>OU452304.1:2500-5002500 GCA_911728475.2 Pterostichus madidus
CCGTGCCAGCACTTCCGCTACTTCAACTGACACGGTGCAATATCCCCTGCAAATGCCAAGAGCTAGCCTTCTATTAGTTTTTTGTAGAAGTTTAGTGCATTTCCTGTATCGTAGAGCAGCCCCCCACACCGGCGCCGCATACAGGATTATACTTTGGGCCGTCGCTGCTAGTAATCTCCTTTTGCCTTCCGATGGGCCTGATATTCGAGGAAATAGCCTTTTTAACGCCATAACTGTGCTATCGGCTTTCTGGGTCGTGTACTGCACATGTGGCAGAAAGGTCATGTTTTTGTCGAAGAGAACTCCTAGATATTTCAGCGTAGGCTGGGGAGTAATCTCTTGTTGTCCTATCTGGAAGGTCAATTTGCCGCACTTTTTCCTACCGATTAGTAGTGTTGCCTCCGTCTTGTCCGGGGCAATCTCCATGCCCTGCTCCTCAATCCATTCTACTACAGCCAAGGCTGCAGTGTTCACCCTAGCTTCTAGGTCTTCCTCTGTCCTGGACGTGGCGATGATGCCTAGATCGTCTGCGTACCCCACCAGCTTTACCCCTACAGGAGTTCTTAGCCGCAGCACCTCATCGTAGAATATATTCCACAGCGTGGGGCCAAGAATAGATCCTTGGGGTACTCCACAACTGATCTGGTGCTGCAACCTAGCAGCTTCGAGCCATCTATTGTCCAGATAGGATCCTACTATATTCCTCAGGTAGGCCGGTAGATTAATGTTTTCTAGAGCCTTCATAATTTTGTGCCACGGCGCAGAATTGAAGGCGTTTTTAATATCTAAAGTAAGAAAAGCGCATAATCCTCTGGTACTCTTCTTCTCTCTTTCCTTGCATGCCGTCTCAAATACAAGCTTCATCGCTTGGAGCGATGATCTACCTTCACGGAACCCGTACTGGCTGTCCGATAGGTACCTGCCTTGCTCGAGGTGCGAAGTGATCCTGCGCTTCAATATTTGTTCGAAAAGTTTTCCCACTGTGCTGAGTAAGCACAGTGGACGATACGCAGATGGAACCGTCATGTCTGCTTTATTGGGCTTCGGAATCAGAACTAGGTTTGCTCTCTTCCATGGTGCAGGAAAATTACCTTCCTTGAGGGCTTTATTGAGGGTTGGCAAGAACCACTCTGGACTTACCCCAGCCACCATTTTGACGATCTCGGGCGGAATACCATCTGGGCCTGGGGCCCTCTTGGATTTCATCCTCGCCGCCGCCTCACTCACTTCATCCTCTGTAATCTCAGGGAATTCCTCCGTCGCTATACCTTTCCATCTTACAAGAGGGTGAGTCGGAAAGAGTTCGCCTATCGCCTTTTCTACAACCTCTTCCGAGGGTGATACTGATGTCCCTATTCCCGTCCTCTTAACTATAAGTTGATAGGGTTTACCCCATATATCATCCTCGGCAGAGTCAATCAAATTTTGCCACTTCCGCTTCTTGCTGCTCTTGATCTCTAAACTAAGGGCCTTTTTAGCTGCCTTGTAAATAGCACGAGCTTGCCTTTTCTCCAGGTCCCCCTCCCCTCTAGCACAAACTCTCTGATACATTCTGCGCTTGCCCAGGCAGCTCCTACGTAGCATGGCTATGTCTTCTGTCCACCAATATACGGGGCGCCTTCGCGGATTTCTCTGAGTGCACTTTTCCATTGCAGCATCACATATGCTTGCAAGCGCGCCTTCCATCGCTACTACATTTTCTGGCACTGCTGTTCCCCTAATTGCCTCTTCCCCCTTAACAGGATTCAGAGTCTTTGTGTTCCACAGACCTCCGGTTCGCATCTTATTGTGGACTGTAGCGTCTGCTATATTAAAAAGGATGTGCCTGTGCGGGCTGAACACCTCCCCGTCAGGCTCCACTCTCCATCCCTCGATGCGGAGCGTAAGGTCCGCCGTACATGCTGTGACATCAATATAGGAACTCCCATTTGCGTTCTGAAATGTGGGAATCTGGCCCGTGTTACATACCCACATATCGGCACGGTGTATGAGGTCCAGGAGCTTTTCTCCCCTGGCGTCATTAATCCCAGAGCCCCAAACAGCGTGCTTCGCATTGAAGTCTCCCGTAAGGATTGTGCTCCTACCCGTTTTTATTTCAGACTGCAGACGAGCTATTGTGTCTCCAAAGTCATCTAGACTGATATTTGGGCTGATGTAACAGGATATGAATCTTATGCCTCCAAATTCCACCCACGTAATACTCTTCGAGGCATGGAACTGCGTGATTTTAAAAATCCCTCTTCCGGTTTCATATATTCCAGTGTCACACTCACCTTTAAGCTTGCGGCATACCCATCCCGAATTACTCACCGCTATATTGGCGTTCGGCTCTGCTGCCACCACCAGGTCCACGTGCTGCTCAGCTACCGTCCAGGCCATTGCGTTGTGGGCGTCTTTGCTTCTGTTTAAATTTGCCTGTAGTACCCTGAGCCTCGTGGCCTGCTTCCTTCTCCCAGGGTCACCCTGGTCCCTACTCCTATATTTATTGGTTACTTTATCCCCCATTATCTGTAACTGGTGGCTTTATGTCTGTGGGTCTCCGACCACCCCTCTCTAGCTCTCTCTTTTGCCTAACTAAGTCCCTAAACGCCGGACATGCCATTGTCGCCGTCCTATGCGCCCCCTTCCCTGTGGGACACGAAAAGCATAGTGGCGTCTTGTCACAAGTACCCTGCTCGTGGCCCTCCTCAGCGCACGTACCGCACAGGTTAGTCCTATCAGGCCCTTTACATTTAAATGCCATATGTCCGATGTCCTTGCATCTTGTGCACCGCGGGATGCTAACACGTGCCCTAATGATGCATTCGTTGTACACGACGCGCATTTTCCTTATGTCCAACAACTTGTTTGCCACTGCCTCTGTTGTCCTTAGGGTAGCACTCTTTCTGTCTCGGTAGGTGCTCCCCAGCCCCTCGATGACAATGGCATCCTTAGTGTCCGTATCCAGGACTTTATCTAGCGCCTTCCTCACTTCCTCCTTCGTGGCGTATTGGTCAAGACCTGACAGGAATAAAATTCTCTTTCCACCCCCTGCTGGTCTCAGTTTTATATCGCCTCCCATTTTACTGATAACTTGCTTCGCCTGGTCTAACTGGTTTCTATCTTTTTTAAGGACCACCACCAAGTCTCCTCGAGCCGATCTATGTTGATCCTTAATTTCAATACTATGTTTCTCCAGCTCCGGTTCGAGGCTCCTCAGGCTCTGCAGCATGCTAGAGTACGTTCTCGTGGTAGTGCTGCTGATAATTATAGCGTCTGTGTCGCTTATTTTGCTGTACCTAGGGGCAGTAGAGCCTCTCCTTCTTTTATTCGTACTCTCTGTTTGTAGTAAACGGGGGGCTTCTACCTGCAACCCTGCTACTTCCGTGAGTGCACTGCTCTTTCTCCGGGCTTTTTGCTGTGGCCTATGAACATAGCACCCCAGATCTTCCTTCCCATGTAATTGCATCTTTGCCATTTTCGCGATTGCCATGTCATGCTCCAGATTCCCTGCTACTAGGCTGAATTCTCCACCCCCTCCGTCCAGCCTTTTCTTAATTGCTTTCTGCAGGCAGTTATACACCCCTTCCCATTTGTCTACAGTCATCTCCCCTGCTGGTACCTTAATACTTGTCAGCCAAGTAGATTTCCTGACTGCTTTCTCCTCCTCTCCTTCCACATCTAGTACACTAGTGCACTGTAAAGAGGTCATATTTATGTTCGTTATTTTCCTATCTATTAGGTCCTTTCCTCCCGGATAGTTCTCTCTTATATCTCTAATGATCGGGTTTGTGCTTTTATTATTTATACCTTCCCAGTGCACCAGAACGACGCTATCAATCCCCTGTTCCAGGGGGTTGCCTCTATTAATTTTAACCGGCTCAATTGCTTTAAGTGGCCATTTTTCCTGGAGAAGTGCCCATCTTTCCTTAAAACTCCAATTCGAACCTAACCTAACCTAACCTAACCTAACCTAACCTAACCTTTTTTTTTTTTTTATATGGGTAGGAGAGAATGCTCATGCACACCTAGTATGATGCCGAAGCAGCGCATACCCCCCGAGGGGAAAGGTAGTGTGGGACTCTAGACATCCGCTTCCGCTTCATCTGCCTAACCTACCCACTAAACTCTCCCGTCCCTTAACCCACGTGGATCTGGCACCGCTTACGCATTTCATCTCGATCCATGTGTTGACTTAGATATTCCGTTCTGCATCCCTTTCATCCTCCTCCTTCGCCTTCATGATATCCCTCACCATATCGAGAATCAAGTTCCATGAAGCTTCATCCCTCAGCATGCAGTCGATTAGGTTCTGCGTGTTTATTCTTGTTCCTAGTTGGGTCTCACATGTGTGTCGCCTTCCCTCCCACCTACGGCAGTGTAGAATGTGCTCTGCCGTTTCGCTTTCTTCGCAATACTTGCATTTGTCGTTCCCCGCCTTCCCTATCCTGTGCAGGTATCCCTGGAAGCATCCGTGGCCGGATATCAGCTGCGTTAAGTGGAAATCTGCACCACCGTGTTGTCTGTCTATCCATTTGATGACGTTGTTCATTAGCTTATGGGCCCAGATATTTCCCTTATCCTCTTCCCATCTCTTTTGCCATTTCTGACCTCTACCTGTTTTGGCTACCGCCTTATCTGCCTTGGATGCTCCGTGGGTGAACATCCTTTCTTCTACCAGTATCTGTAGCGGGATAAGTCCTGCCAGCACTTCTGCGACCTCGGTGGAGATTGTCCGGTACCCTCTACAGATACCGATAGCTAACTTTCTGCTGGTACTAGACAGTAGCCTGTTGCAGTAGCTATACTGGAGTGCTCCCCCCCATATGGGCGCAGCATATAGGATGATACTTTGCGCGACCGACGCTAAGAGCCGTCTCTTCTGCTCGCTAGGGCCATCAATTCTTGGGAACAATCTTCTTAGTGCCGTAATGGTTCTGTCGGCCTTGATAAGAACTTGTTTCAGATGTACAGTGAAAGTCAAGTTCTTATCAAAGTATACCCCCAGGTACTTTAGGTCTGCCTTAGGTTTTATTTCCTTGCCTCCTACCTCGAATGTTATGCTTCGATGCTTCTTCCTTCCCGTAAGCATTACGGCTTCCGTTTTCTCCGGAACTATTTTTAATTTATGCTCCTCGATCCAAACTTGCAATCTCCATAATGTTGTGTTTACTTTGAGTTCCAATGTTTCCTCCTTTTTATCCGTGGCTACAATTGCGATGTCATCTGCAAATCCAACCAGCGTCACGCCTCTGGGAACCGTCAGCTCGAGAATATCATTATAAAAGATATTCCAAAGCTGCGGCCCCAAGATGGACCCCTGTGGTACCCCGCAGTATACCCGATACCTTACACCCTGGTGTACAACCCACCTATTGTGCAGATAGGATCCAATGATGTTTATAAGATACGCTGGTATCTTCATCTTTTCCATCGCTTCTATAATTAAGGGCCATGGGGCCGAATTGAAGGCGTTCTTAATGTCGATGGTAACCAGCGCGCATAGGCACCTGGCCTTCGAACTCTTCTTCATCTCTTGTCTGGCTATTTTGCTAACCACCTCCATAGCGTGTAGTGTCGATGTACCCCTTTTAAAACCATATTGGTTTGCCGATAGCAGATGGTGTTCTATCAGATGTTGCTGCATTCTTCCATTAATTATACTCTCGTACAGTTTCCCTACTGTGTTCAGTAGACACAGCGGTCTGTACGCAGACGGGTCGGTCCTGTTCTCTTTGCCGGGTTTTGGGATCAGCACCAGTGTAGCCACTTTCCATTCGTCTGGGAAGTTTCCAGAGCTTAAGGCATCGTTAAGTGTCTTTAGTAGCCACCTTGGATTCCTGGTAGCTACCATTTTAACTATTTCGGGGGGTACCCCGTCCGGTCCTGGTGCTTTCCTGCTCTTTAACTTCTTCCCCGCCTCCGCAATTTCTTCCTCAGTGATCGGCGGAATGTCATCGGCCAACCTGTGTTGCCATGTGTAGAGCCCGTGTCTCGGAAACAGTTCTCGAATTACTGCTTCACCGTCCTCTTTTCCAAGTGTTATGGGGAGCTGCATCCTCGTTCTTTTGACGATGATATTGTACGGCCTTCCCCATACATCTTCTTCTACAGTCTTTATTAACTCATTCCACTTCACCGCTTTCTCTTTTTTAATTTCAAGGCTTAGTGCCTTTTTTGCCTGTTTGTACAGCACTTTGTTTGCCTCAACCGTTGAGCCAATCGTCGTACGGTCTCTACTTCTCATGTATGCCCTTCTTCTTGCTATACACGCTTTCCGCAATTCTGAAATTTTTGTTGTCCACCAGTACACCGGTGTCATTCTTTTGCCATTCCGACCCACCTCGAACCTTCTCATGGTTTTGTCACATATTTCTTGGAGCTGTCGTTCTACTTCCTCCGTGTTCTCTGCCTGCTGCAATGCATCAATTATCTTTTCTCCCTCCACAGCATCTATAGTCTTCGCGTTCCATCTCGGTACGCTGCGGGTATGGTTCTCTTTTGCCGTGACATCCACATCCACTTCGTATAGAATGTGTCTGTGCGGGCTGAACGATTCCTCGTGGCTGTCCACTCTCCAACTCCTGACTTTATCCGCGAGGAATTCGGAGCAGGCTGTTACGTCTATGTACGACGAGCCGTTAGCATTTTGAAAGGTAGGTATGTTCCCAGTGTTACATATACACAGGTCGTGCCGGAAGAACACCTCCATAAGCTTCTCTCCCCTTCCATCTGTTCTGGGGGATCCCCAGGCTCCATGTTTGGCGTTAAAGTCGCCAGCTACTAGGATGTGCTTTCCTTGTACCGTCATGTTATAGCTCAGCTTCCCAAGGAAATCCTCATACTCTTGCTTCCCGCTATTCGGGCTAATGTAGCAGGAGATCATCCTGACCCCATTGACTTCCACCCAAGTGATGCTTTTGGAGGCATAGCAATTGTTCACTTTCGTCCTCTGCTTGTCTGCTATGAGGATTCCTGTGTCGCAGCTGCGGTTGTCGTAATCGCACACCCAGTTGCTTTGGTTGAATGTAACATTTATGTTTATTTCGCTTGCCATAACCAGTTCTATCCCATTTTCTCTAGTTGCCCAGGCTATGGCGTTGTGGGCATCTTTGCTCCTGTTTAGGTTAATCTGGAGAATTTTAACCATTGTCAGGTTGAGCCTTTTTTGGGTCTCCGACTACCCGTCTGTTCTCGTTCTTGTCTCTCTCTTCCCTTACTAGTGTCCTGAATACAGGGCACGCCATAGTGCCTGTTCTATGCTTGTTGTCAGTTTTGCATGAAAAGCATTTCGGTTCTTTTACACATGCTCCTTCATGTTTCTGCTCCCCGCACGTGCTGCATTCATTAGTTTTGTCTTCCCCTCTGCATCTCGCTTTCACGTGCCCAATGTCGTGGCATCTATAGCAGCGTTGGGCGCTTATTCTCTCACGTACATAGCATCTATTTAGTGCAATGTTTATCTTCCCTTTCTCCAGCAGTCTCTGAGCCGTCTCTTTTTCGGCCCTCACGGTTGCACTCCACCTGTTCTGGTACGATTCTCTTGGGTCGCCTATCTCTATACCTGTTATATCGCTCATTTGGAGTTCCTCTTTTAGCGCGTCCTTTATTTCATCAACCGTTGTTACTGCATCCATACCTGATATGATAAGTATGCTTTTCCTGACTGCCGGTCTTTGTTTAATGACCCCTCCTATCCCTACTTTCAGTATCTGCGTCAGTTCCTGTACCTTCTCGCAGCCTTTTTCCATTACTACGATCATTCCACCGGTCCTGCTTTCCCTTATCGTCTCAATGCGGATTTCCTGTGCCTTGAGCTCGTCTTTTAGTAGTCTTACAGTCTTCAGGGTATCTACGTACCTCTTCGGCTGCGTTGCTTCCACTATTACAGCATTAGTTCGTGCTGCAGACCGCCTCCCCCGTTTGTTAGGTTTCCCCTCGTTAGTTTGCTTTGTTGTTTGCATGTTCGTGTCTTTTCGGCTCTGGTCCGTACCTCCTTCCTTGCCGTCGTCTATCCTTTGCATGGTGGCCTCTCTTGTACTACCCCTGCGGCCTGATGCCGCATAATAGTTAATCTCACCCTTCTTGTCATGGGTAGCGCATTTCACCAACTTCTGGAGCATATTTGCGTGGGTTTGGTTGCACACTGCTACTGTGATCTTTCCATCTTCTTCACTTCTATCCAACCCCCGTCGGATGCATTCGTAAATCCTCTTCCACTCTTCCATTGTCATGATCTTGTTGGGGATCTTTATGCTTGTTATGTTTATTAGCAAATCCTTGTCTTCTTCCCCTTCTAAACTCAGCTTGCCTGCGAGTTTGAGGCTGGCTGTGTTTGTTTGTACCACCTCTCTCCCTATCAATTTGTTTCCCCCTGGGTAATTATTCTTTATATACCCTAGTATTCCTGATTGATGGTTATCATTCTCCCAATGTATAACCATCAGGCTGTTATGCGTAATTTTTTCTGGGTTCCCTTTCCTCCATACCATTGGGGAGAACGCTTTCCTTGGCCATATATGCGTGTCATTGCATATTTGGAAAATGCCATTAAAGTCGTCTTTACTTTTCTCAATTTGGCTATGTATAAGTTTGCAAATTTCCTCGCCTTCGTCTTTCGTCACGGCTTGCGCATAATTCCGCTCCTGGCCAGCCATGTTTTTTTCTAGATGGGCCACCTTCTCTTGCAGTACCCGTAGAGTCTTTTTGTTTTCTTCTTCTAGTTTCAGTGTTATTACTCGGATTTCCTCTTCTTTTTCTCTCATCAACTCCTCCTTCAGTATCCTTCTAGCTTCCTCTGATCTGGCTTCCATTTCCGCTATTTCGCTGTCCAGGTCCCTGTTTGCCCTCCTTTCTTTCTGCTCTACCCTAAGGAACGCCGCCTGCAGCCTGGGTATAGCTTCTTTGATCGGTTGTGCTGTGTTTTTATATTTTTCCCCAGCTAACTTGTCCAAATGCTGGATAAGCTGCCCTATCTCCTGCATGTCGTCTCCTACCTTCGTCTTTTTGCACTCCCTCGTCCCTGATACATTTGAACTGCTATCCTCTCTGCCTCTTTTCCCTACATTTTTGCCTTCTGGCTCACTATCTGTGCTCGGCACCTCCTCTACCACATACTCTTCTGTACTATCCTCCTGTGGCCTACCCAGTGGCTCCACTCCGCTCACGTCGAACAGCGCCCGCTGCGCCGCAACTTTTGCTTTCCTCTGCGGCAGCGGGCTTGACTCTTGTGGCAGCCTGCTCTTTCCTTGGTCGCCTTCTTGATGCTCTTTTCCTTCGGCTAGCAGCATGTCTAGAATAATGTTCTCACTAAGATCTTCTACTGCCTCAGCCTCGCCTTCGTACAGTTCTTTTAGTTCTTTCCAAGACCTGTTGAGGTTTTGTAATTTTTCCACGTACTCCTCCTCCGTTCCTTCTCTGGTAGTTACTTCTTCTTGCATCTTTACCTCCTCCTTCTTTGTTGCGGGCTCCCGCTTGGTCTCTTCGCTCGTCCGCGCCTTCTGGTTGCTTTGTTGTTGTCTACTTTTGCTAATTCTTTCCAAGTAGTGCGCGAGGGTCTCACCGAGGTTCCTCTTCATTTCTTTTTCTTCCCTCTTTTCCCTCTTACTCTTCTTCTTCTTATTTTTTCCATCCTTCTTCCCAGCCGCGATGGCTGCCCCCCCCACGTCCCTTGGGGCAGCACCCATACTCTTGTCCGTGTCCATAGCAGTGGTCTTGGTGGCTTTCGCGACTTTTACCCCCTCCGTATCTCTTGGGGCAGCGTCTGAACCATCAGACGACGGGATTCCCTCAGCCAGAGGACCCGCTCGGAGAATTTTTTCTGAGTCGCTTTCTTCCATGTTGCCTAATCGTGTCCTGCATTTTATGCCTCCTGCCAGGCGTGGGTTCGTCATCTAGTGTATCCGTCCCAGTATCCATCTCATGTCCGTGTACGTTGCCGTGTCGTCCGACCCCCCGCTCCTAGAGCGGGGGAGCTGGGCTCGGGTCCCCAGGGGCGCCACTCCCCGTATTATTCCCTGGGGGGTTTTATTTCGGAGTAACCTTCTCCTAGACGGGCTGCCTTCACCACGGCTGTCGGGTCCCGCCTACCCGAGGGTGGCCGCTCACTCTGAGACAGACGCCACCACCGTTGGGGATGCCTCTTAGTCTTCCGGCTTCCAGTGAGTTCTGGCCTGCCGTACTAAGCCCCCCCGCCACGACAAGGCGAGCATCCCTTCGGGGGGGGAACCTTTTTTTTTTTTTTTTTTTTGAAGTGGAAATCTTCATAAGAGCCCCTGCTGAACGTAACAAGGGACTGTCAGATTCTTACTGACTAAAACCACTCCCCCCTATTCCAGCACAATGCCTCGGAACCGCATACGCATTACTTCAAGGCACTGTCTGTTTTGGGCGCGAAAATGCCCCCCTCACTTAATAACCTTATTAAGGTTGACTACTGATAATGTTTTTTCTTTCATCATCTTCATCGCCACCGCCTCCACAACCGCCACCGCCGCCTCCAACGCCACCACCTCCACCGCCACCGCCGCCTTCATCGCCACCGCCTCCACAGCCACCGCCTCTACCGCCACCGCCTCCACCGTCGCCGCCACGTCCGCCGATGAGGCGGTGGCGGGGCAGACTGTGGTGGCGGAGAGGCAGCGGAGGCGGAGGAGGCGGAGGAGGCGACGGAGGCGACGGAAGCGGAGGAGAGGCGACGGAGGCGGAGGCGGCGAAGGAGGCGGAGGAGGCGGAGGAGAGGCGACGGAGGCGGAGGAGGCGAAGGAGGCGGAGGAGGCGGAGGAGGCGGAGGAGGCAAAGGAGGCGGAGGATGCGGAGAGGCGAAACCTAACCCCTAACATAACCGCCGCCTACACCACCACCGCCATCTCCGCCGCCGCCATCGCCTCCGCCGCCACCGCCTACACGACCGCCGCCTCCATCGCCACCACCTCCACCGCCACCGCCGCCTTCAGCGTCACCGCCTCTACCGCCATCGCTTCCACCGTCACCGCCACCTCCGCCGATGAGGCGGTGGCGGGGGAGACTGTGGTGGCGGAGAGGCAGCGGAGGCGGAAGTGTCGACAGAGTTTGGAGACGGTGGAGGCGGAGAAGCGACGGAGGCGGCAGAAGCAGCGGAGGCTACGGAGGAGACGGAAGCGGAGGAGGCGGAGGAGGCGGGGGAGGCGGCAGTAGCGGGGAGGCGAAACCTAACCGCACAGTGGCGGTGGCGAAGGGCAGGTAAATAAAAAACAACAACAAATTTTAAAACTCTTTATTAAAGACGGAAACAGAGGCGGAGAGGCGGAGCATGTAAAAAAAAACAACACAATAAAAAATCTCTTTATTAACGGCGTTAAGCATAGGCGGTGGTGGGGGGAGCTGCGGAGAGGCGGAGGAGGCACAAAAAATAACAGTCTTAAAATCTCTTTATTATTGTTTTTTTACAACACAAATTTAATTTATTTATTTATTTATTTATTTATTTATTTATTTATTTATTTATTTATTTATTTATTTATTTATTTATTTATTTATTTATTTATTTATTTATTTATTTATTTCTTTCTTTCTTTCTTTCTTTCTTTCTTTCTTTCTTTCTTTCTTTCTTTCTTTCTTTCTTTCTTTCTTTCTTTCTTTCTTTCTTTCTTTCTTTCTTTCTTTCTTTCTTTCTTTCTTTCTTTCTTTCTTTCTTTCTTTCTTTCTTTCTTTCTTTCTTTCTTTCTTTCTTTCTTTCTTTCTTTCTTTCTTTCTTTCTTTCTTTCTTTCTTTCTTTTTTTCTTTCTTTCTTTCTTTCTTTATTTACTTATTTATTTACTTATTTATTTACTTATTTATTTACTTATTTATTTACTTATTTATTTACTTATTTATTTATTTATTTATTTATTTATTTATTTATTTATTTATTTATTTATTTATTTATTTATTTATTTATTTATTTATTTATTTATTTATTTATTTATTTATTTATTTATTTATTTATTTATTTATTTATTTATTTATTTATTTATTTATTTATTTATTTATTTATTTATTTATTTATTTAATTATTTATTTATTCATTCATTTATTTATCCATTACTACATTTTATACATTTCTACAAATATCCTGAGGTGCGGCTCCGGAAAGTATGAGGCCCGCTCCGGTTGGTGTGAAGACCGCTCTGGGAGGTGTGTAGACTGCTCCGGGCTGAAAATTAAATTACGTTCGGATCCTTCCTCCCTCCCCCCTAACCATGGTATAAGTACTTACGACATAAGTTAGAGGTCGGCTACCCCGTTCCCCTCTACTCGGGTCCCACCTATTCAATCCTCCCCCAGGCCGGACATTTTAAATTCGTCATGTTATTCAATCTAACTCATGCAATATTACATCGTTATGGATTGAACTACAAGTTCTTGGATTTAATTATTGTTCCTAATCAATCTATTATTTCATTTATTTGACTAGTAACCGCTCTTCAGTTACAACAGGTATTACTTTCTGAGTTCTGCTTCGACAGAGTGCCACACCCAGTATTGGGTAGTGGGCGTAATGATATACTTATTTTCATCATCAATAGATTCTAAAAATTATTTATAATAATAGAAAAATAAGCTATTATTTATTACAATACAATTTCAACAATATCAAAAAAGTGCCCACACCTGATGGGTGAATTTAAAATTGAAGGTTGAATTTATTAGGATCGGTAAATTAATACAATTTTATTTGTGCAACAGTAATGTTTATTTTTCATATAACTAACTACAAGCATTTATTTTTCGATCATTATATAAAGTAAAATATTTTACAAATCCAAGGTGGGTGGGTTCCAAAATTTTCCAGGTCCTTCAAATTCCCGGTGGAAAGAATTTCATTCCTGGGTCCTGGTGTCCTTTGTGGCCTGTATTGTTGTTTTTTTTCTTTCTGTACATAAAAAATATCTTTAACTTTCAATAATATATACATATTTGTTGTGGAGTTTCTTTGTTCCCAGATATCGGCCTGGTTAAGCTCTGTCACCACGGCAAGGTCTTACTCCACGTAGACAGAGAAAGGGGTTGTCACCCGACAACACTTACCAGGATGGTCAAGGAAAGGATAAATATAAGCCGTATTCCATTTGCCACTAAGATCAGTTCAGATAAATTAAATTGAAATATTTAAAAATTTTAAAAATATAACAAATTTAAAAAAAGAAAATACAATTAAAAAAATTAAATTAAATAAACAAATTTAAATTAAATTAAACAACAATTAATTTTAAAAAAAAGTAGTAATAAATGAACTTTTAATTAACTAATTTTAATTAAAAACTTTCAGTTAATTAACTTTTAATTAACTTTTCATTGATTAACTTTAAATTAATTAACTTTTCATTAATTAAAAATTAAACATTTCAATGCAAATATAAAGTAAAATAAAATTGCAGTGATAATTTAAATGAAAATTTAAATTATCACTTTACACTTTTATTGTACTGGAAATAAATTTAACAAAATAGTCCTACAACAAAAATCTGGTTCAATTGTAAGCTAGATCTGTTCGAAACGGCATATGGAATGCGCCTATTGGTAACATACATCTTTCACACTGGCTGGCCAGCCATACATACATACATACATACTCAGACACACACAAAGCTGCTGCTGCTGCAACCCTGGAAAAAAAAATTAATATTAATATATATTCCCATACAGGCGCAGTTTCAAAAAACGGATTAGCGCTAACACCGTTTTTATTATTATCTATATTTCTAATTCAGATTTCAACTAATTAAATAACTTGTTGTACATTGCAAATAAAAACGACAATAAAATTTGGTGTTAACGCTATACCGATAGTTTTAGTAATTAATATATAATTCATAATTCATTCATGAATGTCTTATTAATCTTTTATATTCGTTACAAGTTAACCACACTAATTCAAGCAATATTAAATCGTGATGGACTGAACTAGAAGATCTTGGATTTAATAAGATCTCCATTGTTCTTACACTATTTATTAATTCATTTATTTGACGACAAGTAACCGCTCTTCAGTTACTACAGACAACGCATACTGAGTTCTGCTTCGACAGAGTGCCACACCCAGTATTGGGTAGAGGCCGTAAAGTTATACTTATTTTATTTCTTTTTGACGGATTTAATTCTCGCATTTCAAACGCATACATATATCACTAATTGCGTTCTGCTTCGGCAGAGTGCCACACCCAGTACTGGGTAGATGGCGTGATGAGTGATGATAAATTTATTAGTTCATTTTATTTTAATAATACAATGTTTTACCTTATGGTGATGGTGCTGCATTTGCTCGAGCTGCCCACATGTCTACTTGGATGTCATCGTCAGCGCGCCTTGGACCCTGTAAACATAAAACAAACAATCTTAATATTGAGATTTAAAGATTTCCAACACATAGTTTTTCAAACTAAGCGCCTTCCGCCGAAACCAACATCTCTGAGACGGCTGGTTACACCCTTCTGGCGCAAAATAACAACATTACGATATCTGCTACGGCAGAGCGCTAATACACCCAGTAACGGGTAGAAAGCGTGATGATAAATTCATTTATTTATTTACCTTCAGATGAGGGTGCTGCATTTGCCCGTGATGGCCGCATGACTACTTCGGTATCGGCCTGGTTAAGCTCTGTCACCTCAGCAAGGTCTTACACCACGTACACAGACATTCACCAGTATGGTCAAAGGAAAGGATAATTACAAGCCGTATTCCATTTGCCGCTTAGATCAGTTCAGATAAATTAAATTGGAATATTAAAAAATTAAGAAATATAACAAATTTAAAAAAAGGAAAAACCATTAAAAATTTAAATTAAATGAAAAAATAAAATTAAATGAAAAAATAAAATTAAATGAAAAAAACAAATATTTAAAAAAAAGTAGTAATAAATTAACTTTTAATTAATTAATTTTAATTAACTTTTCATTAATTAACTTTAATTAATTAACTTTCCGTTAATTAGCTTTTAATTAACTTTTAATCAATTAACTTTATATTAATTAACTTTTCCTTAATTAACTTTTCAATAATTAAAAATTTAACATTTCAATGCAAATAAAAAGTTAAATAAAATTGTAAAGTGAAAATTTAAATTTTCATTTAAATAAACACTTTACAATTTTATTGTACTGGAAATAAATTTAACGAATTAATCCTACAACATAAATAAATGATCTGGTTCAGATGAAAATTAGATCTGTTCGAAACGGCATATGAACTGCATCTATAGGTAACATACAAGATTCACACCGGCTGGCCAGCCATACATTCACACACATACACACAAAGTTACTGCTGCTGCAGCAGCAGTAACAACCCTGGACCTCGAACCTGAAACATCAAAATTAATTAATATGTATTCCAATACAGGCGCAGCTTCAAAAATCGGATTAGCGCTAACACCGTTTTTATTGTTAACTATATTTCAGATTACATCAGATTACTAATATATACACTAAATTTGATGCTAGTTATCTGAATATTTAACTCAAGTTAAAATAAACTTGTTTAGTACATTGAAAAAAAAATGATAATAAAAATTGGTGTTAGCGCTATTCCGCTGATAGTTTTGGTAATTAATAAATAACATTACTGAATATAATGATATAAAGATCATTCTTTCATGATTTTTACAACAAAGAATCGCTCTTCAGTTACAACAGATAACATTTTCTGAGTTCTGCTTTGACAGAGTACCACACCCAGTATTGGGTAGAGGGCATAAAGATATACTTATTTTATTTCTTTTTGACGGTTTTAAAGAGCACAAATATATCATTAACCAAGTTCTGTTACTTCAGAGTGCCACATCCAGTAATGGATAGAAAGCATGCTGATATATTTATTTATTAAGCTAAAATTACTATTAATTACCAAATATACAAGATATACACAGAAACACGGTACATTTGACGACTGGTAACTGCACTTCACGCACATAAATATATCTCTTACTGAGTTCTGCTTCGGCAGAGTGCCACACCCAGTACTGGGTAGATGGCGGGATGATAAATTTATTAATTCATTTTATTTTATTAATATAATGTTTTACCTTAAGATGATGGTTCTGCTATTGCTCGAGCTACCCACATGTCTACTTGGGTATTGTCAATGGGCCTAGGACCCTGTGAACAAAAAACAAACAATGTTAATATGGAGGCGCTCACTAGTATTGAAAGATTTCCAACAAATTGGTTTTCAAACTAAGCACCTCCAGCCCAAAACAACATCTCTGAGACGGCTAGTACACCCTTCTAGCACAAAATAACAACTTTACGAAATCTGCTACGGCAGAGCGCTAATACACCCAGTAACGAGTAGATAGCGTGTTGATAAATGTATTTATTTACTTACCATCAGTTGAAGGTACTGCATTTGCCCGTGATGACTGCATGACTACTTGGGTATCTTCGTCAATGCTGTAAACATAAAACAAACGATCTTTATTTGGAGCCGCCCACTAATATTGAACACTTTCCAACAATAAATTTAAAACACATTTAAACTAACCCCAAACCAATCTGGGATACATGTTTTGACGGCTAATATCATACTTTTAGAGCAAATTAACAACTTTACGAGATCTGCTACGGCAGAGCGCAACTACACCCAGTAACGAGTGAAAAGCGTGAGTGATGTTTATTTAAAAACTACGTACGAAAATGGTGTCTTAAAAGCGAACATTATCTGAATATTCACTACAACTCTGTCTTGCACGTGACGTCATTTTCATAACTATTCACGGCCCGGCGAGCTCCAGAAAAAGAGCCACCACAAACTGTACCATCTCCGCACAAAGTTGCAGAGATAAAAATGGCATATTGAAAATGACAACAGTGAAATATATATTACTTACCATTCTGGTAGAGTTCCTGCGCGACAGTACTCAACTGCAGCTGTAGCTCCCTCGCCGAATCCAGCGTTGCTCTCCTGCCCCATACTCCAATTTACCATCAATTACGTTAACCAACTTCCATGTAATCTCCTCCAGTTTTCACCGTCTCAGAGTGCTAATTGACGATACTAGTTCAATTAAGAACCGACACGCCTTTGTTCCAAACTAAGATTCATGGCCAATAAATCTTAACTTGGAACGTTTCGCACCAGGGGAGACCCCAAGACCTAACTAATAACAGCAAAATAAAATCAGAAACGGATCACATTTACTTTGCTGTTTATAGTTAGGGGCATTGACTATTACCCTCACCTGGGCCCAGGTAAGGATAATAGATAATGATGCATCTAACGACAGTGACATATATAAATAACAATATATCAACTGCTGATATACACCGGTTTGAGACATGGCTAGTTCCATGTTTGT
Source organism: Pterostichus madidus (assembly GCA_911728475.2). Classification (NCBI taxonomy): domain Eukaryota; kingdom Metazoa; phylum Arthropoda; class Insecta; order Coleoptera; family Carabidae; genus Pterostichus; species Pterostichus madidus. The sequence continues at coordinate 19,794 of OU452304.1, forward strand.
TCCCCACACATACATCTATAGAATTTATGTAAATCTCAATATGCAGATTTACTCTAGACATATTGCAGAGATCATGGTATGTGGAGGAAACCTGGTACCATGGCTGGAGCTGGAAATTGCCTGGTAAATTGAAGTTTGCTGGCTGCTCAGGCCGGTCCTGGCAGATGTTGCGCGTAGAGTAGAAAAATTGTTGAGCACTTATCGGTCTTCGACGACGTCGTTGTGAATGTGTGTACCAGCAGAGGTTGCTGTTAAGACTAACTGAGCTCTACCTCGGACCTCGATTCTTCGACACGGGTTAAACTCCGGGCTTCTTCGGATTATTACGATAACACACGAAGTAGTTTTCTAGCGGCCAGTACATTTTTATAATCGGTAATATAGGCAAATGCCATGGGCGTCCGCAGGGGGAGGCAAGGAGGGGCGCGCTCCCCCCTGAATATTAACTAGGGTGGGGTGACCACGACTCTCGAACAGAGGACTTTAACATGTAAAATTATAATTTTGTAATTTCCTGCTTCCTTAAATATATTAAGCAAAAATGCTTGATATAGTAATTCTAGGGCATAAAATTCTGGGAGAGAACCAATAAACAAAATTAATTTTGCATACTATGAAACGACACAAATTATATTTGAAAATGACGAAAATAGCCTCAAAACTATCGATAGGCTTAAAATTGAAACAAAATTAAACAAAAGTTTGACGTTTTATTTGTCAAAATAAGTGAAATAATAAATGAAGAATTTATTTTGACAGTTTTGCCAGATTAAACGTCAAACATTTGTTTCATTTTGTTTGTATTTTATTGCTATCGATAGTTTTGACACAATTTTAGTCATTTTCAGATCTAATTTGTGCCGATACAAAGCATGCAAAATTAATATATATATAAATTAAATAAATATTAAATTATAAGTTTAAAGAAATATTAGAAAATAATAACTGTAAAACTGCTAAATCAGAATTTATTGAAAAAAAAATTATGGAAGAGTTATTAGAAAATTGTCCTTCTTCTTCAATTCAACCCAGACGACGAAGACCAGTAATTTATAATTTAAATATTTTTTTATCTATTTGTTATTTGTATGTAAAAAAAAATTTAAGAAATTTATGTTTTTTGCGTTCCGTCGCCTCTGGAAAAATATCTGTGGACGCCCATGGCAAATACAGCTACGCGTTACACCATCTAGCGATAATTTTCAAAACTACTGTCTCCAGCGCTCATTTTGAACTGTATTACATATTAGATACAGATATAAGAAACAATCTATTTGTTATGAGGTTCGTTGAAAACAAAATAAACATTTGTTCCGGGCTCCGGGAGGGGAGGGAGAAATTTAGATATCAAATAATCAATTTGTTATGTTCTTCGTAAACAAAATAAACATTTGTTCCGGGCTCCGGACACGAAAATTAAATTTCGAATACTCATTTTGTTATTTTCATCGTAAACAAAATAAACGTTTGTTCCGGACTCCGGGGGCCGAGGAGCGGCTCCGGGGGAGAAAATTAGATTCAATTTACTCAAAAAATATCCAAAATTTTACATTGAAATACTAGCCACAACTAGGGATGCTGCTGTGTTTTGTGATTGCCTGTCCATCGATGGATGCAGCAAGATAAAATTGGATGATTTCAAAGGATTTTTAAACACAACTTTGTTCACAAATGGCTATATTTACTTTATTATATTAATATTATTACACATAATGAAATAGATAACATAGAGATTGACACTTTGCTTCCCTAAACACAATACAATACTTGTTACTTTAGTGGGACGCAACCTGTGCCTTGTCTGTGATTAATAATCATTTGAGTTTAAATCGGACAGTAAAGTGTACGAATAACAATATTAGTAGTATACAGAATATAGACATGAATCTAGTTGTAAATAAATAAAAAATAACTATTCCTTCTTCATATAAATGTAAAAAATGTACAACTAGTTCTCGATTAATCAATGACTGATGGATGATGATGTTATTGGTCTCAATTATGATTTGAAGGCGTGTGGTCCTGTACTTACGCTTCTCTAACTACTTAATTACGGAATGTACAAACTTAATATTAAATTCTTTGATTTCAGGAAACAACAAAATTTACATCATGTACAAAACAATATTTGCGTAATTAAAAATAAACTGTGTTCATCTAACTACTAACGATTCCTATGTTTGGTGGATGTTGGTAATAAACGGACACCATTATGATGTGTTGGCAACGTGGTGTGCGCCCTAGGATACACATGGCAGCTAGCGCCGCTTCCCATATGTCCCACTGGTGCTGCGCCTGCTCCACCCTGCGGCAGTGGCATCGTCGAATAGTGTGGGTACGACGCCATGGCTTGCACCTGGGTGGGATAATGTGGCAACGTGGCCGAGGAGGACGCCTGCACGTGTTTCGAGTCATTGTGTTCAGTGAAACTTGTCATCTTCATATTAGTAGACCTGCTGAACGGTTCCTCTGTTCTCACTGGTATCTGCTGTTGATCTAAAATAGGCTTTGCAGTTTTCCTTCTAATGACGACAGTGTTCTCACTTTCTAGTATCACAGCTGGTATTCCATGCTCTGTCATCACCTCAGTAGCCACCGGTTGTTTCGTTGTGTATCCGTACAGACCGCTACTCTGTTTCGGGGTGGAGGATCCACTAGGTCCAGCCTTTACCACCACGGCGGCGGTTGTACGAGCCCTAACAACTATATGTTCGGACACTTCATAATTTCTATTTCAATATTTCTTTAGTATCCCATTACTCGCTAAATATATATTTGATTAATATTTTTATTTCGATTTTGGATTTAACCCTTATTTGGCTACTAAATGATAATAAAATGGAATTTAAATGATAATTTAATTAGGCTTTAACATTTATTTAAACTAAACGCATTTGACAATTAAATGTTCGGACAAAACTGTAGATATTTTATATATGCCTGATAAAATTGTACGTAGCGTTGAATTATTATTTTTCTAATTCTACAACAAATCCGACGTATTTCTATTTTCATATTTTAATAGTTTATTAATTTTGTACGAACGTGTTATTTTAAAATGACTAGAGGTGTTGCAACTCTACAGGATGCGAGAGAATTAATTTTTCTATGGAAAATAAAATTAATGTAATTGCTAAAGACATAAAAATGTCCAAATCGATTGTTTTTGACATCATAAAGTCGTATGGTGAAAACGGTACCATCGATACAGGGCGAAAAGTCCAGGACGTCCGACTTTAGTATAAAATCGACAAAGAGGAGAACTTATAAAAACTTGTAAAAATAACAGAAGGGCTACTGTTAGGGAAATAACGATTGAGTGAAATGAAGCTGGAAGATCTACATTTTCCTAAGAAACATGTAGAAAGTGGATTTATAAAAGTAGTCTTAGTTTTTATAAGGTAATCATACGAATGTAATTTTTTCAGTATTTTATTGATACTCAAATACAACACTTTAGGCAAAAGAAAAACCGTTGTTGACTGAACGGCAGACACAAGAACAGTGGAATTTGATTATTCTCAGCGACAACTCCAAATTTGATTTAAGTGTAGGTAATAACAGAAAACGAGTAATTCGGAGCTAAAATAAAGCGTTTCATAAAAATTGTTTAAAACGCCCTGTTAAGTTTCCTCCTAGGATATGATTTGGGGCTGCACGTCTGCAAGAGGAGTAGGAAGTATACAGTTTGTTAATAGTATGATCAACGCAGTTAAATATTAAGATATGCTGGACCATAATTTAAAGCCCAGTGTCGAAAAATTGTATCCTGGGGAACAATTTCTTTTTCAACAGGATAGCCCCCACCTGTCACACGGCCAAAAGTACTCAAAACTGGTTCGAAAAGATTCATATAATCGTATTTGATTGACTATCCAGCAGTCCTGATTTAAATTTTATTTAACGTTTTTGGTAAAATGAAACAAACAATTAAAAACAATCCACAGAGAACTCTGAAAGGTACGAAGGTCAAAATTTAAAAAGTATGTGACTCAGTAACAGTAAAAAAGTTGCCGGTCCTACTATAATCAATGCCTAAAAGAATTGAGGCAGTAATTAAAGAAAAAGACGTAACGCCTCATTAAATATATAAATGATTTCTATTTATTTTTTAATATTAATTTGTCCGATTCTTTAATTGACAAGAGAGATTAGTTAAAATAAATATTTAAACAAAACAATTATATTTTTATTATTGTTTTATATCATAATATAGTCGCTAAAATAGGATTAAATCTAAAATCGAAGTCAAAAAAATAATCAAAAATATATTTAGTGAGCAACGATATAATAAAGTAATATTTTGATAGAAATTATGAACTGTCCGAACAAATAGTTGTCAGGGCTCGTATAACCACGTACAACTCCCACAGACTGTTGCTGAGGTTGCAGTTCTCTACCACTACTAGCTGTGCTATGATCGCCAGACGATGTCTCACTATGGTTCGGTGGCGGTGAGGACGAGGACACTGTCGACAAACTATCAGATCTCGGAGTGAGTTCTTCTGGTGGCATACCAGAGTCAGCTCGTCTTAGACACCTGGGGGTCATCGATACCGTAGACATCTACACAGACACATTCATTTAGGTCAAAAATAAATAACTACTACGTGCTGCTGGTACATTAAGCACCTGCGGATTGTGGATGAGACGTGCGTCAGCCAACGGTTCTGGTATAAGTAAAGGCGACGGATCTTCGTAATCTACAGGTGGGATTAAATCTCGGCTGGTACTCGCATACGTTACATTGTCGTCGTGAACGGTCGCCAGTAACTACATCAAAAAATAAAAAACCATTTTAAACACCACATTACGTACACCATAAACTCATACAATACAATTAAATAGAAACAATTTTTACAACTATACCTACTAGTAATTCATAATTTTAATAACAATATAGATAATTGATAATATTTAAGATTATTAAAACTCAGTATATTTTTCTAAATATACCGATTTTAACTTTCCAACTACAAATAATAATTAGTAACAATAATAAAGTTTATATTAAAAGAAAATTAAATTACGTACGTACTTGTACAAATGCGCCAATTTAAATTTAATACTAACCAATAATAATAAAAACATTTACAGGCAGATTAATAAAACGGATTAGCGCTAACGCCGTTTTTTATATTCTCTATAAATTTGTATCAAATTCAAGAAATTAATTAAATTTGATGTTAATTAACATTCTTTTTAACTCAAGTTACAATAATCTTGTTCAAAGCATTGCAAAGAGAGTTGATAACGAAATAAAAAATGGTGTTAGCGCTAACCCGCTTCATGAATCTGCATATTAAATTTTATATCAAATATACTAACAATGTTTCAATAAAAAAGTTTTCCTTTTATACATCTTCAAGAAGTTACATAAAACGGTTTAGCGCTAACATCGTTTTTAATATTATCTATAACTCAGTTTCTAATTAAAACAGATTCAAGATATGAACTAAATTTGATGTTAATTAACTTTCTTTTCAACTCAAGTTAAAATAAACTTATTTCGTAAATTGAAAAGAGAGTTAAAAACAAAAAAAAAAACAAAACTGATGTGGTCACCACACAGTTTTCTTATAAACAGCATATTTAATATTTAGAGTATATAGCTGTTATATAATATTATTAAACATGTAATTCAGTTTTTAAGTAATTCAGCATTTATCTGTTTGAAACATATAAAATAACAAATTAGTTTACGTATAATTTTTCATTAATGTTGACTTCTTTATGTCTAACTTTACTGAATGAGGCATATACAGGATGTCCGTTGTTCGAGCCTAACCCTTGATATCTCAAGAACAGTGAGATACGAAGTCGATTAAATTGTGGCAAAGTTGCCAAATTAGTTGACCATTTTAATGATGTATTTGCTTTTCCGAAAACAGACATAGATAGCTAGATAAAGCGATAATTAAAATTCTAGTCGATTTAAAATTATTTACTATTTGATCAATAAATTGATATAGCATCAAAAACTCTGAATTGAACACTAATGACTTGCTCCTTGCGTTTGCCAATTATTAATTGCCTTATAAATGTTAAACTTGTTTATGTTTTCTGTTTCTATTGCTACTGTGATTATTGGAATATATTATTGAATATATAAATTAGTGTTTTTTTTTCAAAATCAGACGCATATACAGGAAAATTGCAAATAACATTTTATGTTCCGAATATTTCTGCAATTTACAATACTTCCTTATACTGTGTATAAAAAGTAAAAATGGTGTTAGCGATAATCCGCTTTATGTATCTGCCTGCTTGGTAAAGAAAAATAACTTTTAATTAAATGACAGTATCAGTTTTAAAGTATGTTCCAATTACTTTTATCTCATCCTCGTCGTCTGGGAGTGTTCGGTGGGCCCCCGGCAACAAGGGTAGTTCCCTCAACATTGCGTAGTCTCCGTCATCCTCATCAGGTCCTGGTGTTCGGCTCTTGAGGCATAAACTACAATCAAACACATCATCACATACTATTAAACACATTTCACACACCCTCTCACACACACTCTTACATCATTTCCACATCATGCATCGTACTGGTTACATACATTCACAACACACACAAAGAAGCAAGTTAGTATTGATATGCGTTACCGTTTTGACGTACTCGTATCCTCATTGAAGGTTATTTTCTTGGTAGCTGCCCTACTAGAGCTGGTGGACAGAGTGCGTCCGCGCCAACACAACGGCCCCACGGATAAGCTATCGGGCGACCGTTGAGGTGCCACACCAGCTGAACGCAGCCAATAAATTTGTTCATCATCGTGTGTAGAGGTTGGTGTTGCTGTATTGGTGTTGTGGATGTTTTGGGTATTGTTGGTATTCTCGCTGGTAGTATTGTTAGTGGTTGTTGTTGATGATACTGCTCGGCTGGCTTGTTGAGTTTTCTGAACAACAATCATAATGGCTTTCCGGCTTTGTGGTTCTGAGACAGCGTAAGCGCGTCCGTTTCCTACAACTAGCAGAGGCTGCGATAATGGACAGGGGCCCTGACCTCCTAGTTCTAGATCTGTCACTAGGCGAACGCTGCGTGCAGAACGCACTGATGCTCGACCAACCTACAACATCGTACATATTAGTACATATTAGTACATAAATACTATAATAAAATGCTCAAGTGCTACTTGTTGTAGTCAATCTGTGTGTTTGCGAGTTACACAAATGACACACAAAACGTCACTTTACCTTCCTATAAACCATGCTAGTTCATCTACAAAAGCAGATATCTTATCATAAAATATTCTCAAAACAATTTTGTAAACAATCAATTTAACATAAATTACATAAACACATTTAAGGCGTTTATATAATTTCCATGTTTTTATATACTAATTAGAAGGTCTATTTATAAATATTTACAATTGTATTACAGTTTTTCATCAAATATCATCATCTACACATTATATTATAGAGGCGGCCAGAGCGCACAGTCGGTCAAATCGAAATTTTATTGTTCAAAAATCGGTGGAGACATTAATATCCATCGGATCTGGATAATTTTTTAAGAAAATTAAATGTAATTAAATTCTCTACACATTACATAATAAACTGCCAAAAAACTGTAAAAAATATTAAAAATTTAGACAATGAAATTATTTATTCTTATATTATTTTTATATACTACAGCAACATGACAGATTTTACAAAGCTATTGACAGATGTCAACTTTATATTATGTTGAGAATAATTACAATATGGATTTAATGAATAGATTAGAAATTTAATGAATAGATTAGAGATTTAATTAGGGTATCTTAAAACAGGGAATCCGTATTGTAATTATTCTCAACATAATATAAAGTTGACATCTGTCAACAGCTTTGTAAAATCTGTCATGTTGCTTTAATATATAAAAATAATATAAGAATACATAATTTTCATTATTTAAATTTTTAATATTTTTTACAGTTTTTCGACAGTTTATTATGTAATTAATCAAATTTGACAGAGTTATTTAAAATTCTGCCCCAACAGATGTGTAGGGATTTTAATTAAATTTAATTAGAAGAAAAAATTATCCAGATGCAATGGATATTAAGGTCTCCATCGATTTTTGAACAGTAAAATCCCGATTTGACCCACTGTGGAGCGCCGGTTCACGATCAACTGTCAACCAATATTTAAAAAATTTAAATAGATCCTTGTTGTTTACCGATGTGGCTACCGTGGCAACAGTGCCTGCATCAATTAGCATTGATTGATGTGACAATACACATATCTAATACAAAATGTTTACAATACTACAGAAACATTTAGGTAATTTCTTTACTTTAATTTTAGTCGTATAATTTAAGATGAAAAGTTGTGTACAATTATAAACGGTTTAAAGTTCCCGAGTCTCACTTCCGGTTTCAGCAGAAACAATTTCATTAATACTATTTCAAATGTAATGATATAAAGTATCTTCATTTTAAAATTAAACATAATAGAAACAATGTTATAGTTTCATATGTTCCATTGCCTAAAGGAGACTTACAATAGAAGTGGCAATGTAAGAGAGTCAATCAAAATAATTTAATTTTACGTCAATACGTCAGTTTCACGTAACTATTGATTTATTATTTTCTCCGCAACTTTGATGAAAATTCATCTTATATCAAATTAACATGTAACAGGCAGTTTCACAAAACGGATTAACGCTAACACCGTTTTTAAAATAATTATTTACAACTCTGTTTCAAATTAAAAAAATTTGATGCTAAATGAACTCCCTTTTTAAATCAAGTTAAAATAAACTTGTTTCGTACATTGAAAAGAGAGTTAAAAATGATATAATTATGGCGTTAGCGCTATTCCGCTTGTCAAGATTAACTATTTTTTCTAAGTTAGCGTTGTACTAATTTGTTACTGTGACAACTTAATGTTTATGTTTATATAGTAATGTCAAGTTGTATGTTTTTGTACATACGTACATAAAACATACTGTTCTTTGTTATTTATTATTCAGTGTCTCTGCAATTTTGACAAAACTGTACTACATGTCTTTCGTTTAATTTCATATCTTTGTTTCTTTATACCTGGATTCCTCAGCCGACGATTCTATGTAAATATAATTACTACAGGTAGAACGAAAGTACATGGTCATACATTCCATTGTTCTATTATTAAACTGAGTTTTCACCCAAACCTATCTCACTTTAGGATTAAAACTAACAGACGGTCAGCGTTGCCAGACAAGACATAATTATCGAAAAAGCGACATATTTTTGAATTGGCTACCATAAAAATTATTAGGATACATTCATAATAAATGATAACACTATAATTTCTGATATTGTAGCATTAATTTAACTATTTCACAAATATTTAAAACATCAATATTGTTTCGATAAAGATCTACTAGATTTTCATGTAAAGCCATGAGCAAAAAAATTTCTAATAAATTGGTACTTTTGCTACTTATCATATTCGCAGTTTTTATAAAATAATATACTTATTCCAATGTGGTTTATGAACAAGTATTCAATAAAATAATTTCATTAAAAATGGGAAAATACATATTAGTCAATGGTTATAAAGGGATTAAAGCGGGCGTATTAACGGTGAACGGTACAGATCAATTTGTTCGTTCATTAAAGTTTTCTGGTAATTCATAGCATTCTGAGTTTCCAATGATTCCAGCTTCAATCCCTTTCCACAGATATGTTTAACGGACAAAATGTTATTGTGTAAATTATGATTATTATCAAGACAATGTTTAGCAACGTTTGAGGTCAATTAATTACTTAATATAGCTTTTTTAAGTTCGTTGAATCTAATATTGAATTTACGACTGGTCTGACTTATATAGATCGCTTGACAATCACTACAATTAATTCCATATACATCACTGTTTTGAAGAACATCGTTTTTATAATTGTTGTCATTACATGTACTTTCCCTTTTCTGTCTATAATTTACTTATTTCTATTCTTTATAAGCCTCTCACACATATGTACGAACTTATTATTCTTTACAACTCAAACGACATATCGCTATATGAAAAGAAAAACACTGTACTTACTATATTGCATAAATAATTCTACCATCCTCTATATTAATTTAATTATTAGTTAAAAATAATGTTTCACTATAAACATATAAATGATTTAATTTATATAGTAACATCACAAGCAAAAAAAAGCATCCTAATTGGCCATATTTTTTTAGCGCGGATAATAAGGATCTGGTGCAGAATAACTATTTTCATTGAACTGTCAAAACTACCCTTGAACCCCCTTCCCCTCTAACATCTTCGTTGCCAGTGATTTGCTACAGTAGAATGCCGCCACACTCGTAAAAGGTGTTTAGTTATATTTAATTTAATTCATTATTTATTTGCAACAACATTTATGACATTATAACTACAATACAAAACTTCTAACATTCGAATCGCTTGTTATAAAACGAATTTTATACCTTCGCTTTCATTGATAGTGGCTAGCTCAGTGGTATGAAGTCGGCCTGCGGATCCTGAGAACCCTGGTTCGATTCCCACAGGCGACAACCAATTTTCATAATTTCAAAAGCTACCCCTGTGGCTCCTCCACCACTGACATCTTTGGGGGCCGTGATTTGACGGCTGGTAACCGCACTTCACGCGCAAAATATATCACTTACCGAGAACTGCTTCGGCAGAGTGCCACACCCAGTAATGGGTAGAAGGCGTGATGATATTTTTACTTTTTTTTGTTTTCACTGATCGTTATTTTAAAAACAAATATATATAGGCGCCCATCATCTATCTACAAGTTTTAATTTAATTATTTACTTAAAAACATTTCAATTTTAAATAGGCAACATATGTTTCTGATATGGAATTAAAAGGTCGCTAAACTACACATAAAACCTACATACAGGCAACAAAATCAATGTATTATTATTATAAATCAATTATATGTCCCCTACATACGCCTAATTTCATCGTTATAAAATAGTTTCAATTTTTACTGTAAACAAAACATCCTCAACAATCCTAAGACTTTGCTGTGTCAGATGTGGACGACGAAACAAAAAATTCCAGATTATAAATATTACAGCAGGTACTGGTATACTCGTATGTATCTACCAGAGATACAAACATATCATATGTCCAATGTGTGATACAACGTATTGTACACAGTGCAAGAGAAAAGTTATTGTCGAGTACTTCATATCCGCAAAAAGGACGGACAGTAACAGCGTGTACTTCCGTCTCCTTCTAACGCGCGCACAGAAATCAATAACAACTTGAGGTTCGTACACACAAATGTCCAACCGAACCGCGAATTATTGCAATTCAACATTGCGCCCATCTACTTTTATACGAGACATTTTATACTACTATCTCCAATCAATATATTTCCTAATTATAATTATTTTATGGGGTAGTGGCTCAGTGGTATCGAGTCGACCTGTGTATCATAACAACCCTGGTTCGATCCCACAGCCGGCAAACACTTTTACCAATAACCCCTGAGGTTTTCTCCACCCCGAAACGCCGTAGGGAGCCGTGATTTGACAGCTGGTAACCTAACTTTAAGTGCATAAATGTATCACTTAACGAGATCAGCTTCAGCAGAATGCCACACCCAGTAGTGGGTAAAAGGCGTGATGATATATTTATATTTTTATTTATCAAATCAATATATTTCTCAATTATTATTATTTAATGGGGTGGTGGCTCAGTGGTATCGAAAAACGGACATCCGTTAGACATAAAGTATGCAATATTACTCAAAAATTATACGTAAACAAATTTGATATTTTATATGTTTCAAACAGATAAATGCTAAATTACTGAAAAACTAAATTACATGTTATATAAACATTCATATATTCTAAATATTAAATATGCTGTGTATAAGAAAGTCGTGTGGTGACCACACCAGATTTTTTGTTTGTGTTATCATCGTTTAATAATAATAATATTGTATTATACCTGGGCGATATTTATATGCTACAAAGATTTTATTCTCCTATTCTATTACACGATTATTAACTGTTACCGATCGATAAATTACTTTCAACCCTTATTTTTCATGGTTACGCTATAGATTAGATCCATTTTTGAATTCTGTTCTGTTCATAATAAATTTAAAATCGTTATTCTATATTAATCATATAAATACCTTTTAATTATAAATGGAAAGTATTATAAGAAAAATAGGTATCCTGCGATTAATTGTAAATTAGAGAAAAGTAAAAGGCAAATTTCAAATAAATATTTATTAAGATAGAGCTACTCGTACTTGTATTTAAATATCCATTAATTATTGTGATATTGAATAAAATATACAAATTAATTATAAGTTTATAATGCTACTTATTATAATTAGTCGGTATACTTTTTTAAATGGTTTCTGATATTTTTCTAATTGAATCTATTATCAAAATAAAAATACAAACTCCAAATTCAAGTGTTTGTTAAAAACCGTTAAAAATATGATAATAACGTTAAAAAGTCATTAGACAGGTACTTAAGGTAATTAAGCCGCGATAAATTAAATAATGTGTATCAAATTTAATCGTCAGCAATTAATCTAAAGTCTAAAAAGGATTATGTACGACTATTGTTATTCATCATGAACAATTCATGTTTTGATACAATGAACTGTCCATGCTTCATTGTTGGAAATAATTGCTGTTAATTACACCTGTTAGTTTTTATATTAAATAGATTTACATTAAATTGAATTCTTAAATATGTTCCTGTACATTATAATCAATGAGGAAAACATAAATTAATTCATTTATAATAAAGTGTATTGTCTGAAATCACACAAATAAAAATACCATTTCGCCACTTACAGACATTATATTTAAAACCACACATTCATTTCCCGTATTATCATGGGACACAGTTAAAACTAGTGGCTGACATTTACATAATATGTACACTAAAGTGCATTTGTTCTACACAAACCAAGAAATTAACACTCTGACAAACAGCAGGGGTAAATAAAGGCAATTCATATAATTTATTTTTTATACAAATTTTATTCATTATGATTCTAAATCATCGTCGATCATGGCATCATCCGGTTGAAGTTTTTTCGATTTTTTAGACTTTTATCCATCACTCTAATTCTTTAGTACTAAAATCAGTTTGCTATATCTGCAAATATACAATAATGTTATTTGACAGTGCGATTTGTCACAATTTGCATTGACCATCAACGTACACTATTAACATTTGTTTAATATCTGCTACAGAAAAAATACAACATTATACACGACGATAAATAGCCATTATCGTATTGTATAATAAAGAATTAATTTTTTAACTAGATCTATTGACATTACCACAAATATAACTTTCAAAGCAATGCATTCTCTAACATATATTCTTCTATTGTCATTATCCATCGCTCTAACGCACCCAACTACTATTAGTTAACTATCATAGTATAAGTTAGACAATGATTCAAAAAATTTGTTTAAATTATTTTAAAATATACAATTACATCTTAAGAAACTACAAGAGCTATCTTGTACATCTTATCGAAGGCGACGATGGGATTAGGTCCCAAGATCCCTAAAAGGGCAATAAACCGTGTCTATTGTTCAACAGACCTTTTGTTAAACTTTAAAAGGAGGTATCATAAAGAAATAAAATGTTCCACGCTTATTACACTAAAGTAATACCCTTAAATCATAAACAGTTTAATGCAAAGATAAAATCCATCTTGAAAACAGATTGTTATTGTTCTGTTCTCAGCGCAAGAGAGGTTTGTAAGTGTTAGAAAGAGATACATATTGCTATTACACTTTATTATGCTTCCAAGTTTTAACGGACATTCGTCTTTCATTATTTTGTGTATCTTAGATATTAAATAACAAAATATAAAATTTTATTTCTACACCGTGTGTTTACTATGTCAATTTGGTGCAACTGCTTTTCTGAAAAACAGTGTCATAAAACTCATTTCTGTACAACATTTTTTTGTGAAATTGTTGCGTTGTCTAGTTGTAAAAATGTTGAACATATAAAATTATTGCCATTAATTTCTCTTTATAATATAGTTATTTATGTACCAAGAGTGAAAACAAACGTTTCTGGACCTTGAGCGTGTTATTAGCCTTCGCCGCTTAGCGCCTCGTGCTAATAATCTTGCCACGGTCCAGAATCGCTGGTTTCACCCATGGTACATACAATATTTTATGCACAACTAAATAACATTTAATTATATGTTCACCAGATAAACATATGTAAATAGATTATATGTCAAAATGACATTTTGTAAAATCAAGTTTTCACATTAAACATAAATTGTCATTTTATTTATGTATCAATAGGATTTATTTTTTTAAGAACCATAGACCAAAACCATGTCTAATACATTAGATCAAAGTTCTATACATAACAACTATTTCATTAAATTTTTTAATAAAGTTACTTTTGAAACGAAAAAATAAATAATGGAAAAACTTTGCAAAGTTAATGCAAAATAGACATTTTTTAATTTCATTATTAGAGTGGAATGTTCCAAAGTTTAAATAAATATAAGTAAGAGACTTCATGCATTTAATTTAAAATAAGAGGTATTAAAGTGCTGTACATTCAGAGTAAAAAATTGAATTTACCAATTGATAAAAAATTAAAATGTACAAAACTATTATATAAACAAATTATATATAATTTATTATTAAACTATAGTTTCAATTAATATAATACGTTCTAATAATATCGTCAATTAAATTTAGTTATTTGATTTGGGGTAGATGGCTCGGTGGTATCAAGTCGGCCTGTGGAACCTGAGTAGCCTGATTCGATTCCCACTGCCGATAAACATTTTTACCACATTAAAATTACCCCTGTGGCACTCCCACCATTAACATCTTTGGGTGGCGTAATTTGACGGCTGGTAACTGCACTTTACGTACATAAAAATATCACTTAACAAGATCTGCTTCGGCAGAGTGCCACACACCCAGTAATGGGTAGAATGCGTGATGATATATTTATTTATTTATTTATTTATATTTCTAATACAATTTACTTCGAAATATACCTGATCAGTTCAGTAATTGTACTTTGTTCTCTATTTTTAAAATATTACTGTTATTGTAAAACGATGATCACTATATATAATTTTTTGCGTAGTAGGAGTCGGGAAATTTCTTATTGATATGATGTTATCTTTCAGTGGTGTAACTCTATTTTCTCCTATTACGTGTCCTAAATATATATTTTATTATTATTATTATTATTTAATAGAAATTTCGATACTAAATAAAACGATTTCGATATAGGATATATAGTATGAAACACATCATATGTTACAATAAGGATCATTGTTGAACTTCTTTCTCAATAAACTATAAACTATTATTAAACATGTATTCAAGTTTGAAGATTAAACTCATTTCAAAAATAAAACTTCTAGAGTATAAATGAGAGTAATTTACGAACCGTTGCACTTTTAAAATCAGTTCTAGACAATCTACAGACTTTATACACCGGATATATTTGCAAAAAGTCTACCGGAAGTTACCGGAAACGACCTAAAATTCGGTGCAACCCAACTAAGAAACCTACAATTATTTATTTGCATAAGCAAACATATTGCAATATTTATAAAACTGTATAATTTAACTCTGTCCACTGTTAAACGGTTTCGTTTCGGTTATTTATTACAGATGACGCTGGCATAGAAACTGCGCACACGGCGACTTGCAACAAAATAATAAGAATGTGTCTGTTGCCAAATACAGCATACATACATACATACATACATATCATCACGCTATATCCCATCAAATGGGGTAGCACGAACCCTAAAATCACTCATAAAACAGTCACTCTTCACACTCATCAAACAATCAGTCCTCGTCAAACATTATCATCCAAACACACCACCCTCACTTTAACCACATTCATAGATCCATATAAACTCATTTATTTATTACACTCGAAATCATTTATCACACAACCAACCTTCAATCACATCATTCCTATTCACTTATCATTCATTTTCTATCTTCGACGTACATAACATATGCATAAAACAAATTGCTCACGCTTACTCCTAACACCGATTCTAATAACGAATATAACAACGATTCTACAAAGATTAGAAAATATGGAAGCAACACTTGTACATAAAAGAAAATACCACACACTGCAGAAACTGAAAATGATACAGATAAGAAAGGAAGAGAGCGCCGCCCTGCGCTTGTTTTCGAAAGTGAATTCAACACAATTGCAGTTAAACAATTTATGAAATAGTATATTACGTAACAAACAACAATAGTGTAAGATAACGTGCGAGTGTACAAATTGAAAAACGAGGCGCGAAGCGCCGAATGATTTAAGTACACGAGCACAGTTATCACACTTTCGAGCTATCTACACTATTTATCAGACGACCATAAAATATTTCTAAAAAAGTTTACAAGAGCAATGTTGTTACACTTTGACAGCTGATGCGTTTTTGTAGATGAGCGTTGACGTTTAACGTTTAAGGTTAGGTATTGTGCAACTGTATTAACCAGAATGTCAAAATATTAAATAATGCTAAAATATTAGTAAATAAGTCATTATTAATTTTAAAAAATAAATTTATCAGTGCAAATGTGTTGAAAAATCTGCCAAAACTTTAATCCAAATAATAATACAAATTCCTTGCATTCATTTTATGATTTTCTTTCATCGTAACGCCTTCTATTGTCAATCAGTGGATCTTCACATGATATGTTAGAAGTGTACGTTATGCTAACATATCAGTGTATGCTATGTTCAACTTTCCGTAGTAGTTTATGCTGTTGTTATTGTTACTTGTATAAGTGGTCGTCTGAAGAAAATTTAAACCAATTATAAGATAACAAAAGAAGAGAGTGTCGCCCTGCGCCTGTTTTTGAAAGTGAACTCCATACAATTACAATTTAACACTTTATGTCATATCAGAAGACAAATAAAATAGATCAGAAACGAGGAGAGTGTTACCCTGCGCTTGTTTTTGAAGCTGAATTTCACACAATTGCAGGTAAACACTGATATAAAAGTAAAATAAATATATCATCACACCTTCTACCCATTACTGGGTGTGGCACTCTGCCGATGCAGATCTCGGTAAGTGATATATTTTGCGCGTGAAATGCGGTTACCAGTCGTCAAATCACGGCCCCCAAAGATGTTAGTGGTGGAGGAGCCACAGGGGTAAACACTAATATGATATTACTAAACAACAAAACTAAATTCAAGAATTATAAACTTATCTTAAATCACCAAACAGATTCATCCCACAATTAAACTAGATATACTAAACGCTCCTATCCTGACACACCACTTTATCGCTTCAACCATATTCATAATTCTTTTCATAAATGTTCGTTTATTTCCCATCCTCAGCAACTTGTGAGTTGCTGAGTATGGGAAATATATATATATATATATATATATATATAACATTATTTCATAAAATGATTCATTCTATGAGTTCTGTCTATGTTTTTATTAAAATGTAAAAATTCAAATCAAAGTCAGTTGCGATCTAATTAATTTTCAGACATACGTTGTCGCTTTTTACTTTCTTATACACAGTATAAGGAAGTACTGGAATCGAGAAAAAAATCGTTGACGAGATTTTCGCGGAAATATATGTTTCGAGGTCCACTGAATCCGTTTTGATCATTTTCTCAATGATGTGTGTGTGTGTGTGTGTGTGTGTGTGTGTGTGTGTGTGTGTGGATGGATGTGTGTGTGGATGGATGTGTGTCTGAGTGTGCAATATCTCATGAACGAGATAAGATTTGTTAACGAAACTTGGTAATTATAAGTTTCATGAAAATACGAAGAGCTCAGTTGATTTTGAATTAAATTGAAAAACCGGAAGAGGAAGTTTATTGGACACACAAATCAATAAATTCCATTTATATCAAAAATGGAATCAGTTACGAAAAAAGGTACAAATAAAAGATGTTAGCAAAAATATTTGAAACATAAAATGATATTTGCAATTTTCCTGTATATGCGTCTGATTTTGAAAAAAACTAATTTTTATATTTAATAATATATTTCAATAATCATTGTAGCAATAGAAACAAAAAACATAAATTTTAATTTTCGCTTTATCTAGTTATCTATGTCTTTTTTCGGAAAAACAAATACATCATTATAATGGTCGTCTAATTTGGCAACTTTGCCTCAATTTAATCGACTTCGTATTTCACGGTTCTTGAGATACCAATGGTTAGGTTCGAAAAACGGACATTCTGTATATGCCTCATCAGTAAAGTTAGACATTAAGTAGTCAACATTACTAAAAAATTATACGTAAACAAATTTGATATTTGATATGTTTCAAACAGATAAAAGCTGAATTACTGAAAATCTAAATTACATGTTTAATAATATTATATATTCTAAATATTAAATATGCTGTGTATAAGAAAGTCGTGTGCTGCCCAGATCAGATTTTTTAGAGTGTATTACTTGTCAAAAAATAATCCAAAACTATAAATAACATTTTATAGTAGATACGCGCCAACCTACACATGTATAGAAACCATATTGTCAAAAAAAATATTTTATTGACACACCATATGTTGGGCCCCCAATTAAATAAAAACGTCCTGCGGCCTTTGCTTCTCTAACCCATCCATTGTTAAAAGGTTTCTTTACAGTTATTTATTGCAGATGACGCTGGCATAGAAACAGCGCACACATCGACTTGCAACAAAATAATAAGAATGTATCTGTTGCCAAATACAGCATACATGCATACATACATATCATATCATTACGCTTTATCCCATCATATGAGGTAGCACGAACCCTAAAATCTTTCATAAAACATTCACTCATTAAATTTGATCAAATAATCAAAACATTCTCATACAAACACACCACCCACACTTCAACCACATTCATAGATCACTCCATATAAACTCATTCATTTATTATACTCGAGATCATTCATCACACAACAAACTGTCAATCACATCTATCCAATCACTCCGATTCACTTATCACTCATCTTCTTTCTATAGCAACTTACAAAAATACATAAATATTGAAATTACAACTCAAACAAATAAAACTAAATATTAGTACGTCAAGTACATTTAAATTGTTGTCACAAGGCGTTCTGATATTTCCAATATATCCAACACCAGGTAGCGCATACCAATTGTAATGAATCCTGGGGCACAAATATTAACAGCGCACATTTAAAATATTAATTTCATGGAATATAGCATGATGGTATTCATGCAAACATAAAGGTAAGTGCCACAAGGTCATGCGACATTATTCACCAACAACAATCGATTAAGGATCAATAACAATTGCTCTACATTATTTATTTACACAACAAAATATTTCATAAAAATTTCTCGCCAAGTTTAAGTGACGGTCAGTTAAAATCATATAAAGATATAGAAATTCTCATTTTATTTACATTTTTGTCTAAATATTGAACCGCCGTTGAAAAAAGTTAAAATAAACTTTTTCGAACATTGAAAAGAGAGTTAAAAAAGACATATAAAATGGTGTTAGCGCTAATCGTTTACGCTTTACGTTTCTGCCTATAAATTTTTGACATTGCATATGTAGCAATAAAAAAAACCCCTTACAAAATTAGCTCACTAAAGCTTACAACGGTCTCAAATACAAAGTTTTATTAAATAATAATTTCTCGAAATTTGGAATCTTTTACAATCTGTATGCCATGGTGGACATTTCTAATTTTGCATAAGTTTTCATTTGAAGAATTACTTCTTGTTTTAAGGATGTAAACCTAGTCCGCTACTAATAACACATACGCACACATACACACACACACCATCTCTGATATACAATATTGCATACATATCAACATGTTACTTATTATTTTGTGTACATAGATACATAACACATACTGTTCTTTGTTATTTATTATTCAGTGTCTCTGCAATTTTGACAAAACTGTTCTACATGTCTTTCGTTTAATTTCATGTCTTTGTTTCTCTATACCTATACTTACTACAGGTAGAAAGAAAGTACATGGTCATAAAACATATTCCATTGTTCTATTATTGAACTAAATTTTCACCCAAACCTCTCCCACTTTAGGATTAAAACAAACAGACGGTCAGCGTTGCCCGACAAGACATAATTATCGAAAAAGCGACATATTTTTGAATTAGCTACCATAAAAATTAATAGGATACACATCCATAATCAATGATGACACTATAATTTCTGATATTGTAGCATTAATTTAACTATTTCACAAATATTTAAAACATCAATTTCGATAAACAACTTCTAGATTTTCATGCAAAGCCATGAGCAAAAAAAAATTCCTAATAAATTGGTACTTTTGTTACTTATCATATACGTAGTTTTTATAGTATAAAGTACATAATATACTTATTTCAATGGGGTTCGTGAACAAGTATTCAATAAAATAATTTAATTAAATATGATACAGGACTTCGTCCGTGAACTTAATACAATCAATGGTTTATTTATTATAAATTCTATAGATTTCACTGTCGGTTCTCGTTGAAACATTTTTATAATAAAATTAAAATATCAACACTAAGTAGGTTCCGATAAAATATATAAGTTTATTCACTATTCGTATTTCGGTCGATTAGACCATCATCAGATAATGATTATAGAAGATTAATAAGTTTGTACATTTGTGTGAGTCTTATAAATAGTAGAAACAAGTAAATTATAGACAATATAGGAATAGTACATATAATGACAACAGTTGTAACAACTAAAATGTGATTGGGAACATACATCTTTGTCAATGGTTGTAAAAGGATTAAACCGGGCGTATTAACGGTGAACGGTACAGTTCAATTTGTTCGTTTGTTACAGTTTTCTGATTCTGGAATAGCATTCAGAATTTCGAATGATTCTAACAAGTCCAGCTTTAATTCCTTTTTACAGAAATGTTTAACTGACAAATTATTATTGTGTAATTTATGATTAATATCAAGACAATGTTTAGCAACGTTTCAGGTCAATTGTAAGTTTCAAACTATATTTTGTCCCTATTATTATAATCAGCTTGTAGAATAGCATATCGGAAGTGTTCTGTTACCCTTTAATTTTTAATAGGACGTAGAACCTAATTCAACGATGATATTTATTTATAAACCTTTTTCAGCCGGCGCAGTGGGTCAAATTGGGATTTTACTGTTCAAAAATATGTGCAGACCTTACTATACATCGGATCTGGATAATTTTTTTTTAAATTACAGATAATTAAATTCCCTATACATCTGTCGAGGCAAATTTTTAAATGACTCTGTCACATTTTATTGATTACATAATAAACTGTCAAAAAACTGTAAAAAATATTAAAAATTTAAACAATGAAAATTATTTATTCTTATATTATTTTTATATATTAAGGCAACATGACAGATTTTACAAAACTATTGACAGTTGTCAACATTATATTATGTTGTTTATTTTTTGACGTTTCTCAAAACCTATGAAATGGTTCATTGTGTCACGTGTCTGAGTTTTAACGAATCCTGTCATTATTATACTGAGAATTTGCTCTTGTGTTTATTCCCGAGAATTATCTCTGTAGATGCTTTTTTGTTTCTGACAAATGATAGGTAGTTGTCAAATAATTATTTAAAACTGTCAACGCGTCAAGTAAAATGTGTGAAAAAACAGATTTAGTTTCATTTCAGATTAATAAATACACCAACAAATTTTGGAAAAAAATTCCAAGAATATGTTAATAAGTAATCAATCGATATGAACCCAGTTCAAAATCTTTTAAGTTGTATGAATCGACCTTAACAGCTAAGTCAAAAAATAATCTAATTAAATATAACTTGAGAATTGGATAAATTGAAAATAATTCTCCAGTATCTTTCTCAAACTTGTTGCCATTTGGAAATCGCCACTTAAGCCCTACGGGATTCCGTGACTAATGCCTGCCAACAAGTTTTCGAAAGATCTGTCAAATTATTTATTTTCTCACTATCTTGTTATATTATTACTGATAATTTTCAAATCGTCAAATTAACATTCCATTCTAAATAATTTTGCAATATAAATGTAGTTTACATCATTTGTGTACTATCTGATACAAAAAGCATCTATTATTTTATACTATATTAGGGAAAATTATAATCTTTACTTGACAGATGACAGTGATTCTATTGTCGCAAATAGAATTTAATATTGTGCGACCAGGAGGCACAATACCGAAATTTTCATCATCTGTAAAATAAAATAACTATGGAAAATAAAACTTATCGATTATTAACAGATAATGATACACTTACATTGATTTAGTTGTATTTTAGATACAAATATGCACCAACAAATTTTGGAAACAACTTCCAAGCATACATTAATAAGTAATCTATCGATATGAACCCAGTTCAAAATCTATTAAGTTGGATGAATCGACCTCTACAGTTGCGTCAAAAAATAATCTAATTAAATATAACTCGAGCGTTCGATAAATTAGAAAATAATTCTCCAGTATCTTTCTCAAACTTGTTGCCATTTGGCAATAGTCGCGAAAGCCCTACGAGCTTTCGTGACTATTTCCTGGCAACAAGTTTTCGAAAGATCTGTCAAATTATTTTCAATTTATTCTCACTCTCTTGTTATATTATTACTGAGAATAATTACAATATGGATTTAATTAATAGATTACAAATTTAGTTAGGGTATCTTAAGACAAAGCATCCGTATTATAAATATTCTCAACAATATAAAGTTGACTTCTGTCAATAGCTTTGTAAAATCTGTCATGTTGCGTTAATATATAAAAATAATATAAGAATACACAATTTTCATTATTTAAATTTTTAATATTTTTTACAGTCTCTTCGACAGTTTATTATGTATCAAATTTGACAGATTTATTTAAAAATCTGCCTCGACAGATATGTAGGGAATCCCGATTTGATCCACTGTGCGGCGGCAAAAGAATATTCCTGTGATTTAAGTCACATGATATGCCACTTTTATGACGTTTGAAGATAAGCATAATATATATATTTTTAACAACAACTTACTGTAATAGTAACATAAAACGTCCATCTGTATTTGCAACAGCGGTGCTTGTGCTGTAGCAGAGGCGATGAGTGCTGCAAGTGCAGCCCCATGTGTCCTGTAGCCCCAACCTGAACCCGTGGACTCCATCGACGTGATATGAGCACTTCTGTCTTTGTATGTTGTCAGAAACGAGTTGTATCTACAAGTACACACATACACACAACACTATTATACACAACAATACACTCCATATTTGTTCAACTCACCTCGCATGACCGTACAAGTACAAAATGTTACTAGTACATAACACTACGAAGCTTGATAAAGCAAAAACCGTTAATGAAACTTGTGGATTCAGAAGGAATGGTGTTCCAAGAGGCAACGCAATATTTGGGTAATGTTTTAATAATGGTAGTGCCCTGTATGCCCCCAATATTTGCACTTTATACAATAAGCTCATCCCTGCGAACGCCAATACTCTGAATACTGTTAGCTAATAGTTGTATTGAGACAATAAGCGAAATGTATTTGTTGGTTCGCCAAAAAACTGCAGAATACCTGACGGCATAGACCAACAAAGCTATGGCATATTTTAAGTATTCCACGCTGACTGTACTTCCGAAACCGGGCTCTGAAATTCATACATTATTAAGAAAGTTTGCATAAGCGTAAAAATAGATAAATAGGTATATAAACAAATCGCAGGCTAATAAATGTACAACAAATTCTTTACTTTGTTGTCACAAACCTTTCAATAAATAAAAAAAAAATTAACTACTAACTAATGGCAAATATATTATTAACTTTAACAGTTTGCATTGTATTTTAACAATAAGAAAAATTGGGACAGCCGGACAGCCCTATAATTTTATTCGTATTGCTATTTTTAATGTACTATACGTGCATTTTATCTGAATAAAAATATGTGTGTATTGACAACTCAAATCAACTATAGAGGCGCTGCGTTCGCCTAGCTGTGGTAGGATAAATGTTTTTTTTTTTACATTAGAATACATATGTTAATGTAGAGCTCGTTTCGCCAATTTTGACGATGAAATAAGTATAATTTGTTTAAAGTCTTGGAAGTCTACACACCTATAAAGGAGTTATGAATGAAATGATGATTGAATAAAGCAAAGCTTTTTCATGCTCTATGGTAGGGTTGTTGATTTCCACCGAATTTCGAATTTCTGAACATTCGAACATTCGAATTTTTTTAACTTCGTCAAAAAAACTTTTGAATTTTTTGAACTTTTCGAATTTACGAATTTTTTGAACTTTTCGAATTATCCGAAGCTTAGAATTTTCGAATTTTTTGTCAATTAATTAACGCCATGTCATCTCCAAGTACGCTCACGCATAATTCGTGAAAAGTCGGACACGAATTAAATAATAAATTCGGCGAAGTATTCTGCAAAAACTCTGTAAGATTAGGCGTCTTAATTAAGCCATCTACTCTCTTAACCGCCCATCTAAATGCTATGGATTTTTAGTAACACGTTTTAAAATGACAATAAAAAGAATACAAAAACGTCTTAAATATAACGTTTTTGACAGTGTAACGAAATTTTAAATCTAAATTGAATTAATTTGGCAAACAATATTAATTAATAGAAATTACTTACGAATTAATACAAAACTCTGCAATTGAGTTAATTCTGAAAATAATTCATACCACGTTAGGATCTAGAACATTTCAAATAATTCGCAAAGTATTCAAAAAATTCAAAACTTCAAAAAATTTGCAAATTCGAAATATTCGAAGTTCGAATTTAAATTCGAATGTTCAAAAAATCCGAACATTCGAATTCTCGAATATTCGTAAAATCAACAACCCTACTTTATGGACGCAAGTCAAATTCTGAAACCACTATACTATATTCTAAAGTTCAATTACATTTTTTACGGTAATGAGATAAAAAAAATTAAACAACTAAAACGTTCGATTTTGCTATGTGCCTTACCAATATGACTGCCTATAGCTCTTGGTTCATCCTCACTCATCTTCCGCCAGACCTGGTGCACTAGCATTGAATGCGCTGAGCGCCATGGCCATGGCATCAAATGCACCAGGTGTACTAGTGCGGTTGTGCAATTCCGACGAGGTTGTTGTAGTGATGGGATACACAAGGAGGCGAAACGGTCGTCATGCAGCTGAGCGCTACTAGGCGCTCCTGGTGCACCACCATAAAGTCTAGGTCTGTGCGCCACAAGGCGTCTACAAATGTTTTACATTAAAATACCATCATCGATATTACAACTAATGATAAAAACAACATCCCCAGTATCTTTCTCAAACTTGTTGCCATTTGGCAATAGCCACTCAAGCCCTACGGGCTTTCATGACTATTTCCTGGCAACAAGTTTTCGAAAGATCTGTCAAATTATTTTCAATTTATTCTCACTCTCTTGTTATATTATTACTGAATATTTTTTTTGTGGAGGCATTATGCTAGTGATCAAATCGTAACTCAATAAACTATAGTAACTATGACTACCTATAACTACATAGAAACTAGTATCTGAGAGTTCTTGTTACATGATGAACTAGTTCATCGTAACCTCAATTCAAATAAAAAACGATATTTCACATTGGAACTTGCCAAACAATTAGTTTTGAGGTGTTGTCAAACATCTTAATAAGGATTCTTGTCACTTACATGATGAGGAACTAGTTTTTTAAATCCAATGCTCGGTCCAGAAACGCAGCTAGCAGCCGAAACCAATGCAACACTTGAAACAATAATAAATCTTCGGATCACTGAACTTGGAATAACATGAATTTGGCCCATGAAATAAGCCTAATTTTTGTTGAAAAACGATCCCAACTAAGGTATACATTCGATTGACGAATCCTAAAATGTTTAAAATGTATTATTTACTGTAATAATGTAAACTGCAAAGTTATACGTACCTAACCTATGTACTGAATTAATTAAAAATTCTTTCTGGTAGAAATTTTTGATTGTGACTAACTTCATTATGCAACACAACAAATCTAAACTATTATATATTTATTTATGAATATACTAATCTTTATTTTTTTGTCTGTTTCAGGTGAAGCATCAGATCTGAAACTAGTATCAGAACGATGATTTGCCTTGATCTCTTTGAAGCGAAATATTATTCTTATTATGAATGAAACTTATTAATTTTTGTATATAATTTTGAAGCCAAAACCTCAAAGTATGGTAATAAACTATATACCATTAATGTTATGTACAAATATTGAAAGAAATTACAGTCAAAATTTGAATTTATTTCTCAAAAATGTGACGAACAATTTTAATTAAAAAATTCTCTATGCTTAAGTATCTGATCTTCTATAATATAGTAAATTTTTATCGAATTTGATCGTGGAACTTTAGAGAGAAAAAATAAAATATGCGAAAAAACGCTCAAAACAGAACTTTTTCGTGTATTTTTAGTTTTTTCTCAAAAGTCCCTGGATCAAATTGAATAAAAAATTTTTGTATTATAGAAGGCCTGAGTTGTAAATATAGAGAATTTTTAAATTCAAATTGAACGACACATTTTTGACAAAATCAGACTTAAAATTTTGATATCATGATCTTTTACACTTCAATTCCAATTTATTTATATTACAAAGATTAAACATTCTTTTCAATACCTTTATCAAAAAGCTGAATGTTCAAAGATTATGTAGTACTACTTGTTTCTTATTTTGGATAAGATTAAATATATGAAATATTTTTTTGAAATTTGAATTTGTTATTGCTACTTCGCGAAATTCTCATTTTCCACAAGTGGTACGGGCTTTTACATACACTCAGCGTTAAAATGATCTGGATGTATGACAGCTGTCATAATCATGTGTGTCAAGATGTGCTACATAGAGATATACATGAAAATATATAACCATTTCATAATTTGTGGTTTGAAATATGTCTACTTTTGTTTTTCGTGTAATATTATATTATAATATTTAAAGTCATGGGTACTTTTTTATAATAAGATATTTTATCAATTTTAGGAGAGCATACTAGTGGAACAGGATTATGTGTAATATTGAAATGTATTATTTATCTTTCCATAAACGATATTTTCAACATAAAAGTTTTTAATTGTACGGTTATAAAAAGTATTTCATTTATAACCTCAAACATTCCATCAAAATAAAATGCAAAATACATAAATAGTAATAAAAAAAAACATTTTCGGTAAGTTGATATAAATCTAAAGTCTTCATTTATTTTCTTACTAATATCTACACATTTCAGATGATTTAAAAAAAAAGAAAAAAACTACATGTACAAGAAACTACTTGGTTGGCCTTCAAATAATTATTTTAAAGAACAATACATTGGAGGAATTCATTGAAAAGGTATATTTGATGTCCCTGTTCATTTAAACATATCTCATTTTATATGTCGTATTTAGTGGCTACATAACATTCACCCGCAACATTGTTTTCGGAGTGCAAGATGTATGACTATTTGCAGCAGAAGTTGTATTCACCAAGTGCGTTGTCAACACGATGAGTTTGAAGTCGTCGTATTCCTGAACATAAGTCACTTTCAATAGTGGCATAAGCTCAAGCTCTACGGTGTACTGATGTCAACCAATTGAACTGATTAAGCAGCCAGGCAAATCTTTACCCAGCGGGAAGTTTATCAAAATGCCATCCTTCTAATATTATTGTACATCATGTATAGCGTCGATATTTGTAAACCACTATAGATAGTCACATGTAACTGAATCAAACAGTTACCGTGATTCAATAGTATATCTAGGTGAAGTGAATACATCGCGAGAAACTAAATGTGACATGTTTCGCTACCGATGCTTAAGCGACACACGAGTCATACGTTTCTTATATTATATACCTAGATATGATCTTAAAATGTGACATAGTACCAGACTGTCTGAATGTTAATGTTTCAGTTATGATGCGATTAACATGGAACGCAGTGAATAAAATAAGACTTTTAAAAATTAAGTAAAAGTAACATTTTACGGTGTCTAATTACCAAAGCAAGTAGATGTCAACTTCGGCGACTAGTATCAAATAGATTTCTTTCAATTTGACTTAGTGTAGACCTGACATACGTGTTCTGTATTGGGCAGCATACGTCACAGTGCCGTTCTATCAAATGTATTCTGCGTTACTACCGACAGCTTTAACTAAGATGTACGATCTGTTTATGATTACATAAACGATCTATTTAATAACTATTGTCAACACCTAAAAGCGGATCAAGGCGTAATGGCGGCATATGACCTGAGTTATTGGTTCGCCAAGAATTTACATACAAAAAATAACTATTTGTGTACCAAAATGAAAATAATTGTTACACAAGGACGAAAAATGCAGTTTTTCGAACGAATGCAGAAAATTTCCGGACTAGACAAAGTCTAGTTCGGCAACCGTATGAGTATGTACGTAACACATCCTGAAAGTGTCTTTACTGGGCTTTCAAGCTTACAAAGCTCGCCTACGGTTCACGCTGGAATATGCTTGCTCTCGCCCAGTAAAATATCACATTCAGTTTTGTAACAAATAACTATTACAGATGATAAAATAATATTACCTATCAATAAATGTTAACACTTCCTAATTAACTTTTTTAGTCATGAAAATCGGGCGTAAACACTTATTTTTGGCCCTAAAGCCATAATAAAATAATTTCCGACGGATGCATAAATAAAGTAGCAAGTTTTGTTTATTGTAAATACTTGATTTTGCAAAATGTAATTTTCACATATAAATATACCTGTTTCAATCTTTTAAATATAAAAATTAAATGTTCTTTTGTTGTGCATAAAATACTGTGTACCACGGGTGAAATTATGATTTTTTATTTTGAGCATGTTATTAGCACGAGGCGCAAAATGCCGGGTGCTAATAATAATGCCACGGGCCGAAAATATCTGTTTTCCTCCTTGATACATAAAATAGTTTTTCTTCTAACGTTAGAAATTTATGACATATCAGAATCTATAGATACAGTTAAAGTTTGATTTTTCTGTCAAATACTTTTTCTGACACTCGTTCAAATCAAGGAATTTCATTAGTTTACTTGCGGCAGAAAATGTCTTTCTGCCACTCACGAGTGTCAGCGAAATTATGACATAAGTAAATATTCCAGCGTTTGAAGAAAAAATAGCATATTTTATGTGGAATAAAAGTGACATTTTGTGCCTCATCTGTATTTGACGGACGAGCACAAAAAAGTATCACTTTAACTCCTTATAAAATAATATACAATTATATTGTTTTTATTCTGTTAATGAATATATGTCTTATGTATAAATGTTATTTAGCTTATAATTATAATTTTGTTTTTACTGTTTAGGTATCCATATAATAATGTATTTTTTTTGTCTGACATCCTATATCATTGTATATGATCGATGGAAATAAATTTATTATTATTATTATTATATGATTATGTATAACTGAAATAAAATTGTAAGTAAAATTTTTTATTTTTATATTATAATATCAAATAAAATACTATATTTTATTAAATTTTATTGTGTTGACATGTGGTTTAAAATCATTTTCTTGAAGATCTTCAAGTTTGTTTAGCTTTTAAACGCGCGCCAATACCCCTTCCACTATTCTATAAAGAATATTCCTGATTATCTGTGATAGGTCAGATCAACATTTTTGTTAGGACCACAAGAAACCCTACTTACGCGATAACAAATTTTTGGTTAACGAACTTCAGTTCTGATGCTTCACAGGTTGTATTATTATTTACCAGTGTCATGTATGTACTAATATGTTTTTCTGTTTTAGATACAACCAGATGTTAACTATAGCGCTATATAAATTATTAAAGCCGGCGTTGTTTTATTATTTCTTGTATGTACTAATATTTTATCTGTTTTAGGTTTATTGACATGCTAGTTGGCTATAGCGCTTTCATATAAATATAACACGGTTTCTATTTGATTAACTTTTATTTTGTTGTTAATAGTAAGAGAGGAGGGAGGAAGGTCCTTGCCGAAGGAGCTCACCTTGTCGTGGTGGCGAGGCTTAACCAACTTTTTATTAAATTCTACTTAACCCAATGAATAATTAATAACAGTTTATTTTTATGTTTGCATATTATTTTATTAATAAAAGGATGGAACTAAGAAGCTCCACAATACTTTCATATTTTGATTTGTTTTTATGATTATTGAATAAAGAATATCGCCAATATTTAGTTATTTATTTATCCTACTCTGTACAACAGGAACTGAATTGTAATCTGTTCGAGTCTTCAATGATCGAGAGAGACACTTTAATCATTTCTAAATATCATGTATGCAATTCTTTTCATTTTAGAAAGATGATTTTTTATAAAAAGGTTCAGATATTTTTAAGGGAAGATGGCTGTCTCATAAATGTTTTTGAGGGGATGTACTCTCTAAATAATTGTAAATTAACTAGCTGACTCGAGTAGCTATGAAAACAATTGCATAAATACAAAATTATAGTTAATACAGCCATGTTATGTGAATATTTTTGACAATTGTGCATAAGATCTATTTGATATTTAATGGAGTATCTAGAAGGAAAGCCCTTAATTAATCAAAAGAAAAGAGTTATACTAGCTAATGATGCATTAAATAAAGCAAAATTAATAATGTTTTTATTTTCTGCTGGTTGGTGTCATCACTGTCAAACATTAACACCAAAGTTGATTGAAATATACGAGGTACTCGATTTTATATAAATACTTTCACACTATATCACCAATTATTTCTTGGCGTACTTTCGCACGACTACGTAATCTCACACTTATCGTATAAAATAGCGTTTGAATGATTACAGGAAGGGAAAAATCGCGAAATTGATTTAGAAATTATAAATGTACCAAATGACAGAACTTTAAAAGATTTTATTGATAATTTCAAGTCACAAGGGAATTGGTACAGTCTTATCTATGGAGATACTTTAGCACAGTAATATAACTTTCCACCATTGTTTATGTTCCGCTGGCAATCGTTTTTAAAATATTTGTAATCAGTATTAGAAACATTTAACAGCGGAAAATAACCGTACTAAATATTTCAAACTGTTTTTAAAAATTCTAATTTAAATCGCTTCATTTAGAGAATTAATTTGGACTTTCAACATTACACATGTACCAAGTATAATTGTAACTACTAAAGATGGACATATAATTACAAAAAATGGTTATAACGAGATTTTAAGCATTGGAATTAATGTTCTAGTTACCTGGGTACATGTTTATAATATATTGATATTATTAAAATTTCTAATTGAGCTTTCTTTGTTGTAGACTTAATTTATGGAAACATACTAATCAAAAAATTGTGCAAATACAATATTTGTTGTTGTTTGTAGATTATATAGAAATAAATATGAATTGACTTACTCTTGTAATTACTTGAAACCTATTTAAATAGTATAAAATGAAACACTTGATTGAATGAAATAAAACAAGGAATTATAAAGTAATGGTTTTATTTGTCTATTCCTCGGGAACTTCTACAGAGCCATCATCAATTTCCTCAATGAGGTCATGCGGAGCCTTGTTGTCGACCGTACAACCGACGGATTGCGCCGTGCCAAGCACCTCCTTCACAGTGCCTGAAAGCTGGCGAGCCATGGACCGCGCACGCATCTGTCGGGCGATCGACAGCACGTCGTCGAAGGTAATGTTCCCGCTATGTTTCACTACAATTACAAATCAAGATCATCTCTGTAAAACACTAGAAAATACACAACTTACCGTTCTTAACTTTCTTTCGGTCGCGTGGAGGTTCTTTCAGGGCTTTAATAATAAGGGAAGCCGCAGAAGGTACAACTGAAATTGTGGCTTGTCGGTTTTGAATTTTCAACTGTACAGTTATTTTCAAACCCTTCCAGTCTGATGTTGCCTTAGCAATATCATCACCAATTTTTTTGGGTGACTAAAATAAAAGATTGAAATATAGTGACAAACATGGACAACGTGGAATGTTACAGATGTCAAGATTTATAGGTTATAATATAAAGCTTTGGAAATTGTACTCACCAAACCCAGGGGACCAATTTTGGGGGCAAGGGATGATGTAGCACCCACTTCTCCACCAACGCATCTCAAGAATACTAAAAATACATAATATACATTAGCGTTCCACAACACATGACAATAACCTCAACAAAATTAATTAAAATCCACTTACCGTATTTAATTTCTGTAGGATCGAATTTAGGAGGCATTATTACTTATTTTAATAAATAATACTTTATAAAAAGCAACTCCTGTTACAGGATGATTGTAGATTATTTAAATTGTTTCACACCGAACCGAACTTCTCGGATCAGACGTCATAAAAAAGAGACAGAGACAGAGCATAAGTTGAAGAAGAACATAAACAGTTGTATTAGGTTATGGTTTTTGTTCAAGTTCCGGTTTTCCTTTTAAAATTAAAAGTTGATATTTTTTAAAATGAATACTATTTGGTAATAATTTGTTCAACCGTATATCAAAAAATATATTTTTGTAATGCTCTAATAATTTTATAAAAGCAGAAAAAATTCTGTTCCTAACATCATAATGTGTGACGTATGACGTGTTTGACATTTCAGAATTTCAACAGTGTCATTTGACTTGGCATTTTATTTGATAGTACAAAATGCAAAGTGCATTTGCGATATTAGGACACTTAAACTAACATGTTTGTCTAAATGAATAGTGCAGTATTACTTTTCTATAATGTAAAAATGTAACTGACGTGCAAGTGATTTTTGATTTAATACTTTGTTCTAATTATTTTGTAATGAATAACACAGGGAATTCGTTAGTAAAAGCTCACGCTGGAGGCTTACACTGCAGGAAAGATGCTTTAACGAATATGTTTGGATGGTTTTTACAAGTTTTATTGGCATGTTTAGCATTTACTTGCTTGATAGGTTAGTATTGAAATCTTTACACAATATGTGTAGAGCCATTTATGATTTGATTCTATTTTAGGAAAACGGTTTTGCGAACCTCGATCTGAACGTCGTAGCTGGTTAATATGGTTTTACGATACATCTAAGCAAGGTACACATAGACTGAAATGCGTATGTTTAATGATTACAAATATGATTGTTTGCAGGAATGGGAGCTCTGGTGATACATTTAGCAAATGTGTATTTAGCTGGGCTGTTTCAGGGCGATCCATGTACATGGTACATTATAAATTTTCTGTTGGATTCATCTGTTGGTTTATTTATTATATACATTGGAATTCGTTTATCTCAATACTTGGCCAGAAAGAAGCACTGGGAAGCGATCAATTTTGGAGAGTACGGTAATAATTTGATTATTTGTAGATGCAAATTAGGGCGTTAAATGAAGACTTGGTGGTTTTTTAGGTAAACCCCCGTCCATGAATGCCTGGATAGCTCAGTGCTGCGTATACGTGGGCTTGATGATAATAGTTAAAATTTGCATTACGTTATTAATACAGTTCAACTTTTGGGATCGAGTACGTGATTTCATACTTTCACCAATCAATAATCCAAAGATAGAGTTAGCGTTTGTTATGTTAATCATTCCATTTTTTGTAAATGTAAGTACATGCTATACTACGATTTGAATGTTTTATATTTCATTTGATTTGCAGTTGTTAATGTTTTGGGTGACGGACAACTTCTTAATGCACCGTTCACCTAGTTTCCGTACAAGGCGAACCAGTGCAGAAGCAAGTCTCTTTCAACGAGTTAAGGTACGATATCGTTCTATTCGCGTCAAAAATAAAATAGAAGACTCCGAGAGTGATGTGTTGTTGTCCGCCGACGAAGAACTTTTGGGTTCGCATGAAAATCTGCAGCAGAGACCAAATACAAGTGTGGCTATTACATAGTATACTATTTCAAATTTAGATCTTTTCATTTCCTAATACTTTACCCTAAAATAAGATACGAATATCTCAATTTTTATTTCTTTGTTTCTATTCCGACATTCTTTTGAAATTTATTGTGATTGATTTTCATTCGGATATATCATATCATTCATAAATTAAACATCATATCATTTTATTTTGTGGTGATGCTTTAATAATATTTTACAAAGTAAAAAGTAGATTTTATTATACTTATTTATTTAATAATTAGGTGGAGACTCGTATTTTTTTATTTCGTCGAGAAGTACTCAACAAGCTAGGCTAGTTAGTATACATGAAATATATTTATTTTGAAACGTCAGCAGATGCAACTATATACAATTTATACCAAATTTAATTTCTATTCCAGAGTGGGCCTAGTCATTTTGATACATTGACAAGTTTTTTATAAATATATGTTTGAGATGTAAAGTCTTTTGCGTTACATACCATAATATTTAAAATTGTTAATTCATTATTTGTAATGATGATTGAATTGTTTTCCAGTATAATAGATCTACTTTCTAAATAATAAAACGTGTATTCCGTCGTACTGCTATACAATAAAATATAAAATGATTGGTGACCCAAACGTATTCAAGCAATGTTTTGTACATAATACTCAAGAAGAATATAGGTATTTGTAAATTAATCGTATTTATAAATATTATATACCAGCAGTTGTTGTTCATCTGCATCAAGATACAGTAAAGAAAAAACGTCATCAGTATTATATCTTAATTATTTAAACAAGTTTAGTAAAATGTAGAAAAATTCCGTTGATAATGATCTACTTAAAAACACGAATAGAAATTATGTGTTGATTTGAAAACAAATACAATATCTAGTTGATTGGTACAAAATAAACGATAATTTTCCAAACATACAGGTAAATGTGCGAAAGTTGTACTTATGTAACAATAATAATATTGATGGCGTAACGAATATTTAAATGATATGTGTATATTATGTATAGTTTGTGTTATATTTTAAGTGGATAGTATATTTTATAACATTATTTAATAAATCAAGTGTAGAATGAAATAAATATATTTATTTATAAATTTGTTATTTATTATTGACTACTAGACGTTCAGACTATTCATACATCTTTTAATCTAAACGCTTAATTACATACGTATTTATAATTACTTATATACATAATAAAAATTATACAAAGAATGGAGATGATTTAGAAATCCAATCTGCATATTAATTTATAAATTTAATAACATATTACAATGTAACATAGAATATACATATTATATGATATGTACATTTATTGAACTTAACTTAATTTTAAATACTTGTTCATTTCATGAAATACAACACACACACACACAAATCTTGTTGCAAAATAAATACACAGAGAAAATATTCATACATTTGTTAAAAATAAAGAATTATATTGTACTTGATAAAATGATGTGTCAAACATTTTCTCTGAACTGAATAAACATAAATGAATTAGATTGTGAACATGTAAAATATACAGGTTGTAACATAAATAAGCAATATTCATGTTATCTCCTGAAATAATCATTTAATCTAAATAATTTTTTTTTAAATCCTTACAAGGGTTTATAATTGCGGATATTTTAGCAAAATCATAAATTTTTATCGATAGTCATTTTTTCACAGTGAAAGGAACGGATTTTTTTTTTGTTTTTTTTTACCCATTCGAAAGAGTAATGTTTTCTCTCTAGACAAAACATATCAAAAAAGTAATACTTTACTTGAACTAAATCTGATCTCACTAAAATATCCGCAATCATAAACCTTTGAAATGTTTTTTTAATTATTTCGATGAAATGATTATTTCAGGAGATAATATCCTGAATTATATTACATTCTGTATATATTTGATATTCTTACCGTACCTGTATGTATATTGACTTTGGGTAATTCTGATAACTTTGGTAAATGAGTCAAGTCAGTATTTATAAGCAGTAGCAAGAGTACGTAATGTAATTAGAAGTATTTTGATTAATTTATGTCGACTGTTGATGCCAATTCAAACATGGAAATGATTTATATTTGCACAGGGCCGGCCTTACATTCGTTAATCTTGACATTAAACATTAATTACAGATACTGCGATGTAAAGAAATTTCTATAGAACGTGCGGTATAGATAAAATAATTTCAGACTAGCCAGACGACGTAAAAAGTAGGTAGATATGCCAATTTGTAATTCATGCATATTACGTGTGGTGTGAATGAATACAAGTTGTCATTCCGGGTGGTTGAGAATCCAAGTACTTTTACATTCCTGGAAATAAGTTTCCTAATTTGAAAAACCATTTATCACTAAACTAAATGAATGTATTATATGAATATACACCATCACATAAACAAAATGAGTGCAACTGTTCACCAGGTCATTTCTGTGCATTATTGTAGTCAACATACACTCTCACAACTTCACCTGAGTATTTGCGTTGCGAAGGCATGAAGTAGAAATCGGGCTGCATGTCAGGCGGAGCCCTATGTCTGTCATATGCTGTTCTCGGCAGCGACAACGTGCTTCGTTCCTGCACCACGGCGCCTTGCTGGTAGGGTCCTCTAGGTCTTTGCAGTGACCTTGTGTCTCCCATGTATCCTGTAGCTGCACCTACCCGAGGTGCAGAATAGCCTGGCGGAGGAATACTTGGTGGTCGACTCGTTGGTCGTTGGATATGTTTAGTGTTTTTATTTGGTAATGTTTCGTTACGGCCGTTATGACCGTTTTTCATTTTCTCTTCGGGTTCAAATGCTTCGAATGCATAATTTGTATTTGCTGCTGAATAGTCTTTCCATGCTGAATTGGGAATTAAGTGATCCTAGAATAAATTCAAATGTATTTTATATCGTTGCGTTGTACGAGTACGAGATGAAAGAAAAATAAGGTGAAGCAGTAAAGAATAAGCAAAAGAATTTCTGTATAATACCTATACGTATATGTATGTTATTATTTGTAAATACAATTATTACCTATGTGATAAAATCTAATATAATATGTACAACAATACAATTAGAAATGTGAAAGATTATGGTAACATTCACATGGCACTATTAAAATTTATCTTTCCAATTTAATTCTCTTAAGATAAAATAAAATGCACTTTAATTGCAAAGTTTTCATTATTATCTTATTATGTAGGTACAGTATTGGAATCTCGATACCTACGAAATACAGGAGCTATTTTTATAAAACTTAATTACAAAGAGTGAATATATATATATATATATATATATATATATGTAATTGTAGTGTATTGGGAACAATTTTTACTCTTGTAGCTTAAAACTAATGTTATAATAAATGAAGTTATTTTCTACAGCTTAAGGCAGTATTTCTAATTATTGGCCCCATTATGAAGTGTCATGTAATGTAAAATTTTTCCTTTGACGAATTAAACAAGATTCATTTCAAACTAACTTTATTTGTGCATACTATTAATTTAGAGAATTATGGAAACTGGTATATTATGAAATAGTTAATCAAGAGAAGAAAGTGATACATTTATTTTCGAAGCTGCCATTTCATTTCCCGAGACGAAGGCGAGATATATGAAGTACCTGCGGGAAAAATGACACTTTTTTCGCAAGATAAATTTTTTTTTTGCTACGACCGAGTAGAAAATAAACATTTTTAACTGTCAGTTGAGAACAGAAAGTTGACGTTTACCACTCCTTGAGCAGTAATAAAATTTTGTCGCTCGTCGAGCGATAAAGTAACTATGTATCTATGGATACATGAACACTGTTAACATTACAAACTAATTTCAAAACAGAAGAACTGTCGTAGAAAAGATATTTTTTGCACCTCAAGCACAAGTATCGTTGACGCTCTTGCATAGTTGTTGCTCTCGATCAACAATCTTCATGCGCGAGCAGTAACAAACTACTTTCTGCACTAGGTACATAAGTAACTATTTTTAAAAATGAACATTGAGTACCATTTTAAAAATACAATTGCTATATTTTACATTTAGATGACAAAATAAATTAATGACTATTATGAGAGAAGAACGATGAATCGATCATATGACAAACAAAATTATTTCATATTAATTTAAAAATGTAGTTAGTTTATCATAAAATTTTAGCTGTAGCTTTGCTATTTGTCAGCTCTGATTCCAATGCTATGCAAAGTATTTTATGTAACTTCAGAATTAAAGTGCAACTTGTATTAGGTACCTACTCGTATATAAAATAAAATAATATCTAAATATGTAGTAATAAAGTAATAACAATACTTAACACAAAATGACAAAATGAGTGTGTGTTGGCTTGCGAGCTGCGGAGTGAAATCACAGTGATGTTACCTTGTGAGTGGGCTGCTGGCGGTGCGCCGTGCGATAGATGGTGCAGCTGGCCTGGACCACGGCCACCAGCACCAGAGCGGCGATGCAGCCCAGAACTACGTACAATTTCATCTGCGACAAACTGAAGAATCCGTTGTCATCTTCACTCTCACTTGATGTCTCCGAAATTACGTTCGATGTCACTGCAAATACTTCAGCCGTTTCTATCTGCATCTCATTTGGAAACTTTTATACTTACAACTTTGTGGTTCGAATACCAGATATTCAGGATCAACTTTCAGCGCACCGACAATGCCTGTATTCACTCTATCAATAAGCAATTTTTCTATTTGTTGGTAATGTTGGTTTTTGTCATCCAACGATCTACCTTTTTCAGCAGTTGCTTTATCATATTGGAGAGTCATAGATGCAATCACATCATTGCTAGCGCTGAAAATTCAAAGTGACTTTGTATTTTTGTCTGAAAATGTTCGTCATTCAACTTACGGAATAATACTCTCAACATGAATATCTTTGTAACCAGGCGCTTTGTTAAATACATCTTTCAAACTGTTTCTGATTAAATTAGCCAGTTCTCTAAATTCAGCGGTGTTTGATTTAGGAACCTTGTAATTTTCTCCAAGGTTGACAATTTTCATTTTAATGTTGTATCCAAGACTTGGTGGTTCAGGTGTTGTCATTACGTCCTCGTAATCTGCAAGAACATGGTTGAGATTTAAAATGTAGCAAAGTGAATCAACTATTTGTTCATCTTACCTACGCCACCGCAAGCTCGAATACAAACCCTTTCAGGTGAAATCACTGGCGTACTAGTATGTTTTCGAATCTTTTTATTAACACTGTTGAAAGTGCCACCGTGCACCAAATACATCATGAAGTAACATTGAGAATTGTTAAATGATAAATCCTAAAACATATAAATTATAGTTAGATATGATCAACAGAAATGTATCATTTATTTTACCTTTTCATCTTGAGTGACTCGTTTCCTGTTGAACGAAAGAGTTGTAATACCATTATCTATACGTCCACTGGTGTTAAAGATATCTTGGGACAAATCTAAAAGAGGTTGAGTGTAATCTTGAATCCAAGTATCCATTAAGAAATGGCGTCCTGTTTTCTTGTCCACCCATCCTAAAATTGCATCGGTCTGTGCCTAAAATGAACAAATGGATGTGAGTCATTTAAAGTTTGAACGTATTCAATTCCTTACCATTTTCTCGTTGTTGGAGAATCCGATACCAGTCCATGTATCTGTATGTTTTGTAGTGATGGAAAACCGAATTTCATCTTTGCGTGGAAGATAGATCCACTCAACTGAGTATTCACAAGTTCCATTTTCAGGTTTGCAACTACGTGGAGTTTTCCAGATGCCGGAACATTCACTGCTGTCATCGGTACCACCTGGTCCTGCTCCAGGAATTGAACCAAGTTCGCCGCCACTTGGAGACCGCTTCGTTTCTTCTGCACAAATGATTAACTATTATTATGTTTACACATTAACAGAGCTGGAAACTACTTGCAATATTGGAAGTAATACTTTAAGTATACCACATAATTAAAATACATTTTAAAATTAATATTAAATACTGTATTTAAAGTACTTTATAAAATGAAAATGTAATTTAAATACTTTCGTGTAGTTAAAGTACCAAAAAGTATTTGTCTTACAGTTTCAGTGTATAGTTTTGCAGTGCAAAATGTCTACTATTAAAGAGAAAT
Source organism: Pterostichus madidus (assembly GCA_911728475.2). Taxonomy (NCBI): domain Eukaryota; kingdom Metazoa; phylum Arthropoda; class Insecta; order Coleoptera; family Carabidae; genus Pterostichus; species Pterostichus madidus. The sequence continues at coordinate 59,603 of OU452304.1, forward strand.
GAAAAAAGGTAAATAATTATTTTGCCATTAAAAATAAATGATACAAATAGTGAAAAGATTGTAGATTATTTGTCAGTTATTTTAGTTTAATTTTATAATGTGCTTAATGGTAATCGTTATTATAAAATCAATTTACCGAGCATTTTACTAAATTTGATTTTGCTTTAGTGCTTTTAAATTATTATAGAAATACTCCCGACCGAAAGTATTTAGTATTAAATAGTTTTGATCCCAGCTCTGCTCGTCAAGTATAAAATAACTCACGAAAGAAATTCATGGTAGTGGATCCTCTCTGTGCACCGTGTCCATGATACTTCAGTTCATCCGCACGATAGAAATCTTTCACCTTGGCGTTGGCGTTATCCTGCTCAAGTCCACTCTTCGGCTTGTGAACATATTTGCCAGGTTCTTGGCCTTGCGCCCAAATCACATGCATTAACTCTTCCTCGATGGAATGATCTGTCATTTCCAAGGCTTGTAGCTTTTTCCTAAACACGATAGTCGTCACTCCATCCTTCTCGAAACCTAGTGCAGCTGTTAGGTCGTTCTTCCCACCCCAGAAAGAGTCCATGCGAGGTGTAGAGCGGTCTCGGGTGTAGTAGTCAGCGATGCGACTAGCGGTGCCTCGGGCTGAACCCATGATGATATCAGTGCAGTCCATAGCCGTGAAATCGTGGCGAGGTGTGTATGGATTCAGTGGAACGCCGTTGCTATCTGCGAATAACACACTCACTCACTAATATTACAAATCAAATTATAAATAACCTACCTTGTGGTTGATCATTCTGTGCAGCTTCAACATTAGTATTGTGTTTAGAGGTAGGTTCAGGTTCTGAAGTAGGTTCAGGTTCAGGTTTAGAAGTTGGTTCAGGTTCTGAACTTGGTTCGGGAGATGGTTCAGATACTGGTTCAGGTTCTGAAGTTGGTTCACTAACTGGTTCTGATACAGGTTCTGATACTGGTTCGGATACTGGTTCGGATACTGGTTCGGATACTGGCTCAGAGACTGGTTCGGAAACAGGTTCACTTACTGGTTCTGGTTCAGGTTCTGGTTTAGAAGTGGTTTCGGGTTTAGGTTTTGGTTCTGGAGTAGCACCATTTTGTGTTGGTTCCGGTTCGGAAGTAGGTTCCGCTACAGGCTCTACAAGAGAAAAGAACCAACCACCAATTAATAGATTCTACATTCTAACTACATGAAGATCAAGGAGTTTGTGTATTTTAAATTAAATCATTTCTGTGCTACCAACTAATATTTAAACTTGATAAAATCTATCTCTTTAATTATATATAATGCAGTAGTTACTCTACCTTGAACTGATTCACGTTTTTTGCGACCTGGAATAAATGATAATGTTAATCAGTAACTAAACAAACTAAAACGATGAAAATAAAGAAACGCACCCTGTTTAGTAGATACTTTATACGACACACTAGTTTCAATGGCTTCCTCTCTGTATTGCGGAGTTGAAATAGACATAGGGTACGCCGAGCGTCTCGCATAGATTGATTTTTTCATGGTAGTTGTTTCCGGCTCCGGCTCCGGCCCCGGTTCCGGTTCACTGGAAGGTTCAGGTTCAGGTGTAGCGGCGCCAGAGGAAGAAGCAGTCGATGTAGGGTTACCGATGAGAGGAAAGTTCTTACAGCTGCTGGTCAAGTTGAGAGGACGCCAGCCGAGCCCCACGTAACTCGTTCCATTTATTACCATGGCTATTTCGATTTCTTTGTGTTCTTTGAGTATCCGCCAGTAGAGACGGAATGTGTCGCTTAGTTGTTTCATAGTGTAGAGCTCCAAATCAATGTCCATGGATTTTATAGGTGATCCTATTGAAATTTCAACGTTGTTAATGTTGTTAGTGTTTGTGTGTGTGTGTAATGTTCTTACGTTTATTGCAGCCAGGGCCGAACCAGCCCAGCTGGCAGTAGCACTGGTTGGCAGGCGGGGTAGTGGCGCCCACGTCGACACACTTGCCGTGGTCCCCACAGTCCGTGTCCTGCCAGCACTCGTCGCGGTATTGGCACGTGGGTCCGTGGTACAGTCGGTCGCACTTGCATCGCCCTAGGAGGTAGCGCCCGTGCCCTGAACACGATTCGCGATATTCCTTCCCTGAAACAATTCAACAGTTTCTTAAACAACTTCCTTCCTGTTGTTCGTCGTGAATAATAACTCATTGTATTGCATGATTAATACCTATTCTTTATGTCATTGACATGCAGTTGAAATCTTTGACGTCAATGTCAAAACTTACGTGTTTTAATGGCCACATCAGCACATGACCAAAACCGGTAGTTGCTTCCCCATTCGCTGGCTTGCCGCAGCAATCGAAGTGTACAATCCGCGCAAACGTATTCTGGGGGCAGTTGCACTTCAAATGCTTGTGCTCTGAAAAATACGCATAATCTCGTTCAATTCTAACAAACACAACACTAGTTTCATATTTAGTTTTACTATACGACTTATTCTAGTATTTTTATTATAAGATAGGTGACTCGGAGGTATTGAATCGGCTTATGAATTTGAAAACACAGGTTCGATTCCCACAATCGACAACAAATGTTCATCATTTTAATAACCCTTGTGGCTCCTCCTATACTAATCATTGGAAGGTCGTGATTTGACGACTGGTAATCGCATTTGACGCGTATAACTATATCATTTACCGAGATCTGCTACGGTAGAGCGCCACACTTAGTAAAAGGAAAAAAACATGATGATATATTTATATTTATTGATTTTACAATTATAAAATAAAATAAATTATTGGAGGTGGTACTCTGTCGTAATAGATCTCAGTACGTGATATATTTATGCGCATGAAATGCGGTTACCAGCCGTCAAATCACGGTCCCCAAAGATGTTAGTGGAGAAGGAGTCATAGGAGTAATTTTAATGTGATGAAAATTGTTTGACGGTTCTGGGAATCTCAAATTCACAGGCCGAAATAAATAAATAATAATAGTAATTTGATTAAGGCCCCATGAAGTTTCTGAAGACTATCCTCTATCAGTTTATTTGTTAGTTATTTTCTTACGTGACATCGCTGGATACAAATTCAGATCCTGCTATTGTTGGTGTTAAATCTAATACAGGGCGTTCTAGATGATCTAGCAGTTGTAATTTGAATCCTCCCTAGTAAAAAATGATTCATGAAATAACTAAGTAATATTTTAAACATTGAAAACTTACCCTGTGTGGGTAGGCTAAGTGCCAAGTGACATTGAATTTAGTTCCGGATAATATTGAAGTTTTCACGGAGCCTGGAACACAGAAAAATGTGATTAATAAAATAACGGAATATATTTGGATATACTTAAATGATGTTTTTGTTATCTACCAGGTGAATTTTATTTTTATGTAAGACGAGAACTGATATAATATGGATTTCTTTTATTTACTACATTTATGTAATGTTTTATTTATAGTTTAAAGTTTCTGAAAATAAAGTATCTTAACATAAAATTAAAGATTTAGGGCCGGCGCTAGCCATTTTACCGCCTGAGGCGAACTTTTCTATTGCGCCTCAAGGGAGAGAGAGGGAATTTAAAATATTTATACATAACGATGAATTTAATTTTAAAATTAAATAACTACATACAAAGACAATAACAATAATTCTTGATCACAGCACACAGTTTATGCAAACTCAAATTGAATAAATTATATTGCCACGTTCCTTGTTTTAATTTTGGAAATTCAAGTAATTCTTTGTATTTATAGATAAACATAAAAATATTTACAAATTAAACATTTCTGCCGCAAAAAGTGCCGCCCTAGGCGGACATCTCGTCACCTCGTCCCTAGCACCGGCTATGTAAGGATTAAGAAAATATGAACTGGATGTGGAAACAATAGGACAATTTAACTTTTCTATGCGCGATGTATACATTCAACGTTCACGATTCTTGCATTGTTGGCAGTATAATAATGTTTCAGTGCTCAACATCTCATTGTTTCAATGCACAACATCCTATGTGATTGTTTGAATATTAAAAACGTTTCCGGAAATTATTGTCACGGTTATAATAGTAACTTGGAATCTACAGCGACGATATAATATATAAAAACTAATATACATCATTTAAAAGTAATAATACTTTGAGTTTGACCGGTCAGCTTCGTCTCATCTCGTGGCAACACTAACAAATATAGATATACACATAGTTGAGGTATGAGTTAGATGCGATAGCGAGTGAATCACCGCTTGCGACCCAACCAAGGCCAACAGCTCCTAGACAACATACTGGTGGTGATGGCCGAAGCCGATAATACACTACTCGTGTTTCTCAAATCTGATATCATCATTGTTACTCTACAATTCACCAACTATTTTTATATTAAAGATAGCAAATTTAAAGTTTATAAAGCCACCCTAACATGAGAGCTCGTAGGTAGCAAATAATACTAAATTCAATATTTTATTTCTTGAAATGAGAATTAACTATTTATATTGCGTTTTAGCTAAAAATAATATTATTTTGCGAATGAACAAATTTGTTATGATAATAAATGGAGTGATAAATGCTTGAACATATGAATTGTTTAGTCTTTATGCCTATCAAATTTAAGACGATATTAAAGTTAGGTATATACATAATATTTGAGCTAGTTTTTCATGTTAGTATAACATAAATGTTGTTTATTTCATGCTTTTGATCTGAAGTATCTTCATCTGAAAATTTCACCTTTGGGCATTCCGCAAGGCGCTTTGGTTCTGCTGTTATCCAGGAAGTCCAGGTCGTACTTCCTGGCGGGCGGGAACGTGAGGGCGACGTGGGCGGCGATGGGAATCGTCACCGTCGCTAACACGGCCACCAGGTACAGCCACACCGCGGTCATGGCGGCGGCTATATTTACGATGCTTTCATCGGGGCTGCAAAACAAACAATTCATTATTACATTAAGCATTACTGACAAATTTCAGTCAAATTGAAAGCTGGAAAGCTACCACAAAAGTCCATATTACAAATCATTTCATTATATATTTGATTGTTATTTGAACAGTATTTCATTTAAAATGGAAACGTAAAATTATTATAGGTAGGTATTAAAATAGTATAATAAAACGTTTAATGCCTCCTTTTATGAATCTTATTTATTGCGCAAACAATTTCATAATTTCACATTGGAAAATGCGAAACAAACAACTGTTTCATATTACAATGATTTTATTTTCAAGAATAAAAGCCAAACTTAAATATAAAATATATTTTAGAACTGAATATTGTCAATAGATGTCAATAGCTACTACAAATGAATATCTTTTAAACTACAATTTTACTAGAGCATGCAGATTACACGTTGATTCTCGGCAGTAATCAGGATTTGCACATGTTTGCCGTAAAATAGTGTCAGTTGCGTAAATGTTTTTGTTATTTATGTGTGTGAAATGTGCTTTGAATATCGATAAACCAAAAGAAATTCTTCAATCGCTGTAGATGCAAAACACAGCAAATACGTAAGTTTTTCACCGATTCTTTAATGACAATATTTATTTAATTGCATTGGCGCTTTTATAGTTTTGCATTCTGATCCAACGTTCAAGTCTCTATCTTGTGAATGTGTTGTCATGTTGGTTTACATAAGCGCTCTTTCTTTCTGCACGTGATTTAAATCGGAAATCGGTGATCGAACCAGAAGTACATATAGCTTGCTTGTCGAATACGGCTGTAGGTGTAGTTAAGATTTTTCAAAGCGTTTGTTTAACCTGGTTTGTTTCGGTATTTGAATAAATAAAGTATTGACTGATGAGCGATGAGATCACTGTATTTAAGTAAAATATAACACTATATGGCGTTTTCTTTTCTACTTTTGCAATTTATTATGTGTATTTTATTCAATTATTTATATTTTATATCAGTTACAACTAAATAACATTTGTATAATAAATAATATTAATAATGAATAAAGTTTTCGTAGTAATTAATACAAACAAAGAAACAAAAACAAACCAAGAGAAAAAATATAAATATACATAAAACAAGAAATACATGAACTACAATCAACTACAATGTATTTAACATACAAAATTTCAAATGGTGTAGATGGCTCGAATCAGACTATGGATTTAAGAACCTCGGTTCGATTTCCACAGCCGACAAACAATTTTTACCACATTAATATTACCTCTGTGGCTCCCCCTCCAATAACATCTTTAGGGGCCGTAATTTGACAGTTGGTAACCACACTTCACGCGCTTAACTATATCACTTACCGAGATCTGTAACGGCAGAGTGCCACACCCAGTAATGGCTAAAAAGCGTGATGATATATTTGTAGTTATTTTATAATTAAAACAGTGTATTTAACATTCAAAACAAAAATAAATTATCTAATGAATTATTTATATTTTGTCTTTTGCACCTAAAATTTTGCCGCCCTAGGTTCTTGCCTCGTGGGCAGCCTAAATCCAGCCCGGCCGAGATAGTTTTAAATATGACTTTATTTAGATTCAACTGATTAATACTGAGAAAACAAAGGTTATGGAAAATACAGAATAAAGTTCGAACTGTATCACAAATGGGTGTGTTCGATGTTTGCCTGGCAACATTCCACCAGTTGCAGGTCGTGTCTGTGCGAAAGGAAATTCTAATCTGTGAAGAAATGAACGGTGAACCTGCTTTGGCTCTGACGCAATCTTCTTTATTCAATGGAGTTGGGAAATTTTAAATTTGTGATTTAGCTGTTTTCATTATTGAGATTATCTGCCTTTGGGAAAATTTCAGTTTATTATTTTGAAAATATTCAATTAAAATTTTGTTTATATTTTTATTCACTAACTGAATTGAGATATATTTAATAGCTAGCTACTTTTATAACATAGCTACAATTGCGTTAGCTCAGCTATAGCTTCGCTAAATGTAAAAATATATAAACATACATCTAGATAATATCTATTTGTGTCATAACTGTTATTATTTGAGAAATGAATTGTTTATAATTTATAGAGAGAAGCAAGTCTAGTAAATTTGATCTTGAGTAATATTCACAGCAGCATGAGTGACAATGCGTTGCTCAGTGCAACATCATCTCGTTATGAACACAGCGCGCTTGCAATTAAACTCATTAAAATTAAATTACGCTAGTGCTCAGTGGGGTGAATGTAACATTGTACAATGCTACGCAATCTAACGCAAACTTAACGCAATGCGTAACTTTACAACACTCAACAGTTATTCAAAGTCCAGTCTGAATGATCTTAGGCAGTGGTATTCAAACTTCTCGATGCCACATATAAATTCTTTCTTTTTATGTTTCTCAAAATTGCAGTTTGTAAAAAGCTGATTTCATAATATACATTACAAATATAGAACCACGATTTCAGAAATTAGTAAAGGAAAAATTTCTCATTAAGAATTGTATTATAGTTTCTTAGGAACTTTGATATATTGGTATAATAGTTTGAAAAATTAATTGTATTTAACTATCAAGCTCTCCCTCTCCAATGATATTGTGACCCACAGTTTTAAAATCACTGATCTTAGGTATAACTAAACTAAAACATTGTGTTATACGAAACTATTACTATCTAAAATCTACTTAATCAGAGTGGTTTTTTTTTAATTAGGTATTTCATTACAATAGTTTATTTTTTTAAATTTTTACCAAACAAATGCAAAAACTTCTCGTAGTTAATTGAATAAAGACACAGTAGAAATCTTTCAGAATCTAATTGTTTTTCTTAATTGGTATCTTTTTTCTCTGCTTAATAATAATGGTATTTTGCGGACAATTTTTATTGTTCTTTAATTATAAAAATGTCATATTTTAACAAAATATCACAAGCTTAATTGTTTCACAGAAGAAGAAACAATTATTATACATAACATTAACTATTAGAAGCACGAGAAATTCAATGCAGTCATTCCACGGTTATTTTTTAAATTTCTATACCAATACAGACTGTTTTGACTAGAAAATAAATAAATAAATATATCATCACGCCTTCTACGAATTACTAGTTGTGGATTCCCAAATATGTTAGTAGAGAGGGAGTCGCAGGGGTAATTTTAATATGGTGAAAATAATTTGTCGGCTGTGGGAATGGAAACCTGGTTCTCAAATTCATAGGCCGACTTGATACCACTGAGCCACCTATCCCATATAGAAAATATATCTGTTAATATAAAACAATCAAATGTATAACATTTATTTTTAGAAAAAGAAACTAGCCATTTTTTCTTATTACCTATTTTAAGACCTGTGTAATTTGTGCTCAAACTTATGAAATATACGTTATAATATACTATGTGTATCTTTTAAAGATGCATGATGGTATATTACAAAAGTTCGCAGTTTCATTTCATGAAAGTTTATAAATATTAAACAACAATAGCTAAACATGACAAGCATCACTCAAGCAAAACTATCTGCCTTCCTAGAAAGTTTTCAAATATTTCTCTTTTAAAAGAAAGTTTAAATAATTGTATCACATTTACAACAAATTAAATTAATATAAAACAATACCATTAGCAGCAATTAATAAAAGTTATGTGTTGAAAGAAATACAAATTGATAAAAATCTGTAATAAACAATGACCAAAGAGACATCTGTTGTATAATGGACTTGTCTGATTTCAACTTGTACAACTTATATTTAAATAATATGATGAACTGTACGATAAGAAAAGATGCGAGTATACAACAGTCAGTATACTGGAAAGTGAGACAATTATGATATCCTTTGTTCCACTTATGATTGTGCAAAAGATATTGTAACGTCGTAATAATGATGACTCTAACTATAACATTTAGTTATGCAATGAAAATTGATCGTAATTGTGTAATATGTTAGAATTGATAACTTGTATTTTAAATGGTTAGATTTAAACGATCAGTGATGCAACAAACTTGTTTAATTATTATTATTATATTTATATGTATGTACTTTTACGAGAGAAATTCACTGGTGTTTACAGATTTTTATTATCTCGTCACCTTTTTGAAATATCGCCAAGTGAAAATTTTGAAAAAATCGAAAAAAAATTCAAATTTTTAAAAATTTACTATTATATAAAATAATGTACGAGAAATGTACTGGTTCAAACCGCATTTCAATATCTTTTTTAGTTTTCGAGATATAGGCTCTGAAAGTTGCGATTTGAAAATATCAAAAATCGCTGTAATTCATAAATTAAAATAGATATGAAGATGCGCTCGACGGCATTCGATTCCTTGTGCCTTAAATTATATAGAACCATTTTTTTTTAATTGAAATTTTGTATTCTTTCAGTATGTAGTTCATATATCGTTGACGCAACAAACCTGCAATGTATCCATCTATTCCTAGGTCGTCCGCACAATCTCTTATCAAATTATGATTTGACGTTGTACAGAATATTATGAAAGGTTTTTACATCGTCTTTCCCCTCTCGGCTTTGGTTCTCCGATACCTCCTACCAACCGGTAGATTATCATCAACATTTCCGCATGTACTTTCACTCTTTCTGCTTGAGATGTGACGTATGCTTCTATAGCTTTACAATACGATTATGTATTGTTACTGCGGTTAGATTTTCTCATTTTCAATATAAATGCAATGTAAACAGCACTACATTTTCCAATAGACACTGTAGATAATAAATAAATCATTCACTCAACTCTTATTATTATTATTATTATTGATTCAATTTTTAATTTAAAAAATTAAAAAGCAGGAAATTACAATATTATGATTTTACATGTTAAATTCCTTATGTTCATCTTTATCAAGCACCTCCCAGTATATAACTTCGTTATCAAATTACGAAATGATTTTGATATACTTAAAAATAAATCCCGACCAATATATCAAGAAACATTTTAAAAAAAACTTTCTATTTTTTGTTAGTAACAAATTATGTAAGAGACCTACTATACAAGTATAATTATTGTCGGTAGTAGATATTTGCAAAAATAATATTTTTACGAACACAGAATTTCATTTTAAGAGCAGTACAATACTGACACTGTAGTAAAAAATAAATAAATAGTGGTACATATTAAATTATCATTATGTAGTAATCAGGTAATTGTAATGCATATCAGCCATCTTGCGGCGTATGAACTTATTTTGTCTCGCTAGTACTTTTCTGTTTTTCTTTGCGGTATCTTTTCATTTTCTTTTCAAAAAGAGTTTGGTACTTTCTCCGCGACCTCGACATGATTACCAGTGATTTACGTTTGCAACTGATCCTAATATAGACGCCGGATACTTGAGTTTTGAAATCATTGTAATATTATTTATTTGTTACTCTGCACAACAGGAACTTAATCCTAATTACAGTACAGGGGACGTACAGCTTATAGTGGAATCCGAACCACTCAGATGCAATCGTATTTTTTTTATATAAATTGAAATCAGCGAGATTTGAACGCACGACCTCTTGCTTGCTAATTAAGAAACGCAAGTTTTACCTTGCTTTTATCCACTGGGCTACGATTGCCTGTGATATTGAAATGATATTTTAATATTTTGATAGAATTAACTGGTTCTAAATAATATGCATCTATTGATATAAATGGCTTTTGTAAACTTCATATATTTATAGATTTGCATATGGTTAAAAATTTACCGAAGAAAAATAAGACATTTTTATTTCGGGGAGTGGGGAGATCAATCTTTTGGGCCTCCCTCTAAATCCGTCACTGAATGTTCATATTTTGTATTAATTATTTTTGTTTTAAATTAACATACATTCTTCTAAATCTAAACAAACCTTTAATTGGTTTTTCATGGAAATCTAAATGTTTGTAACGTTGTGAAATATACAATTTTTTTAATCGCTTTCAAACGTAATTAGTAAATATTTTATAAAGTTGCTAGTAATTAAGGCTGTGAAACAATGATCAAAAAGTGATTTATTGTATAATTTAATTGGCATAATTATACTTTACTAGGTTGTACTAATTACCTAGGGAAAAGCGCATTTATTGTTAATATTGATTAATATTAAATACATTAGTGCATAAAGTTTTTATAAACGGATACTTAATAATATAAAAATAACTTGTATTTAGCAACAGTCCTAGTATACCAGGTGCCATATGGAATAGAAATAAAATTAAACAAATGTGTGACGTTTTATCTGACAAAACCGTTAAAACAAATGAAGATAATATAAAGAAATCATTTTGACAGTTTTGATAGATAAAACATCAAACATTTGTTTAATTTTGTTTCAATTCCATGTCTATTGATAGTTTTGAGGCAATTTTTGTCATTTTCAGATCTAATTTGTGCCATTACCTTATAAGCAATAGTATTTTTTTATATTGATTTAGCTGCAGAATTGTATGTCCAAAAATATTTATTTGAAGCTTTCTTGTTTAAAATAATTACAACATTATGATGTTGACCGTTACTAAGCACCACCCGGTATATTTTGTAACACATCATAATTTAATATGATTTGCTTAACTGAGTAATGTGTAGGATGTTTCGTTACGTAATTACATTTTTACGCATTGTTTTGTTCAAAGAGTTAAATTATTTATTCAGATTTGCTAATAATATAAACATGATGCAATAAAAGGACTGTTATTTAATTAATTCTTTTTATTTGCTGGTTGAATCTAAACGTAAAAACTGCATTAGTATGAGTAGTTTGCTATTCGTCATTTATATTGCAAACATACCTATAATTAACTCTTCTTCACTTCTGTTCACCGGATGTTGTCCGTTGCGCGTTGCATTGTTGACATTGTTACAATGAGACTGTATTTCAATTTCCCAAGACTGCAAATTATTCGCATATTTTTAATACCGTGTGTCCCACGTAAATGTTGGCATAGGTAGTTAACATGTAAAATCAGTTTTTTGTAAATAAAAAGTGTCGGGATCAAATTTTATATCACAATAATGCCAATATCCGTACATCTTAATTAATACAGATTATTCTATTTTAATAGCGTAATTTACTGAAAAGAGGGAAATATTAAGATATTATAATATAGGCCACAGTAAACACCAGTACGCAATACTAAACAATTCCTTTAAACAATAATTTTAGTAACTTATGAACATGGAATGTTAAGCCCGTACTTCAGTTTCAGATGAAAGATGCTGAATGTTAACTGCGTTAGTATGAATAATATGTTAGATATTACATGTACGTAATTTGTATTTATTTAGGCTATTGTCAAGGTCAACTACAAATGGAAATGTTTATTTTTTTCTATCGTGTACTAGGAATTCTAATTACTATACTATTTAATTTGCTGTAAAACTATTCATATAAATTATTATGTTTTAATTTCCTTTTATAACTTATATTAATAACAATGAAGGTGATAAACTTTTCAGAAAGTAACACTGACATTAGATTTACGATATTTGCTACATTTGGGGCATAATCAAATATTTTGCGAAATTAAACTAATTTATTTAAATACACCAATTAAAAGAGATAAGAATTATATATGTATGTTTATATATATCATCCCGCCTTCTATCCATTACTGGGTGTGGAACTCTGCCATAGCATATCTCGATAAGTGATATATTTATGTGCGTGAAGTGCGGTTACCAGCCGTCAAATCACGGCCCCCAAGGATGTTAGTGGACGGGGAGCTACAGGGGTAATTTTAATGTAGTTAAAATTGTACTTTCAGGTTCTCAAATCTACAGACCGACTCGATACCACTGAGCCACCTACCCCGTTAAAATAATGAATATTAACAGTGCTTTTCATTAATACTCATCGATTTTCAAGAAATTTCTTTAAAAAAAAATACGGTAGAAAAGCTCATTGGCGAGATCTGTCTGTTAAAAGTATTTTCAAAATACAAGAGTTTGGGAATAGAACAGAACTCTTTTTTATTATCAGCATAAATAATAAAAGGGAAAGTCACAATAAACAGTAACCATTATACAATGATTTCTCAAGATCCGAGGTTAAAATCCACATGTTTACAATTCCTAACTAAATAACTATATATCCATATAAATATTTATTACATTACACAAGAATAATCGCGCAATTTTAATAAACGTACATGAGGGCTACGCTGCGTAAGTTGCTTTGCTTATTGTTGCCAAGACAATAACGTAAACAAGAAAAACAAACGCACAAATTGTGTAGAAACATTATATTTACACCAAGGTTGCTGTCAAGGTGTAGATGAAATCGTAGAAGGCTGAATCTGATTTGTCGAACTCGGGTTCTCAGATCCACAAGCTGGCGTGATTCCACTGAGCTATATACTCCATTAATATAAATAATAATAATGAAATAATTGTTGTTTTGGAGTTGTTGTTTCTTTAATACTTGAATCATAAATGACTAATTAGTAGCTTTGAAGAAATCAAAACTGTAATTTAAAATGATCCCAATGAATCAGATGCATTTATTATAGATTATATTACAGTAGCCTTTTTGAATTATTAAAGAAAATAAAAATTTCATGTGATTTGTATTAATAAATATATCGTCTCGCGGCAACTAATCCAAATTTTTAAACAGACATTTTCTTTTTGACTGATCATTGTAATCTAATAATTATTAATAACACTGAAAAAGTGTTTAAATAAGTACTGTATCATGCCGTCAAATAATCTAAGAATAAACATAACTTAAGCATTTTCCGTAATATAAACATTAAAGACAGTGTCACAGACATAATGAAATGAAACTACCGGTTTGTCATGAAGAACAGTTTGAGGACCACTGATGCGAACCGTGAGGCCGTTTTTCTGTGCGTAATTGTTAGACAGCACTGTCAACAAAGTGCAATTATTATTTTAAAGCAGTGCTTTATAATTTAAATGATTTCTATGTCTAGCGGTTCTTTATAAGTTATTGCCATAGCTAATTGGGTATTTATTGTCGTTTCGTTACCAATATTTAATTTTCCGTTAAACCAACTTTATTTATTTTATTTATTTGCTATTTAACAAAACTTTTATGTGTTAGCTTTTACTTCTGTAACTAATAAATTGATGTGGTTTGTTTTATACATGAGAAGAGGAAATAAACTAACATATTACGATTATCATATTACGTATTTTAATCTATTTTTAAGACAAAGGCTTACATTGCATAAAATTATCGAGATTTAACATTACGCATTAACAAAAATGGTTTCCTGCTTCCTTATACTTTATTTCACATTCACACTGGTAAAGAAATAAATTACACCGTTTGCATACACATACTCATATCACTAACAAATATATTATACGTAATATAGTCTCACTCGAGCGTGTGTAAGTTAAGAACATGTTATTATTCATTGTTAGAGAATTACGAAACGTAATTTTCTATTCTTTCTCTTAGCGGGAAACACTGAGAGCATGGATTCATTTCATTACTGTGAGTTTGCGCGAAGATTGGAGCGAATGTACATATTTTAATGCATTTCAGAGTTGCCTTTGCTTTAATAGTTATAACACAGTCTTCAGAAAGTCTTCACTGAAGAAAGTAGCTATAAAATTCAATAGATACGTGACCATTAGTTGTTATTTGTAGCTTCGCAACATTTTTAAAGAGTGACGGGTAGCTGTAGTTTTGCTATTTCTTCCTCTGTTTATTGCGCAATACGAGTGCCTACTTAGATTCTAGAAGTCAGTCAAGGCAATCCTCGGTTGCGAATCTTAATACTTGGGATATTAGGTCGAATAGTTAACTACATGACTATTGTTTTAATTACAGCGTCCAACTGAAGTGTTTTACTGATTTGAATCTGAATTGAATCTCAGGGACATAGCAATTTTTTTGTTCTTTACTCCTGTCTTATACTCGTTCTTGTTGGATAGATATACACGAAAAATACTCCAATAGTACTTTCAAAAATTGCTGGTGAGATCTCTTAATTGATATATTGTTTTGTACTAAAACACTTGGAATAAAAGTTGTATTAAAGTCAATTAAAATGATATCTATATGTCGTGGTTGCTGGCTAGCGTCTTGGCTTCGCCAGATGGCTCATGAAGGCCGCCCAGCCGCTGTTGAATTGTTCTTTGCATTCCGATATGTTGATTGTTTTCGCTTACGTCATACAGGTGATCAACCAGGAACACCCAAACTGTTAGCAACGATAACGGTAAAAGAAAATGTTTGCGTGATGGTAGGATTACTAGAGCAGGCAGTAATTATTTTCAATTTAAGTTTACTGTTACCAACATTCATATTTATTATTGAGGTTACTACTTGTCAAATTGCGCCCTACCAGGGGGCTAGACTTGAACGAATAGTGAAGCGATGAATTTGTTTCATTATAATCTTGTAACTTTATTATTTACTTTTAAAATGAAAAAGTATAAATAAATATTATCGTATTTAATATTGTTATTATGTTTATTACAAGCAATAAAAAATAAAGTTTAGTATAAAAATAAATATGATTAACAACATTAAAGCTTTATAGAGTAATTTTATTATTATTAGACGGTCTGCGAATTTGAGAATCCGGGTTTGATTTCCTCAACCGACAAACAATTTTCACCACATTAAAACTACTCCTGTTATCTTTTGACTATGCCCTTAATACATAAATAACTATTTTGATATAGATTGGGTATCTTTCGAAATAGACAAAAACGAAGATATTATTTAATTTTAATAACTGTACACTTGTAATAATCTTTATATAGTATAACATTTTAATTATTAATTAAAGTTTTCAGTTGAGTGCGATTTATTAATAAATTATAGTACCACCATCACACGATTGTCATAATTGAAAATAGTTACAGTTAAAATACGCATCACGCAGGGCAAAATATTAAGTTTATAAATGTCACAGCAGTGAACATATGTTGCATATTCTCAGTTAGACGAAGCATCTGTCTGAAAATTCTAAGAACATTTATGTGTTGTTTATAAACATTGTCTAATAGCTAGTGGAACTAAATATGCTCACTTGAAATACTTGAAAAAATACGAATAAACCAGATATTAGGAGAGGTAACTTTACATATCAAAATGACTACGAGGAATTCAAAGTTGAAAACTAGAAAATGCTAGATTTGCATATACGATTCATCTAAAATTTAAATGAATAGAATAGATACAAGTCGGCAATTCAAGGACTACTGAAACAACGCATTGAGTAACCTGCCAATTATTTTCCTTGTGGCTATATTCATATACAGTCATTCACACACAACATACATGTGGAAAACAAATGCTAAGGAATCTTAGGAATTCAATTAATATATAATGTAGGTGGCTCACTGGTATCGAGTCGGGCTGTGAATTTGAGAATCCGGGTTCGATTCCCACAACCGACAACAATTTTATAAATAAAATTAATAAATACCTACATCATCATACCTTCTACCCATTACTGGGTGTGGCACTATGCTGAATCATATCTTTGTAAGGAGCCACAGGAGTAGTATTAATGAGGTAAAAATGTTTGTCGGCAGTAGGAATCGAACCAGGGTTCTCAGGATCCACCGGCCGACATGATATCACTGTCTACTCCTTTTTCACCACATTAAAACTATCTGTGTGTCTCTCCCTTCATTAGCATATTTGGGGGCTGTGATTTGATGCTTGGTAACCGCACTTCACGCGCATAAATATATCTTACCGAGATCTGCTACGACGGAGTACCACGGCCAGTAATGGATAAAATATATATTTATTTATTTATTTTATAACTAACAATATTTTCTTTGTTAATCTGCAGAATAGGAACTTAATTCCAGTTATAGTAGCTTATAGTGGAATCACATTTGCTATAAATCTAAACAAATTATGAATGAATTTTTTCATCTCATTGGCATGTAGAAAGTAATCTATTTGAAATACCTTTATGGTACATTAGAGGAATGCGCTCAGACGGAGTACAAGTATACAAAAACGTCGTCGTCGTCGTCGTGGTCCATTTGCTAGACACCGGTCTCTATATAGTATTATAATAACATAATGCGTATGTAGCACTAGCTATGGAATGCACTTGTTGAGGAGTTTACTTAGTAACGTAAAAAGTAGCACGCTTTTACTATTGTTAGAGTTTTTTCATGATAGTTCAGTGTTAAGGGTCATTCACAGCTCAGAAATTTAACGAAATTTCACTTAGCAATTCCATTTACACTTACGGATACGTCTTAATTCTCGGACAGTGTTGCGTTAATAAAAGGAGATGACATAAGCAAAGACGAGCTAACTAATAAAATTAATGAGATGAAATAAATATGATTCTATTATTTTTGATTTTATGTGATAATAAGCAAAACTGTGTTTTTTAAATAATGATTTTATAATAACTGACTCATTTTCCTTATAAATCTACTACAATAGCTTATAGAAATGCCAAATTTTCCTATACAATTTTAGACTTCCGAGAGAAATATGTCAAAAAGAAATAATAAAAATCTCATTCTTTATATATTTTTGTAGCAATAACACTGTTCATGGTTTCAAATTTTGCTGTGTTAAACTTGGAATAAAAAATGCGACTTTATCCCAAGGCAGTGTAATTTTGCGCTCTTCTTGTAACAGAAAAAAATCAATTTAGAATATTGAACATTCATAATTAATGTGTTCTAGGAATTTTGATATTAAACTATACCTATAATTATTGTATATTAATATAACGTTACTCAGTTTTTGCAGTTATGCTTCATGTTAAATTATTTTTTGTTTTGATTAATTTAAAAATTAATTTGAAACTAGACAATATAATTTTTCGTCTAGATATATCATTAAATCTTGTCAATGTTTTTCGTGGAACTGTTCCCGTTTAATATAGTACAGATACTAAGCTTTCTTATTTTTGAACAGGCTATTCGGCGTTACGGCTTTACTGCGTTTGAAGAAATATTTAACGAATATCAATTTTAGTTGTAAATGAATTACAAAAATGCTACAAAAATGATCAAAAGTAACGTATTTACTTCTAAAAATCTAAATATTTAATTACACAGTGAATGATTCAAAACGATCGCTATTCATGCAATATTTAATAACAATAATAATTAAAACAATAAATGTTAGAATAGCACAGTAACCTAGTACATGAAATTCTTCCATTTTAATTGAACCAAAAAATGTACATAATTTACTTCTTAAATTTGTGAAATAATAACAATTTTTATTATTATCTGAATATTAACAGTTAGAACATGATTAATATAATATAGTTCTTCACAAATTTCGTATAAGTAAAAAATAGCAAAAATAAGTGTTGAAAAGTATACCCATCTCTCTCAAAATAAAAAACATGGCAAAATTATTTTTGTACGTAGATCAACAGATAAAATTAATCAAATTTTTGCGGAATAGCCTATTGCGAAAAAAAATGTGTTTAGATTTTCTGAAAAGCGCATAATGCCATGTCAATGTGGCAAGCAGATGTAGTTGAGAATTCATGACGGGTAGCAGAATAAATAATACAGGGCAAGACATCAAGAATGCGGTGCGGTGTAAATGTGTGAAACAAACATTGCCAGATCTGGTCAGCCTTCCAATCAGATGTTTCACTCATTCGCGACTTTCGAATGTTAATATGCTTGTTTACATTCTTGCAAGACGAACCCACTTTTGTAATAACGCATTGAATAACTGGGTTGCCAATCAATCGCAAACAGAAAATATCAACCACGAGAAATCAAATGACAATCTATCTTTTCACTTATGATCATATTTAGACCTGGCATAAAATCTTCTAATAATAATATGTAAATAAAGCGATAAATGATTGTATGTAATTCATTGGTTTACATATTACAATAAAATTTAGGTTTATATTAGCATAATTAGTTGCTTCTGCTAAACTGATTTGTAAATTTCTTGCAATTAGCACCTAAATGAGTTACTAAACAATGAGTAAATATTTCATCAACCGGACACATTTTCAAAAATAGAAACTCGCAGGATGTGGCTGGCGTTCCTTCGTTTTACTGCACATTAATTCTTATTTCTAAACACTTCCATTTAAATTTATAGGGCGAATTAATATGTATAGTGTATTGATGGAAAATTCTTAAGAATTTTCTTTTAGAGAATATATGACGATCCAATAAACCGAAATCGATAAACATATTCGTTATATTTTCGTCAACAACCGAAATAATTTTTCAGAAAAGATCTCAAACGAACAAAGATTTGCTGGTTCAATAGAACTTTTATGTTTACAGCAGTTATAAATAGACCCTTTTATTTGATTTATGGTTTTTCGCTGTCTAAAATTATTGTCTTGTTTTACAACCTGGTATGTTTTGGGATTTGTATAAAAGTAAGGCGTAAATAAGAAATTTTTTTTTTGTACGGAACGCCCTTAACATATTTTTTGAAACTACATTCAAGTGTTTGATTATTTTACATGTATTAATTTTTTAATAAATAAATATGTATGGTTATGAGTAATTATTTCTTAATTATTAGTTAATTCATTTTATATTTACTGTACAAAAACTATGAGAATTTAATGTTTTTTGCAAGTCTTTCTTTAGTATGTTATTGTTATTTATTTAAAATAAAATGACAGAGAATATTTCTTGGCAATTTGCAATGTTTAAAAATTCTCAAATCGTAAAGTAGAACAAGGTCTTACACCGTGGTCACTGATGTGTTCAGTAATTGCAATTCGTAGTGCAATTATTTAGTTCTAGTCTTGAAACATGAGACGTACGCAAAGCTCAGATGATCCTGATTGCGATTGACGAAGGTCTAACAACGTTACAAGAACGCGCAATCACGGGAATTAGATTTCAAGGTGACAAAAACACTAAACAATCAAATAACAACATACATGTGTTGTCATTCTCATGCGATTGTTTTTGAATTGATATTTTCAGTTAATATTTCACTCACTTTAGTAACAACCAATCAAAATCACAGAATTTGCATGGTAACGGGTGTTTATCCTGAATATATTTACTTTTAACTCAATATTCTACAGTAGCTTTTTGAAGAAATCTAGGAGTAAAAACAATGGCATATTACTACATTTAGGTTCTTTCACATTAGTATTACAGTAACCAAAGTAACAACAGAAAATAAGCTTTTATAGGAACAATACTATAAAGAGTTTTTTTTATGGTACTATTACTATAAAAATAATATTATAATACGATTTATCAAAAAATATTGTACGCTGCTCGTACTGAAAGTGTTTTTAATGGACTCGAAAGTTTCCAGGACTCTTTTACAGCTCGCTCGGGAAATTGCCTACTCATCCTATAAAGTTTCACTTTCAGTACATGTAACGTAAATAGCTATTATGTCATAAGGATCATAATGATTGATTACGATCCGTATTACATACAAAATTTTATATGCTGATTAAATTAGTGAAAAATATGAAATACAAAATTTAATTATTTAAAATTATTATAAAAAAATCAGGTATCCTATTTTCGATGTTTACTTAGTAACAAACTATGGTAACGTGTTGATAATCTCATTATAGTCCTTGGACTATAATATATGTCATTATAGTACACAAATTGAGCATTATAATGGTGTTGTTATGATACGATAGCAAATAAAATATATTATTTAAATTTTAATGGCATTTTATTTTGAATTCCGAATAATTAATCAAGGGCAACTTGTTAATGAACTACAATTTAAAGTAGTTTTTGTTGACCATCTTGGAACAAAAATTTGTAACAAAAAACTGTTTACTTTAATCTGGTAACAACAATAAAAGTTAAACAAATTTAAACAGAAGTTCTTCATTTCTTATAAGAATTACATTAGTTAAATAATACGCATTTCAAACATAATTGTAGTTACAGTTCTTAATTTCGAGATAAACGCAAAAAATTAGTCATTATATACGTATAAGATTAAGTTTAGATAACTTTTATCCACATCTAATCATAAATTCTTAGAAAACGAAAAAATAACTGTATCATCAAGGAGTATGAGTCCATGAATTTTAATTTTACTATGTGTACCGTTTGAGATACATTAGAACATAAATAAAAGATGTAGCGGTCAACAGCAGGGCAGATGAATATTTCCAGAGGGGCTAGATCAGTTCAATGACCTCCAAGTTTAAACGAACAGAGTTTACAATAAACAATTACAAATTATTTATTTCCCAGTTTTAATATTGTTATTGTCGAAAACGGAAGTGAAATTTAATTACCAATAACTTAATATATAAACATAATACAGAAATAAATTGTTTAAATGAGTAATAAAAGAACTGATTAATCTTATATTTCAAACCAGGAAGTACACGAATTCATTTAATATTTATTGTTTTATTTCATCGGATTTCTCTGGAAATACTTTATTAGTAAAGAGTCAATATCCTATGATCAATTATTCAATTGTATTTTAGGGGGTTGACAACCCCACTGTTGTTGGACAAATTTAAGAATATTTTATAACAATTGTAACAGTGTGAGTGCAGCGATTTGACGGCTGGTAACCCAATCTCAGGACTTGCAAACATTTATTCCTTATTAAATTATAGTTTTATGTCCAATTTTAGAAATCTAATTTAAATGTTAATATGTATTAAAAACAGATACATTTAGTAGATAATTAATAATCATTTTGAAAAAGTTATACGAATTAGAAACGAAAAACTTTCGTTTAATACTTTAAACAGATACATAAATATTTGAAAAAGAAATTATGTACTTATTTTACAAATTATTGTGTTGATTACCTTGCATTTTGTTTCAGAATTCTTGAAATATTTATAAGATCTGAAAAACTAAATAAAATCCCATTTCAAAATCGATTAATCATCAAATATTCCCTCGTTAATAACTAATGACCTATAGATGACCCAAAAATTATATGGCCAGAAGTTTGTTCACTTTCTTCTAAGAATTAATATCGAATAAATTTACTAGATAGTTCCTTCTACAGTACTTTTATAAACAATATGGACACCGTGTCCTTGGAGTACACTTTTAAAAGATTTTTTAGTGTTACGGCCAGCCTCCTAGGATTATAGATAATTACTTTTTCTAGAGTTTATAGCTTGTAAAGTAAAATAGTACTTACCCTAAGTAAAATAAATAAAACCACCCCTTTTGGATAAAATTCACACCCAAATCACAGATGAATACAATCCTATTCACACAGCACAATTAAATCAACCAAATTCCGATCGTATTGTTAAGTAACTATTCTAACAAACTGTTTTGTTTCATGTCTCACAGGTAACTAAAGTGAGGTGACTCGATCTGCAGTGGCGTAGAAGCACGATGGACGCGGGGAGACGTCGGTAAGGGGAACCCGAGAAAAGGTAAGTTGAAAGAGTTGCCGTGAGCACCTGTTGACTTGGAATGGTATAGTTTGTTTTGTGTTCATGCCCCTGGTATTTTCAGTTGATGAGGATATGAATTAGGAACGAAATATACAATTGTGGTGTTATGTACCAACTAAGATTATATTATAAGTATCCGGTAGTATTCTAAGCAGAAAATAGTCAATTATAATAGCTTTCATAACATAAAATATTAAGAAATTTATCAGATTAAATAGTAATAGGTTATTCCAATAGTACGGCGTTTAAAGACATATTTAACACATATCAATTTTAGTTGTTACAATAATATCAAAAGTAACATATTAAGTGAATTATTCAAAACGATCGCCATTGATGTTCTTGTGACGTAGGTGGCTCAATTAATTACCGAGATCTGCACAGCAGAGTGCCACACCCAGTAATGGGTAGAAGGCGTGATGATATATTTATTTAAAGTTAATATTTTGTAATGAAATCGTATTGATTACCTTGCGGAAGTAATAATTACTGTTTGATGCAATAGTCTGAGGTTTCACCATTTCCATATTCCGGTATTCAGTCATCGATAATTGCGGATCATTTTACAGATTCCATTCAAGCGTAATACGGATCTGTTACAGTTGGCCAACTTCCTTATTTAATTATTTCTCAAATTATTTAGCAACGCACTCACTCAGAAAATTTGTTATAATGCTAAAAAATGATCAAAAGTAACGTACTAATATCTAATATATTTAATTAAAAAGCGGATTTTTAAAAACGATCAGTCAACGGCCATGGCTGCACTCGTTGGAACTGATCTAAGCGATAACGCGAATTAAGTAACGTTGCGCGCGGGTAGTATTTGGATGGGTGACCGTCCAGAGAAAACCCGCGTTGCTGTTGACCATAATACCTAAAACGCAGATCAGGGCGTAATGGCGGCATATGACCTAAGTAGTTGGTCCGCCAAAGAAGCCAAAGAAAAAAAAAACGATCGCTATTGATGTTCTTGTGACGTAGGTGGCTCAATTAAACTGCAACATTACATTATGAAGCAATGCGCATTTGTACCTAGATGGCAATTCGGAACAAAACAATATTTAATTACAACAATAATTAAAATAATAAATGTTAGAATAGCGCAGTAACCTAGTACGTAAAATTTTTCACTTTTAATTGGATCTAAAAAATATACATAAATGTTTACTCCTTAACATTTGTAGAATAATAATAATAATTACTATAACTTGAATATTAACAGTTGGGACGTCATTAATATAATATAATTCTTCACAAATTTCGTATAACATAAGTAAAAACTGCCAAAAGTGTTAACAAGCGTGCACTTAGTTCTGTGAGATGTTTCGCGCTCTTGTCAAAGTATACCCATCTCTCTCCAAAAAGAAATCCTTCTTTCTCATTATTATGCTTTCTCTCTTAATATTAATGCAATCTTTGTCACCAAAAGCTACCCTAAGTATATATTTTACAACAAAATAAAAAGGAGGGAAATTATTATTGTACGTATATTAATATATAAAATAATCAAATTTTTGTTTAATAACCTATTTTAAAGGAAACAATTCAACTCTCGCTAATTTATAAATGCAACTCTATTTGAGTGATTCAAACTACTGAAATTGATATTTTCTTGTTGTGCAGCGGTATCAGAGGAAGATTCTTGCATTTCAGCTCCATACTCGTACAGTGGATTCTATGCGATGCGTAAGTACTTGACAGCTTTCTAGCTTACGCACTTTCACATCCACATCAGAATCGATGTCGAATTCCAGCCGAATTCTACGAGTTTCTGAATTTTGTGAATGGTGTAACACACAAATACTATACAATGTTGATATTAATTCATCGGAAATCGGAAGTGATATCACTATTACTTACTTTATATTTAGACGGACATTTTGTATATTATTTCAACCAGTTTTGTAATTGGAATGGTGTGCAGTAAAATGAAATAATTTATAATATATACCTTATCTTAGCACAAGTAGAGTTATGCAACAATAAAACGTAGACAGCAATAAGAGATTTCAATTTTACGTGAGGAGAGTAACTTAGCAAGTATTGCAAGTACATATATGTGTTATTGGTCATTTCTATTGGAATTTTTATAGCTTGATGCAATAATTTATGTTATTCTATTTATTGCAGTACACATGACTAAAATAAATTAAAAGAAAATCATATGTTTAAACTTTCTTTAATATTTAGATTTTAAATGAACTTTATATTACTGCAAAAATTAATCAGTTTATTTTAACTGTAAACTGAAATATCTAAGTCGATTTAGAAACTGAATATAATTCGAA
Organism: Pterostichus madidus; assembly: GCA_911728475.2. NCBI lineage: Eukaryota > Metazoa > Arthropoda > Insecta > Coleoptera > Carabidae > Pterostichus > Pterostichus madidus. Next base: position 84,056 of record OU452304.1, read on the forward strand.
ACTTGCTGTGCTAAATTATCAGTGATAGCAGTAAGCTTATTTACTTCGTTAGTCATCTGTAGCGTAGTTTGGACGTTTTGTATTTTGCAATTAAAATGAAATAACTCTCTTAGATATTTTGCAACTTTTTACTGAAATTGGGCGCGAAAAATATGTTATCAGACAGCCATCTATTGATTGCTAGTGCAAGGAAAGTACGGCAGAAATCTAGAGTAAATATCAAATAGATTCATCTCCATGTTGGACTAGTTTCGTAGTTCATTCAAACACCGTTTTATTCTGCTGCTGTCATCACATTTAATTTAATAGTCAGCAAACAGCATAACACACAAGACATATGTGTTACCAGCATTCAAGTATATTTCAAAGGAAAAGTTATACATAATTTACAACAGAGATAAATACAATACTTTGAGGCAACTATTAATAAATGAATACTTAATTCATAAATAATTAATTTACACAAAAAAATAATTCAATGAGACGTCAACGATTTAAAGGGTAATTTAAGTTATTTTTCCCTTATGAAAATTTATGATACAGAGCCCACGAAGCAGGGCCGTAGAATTTTTTTTACTATACAAACATATAAAAAACTAATAATACTTTATTTGAAAAAAATTGGGAAAAATCGTGTTGAATAAATGCAATTTTACTAATTTTCACTAAAAACATTCTTTACATATGTTACATTATGTATATAGCAAATATTTAAAATTAATCTTATATTGAGTAGAGGGGTGCAATATATTTTTTAGGGATGTTCAGTCCTCTACCGCCCCCTTTTAGCTACGGCTGTGCCGCTAAGCTATATTTTTCTGATTAGTTTTTGCAAAACCAGCCATGTAAACATTTCGGTACTTCACTTGGAGTTTGAAATACGGCCCTGCCCAATTCCTTCATAGTTGTTGCGTCCAAAATTAATAGTCCAACCCTGTTTGTATCTTCTTTGCCCCAAACCATCGCTGAGAGAATTATTCCGTTATCTTCACCCTATGAAGTAGAACAAAATCAATATTAAATTAAATAGGAAAAAAATCACTTTTACCTTAGAATCTGGATTAGGAACAAAAATAGGCTCACTAGGGTAACAGTTTTCTTCGCACCAAGTTAACGTGGTTTTATTAGTGGTGTCGACTTTAATTATCTGTAATCATTCAATAAAGAAATATTTCTTATTATAATATTATATAAGAAATGGCGGTTTATATTTTAGTAAAATATCCTGTCTTTATAAAAAATATCTACATCTGTCACCAAATAGTATATTGAAAATAATAAAACTTTTATATGAAGCATTTTTTTCTATTGTTTTTCCCAGACTCATCCTGTAGAATATACTATTCACGTGACACATTTAATATATTTTTTCCGCTGAGAGATCTTTCTAAATTATGTGAGAAAAATGATTTATTTCATTCTATGTATGTTTTTGTCGAAAATTATTTAGAAACATTACACAGCTTAAAATATACTATGAGGTAAATAATGAAGATGTTTTCAAAATCATATACATACAGTTCCCGGATTACTGCTGTTTACATCAGAACTGATAGCATAGAAATATCTATAGTTTTTTCCTAAAATAAACAATTAATTATTGAACTTTTTATTATGTGACATATCGAATGGAAACCACTCCATTGTGAAATGAGAGTGCAATTAACTAATTAATTAAATTATTTATTTATTTATTTTTTGGATTTGAGAACCCGGCTTCGAGTTCCATAGCTGTTAAATAATTTTCACCACGTTAAAACTACCCCTGTGGCTCCTCTTCCACTAATATCTTTGGGGGCCGTGGTTTGACGGCTGGTAGCAGCACTTCACGTGCTTTACCGAGATCTGCTTCTGCAGAGTGCCATAGCCAGTAATGGGTAGAAGGCGTGATGATATATTCTCAGCACTGTTCGTACCTACCTAAATATTTTTCGTAGTGAATTCTAGGTGTTTCACATCCCAAGTCACAGAGTACTTCCGGTTTTACAAATATAGTTCCATTTAATGATATAAATGCCTCTGACGTGGTGTTAGGAAGACTGATCAAATTCTCTTTGCTTTTATCACACTTCAACGGTAATACAAATCGTAAAGGACGACCTTTAAACATTTTGACGTAATCAGGATTTCTCTGCATGTTCTACAATATATAATGTACTATATAAACAAATGAATATATGTTTATAACAAGGATTTTATATAAACACTGGATAGCTAACTTATGCGTACAAGTGATGGGGGTATGCCGCCATTTGCAAGAAAGGCAAAACATGCATTGTTTTAATGTATTATATGGCAATTTTCTTATGTTTATATTGAATAAATATTATCAAGTGTATGCTTATGATACATTTAAATATAGCGCTATTTTGCCTCACAGATGTCAAAGCAGATTAGTTATCCAGTGTTTGTATAAAATCCTTGGTTTAGAATCAATATTACCCTCATAATTTCAATGTACATGCAATCAAGCATCGATGGATCTCTATAGCAACAAATGTCAATAACAATATGATCACTAATTTCATATTGATTGATAATATGTAAAAAGAAGAATGGTTCCGAGTAAAATTGGAACGCAGTTTGACCAGTTTCTTTACTTATTATATGAATTTGTGTCTGTGAATTAAAAACAAAAATACATTGATAAGAAATAAATGTCAATCTTCGACCATCTAAAGCAGACAAGTAATTTCCCTACGCTGAAGCCTACACCTGAAGTAATGGGGTCAGGGGATTGACCAACATAATTTTTTTAAGAGTTGTGTTGTAATTTTATATAGTTAGTATTGTTTTTTAATCTTGTACAATTTATTTATAATATAAAAATATTTTTTGAATAAATTACGATAAATATTACAAAATATAAATTTATATTTTATATTATTAAATAATTGAAGCATTAGATTTTTCATTTATTATGATTAATTTATACGAGTCACATAAAATTAAAATATTATTAAAAAAACAAACTTATACTATTAAAAACTTGTAAACAAAGTTATGTGGGCCATTTTCCTTTCCCCACTTTAGGATATGTTTGCTTCTCTATGGTTTGTCTACTTTTTATGGCCAAAAATGTCAATGTATTTGCAGCTGTCAAATGTTTCTGAATTATTTCATAGATAAATAAAATAATTCCGAAATGTTTGCCAGGGGTAAATTTTACCGGTTCATTTTTGTACCAACCAAAATTTCCAATCATTGGATTATTTCTTATTTTATTTACAAAAACAGAAGGTACTGAAATACATAATGGTTGTTCCACTATTATAAAATAATTTTCTGTTATGCCTATAAAAAATAAATTATTACAAATATCAGATTTACGCTATAACAAATGATTTGATAATTACGTCATACATGAACTTACTGTTTAGTTCATTACATGATTGTCGCTGTTCCAGGTAGAACCGGGTTGCATCCCCTAGTTGTGAAGCTAATTTTATGCTAGATTTAAAGTTGTACCCATTTCCGCTAAAACCGGAAATGACACAAAACTCTAACTATGACCATCAAATGAGCCCTTTTATCTAATTAGTTTCACTTTTCTTCTTTACATTTTTTTTTGTATCGCTCAAAATGAATGAAAACTTTCGACAATCAACCAGTATGTATATATTATTTCTGTCATGACGTAATTGTTAAACCATTTGACATAACTTATGAACTATTTACCAAACGTATGCATATAAGAGGGATGAAGAGACCATCTCGCCGGCACGGAACCTACGATTTTCGCTTCTTCAAACATATTATTATTTGTATTTGGAAATTGAATAATATTATGCACTAAGCCAGTTTTAGTTACGCTCATTCCTAAATTGTAAACTGTTCCTAAAACCATTTTGACTTATTTGAATTTATTATTTATTTATTTATGCTACTCTGTACAACAGGAAGTTAATTTAAATTACAGTACAGAGCCGGACTCGCCGAGCTGTATGCAAACACTTACCATCTTCTAGAATATGAGGATGCGAAGTATGGTTGATGATTGATACATATTTACTGACATCAGTTTTATTTTCAGTATCTAAAGTAATTTTATTAATTTTATGAATAACTGGACTTTCTGTAAACGCGTATATTTCATCCCCAAATGGATAAACAGATATCATTGCGTTATCGGACTGATGGTTTTGATCAAATATTGCTGAGACTCTTTGACGAAAATTAGTTTAATTAAAAATTATATCTAATTAACTAACCTAGATATGATAATAGAATAGTTTGCTTCCAATCCGTTCAATCGAGTGTCACTTTTAACATGAGTTGCATGCACTATTTTTTCTACGATCCAGTTTAACTATTTATACCAATTATTTTATCGCACGTTGCTATTAGCAGCGTATGATAAAACATTTTAAATAAACAGTCACTTTTGCACTGTGCTTGTATATGAATAAATAATGACTCACTTTTTGCGCGATCGTTAAAAATTATATATTGTATAATAAATATCATGTTTTCTACCCATTACTGGGTGTGGCACTCTGACGTAACAGAGCTCGAAAAGTGAAACCGAAAAATAAATGACTGGTCACATTTAATATCACTCGTGAAAACATTAATAACAAATAAGATAATACCTTTGAAAAATTGTCTGACAAGGATCTGCAATTGCAGCAGTTCCAAACTCAGTAACTACAATTCGTTTGGCGGAATGATTCTTCTGAAATACTTCCGACTGCAAGAACTTACATTGATACGTAACATTTCCATTAAGAATAGCAAATCTGTAAAATCATTACGTTATAAAATGTAATAAATTATTATTATAAATTTACCGATGCAACAAAGCTGAACTGTCAAATAAATGTTTAAATTCCATGTCGGCAACTTTCAAAGAACCAGGACCATTTCTTAGAAGACTGCCAGACAACCATTTTGGAATTTCGCCTGAAAAGTAATATGTATAGTTTCTATTTGTAACAATTAATCAATTTACCTGTTACTTGTCCTTTTAATGGAACAAGAACTTGTTGTTCGCAACTTCTTAGCCAAACATGAACATCACAATTGGGATATAAATCATCAGTATTTTCAGTAGAAATCTGCAGAATTATAATTGTTTTTTAATATTTGTTGTTTGAATAAAATATAACTGAATACATACCTGTTGAATTTTAGAGGTAAATAATTTTCGTTCAGGTAAAGGCGACCAATCACTAAATACGCTTTTATATTCTTTTGAATTGGTAGTCTTTGCAAAATTATAATTCATTTTCAAAGTGATGTATGTAAATACATCTACAGGATACGAAGATAGTTTGCTGTATGAGACACGTATGACCTATATACACTGATTAAATTATGTCGGACATCGATTTATTTTCATCATAGACAAATTGAATTAGCTTTTAGTATAATTCATTTATAAACCGTACGGAGTTTTAATTTAAATTAATGGTTAATTAAAATTAGACTAATTACATAGATTAGATTGACATTGAAATTAGAAATTTAACATTACATTCTTTGATTTAAAAATATACGAAAACAATCCCCCTTATTGAGTAACTGGATCATTATCTGTTAATGATCGATAAAGTAATGACAACTGTTATTTTGTATAGATTATTGTAATTTTGGTATTCTGTGGCCAGAATAATTTACCCTAGCACTTTTATGTTATTTTTGTACATTTTTCTAATATACGTAGCTGTTATTATAAAAATGCATGTAATGACAGTTCGATGACAGTTTCGTTAAAAATTAATATTTTTATAAGGGCAGTTTCATACGAGATAAAAATTAATAAAAATAAAATAGAAAGAACAGAACAAAAAATTTTTGCAATAGAAAGTCGAAGTGGTGTTTGTTATTTAAAAAAATAGAGCTTGTCATTAACTTAAGTATCATTAGGATGTGTAAATTATTTATAATTAAATTTTACACCACCATTAGCAAATTCACACACATACACCAATACCTTGACACTTACACACATACACCAATACCTTAACACTTACACAGGTACACTAATCCATTGTCACTTACACAGAGAGACCCACCAATCCATTGGCAAGTTAGCTCTCTTAATATTTGGTGTTTCGGGAAACACAAATAAAAAGAAATATAAATTAAATGGCAACACATTTATTTCAACTGTGTTATTTCATATATACATTATTCACAATATTTAGAAATATTTATATTAATGTAATAAATACAAATTTTTACACAATACATATTTGTTTAGTAGCAAATGTATAAAATATAATCTATGAGTTGCATTATTTGAACTACATTTAGGTAGAGGGAATGGATACATACGATTAGATTTGTACCTGTAGAAAAAGCTGAACAAAACGCGACGAACATTTCATTCAACAAGGGAACATCGACAATAATTCATTGGCAAGCGTTTTATTATAACACATAGGTAAAGTCATAACTGGTACATGTCTGCTGACGGAGTGATACAAGGAATCGGCAGCTTTATGTTCATTTACCCTGGATACATTGCAGTTCGAACCACTCCGAACTAATAAATAGATCATGAAATGATGCAGTTTTTATCCTTATCGTCAATGTTCTTCTTCACGGGAGACCGGAGGCTCGAAGAAGCGGCTTGTCTCCGTCGTGCACAAGCCAATGCATCATTCGGTACATAGGATATCCGAACACCTCCATAGGCTCGTCTCGGGGGTAGTTCGTAGGCCAGGTCATCACTGCTGGAGCTGGAAGAACAAGTTGAACAGTAACTCGCGGCGTCCTCGTCGTGGTTCTGTCTGCTCGAGCCCGCTACGTGACTCTCTGATGGGGTTCGTTTCGGTCTTGTTCGTTCTAAACTATCACCGTGCCTAGATCGGCCCGAGTAGCTCTTGCTGCGTGGAAATCGTCTTGTTTCGCTGGTACATGCGTCCGCTTCGTCACCTTCAAACGCTTCGTTGTCTCCTTGGAAACGAACACTCAATGAACCTTTACCTCTTCGTTGAGGTGAATCAGGAGTTCCACCGGAACCACACGGGGTTGTTTCACCACCAGATATCACAGCTATTTCGTTGCTACTTGTCTGTTGGTTACTTTCATTCGCATTTTCACTATTACTCTCTATGTTAGTTTCTGATCTATTCTCTGGCTGCCAATCGTCTAAACTAAGACTTAGATCAGCTAGATGTAACGGTTCTCTGCTTCGATCTCTTGCGTGTAATAATCGCTCCAAGTCTGGACTAGATTGCGTACTTCCCCGTTCACATAGGAGCCTCTCTAGATTTCTTTCTAATAAAACTCGATCCAGGCCTTTCCCGCCTGGACTCTGAGGAGCAGAGCCAGGCACTCCTCGTGCAGCCAGGTCCTCAGGCTGTGGCAAGCCGCAATCACTCTGCGTTTCTGAGGGTGTGGGTGTGCTAGGAATCGACGGGCCAGGTTTCGGGCTTCGCTGCAGCGCTCTGCGGCCCATCTTCGGCGAACGAACCGGTGGAGAAGATCTTGGAAGACTATGATGGCGTGAGTATTGTCCACAGTGAAGTAAACCAGGTGGTGAGGACGGTGAAGACATTGTAGGAGATGTGTTGGTGTTGAGTCGCCGTACAGGGGAAGGGGGTGGTGTGCTGGAGCCGGTGGGTGATGGCGGACGTGGAGGTCGGTTTCTAGGTTGTCTGGGTACTCGAGGTCCGGGCCCTGAGCTGTCGGATGGCGTGGGCGGCTCGCCTTTGCTGCACGCGATAGAGCAGTAGATGGCACCGCGACGTGGCAGGAATGGGCGGCCGAGGAGCGACGTGTGGCAGGTGTGACAGCAAAAGCAGAGCTCTGTGGCGTGCCAGTGTTGTCCCTCGTGGCTCATCTGGCCCTGGTCCACGCCGATGGGTTCGCCACACGAGTCGCAGTACTCGGCGAACATGGCGTCGAAACAGTGCAGACAGAATGGACGCCCGTCGCGCATGATGTAGCGCTGGCCGCCCAACTGACGCTCGCATTCCGAGCACGCGAAGTGTTTCATGTGCCACGCGCGACCCTCGGCTTCTGTACACTCGTCCGCCAGAATGATCTGCAACATGAACAACATATTAGCACAACTGTCTGTTTGGTTACCGTCCATTTATTCGAATACAATTTTCTGAATGACAATTTTAATGAATACAAGAATGCATTTTCACGAATGGTAAATTTCCAGGATAACCATTTTCCTAAATGACCATTATATAATATTTAAACGCGCAAGAAAAGCCACGAATTTCGCTCACGAAATATAAATAACATTTTTTTCTACAATTCTCAAAAATGAATAATACAATAATTATTGATTTATTTAAGAAAATTGATGGAAAGAATGAAAAATAATATAAATTTTATGTATTTTAACCAAAGAAATGTAAAAATGTTTAGTAAACAAATTTGAAATTTGACATATCAATGAAAAAAAATTATTTGTTTCACTAGGACTAAAAATATAAGTTTTTGGGTCAGATAATAAAGGTTACCGACGCGTAGCGGAGTCTGAAAATATTAAGAAACTTGAAATAGTATTTTTAACCAGATTAAAACATATTTTATTACCCAGTTATTTACAAAATTTATTCAAATTAAAAGGAAACAAATTGATAATATTATTTTTATGCATTCGGGAAATTATTTAGATACAAAATTGTAATTCTGGAAAATTGTCAATCGGTAAAGACGAAATTAATATTCAGGAAAAATTAATTCGAAAAAATTATTATGCGGGAAATTATAATTAAGCAATTCCGGGAAAAAAAACATTCGGGAAAATGATCGGGAACGGTAAAAATACCTCATCGCAGGCTGAGCAGCGAGGCTTAAGCGTTTCAGCATGATGTCGACCACAGTACAACCGTCCTTCTCTCCAGAAGTAGATGAGATCCACCAGGAGCTCGTGACACACACAACACGTGAAGCACGCGGGGTGCCAGCATGTATTCGGTCCCGCTCGTGCAGCGAACACGCTGATGTCGCCACTTGACAACGGCTCCTCACACTAGAAACAAATAATATTTCAATTACAAACAAAAACTGACGTTTTCGGAAATCGGAAGTCACAAATCATGTCGCAAAGAAGAAATACATTTCAGTAATAAATCTGTCGGGAACACAAGGTACTAAGATCGATACGAGAGAAAGATAGTACGAGCTACATGACTTATTGCCGTGTTTATATCGCGCGTCCGCCCTTGGTTGGAATCCCTTCAGCGCGCGGTCATTCGTCTTTTCTGATAGATTCTTCCGGTTATGCGATTCTGAACAAATATCCGCAGTTGAATCTTGACATTGATAAACAAGCTACCAAACTATAGTTTTTTAGGTACTGATTATGAATAATTTTGGAACATAATTAATATATAGTTTAGAGCTGTGTGAAGATAAATATTTATTAACAATACAATATTATTTTCTTCACTAGGGAAGTTTTATTATACTAAATGTACACTTACTATAATAAAACTTTCAGTGTAAAGAAAAGAATATTGTGTTGTTTACAAATTCTGGAACAGATATTTTGGTGCTCAATTATTAGTATTGGTGGCAAATATTTTATATATGGGGTAAGTGGATCAGAATCTGGGTTCGATTTCCGCAGCCGACAAACAATTTTTACTACATTAAAACTACCTCTGTGGCGTCCACCACTACTAACATCTTTGGGGGCAGTTATTTGAAGGCTGTTAACAGCGCGTTTTATAAAAATAATCTAAAAATTTAAAGAAATTGCAAAAGCTAGTAAAATGTCATGTTTTTGAGATAAAATAACAATAAATGTTTCTGGAGAACACATTTAAAATTCCTTAGAAAAGACAGGAAACAAAGCTCCCTGCCCCACAATTACAATTTTAAATCTTTAATATCCGGAAACTAATTTCTGCAGAAGAAAATAATCAACAAGATAAAACGATGAACTGAACCATGTCATGAGTTTATCCGTTGCAGAACTACAATTATTTATTTTTCAAGCCTGTTCCTCGAACGAAAAAGAGTAAAGCAGTCAAGCAAGCAACGACGTACGTTCATCAGACACTTGATCAATAATTGAGTGGTCATTAACGTCAAGCAATATTACGCACGTGATTTCTAGCGCAAGGCGATGTTGTAAGTAAAGCCAAGGTTCGTAATTAGGCTGATGGCCAATTGAATTGTTTTAATGCACATGGATTTAATTGTACCTAATTTGAACGGAATTATGAAGGTGATTGAACCGTATTCGTTCACACATTATCTAGATAAATAATCACATGTACAGCTTTTTTGTTTCCTATATTACACATAGGAGAAACAATGTTAATTTTTTGTATATTTTACGTGTTGCCATAAGAGAACTTATAATCAAAGTGTACTATACTGAAAAACTTTGCCAGAGGTCGGAAAAAATATTCCCGGACTGTTATTTCTCGTAGCCTAACAACGTCACTACAATACCGAAATAATGCACTTTGCGGACAAAAAACACATCGCTAAGGTGTTAGTTTTCGTCCGATCGGAAATAGATATATGTGTACATAGAGCAGAAAGTAGGCTATTACTACTCACGCATAGATATTGTTAATCGAGCACCATGCAAGAGCGGCAAGGACATGTTCTGCTCTCGAGGTGCACACAATATTTTTTCTACGACAATTTAGAAATACTTCAAAAATAATTTTAAATCATTTTTAACAGTTTATGTGTTTGGAAATTCGGGCGATAGTTTTCATGAGTCCATAGATACGATGATACACTCTTATAAAAGCGGCAAAAATCAACATTTTGCTTTCAATTGACAGTTGGAAAAGTCTATTTTCTGCTCGGTCGTATATGTTTCTAATTTTAATGTCTCCGTCCTCGTGGTTCTTTTGTTCTTGATAAAGTTCGGCTGTAAGTTCCCGAGAACTCGTTAAACAAAGAAATTTTAATCTTAAAGGTCGAAGGAAAGTTTTAGGAGTAAATATCCTGCGCTATTCTCGTCATGATCTCATTCGATGCGGCTAGTAATCCTTGATTGACATCGTTAATTAAACTTGTACTAATTCAGCGGTCGGCTAAATATTCCAGCGGCCATAAAACAGTTTATGTCTTAGGGCTACGAGACCCTACCAGACAAGAGAATAATTAAAGTTTGAGCGTAATTAGCTTCTCAACTTAATCAACTTTATTCTGCTTTTATTTAATAATAGATAAATCAACAATTTTACATCAAGTGTTCATTTCGCCCTCTGATTTTTCGCATCATTTGTTTTGAACGGTTTGCATTTTTCTTACACTATTTCAAGCGGACAAAATACTCGTTAAAGGATTCCTGCGTTTTATATAAAAGGAATGAAATCTTCTTAGGGGTTGAAGGAAGAAGTTTCCTTAATTGTTCCTGGACTTGGGGGAGCAATTAACTGGAAAGAATCCGCGCCGGCAGACAGGAACGAATTTAATGCAAATAACCAAAGAGGGAGACCGAGTTTTACTAATTTATTACTGTTGGCTGCTTCTTCATTAATTGCATTCATATTATTTGCTGTTTGAACTATATATTTTTTACTTTTCCAACTTATAAGTTCAGAAAATGGCCGACAAGCTTCAGTTAGAACGATTTATGTGTCAAATAAAATTCTTGTAGCAGTGACTTTGTAAGTTTGTTTATATTACAAAAATGCGATGCTATCCTATAATATTTTAGTCACTTTCACTTATTTTTATTATTTTTATAGCCGAAGTATTAGTTTTACGAGCAGTTTGTAAATAAAACACAACAAAAATACTCAGCATATAATTTTTTTGCGAATAAAAATCTAAATGTAAATGTGAAGAGTTCATTTAAATGCAGATGAGCTTTCGCGCTATAAATATTTGCATATGAAACATGGAAGTTTATTACGCGAGAGGTGTATTCCCTTCAGTGATATCAAAGGCAGATGTTTTAATTACGGCACTAAAATAAACTCTATCATTTACTTAGAGTGATCTCAAGAGACCACACAGTACAGTACAACAGTTGGAAAAAGAACAAATGTATTGTGTAGCTGGAGCAAGAAATGTTGCGCGAAATTTAGTTTATAACTTCAAAATTGGGCTAGATTCGGACCTGAGTACTTCACTGTTAAATTCAGCATAGTTTTCTACGTAGATATTAATTTTATTTATCGATTTATATGAATAAATACATTATTTAGAATAACATATCGGCATATGTGCAAAAATTTAAATATTAGTAATTTTTGCTCGTAATGTTAGTACTACTGAATAAGAGGTAGGATTATTTATTAATGGTGCACTAATAGCATACTAATACATGTCCCACAAAATGTATTTCCGATTCTATTGAACACACAAGAGAAAAAATAAAATAAGTGTAAGAATAAAGCTCTGCAATTGCAGATTTATATGGTATTTTAGTTATAAAAATAGCTAATATTATGCTGAATCCAACAGTGAAAACCGCATATCTCTATCTTTTTTCAAAAAATGTTAAAATGAAAAAGAAAAAAGTTATGCGAAGCGGTCACCCATCCAAAAAGTACCCGCTCTCGCTGTTGCTTCACTATTTTGATCGCTCTGCGACGCCGCTAACCGCTCGGCTACTGTTGAATTTACTCGGTAGCCAAGCGGTTATAAGTGTCACAGGGCGATCAAAATAGTAAAGCAACATCGAAAGCGGGTACTTTGGGGATGGGTGACCGTTTGGTACAACTTTGTTTAATTTTCATTTTAACATTTTTTGACAAAAGATTGAGACGTACTGTTTTTACTGTTGGATTAAGTATATAATTAGCTATCTTTTAAACTAATATATGGTATAAATCTGCAATTGCAGAACTGTATTAGTGAAACTTAAATGAAAATGAAAAACAAAAATTGTCTCAAATAAAAAAATAGTTTAAATAAAAGTTGTAGAGAAAAAATATGCCAGGATTTTCTTTTCTTATGAATTTTCCATAAAGTGAACTGTATAGTCAGAAATCACAATAATAATAAAATATTTTACATTAATAATTTCTAATAGTTAAAACGGCCCTGTAATTTAGAGTGTAATTTGATTCTCGCTAATGATTAAAATAATAGTGTTTGGTTTTACGTTATGCAGGATAATAATATGTAAGTTTGTCCAATTTAGAAAGCTCATATCCTCGTGCCATTATTTTAACAACATACATAATTCAGCTAGGATATATTATACCTAACGCAATCACAAAGATATTTCCGAGCAGTAAATCACATCTTGTACAGTTATCTACTAACACATATATCCATAGAGCTCTCTGGTTCTCTGTCAATAACAGCGATAGACGACTCCGAGGCTACAGATGGTGTTGGAAGCTTTCAGACACATTTCCGACAGATTCAGATTGCGGTTTTGTACGTGGAAGCACGTTGCATATTGAGTTACTCGCAAAGAAGATGTAGCTGATAGTGTAGGTTCGTGGATTGTATGTGTACAGAGGAGATTCACAGAGGCGCAGAGCACCTGGGAAATTGAATTACTGGGGAATTAATAGATGAAATGAAGCGAACCGCAATGCTGATGAGTAATTGTAGACACCAGTGAATCTCAAACGTTCCTTATAACACCAGACACAAAATATATGTAGAATAAATAAAAATAAATAAATATATCAGCACACCTTTTACCTATTACGGGGTGTGGCACTCTGCCGAAGTAGATCTCGGTAAGTGATACATTTATGCGCGTGAAGTGCGGTTACTAGCAGTCAAATTACGGCCCTCAAAAATGTTAGTGGTGAGGGAGCCACATGTGGTAATTTTAATGTGGTGAAAATGTTTATCGGCTCGAACCAGAGTTCTCAGGATCCACAGGCCGACTCGATACCACTGAGCAATCTACCTCATAAATACTAAATGGATTCAAATTAACCAATAGACTATTTCACAAAAAATTAATTATTTTATATGTCAATCTACGTACAAAAATATTTTATCCCTGTTTTTTTAATTTATTTTGTTGTAAAGTTTTTACTAAGGAAGAAAAAAAGATTTATTAATTAATCGTGACATAGCAATCTTTTGGTGACAAATATATTAAGCGAGAAAGCATAATAATGAGAAAAAAGGCTTTCTTTTTTGAGAAAGATGGGTATATTTTGATAAGAGCGCGAAAAGTCTCACAGAACTGATTTCACTGTTGTTAACGTTTCATCGACAATATTTTGCCATTTTATACTTATATTGTTGATGGAGTAGGTGGCACAGTGGTATCGTGTTAGCCTGTGGATCCTAAGAACCCTGGTTCGATTCCCACTGCCGAGAAACATTTTCATAACATTAATACTACTCCTGTGGCTGCCCCAACAGTAACATCTTTGAAGGCCGTGATTTGACGGCTGGTAACCGCACTTCACGCGCAAAAATACTTATCGAGATCTGCTTCGGCAGAGTGCCACATCCAGTAATGGGTAGAAGGCGTGATGATATATTTATTATATATTTATATACTTATATTGTACAAAATTTGTTACATATTTTAATTCTATACACGGTATATGAACTATCACATTGCGACTCAGTGAGTGCGGATCCTATACTATAATTGGGATTTAATTCTTGTTGTACACAGTACCAAAAATAAATAATAGCGTTATTTCTAGCAGCAATACAGTCTTCAGGCAAAATCAATTAATGACCATTTGAAAAAGAACAACTATTTCTATACTATACAGTTAGAAATTCCGACTTTATCTCATGAATTTTTGCATCCAGATTGGATTTCTTCTACGAACTAATTCGTCGGAACGTTATCATCCACGAAGTTCGCGTACTTTAAAACCCGGGAAGAATCTGTCATTAGTAGCACTTAGTCGGAGCAACGACGGGGAACGGTCTGTGAACCGTGTTTGAATGCGCTTCTGAATCCCTTCCTCGAAACCACGCCAACTGTCTCAAGTCGCAGAGTTGTTAGTCGGCCTCTTCCGTTCGGCAAATGTTTCCTGGTTGTGTTGCTTGTGAAACTTCCTGCCGACGACATCTTCACAACTCAACAGAAACTAGTTGTTTGGAGAAAACTTATCAGCGCAGGAGAAGCTCATGATTTAATTGTGAAAGGTCATTAAATTTTTATGAGCAAATTTCCGAAAAATTAAATCCGCGCTTAAAAGTTTTCTGCAGTTTTCTGATGAGTTTTTAATGCGAGTTCATATTTTAAATCCATGACATTTTAGACATCGTTTTTATTAGCGTTTTAGAACAATAACCAATTTCAACAGTTCGGCGTTTAAAGAAATATTTAACGCATATCAATTTTAGTTGTAAATGTGTTACAATAATTCTAAAAAATTATCAAAAGTAACGTATTAATATCTAAAATATTTCATTAAAATGTAAATTATTTAAAACGATCGCCATTGATGTCCTTGTGACATAGGTGGCCCAATTAAACTGCAACTTCACATTGTGAGCCAAAGTACATGTGCACCGTGAATAAAACAATATTTAATTACAACAATAATTAAAACAATAAATGTATATAAAATTTTTCCATTTTATTTAAACCTAAAATAAATGTACATAAAAATAAATAAATATATCGTCACGCCTTATACCCATTACTGGGTGTGGCAGCATTCTGTTGTAGCAGATTTCGGTAAATGATATATTTTGCGCGTGAAGTGCAGGTACCAGCTGTCAAGTCACGGCCTCCAAAGATAATAGTTGAAGGGGAAGCACAGACTACCCCTAGTTTAAATGTGATGAAAATACCAAGAACTAACTACGTCACAATTAATGAATAAATCTTTATTATTTTCGTTCTCCCTTAATAGGAACTTTACAACAAAATAAAAAAAAAACCAGAGAAAAATTATTTTTGATCGTAGAGTCACATATAAAATAATCAAACATTTGTGGAATAGCCTATTGAAATGCTTTTGCTCTTAAAAATCGTAGTTCGTGCTGGCCATAAAGAACCTCTTTACGTCAGACCGCTTGGTAAGCAGCTACTTCATTGTTCAGTGCTAATCGAAGCGCGGTGCGCGAACACAACTCACCACTCATAAATCCAGAGTGTCATAAAAACCAGGTACGCTGCAGCGAAGAATTACTGCATATACATTTCACGAGGGGATTTTGCTACCAGGAATTTTATCGTGGATGAGATTTGCGACTGCTGTTAGATTTGTTTCATGATTTTATTCTTTAATATCGTTATAATAACACGGATGAATCCGAAAACATTATTTATTGGTTCTATATAATAGTATATTATATACCAAGAGTGCATTTAATCTTCAGGTGATTATTTCCCTCGACTACAGCTCGTGAAATAAACTTCACCCTCAGGATTATATTATGTACTTTAGTCCTGTAGTATATACACTATTTTTCGCATTTTTAGCCATACATTTTGAATTAATGATTAATTTTGATATTGACTTGACATATACTTAAAATGTGAAAAAGAATTTTATCCATGTGCTGTTGTATTTTCTTAATATTTTATTGTATGTATTCAAATATGATGACGACTACATTTTTCTCGTACACAGTAATTATGACTGTAAGTAATCTAATGGAAATGGAGTAATGAATACCGTCAGTATTTTTTTAAAGTTCCCGCATGTACTTAAAGTAAATATTCACTCACATCTTTCATTTACATAAACAAGATTACACGCTAATTATTATTGTAATAAAAGAACAAAACTAATTCCGGAATTAATATATAAAACATAGTGTAGGCTGTCAGAAAAACCACGCATATCGAGAGCTCGGCGGACGTGATATAATGTGGAGGGTCAGAATATCACATCATTCACTCACATTAATTTATTCATGATGTATCGCTAGAAATCTGATTGTAATGTATTGCCTCGTTACAATTAATTACTTTTTCTAATGTACAAATATGAAATAAACTCCTGTTTTGTCTCTTGGTGCATAAATAACTATATTTAATTTTTCTAATCTGTCCGAATTTTGATTAGAACACGCGAAATCATTTCTATAGTAACTAAATAACAAAATGACAGTTAAATAATAACTGCCTACTGGAAGGGTACTGTTATGAACCAGAGCAGGTTTGTTTTGCATTGTTTCCATGATAAAAACTATCAGTTCGCTAAATTGAACTTACCAAGACAGATAACAGTGCGGAAAACAAGTTAAAATATGTTAGTAACGCTAAAATATATATTAGCTTGATTTCCTGTGTAAAAGTAAGTTAAGGGCAATGTGTAATAGTACTTACAGCATCACAAGGCATCTGTGCAGGCACCTGGCGTACAGAGCCTCTTCCTAGCGCTTCCCGCTTCCTCTGCGCTGAGAACAGTCGCAACTCCTTGCGCTCCTCGTCGCTGAGAGCGTGACAGTAGCGCACCTCGTTGTCGTGCGGCGGCAGCTGCTGCAGGAGCTGCCGGACTCGGTACCGCTCGCCCACCGAGTTCACGTAGGGCACCTTGTCTTCAGGCAGCGCGCTGAAGTACAGATGCACCTGCAAACACGACAATATGTCAGACTATGTTGCTTTAACTCCTGGAAATGCTAAGAACCGCTTTTTTATACTTAACAGCAGGATAATACATCTTTATTTCCCGATTTATCAATCGATTGTTCAGTAAATGTTAACTAAAAGCAACATAAGTTATATGTATTTTTTTAGGCAGATAATTGTACTTGAAACATAACAGTTGAATGAAGAACTGAGCATTCGTTACACATTAGTTGAAAATAGAGCTAAGAATTATTTTACGATTATTGTGATAATTTTATTTTATGGACATCGAGTCGATCTGTGGATTTGAGAACTCAGGTTTAATTCCCACAGCCGGCAAACAATTTTCACCACATTAAATAACTACCCCTGTGCCTCCTCCTGCAATAACTTATTTGAGGGCCATGATTTGACAACTGGTAACCGCATCTCAAGCACAAAATATATAATTTACTTGCAGATAGAAAGCAATTGAACCAACCTAACCAAATCCTGAAAAAGAAACCATCACCCATAAATTCAATTTTACGTTCGAGCCATTTGGCGCTAGTACCGGTTGGAAGAGGGACGCCAGTCGCGTTAAATAAACAAGGTGATTCCAGGTGAGAGCAACAGGTATGCAGTGGGTCAGCAGAACATTCTACCAGGTATGTAGAAAGGGTCGCATGCAGTATTTGCCTGAGAAGATGCAAACAACAGGTGAAAGAGAATGAGAACAGAGGTGGCGATGCTGCACACGTGACTGTTGGGACGATAAAGAAGAGTACTTTGGGAATTTATCGGCGGAAGACATCGACATTTCTTACAGAGAATAGGACTCCTTCGACTTGAAATCAAATTACTCGAACGCCGTTAAGAAATTCGAATATTTATAATGATACTTATTTATGCTACTCTGTACAATAGGAACTTCATCTCAATTACAGTTCAGGGGCCGGACTCACCGAGCCGTAGGGTGCTAGTTCATATACCGGGTGGTGCTTAATAAGGATGAATATAGAGATTTAACATGTAGAATCATAATGTAGTTATTTCTTGTTTCCCTAATTATTTTAAGCAAAAAATCTTCAAATAAAATTTGTACAGTCTACTTCTCAAAAGAGTTTCAACTAGAATCTAGCTAATCCTGAATTTTGAATTAGCTAAATTTTTTTTGAGATATGGCTGGTAAAGTATACAATTTTGTAGCTAAATCAATAAACCAAATTAATTTTGCATGCCGTGTAACGGCACAAATTAAAACTGAAAATGACGAAAATTGCCTCAAAACTATTGATAACCATGGACTTGAAACAAAATTAAACAAATGTTTGACGCTTTATTTGTCAAAACTGTTAAAATAATATCTTCATTTATTTGGACATTTCTCCGGATCTGAATTCACACCATCGTACTTGCCTAATGTGAAAGGAAAAGGAATTATGAATGTGAATGAAGCGAAAGTGGTGCAGGAAGTATAAGATGTTATGTATGTTTTAAGTGTTATAGAGTTAAGTAGTAAACGTGCAGAGGGTCCTTGCACTGTAACGGTAAATACATTTATTTCTTGAACTTTTTCCACGAATATATTGGCTATTAAAGCCGTTAATTATAATAAATTAACACGTGTGACATAAAAACCATCTTATTGCAAACAACTTCGTTTATTCGATAAAATTTCCATTTATTACGAGAGTTAATAAACAAAACACTAACAAAAAGCTCACCGTTCTAAAACAAGTAAAACCGCATAAACAATCAAATGATAATCACCACTAAAACCAATCAGTAAATTACAAATCGATTAATAATTAACGTGACACCAATTAACGCAGCGAGAAGGCAATAAATCAAGTGGAACATAAACGTACGTCCATGAAACTGTCAGGTCAGTGGCGTGCCAGCGGGTGGATGAGGACAACCACGGTACTAGAGTTGACACATAATGCTTGAACCGTAACTGATATCCGCTGGTCAAATGCGATTTATTAGCATTTCAAATGTGTTTGCTAAATCGAACACAACTGCTGTGATGTGAATCATGCTAAACATGTTTTCATTTTGGATTTCATGCTGCATATTACAAACCTAAAGCTTTTCAAAGTACTTTTTGTACTCGCATCATTCAAAATAATGTTTACATTACCTTGGAAATCGATAGAAAGTTTCATTTTGCGCACTAGTGCGCAATGTAATTGAAAAAAAAAACATCCATTTTCATGGTTCTAAATTTGGCTATTATACGCTAATTGTACTTATATACACACATTTTAAGAAATTTATAAAAGAAATAGAAACATTAGCTTATAATGCTATCGATCAAATATATTTTTACAAACTTTACGAGAAAAAATAAACAATTTGCTTTTAAATAACAAATGTCAATTTATGGCATACTTAACTGTCAATATAAATTCACGCTTCAAATTTAATAAATTTTCTTATTGTCGATTATATCATTTTTGCTCGTATGTCTTCGCGCACTTGTTATGTAAATAGCTATTTTTCTACGCGTGAAGTAGAAGTTTCATACATTGATCGCAATAGGTACAGTTTGACTTTTAATAGCGTTACGTAAAATATAATACATTTCTTATGAAATTTATTTTACGCACTACACCCATAAGAGCTCTTATACTTTTTGGCACGGATACAAATTTTCAACAGATTGCTGTGTTTAATTGTTTATAACAACGAATTGTTTATTTTGAGATAACTGTTCAACCAATTTATCCATATTTCATTTTTTAAATAAGGTCGTAGAAAAAATATAGTGAGCAACACATGTGTGAAGTCTTTTTTTACTTTCCTGTACTGTAATTGGGAGTAAATTGTACAGAGTACTAGAAATAAATAAATATTGTTTGTATTGTTAGTTGTGCAACTAACTATTGTTTGAAGCATTTTTCTTTCACACAATTTAGAAACAAAAAATTAAAATAACCAATGCATTGAATGTGGTTTAATCTAAATATACAGTCCATGCTTGGCAAAATAAAATCTTTCTTGATTAATGAAGAAACTATAAAAATCAGCTTTGATCCAAGTCGGCTTAATCATCGCATGGATCTGATAAGGGTTACAATACCAGAGTTGACTGTGACAAGTATTGTGCGAGAAGCTATAGCTTAGCATTAGCAATCACATTCACATCGTCACTAGAAATTTATACCAACGCTATCGGTGACACATGAATGTGACTCGCAGGGGAGAGGTAATAACGGATCGCTCTGGCTGTGGCTACAGGATGGGGTGGACATAAATTAAATCTTTTGTGCTTGGTGTACGCTTAATCACCATGCATGGAACGCATTTTCATTTATAAATAATTACAATTTTCTGCAAGAATTTATATTTGAATAATTTCGTTACTTCATACAAAAATAAAATACAAAAATTCTATAGCTATAGTACGTTCAACGATCAATTGAATAAATGACTTTTATATGCCTCTATAATTAAATCAATAATTATTAAATTTGAGAAAAAAAAAATCTAGTTTCCAGGATACGAAGATGCGCATTGAATTCCTCATGATTTAAAATAAATATAAATAAATATATCATCACGTCTTTTACCCATTATTGGATGTGGTACTCTGCCGCGGCAGATCACGGAAAGTGATACATTTATGCGCGTGAAGTGTGTTTACCAGCAGTCAAATCACGGTCCCCAAAGATGTTAGTGGTGAGGGAGTCACAGGGGTAATTTTAATGTGGTGAAAATTGTTTGTCGGCTGTGGGAATCCAATCAAGATTCTCAAATCCACAGGCCGACTTGATACCACGGTTTTGTATAACTTATAAACAAATTGTCAGCAATTTTTAAATTTCCAAAAATGTACATACAATTTTTTTTTGAAAACAGACTTTGTTCGCGTACTATGTAATATATTAGTAAGTTAAAATTAGTTAATTAAATCTCGAAAATATAAAAATCTGTTTAGTGGCAAGCGGCATGTGTAAACGTAGTGTAATAAAGTGCGAATCGATACATTCGTGACAGGGGGTTAGTAATAACCGCGGCATCGTCATCAGCGGCCTGCAACAGTGACCAAGGTTTATGAGACGTGCTCGCAAACTCTAGAATCGCGCCGCAGAATTTATTTAAACGATCTAGCTACTTCAGCATCGCAACTTGTACTCTTTACGACCAAGAACTTCAATAAAATCGTAAGAAATGTGATCATCACTATTTCGTAAACTTGTAAAAGTGTTCCTTTTAGGACGAATTTCAAGTTTGCAACCGAGGCTAATAAATCAGATGAGGCTAATATAGTTATTTGTGTACCTAGAGCAGAAAGTAATCTATTGTCGCCCGCGCATGAAAATTGTTGATCGAGGTATAGCCGAGAGCAACAATCATGCAAGAGCGGCAAGGACACTTTCTGCTCGAGATACATACAATATTTTTTTCTACGACCATTTAGTATCGCTACAAAAAAAAATTAAAATAATTTTTGACACTAGGACGAGTAGGCAACAAGACACTTTCAGTACGAGCAGGGTACAATATTTTTTGTTAAAGCATACTATCATATTTTTATAGCACTAGTATCGTAAAATAATTCTTTATAATATTAGTACAATAAAAGCTTACTTACTGTTGTTACCTTAATTACTATATCTTTAATATTATAGTACGATTTTACGAAATAGTTATTTATGTATCAAGGATGAAAACAGGCGTTTCTGGCCCACGGCATGTTAATTAGCACGAGGCGCAAAACGCCGAGGGCTAATAACATGCTCAGGGTCGGAAACGGTAATTTCAGCTGTGGTACATGCAATATTTTATGGACAACAAAATAACATTTAATTAATCAAGTAGTTACAATAAACAAAAATTGTCATTTTAATTATGTATCTATAGGAATTGTTTTTTTATGGCCCTAGGGCCAAAAAGAAGTGTTTAAGCCCGCTTTTTAGGGGTGAAACACAAGAATTTTGGCCAGGTTGTGCATAAAAATAGTTATGTTTTTAAAATTCAAATAAATTGATCAAAGTCTGCATGACAAGTGAAAGGGTGGTGAAATGGAGGACCGAGGAATGAAAGTATGGATGTGAGATTAATGAATGGATAAATTAAATAAGTAATTATGCAAGAAATGTTAAGAAAAATATTCCAGCTTTAATAGTGAATAAAAATCAGATAAAATAAAACTTAAAATTTATATTTTAGTGATTATTACTTGGCAATAATGGCTGCCTCGAATTCTATAATATATTTTATTCAGCATTCTTCGTATGGTCATTAAAATTCCTGACTTTTATTCCGTTGCATGACAAAGGTTCATAAATTAATGTTCGTAATCATAGTAAAAAGATCAAGCAGTCTGTGAAATGTATATATCCGTGTGTGGCTGTAAATATCGCAGGAATTCGTTAATGTGAGAGCCTCCTAAATTCTACTGTGAGTTACGCCGCCAACGCAATTTCGATAATGCACCTGCTACGCGCGACAAAATGGCGGCTGGATCCAGGACAAAGCAGGATGGAAAAAACGACGAATTTATGAGAATCATAATAATTTATTATAGATCTGTCCAGGGCCGTCTTAGGTCATGTAGGGGCCCATGGGCACACAAAATTTGAGGCTTTTTTAAAAAAATTAAAAAAGGAAATGAAAACATCAGTTTTTAGTTTTATTTAGTGACTTTATTGGTTATTATGGTTAGCTTTATACAAATCAAATATAAGTGAAGTGATTACTACTCGCAGTTTGATAATTGGAATTACGTTAATAATGATAGTGTCTTCCGGGATTTCTGTTGTGCAAAATCTTCTATTATGTGCCCCATGTGCCCTTATGGTAAAGACGGCACTGGATCTGACACATTTTAGCGTTATCAAAAATCCATAAATATTGTAACCGTTTTGCTGTTTGCTAGCGTACTCGTACAGCGGCGTTCTCAGAGCATAAAGATGTCACCGCAGTATCGCAAACGCTCATAATTGACATTTCGTGGACACTTCCTGCTTCTAATCTCCGTAATTGAGAGCTGCCAGCGCCATCTTGGATGCTCGCAAGTGGAGGAATTATTTCTTCATCTGTTCCTCTTGCTGAGATATCACCGTTAAGACATATGTCCAACATAATTGAGTGAAATAAAGTATTTTATTTTCCTTAACCTGTTGACTTGAATATTTAACCAATAAGCACAGTTTTATACTAATAAAATTCCGCACTAGCGTAAAACTACGGTACTAAGCTATAAACTATCAATTCGACGCAAAAACTGTCATAATATGTAGTTATTTATGTATCAAGGGTGAAACAGACTTTTCTGGACCGTATATATATATTATATATATATATATATATCAAAATGACATTTTGCAGAATCAAGTTTTCACAATAAACAAAAATTATTTACGGCCAAAAAGCAGTGTTTAAATCCGCTTTTCATGGCTAAAAAAACATTAATTTCGGCCCGGTTATGCATAAAATTTGAAGAAAAAATAGTATAATTTCTGTGGAGCGAAAGGAACTTTTTGTGCCTCATTTGTAGTTAGAAATTCGCCACAAATACTATCACTTTCGCTTCTTATAAAATAATATACTATTTCTAACAGGGTAGTAAAAAATTATATGTATATCTCGTGAAGAGAGTGCCATTCTTTTCTTGGCATACAAATAATTATTATTTTATTTATTGCTAATGCTATTATGTGAATATTTATTTATTTACTACACTGCAAAACAGGAAAATATTGAAAATGACGGTAAAGGAAGCCTCGAGCTTATAATAGAATCCGAACCACTCAGGCAGGTATTTTTAGTGCGGTTTGAACCCATGAACTATCGCGACTGCAGTTGAAGTATCACATTATTAAATTTTAATCCTTCTGGTAAAATTTATTACACACATATACCTAACAAAGTTCTTCATAATGTTGTACTTCTCATACATCCTTTCACATATGATTATTTAAATGTACGGGTTGCAAATACGATAGCATCCAACTAAAAGTTCTTAGTATAGTGAAGATAGCGGCAATGATTTATGACTATTATAAATATGGAATTCATAATGTTCTATGCTTGACAAATGAATAGCGATACAATAGTGGAATTATTGTATTCATTTCTCATTTTTATATTTTGCAAATAAATGAATTTGCAACTGTAGTCTGCAAGACATTGCCACCCACTTTTATTGGAAACAAATAAATAAATTTTATAATCATTATTCAATAACTATAAAACAAATACTTAATTATTGTAAACAATAGATGAGTTTAAATTATTATTTGATAATATTAATATCATGGGATAGGTGTCTCAATGGTATCGAGTCGGCCCGTGGATTTGAGAACCTTGGTTCGATTCCTACAACAGACAAAATTAAAATTACTCCAGTCACCCCTCGCCCTCAACTACCATCTTTGGGAGCCGTGATTTGACGGCTGATAACCTCACTTCATATGCACAAATATATCATTTACCGAGATCTTCTACGGCACAATGTCACACCCAGTAATGGGCAAAAGGTGTGATGATATAATTTATTAATATAATAGAACTGTGAAACAAAAAATATTTTATGGTTTTTATGATTTCTGGCTATATTATTAACTTTATAGAAAATTTATAATGAAAGAAAATACTGGCTGATATTTTCTCTAAAATTTTTATTTTTTTATTTTTTTAAAGTTTCATTAATACAGCTCTGCAATTGCATATTTTTATCACTTCGTAGTTAAAAAGATAGGGAACTATATGCTTAATCCAACAGTGAAAACCACATGTCTCTATCTTTTTCCCAAAAATGTTAAAATGGAAAATAAAGAAAAGTTGTACCAAACGGTCACCCATCCAAAAAGTACCCGCTCTCAATGTTGCTTAAGAATCTTGATCGGCCTGCGACGCTTATAACCGCTCGGCTACCGAGTAAATACGGCAGTAGCCGAGCGGTTAGCGGCGTCGCAGGGCGATCAAAATAGTTAAACAACATTGAGAGCGGGTACTTATTAGACGGGTGACCGCTTCGTATAACTTTTTCTTTTACATTTTAACATTTTTTGAAAAAAGATAGAGATATGCGGTTTTCACTGTTGGATTAAGCATAAAATTATCTATTTTTTAAACTAGTACACGATATAAATCTGCAATTGCAGAGCTTTATTATTAGAGTTTATATTTTTCTCGTATGTTTTATTCAGTAATACTAGCATTATTCGAGATAGCTATTCCCACTTATAGATTTGCTAAACTAATCTGTTGAATATTTAGTGGCCATGTTCGAATAATAAATTCACAAGAATATTTTCTTGACAGTTTTCTTATAAGTTACGCTGGCTAGAGGGTGTCATGCATAAAGGATTATGTATGAATAATGCGTGTCGAATGTAGAAGATCAAGACAGGCTGTGCCTAGGCGGACGTCACGCTCATTTGTCACAGGACACACGTCACGACTGTCAACTGTTAGTAACTTTACCCACGCACCCTACATCGCGATTTGGTACTGTTTTCTTTGCTTCTGCTCTACGCACCGAACAATTGAAAAAAAAGGTGTATGCTGGTGAATGAGGGAGATAGAATTTATAGATAACCTAGAAATAATTAAATGGATTTAAATTTAAGTACTTATTTATGTACCAAGGGTGAAAACAGGCATTTCTGGCCCGTGGAATGATTATTAGGACGAGGCGCAAAGCGCCGAGGGCTAATAACATGTTCAGTCGTCAAATCACGGCCCTCAAAGTTGTTAGTGAGTGGGGAGCCACAGGGATAATTATAATGTGGTGAAAATTGTTTGTCGGCTGTGGGAATCGAACCAGGGCTCTCAAATCCACGGACAGACTCGATACCACTGAGCCACCTACCCCATTGGATAAACATGATGAAAGTAATTATGAATGTGGATGAAGGTAAAGTTATGTAGTACCAAGATAAAAATGTTGAGTGGAAATAAATAAATTCTCTTTCAATTCCTCTTGCCAAGCCTAGTTTAAACTCAAGAAGCAAAAACTTTCCTTTTCTGTCAAAGATCAAAACGCAGTGCACGTTTGCCGCCGTTAAGGGGTGCGGGAGGGGGTTGGTCTCCACCCCCAGTAATGAAGGTGCGACTTCTCGAGCGAGAAAAACTCTTGGAAAGCCTCCCAGCGTGTCTAATGGAAGCGGAGAATGAAAATGGAACTAGAGGAAAAATATACGGTCGGTTTTTCAACCGCGTAATTATCAGAGGTTTATTTGAGCAAGGGTGAGGCTTCAAGGGCTTGGAGAACTCTTGGAATATCGAAGATTCCGAAATGCGGGATTTATTTGCTTTAGAAAGGAATGCCAAGCACGAAGCTCCTGATTTGTGCAAGGCAGATGTAGCAAATTTAATTTGATGGATTTGTAATCAGCCTGATTTTCTCAATATTACCAATTTGGTAGGCAGGACTTTTAATATTGGTATTTATGTTAATAAAGCTTCAACGAATATTATAATGACCCTTATAAAGTATTCCAATTATTCTTTTATACAGGATGTTTGTCGTAAGAACGCTACAACGAATATTTCGTTTATTTTGAGAGGTACAAAATAGTTATTTATGTATCAAGGGTGAAAACAGGCGTTTCTGGTCCGTGGCATGATTATTAGCACGAGGTGCAAAGCGCCGAGGACTAATACCATGATGCTCAGGGTCAGAAACGCTAATTTCGCCCGTGGTACATACAATATTTTATGCACAACAAAATAACATTTATTTATATGTTCAAAAGATTAAAATGTGTAAATAGGTTATATGTCAAAAATTGTCATTTTATTTATGTATCCACAGGAATTATTTCTTTTTGGCCCATGGCCCTCTTTTTAGGGCTAAAAACATGCTTTTCTGCCCGGTTGTGCATAAATAAATATATCAACACGCCTTCAATCTATTACTGGTTGTGGCACTCTCCCAGAGTAAATCTCGATAAGTCATATATTTGTGCGCGTGAAGTGCGGTTACCAGCCGTCAATTCACGGCCTCCTAGAATGTTAGTAGAGATGAACACCACAGGGGTAGTTTTAATATAATGAAAATTGTTTGTCGGGTGTGGTAATCGAATTCGCGTTCTTTAATCCACAGGTCGACTCGATACCACTGAGCCACCTACCCCATGCAATGAAAATTACTGAAATAATAACTGAATTAATGGTAGTAATATATGCGTGAACGAACAGATAAATTCAAATTGGCTGGGCTTTATAGTACATATAATAAATTG
This sequence comes from Pterostichus madidus, assembly GCA_911728475.2. Classification (NCBI taxonomy): domain Eukaryota; kingdom Metazoa; phylum Arthropoda; class Insecta; order Coleoptera; family Carabidae; genus Pterostichus; species Pterostichus madidus. Next base: position 111,605 of record OU452304.1, read on the forward strand.
TAGAAATCTATGGGATTAAGCGAAGATAAATGTAATATACATTCACGTAAAGCTGATAAAATACATCCGGCTGTTAATAACTATTAACTGCTCTTAAATCTTGATACTTGCGATTTTTATTTGAGCCCAGTCTTTAGAATCATTTTGCTGCAATGAACGGCCAATTCAAGCAATTCATATTGATCATATCAGTGGAATAAACGATTCAACCTTTATTAATAACTGATTTAATTATGATACGAGCAAAGAGATGCCATCGTAGCAAATATATTTTCATTTATGTTTCGCCACGTCATTTTCTCTGCACTGCAGAGTTGCTACAACTTGCTGGTTTTATAGTCTTGTAATCTTACAGTTATGAAGAAGTTCAATCAAAGCTGAAGCTGATAAATAAATCAAATCGTAAAAAATAAAAAATATAAATATATCATCACGTCTTTTACCCACCACCGTACTGCTGGACATGAAATTTTCAAATACTTACCAACTTCTAGAATTATTTACTGAAATCAGTTTTCATTTCAGTATCTGAAGTAATTTGATTAACTTTCAGTAAACGCGTATATTTTATCTCCAAATAGATAAACAGCTATCATTGCGTTATCGGACAGATGTTTTTGATCAAATAATGTAGAAATTCTTCGTATAAAATTAATTTGAGTAAAAATTACATCTAATTAACTAATGCAGATAAGATAATAGAATAGTTTGCTTCCCAACCGTTCTATAAAGTGCCACTTTTAACACGAGTTGCATACATAATTTTTTCTACGATCCAGTTTAACAAATTATGCTAATTACATTTCGAACGTTAAAAGATTTACGTTGCTATTAGAAGCGCAGGATAAAACATTTTAAATAAACAGTCACTTTTGCACTGAATATGAATAAATAATGACTCACTTTGTGTACGATCGTTGAAAATAGTGTATATAATAACTATAAATAATTACATCATCATGCTTTCTACTCATTTCTGGGTGTGGCATTCTGCTGGTTCAGATCTCGGTAAGTGATATATTTATGCGCGTGAAATGCGATTACCAGCCGTCAAATCGTGATACTATATATTTATTATCTAGACTCAGGCTTTTTCATTTTATGAGAAAATAATAATGATTAATTATGAAATATTGTACCAAAATAGTTAGAGATTATAAAAATCTTTCTAAAATGACCCATATCGTCATGACTGTTGCCATGGCAACCGCCCAATCACAAAGCAAACTTCCTAGTCGACGTCTCGGGGCAAAGATTGATAAAATTCTGATTTATGGGGTAATAAAGAGAGCGTCGGGCCCTAGGGCATTAACGCCGCGACGCTGGGCGTCTTCGAGGTTGTGTCCGAGTCGTGACGTCACACATGCGTGCTAGGTTTCTTTATTGCGGAATGAAATACAAGGAGACGAGGCTTATAATAACAGGATGAGATATTTTATTTTATTTGGAGACGTTTAATGCCTGATGAAGGTTTTATTTTATTTAGGGGTGACGTTATTTGATGGCTGTACAGTCTTGATAAAAATAACTGCGACCAGTCAAACCATTTATATAATCTTTTGTTTTATTATCAACCGTCAATTAAAGGACCCCAAAGAAATAGGAACGCTGCAACGGTATTTTATTAAACTCGCTGTATTTTAGTACAGTTTGCAATCTCTCGCTTGTAATACTAGAATATAACTATAGACCTACATCATACAGGGTGTACACAGGAACGCGGAACACAGGATTTTTAAAATGTTAGGAAATTGGCCCTCCTGTATATTCTAGAACAAAAGTACAAAAATAATAATTGTTTAAAATTAAATTTTACATATAAAAAGTAAATATTTATTATATTAGTATGTCTGTAGTACTAGATGTTTTTATATAAATACTAGGTAGGTAACTTTCGCGTTGCAGTGCGGCATTGGTGGGAGTATGCCGCCATTTGTAGGAAAGGCAAAGCATGTATTGCTCTATTGTATTATATGGCATTTTAAGTTGATCAAAACTAATAAATAAAATTATGAGACAATGTTTTAGAAAATATTGTTTGCATTTCAAAATTAAATTATACAAATATATTAATTAAAGAAAGGCCAAATAAATTATGTTTTATATTTGCTATTACTAAGTTATATTTTGTATTGTTATTACCTTTATTAAAATAATTAATTTATATGTCCAGTAAATTTGAATATATTTTTAAAACATAAATGCTTATAATACATTTAAAATAAATAAATACATCATAACGCCATTTACCCATTACTGGGTGTGGCACTCTGCCGAAGCAGATCTCGATAAGTGATATATTTATGCGCGTGAAGTGCGGTTACCAGCCATCAAATCACGGCCCCCAAAGATGTTAGTGGTGCGGGAACCACAGGTGTAATTTTAATTAGGTGAAAATGTTTTGTCGGCTGTGGGGATCGAACCATGGTTCTTAGGATCTAAACACCGACTCGATACCACTGAGCCATTACTACTATTTTTGCCTGCCCTGCAAATGACCGTCGTCAACTTACCTCACAAATTTCAATGTTAAACTCCTGTTTCGTATTTCTGTGCACACCCCGTAGATGTGTAGTAGTAGTCCTTATGATACAGAGATGCAAATCTAGTAAGTTAGTATCTGTGCAGTAAGAATAATTGAAGTTTGTATTTTTTGATATTGCTCGTGTAGATAGTAAAGCCATTATTTCCAGACATTAGATAAATTTTTGTTCACGATAACAATTCAATTATCTGTCGAAGTATTTATGTGAAGTTTCAATTGTATCGCAAGCGCTGCCAATGTCCTTAAATCATAACACACACGCACCGTAGTTCTTTGTGTTGGACGCGGACGTGCTCTGACGCAGTAATGTGCTCGTCTCGCCTCCCGCGGAGCCAATTCTCGTAAATTCCTTCATTTCAGGGGATTGGGAGCGCACTACGATGCGTTTATGCTTCTAATGCCACAGCAAGCTACGAATTTCATCTAGAGGCAATTGTTTCTGGACATGGCTAACTCAAAGTATCAGAGAGAACGTTTCTATACTTTCATTGCTTTCCTTATTAATTTACAGGAAAACCTTTTAAATAATACTGGTAAGGTTTGGTGATAGGCACTGTAGGTTAAATAGACACAAATATAATATTTACGGTTGCCATCTAACGACACTTTTACGCACATAAATATATCACTTACCGAGATCTGCTTCGGCAGAGTGCCACACCCAGTAATGGGTAAAAGGCGTTATGATATATTTATATTTATTTATTTTATTTTAGAAATAAAGAAGTAATAGGGGTGCCCCGTTGTCTGTAGACACCCGGTATATGTAGATTTATTTATTTATTTATATTATTCTGTACAACAGGAATTGAATCCCAATTACAGTACAGGGTCCGGACTCACCGAGCCGCAGAGTGGTTGTTCTTATAATTTCTAGCTTGAGTGGGAATCGAACTCGGGATCTCCGGATTCGAATTCCGTAACGCTACCCACCCCACCGTACTGCCGGATGAATTAAATTAATAAATGTTTAGTGAAAGTTTTAAGGGTTCGTGCTACCCTACATGATGGGAAACAGTGTGATATATACCTTGAATATTTTTCTAAGAATGATTTCTAAAAAGAACAAAATAGCATGGTAGTTATCTGCAGGAAACGAATTGAAAAACTGAACTTCCATTCGGCAAATTTCCGAAAGATACGCCCCTGTCCATCCCCATATCGGGATCTGTGGACTGCATCTAAAGCCATCAGTTCTCGGTAATAACTTGTTTAAATAACACATAATGAGTACCGGTTGCTAGGATACGGCTACGCCTGTTTCGATCAACTCGACAGCGAATGGAAACAAAAATCACTAAGTGCAGAAAATTGACGGTGATTCGCGCTGGGATTTTGTTTTGTTTCTATGGCAACTCGAATTACCTGATGTTGTGATATCTAGTCTAGTGTAAAACTACTACAAGATACTCTCTAGCCTCTCACTAACATCAGGATTATTTAGTGTTATGGGGAAATCAATACCACACTATTTACTAAAATATCTCAATGTTAATTTGTTCGCATTTCGACTTCTTCATCTCATTAATTTAATTATGATACTATAATATAACTTGACGGCTGGTAACCGCACTTCACGCTTAAAAATATATCACTTACCGAGATCTGCTTCGGCAAAGTGCCACATCCAGTAACGGGTAAAAGGCGTGATGATATATTTATTTATTTATTATAACTTAACTTAACAAATGGGACGCGCTTGTATTAGTATCTGGAAAACCGAAAGAGATACAAAGTAAATAAACTATCGAAACTTATTTTTTGTCAAATCGTACTATAATATTAATTTAATAGTAACCAAGATAACAACAGAAAATAAGCTTTTATATTACTAGTACCATAAAGAGTTATTATACGATACTAGTACTATAAAATAGTATATACGTACTATGAACTGTAAGTGACAGTTTTTCCTAAACATTCGCGACCTAAAAAAATCACTTACAGTTCGAGGTTAGAAAGCTATTTTTTACAATACTTGCACAAATAGAAGGAAAAGAAATATTGACAGCTGTCAAATTGTTGTCAAGATAAACAAGACCTTGATATGTAATATTTTCTTATTGTTCACGGACAGTAAGTAAATATTAAAGTCCTGATATAATCATGGAATCCACTGCGCAATAAAAATTGCACTTACTGTGTTTAAATTTTGTCATTAATAGGTAACTTATAGCACAAGTATTGTAAAAATAATATTATAGTACGATTTAACCAAAAATATTATACACTGCTCGTACTGAAAATATCTTGATTTAACTCGAAAGAAGTTGCCTACTCGTTCTACAAAATTCCCTTGTTGTATTAATGTTTAAAGGGTTTGTGCTACCCCATTTGTATGGGAACGACCCAGTACCACTTCTCTAGCTTTCCTACTTAAACTTTTATTTTAAGAAATAATTCCTGCACCATCCTGTAAGTGCACTTTTCCAGTAATTCAATCTTGAAAGTGTCCAACGCCAACAGCATGTAACAAACGAACAAATCGTTGGGAATACGACGAAAAGACGACGAACGGGAAAGAAAACAAAACAGAGTAGGAAACGTGACGTCGAGTAAATGAAAGCCCGAGAAGAAAACAAAACTCACTGGCACAATACGCCAACTAGACGGTGGATGCGAACACCACATGCGGCCTTCGCTTGATAGATACGCTGAATAAATCATCGCCAACTACGAATATCCATAATTCTTACGATATTTACATTGTAAACTGTGATTAATTCTATACTATTCCTTCTACAATTTTATTTCAGGTTATTTGTAAATTATTTATTGTGACAGATGAGAAATATTGTTGTGATATAATGAATCTAATGTTTTATATTTACATAAATTCTATGCTATCATCACCATTTTCTCATTTTTCATAGCCTTCTAGTCTTACAGAATAAAATATCTAAACATATTATAATACTTTCGTCTAAAGCAAGCGTCGGCAACTTATGACCCATTTGAGTTCCGTAAATAAATAAAAATCACCTATAATATTTCAACATTTATCAATAATTGTATTAATATTTGGCACAGTGATATCAAGTCGGCATGTGGATCCTGAGAACCCTGGTTCGATTCCCACAGCCGACAAACAATTTTCACGATATTCCCTCATCAAAATCATTAGTTCGCCAAAAACATTGATTGGTTGTTTTAAAAAATACACCCTATTTAGAGAGAATATTTCAAACAAAAGAATTAAATTTTGTATAGCACTTTTATTTCAAGTATATTAAAGTATTTCCTGAGTATATTCTAATATAAGTTCATCATAATATCCGTTTCTTGTGCTAGAACACTATCCCCTTTTTCTGTAGTTAGCCAGTGTAACTCGTCGTGTCGACCGTGCGAGACTGAATCCCAGACCACCCGATTCAGCAGCCATCGAACAAGTCGATTCGAATCACGAGCAATTAGAGGCAGCGGTGCAGAGAGTTATGCCCCCGCGTCACGTACGTCCCTGGCGCACGCACTCGCTACTAGCTAATAACGTATGGTAATAGATGCAGATCGCGCGTCATGTTAACAGGACATACAAGCGACGACGGGGCACTGACCACTGACCAACAGAGGCGAGGGAGGAAGCTCCCGCCACTCACGAGCCGACTATGAGTGATATATGTCGCTGGACTGATTTAGATGTGATTCAAGTCGCCACAACCGAAATATGGGAATAAATAAATAAATATATCATCACGCCCTTTACCCATTACTGGGTGTTGCACTCTGGCGAAACAGATCTCGGTAAGTGATATATTTATGCGCGTGAAGTGCGGTTACTGGCCATATGTATGTACAAATATACTTTATTAAACCAGACCTGCATTGTCATTTTAAAAAGTGACATTTTTGTGTTTGTTGTAGGAGTCTCTGTTTATTTATAAATATAAAAAAATCCACGTAGTGCATAAATTTGGCATTATGTTAAAGCCATGTGTGTAACGAATTTAAATTGTCAGGTCATTATAAATTCCGCGATCCTAAATTCCATACAAATCATATATCAAAACGCAGCAGCCATAAATTTAAATTAAATTCTTTCCCATTTGAAAACATCAAAAAACTTGTATGTCATCATATTCAACGATGGAAAATATTAAAATCATCCAACAGAATAATCATTCATCATCAGAGTTGTTTGAATTCCTGCTGAATGTTTCACACGAATTTCAAAACTTGTATCGGGATAGCTCTGATAGACCACCACGACTGTCGTTTATTTTTCAACAAATGCATCTCACGATTCTCTTTCACTACGATCAGAACCGTAACTAGGGTGGAGCATGAGCTCCACACGCAATTCAGCTAAGAGCGCAAAAAGAGAAATATATTGTCATTCTATGATTTTCAAATTTCAATAACATCTTAAATACTTATTTCTAATGAACAAATATGCCAATTGTACATTGTTTATGATAATTGTTTAGAAGGACACTCATGCAATGCAGCTTTCAGATGAGGGTATACGAATATAAAAGGCGCTAGCGTCTGATTTGTTTCTCGGAGAGTTGAGAAATTAATTATTGCTTGTTTAGCATACATTGTTCATATTAATTTTTTATTTACTATTTAAATAATAACAAGGCACCGATTTGAAAATATACAATAACAATTTTTATTATGTCGTACAAGAAAACTTTGGTGTAATTTGTTTTCAAATTAAAATTCTCAGTAAAATTGTAATGTGATTTTAAAGGAAATTTATTAGAAAACTAGAAGAGATAAATTTTGAGGCTACATATAAACAATTAAGAAACTGTAATTTTTTGCATTTCTAAAAATTTATTTTCTCAGGTTTCAAAAGCTTTTCCTCAGTAAACGTTTATTAAAATAATTGACTATTATTTTAGTAAAAGATCTAATAATTATAATAAAAATATTACACTCTGTAAAATAACAAAATGTATTATATCTTGTATATTTACTATATTCTTGTCTGTGCTTTACTATTGTTAAAAGGGCGCATTTTTATTACACATAAGAATTGCTAGTTACGGTCCTGACTACGACAGACTCAAGTGTCAGATTGAATTCAGACGGTAACCGGTAGCAACAGATATCAAGTTACAAATCATTTTGTATCTTTGAAGATAGTTGTTATGTTGATACTCACTGTTTAACCATGTGTAAACAGTCGTTAACGTACCTGGTCTGGTCGTAGTCCAGGTGGTACCCAGGTGTACTCCTCCAGAGCGCAGCCGGAGTCGTCGTCGGACTGCGAGTGTCGCTGCGGGTCTGGCGGGGCGGCGGGTGCGACGGGCGAACCCTTGGCCAGCAAGCGGTCGCAGGCGGCGTCGCCCGGCGCCAGTTTTCCGGGCGGCGACGGCAAGGCTGGCGGAGATGCGCCGCCGCCTGCTTCCAGCGCCGACATGCTGCCCGGAGCGGCGCCCGTCCACGGGCAGTTACGACACACCGGCCTGCAACAAACATATACACATTCAATTCACTTCAAAACAAACATATATACAATGATAAATTCAAGCAATTGCAAAATAAAAATGTATTAAGGAAATAAATAAAGGGTTATAGCACTGAGGGAATGTTTAAAACTCGACGCGGAATAATCTTGAATATTTTATTTCGATTGCTTTTATGTCTTCCAGTGACGATATGCTCAGTTGATTGTTCTGCTTACACATTAAGATTGTAAAATAGTTATTTATGTACCAAGGGTGAAAACAGTTGTTTCTGGCCCGTGGCATGATTATAAGCACGAGGCGTAACGCGCCGAGAGCTAATAACTTGCTCAGGATCAGAAACACTAATTTGTCTTGCATAAAACATATTTACATTCTACAATGACGCAGGATAGATTGTCGTAACTAGCTTTATTATATATTTATCACGATATAACTTTAGAGCTCGTTGAAATTATTATTTTACATTGCTAAATCCATAAAGAACACAATAACGAGATATTTAGTGTATCTCCTATCTAAGGACGATTGCCCACTTTCATTTATGTAAATATATTATTCCACTAAAATTTGTAAGACAATTAAAGTTTCGGTTGCGCAGAACAACAAATAAATCATATGTACTACAAACAATTTCTATTATATCTTTCTTCGCTTTTAAAGAAAACATCAAAGTTTAATGGAACAAACTGCAGTAAAACAAACATTATAATCCCCTTAGGATTTCAGTCCTGACACAGATGAAATGATTATGAAAATTACAAGTTACACTTCATCTGTTTAATTTATCCTGACAATATTACCGTTATCTCCCAGCTTCAATGACGTGTGACAGTAAACACGTCTACTGACACATAAAACAAAAAAAACAATCGCTATCCATGTCACAACCATCTGATAATTTCAAACATGATGCCTGAAATATCCGTTTCCGATGTCACATAATATGAGAGAATCCCTATCAAAACATGTTTGTATCACAGGATAACATCAACTGAACGATTAACGCTATTAAAATCAAATCCAACTCTTTTTTATGTACGTTCGATTTTCGAAGCGTCCTTTGGAATGCCCAAGCGTGTTTTATTTTCTTTGTTCTTTTATCTTTCGGCCGAAAGTGGGAACATTTGAACCACTTAAAGTTATTATCGGGCTATCTCTGTAATGCTCTGCTGAGAACGAGAACGCTTTAGGGGAATCTAGGGATATTTGTGGCTTAGTTTAGGGATGATGGTTTATCAGACTCTATCGGCGGTTGCTCAAAGGTACAAGAATTTTAAGTATTTATTATTTATTGGCTCTATTTACTTATATCCGTATACAATAGGATGTCACTTAACTGGGAATATTTTTTTTGCTTTTCTCAGATCTTAAAACATCTCCAAATATATAAAAATAATTCTAAAAATACTCCCAGATATTTCATCATTGATTTAGTGACCCTCCTAATCCCATAATAGGTTATTATATGTTGATAATCTATATTTATGTTTTTAATAAACAAACATACTCAAACATTTTTATAAATTCTTGAAATTTAGCGCCACCTACAAATGGTTAAGAATCCATTCTAACTTCAGATTTGAAATTAGTGACCCCAAAAACATGTCAAATATATGGAATTAATAAATAATTCTGGAAATATTCAATTTTTGTCATAACGGCGCCATCTATAAATTGTTAAAACTCAATTTTGATCTCAAATTTGAATTCAGCGAGCTGAAAAACCTTTACAAATTTTTTTCCGACGTTATTTATTAAAAACACAAATATTGATTTATAAGCTCGATTACCAAAATATAATTAGGGGGGTTAGGGGAATCACTAAATCAACGAGAAAAGATCTGGAAGTATTTTTAGAATTTTTTTTTATATATTTGGAGATGTTTTAAGAGCTGTAAAGATCAAAAAAAAATTTTGTCCGTTACGGGACACCCTAGTATACAAACTTCTTCTTGTAATTTGCAATTTAACATTTAATATTATTTGGTTGTATTACGGTAAGCTATTAACTTTGTAAAAGTGTCAATATTTCACATATATCCGGCAATATTTTTGAAAATATTTGCGAATATTTTTCCTAACTACCTAGGAATAAATGTATAAATACGATTGAAGGTTTGTTGTATGAACAAAAGATGAGACGAACTTGTATGAAAAGAATTATGCATGCGGATAAAGCCAAATTTGTTGCAGCTTAATTATAGAATAATCACACTACCCTATTTAATGGAAATCATCATCGATAAATTCTACAACAAAAGTATTAGCATATTTGATTATCGCTAGTAGGCAACTAAAGTTCATTGATTGTGCCCTACGGTAAGCATTTCCCATAACAAATCTAATCTACAAGCATTTGTTTAGCAGAGTCACATCACAGCCCACTTCATTTGGAAACAATAAATAGGTCGCTCAATACAGACAATAAATAATACCTCGAACTACTATTAATCAAACACATCGACAGTAGATTCAAAACACTGCGCTCATATTTCGTAATCACAAGTGGGCAGCGTTCATTTGTCATAGTGCACTGACAAAATGACGATCGCGGAGAAATACCCCTGTACCATCAACAAAAACTATTGTTTTTCTAACGATAATAAAAATGTATAGTTTGTTTTTAATTGTTTCATGTTCATTTGTCTCTGTCATTGCGCTGTGACCCGGAATCCGGAAAGAAGAATCCGGGGCCAATTATTTTTCGACGATGTATCGTTCGCTTTGTCTGTCACGAGTTGAAGGAGTATGTTTGATTTTTGCCGCTATCTGCGCATGGGAATCTAGATTGAGATCATACCTAAGATATATCTGACAGTATGGTTCGTGGTTTGTATGTCTGCGTGACAGCTGGATTGAATAATCAAACGGTTTTTAATTACTTCATGAAATAAAAATATGACTACTTATGAAGTGAACTATGTGGAATTCACCATTGTAGTTCTTGAGATATTTATTTATAACGTTAAACATTTGTTCAATTTTGTTTTAATTCCATGACTATAAATAGTTTTGAGACAATTTTTGACATTTTCAGATCTAATTTGTGTCCTTACAAAGCATGCAAAATTATTTTTTTACAATACTTGTACAAAATTTAAACACAGTAAGTGCAACTTTTATTGGACAGTGGTTTCCATGGTTTTATCAGGACATTAATATTTACTTACTGTACACCGTGAACAATAAGTAAAAATTACATATCAAGATCCTGTTAATCTTGACAACAATTTGACAGTTGTCAATTTTTAAATCTATTTTTCTTTACCTTCTATTTGTGCAAGTATTGTAAAAAATAGTTTACTAACCTCGAACTGTAAGTGATTTTTTTAGGTCGCGAAAGTTTATGAAATCTCTACTCTTCGGGTCTCAATTTCCTAAACTACATTTTTAACATAAAAACTGTCACTTACAGTTCCTGGTACGTAATATACTATTGTGTATTGATTTAGATGCAGAATTTTATGTCTATTTGAAGTTTTTTTGGTTAAAATAATTAGAGAAGCAAGAAATTCCCCTTATCAAGCACCACTCGATATAGTATAGTATCAACAAAGTACGTATAGGGTAAACAGTGTTGCATGATGCACCTTGTCATCAAATTCCTCCCAAGTCACGGTGCATTCCAAGCCGACACGTTGCCGCATATTGTCATATAATTACGAATATTCCTTTTAATTTGTAATGATGTATGGATGCCTAAGGAAACAAAATTACCATCTTGAAATCGTAATGAAGAAATAGTGTTTACACGGTAAAATAACCAGTCAGATGAAGGCAATAAAGGAGCTAATCGGATGTACATAAGAAAATGCTGGATGTATTTTGTTATGCGAGGCTTGTAACAAACATGGTCGACACAAGATGTTGTACATTTCAATTACTAATATTTGAATAATTATTTTAATAGTGCGTTTATTAGAAAATATTTCTTGAGATGTTGCTAACAGGATGTAAGGTTAATTTGTAAAATGGTCTTTTAGTCCAAATTAGGAATGTATGATGAAATATTTTCTACTAAAGTTTTAGTTTTAACTTCAGTTTCAACGGATGTAATAATTATTTAAATGACTGAGTTGCTCAATAAAATTAATGTCTTTTAAAACGAAATCATTTTAGTAAATACTTAAAAACTTGAATTATAATAATTACTATTTACTAACGAATAAACAAACTTTATAATGACTTATCAAGGTTGTAAAAGTGTTTTTTTTGGCAAAATTTGAAATTTTGCAACCACCTGAAATTAATGAATTTGCTATTTATTTATGGGGTAGGTTGCTTAGTTATATCGAGTCGACCTGGGATCCTGAGAACCCTGGTTCGATTCCCACAGCCGAGAAACAATTATCATCACATTCAAATTACCCTTGTGGCTCTCCCACCACTAACATTTTTGCGGGCCGTGACTTAACGGCTGGTAACCGTACTCCGGAGTCACTAACTCGCAATGGGGTAGATCATATATTTTTTGTGTGCATTTTTTACTATATTAAAATTATCCTTGTGAGGCTCCTCCTCCACTAACATCTTTAGGGGCCGTAATTTAACAGCTAGTAACTGTACTTTACGCGTATAAATATACCACTTACCGAGATCTGTTTCGGTAGTGTGTCACATCCAGTAATGGGTAAAAGGCGTTATGATATATTTATTTATTTATTTATGCTATTCTGTACAACAGGAACTTAATCCCAATTACAGTGCAGGGTCCGGACTCACCGAACCGCAGTTTGTTAGATTATATATTTTTTAGCTTGAGTGGGATTTGAACTCGGGTTCTCCGAATTAAACAAACTGCTACAGCGGCCGTAAGGTAGTCAAAAAAAAGAAACACTTTATAGTTATCATCAAAGAATACTATTTATGTATTAGGCGCCTAAAAAAGTGATTATTTGTTACTCTGCACAACAGGAATTTAATATCAATTACAGTAGTTTATAGTGGAATTCAAACCATTCAGACACAATCGTATTTTTGGTTAGAAGTTAAAGGCGTAATTTACTTTATTAAATTAATGTTGCTTATTTCAAGAACTAATTTTTTGTAGTGTTTTTTTGTAACTTCCAGTTACAGTATCACTTACGGCGTAACAAACATTTAACCTATAATTTCATCTGCTAGAAATCGTTCATAATTTTTTCCCTCCAGAGCCAGCTCTGATGAAACAAGAGTTTAATGTGATTTTAAATATCAACTAAACCTAAATTATACTAATTATGTCTGTGCATTCCATAAGTGTGAGAAAAATGAACAAGATTAACTATGAAAATGATTTCACATTATTTATTCTATAATAATCTTAAATCAGTTAAAATTAACATTTAATATGATAAGTATAATTTACATAATTTAACATATTAAAAGAACGAATTTAACATCATAGCGAATGATCAAATTCATAAAAATGTCATAGTCGATTATTTTTCAACAAGACCGGTTAGATTTTTCCAGATTTGAATCAATAACGCATTATGATAAATCGTGTTATTTTAATTTTATTTGAGTTAATAATAACCTTAGTATGCTTCGATAATAAAGCAGTAAATTTAAGTTATCTGTATTTAGTTTTGTTTTAAAAATGGCCGACGCCTGCGGTGTCTAGATGGAGCAGACGATGGCCTTAAGATTTTAAACGATTTTTTATGCATAATGAACACGTATATTGGATCGCATGAAATCACGATGTATTTGTCTGTTTTAATAATAGTTGTAAATGGTAAAACTATCGCTATTTGACAGCTGGTATAAATAATATTGTAAATTACAACAGATTGCTTTAATTAAAATTGATTTGAAAAGCGGAATTAGAATAATAGATTCATATCAGTATAATTGTGAAATTGATGATGCCGAAAATACTGCTTTCCTGCTTTCCTTATACATTCTTCAGGGAAAAGTAACAATCAATAGCATTTAATAGGAAGCAAAATAAGTTTTGCATGTCACATATACTCTTTACCTTTAAACATAAGAAGACAACTGTATGTTTAGTACATCCATCGTCATATAAGTTCTTGGAACTCTTAGCAAACTATGTATTGATCAAGTCACGTATGAAATTTCGCTTACATCGTCTCATAAGCGGCGGCAATTCATTTTTCAACGTTGCTATATTTTTCAGAAATATTTTTAAATATATATATATTTCACGAAATCTACAATTTATTACGCTAGTTCGGTAAATCTCGAGTTCGAATCCAACTCAAGTTAAAAATATATAAAAATATTTATATCACCACATCTTTCACCCGTTACTGGGTGTGGCACACTGTCGTAGCAGATCTCGGTAAGTGTTTTATTTATACGCGTGAAGTACGGTTACTAGCTTTCAAATTACGTCCCTCAAAGATGTTAGTGGAGGAGGAGTCACAGGGGTAATTTTATTAAGGTGAAAATTGTTTGTCGGCTGTAAAAATTCAATCGAATGAAATACGCAAAAAAATATGATCTACCACATTGCGGGTTAGCGAGTCTGTAATTGGAATTAAGTTCCTGTTGTGCAGAGAAGCGTAATATATAAATATTTAATGATAATGCAGTATTCGTCGCTTGACGCACCGTTGAAGTCTCTTGTTCATATTTTATATATTCTGCTGTCAAACGTTTACAAATCATTTTAGAGAAAAATTGTCCAAATAAAAATGATCGAAAATTAAATTATCTACACCCCTTATTTAAAGTATTTTTCTCTAAATTAATTAGGAGTCATTTGACAGGGGGATATTTGTAAGCCAAATATGTCAATACGAAATCTCATCTATTTGTTCGATTTTCTGGCTATATTATGTGCAATATCTTAAAGATATGTTGTTATTATGCAGTACATATAAGATTAAGATATTTTTAATGTATTTAAATATACAGGGTGTTTCACAAAAATGGGCATACATTTAGTTACTGTCTAATTCCATGGCTATCAACGCACGTTTAAAACATATATTGTACAGAAATGTCATGCGTAAAATGTGTGTTGAACGCCGCCAATGGAGAAGATGGAACTAACAAGTGTTTAAGTTAGGTTTCAGAGCTCTCGATCATCTTTGAGTTGGAAGAGCTGTTGCAGTGGGCTGTGGAGTGGAACAAAACCCGCAAACAGCGAACATGACCAATCACCGCGTCCATTAGCATATTTATAAACTAATAAGCTATGCCTACTTATCATTGTTTATGTTATTTTTACCCACCAATACAACCAAGTAAATTTGGGATTACTATATGTACAAGTGCTTTTTAAATGCATAAATATTATTTTAAATTAAATCTGACAACGCTTTTTAAAGATTTCACTAAGGAACTTTTTCTTTATTTACTATGTTCCACAACAGGAAATTAATCACAGTTACAGTAAAATGCCGCAATAGCTTACACGCTTATAGTAGACAGTAAAATATATATTTTTCTGTTTTCAACTTCATTCTTAAATGATTTTTGGTGACATATTGTTATCATACATTGGTACAACTGTATTAAATAAACAAAATGTCTAGGCAATGGACAAAATAAAAAATACACAATTTATAAATTAACCTAGGCACATAAAATCGATCGCAAATCACAGTCACCAACTTAGCAATTCTAACAAAAATTTTCTTGAATAGAAAATTTATTTCAAAAAACCGCTTCGTCAAGTAAAACATCACTTTCCTTACTTATTATGTATTATACTATTGTTATTGAATTTTAAGTTTTATAGTTCATTAATAAAACGGTAAAAAGAAATTGTTTACATGCAGTACAAAAACATTTTCACCAGAAAATAATTAAATTTATGTTGTAATTAGTGCTTTTACATATAAGCGTTCATGTATTACAAGCTTGATTTAATGTTATATCCCTAAACTCATAAATTTACACAAAAAGCTCATGTGAATGATCTTATGTGAAAGATAATTATTATGGTCTAGTAATTTTATTCATATTAATACATATAAACAAGGATTTATGCGTGACAATCATTTTAAATGATCAAAACGGTTTTTAAAATAATTTTAGAGAAAATGTTAGCTAATAACAATATTTTGTACCACTTTGCTTGAAGAACTTTTCTTTTAAATATGAATGTCAGATTTATCAACAAATGTTAATTAACAACAATATAAATTATATGTATTCTCTTATATGCAAATAAATAAAATAAATATAAATATATGATCACGTCTTTTACCTTTTACTGGGTATAGCACTGTGCCGTAGCAGATCTCGGTAAGTGATATATTTTGTGCGTGAATTGCAGTTACCGGTCATTAAATCACGGTCTCCAAAGATGTAAGTGGAGAGGAGAACCACAGGGGTAGTTTTGTTGTGGTGAAAATTGTTTGTCGTTTGTGAGAATCGAACCCGGGTTCTCAAATCCACAGGTACCTATATTTACCAGTCAGATAATTACAGTTACAGTTGAGTGAAGAAGTGAGCATTAGAAAATGTAACGTGGGGGAGCCAAAATGATACCATAACCCTCTGAAAGAACCCGTGCACGTCTTTTATGATGGATGCAAGGTCAGGCGAGCAGAGTGCGTCAGTTTGTACAACCGGAGGTAAAGACAAAGAGTCATTAAGGCTCCTTGTGCAAGTGGGAGCGAGACGGAGCTACATCGGCCCGGAGGAAGGAATGTTAAGAGTGGCTAGTGCGGCCGGCAGTCCGCTTATTACGTATGTATATGATGTGGTCGAGGGCTCCAGGCACGGCTTCAGCCCACTTACACGCTCCCAGAATTAACATACCAGTTTATAGCGTGAAAGCCGCCTGTTTCTGCTACCACACATGAGGACTTTAATACAAATTAGTGCTTTCTAAACTTATGAAGAATAAACAGCAACTTTCGATTGTTCGATGCAAATTGACACGCAAGAACAAGTTCGCGCATTCAAATCTTGATAAAGCTTCACCTCCACCGACTATTAAGGCGCAAAGCGTAAGAATATTTATCTTATGACAATGTTTAGTGTCATATCCAGCTTTACTTAAGATCAGTGAAACTTGGCAACCGCGCGATTTCCCGCTCTGCTCTCAATATACAAACACATGTCACAAACCGTTATTTTATACAGGGTGATTCGTAACGTACGGAAAAGATTAAAAGTGTAACTAAGGGGGCCCAAAATAATATTTCTTCCTTAATAAACTTTAGACAAAAACTCAATATCCAAAATTAAAGTTCTTTTAAATTTATATAAAAAATACGATTATTTTTAAGTGGTTTAAATTGAGATTAAGTTCCTATTGTGCAGAGTACGAAACAAAACCAACGATTCAACTTAAAACAGTTCTTATTTTAATTATTATTATTCTTACTAGGAAGTCCTTAATCTCAATGCAAGTAGAGATTAGTATAACGCCTCCGGGGGCAGCGGATAGTGTAGTTGACTACATATATGGAGTGCATATATGCATACGGATGGACATGCGTACATCAGAACCAAACTAATGAGACAACGTTCGCATTTAGTGAGTGTGAGAGTGTATGTGTGTAGCTATGTTCCACCGTGATTAAACTTAATGAATATGCGATACTGTTTGGAATTTAGTACCTGACTACAAGTAGATAGTGAGAACTAACCTGATACTAAGTTATTGTGAACACATTACATGCTATTGTCTGTTGAGACTTCAAACATTGATCCTTTCACATGCATCTGCATACGACTATTTTCACCTATCAAATGTTTCAAATAAATATATCATCACGCCTTTTACCCATTACTGAGTGTGGTGCTCTGCCGAAGCAGTACTCGGTAAATGATATATTTATGCGCGTGAAAGATATTAATGGAGGGGGAGCCACAGAGATAATTTTAATGTGATGAAAATGTTTGTCGGCTGTGGAAATCGAACCAGAGTTCTCAGGATCCACAGGCCGACACAATACCATTGAACAACCCACCTCATGTCAAATGTTTAATATTTTAAAATGTTAAATTATCTGAAATTTGTAAATGTTTAACAGCGGAATATGATGTCAAATTTTAATAAATGAATATGAATTAAAATTTTTACATCAGTGTCTAATATTAATATTTACGATTTCGAATTGGTCGTAAAATAAATTCAAAATGAAGTGGCATCGGGAAGTTATGGTCAAGTCCTCCAGTAAATGTCCTAACTGTGGTTTACCATCTATTTATTACTTGCATACCAAGTACATAGCACATAAATATTAACATATCACCTACTAAGATTTGCAAATATCGTTCGAAGCTACTGCTTTATACAGGATGTTTGCCTTGAGACTGCCATCACGAATATTTCGTTTAATTAATAGAGATACAAAAAATGTTATTAAGAAAAGTTAAACTAGATAATGGGATGCATAAGATGTTAGTAATAAGAATTTTATATTTAACAATTTAACAATTCACGTGACATGATAGTGTGCTCGTACCTTAAGGAATAATTGCAAATGTTCAATATGGCTAACGTCATTTTCTATTCATTTTCTCTCAAACGCAATATAAACATTTTGCAGGATTTCAGTCATTTCATCATTATTTTTAATAAAGATTTTTAAAATTAATGTTCGCCATTTTGAAATGGTTGAAGTAAAACTAAGATATTCTTATATAATTGTGAAGCTATAAATATACAAATATCGATTCTCTGTGCTAGATTTAAAGTTAACCCTATTTCCGTTAAAACCGGAAGTAACACAAAATTCTTATTACTATCATAACATTTTTTTGTATCACTCAAAATAAACGAAATATTCGTGGTGGCGATGCTACGGAAAACACCCTGTATTGTGAATATCACGCTTAAAATTTTGTTTTAGTCAAAATGAATTTGGAGATTATAATGTAGCCTTTTTATTGAATGATCTTTATGGCAAAATTATTCATAACATTTAAATTGTTATTGAGTCTGATTTCAAAGACAACATATTAGTTAAAAATCGATTAAAGGAATGACTGAACGTCGCTTATTATATTTCAAACAACAATTTATCATAATTATATGTCGGTATAATTTCGAAATAAAATTTCGTTGAACTAGCGTGACTAATATTTCCTATTCTACAGATTAAAATGTAAATTTATAATCGCCGAAGAATTTTTGTTTTCTCCGGGAACTACACAAATTATTATTATTCGGAATTTCTTTGAAATAATTTTGTTGAAGTTTGTACATGTAAAACTCCATTGGTTAAATCAAAATACTTGTCGTATGGAATTCCAAGAATTGAGACACTCATGACTGTAAATGGAAACATATTTAATTCAAGTATAAGTTCTTCATTACCAGGGAAGCAGTCTGCATCTTATTGTTGACTATTTATTTGTGTAGATTGCTGTCTATCTATTTTATAATAAGAACAAATTTGTTTGTACTTTGTACTTTATATTAATTCTTCTAATTATTATACCAATATATCAAAGTTCCTAAGAAACTGTACCACAGTTCTTAATGAGAAATTTGTCATTTACTAATTTCTGAAGTAGGTGGTACAGTGGTATCGTGTTGGCCTGTGGATCTTGAGAACCTTGGTTCGATTCCCACTACCGACAAACATTTTCACCACATTAATACTACTCCTGTGGCTCCCCTTCTTTGGGGGCGTGATTTAGCGGCTGGTAACCGTACTTCACACGCATAAATATATCACTTACCGAGATCTGCTTTGACAAAGTGCTACACCTAGTAATGGGTAGAAGGGAGTGATGATATATTTATATTTTATTTCTAATTTCTGAAATCGTTTGTAATGTACATTATTAAATCAGCTTTTTACACATTGCAATACATAAGAACTAAACGTTATTGCGAAAGAAATAATTTGTGATTTTTGTCTCCAATGGGGGACTCAGAAAAGTTTGGAAACCACTGTCCTACAATATTCTACAGTTAGGACATAGTGCATATTTAATTCAGGACATGCGAGTAAAATGAACAAATTTTACATTTTCATTAATATTTCTAATCACAAACTGCATTAGTATGCAAGTCATGTGAAACATTGCGCTTGAGTTTCTTCACATTTTAATTAAAATCTAACTTATCACTTCGCCAACGAACCCTTCACGAAGCTATCCAAAGATGCTCTAGGATGTGGGTGGTCACTTTCAATAAGCTTAATCAGATAAACCCTTAATTAATGATGTTAATTTATACGTTATTTGTAATGGTAATTGGTACCACGTTCATATAGAGTTTAAGTAAAAATATACAACGTAAACTTGTTTGTTTATTGGCTGAAATAATTGAATTAGCTTCGGACGAGAAATGCTAAGATTCTGAAATCGATATGTCGCTTTCCTTAGCTGCCGGGTGGAATATTTTATTAAAGTTTATTGGTGCGTGCAGTGGCATAATTAGAACTCGTGTTAATTTGATATTATATTCATAGATCGTGTTTATCTGATTATTATAAATTTTAAATATAATATTGTGGAAAAGCTTACACTTATAGAATGATTCACTTGCGGGCTGGTTCAACGTAGTCACTGTTTTTGTCATGTATTATTATCTTGACATGTTTAATATATCGTATGTAGTATCATCAGACTATTATTAGCTAGTTATAGTCATTGACTTAAGCATAAAAATAAACAAAAGCATAATTGCAAACTTCAAACTTTAGCGTTTTAATTTATTTTTGTTTTACCCTAAAATAGTTTATTTTGATTTTATTATTATTTATAATATATATAAAACTAATATTAGTAGTCAATTATACAAATCAATTCCTACCATGGTCTATACGTATTTCTCGCACTTCCGGAAATAAATGACCTACTTTATTCTTCCTTTTCGAGGACTGAAGTGTCACTTTTAATCCCGGAGGGATTAAATTTCAATTATTTTTTTAGGAAATGTTTGATTCCATTCGACAAAGATAAAGACAAAAACAGTGGCTATGTTAACAGCTGTAAATGAGGCTTTATAAAGTAGAATATTGAATAAACAAAGTACTGTTACAAGGTTGTCCAGACAAACAAACTTTAATCAGATATTCTTGGTACAATTTGAGATATTTAGTAATGATGTAGTTTCGTCACTTGACGCACCGTTGAAATCTTTTAACTTTATTTATATTTCTGACTGTATTACGTATAATATTTAATAAAGTTAAAGAGGAACCTATATTTTAATTAGTTTAGATATTACTTGGAACTATTTTATTACAATCTAACTCATCAAACGTCAAATAACAATAATATAAAAATTAAACAATTTGCAAATAAGTACATTCTTAGATTCCTTATAACAAAAGACGTGGTACAATAGACGAGAAGATTAACTAATGAAATTAATGAAATAAAAGTAATTATGAAATTTTATTATATTCAAGTGACAAATTGGGTGTATCACATAAAGTGGACAACAATTTTTTTTGTGCACATTACTTTCCAAATATTTTTAGACAAAAATAAAAGTTGTGCTTCAAATACTGCATCTAAATGGCCCACTTTTTGTATCATAGATAAATAATTTTAAATATTTATCTAGCTGTTCTATAATAATTATAGTGGCATGTTTGCCATGTCAAATGTTTTACATTATTTTTTTCTAGTTAAAAAAATGTGTTAACAAGCATCATCATGGGCATACGGTGAATAAAATGAAAATAATCTCTAGCCAGTAATAAAAAGTTGGTAACAATTACCATATGTAAGCAGTATGCAGTAACATTCTCCAATTATCTCTTTAATAACGAAGTTGTTAATTCGCTGGAATTCAGTCAACGCCTTCCTAGCAAAAACTTCCTTCTTCCAGCAAGGAAGTTTCAACTTCATCGCTTCATATGGACGCGTATACCGTTCTAATATCTCAACTAACTTATAATTTGCTCTGGAAAAACGCCGTCCATGCTTTATTTTCATTCGCTCGAACTGTAATATGTATCGTGACTTTCAAACAACCAATTACAAACTTGTAATTCTTGTTTTGTTTTTAGACAAGAATGGTACAAATGCGACGACACCATCGTTTTCCTTTTTCAAATGTTTTCGGTGGAGGATGTTTGTGATTAGAGTTTTTTATCGTTAATGCTTTGTTTTAACAGAGGAAAACACTTCTCACAATTTGATTGTAATAATCATGCATAACATCATGCCGTATCCCATCTAATGAGGGCAGCACTAGTTCTTGAACCTTCCGTTGAATATTTAATCATTAGATTCATTATGGGGTAAATGGCTCAGTGGTATCGAGTCGACTAGTGGATTTAAGAACCAGAGTTCGATTCCCATAGCCGACTAATAATTTTGACATAATTAAATCTATCTCTCTGGCTTACCCTGCATTAATACCTTTAAGAAGCATAATTTGACGGCTGGTAACTGCACTGAGATATGCTATGGCAGAGTGCCACACTCAGTAATTGGATAGAATGCGTGATGATATATTTATTTTATATACAACCGGGCCGAAATTCATGTAGTTTAGTCATAAAAAGCGGGCTTAAATACTTGTTTTTGGCCTTAGGGTCATAATAAAATAATTTCCTATGGATACATAAACAAAATGTAAATTTTTGTTCATTGAGAATACTTGATTTTGCAAAATGTCATTTTGACATTTAATCTTTTGATTATAAAATTAAATGTTCTGTTGTACACAAAATATTGTATGTACTAGGGGTGAGACTAGTGTTTCTGATCCTGAGCATATTTTAGTCCTCGGCGCTTTGCGTCTCGTGCTAATAATTATGTCACGGGCCAGGAACCCTTGTTTTCACCCTTGATACATAAGTAACTATTATTTATGCTGCTATTATTGTTTCCATTTGTTCACCCTCAAATTCACCATAATTCGACATATGTTCGATCTTAACTGACAATTTATACAATAATAAATATTTTTTCCAATGAAAAACACAATATAGAAATGTTAAAAATAGTTAAATTAGCGAACAAAAATATAAAGTAACAAGCATCAAGCATGCTCTAAGAAAAAACGAAGCTCGTTATAAAACATAAATAATTTTATAATCCCGCCTGAAGGCGCTGAGGTCGGATCATTAAGGCCCCACGAAAACGCTTGGCTACCATATCTAAACGCCGTAGAGAAATTATTAAAATAAAATGAAATAAAAGCAAACCGGATTCGAAATGAACAAGCGAAAGGAAGAGAACACGACTGGCCTCTCGTGAGCATTCTTCGTACGAGCGCCATAAATATCTGCTGCAGTAGATGTTAGTAGTGACTCATGGAGGCTAGATACAGAAATGGTCTAACACGAGGTTACCACCAGTGGCATGCAAACGGTGGGACGATTATGAAGGATTCGCGAAAATATTTTTTTGTACTCGCTTCATTCAAAATAAGGTTTACATTACTTTGGAAACCGATGGAAAGTTTGATTTTGCGCACTAGTGCGCAAAGTAAATGAAAAAACACCCATTTTTTATGGTTTTAAATTTTGATTGTACATATATATACACATTTTAAGGAATTTATAAAAGAAATAGAGACATTAGCTTATAACGCCATTCTCAAATAACAAATGTCAATTCATGGCATACTAAACTGACAATAAAAATTCACGCTTCAAATTTAATAAATTTTCTCATTGTCGATTATATAATTTTTGCTCGTTACAAAAAACTTTGTACAAAATAATTTATAAATGTTGAATAGTTGATACCAACAGTCTTGGTGAAGTAATTAAACAATTATTTCTCCTTCTAAGGAGAGCGTACCAAAAAAATTGAATCCGAAGACATAATAAAAATATCTAGAGCTCTTGAAAGTTTTCCAGCAATATGTAATAACAGCTTAAGGCTCGAGTGTTCTTCCCTGAAAGATGAAAGACGTAAGACGTCAGAGTTCCATGGGCGGGGCACAGTAACGGTCGACGGGAGCCCCAGGCACGCGCCTTCCAGTGGCGGCTCGTGAGCGCTCCAGTCACGAAGAGGTTATTAGCTAGACTTGTAATGGATCAAGTTTACTAGGAGTTTTGTTTCATTGTTTTGTAACAGTCATAATATTTTGCAGGATAATGGCGTTTAATTACTTTGATGGACTGGTATTTATTCTTACTTAAGTCTATTTATAAAATTCTATATCGTATCTATCTCTTTGTGGCAGTACCGTTGCGCTCCTGCTTCAGAAGAGAGAGTTTATGGATCTCACTTACAAGAAATACAGTTGTAATTGCATATAAATAAGAAATTTAAATAAGATTTACAGATGTCATCTAGATATCAATAATGTTAAATAATACCGTTGTTTTTCAGTTGCCATGGATACAGCTTTAGTTTCCTTCGCTTGGTATAAAAAGTATTAATTTATTTTCTCGACTGAGGGCAGAAAATTATACTTTCCGTCAGGGTTTCAAGTTACACTTACTGAGTTCCTTTTAGAAATAAAGCAATAGGTTTCGTAGCAGGAGACTATTCATTTGAAGTCGATCTATTTTTCAACCGGTTTATCGCTAAAGTAAATGAGCTATTTGTCTTTGACGTGCTGACACCAGCCTTCTTGATGGACGAACGCTTGTAACAACTGTTCGTCTCTAGAAACCAATTTAACTGAGCAAATAAAAATTTATCATTACGGCCCATAGTTATAACGAGGTACATTAATTCTTCTCCGACACCTACGCTGTTTTCAGATCGTTAATGTTTTGTTGTTAAGAGTTGCTGAAAACATACGATGAATTATATGTAGTAATTTACAGTGTATCCAAGTCGTAAAGGAAATAGATTTTAATACAATATACAAAATATTGCGCATTGTACATTTTGTGCGGTCAAATGTTTCTGAATAGTTTAATAGTTAAATTCCTGTTGCACTGAGTAACATAAATAAATAAATATTTGAAGCATCTTTGTCTATAATAATTTGGGAAGCACTGTTTTCCCATGTTAAAGATAATACACCCGGTATATATATTTTTTCATTTGTAAGTACATGCTGCGTATGTCAATAGTTTCTTGTCTTGGAATTAATCATAGTAAAACTAATGATGTTACAACACTTTTATCGTGTAAATCAGTCTTGTCTTGTGGGAAAAAGACCCCACAACATACCAACTTCCTCCGGAAGTACACTGCAAAAGTGCAGACAGAAAAAATCTCACTTTTATTCTCACAAAATTATCTTCATTATTTATAAGCTAAGATAAGCAAATATTAGATCGAGTTAAAATTGCGTTGACACTTGCGTGTTAGAAAGGTAGTATTAACGAAATCAAGATCGAAAATCTAAAGTATTGTTTTAACCTACATTTATCTGGCACACTTCAAACGAGCGAAAGTCGAAATCTAACTATTTATTTTTGACTTAGAACAAGTAAATGTTGTAGATATTTTTAGCCAAAGTTCAAAACTCTTTTGTGGATGAATACCTGGACTTCCGACAACAGGTGGTGGCGAACACCTGTCGCGTTTTGTACTTCACATGGCAACAGTTTCTCTGCAAAGACATTTGACGGTGTGCTAAGTTAAGGAGTATTTCTATTGTATACAGTTATACAAGTAAGAATTCGGGTGTTCAAATTTGATTGATTTCAATCTACCGGGTGCATTACGAAAAGCGGGCCATAGGCGTTTAACATGAGAAAACAATTTTTATTCTTAACAAAATAGTTGTTTGTGTACGTAGAGCAGAAAGTAGTTTATTGCTTGTTACGTCTTGATTAACAACCATGAAAAAGTGGCAAAGGACACTTTCTGCTCGAGGTGCACACAATATGTTTTCTACTATCATTTAGCACTTGAAAAATAATTTAAAATAATTTTTGACGGTTTTTCTGTTTAGAAATTACAGCGACAGTTTTTATGTATACATGGATACGACGATACATTCTTACATTACCGCTTGGTGAGCGGAAATATCCTTTTACCGCTCGGCAAGCGGCAAATATCAACTTTCTGCTTTCATCAGATAGTTGGAAATAGCTATTTACATAACAAGTGCGCAAAGACATACTTTGTATATGAGCGCAATTTTAAATCACGAGCGAATGGTGCAAATGACGTCTTCGTGCACGAGGTTTGTACAATGCTTTTTGTACCGAGTAAAAATTATATAATCGACAATGAAAAAATTTATTACATTTGAAGCGTGAATTTATATTGCCAGTTTAGTGTGCTATGAATTGACATTTGTTATTTGAAAACAAATTGTTTATTTTTTCTCGTAAAGTTAATTAAAATATGTCTGATTGATGGCGTTATAAGCTAATGTCTCTATTTCTCTTATAAATTCCTTAAAATGTGTGTATACAAGTACAATTAGCGTTTTAATAGTCAAAATTTAGAACCATAAAATGAGTGTTTTTTCAATTTTCAATTCAATAAAACTTTTCATCGGTTTCCAAGGTAATGTAAATCTTATTTTGAATGATGCGAGTACAAAAAAATGTTTTCTCATGTTAAACGCCTATAGCCCGCTTTTCGTGATACACCCGGTATATCCACTATTGGAATTGGGATGAAGTTCCTGTTGTGCAGTAAATAAATAAAGAGACCTAGATTTTGTGAGAGTTCTGTCACAGGTAGATTCGAAATATAGAGTTATTGCTTATTGCCGACATAAATTTGTAACATGAATAATTAAGATATAAATTCGTGAGAGCGTTAGTTGTGTGGTTGCGCTTGAGAGGCGCTGCGATCGCTATAAGAACTCTCCACAGCCATCTGAGATGCTGCTAAAGATTTATGAGTCAAAGAACAAATACAGCTTCTTAGTTTAAATACGATGCACGATAACTCTCCTTTCTTATGAAGAAGATTGGAATTTTAATTTGATTTTCATAGTATAAATGCCTAGTTTTTGTTAGGTATTTCTTACTACGGTTTATGGTTTCAAATGAGAATTTTATTTTAATAATCATCAAGACGAATCATTATACTGTACTTGACTACGATATAAAAAATATAAATAAATATATCATCACGCCTTTTACCCATTATTGGGTGTGGCACTCTGCTGCAGTAGATTTCGGTAAGAGATATATTTATGCGCGTGAAGTGCGGTTACCTGTCGTCAAATCACGGTCCTCAAAGATGTTAGTGGTGGGGAAGCCACAGGAGTAATTTTAAATTAGTGAAAATGTTTTGTCGGCTGTGGGGATCGAACCAGGGTTCTTAGGATTCACAGGCCGACTCGATACCATTGAGTCACTTACCTATACTTTAGTATGTTATTTAAACATTTTGGCAGAGACTTTTTTTGTAAGAATGAAGAATGAATATGTAAATGTGAGGAATATTATATTGTAGAGAGGAAGTGAATAGTGTACGTTAAAGGCGTGAGATAAATGAGCAATCGACAAAAACCGATACATTACATTAATTAGACACGCATGTCAAAATAATTTATTAATAATCCAACTTAATATTCATTTATTATTCAGCCCACGTGATAATTAGAAGATTTTTAATGAAACGTAGTGAGTATTCGACAATTATCGATCGAGCGGGCACCGGACACTGCTCATAACCGGTAATTAACCGCTAATAAATACAGAAACGTCACAATTTAACTGTCAGAGTGCGCTGTAATTACCCGCAGTTGGTCCTGCGGAGACCCACGCGTCATCCAGCGACTCCTCAATCAATTACGGATGAAATTTGCGCTAATTCCTCACTGCTCCACTTCTTCAATAAAAACATAGCAATCGTTGATTTATTACTGTAGTAAAATTATTTATTCAATTACTATATTTCCATACGAAGACAACTACTTTAGTTTTTTTCATGATCTTCTAAGAGAAACTTTAAATAATTGAGAGAAAAAAGTGATACTTTTTTATCCCTAGGGAAGGGAAGTAAAGCCATATCTATGGCAACTGGAAAACTAGACGAGAAATAGAAAATAATGATCTAGTCTCATCTTTTGACAAGCAATATTGATCTCATTCTAACTTTCGTACGCAATTTACTGTTTCTTATTTCGTTTTGGCACAAGAATTTCACTAAAGTCTCGTTAAAATGAAAACTAATCGGCAAGGTATGAGCTGAGCTTTTGCACATCTTCATATCTTGTATAGTTTTTGAGTCCGGAGTCTATATTATAAAAAGTAATCAAAATATAAAGATGCGCTCTACGGCATTGAATTCTTCGTGTACAAATTGACTTACAAGCAAATTTTTAGTTAATATTTGAGATTTAATTTTTTTTAAATTTCTTAATGGGTACCCTTTGGGTTTTTTTTCTATTTTGGGCCAATAACAAACTGTTTACTCTAAAATTCTTTCTCGTACGAATATTGTAACAAAAATTTACATACATATGTATTTTTATCCACTGAATCCAATGGTAATTATTTGAAATTTTAAATATTGCTAAAAACTTATTTACAAGTTAATCAAAATACGAGAAATTCAATGCTGTTGAGAACATCTACATATCTTGTTTAGTTTTCAAGATATAGCCTCGGGAAAATAGAAAATCTGATGTGGCAAAATTTTTGAAAAGTTCAAGTTTTCCAGAGACTATATCTTCAAAACCAAACAAAATATGAAGATGCGCACAACGATATTGAATTCTCCGCATCTGAATTTACTTATTAGCAATAAGCGAATTAATTATTTGTATTTTTTTTAAGGGCATCCCTTGGGATAAATGTCATTCTTCCCTCGTAAAATGAAACGGTATCTTTAGGAAGAAATGTCTTACTTTCTCCCCTAGGTAAACCATTAATTAGTAGTCGCCATGTTCTATCAAATTCGATAGTGCTTAATTTTTGTACTAATCTAAATTATTCTCAATGATAATTTTAAATACAACCCTGCATAGTTCTTGGCGGGTAAATATCCATGAACAAGTAAGTCTTGTCGTTTTACGTGGTTTATTTCTTTTTCGAAGAAATGAGGATCTTGCGATTACATGGACAATAAGGCACGGTGAAACCGACACATCGTGTATTGGTTACCGATAGGCGTGATTACTATACAAAACAACAACAAACAAAAAAACTAGTGTTTTGTTTGCACCTTGGTATATCGATTTCTTTTGTCGGGAGGACACTAAACAAATGCAGAACATTTACCTAGATTTTAACTTCAACTTATATCTACGAAATACGACTGTGTCCAAGTACTTCGGAGTCTATTATAAGCTACTGTAATTGGAATGAAGTTTTTTGTTGTGCTGAGACAAGTTTGCGATTCTAGAAGACAAATCTACGCATGTAAATATCTGAGTATTGTAATAACTTAACATCATTTGACAAATAAATTATGGTTATTTTATTTACAGTCAGCGTAACTGCAGTGCAGTTTATGACTGTTTGGTTTTGTGCCAAGCAAAGATTAATTTTATTGATTCTGACTTGTTTCCTTATTAGTTTCTACAGATTTGAAAAACAATCAATAGTTTACTGTTGTATTATGCTATTGTTTCTAGCATTCGATTTGTTTATCTGTTTAATAAGCTAATATTTATGTTTCTTTTAAAGCTATTTTAAATAGAAATAAATTATTGATTGCAAAATAATATTGCTATGAATTTTAATCTATCAACAGAATTACTGACATATATATTTCCTTCTGTAAACATTCCCAATTCTTAAATAAAAGTCATAGAATAATTACTTGTGGACCTAGAGCAGAAAGCAGTCTGTTACCGTTCGCGCATGGAGATTCGTAGCTCGAGGTACACACGATATTTTCTCTACAACCATTTAAAAACGTTTGAAAAATAATTTAAAATAATTGTACAATATGGTACATTTTCAATATTTATGTTATTTTGTCTAACAGGAACTTTTTTTTTAATTTGTCACTATATTATTATGGATTTTTAACGATGAACCTCGCCTATACTGCAAGTTTACCAACAAAAAGGTAATGAAAGTCTCTAGCTAGCAGTGAAAAAGTTTAAAACTCGATTCAATACTCCAGTAATTATCTTGAAACACGTTCTTCATAAAAAAATAAAAGAATAATACCTGTGTCGAATCAAACCGAAGAAATCAAAATCAATGATTCGACATGGTACACGACAATTGATACAGTTAAACTATATCATTTCGTCGGCAATTTTGGGTTTACGAATCGGATATATTCAAGGCGGATACTGTAAGCAACTTAGGTATTTTGCTCTAGCTTTTTAAGTGGTACCTTCACTAGGTTTTTAAATAATCTTGTCCAAGACAACTCGAATACCATCACGTCAAGATATACGATTCGTTCTATTCGGTTGCATTCGGAATTGTTCGTTACACTTCGCTTATTACAAGAAGGATAAAAGAAAAAGGTCCTCGCGTTGAAAATTTTGTCTTTATTTCGGAAATAAAAGAAACATTTTAATTTGGTTTGATAATTTAAAATTCCTGTAGTTCATTTAATATAAAAAACATACATTATGTTTCACATAATTTTGATCATTGAATAAAAAATGTTTAATTGCCTTGCATAGAGTAAGTTGCCGAGTGATATCGAGTTGGCTTGTAAATTTGAGAACCTCAGTTCGATACCTACAGCTTGCAAACAATTTTCATCATATTAAAATTATCCCTGTTGCACCTCCTTCACTAACATCTTTATTAACCGTGATTTGACGGCTGGTAAACGCACTTCACGTGCATAATAATTATATCATTTACCAAGATCTGCTTCGGCAGAGTGCCACACTCAGTAATGGGTACAAGGCGTGATGATATATTTATTTAATTTTATTTAAAATTATCCCTGTGGCTTCCCCTTCACACACATCTTTGGGGGCAGTGATTTGACGGCAGGTAACCACATTTCACGCGCATAATTATATCACTTACCAAGATCAGCTTTGGCAGAGTGCTACATTCAGTAATAGGTAAAAGACATGATGATATATTTATTTATTTTATTTAATTGCCTTGTCTCATGTAAATTTATCTGTTCCTCCCACTATCATCGCCAGAGGTCATTCTATTTGAAATGAAGTATAGGTCCGTATTTTTGCGTATTTAAATTTTAAGCTAACAGGATAGTTAAATTAACTGCTATAATAATTTAATGAATTTTTAGTCAGGTTTATAGGTAATAAACGTTTTAACTAGGTTTTACGAATCGATAGATACAATACAGGTAGTGTGGTGAGAGCTAATTTTAATGTCGTAGTAGTAACAAGAGAATTAATTAGTGTATGGAGTTAAAGTACTCATTATGTGTAAATGGATACATTAAAATTATCTCTATACTAATTTGGCAGCTATACCTACATTTTCAAGAATGTATAGTTTTTAACTGCATTTGATTCTCAATATATTTCTTTATTTGCTACTCTGTACAACAGAAATTAAATCCCAATTACAGTAGCTTATAATGCAATCTAAATCACTCAGACATAATTGTATTTTTAAAACATAAGTTGAAATCAGCGGGATTTGAACGCACGGTTGCTTGTCAATAGGATTCATTCGAATGTAGAAGATAAAACTTTCCCTTCCTATTCTGTAACTGGATCATTATCTGTTAATGATTGATACGTTAATGACAACTTTTATTTTTCATGATTACTGTATTGATTATTATAATTTTGGTATTCTGTGACCAGAATAATCTTTCTTGGCTATTTTATGTTTTTTCATATATTTTTCTTACTTGTATATGTAGCTGTTGTTATACAAATGAATGTAATGACAGCTCAATGACAGTTAAAGAATATTTTTTTTATATTGACAGTTCCATACGAGATTAAAATTCATAAAAATTAAATAGAAAAAATAAAATAAATTATTTTAGTGACAAAAGGTCGAAATGGTGTTAATCTATAGAGTAATCATGAAAAATAAGGGTTGTCCTTAGCGTATCAATCAGTAGCAGGTAATGATTCGATTACAGAATAGGAAGGCATATCTATGGTAACTGGAAAACAACAGAGGTGACATCTGTCAAGAGAATAATAAAATTTTCCCACTTGTGGAAGATAATGGCCTACTTTATTCTTCCTATTCCAGTATCCAAATGGTACTTTTAATCCCGAAGGGATTAAATTGAGAGGTAAACAAGTATATTATAGACCTCAAAATATTTCGCTTTGTTTATGTTGCCCAAGTTACTTAAAAATTTGTATAATACTGTCATTGTGAATTATATGTCAAGTCAATATCAAAATTAGTCATCAATTCTAAATGTATGGCTGGAAATGTAACAAATAGTGTATATACCACAGGACTAAAGTACATTGAATCCCTTCGGTAATTTTTTTTTCACCTGCGGCTCGTGAAATGAAATCCGAATTAAATCCTGCCCTTCACTCTCTTGATATATAATATACTGTTATCTAAATTTCTAATTTACTGTACCTTGTGAAGAAGTTGTCCTTCTGCCCTTAAAATTTTTAATTTTAAACTTAGAAGCTCTCGCTTGTAACGTTACAGCTATACAAGAATTGATGAATGATTTATTATGTGTGAATGTAAATACATATGTGTATCTACGATCCATGTGTATTTTATCACTTAGTACGTCAGAGGTTCAGCAAATGTTTATATTATTGGTAATTAAAATAGTAATAAATTTGAATACGTCCCTGAACTGATGACTTCCACTTCTAAATGTGGTATAGAGCTCCATATGAGGTGAAATATTTCCGTTGTATCTGACAGTGATTTATATTTATTTAATTAATTGATCTAATATGATTTGTAGCTCTCAATTAAATTCGATCTTGGATTATTAAATTATTGCGGATTATTTTAATTTTAATTGGCTATCTTCGATCGGTTTCCTTATTGACTCCACAACGAAAAATTCATCATAAAAAGTTTACTTACAATTAACTTCAAAGATATTTTAATAGTTACCTAGATTCAAACAAAACTGAAACTTGTCGTATTGACTAAACGAATTTATTTTCAGTATACGTATACTTTTTTTCATAATTTAAGATGCAATCGTAGAAAAAATTATAAGTGTATCTCTAACTTAAAGTTTCTTTATTGGTCTTACACTAATGCAGCTTTTGTCTTCGGCTCGCGTTGCTCTTATTTTATTATAAATATAAATTGCAATTATTTTACATGAGTTGAGCAATGACAGCTAAAGTGATAGATTTATGTTTGATATTTTTTACAACTAGACAACTCAATAACTTCACAAAAAAATCCCTAAAAACAATTGTACAAAATTGACTCTGTAAACACGATATAGGAAATAATCTATTACGTACCATGAACTGTAAGTGACAGTTTTTAGGTCAAGAATGTAGTTTGGGAAATCGAGGCCCGAAGGGTCCAGATTTCCTAAACATTTGCGACCTAAACTTACTTACAGTTCGAAATTTATAAGCTATTTTTTACAATACTTGCATAAATAGAAGGAAAAGAAAAATAGGTTTCAAAATTGTTGTCTAGATAAACGGGACCTTGATATGTCATATTTACTTACTGTTCAGTAAAGTCCTGATGTAACCATGGAAACCACTGTGCAATAAAAGTGTCACTATGTTTAAATTTTGCCATTAAAGAGTAGGTTACAGTACAAGTATTGTAAAAAATATATTTTGAAGCATTTCCATTTAAGAGCGGAAGAAACAATACTTGTATTTTAGGAATGTATAATTTTCATGTAGACTAATTGCACGTCTTTGTCGTGAGATAAATATAATTAAAGCGACTGTAGTAATTAGCTAATGACTCCTATAATTGTATGAATCCATGTTTCCTTAAATTTAAATTCCGTTCACTTCATTAGAAACTATAAAATGGCGCGGCGGACAAAAGAATTACAGCATACACGTCGGAAATTCGTTTGCGTTACCAACAAAAATAATTATTATATGCCGCAGTTCCACGCACGCCGATATTTCATTTTTTCTCTCAGGCTATTACGGAAAGCTGTTTATTACTATGTTTATTTGTAATTAATAATGTTAATTATTTCCCTCATTCCTTTAAGCAAATGATGTTTTTATTGCATTTACACACAGCATTTTTAAAATTAAACCTCTGTAATTATAAGACGCCGACAATTCTAAACTTAGACATTATATCAAAATTACATTGTAGCCTTTAACTCCGAGCTGTTTCCCATTAAATAAGGTAGCAGGATCCCTTGTAATAGTAACGCATGCGGGACGAGACGAGAAATATAAGTCTCATGTGAATTACCCTTGCCGAATTGACTTATAAATAAATGTTAGTAATTTAATTTTTCGAAAATTTATTAAAGGTGTGAATTGAGTTTTTGTATATCTTCATATTTCGTTTAGTTTTTCAGATATAGTTCCGGGAAGTTATACAATCTGAAATGAGCGCAATTTTTTGGAAAAATCAACTTTTCAGGAGACTATAACTTCAAAACTAAACAAGATATGAAGATATACTCAACGGCATTGAAGTCCTCGTGTTCGAATTGAGTTATTAGTAATTTTTTACCTAATTCTAAGAAACTTAATTTTTTGAAAATTTCTTAAGGGGTACCCCTTGGATTTTTTTCGATTTTAGGCCAATTTCAGACAATTTGCTCTAAAATTCTTTCTTGTTCGAATATTGTAACGAAAATTTACATACATATGTATTTCGACCTGCTGAATCCAATGGTAAAACCCCCAAGTGCATGTGACTTCTAGTTTTTGAGATATTGTTCAACAACTGTTTCCTAAAAAAATGTTGGTGAAAATTTTTTGAAATATAAAAATTGCTAAAAATATGTTTATAAATTAATTAAAGCATGAGAAATTCAATGGTGTTGAGAGCATCTTCATATCGCTTTTAGTTTTTGAGATATATCTTCGAGAAAGTAGAAAATCTGATGAGGTAAAATTTGGAAAACACTTAATAAAAAGATTATATAATTAAAATAATTAAAACTATTTTTGGTTTAAGTTATATATTTTTTATTTAAAATTCGACGTTTTGACAGTTAAAATGACAAACATTTGTTTAATTTTGTTTCAATTCCATGGCTATCGATAATTTTGAGGCAGTTTTCGTCACTTTCAGATTCAATTTGTGCCGTTACAACGCATGCAAAATTAATTTTGTGTATTAATTTAGATGCATAATTTTATGCACTAAAACTTTTATTTGAAGCTTTTTTATTTAAACTAATTTGGGAAGCAGGAAATTGTAATATATGTTCTTTTGTCCACGCAATCTTTCACCCTCAATTTTACAAATCTTCGACATACGATCGTCTAAGACGTTTCTCTAATATAAATCTACATTGAATCAGTTTACGAACAGATTCATGCAACTTTAAATATCTTATCATGTAACAATTCTTCTGAATCTCCCGACTAAAAGGTTCTTGCATACGGTTAGATCTTAAGTGTCTTTGAATACCTCACTAAAAATAAGATAAATAAGATTCCATCAATGGGTGAACAGTTCGCCAACGAAGAGATCTATGATGTGCGAGATGCAGCTCGATCATTAATCACCACGAAGTGATCACCGAAGCGCGAATGCAGACTTTCAATTTCCTTGTCTGGTGATTGCCGGGCTCCCAGAAGTCATTTAGCGGCCAGCGGCGGCGGCGACGCGGGGAGAAAGGGGTAGATAATAAATGATCGATTAAAGATTGTTTTGTATGACGGCTCAGAAGATAAAGACAATGGGATGAGGTTATTATGATTATTTCGTGATTGTTTCAAGCAAATGGTTTATTGGAATGTAAATGGAAATTCTGGATTTGGGGACTTTTGTTTTTTAAAGTTGAAATGACAGGAAGGCTAATTATAATTTTAATCAACCATTGTATTATATATTTCCGTCAAATAAACGTCTAAAAATTCTACATTATATTTTCAAAATATTACTAAATTGGTGTGCTTAATGAAATATAATAGTTATTAATGTACCAAGGATGAAAACAGGCATTTCTGGCTCGTGACATGATTATTAGCACGAAGCGCATAGGGCCGAGGGCTAATAACATGCTCAATGTTAGAAACGCTAATTTCACCCGTGGTACATACAATAATTTATGTACAACAAAATAACATTTAATTATATGTTTAAGGATTAAAATATGTAAATAGGTTATATGACAAAATGACATTTTGCAAAATCAAGTATTCACAATAAACATGGGCCAAAAAGAAGTGATTAAGCCCGCTTTTTAGGGCTAAAACACATTATATTATTTAAAATGCACAACAATGGAAAATTATGGTGATTGATTGAATTTATTTATAAATGAAATAATTACTTTAATTTCGCTGATTTCATCTTAGATCCAAAAAGTACAGGTGTGTCCAAGTGATTGCGATTCGAACTAAAAAATATTTAGATTTCTTACACTTTCATATTTTAATAGAATAAAATGAAAAACGAAATTTCAAAGAATGTCTATGCAGAGTGATTAGCGTATGTTTTCTTTGCCTAGTAAAAATGAATATTCAAGAAACGCTAATGCTCTTTTTTATACTAGCAAAAAATCTATTGTCGAGCTTATTTAAAATACATTTGTCGCTTTCATCTGATAAATTCACGATAAAAAATATTCCCATAGCAAAAGCAACTAACGTTAAAACACCATTTGACATTCAAAACAAAAGCGTAAAAATTAATTTACAAATCCGCAAGTCATAACATTGCGTAAGACCATTAAAAACGCATTGAAATAAAATCATTAAAAAACGGTCAAAGAACTACAGTCTAAAAGGAATCTGTACAATTTTCTATTCTGAATTTTCATTCGTAATTATATAGAGTATGTTCTTACTAGGCTATCGACATACACAATCTATAGAGTGATAATTAATCACCATATTCACATACTTAGAGCCGTGACTTAGCAGTTAGCATATGTCAGCAAGCAGATACTAATTTCAATCCAGAAAGAGCAAACAAAGATTGTTTATTTTAGAATCAAAGTTACGTGAAATATTTAGTATTAACAGGAACGTAATCTCCATTAACCACCCTTAAAATCATCGCATTCACATCGGCGCCATCTATAGTTGCCACCCATTGCCAAATCTAATTTTATTTTTTTCATGTTTATCATGACATAATCTATTAAAAAAAAACCATTTCTGTCACTGGAAAAAATGAGACATCATTTTGCACCCTTGCTCTCTAACCATTATAGTGAATCTTTCTGTTAAGCGCACGCAGATATAGATGATAACATAATTTATGTGAAAAAAATTGTCTTTTTTACAAATTGCAGCAGCAATTAATATCATTCATTAAAGTTAATTAATTTGTTGTATTGTGGGAACCAAATTAACAACATTTATTCTATACCTGTAATAGTTGGTGAAATAGTTTGAATTCCTGAAAAATTATATGTATTTTAATTGGAACAATTTCCTCCATTTAAAAGCGTGCATAATTATAAGATAATATCATTTAATTATTCTATTTATGAATTGGGATTTAAACACTTCAGTTGTTACTAATTAACACCGACAAAACTGTGAGCTCCTATCAAAATAGTCGCACAAAATGGCGGATTATCAATCAGCAGGTTTACTGTTAATATATTGAGCTTAGTGTTAATTTGTTTTAATTATAACATGTTTATTAACGTCGACACACTTTTCGCAGGAAAAAAATGTGGCGGAAATTGGATTGTGATTTTGACTAATTGATGTTGTCAAACATTTATAAATTATTTACAAAGTTTTATTTGAAGTATTTTCTTTTAATATTTGACAGCGATTTCCGGCAGGACGATGGTGTGGATAGCGTTATGAAATTTGAATCCGAAGATCCCGAGTTCGAATTCCATGGTTTCATAATGATTTTGAAATATGTAAAACTGTCAATCTCAGACGGAGGCGCAAAAATAAATAAAATGTTCTAAACAATTTGAAAAGTAAACAATTCTTTAGTATTTCTCTGGCTAACTATGAGCGATAGTTTCGTTGACGGCGCGTCTGGTCAACTCTTGCGAGAAACACAACATGTTAATCACACACGTGGTATTCAGAGAAAAACAACGACAGCAGAAGCGACACAGTAGGAGAGAATGCTGTTGCTGGTACTAAACCAACCTTTTACAATAAGTGCATCTATTTCTTTACACTTGAAAGCGAGAATTACTGTGGGAGCCTTACAGAGATATTTTAATTCATTCGTTGGAGAAAATCAGCAGAACATATTTTGGACAGAATTTGTAAAAAGCGTTACTTTTTAATTTAATACTGTGGGAAAAATATATCGAGGTTATGAAATTTTTATTATTTCCTTGGTATTTATACCGTAGAAAATCAGGAAATAATTAGTTTGTAATTCGAAATAAATTTGTAACCCGTAACTGTAAGATGCGTACTTTAAGCCTTATTTTAATGCGAACTAAATAAGTAAAATGGAATGTGAAGATAGTTTTAGATAGAGAATTTAATTAACTACAACTTTTATTTGAGCTATTTTCCTGTAAAGTAATTACAGACGCAACGGAAACAGAAAAACCTAAGAAAAACTAAGAGACTTCAACGGTGCATCAAGCGACGAACTCTGCGTTATTATTTTTATGTGTACTTGTATACTAAAAACGTTATAAACTGACGTCATCCATCCTAATAAAATCATAAAAGCCTGGTACAATATTTAAATGACATTTTAAAAAAGAAAATGGCATTAAAATACAAGAATTATATATTGAATAATAGCTATATTTATTATCGATTCGTGTGTTGAAAATAAGTATTATTTATAATAATAATTTTATATTTTGCACGGTTCACAAGACACACAATTTCTGTCTTTATCGAGTTGTCATTGATCTGACAGATTTATGATCTATTGTTTTAAACATCAAATAACTGTTTAAGAACTTTGACTTTGAACTATAGTAGTTCTTGAAAGCTATTTTATAACAATGCCGAGAGAAAGAAATTTGTCAAAGGAATGTCAATTGCTGATTCTTCATTTAATAATTTACTTTGAACAAGAATATGCAAATATTAGACCGCTTTTACCCTTCAGTGGTGTACGAGTGATAAATTTGTGTATATGTAATTAACTTTCATTATTAATTTACAATTTATTAGAGAGTACTGGACGCACTAAAAGTCGCTAAAATATCTGCGAAGTCAAAGAAAAATGAAGTCTTGGCATCTCCAAAGAAGCAACGCGCAACACAATTTAAAATTGGTTACATGTAAACGTAGCAACACCCTATCATTCATCTGGTTATATTTTTTGATGACATCGTTCTTTATAACGTTTTCAGTATACTTACTATATTTATTTGGTTTTACCAACTAGAATATTTACGTGAACCAAGTGGCAAGTAGACTGCAGCTAATACTGTTCAAACGAACAATTAGATAGTTTCTGTGTCATATAAAGGAAGCAGACATGATTCTGTTCTTCAACAACGTAAACAACAACGTGTTTCATTTCACTCTAGCATCCATGGTAAGTGAGTACCATCAGCATGCATTTCTGTCTTCGACAAACAATTACCTGGCGCATTCTCCACTGCGTCTTCGTTCGGTTTCACTTTTATTTCATTTCATAGCCGCTGTGATTATGCATGTAGGTTGTGCATTTAAATTGCTTCATTACTCAATATAACTTACTGCCAAATACCAAGTCTGAAACGCTTAGTCGCCATATTGGTCGAACGGCTCATATGAGGGTGATAACTATCCATGGTTTTTTGGACACAGCTTTTGTCGTTAATTTTTAATATGGATTTTAATGAAGTCTCCATTTCCGGTAATTTATCAGAATATTTTTTTAAATATTCACATCATAAACAAATTTTAAACGACCAAAAATAACAACATAAAATCTATACTTAAAAACCAAACTAAAAGATTATAGATTATCTCAAATTAAGACCAAATTAAAATACAATAATTTAGAGTATTAGTCAACTTTATTACTTAATAATTCCGTATTTTATAACATAATTCCCACATTAAAAGCTGCAAGAATATCTAGATAATATTTTAAAGAATTTACTCCTTCAAATATCACTGACTTCAAGTTATACAGAGTGATTCATAAGTTACGGAAAAGATTGAAATTAATAAAGTTTTGACAAAACATAATATCCAAAAAGTTATAGTAAATTAAAATTATATATGTATGTTTATATATATCATTACGTCTTCTACCCATTACTGGGTGTAGCACTCTGCCGAAGCAGATCTCGGTAAGTGATATATTTTTACGCGTGAAATGCGGTTACCAGCCGTTAAATCACGGCCCCCAAAGATGCTAGTGGAAAGGGAGTCACAGGTGTAGTATTATGTGGTGAAAATGTTTGTGGGCAGTGGGAACCGAACCAGGGTTTTCAGGATTCACAGGCTGACACGATATCACTGTGGCATCCATTTCATAAATTAAAACTAAGTCAATTAATATGTAGTCGTTACAAACTGAAGCAGTTAATTATGTTTTAAATATAAATTAGAAATACTTGAAAGTTGGCTGGACAATGTTTAATTAAAATATTAATAATAATGTAGCATCATAAAAGTTATGACTATTTAATTTTTCCTTTTATTGCTAAAAAATTACTGTCCATATGATTGAGAGCCACTTAATAACAAAAACACAATCAGAAAATAAGTTGGCGTTGAAATTTTGTTTAAATGTCAATTCATATAAACGTCAAAGTAAAATGTTAATTGCAAACGAGGAATACATGGACATGATTATGCTGTATGGAAGTGCTAAAGAAAATGCAACATGTGCAAGACGTATTTATTTCTAAATATTTTGTCATTAGCTTTTATTGGGCGTATAAATTAAAATTAAATTTACTGCAAATTATCAGATTTTCTAAGAAATATATTTCTATGAAAACGATAACTAATTCTTCCTTATTATTTCCAGCGGTATTCAATATGTGGACATTAACTTAAAAGAACTTTAATTTGTTGTACCTTCTTGGGTACTGAGTTTTTGTCAAAAGTTTGTTTAGGAAAAGATAATATTTTTGGATCCCCTAGCTGCACTTTTCATCTTTTCCGTACTTTATAAATTACCCTGTATACAAAAATTCAACTGTATCTGAATGGTACTATAAGCTACTAGTTAGAGAGCTAGGGTGCAAAATGATATCTGATTTTTTCCAGTGACAGATATGGTTTTTTTAATAGATTATGTTATGATAAACATGAAAAAAAGAAAATTAGATTTGGGAACGGGTTGCAACTAAAGATGAATGCGCCGATTTTAAGGGTGGTTGTTGACATTTTTTAAGGGCTAATTTTCAGTTTTAATTATAGACTTTGGTATAATTAAGTAATCAAAATGGTAAACAGAAGTTTTGGCCGGTGACGCATGCGCGATAATACTGGTCAAAGTAGGCAAGTTTTATGGTTTCGTGTGACATATTACTACTTGTTCACGATGAATACATGACAAAACAATTATTGACAGAAATTATTGCTGGTTGCTCATTGATGACAGAAGCTCTGAAAGTGGACTAGTTTAGGGATCAACAACCACCTTTAAAATCGGCGCATTCACATTGGTGCCATCTATAGTTGCCATCCGTCCTCAAATCTAATTTTCGTTTCTTCATGTTTATCATGACATAATCTATTAAAAAAACCATTTCGGTCACTGGAAAAAATGAGACATTATTTTGCACCCTAACTCTCAACTATACTGTAACTGGAATCAAGTTCCTGTTATGCAATCGTAGTAGTAGTATTTATACTTAGCCTTCTGTGGTCTAGACATGTTAATTACTAAAGAACAACACTAAATTATTTTTGAAGAACAAATACAACAATTAAAGTTAAAACAAAGTGAAAACTACAAAAAAACATAGGCTCCCAACGTTGACAAAGACTGAACAAACCAGCAGCTTACAACTTACATTTCCAGTTTAGTTTTTACAAGCCATTTGTACTTAAGTAACTAAGCAACAGTACAGAAGCCATGTGGCAATAACCTAACGCTTCTTAGACACTTTATACATTGGAGAAAGAGTTTCTCAGGATATTCAACAAGTTTTTATTACAGTTTTATGTGAAAACAACGATTGTAAACATGTCGACAGCTACCACGCCGTTGAGGGAAATTCACGACTTTTACGATTATCATGAGAGATACGTTCAGGTATTTGCATTGCTAAACTGTAATTTTAGCGAATAAACTAATTTGTCAATTCCCCTGAAATTTAATTACGAACATTTTGATGAGTACGTTATTCAGACCCTTTGTCACAATGCAAATTAATTGATGTTTGGTTAATCGATTATTTCTGTACAAAGCTTCTGTTCCCTCATTATACTATATTAATTGTATTGTCTAATTTACATGCTTATATTCCACAACACATAACTAACCAATTTGATTAAATATAAAAACTATTTTATGCACAACCAGGCCGAAAAGCATGTATTTTAGCCTTAAAAAGCGGTCTTAAACACTTCTTTTTGGACTCTGAGCATGTTATTAGCACGAGGCTCTTTACGCCTCGTGCTAATAATCATGCCCCGGGCCAGAAACGCCTGTTTTTACCCTTGGTACATAAATAACTATTTTATTTTGATAATAAGTCAATGTATATTCATAGCTTGTATGGGATTCAAACTCAGGATCTCCAGACCACCGTACTACAAGTTTGAGAGAAGAAAATAATAAACTCTATTCTATATAACAATGCACTCATTTAAAATGTATTATTGAATATATACGCATAAAATATCAATTTTAATTAGCTGCCAAAATGTTAAAATGAAGCTAAGTATGTTTCTACGAAATTATTTTGTACATCACGTATGGGGGTAGAAAAAAATGTTATATATCCACCTCATAAAGAAGATATAATTCTACCCTTAGGTGCTTTATAACCCTCGCCTTCGGTTCGGAAAATGAAACGACACCGGGGGCAAGACCTTGATATATAAATAACAATTTTTTTCATGTACGCAATGCATCTAAGATTAATAAGTACTCAAATAAGGGTTCTTTTCTGAACTTGCAGAAATAACATGT
Source organism: Pterostichus madidus (assembly GCA_911728475.2). NCBI lineage: Eukaryota > Metazoa > Arthropoda > Insecta > Coleoptera > Carabidae > Pterostichus > Pterostichus madidus. The sequence continues at coordinate 154,309 of OU452304.1, forward strand.
AAATAATTAAAAGTATAAATTAATTAAATATATAAATAATTCTAGTGTTGCTTGCAATGAGAAATAACATTTTAATAAACATAAATACTGTTGTTCCGTCTTTATCCTTTAATAAAGATAGCGCAACAAATCAAAAAGATGACAGTCAATAAATCACACGTCCTGTATTTGTCCATATTCTCCCTTCTCTCAAAAACAACATCCGTCTCACAACCAATATGTAATTGACAAAACAAAGAACAAAATCAAAACGAACGGAAGAATGAAAAAAGTAAACGAATAAGATATTAACAACTGACAAGCGATATAAATCACGAGAGGTCTATCGATATCTATCAGACAAGTGACTCGCGTTGAAGCAAAGTCATCTGGTAAAAACAAAGATTCATAACTGTCCGTGATGTTCCTACATTAGCTTCGTTATTGTTTCAGAGTTCTTTAAATACCAAATGCCTTCAACACGCCAGAGGCGGCGACCAGGAATTCTCCAACGGGCAAAGACTTCATCGAGAGATACTAGCGCGATAATACTTATTATTTATTTACTTGCTACTTGTTGTTTTCACATTTTATGAAGTCACGGCTCCATTGGAGGCAAATATAAGAAATAAATTCTTTTGCGATCCCCTTACTTTTTATGTGATCAAAATTACAGTTTGTAAAAGGCTGATTTCATTATGTACATTACAAATGTAGAACCACGATTTCATAAATTAGTAAAGAAAAAAATGTATTATTTCTTCTTAGAAACTTTGATATGTTGGTATAATACTTTGAAGATTTAAATTGTATTTTACTATCTAGTTAGTCATATACAGGGTGTTCAATTTAGTTGTGCCACCACTGCTATCTCGAGAACTATAAGAGCTTCAATGTTGCTTAAATTATGAAAGAAATACCATTTTTCATTTAATGTTTTAAAAAATTTGTAAATAGCATACGTCGATCAATTACCAATGACTCACACTTTGAAAACCACTGCAGTAGCTTACAGTATAACCCAAACCATTCAAACACATATTCTCTGAATATAAGTTGAAGTCATCCATTGACTCTAACATCACCCAATGAGAAATGAAGATGATCTCTCTCCGCTAATGGCGTAGCGGAAGGCCGTGATATCTTCCTGACCATTTTCGTTCTTCAATACATGCGTGACCTTTGAACTCGGTCTCGAATCTCGTGTACTTTATAGAGAATAGTAAAAGTCAGTGTGGCAACACTGGTATCTGGGTGATGAGGAACTCGAAGAGCTCTAACGCACTGACAAGAGAGCTTTGATTGCTTTTTGTGATTTGGAGTACTCTAAAGACTCTTTTACACTAGACGTTCTTTCACACTGCGGATTTTTTGTGCTCTAATTATTCATTCATTGCAATTATTTCTATTATATTGCTTCATTTATACATTCCTTAGTAACATCAGGACAAACTATAGATGTGTACTTTTTAAAACTGTAAAAATTACAAGGAATATATAGGTGACTAAATTTCACTTAGCAATTCCATTTACACTTAAGGATACGTCTTAAAACAATGTTAAGTAAGATACGAAATTCACAAACTCATTTCAAAATACATACATATCTTGACGCTATATCCCATCAAATGGGGTAACACAAACCCTAAAATCTCTCATAAAATAGTTACATTCATCAAATAATCAGCCCTCGTCAAACATTCTCATCCAAACACACCACCCTCACTTCAACCACATTCATAGATCACTCCATATAAACTCATTTATTTATTACACTCGAAATCATTTATCACACAACAAACCTTCACTCACATCTATCCAATCACTCCTATTCACTTATCATTCATCTTTATTCGACGTACATAACATATGTATAAAACATCTCAAATTACTCACGCTTACTCTTAACAACAAATCTAATAACGAATCTAACAACGAATCTACAAAGATTAGAAAGGATGAAAGCGATAGCCTGCACTTGTATATGAAAGAAAAGTTCACATGATGCAGTTACTAAAAATTAAACAAAAATATAAGAAAGGAATGGGGTTAAATTAGTATTATACGCTAATGTTTTAATAGATAAAATATAATATATTTTATTATCTAGCTATCATGGCAATTTGTGATTGATCAGGTTTTAATTATAATCGAAATTGTTAATAAAATATTTGAAGTTTGCAAATATTTTTTAAATGAGATTCATTTAGATCAAAGTACAATGATAATTTCATAACAATGAATACCTGTATTTATTTAAATTAAACAAACTTTTAATACAAAATATAAGTGCCATTACTAAGTAAAATTTCAGTAGAATAATATTTAATTGTAAAAAATTTTGACTAGTATTACTTCGCTAGTATCTGTCAAAATAAAATACCGCTGAAGATATAATCACACGAAATGTTCAAATAAATCTCTAATAGATGTATATCTTAAAAACACGCATGATTTACTAACTCCTATATACCTAAAGCACATGTAGGCAACTAAGAAAAATCTCTATCATATTTAATCACTTGGTGAGTAGCTAAGCCGTGTAAACCGGCCTTTATACACTCACTGCCTTGTCGAGCTGTTGTCGGGCAAGGATAGAAAGTTGAATTAGGTACATGGTTTTATTGTACCAGCGGGCGAGAACCACAACGCTTTCAAGCGACAAAACCAAGAACTAAAGTGTTTCAGTTGGCAATAGAAAAAAAAACTACTTGAAATTGGTAAGACTGATACATATATTTATTTCTTGTTATTGACAGGGACATTTGAAAATTTTAATTAATAAAAATCATTGGTTTCCCTTACTCGCATAGTTTTATTTCATAACATTACTCACAAAACAAGAATTTAAATTAGTGGTTTTCAAACTTTTCGGAGCCATGACCCCTTGGAAACAAAAATAACAAATATATTCTTTCGCGACCCCCTTTCTTTTTATATGATCAACATTGCAGTTTGTAAAGGCTGATTTAATTATGTACATTACAAACAGTTCTCCAACTACAGCAATTTTTCACTTTTTAAAAATTTCAACTTTGAAGGCCCATATCTCGAAAACTAAAAGAGATATTTAAATGCGGTTTGAACGAGTGTATTTCTCGTGCTCCAATTAACTTATACTGAAATTTTAAAAATTTTGAAAATTTTACAAATTTTGCAAAATTTTCTTTTGCTTATATTTCAAAAAGTTGAAGAAATAATGAAAATCTGTAAACACCAGTGGATTCCTCGCAAAAAAATACATACGTATGTAAAATTTCAGAATTTTTGCTCCACGGATACAATTTTTAGAGCAAAAAAACTAAAAATGGCCAAAATTCGTAAAAATCTTAAGGGGTACCCCTTCAAAAATAATTGAAAAACAGTGATTTTCCGTTTTTTTGTAATAAACACTTTATTTGTTCGAATTTTTGACTGAAATTTTGCATACCTATGTACTTTTACGAGAGGAATCCATTGGTGTTCACAGATTTTCATTATCTTTTCAATTTGTTGAAATATTAAGAAATGAAAATTTTGTTAAAAATTGTAAAATTTTCAAAATTTTGGTATAAGTTAATTAGAGCACGAGAAATACACTCGTTCAAACCGCATTTCAATATCTCTTTTAGTTTTCGAGATATGAGCCTTCAAAGTTGAGCTTTTCAAAAAGTCTAAAATCGCTGTAACTTGAAAACTAAAAAAGATATGAAGATGCGCTCAACGGGATTCAATTTCTCGTAGTCGGAATTATATAGAACAATAATTTCAAAAAAATTCGATTTTTTAACTGGTTCAACAAGAAAAATGGCATTTTCGTTAACCGAAATATTTGCGATCATGACTCCGGTGATTATAGAAATATATATTGAGGATAAAATATGCATAATTATGTAGAAATATATGATGAATTAAAAGATGAAATCCCCAATTTCATATCTAGTTTCATATTATTTTAAATTAAAGCCTGCAACGGGATGAATCTTTGGAAATTGTAAATAGCATTCGACGACTCTCTTCCAATATCTTCGCGACCCTCCGAGGGGTTGCGACCCACACTTTGAAAACCACTGATCTAAAGTATATCCATCACTCTTAACTGTTTTTATTTATTATGAAAATGACATGTCAAATAGTATTTCCGCCTTAACCTGGCGTTTTACCAACTGTGGAATAAAAAGATCCCCAGAATTGTTTTGCCAACTAAAACATTTTCTTCTGATTTCTCTATAGACTTATAAAAACAATTGTATTTGCAGTTAACAATATTTTATTTGATGATAGTTCTTTATGCTCTCTTGTTCAGTAAAATTTTATAATGATTTAAAAATGAATAAATTTCATACGGTAAAGTAACAAAAATACAGTTAGCAGCAGATTGCAAACAAATGCTTTCAAATAAAGATCCTATCTCTTCTTTCAATTATTTTGTACGATGTATTTCTTCAACGTTTCCATATTTTCTACAAGGAAACAATAATAACAAAGCTTGTTCTCATCTGGAGGTTACTAATGACACATCGTTCACTTGTTAAACAATTCAACAGTTAGTCTAAATGATGCGACCAACACTTAACTTAGTCAAATGACAGACAACTTAGAAGATGAACGCTAAAACATAATAACTGTACAAAAGATTCTAGTGTTTCCATAGCTCTTGAAATCTAATGTTACAGCTGTCAAACGTAAGGATGTTTTCTTCAGACAAATGAAGATGACTCAAAGGTAAACTGAATCTTTTATTATAATCTATAGATATTTTATAGTATTCAGTTATTTGTTTCTTTCTTTCGAAATTACAATAACATATTCGCGCACACATATTGATGCTATGTAGAATAAGCATCTTAAACGATTTTTGGTGACATATTGTTATCATAGATTGGTATAACTGCATTTAATACACAAAATATCTAGGCAACGGACAAAATCAATCGCATATTACTGTCACCAACTTAACTATTCTACCAAATTTCCCGTAAAATGTCAATTATTTTTTATAAAGAAATGATGTAAAGGAAAGTCGGAAAAGAGTAAAAAATAACTCGTTATACGATAGAAGTCGTGCTAAAATAGGTTGCCCTTCGTCACATGTATTTTAATATACTACAGAGTGATCAAAAGGAATTGTTTCAGTTGGCAATACAATTCGGGAGATCTATTTATTCCACAGTTGGCACCACGCCAGGTAAAGGCGGAAATACTATTTGACATGTCTAATAAATACAAATACATTTAAGTCTGACAGCTAATGGGATTTTGACTTTTTGCGTAATAGAAATATTTTAGATTATTGCTATCTTAAATAATAAAAGGATGGGTGTCGGAAACAACCATTTTATTCATCGATATTTAAGAAAAATATAACTAATAACAAATGTCACTGTCAACAACAGGAAATGAATTTATGTATCAGGCTCACTAATTTCAAGTAGATTTTTTTATTGCCAACTGAACGATTTCTTTTGCTCATTCTGTATTAGGTAACTAAGGCAACATAAATAAAGTATAATATTTTGAGGTTTATAATATATTTGTAGCCTACGGTAATGCTTGTACCTGGCAGGATTAAATTTGACATTTAATCCTGCCCAGATTAAAAGTGACTGTTCAGTCCTTGAAAAGGAACAATAAAGTACGTCATTTATTCCCGGAAGCGCGAATAAATTATTATGTGAAATGTACAATTTCATGCAAATTATAATACCGTTGAGATATTTTAATTGTTAAACAAACTTTTAAATTACTAAAATACCTCTAAATATTTATACATTTATAACATATAATCTTCATAACATCACTAATTAGAAATATTGCAAATCATTTCATTTTTAAAGCACTAATTACAACATGAATAATTAATAATTATGTAAAACCATGACATCATAATAAAGAAAATTTAATATGCTTTTATTTGATTTTCTTCATTGTTTTAGTTTCGATACAAATACTGATTTATTTTTATTATTATCTTAACTTACTCATTTTCGTATCTAGCAAGCTGACTATCACACAACCACTGCGCCGTGGCATTTTGAGTGAGTTCCCCGACTTCTAGTCCTTCAGGATCGGAACTCTCGGACGTGGGGGCCGGCTCCGTGGCCGCCAGACTGGCTATAGGCGTGGACGTGGCTTTCTTGGCGTAGAGTTGTCTGTAGTATTTCTCCTGGTCGCCGTACATCCAACATACTTTCCACCACTGTTTACACATTAAGATGTTGTTGTTGTTGCTGTTGTTGTTGTTTGCCGGTATGTTTGACATATTGGAGTGGGGGTAAGATTCTATAAAGATTTTAGGGAGTTTAGACGCGGCGAAGGATGCTGGTGGTAGTACTAATACAATGGTTTCTTTTTATTGTTTTTATCAGATTGAAAAGACTTTGTAACTGAGGCAAGAGCTTAGGGAATTTTTTTCATAAGTACCTTTTATTATTTTGATTGTAAATTGACGGTTGACGAAGAGTATATTCATATTTCTCTAAACAATACTATATAGGTAGTATGTAAAGCTAACCTGAAACGATTTATTTACGTGGATCTTACAATATTTTATCTCCTATCCCAATTATTGACATGCCATCCTCAAATACTGAAAAGTTATTTGCGATATTAGTACGTAAAGTTAGTCTTTAGTCACGAGCGAGTCAGAGTTAAAAAATATTTTAGGATCCGCGAGTAACTAAAGATGGTTTACGTATATGCATCGTAAAGTATTTTATCTACGACCAAAAACATTGGAAAAATAACTAAATTATTGACATAAATGTCATCCTTAAATACTGAAAAATTTATTATTATATTTAGCTAACCATGACATCCATGGTAAACTGTGCGTAATAGTAATTTTTATGAACTAGTGTGAAATATAATATATTAGTCACAAAAGAAGAAGTTTAGTCACGATGGCCGAGTGACTAGTATGCAATCCAGTACCTTGACTTCTCTATTATTCTTTTATTTAGTGACTCAAGATAGACGTTCTTTATTTCAAATAACTATAGCGAAATGCTCATTATGAGTTGGTATTGGATAAAGTAATTTTAATCACTCGTTATTATCCGTGACTAATAAAATCTTGTTATTAAAGAGTCATTTTACGAATTGAAAACAGTCAACTAAAAGTCAGTTTTACACACGGTCTTAGATAAAATAATTTTGAACAGCAAAAAAAAATATATACATAAATCAATTATATATTAATAACAGAAAAAGTTAATAACACTTTGATAATAGAACAAGATAAAATTCCTTCTGTCATATCAATCAAAATAAATATCGACCACCAAAATTGATTTTGATAAATTAGCTCCCTACATTATTCTCCAAATTTTAATTATTCGAAATAAAAAATATGTAGCTTAGCATTTCACTAGATATTAATTGTCAATCATCAACTAAGATCCAATTAAGATTGTGCTGTGAACTCAGCTACTGATACAGAATATAAACATGTGTTGTTAGTGTTTTAAGACCAGTTTACAGTAGAACCGTGTTTGAAACAAGTCAAGAGATTCTGATGAATAAAAACTCATCTATTCACATAATAAATATTTCACGGTTAAGCTTCAACTTGTACTTACAACTTACAAGTACTTTAGATTCATGATGGACATTATTTACCGTTGTATTGCAGTTCATATTTTATTTGAATTTTATTGGTTGAACTCGAGCTGGCCCAGTTACACTTTACTGTACACTACATTAAAATATTTGTTGCTCTAACATATGTACTAGCTAATTAATATCTTCGTTTCAATTTTATTAATTACAAATTGATTATTTGAAATATATAGAACCCGAGTTGGATTCCTACAGGCAACAAACAATTTTCACCACATTAAAAACATTTCTTGTGGTGCCCCTTCAACTGATTACACGGCTGGTAACTGTACTTCACGTGCAAAATATATCACTTAGTGAGATCTGCAACTGCAGAGTGCCACACCCAGTAATGGGTAACAAGCGTTATGTTATATTTATTTTATCTTTTCTTATAAAATTTTCTGGTCTTTATAAAGCTTTTGTCTGCAAACTAACAAAATTAGCAACCACTTCAGAGTCTTCAAGACAAATGATGGTTTCCAAATTGGTCTCTACAAACATCTACACGTACGGAATTTTCAACTTGTGTTCTTTGTTCTTCTATCGCTTTGAATTTTAATCTAAGTATGAGGACTACAAGGCCTGCTGACATTTGTAACATTATACGAAGTACTTTTATTCAGACATTTGCAAACGTGGCTGGATTGTATCAAGGAGTCTTTGTTTTATATATGAGGTAAAATACTGAAGAAGCGTCTCTTCAATCAATCTAAACAATTTTCACCAAAATAACCCCTGTGGCTCCTCCTCCACTAACATTTTTGGGGGCCGTGATTTAAAGGCTGGTGACCGCACTTCACGTGCATAAATATATCACTTACCGAGATCTGCTTCGGCAAAGTGCCACACCCAATCACGGGTAAAAGGCGTGATGATATATTTATTTATTTTATTTTAATATATAATAGTCACGTAAAAAAATATTATTAAAAGACAAACTCATATTATTTTTGTATAGAAACTTATTTGTAAACAAAGTTATATGGACCCATTTGAGAATGTGTTGTCTTCACAATAAGTGTCTCTTTGGTTTGTTTGTAATGTATGGTCGAAGATAGGTCCATTAGAAGTCAACGTAATAGTAATACATTAACACGGACACTTTTAGTGTGAGAATATTATAAGTTAACATTGTTAAAAATACAATATGTGTTTACATTTCAAGAAACAAGAAAAGACTCAATCAATACACCCGAAACGTCGTTGTCGAAATAAAGCTAAGCTTTCCCAAACATCAAAGACGATATATTTTTTTTCATTTTAGAACACAATAAATTGTTTACATATTTATATTTATTGAGATTCCAAAGTGTATGCAATTCGTACATTTAATTTAACGCTAATAAAAGAAGTAATTGCAGTTCCTTCAATATTCTAGACAGCTTGCATATGCACAAAAAGCAATCATCTGTTAAAATAAAAAATTATAATTATCTTTCAACTATCTCACGCGAAATCTTTCTCGAAGTAAAACAGGCTTTTAACAGAATATTAAAAACCAAATTTCATTTCTTATGGAAGTCGCGTATTGATTAGGAATTTTTAAATAAGTTTTTAGTCTCTGCTATAAATTCTAAATATTATTATGAAATTAAAAACAAGAATGTCAGTGGCAAGCCCGTTTTACACGATATAATTTATAGTGCAGCCTCGGAGAATAGACATGTTTTATTTTTTACTTTGCCGCAATTAGTGAAGACATAAATAATCCGCTTTGTTTTTCCTGTTTTCAGAATTATTTCATTTTAATTAAAGACTCCAGTGTCAATACAACTAATAATTAATGAAGATTGTTCTTTAAAAATTCGAAAGTACAAGTATCGATTGCTATAAATCATATTGTTCTACTTAATTAAAATTTATAATTACTTTTATCCGACAGACAAAATACCCTATCCGCTTTAACTATTATTAATAACATTACAATTTTAGGATGTTACTAAAATAAATAAATATATCATCACGCCTTTTATCCATTACTAGGTGTGGCACTCTGCCGAAGTAATATTTTTTTGCGCGTGAAGTGCGGTTACCAGCCATCAAATCACAGCACCCAAAGATGTTAGTGGTGGGGAAGCTACAGGGGTAATTTTAAATTGGTGAAAATGTTTGTCGGCTGTGGGGATCGAACCAAGGTTGGTAGGATCCACAGGCCGACTTGATATCACTGAGCCACTACCCTATTACTACTATAAAGGTAGACAATCGTAGCCCAGTGGATAAAAGTGAGGTAAAACTATTGTTTCTTTAAGAAGCAACAAGGCACGCGTTCAAATCTCATTGACTTCAACTTATATCCGATTACATGGTTCGGATTTCACTATAAGCTACTGTAACAGGGAGTTGTGCAGAGTAACAAATTAATAAATAAACTCAAACCATAAAGCTCGGATTCCAAAGTGTAAATTTATTTATTTATGGTACCCTGTACAACAGGAACTTAATCCCAGTTACAGTACAGGGTTCGAACTCACCGAGCCATATTGTGGTAGTTCATATATTTTTTTAGTATAAATAGGATTCGAATTTCGTAATGCTAATTAGTGGTATCAAGTCGGCCTGTGGATCCTGAGAACCTCGGTTCGATTCTCATAACCGACAAACAATTTTCACCACATAAAAATTACCCCTGTGGCTTCCTCTCCACTAACATCTTAGGGGGCCGTGATATGACGGCTGGTAACCGCACTTCATGCGCATAAATATATCACTTATCGAGATCTGCTTCGGCAGAGTGCCACACCCAGTAATGGATAAAAGACGTGATGATTTATTTATTTATTTATTTATTTATCCACACCACCGTACTGTCGGAAAGTAACTTTCTTCTTAATAAGTTTATTCAAAATATATTTCCTGCCCGAAATAATTATAGTAATCAAAAATCATGAAAAGCTAATTTCAAAATAAATTTGTTTGTCGAAAATAATAATAAACATCGCTTTTATTATCTTGGGAAGTAATCTAGAACCATTACTTTTACAATTAATATTTATGTTTCTAAATGAATGCAAAAATAGCATAATAACTATAAAATTAACATATCTGGCGTCGAGCAAGTGAAAATGTTTTCCAAAATGAGTGAGACAGGTCATTCTACAAACAGCGCTATAACGAAAGTGGCTTTTCATGTTGCTATCTAAATAGGAAAATTCTTTCTAATGTGAACAAAATGTGTGCACTACTCCTGGGAATGCGTAACGTCCAATTAGTTCATTGTGAATGTCCCTTACATCGAAAAACAATTTCCTAAACTCTATGGCATTTAAATTAGACCACTAATTAAATTTTGGTGAGATTGGTTCATTATTTCAACACTAAATTCAGTAGAGAATTATTTATTTATTGTGTTGGACTATTTCAAATATTTTAATTTTGTGGTGCGGTTAAATAGAATATTTAAATATATTTCTAAAATGTTTTAACATAGCACATGATAAATTAAATATTTTTAGAATTTTTATACGATTTATAAAATTGCTCGCATGCCAATTAAATGTATTATTGAATTTTGTCGGTCTGTGGGTATGAGAACCCGGGTTTGATTTTCATAGCAGACAAACAATTTTAGCCACATTTAGGGCCAGTTTTTCAAACACCGATTAATGTTAATCATGATTAAATAATAATGGAAACTAAGGTTGCCATTATTATTGATTAACAGAGAGTAAACCGGTGATTGAAAATCTGGCCCTAAAAACATCTTTAGAGCCATGATTTGGCAGCTGGTAACTGCACTTCATGGGTATAAATTTATCACTTATTGAGATCTGCTACGGCAGAGTACCACACCCATTAATGGGTAGAAGACGTAATGATATATTTTTATTTTATTTATTTATAATGCGGCGCAGCAGGAAATGAATCCTAATTAGAGCATATAGTATGTATAGTTATTTATGGAGTAGCTAGCTCAGTGGTATCGAGTCAGCCTGTGGATCCTGAGAACCTCGGTTCGATTCCCACAGCCGACAAACAATTTTCACCACATTAATATTACCCCTGTGGCTCTCCCTCCCCCTAAATCTTTGGGAGCCGTGATTTGACGTCTGGTAACTGCACTTCACGCGCATCAATATATCACTTATCGAGATTTGCTTCGGCAGAGTGCCACACCCGGTACTGGGTAAAAGACGTGATGATATATTTATTTAGTTATTTATACAACAGAGCTTCGATGATCTGTTTTTGAAGTGATGAAAAGCACTTATGTACAAACTATTTAAAGATGACAGTCATTTGTAGATCAAATATATTGTAAAAACAATTAAAAGAAATCAATGCAAGACAGTAGTACCACCATAAATTTAGTTTATCTAATCTGATATAGAAGTAGTTGTACACTAATAAAAATGTACTTAGTAGAACAAAACTATCTATATTCAATTGAAGTTATAAACAACATAAATTGACGTTTACACACCAATCAATCTGTCAATTCAATACTCAGGCCCGTTTAACAAAATTCCCAAACTTGGCATCACCACCAACCAGCACGTACACTTCACCAGGCACTCCACCTCACAATCACGATCACTACACATTCACGCACCTTGCGTGAACTTACGCACAAGTCACGAGTCACAAAACACGCAGCCAACGACTCGCAGGTCCGACAGCACTGGACTGGTGAGCTCAGCTCATGCAGAGAATGAACGAAGAAAGGCGAAGCTGACTCGATGTCTTCGGCTGTTTACGGAAGAAGTTGATGGTAGATAGGAGGTGACAGTTTAGCAAGATCTCGCGAGGAATTAGCAAGGAATTGGATTTTCGGTGGAGGTTTCTTGCTTCATTTAACGTTGAAATCTCTTAGGTTTATCACTTACTAAAAATGATTACTTACTTGGCAGTGGTCTTCAAAGTTTTTAAATATATGACCCATATTTCAGGAGAATACATATTACGACTCAATAATTGGAATTTTTGTGAATAAAGTCTGTCATTTATCATATTGAGGCGGGTTGGAAAATTATTTCGTGATCCACTGGTGGATTGCAATCCATAGTTTGAAGTTCACTGATTTATGGAAAAGGTGGCTCAGTGGTATCGAGTTGACCTGTGGATCCTGAGAACCCTGGTTCGATTCCCACAGCCGACAAACATTTTCACCACATCAAAATTACCTCTATGGCTCCCCCTCTACGAACATCTTTGAAGACCGTGATTTGACGGCTGGTAAGTACACTTCACGCGCATAAATATATCACTTACCGACATCTATAATGTGTAAAAAGTGTCATGATATATTTATTTATTCATTTTAGTTTAAAAACTACTTCTATGGTTCCCCCTCCACTAACATCCTTGGGGGGCTGTGATTTGACGGCACTTCACGCGCAAAATATATCACTTACCGAGATCTGTTACGGCAGAGTGCCCAGTAATGGGTAGAAGGCGTGATGATATATTTTTTTTATTATTTTTTAAATGATTAGAGTGAAGCAGCAGGAAATAAAACAATTGTGTTTGAAAACAAGGCAAACAAATGACTGTATCGTGTTTAACAACCTGTTAACTCGAATTCTGGCAGTGTAAAGTTATCTTTGAAGGTATCGCAGCAACCGTCGCTTTATTACTCTGCTAACTACGTTCATCTTTAATTAACGGACGGACAGAGACGACTTTGATACTGAGACGCTGCTAAATAAATGGGTTGATCAATTTTATCGCGAAGAGATGCTGAAACATCTTATTTAGTTAATACAAAAACCAGATTTTCAATTGATTTTTTTATCGCTAATTACTTATTAATAAAGGTGCCAGCTAATTTTAAATTTTTGGTTTACTTTCTTTTCCAACTTTGTAGTAATTACAATAAATTAATGAAAAATTTCTATAACTGACAAATTTACGAGTAGTGGTATCTTTAACTAGGTTTATTTTACTAGCATACCATAACTTTCTCTGTCTTAATATAGAAAGATATATTTATAGTTTATTGCAAATGAAATTTGCCATGTATTGCAAATTCCTTTTATTTTTTTATGTATGTGTTATCAAACTGAAATAGTTTCGAATTGAGGAAAAATAATTATTTATGTACCTAAGGTAATATAAAAATGTTTATGCTCTTCGAGGGCGATGCTTACAAGGCCAAGGGTTTGTATGTCGCCTCAGTGGTATAAACATCAAGTGCATACAATATTTTATGTGTTACTGTAGTTACTAAATTATGTATCTAAACTGAATAAGTAAAATTAATGTATTACTAAAATTAACACAAAAAGAAACATTGAACTATAATCTACCTAAATTATTAATAAATAATGATAATAGAAGAATAAAACAATGAAATACTATAGCCTGTAATATTACACTTAAGGAAATAAAAGAAAAGTGCTCCTTTGTTCAAATTTTGACATTTACAGGCAGATTTATAAAGCGGATTAGCGCTAACACCATTTTTTATTTCGTTTTTAACTCTCTTTTAAATGTATGAAACAAGTTTATTTTAACTTGAGTTAAAAAGAGAGTTAATTAGCATTAAATTTAGTTGATTTCTATAATCTGTTTTAATTTGAAACAGAGTTATAGATAATATTAAAAACGGTGTTAGCACTAATCAGTTTTGTGTACCTACCTGATAGGTGTTCGCGCCATCTTGAATTAATGAGATATCACAATAGTACAAAAGGAAACCAGAAACATAAATAATATAACGAGATTGCCTACTGATATGTTTGGCATACATATTTCCCTTCGTCAAACCTTTCCAAATTAATTTAGAGTAAAATACTTGAAACAAATATATAGAGAATTTAATTTTCTATCAATTTTATTTGAAACATTTTTCTCTAAAACAATTAGGAAGCGTTTGACAGCGGAAAATATAGTAGAAAACAAAGAGACTTCAACGGTGCGTCAAGCGACGAAAACTGCATTATTTTATTTTGTTTATGCTACTCTGTACAACAGGAACTTAATCCCAATTACAGTACAAGGTTCGGACTCATCGAGCCGTAGTGTAGCAGTTCATATATATTTAGCTTGACTGGGATTCGAACTCCGGATCTCCGGATTCGAATGCCATACCACCGTATTGATTATGTACTAATAAATTTATAGGATAAATGTACTATTATTTAACCCTTTAAATAACTCCATGGAAAAGAATCAAACAATAAAAATGAGAGTCCACTAACATCTTTGGGAATAATAGTAGTATTTTTAAAATGACTAATTATAAAACTGTTACTTATGTAAATATTACCTCTGCATAATATTCATCTAATTATTCAAATGAGTTGTTCGCAAATAAACAATTCTCATGTAAGATTTGTGAGAAATAAACCTGACATATCCTTAACGCATACGTGACGTAATTATCTCAATATATAAAACACACTATAGGAGTCTCCGTGTTCGCCATTACATTAAATCCATCATAGCCCCGGGATTAATCGCTACCGCTAAAACAGCGGGAAAAATAAATAAGAAATACATAAAAATACATCATTAAATCTGATTGATACGGTTCATTAGTTAAATGGATACATCAGACCGCAATTACCAACGTGCAAATCAAAATAATCTAGCTTAATGCTGCCAATTGCAAACCCAAAAAAATTATAAACGCGTGATATATTTTATACATCTCTTTCACAGAGATTCGAATTAATCCTTGTATGAGTGGCGCGCTATGCTGCCGTCTCAATTATTGTCAAGGCTCTATAACTTTATTTCAACGCATCTATAAAATTATTTTTTCTGAAGCCGAGAAAAATAGGTTTAAAAATTAACAGGTGTCTAATTGTTGTCAAAATAAACAGGACCTTAATCTATAACATTGACTTACTGTCCACGGTGGATGGTAAATAAATATTAAAGTCCTGATGTAACCATGGAAACCAACTGTGCAATAAAAGTTCCACTTACTGTTTTTACATTTTGTCATTATTAGGAAACATAAATTAAATAATTAAATACATATATCACCACGCCTTTTACCCATTACTGGGTGTGGAACTCTGCCGAAGCAGATCTCGTATATATTTATATGCGTGTAATGAGGTTACTAGCCGTCAAATCATGGCCCCCAAAGACATTAGTGGTGAGGGAACCACAGGGGTAATTTTAGTTTTGTGAAAATTGTTTGTCGGCTGTGGGGATCGAACCGGGGTTCTCAGGATCCACAGGCCGACACGATACCACTGAGCCATTAAAGTAACTTACAATACAGATATTGTATTTCTTTTCGGTCGAATATTTTAATTATTTATTTATGATCAAATATTTTAGTTTCTCTAAATACAAACAGTGTCACTGTGGTACACTACCATGGTGCTACTACTATACATAAAAGAAAATGCATCTCAATTATAGTATAATTTAGTATCAATATCTTTTGAAAATCCTATAGCTAATTGTATATGGTATTAGCAAGCTTGTTCTCAGAAAAACAATTCATTTGATTTACTTCTATTACGATAATAAATTAAATGAACTACCACCATTAAATGGTAACAAAGACGTTTATATTTTGAATAATATTGTTTTTGTGTCAACAATTAATTAACCCCAGTAGTTAACCACTGAAATTTCTACGATTTTTTCCAACATTATAGCTGACGTTTTTATTACCAACAATTAAAATATTATTACTTGCAATAATATATTTTTACAATAAATTAATCAAGCGTATAATAACAGTACTTTTAATTAATAAAATACTAACGAACGATTAAGTCAGTCACATGTTTATATGAAAAACAAAGTACTGCTAAAGTTAATCTACATATCGTCTGATGATACACGCCATTACTGAAGTAACATTAAACGGAAAACTAGTAATAAATTTTTGCAAAAAATCCTTACCACCTAAGAGTGTAATTTAAATAATTTCCTTTAAAAAGTTCCATCCTGTAAAGAGTAGATTTAACTAAATGTGCTGCACAAAAACTACTTTTATATTAGATTAATTTATACCGTTACAAACGATATTCAATTCTCTCGTATATTTTTCCATAACTTATAAATATACAAGTACATACTACGTACATTTATTATTGTATGTCATCATGCAAAGTTGAAACAAAATGTTTATATTTATTTGTTACTCTGTACAATTACAGTGGAATCCGAACCACTCAGACATAGTCGTACTTTTTGGATATAAATTGAAGTCAGCGCGATTTGAGGTTTTATCCCAGAAAATTTAAACATTCCTAAAATATTTAGGAAGTATGCTTTAAATACAAAATTCAAACATTTTATCTAAAAAAAATTGAAATAATTGACAGTGGAAAATATGGCATGTAAGGTATATTTATTTAACTTTCTTTTTCAGACTTCCAGGGGTAAATAACCTACTTCATTCTTCCTTTTTGATGATTTAAGTGTCACTTTTAACCCTGGAGGAATTAAATTTCAAATTGAGTCCTGTCGGGATTAAATTGTCAAATAAACAAGCATTACACTAACAACAAGTATATTATAACCTCAAAATATTTCATTTTGTATATGTTGCCTAAGTTATCAAAAAATCTGTATAAATAAATAAATAAATATATCATCACACCTTTTACCCATGACTAGATGTGGCACTCTGCCGAAGCAGATTTCGGTAAGTGATATATTTATGTACATGAAGTGCAATTACCAGCCATCAAATCACGGCCTTTACAGATGTTAGTGGTGGGGGAGACACAAGAGTAATTTTTAAATTGGTAAAAATGTTTGTTGGCTGTGGGGATCGAACTGAGGTTCTTAGGATCCACAAGCCGACTCAATACCACTGAGCCATTACCCCATAATTGAATTATGCACTTTATGGTATATATTAGACTATTTTTTTAATATAATTTTATGCAGTTTCACACATAATTTATTAGCTAATTTTAAAACAAATAGATTTCTAGATTTCCTGCCAAGTATTGACATTTTCTACGCAGCAATTTCTATTTTAATTACAAGCAACATCAATATTTAATTAATGAGAGACATATCATAGTACTCTGAACCTAAATACATTTCATTTGTTTTCACTGACCCTGTATTCAGTCTGAAATGAATTATAACGTAGCAGAGATCAAGTTCTCGTTGCAAAACCTGCATTTTTATTCCATTAGCCGCTATAAATGTCCAACAACTGTCAAGTATGATAAAGCTAACCTATTTTCAATTTGAAATTTATTACACACACAAAAGTTATTTAATATAAACATATGAAAAAAACCGTGTATGATAAACCGACATATTATAAATTCATTGTAGAAATAATTATTTATAACTTTGCTTGTAGTTTGATAGATGTTTTCAGAAAACAATGAACAATAAATGAAACATGCATCTTCACTAACATCTTTGGGGGCCGTAATTTCACGGTCAGGAATTGCACTTCATGCGCATAAATATATCACTTACCGAGATCTGCTTCGGCAGAGTGCCACACTTAGTAATGAGTAAAAGGCGTGATGATGAAATCAAAATTAATTATTATATAAAACAAATTTTATTATTGTACAGTTTTTGAAAAATCCTTTTTCTATAGCTATCATTCCTAGATGTATGTATCGATTAACTTCAAATTTTATCTGAGTATTAACAAGATACTAGTATATATTTAATTAAAATTTTATTTAATTCTTTTGCATACTTAATGAGAAATCAAACATCAAACGAAAAACGACAAACGCTCATTCCAAAATTTTTATATCAATAACAATTATTATTAAATTACATTTGCACAAAATTTATGATTATAAAAAAGCTATAAAATCAGAGAAAAACGACTAAAGAATTTTCCTATTAATTATATTCCCAAATAATTTTAATGAAGTTAGACATAATTACCATTTTTTAACAATAAAACTATTTTTATAAACTTGTTTAAATGTGATATTTAGTACAGAAGATAAGATTATTACTATCATAATAAAACCAAAATCTTCGCTGTAGGTCCCGTCAAATCGACAGCCTCTAAACGCAGGCTCGGCTTAGCCCAAAAGCAATTAAAATATTATTAATTATTACTTCACAGTCATTTTTATACATTGACTTTGAATTTTATTTCTTGTGCAAGGAAATTGAATAAAATTTGTATGAGATATTTCTCAATGCCGCCAGTTAATCAACAAATGTATTTTGAAATGAGAAGTTCTTATAGATCATGTGAATCTGCTGAATATAACAATCATATTTTATCAAGATTTATTCAATAACTAATCAACAATACAGCTACTAACTTTTGATATATCGATCGTCCAATTAAGAAAGGAAAAGCCTGCAGTAATTTTTATCCATGACTATGATTAAAACTCTTGGTTAAAATTAATGAAATGGCTTGTTCGTTTATTCGATGTTCAATTTAATGAGTTATTACTCATATTTAATATAAATTAATTATTCATTGGTTTGGTAATTTTATTGGAATAGATCGCCAGGAAAATAGAAGTTTTTGTGCTTATTTTGATATGATCTAGAGTCTGTAGATATTTATTACAGTGGTATCAAAAGAATTTTAATAACTAAGAAATATTTCTGACATTGTTAATTTTAGTATCAGCACAGGAAAATAATTAATATTGATATAGCACATTCTCAACAAACTTAACATATGAGAAAGATCAAAGTAATAGATAAGGCGCAAATATATTGCATTGAAAGTGAAATATAATGATCTGTAATTAATAAAATCAATAATTGAAATAATTGTAAAGCTGTTTGCACGTTCGTTAAATATTTCCTACTCATACACACATACATAACATCAAGATTTATCTAATCAGATAAGGTAACATGAATCTTTGAAGCATTTAAGGGTGCTATCATTAATTTGTATTTTTTTTTTAGCTTAAGGAAAGTCAAATGTCAATTAATATATTTTTTGTACTCGCATCATTCAAAATAAGGTTTACATTGATTTTGCGCATTCGTACGCAAATTAATTGAAAAAACACCCATTTTTTATTATTCTAAATTTTGACTATTAAAACGCTAATTTTACTTATATATAGGTACACATTTTAAGGAATTTAATAAAGAAATAGAGACATTAACTTATAACGCCATCAGACATATTTTAACGTACTTTACGAGATACGATAAACAATTTGTTTTCAAATAACAAATGTCAATTCATGACATAACTTAACTGTCAATATAAATTCACGCTTCAAATTTAATAAATTTCCTCGATTATATAATTTTTGCTCGTTACATAAAGCATTGTACAAAACTCGTGCACGAAGTCGTCATTTGCACAATTCGCGAAAAATTAAAGTACTCGCTTTGCTCGTATTTTAAAATTCTTACAGTGTGGCCAAAGAAAAAAGTAGGTTTACGTTTGTTTAAAATTTGATTAAATAAAAAAGACAAAAGAACTGCTGAATATAATTATTATTTCCACTAATGCCCCACTTGTTTGTATGTAGTTCTTTTGAGAAGATATGAAACAGTTTTGTTCCAGAAAAAAAAGTAGCATTCCTTTATGGATCCTAATTAATGTTCATTTGTAAGATTTAATACTGTGTAATTGGATATTTCTTAAGACTTTGAGGCCGCTCGTCTCACATTTCAAGGTCATTGAATACAAGTAGCATTTATCATACATGCATACATGAGAATTTAATAAATCTGTTTGTCCACAGGCTTCTAGATATACAAATTAATAAGTGTATCATCAAGTAATTATACTTATTACGAACACTGCAGATTCTTGAATAATTATTTTCAAGAGAAATCTTTATAATTGAACTAAAAAATCAGAACAGTAGTTGGAAAAATAAATATATAATATGTCAAATAATTATGTTAAATATTCAGTAAACAATTTTTCAAAATAAACATATCATTGTTGAAATAATTTTATAATAACAATAATTAAACAAGTACTATTTACAGAATGCCGAGTTAATGATTTTAAAACAACCTACGTCCGATTTGTACAAGAAACAATTATAATTTCAAGAAATAAATAATTATCGAAACTTGTTTCCCGGGCAAGAAATGACCATGGAATGTTAAAAAACAAACTAGTTATAGATATTAATTTCAGATACGTAAAAATAGATTCATTCTATACACCGAAAGGGTATCTATACATTCAAATTATAATATATTTGATGTGTTCAATATGAAAAGAAATATATTATCGGTGTTACCATCGACCAATAAACTTAAAGTGTTGAAAACTAATGAAGTACGAGTAATTAATAGGCAAATTTTACTTAATTGGATTATAGATCTTACAAATTACAAATAGAAGCATATCATTACTAGATACGTTTAGATACTGTAGTACAGGTATTTTTTTTTTAAATAAAATTAATATGTACATCAACACGCTTTTTACCCATTACTGGGTGTGGCACTCTGCCAAAGCAGATCTCGGTAAATGATATAATATGCGTGTGAAGTGCAGTTACCAGTCGTCAAATCACGGCCCTCAAAAATGGTAGTGGAGAGCCACAGGGGTAATTTTAATTTGATGAAAATTTTTTGTCGGCTTTGGGTATCGAACCGAGGTTCTCAGGATCCACAGGACGACTCAATACCAACAACAGGAAATGAATTTATGAATCTGGCTCACCAATTTCAAGTAGATTTTTTTATTGTCAACTGAAACAATTCCCTTTGATCATTCTGTATTTATTTATGGGGTGGCTAGCTCAGTAGTATGAAGTTGGCCTGTGGATCCCGAGAACCCTGGTTCGATTCTCCCTGGCGACAAACAATTTTCATAATTTCAAAAACTACCCCTGTGGCTCCTCTACCACTAACATCTATGGGAGCCGTGATTTGACGACTGGTAATCGCACTTCACGCGCAAAATATACACTTACCGAGTTCTGCTTCGGCAGATTTTTTTAAATATTTTTTTAAATTACAGAAAATACTTTGATAGAAAAATGGTAAAAAAAAACTATTATTAAAAATATGTTTCTCTCTACCATTTAGTAACGTTTGATTACCAACAAATATATGAAGTAAAACGTCCTATTTATTTAGAGATGTCCGCTACTCATAAACAGTGGTCCATATAAATAGAATAGTTAAATCATAGCATAGTTATTATTAGAAGCAAAATTGATTGAACCTTGGAAACGCAGCTACCGAGTTTGTCACGAGTAACTGTAATTCCTCGTACGCGAATAAATATCGACTTAATCTACAAGCGTTCTAGTTCTTGAGTAATTACGTTATGTATTCATCAGGTGAAGTAAGCCTGACATACATATTAGCGCATGTAGTATACACTGATACAAGCCTTGTACTTGCCTTTTTAGAGTGATTTATTGACTTATAAACAATTTTTAGTCCAGCTAAAATTATAACATTATTATGTAAGGATTTGTACAGATTTGTCTCTGTCGTATAAGTTAAATTATTGCACTATTCATTTTAAATGGCGACGGTTACATTAGTTAAAAGGAATAACTAGTTTTTGACACCTTTTGCAGATAATACATTTTAATTATTTTGCAATATTTAATTGTTAAAAGATGTACTGAAAGATGAATCATAAAAAGTTGTATATGGAAATTATTGACTAAACTAAAAACATTATAAAGATCGACTGACCACATTCATCCTGATAAAACTTAATAAAATCATAAGAAATTGGTGCAATATTTTCAATGACAATTTAAAAAAAAACGGTATTGAAGCACAATTTTTATATAAAAATATCTAACAATAGCTATATGTACTTTCGATTCATGTATTAAAATAATTATTTTTATTTTTTAATAATTATTTTATATTTTGCACGTTAACATGACACATAATTTCTATCTATATCGAGTTCTCATTGATCTGTCAAATTAATGAACGATTGTTTCAAACATAAAAAAATCTGTTTAAGGTCTTTGACTTTCACCTACATTAGTTTTTAAAAGCTATAACAATGCCGAAGGGAAGAAATTTGTCAGAGAAATGTCACTTGCTGAATCTTCATTTAATAATTTATTTTGAATAAGAATATACAAATAATGGACCACTTTTACCACTAAGTGCTGTACGAGAGATAAATTTGTATATATGTCATTAATTTTAATGATTAATTTACAATTTATTAGAGAGTACTGGACGCACTAAAAGTCTCTAAAATATCTGCGAAGTCAAAGAAAAATGAAATTTTGTCATCTCGAAAGAAGCAACATACAATACAATTTAAAATTGGTTACATGTAAACGTAGCACCACCCTATTTCATTCATCTAGTTATATTTTTTGAAGACAGTCGATCTTTATGACGTTTTTAGTATATTTATATATTTCCTAGCTTATACAATAGAAAACGAATTGCAATCACCGTAGCTTATAGTGGAAGCTGAACCACTTCAATAAATACCCTTCTCTATTCAACGGATTAGTTTTGCAAATCTATAAATGGGAACAGGTATCTCGAATGTTATTAATTTTCCCCATAATGCGGGTATTACTGAATAAAACATACTAGAAAAAATATAAACTCTAATAATAAAGCTCTGTAATTGCACATTTATATCGTGTACTAGTTTAAAAAATAGCTAATTTTATACTTAATCCAATAGTGAAAACCGCATATCTCTATCCTCTTTCAAAAAATGTTAAAATGAAAAAGAAAAAGTTATACAAAACGGTCACCCATCCAATAACTACCCGCTCTCAATGTTACTTAATTGCGTTGATCGCCCTGCGACGCCGCTAACCGCTCGGCTACTGTCGTATTTACTCGGTAGCCGAGCGGTTATAAGCGTCGCAGGCCGATCAAGATAGTTAAACAACATTGAGAGCGGCTAGTTTTTGGATGGGTATAAGTTTTTTTATTTTCCATTTTAACATTTTTTTATAGAAGATAGAGACAAACGGTTTTCACTGTTCGATTAAGCATAAAAGTAGCTATCTTTAATTGCAGAGTTGTATTAATGATACTTAAAAAAAATAAAAAACTAAAATTATCTCAAATTAAAAAATGGTTCAAATAAAAAGTGCAGCCAGTATTTTCTTTCATTATAAATTTTCCAGAAAGTTAATTATATAGCCAGAAATCATAATAGTTCTTTTATATTATAAAATATAATAAAATATAAAAATATAATCACACCTTTTACCCATTATTGGGTGTGGCACTCTGCCAACGTAGATCTCGGTAAGTGATATATTTATGCGCGTACAGTGCGATTATCAGCCGTCAAATCACGTTCCCCAAAAATGTAATCAACTATGTAACTTTTCATCATCAAACATACCGAAGTTATATTTGAAAATTAGATGTACCAATAAAAATTACGCCTGTGGATCTCCTTCCACCAACATCTTTAGGGGCCGTGACGTGACGGCTGGTAACTGCACTTCACGCGCATAAATATATCATTTGCCGAGATCTTGTAACAATTTGTTGATTCAAGTAAAATAAAAATAACCAAAAAATTGCTACTGTCCTTACTATGTTGTTTAAAATGAAAATAAAAAGAACTCGGCAATAAAGTCGATAATTATTTAGTAGCATTGAAAAAACAAAAGTTCAAATCAGTAGTCATCGTGTAGCAGACAGGTAGACATCTCAAGATCTGGTGAATGCCTTACCTGGTAGCGTAAACACTGCGCGAACATTGCGTGTAGACCCGAAATGCCCTAAGGCCCGGATACCTTGCGATAGGCCTAACATACCATATAATTATTAGCGTTTTCCACAAAAGACAGGTACCGGCTGACGCCAGACTAATTCTTAGATGTTAGTAGCTTTATAAACCTCACGGATACGTCGGAAGACAAAGCAATTCAAAGAAAAATTTATTTATTTGATTTGTCGAAAGTTTTATGTTAACCTTATAAAGATTTTGATCTAATCGTGGTGATAAAACTAGCTAAAAAAACTGGGTGGTCTTAGAATCGCTCACCCTTAAATTTCATTTAAACTATTTCTTGTGTAACTTTAATAATTTAATGAAGGAAGTAGTGGAAGGGACAATAGAGAAGGTAAGAAAGGCAAGAGGAGGAAAATGGTACATGACAAGGACGAATGTAGAAAATTTTCAAGGGGAGGCTATTTTGCCTTTTTTTTAAGGAAAACATAATTCTGACAAACAATTCTGTAATTTTGGTGTGGAATATATATTTATATGTATTCTGTTCTTAGTTTTTAAATTTTAAACAGTCTGAAAAACTCGGAAAATGTCTGACAATCCAAATTTTAAAAGCTTTTCAGAGTTGTTTCAGAGTATTACAAAGTTTTTCAGCGATTTTATTTCTATATGGGCTCGAATAAAAAAAAAACATTAACAAAAAAAATATTAAAAATAATAATAAGTCCAGGCGGTTGGAGCAGGTATTTAGGATCTGCTTTAAGCAGATAACAAATAATGATGATCTTAAAAAATATTCCTTATATTTTCCCAGTGATGTACATTGTTAATCTTATTCGTTTAATTCTCATACATAAAGCATGAAGTAGTCGGTGTATTTGTGCAGGACCGTAACGGTCAGAGATGAGTAAACACGAGAAAAAAAATATTTTCAAGATGCTTTACTTGTATCAGACAATTTCTCGATACATTAGCTTTTATGAGATGGAAAAAGTCTTGACAAATCAGATCGAGATCACTTAGAATGAAAAGAGAATGTTTTTTTCTGCTATTTTTATGGAACCTAATTGAATTCAAGAACGAAAATATACTAACTATATGGGCCTGTTTCATAAAGCGATGATAGTTATGTTATAACCAATAACAGGTTGAAAGTTAACAATAACCAAGATGGCAGATACTACATTTTACATATTTTCAGATTATTATTTTATAATTACTTAATATAAGCATTAAAGTACTTATTGTTAGTTAAATAATAATAGTAGAACAATATTTGTAATAAATAATTATTAGTTTAATGTATACTATAAAAATTATAATGTTATTTTTTATGGGGTAGCTAGCTCAGTGATATCGAGTCAGCCTGTGGCTCCTGAGAACCTGGGTTCTATTCTCACAGACGACAAACAATTTTCACCATATTAAAATTACCCCTGTACCTCTCCCCCTTCACTAACATCTTTGAGAGACGTGATTTGACGACTGGTAATCGCACTTTACGCGTATAAATATATCATTTACCGAGATCTGCATTGGTAGAGTGCCAGATGTGTTTTTTATTCTATTTAACTTTTTCGTGTAGTTAACAACGTGATTAGTTAACAACGTTTTATACAACCGAGCCTTAGTATTATTATTTTAAATTGTTGTTGATATAAATATTTTTGAAATTTATATACAGCTTAAAAGGATATGTTATGTAATAATTATATCGTTGTACCGTATCAGACTGCAGTTAACTTAAATGTTTTCCTAATAAAGAAAAACGAATAAACTTTATTAAGTTCCTTTCAACAGGCAAATCTCATTTAACCGGACAAAAATGGAACTTTTTTTTAACCTAGAAAATATATAAATTTAAAATGTATGTAGCAATTACATCAATGGCCAATTTAGCTTGGTTCGAACGTACTCAATAAAAATAACTTACAAATAATTGAGATCGTATAATATTGAAAATCAAATTATACAACATAATTTTCACTGTAAGTATCCATGTACAACATATCCATAAAACCAATAAACTTTTCTGTCGCAATAGAAGTTTTAAAACCACAGATAAAAAGACAAACAAGCATTTATTCTACAAGTTATGGTAATATGAAAACCGTATTAGCAATTTACAGAGCTGTTATCTTTATAGAGAATCAGATCAGTGTCCCGTTAATATGAACGCAGAATGCATCTAGCGAACAAAAACCGATCACGCGGTTTGCGATTCGTTTTTATTAACATCGGAAATCTATACTGGATGCCATCATGTGCGATACGGTTACTAATTATTGAGATGGCAAAATCGCTGTACTACATGATCTAGTATATCATTTGGTTATCTGTCTTTGTCTTCTAATAATACGTGAACTATACCAGCACAGAGTCGTATTCAGAAAGAAATTATATCGAGTTTAATCATTATCTGCTGTCAAACTTTACAAAATTATTTTAGAAATCTGCAAATTGAGAGGAATATTAATAGAAAAAAGGATGTTTGTCAAATGTAAGATTGGTTAAATTGGGGTTGACAGATTGACTGGACGACCTAGGAATAAATGTATGGATATGATTCAATGACGACGACTGAGGCATGCTTGTACGAAAAGAATTATGAATTTGGATAAAACGAAA
The DNA here is from genome assembly GCA_911728475.2 of Pterostichus madidus. Classification (NCBI taxonomy): domain Eukaryota; kingdom Metazoa; phylum Arthropoda; class Insecta; order Coleoptera; family Carabidae; genus Pterostichus; species Pterostichus madidus. Next base: position 181,004 of record OU452304.1, read on the forward strand.
ATGGTGTATTGGAATAAAAATGTTTGCCAAAATGAATAAATTTTCAATTAACGCACTTTTTTGAAAAAAAAAAACCGACAAAAAAAACATTTTTTTATTTCAGAAAACACATTTTAATACCTTGTTTTGGTTAAAAATTTAAAAAAATACAAAATTACTCATTTAATATTTCACGACTAAGGGCCAGTTTTTCAATCACCGATTAATGTTAATCATGATTAAATAATAATGGATACTATGGTTACCATTATTATTTAATCATGATTAACATTGCCTTTGTACAAATTCACGGAAATAAATAAATAACATAAGGGTTTAATGTTGCTAGGGTTCGTGCTACACCATTTGATGGGAGAATGTGATTATAATTCTGTTGACAGCTGATAACAATCTATCTCCAATTTCTAAAATGACCTATATATGTCTCTGTTACAAGCCTATTTTGTAACTTCAAGTCTCAAGAGTCAACATGTACCTACGAGTAGGTTGATTGCGATACCCGTAGCAAACTACAATGTTGCCACAACACAGAGCTACACTCTGCATCTTGTATCGTGTTTTCTAGTTCACAATACCGGAATGTGTAACCGATGAACAGCGCTTACCTTATTCCGTTAGCATAGATAGAAGAAGAATGAAGAAGAATCTTACCTGAAACAATAAGAAATATGAATTAGAAACATTTTTAAATTATTAACTTGCATTTGCTAACTTATACTCAAAAAAATGATCGTGTCTGAGTGTTTTGGATCCCACTTCAACCTACTATAATTGAAATTATGTTCCTGTGGTGCAAACATGCACTTTTTAGGTACTAGCCATCGCCTTGAATCACCAATTCTTTTTCACATTTCGCTGTCAGTCTCTCGAATATCTAAGGACATAACTACATCATCCAAAGACTTCGAAACACGCAAGAAATGTGATGGATGACGCAGTATTCACCGCACTCGGTTTTTCTTTTTGTTTTCCCTTGTGGCGCAATCAGGAAATTCTTCAACTGTTTCCTTTTACAGATTGTTTCCTGGGAGGCATTTATTTGTTTTTGACTTGAAGAAAAAACGCGTTGGGATGTCCTTGCTACCAGTAAAGATTCAAATAAACTTGTAGAGAAATAAATTCTATATCTCAGCTAACATATATGTAATTGTCGGAGAAATATTATAAACCTGATTTTAACAGTAATTACATAAGTAAACTGAAATGTATAACATGACTTAGATGCTGAATTTAATAATCTACAATTTTTATTTGAAACAATTTGTTCTAAAATAATTATGGAAGCACGAAAACTTCAGAAAACCAAAGAGACTTCAATGATGCGTCAAGCGACGAAACTTTCATTATTAATAAATTTCTATAGTTTTATCAGGAAAATTGTATTAGGGTTAATTGATACCTGAACAACCATGTAAATAATATATTGTTCATTAGCTAATTAAAAAAAAATCATAAATAGTACGACGGTTACAAACTGCCAGACTCAAAAATGTGTATAACTACGAGACGATATATTATTTTATTACTTAAAGATATATAAATTATGCAATTTTTACGGTATAATGATGGTAATTAAATATAATGAATAACTTCGTCCTTAGTAATTTCACATATGACATATTTATAATAGTCATATTTAACCAAAGCTGTAAAATAATTAACCAACAGTAGAAAACAGAAGTTAAAACCAACTTTCACAATCTATTATTTTATAATCCTTGGCAGCAGTAATAAAACGGAAATTCTTTTGTTTGTATAGAGAAAACAATTTATGCGTTATAATCATAAATAATAAAGTTTCACCACTTACAGGATAAACAAAACATTTATTAATTCTAAATGTAAAAGCCTTCCTGATACAATAAACGTGTCAATTTATACAATAGTTATACAGGCTGTTTAATTTAGTTGAGCCAGTGTTGTTATCTCAGAAACTATAAGAAGAAATACCATTTTTTCAAAATACGGGATCCAACTTTTTTATTTTAAATGGGAACCTAATTTTTTTATTTGCTTGTTCGATTCATTATATTTTTCTGAATTCAACGTCTATAAAGTTCGGTACGTTCACATTATAAAATTTTTGACTAAAATTGACATTAAGCAAATGACCAGTAAAATTTATTTATTTATTTTTTCCCAAAATAATTGTATTGACGTATAATAATGAATCAATCTAACAAAAATATTGTGATTTGTTCATTTGTTTCTGTTGTAACACGCTGATTCAATGTGATTTTAATTAAATTTCTATTAATTTAATATGCATTTTTGTCAAAAATGTTGTGATATGCGGGTACTGAAATTTATAGTTGTTCAAGCAAATAATAAATATTGATTGTCATTTAAAATAAGAAGGTTACACCTCGCATTTTGAGAACCGCTGGTCGAAAAATATGTTGTTAATAGTATACACTTAGAAAATGGTATTTCTTTTCTAATTTAACCAATCTGGTAGCTCTTATAGTTCTCGAGATAGCAATGATGGCACAGCTAAATTGAACACCCTGTATAAAGAAAACAATTTATGCTTTATAATCGTAAATAATAAAGTTTCACCACTAACAGGATAAATAAAACATTTATTAAATGAAAAAGCCTTCCTGATACAATAAAGGTGTAAATTTATACAATAGTTATATATTCCCATGATAAACAAGTGAATTAGTTCTACTACTTCTGGGTGGTCGCCATGGTTACTTATTTATAATTCATTCTATTTCTCCTAATACGTTTCGGTACATTCATCACCTTAGATTTGACATTAACTCTTTAAACATAAACAATTTACCCGTATATAATTATTTTTTACGTCTCTCTTGACATTTTAAATCTTTGTCGGTTGAAAATGATTTCATAGTTTAATATTTGTGGGAAAGTCTTGACAAATGACAATAAGAGATGAATTTAATCGCCGTTTAAAACGATTAGAGACGGACTAACAGCCTGCTAGATGGTCGGCTAAGTTAAGAGAACGCAAGTTGCTGTATTCAATATTTATTTAAATAAATATGTGCTTGAATACGTTGATTGGGAAATAAAACGATTGAGTTAATATCCGTAATTGACTTGTAACACTTATCGTTTTAGACAGCAGGACGAAAATAATTTATGAATGAAATTACATTTGCAGTTTCATATTTGCGTTAATTGAGTTTTGCAATTAGCTCTGTATTAATCACATTTGTAAATTCATGTACATATTATAATTAACATGAATATCGTTGATCTAGTTTTAATTTTATTGGACAGGAATTAAAATTCAAACGTAATTACTAATTATGATAATTATAACTAAATATACAACTGCCTTTGAATGGTTCGAATTTCTGTACTAGCGTGCAAAAATAACGTCCGTTTGATACAAGAAAGTATTGTTTTTGACATTGCTAGCAGAAAAAAGAATTTTAAAAACATTTTTTACAGTTTTTCTGTTTTGAAATTAACTTAAAAATGTTGACAGTTTGTTATATAAATAAATAAACAACTATATACATTGAAACGATTATCTACTCGACCAGAAAATACTCACTTACCGCACGTATGCGGAAAGCAGTGCTTTCTACTCTCGAGTAGGCGGCAAATATTTAATTTTCGTTCATGAAATAAATACAAAAAAAACTTGCTTTCTGTCATCATTGTATAAAGTAGTTATTTATGTACCAAGGGTGAAAACAGGTGTTTCTGGCCCGTGACATGATTATTAGCACGAGGCGCAAAGTGCCAAGGGCTAATAACAAGCTCATGGTCAGAAACGCTAATTTTACCCGTGGTACATACAATATTTTATGCACGACAAAATAACATTTAATTTTATATTCAAAAGATTAAAATATGTACATAGGTTATATGTCAATGTGATATTTTGCAGAATCAAGTATTCACAATAAACGAAAATTGTCATTTTATTTATGTATCCATAAGAATGATTTTTTTATGGCCCTAGGGTCAAAAAGAAGTGTTTAAGCCCGCTTTTCAGGGCTAAAACATATTAATTTTGGCCCGGTCGTGCATAGTATACTTTAATAATAGCAGTTGTAGTAAGATTAATTCATTTATTTATTTATTTATGCTACTCTGTACAATAGGAACTTAATCCCAATTACAGTACAGGGCCCGATCTCACAGAGCCACAGCGTGATAGTTCAAATATTTTTAACTTGAGTGGAATTCGAATTTGAGGCCTCCAGATTCTGTAACACTATCCACACCACTGTACTACATTATCACATACATCCTCACAGATAACATTGAAATAAAATAATAAATAGTCCTTGACTAAATTGCAATTTATTATCAAACATTAAACCTGTTAATAGAACGGATACTCTCAAATATAATCGATTATCCTTGAACGGAAATGCAGTCTCTTCACACTATAAATCGCATTTCCTTTATACGAGGTAAACCAACACCTGCTCTGTCTCTCTCTGCCCGTAGATGTATCCGGCATGGAGTGCGTAAGTCACAGCGCCGTCCACAGATGTTAATTACGTGGACCACCCGTGAGATGCCACTGCGAGCGCCTTGTTAAACGACGACACCGCCGGGGAAAGGTTTATGTGACATCTATAGCTGCCGCTGACGCTAATTGTGAACAGGTATTTTAAGGTTCTTTCGAACAGCCAACAGATTTATTTTTTTATAAAGAAAAATTGGTAAAGCAGATACGAGTAGGTATACTATATGTCAGTGGTGTTCAAACTTTTCGCTATGGCCTCTTTGAAGTCAGAAATTACATATAAATTCTTTCGCGACCCCCTAAAAGCTGGATTTATAGTTTACATAGCATAGCATAGTTCACTTACATAGCATAACATAACATAGCATGACATTGAGAAATGACTAAATTTCATTTCTTACGCTTAGCCTTTTTTGGGAATTATCGATCATTACCGGAATCTCTCTGACAATTGTTTGTTTATGTGTCAAAAATATAAAAAAAAATAAATTCAGTATTCGGATTCTATACTTTCATCTATTTAGTTTCTTAGTCGGCTTATGGATCATGAGAACCCTGGTCCGATTCGCACACCGACAAACAATTTTCACCACATTAAAATTATCCCCGAGGCTCCCCCTCCACTTATATCTTTGGGGGCCGTGATTTAACAGTTGTAACCGCACTTCACGCGCATAATATATCACATACCGTAATATATTTCTGCAGAGTGTTACACTCAGTAATGGGTAAAAGGCGTGATGATATATTTATTTATTTTATTTAGTTTCTTCATTTTTTTTAAGGTATATTTAATAACAAATATTGAGTAGTTTAAGAAATGATATAGTTTTTATTTGACTGAAAGTGATAAAAGATTATTCGGTTGTAGAAAAAAATCATTCTGGGCTCGTATAAACTGTAAGTTCCTTGTACTGAAATTGTAATAAAATTCTTACTGTACAGAGTAGCAAATAAATAAATAAACGTTCAATAAAATCACGGATTTCTATGACCATATCTATTCTTTTATTCTAAGGTCGTCCATGCAATTATTGCATTTCAAAGGTTAATCAACATTCGTTCAAGTTGATTAAACCATTGAACAATCTAACTGTATAGAACTGAAAACAACAGCCTCCTAATCATTGTTGTCGTTAATATACAGTTACTAATTAACAATTATTTCCTCATACGGGGTGGATACGCAAACACCATCTGTTCATATTCGCCACAATCACACAATCAAGCTCTCCTGGCCTCGTGCAGATTTCACGGCTGAGACTGCAGTCTGCAACAGGAATGGAAGTTATCAGCTGATCGTATCGTAGCGTGCCATGACGCTGTGACATCTGCCTCTGCCGAAGAGAGAAGCTACGTGCTGGTTAATTAACGTTAGATCAAGACGGCGGTGCATTGTGAACTGAAGGTGTGCTGGGGAAGGTGATGAATGGAGTGTGGACATGCGATGTGCGTTTGTTATGGAGAGGGAAAATGCGATTGTTTTGCTGAAGACGCTTTCTTGTTTTAATTAGTATTTATATTTTGAATCCGGAGATTCCGAGTTTGAATTAAATTCAAAGTAAAAGTATATAAGCTACCACACTGCGACTCAGTGATGGTAATTTATAGAATAATCATAAAAAATAAGGGTTGTTATTAACTTATCGATCAGTAACAAATAATAATCCAGTTATAGAATAAATATATCAACACGGCTTTTACCCATTACGGGATGTGGCACTCTGCCGAAGCAGATCTCAATAAATGATATATTTAGTCGGCTGTGGGAATTAAACCAGGGTTCTCAAGATCCACAGGCCTACTCGATACCACTGAGCAACCTACCCTATTATATTATATATTATTATTTTTTGAAACCGGCAAGAAAGTGCCTACTTTCCTAACAAATTTTAGTAAAGAAAGTAGATTTTTACTAAAACAGTCAAGTAAAGTACGTAACCAAGGCTACAACAAAAGTAATATTCTGATAGAGTACAAAACAGTCTGGTAAAGATTTTACCTTACTGTTTTGTATTTTACCTGACTGTTTTTGTTGTTGTAACATTGAACACATAGTCTGATGTCAATACAATTCATATAAAAAATTAAATATTTTGAATTATTTATGATTAATTATTTAATAAATTATAAGGGTTCAGAAAAAATAGTATACATAATCCGTCAGGAAAGTGATTTTACTTGACTCAACAGATTAAAATACTCGGTCCGCGGCCTCGTATTTCAAACAACTGCTTCATGTAGTAAAATATCACTTTCCTGACTTATTATGTAATATACTATTATAGAATAAAGAGGTATATATCAAAAACAAAATTAAATACTGATTTAAGGATTTTACCATTACATTCATGAAGCTTCTCTGCATAAGTATGAATAATTTTATTGATTAAATTACCGAATACATTTTTTATTATTGATGGAAACGCAAGTTAGAATTGAAGAGTGTAGTTAAAGTCGCATACATCCTGTAAAATATGAAAGCATCGATGCAAATGATTGATAACATTAGTACCAGAATTACACTAGAGTAAATCCTCACGCACTCAATTACATCAAGTTGAAATGAAAGAAACTTCGACGCTATATCATTGTCGACCGGCATCGATTTATCAATGTTCGCGTCTGATAATCGCGATTCCCGCTCACATAACACGGACCTGCAATGCGTGTGCATCTGTTTCGTTTTTCTATTTTCCCATCGCACTCTTTGATGTGCGGCAGCTCATAAAGAATCCTGTTCATTGGCAATTGGTGCATTTCTGTTTGTCATGTTGCTGACTTGTCTACTGCGGCAGTATTGTACTCTGTGACTCGATGTATTTGTGTTTCAAATTCTTGTTCTGCTTCGGTTCACTTCGATGAAATTGTTCACAAGTATTCTTACTTTCTTCAGGGATTTTATTACTTCTTCACTTGTTCACTGCTCGTATTTCTACAATAAAAATACTATGTGGAATTCAAAGAATTGAGTCTAGTTGTGGAGATATCTACATTTACGTATTAATTTTTGTTGTTGTTATTATACTATGGCCTCTAATATAGAATTTAATATAAAGACAACGTTTCGACAAACAATTTTCACCACAATAAAAGTACCCCTGTGACTCCCCCTCCTCTAATATCTTTGGGAACTGTGATTTGACAGCTGGTAACTGTACTTCACTTCTTTATTTCCTACAGCTGTATTGAAATTCAATAATTTTCTTTTAATTTTCTGTTAATTTGCACAAGTTATGTTCAGGTAAAGATTTTATGACTGTTGCAGTAAACAAGCATCGTCGACTATTTTATTAGATAGTAATTCGCACATTACTTACAGCTATTACTACATAAGTACTTCCATAAACAGAGCCGTAATATTAAATTTCCTATAGAAAGATTCATTGCCGTTTGAAACATACTAATTATGCATTAACAGAAATATATATTTTCAAAAAAACACTTTCTGAAATGGGTTTGAAGTACTTTACAGACTATTTCCCACAATAATTTGGTTTAATTTTGTCATTTCTGTTCAATCCCGTACGTATTACCTGTGGCAAAAGTGAGAAAAATGCTCTATGGTTTCAGAAAAAATAATTGAAATGAAAGATATTCCAAATTAAATTTAAATTATTTTACTGTACAATTATTTAGAACCATTTGAAAGCTGAAAATATATTCGAGTTGTTTCAAAAACGTGACGTTAGCATACTATCAGATAACTAGAACATTGACACAACGAATCGCATTGAAATATCATCTTAATCACCCTCTGCGTAACGAGTTCTTGAGATAAAGCCATTAAAAAAACCTCAAATTAAGAAAAAACCCACGCTTGGAGCAAAAATGAATGTATATGAAGGTTTCCGCCCAAGTTTCTTGTTTCAATTAGCAATAAATCCGGAGCTATCCGGTGTATGCATCTTCACATCGCTTTTCAGTTTCAGACCTCGCCGCTTATATTATAACGCGTATGAGGCTTGTAATTAAAGCACATGTCTTCGTTATTTGTTTTTTGCGTCGTAAAGTTCTGCAAGCGACGAGATCGACACTAAATACATGTCCTTTCGAAGAATATTGACGAATATAAAAAAATAAATAAATATATCATCACGCCATCGACCCATTACTGGGTGTAACACTCTGCCGTAGTAGATCTCGATAAGTGATATATTTTGTACGTACAGTACGGTCACCAGCTGTTAAATCACGGTCCCCAAAGATGTTAGTGGAAGAAGAGATACCGGGGTATTTTTAATGTGGTGAAAATTATTTGGCGGCTGTGAGAATTGAACCCGGGTTCTTAAATCCACAGGCCGACTCTATAACAGTTAGCCACTTACCCCATTCAATAAATATAATAAATAAATAAATATATCATCACACCTTTTACCCATTACTGAGTGTGGCACTCTGCCGAAGCAGATCTCGGTAAGTGATATATCCTCAAAGATGTTAGTGGAAGGGGAGCCACAGGAGTAATTTTAGTGCGGTGAAAATTGTATGTCGGATGTAGAAATTGAACTCGGGTTCTCAAATCCACAGGCCGAATCAATACCAGTTAGCTACCTACCCCATTAAATAAATAAATATATCATCACGCTTTTTATCCATAATTGGATGTGGCACTCTATCGAAGCAGATCTCGGTAAGTGATATATTTATGCGCGTGAAGTGCTGTTACCAGTTGTCAAATCATCCCAAAGATGTTAGTGGTGGGAGAGTCACAAGGGTAATTTTAAATTGGTGAAAATGTTTTGTCGGCTGTGGGAATCGAACCTGGGTTCTTAGGATCCACAGGCCGACTCGATACAACTGAGCCATTACTCCCTTAATGTTGATGTGGTGAAAATTATTTGGCGGCTGTGGAAATCGAACTCGGATTCTCAAATCTACAAGGCGAGTCGATACCACTGACCTACCTTCCCCATTAAATAAATAAATATAAATAAATAAATTAAATAGTTGATTTAATATCGATAGTAGAGTACACTGACTGCAGACAAATAAGGTGTTAAAGATCGCGGAAGTCACGTCTGCAAAAAAACTTTGATAGTTGTTGATGCATTCACACAGTTATTGCAATTTGCTTGCTGTTGAAAACTTCGCTCAGAATATAATGATGTATTACTCCTTTGTTTTATACACTTATTCCACTTATGTTAAAGAAACCAGACGTCAATTCACAGTTAGAATCGGGTACATAAAAATATTAGATATATTTGAAAAACTTACAGTTATTTGTTACTCTGCACAACAGGAACTTAATCCCAATTACAGTAGCTTATAGTGGAAGCCGAACCACTCAGATATAATCGTATTTTTTTGATATATGAAATTGTAAAAATTAGGGGAAAATCTATCGTTACGATTGGATACCTGTGCAAAAACTGGCAACGATTCATCTAATAAAGATAACATGAATCGTTTCCGGGTGTGAAATCAAGACACGTGTGTTCCTAATTAAAACGTTTTAAAAATGTATTTCCGTTACAGTTTTAATTATTTCCAATTATTTAGTATAGGTTTTCATCAGATCGTTATCTGCACGCGTGATTGAAAAGTTGCACGAATTAATAATATAGTTACACGTAGCGGATCGAGTGTTTTGTGACATGTTTAACTGTGCTTACTTACATATTTTTATTTCCTTTTGCAGTTGGTAGTATTCTATTGCTGTGGACATTAACTGTTCTTGTTTGTTTGATAATTGAGCTTTAAAATAAATGAACGTATGTACATCCATATTTGGATATAAAGAAATATATTGACTGTCATATTTTTCAAAAATTCATATTTTTATTTTAAACTTTATTACCAAGATTATTTATTTATTTATTTGTTATACGGTACAACAGGAACGTACTCCTAATAGGCTATTCTGACAGTCCGGCGTTTAAAGAAATATTTAAAGTCTACCAATTTTAGTTGTAAATGTGTTAACAATAATGCTAAAAAAATTATCAAAAGTAACGTATTCATATCTAAAATATTTAATCAAAAATGGAATTATTAAAAACGATCGCTATTGATGTTCTTGTGACGTAGCTTCTAAATTAATTAATTAATTAATATCTAAGACCATCTCAAGAGAAATGCATAATAAAATTACGTAATAACTTTCTGTAAGTCTAAGTTTTTTAATCACAATTCTTTCCTTCATTTCATTACTATCCTTTCTTTTCATTTGCACCAATTTATTCCTCTTCCAGTTCATTTAATTTGTTGCACTAACTCTCGCGAGTAAAATTCATCACCCAAAAGAGAAAAATAAAATGTCGGTTTTCTCCCGTGTAAATCAGGCGCAGTGTTGCCAGCTCCTGCTTAAAAATTCATTAAAAACGATATACCATCCCTGCAACTGGGAATTGTCCCTTTTAATTAAAACTGCCACATGTAGGTGGCAGAATAGTCGCAGGCATAAAATGGACAGCAGGAAGTAATATCAGTCGATACTTTTTTCAAGCAGGATTTGATTTTAATCCGTATTTATTGGCTGTGATGATATGAAAGCTATGTTTCATTCAATGGAATTTCAATGGGGTAGCTTGCCTATCGAATCGGCCTGTGGATTTGAGTACCCGGGTTCGATTTCCACAGCCGCCTAATAATTTTCACTACATTAATACTACCCATGTCGTTCTCCCTCTACTAATATTTTGGGGGCCGAAATTTGACAGCTGGTAATCGTACTTCACGCATAAAATATGTCACTTACCGAGATCTGCTACAGCAGAGTAATCCAGTAATGGGTAGAAGGCGTGATGATATATTTATTTATTTTTATTTATTTTTCATTCAATTAATATTTTGTTGTATTTTGTAAATAAATATCATTAAATAAATATATCATCACGTTTTCTTACCCATTACTGGGTGTGGCACTCTGCCGGAACAGATCTCGGTAAATTATATATTTATGCGCGTGAAGTGCGGTTACCAGCCATCAAATCACAGCCCCCAAAGATGTTAGTGGTGGGGGAGCCACAGGGGTAATTTTAATGTGGTGAAAATTGTTTGTCGGCTGTGGAAATCGAACCGAGGTTCTCAGGATTCACAGGCCGACTTGATACCACTGAGCTATCTACCTCAATTTTGGTTTTTCATTAAATTGAGGAATTAATTTAAGCTGTTGTTAGTGCGATAATTGATTATATTAATCAATCAAATTGTCTTGTAAGCTCTAATACGAGCTTTAATATGAAATTAATTATTTTATAGATTTTGTTACAAAATGTGTAATCATTCATTTTATTTATTGATTAATTGAATAGAAAGTGAAATGTCTGTCATATTATTTATGATGTTTAATTACAGCTTTAATTACTTTTTGCAATAAACCAAACATGAGGCATTTAAGATTTCATTATATTTTGTCATAAATTTAATTTGTTTTTTAGGTAAACATGTGGTGTTTTGTTATTAATTATTTAATTAAATAATTCAATGAAGACTTGTTTTACATCAAATAAAGCTCTATTATGCACTAACTATTTATATTCGTCATAGCAAATATGTAACTAAAATAGTTATTTATGTACCAAGGGGAAAACAGACGTTTCTGACCCGTGACATGATTATTAGCACGAGGCGCAAAGCGCCGAGGGCTATTAACATGCTCAGGGACAGAAACGCCAATTTCATCCGTGGTACATACAATATTTAATGCTCAATAATATAACTTTTAATTATATGTTCAATAGATTAAAATATGTACATAGGTTATATGTTAAAATGACATTTTGCAGGATCAAGTATTCACAATAAACAAAAATTGTCATTTTATTTATGTATCCATATGAATTATTTTTTTATAGCCCTAGGGCCAAAAAGAATTGTTTAAGCCCGCTTATTAGGGCTAAAACACATGCATTTCGTCCCAGTTGTGCATAAAAATAATTGTACGTCGAAGAATAAAGTACGTCATTTCCTCTCGGAAATGCATAAAAATATTATTGTTTTTGAGTGGTACATATTCCACTATAAACTGAAGACAGGAGTACTGTAATTGGGATTAAGTTCCTGTTGTATAGGGTAGCAAAAGTATAAACTGTTGATCTGTTATTTTTTGTACTGGCAGTACGATGGTGTACCACACTACGGTTCGGTGCATCCGATCCCTGTACTATAATAGGGATTAAATTCCTGTTGTGCACAGTAACAAAAATAAAAATAAATAAATATATGAATTATATATTCAGAGTAAAAATTATTTGGGTTCATGCCTGCGACAATGTTTCTCATAAAATATTCGTGGTATTTTCCATTTATTACTCGCAAGAATTTCAGAGCGCTTGTATTAAGTACCAATTTATCACAATAAAATCCCTATTTAATGTACAAAGACCATCGTTCTTAATAGCGAATCATTAAAAATAATTTGTATCTCCTGCGTCGGTAAAAGGCTTACGGAATCCTGTGTTAAATTGGGTGAAACATAAAAATTTAGTTTTACTATCAGATTGAATGGTGTCATAAAAAGACTTAAAAATGTCTCTCTTTAATAACGATAGACATACACAATAATGATACGGCCGAATGGTTTACATGTAGTTTATAATATTAGAAATTTTTAATTTATTTTAATTAATTCTGGGATGCTGTAATTATTAAGTCACTGGTAATAAATATATTTGCGGCAGATACCTACAAAATAATTTCTACAATACTTCTACTGTAAGTTACTCATTACTGACAAAATTTAAATACAGTAAGTGGAACTGTTTTTGCATAGCTGGTTTCCATCAGGATTATAATATTTACCTACTATCCACCGTGGACAGTAAGTAAATATTATAGATCAAAGTCCTGTTTAGTTTGACAACAATTTGACAGCTGTTAATTTTGAAACCTATTTTTCTGTTCCTTTCATTTGTGCAGGTATTGTAAAAAATAGCCTAATAACCTCGAACTGTAAGTGATTTTTTAGGTCGCAAATGTCACTTACAATTCATAATACGTAATATACTATTTAGTTCCATTGGTATTTATACTTAATAAATAAATAAATATATCATCACGCCTTCTACCCATTACTGGGTGTGGCACTCTGCTGAAACAGATCTCGGTCAGTGATATATTTTTGCGCGTAAACTGCGGTTTCCGGTTAAATTATTATTATTAAATTAATCAGTGGTATCAAGTCCAACTGTGTTTTTGAAAATTCGGGTTCGATTTCCACAGCCGGCAATCAATTTTCACAACATTCAAATTACCCCTGTGGCTCTCCCACCACTAAAATCTTTGGTGGCCATGATTTCACGGCTAGTAACCGCACTTTACGCGCATATATATATATATATATATATATATATATATATATATATATATATATATATATATATATATATATATATATATATATATATATATATATATATATATATATCATTTACCGAGATCTGCCACGGCAGAGTGCCACCCACAACCAGAATGGATAAAAGGCGTAATGATAAATTGTTATTCTAAATTGTTCTGATAACACTTTACTTGTTTACCAGAGTCAAATTTTTGTCAAAACATTTATTTTATTTTCTAATTGTTTACAGAAATAATAAATTATAAATAGCTCTTAAAAATAATAATACTTTCTTATCAACAAATTTTTATTTTATTTTGAGTGACCAATTAAATTGATTTATTTGTTACTCTGTACAACAGGAACTTAATCTCAATTAAACTAGCTTATAGTAGAACTCGAACCACTCAGACACAATCATATTTTTTGGATATAAATTGATGCTGGACTCAAGTTTTATCGAATGCTTGTATGAAGGAATATCTGACGCACGTCAATAATTTTTACTGAAAACTTAATTTATATAATCTTGTATTAAACATCAGAAAATTATAAAAATAGCATATCATTTTTCTTCATGCATGCTCGCTTCGGTTGAAATGACGGCTTTCCGTATCACGTAGTTTGCGCGATATAAGTTATAATAAATGTTTTTAACCAAAGCAATAATGATAACTTTCGATTAGATCGCTTTGCTGGTAGCTCGCTGCAAGCAGAGTCGCCTTTCTAAATAACTAAAACAACGAAAATAAATTCTAATTGCAAAAATTTGCAATTATTTTCAGTAAGTCGAGATACTTGTTAGAGGAGCCTTAATCTGGAGGTTTGCTTGGCAATTATGTTATTATTTTAAGTGTATCTAACCTTTGTTCTGAAAAGTTAATCATTTTTGAGAAAATAATCACGATTACTTTAGTATAATTGTTACGATATTAGCAGGATTTTCTACTATCAAGTTTAGCACGCTGTTAAACGGTTACAAATTAATTTAAAGAGAAATATTTTAAATGAAGTATAGAGAAAATTTAATTTTCTATTACTTTTATTTGAAACATTTTTCTCTAAAATAATTAGGAAACGTGTAACAGCGGTATTTATAATTATTAAGCAGGAGACTTCAACGGTGCGTCAAGCGACGAAAAATACATTATTATTGCAAACGAACTGTTTTTTTAGATTATTGTTTGACGTTTCTCAAAACCAATGAAATGCTTCATCGTAAGTCACGTGTTTGCGTTTTAACTAATCCTATCATTATTATACTGAGAATAAAGCTCTAGTAATTATTCCTGGGAATAATCTCTGTAGGTGCTTTTATTTGTGACAAATGATAGGTAGTTGTCAAATAATTATTTAAAATTGTCAACGAGTCAAGTAAAATGTGTGAAAAAAATCGATTTAGTTCCGTTTCAAATGCAGAAATACACCAACAAATTTTGGAAACAACTTGTAAGAATACAATAAGTAATCAATCGATATGAACCCAGTTCAAAATCTTTTAAGTTAAATGAATCGACCTCAACAGCTAAGTCAAAAAATAATCTAATTAAATATAACTCGAGAGTTGGATAAATTAGAAAATAATTCTCAAGTATCTTTCTCAAACTTGTTGCCATTTGGCAATAACCACTCAAGCCCTACGGGCTTTCGTGACTATTACCTGGCAACAAGTTTTCCAAAGATCTGTCAAATTATTTCAATTTATTCTCACTCTTTTATTATATTATTACTGAAAATATATTTGTGGGTATGTTTTGACGGTTGGTAACCGTGCTTCAAGCACAAAAATGCAATGGATAAATGACATAATAATAATAATAATGGCGTTCACAAGGTGTAAATAACCAAGAACATATATTTACAATATACTTGCGTAACTAACTTATCAGCAATAAAATTTATACTACAAATTTATTTCCCATAACACACAACTCATGAAGAAAATAGGTTTATGCGTCTTTTATATCCAACAAATATAATAAACAATCGAGAGTATTTGCCCATTCACATAACATACACCGCAATTGCGGCAGTATTAATATTTTTATCAAGACAGCTTATCTTTTGTGAGTGTTTTCTAACATCTGGAATGTCTGTGTCAGGTTGCTTACTCACGTTGTGTCTCTTTCACGCCGAGTTATAATGCTATTCGCTCATATGGCACTTTCAAATGCCTTTAGTGCTATTTATGACACGGTGCGGACTCACAAGACTGGTATGGTAACCGACAAATCTGTTCCAGTAATGTAAAGGACATTGCAGCAATACTTTTACACAAAGGATTGCTAGTGCTTCGTGCACAAGAGGGAAGTTTTGTGAGAAAATAAATAAATATATAAATATATCATCACGCCTTTTACCCATATTACTCAGTGTGGCACTCTGCCGAAGCAGATCTCGGTAAGTGATATATTTATGCGGTCTCCAAAGATGTTAGTGGTAGGGGAGTCACAAGGGTAATTTTAATGTTTGTTGTCTGCGAATATCGAACCAGGGTTCTTAGGATCCACAGGCCGACTCGATACCACTGAGCCACCTACCCCATAAAACATTTATTCTAAATTAGAAAACCTTCAACTGTGTATAAAATTGTGTGTGCACCATGGGCTTTAACGTGTTTTTAACCCTCGACTAGTGCCTCGGATTCAAAATCACTTCTCATGCTATAAAAGCTTCATTACGCCCTTAATACATAAATAAATATTATTTATTTGTTACTCTGAACAACAGGAACTGAATCCCAATGACAGTAGCTTATATTGGAATCCGAACCATTCAGACGACGTCATATTTTTTGGCTACAAGTTGAAGTGAGCGCGATGTCTTGCATGGTAAACTGTCTTTTTGTACTTTCGCATTATTTAAAGCAGTATAATTACAATGCTTAATCATGCTTGAAAGTTCAGTATGTATATTAGCACAGGTGCTGATTTAAGTTTTGCAATTACTTAACTATACCCTAGCCGGAGTGCTGCTTCATCACGGCTTGTTGAAACTTTATTAATATATGCGCGTCTGCAAGTTTTAATTACGTCACTGAGCCCTACATCAAAAGGACCAGGCTTCTTCACTTGTCCTTTGTGGACTTAAGAGTTAAACACCACAGAAGTATGCGCTCGTCTCTTGTTTTACCTCTCCTACATTCATTATCAATAGAACTACTCAAACTGTCAAAGTATTCAGCTGTATAAATCTATGTAAAATATGAAGCGTTCAATAACTTTTTTTTTTGTTTAGATTTATGCACGTTCGTGATTTACAATTCAATTAACAAAGTTAAAATTTATTGCTTGAAAAATCACGACATGAAATGTTAAATTCACCTCAAATGGAATTCTATTTAACACGAAAATATTCATTCGAACAGCCACAAAACGAACATTACAATAAAAAGCACCTGTGGAGATTCTAAAGCCTCACACAGACAGAGAGAAATTTAATTTAATTTTATTTATTTATATTACTCTATAGCAGTGGTTTTCAAACTTTTCGTAGCCGTGACCCCCTTGGAGGCAAAAATCACAAATATATTCTTTTGCGACTCCCTTACTTTTTATGTGATCAAAACTTCAGTTTGTAAAAGGCTGATTTAATAATATACATTACATAGAACCACGGTTTCAGAAATGAGTAAAGGAAAAATTTCTCAATAAAGTGCTTCTATCATGACAGTGTCATATATGTATAGGTAACCGAAACAGTTCATAAAAACAAGTATTTAATTTTAAATATGGTGTAGGTTATAAACAACCAACATACTAATATAGAAACTCATGAAAAATAACATTCAAATTTCATTAAAATATGTCGTAAATACTTCCATGAAAGTACAAACTTAAGGATTATAATTTAAAATAATATGACACTAGTTATGAAATTAAGGATTTCATCAATAGATTCCACATATATTTCTGCGTAGATACGCATATTTTTATCCTCAATATATATATTTTTTTATAATTGCCGGAGTCATTATCGCAAAAAAATCGGCTAATGAAAATGCGAATTATTTTGTTAAACCAGTTTCAAACTCGAAAAAATTAAAATAGACTACGAGAAATCGGATGCCGTTGAGCGCATCTTTATATCTTTCTTAGTTTTCGAGTAACAACGATTTATAACTTTTTTTAAATCTCAACTTTAAAGACTCGTATTTCGAAAACTAAAAGAGACATTGAAATTCGGTTTAAACGAGTGTATTTCTCGTGCTCTAATTAATATATATTGGAATTTTAAAATTTTTGAAAATTATACTAGTTTTGTACAGAATGAATATAAAAAGCAGCATTTTAATCAATGAAAAACATCATCTTCCTATGTTTGTCTACAGTCAGCTCTACGTTAACGAACTATGCAACGATCGACGCATACTCGCTATTGTACAAGTTCGCGACGAAACACCGTACAGTCGACGCCGGCCGTCGGACGCGTCTGTGAGTTATGACATCGTGTGTCTTCCGGTGACTCCGGGCTCCGTGTTCCGTGTAAGCTCCGGGGACGTGACTTACGACTCTGTGAAACGTCAAGAGTGCCACGATAGCAATGAAAACAGTCAAAAAATCATTAATGTACTGCGGGATTTTTATTTTTCTTAAAATGACGCTTTTATTAGGTTCCCACAATTCTACTAAGCTCCCATTTATCAAATGATTGTTAAGTAAATGTTAAATAAAATAAATAAATATATCATCGTGCCTTCTACTCATTACTGGGTGTGGCACTCTGCTGTAGCAGATATCGGTAAGTGATATATTTAAGCGCGTGAAGTCAAATCAGGGCCCTCAAAGATGTTAGTGAAGGGGAATTTTAGAGAGGTGAAAATTGTTTGTCGGCTATGGGAATCGAACCGAACTTCTCAAATCCACAGTCCGACTCGATACCACTGAGCCACCTACCCCATAAAATACATTCACATTAAATGTTAACAGCAATATAAATTATATGTATTTTCCTATATTTATCAGGCAAATAATTTTAACATAAAGATAACAATTGAATGAAAAACTGAGCATATGTGATGAATATGATATTGAGAAAAATATATGGGATAAGAGGCTCAGTGGTATTGAGTCGGCCTGTGGATTCCGAGAATCCTGGTTCGATTCTTACAGCCGATAAACATTTTTACCACATTAAAATTACTCCTGTGGCTCCCTTCTTCATTACATCTTTGGAGGCCGTGATTTGATGGCTGGTAACCGCACTTCACGCGCATAAATATATCACTTACCGAGATCTGCTTCGGCATTGGGTAAAAGGCGTAATGATATGTTTATTTATTTGATTTTTTTATATGTCAGTTGAGCTGGTTTGAGCATGTGTGATGAAAGATTGGAGAAATTTAAAATAAAAGATTTATGAATGTGGATGAAGTAAAATTGTTGGAATGTACGTCAGAGATTAATTGCGGGAAGAATCTAATGAATAAAAAACAACCATTTTTCAGGGTTGTAATTAAAAATGTCGAAATTGTAAATGAGCATTGTCGTGTCTGTTTTTGTGTGTGTGTTTTGTATGCAGTGGCAGCACTGATGAGGGACGTCCGCATGGTAGCCAACTGTCAAGTGCGCTAACGAATATCCCTACATAACTCTCAGGCTCGTTATTTTCCCCCAGTTCTCAACTGGTGTATTTCTCACTGTAAATTGAATATTCCAGTGTCAGTCTGTCACAGTACAGAGCACGCAAAATGCTCTAGATTTTGACCCGGGAATGACTGACGATGTAGCGGTGCTTGAAGTGCCAGGAGAGGCAACGTGGCGTCAATTTGAACAATTGCATCTTGTTATGGCGACCATCACTCATCTGAGATTCGTTTGTTTTCCTAATTGCTTTGTTATCATTCACTATTACTATTAACTTCAATTAGAAGAAACTATAATAGTTATTTATAAACCACGGGTGAAAACAGGCATTTCTGGCTGCTTTGCACCTCGTGCTAATAACATGCTCAGGGTCAGAAACGTGTGGTATGCACAATAAAATAACATTTAATTATATGTTCAAAAGCTTAAAATATGTAAATAGGTCATATGTCAAAATGACATTTTGCAGAATGAAGAATTCGCAATAAACAAAAATTTTCATTTTATTTATGTATTCATAGGACCATGGACCAAAAAGAAGTGTTTACGTCCGCTTTTTAAGGCTAAAACACATGCTTTTCGACTCGGTTGTGCATAAAAAAATTAATTTAGGAAAAATATTATAAATAAATGAGAACTTTGGAACTATGGAAGCTTCATAACAACCCTAGTTAAATTTCACCTTCATAATGACACTTAGTCCATTGCTATCACCTCAAGAAAATTAAATTCAACACCGTCTAATGTTCCCATTCATAGCTAGCTAGATTTACCCTCACAAAGGTCGTGCATTTCGTTTATAATCAAAGCCGGTCGAAGGTCCGCTTTGTTGCTTCTCAAGATTTTCATAATGATATGAAGCTCATTACTTTATTGTGATGGTAATATACTTAGGGGAGAGTGCATTCTAAGGTTGGCAATGGAGACTCTAATCAGCAATGGATATTTTTACATAATAGGACTGTGTATGGTAATGAGGTAAAGAAATTTATTACTGGATAGATATGATTTTGTGTAATAATGTTTACTTAGTTTCCAAGATGCAGAAAAGAATTTTATCGTTGAAAGCGTAGGATTTTCAAGGCAAGAAGAAAGAAAATAATTTGATACGAATCATTCTATTAGTAAGGAACGTTATCTTGTAAATATTCTGTCATGTTTCATGTACCATACGTCATCGTAATGTCTTGTATTTTCTCGTTTCCTTTAATGGCAAATTTTTTGTAATGTAACTGAAGTACAAGAAATTCAATATCCTTGAGTATATGTATCTTCATATCTCGTTTAGTTTTTGAGATATAGTCCTAGGAAAGTACAAAAACCTAATGAGGTAAATTTGGGTGAAATTCAAATATTCTTAAAAACTAAACAAAATATCAAGGTGTGCTCACGGGCATTGTGTTCCTCGTGTACGAATTAACATAACATTTTTTTTTAAATAAATTTGTAAAGATTTTTTTTTTTTTAATTTTCTTAAGGGGTACCCCTTAGGTTTTTTTCGATTTTAGGCCAATTTCAGACTATCTGTTTTAAAATTGTTTCTCGTACGATTATTGTAACGAAAATTTACATACATACGTACTTTGACCCGCTGAATCTAGTGGTAAAATCCAAAAATGTGTATGTCTTCTAGTTTTTGAGATATTGTTCAGAAACTGTTGTATGAGAAAATTGTAGTAAAAAAAATTTCAAATATAAAAATTGCTGAAAATTTGTTTATAAGTTAATTGAAGCACAAAAAATTCAATGTCGTTGAGTACATCTTCATATCTTATTTAGTTTTTGAGATATAGCCTCCGGAATGTACAGAATTTGAAATTAGTAAAATTTGGAAAAAATCTATTTTTCGGAGGCTATATCTTAAAATCTAAACAAGATATGAAGATGCGCTCAACGGCATTGAATTCCCCGTATCCGAATTGACTTATAAACAAATTTTAAGCTAATTTGAAGCAATTTAATTTTTTCTAAATTTCTTAAGGGTACCCCTTAAGTTTTTATCGATTTTAGGCCAATATCAGACTGTTTGCTCTAAAATTGTTTCTCGTACGAATATTGTAACGAAAATTTACATACATATGCACTTTGACACGCTGAATGCAATGGTAAAGTACATAAATGCCTATGTCTTTTAGTTTTTGAGATATTGTTCAAAAACTGTTTTATGAGAAAATTTTTGTGAAAATTTTTTGAAATATAAAAATTGCTGAAAATATTTTTATAAGTTAATTGGAGCACGAGAAATTCAATGTCGTTAAGCGCATCTTCATATCTCGTTTAGTTTTTGAGATATAGCCTCAGGAAAGTCGTAAATTTGATGTGATAATTTTTTGGAAAGTTCAGCCCTTCTGGAGACTATATCTTAAAAACTAAACAATATATGAAAATGGTATTGAATTCCTTGTATCAGAATTGACTTATAAAGAATTTTAGCAACTTATTTTCTTAAGAAATGTTCAAAAAACAAATTGCAAAAAATTTGATTTATATCAATACGGGTACGAAGAATTCAATTCCATTAAACGCATCTTCATATTTTGTTACGAATATATTTATCTAAAACTATCATTCAGATATTTTTTAGTTTGTTAGTATATATTAGAATCTCAAACCCTCTGACACAATCGTATTTTTATATAATTTTAGTTTATAGTCTTAGTTGTTTTGAAATGGTTGTTAATGTAAAATATTTTAAGATTTTACAATGTAAATGAGAGCGGAATATTAAAGTTTAATTAAAATTGAAATTCTTGTGCACATCGTTGTATTTACCCTGCCTGAGTAAATAGTCAAACGATATATAAAATCCAAATTCGTGTTTGCCAAGAAAATTTGGAGCCATTGTGTTAGAGTGTTCCCCTTTGTAAACAGTGCTTTATGTCAAGACAAATACAGTCTGTTCCTACATTTCGGCCCTTAAACTTGGCTGATCCCTTAGGGCGTTCTTAATAATGGTAATCTTCGTATTGTTTGCACAACATCAAATGTAACAACGCATAAATGTTTACTTGACATTAACCAGTCAGACGAAAATAAATTCTTTGTATAGTGCAGCAAGTTTCTTCCTTTCTGCATGTGATGATGACAGGATACAGGAAATATTGTAAGGGGTGTAACAAAGTTTCAATCAAATCCATACATTTATTCCTAGGTCGTTCATTTCTTACCCTCAATTTACAAATACCGGGTGGTGCTTAGTAAGGGTGAATATAGGGATTTAACATGTAAAATTATATGTTGTAATTTCTTGCTTTCTTAATTATTTTAAGCAAAATGGCTTCAAATAAAAGATTAAGGGCATAAAATTCTGCAAATCAATAAACAATAGTTATTTATGTACCAAGGGTGAAAACAGACGCTTCTGGCCCATGGCATGATTATTAGCACGAGGCGCAAAGCACCGAGGGCTAATAACATGTTCAGGATCAGAAACGCTAATTTCACCCGTGGTACATACAATATTTGATGCACAACAAAATAACATTTAATTATATATTCTAAAGATTATTATTTATTATGGGGTGGTTAGCTTAGTGGTATGAAGCCGGCCTGTGGATCCTGAGAACCCTGGTTCGATTCCCACAGGCACAATTTTCATAATTTCAAAAACTACCCCTGTGACTCCTCCACCACTAACATCTTTGGGGGCCGTGATTTAATGACTGGTAACCGCACTTTACGCGCAAAATATATCACTTACCGAGATCTGCTTCGGCAGAGTGCCACACCCAGTAATGGGAAGAAGGCGTGATGATATATTTAATTTCAAATGATTCAAATATGTAAATAGATGAAAATGTTTGTCGGCTGTAGGGATCGAACCAAAGTTTTTAAGATCCACAGGCCAACTCGATACCACTGAGCCACTATCCCATATTAACCATTGTAATTTTAATTTAATTATAATTTTCTAAGTAAATACCTAGTAATTGATCTAATTAAAATATAAAGAGAAAAATTGTAATATCGCCAAGTTAACGCATATGATCGAAGTCCAAAGGGTCCCAGGTTGAAAACCTGGCACTATCCCAATTTGTCTCTTTACAATTTCACTTTAATTATATTTATTTACTCGTCTTAATGATTAGTATATTATTGATTGTGTTGATTTAGGTATTCCCTCCCTAATTGCGGACTCTTGAGTTTTACGATGATTCCTGACATAATCCTGAGTGCGGCGTGATTATTTCACAGAATGGCGGCCACGGCCCGAACATATTTACGAGCAGCTTGATTAATGAACGTTAAGCGAGCTCGTAAACCTCCTCTAATTAATTCTCCACGCTCGATCCACGGTTTATGACTTTGCGAACATCTCCAGCGAGAGTTGCTCCCCTTCGAGCTCGTTATGGTGTTTGTGGACTTCATATTGCTAATTTCTAGAGAGCGCGCTAAATCTGTAACGCGCCAGTTTAGGTAAACAGTCATGATTATCGACAGTTGGCTTTGTATTTTAGAGAAAAATAATTGAAATAACATAAATAAATATATCATCACGCCTTTTATCCATTACTGAGTGTGGCACTTTGCCGGGCCAGATTTTGTTAAGTGAACTTAGGATTTTAACATGTCAAATCAAAATTTCGTAATTTCCGGCTTCCCTAATTTTTTTAAGCGTAAAAGCCTGATATAAAGGTTTTAGGGCATAAAATTCTGCACCTAAACCAATAAACAAAATTAATTTTGCATGCTTTGTAACGACATAAATTAGATCTACAAATGACGAAAATTGCCTCAAAACTATCAATAGCCATGGAATTGGAAAAACATTAAACAAATGTTTTACGTTTTATCTATCAAAATAAATGAAATAATAAAAAAGAAATTATTTTGACATATACACACACACGCATATATATATACGAATGTGCGCGTGAAGTGCGGTTACCAGCCGTCAAATCAGGGGTAATTTTAATGTGGTGAAAATTGTTTGACGATTTGGTACCACTGAACCACTAACCCCATTAGGGTAGAAATAAAAGCTAGTTCTTAAATAGTTGAATCGGTTGACAGTTAGAAATAGGAGTGTGCAAAAAGCTGTGTAGTTTCATATGAAATTAATTAAAATAATGACTTAAAATATAATTAAAATTCCAGTTATAATTATCAAAATTTGAGGTCAAACAACATTTCAATAGTATAATACTATCTTTAATTATTAATTTGACGATTTCTCAACGTACTATGCAGACATAAAATAATTATCTAACACAAATATCAAAACGTTAGAAAAAAAAACAATAAACAATGGTATCAAACCAGGACCAACACATTTTTTTAAATCACTCTAAATGACTTGCAAAGCTAGTGAAAAATATCTCTGCTTCCGATATTGCAGCATTGTTTATTCCAGTCGACGGACTGAGTTATAATTTCCAAAGCACTACAGCAATAATTTTAATACACTTGGGCATCTATAACTACATTGATTCAGTAACTTTTTATTCAAAGTCCCGTGGCGCACAGCAGTTAGTGTTATAGCAATTTAAAAAGAACCTACCGCTTCAACTAAAGTAAAAATAGTCACTTAATAGTTATTTATGCACAACCGGGCCGAAAAGCGGGCGTAAACACTTCGTTTTGGCCCATGGGCCATAAAAAAAATCAATCTTATGAATACATAAATAAAATGACAATTTTTGTTTATTGTGAATACTTGATTCTGACTTATGTATATATTTGAATCTTTTGAACATATAATTAAATGCTATTTTATTGTGCATAATGTATTGTATGTACCACGGGTGAAATTAGCGTTTCAGACCCAGAGCATGTTATTAAATCACGGCGCTTTGCGCCTCGTGCTAATAATCATGCCGCGGGCCATAAACGCCTGTTTTCACCCTTGGTACATAAATAACTATTAACTATTAATATTTTATGCACAACAAAATAACATTTAATTATATGAAGAAAAGATAAAAAATATGTCCATAGGTTATATGTCAAAATGACCTTTTGTAAAATCTAGTATTCACAATAAACAAAAATTGTCATTTTATGGCCCTAGGGTGAAAAAGAAGTATTTAAGTCTATTTTTAAGGCTAAAACACATTAATTTCGGCCTGGTTGTGCTTAAAAGTAAATTTTATACACGATTATAGATTAAATTATTTAAAACAGTGGTATCTACTTTATAAACCATTTAAAACTATATTATTACGTTTACAAGTACTAAACAAAACATACTGACACACAAATTCGCTTCAACATCGCACAAATCTAGCAAGAACATAGAAAGCGCGCGTCATGTCTTCGGCAATGGTGTTCGGTGTGTGTTCGTCGCAAAATTTATGAGATTCTCAGGCGACGATGCAGATTTACAGCACGAACATCTGTTACTTGCAACACCGGCTCGAAGAACGAGAAGCGAGCCCAGCGCACGTGACAGTAAGTCTCCGGAATTGTCCGGGTAAATTAATTTTCCACGGGATATTAGTTTGTTTAAGTGCGAGGTATTTTAATTGGTTTTAGAGAAAGCAGCTAGAAGATTTCGTGGTTACTGAGATTTATAATTATTTTGAAATATTACTGATTGATTTTTACTACCTAAAATTTTTAATTTTAATTTTTCAGTATTACCTTTTTTATGAATGATGGCAGTAATAGTTAGAGAGCTAGGGTGCAAAATAATGTCTAAGACAAGAATGTTTTTTTTAACAGATTATGTGATGATAAATATGAAAAAAAGAAAATTAGATTTGGGAACGGGAGGCAACTATAGATGGCGCCGATGTGAAAGCGCCCATTTTAAGGGTGGTTGTTGACATATTTTTGACAGGCTAATTTTCAGTTTAAATTATAGACTTTGGTATAATTAAGTAATAAAAATGGTAGACAGAAGTTTTGACCGGTGACGTATGCGCGACAAAACCGGTCAAAGTAGGCAGTTTTTATGGTGTCGTGTGTCATATTACTACTTGTTCACGACGAATACATGACAAGAAAATTATTGACAGAAATTATTGCTGGTTGCTAATTGGTGACAGAAGCTCAGAAAGTGGACTGGTGTAGGGATCAACAACCACCCTTAAAATCCGCGCATTCACATCGGCGATAGCAATGGTGGTACAACTAAATTGAACATCCTTTACACCCACGCCCTCTAAGATCCACAGCAGGGTGAATTTAATGAAGAAATGTTGAATGAAAGTATAGTTCAAAAATATAAATAAAACAAAACTGTGAGTTCTGAGGAGGCAGATACATATCATAAGTAATACAGTGTCACTCACTTTACCTTGCAAGAGTTCTGTAAAAAGGAGCGTGAGAACTTATTCAATTATTTTAATTTTAAAGTCATTTTTACACCACGCACTTACATGGTGCAACGTAGCATAACCATACAACACGTTAAAAAGCACGAATCGTCTTCATTCATTAAGTACCATTTTTATCAAAAAACTGTAGAAATATATCTCGAAATTTTTCAACTTTTGTCGGCGCCCACAAAGAACTCTATTATGATAGATTATAATTAAGAATAAACGGTATATTATCTTAATTATTTCATTGTAATCTCCAAACTGAAAATCTGTTTATAATGCCTTCTCTGTACAATCAGGAGTCTTTGTAATTTGTCATTCGCTAAATTTAAGTGCAACCAAAATTACTCTTTAATCGTCTGTTATTTCGTTGATTTCCAGAAATTCGAGAGATAGTTTTTGTCACGTCACTGCAGTAAATAAATGAGCATCGGAACAAAACCGTTCCTCCAACTGCCACTTGTTAATGATGGGATGTTCGTGCTTTGTTTCAGTTTTACTTAATTGTAATTTATGACATGAATCTAAAAAGTATAAATAAAGGCCAGGCTGTGCATTTTGATAACTAACAAACGTAAAAACAATAGTTGAATATCCAGGGTAGAAAGTGAGACATTTCTTTCGGAAAAGCATCTGAGGGAAGAATGATATTTTCTTTACAATATATACATATAATTCTTTTACTCATTACTGGGTGTGGCACTATGCTGCAGCAGATTTCGGTAAGTGATATAGTTAGGCGCGTTAACAGTCCTCAAAGATGTTAGTGGAGAGATACTTATAAAGGTAATTTTAAGGTGGTGAAAATTGTTGTCTGCTGTGGAAATCGAACCTACTACCTCACACGAGACAAGCTTTTATGAAAGGAATTATGACATTCCGAAAAAAAAAATACCGATTACCGGTACAAGATTTAAAGTTAACCCTATTTCCGCTAAAACAGGAAGTGACATGGGCATCCGCAGAAGGGCAAGGAGGGGTGCTCATCCCCATCTAGCTATTAACTAACCAAATACAATATAAATATTTATAAATATAAATATAAAAATATATCATCACGCCTTCTACCCATTACTGGGTGTGACACTCTGCCGTAGCAGATCTCGGTAAGTGATATATTTTGCGCGTGAAGTGCACTTACCAGTCGTCAAATCACGGCCTCCAAAGATGTTAGTGGTGGAGGAGCCACAAGGGTAGTTTTTGAAATTATAAAAATTGTTTGTCGCCTGTGGGAATCGAACCAGGGTTCTCAGGATCCACACCCCATTGAGTAATCTAAGTTTATTAAATATACATAGAGATAAAATATTAGAAAATAAGAAAGGTAAAACTGATAAATCGGAATTTATTGAAGAAGAGGTGTCAATTTATGGAAGAGATATATATTCGAAGATTATTTTTCCTCTTTATTCAAACTCCTGACGACAAAGAATAATAATTTATTTCACAACTTTCAATTTTGGGAAAGTGATACAAAATTTTTATTACTATCTTCTTTGCTCAATAATATTTTTTTATATCACTTAAAATAAACAAAATATTCATGGTGGCGTTCTTACGATAAACAGCCTGTATGTGTAAGTTTAATTAAAAATACTTGTTGAAGTCTAAATAAAAACTTGACGAAGTAAATATTTTTCCTCATATTTAATTAATAAAGTAACATTTTCGTCATATTTCTCTTAGTCTGTTAGTCTAGAGATGTAAAGATTTAATTACAGTATAATATTTTCCGACAATTTTCACAGAAGCATCTTGGAAAGCATGTAAAACATTCGAGTGTTGCTCCACCGCAATCTTTGCAGTGAGTTTCAGCGTAATCTTCCACCGCTAAACGCCGCTAATTAAATCTAATTAAAGCAATTAGTAGCATGTCTAATTAACTTGATCTTTGCGAATGACACCCGCCATCATCTGGCTTGTAATGACAGAAACGTTGTTGCTGCAATTATACTTTCTTTTGTCTGCAACCCTTGTTTCATTTTTATTTGCAAACTTCAAAGATGGAATTTTTATTTAAATTCTTTGCAAATTCTCTTCATAAACTTTGTTATGACGCATATATTAAAAACATGCAAGATATGCAGTGTATAAATAGCTAATGAAATCAAAACGCAATAGAATAACAAAGATATTTAAAGTAGATAATAAATTGCATGTATTTTTACCCATAAAATAGTTTATTGCGCATTTACAGAAATAACTATTAATGACTCATAAAAAGAATCCCATTTATTTATTTATTTGTTAACAAGAAAATAATTCTAATTGCTTGAACCAATTGTATTTTTCATTGGCTAATAGCCTATTCCAACAATGCAGCACTTAAAAATATATTAAACACATATCAATTTTAGTGTGGCACTCTGCCGAAGCAGATCTCGGTAAGTGATATATTCATATGCGTGACTAGTCGTCAAATCACAGCCCCCAAAGATGTTAGAGGTTGGGGAGCCACAGGAGTAATTTTTTTTAATTGGTGAAACTGTTTTGTCTCCCTTAACAGGAACTTACAATAAAATAAAAAACAGGGAAAAATTATATTGTGTACGTAACTAACATAAAATAATGAAACTTTTATGAAACAGACTATTTTAGAAAACTTGAACATTTTTTGTCCCACAAAAACTAAGAATATTACAGTATTAGTTCCAGTAAAGAAAAAGTAAATTTGGAAGGCTTCACGCTTAGTTTACCATTACATCAAAGAGTGTATTAGTTTCGCATAATCTCAAGAAACTCCGAACAAAATATACAATAAAAATAAATTATTTTCATCGCGTCTCCATCTATTTTTACCGAAACATCAAACAGTCCTTGTTGTAACAAGGAGCAATCAATAGGGAACAAAAGAAAATCAAAATGACATCGAGAATTACATCGACATCGACTGTTTCGAATCGTTTCACTTGAGTTGTGACGCTGAGTGGCCCGAAAGAATTGTGAGAATTTCGGTTGGCTACACTGTACACTAACCTGTTCGTTTTTTGTTTCCTCAGGGGTGGTAAGAGAACAAATGAATGACTGGCTTACCTGTAACAAAAGAAATAATCTAATTTAGTGATTGTCGACCAGTTTCTCAGAACTTCTAACTTAATAATACTGGATTTATTTTGACAGCAGTTTTAGAACGAGCTCTGCAATTACAGAACAACCCCAAATACTTGAACTTTGAATATGTTTAATAGTCATATTTTTGGGTGCAACAATTCTGCAATCGCAGAGCTTTGTAAATAATATTTGTGGGGTAAATATCAGCAAATATGATATCATGATATATTTATTTATGTTTGAATAAAACAAAATATAAATTTAAAAAACGTGAAAGCGCAAATGAGCTCGGCATTCTTTTTCACCGGACACAGGTGTAATGCAGTGTCACGCGTTAATCACAATATACTGTTACATTTACAAATACGTCACATTCATCAAACAAATGCCGTCGCTAGATACGCTACACAAACCCGAAACACACCGGACAGAAAGAAACAAAAAATCACCGACACATTTAAAACAAAATTTTTATGTGCTGTGATAACGGTACGGCTTCCCACGATATCAGGTATGAAAAATGTGTGTAATTAAAACGGGCCGCTAATATTCCAAGCATTTAGCGACGGTGGCGCCGCGGTTACATCAGTGAACGCGGAGGGAACGAGAACTACAGCAGGGGCTGCTACCTGACGAGGATAACGTACCTATTTAATTAGGAAAAAATATTATTATGAGCGCCGTGAAAGCTTTGTTCTTGCAGATCTTTTATGTACGAAATTCTGAATGTAGATGAAGCGAAAATAATAGTCAAAATAAATAAATATAGCATCACGCCTTTTATCCATTACTGGGTGTAACACTTACGCGCGTGAAGTGCGGTTACCAGCCGTCAAATCACGGCTTTCAAAGATGATAATGGTGGGAGAGCCACAGAGGTAATTTTAATATGGTGAAAATGATTGTCGGCTGTGGGAATCGAACCAGGGTTTACATAATCCGCGGGCCAACCCGATACCACTGAGCCACCTACCCCATAAAATGGTAGAATTAATTGCATAATTCATTTATTTATATAATGTGACGGTGGCGACATCAGTCGTCGAGTGGCGAAACTCAACGGTAAAAAACTTTCTCTTTTTGATACAATATACGTGGATAGTTCTAGAACATCATATTAGTTTTTTAAATGAAACTGTAATTTTTTTAAAAGTACATGAACCAAATATGTGCGTTTCTGAATGACAATAGCTATAAGCCCCGTGTATAAGAACTTAATTTACAAGCGAATATATTTGTTCACAGACGGTGAATGTGTTTCATATTTTAGCAGGATACGTATGACTATCCCATGTTTACGTACGCCGAGTTTCATTCATATCTGTAAAAATGTTTTTCACGCTAGAACTACTTTAAATATACTACTATGGAGAACAGGAACTAAATCCCAATTATAGTACAGGTTCCGGACTCACCAACCCGCAATATAATATATTTTTAGTTTTCGTGGGAATCGAACCCGGATTATCATATCCACAGTCCGATATGCATTTTGGAGAAAATATAAAAATATTTTTCTCGTTTACCGTTATCATAACCTAAAACTTATTACGTAGACATCGCATCCAGCGCTTAGCGCTTCGCGATAAAAAATAGCCTAAAGCGATGTTATTTGTGGCTCGGATAAGGGCGACAGGACGCGTCTCCCCTTCCAGGGATAAGGGTGGGGGAGGGTAAATGCAGCGTGAATATTTGAAAGGGGTTGTGTTGTTTGTTAGTGTCAAATAGGTAGACATGTTTAGCAAGCTTATTGCCATGTACGTTACGTTGTTTCGACTTTTTGTTTTAATTTGACAAGCTAAATTTCGGGTTTTTGTTTTTGGTGATTGACACGCTTTTGTTCTGAGCTTGAAATGTTATTAAAATTTGACAGGTGGAGTGATGGATTCAATTTAAATATTTTATTCTGTTCACTCATGGTAATATAATAATTTTTATTTTATTTTGGCATCATAATAGTATATTAAAGAACTAGTTTCATAAGGAAATCTGTTAACGTACGAATCCAAGTTACGGGCCTTATGAAACGTGTTCTTTATACTATTTTTTCTAATGAGGTAATTTTATAATTCTGTTCGATTTAAAATACTGCGACTTGCGAAAAATATAAGTTGGTGTTTTTCATCAGTTGTATTGGTAGCGCTTCTCATAACAAAACCAATAAAAAAAACAATTTTTTTGACAATTAATCCATGTTTTTCTCTACATTGTGAATGTTGTGAATTTTGTATGATTATAGCATATTCGTGACATATCAAAATCGTGATTTGTGGATAAATATTAGATAACAAAATAAATTTGTTAAAAACGATAACGAATACATAATTCCAGAATCCTTTATTTTGAAAATCAAAATAAAATAAAATATTGTATGTATTTCGAGAGCATAATCAAAATTATAGTACTCGGAAAATTCTCACATTTTCTCTTTTGATTCTGACCTTAATACATAAATAATTATTTCATACCGTCGAATCATAGTTAGAAAAATGGATATGTTAGTAAAGATGGTGTGAGCATGTATGGAACGCATGTCGAATGAAAAAAAGAAGACACCTGCTAAATTTATTCCAGCATTACTTCATAAATCAACCCTGCAAAAATCATAGAACATATAAACCAAATCTCATTTTAATCGTTGCCCGAAGCAACCCCCTCCCTTATCCCGCATTCCACAATAACAAGCGAGTGTCTGGACAGACACAGCACACTGCGATTGTAATTACAGCAGCGCCGCGGGTCGCCAGTTGCAGCTATTGCAGCTGCAACTGAGCTAGTGTTCTGTTTTATCGCCATGGAAACAAGATTGTGATCAGTTGTTTGTGAACGCCTGCAACAGAAGAGATACTGCGTGCACTGGAGAACTGGATGGCTGGTTGCTGGACTCGTTATGGACACTGGTATAGAAATCCAGAAATTGTTACTGTTGCCATTAAATATATCCGGATTTGTTGAATTTAATTTCGAGTAGGAACCGGAAAACATAATTTTCTCCACTGTACTTTAACAACTGGTATCCGCCTTTCTTATTTTATATTTGTTTGTATACTAAATAAATAAATAAATAAATATATAATCACGCCTTTTACCCATCACTGGATCAGGCACTCTGCCGAAGTAGATCTAAGTAAGTGATATATTTTGCGGCCATCGGCCGTCAAATCACAGCCCCCAAAGATGTTAGTGATGGGGGAGCTACATGGATAATTTTAATATGGTGATAATTGTTTGTTTGTCGACTGTGGGAATCGAACCAGGGTTCTCAGAATCCACAGGCCGACTCGATATCATTGAGCCACCTACTAAGGGTTGAAATTAGCTGTTTGAGAATTGAGGCTAGAGATGCACATAACATTTTTTCTACAATCAGAAATTAAGATGAGTCTGTTTCAAATTGTAATTAATAAAAGTTTTGAATTTTGACATTTGTGGTCTGCAGAGAACCGCGTTACCAATAGCAATGGTCTTTAGAGAACCTTGGTCTGCAATTGTTTACTTTCTGTAACTAATGGCCAGTAGTACCAACAAAATTTAAATTTTAAATTTGTTTTAAAACTATAAAAGAAAATGGAAGTTAGATGTCATATGCTTCGATATGCTTTTATTTATTTAAACTAAGTTTAAAATTGAAGATCGTTAATGAGTTTTGAAATACTTATTTTTTGTATTAAGTTCGCGAAATAATTGTTTCTTTGTTAAATTATTTTGCACAAAAAGAAAGCCCTTTTAATACTAGATAGTATATAGTAATAGTACATGTTTTTGACATTGGTAGCAGTAAAAGTCTATTTTTATTCAGGCTAAAAATAACACTGATTTTAAAAAGAAGAAACTTAATTTTTTAATTGAAAAATCATGTTATGTAAATTTTTTATTTTTATTCGTACCATAGTCTACATTCCACAAAACTTTTATTAAAAACCTCCGGAAAAATTAAATTGGCAAAGAATGTCAAATATTTAAACTACATAAAATCCAGGGTTGAAAAATAACACACCCTGGTGAACTACGCATACGCACTCACCCCATATCAGATAGGGTTGGTTTATGTATCAAGGGCGGCACTAACGATCTTAATTAGTATAATTAAGCACATGTTTTATGATTCGCACGTTGGTATGATTATTTCTACAACTCTGTAGCTGATTTGCGCTCGTGTGTTGGCAAGCCTGCGATCGTATCTGCCTAGTGTGTTGCATGAAGAGAGCGTATTCAGTGAGAATTTATTTCTTTGAAATGAAGAATTGGATTTGAAACGGAAAGAAACTAATTATACGTTTTTTTTTATCAGAAAATTTGAAATAGTGGATTTTTGCATGATATTTTTCAGGATTAATTACTTGATAACTTGAAACAAAGGACGCATTATTTCCGACTGTCTAATATTTACTTTGAAATTACACATAAATTTGATCGTATCTTGCTTTGTTTTTGAGATATTATAGTCTACGGCAGTGGCTTTCAAACTTTTTGGAGCCATGACTCCCTTGGAGGCAAAAATCACAAATAAATTCCGTGGCGACCTCCTTACTTTGTATGTGATCAAAATTTCAGTTTATATTTCATAATTGTAATAAATAAAATTTTTGTTCTTTTTATCTGGTGTACTGTACCCTACCACACGCAGAAGTACAAAACATTTTGACATATAACCTATGTACATATTTTAATCTTTTGAACATATAATTAAATGTTATTTTGTTGTGCATAAAATATTGTATGTTAGCGTTTGTGGCTCGCAGGCGCTTTGTGCCTCGTGCTAATAATCATACCACGGGCCATAAACGCCTGTTTTCACCCTTGATACATAAATAACTATTATGTTTTTATCATTAATTCTCTTTACTTCAATTATGGTATAGGAATGTTTGGCAAAGATTAACTAAAGGATGAATTTAATAAATAACTTTGTTAATTTATAAATATTCAATGAATACTTCAAGGATTCGTGTTACCCCATTAGATGCGATACAACGTGATGTTATGTATGTACAATTTACCCATCTTGTTTTTGATGCAGTCCAATTATTGCACTTGTAACATAATTGCAAACAACATCCCATACAACAGTTTGATACAGGTGTACCGTTTACAGACCAATAAAATGTCCTAAAACACCAACCAAATGACCGCTTTGCAATAACGGCTCGCGTTATCGTTATGAATGCACGGGCGTCCGTCGAGTGGGGCACACAGCCGCGCTGGTTCCCATGACAATCGTACAGGGATGTTCACAGCGGATATGTTAGAGAGATAATGGTGTTACAAGGCGCCGACTTCTCTAATGGTGTTCATTAGCATATTGTGTTTGTTCTGCCTGTTACAATAAGGACTTGTATTAATTTTCATTAATTTTTGAAGTGCTAATGTCAGGATAAGGTGCATTACTGCAGCATGTATTAGGATAATGAATAAATGTATTACATTAGTAACCCATGGGGTCACTACCCATTCCTTGGCAATCACTTGTCTACATAATCACTCACCCTCAGTTTCACCGACTATCTCAACTAACTTACGCCTACGTTTTTAAAAATATTAAAAGCTGAATTTATGCATAAACATAAGCATAAAGAACAATG
This sequence comes from Pterostichus madidus, assembly GCA_911728475.2. Classification (NCBI taxonomy): domain Eukaryota; kingdom Metazoa; phylum Arthropoda; class Insecta; order Coleoptera; family Carabidae; genus Pterostichus; species Pterostichus madidus. The sequence continues at coordinate 216,232 of OU452304.1, forward strand.
TTTTATGTAATTTTAATTATCTAGATTGTTATAAAGTATATTTGTGACAAGCTTTATAAAATACAACGCATATTAGGGTAGTAATTGCATATTAGGCAAATTAAACGATGATATTAGACTGTCTACTTTTTTTTTATTATGATTGTTTGGCACGTACCAGCATTTTGCATACATATGTGTCGCTTTTACATTATTTTACCATTATACCATATTATTCATTTATCACGCAATTTGAAAATTAAGTCTAAATATATAATTATTAACTAACAAAAATATACGTCACGAATATTGCTGTGTTCGTAAATAAATCTGTAACTAGTCTGGTAAAACAAATGATAAATTAGCTCTTGCAGTTCGCATCGCAATCTCCCGCGCTGCGTTTGTTAAATGACAAACATTTTAATCCGTGTCATTTGTACGGAAGCTCCATTTTTCGTGACATCACGTCCTGTTGGTTTGCAGGTCGCCTCACTCAGAAAAAAACGTATTTCCTGCGACGACAAATTGAATCTCATTCTTTATGGCTTCTACTTCCGACTGCAAACAGAACAGCATCGTGTTGTGACAGTTCTTGGCGCCATCTTGTCCGGAATTTATGGGTTTATCTCTCTGTCGCGTAATTATGTTGTTTTGCAAGGGGATGCAAGATTAAGCACCACTGGAAATCTAATTTTTCGAATACTTATTGGTTTTATTTCTGTATTCATCAAATAAAATAAAAATATGTGTCATTACGTCTTTTACCCATTACTGGATGTGGATATTTATGCGTCCCTCAAAAATTTTAGTGGAAAGCCACAGGGGTAATTTTAATGTACTGATCTCAAAGAAATATACAAGCTTGTATAACATAAATATAAATATATCATCACGCTTTGTACCCATTACTGGGTGTGGAACTCTGCTGAAGCAGACCTCGGTAAGTCATATAGGCATTTATGTGCGTGCAGTGCGGTTACTAGCTGTCAAATCACAACCCTTAAAGATGCTAGGGAATGGAGAGCCACAGGGATAATTTTAATGTATTGATCAAAGGAATAAACGAGCATGTATGAAAGGAATTATGAATATAAATAAAGCTACAGCTTCTTAAGAGATAAAAACATTACAAATATCTATATCTCGATATAGATTCGAACCCGGAACCTACATTGTGTATTAATTAAGGAGACATTATCAAATTACAGTATAAAACTCGTAATATCTTTCTCGTAAAGCGACAGCGCAACCATAGTGGTACAACTACCCGTATAGGTCCTCTAATCCCCTTCATCTCCATGATCTGTATTGTTCAGAGTCACCTTGGTAAAACAAAGCAATGTTCTCACAAAGACATCAAGTGCGTGTTTTCCCTCAGCGCAGACGCAGCGTGATAATCCTATCATAAAGCATAATCGCGGGTAGAGCATCTGCCCCACGACGCTCAAGACCCGCGTCATGATAACCTGGAGTACAGCGTCGCGGCGCTGCTGTTTAACTTGCAAACGAGGCAGTGAGGCGCCGTGAAACGTCGGGAAGCGACGCCAGCCAGCAGTAAAACGTTTAAGATGATGCGAGGTGATAACTTGGACAGTGGCGTTCGTCAGAAGAGATTGCCCTACTTTGGTAAATATATAATGCTGTTATTTGTTTTATGGGGTTGGTGGTGCAGTGTTATCGAATCGGTCTGTGGATTTGAAAATACGGGTTCGATTCCCACAGCCGATAAACAATTTTCACCACATTAATACTACTCCAGTGGCTCTCCCTTTATTAATATCTTTGGGGACCGTGATTTGACGCCTAGTTACCATACTTCACACGCAAAATATATCACTTACCGAGATTTGCTATGGCAGAGTAATAGTATAAAGCGTGATGATAATTTTTTTTATAAGCCAATTCGGAGACAAGAAATTCAAAGACGTTGAGAGCATCTTCATATCTTGTTTAATTTTACCTCTTTAGATTTTCGGATTTCCCGAGGCTATATATCTAAAACTAAACACGATATGACGATGCGGTCAACGGCATTGAATTTCTTGAGTTCAGTTAATGGACAAACAAATTTTCAGCAATTTAATAAATTTTTCACCAATATTTTCACATAAAACGGTTTTTGAATAATATCTCAAAATCTAGAAGACATTTTAACTTCCACATTGGATTTAGCAGATTAAAATACATATGTATGAAAATTTTCGTTACAATATTTGTACGAAAAAGGACTTTATGGTAAATAGTTCTAAAATCCTTAACAATTTTATAAAAAATTAAATCGCTTAAAATTAGCTAAAATTTGGATATAAGTCAATTCGTACACGGGGAATTCAATGCCGTTGAGCGCATCTTCATAGCTTGTTTAATTTTTAAGATATATCCTCCGGAAGATTTAAACCGTCCAAAAGTTGACCATCAGATTTTCGACCATTATAAATTACTGTATATCAAAAAAAGAAAAAAGTGTTTCCGGCGCCTATGTGACAGATGCGCTGTTCTACTTACAGCAGCTTCGGGTCCCGAGCTAAAATTTATGGATTTCATATTCCCGAGACGCGCAGAGGCTTAAAGACACATTCCGCCGTCACATCGGATCTCCGGATTCTCTCACTGTCGCTCCGGGTTCCAGTTCCGGGCTCCGGATTGCTCTGGAAGTCAGGAACGCGACGGTCAACGGTTATTTCGAGCTTATATTAAAATCATTGTGTCTTGTTGAACGACTCTGTTATTTTTAATAATGTGTGTAATGAAGTTAAAGACGGTTTATTAAATTTGCATCAACTGCTACTAACCAAGTTAATATGGTGTTGATTAAACAAAGGAACTGTCGCAACTTGAATAATAAATAGAGAAATAAAAATAGTTTTTTCTACGACTACTATTAAAAGTTTATATTTATGCTTTTAGTTGTCAATGTAAAGTTCCTAGTTACTGAGGAAGAAGCAAATAAAAACATTATCGCCCGTCTTGCAGGGCAACGCGAGATAAAAGTGCCTACTTCCCTGACCAATTTTAGTATCACAATTAAAATAATAGTCTGGTAAAGTACAAAACAGTATGGTAAACACTTTACTTTACTGTTTTTTTTTGTTGTAACCTTGGATGCATAGTCTGTTTTTAACACTTTGCATTATTTATGATTAATTATTGATTAAATTAGACGATTTCAGAAAAAAATAGTATACATAATACGTCGAAGCCACATATATTTTTGCGCAGATATACATATTTTGTTCTCAAAATATATATTTTTAATCACCGGAATCATGTTCGCAAAAAATTCGATTAATGCGAATATTTTGGTTGAACCAGTTTAAAAATCGAAAAAATGTATAATATGGTTCTATATAATTCAGACTACGAGAAATCGAATGTCGTTGAGCGCATCTTCATATCTTTTTTAGTTTACGAGTAATAGCGATTTTTGACTTTTTAAAAATCTCAACTTTGAAGGCCTATATCTCGAAAACTAAAAGAGATATTGCAATGCGGTTTGAACGAGTGCATGTCTAATTAACTTATACTGAAATTTTAAAAAAATTCAAAATTTTAATTTTTTTTTCAAAATTTTCTTTTGCCTATATTTAAAAAAATTGACGAGATAATGAAAATCTGTAAACACCAGTCAATTCCTTGCAAAAAAGTACATATGTATGTAAACTTTCAGAATTTTTGCTCCTCGGATACAATTTTTAGAGCAAAAAAACAAAAAATGGCCAAAATTTGTAAAAATCTTAAGGGGTACCCCTTCAAAAATCTTCAAAAAACAGTGATTTTTTTATTTTTTGTAATAAAAACTTTATTTGCGTGAATTTTTGCCTGAAATTTTACATACCTATGTACTTTTATGAGAGAAATTCATTGGTGTTCACAGATTTTCATTATCTTTTCAACTTTTTGAAATATTAAGAAATGAAAATTTGGAATAAAATGTTAAAATTTTCAAAATTTTCAAAATTTCAGTATAAGTTAATACGAGCACGAGAAATACACTCATTCAAACCGCATTTCAATATCTCTTTTAGTTTTCGAGATATGGGCCTTCAAAGTTGAGATTTAAAAAAAGCCTAAAATCGCTATAACTCTAAAACTAAAAAAGATATAAAGATGCGCTCAACGGCATTCGATTTCTCGTAGTCTGAATTATATAGAAACATATTCACGCACATAAATTATTACCGAGATCTGCTTCGGCGGAGTACCACACCCAGTAATGGGTAAAAGGCGTGATGATATATTTATTTACATTTATTTATTTAAAAATATCTATCACGTTACGCTTTAAATAACCATTTTAGGAGACAAAAAAGAAGGTTTAAATATCCAACATACGCTGACATAATCTCCCCTTTCTAACCACTCCCGTGTGCGTATCTTCCGCTAATCCGGAAGAATTCCGGTGGCCTGGAATTTAAAAATTCCGGGCGTGTGTAACAGGATTACGGCGGCGGTAAGTCATGGGTAATCCGTGCAATGATTGTGCACTCTTCGTTCGCGACCCGCACTCATAATTTATGTAAAGTTGACGTACGCCCCTGGGCTAATGGCTTGAGGGAAACTGCCCCTGAACTATCGAAGATACGGAGAGATAAGATCAGCGAAGGATTACGCAAAGTGCCTTTTGATAAATGAACTTGAAGTTATAAAACTTTAAAGTTTGATGAAATTGGTAGTCAAGCGCGGAAGACCATCAAATTTGCGTGCTTTTATTATGATTAGGTTTTTTAGAATTGCGCTATCATCTATACTATTAAATTGGGGTAGCACGAGCCCTTCACATTTATACAACAGGTTTATCAAAAGATTAACATATGTACATAGGTTATATGTCAAAATGACATTTTGTAAAACGAAGTATTCACTATACATAAAATTTGTCATTTATGTATCCATAGATATTATTTTTTAACGGCCCTAGGGCCAAAAACAAGTGTTTAAGCCCGCTTTTTACGGCTAAAACACATGCATTTCGACCCGGTTGTGCTTAAATACTGTTTTGTTCCCAATGGGGGATTCAAGTGGTAGAGCTTTTTAATATATATTTATTAAAATAAATTCTTGACCGTACATCATATTTAATACAATATAAAATCATACCATAAATGATATCTTTATTGCTGAAATGTGAAAGTGTAAGTTGAATAATTTAAAACGTTCGCACTGCCATATTGCAATGACGTAGTTGCATTAAGCCAATCACAGAGCTTTGTCTGAAACGTTTGTCGGTGCTCAAGAAGACGAAGAAGAAATAAGCATTCAGCATTCTACGATTCTACCAATGACGTATAATACTAGACGAATTATGTCGTATTCAAGTCAATGCAGTGTTGTGAAGCAGAGAGGAATGGAATAACTTGATGGTCCACCGGATGCGCGGCAAGGAGCGAGTACACTTTGATGTTATGCAAGTTGCTCCTTGCCGCACACCCGCCTCACCAACCAGTTATTCTATCCCTTTCTGACTCACAACAAACGCCGATGTTATCCGTCTAGTTATGCTTTGTCTGAGGATTGTAGTGACAACGACAAGTTACGTGTTATTTATCTCTGTCTTATCTGTCTCTGTTTAAGCTAAGATGCAACTACGTCATATTAATTTGTTTCGAAAGTTTAAATATTTTTATCATGCTTAATACAAGTTTTTTTAAAAAATAAAAAATTTGGGTATAATTATTTTATTACGTAGATTAATATATAAAAAATTCAAAAAAGTCTTGAAAGGCCCATTGCACAAGCGCAGTTACAGTGTAACTCTGAGCCTCCTACGTTACAAAGACATTAATGGCGACCGTTTTGAATAATTCACTTTTTAATTAAATATTTTAGATATTAATACGTTACTTTTTATCATTTTCTATGCATTATTGTAACACATTTATTTAAAGGGTTGGTGGCTCAGTGGTATCAAGTCGGTCTGTGGATCCAGAGAACCTTGGTTCGATTCCCACAACCGACAAACAATTTTCACCACATTAAAACAACCTTTGTGGCTCCTCTTGCACTAATATCTTTCGGAGCTGAGATTTGACGCTTGGTAACCGCATTTTACGCGCATAAATATATCACTTACCGAGATCTGCTTCCGCAGAGTGCCACACCCAGTAATGGGTAAAAGGCGTGATGATATTTCATTTTTTATATTTATTTACAAGTAAAATTGATTGATATTTCTTTAAACGCCGTACAGTTGGTATAGCCTATCCTACAAGCCAACACCGAATCTATTTTTTTTTAGTTTGAAACAGGTTTAAAGCCATATATTTAGAACTGAAATAAGCTGAAAGAAATTTTAATGAATGCCAAAATAACGAACTAAATCCGCTTGTCCCTATTAGGACCTAAAGGACAAGGAAAAAAGTCACTGCAATACATCCTGTTTTACTAAAAGATTTTATAACATTTTAATATTAATTTTCAATAGTAACGAATAATGAATGTACGTATAATGTTTGTAATATAAATGTGATGGGCCGGTGATCATTTTATAGCACACCTTTATACCCTGTAATTATAGTACTAAAATCCTCTTTTAAGACGTCATAAACAGATGATATTAAAATTAAACGCCAAGAAATAGGATTAAAAATAATCAGTTGTAAAACGAAACCCTGGACATTTTATTTACGTGCATATAAATTGAAAGAAGCCAACTGTAATTAACAGAATTTTTAAGTGCTTATGTTCAAACATTTTAATAAATAGCCGATAAAAATGTCTCGAAACTAATAAACACTTAACCGAAAGTTCAAAATCGGAGCTTTTATGACTTTTAGATCGTAAATAAACGTCTACAAAAAAGCACTTTACCTTTACAAAATACCACACTGCGTTCCAACCTAAAACGCACCAGAAAAAATAAAATCATATTCAATTCTTCAATCTTTACCACATAGCAAAGACTCAAAGGTGTAGTGCCAATATTAAGTCCTTCGATTCCTGAGTTCGAATCTCACTCAAGCTAAAAACATATGAACTATCAGTCCGGCAGTACGGTAGGGTGGGTAGCGTTACGGAATTTGAATTCGGAGATTCCGAGTTTGAATCCCACTCAAGCTAGAAATTATAAGAACAACACTCTACGGTTCGGTGAGTTCGGACCCAGTACTGTAATTGGAATTCAATTCCTGTTGTACAGAGTAACAGAAATAAATAAATAAAGAAATAAATACTGTGACTCGGTGAGTTCGGATCCTGTACTGTAAATGAGATTTAGTTCCTGTTGTACAGAGTTGCATAAATAAATAAATATAAATATATCATCACGCCTTCTACCCATTACTGGGTATGGCATTCTACCGTAGCAGATCTCGGTAAGTGATAAATCGGTTTTTTTGAAAATTCCAAAAGGTTCCTTAATTTTTTCTTGACTGTGGGAATCGAACCCGAGTTCTCAAATCCACGGTCCGACTCGATATTTTAGTAAAACTAAAAACAACATTTGTTATTGCATTGTTACGGTTTAAAGCATGACGTAATTGTCAAACTATTTGACACAACCTATAGCTAGTCCTTCTAAATATGCATATTCAAATTCCAAATCGTCCCTAGGTAATTTTTAACAACGTAGTAATTTTTTTACGTCCAAAACCGGGTGTTACTTTTACCTGCGATGCAATGCTTATCACTTCGATCTAATTAAGGGGCGCTCGACATTTGCATACCTCCAGCCCTTGGCTCTTGCCCTTAGGGCACGTCGATAACCTTTAGTACTCACGAGGGCGGCTACCCTTAGCCTGAGGGCAAACGATACAGATATAGTAACGCTGACTCGAGACAAGAAGGGATAGTGTTAGTTGCTTTGTCATAACTAGCGTTAAATGTTTATGTGGTCATTTTATGCTTTGACACTTTTAATTACAATATGTCAGATTACTTCATAAAAACGATTTTAATTATACTGAAATAACAGCATGGAAAATACAATGCAATATGAAAAATTGTTATTTATATAACAAGTGCGCGAAGACAAACTTTGTACATGAGCGCAATTTTAAAGCACGAGCGAAGCGAGTCCTTTAATTTGCGCGAATGATGCAAATGACGTCTTCGTGCACGAGTTTTGTACAATGCTTTTTGTAACGAGCAAAAATTATATAATCGACAATGAGGAAATTTATTAAATTTAAAGCTTGAATTTATATTGACAGTTAAGTATGTCATGAAGTGACATTTGTTATTTCAAAACAAATTGTTTATTTTTTTCGTAAAGTTTGTTAAAATACATTTGTTTAATGGCGTTATAAGCCACATTGTCTCTATTTCTTTTATAAATGTTAAAAATGTGTGTATATACAATTAGCGTTTTAACAGTCAAAAATGGGTGTTTTTTCAATTACTTTGCACACTAGTGCGGAAAATAAAACTTTCCATCGGTTTCCAAGGTAATGTGAACCTTATTTTGTATGATGCGAGTACACACAAATATATGAATGTGTCAAAATAGTTTAAATTCCACTATAGGCTAATTAACTAATTTTTTCAATAATAGCTATTATTCAATACATAAAATAAATAAATAAATATATCATCACGCCTTCTACCCATTACTGGGTGTGGCACTCTGCCGAAGCAGATCTCGGTAAGTAATATATTTTGCGTGCCCCCAAAGATGTTAGTGGTGGAGGAGCCGCAGGGGTAGTTTTTGAAATTATGAAAATTGTTTGTCGCCTGTGGGAATCGAACCAGGGTTCTCAGGATCTACAGGCCGACTTCATACCACTGAGCTAGCCACCCCATATTTTATATTTTATATTTTTATGTTTTTATCCTTCATTCTTGTTATTTCGATTATGGTACAGGAGCCCGTTGTATAAAATTCCTGTTGTGCAAAGTAAATCAAATCATATAAACACAAGTATAAATTGTCATTATTTCCAGCGACAAATTTTATGGTTATTTTTTCCTGAACAACCCCCTAAAAATTCCAACGCATTGTAGAACATTCCAGCTAACAGGGGTGCCAACATCCGCATCCACACATCACAATTTTCCCCACTCGACATCAATATAAACAGGTCTGCGTTACGCGACGCATCCATCACATGAAAATGAGAGCGTCGGGCGACGCCGCCTGCGACCAACGAGCCACACCTGGTGACGTCATGGTCAGGGGTCACGTGACATCCATCAACACTCGCTGCACCACGGATTCATCACACTAAGCAGGGGTTCATAAATTATTTGGAAACTAAAATATTCTCGTACATTTAAATGTTATATTTTAAAATTGTATAATTATTATTTTCTAAATAAACTTAGTCAAATTACATTATAAAGTGAAAAATTGGAGTACCGCCAGAATTTGAACCTTAGTTGGATAAAGCATATGACCCAAGTTCATAAGGTCCCAGGTTTAAATCCTTTTGATCTTTATAATTTAAAAATGAATAAATAAATATATCATCACGCCTTCTATCCATTACTTGGTGTGGCACTCTGTCGTAGCAGATCTAGGTAAGTGAAATATTTTTTTTGCATGAAGTGTGGTTACCAGTCGTCAAATCACGGCCCCCAAGGATGTAAGTAGAGGGGGAGTCACAGAGATAGTTCTTTTTTTTAATGTGGTGAAAATTATTTGTCGGTTGTGGAAATCGAACCCATCTGCCCCATTTATAATAATTATAATTTAATTATATGGGGTTGGTAGCTTAGTGGAATCGAGTCGGCCTATGGATCCTGAGAACCCTGGTTCGATTCCCATAGCCGACAAACATTTTCACCACATTAAAATTATCCCTGTGGCTCCCACACCACTAACATCTTTGAGGGCCGTGATTTGACGCCTGGTAACCACACTTCACACGCATAAATATATCACTTACCGAGATCTGCTTCGACAGAGTGCCACATCCAATTATGGATAAAAGTCGTGATGATATATTTATTTATTTTATAATTAATTATTAATATTAATATTAATCCTGATTACAGTACAGGATCCGCAGTACGGTAGTTCATATATTTTTAGCTTGAATTGGATTCAAACTCAAGATCTCCTGATTTGAACTGCCTACACCACCATACTGCCGGATTTATTGCATCATAATAAAATGATAGGAATAATGTCTCTATTTTCAAGAAAAATACAATCTGTATTATTATCATAATACAAGCGATCAAGAAAATAGTAAATCGTTTTATTCGCCTGGCGTATAGACCAAGTTCTAGTTCGCGTGCGCGCCCAGCTGCCTGGCGACAGGCGCTCTGAAATACGCCATTACGATCACATAAACCTCGACAACCAAAAAATAAACTACACATTGACATAATATATTATACATCCATTCCCCGTGTGTAAGATGTAGAATATTGCCAAAATTGGATTTTTTCTCTTGTTTTTTCCTTGAACGATACAAAGCACGCACAGATTTTTGTTTTTATTGCTGATACGAAAGTTTTTTCCCTTCTTTGCATGACGTTTTTTGTGCGTCGTAGATTTAATAAGGTCGATTTTGTTCGGTGAAATATATCTTGTTGTTTTATATGTTTTACATTTGTTTCTCGTGTCGAACTTACGTGATATTCATTCAGAAAATCAGCAAGAGAAATCTTATAAATTCGACAAATAAGTTATCTCAATACTTATTTACTTCAATAAAATAAATATAAATAAATATATCATCACGCCCTCTACCCATTACAAGGTGTGGCACTCTCAGATCTCGGTAAGTGATATATTTATGCGCGTGAAGAGCTTTATTCTCAGTATAATAATGAGAGGATTGGTTAAAACGCAGACATGCGACATACAATGAAGTACTTCATTGGTTTTGAGACACGTCAAAAAATAATCATTCAAATATTGCACCAGATTCCTATGGTTCTATTAAGTTTTATCTGGATGGATGACGTAAGGCGATCTTTAAAACGTTTTCAGTATAGTATATTAGTTATTTTCACCACGAAAAAATCTTTTTGTCCGTGGCAGCATTCCTGGCCCGTATGGCCAGAGATTCCTGCCACTTATCTGTTAATTGGTGACATTTCCTTCGCCCACATTCCCGACCTTTTGGTCCACAGCTCGCTTTGCTCTAAATCTGCAATATCTCTCTCGCCACGTAAATTCTATTCCACGAACGCTATCCCTTTGTGTGTAGAGCAATAATAGAACATTAGTGTTTGGATATTCGGAATAATTGGTTTTGTTACACTGACTTTGATGTATTGTGTGGTTTGCGAAGCTATTATACTAACGATTTTATGCGGAATACTAGAGCTATCATGAATAGAGAACATATTTTCATAACTGTGGAGCAGAAATTCAAATTGCAGTTTTGACTAAAAGTTCGAAAAATTGTTATAGATGGTAATGTATGATTTATATTAATAACTTGTATTTATTGTTACGGGAAATCACCCCATGTGTTTAGGGATATTATTATTTAACAAGCATAATCTTTTAATTTTGTAATATTTTTTTAGAACATTCTCTTCAATTTTAATAAATTTTCTTTTATTTATTATTATTCTTGTGTTGATTATTTTTGTTTATTTTTTTCTATTTTAGCGGTACTTTTAGTTTGGTTCTATGCAGTGGCGTACGGCGAATTTTAGAGGTGAATGTGCATTTTTTTTAGAGGTTAGGATGAATTCATCATATAATAATTTTTTACATTTTTTTTAACAAATTTATTTTGACAAAGGGGCAATATTTTATTGCCCCTCGGCAAACGGCAAATGTGAACTTTCGGTTTTCAACTGATAGTTGAAAAAGTCTTTTTTCTGCTCTGTCGTAGAAAAAATATATCACTTATCGAGGACTGCTACGGTAGATTGCCACATCCAGTAACTGGTAGAAAGCTTAATAATATATTTATTTTTATTTATTTAATCATTCCTTTTCAACAGTAACTAACGATAAACTACTTCATCTTTCTTCTTCTTCATAATTTTAATTATTTTTAATGTATAAAAATTCAAGTAACATTTTGAGAAGCACAGGCATTTCCCACTAATGGAAACATACGTAGGCGACACAATATCACATCACGGAAACGTAAAATTGATTTCATCTCATACTATCCAAGGATAAATGTATCCTGTGCATTGTGAGGCTTCTGTAAAGGACTCGTATCCTGTCCACACATTCTCACAGATAACATCTCTCCACTTGTGCCTGGAGATGCTGACGTGAGCACACATTCACACTGCAGCACAATTGTGCATTTAATGTAGTTTGAATGAGGTATGCAATTAGAGTAATCAATGAAATAAGATTCAAAGAACTGATTCGGATAATTGGAGTGTTTGGAAACTGCGTAAGAGAGTACGACAGAGGAGATGAGGTCACGAATGGTATGCTAAATTATTTCCGGCAGTGTAAGGAATTGGTAAAATTTGTATCTGCACTCACGAAGATATTTTATTTTGAAAAGATTATCTGTATATTTAAATCAATGTAAAAAAGTATGTAATTTTAAAATATTTATCCTTATGCTCCCTATCCTGTACAAGAACAATATATCACATGCCTAGATCTACCTACAACTAATCCATCAAATCCCGTTTCACACTAGGTAATACATCTTCACATTCTTGAATATCTCCTTATCTTTCCTAGATCCGGCCGAATTAATCTAATTGTCTTTTGGTCCCTTGCTTCCTGCTAGGTGCATCCCCTCCCCGGTACCGCTATTCACTTGTCATGTGCGTGACAAACAAGTGAAAGTGCAGGATGATGAATTATCCTACAATTCCTGAAATTTTGGTAACGATAGGATATAGCATAGCATGCTCTGTACACTAAATAACACAAACAAAATGAACACCGTGTACAACAAATAAATTCATTGTCATATCCTGGGTTATTAAAATGATTACTTTTTGACGTTTCTTAAAACCAATGAAATGCTTCATTTTATGTCACGTGTCTGTGTTTCAACCAATACAAAAGAAAAAGGAAGATGCGCAGACCTAGCAAGTTGGCCACCGCAACCAACACTAAGAAACGACAATATGTTCGCAAGAGAAATAAGAAGAAGAAGAATAAATAATCAGTGAAGAGCGTATAATATTCGTCTTTTAATATAAAATGTGAAAGATGTTATTTAATTATCTTTTGTTGTAACTGCAAACTCTCAATTTTAACTCTTGCTGTGCTGACAATTGAAATAATTACACTACACGTTACCGAACAATAAAACATCTGAATGGAAATGACGCTGCTGTTTCCAGCACAATGAAATGTATTTATAAATAAATAATTAGCAAACAGCCAATAGAAATAACAAAAAATACAGACACGCACGTACTAACACACACTAAACAGACAACTTCAAATAATCAAAGCATTCTTGCACATTTCTTATATCCACGCTACCCCTTTGGTAACTGGTAACCAACAGAGTGTCACACCCAGTAATGGGTAGAAGAAGTAATGATATATTTATTTATTTTATATCACAATTTCAAATATAAAGTAGGTGGCACAGTGGTATCGTGTCGGCCTGTAGATCCTGAGAACCCTGGTTCGATTCCCACTACCGACAAAACATTTTCACCATATTAATACTACTCCTGAGGCTTCTCCTCCACTACCATCTTTAGGGACTGTGATTTGGCGACTGGTAACCGTATTTCTCGCGCATAAATATATCACTTACCAAGATCTGCTACGGCAGAGTGCTACACCCAGTAAAGGATAGAAGGCGTGATGATATATTTATTTATTTTCTATCATAATCTCAAATCTTATTACCACTTGAAGGCAGCTTGCATTACTTTCCCGTGTGGCTGCCGGATACGCCGTCAGCGTTTCCGGAAATGCGTCACGTCGCATTACTCTACAGAGACGTCTGCGGCGACGACGACGACGCCTCTTGATATGCAGCAGACGCATCGCACGACGCCGTGACAAATTACTTTTCAACGCTACAGACGAGACGCTATAGACGAGGTGGAGGGGAGAGGGGTTCGAACTAATGCATGTGGTTGTCAGTAGTACTTGACAATTCTTTTTGTATTGTCAGTAGGTGGTTCTACAACAGTTTTATCACGTCCTAAATTTTGTGCAATACTTTTCATCATTGAATTTCGCGTAGTTTTTAACATACAAGTAAATAACAAATTGTATAAGGAATTGATCGACTAGTAGAATTATTAGAAAAGAAAATTATTCGAATTTCAGTCAACAAAGTATTTTTTTTCTGAAACCGGCTAGACAGTGCCTATTTTCCTGACCAATTTTAGTATGGAAAGGAGATTTTTACAAAAATAGTCAAGTGAAATACGGATCCAAAGCTACAACAAAAATAACAACCTAGTAAAATACAAAACAGTCTGGTAAAGATTTTATCTGACTGTCAATACGATTCTTATCAAAAAAATTAAACATTTTGAATTATTTATGATTAATTATTGATTAAATTAAACGGTTTCAGAAAAATAGTATACCTAATATGTCAAGAGAAAGTGTTTTTACTTGATTCACCGGATTAAAATACTCGGTCTGCGGCCTTGTATTTCAAACAACTGCTTCGTCAAGTAAAACATCAGTTTTATGACTTATAATGTAATATACTAATCTGGGGAAAGTGAAACTAAAGAAAACTAAACACAATATCTTACAAACATTACGTGACAATAAGTTTTTGTACGGTAGTATTGAAAAATCACCATATCAATAAATAAATAACTAATTGACAAGCAAGAGATAGTGTGTTGAAACCTGGCTGAATTCTACATATATTAAAAAGACGATTGCGCCTGAATGATTTAGATTCCATTATAAGCTATTGCAATTGAAATTAAGTTTTTGTTATGCAGAGTAACAAATAATAGTTTTATTACCCATTTCCTTGCAGTGAAAAATTTGTCACAATTTCAAAGAATACCACCGCAAAAGAACATCCTCCCTCATTCTTGTTCTCTCGCCCTTAACTTACCCCAAGATCACAAAATCCTCACCCTTTCATCAAGTAAGAATTCTCTTTTCCATCCACCAGGGAAATAACAAGCCAAGTCCAACCACGTCGCCAGCGTTCTTTCCGCTCTGGCGAGCATCGCGACGGCGTGACGTCACAGCGTCGCTGAAAAATCCATCACTGACTTGCGGGGCGAGGTGAGGGGTCGACGAACTTTGCCCTTTGAGCCACGTGAACGTGACAGGAGCGTGGATGCGTGGCATTCCTTCAGGAGACAGGATGGAAGTTGAGAGGGAATTTGTAATGCGCAAGAAGAAGATGATGATGAAGAAGAAAAAGGTGAAATGGAAGTCAGGAAACGAAATACTTTCTTAATAATAAAATAAAATTCTTTTACATCATCGTCTCATTCATGAAACTTTGTACATAAATTTATATCGAAATTCTTGTTTAAATTATCAAACTGATGCTTTTGGCAATTTAAAATATGCTTTAAATTTTTTATATAATTTCAAAAATATCTAGTTGTTTTTACTTTTGACGCCATTTTGTTTTAATTTTGATTTATCTATTTATTATTTGACATATTGCAACATTTTATTTTAATTTCGTTTATTTTGTATTGTTAATGGTATTTATATTACTTATTTGTATATTATTTAGTTTATTTATTATTATTTCGTTTGAAATTCGAAACGTCCAATTTTTAAAAAAATATATAGATAATTTGGATCTCCGAAGCCTTATTTTATTTATAAAATAAAAATAGAAAAGCGACACGAAATCTGAAACCTATCTTTGTATTTTAAGACAATTTTACTGGCTTTTGTGTTAGACCCGGCCCTGTATCAATACACGAAAACAAAGAACATTTTCTATATTTTTACATTCTTTGACACAACATAGTAAAAGCAGCGTGAGCTTTCATCTTTTGAAATTACTATTTTTCAAACGCCTCTTGTACGAGTAGGAAAATAATACAAAAGCATGAGACAGCTTTATGTCTGTGATACGTAATTGACACATGGGTGGAGCCAGCGTTTTGACAGACAACATACCGGAACTGCTCTAAATCCTGCATCACTTATATTTAATATATAGTTTAGAGCTGTGTGAAGATAAATGTTTATAAACAACACGATATTATTTTCTTCACTAGGGAAGTTTTGTTATACTAAATGTACACTTCGACTGCCATGCAGTCATCGTCAGTAGTACACCCCTGCATTACTTATATTACTAATAAATAAAGAAATTGATAAAATGTGTGATAGGCAGTGGCGCACCTAGAACTTTTGCCGCCCAGGGCGGTCTCCAATTTGCCGCCATTTCTAAGTCAATTAAATGGTGGTTTTTATAAATTAAAAAAATAAATATAAAATAAATATATCATCACGACTTTTAACCATTACTGGATGTGGCACTCTGCCAAAGCAGATCTCGGTAAGTGATATATTTATGTACGTGAAGTGCGGTTCCCAGTCGTCAAATCATGGCCACCAAAAATGTTAGTGGTGGAGGAGCCACAGGAGTAATTTTAATTTGGTGAAAATTGTAGGAATCGAACCGGAATCCTCAGGATCCACAGGCCAACTCGAAGCCACTGAGCCATTACCCCATTAAATTAATAAACATAAATAAATAATTGAAATTGAGACAAACTATAGGTGGGGAACTTTTTTATCATTGAATGGCATATTTAAATTAGGCAGTAATAAAGGAATTTTTCGAAATAATATTTTCAACACTACATTAAATAAATAAATAAATAAATATATCATCACGCCTTCTACCCATTACTGGGTGTGGCACTCTGCGAAAGCAGATCTCGGTAAGTGATATATTTTGCGCGTGAAGTGCGGTTACCAGTTGTCAAATCACGGCCCCCAAACATGTTAGTGGTGGAGGAGCCACAGGGATAGCTTTTTCAAATTATGAAAATTTGTCGCCTGTGGGAATCGAACCAGGGACCTCAGGATCCACAGGCCGACTTCATACCACTGTGCTAGCCATCCCATGATATTCGAAATCATATAGTAATTCATAATTCGTAGAAATCGAATAGTAAACTTATGAAGTGAACAAGTTGTTTATTACAATTAAAACTAAATATAAAAAATGCCGCCCCAAAATATGTGCCGCCCGGTGCCTCCTCCTCCTAGGTACGCCACTGGTGATAGGCGAGTAACGTTATCATCACAGAGTGATTAGTTGGCAATAAAAAAAACTACTTGAAATTGGTAAGACTGATACATAAATATATTTTCTGTTTGTTGATAGCGACATTTGAAAAGTGAAATTAATAAAAATCGTTGTTTCCCTTACGGACATCCTTTCATTTCTCAACATTACTCACAGAGCAATAATCTAAAGTATTTCTAACACTCAACCTATTTGTATTTAATATAAAAATGACATGTTAAATAGTATTTCCGCCTTTACCTAGCGTTATGCCAACTATAGAATAAAAAGATCCCCAGAATTGTATTACCAACTGACTTTTGACTTCACTGTATTATTGAAAGCAATTAATGCATTTACCCGAATTTACAGAGCTCTCCACTGCAATATCTAACTCGATGCAAGTTCGTGAATCTTACGGAATTCCGCAGCTGGTTTCCATCTAGGAATTCCGAAGAGCAGAACAGACGCAAGAGAATCTGTAATCTAATAGGTACACAGGACCCAGACACAGGGTTGGTTAGTAACAAAGTTAGCCATTGGAGCGAGGGCTGAGCAAGACCACAACTATCCCGGGAAAATAAATACAACATAGCACTAGTCCCTGTTGAATATCTATTTAATTATATATTCACAAACACTTGTTTCGTATAAGCGGGTTAAATTGTATGCTGTGCGGGAATTCGTGTTTGCTTTCATATTTAAATGAAACATTGTACGTGTTTTATTAATTAATTTTTTTGATGTATAAATAACATGTTAATTTAAATTTATATTGTTTTAAAGTATAATTAAACCGGACATGTCATATTAATCATTTTTGAAACAATGACTATGAAACGACAAACGAAATACAATGTTTTTTTCTCTGGGAAATAATGAAAATGAATAAAAATAGTTATTTGTATATCAAGAAAAGAAAGTAAAACATTTCTTTTCGTCAGTACCATTTCATTATTTTCTTTTGGATGTCATATCAAATCATATCGTTTTCTGTGGGGATGAAAAATATTATTTCCTCCTTTTACGCCCTGTATTATAAAGGACAGAATAAATGTATTTTCATATTACATAATAAGTTACGAAAGTGATGTATCACTTAATGAAGCGGTTATCCTTAAACGGATTTTTTTTATGTTTGAAACAATTGACCAGGATTCTGACAGATCACGGACAACTCGATATTGACATAAATTCTACCAAATATAAAACAATTATTAGAAATGAAAAATAATTATATTCAATATATGAATCGAAAGTAAATAAATAAAATATATCATCACACCTTTTACCCATCACTGGGAGTAGCACTCTGCCGAAGCAGATTTCGAAAAGTGATATATTTATGCGCGTGAAGTGCGATTACTAGCCCTCAAAATGTTAGTGGTGGGCAAGTCACAGGGGTAATTTTAAATTGATGAAAATGTTTGTCGACTGTGAGGATCGAACCAGGGTTCTTAGGATCCACAGGCCGATTCGATACCATTGAGCCACTACCCCATAAAATAATGTATAATGTATATAATTATCATTTAAATATTATCCCAACTTTTTTTAATGATTTTATTAAGTTTTATCGCGACGTATAACGTAAGTCCATCCTTATAACGTTTTCAGCATACTGTGTCGTTTTATTTTGCTATTTTTGTGGTATACTATAATTTTAATTAACAATTACAAAATGGAGGTATATACCCTGATGTCACTATACCTATTCCGGCAGTTACAGAGCTACAATTTAAAAATGATCAAAGACGGAATAAATTAAACTAAAAGTAAAATAAGGAAGCTTTCATCTTCATCTTCACCTTTAAAAGCTTCTTGAACTTGAAGCTCAAAACTTTCTCTGTTTGAAATGAGACCTGAACTTGCACTTGAGATGCAGGCGACGCTAGCGCCATCCGTC
This sequence comes from Pterostichus madidus, assembly GCA_911728475.2. NCBI lineage: Eukaryota > Metazoa > Arthropoda > Insecta > Coleoptera > Carabidae > Pterostichus > Pterostichus madidus. Next base: position 235,159 of record OU452304.1, read on the forward strand.
AACTCCGACACTTCGGTTCATTAAATTTCGTTTCGCTGGCCCTCATGAATATTTTAACAACTGCCACGCGTTTTCCAATTTTCTTGAAGGATGTTCCCTCGTTTTTCACATTCCTGTACTTGTGTTCCTGCCCTTTTGTTGTGAGCTTTTGTTTTCAGCAGGAATGTGCTCCACGACATTTGACAGGATGTATACGTGGTTTGGAAAGACAATAAAATATATATCATCACGCCTTTTACCCGTTACTCGGTGTGGCACTCTGCCGAAGCAGATCTCGGCAAGTGATATATTTATGCGCGTAAAGTACGGTTACCAGCCGTCAAATCATGGCCTCCAAAGATGTTAGTGATGGGGGAGCCACAGGGGTAATTTTAAATTGGTGAAAATGTTTTGTCGGCTATGGGGATCGAATCAGGGTTCTCAGAATTCACAGGCCGACAATAATAGATAGATAATACAAGAAAATGATAATCTTATTAAAAAACTTTGATATCTTTCATAATTCTTGCAAGTGTGAAATCAATAACAACCTAAGGATCATCAGAACATCATCAACTATCTTTTGACATGTATAGCATCGTGTCCGTGGCATGCAGCGCGTCTATGTCGCCGCGGCAAGCTCGCCAAGTACATCCTGCATCATACGATAGAGAAATGAAAAGCTCTTCGTTGTATTGAATGCGAATATCAGTTACTAGCGACGCAGCGGGGGGTGCTTTCATTGCGGCTTGTATTTCGCTAAATTGAATTTTATTCAAGTGTAAATAAGTGACGGATTTTTATTTTCTGTGCGTTCGTCAGCGTAGATAAGATCCGAGTTATTGTAGCCAGGATTTTAGTTTCTTTTTATATCAAAGGGTGGCTTTCAAAGATTTAATTAATTTTTCTTATAGGGATGCAAATTAATGAATACGAAAGGCATTTCTTAATATTAAATGGATAGTGTGATGAATGTAGTTGAGCGCAATACACGTTGAGATTCCACTATAAGCTGTGTATAAGGGTGTATAGAAAAAAGTACAAAGTTTGCTTTATTAATATTTTGTAAATCGTAGTAGGTTATAGAAACACAATAAAAAAGAGAATTTTGCAACATTATTTAGCTATAATAGATGGATCAGTGATATCGAGTCGGCCTGTGGGTTATAGAACCTCGGTTCGATTCCCACAGCCCACAAACAATTTTCACAACACATTCAAATTTGTTGCTTTTTGTATATTAAATAATTTTATGCACAACCGGGCCGAAATTAATGTGTTTTAGCTCTAAAAAGCGGGCTTAAATACTTCTTTTTGGCCCTAGGGCCGTAAAAAAATAATTCCTATGGATACATAAATAAAATGACAATTTTTGTTTATTGTGAATACTTGATTTTGCAAAATGTCATTTTGACATATAACCTATGTACCTACATATTTTAATCTTTTGAACATAAAATTAAATGTTATTCTGTTGTGCATAAAATATTGTATGTACCACGGGTGAAATAACCGTTTTTGACCCTGAACATGTTTGCGCTTTGCACCTCATGCTAATAATCATGCCACGGGCCAAAACACCTGTTTTCACCCTTGATACATGAATAACTATTATAATTTTGTATGGATTTTTTGTGTACACATATCATAAATTTCCTGTTGTGCATTGATTACTAAATAAAATGTCCTTATATTTGTTTAACAGCGAAAGAAACAGCTCAGAAGAGATGATGGAAGAGAGTAAATAAATCTTGTGAGAAAAAGATAAAACTCGCGGAATCTAAATATATTTTTTATGTAAAGCGAAGCGAATCTAAACATGCATTCCTCCATTTTGATTTACCGGCACATTATAAAGACACAGACATAAAACAGCGATACGAAAAATCAAATCGTGATCAGTTTCGCCAAGAAACAAGAAACCGAAGAATGGAATCGAATAAAAACCGCTGCAGCTTGGCTTGTACGAGCGGACGGTGATATACGCACACAGGAACGGCGGTAGCTGAAGCGAATCGCACAGAACAACCGAGGATTTTTTGCCCCAAGAACTAGAGATAAGACGAGCTGTTCTTGGGAAATGCTATGTGTTTGAATACGAAAGTGTTCCACTTGGAATACTATTGATTTTTTTACGAAAAAGATTAACAAGAATTGTAGAAATAAAATAAATATACTGTCACGTCATTTTCACAAATCTCAAAGAAACATTTTCAACCTAAAGATATTAACGGATAGTTATTTATCTCTTTCATAATTGAGAACCCTGGATCAAGTCTCACAACAGACAAACATTTTCAACACATTAAAATTACCCCTATGGCTCCCACACTACTAACATCTTTGGAAGCCGTGAGTTGACGGCTGGTACCCGCACTTCACGCGTATAAATATATCACTTACCGAGATCTGCTTCGGCAGAGTGCCACACCAAGTAATAGGTAAAAAGGCATGATGATATATTTATATATTCATTTATTTATAATTTCAATAATGGAATGTAGAGAATATTGGAAAACTTTCCAAATATTCTACAGAAATATGAGTAAAGTTACGAAAATTAATTTAAGTTTTACTACATTTATTTTCCTGGAAACCTGAAACAACATTTTATCAAATTAAATAGTTTCCACAGCTCGTGGAAGTACTTGAAACTTTCATGAAACAAATACTTGATTCATATACTAAGTTTTATTAAAAAAGAACTCACTTATATCTTGGAAACGCAGAAATAACAAAATATAATTTAGTTGTGTTAATCATCGTTCTTCAGTGAAGTATGTGCGTTGTTCATTTATTTTTTATTATCAGTAATAATATAACAAGAGAGTACGAATAAAATGAAAATAATTTGACCGATTTTTTGAACACTTGTTGCCAGGCAATTGTCACAAAAGCCCGTAGGGCTTGAGTGGCTATTACCAAATGACAACAAGTTTGAGAAAGATACTGGAGAATTATTTTCTAATTTATCCAACTCTCGAGTTATATTTAATTAGATTATTTTTTGACTTAGCTGTTGAGGTCGATTCATCCAACTTAAAAGATTTTGAACTGGGTCCATATCGATTGATTACTTATTAATGTATTCTTGGAAGTTATTTCCAAAATTTGTTGGTGTATTTCTGTATCTGAAATGGAGTTAAATCGATTTTTTTCACACATTTCACTTGACGTGTTGACAGTTTTAAATACTTATTTGATAACTACAAACAAAAGTACCTACAGAGATTTTTCCCGGGAATAAGAGTTTTATTCTCAGTATAATAATGACAAGATTGGTTAAAACGCAGTCACTTGTCATACAATGAAGCATATTATTGGTTTTGAGAAACGTCAAAAAATAATCATCTAACTCAAATATTCCTTCAGTGAATATCCTAGTATTCTATTTCACGTTGAATAGCATTTGAATGTAGCCATCCACATTTCATACACTCTTTTTGCGTTCGTTTCCATTACGAAACTTTTTCTGTTTCGCTGTAAGGCATCGCAAATTCGGTTATCTTTTTACGGCTGGCCGAACTCCTTTCACAGCATCATCCTGGGGCATTGATCATCCGCAGGATTCCTTCACAACAGCCGAACATTGACGGAGATGGCCGAACGTAACGTCGAATTGAGACATGCGATATCTGGAAAGTTTTAACGCGAAGTTTGAAAGTGTTGGAGAAATTGGAAACTCGAGTGGAAAGAATGGAGGAGTGTTTGGAAGAAACTGATACTGTGTGGCAGCTCCAAATTGCTTTTGTGGGATTAAGATACTCTGGAGGATTGTGGATACGACAATGTGACGTGGTATACAGGATTTATAGACGATGCTTCTTATAATGAGCACTAGCTTTTGCTCTTTACTGCCACACGATGCATTTTATACGCGGTTTTGTTACATTTAGACATTTTATTTACTAGAATTGTTCTACATGCTATCTTCAGAACTGCTAAGGAGTATTATTTATTTATTTATTTATATATGGAGTAGCTAGCTCAGTTGTATCAATTCGGCTTGTGGATCCTGAGAATCCTGGTTTGATTCCCACAGGGGACAAACAATTTTCACAATTTCAAAACTACCCCTGTGGCTCCCCCACCACTAACATCTTTGGGGGCTGTGATTTGACGGCTGGTAACCGCACTTCACTTGCAAAATATAACACTTACCGATGATGATATATTTATTTTTATTTATTTTTATTTTCATTATTAATTTAAAATTTATTAGAAAATACCGGACGTACTAAAAGTTAGTAGATCCACGGTCAATAAAATATCTGCAAAGTCAAAGAAAAATTATATCTTGTCATCTTCAAAAAAGTAACGAGCAATATAATTTAAAACTGATTACATGTAAACGTAGCAGCACCCTATGTCATTCATCTAGTTATATTTTTTGATGACGTCAGTCGATCTTTACAACGTTTTAAGTATATCAAGTCGGCCAGTGGATTAGAGAACTCAGGTTCAATTCCCATAGCTGACAAACAATTCTCACTACATTAAAATTACCTCGGTGGCTCCTCCTCCACTGACATTTTTGGGGGCCGTGATTTAACAGCTGGTAACTGGACTTCATGCGTAAAATACATCACTTACCGAGATCTACTATGGGTAAAAAACGTGATGATATATTAACTTTATTTTTTAATATATTTCTTTAAATGTTACGTTGAGCTATATGTTGCATGAAACAAACAATAACTACAAATTCTTTTGTTTTGTATTTTCTCGTCTTTTGAAAATATTAATAGAATAAAAAGCTCGCTAAGCCTACTTCAAGCCCGGTTGCACAAAACCGGCAAAAACATCTGTCCAGTATTCCCGAAAAAGCCGAGATAAATCAGCCAGCAGGGCGCCGTAACCATAACAACCAGCGCACTTCTGAATCCAGTGTCCGCCTTGTCTGGTCCGCGTGGCGCCGGCCGGCAGCGGCGTCCCGACGCCAGCTAACAAATGAACACTCGCAAAGTACCATTGTGATGGTTTGCAAACATGCCGCGGTAATGTTTGTGATTTGGGGATTTTATTTACGTGAGTGGTTAGTCAGAGAGTTTATTTTTCTACTGTTTGCGCCGTACATTGTTTGCACACTGCTGATGTGTGTGTTTCTTTTTTCATTGTTTTGTGAAACTGAATTATTTACGATTGTCTGCAAACTTTCAATGACAGTTTTTATTTGAAACTGTATTTATATCAAGGAATTAATAAACTAACATCGTTGGGGGGCTGGTAGCCGCACTTCACGCGCAAAATATATCACTTACTGAGATCTGCTGCGGCTGAGAGGCACACCCAGTAATGGATAGAAGATATGTTCATTTAATTTTTATTTATAAAGTTTTCCTGCAGTTCTTATTCTTAACGATCATTACTCCATTAAGTCTGAGACAAAGAATCAGAGTTTATGTAAAAACCGACGGTAGTTTCTTAAAACATTTTTATAGCCGCAATTCTAATTTAAAAGTTAACGATAAACGTAAGTTCTTTTAACGTAAATCTTTTAGGAATTCAGGAATTTCAGCTTAACCGCGGTTATGCTTGATTTGTGGATTTCCATTAATTTTATAGGTAGCCTAACATCCTGGCGTTTAATTTATTTTCTACAATAAATAAGAAATTCTTTTCTTTTACATGTTTTACAAATAATAAGTTCATTACATGTACCTACATGTAAGGATGATATAAAAACTATTTCTTTTTAACAAGCCTGAATATAAAATTTGTTTTCCTCAATTAAGAGAAGAAAGTAATATTTTTTGGCGAATCACTTTTACTCCATATACAATATACAATTACACATTTCTATGTTATATAACTTTTCTGATGTTCGTGAGTGGCAGAAAAATACCTTTTCTGCCGCTGATGAACCAATGAATTCTCCTTGATTTTAATGAGCATCAGAAAAAGTGTTTGTCAGAAAAAACAAACTTTAAGTATTTCTATGGAGTTCTGAAATGTTATATTTTTCTGACGTTTGATGAAAAAATAAATTATTCTTTGTTAGGGAAGAGAAGTAAAGTCATATCCATGGTAACTAGAAAACAATTTTATGATTTGATATTTGGGACATAACATCTGTCAAGAGCATAAATCTAATTTTCTAATTTATTTCTAAACATTTTACTTTCTGATAACGTAGGAAAATAGCTCTTTGTTTAACTTGGAAGAAAAGTTTATTATTTTCTCCTGCAGATGACGTTTAATACCGGAAACGTAGCTTAATTAAACAAGGGAAGACATGATACTTTCATACCGTTTTAAAAAAAATCATGGTTGCTTGAAACAAACCATAAATAATAGAGGAAAGCAGATACTTTCCTCCCTATGAAGAGTATAGCCAATTTTCGACCCGCATCTGAGAGAAGAAAAGCCTATTTTCGGTTAAGGTTTTACAATTTTTCCGTTTGTATATAAAATATTGAATATAATACATGAGTAAACTGTCATTATTTGCCTCAAGCGATTGCATCCCACAGGCTACAATCTCAGGATTCAATCTTCACTCTCGATTAATAATGACTAACTTTACTCCCTCGTTATATAAACTACTTTTATAATACAGTGTAGAGCTTTCTAAGAAAATGAAATTTGAAACGATTTCAGGAAACCTAGGAATACATGGATGAATTTGATTGAAAGTTTGTTACGTAAACAAAAGACGAGAAGTAATTATGAAGATGGATGGAAAACCGATGTTATGTGTATGTATAAAGTATATTTCACCGTTGAATGCGCTCAGACTTTTCGAGTGTAGTAGTCTAGCGCACGTTTAGCACATTCTCTATGCATCATATTTTCGTATCAGTTCTCCATCTCACGCATTCTCCGCGGATGTAAATAGTATCACAGTTGAGAGTCGCGGTCGCAGTTGGCAGGTCCCGGTGTTAGTTGCAGAGTCGCTATGCAAATACGACAAGTTCAATGACTTGCGCAGCAAGTGCCGAGCTCTAGCTGCCGCGGACACATACTTCTGGGTTTAGTCATTCGCCCAGAACAGGGAAATATTCCATAACAACTACCGGAGCTAATCTTACGCGTCTGAATTAACATTCTTTTTGGAACACAATTGAAATGTCCACAAGAACTTAATCTCAGTTACAGTAGCTTATATTGGAATCTCAATCACTCAAAAATTATGGTATTTATAATGAATCTACATTTACTTGCAATTTTATAGTTTAGAAGTGTAGCAATTTTTAAGAACTCAAATAATAGTGATTGACTATCAAAAGATAATATTAGAATTGCATTATTATTCCTGAGCAGACAAAATTTAAATTCTTTTGTTTTTAACATTGTTAATTTCCTATTGATACATAAATAAAATGACAATTTTTGTTTATTGTGAATACTTGATTCTGTATTTTAATCTTTTGAACATATAATTAAATGCTATTTTGTTGTGCATAAAATATTGTATGTACCACGGGTAAAATTAGCGTTTCTGACCCTGAGCATATTATTAGCATGAGGCATAAAGCGCCTCGTACTAATAATCATGCCACGGTCCAGAAACACCTGTTTTCACTCTTGGTACATAAATAACTATTATGATGGCAAAATAAAATAAACATGTTTACTCTACCTTGTACGAATCGTCAATAGGGGTTGTTAGTTAAAATAGTGTGCTTACCTGAAAACAAAAAGAAAAGTACATTAAAACAAAAAATATAACAATGTAAAATATATTAATAAAATAGTCGAAATGTTTTCTTCTGAGATATTAAAATCAAGCAAGCTTTTGCGGTATTTCAACCACACGCGACACGAGATGCAGGTTAAAGCTCTTGCGAGGACTTTATTAAATTATCAAATTAAAAGCAACCCTTATTATGAATAACGTCCCCAACAAATAAGTGCGCCGGGCCACAGACGTTTTGAATTATTTCCGTTAATATTACCAAGAGAACGGCCGTTTTCAGTTTAAATTAAATATGTAAATGAAGTGGGAGGACAGCGCCACTACAGGGTCGATGATGGTGGCGAACGGCCGAACTAACACTAATACACATACGGACAGGACACCACAAAATTTAATTTAGTCAAACGTGATGACAATACTGATGCTTGTTCAGCAGGACCCGAAACACTAGCGACGCTGAAAGCTGAATGAGCGGAGGGATGGAGAACTACAATCTCAGACTACCCTATTCGACAAGGTCCAAGTTTAATTTTGTGTTTTATATTCAATTATACATTTTGTTACGATCTTTTTTCTTCTACAAGGATTTTTAGCTTCTTCAATCACTTAGGAAGGATTTATTCACCATCGAATTCCTTATATGGGGTAATGGCTCAGTGGTATCGAGTAGGCCCGCTGATCTTAAGAACCCTGCTAGAACGGAGTAAAAGCAATACGTATTTATTTCATTTTTAATTGAAGTACTTTTACTCAAATAATTTATAAACCACTAACTATTACTCGCGACTTCGTTCGCGTGGTCTACAATTTAATGCGAGTACCCGGCATGCGTTGCATTGCAACTCAAAGGAAGTTGTCCATGTGAAAAGCATGGATTTTCCAAATTTAGTCCACACACTTGTAGCGATTGTCCCTGTGCTTTGTTGATGATCATTGCAAATGCGAGTCGTACCGGAAACTGCAAACGTCTGAATTCGAATGGCATAGGATTTGAATCGAATCACTGCAGTATTTTTCAGGATAGCTAGCGGCGATTTTGTTTCAAGACGGCGGACTGAAGTTTTATTTTACCTATATGTTAAGATTGGTTCCCGTCTAGCTTATACCAAATTTGAATCGAATCAGTGCAGTACTTTTCAAGATAGCTAGCGGCCTTTTTATTTCAAGATGGCGGACTGAATCTTTATTATACCTATATGTTAAGATTGATTCTCGTCTATGCCTATACCAAATTTGAATCGAATCTGTGCAGTACTTCTCAAGATAGCTAGCGGCCATTTTGTTTAAAGATGGCGGATTGGACTTGTGCTAAGTCAGAAACCTTCGCGGGCGTGCGCACAACAACTTAGCAAAGTTGCATCGTAATCGGATGAATGATATAGGAACGCATACGGGACAAACAAACAAACATTCATTTTTAAATATATAAAGATAAAACAGTTATGATATCAAAAATGACTTGTACATATTTATTCACACCTTTGTATTATTTCAAACATTCACACATATCTTCAGCATTACACGAATCAATAATAATATTGATGGTAACGACGATGATGAACTGAAATCCTGAAAAATCATCTTCCTCGAATAATAATATTATATGCATGTTGCATCGTGAGAATCATACATTGCCATGACTGAATATGTTGTCTCATACAGTATAACTTTGTTATGCTCATATGCAATTACTTCTCAACATCTTGAAGCGTCGCCATCATCACAATATCGTGTTTTACCGGTTCTATTTTGCTAGAATATGTTCTATGCCTTTTCTTGCTTGTGGCAGAGGTTTATGCGTGCGTACAATGTAACGGTAATCGACTAGAAGTAACAATGGATTGCTTGTAATTTCAAAATAAACTAAATAATGTGAAATTAACTACAGAGTGATCAGAAATAAGTGTTTAAGTTGGCAATACAATTCTGGGGATCTTTTATTCCACAGTTGGCACAACGCCGGATAGAAGCGAAAATACTATTTGAAATGTCGTTTTTATAATAAATACAAATAGGTTGAGTGATAGAAATACTTTTTCAGACACCCCAAGTGGCTCCCCCACCACTATCATCTTTGGGAGCCATAATTTGACAGCTTACCGAGATCTCCTTTGGCAGAGTACCACACCCAGTAATGGATAAAAGGCGTGATGATATATTTATATTTATTTTATTTTATATAACGCGTTGATTACAGTGGCGTGCTTGTTCTCTGGGGGCAAACATTCACAAATTCGAATGAGGCTCATCAAATGTGCAATAAATATTTGTCACTTTATGAGGACCCGTTACTCATTTAGGGAGGAGGGACTCTCAGGAGCAGAATGTATTCCACTGTGCTTTAAAAAAAAATAAAATAAAAATACTTGGGGTTGGGTTCACAAATTTGACAATAAACCTTTTTATTGTACAATTTTGGCATTTACGGACTTCTTCACAAGGTAGAATTAGATTTGCCATTTTGTTTTTATCCTGAAAATCCTGGTTCGATTCCCACTGCTTACAAAACATTTTCATCACATTCATAGTACTCCTGTGGCTTCCCCTCCACTAACATCTTTGGGGGGTTGTGATTTGACGGCTGGTAACCGCACTTCACGAGCAAAAATATATCACTTACCTAGATCTGCTTCGACAGAGTCCCACACTCAGTAATGAATAGAAGGCGTGATGATATATTTATATTTATTTATTTAATTAATTCTACCTTCTAAAGATGGCGTAAATGCTGTAATTGTAGATAAAGAATACAAGAATACAAGTACTCAAAACTTCATCAATTGAATGTTTCAAAAAGTTATATAGTTTAGCAAGTAGACAACACTAAATTCAGAAAGAACAGAAAGTGAACTAATTTCAACATTACTCTAATTAGATTAAGAGTGTATAAAGTGCAACAAAACACTACCGACAACAAGCTGGCCAACGCCATCGTCGATTGTAAACAAAGAGACAATTATCTGTACATTGAACAATGCTACTTAATATGCAACTCGTTCAAGAAGTCGTTGTTACAGCCATTACATGTGTTTATACGCCACAGTAGATTGAAGTGAAGATTTGCATGCTTGTAGTATTACTCCGGAGTTACTCCCGGATTGTTCCGGTGATACGAATCTTTGCTAGCGTTTGAAGCATTTTTATGTTACGGAATCCTTTGGATTGGGATAGAATTGTTTACTATCTAGAAATTATTTATATTTATTTTTGTTAAATGAGTAAATATATTAGGAGTTTTGTTAGGAGATTGAAATGTCAGCCTTAAGTCGGAAACAAGAAATCTGTCTTGGTAAACGATGGTCATTCAATTCCACTCGAAACAAGACAGCCATGGTAAAAAAAATACGATCGGCAGGGGTGCAAGCCCACTGGATTTCAAATATTCCCCAGTCGACGCTCAAATCCAATATATCGTCCATTGGCCGATAGATTCTGTTCCTGAACGTTGGCAAGACCGGCACTCGTAAAGCGACGTTGCTGACGCTACCGACGCGGCCGACGACGCGAGAACGGCGCATTTTACGAGGTTTTTATCGGCCCTCGACTTAATATATAAATCATGGACAACCCGCTTTGCTTAGTGATTCTTGTGGCGAGAGAAACTTTGATGGATCGTGATTTCGGTTGGTAGTATTTATTTGTTTACTGCAACTGCTTGATGAAATGTTTAAGGATTTTTGATGGATCGTAATGTATTTGGCATCCTTGATGAGTTAGCTCGATGGCAATGTTCCAAGTTGATGTAATATTTAGGGAATTTTGATGGATCATTACATAGTTGGCAACAAGATGATAATAGTTATTTTGTAGAAGAATGAATGAAATACTTGGAGATATTTTGTTAGTCTGAGTAACAGTTGGCAGATTGATTTTATGTTATCCTATTTCCAAAAAGAAAATTCATTGGGTACTTTTTCTGACGTAAACGTTTCTAAATTATTTATTCTGAAAACGTTACAAGGATGGACGGACGTCATCCATCTTGAAAAAATTTAATAAAAATCATTAAAAACTGGTGCAATATTTAAATGACAATTTAAAAATAAAATGGCATTAAAATACAAGAAATATATAAGAATATTGAATAATAGCTATATTTACAATCGATTCTTATATCAAAAATAATTATTTTATGCACAACCAGCCCTAAAAAGCGGGCTTAAACAATTGTTTTTGGCCCTAGAGCCATCAAATAATCATTCCTATGGATACATAAATGACAATTTTTGTTTATTGTGAATACTTGATTTTACAAAATGTCATTTTGACATTATAACCTATGTAGGTACATATTTTAATCTTTTGAACATATAATTAAAATGTACAGGTATATTGTTGTGCATAAAATATTGTATGTACCTTGGGTGAAATTAGCGTTTCTGAACCTGAGCATATTAATAACCCTCGGCGCTTTGCGCCTCGTGCTAATAATCATGCTGCTGGCCAGAGACGCCTATTTTCACCCTTGATATTTAAACTATTTTGTTTCTAACAATTTCTGTCTATATCGAGTTGTCATTGATCTGTCAGATTCATGATCATTTGTTTCAAACATTATAAAAATCTGTTTATAGACTTTGACCTACAGTAGTTTTTAAAGGCTATATTATAACAATACCCAGGGGAATAAATTTATCACAGGAATGTCAATTGATAATTCTTCATAATTTATTTTGAACAAGAATATGCAAATAATGGATGAAGTGCTGTTACATTAGCTTATAGTAGAACCTGATCTACAGAGACAAAATATGCCTCCTTCGATTCCCATCGTCAACTGCAGCGCGTCTAAATTTTTCAATCGAAGAACCTGATTGGCGGAACGGTCAACATCTGCACATCGTAATTCTAGTAAAACCGGCAACGTTGCTTCCGACTTAACACGTCTTACAGCCAGCGTTATGGTTCTCTAGCACGCAATTATCAAACACCGTATTCACAAACCAATTTGCTGGCAGTCTAACCGTGTGATTACGTAGATCGATTTGCTTAAACGATGAATGCATTTAATAAAAACCCGCGCAGTTGTGATAGTTGATTAAAGAGCGAGAACGGAAGGTACAGAGTTAATGTTGCAATTAAGTGATTCAGATTTTCATCTGGGAACTTGTTGCCATGAGAAGAAGAGCTAATAGATGACTTTGCACTCGTTTCATATTTGGTTCTGCTTCAACGAAGTAGAGGGAACATTTTCAATCGACCAAAAACTAAATGCATGGCGTCTATCAATTTCAAATTATAAAATTCCAGGAATTTAAAGGATTTCGAACATCAATTTTACTCCAAAATATAAGAAAACTTAAATTAAAAAATATTGCTTAACGGTAAATAATTTTTTTGCAGGTATTTTATAAAAATTCAAAGATATTTAACGATTTCAAGATAAGTTTTTAAATTCCAGGCTTTTTCCAGGTTATCCAGAAATTCCAGATCGGTAGACAGAAATATAACATATATTTGTTGTACTCGAATCATTCAATATAACGTTTACATTACACTGGAAACCGATGGAAAGTTTGATTTTACGCACTAGTGCGTAGAGTAAAGAGAACAAACAGCCAATTTTATGGATCTAAACTTTGACTATTAAAACTTTAATTGTACTTATAAATAAATATAAATATATCATCACGCCTTCTACCCATTACTAGGTGTGGCACTCTGCCGAAGCAGATCTCAGTAAGTGATATATTTATGCGCGTGCAGTGCGGTTACCAATCGTAAAATCATGGCCCCCAAATATGTTAATGGAGATTCCACAGGGATAATTTTAATGTGGTGAAAATTGTTTGTCGACTGTGGGAATCGAACCGAGGTTCTCAGAATCCACAGACCGACTTGATACCACTGAGCCATCAACTCGATCTAATTGTACTTATATACACATGTTTTAAGGAATTTATAAAAGAAGTAGAGACATTAGCTTATAACGCCATCAATCAGATAAACAATTTGTTTTCAAATAACAAATGTCAATTCATGGCATACTAAACTGTTAATATAAATTTATACTTCAAATTTAATAAGTTTTCTCTATCAGTTATATAATTTTTGCTCGTTGCAAAAAGCATTGTACAAAACTCGTGCACGAAGACGTTATTTGCACAGTTCGCGCAAATTAAAGCACTCATGTGCAACGTATATCTTCGCGCACTTGTTATGTATATAGCTACTTTAAAGATCCTATCAGAAAGTAAACTGGGTGCTTTATCCAGAATCAACTATCGTTGTTGCCAAAATATAGCACCATTATCGTGAAATCCGGCGCCTGTTCGTACAAAACGCATCACTCGGTATTTTAATGAAAGGTGCTATAGTTCAGTATTAATTATCACGGTCACGTTGAAAATTTATCGACGCGCGCGGTGACATCAAAGTGTACATTGCACAGAGTGCTTCAATTAAACAAACAGTCGTTTTCTTTACATCTGTTGTTTATTGTTCTGTTCGATTATTTCGCTAGCAACGAACCTTGTTTATATTTGTACTGCTTGTAAAGTCTATGTAAAAGGATAATGCGAGGATAATTAGTTTCTTGTACTGTAAAAACAAACACCTGTGAGATTTATTTCGTTGTTCTTAGAAACTGAACTGAGGAATTTAGTTGTTCAACTATTCTACCATAAAAGTACATAATGGATAGAAAATTACAGCTTGCTTCAGAAATGGAAAGGAATTTAAAAATATGTCGTCGTTTCTTTGTCTACTATATTTTCCATAACTTTGTCTATAGGTGTATTATTTTCTTTAAAAGGATGGTTTCCTATTTCTGTTATATCCATCGTTAGGTCTTTTAAAATACTCACTAATTTTTTTGTTACATTAAATGCAAAAGAATGTAAATACATATATAATACCACGCTATATTCCATAAAAAAGGGTAGAACGAACTCTAAAATCGTTTATAAAACATTTACCCATCAGATTAATCAAATATACAGTCTTCATTAAACATTCTCAACGTAACACACCACCCTCGCTTCAACCACATTCATAGATCATTTACTCATCACACTCATCCCAAAACAAACCTTTAATCATCTTCATCAAATTACTCTTATTCACTTTTCATTCATTTTTCTTCGACGTAAGTTCATCACAAATTACTCAAGATTACTTCTCTAACAACGAATCTACAAAGATTAGAAAAGATGAGAGCAATAAATGAAACAAAAAGATAAAAAAAAGGAATTCATAATTTGAAATATACTTACAAACTAAATAAAACCCTATTAAAATAATTTATCCAGGAATTGTACGAAGATGCGAATGACGAAGGGGTACAAAGTCAGTTTTAAGAAAATGCTTAAAAAATATAAAGCTGGTTTTGAAAAATGGAGACATTATACATAAATAGGAATTCTCTATGAAATGAAACGAGTTTTCAGAAAACTGAAAACATCACAGTCTAAAATATATAATCATATTTTGCAGAAATCTAGTTTAAAAAAACGGTCTTTAATTATAGTTATTTTATTGTATATAATAGCTGTATTCCATTCGCCACTTGATTCACTTAAATCAGTTCAGATAAATTCGACACATGAGTAAATGAACTGATTAAGCAAACTGATGCTCTTATTCTAGTGAATTATTTTATTGTAAATTAGAATTTGTAATTCTAACACTGGCTATAAAGTCAGCGAAGTAATCTAGCGAAATAAATAAGTGATCTGGCTCAGTAAATGTAAATTAGATCTGATCCAAATGGCAAATAGAATACGTCTAATATAATTGGGATTAAGTTCCTGTTGTGCAGAGTAATAAATAAATATAAAAAATAAATAAAGAAATATATCATCACACCTTCTACCCATTACTGGATGTAGCACTCTGCCAAAGGAGATCTCGGTAAGTGATATATTTATGCGTGTGAAGTGCGGTTACTGGCCGTCAAAGATGTTAGTGATGGGGGAGCCACAGAGGTAATTTTAATTTGATGAAAATGTTTGTCGGCTGCGGGGACTGAACCAGGCTTTTCAGGATCCACAGGCCGACTCGATACCACTGAGCCATTACCCCACAAATAAATATAGATTCCAAGAAATCGTTCTTCCTAAATATCTCCAACATATTATACATTTCACTCATTACTCCACAACGAAACAAGATTGCTTTAATTAACTCAGCTCATATTCCCCACTAACATAACCTAATCTAAATAGCGATCTCATCATTCCAGCATCCTGTGTCCCAATCCCACTATCAGTATCACCATCGCCATCACCTATCGACGCTCAGCGACGCTACCGACGCTAGCGACGCCAGCTAACACAGACAAAGCGACGGTGCGACATCTTCCATTCATTCGCGTTAACACCGCGTTGTGCTCGAGTCTGCTAATTAACACGTTCATTAATATTCATGCGACGATAGCATTTCGTCACTGTGTAGTATGTTGTATGCGAGAGAGCAGGTACTACTGTTAATTTTGATTTAGGGATAATCAGCAGTAATATTGTTACAACAGGTAGAGAAGTTACATTGTGTTAGAGGGTGGTTTTGATGTCACTGAGGGGTGTAGTAAATTTTTCTTTATTGTGAAGAAACTACTATACCGAAAATGTTATAAAGATCAATTGACGTCACTAGATAAATGACGTAGGATGTTGCTATGTTTACATGTAACCAAAATGACAAGATTTAATTTTTCTTTGTCTACGCAGATATTCTAGAGACTAATAAATTTTAAATTAATAATAAAAATTAATGACATATATACTAATTTACCTCTCGTACAGCACTTAGGGGTAAAAGCGTTCCATTATTTAAATAAATAAATAAATATATCATCACGCCTTCTATCTATTACTGGGTGTGGCACTCTGCCGAAGCAGATCTCAGTAAGTGATATATTTTGCGCGTGAAGTGCGGTTACCAGTCGTCAAATCACGGCTTCCAAAAATGTGGGAATCGAACCAGGGTTCTCAGAATCCACGGCCGACTTCATACCACTGAGCTAGCCACTCCATATTTGTATATTCTTATTCAAAATAAGCGAGCTTAAACACTTCTTTTTAGCCCATGAATACATAAATAAAATGACAATTCTTGTTTATTGTAAATACTTGATTCTGCAAAATGTCATTTTGACATATTAACCTATTTACATATTTTAATCTTTTGAACATATAATTAAATATTATTTTGTTGTGCATAAAATATTGTATGTACCTCGGGTGAAATTAGTGTTTCTGACCCTTTGCGCCTCTTGTTAATAATCATGTCACGGGACAGAAACTCCTGTTTTCACCCTTAGTACATAAATAACTATTTTTATGTTTGAAACAATTGTTCATGAATCTAACAGATCAATGACAACTTGATATAGTCAGAAATTATGTGTCATGTTAACGTGCAAAATATGAAATAATTATTAAAAATGAAAA
This sequence comes from Pterostichus madidus, assembly GCA_911728475.2. Taxonomy (NCBI): domain Eukaryota; kingdom Metazoa; phylum Arthropoda; class Insecta; order Coleoptera; family Carabidae; genus Pterostichus; species Pterostichus madidus. The sequence goes on from OU452304.1 coordinate 252,166, forward strand.
ATAATTATTTTCAATTAATGAATCGATAGTAAATATAGCTATTATTCAATTTTCTTATACAAGATTTGTGCTTCAATGCCTTTTTTTTTTAAATTGTCATTTAAGTATTGCACCAGTTTCTTATGATTTTATTAAGTTTTATCAGGACGGATGACATCAGCCCCTCTTTAAAACGTTTTCAGTATAGTAAGGTCTAAGTGAAATAGTTGCAAACTTCGTACTGAGTTAAAGTTCAACTAACTGTAATTTCAACTAGATAAATCAAATAAAATCTAAGGGGAATGCCATATTTTAGTAGTTGCACTAGTAATTAATTGACTAAGGTAAAAAATAGACTGTTGGAATGAAGCATTAATTGGTTATAAAAACAGTCATGAAGAGATGCATTCCCGCGTTTGAAACCCGTTTAATAAACAACAAAAATATAATAAACTCGTTCAAGCAAACTTTGCACAACAATGTTACAAATTTGATTGTAAATACAGTAGCAGAATACAGTCGACAGGACAACATGCTTCCACTGAGCTATCTACCTCACGAATCACGAGTCACAAAATATATTAAATAAATATTATAGATATCTTTCGACTCGAATGTACATGTATAAATCTGCTATTTTAAACCGTGTAGTGAAATTGGCTTTGCTGTTTGTTTTCCAATAAATAAATAAATAAATAAATAAAATAAATAAATATATAAATAAATGTGTATGGGGTTGGTGGCTCAGTGGTATCAAGTCGGTCTGTGGATCCTGAGAACCTCGGTTTGATTCCCATAACCGACAAACAATTTTCACCACATTAAAATTACTCCTGCGCCCCCCCCCCCCACTAATATCTTTGGGGGCTGTGATTTGACGGCTGGTAACCACACTTCACTCGCACAAATATATCACTTACCAAGATCTGCTCCGGCAGAGTGCCACACCCAGTAAATGGGTAAAAGGCGTGATCATATATTTATTTTCATTTTTATTTATAAATAAATGTGCAGTGAATGTTTCAAAGGTACGAGCTACCCCATTTATAGGACTATAGTGTTATGTTATACATGTAATCCTTTTTATGAATCTATCCATGATTGATTAACAAATTCCAAAATTCCATTTTCTTCTGAAAATGTAATTTCAGATTTAATTAAATTTAATGTGAAATTTAATATGAAAATTGGAAATCCGCTCATTTTTCATACATATCTACCCTAAGATCATACTCCCACATACTGCCCAAACCCGTCTAATATAAAATACCCTGATTAAATACCCCGCTGACCGGAAACCACAGGCGTGTCCGGAACTTCAGTTAGGGTAGAGTGGGAAAGTAAGCCTGTCCATTTACTTCTCCTGCTGATACGGGCTTGGATAGGAAAGCAGGCCACAAAAACGAGACCTATTTGTAGATAAGATGTATCTGTGTGCTGAGGAAATTAGATTTGAGGTGGACACCCTTGACGAGGGCGGTACTGTGCCCTAAGGGTAGGTTTGACGAAGTTAGGAACAGATGCTGGAGAGAGAGTTGAGGAAAAAGTTGGAAATGGGCATAAAGGAAAGGGGTAATGCACGGATATATATTTTTTGTACTCGCATCATTCAAAATAAGGTTTACATTATCTTGGAAACCGATGGAAAGTTTGATTTTGCGCATTAGTGCGTAAAGTAATTGAACAAACAACCATTTTTTATGATTCTAAATTTTGACTATAAAAACGCTAATTGTTCTTATTATATATACACATTTTAAGGAATTTATAAAAGAAGTAGAGACATTAGCTTATAACGGCATCAAACAGACATATTTTAACAAACTTTACGATAAAAAATAAACCATTTGTTTTCAAATAACAAATCTCAATTCATAGCATACGAAACTGGCAATATAAATTCACGCTTCAAATTTAATAAGTTTCCTCATTGTCGATTATATAATATTTGCTTGTTACAAAAAAGCATTGTACAAAACTCGTGCACGAAGACGTTATTTGCCCATTCGCGCAAATTAAAACACTCGCTTCGCTCGTGCTTTAAAATTGCGCTCATGTGCAAAGTATGTCTTCGCGCACTTGTTATGTAAATAGCTATTTCTGAAACCGGCAAGAAAGTGCTTACTTTCCTGGCCAATGTTAGTATGGAATGTAGATTTTTACCAAAACAGTCAAGTAAAGTACGTATCTAAGGCTACAACAAAAATAATAGTCTGGTAAAGTACAAAACAGTCTGGTAAAGACTCCGCAGAAGTAATTTAATATGTGTTGAAAATTTAATTATCTTTCCAGTATTGGTAAAGCAGTAAAGCTAGTAATTTTAAAAATGCTTGGTTTATATCTTTTAGTATAAAACAACCCCTTCCCGGGGGTGTAAAACTGATGACCGGCTTTAGTGCCTGATTGATTTAATTTCGTTAAGCAGGGAACCGAACACTAAATTCAACAGACAGATAAAATCTGTCGGCTAGCAGGGGTTGCTACCCCCAACTGTTCGTTACTAAATGTATTACATTTCGCGCAAGAAGACTAAAGTAACTACGAAATACAATTTACACATAAATAACACGAACATTCGCTCTCCGGCCAAACCAATGATTTCTATTTGCATGATCGTTTCAACGCTCGTATACCTCTCAGAGGAAATGAAGAGTATTGGCTGAGATTTTATAGTATTTTATGCGTTTCTGAGATTAGAGTCATCTGGATATATTGATGGTTGAAATCGTAAATAGTTTTAAAGCTAAGGCTTTTAACCAATGAGATTTTGTTCTGAGAATTTTGCATTGAAATGAAAGCTTCACAGTTCATTTAAATTTATTGAAACGAATGCGGATTTCATGCTGTGTATTTATATCGGCTTTTAATAGAAGTAGACTCACTTTTTCGTTTATTATCCGTCATTAAGATTTGCATTCCAGCAACACAATGCTAGAATAGTATAGTATTCTATTTTTATTGAATTTGAATACTATTATTTTCTACTAACTTTTATAACTGTATTAAAGACCTCTTCTTTAAAAGCCAAATTCACAAAAGAGTTTTAGCTAGAATCTAACTAATCCTGAATTTTGGATTTGTCAAATTAAGCTAAAAAATAAATTTAGAATGGACAACGAAAATTATACAAGCATTTAATATAAAAAGTAAAATTATTTCTGCATAGTTATTCGTCTAATTAAATTAGTAAACTAATCCAATGACAGATATCTCCTCCCTGAATACAATTCCCAAAATTTATCACCACCATTTCGAATCCTTAACAACAGTTCGGCTAATCCATGCATGTAAAGCTCCCGGTACATCTTACAATTAGCAGGAAGAAGTGCTCCCGCAGGATAGACGTACTCAACTCAGTTAAAGGAGGTGAGTCATCGGGGTAGAAATTAGCACACCCTCAGTGGCACGCCCCTGCGATGTACTAAATCTTCATATGTGAAGAACGATTGCAGTGGTATACTTGCACCCTTGGATGGAGGGCATTGGGATGCATGCAAAATCAATATGAGGTGGATTATTAAAATACTTATTTATTTGTTATTCTGCATGGCAGGAACTCAAAATGACATTTTGCAGAATCAAGTATTCACAATAAATAAAAATTGTCATTTTATTTGTGGCAAAAAGAAGTGTTTAAGCCCGCTTTTTAGGGCTAAAACACATACATTTTGGCCCGGTTGTGCATAAAATAATTTTTTCCCGGGAGTATACATAAATAAATAAAAATATATCTTGTATATTTTAAAATTGCAATTTCTAAAAGAAGTCAGTCTTCTTGCTAGCGACAGACAATAAAAGAATCCGCACAATATCGTATTCAATACTGCGGGGTGCGAGTCCATAAATTCTCCACAATTTTACGATCAAGGTAGCATCTGCGAACAAACGAAAACGACTCGGTGTGAATATCACGCAGAGTTTAAAATTGTCACAGACTGGAATGTCATCTGCAGACTGTTATATCGGCCTGAATCTGAATTCGTTCCCCGCTTCTTGCCGTTATATCGCGGGCATCATATGGTGCAGGGAATTTTATGGGTGACAGGTGGGGTTGCCAACCCTGATGGCATATGAACTCAGAACACTCACTTGTTCTTTACGGAGATACTTTCATATAGCAGATTTTCTTTTGTCAAACGTTCATAAATTAATTATTTACAAAATTATTTCCAGTTAATAGTAGTGGATCTACAGGATCATTAGAAGTATTTCAGTTGGCAATAAAAAAGATTTGAAATTGGTAACACTGATACATACATTTATTTTCTGTGATATTTGAAAATTTAAATTAGTAAAAATTATTATTTTTTCACATTACTCACAGAGCAATAATAAATAAATAAATAAATAAAGTATTTCTATCACTTAATAAATGAGAAAAATAGGAAAAAACAAATTACAATACATGTCAAAGTTGCACAAAAATTACAGCACATTTGAATCAACTTATTAGGTCATCATCAAACGGCTGATCAGCTCAGCTTTAACCATACTGATGTGCTCCCAAAGATCGAAACGCGTCTATGGTTAAAGCTGAACTAACCAGCCATTTGATGATGACCTAATAAGTTGATTCAAATGTGTTGTAATTTTTATGGAACTTTGACAAGTATTGGAATTTTTTTTCCTATTTTTCTTATTTAATAAGACTCAGTTCCACATCGCAATTGACATTTTGTTTTTGTATTCTATCACTTAACCTATTTGTATTTATTCTAAAAATGACAGGTCCGCCTTTATCTGACGTTGTGCCAACTGTGGAATAAAAAGATCTCCAGAATTGTATTGCCAAATAAAATATTTATTTCGGATTACTCTGTAGAAAATAGTTTACTGGCAAGATTTGAAATAGATTTACAATTAAATAGGTAGTTCGGTCCCGAGTTCGAATCCCATGTAAGCTAAATATATATAAACTACCACACTATTGCTTGGTGGATGCAGACACTAAATAAATAAATAAGTTATATTTTAATGATAAATTATAATTACTCCAAAATAATGAATAATCCAGTTTGCCCAACACAAATTTTGTGAAAATAACAACGTGTTAAATATTAATTAACGCAATGACAAATAAATGTCAGTGGTGACGCAATAATTAAAATGGAAAGTGACGTTTCCCGAGTCTTGGTTCGTCCAACGACAAATTCATCTCGAACGTCATTAACGCTTCATCCGAACATTTATCAGATTAATACGAAAACTAATTTGCCTAGAGCCTGACAGCCTCAGTTCCACTCAAGTTTCAAATTCGACCAGAGAGAAAATTAAATTAATTAAATCCCAATTAGCAGCCAGTGAACTTAGAGACAACAAGGCATTGGGACCCGGGAACTTTTACAACTTGTCACAAGAAAGTGAAGCTGGAACCAGTAATGACATTAATTAGCAAATTTGAAATGTTTCACAGGGATTCAAAAAAGTTCTGGTGATAATTTTCAATAATTGTCATTGTTGGAAACACGACAAAAACGAGAAAAATTTGCACTTCAGAATAAATAAAAATATATCATCACGCCTTTTACTCATTACTGGGTGTGGCACTCTGCCGAAGCAGATCTCGATAAGTGATATATTTTGTGCGTGAAGTGTGATTACCAGTCGTCAAATCACGGCCCCCAAAGATGTTAGTGATGGAGGAGCCACAGGGGTAGCTTTTGAGATTATGAAAATGGTTTGTCGCATGTGGGAATCGAACCAGGGTTCTTAGGATCCACAGGCCGTCTCGATACCACTGAGATACCTACCCCAAACAAGTAATATTAAATTTTACTAAATATTATTAAGGATACGAGATATAAAAGTATCTGAAAAGGTCCAATTTTAAAATGTCTTATCTTACGTACAAATATCATCATTCAAGATTTCATCCCCATTACAGACATGTCAATATCGAAGAGGGCTTACTAGAAAATGCATCTAAAGCCACAGAATACATAAAAATATATACGAAACCATATCTTCTTTATTACTAACTCCGTTATGGGTAAAATTTCCTTGCCTTGGTTCCATTGTTTAGAGGCGTTTAACAAAAGCCTCACGTATGATATTGCTTTGTTTCTGGAACGATTTTTGTACCACGCCAACTGGGATTTAGTGCAGGCGCTTGGGGACTCGAAGGGCTTATAGAAAACAAGGAAACATCACGAATATGTAATGTTGTCTTCAGATGCGGCCGCTGAGCACAAAGTTCAGAATCTTCCATGTCAGATTCAATGATTTGTTGAAAACTATGAAAGTATCCTTGTCGCTCTTGCATGATTGTTGTTTTCATCTGTGCCTTGATCAACAATCTCCATGCGCGAGCGGTAATAGACTACTTTCTGCTCTAGGTACACAAATACCTATTCTGTCATTGCAAGACAAATCTAATGATATCATATTCCACAAAGATGTCATCCCTCTCCCAGAAAATCGAATCCACCCTCAAATAACTTATTATTCCCTGCCAAACCTCACTACCCTCATACAAGGCTCATTTCTGCTATTTTTATTCTGAGCGGTTATCGGCAGCGTCCCTCAGAACCGTTCTGCACGTGACTGAAGGCTGCAGCCGAACACCGGTTTTTAATTTGTCAACGTCAGATGGCAGGCTAGGCGCGTGACCTCCCTGGATTATCTCTTCACGTCACGTGGTACACGTGTCGCGTTTCCCCCACTACTAGACTAGATGTTATGAAAGCGAAAATAATAGTTTTGTTTACAATACTTGAACTGTAAGTTACTCAATTTTAGCTGTATTCCATTTGCCACTTGTGCACTTAAATCAGTTCAGATAAATTAGACAACATGACTATATGTTCTGAATTAAGCAAACTGAAGCAGGTATTGGGCTGAATTATTTCAAAGTAAATTAGAATAAGTAATTCTAGTACTGAAAATAAAGTTGCGAAGTAATGCAGCAACAAAAAATATGTGATTAGTAAATGTGAGTTAGATCTGATCCAAATGGCAAATGGAATGCGCCTAATGACAAAATTGAAACATGATAAGTGGAGCTTTTATTGCACAGTTGGTTTCCATGGTGATATTTGGTGGTATTGTAAAAAACAGCGTACTAACATCAACTCTTAACAATGTTAAAAATAAAAGAATTTCAGTTCCGTCAGTTCAATTTATATAGATATTAATAAGTATTTATGTCAAAATGCTTATGTTATTATTAATATAAAATTCGTTAAATAGGATTTAAGAACTAAATAACATAAATAAATATATCACGCCTTCTACCCATTACTGGATGTGGCACTCACTATACCGTAGCAGATCTCAGTAAGTGATATATTTATGCACGTGAAGAGCGGTTACCAGCCGTCACATCATGGCCCCCAACAATATTGTGGAGGGGAAGCCATAGGGGCAATTTTAATATAGTAAAAATTGTTCGTCGAGTGGGAATCGATCCAAGGTTCTCAAATTCATAGGCCGTATCGATACCGCTCAGTGACTACTTATGTTAAGATAAATAAAAATAACATCTGCTCGCACCTGCACCGCGCCATCTTGATCACCGGCCTCTGCGGCACCCTCCAACTCCTTGCAGGTGGAGCTAGTGTAAACTCCGCTCGTGCCATCACCGGACTTCCAAACTCCGGATCCCGGAGTGACATCGCGCTCATGCTGTATCTCCCGAAACACCTCGGCCGCGGCCGATCGAAACGTGACGTCATTAGTGACGTCATCAGCAGTGCTTGCATCGGTGGCGGCGGCGGAGCTGGCATGTCTGATAGACATGATGGCGCCGGTTGTCTGTCACGTTCTTCTATGTCAGTGTCACTGTTGCTACATGATATGTTGTATGCGGGATGATTTAAGTCGGAATCGCGCATTGTTAAGATGAGGGTTAATTCAAAATGGCCGACGTTTCATGTTTCATTTGATTATCACACTAGTTGTTTAGTTGTATATAATTATATCAAAAATAGATTTTGTTGTAGATCACAGATTATAAGATATGTTATTTAATTTAATAGTATAATATAAAAATATTGGTGACAGATCGAGGCCATGTCCACACATCAAATTAACGAAGTGTAAGAAAAGTACGGCGAACAAAAGACGCGGAAAAACAAAACGACATCGTAAAAACAACATAAATCATTTAAGCTGTATCCAGTCGGGTTATGTCTTCTCGAAACTTCAACTGAACAAAAAACTAAATCAATACATGAAGAAACTTCGCAACAAATTTAATTAATAAACTAGAATTTAGTGAAAATTAAGTTGCGCAGTCGCAGTCGACCAATTTTCAGCTGTTTTCCACAACGAATAGCAACCAAAACAAAAGTAGAAACACGAGATTCACTTGCATTTACACACTAAATTAGTATGTTTAACCTCAAAACAAAGCGTTTCGATGCTGTTTTCGCGCTTGTCCATTGTTTATCCCACAACAAAACCATACAAGTTGAATTCTCACTCACAGCACTCTTTGCAACCACTAAACCTTCACATATTTTCATAGTTTTGAATGCAGTGTCACCCGGTCTGCATTTCGTTCTAAACTGTTGATTAGAGAATGCGAATGAACGAACGACCGGGGGCTGTGGCGACCAGACCCCTCGGCGTCGGGTGTCGGGGGTGGGACGTGCGGGCGGCGGCCGACGGCGGTGACTAAGCGGACAGGACGGTATGATACGATTAGCCCCCCCGTACAGCTACGAGGAGACTTGCACCCCCTGTACATATTTTGTGTTTATGCGAATAGGGTGCAACAGTGGTTGTTAAAATGTGAGATGCCAGTGTAATTCAATAGGTGGCTGATTGATTTATTGATGCTGTATTGATTTAATACCATTCAATCATGATTGCAATAGAAACAAATTAAAGTAGATACAAGGGTTCCTCAGTAGTATTGAATCAGCCAGTGGATTCCAGAACCTGCGTTTGATTCCCACAGCTGACAAACAATTTTCACTACATTAAACGTCCCCCGGAGACTCCTCCTGTACTAACATAATTGATCGCCGTAATTTGACGGCTGGTAACCGTACTTCACCCGTAAAATATTTCACCTACCGAGATCTGGCACAGCACCTAGTAATGCGTAGAAGGTGGTGATATATTTATATTTATTTATTTATATTCAATGGAGTAATGGTTCAGTGGTATTAAGTCGGCCTGTGGATCCAAAGAACTTTGGTTCGATCCCTACAGCCGACAAAACATTTTCACCAATTTAAAATAACCAGCTGTTTCTTGTTGAACATTTTCCATTTCGATAGATTTTTTTCTATTGACGTTTATTTTATTGGTAACCAGGGAAATGTAATTACAGTGAAAATTATCAGTTATTAATTTCACTAGTGAAAAACTATCAAAATAGCTTTCATTTCATTGGTTTATACAAATTCGCGATTCTTTTGGTCCCACATATACATGGTATAATACATTTTCTACTCATATGTAGAAATTGTATAATATTGCGGGTCTAAAAATATTATATAAATACCTTAAAACAAACAGTTTAAAGTGCTAAAATGTACGTACGACATACATTTAAACGTGGCAAATTACTATAATTAAAATTTGCAACCTAACAAGTTTTTGAGAGTAAAGATACACGTGTAGATAATTTGTAAAATTATCGACTTTTGTAAGTTTGTTTGGGTTCGCAAGGTGAACTATTAAATATTCCAGGCAACCAAAAATTCATGTGTAATTAATTCAAAAAAGTAGCGTGCTTGAAAATTACCCATTTACACGAAGCCCTTAAATTATTCCACATTGGGTGAACTGAACGACGTTTAAAAAAATTCAACGTCCACCGCGGGCTCAGAGAAATATGTTAGCTTTCATTGCTTAAATGCCAGAGATATACAAATATTTGTAAAATGCAAGACACGAAATATTGAATTAACATTTCTAAAGTAATGCTATCGCCATGGGCGTCTGCAGATGCAAAAAATCTCAGATATATATATATATATATATATATATATATATATATATATATATATATATATATATATATATATATATATATATATAAATACATACATCTAACAAATAGATAAAAAAATATTGAAAGTTGTGCTAGTTCGATCCCCACAGCCGACAAAACATTTTCACCAAATTAAAATTACCCCTGTGGCTTCCCCACCACTAACATCTTTGGGAACCGTAATTTGCGGCTGGTAACCGCACTTCACGCGCATAAATATATCACTTACCGAGATCTGCTTTGGCAGAGTGCCACATCCAGTAATGGGTGAAAGGCGGGATGATATATTTACTTTTTTTATTTAAACTTATAATTTAATTTTTTATTTTATTTATATATACAAATTTATATTGTATTTGGGTAGTTAATAACCAGATGGGGCGAGCGCCCTTTCTTACCTCCCCTGCGGACGCCCATGGCTATTGCGTTACAGAGTTCATGAAGTCAATACAAAGAAAATTGCGTTAAAATCATTGTTGTAAATAAATAAAATATGAAGTAAAATAAAATATTGAATTATGTAACAATATGCTAGAGGCTACTATATGCAACTACATTACAAAATTATTATTTAATATCAAAACTATCTGTCGAAATTTGCATATATACGAGTATTCGTATTTGCGAAGTCTCTGTGGAATACATATCTGTGTACATATACCCAATGTCCATATTTAAACAGATATTACAAAATAAATTTACTGTTAAATTAAAATATATACTAGTTACTGTTGACCAGCTATCGCTCAGTGGTATTGAGTCGGGCTGTGGATTTTTGAGAACCCGAGTTTAATTCCCAGAGCAGACTAACAATTTTCAACACATTAAAATTATCCTTGTGTCCCCCTCCACTAACAATTTTTGGAGGTAGTACCGCACTTCACGTGCACAAATATATCACTTATAGAGATCTGCTACGGTGGAGTGTAATACCCAGTAATGGCTAAAAGGCGTGATTATATATTTATTTATTATTTTACAATTTGCTATTTTATCAAATATTTCTTTATCGCACAACAAGATATGAATTCAAGTTACAGATAAGAAAGCTAAAGTTTATAAGTTGAAGTATGTGTGGTAAATTATAATTTTCCATTATTATTTATGGGGTAGGTGGCTCAGTGGTATTGGGTCGGCCTGTGAATTTGAGAACCTGGGTGCGATTCCCACAATCGACAAACAATTTTCACCAAAGTAAAAACTATTCTTGCAGCTCTCCTTCAAAATCTTTGAGAGCCGTGATTTGACGGCTGGTAACCGTACGCGCATAAATATATCACTTACCGAGATCTGCTACTGCAGAGTGCCACACCCAGTAATGGGTAGAAGGCGTGATGATATATTTTATGTTATTTTTATCATATTACGGCTTTGTGTATCCGGACCCTGTACTGTAATTGGGATTAAGATCCTGTTGTACAGAATAGCATAAAATATAGTTATTGGTTTATTAAAAGCGTAAAGTGATATTTTGTTACACGATTACGGTAATTGCAGCGCGAGTTGTACCCATAATTAATCAAATAAACAGTACTTTCAATAAGCTTATAATAGTTATTTATTAGTTTATTTGTAATGTAGCAAAATTTGGTGGAGGAGCCCGATTTTTAAAAACTACATAAATATTTGAACAATATTTTTTTCTTTACTTCTCTATCCTTTCAAATCAATATCGGCGACCTCCTTCCTTCTTTCCGAGGGTGTAGCTCTGCCAAGGGGGTAGTTCCATCATGTAGGGGTGCAGGGTAAGGGGTAAAGGTGCAGTTAATCGTGCGTTTGTAGTGACGGGAGCTGCAAACACATGTGACCGAGAATGCGCTGTACGGAGTGTACCGTACAGTCAGCAGGGGATTGTTTTAGGGGTGGGATGGTGATGTGTTAAGGGATGTTTTTATGTTTGGATGGATTAAGGGATGTGGAGTACTGGAGGAAATAAAATTGTTCATATTGACTTTTTTAATTCGTCCATTTTTCACCTTACATATATATTTATATAAACATTTCAATTATTTTGGATATTAGTTAATTTGAAGGTGCGTATAATACTTGCGTATTTTTTGAGGTATCCATTCTGCAATTGCAGATCTCTTGTTACTGTTAGAAAACTGAAAATTAGTACTACAAAAGAGCTTATAAAAAACATGAATTTATTGTGTTGTTTGACATTTATCCATAAATTATGATTATGTTTTATACGCCCTAGGGCTATAATAGGCAAATTACACCCGCTTTTGAGAGCTAATAACAGTTATTTATGTACCAAGGGTGAAAACAGGCGTTTCTGGCCAGTGGCATGATTTTTAATATGAGGCGCAAAGCGCTGAGGCCTAATAACATGCTCAGGGTTAGAAACGCTCATTTCACCTGTGGTACATAGAATATTTTATACACAACAAAATAACATTTAATTATATATACAAAAGATTAAAATATGACATTTTAAAGAATCAAGTATTCACAATAAACAAAAATTGTCATTTTATTTATGTATCCATAGGAATTATTCTTTTTTGGCTTTAGAGCCAAAAAGAAGTGTTTAACCCCGCTGTTTAGGGCTAAAACATATGCCAAAATAAAATAAATAAAATAAATGTTTTACTACAAAAAATAGAGTTGTATGTTTTGGTGATTGCGAAACCAAATCGGAGTGAATAACAAAGCACCAATTTAAAGCTACCTAAAGCTCACAAGCTCAGTGAACCATTAAATCTATTTTAGAGTAAAAGCTTCACACTCAATCCACCGACCGAAAAAACGAGCGTTAATTAATTTGCACCAATTACTTTAAAAAAGTCACAGAGAAACAATAGACAATCCAAACCAATCAAGTCATCCATTTCACATCGCAGTAGCCTGCGATAAATCCAGGCCAAACAAAAGACCATTAAAGCCCCGTACACAATCAATTAGGCCGCGAACAATCAGGTACGTTCACAATTAATTCGTACATTGAACAAAACATTCAGAAATAAACAAAACTGGTTACGAAGAGTAAAAGTAGATAGCATCAAGGTACTACCCAATGCAAAAACGTTTTAATCGTATAGGTAATTACCGGTTAAGCTGCGGTTTTTTCCGATTGTAGTAATGGAGGATATATTGCGGTTATTAATGTCATATAAATCATACCTTTTTCGCCTCGATCGCAGGAGATAAAAATATGACTGCGCGTTTAACAGAAAAACGACATTGATGCGGACTTACCTAAAACAAAGAAAGAAGAAGAATTAATTAATGTAACGAATAATTAATAACTAAACATTAAATTACATGTGTAGAACAAATCGGACTAATATGTGGTATAATTATTGTGGCATTTGTAAAAGTTTCAAGATGTATGTAATAATTTATGAAACATGTCATTATTTTCTTTCAAGCAAGAAGTTTTACAAACATATTTAAATGTGGCAAAACTGCAATTACTGAGTATATATATATATATATATATATATATATATATATATATATATATATATATATATATATATACGCTATATACTACTAAATGGGGTAGCAAGAACTCTCGATTCATTCATTGAAAATATATTAATTATATTCATTATAATTAAGTCTCGATAAAGGAAGGAATATGATGATAGAGTTAAAACTGATTTTTAAATAAATGGTCGCCATTTCGAAATTGTTGAAGTAAAACTATGATATTTTGGTATCCTTATGAAGCTAATTTTACCGGCAGTACGGTGGGGTGGGTAGCATTACGGAATTCGAATCCGGATATCCCGAGTTTGATTCCCACTCAAGCTAGAAATTATAATTAGAACCACTCTGCGGCTCGGTGATTCCGGACCTTGTACTGTAATTGGGATTTAATTCCTGTTGTACAGAGTAACATAAATAATAAATAAATAAATAATAATAATAAATAATGCATTCGTTGGACCTGATCTACGCGATAACGCGAGTTAAGCAACGTTGCGCGCGGGTAGTACTTGGATGGGTGACCGTCCAGAGAAACCCGCGTTGCTGTTGACTCTAAGACCTAAAACGCAGGATCAGGGCGTAATGGCGGCATATGATCTTAGCAGTTGGTCCGCCAGGAAGCCAAAAAAAAAATAATAATAATAATTTTATGTAAATTCAAAAAAAAATATATACAGGGTTTTTATTTTTATATTACATATAGTAGAAATAATGTTAAATTGTTACATGTTAATTTGCCATAAGAAGACTTATGATCGAAGTGGCAAAAGAATAAAAGTGAATCAAAATAATTTAATTTTACGTTAATACGTTAGTTTGACATAAAAATTCATTCATTTTTTCAAGGCTAGGTAGATAACATAAAAATATGTCGCCGCATTTTCTTAAAATACTAATTAAATAATAATTTAGTTATAGGATAGGGAAAGATCCGCAATAACAGATCTCTAGTAGACAGTAGTTATATTAATAAGTTCTCGCTGCACGCGAAACAGTCATGAGCTATTAGCACCCCTCATCTTTTCGTGACAACCATTTTGTTTCCCATGATTATCTTTTGTTTCGTTTGAAACACGCGAGACGCGCATCTGTTTGCATCGCCAACTGAGATTAAGTGAGAGCAGGATTGAATTTTCCAACGAGAGAACCAGCGAACGATTGAATGAGACTTCGTTGCCATTGTTAGACCTAGTATTGGAAATACGCGTTGATCGACTAGGATTTGGAAAAGCTTTTCATGTGTCAATGGAAACTTAACGGCTGGCTTCCTGGAAAATGTTACTGGAGTTTCACACAGCCAAAGCCTACCTTTCATTGACAGTTTTATTGATTTTTTATTGTGCACAAAATATTGAAGTATTTTGACGTTTGACTTTTTATATGAATGGGAACTTTAAACACGAAAACTTCTTCTATACAATCCAACGCTTTAATTATCTATTTATTTGTTCTTACATAGAGAGTTTCACTGTAATTGTGTGGCATAAACTTTCAAAAACAAGCGCAGGATGCCACTCCCCTTCTTTCTTATCTTTTTGTTTTATTTTCAGTTACTTCTTTGTGTGCAATTTTCTTTCAAATACAAGTGCAAACTATCACTTTCATCTGTTCTGCTCTTTGTAGATCCGTTGTTAGATTCGTTATTAGATTCGTTGTTAGAAGAGGAAGGGTGAGTAATTTGAGATGTTTTGTGCATATATTACGTGCGTCGAAGAAAGAGGAATGAAAATTGAATAGGAGTGATTGAATAGATGTGATTGAAGGTTTGTTGTATGATGAATGATTTTGCGAGTGATAAGTAAATGTGCTTATACGGATTTATGAATGTGATTGAAATGCGGGTGGTGTATTAGGATGAGAATGTTTGACGAGGACTGATTATTTAAAATCAAATATATAAATAAATATATCATCACGCCTTCTACCTATTACTGGGTGTGGCACTCTGCCGAAGCAGATTTCGGTAAGTGATATATTTTTGCGCGTGAAGTGCGGTTATCAGTCGTCAAATCATGGCCAACAAAGATGTTAGTGGCGGAGGAGCCACAGGGGTAATTTTTTAATTTGGTGAAAATGTTTGTCGACTGTGGGGTACGAAACTGGGTTCCCATGATCACAGGCCGACTCGATACCACTAAGCCAAAGAGTAAAAGTTTTATGAATGATATTCGTGCTACCCCATTTGTTAGGATATAGTGTGATGTTATGTATGTATGTATATATTGTTCGTTTACAAAATTACATTGGCGTTCGAATAATCAAGATTCCACCAAAAAATATAGAATTCTCTATTGTAATTATGGTGAATTTCCTCTTGTGCAAAGTTATAAATAAATAAGTAATAAATAATTTGCTTTATAGCCGAATGCATAAATGATCAAAGTCCTTTGATTTTGTTTTGCGTTATAAATTATACTCTAAATAAAATCCTGGCAAATACCATCAATTTCAATTTACACATGATTCCCTTTCATCTGTTGAAAGGAACAACAAACAAAAACAAAACAAGCAAAACAAACGACTGCACCGCCGTGTCCCGCGTTAAAAGGAGAAAACAAATTTATATTTAACCGTGAGGAGTTAAAGATGAGTCCAGTCCATAAAACCCATAACTACGGACAGAAGCCGATCGTAGTAGGCACTGAATTTTATGAAACCGCTTCCAAGATAAAACGAACCGGTTGAACTTAAAAGGTTAGGGACACAGACAAAGACGGAAACCGTCAAAGAGAGACGGAGGAGAGACTAAAAATATCGAGTCAATTACCGGGCAGTTACCACCGGTTCTAGTACGGAATTACTAAGATACTGCATAAATAACCAGGTTTAGAAGATGCTACGAGAAATGCTTTTAAATGATAACCGCAGGAATGTTCTGTATCTGAACTTAATTGTCACTCACCTGTATTAAAATACTTCATTTAAATAACTATTCTTACTAATTTTAGTAAACTTACCCCTTTCAATTTAAATAAAACTAGATGGAAGTTAACAGTCTTCGGATTGAATGAAAAAGAGTAAATTAAATTAAATTCGATTAACTGCGACTTTTGACTTTTTGAAAATTTCAACTTTGAAGGCCCATAACTCGAAAACTAAAAGAGATATTGAAATGCGGTTTGAACGAGTGTATTTATCGTGCTCTAATTAACTTATACTGAAATTTTGAAAATTTTGAAAATTTTACCGTTTTTTCAAAATTTTAATTTCTCAATATTTAAAAAAATTTAAAATAAAATGATAATCTGTGAACACCAGTGAATTCCTCTCGTAAAAGTACATAGGTATGCAAAATTACAGGCAAACATTCGCACAGGTAAAGTTTCTATTACAAAAAAACGAAAAATCACTGATTTTTAATTATTTTTGAAGGGGTACCCCTTAAGATTTTTTCGAATTTTGGACATTTTTAGTTTTTCTGTTCTAAAAATTGTATCCGTGGAGCAAAAATTCTGAAATTTTACATACCTATGTAATTTTTTACGAGGAATCCACTGATGTTTACAGATTATCATTATCTTGTCAATTTTTTTAAATATGGGCAAAAGAAAATTTTGTTAGAAATTGTAAAATTTTCAAAATTTTCAAAATTTCAGTATAATTTAATTAGACTACGAGAAATACACTCGTTTAAACCGCATTTCAATATCTCTTTTAGTTTTTGAGATATGGGCCTTCAAAGTTGAGATTTTTAAAAGGTCAAAAATCGCTATAACTCCAAAACTAAAAAAGATATGAAGATGCGTTCAACGGCATTCGATTTCGCGTAGTCTGAATGATATAAAACCATTTCTTTTTTCGATTTTTAAACTAGATCAACCAAAAAATTCGCATTTTCAATATCCGAATATTTTGCGATCATGATTCCGGCGATTAAAAAAAATATGATCAAATATGTATATCTACGCATAAATATATGTGCAATCGAATGGTGAAATCCTCAATTTCATAACTAGTGTGATATTATTTTAAATTAATCCTTAAGGTGGTATTATCATTTGTGACAGATTTTAATGAAATTTAAATATATTTTTCATGAGTTTCTACATGAATATGCAAATTTGTTGTTTTGTTTATAACCGATACCATACATAAAATTAAATACTTGTTTTTATAAATTTTTTCGGTTACCTATACTTTTATGAGACAGTCATGAGAGAACCACCTTAATGAGAATTGTTTCCTTTGCTAATTTCTGATATCGTAATTATATGTTTGTAACGTACATTATTAAATCGGTCTTTTGTAAACTGCAATTTTGATGACATAGGGAATCGCGAAAGAATATATTTGTGATTTTTGCCTCCAAGGGGGTCATGGCTGCGAAAAGTTTGAAAACCACTGGTTTAAAGCATATGATCTGAGTTCATAAATCCCAGGTTCAAATCCAATCCAATTCGAATTATAATTTGTATTTGATCGATGACAACTTTTCAATATTAAATAACCAGAATAATTTAAACGCATAAAAGTTAAATAGAAATGATGATAATCTAATCATCGTTACAAATCATCATCAATTCATCCTCAATTCAACCCAGTAAATTCTCCATCATCCATTCATCGCCGATAAACAATCAGCTCATCACATCATCACAGCTAGTCATGAAAACACCATCCCAGGGAAACACGCGAACATCGGAAGCATTGCACGACACGATCAATGCAACATTGTCGATAACAGCACTCTACACTCTAGAGATAGAAGCGAACTACAAGTGACATTTCCGACAGGGTGGTATTTTCTCTAGGTATCAGTTTATTTAGGTTTATGTAATGTGTTGTGTGTGATATGTATGTAAGTGACAGGAGCTGATACGCATGACAGTTTCAAAGCGCCTGCAGGACGATGCAGCCAGAGTTGCGTGTATATGAAGGGGGTGAATGGAAAATAGGGGTGCAAGTTACGAGGATGCAATGAGAATTTGTTTATTTGTTACTCTGCACAACAGGAACTTGCTTGCAATTGCAATAGCTTGTTCAGACTCAGGTATATTTTATGGTCGGATATATGTTCAGGTCAGAGATGTTTGAACCATTTAATTGTAATAGTAATAAATTTTTATCAGGTAACCATTTATGAGTAATCTTTTAAGATTAGTTTGTTTTTGATTAGAATAGTAATTAAAGGATTATTCTCATTGGCAGTGCCACCTAGAAAAGAAATTATTTTCTTAGTATTCAATAGATCTTTTATATTACTCTTGTCTGCATGTCAAAGAGAGCCCTCCAAACTTCTCTGTGACAATATTTACGTGATTATTTTTTGACGTTTCTCAAAACCAATGAAATGCTTTATTGTATGTCACGTATCTGCGTTTAAACCAATCCTGTCATTATTATACTGAGAATAAAGCTCTTGTGATTATTCCCGGGAATAATCTCTATAGGTGCTTTTGTTTGTGACAAATGGTAGGTAGTTGTCAAATAATTATTTAAACCTTTCAACGCGTCAAATAAAATGTGTAGAAAAATTGATTTAGTTCCATTTCAGATACAGAAATACATCAACAAATTTTGGAAACAACTTTCAAGAATACATTAATAAGTAATCAATCGATATGAACCCAATTCAAAATCTTTTAAGTTGGATGAATCGACCTCAACAGCCAAGTCAAAAAATAATCTAATTATATATAACTCGAGAGTTGGATAAATTAGAAAATAATTCTCCAGTATCTTTCTCAAACTTGTTGCCATTTGGCAATAACCACTTAAGCCCTACGGGCTTTCGTGACTATTGCCTGGTAACAAGTTTTCGAAACATCTGTCAAATTATTTTCAATTTATTCTCATCGTCTTGCTATACTGAAAATTTACCACGTATATGTAAGAACCAATAGATTCATGAATTTGTTTGAAAATAAATCAATAAAATGAAAGTTATTTTGATCAGTTCTATTAGTGAAATTAATAAGTGATAATTCTTCACTGTAATTAAATGATCTTGGTTACGAATAGAATAAATGCAATTTTCATAAATGTCAAATGAAAATAATCTATCGAAATGTCAAATTCTTGATTGGAAACTGCATTTACAGAACAAATTGTATAAAAATGATAATGTATACGCGTTAGATGAAAGACAAACGACTATGTTAGGTTTACATATTCTTGCAAATTCCTTTTCTGCTGTTGGACAACACATCCACATTCCGTTACTTGAATCTATCAATAATTTAGCAAATAAAACCATCTAATTAAGACTTTAGTAGAAAATACTTAATTCAACACAGGTGTAAAGTATTTCAACATAGCTTAACAAATTGTCGTTACGGAACGTTGAACATAAACTTCTCATGTCTATTTTGTTCAGCAAAACAACGAGTGACGAGGAAATTCAGTGGACATAAAAAATTCAAACTGTTCGCTGAAATAACTGACGTTGGATACTAATTATACGTTACAACTTTGATGTTAATTTTCTTGATTTTGCTGTCTTAAAAACGCGCCAACTTCGCTTAGCAATAATTTCCAATAATAATAAAACCTTTTTACTGCATATCTTTAAAACCATAAGACACACATCACATGTAATTCCGAATTATAATACAAAATACAGCCATAACAAAAGACCTTTATAGCCTTGTACCATGTACGTTTCTCAACGTACGCGTGAACAACATACACGCGTACCAACATTCGAGTTTGTTGCACTGTGAAGAATTTATTATGAGGCATCTACGACTCGTCATTTAACTAAAGCCGACTGTCATCTCTCTGGCAGATTATTTTGAAAAAGATTTGCGAATCATTAAAGGGCAATTGTCAATCGATGCGCGATTATTATGATCGTTGTATTGATGCAGGAAGAGGTTGAAGGTGATGATCAATCATAATTGCAATGAAGCTGTAGCAAATTACTTTCTTTTCGTATGTAAATTCTTGTTATTGCAAATTTTTTCAGGAGGTAATATGTCAGCGGAAAAGATTTTTCTTTACTTGACAGATTATAATTTTCCGATGTCAAATGTTTCTTACTTACTATAGAGAAAAATGCTTCATAAAAAAATATGTTCTTCGCAAGTACAGAGTGATCAAAAGGAACTGTTTCAGTTTGTAATACAATTCTGGAGATCTTTTTTATTCCACAGTTGGCACAACGCCAGGTAAAGACGGAAATACTATTTGACATGTCTAATAAATACAAATAGGTTATCTCAGAAGTCTGACAGCTACTAGAATTTTGACTTTTTAAGCAATTATAAATGTACTTAAATTTTCAAATGTTACTGTCAACAACAGGAAATTAATTTATGTATCAGGCTTACCAATTTCAAGTAGGTTTTTTTATTGCCAATTGAAACAATGCCTTTTGATCACTGTGTATATTTGAAGCAGTTTTCTGTAAAACTTACGACAGCACAAATTCTTAGCTAGTATATTCAAGATCGTGTCCCGAATAATAATCAATTTAAAATTGAGAAGAATGTATAAGGTAGGTGGCTCAGTGGAATCGAATCGACCTGTGGCTTTGAATACACGGGTTGGAGTACCACAGTCGACAAACAATTTTCTCCACATTAAAACTACCCGTGTGGTTCTCCCTCCACTAACATCCTTGAGGACCGTGATTTGACGGCTGGTAATTGCAGTTCTCGCGCAAAAATATATCACCTACTAAAATCAGCTACGGCACAGTGCCGTATTCAGTAATTGGTTGAAGTCGTAATGATACATTAATTTTATATTTTATTTTGTTAGTAGAAGAGTTACTGTGAGATATTTTGTGAACGACCTAGGAATAAATGAATGCATGTGACAGTTTGTTGCGTAAATAGTATATTATAACACATGTTGCAATGGCCGTTGCCACACGTATGTTATATACCTACTACTTTTCTACGGTTGTGAAATTTTTCTTAAAATCGATATTTGACATCTATTATTTATTGTTATATTTCACACTCATTTAAAACAAAAATAACCTACTTATAAAAACGTGACAGGTAACACGATTTAAATTCTCGAATAATACAAAAAATTACTGTAACAAAAGTTGTAACACCTGAATAAGAATGAAAGCTACTCAGTACAAATAATAAAGATGTTTACGATACTAATTCCTTGATTAATTGCTATAATTTGTCAAAATGGCGTGTTTGGAGTTCTGACACGCAACTGCTTTTTGGTACGCGTAAAAAGGGTGACATTGGCTGAATAGATTAGGTGTTTGATAATTAACAAAACGCTAGTTTATCTAAAGAGAAATAAAAAGAAAAAACATAATTTTAGGGCTAGAAATTAAGATATTTAGGCATCAAATACTTTATTTTGTGAATAAAATATATTTTATTGAGTCGGCCTGTGGATCCTGAGAATCCCGGTTCGATTTCCACAATCGACAAACAATTTTTACTAAATTAAAATTACCCCTGTGGCTTTCCCACCATTAACTACTTTGTAGGCCGTGATGGACGGCTGGTAACCGCACTTCACGCGCCTAAATATATCACTTACCGAAATCTGCTTCGGCAGAGTGCCACACCTAATAATGGGTAAAGGTATCTTCAGCAAAAATTCGTGGCTATCAAAAAGCAACTCAAATAAGCATTGCATGTCTTTTGAACTTTAAGCTTGTTTTAAACAGACACTTTTCGTTTTGTTACCGATTAAATTTCAAGAAATGAAACTAAAATCCCCTAGGAAGTTAACAAAAATTCCAGGCGAGCTTGTGTCTCTGATGTAAACAAATCTGCGTGGCTTACAATTAACACACCGGATGCTTGAAACTAAACGCCCAGTGTGTATTTATAGTGTTTTATTACAGCAGCGTGTTTATAAAACAACTCCCTGTAGAAAGTAAATAAAACGTTTATGTTCACCTTTAGAGAAATAAGACGGTGAACACGAACACATGTTGTAAAGAGAAAAAGTAAAACGGGTAACTGTGATATAAATAGTACAAAGCTTTTAGGAACCATTTAGATACAGTTTGCAGAGAGAAACATCATTATTAGTTTGTGCGCGCAGGGGTATCGAGTCAGCCTGTGTATTCGAGAACGCGGGTTCGATTCCCACAGCCGACAAACAATTTTCACTACATTAAAACTACTACTTAACTATGGTTCAGTGGTATCGAGTCGGCCTGTGGATCCTGAGAACCCTGGTTCAATCCTCACAGCCGACAAACACTTTCACCAAATGAAAATTACCCCTTTGGCTCCCCCTCCACTAACATCTTTGAGGGCCGTGATTTGATGGCTGGTAACTGCACTTCACGCGCATAAATATATCACTTACCGAGATCTGGTTTGGTAGAGTGCCACATCCAGTAATGTGTAAAAGGTGTGATGATATATTTATATTTATTTAATTTAATTTGGTGAAAATGTTTGTCGGCTGTGGGAATCGAATTAGCGTTTTAATAGTCAAAATTTAGAACCATAAAAATGGGTGTTTTTTTAATTACTTTGTGCACTAATGCGCAAAATCAATCCATCGATTTTCAGGATATTGTAAACCTTATTTTGAATTATGCATGTACAAAAAATTAATTGATATAAATTTATAATTCGGTAAAGCGCTATACTTGTACTAATACGTATTTGATTTGATACTTTACCGTATGAACTTAATAACTAAATTATGGTTTTGTTCCGGAAACAAACCGCCATTTTATCATTTCCTATTCCTTAAATTATTTTTCTTCACCACACGCATTTACCTCCTTAACTATCATTAACCCAAGTATGCAAATACCAACATTCACAAGGAAAGCAATTTCAAAACAGAAAATAAGGGAGAAAAAACTGATTTCTTCATCATTCTATTTGCCGGTGGAAATACTTCCTTTATTGTGGGTCCTTTGGTAAGTTATTTGAGTTCTGATATAGTGGGCTGCGAGTGTATGAGCGCGGCTTTCTAGATTCTGCGAAGTGACATAAAACACGGTTCCACGAAATGATCCATTTGGTGAATGCGATTGCGGCGGCCCAGATTCAAGTGCGTGTCCAGGGTTGGACTCTTGACTCCATAAATCACACGCCCGCTTATGAACGCGTGACACGCGAGAAACGAAAAATTAATGAAGAGAGAAAATATTGATTAGTTGGTTACAGAAAATTAACTTAGATTTATCGGGAACATTCATATTCAATTCTATCAAGATGAAACTATTTGGCATCATTCAAAATAAGGTTTACATTAACTTGGAAACTGATGGAAAGATTGATTTTGCGCATTAGTGCGCAAAGTAATTGAAATAACACCCATTTTTAAGGTTCTAAATTTTGACTATTAAAACGCTAATTGTACTTATATACACACATTTTAAGGAATTTATAAAAGAAGTAGTGACATCAGCTTATAGCGTCATCAGTCAGACATATTTAAACAATCTTTACGAGAAAAAATAAACAATTTGTTTTCAAATAACAAATGTCAATTCATGCCATACTGAACTGTCAATATAAATTCACGCTTAAAATTTAATAAATTTTCTCAAAGAATAGTAAATCTCGAAAACTAAAAGAGATAATGAAATGCGGTTTGGACGAGTGTATTTCTCATGCTCTAATTAACTTAAACTGAAATTTTTAAAATTTTTAAAATTTTTATTTTTTTTCAAAATTTTCATTTCTCAATATTTCAAAAATTTGAATTGATAATTAAAATCTGTGAACACCAGTGACTTCCTCTCGTAAAAGTACATAGGTATGCAAAATTTCAGGCAAAAAATCGCACAGATAAAGTTTTTATTACAAAAAAACCTAAAATCACTGTTTTTTAATTATTTTTGAAGGGGTACCCCTTAAGATTTTTACGAATTTTGGCCATTTTTAGTTTTTTGCTTTAAAAATTGTATGCGTGGAGAAAAAATTCTGAAATTTTATATACCTATGTATTTTTTTGCGAGGAATACACTGGTGTTTATAGATTTTCATTACCTCTTCAATTTTTTTAAATATGGGCAAAAGAAAAATTTGAAAATATTTTAAAAATTTAAAATTTTTTAAAATTTCAGTTTAAGTTAATTGGAGCACGAGAAATACACTCGTGCAAACCGCATTTCAATATCTCTTTTAGTTTTCGAGATATGGGCCTTCAAAGTTGAGATTTTTAAAAGGTAAAAAATCGCTGTATCTCGAAAACTAAAAAAGGTATGAAGATGCGCTCAACGGCATTCGATTTCTCGTAGTCTGAAACTATATTTTAAACACAAAATCAGTAACTAGGATATATTTCCATACCTATAGAAAACTCGACAATATATCGTAATTTTACTATTATTGCATTTGTATGGAATTTTGTATAGGAATGCCACTAAAAAAATTACCAACATCAAAAATTCATTGACTTCAATATTCCAGTAGCCAAATCCACATTCCATGTTACAAAATCAACAAAAAATTGACTTTATTACATTAAAAACTCATTCATTTCCATTTAACATCATAGCATGCCACGGCAGAGCCACTGCCAATAAAAATACCAGTCTGGAATCAGATCCTAGGCGGCGTCTCGTCTATCGCTAGAATACATCAACATCAGCCTCATTAAAAATCATCACAAATGTTAGTTCGGACTGTTCCGTAACAACAATGCTTCTAGAGTATCTAGCCAGCGAGAAAACGGAATATCTTAGTGAGCTGGGAAGCCGTCATAGCCGCCTTATCGCGAGGAATCTCTAAATGAAAACGTGTATGGTGAGAGTACCCGTATAAATCAGGTAAATACACAATACACTGTTTCTTTTTTACCAGCGGTTCTTAACCTTTCAGTTGTCGAGGACCACCAAATTTAACAAACATTATTTGTGGACATCTTCATTCTATACTTGAAGCGCAATAGAAAAGTTCGCCTCAGACGGAAAAATACCTAGCGCCGGCCCTGGATTTTAGTATATAAATGTTTTATTTGAATCATGTCAAACATTTTGAGCAAAACAACTTATTGTAAAAGATGAAAAATTATCAGAAATCGTGGCTTTATGAGTCCTAATTACAGGTAATTATTAAAATAACTTATTGCTAGTATCATCCAAGAAGCATTCTATGTTAATGAAATTTCTTTTTAATATTTTATTGTTACCTGGTAACAGCGTTCAAGAATTTCCGGTTTTTCGAATTACCTGCCTAGTTAATAAAACTATTTTCTTCTTTTATTTTTACGATCAGTTGTTATAAAATAGTTGAAAGTTGTTCGAGAAAATTGTCTGTAATTGCAAAATTGCTTTAACCATCGAGGATTTTGTAGCAGAGGTATTTATAGAAGTGAATAAATTCTTGTCACCTGTGTAGAATAATAAATTAATTAATTTTTGAGAAATTCCAAACCTACATGGCTTGTAAAAGGAAGTCACTAGTAGGTGTGTGTTCTAAACACATGTGTTATTAATTTTTTTAAATTATATTCATTAATCAAGTAGAGATGTATAAATAAATCATTGGATGTTCTAAAGAGACAAATCAGTTTTTAATTAATTTTCTTCATCTAATTACATTTCTTTACAATATTATATTTTTGCACAGCATGCTAGCATGAGATCACGCGTTCAAATCTCGATGACTTATATTCGTGATCCGAATTTCACTATACCGGGTGTACCACAAAACGCGGCCCATAGGTGTTTAACATGGAAAAACAGTATTTCCATACGCATTCCTTCTTAAATTATTTTAGACAAAAATGCTTGAAATAATAGTTGTAGACCTTAAAATTCTGCATCAAAATCAATAAATTAAAGTTATATTCTATTTCTTATAACGGTAAAAATTATGGAGTAGGTGACCCTAGTTCGATTCCCAGAGCCGACAAACATTATCACCACATTGAAATTACCTCTATGGCTCCCCTCCAATAACATCTTTAGGGGCCGTGATTTGACGGCTGGTAACCACACTTCACGCTGGGAAAAATATATCACTTACAGAGATCTGCTTCGGCAGAGTATCAGGCGTGTTGATATATACATATATTTTTTAGAAGTGTAAAAACAAAATAACAAATAAATGCGCTATTAAACGCAATTTCAAATAGCCTGTGAATTTGAGAACCGGGGTTCGATTCTCACAACCGACAAACAATTTTTACCACATTAAACTACCCTTGTGGTTCCTCCTCCACTAACATTTTTGTAGGCCATAATTTTCGGCGCAAAAAATATATTTTATCGAGATTTGCTTCGGCAGAGTGCCTCACCCAGTAATGGGTAAAAGGCGTGATGATATATTTATTTATTTTATAAGTCAACCACCTGTCCATCGCAATGATATCATTCATCACAACTCTATTGTTATGTTCACCTGCTTAACAATTCTGTATTCTGTGTTGGAATCCCAGCACACGTGTCGCCCTTGTGCGTGTTTGCACCCTCGCACCCTGGCCGGGGGTGAATGACTGACGTGCCGCGCTCATGCGAGTCGCTGTGTATGTGCGTGTGTTTGTGTGAGTAACTGGGTCGAAGTTGCAACCCTGTATAAGCCCCGACTGTCGGTTGTTAATATGGATGAGAGCGACATGCGACTGAAGGAATGTCGGATTAAAGTGAAATTAGGGCAAATGTAATTATTCAGAACTTAGACAATTTGTAAACAAAACTTGACGCTGTATTGCAGATTTTGTTGTGTTTGCGAGAGAATAATGATGATTGTTGCAAAATTGGGACTAAATCCTTTGCTACTAAAGTTTCTTGGGATTTAATTATTACAACTATGATAATTATAGCCCAGTATATATACCGGGTGGTGCCTGGTAAGGGTGAATCTTAACTAAATAAATAAATATAAATATATCATCACGCTTTTTACATATAACTGGGTGTGGCACTCTGCCGAAGCAAATCTCGGTAAGTGATATATTTATGCCTGAAGTGCGGTTACCAGTCGTAAAATCACGGCCCTCAAAGATGTTAGTGATGCGGGAGCCACAGGGGGAATTTTAATTTGATGAAAATGTTTGTCGGCTATGGGGATAGAACCAGGGTTCTTAGGATCTACAGGCCGATTCGATACCACTGAGTCATTACCCCATGTAATTTGCTCCTTTCCTAATTATTTTAAGCAAAAAAAATCAAATAAAACTTTTAGGCCATTAAATTCTGCTTCAATAGGATGAGAATGTTTAGGACTGATTATTTGATTAATGTAATGAGTGAATATTTTATTAATGATTTTAGGGTTCGTGCTACTCCATTTCATGGGATATAGTGTGATGATATGTATGCATATATGTATGTATGTATTAATAAATAAAAATTATTCATCAATCTTGGAAACAATACTATAAAATATTTCTTGAAAACATATATTTTCCCCACTTACTATGAATGTTGATCTGTTAATTTTTCAACACGACAGTAGAAAAATAAAATAAACTTACTCCACCAACTAACTATTCACCATTTGAATATTTCTCTCCGCCTGCTCGATCAATCTCCAATAAATACCTCAATCTATTTGGTCACCCCTAGTATCTCCATTAGTCTTAGCTGTTAACACTTAACCCTTCGGCATTCGCTTGGTCGACCCGGAACGTTTCCGCACATCAAGACTGCTTTGCTCTTTCCGGGAGTGATCACTCACTTGTCACACCAAAAAGATGCCTTAAGGGAGAATTGCAGGTATGGGAATCGAAGAGGGTTGTGGAATTTGGGGATGAATCGATTGTAGGGAGAATCTTACAGAAAGGGTTACTTGAGATAAATATTTACTTTAGTAATAATCGTACAAGTTATAAAGTATTTATTTTATACCCTGTACAACAGGAACTTAATCACAATGATTGTAGCTTCTAGTGGAATCTAAAACACTTATACAGAGTGTTCAGTTTAGTTAAGCCACCATTATAGTCGTTGAATACAGAAAAAAAAAATGAATCCAACAAGCAAATAAAAAAATAGGTTCCCATTTAAAATAAGAAAGTTGTAACCCGTATTTTGAGAACCACTGGTCCAAACCCAGGTTTGATTCTTACATTTTGAATAACTTTATAATACACTTAGAAAACGGTATTTTTTTGCTAATTTAACCAACCTTGTAGCTCTTATAATTCTCGAGATAGCCCTGGTGGCACAACTAAATTGAACACCCTGTATACAAACCTGTTAATAACAAAATTGAAACACAGTAAGTGATACTTTTATTGCACAGTGCTTTCCATGGTTACATCAGGACTTTAATATTTACTTACTATTCACCGTGGACAGTAAGTAAATATTACATATCAAAGTCCTGTTTATTTTGACAGCTATCAATTTTGAAACCTATTTTTCTTTTCCTTCTATTTATGCAAATATTGTAAAAATAGCTTACTAACCTCGAACTGTAAGTGATTTTTTTAGGTCGCGAATGTTTAAGAAATCTGAACCCTTCGGGCCTCAATTTCCCAAACTACATTCTTGCCCTAAAAACTGTCACTTGCAGTTCATGGTACGTAATATACTATTTCTGTATGTTATGAGTCACCTTGCATTTTTAACTTTAGTGGGATTCCAACTCAGGATCTCCGGATTCAAATGCCGTAACGTTAACTATACCATCTTACTGCCGGACAGTACGTAAGTTTTATCAATTTGGCTATGGTTGCCCGTTGAAGTAAAAAGTTGTTTTTTATGCCAAGCTTGCTTTGATGAAAGTACCATATAGTAGTGGATAAATACTTTCGTCATAATATTGTGACAACAAATGCTAGCTAATTATATTCTCTTCACACTTCAAGTACCTTCCCATTATTTAGTTATAAATGACAACAAAAACAAAATATCCGAAAGTAATGACGTTTGTGACACCTTAATACAGTAAATTATACATAGTAAAAAGCGTTAATTTTAAACGTTGTCAGGTACTAGTCACGCAAGCTACACGAAGTTTAACAACGCAACATTTGTACAGACAACAAATATTGTTTTGTCTCCTTCGTTAGCGTGTAAAAGTTTTAGAAATTGGTGAGAGATAGCTGTCTCTCACGCATAGCACGAGGAACTGAAAATTTAATTACTTCTTCTTTGTATTTATTTCATTATTTTGTAAGTAAATACTTAGTATTTGTTCAAATTAAATTATGGAGAGAAATATTGGAATGCCGCCAGGATTTGAATCTGGGACCTTATATTTTGTGCACTGTTTAAAAAAAATATTTAGAAATCTCATATGGTTTTCGATATATATTTAAATTTAAAAATTTTAACGGCAATTCTTAGCAAAATTGCAATAAAAATTGAGCTCCTCTATTTTCCGTGTAAACGACGATCTCGGCATTTTGAGGCCCCCGCTAAGCTGGGGGCTCTTGGCTTGTGCCTTATGTGCCCTTATGGAAAAGACGGATTGGCGTTATTCCAATTTTTTCTTTATAATTTAATTTCTTCTTCGTATATTTACCTAATTACTTCTTTTTGAAATTGAATATGAAAGTTGGATATCAGATATTTATTTGTTTAGGTCATGATTGATTTGTTTAATAGATTTTATTATCAAATTGATTTAATTAAAATAGTAACTACAGCTTATAGTAGAATCAGAACCTTTCAGACAATAGTATATAATATAAACTCTTCAAACATTTATTCCTTAGAAACATCTTGCAATAACTCTTTGCCAAACATTTCATACAAGTTCGTCTCATCTTTAATTCTGGCAATAAATGTTCAATCACACCCACCCTAGTAATAATAAACAGTAAATAATACAACAAGAAAACATCAACATTTGTACAGCTAGCTAGATTGTAAAATATCGTCTACAGTTGCATCCCTAAGAATTCCATTCGATTCTCTATTTCTCCCTTGTAATTGGACGATACAATAATGGCGCCACATTAATTTTAAGTGCTTTCCAATTCTGAATACAGATGCTGGTTTTTCCAGTAGTTGTCAAACGGCGCGTCTGTAGACAAAGCGGTTTTTTATGTCTTAAGGATGAGGAAGACTTAATTACTTTATAATTTGTTATTCTAGGTAAAGGTAATTAATGAAGATGAGATTCAATTGACACGGTTTCTTAGAGGAGGACATAGATATGCTTCTTAGAAAGTTATGTCTTGAGTTATTCAGATGTTTGAATATAATTACGTAAAATTTCAATAAGGAATACCGTAATTAACAATTAAATTAAATAGGGCAGGTAATTAATAATAATAATTAAAGTACGAGACAGCTTTTTGCACGAAAAACGTATACTACAACTAATATGGTAATTTTATGCCTTTCTCCCTATTTTTGGATATTTATTTACAACAGAAATTTATTCCCAATTAGAGTAGCTTATAATAGAATCTGAACCAGTCAGCCTCTGTCATATTTTTTTGTATAACTTGAAGTTGAAAGATTGTAAAAAGAAGCAAGGATTTTATAAACACACTGGATAGTTAACTGCGTACAAGAGAGGCAGGTGATGGGGGTATGCCGCCATTTGCAGCAAAGGCAAAGTGGATAAAAGCGAGGTAAAACAAAATACGATTGTGTCTGAGTGTTTCGAATTCCACTATAAGCTACTATAAATGGAATTATATTCCTGTTGTGCAGAGTAACAAATAAATAAATAAATGTATTGTTGAATTCTATTGCAGTTTAACATAGGATTTTAAGAATGTGTAGAAATTGGCTCCCCTGTACTTTTTAGAGTAAAAGTGTAAGAATTGAAAATTGTTCAAAATTAAATTTTACTTATAAACAGTTTTTATTTGTGAAATTAACATGTTTGTAATACTAGATATTTAATAAATAAAATGTGACATTTTTGTCGAAAACCAGATAACCATGAAAATTAATAAAATCATATTTTGACAGCTTAGTCAAGAATTCCTTATCTTAATTAAGATAAGCACAACAATTAAGATAAGAAATTCTTGGTTGAACTATCAGAGATGATATTTTGTTTTATTTGTCTTTATTTTCATGGCTATCTGATTGTTGACACAAATATCAAATTTTATTTTTCAAATATCTAGTACACCAGATATTTCATAAATAAAATAAATATATCATCACGCCTTTTACCCATTACTAGGAGTGGCACTCTGCCAAAGCAGATCTCGGTAAGTGATATATTTATGCGCGTGAAATGCGATTACCAGCCATCAAATCACGGCCCTCAAAGATGTTATTGGAGAGGGAGCCACAGGGGTAATTTTAAATTGATGAAAATGTTTGTCGGCTGTAAGGATCGAACCAGGATTCTTAGGATCCACAGGCCGACTCGATACCACTGAGCCATTACCCCATATATAACAAATTTAAACTTTTTAAACGTAAAATTTTAAACATTTTTTTATTTTTGTACTTTTGCTCAGTGAGTCCGGCCATCTTTACACCCAAAAAGCTAAAAGAAATATAAATGATTATGAAACTTTTGCTCCAAAATATATAAGAGAGCTCATATCCGCACATTTTAAAAATCCAACGTGAAACTTCTATGCTCCGCATTCCTTTGCATCTTTGAAAAACCAAATAATATTTCTTTCACGATAAACATATTCATAGTCACTGCTTTCAATTGTTAGCAATAGATTTGGTTGTAGATTAAGTAGTTAAGTGGTAGAACTATAAATTACCACCATCAATATCAATTTGAGAAGAGGGATTGGATTGGCTGTTAGTCACAAGCGATCGCTTATTGTTTGCTTGACCAGCTGGTTGCTGGTGTAGATTACATTCCATCTAATCAAGAACTATTTACATCTAGTTTGGTGATTTCCTATTGGCCAATTTGTACAGTTACTTGTAAATAAGTCAATGATATTTTAATTACATTCGCGGTTTTGGGACTGTAAACAACATTCCATTTGACTTACTTTAAATTATCTACATTTGAGAGGACAACATAAAATCTATCTATTTTGTATAGGTTAGAAGCTGGCCGCACCATAATTTTAAAATTATCTGTTCGTCTTTTATAGTTCAGTCATTATCGAATACTTATCGACCGGCATTAATTAACGAAGTAGTAATTAAAGTAGCATTTTGTGTATGCACTGGAATCCATTATTGATTGTTTTTCCAATCTTGGCAGTAGAATAAATAGTTGAGTTCTTAAAAAGCAAATATGCGTACAAGTGCAACTCTTGTTGAAGTATCAAAGTAATAAGATTTTTCAAGTGCTGAAAGAATGATTACTGGTTTAATTGTTTTTCAGTAATGAAAGGGATATTTATTAGGTTGTTAAAGGTGCTAATGTGCGGTGAAGATAAATGAAGATGCTTTGTTATTACAATAAATTAGGACCGCTTTATATCGATCCTGTATTGCTAATTCATTTCAAAGCAACAATACAGGGAAAGTTCACATTATAGTGGTATATAAAACACTAGGACACATAATTGTATCCTTGAACTCTTTCAAGAGACGAGATAGCACTGCCATTGTGTCACAACTTTCTGTAGTTTGGTTGGATTGTAAAGTATGAAATAAGAATATTTAACCATTACCCGGAAATTAAATATATAACTAATATCATGTCATTGCATTACTGTATTCGAATCCGAAGACCCTAAGTTCGAATCGGACTCAAGCTAAAAATATATGGACTACCATATTTCGGTTTAGTGAATTCGGACCCTGTATTGTAATTGGGATTAAATTCCTGTTCTACAGAATAGTATAAATATATAAATAAATTTGAAATCAAATGATCCGGATCCTGTACTGTAATTAAAAGTAAGTTCCTGTTGTACAGAGTGGCATAAATAAATAACCCATGAAATGGAGTAGTACGAACTCTCGAATCTTCCCCAAACATTCCTATCTTGAAACATCACGAATAATTTCTTTCATGCAAGCTAACTAAGGGAGGAAAATAGTTTCTTTCCCACCTAGGAAAAGAATAGCCAAGTTTTGGCCCAGATATGGGAAAAGAAAAACCCACTTTCAATTAAGATCGTAAAAAGAAAAAATTGCGCCAACAATTTTGTTTGTGCTTTAAAAAGTCCTTTGAGTTTGTCCTCCGTTATAATCATAATAATTATGGGGTAGGTGGTAGTAATATTGAGTTGGCAAACAATTTTCACAACAATAAAATTACTCCTATGCCTCCCCCTACATTAACATATTTGAGGGTCGTGATTTACAATAGAATATACGAGTATAACATATTAGTTATCATTTTTGCATCAAAAACAACCTGTTTAAAAACCTAACAATTCCAACCTCTACAAACAAATGAAATAAACTCTACACTAAACTCAGCTACAGGTATAAGCATCCTAAGCATACATACCATGCACATGTGTATGCACAAGCCGTACAACAACGATTAAACGCCGGTTATTTAGGGTTATCCAACATTGCGATATTATTTTGTGGCTACAGCAGCGCCGGTACTAAACAGTTAATTTATTGGCAACCGAGGGTTTAAGGTAATCGCTACCCGCTATCATAAATGCCGCTAACGATATTGATAATTAAACGTAGGCACGTTACTGGGATGTGTTTGATCCTAACGGATGCTGAGAGCCTGATAACTGCTCGTCGATTTTGTATCGACAATTCTACTATGTTTTATTTTATCACGTTTTAGGGATGTACTAGGAGGCAAGATTACTTTCGTATCTCGTTCGCCCCAAAACAAAAATGAGAGATGAGAGCGAAAACGATATTAGTACAAAACATTCAAGATGAAAACAATATAAAGATTGTGAGAGTAAAAATTATAAACGAGATCTCCTCGTAAAAATATATACAAAATATTATGACAAAATTATTTTCTAAGTATTGAAATATAGTGTATAAAAAAGGTATGTATTTTGTACGCAAAATGTGTTTAGCGCCGTCCAAAATCTAATGAGGAAAAATTACAGATAAATTCGATTATTCAGGAGGTTATAACTCAAAAACTAAGAGAGATATGAAGATGCGCTTTACGGCATTGAATTTATCGTGTTCTAATTAGCTTATACATAATTTTTCAACAATTTTTAAATTTAAACAAATTTGCATAAACATTTTCTCATAAAACAGTTCTTGAACAAAATCTCAAAAACTAGAAGTCATATGTACTTGGGGATTGGACCGTTGGATTCAACGGATAAAAATACATATGTATGTAAATGTTCATTACAATATTCGTATGAGAAACAATATTAAAGCAAACATTCTGAAATTGGCCTAAAATCGAAAAAATCGAAGGGGTACCCCTTAAGAAATTTTCAAAAACTTAAATCTTTTAGAATTAGCTAAAAATTTGCTTATATGCTAATTTGGGCTCGAGGAATTCAATGCCGTTGAGCGCTTCTTCATATCTTGTTTAGTTTTTAAGATAAAGCCTCCGGAAGAGTTGAGTTTTCCCCAAATTTAACTTAACTAAATTTTGTACTTCCCCGAGGCTATATCTCAAAAACTAAGCGAGATATGAAAATGCGCTCTACGGCATTGAGTTTCTCGTCTTTCAATTAACTTATAAACAATTTTTTAGCGATTTTGATATTTTGAAATATTTTCACAAAAATTTTCTCTTAAAACAGTTATTAAACAATATCTCAAAAACTAAAAGACATAGGTACTTGCGGATTTTACCATTGCATTCAGCGGGCAAAAATACATATATATGTAAATTTTTGTTACAATATTCGTACGAGAAACAATTTTAGAGCAAACAGTCTGAAATTGGCCAAAAATCGAAAAAAATCCAAGGGGTACCCCTTAAGAAAATTTTCAAAAAATAGAATTAGCTAAAAATTTGCTCATATGCTAATTCAGACACAAGGAATTCAATGCCGTTGACCGCATCTTCATATCTTGTTTAGTTTTTAAGATACAGCGTCCAAAAAAGTTAAATTCTATTTTCACGATCGACAAACTGATTTTCAACTCATTTAAAATTACCCTTGTAGCTTCCCTACCAAAACATCTTTGGGGGACATAATTTAACGGCTGGTAACCGCACTTCACGCGCATAAAAATCTACCAAGATCTACTACAGCAGACTGCCACAATCGGTAATAACTAAAAGGCAGAAGACATACATTTATTTTGCAATAACCCTAATTCTAACCCTGTTTCCCACCTAGTAATTTCAATAAAACACCAGAAAATTACCTCCCTAACCCAACATTACAGTTTTCCCTAAATAAACTAAATCCTACAAAATCCTGCATTATATCTAGGTTCGGAACCTGCAGATAACAATATCGCCAACTCATTGACCAGTGTCCAGAATCTGTATTACGAGTTAGGGTTAGTGCATCATGCTCTGTCGGTATAATAACTTACACCGGATTTACCGATCCAGACGGTCAGGCGCATATCCTGCAGAAATTATAGCAGAAATGGATTAAAATATTAAAAGGACTAGAATTACCCAACGCCGAGATTTAATATACATACACAAATTTTGAAAATGTTCTAAATTTAATCCCAGTTACAGTAAATTATACTGCATCAAAATATCTCAGATATAGTCATAATTTTTTGAATGCCTGAAATATATTCCAAAATGAAAGAAGTTATCAGAGCATATTTGCATAAAACAATGTGAAAAAGGAATGATCAAACCCCAATCAGCTTAACTCCGAATCCCCTCAAATTTCCATTATAAAAACTCACAGTTGGTAGACGAATAAATTCAAAGCAAATATCGGAAAGGCAAAACGACAACGAAACACAATCACTGGCTTTAATCCCAGGAATTTTAAACTCAAGTTCGGACGAAGCAACAGCCTGCAAACTCGCCCGCTTACGAGTCGTAATAGCATCGTAAAATAAAGTTTACAGTGTGGTTAACTGAAAATGTAAACTGAAAAGGGACCTAACCACACTTTACGACATTTCTCTGTTTTTCACCACCAATTATTAAATGATTTTGGGATTTCAATTCCTTTATTTTTACCCAGACCTCGGATCGCATCAAATAGAATTATATATGCGACAATAGAATCGCTGTCATCTGTCAAGTAAAAATAATAATAATAATATATCATCACGCCTTCTACCCATTTACTGGATGTGGCACTCTGCCGAAGCAGATCTCGGTAAGTGATATATTTTGCGCGTGAAGTGCAGTTACCAGCCGTCAAATCACGGCCCTCGAAGATGTTAGTGGTGGGGGAGCCACAGAGGTAATTTTTTAATTTGGTGAAAATATTTGTCGCCTGTGAGAATCGAACCAGGGTTCTCAGGATTCACAGGCCGACTTGATACCACTGAGCTAGCTACCCCATTATAATTATAATTTTACTTAAGGCCGGATTTTCCATTTCCAGATAAAGATCCCGGTAACTATTGTCAGGATAAACGAAAAAATATCGCATCAGAAAATGGCATTCATTATAATTCATGGTGTCTATCAATTTCAAATTATAAAATTCCAGGAGATTCAAGAACTTCAAGGTTCATATTTAAAAAAAATTCCAAGTAATTTTATAAAATAACTAACAAAATTTATATACATTTTAAATATTATATACAAAATTAATCTAGAATGATTAAATTTGATTTAAAAGTGTATTTGTCAATATTACCAAAAACCCAATAATGCCCAAATAAAACCAGTGGGTAGGGTTTAAAAAAAAACCCTGTACAGAACTAAAATCATTTAAACGCATTATTATTTTAAATAATTTAGAAACCTTTGACAATGGAAAATATATGAACATTTTTGATGCCGAATACACTACAACAAAAGTATTCCTGTAGTACCTCCATCATCTATTGGGATCTGCAATTGCATATACCAAAGTGCGACGCAGTAAAAACGACGTGAAAATGATCCATAGTACCACAATAATAATTAGATCTTCATCGTGCTTGTTAAAAATGACAAAATTCGTTTGAAAAACATTTGATTCGTTCCAAGTTTCTTAGCAACAATTTCTGTCCGGGTCACGATTCGTGTAAGTTGTTAAAAAGTGACGTCACGTACCTTCAAACCGCGCATGTTGAAAAAAACTTCCTCGGCTCCATTACATCATCAACGAATAAAGTCGGTAAAACAAAAACAACTCAAAGAGAACATTCACTCACAAACAAAACACACACACACAACCAAATCACTGAACATCAACATAAAAAATAATAAACAAATGTCGCACTTGTCAAATCGCAAACGTCAACCGAGTTCTATCCGGCGTAAGTTCACTCTTCGGCGGTTTGAACAGAACTAACGCGCGCCGACGTTATTTCTTCGCCGGAGGGCTAACCACGTGTTGCAGTCCTTCGCGCAGGGACTCTGCGCACCGGACTCACACCGGAAGTTGATGGAATACCGTTAGAGACTACATAAATCTCGAAATTTTGATCAGAGGTTTTGGAAAAAAACTGGTACTGTCGAAGATTCGTATTTTCTTTGTCCAGATGATTTAGTATTCTGACTGCGTTGCTTGTACAAAGATAACTAAAATTCTTACGGAAGACATAGTTTGTTTGTTAATTTTTGGACGAATACGATTCGTGGAGGCGCGTTCTTCAGATGAGATTATAAAGAAGATTCTAGTACAGTCCATCATAAGAACTCTTGTTTATTTTGCAAGAAATTATTTCAAACTAAAGTTGTTGAGAATTAAATTTTGCATTTATGAAGGTTTGCATGTGTGATACATACTTTCTAAGCGTTTATTTGTTTATTGCATTGTGTTGACTTTTCTTTCACATACAAGTGCAGGCTATCGCTATCATCTTTTCTAATCTTTGTAGATTCGTTGTTAGATTCGTTATTAGATTCGTTGTTAGGAGTAAGCGTGAGTAATTTGAGATATTTTACGCATACGTTATGTAAGTCGAAGAAAGAAGATGAATGTTAAATGAATAGGAGTGATTGGATAGATGTGATTGAAGGTTTGTTGTGTGATAAATGATTTCGAGTGTAATAAATAAATGAGTTTATGTGGAGTGATCTATGAATGTGGTTAAAGTGAGGGTGGTGTGTCTGGATGAGGACTGATTATTTGATGAATGTAATGAGTGAATATTTTATGAATGATTTTTGAGTTCGTCGTATATACCACGTGAGTAAAGTGCTATTATTCCCTTGTAATATAAACTGCTATTATTTGTCCAATTGCAATTTGCCTTGCAAACTTTATAGGAAAATACGATCGTGCAAAAAATAATTTTAGAAACACATAAAGTGAAAGTTATTGTGACTAGATGCCTATAAAAGTTAAAAACCTTTTTTCCACTTTAATCACTTTTAATTTAACTGTCTATGACCTTCGCATTACCCCTGATGCACCTATGCTACCCTCAACCCTGAACCGGTCCCTGGTCGCCCACGGCATTAAATCCACATTTAAATCGGGGTGTTTGCAACCCCCGTTTAGCGCCATTGCAGGAACCATGCCCATTTAATCCACCAATCACAGCACAAACCGATTAGTGTAATGATAGAAACGTGTTTTTACCCCAATCAAGGGGATGATATCCGTCCAGGAGATTTTAAATATGCGTTGTTTTGGATAGACTTTCGATGTTGATTTTAACTAATTGTCAACGTAAATATAATTAATACTGACTGTAACATTAGTGCTGTGTTAGTACCATAATCAATCCAAATTTCATCGTTGAAACAGTTTGCGTATATTGGTATATTGAGGGTGAGAGATTGCGTGGATGAGATAAGAATAAATGAGTAGATATTATTGAAGATTGTACTAGGTATAGCACTCCACCGTAGCAGATCTCTATGCGCATGAAGTACGATTACCAGTCGTCAAATTACGCCCCTCGAAGCTTTTTGTGGAGGAGGAACCGAGGTTCTCAAATACACAGGTCGACTTGATACCACTGACCCATCTATCCAGTGGCGTACCTAGAACTTTTGCCGCCCAGGGCGGTCTCCAATTTGCCGCCTTATCTAAGTCAATCAAATGGTGGTTATTATAAATTTAAAAAATAAATATATCATCACGACTTTTACCCATTACTGGGTGTGGCACTCTGCCGAAGTAGATCTCGATAAGTGATATATTATGTAGGTGAAGAGCGGTTAAATCACGATCCCAAAAATATTAGTGGTGGGGGAGCCACAGGGGTAATTTTAATTTAGTGAAAATTGTTTGTCGGTTGTGGGAATCGAACCGGGGTCCTCAGGATCCACAGGCCAACTCGAAACCACTGAGCCATTACCCCAATAAATTAATAAATAGAAATAAATAATTGTAATTGAGACAAACTATAGATGGGAAACTTTTTTACCATTGTATGGCATATTTAAATTAGGCAGTAATAAAGGAATTTTTCGAGAAAATATTTTCAACCCTACATTGACTTGACGATGATGAAAAATATTCGAATCATATAGTAATTCATAATTCGTAGAAATCGAATAGTAAACTTATGAAGTGAACAAGTTGTTTTTTACAACTATAACTAAATATAAAAAATGCCGCC
Organism: Pterostichus madidus; assembly: GCA_911728475.2. Classification (NCBI taxonomy): domain Eukaryota; kingdom Metazoa; phylum Arthropoda; class Insecta; order Coleoptera; family Carabidae; genus Pterostichus; species Pterostichus madidus. The sequence continues at coordinate 291,786 of OU452304.1, forward strand.
CCAAAATATGTGCCACCCAGAGCGAACACCCTCCCTTCCCTAGGTACGCCACTGCGTCTACCCCATATTAAAGTAGTTAGTAGCTAATTAAAAAGCGATTAATTAAAAATCAATCATTTAGCAACAAATTACATCAATTAATCTAAGTCCTGGTACTATATGCTTCATGTATCTCTATGTATATTTATAAAAACGCAATAATATGTATCAAAGCACCAATGCTAATCTAGTACGGTGTACCATTAGTACACAACAGTATGTTGATAGTAAATGTTGATTAATGTAGCAGTGAAGCTTAGTTGTTGACATGTTTATATGCTTCCTTTGTTGTACAACGCGTGCCATATGCAGAATTCAACGAACACGTATATTGTATCTAGGGCAATGGCTACAATTGCACAAATATCAATTGCAAAGGTTGAATGTATGAATGCATGCTCGGCATACATTTGGAAATATTAAAATTATTCGCTGAATGTCGTGAAATTGGAAAACAGCCAAATAGAGAAATATTATTTGAAAACAGAATCATAAATATTTCATGTTGCTTCTGAAAACGTATTTGTTTCATTCTAAATAACAATGTTTGATTGTTCAATATAAAAAGATAATAATCATGTTGAAATGTATGTGATTTCTTCGATGCTATAAATAAAAGATTTGTTTGAACTATTGTAAATGCAGCAGTAAACATGAAGAACTAATACATATTTCATACTAAAATTTGTATTTTATAATCCAATCCAACTAAAATAAAAATATCTGACGGTAGAGACATTTTGTAACAACCGCAAAATTTACCAAAAACCTAATGAATTAAAATGTAAGCATAGCATATCTATTTGCGGCAATAGATAATGGTAATCGAACTTCACGCGCATAAATATATCATTTACCGAGATCTGTTACGGCAGAGTGTAACACCCATTAACGGGTAAAATGCGAGATGATATAGTTATATTTATATTCCTGTCGAAAGGTAGCTGTTTTTACTTCCTTATGTAGATGACAGGCCCGCCAGTCAGTTCCTCGTTTCGGAAATAAAAACTATTTTACCGTGCTAGTAATGCAAAATACTATTGACTCAGTGTAGAAGATATCTTGTGTAGGCTGCAATTGCTTGATGTGAAAAGGCAGGACAGTAATGAATTATGATTGGATGGTAATATCTAGATAGCGGTTTCAGTTTGTAGATTGTTATTTATTAGATGCGTGTTTTGTTTTCATGTGATTTTATTTTATTGATTGAACTTTTTACACGATCTGTTTGTGGTTGAAGGTTTATCGTGCAAATGGAATGCAATTATTTACTGCAATTGCTTTGTATTTGTTTAGTAAATGTTGAGAAATAGATTTTAATTTTCAGTACGAACTTTGTCTCAATTACTCATCTACGGTAGTATTTTCAGTAATAATATAACAAGAGAGTGAGAATAAATTGAAAATAATTTGACAGATCTTTCGAAATCTTGTTGCCTACGGGTTTTCGTGAATATTGCCAAATGGCAACAAGTTTGAGAAAGATACTGGAGAATTATTTTCTAAACTCTCGAGTTATATTTAATTAACTAACATCTTTGGGGGGCGTGATTTGATTATTGGTAACCGCACTGTACGCGCAAAGATATATCACTTACCGAGATCTGCTTCGGCATAATACCATACCCAATAATGGGTAAAAGACGTGCTAATATATTTTCACTCAACTTTCTTTATATTCCTCACAGATCAGTGCAACCATACCTTGTTTATATTATTATCTCCGCGTGTTAAATTCTGCACGTGTCTTCAGAAACAAAAATGACAATAGTGAATACATTCAACGCCTACGTTGATAATTCCCACATTGAAGTGTAGTAGGTGAAAACTAACAGTTATACTTTATTTCTCCATCTATAAGAACTAATAGAAAGTACGAACAACAATAGAAAATGGAGTCAGCGTTGCCCGGTGCCCTAAAGGTAAATTGGAGCTGGTACTCCCACGTCGGGACGGAGATTCTCGGATAATTTATTAACCTGTCGGCCGTTGAACTTTACCCAAGTTTTTATAGATTAATTAGGAAAATGTTTGTCTTCAGCGCCAGCTTTAAACAAGGTACCTTCACTTTGTTTTTGTAGGTGCATGCATTTGTTATTCTGTTTGACATGTCTTCTATAAACTATATTTAGTACAAGTAATATTACTATGAAGATGCGCTCAACGGCATTCGATTTCTCGTAGTCTGATTTATATAGAACTATATTTTATTTCTCTTCTATTTTTAAACTTGTTCAACAAAAAAAATTGCATTATCTGTATCAGAAATTTTTCCGATCAAGACTTTGACGATTACAAAATTGAGGTTAATTGAGGATCAAAATATGCATAATAATGTGGAAATATATGAGGAAGTAAATGGTGAAATCCCCAATTTTTATAGAAGGTGTGATATATTTATTTATTTATTTTGAGTATTGCATAATATTTTTTCTGAAACTAGCAAGAAAGTGCCTACTTTACTGACTAATTTTAGCATGGAAAGTAGATTTTTACAAAAACAGTCAAGTAAAGTACGTACCCAGGGCTACAACAAAAATAACAGTCTGGTAAGATACAAAACAGTCTAGTAAAAACTTTACCTGAATGTTTTGCATTTTACCTAATTGTTTTTCATTTCATCTGATTATTTTTTTGTTGTAACCTTGGATACGTAGTCAACTGTCAGTACAATTCATATAAAAAAATTAAACATTATTTATGATTAATTCAATACATTACTGGGTGTGGCACTCTGCCGAAGCAGATCTCGGTAAGTGATATATTTATGCGCGTGAAGTGCGGTTACCAGCTATCAAATCACGGCCCCCAAAGATGCTAATGGAGGGAGAGCCACAGGGGTCATTTGAATGGGCTGAAAATTGTTTGTCGGCTGTGGGAATCGAACCGAGGTTCTCAGGATTCACTGGCCGACTCGATACCACTAAGGTAGTAACTTTATTTATTTTATAATTAGTCTCTTCCACTTTCACTTCATACACATTCTAAACATCCTAAACTATAATTCAGTTGTTTATTTTGCAACATCATCTCGTTGTTCATCACGTATGCCTTGTCTCAAGCGTTGTTGTTGTATGCTAGCAATCCCTCGTTAAAAGTGATGATGAATTCGTTCCACTGGCCCACACGGAGTCGACGTGAAGGCGATGGACGGGCTATGAGAGTGTCTGAGTGCTGATGCTGAGTGTACGAGCGGGTGAAGGTCACCAGATATCTTCAGAGGAGAGACGGGTGCTGAAGACAACACTCTTAGCTGGATTCATTCAGGAGGAATGAAATCGTAGTTTGCTTTGTTTGATTTAGTGTTTCATGTTCTAATGTCTGTTTGCACCAATGAAACAATATCGCATCAAATGATTAACAGTAATATAACATCATTTACCTGAATGACCGTTTTCTTGAATTATAATTTTCCTGTATAATTATTTCCTGAATATCTTTCTAAAAATTTCTATTTTCCCCAATAATAATTTTCCTGAATGCCTTTTTTCCAAATTCCTTTTTCTTGTATGCTATCTTTGAAGGCCGTTTGTGACGGTTGGAAACCGCACTTCACGCGCATAAATATATCACTTACCGAGATCTGTTACGGTAGAGTGTAATACCCATTAATAGGTAAAATGCGAGATAATATAGTTATATTTATATTCCTGTCGAAAGAAAATACGCAGTCACATTAGTTAATATCTTCTAATAAAACAAAAGACAAAATGTCTATTGCGATGTGGAATTGAGTCTTAATAAATAAGAAAAAATAGGAAAATTTTTTTCCATCACTTGTCTCATAATTCCACAGAGGTTTTTACAGCACGTTTGCATCAACTTATCAGGTCATCAACAAACGGCTGGTCAGTTCAGCTTTAACCATAGACGCGTTTCGTCCTTCCGGACTCATCAGTATGGTGCGATCATTTATCCAACTAGACCAACTCGGGAATAGTGGATTGTGATACCGACTTAGCTGAACTGACTGATGTTAACCTATCTACACCGGTAACATGACATGAGAGCTATGGAGCCACTCGTGGTGCAATCTACCGACAAAATCGCAAACTGATTGACAGCTATTGAAATAAAACAAAAGACAAAATGTCTATTGCGATGTGGAATTGAGTCTTAATAAATAAGAAAAAATAGGAAAAATTTTGATGCAAACGTGCTGTAAAAACCTCTGTGGAATTATGAGACAAGTGATGGAAAAATTTTTTCCTATTTTTTCTTATTTAATATCTTCTAGTTTGATAGACGCACCCTCACTCCTCTTTCTCCTCTCGGAGGCAAAATGAACAAACCACGCGCTTGCCGCTCGCTTCGCCGTGTTGCGAAGTCGTTTTGAGGTTAAAAATAGAGGAATTGTGTTATTTATGGCGTTAAACTTGGCGAGAGAGAGTTTATGAATGTGAGCGCACGTTTTTGTGATTTGTGATTGATGGAAAATCTATTTGAAGGTACGAAACTTCAATGGATTTTGTTATATACAGGGTGATTTATAACGTACGGAAAAGATTGAAAATGTATTTAAGGGGCCCTAAAATAATGTCTTTTGCTTAATAAACTTTTGACAAAAACTCAATATTAAAAAAATAACAGCAAAAAAAAGTTGTTTTAAATTAAGGCTCACTTATTGAATACCACTGGAAATAGAAGCATATTTCTTAGAAAATTTGATAGTTTGCTGTAAATTTATTTTTAATTGATTACACTTTCAATCTTTTCCGTACGTTATGAATCAGCCTGTATTCATCACAGGGATAGCCAAGCGCGAAAGGCGACTATAGGTATAAATTTCTCAGTGAAAGCACGCGCTAATAGAGTACATTATCGACCACATTTCAGCATTTCAGTGCGGTGTTAGCGAATAGCTTCTCAGCTTTCTCATCTCCTGTGCACTGTGAACAGAATGATCGATGTCTCGACGCCTTGCTTTAATTGCGGCGACGCCCGCTAGAGCGTAGCACTGTCGATGATTCCGTACCAGAGAGAAATATTGGAACTGCGGTAAATTGCGTGGAGTAAATGGCTTGAAATGTGGATTACGGAAATGGAGAGAAATGTCAAATATAAAATAAGGAGGCCATTACTGAATGCTATTACAACAGTGATTTTATTGCATTTATTGAAAGTTAACGGTACTTTATGCAATTATGTAACTTGTTATTATGCTTGCAACATTGCAGATTTTTAGGTCACTTATTTATTTGTTAATTTATTTATTTGTAATGGTATCAGTGGTATCGAGTCGGACTGTGGATCCTAAGAACCCTGGTTCGATCCCACAGTCGACAAACACTTTCACCAAATGAAAATTACCCTTGTGGCTCCTCCACCACTAACACGCGCAAAATATATCACTTACCGAAATCTGCTTCGGCAGAGTGCCACACCCAGTAATGAGTAGAAGGTGTGATGATATATTTATATTTATTTTAAAATGCCACCCTTTAAATTTGAATTTGAATTTTTTATGGGGTGGCTAGCTCAGTGGTATGAAGTCGGCCTGTGGATCATGAGAACCCTGGTTCGATTCCCACAGGCGACAAACAATTTTCATAATTTGAAAAGCTACCCCTGTGGCTCCTCCACCACTAACATCTTTGGGGGCCATAATTTGACGACTGGTACCCGCACTTCGCGCGCAAAATATATCATTTACCGAGATTTGCTTCGGCAGAGTGCCACACCCGGGAATGGGTAGAAGGCGTGATGATATATTTATTTTTATTTATTTAAATTTGAACGGGATCTGATGAAACACCCATTCACCACAAACGTAGAATGATAAGTATATGCAAAAGTACTTCAAAATTTTTACAACATAGGAAAACATTCCTGAAGAAATGAAAAATCACAAAAGAATTTAGAAATGTTAATATGAATAAATATCACTCATGAATATTATCGAAATTATATAGTATAATAGCGTTCCTTCCCAAATCCATTTATCAACTTGCAAATATTAACAAACCTCTTTAGAAGGACACTTCACTCTTATATCTTCTTTACTAATGGATCATTTATCACGTCTATACTCCTTATCAGAACATTTGCAAACAAGCAGAACAACAATAAAAAATATACATTCTCAAGATAGTAGAATTTCTAGAAGAACAATAGTTTAAGATAAAATCAAGCCCTCCTTGTCTATTAAATCTATTGACGTCACATGTACCACCACCCACACAAACCAACCATAACATACTTAACACATCCACTTACATAATGTTCACTTGTTTGTGGTCACCATGGACATACACTTGTTTGTTTCGTAGACTTGGAGTAATGTTGGTATGTACCTTTCATGTGTGTGTGTGTTCCTACGACCTTGAACAGCGTATGTGACCCTGAGAGGTCACAACACGAAGCGCCCTAGTAATATGAGCTCCAGCAGACAAATAAATTAAGGGTTTGAGAAGGAATATTGGATATGATTGCGTGCGGGAAAGAATGCTCGGTTTGGTTACTTTTTGTTTTATTAAGTTGTTTCGTTGGTTACTGGGAAAATTGGTAGTGATCTTTTCGCAGATCTCACAACACGTTTCAGTCAGGTACATTTCAAAACTGGAACAATTAAAATAAATACCTACATAAGAAAATTATTATTTGTTTATTTGTTACTCTGTACAACTGGAACTTAATTCCAATTACAGTAGCTTATTGTAGAATCGTATTATTTGAAAATGAATTGAAGTCTTCCTTGACACGGAAATTATTAATTCAATAAAGAACTTTGCCCTTAAAGAAATAAACTATGCAATGTAAACTATTACAATTCAAGATCGGTAAGTGCATAATAACATAAGAAGAAAAATTTAGAGAAATGAAATCCTTAGGGTAAAGTGTTTTAAATTTTCGAGTCATGATATTAGCACTTAACGATCGAGTGTTAAATGCAATTTTTTACGCTACAGACATTATTTAAAAGTAAGAGTACGAGATATTGTTTCTATAGTAACTAAATAACAAAATGATAGTTTAGTAAGAACTACCTACCGGAAGGATACTGTTATGAACCAGATGAATACTGTTATGAACAGGTTTAGTTGGATAGTATCCAACGCGCACTCTATACTAACTTGTAAAATTGAAAGCTGACCTGTGAAATTATACACGTTAGTAGCTTGTAAAGATTCATTTACATATTTACCAATCTGTTTAAATAAATATATAAATAAATATATCATCACGCTTTCTACCCATGACTGGGTGTGGCACTCTGCGGAAGCAGATCGCGGTAAGTGATATATTTTTGCGCGTGAAGTGCGGTTACCAGCCGTCAAATCACGACTCCCAAAGATGTTAGTGGAGGGGGAGCCAAACAAATATATCATCACGCCTTTTACCCATTCCTGGGTGTGGCACTCTCCGGAAGCAGATCTCGATAAGTGATATATTTTTGCGCGTGAAGTGCGGTTACCAGCCGTCAAATCACGGCCCTCAAATATGTTAGTTGAGGGGGTGCCACAGGAGTAGTATTAATGTGGTGAAAATGTTTGTCGGCAGTGGGAATCGAACTAGGGTTCTCAGGATCAACAGGCCGATGCGATAACCACTGTGCCACCTGCTCCATAAATAAATGAGTAACAAATAAAATATTTTCCAAAATGAAGGAACATTTTCCTTTTAAAACCGAACATATTTCGTGTTTCTTTCTCCGCTGAAATTGACTCCTGCGTTCACGTTGAAATTCCACACCAGAAACTTGCCTGAAATTGGTTTACGAGACCTCCCTCCTTCCCCCGCTTGACATGTGACGTCTGCTGCATAGTAATGCACTTGTTTATCCTGCATCAACAAAATCCCCTTGTTCAATAAGCCTTTATGGTTGAAAATCGCGTGAGATTGTTTGATGGTGGCCATCACGCTGTCAAACATTTTTTGGATCATTTTGGACTTTTAAAAGCACCTTTTTGCACCATGTGCAAACATTACAATGGTAATGAGTTATAATTAAGCTATAATTGGGAAAGGACGTTAGTTTTAATTGGTGTTTATTTGAGATAATAACAGGTTTTTTGTTACACTTTGAAAGGTGTTATTATATGTTAGCGGATTCTCGTAGGTTGTTTTTGTAATTTATATGGATTTTTTAATGAACTACATTGAAATGCAATTAATGTATTTTACCGGATAGGCGTTTTTCATTATTATCAAGAATTTATACCGACGCTGTTTTGTTTATTTTGCAATTTTAATTCGAATAATACTAAGAAGCGAATGTGGATAACCTAGAAATATATGGATGAATATAATCGAATGTGTTATTTTCCCGTATACGAGGTGTGGCTATTAAATAACGAGACTGATGCTGTTTTAACATGTTATTTTGATTCTGTACCTATTTACTTATTATCACTTTCAATATACACCCCTTCTCTATCCCTACAATGCTCCATGCGAATCTTCCATTGTTCGAAACAGTGCTGGAAGTCTTCTTCTGTCAGCTCCTTTAGAACACGCGCCGATTTCTCTTTCAAAGCTCAAATCTTGTTCTTATTAAGACAAATTTCACCTTAGGAAATAGATAGAAGTCGCACGGTACAAGATCTGGCGAATAAGGCGGATGGTCCAACACTGGGATGTTGTACGTGGCTAGAAATCTCTTGACAGACATTGCGGAATGAAAAATTTTACCCAGAATAAAATTACGCCTGTGGTTCCTCTTCCACGAACATTTTTTTGCGGACGTAATTTTACAGCTGGTAATAGCACTTCACAATATATCACCTACCGAACAAGAGGTCGTGCGTTCAAATTTGATTGACTTCTATTTTTATATATAAGAAAATACGATTGTGTCTGAGTGGTTTGGATTCCATTATAAGCTACTGTAATATAATAAATAAATATAAATATATCATCACGCCTTTTACCCATTCCTGGGTGTGGAACTCTGACGAAGCAGATCTCGGTAAGTGATATATTTAAGCTCGTGAAGTGCGGTTACCAGCCATCAAATCACGGCCCTCATAGCTGTTAGTGGCGGGGAAGCCACAGGGGTAGATTTTTTTTAAATGGTGAAAATTGTTTGTCGTCTGTGGGAATCTAACAAGGGTTCTCAGGATTCACAGACCGGCTTGATACCACTGAGCTAGCTACCCGGTATATTAAAATCAAATGGTAAGGCATTTGAAAGAATTAAGAAAATTAAATAAACAAATCTCGAGATAAAATTAATGAAAAAAGTCAAACTTCAGCTTGAAAAAATTAATCCAAAATTAATGATTACACAGATTAGAAATTCCTTAATTACATTGCCGCAGAAGAAAATTAAAATTCCTTCCATACAAAAAAGACGATATTATTAAATATTTCAACTTTAATTAATCACTTTTATTAAAAAGAAGAGCAGTCTAATATCCTGCCGCGAATAATTTTTCCAAGTTTGTATCTTGCTGCTAATTTTTCCTTTAACAAATTGTGATTCGTTGAAAGATAAGCGCCGCGTCCATTTAAAATCGAAACGCAACAAATTAATTGTAGCGGATCGACTTTAGCGCGAGAAAAACGAGAAAATCGAGACTTTAACAATCAGATAAATGTGGGTTGTTTGACGTAGGCTGTCGGCCTGACATCTTCTGACGAATTTATGATTTAATAATGACCAGGTACAATGAAATCTTGATTATTATACTTCGGGATCAGATACCGAACATGCAAAACGATTTTAAACTCGTTATGACTACCATAATTAATAGGAAATGCAGAATTTTCACAAACTTACATACTATGGCCCACCGAATGGTATAGCGCGAAGTATTTATTCATCCTACAATTCAAACTCTCTTGATACGTTATATTCATAATTCCTTTCGTACATGCTTAGCTTTCAATCATATTCATGTTTCTGTCATGAGATAGACATAAATTAAAATTGCCATCTCTACGCTGTTTCTAGAGTGCTATGCAAAATAAAAGAAATAATTTGACAGATCTGTTACTATAAAAATAATCTTGTTTATTGACCCCCAAATGTGAGCGTAACTTGACTATTATAGCCCTAGGCCTTGTAAAGATACCAAGCAACAGCTATTCAAACAAATCAAAATCGTGATTTATGGATAAATGTTGGACAAATAAATGTTACTGTTGGAGGAGCCACTGGAGTAGTATTAATGTGGTGAAAATATTTGTCGGCAGTGTGAATCGAACCAGGGTTCTCAGGATCCACAGGCCGCTACGATACCACTGTGCACCTACTCCACATAAAATGAAATAACAGTAAATACATTAAAATATTCAACATTAATTATTACAAGACTTTTAAAGTACAACATTTATTTTTCTCTCAGAATTTCCAGTGAAATTTAGCAAGAGAAATTCCAGGAAGTTTGTAGAAACCTCCTCGCAGTAAAAATGTCACGAATCCCTTGAATTTTGTCCGCAGCGATACGAGGTAATCACATTGCTAGGCCTTCTGTTTTTGCGTCTCCCCAGGTTTTGCACCCGGGTTGTTTGTGGCTTTGCGGAGAGTGCTGGCATTCCTCAGGGACTCCAATCACAGAGCTTGTCTCTTGTAACCGCCGAGTTGAGGTTCATCCGCGAAAAAAGAAGAAATTCTAACATGGCTTTGTTTTTATTCAAGGAAGAAGCAAGGAGACCAAAGTACTGAATTATATTTCATACAATTTAAAAACTGTAAAATTTATTTCAAATTTTCATTTAATATTTATTTGCAACAAATATTTACCCCTGTGGCCAGGACCGTCTTAGGTCATGCAGGGGCCCTTGGACATACCAAATATGGGGCTCTTTTAAAAAAGTAAAAAATGTGAATGAAAATATCAGTATGTAGTTTTATTTAGTGACTCTATTGGTTATTATAGTTAGTTTTATACAAATCAAATATAAGTGAAGTGATTACTATTCGTATTTTGAGAATTGGACTTACGTTAATGATGATAGTTTCTTCCGGAATTTCTGTTGTGCAAAATCTTCTATTATATCCTCAAAGTTCTTTTAAGTATTTTAAAGTTATTTTGATATTTGTATAAATTTTATAGGATCAATTGAGAAATTTAAATTATATATTTTTTTTTAGATTTAGTAAAATTTTGTTCATTGTATAAAAATTATTTAGACATCTCATCTGATTTACGATTTACATTTAAATTTAAAAATTTAACGGCAATTCTTAGCAAAATTGCATTAAAAATTGGGCTCCTCTATTTTCCGTGTAAACGACGACCTCGGCATTTTGAGGCCCCTATCAAACTGGGGGCCCTGGGCTTGTGCCCCACGTGCTCTTATGGTAAAGACGGCACTGTTTGTGGCTCCCCCTTCACTAACATCTTTGAGAATCAAGATTTGAAAATATGTCATTTACCGAGATCTGCTACGGCAGAGTGCCACACCCAGTAATAGATAAAAAACGTGATGATATATTTATTTTTATTTTATAGAAATGAGTAGAAGTTGTAGTCTACAATTTTATTAAACAAAAACAAACATAAAACCCTAGCACTCTAGATAGAGAAACATTTGATTTCACGAGCCATCAACCTCAATAACAATCGAATAATCATACTCCGCCTCGTAGATCCGCCATATGATTTGTACGTTTCTATCAATATTAGCATCAACTCCGGAGTTTTGCTTTGACTGGATTCCTGCGACTGCAGCGCTGCGCGTGCTTTACGGCGATTCGAGGAAACCACTTACTCACTTAGACAGAGATGAAGCATTCCCCATATATGTTTATCTGCATACTGATTAAATTATTTTCCAAACCGGTCGCCATTAAGACTGAAATCAAGTCGGTTGGTGTTTTAATCTTCTAGGATTAAAAAAGCGTTTGAGTGTAGTTGGATCTAGCCGCCTGCTGTGCATGAAAATTTTTTGATGCTCATTTGTTAATGAAAATGACAGTAAAACACCCGGTGTTATGATTTATAATTAATCAGATATTTGTGTTCAGGAACAGTTAGGTATTTTTAATGACTTGCGTAGTCGGATTAAAAATATAAAAATGTTAATTTTGACGTTAATATTTAATAAAATATGGAATTAATATCGCAAAAATCGTTTAATGAAGACGCTAAGATAGTTCAGCCGGTTATTGGAAATATTTTTATAGTTATAATGACTTTTAAGTATATGTCTATGAGGCCTGCTTTACAAAACGACCAAGTTAAGCTTTAAGCTCATCAGGTTGAACTTAAGTATGGGTTAAATAATTCTAGTATCTACATTGTGTAACTAGTGACAAAAGTAATATATTTATTTTATGCACAACCGGACCGAAAAGCATGTGTTTAAGCTCTAAAAAGCGGGCTTAAACACTTTTTTTTGGCCCACATTTGAAAATATCTGCTTTTTTGCTCGGTCGAAGAAAATAATCTATTGTAACACAAGTGTGGTAAGGCTTTCATTGCAAAACGAATATAAAAGTTGGGACACGAGCATCAACGATTCTTTCCATTCGAACGAGTTTTGCAATGCCTATTGCCACACGTATGTTACATACTATTTTTTGTATGGTCCTGAATTTTTATTGCCGCACTGAATGTGGCAATAAGTCATGCTGCAAAAAGATACTTTTCACTCTCATTTTGAATGTTGATATGTGGAATTTTCAACACTACCGTCGAAAAAGCTTATTACTGTACTATTATTTCCTGTTGTCTAGCAACAACAGTAGAATACCAAACTAATGAATTTTGTGAATAGATAATACACCGGAAAGATATTTTTCGTCCGGAAAAAAACAAATTTAAATAGCTCATTGAAAATTCTCTATTCTAATAGAAATATTATAATATTTTCCTCAAATTGTCTTCAAAATAAATAAGACATATGTTAGTAATTACAAGTTTAAAACCAATCAAAAAAGCATAATTTATTCAATATCCTCCTCATCGCCAAATAAAAATCCAATCATCCCTAACCAAATATAATTCCTATTTCCTCTTCACCATCTCTTCAGTTCACCTCGAGCACGTGACGTCACACATGAAGAGGGCTGGTGAACCCGCGTCGGCCGTTCATTGCAACCGGTTCTCGAGTTGCAGTGCGCCAGTGCGGCAACGCACCACGTTCAAACGCAAGAAGCCAAGAAGAACAACGCGACCGACCGATGTTGCCAAGTCTTCGTGAGACGAGATGCTGATGTCTCCCATCGAACGAAGAGGTTGATGGTAGAAAAAGAGAGCGTGGTAAGTCATTAGCGGTTGGATTTAGAAGAATATTTAATTGTAGCATTGATATTTGTTACTCTGCATAACAGGAATTTAATACAGATTACTGTAGCTTGTATTGGCATCTGAACCACTCAAATACAATCATATTTTTTTGTTTATATAAGGTGAAGTCTGCGAAATTTGAATGCACATACATACATACATACATACATAACATCACACTATATCCCCTCAAATAAGGTAGCACGGACCCTAAAATCATTAATAAAACATTTACTCATTAGATTAATCAAATAATCAGTCCTCGTCAAATATTCTTATCTTAACACACCACCCTCACTTCAACCACATTCATAGATCCCTTCATGTAAGTTCATTTCCTCATCTCACTCGAAATTATTCATTACACAACAAACTGTCAATCATATTCATCCGTCCACTCCTATTCACTTTTATTCCATTTCCAATTCTGCCATTACAAAATACAAAAAATAAATTTAGTTTATTGATTAAAATACATTTAGTTTTATGTACTACTAGTTTTAAAAAAAAAAAAGCACAGGGACGACATTCCTTTCGTTTCTCTTTTTTTATTCGTTTTCTGATCTTACATTGAGTGTTTAACTGCAATTGTGTGGAATTCACTTTCAAAAACAAGCGTAGAGCGACACTCCCTTCCTTTCTTATCTTTTAATTCGTTTTCAGTTCTTACATAGAGTGTTTAACTGCAATTGCGTGGAATTCACTTTCAAAAACAAGCGTAGGGCGACACTCCCTTCCTTTCTTATCTTTTTGTTTCATTTTCAATTACTGCATTGTGTAGACTTTTCTTTCGTATACAAGTGCATTGTATCGCTTTCATCTTTTCTAATCTTTGTAAATCCGTTAGATTTGTTATTAGATTCGTTGTTAGATGTAAGCGTGAGTAATTTGAGATGTTTTATGCATATGTTATGTACGTCGAAGAAAGAAGATGAATGATAAGTGAATAGGAGTGATTGGATAGATGTGATTGAAGTTTGGTTGTGTGATAAATGATTTCGAGTGTAATAAATAAATGAGTTTATTTGTCTATGATTGTAGTTTAAGTGAGGGTGGTGTGTTTGGACGAGAATGTTTGACGAGGACTGATTATTTGATGAATGTAATGAGTGAATATCTTATGAGGGATTGTAGGGTTCGTGCTACCCCATTTGCTGGGATATAGCGTGACGATATGTATGTATGTATGTAACTTTTATTTGAAGCATTTTTGTTTAAAATCATTTGGAAAGCAATACGCACGAAAAAAACCTGTTTTCCCATGTTAAATACATATAGACTGCTTTTTCTGATACACCCGGTATATTAGATGAAAACAATAATTAGAGACGTGAATATCTTCAGAAAAATTTCCAATGAATCATAAAAGATATTCAGATAAAATTCTAGGAACGAGTCTAATAAAGTTATATGGAGCGAGAAAATGTCAAACTGTTAAATTTGTCGTCTATTTCAGACTATAACGAATCTAAATTTTAATTTTATCGCAAAACTTTAGCAATTCAACATAATTTCCATAATATTTTAATAAAACAGCAATAAATGTTCAATAAAAATTGAAATCCTTAGTCAGACACAATAAATAACATTCCAAAAAAATAAAAATAAAAATTTACTGAATCGATTCAGATAAAACAATAAAATAAATCAGTGAATTATTCCTACTGCTCGGTAATAATTTAGCCTTCTCGTACTGCACAATAAATTTAAATCCAATTTAAAATCAACAATAAATCTATCATAACCAAAAGGGCCAAAACTAAACTTGAATTTAACAAAAAATAAAACAAATTCGTAGCGTGTTACCCACATGTGTTCCAGTGCAGAACAGCGCTTAAAAAAAATCTAGATGTTTATGATCATTCACTGCACGTGTGCTATGTTCCAACTGTTTAAACGGATGTAAAATACAAAATCGAAAAAATATGACGACACATGTGCACAGGACTCGTGCGATTCGTGGATTTGTTTCAGTGCAGCAAATGTTCCAGAAATAAAGTACTTGTTTCGTTGTACAGAATTTAACTTTTCACCATTCTTTTTATACACAGTAATACGAACATCTAACGATAGATATTTAATTTATGAACTCTGTTTTCTGCAGCTATGACTTTATTTTATAGAAAAGTTGGAAGGATTAAAAAATTATTGTTGACATTTGGAACGTAAGTCGAATGAAGAAAGAAAATTGTTTGGTAGTATGGCGGTGTGGATAGCGTTACTTCATTTGAATCCGGAGATCCCGTTCTAGTAAAATCTTTACCAGATTATTTTGTACTTTACCAGACTGTTATTTTTGTGGTAGCCTTGAATACGTAATTTACATGACTGTTTTTGTAAAAGCCTACTTTCCATACTAAAATTGGTCAGGAAAGTAGGCACTGTCTTGCCGGTTTCAGAAAAAAAAAGTTTCATGGGTTCTTGCTACCAAATTAGACGGAACAAATATTTTATGAAGTTTATTGCTTTCTAGAAAAATTAATATATATTTTTGTTACTCAGAATGTACTAACAAAAGCAAACAATTCTATTGGTTTATCTATAGAACGCAAACCATCCGTTTTATAGTGGCAAGCTGTCGCGAGCATCTAGTTTCACAGGATCACTTACATCACTTGGATCACTTGAGTCACGTCTCAGTAACGTCCCCCAGTCACGTGACGTACTTAGTCAAAGCTCATAAGCTCCGTAATTGCAGTTATAAAGCGTCAGAACGAATCTCGACGAAAATAGCTATAGAGAAGGGGAATGCAAGAATAGAATACGTTTCGTAAAATGCACCTGAACCTCACTTTAAAGGAGGCGTAAAATTTGTTTACATCAGAAAAATTCTATAGATATTTTATTTATTTGTTACTCTGCATAACAGGAATTTAATCCCAATTACAATAGAAATAATTTTCTTATGGGGCAGATGGCTTAGTGGTATCAAGTCGGCCACATTAAAATTACCCCTGTTGTTCTCCATCCACTAACATATTTGGGAGCTGTGATTTGACGGCTGGAAATCGCACTTCATGCGCATAAATATATCATTATATATTATATGATACGGTAGAGTGCCACACCCAGAGTCTTTCATATGCTGCTCTAACCAATTTAGCTACAAACATTTGGCGAAATACTCATGCTTTCTCGTGTAATTTTTAACATTTGAATACATATCTCTCGCTTATAAAGCAACAGTTGTATCTACAAGACTACGACTACGTAAATTCTTAAAAGATCCGAGTCCAATTAACTGTTCCAATTAGCAGTTTGTTAAAGCCAATAGCAACTGTTATTCCTTCCGTGAAACAACTGCAACAAGAAACAAAAACTGAAAAACAAGAACCACAATTACAAATGGATACACGAGTACCCGGCAAGACAACCGACAATCAACAGCATCATCTCACTTGTGACGTCATTACTTGTCGTCGAAATCGACCTATTGTCAACGCTGTGTCGTCGTTTCAACTTTTTCACGATGAAGAATTCCAGGTACCGGAAAGCACTACCAGGAAAAAATTGAAATGCCTTATACAGACAATTACATGTAATTAAGACAATTAATTAAAAGGAATCTTATCTGTTTTCTGAAGACAAAATATGCGGGTTATTTTGACTCTTCGTCTTTTGTTTTAGGCGAGCCAATTTGCGAGCTTTAAACAGAAGAATAGCGGAGATTCTAAATAAGCACAATCAGATGCATTTAAGAAAGGATTTCAACGTTCTGCAGATTTTACCGACTAGTAACGTTAGGACATTTTTACTGTTAACAGAGAAATTCAATGCCGTTGAGCGTAACTTCATATGTCGTTTAATGTTTGAGATAAAGCCTCGGGAATGTGCAAAATTTGAAATTAGTAAAATTTGGAAAAATCTACTT
Source organism: Pterostichus madidus (assembly GCA_911728475.2). NCBI lineage: Eukaryota > Metazoa > Arthropoda > Insecta > Coleoptera > Carabidae > Pterostichus > Pterostichus madidus. Next base: position 308,874 of record OU452304.1, read on the forward strand.
TTCCGGTGGCTATATCTTAAAAACTAAACTAGATATGAAAATGTGTTCAACGGCATTGAATTCCACGTGTCCGAATTGACTTATAGCAAATTTTGAAGTGATTTAATTTTTTGAAAATTTTTTAAGGGGTACCTCTTAAGTTTTATTCCATTTTATGCCAATTTCAAATTGTTTGCTCTGAAATTGTTTCTCGTAACGAAAATTTACATACATTTGTATTTTGGCTCACTGAATCCAATGGTCAAATCCCCAAATGCGTACGTCTTCTAGTTTTTAAAATATTGTTGAAAAACTGTTTAGAAAAAATAAAATGACGAAAATTTTTGAAAATTTTAAAAATCTCTGAAAATATGTATACAAGCTAATTGAAGCACGAGAAATTCAATGTCGTTGAGCGTATCTTCATATCTCGTTTAGTTTTTGAGATATGGCCTCTGGAAAGTCGAAAAACTGAGTCGTTGAAATTTTTTGAAAGTTCAAAACTTCCGGAAGCTCTATTTCAAAAACTAAACGTGATACGAAGTTGTGCTTGACGACATTGAATTCCCCGCGTCCGAATTGACTTATAAGCAAAATTTTAGCTCATTTGTAGCGATTTAAGTTTTTTGATATTTTTAATTATTTTTCCTAGGGGTTTTTTATGATTTTCAAACAATTTGCTCTCAAATTCTTTCTCGTGCGATTATTGTAATGAAAATTTACATACATATGTATTTTGACACGCTGAATCCAATGATCAAATCCCCAAATGCGTACGCCTTTTAGTTTTTAAGTTATTGTCCAAAAACTGTTTAGGAAAAATAAAATTGGGAAAATTTTTGAAAATTTAAAAAATTTGCGTAATCTTGTATACAAGTTAATTGAAATATGAGAAATTCAATGCCGTTACGCGCATCATCATATCTCGTATAGTTTTTGAGATATAGCCTCGGAAATGTACAAAATTTTAAATTTGAGAAAAAATTAACTTTTCTGAAATATATGATTCAATACAAAAAATATTTATTTACAAATAATAGATATAAACAAAATTAAATTAAAACAGGAACTTGATCCTAATTACAGTAGCTTACAATAGAATCCGAACCACTCACACAGTCGAAATTTATTAGATATAATTTGAATTTCATGCTACAAATAAATATAATTAATACAGGTTTGCAACAAATTATATAATTTTTCAACAATAAAATTAAACTATTAGTTCTCCCAACCAGCCTAATTAGAAATTCAGAAGCACGATTCAATTTTTGCGTAATTAATTCTCGTATAAGCAATGTACTCAAGTTGTTAATTACCCAATTAATTAGGTCGATCATAAAGGAGCGCGCGTATAAGAGGCGTTCGATTCTTTCCAATGTTTTTCCACGATGTCACGCTGTATTTATTGCAATACGGGCTAATTAAAAATGCAAATAGTTTATAATTAACGAGTCGGATCAGTGAATGATGTATGCTTACTGCAAACGCTCACGATACTCAATATTTAATGTCGAACATGGGTTTGAATCTCGTAGGGTTTCTTCATAGATATAAAGCAACACACTTTATTGAACAAAGTTAAAATATAAATATAAATATATATATCATCACGTCTTTTACTCATTATCGGGTGTGGCACTCTGCCGAAGCTGATCTCGGTAAGTTATATATTTATACGCATGAAGTGCGGTTACCAGCCGTCAAAGATGTTATTGTTGGGGAAGCCACAGGGATAATTTTAAATTGGTGAAAATATTTGTCGGCTGTGGGGATCGAACCACGGTTCTTAGAATCCACAGGCCGATTCGATACCACTGTGCCACTACACTATGACAAACAAAATGACAACATTTAATTGGAATATAAAGTGGCTAAGTTCGTATACGGTTTAGTTTTTGAGTTATGGGCAATACTGATTATAGCATAAGCTGGACTAAGCTATAGCTTAGAGCTCCGACTCATTGGGAGCCCCGCGGAAATTGTAAAAAAACTAATAATGAAAATTTTTCTGGCTAAAAAATAGCGAAGTGAAGAAACTACTGGAATATATAAGTTTGCGTATGTCTAACTGCTGGTCATTTCTAAAGGTCGTCAAGAATTAGTTGATTTTGTATTAAAGGCGAAAAATTCGCGCTTATAACATTCTTCGAAGTGTAGTGCAGTGTCTAGTATCCCATAAGTGATCCCTCTCTCGGCGACAGCGTACCCTCTCTACTCAGGTAAGTTTCTCACGCTCGACATAGGGGGTTGTACGTCAATGCCGTACTCACAGAATTGATTCCGACCAAATCAAAGTATATACAATTCATTTTATATATGTCATAAAATATATTATATACGCTATATTCTGAATATACAATGGTACTAACAGTATCAATATTCATTTACTTATTTTCCTGGCAATAACCTTCTCTTCTCTTTTCAATTGTACCGTTTAAAAACAATGGTACATACAATTATAAATGATTTATAAACGAAATTACTTTATTCTACGAATAAAGACTAATTTTCTTGAAACTTGGGGCGCTCAAATTCTGTTGTGCTTAGGGCCCCTCATAGTGTTAATCCGGCCCTGATTATAGGGTAGAGAATTAATTTAAATTTGAATGAAATTGTTTTCGGCAAAATCATAACGAATTATCTATGAATGAAAGTCTATGTGGGTAGTGACTAACTAACTTGTGCAACTAGTATTACTAGACGTTTCTGAATCTTGTATTGGATAAGCAGGTTCAACAACGTAGGAAATACGGAGAAGCACGGTTATAAATAAAGTTAATATTTCCCTACGCCTTCTACACACTTTACTGTCACTAGAAGCTATTTTATAAATAAAAGATTGTTAAATAATACTGCACGTATAGTATTACACACAGCATTCGGTTTCCAATTCAGCAGCATGTACCATTCATAAATATTAGTAGATTATTTCTACGTAAAATTAGGTGTTAACTAAACAATAAATATTAAGTCAAAATTCATTGCCTACTTATAAAAGAAATACCGTTGTGTTTAATATAAATTTTAAACTTATTTTAAATAAATAAAAGCAAATCAAAGTGGAATATGAAATCATTCATATATACTAAAAACGTTATAAACATTGACCGACGTCATCCTTCCTGATAAAACTTAATAAAATCATAAAAAACTGGTGTAATATTTAAATGACAATTAAAAAAAATGGCATTAAAATACAAATCTTATATACTCGTAAGAATATTGAATAATAGCTATATTTACTATCAATTCTTGTTTTGAAAATAATTCTGTTTCATTTATAATAATTATTTTATATTTTGCACGCTTACAAGACACACAATTTCTGTCGATATCGAGTTGTCATTGATCTGTCAGATTAATAATCTATTATTTCAAAACATCAAAATATCTGGAGCTAGCTCAGTGCTATGAAGTCAGCCTGTGGATCCTGATTCCCACAGGCGATAATCAATTTTCATAATTTCAAAAGCTACCCCTGTGGCTCCTCCACCACTAACATCGTTGGGGGCCGTGATTTGACGACTGGTAACCGCACTTCACGCGCAAAATATATCACTTACCGAGATCTGCTTCGGCAGAGTATCACACCCAGTAATGGGTAGAAGGTATATATTTATTTATTTTATTTAAAATATCTGTTTAAAGACTTTGACTTTGACCTATAGTATAGTACTTAAAAACTATTTTATAGCAATGCCGAGAGAAAGAAATTTGTCGAAGGAATGTCAATTTCTGTTTCTTCATTTAATAATTTATTTTGAGCAAGAATATACAAATAATGGACCGCTTTTATCCTTAAATGCTCTACGAGAGGTAAATTAGTATATATGTCATTAATTTTCATTATTAATTTAAAATTTATTAGAGAATACTGGACGCACTAAAAGTTAGTAGAATCACAGTCTCTAAAATATCTGCGAAGTCAAAGAAAAATGAAATCTTGTCATCTCCAAAAAAGCAACGCGTAATAATTTAAAACCGATTACATGTAAACGTAGCAGCACCCTGTATCATTCGTCTAGCTTTTGATGACGTCAATTTTAGTATAGCTGTCAAACATTCAATATTAAAATGCAGAATTTAATTCCAAATTTTATATGAAACTTTTTCCTGTAAAGTAATTAGAGGAAACCTCATAGAATATATTTTCCTTTTGTATTTTATTAACAATTATAAATAGAAAATATTCTCTCAACCATCAAATTAAGTTGCCATCTAACGTAAGTATTAATAAATCATTGTTACTAATGACTTCATGCTACTTTGCATTTAATATAAAACAACTGAGGCTATAAAATAGATTAGCTACCGAGCTATCAAGCTACCAGGCTACTAGCATTTTTAGGAAAATTAAATTACCATCAAGATGATTTTAATAATAATATGTCAATGTTCGTGTACTTTGCAATTAGTTACAAAATTTAATTTACTTTACTATAAAAAAAATTAACTAATAAAATAAGTAAATTATATCATGAAGATTTTATTACTTAATATACGTACGTCTTGCTTTTGAAAAATATATATATTATACGTAATTATTTTTGAAATGCTATTTATTACACAATTAAACATTATTATTACTATAACTATTCAGTAATAGTTGAATTTACAATTAGACTAATACACCATAAAATGGAATTTACTATAAAATTCTTAGAAGCAGATTTTTAAATACCGTTCTTTCTTTAGTTAGTCTTTGTTATATTTATGTAACTTGCGGCCATTATAACATATCAAATAAGGCTAAGACCTCGAACAGATAAACCAGTCAACGTTCTGATGTGACATATGAGTGTATTACGACACAGAATTTATTGGTTTGACTGTACCTTGCAACATGGATTACTAGTAAATGTCCTCAACTTGTAATTGAAGTTTGTGGTCTTACCTGGAACAAAAGAAAACATTATTAAGATATATCGAACATTATATAGAATAAAATAAACAAATAAATAAATATATCATCACGCTTTTTAACCATTACTGGGTGTGGCACTCTGCCGAAGCAGATTTCGGTAAGTGATATATTTATGCGCGTAAAGTGCGGTTACCAGCCATCAAATCACGGCCTCCAAAGATGTTAGGGGGGGGGGGGGGAGCCACAGAGGTAATTTTAATTTAGTGAAAATTTTTGCCGGCTGTGGGAATCGAACCGGGGTTCTCAGGATCCACAATCCGACTCGATACCACTGAGCCACTACCCCATAATGAGCGCTTTCCACTTTCCTGATGTATTATGTACACTATTTTTTTCTGAAACCGTTTAATTTAATCAATAATTAATCATAAATAATTCAAAACAGTCAGGTAAAGTATAAAAATGTCAGGTAATGTATTTACCAGACTGTTTTGTACTATATCTGACTGTGTATCATTCGATACGTACTTTATCAAACTGTTTTGACAAAAATCTACTTTCCATACTAAAATTGGTCAGGAAAGTAGACACTTTCTTGCCGGTGTCAGGAAAATAAGTAATTATTATTAGCGTAATTAGTATATTAAAAAAAAACACACACAACAGAGCACAAAAATGTAGTTATTTAAAAATATATATCTCTGAAACAAAATTAAAATGAAACTACTTTCAAGAATCTTCCCTAAAGTATACAGCTTTCTGTAAATTGATTGATAATTAATGACCTAATTAGCATATAAATAATGAAACATAAAACATTAATGAAAGATACGTAGCATACTCTATTTTGAATAGAAATGATGGCTAAGCATAAACACTTCATTGTATCATGGCACATGTCCGCACAAATGAAGTTACCCTTCTTAATTGGCTCAAAGATTAAGTACTTCGCTCGCAACTAAAATTTATTACATTTACACACGTAAAAAATCCTGTGGACTTTATTTTATGCACGTCCGCGCGACTGTCCGATATTTCATGCTGATTTATCAGCTGGAGATTCTGTTTTTCATAATCAAAAGATTTTTATTCATATGGAGTGCGTGGCTACCACAAACGTTGTCACGGTACTATGTGTTATGACTTATTCCCGCTGTGAGAAGAGTGAGTATTATCTAGGAGAGTTAGTCCAGTTTCTAACCATACGTGAGAATGTGGTTAAGCTTATTACGATAAATTTAACAAATTGGTTGCCATGGATTCGTAGATTGAGATGGAGATATTCATTTTAAAAGCGTGATAGTGTTGAATTTAATTTAAGAAAATTTATTTTATTTACAATCATTCCGTTATATGGACTAAATTAATAATTATTTTTACAATACTTGTACTGTAAGTTATCTATTAATGACAAACTTTAAACAATGTAAGAGCAACTTTTATTGCACAGTGGTTTCTATGGTTATATCAGGACTTTTATATTTACTTACTGTCCACCATGTAGTAAATATTACATATCAAGGTCTTGTTTAGTTTGACTACAATTTGAGAGCTGTCAATTTTGAAACCTATTTTTCTTTTCCTTCTATTTGTGCAAGTATTGTAAAAAATAGCTTACTACCCTCGAACTGTAAGTTAATTTTTTAGGACGCGAATATTTAGGAACTACATTCTTGACATAAAAACTGTCATTTATAGTTCATGATACATAATATACTATTGTATATCTAAGAATTAAAGTGACAATTTACATATCAAAGGAATCGTTTCATTTTCGATTCCCACAGCCGACAAACAATTTTTCATCACATTAAAATTATCCTTATGGTTCCCCCTTCACTAACATCTTTGGGGACTGTAATGCGACGACTGGTAATCACACTTAACGTGCATAAATATATCACTTACTGAGATCTGCTACGGCAGAGTGCCATACCCAGTAAAATTTATTTATTTTATTTATATTTTGGTAACAATAAATCTCAATGTTTGAAGAAAGTGATACGGAAAATTGTACTTCTGTAGAAATTATGTGTATAGGCAATTTTAAATTCATAATTAATACTTTCCTTGCGTTTAATAAATTAAATAAATTCAGAAGCGTAAATAACTTTGGAAAGTGACAGTTTCCATAATTAACTTAGATCAATAATAATCCATTATTGACCGTTACTAAGAAAGCGGTAAAGAAAAACAATTCCACGACTCAAAACGAAGTCAATAATGGCATGTTGCTGGACTAGTAATGAAAAAATAATAATTGTCATGCAATTTACACGCGAGATTAGTGAAAAAGTATGCGATAGTAGTTTCAGGACTTGTCGCAAAGCTGCGGGTGGCGCTGAGGTAAGCTCTGTAGGAAATAATTAAAACCGGTAAAGCCCGTTTGAATGTCAACATAACTTGTACTGTACGAATATATTATATGCTGTCTTTAAGATCTGCAATTTCATAGCTGTCGTTTTAAGGATAAAATGAAGCAATTTGCCAGTTTATATCTCTGTATAATAATTACAAATTTACACGGATTTCCACTATTTCAAATTAGCATAAACTGTACAAAATTAACTACCATTATGTTACTGTTATTTTCCATAAAAACTATAAAATTACTGTTCATAAAATTTTATTCCCTCATTACAATTCAAACCACACGATTTCTCCTTCATTTTCTTATTGACTAAATTTCTTAATCAATCTGGTTCGCAGCCAGTTTTGCAAATGAAGCGAGCGTGTCACGTAGAAAGCCAATCCGAAATCATTATTCGGTCGTGTCGAAATTCGGCGTTCGTCTACAACTGCTCTAATGGCGACGCGTTGCCTGGAATGCCCGGAAAGTCCGGAGACGTCTGGAGACGCCTGGCGTCTTGCAGTCCGGACGTGACTGGAATTCTTCCAGAAACGCGCAACTGGGAATTTTTGTTAGTACTATTTCCTCATTTAATTTTCTTATTAATTATACCTTTATTTTAGTGGTCTCCAATCTATGGTTCGCGATCCACCAGAGGATCGCGAAACAAATAAAATTCTCCAGATATATAGTTGGCAAAACCGTCATTACGGTCTTAAAAATCGTAATTTTAAAGCAAACATGTTTAGTTTGCAACGAGAGTTAATAAATACCCTGAATTTTTTTCTTCGCTGTGAAAAATGAACTAAGTGGAAAATCGCAAAGCGCGAACACTAACTAATTAACAAACTTAACGAGTGAACATTTATCAATATTCTCCCAGCACTTGATAAAGTGGTGTCGTTAAGTCAGGGCTCTGTGAATACCGAATGAGATGAACGAAACACTGAATGGGCTGGTCTAGGGGGAGGAAACAAATTTAAATAAATACACACCTGGCGATAGCTGATGAATTTTAAACTGTGGGATTTTGTTAACTTTGTTCTTGACGCTTCATTTTAATTTATAATTTGCAACTTATTGTTTGCTTTTCAGATACTGTTTCAAAGACTAACGGGGCATGTTATTTAAAACGAAATATATCTTTATGCAACAGTCAAAAAAGTTACATTTACTTACGAAATTCTCTCCATGAAATTTATCATTTAGGTACATTACCTACTACTTTATTGGACGCCCCCAAAAATATTAATGAAGGGATAATTTCAATGTAGTGGAAATAGGAATTGTTTCAGTTTCTGGAGATCTTTTTATTCCACAGTTGACACAACGCCAGGTAAAGGCGGAAATACTATTTGACATGTCTAATATATACAAATAGGTTTTGTCAGGAGACTGACAGCTAATAGGATTTTTACATTTTAATTAATAGAAATCTTTAGATTATTGCTATGTTAAGTAATAAAAGGAAGATTAAGGGAAATAACAATATTATTTATGGATTTTAAAAAATATATATAACTAAAAACGAATAACAACTAAATGTACTCAAATTTAATTTAAATTTTTCAAATATCACAAAAAATTTTCACCATTTTAAAAACTACCCCTGTGGCTCCTGCACCACTAATATCTATGGGGGCCGTGATTTGATGGCTGGTAACCGTAATTTACGCGCTTAATATATCACGCTTTATACCCATTACTGGGTGTGACACTCTGTCGAAGCAGATCTGGGTAAGTAATATATTTATGCGCGTGAAGTGCGATTATCTGCCGTTAAGTCACGACCCCCAAAGATGTTAGTGGTGGGGGAGCCACAGGGGTAATTTCAAATTGGTGATTAGATTATTTTTATTTTTATTGCCAACTGAAACTTTTTTCTTATCACACTGTATTTAAAACTAAACTTTCTTTCGTATTTATTTGACGTTGTATGGTTCTACAGTACTTACTCTGTCAAACTCTAAATAAGATTTAAAACTTAGCAAGCTGTCAAAAGGTACCTGCTCCACTTTATAATTTAAAAATTATAATAATTAGTTAATAATATATTAATTTAAATACCCTGAAGAGTTCCAAGGGCTAATGAATTCTTCCATGAATGACAATTCGTCCTTGGGCTATTAATTATTCAAATTTTTCTTTGAGTCTCTGAATTTCTTGGCGGTGGTCGCTGTTTACATATGAGGATGAAGCGATGATGAAACTGGTTGTGACGTTGATGGGACCAAGAAACAAATTATTATTTCGGTAGCAAATTGAATAACCATGAGGTTAGGTGATGGGATGAATAAAATGGCGTCTTATGAATATAAATCACTATAAATCATATTAATAACTGACTTGTATTCTACATAACATAAGGCAGTATTTTGCATCATATATTCCACGATGTCAAGCATTTCTTAATTTTCGTCAAAACATTTGACAACACATATATGCGATACCAAATGGGTAAAACAAGTTAGCTAAATTTTCTTTCAATATTTATTCCTAGAAAAGGTAACGTGCAATAATTTACAGTCAAACATCTGCTCTTATTACTCAAGCATCACGCTTCCAATAACTCACTGCGGTAGCAACAAGCACAATGTTTGCAACCAGATTCTGTAAGAACTATGTGCTATATTCCTGTTAGTAACTGTAGGAATTACTTATAAACTCCTAGAACAGATCGTACCGCAAAGGAACAAGACATCCTTGGTGCAATATCTAGACTCACGTTTGTTTCGCTTTGCTCTTCGTGGTGTAATTAATATCATGGATGTTTTCACACCTCGAGAGCGCAAAGCATGCTAGATGAACTGAGATTATTCTAGAGTTTTGTCTAGTCTACGGTTTTTGTTGAATATAAACTGTTGATACATAAATATATAAATATATCATCACGTCTTTTACCCAATACTGAGTGTGGCACTCTCTCATAGCAGAACTTGGTAAGTGATATATTTATGCGCGTGAAGTGCAGTTACCAGCCGTCAAATCACATGTTAGTGGCTAAAATATATACCTACCAAACTGCGACTCAGTGAGGCTAGACCCTGTAAACTGGGATTAAGTTCCTGTTGTACGGAGTAGCATAAATTAATAAATAAAATAAATAATTATATCATCACGCCTTCTACCCATTACTGGGTGTAGCACTCTGCCGAAGCAGATCTCGGCAAGTGATATATTTTTCGCGTGAAGTGCGATTACCAGCCGTCAAATCACGGCCCCCATAGATGTTAATGGTGGAGGAGCCACAGGGATAGTTTTAATATGGTGAAAATGGTTTGTAGCATGTGGGAATCGAACCAGGATTCTCAGGATCCACAGGCCGACTTGCTACCACTGAGCTAGCTACCCCTAATTAATTAATTAGTTAATATAGAGTAGGTGGCACAGTGGTATCGTGTCGGCCTGTGGATCCTGAGAACCCTGGTCCGATTCCCATTGTCGACAAACATTTTCACCACATTAATATTAGTCCTGTGGCTCTCCTACCACTAACATCTTTTGGGACCGTGATTTGTCGGATGGTAACCGCACTTTACGCACAAAATATATCACTTACCGAGATCTACTTTGGCAGAGTGTCACACCCAGCAATGGATAGAAGGTGTGATGATATATTTATTGAATTTAATTAATTAATTCTTGTTATTTCGATTTGGAACCCATTGGTATTAAGTTCCGATTGTTCAAAATAGCAAATGCCTTATACTGTGTTGTGAAACCATCCTGTTTCCTGCCGCAATAGATATCACATTCCCTTTAGTGTTTAGTTCGTCTCTAAACTATCAACAACAGGACAGGTAAACAAAGGCCTTTTGTCAAACGCTCGCATTAATTCCTCGCCATGTACATGTTGTAAGATAAATAGCTTATGTGGAACTGTCTGTGTAACATATCACACGCAAACCTACCGTATATACTCTGACTTGCCGACAAGAATAACAAGAACAGGTGGATGATACCTCTTTTATAGATACAGGAGAGTTACTTTCAATACGAATCTGTGAAGAACTAAAGCCTCACTGCTTTTGTCTTGTCTTTGTTGAGTGGAATTTTACCATTTCCAGCTTTTCAAATTTATAAAATATGGAATAATAGTAAAATAAATAAATAAATATATCATCACGCCTTCTACCCATTACTGGGTGTGGCAATCTGCTGAAGCAGATCTCGGTAAGTGATATATTTCGCGCGAGAAGTGCGGTTACCAGTCGTCAAATCACGGCCCCAAATATGTTAGTGGTGGAGGAGCCACAGGGATAGCTTTTTCAAATTATGAAAATTTGTCGACTGTGGCAATCGAACCAGGGACCTCAGGATCCACAGGCCGACTTCATACCACTGAGCTAGCCATCCCATAGGAATAATAGTAAAATAAATAAATAAATATGTCATCACGCATTTACCCATTATTGAGTGTAGCACTCTGTCGAAGCAGATCTCGGTAAGTGATATATTTATACGCGTGAACTGCGGTTACCAGCCCTCAAATTATGGTTCTTAAGGTGTTAGAGGAGAGGGAACTACAGGGGTAATTTTAATGTGATACAAATGTCGGTTGTGGGAATCGAACCTGGATTGTCAGGATACACAGGCCAACTCGGTACCGCTGAGCCACCTACTCCAAATAGGTAATAGTAAACGGTAGTAATTGGTTGATATAGTTTGTAATTATTTTTAGTTTATGTATAATCACAGATGTCTAACTAAATGTAATCAAAATGGCAACGCTGTTTATCAATAAAATTTGTAGTCTATATTGCAGCGCTAATGGCGATTTACTTCATGGAATTAGAGTACTATACTGTTTTTTAACCAGGAGAAGTAAATGCACAAGTCAGATATACACTATAGAAAGTTACTAGATTTTTGTTGGCGCGAAATACAAAAATTTCTTACACATCTGCACTGATTAAGTCTCATGGAATTTATTTTAAAATACAAATGACATTATAAACTCTAATTTGTCACTCCGTATACTATTAGATCTTAAAAGAACTGATTTATGTTAATGTCACAGAAATGCAAAAAACCAACAAGAAAACAGATAACCTCAAAACTTATGACAGCTCTAATAAATCAAATGTAAAATCTATGTACAGTGTAAACTGGACGAAGCACTAGCCAATCAGAAGCGTCAGTTTTAGCGGTTAAAATTTAAATTACTCCTCCTGGTTAAAAAACAGAGTATAATAGTTGCAAAATAAAATTGATCATTTGAAACTACTTATAGAAAAATGATTTTAACTGATATAATAATTGAAATTCAAGGCATATAATAGGAATAAATGAATGAATATTAATGATGTCAAAACATGTATGTACATCAAAGTCAAACCCGTATAGCTGTGAAAGAACCTCAACATTGTGTGTAACAATGTGACCACATGTAATTGATACAAAGACGCTGATGTGCAGCAAGTGTGCTATGCAGAAGTGCAACTGCATCGCGAACTGCAACTTTGAACCTAGAACTGGATCTGGTTGATGCCTACTACTTAACCAGCTCAACTTGTTACATAGAAGAGGTTTTGTTACTGTTGTCATCTTTCTAATTAAAGATCTTGCAGATAAAAGTCAGGAAGGTTGATAACGCAAGTATAGTAGTACGAATCAGAAGATCCCGAGTTTGAATCCCACTCAAGCTATATATATATGACTCAGCAGACTACGGCTCGGTGAGTTCAGACCCTGTACTGTAATTGGGGTTAAGTTCCTGTAGTACAGAACAGATTAAATAAATAAATAAACTATACCAATTTATATTAAAAAAATTGCGATTGTGTTTGAATGGTACGATTCCAATATAAGCTACTTCCTGTTACAATAATTAAAACAATAAGTTTGTGAATCTCTTTGGAGATCTGCAACAGCAGATTTCTTGTAAGAAGATCCCCCGTTTAAACTAACAGATTGGTATAACCAGATCGTGGCTACCGTTCTCTGGTCGTTACCGCGGTGTCCGGTTACATATGAAATTTTAACTGTGTTTGACTTTCCTATGATTGCTTCGTGCTGCGACTAAGATTTGTTTGTTTATGGTTATGTGTTCTTAAATAAGTGTTGGCGTCCGAGATTAATGTTACTGATGGTTTGAAATTCTAGTCAGGAGAGACACAAAATGGTTTTACTTATGTTCATATTATTATCTCTTGACAAATTGTATATGACTGAATTTCTACAACTAAAGAGTCAGATATATGTACGTATATTTATTTGTTTATGCTACTTCGTATAACAGGAACTTAATCCCAATTGTACTGGAGGCAAAAATCATAAATGCACTCTTTTGCGACCCCCGTACTTTATATGTGATCAAAATTGCAATTTGTAAAGGGCTGATTTAATAATTACAGAGTAATCAAAGGGAATTGTTACAGTTGGCAATAAAAAAAACTACTTGAAATTGGTATGCCTGATACATAAATTCATTTCCTGTTCTTGACAGTGACATTTAAAATTTAAATTTGAGTACATTTATTATTACATTTATTTCTAAAGTATTTCTATTACTTAACAAGTAAAAATTCTGTTAGCTGTCAGACTCCTGACATAACCTATTTGTATTTATTAGAAATGTCAGATTGCATTTCCGCCTTTATCTGACGTTGTGCCAACTGTGGAATAAAAAGATCTCTGGAATTGTATTGCCACCTATAACAATTGCCTTTTGGTCACTCTGTAGTACCGCGATTTTAGAAATTATAAAGAAAGAACTTTAGTATACGAATAGTTTCTTAAGAAAGGAATTCATAGTATTTTATTTTGCAGCTTGTAATGAATTCTTTAATGGCCAGTTGCATCGCTGTTGCTTAACTTTTAAGGTTTCTTTAAACGAATAAACGACATAAACTGTCAAATGAGTAATTTAACATTGCTGTCAAACATTTAATTCGTCATTCTTCATTTAAGTAGCAGATCTCGGTGATATAATTTGTGCCTGAAGTGCAGCTACTAGTCGTCAAATCACGGCCCCCAAAGATGTTAGTGGAGGAGGAGCCACAGGGGTAATTTTAATGTGGTGCAAATTTTTTGTCGTGAAAATCTTTAAAATTCAAGTGAAGACTGTGCCACTGGATAAAAACTTGAATACATGTTTTTTACAATTTTAAAATACCATCCGGTACTCACCCTCCAACTCAACCAATGTCTTCGCGACCCACACTTTGAAAACCACTGTAGTACAGAGTCCGTACTCACCAAACCGCAGTGTGGTAGCATTTTTGTAACTTGAGTGGTATACGAATTCAAGAAGAACTTTTTTTTGTTGGGAGCATAAATTGAAGAAGCGGTATAGTGTTAGCTATAACATGTAATGAATCTTAGTTCGTGTTTAATTATAATAATTTAATTAGGTATTTTTAATTACCCCATATTTTTTGTGGATCCGTCGTCTATTTTGAACTAGTCATCTAGTAAATTGATAATTCGTCTCAAGTTACAGTGTATTAGTAGTACACTATACTTGATGCTCTAGATTTTAGAATCTCATCATCGTAGAATACCTCAATTTTTTGTTGACTTTACATCTATCTACCTTAGATACAGGTTTCCAGGAATATAAATAAATCTTATTCATAATATGGGTTACATGGTTCAGTGGTATCGAGTCAGCCTGTGGATTTGAGAACCCGGGTTCGATTCCCACAGCCGACTAAGAATTTTCACCACACTAAAACTACCCCTGTGGCTCTCCCGCCACTATCATCTTTGGCAGCTGTGATTTGACAGCTGGCAACGCGCAAAATATATCACTTACCAAGATCTGCTACAACAGAGAGCCACACCTGAAAATAGATAGTATGCTTGATGATATATTTATTTTATATTTATCTTATTCATAATTATACTTTGGAGAAGCATTCAGCTATTCCTTATCTTCATGTTGTTAAAAAGCACAGCACACTAGTAAGTTTTGTTGGACAACATTCGATGCTGCATGTACCGAAGGAATGCCACAAGTCACGGCTGACAATTGATCCGGCGCATCAACCGAAGCAACAACTTCTCGAGACAATGCACCAACGACCCCACCACCACCACCACCACCGCCCCCAGTGATCAGTAGACCTTGACGCGACCAGTGACGGAGAGAGGAACACTCTAAAATGGAACTTCATTGTTGGAAATGTATTTATTTGTTACTCTGCACAACAGCAACTTATTTCTCATAGCAGTACCTTACCTACATTAGAAACTGAAGCGTTCTGATCATCCTCAGTAATTATCTGCTTGACGCAGGTTCTACATGCCTTCTTCAAGTTCTTCTATTCATTTCAACATACCTTCTTTCTTGTTTCAGATCGTCTATCATCTTTCTCCTTCTCTTGCCTCTTTTACCTTCTATTATCCCTCCTCTTATGTCCATTCAGACACAACCGTATTTATAGAATATAACTTGAAATGAGATTTAAACACTTGACCTCTTTTTAAAGTAATTTTGAAGAGATACCCTATTTGAATGTCCTTTCGACGGCACTGGTAAAGAAACAGTGCTGATGTGCAAAATTAGATTCTGACTGATTGAATAGACACTTTTATTTTCGTTTTTCGTTTTGATTTGTTTGCACTCTGCTTTTGTTCAATGCAAACAGGATTTTTATCTGGTATATCATCGCACTTTGTGCAGCTCTCGTCATGTAGAAGCCATAAATATGAACACAAAATAAACAACACAAAATTATCATAAATTAAATCATGCGAAATGATACAAAAGTTTTCCTTCAACACTTCATTGAATATTGATTCTCTTTGTAAATTAATCTTTATTACAATTAAGGGATTGGTGGCCTGTGGATCCTGAGAAACTCGGTTCGATTCCCACAACCGACAAATAATTATCACCACATTAAAATTACTTCTGTGGCTCCCCCTCCACTAACATCTTTGGGAGCCGTGATTTGACTTACCGAGATCTGCTTTCGCAGAGTGAAACACCCAGTAATAGGTAAAGGCATGATGATATATATATTTTTTTTTGTGGCTTCTTTGGCGGACCAACTACTTAGGTCATATGCCGCCATTACGCCCTGATCTGCGTTTTAGGTATTATGGTCAACAGCTACGCAAATATATTTATTTATTTATTTATTTATAATTTGAAATCAATTGAGGTAAGATTCAAAAATAATAAATTGATATAACGTTTCTGCAACAGTTAATAACTTACTAAGTGACCTTTCCAAGCAATTTGTTCGTTGGCCAATCAAAAATAAATTCCCAACAACAAGAATTCATTTGTCACTTTGACATTATGAACGCCTAAGAGAAACAGAAAGTCACGCATTCAAAGCCAATCTTTCTTTCTTCAAACATTCCCTTTCTAAGACACTTTATGAGTGACCATTTGTGTCACGTCAAATAATAATACGCGAGACTTGTTAGGCGTGTTTGGCGTAAAAATCACGCTAATCTGGATAAAATGTAATTTGCAGTTGTACTGCAATTGTGAACGAATGTTGGTAGTCATTACTGGACGTGACTAGCATTAGCTTTTTACTGGTTTGCAATTTACGAGAAGTGCATTTGCACTGATGTTATTTTAAAGTACTCAAGATGCACTTGCAGTTTTTAAAATACGTAGACACATAGTTTATTAGTTCAATGGATAAAACTTATATTTATTAAGCAAATACGACTGTGTCTGAGTGGTTCGGATTCCACTATACAGTAACATACAAATCCGGCAGTACTGTGGTGTGGATAGCATTACGGCATTCGAATCCGGAGATGCCGAGTTCGAATCTTACTCAAGTTAAATATACAGGGTGGTGACCGCGACTCTCGAACATAAGATTTTAATGTGTAAAATCATAATTTCCTGCTTCCCTAATTATTTTAAGCAAAAAAGCTTAAAATGAAAGTTTTAGGACATAATATTCTGCATCGAACCCAATAAAATTAATTTTGCTTGTTTGTAACGGCATAAATTAGATTTGAAAATGACGAAAATTGCTTCAAAACTATCAATAGACATGGAATTGAAACAAAATTAAACAAATGTTTGACGTTTTATCTGTCAAATTAAATGATATATTAAATCATCATGCATTTTACCCATTACTGGATGTGGCGAAGCAGATCTCGGTAAGAGATATATTTATGCGCGTGAAGTGTGGTCGTCAAATCACGGCTCCCAAAGATGTTAGTGGAGGAGGAGCCTCAGGGGTAATTTTAATTTGGTGAAAATTGTTTGTCGGCTGTAGGAATCGAACCGAGATTCTCAGGATCCACAGGTCGACTTGATACCACTGAGCTATTACCCGATAAATGAAATAATAATATAAAGAAATTATTTTGACAGTTGCGACAGATTAAACGTCAAACATTTGTTTAATTTTGTTTTAATACCATGGTTATCAATAGTTTTGAAGCAATTTTCGTCATTTTCAAATTTAATTTGTGCCGTTACGAAGCAAGTAAAATTAATTTTGCTTATTGATTTTCATGCATAATTGTATGCCCTAAAACTTTTATTTTAAGCTTTTTTGTTTAATATAATTAGGGAAGCAGGAAATTACGAAAGAATGATTTTATATGTTAAAATCCTATGTTCGAAAGTCGCGGTCACCAGCCTGTATATGCACTGCGGTTCTATAAATCCGGACCCTGTACTGTAATTGAGATTAAGTTCCTGTTGTACAGAATAGAATAAATAAATATATAAAAATGTTATTTATTTTAAATTGCTTGAAATTATAGTTAAAATGAACTAAATTTTCTACAATAATTTTTCTATAAAATATTTTAAAACATTTACAGTGAAAATGTATACTAATTCTTCGTGTAAAATGAAGCATTTAAAAATTAATTTCATAATAATTCAAAGAAGACCAATTAACCGCGGCATATGGAACCATTAATTACTACACTATTAAAAGATAATTTAAAATATACCATAGAGCATACGAAAACGAAATTAAGAAACAGAAAAAACCCGCATCCGGTAAAGTCGATAATAATATATTTAAAGCGTCATTACATAATTTTATCTTCATTTTCAAAACATCAACATTCTAAAAGTGTCTGAGATGAACCAACAATTTAACGGTAATAACATGCTATAATCGTTCACAAATTACAAAAGAACCACTCAGATGCACTCGGATTTTTTTAGATATGTTTAGAGAAACTTGTGCGTGTACGAGAAAATCTATCGTCAAATCTGATGCAATAGTAAAATAGTGAAATTATACAATATCACGATTTAGATATTTATTTGTTTACTACTCTGCACAACAGGAACGTAATCCCAATTAAAGACAATTATAGTGGACTACTTAGACACCATGGTATTTTGTTAGTATAAGATGGTCAGCGAGATTTGAATAATTCATCATATACAGGGTGAATCATGAGAAGCGTTTAACATGGGAAACAGTTTTTCCATGCAATTATTTAGACAAATATGCTTCTAATAAAAGTTGTACAGCTAAAAATCTGTATCTCAATCAATAAACTAAATTTGTTTCCTGTTTTGTAAAAAAAAGATTGTTCAATAATAGATGACTTGAAAACATCATAAACGATGAAAATTAAATCATGCCGCACTGAGTGTACTAAATAGTATATTACATAATAAGTCAGGAAAGTGACATTTTACTTGACATATTATGTATACTATTTTTTTAAAAACCATTTAATTAAATCAATAATTAATCATAAATAATTCAAAATGTTAAAATTTTTTCATATAAATTGTATTGACTGCAGACTACGTATCCCAGGTTGCAACAAAAAAGAAACAGTCAGGTAAAACACAAAACAGTCAGGTAAAATGTTTTCCAGACTGTTTTGTACTTTACCAGCCTGTTATTTTTTGTTGTAACCTTGGATACGTACTTTACTTGACTATTTTGTTGAAAACTTACTTTCCATACTGAAATTAGTCAGGAAAGTAAGCATTTTCTTGACGGTTTCAGAAAATAATTATTTACGAACCATAAAGAGGCGTAGTAGAAAGCAGCAACTAAGTAAGAGCGGCAAGGATACTTTCTGCTCGAAGGACACACAATATTTTTTCTTCGGAAATTCAGAAACGCTTGATAAAAAAATTTAAATTATTTTTGAAAGTAGAAATACGGACGACGTTTTCATGTATCTATGAATACAATGATACAGTTTTACTTTACCGCTCGGCAAGCGGTAAATGTCAACTTTTTGCTTTTAACTGACAGATGGAAATGTCAATTTTCTGCTCGATCTTAGAAAAAGATACTTTCCACACTCATTTTTAATGTAGGTATGTTGACTTTTCAACACGACCGTAGAATAAAATTGTTTTCTTATGGCAATCGCCAATGATCCGCTATTCGTGACATACCCAGTATATGTTATTTCCCATTTGTATGTCATCTGTATAAAAAGTACTAGTATTTTGTTCCTATTGAAAGAAATTGCTTCTAAGCCTGTCAGATTGACAACAATTTGTATCGGCAGGATAACCAGTCAATAGTTTGCTGTCTACAATCACTGCAATATCAATAAAACACATTTATCTCAGTAGGCGGTGTCCAGCTGCGCCGCTGTCACAGACATAATTGTAATTTGAATCATAGATACGTCAGCGTTCAGAACCCGACAATCGAGAGTGCAATACGAAGATGGCGACTCGCTTCTTTGGCGCCAGGACCGTTTATTGTTTATAAGATTTTAATATTTCAATCGTTCTACATATCTTGACAATGGCTGCATGTGACAGACATTGAAAGCACTGTTAAGGCTGTTGGAATGCGATTTCGTAGGTGTTTACAGCTGGCTAGGAAATTAAATGTTAATCTAATGTTATAGATGACTTTTACGATGTTTATATATTAATATATAGTATATAGTTAGTTAAATAGTTAGTGGTATATTTGCATACTTAAATATTTAATATACATACATACATTCATATCTTCACGCTATATCCCATCAAATGGGGTAGCACGAACCCTAAAATCACTCATAAAACATTCACTCATAACATTCATCAAATAATCAGCCCCCGTCAAACATTATCATCCAAACACACCATCCTCACTTCAACCACATTCATAGGTCCCTCCATATAAACTCATTTATTTATCACACTCGAAATCATTCTTACATAACAAACCCTCAATCACATCCATCCAATCACTCCTATTCACTTATCATTCATCTTCTTTCTTCAACATATATAACACATGCATAAAACATCTCAAATTACCCGCGCTTACTCCTAACAACGAATCTAACAAAGATTAGAAAAGATGAAAGTGATAGCCTGCAATTGTATATGAAAGAAAAGTTTACACAATGCAGTAACTGAAAATGAAACAAAAAGATAAGAAAGGAAGGAAATGTCACCCTGTGCTTGTTTTTGGAAGTGAATTCCACACAATTGCAGTTAAACACTCTACGTAAGAACTGAAAACGAATTAAAAGATAAGAAAGAAAGGGAGTGTCGCTTTACGCTTATTTTTGAAAGTGAATTCCACACAATTGCAGTTAAACACTCAAAATAAGATCAGAAAACGAATAAAAAAGATCAGAAACGAAGGGAGTGTCGTCCCTGCGCTTGTAAATATTTAATATAGAGTGATCAAAAGGGATTGTTTCAGTTGGCAATACAATTCCGAAGATCTTTATATTCCACAGTTGGCACTACGCCAGGTAAAGACGGAAATGCTATTTAACATGTCAAATAAATACAAATAGATTATGTCAGGAGTCTGACAGCTAATGTGATTTTGACTTTTTCAGTAATAGAAATACTTTATATTATTGCTATGTTAAGTAATACATGGAAGAGTGAGGGAAATAAACAATTTTATTTATGGATATTTAAGAGAAATAAAACAAAAATCTCTATGTTATGTTATGCTATGTAAACTATATATCGCGCTTTTGAACCCGTGAACTCTGGTTTCTTATTTATGCTATTCATATTCCATCCTTTATTCTTATTATCACCTTTTACACTTGACTGGCCCCTAACAAAGCAGACGCCACTGTTTGGCAACCACTGTAGCCATGACTCCTTGATAATGTCACATGACGAACGGCGTCGGGACGGCGGGCTAAGCGCCGATATTACAGCAGGATTCCGGGTCAGACGCTTTCCTCCTCTCCCCTATTTCTCCGTCTATGTACCAACCTTTTAACAGAAGCGCCCCTGATGATAATAAGATGAAGCTATCTTTCTCTTTTAAGGAGTGGAAGGAGAATCTCTTTTGGTAAAACTTAAGAAAAGGTATAAAGTAAATGTACCCGTACTTATAAGGTTTAATTATTGTAAAGCGCTAATTATGGCATTTATAATTAATGGTTTTAAAAAAACATATGTTCCTATTTAAAATAAGAAAGTTGTGTCACGCATTTTGAGAACCACTGTTCGAAAAAAATAATTTTTTTGCTCATTGTAATAGTCTTGAAAAAAAACTAATTGAACTAACTCCGTAGCTTTTATAGTTCTTGAGATAGCAATAGTGGTACACTTAAATTCAACAGCCTGTATATTAAGTCATTTTGTTCGCGTGTTCTGCAATTGCAGATCTGGAAGATAAGCTTACAAAGAATCCAGTAAAACAAAAAAATACTTCAAGTTTTTCATCTTCAGTATGTAATTCCATCCACACATCCCAAGTTACAAACAAAATAATTTTCAACATCGTCTCTCAGCGGTCTTTCTGATCTCGCGTTGCTTAGCAACTCGTCCGTAACTAGATATTAAAAGCTCGAAGCTTTGAATTCGGTCCACTTGGCGCTGTACTCGCGTAATTATACGTTTGTAATGGCGGCCAACGTTGAGTTTATTAAAAACGTGTCAAAATAAGCATCAATCAAGTTGAGTGTACTTTTGAATTGGATTTTTTTTTGTGAGTGGTTATGTATACCGTTTAGTTTTTAATAATAGATTTTTTTGAGACTAGCAAACAGCTAATGCAGGTTTTTTTATTATAAGCAAATTAATTTAAGGACTACAATACTTGCAAAAAGTTCTTAAGAATACATTTTGTATTCTGATGTATAATTGAGACATTTCTGTGTCACATATTTTCTGTTGTCAATAACTTCTTCATTATTTTAGAGTAAAATATTTCAAATAAAGGCCAATTTTAATCTATTTACTCTAAAACTCTTTCTCGTACTAATATTGTAATAGCACATTACATAATAAGTCAGGAAAGTGATATTTTACTTGACGAAGGGGTTGTTTGAAATACTCGGCCAGCGGCCTCGTATTTTAATCCGCTGAGTCAAATAAAAACACTTTCCTGGTGTATTGTGTATACTATTTTTTCTGAAACCGTTTAATTTAATCAATATTTAATCGTACATCATTCAAAATGTTTTGATATGAATTGTGCTGATAACAGACTACGAGGTATCCAAGATTACAACAAAAATAACAGTCAGGAAAATCTTAACAGACTCTTTTGTACTTTACCAGACTGTTATTTTTATTGTACCCTTAGATACGAACTTTACTTGACTGTTTTCGTAAAAATCTACTTTTCATACTAAAATTGGTCTGAAAAGTAGGAACTTTCTTGCCGGTTTCAGAAAAAGACAATTTACATACATATGTATTTTGATCCTCTGAATCCAATGGTCAATTTCTCAAATGCTGGAAACTTGTTTATACATTAACTGAAGTACGAGGAATCCAATGCCGTTGAGCGCATCTTCATATCTCGCTGAGTTTTTGAGATATAGCTTCGGGAATGTAGAAATTATTCAAATTTTGTCTCATTTTGTCTAGCTGCCCAATATCTTAATAATATATTATATACCAAGGGGCTAAAGTGAATAATTTAATCCTGAAAGTGGAGATTATTTCTCTTTGCCTCCGGCTCGTGAAATAATAATCTGAGGGATTAAATGCAGTCTTTACATAGTTCTCGTCTCGAATTTTCTATTTCAGCTGCGAGATGCAAAAGTACTTTCACTTTATCGTGTATCCACTACCTTCAATCATATCCATCCATTTATTCCTAGATTATCCACGCAATCTCTCACCTTCAAATTCACCAACATACAGTTGTTCAACTAATCTTTCATTCAATATACGTGCACATACTCCATAATTAAATACAATTAAACCTTCAATGGTCTTTTAGACATATGCTAAACCTAATAATTACTCTAATTAATCATTTCAACACATTAAACTAAGCCAGTATTCGCTCCATTAGTGATTAAGAAAATAAGTATAATCCCGAAATTAAAAATGAAACAAATGTACATTGTAGAAAGTATTAAATCGCGTACGAGTCTAGAGTATAATTTAAGATCTCGAGTAATTTGGCTTGACCAAAGTGAATCCGCAGTCGAGTCTTGTAATGCCGGTGTTTATCTGCAAAGGCGCTGCATCTCTGTAATGGTACTTTAATGTAAATTTAATTTGTAATTTTACCTTGAGTACTTTGTACTTTACCAGCTTCGTCGGTATCTACTTCGGATCATAGGCGCCGATAGAACCAACAGAGCTTCTCTTTTTATTAGATTTTTACTTAACACCAGCTACAAGAAGTGTAATACAATGCAAAGTTAATTAAATTCAGTTTGTATTGTTGTTAAGTTGACTTTATATAATTTCCGCAGTTAAAATGAATGTTATAAGAGTTCGTGCTACTCCAGTCAATAGGACATAGTACCGGAAGCCTCATGAATTAACATGGGAAATAAATTTTCTACTACCATTGTTTTCCTAATTACTTTTCAAATAAATCATCATTTTCAACACATTAGGCTCCCTCTTCACTAACATCTTTAGGGACTGTAATTTGACGGCTGGTAATTGCACTTCATGCGCAAAATATATCACTTACTGAAATCTGCTACGGCAGAGTGCTACATCCAACAATAAACATTAAAATAGCACAGTAACCTAGTACATCAAATTCTTTTATTGTAATTGAACCTCGAAAAATGTACATAAATAATCCGGTTATAGAATAAATATATCATCACGCCTTTTACCCATTACTGAGTGTGGCACTCTGCCAAAACAGATCTCTGTAAGTGATATATTTATGCGCGTAAAGTGCGGTTACCAGCCGTCAAATCACTGTCCCCAAAGATGTTAGTGGTGGGGAAGCCACAGGAGTAGTATTAATGTGATGAAAATGTTTGTCGGCAGTGGAAATCGAACCAGAGTTCTGAGGATCCACAGGCCAACACAGTACCACTGTGCCACCTAACTCCATAAATAAATAAAATATAATATCTGAACTAATTTAGAAGCAATATTTAACACTCTAAACATTAATTTGAACACGTTTTCTGTAGAGTATTTAGAGAATGGTTTCAAAAGACTTATTACCAATATTATTCGCTTATGATATAGTTTTCGTGGTAAATATGTATGAAGGATAAATGCAAGAAATATTGTAGTAATCCTTTGACCTTGAGTACAATAATTACGTGTCATTGTAGGTTGTAAGAAGCCGCTGACTTCTTGTGGGTTCAAACGTTCGAACCGCTGCGAAGTTACAGATTTAATGCATGTTAAATTTATGCAGAATACTCTGGTGTTATAGCTACTAGCTGTTCTGGTCAGCGAGAAGTATAAGTTTGCAACAATATATCACTGGGTTTACATTAATTTGTAGAAGCTGACTTAGTGGATATAATTACATTATAAGTTACTGTAATTGGAATTTAGTTCCTGTTGTGCAGAGTAACAAATAAATAAATATTTTTGTATGATGTGTCGATTTGTCAGAGGACGAAATATAGGAAATATTGGAATCAGCAGGCCTCACATATCCTTATAAGGACATCGTGATGCAGAACTATAAACGCTTGATGATTTCCAGTGCTAGGCCTATTTATGACTTCTATACAGCCGGCTGAAACCTCTGATAGGGTAGTTTGACATTACACAGGGAATGTCTGCTTTATTCTGTTGTAAAACCTGCCGCTGATTGGAAGAATGAGGCAGTTAAATCTGATTCTAATGTAGATATGATGGCAAGCTTTATACATGATATGTTTTATTATGGCTTATGGCTTTTGATAGTGTCGTTAATATAGAAGTGCTAAATTCTGAAGAGCACTTATCACTCAACTTTCGCGCATCTATTAAATTTTAAATACGCATTTACTTTAAAGATCTTCTTTGAACAAATTACTATTTTATTTTTAAAAGTTAAATAATGCAGTAGTATTTCAGATAAGGCAATTATTTAATTAACAACATAAGTAAATTAGTATGAGGCGCCCTCCTCCCACAATGAGTAAACATCGAATTAATCAAACATGCCTTGGAAACAAACAAACAAACAGACAAACAAAACAGCACAACATCAGCATTTACAAATTGCCTTGCATAAAATAACAATTGATCAAAACAGCAAACGGTAATACGGCACCACCAATTAAAACAGTTCACGCCAACAAGTGATGATTTATCTCGACAGTTTGGTTGCCACTGGTGTAACGCTCACGTCTTTATATCCCGTGCGAACTTTTTTACACATTTAGCAAAAGAAAGACGAAGATGTAACTTTGTAGTGCGGGGGAAGGAGATGCAAAAGCACCCTAGATTTAAAGATTGCATACTTCAGTTAAATTGGCAATTTCAAAAGAACCATATTTTATGTTGAAGTCAGAGGGTAGCTGTCTCCGTATTCTTGGATTAGGTTTAGTGGCCTGACATGAATTATGATGTGTTTTTTCAGATTTAAGTGGCGCCACTATTAAATTTAGTCAATGCATGAAATACACAGAAGGGGATAAAATTAATTATGAATAAATAAATCATTCGGTTTTGACAGTTTGCTGACAGATACACGATACAAACTCTTTATAACTGCCGGTTACAACTTTGGAATAAACTTTTTTTTTTTAGAAGAAGAACACACCATTAAGAGATTGCGAAAGAATGAGAAAACATGAATGGTATAGAACAGTTGAACAGGTGAGGCATATGTTGGTGCTCACTCCTCTAACAACGAATATAAGAATGAATCTACAAAGATTAGAAAAGAGGAGAGTGACAGTTTGTGCTTGTATTAGAAAGAAAATTCCAAATGCTGTTAAAAGAAGGATAAAAGAAGAATATAAAAAAATAAAATAAATATATCATCACACCTTTTACCTATTACTAGGTTTGGCATTCTGCTGAAGCAGATCTCGGTAAGTGATATATTTATGCGCATGATGTACGGTTACCATTCGTCAAATCACGTTCCCCAAAGATGTTAGTGGTGGGAGAGCCACAGGAATAATTTTAATGTGGTAATTAGAAAATAATTCTCCAGTATCTTTCTCCAACTTGTTGCCAGGCAATAGTAACGAAAGCCCGTAGGGCTTGAGTGGCTATTGCCAAATGTAAGTTTTCGAAAGATCTGTCAAATTATTTTCAATTTATTCTCACTCTCTTGTTATATCTAAATAAATAAATATATCATCACGCCTTTTACCCATTACTGGCTGCGGCACTCTGCCAAACCAGATCTCGGTAAGTGATATATTTATGCGCGTGAAGTGCGGTTACCAGCTGTAAAATCACGGCCCCAAATATGTTTGTGGTGAGGGAGCCACAGGGGTAATTTTAAATTGGATCCACTGAGCCATTACCCCATATATATTATATTATTACTGAAAATGTTTGTCGGCTGTGGGAATCGAACCAGGGTTCTCAGAAGTCACAGGCCAACTTAAGAAATGTTTATTGAATAAACGAAATACGGGACGAAATTGTTTGAAAGGAATTATGAATTTGGATGGTGCGACAGAATAGAAATGAATCTAATGAACAGATATTTAGTGAATCTCCCAAGGATTCTTGCTACTTCCCTTAATGAGATCTTACGTCACAGATTTCAATTCCAGGATGATTGTTGCCTTATTGATTATCCTGCACAAGAGTTCATTTTCATTTACCTTGTCATAATAACAATTGCTTTTCAATTGACAACCAAATAACAATAATTATTATGCTCGCGCAACCGATAAAAATAAATGAATGTCATTATAGTTTGAGCATCGTTCGATTATATCTCAACATTTAGTATTTACCCGTCTTGGTTCGGATTTACTGTAAATTGTATAGTGCGACCATGCCGTGTGATGGCTGTCATGTCGTGACGTACAAAACCTATAATTTTGTAACATTAGTAATTTGGAGAAATTGGATAATAGTAGAGGCTAACGGAATATGAACACTGAGTATTTTTAGTATCTACGCAACTATTTCATTTAATGTAGTTTGTAGTTTGTTTAGAGAATTAGATTATTTGATATTTTAAGAGAACAAATTTTAGTCAAAAAAAATTATTGTGAGAGTATTGAACTTTGCAATCGTTGAATTCAGAAAAAAATACTGAATCCAATAAGCAGATAAAAAAGGGAGATGCGAGAAAATGATCGGGAACGGGAAAGCAATAGTAATGAAATACTTATTCGCCTATGGTAGTTTTCGTGGAACATCCTGTATATAAACTATTTAAAAAATATATATAATTACCCATTGTGTGTCAATTAAACAGCTCTGTTTATAAAATAATAGTTGTTAAAAACCAAATGCGTCTGAATAACCAATCAGAATACTAATTATACATTAGGTTTTTTGTTTCGCCTTGGAGAAAAATGTGTTCACCATTTTGATTGGCTAGCCTAGGTGTGGCTTTGTATAAAATTTGATACATGCCTATATTAGGAAACTATGACAAATTTACCTCAAAACATTTCATCATACCATAGCTAGGGATTTTTATATTTACCAAGCAAAAACACTGCTGTAAAATATACTTTCCATTAGCGGAATAAATCCAGTAAAGAAGCTTTTAATTTTATCGCTTTCCATTGATACACTATCATCGGGAAGACCCATGAATCTGTTTCATTTTCGCTAGCATAAAATTGCAGCAATCTTGTTCTCCCGCTAACACATTTACATGTAAATGGCTCACTCAGGAGTACGCGGTCTATCTAGCGGGCGATGGAAAATAAAACACACCGCGTGTATTTTGTTTTAAATCTGGAGTTGTCTTTGTCGGTTTCCATACGCAAGGTGAGGCGCAGTTGCTAGTGTGATTCCATGTACTGGGGCTACTGAAGATAGATTGCTACTGTAATGGGTTTATACACTCTGCATGCAAATAGTTGCGACTGAGGAGACAGATAGCAGCCGGAATTCTTCAGATTGCTGAAGGGAAAGAAAATAAATATATTTGTGATCACGCCCTATAAGCACTTATGGTTCTCCGTGTATGCTGACTAGATCTTAACTTGTACGCATTTCTTGCATGTGCGATTCTTTGTACATTTGCTACATGCATATTTATTTGCTTTGCGCAGCAGGAACTTAATTCCAATTACAGTAACTTATAGTTCAAACTGAATCATTTGGACACCATCCTATTTCTTTGGAAATAAGTTGTAGTCAACGAGATTGTAACCCACAAACTCTCTCAAAAGAAACAAATTGTTGTTATTACTAAGCAACCAGTTACATATAAAATAAATATTAAATATTTTGTGCGGTTACCAGCCGTTAAACACGGTCCCCAAAATTGTAGTGGAGGAGGATCTACAGGGGTAGTTTTAATGGTGAAAATTGTTTGTCGAATGTGGGAATTGAACTTGGGTTCTCAACAGGCCGACTTTATACCAGTTAGCTACCTATCCCATTAAATAAATAAATATATCATCACGCCATTTAATCATTACTGGGTGTGGTACTCTGCCGGAGCAAATCTCGGTAAGTGATATATTAATGTGCGTGAAGTGCAGTTGCCAGTCGTCAAATCACAGCCCCCAAAGATGTTAGTGGTGGAGGAGCCACAGGGGCAATTTTAAATTGGTGAAAATGTTTGTCCTGGGGAACCAAACAGAGTTCTTAGGATCCACAGGCCGACTAGATATCACTGAGCCAATACCAGTTTAGATTATGCACGTAATTTATTTTATGCACAACCGGGCCGAAATTAATGTGTTTTAGTTCTAAAAAGCGGGCCGAGTAATGGGTAAAAGGCGTGATGATATATTTATTTATGTTTATTTTAATATTTAGATTTTTTGTGGTGTATCTGGCTCAATGGTATCGAGTCGGCCTGTGGATTTGAGAACCTCGGTTCGATTCCCGCAGTCGACAAGTAATTTTCACCACATTCAAATTACCCCTGTGGCTCTTCCTCCTCTAATGCCTTTGGGACTGTGATTTGACAGCTGGTAATAGCACTTCACTCGCATAAATATATCACTTACCGAGATCTAATATAGCAGAGTGCTACACCCAATAAAGGGTAGAAGACGTGATGATATATTTATTTATTTAGTTCTTTCCTTAATAATTTTGAAATATTATCACCGATTGCTGTATATCAGTTTTCTTAATTCAGTTCATTTAATCACTTGTCGAATTTATCTGAACTGATTTAAGTGAACTAAGTGTCTAATGGAATAAAACTAATGTAAGAAAAGTACATTTTTCTACACTAAAGTTAGTGAGCTACAACTATCCATATTCTAACTAATATTTAATAATATTTTCTTTAGGTTTAGATCTTAAATATTCTGGGTGATAAAATGATTTCAATTAAAAGTAGAATCACGTCTAACAAAAAGCTCATTTAAATAAAAAACTATTTAAAAAACCATTAAATCAATTAATTTGTGTTTTCCATCATTAATTTAAACCAAAATATTTAAATCAACTGCGTCAAATTAAACTGTCATTTAACAAAAACCACTTTAACTTTTTAATTTACATACGTGCACGGAAATTTAACTTCAGCGGTTTTATAATCTATCAAATATCCAACTTTCGTGATTACAGGTATTTAACCTCTTTACTAACCTCTATTGAGAACATTTTAAAGTGCGTTAGTGTATTAATTTAATCTATAACTCCACTAATAAATGCATTCGAAACATGCTAAGACGCTATTGTTGATATTTATGTAAATAGCTTTTGCAGCGCCTAACAGTATTCTTTGCTGGCACATAATTAACCTTTAATTGTTTCTTTAATTGCTGAGGAACGAAGATAAGACAACATATGGTGACGTTAAAGCCGCGGTCACACTGGAACATTAGCTTTATGATGAGATTAGCTGTATTCGTAATCGAAATACTTAAATATACTTTCTTTCTTAGGTACTGAATATCACAGGTATTTGAGGCTTCTTAAGGATAAAAACGAAACTATTGTAATTGGGATTAAGTTCCTGTTGTGCAGAGTTGCAAAAAAATAAATATCTTATACATGAAATCTGATTCACACTAGTTATATTCTTTGTAACAAATATGTAAAGATGAGGTTAACTAAAAAAATTAATGGTACCACGATGACTTTAATATATACAGGTTAGTATTTTTTTTAAATAGTATAAAAAATACAGATAAACGTAGACCAGTGGATAAAAGCAAGGAAAAATTGCGTTTCTTGAAATAAATATAAATAAATATATCATCACGCCTTCTACCCATTACTGAGTGTGGTACTCTGCCGAAGCAGATCTCGGTAAGTGATATATGTTGTGCTTAAAGTGCGGTTACCAGCCGTCAAACCATGGCCCCCAAAGATGTAAGTGAGAGTCGCAGGGGCAATTTAAATATGGCGAAAATTATTTGTCGGGATGTGGGAATCGAACCAAGGTTCTCAAATCTACAGACCGACTCGATACCGCTGAGCTACCTTCCCCATATGAACAAATTATGTTGTTACAATATATTTAATTTCCTTATATTTAAAAACATTGACTGTCAAATATTATTTTTGATATTTCAACTCGGGATTATTGAGATCTCGACTTTGAGATCAAGATTTATTGTGAATTTCAAAATCGAGATGAATTTAAATCTCTAAAATAAAAAAATGAACGAGCTGTCAAACAACGGTTTTCAAAGATGTTAGTGGAGGGAGAACCACAAGTGTAGTTTTTTAATATAGTGAAAATTGCTTGTCGGCTGTGGGAATCGAACCCGAGTTCTCAAATCTACACGCCAACTCGATATCACTGTACCCCCTACCCCCTAAGCTGTAGACCCCTATATTATAATTATATTTCCTATATTGCATAAATCAATTCACTAACTGGTATAAAAAGAAAACAGGAATACTGTAATTGGGTGAAATTTCCTGTTGTACAGAGTAGCAAATAAATAAATATCTCATAAGTGGAATCTGATTGATATCTAAGGAAAGATCGTATTCAATTTTCTGAACAGAAATCGTACAGTAAATCTGATGACATATGGCGAACAGTCCTGGGAAAACAGACTGGAATCTCTATAATCTAGTTCATTACTAAAAACTAAAAGCCTTCAGGTTTGCGGTACTATAAGATCAAAAGTTGATCTGCTATAAACAACTAGAAATAGGAACGGTAGTATACATATTACAAAGAGAAATCTCCCTTGAAGCTATTAAAGAACTATATAGCACGCCATTTTCTCTAGACATGAACACTAGTTATTGTAATATATCTCAACGGTACTAATGCTATTGGCAACTCGATAAATTTCGTTCTTCCAATAATGGCTCTTGAAATATTACATCTTACCGATTCCGTAATAACTGTTCGCATATAATGTGGTGCTTTATGTTGGCAGCAATGGAAACAGCTTGCAACATGCTTCTCCCACGTTTTTAGTGAACTTGTTTAGCAAGTCATCGATGATGATAAATAAAAATTGGATCTAGCGGCCAGTGTATGAATATATCGACATATGTTGTTTGTGACTTTTATCATCGTATGTTTTCTGCTCTTCAATTATTTTAGAACAAAACGCTATAATTAAAAATGGTAGGTAACCATTTTTCTATAAGATAATTAAAGAAACATTTGAAAGTAGAAAATACAGAATGGTGCGTTAGGGATTAAAATTATTCAATAGTTTTTTAGCAAAATAGTTTAATAGTAAATGTTATAATTAATTTTTCACACTTCCGAAAGTAAATGACATACTTTATTCTTACTTTTCGAGGACTGAAGTAACAGTTTTAATCCCGAAGAAAATAAATTTCAAATTCAATCTTTCGGTGATTAAATTAACAGGTAAACAAGTATTACCATAGCAACAAGTATATATAAATCTCAAAATATTACTCGGCTCAGTGGTATCGAATCGGCCTGTGAATCCTGAGAACCCCGGTTCGATAAACAATTTTCACCAAATTAAAATTACTCCTGTGGCTCCCTCACCACTAACATTTTGGGGGCCGTAATTTGACGACTGGTAACCGCACTTCACACGCATAAATATATCACTTACCGAGATCTGCTTTTGCAGAGTGCCACACCCAGTAATGGGTAAAAGTTGTGATGATATATTTATTTATTTTAAAATATTAATTTTGTTTATGTTACCTAAAAACAATAATAATAATAAAATTATAATATTTATCAAATATTGCACACATTTTTGGTGAGTCTAACTCTTCAAACAAACAAATCTTTTAATCCCTCAGAAGATTATTTCCTTCGCCTGCAGCTCATGAAACAAACTTCATCCTCAGGATTAAATTATTTACTTTGGAGCCTTGTTATATAGTTTATTGCTTGTTGCTATTGTGATGCTTGTTTATCTGTCAATATAATCCCGGCGGGATTATACTTGTAATTTATTCTCGCCAGGTTTAAAAGGGACACTTTAGTCCTCAAAAAGGATGAATAAAGTAGATCATTTACTCCCGGAAGTGTGAAAAATGTATTATTATACCAAATTATACTGTTGTTTTTCAGTTATCATGGATATGGCTTTGATTTATTCCCTAGGGATGAAAAGTATCACTTTATTCTTTCAATTCAGGAAAGAAAGTTGTACTTTGCGACAGGGTGGTAAAAAAAGTTTGGAAGTCACTGTGATTTGAACTGAGGGTTTCTCAAAGTATTGTAATTCTTAATTACAGTAAAATCATTTTTTCGTCATTAATCTAATGCTCGAAAGTAAAATGAAGAGAGTATTTGCGACTATTAACTAATTCGATTTCTTCACCCCAAACTTACTTTCGTTACTCTCCCCCATTTTAAGGGGATATATAAAATTAATCAACAACTCAAAAACTTTAATTAAAGATCGTTAGTTCGCGCAGTGGATCTCCAACGTTGTTTCATCCTCTTGAAATAATGATTTTTAATTAAAGTAACCTCAAATCTCATCAACGGAGAACTCGTCTCACGAGAAAGAATCTCTTTGCCAAGAATTCAAGAAAGAAAATTAACAGAACGTCTTTAATTGCATGCGGCATAATTAAGCGAATCGTGTCAGTCCGTTTCACAGATGCGCGAAGCCGCATTTCAATTTATGCAAATTTCCGGGGAGTTTTGTTTGAATTTTTAATTGTTGATTAGCGGCATTCATAAATGCTGCAGTCAGAAATACTCCTAGCGATCTATAGGGCATGCAAAATAATTTAACAATTACGTCATTTAGTTTTATTCTTTGTATATGTCAACGGCAAAGAGGATGAAATGTTACATACAAATTTTTTGCCAAAAACAAGTAAAAAAGTATGTTGAAGTTTAGGCCGGTTGCATAAAGCAATGTTAACTATGTAGTTAGCTAACAATGCCCAAAATGGCTCACACCAAGATTGGTCGTAACGTTTATCGTTGATTCTGCTATATATAGTTTCTCAAAATATGGTAGATCATGAACTAGTTGCTAAGTAACAAGTTGTTTACAGTGTTTTATGGAATATAAAACACTAGTGTTTTATGAGGCATATAATTCAACTGAAATCAGTGTAATTATGTTTTTATTATATATGAGTTGTGGATAAAAATTATAATATATTAAAATGTTGAACTGTAAAAAATTTTAACATTTCTAGATGCGTTTTTTTATTTTAATTTAACTTTTCGCGAAGTTAATAGCGTGATTAGCTGATAATGTTTTATAGAACCGGGTCTTAGATTTTTTTAATCATTAAAAAATTGCATTTGGGATTCTGTATACTTCCAGTAAAATATATACATTTTTTTATCCATTTCAAATTAAAGACATACCTTATAAATAATATAGAACCGCCATTTTGCGAATATGGTGCTCTTACCTGTAACAAAATAAAAATGAAATTAATAATTAATATTATCATAAATTTGTAGTACATATAGTTTCCTTATTTCTACGTTACACAATAACAAAATAACAGTTTTTATGGAGTAATAGCTCAGTGGTATCGAATCGGCCTGTGACTCCTTAGAACCCCGGTTCGATCCCCACAGCCGACAAACAGAGTCAAGTAGCATTCATTGATTATTCTCTCCTTGTATCCTTATCAGCAAATTCCCTCCAGTTCGAGATTTCCTGAAAAACTGTTCTCACAAAATAAAATAACAAGTTTCTTTGTATATCCACGCATTAACATACACATTGCGAATTTCACAAAACCGGCTTCGATTCCACACAGAGAGAACTGAGCCCTTAACGAGATTCGCACGTAAGTTTTTTAAATCGACTTACGAAAAACCCATTTGATTATTTCACCCGCTCTGTGTGATTTCCATCTGCCGTCAACATTCTTACTACGATAGAAAAGCTTGGATGTTTTTGGTGTTTCCTCCCTTTGCGATAAAGTTTTAAATTCGCCCCCGATAAGACTTTGTTCGATTTTCGTAAGCTAGAGAAACGATCAAAGATTTGGAGGAAGATGGATATCGCGTTAAATCGTAAAGTTTTATTTGAAGAGTCGTAAAATAAATTAGGCTAATATTTTAAAATGTACGGAAAAGATATAAAGTTCTACTCGTTCTTCTAGACATCGTATAGTTGTAGCAATATGGTTGCGGTTTTATCAACCCTTATCTTGAAAACTAAAAGATGTACAGTGAAACTTCCCTAATTTTAATCTTAAGGGACCGGCAAATATCTTTGAATTAGGAAAACTTTGAATTATAGAAAATACACCAAAAGTACATGTGAAATAGTACAGAGTGATCAAAACCAAAGAAAAAGTTGACAGTCTGCAGGATCTAAGTTATCCTTACCCATCAGATGCAGTCTGAAAATCATAAAGCTTTTCTGAAGTACCCATTGTACTTCTCTCAATGTTAGCTTTCGTTTCTCGCAGCGATGAAGCCATTTGAAACGAAGTTGAGAACAAGAGAAAGGTGGAAACGACGCCAACTACGTCAAGAGATTACGCTTGCGGGGATGTTACTCCCTGCACCCCACCTCGTTCTAACCGACGTGGAGATTACTTCGATTTTATTCTATTCGAATTATGGGTGTGGGAGATTTTTTTATCACGAATGCTGCGTTGCCAGATTTATTCTTATCATAGTCATTGTTGTGCGAATTTCAAATGTAGTTGTTATTCTAATATAAATATATAGTCAAATATATTGGATTTTTTTTAAATTACATTTTATTAGCTTCTACTCTATATAGACAAATTTAGCCAGCACTTTGATGTCATTTTTACAAATATAAATACAACACAAATATCTATACCCTTAACAGGATTCGAAAGTGATGTTTTACTTGACGAAACGGCTGTTTAAAATATGACGCTACAGGTCGAGTATTTTAATCCGCTGAGTCAAGTAGAAACACCTTCCTGACGTGTTATGTATACTATTTTTTCTGAAACCGTTTATTTTAACCAATACTTAATCATAAATAATTCAAAATATTTAATTTTTTTAATATGAATTGTATTAACAGCAGACTACATATCTAAAGTTACATTAAAAAACCAGTCAGGTAAAATACAAAACAGTCAGGTAAAATATTTACGAGACTGTTATTTTTGTTGTAACCTTGGATACGTACTGTATTTGACTGTTTTGGAAAAAAATCTACTTTAAATGCTGAAATTTATCAGGAAAGTAGGCACTTTCAGGAAAAGTACTTTACCAGGCTGAAATAAATGTTGTAGCATTAAATACGTAGTTTGCCCTCAATATGATTCTTACCAAAAAATTAAAACATTTTGTATTATTTATGATTTATTATTGATTAAATTAAACGGTTTCAGAAAAAATAGTATACATAGTGTTTTTACTTTCCTGACTTAGTAAGTAATATACAGGGTGATCAAAAGGAATTGTTTCAGTTGGTAATACAATTCCGGAGATCTTTTTATTCCACAGTTGGCACAACGCCAGGTAAAGGCGGAAATACTAATTAACATTTTTAATAAATACAAATAGGTTATGTCAGGAATCTGATAGTTAATAGGATTTTGACTTTTGAATAATAAATGTACTCAAATATAAATTTATATTTTCAAATGTCGCTGTCAACGACAGGAAATGAATTTATATATCAGGCTTATCAATTTCAAGTAGTTTTTTTTGTGTTACCAACTGAAACAATTCTTTTTGATCATTCTGTACTTGAACCGATAAATTCAAGCTTCGATTTTTTCGGCCTAAATATATGAACAAATATTAATAAGCATTAGGTTAATAGTATCCATAGAAAGTGTAAAAGAAGAAAAAGGTAAATATGGTGAAAAATTAAAGACATCAATGACAGCAACAAGACAAGTCAATTAACCCCAAAGAGCAAGTTGAACAAAGTCCCCCTCTAAAACATATTAGCAAGCACTGGCACGAGCAACTTATAACAGCGCACCCCACACATGTCCAGAATAAAAGAAGAAAAGCGTACCACGCCTTAAAACTTTTATTTTCCAAGGGGAGAAAATCGGAAGTAAGTTTTCCATCCGTCACCAGGCGGGGCGCGCCAGAAACAACGTTTCCCGTAATTCCTTTTAATGTTGCCATCGGATTTAGATGTTTTGCGAGGCACTTGCTACGTGATACGAGACGGCAGATATTAGACAAGGGAGGGGGGAGTGTGCAGGAATGACAACGCTATCCTGACTAAATTATGCAACATCCGGTCTGAGGTCTTTTGGAATATTTATGAGCTGTTTCCAAGGATTTAAACTGATCAAATATTGATGTATTCTTGATGCTTCCGGAACTAGACAACTCCTGCTGGGTAGGGATTTATTATTTATAATTATGATAATTAATCTGTAATAATTAATTTTGCTGGGGAGATTCACAAATTGTTATTGATTTAATGACAATGAAACTGCGTGGTAATTTATTACTCTGTAAACAGAGCAGGTAGAAAATTTAACTTGATTTTTAAGTATGCAGCTACCGTAATTATGAAAATGATGTAAAATTGTGTCTTCATTTACATAAGTTTTTTCTTTCAACACTTTTTTGTCCAATTATTTGGCAACTTATATATGCTGCTGTCACACGTTTCGAAATTATTTTTTTCTATTTCGGTGTTGTTATAGCTCTATAAACGCCCTGTAAACACGTTGCTAAGGAGATCTATAAGCGCACTGTTTTTAGCGCTTTTTATTTTATAGGAGTGGTATGAATGCTCTTCACTCTGACTGATTAATGATATATAACCTTAAAATTTTAAATTGTCTGTGTTGAAATATGACTAACAAAATATGCTAGAATCAGACAAAATTTAAAACATTCACAATACAGAAAAAAATATTGA
The DNA here is from genome assembly GCA_911728475.2 of Pterostichus madidus. Lineage (NCBI taxonomy): Eukaryota > Metazoa > Arthropoda > Insecta > Coleoptera > Carabidae > Pterostichus > Pterostichus madidus. The sequence continues at coordinate 346,478 of OU452304.1, forward strand.
TTAATTGTCAAAAAATATGATATTTCAATTGTCTGTGTTATGAGAAGCGCTACCAACACGAATGATACAAAACATCAATCTATATTTTTGACAAGTTGCAGTTTTTAAAAATCTAACAGAATTATAAAATTACCTCAATAGAAAATATAGTATAAAGAACACGTTTCGTAAGGCCTGTTAACAGTTTGCCTTATTAAACTAGTTCTTTAATATACTATTTTGTACTAGCATCATTCAAAATAAGGTTTACATTACCCTGGAAGTAATTGAAAAAAAAACACCCATTTTTATTATTCTAAATTATGACTATTAAAATGCTAATTTCCCTTATATACACACGTTTTAAGGAATTTTTAAATATAATATAAAAAAGTAGAGACATTAACTTATAACGTCATCAAACAGATATATTTCAACAAGCTTTACGAGAAAAATAAACAATTTGTTTTCAAATACATAAGTACAATTTGCATTTTAATAGTTAAAATTTAGAACCATACAAATGCGTGTTTTTTCAATTACTTTGTGCACTAGTGCGCAAAATAAAACTTTTCCATTGGTTTCCAAGATTATATAAACCTTATTTTGAATGATGCGAGTACAAAAAATATATTTATTTATTCCAAAATTTAGAAATAAGATTTTTGTATGGTTGTATTTAAAAGTAATGGTCGTCACGGTCTGAAAATCATCGCCACGAACGTTCCATGTGAATTTATCTTTACAATATATAATTTTCTGTAAGTATTTTTCTTCGAAATAATTTAGTAATTAAAAAATACTGCAGATAAGAAGCAGGAAGAGACAAAACAGAAACGGAAATCTTGCAAAACAAAGACTCTCTTTCACTCTTTAAAATAATGTCTATTCTATGCATTGGTTCTTCGCGCAACTGTGACTGTGACAAGAAAATACGACGAGCTTGGCTTTTGTTTCCCTTTGTGCCTTTGTGCCCATTTGCGCATTTGAAACAAACCAACATCAATAGGAACGCACTGCAGGAAGTGTCAAATTTAATCGTAAAATATGAAATGTACAGTCAAACTCCAAACACTTCAGAATATTTTGTTGAACCGTCGATATGCAATTTTATTTCAATAACTTTGATTTCCAACAAAAAAATTCAAGTGAAACGAAAAATTTACATACTGTACAAAATAAGATGGACTTATTTATATTTTTTTTATATATATAAGTTGAAGTCAACAAGAGTTATATTTGGTATGAGAAATTAACAATCATGATCATTTATTTTTCTGGTACATTTCAGAACGTTCTTTTTAAATTTAATAATGACTTAGCTGTTGAGGTAACGATTCATCCAACTTAAAAGATTTTGAACTGGGTCCATATTGATTGATTACTTATTAATGTATTCTTGGAAGTTGTTTCCAAAATTTGTTGATGTATTTCTATATCTGAAATGGAACTAAATCGTTTTTTTTTTCACACATTTTACTTGACGCGTTGACAGTTTTTAAATAATTATTTGACAACTACCTATCATTTGTCAATAAAAACAAAAGCTACACAGATTATTCCCGGGAATAATCAATAAAGCTTTATTCTCAGTATAATAACGACAGGATTGGTTAAACACATGACATACAATGAAGCATTTCATTGGTTCTGAGGAAAGCTACCCCTGTGGCTCCTCCACCACTAACATATTTGGGGGCCGTAATTTGAGGACTGGTTACCGCACTTCACGCACAAAATATATCACTTACCGAGATCAGCTTCGGCAGAGTGCCACACCCAGTAATGGGTAGAAGGCGTGATGATATATTTTTTTTATTTTTTTGAGAAACGTCAAAAAATAATCCATTAATTTCACTAGTGGAAAATTATCAAAATAGCTTTCATTTCATTGGTTCATTTTCAAACTAATTCGTAATTCTATTGATTCTCACAAATATGTAGTAAAAAGTATTGTTATTTAACAGAGTATAAAAAGCACTGCAAATTCAGAACTTCTATTCTAGTAATTTAAACATGAAGAAATCAAATAACTTTCACCATTCACTCATTTTACTATCTCTCGTGTCGTACTTCATACATTGTTCACACCCCCATCGATTAATACTTGTCATCGACGCGCCATCGCGTTAATTGCTTCGCCATCTACTGTACCAGCGCTGTCGACAGGTAACTCAATCCGCACGAGATGATTCTCAAGTTTCTTCTTGCAGAACCGAATGAGGGAAAGTTTTCGAAATACGTCTTACAAGAAAAAATACTATCATTACCGCATCTAAAATTAAAACCACATTACCGGTAGAAACCACAAATAAATCATCACCTAGTACAAAACCGCAAAACCACAATAAATCAAAAACCTTCAGACAGATCCACCCCTCATTCCCACTGAAGTAACTGACCCTCAGAGAGAGAGACAAACGAGGAAGTAGGATAGAGATAGGAAGTTTTATCCATCGTGTATGACGCCCTAAAGTAAAGGGACGATTCGTAAAACAAACGAATCTTTAGTTCGGCTAATCGGGGGATAATGTCTCGTGTGTGAAAGGAATCACGCGATTGTGAAGACATTTTTCAGCCCTTATTATTTCAACGAGATTTAGGCCCAGTTGTATAAAAAGTTCTTAACTGGTCAAGCTGTTAACTATACAAAAAAAAAATATATCATCAGGCCTTTTAGCCATTACTGGGTGTGGCACTCTGCAGAAGCAGATCTCGGTAAATGATATATTTATGCGCGTAAAATTCCAGTCATCAAATCACGGCGTCCAAAGATTAGTGGAGGATATATATATATATATATATATATATATATATATATATATATATATATATATATATATATATATATATATATATATATATATATATCATCACGCCTTCTACCCATTACTGGGTGTGGGACTGCCAGAGCAGATCTCGGTAAGTAATATATTTTGCGCGTGAAGTGCGGTTACCAGTTGTCAAATCACGGCCCCCAAAGATGTTAGTGATGGGGGGGGCAGAGGGGTAGTTTTTGAAATTATGAAAATTGTTTGTCGCCTGTGGGAATCGAACTAGGGTTCTCAGGATCCACTGGCCGATTTCATACCACTGAGCTAGCCACCCCATAAAAATTTTAAATGATTATTTAGAAATCCTTGACAGAGTCCGTACTTTAAAAATCTATCGTGTTTGATATAATAAGAAAGGGTTAGTGAAGACTCACATGCAAAATTGAAATAAATAATCAACCATCAATTATCTCACGAATGTGAATTATATTTCAGTGTCCGCGAAGTCAAAATATGAATGAGTAAAACATATATGGGAAGAATTGAGCACGGTTGAAAAGTGATATCTTAGGCTTGGCCCGAGGGTTCAAATCCCGTCTTCCGTGTAAGTTCAGACAAGGTAGAGCACTGACAGCTCCTTGACAGATGGATCGACTTGCAGGTCTAACGGTGCACGGCGGAGCGATCGATACTTAGTTTCGGTTTTGCTACAGATACCGTGAATTAGTTCCAATGAATACTTCATTTATTATCACTCTCATCAACCCGGAAGTGTTGACGTAAATGATTTCAAAGTGTGAAGTTTTGTTTCATCATTTACAGACTACTATTTTAATTTAGAAAGTATAATTTATGTGTATTACTATTTCTCTTACATTTATTCGACAGTTCAATTGTAGAATTCAATAAATGATTCAAAAGTAAAAGGGTTCGTTTTGAGTCCTTGGCATTTACATAAAAATATAATTACTTTGAAAATGATATTTATAGAGCAATAAAAGCAATTGTTTGTCTAATATTTCTATACTACAGTTATTGCAATGTGTGGACTTTTCTTTCATATACAAGTGCAGACTATCGCTTTCATCTTTTCTAATCTTTGTAGATTCGTTGTTAGATTCGTTATTAGATTCGTTGTTAGGAGTAAGCGTGAACATTTTACGAATGATTTTAGGGTTCGTGCTACCCCATTTGATTGGATATAGCGTGATGATATATATGTATGTATGAATTATTATATCAGTAATATAACAAATTCCATTTGTAATTTAATCATTATTTTTTAAGTAAATTAATCAACTAATTCACGATCGCCCTGGATTCAAATCTGATTTCATTTCAATTGTTTCACTCTATTTTCGTTGTGTTACAGGCAACCTCGATCCCATGTATCTTTTATATACTGAAAGAGTTGAATCCAGGGTGATCGTGGTTTAGTTGGTTAAAACATATAACCGGAGTCCCAGGTGCAAATCCCAACGGTATCCCAATTTACTCTTTATAATTTAATAACAAATTCCACTGAAAGATGTAAGACTAGCGTTTCTATTTATTGCAAAATACATATTTCTTCATCCGTTGTCAAATATATTTTCAGCGACTCAAATAATTTTCAAACCATCAATTTCTATTAAAAGTCCTTGACCCCAACTTTCACCTACCTAAAACCTTTAAATCACGATCATGTCCAATCAAATCAATCATTCTGACATAGGAGGAACAAACTTGGCCATTGTTGAAATCTATTACGGCGTAATAACATTCTTATTGTGTTTGAAAATATCGCCCTTGCCTTCAACAATAGTTCGACGATTCATTGATGATGTACGTCGTCTTCGACGACCCTTCTATTATCCTATATTGCAAGGGTCACCTGAGACCCTGTAGGGTTGAAATTCTACACAAACTTTTATTTATTTTATTTGTTACTTACTGTTTGGTAACTATGTAAATGAATCTGTACCATTACTAATTTATAATTTTTTGTACAATATCTGTACTGTAATTTATCCATTAATGATCAAATTTAAAACAGTAAGTGGAACTTTTATTGCACAGTTGGTTTCCATGGTTACATCAGGACTATAATATTTAATTACTATTCACCGTGGACAGTAAGTAAATATTATAGATAGTGTCGTTGATTTCGACCGAAGCTTGAATTTCTGAACGTTCGAACATTCGAATGTTTTGAACTTCGTCAGAAAAACTTCGAAGCTTCGAACTTTTGAATGTTTTGAAGCTTCGAATTTACGAATTTTTGAATTTTTCGAAGCTTCGAATTCTCGAATTTTTTTCCACTGAATTAACGCCATCTGTCATCTCCAAAGACGCTCACGCATAGTTCGCGAAAAGTCCGCGACGAATTAAATAATAGACTCAACGAGAATTAGAATTAGATTGAATGGGATTCGAATGTCGTAATGCTACCAAAACTATCGTACTGCCGGGCATTTATTTAGTTTAGAACTAACAGTAAAGTGATTGTTAATTTCATAATAACCAATTACAAATCAATCAATTGCTAAATCGTTTGATCAAGATAAATCTGCCAACGTTGTACAAGCAAGTTTGACATCCCCATTAAAAGCATTATCACGTCATAATTACAAGGCTACAGGGTTGTCAAGTCTCTCTCTGAATTCATTACGTCACAAGTTAAATCCTAAGAGCCGCGGAGATTACGCGCGCGTAACTTAGCATAAGACGTAAACCGCATGCACTGTATTGTAGTAAACTTGATATAATTATCTCGTAGACGCATCTTACTAAGCGTGGTTTAATTAGTTTATTGCTGTTTTTGGAGTGCATAGACATCAGTATTTATGGGCTTTGCAACTTTGGTCTTCTAATTAACTCTATCTATGCTTAAACGACCAAATAGGAGTTATACGCGTGAGTGAGAATGGTTTTCTTCTGTCGTGTCTTCGTAAACAACGAAATTTCTCGAAAGTTGCTCATATATCTACTTTGACATGAGAATGTGTTTTGTGTAAATTTATTTCTAGATAAATTGAAGGGTATACATCAATTTTAATCTATGCTTGCTTGGATTTTACATATACTTAATGGTTGGTTGTAGGTAATATGTATTATTACGACGCAACTAATTTGAATATTTTATATTGGGGTTATTTACGATCTTTGATCGGTACGAACAAACTAAAGAATAAGGAACTTCTTTAATATCAGCTTCAATAAAGAATATAACTTGTATAGAATCTGGAGGTCCTGAGTTCGAATCCCACTCCAGCTAAATATATATGAAGTACCACACAACGACCTGGTGCGTCCTTACCCCGTACTGTAATTAGGATTAAGTTCCTGTTGTACAGACTAGAATAAATCAATAAATTACCATCAAATAGGATAGCACAAACCCACGAAACATTTATTAAACATTTACTCATTTACTCATCCTGAAATTAATCCAAATATATAATTACTTTCGTACAATCTCACCACATCTTTCTTTCAGGCAGAAAAACCTTCAATCACATTCATCTATTTATTCCTAGATCGTCCACGCAATCTTTCACCTTCAATTTCACCAATATTTCATTGGACATACCTTCCAGACGATCCCGATCATTTTAACGGTCATTCCGAATGCAATTTCCTAAATATTTTTTCCGGAATGACCGTTTTCTTTAATTATAATTTTCCTGCATTCATATTTCCTAAATGTGTAACCCAGACCTTTATTTAAAGGAGAATTAACAAATAATTTATATGGGTTCTTGTCAGACCGGAGAAAGGACAAGTACTAGGGTTGTTGTAAATAAGTCTGTACTTACAATTTGGTTCAACAAATAACAAAGATTTATTCACACTTACTACATGGTTGATGATGTCGAGTTCCTACTGAACTCTAACGACTACTGTACTCTGAATGACTCTTCATCACTCTCTTCGTATTGACTATCTGACTATATTTTGACTATATCGTATTGACTACATCTGACTCTGTGACTATCTTGTAACTAACCTAACGCTACTATATATCTAATTACAAAAGTACTAAGTCAGGAAATAGTTAGCTACTTACGTCAAAGAATATTATTTAGAATACTTGACCTCATTACAACATGCTCTACTTTACTTAATTGTATTCACTAAGAATGTGCTGACTTTGACTTGTTACAAATGCCTATTTCTAGAATTTCCGTTTTCTTGAATAACAATTTTCCCGAATGCCTTTTCCCCATATATTAGTTCCTTGTAGGTTATTTCCCGATTGACAGTTTTCTCAAATGACAATTTTTCATCTCAATAATTTCCCGAACTTTGATTTCTCGAATAATATTTTTTTAATTTTATGGGGTAATGGCATAATGGTATCTTGTCGGCCTGTGGATCCTAAGATCCCTGGTTCGATCCCCACAGCCAACAAACATTTTCACCAATTTAATCAATTACCCCTGTGGCTTCTCCACCACTAACATCTTTGGGGGCCGTGATTTGACGACTGGTAACCGCATTTCACAGGCATAAATATATCACTTACCGAGATCTGCTTCGGCAGAGTGCCACACCCAGTAATGGGTAAAAGGCGGGATGCACTTCAATTTGTCGAATTCATACAGAAATTTAATGAAACCTTGCCCAAACTATCTCAACTGGTATGCATCCATTCTTCTCAATATTGAGTATTAAAAACTATTCGACTCAAGAAATAAAACGGCAGCTCCAGGAAGAAATGTCTCACGTTCTTTCCTTGATATACAAACAAATAAGTATTATTTTTAAGATTACAAGAATATTTTATTTCCTAGTAATCAATTGGAACCCGCGTAGCGGTTAGAAATGCAGCCCATTATCCTAATTGGTGCATTTCGTGCGCAATTAAGATACGCCTTTTTTATTCCCAGTTCCTTTGTTTTCAACGTACACGTCGCTGTTTTGAATATATTAAATAAATTATATTCAAGAAACTGGAATCACTGTTTATAAAAATGAACTGCGCCGGTTTTATCTAGGGATATTTATTGCCGACGTTTAGGAATTTTACTGGTTCATTTGTTATGTTTTTATCGTCAACTTCAGCAACCTGGACATGTTTTTAATGCTGTTTGGTTTGGAATTTTTTGTATGATAAAAATGATAAATTTTTCTCATTAATTTTTGACGTGTGAATTATTTGAATTTTAAATCACTTTCAATGAAACAGATTAAGCGGATTATTTAAATATTGCTACTTCAGATACCTGTGTTGACATTCAACTAATGATAAAGTCCATTGACGCCCCAAAATTTATTTTAATAAGGACACAAATCAGTCTTTTTAAATTAATTTGAGCAAAAATATTTAAAACAAAAATTACGATAAATAAAATTTTATTGAAGCATTTTTTTAACTTTGAAAACATTGACCACAAAAAATTTATGACAATTTCGCTCATCATACTTTAAACCAGTGGCCTTCAAACTATGAGTTACGACCCATCAGTGAGTGTTACATTTATTTATTTATTTTAAAAATTGGTATGCTGAATACTGTAGTTTAATTTCTTCAATTCGTTAAATAGTCGATATATATGCCATTCGAGCATAACAGGAAATATTTTGGCCTCCTGATTCGACGTACTGCCGCAAAATGCCCCTCAATCTACGACCTCGAGAGTGTTTCTATGGCAACACGTCTCATCAGTCACCAGTATTTTCGATTATTTTCGAAGCTTTGTGATATAATAATTGACAATTATTCAAAATAATATGACAATACCTGAGTGTACATATACAGCTATCTATTCCAAAACTTGTTATCTAATATTTACTTTAAAAGATTTTCACACGACTTGTTAAATAGACACATTTGTTTATGTCAATAGATTTTAAAATTTATTACAAGAATTTAAGTATTATCTTTCTATTGTTTCCACAATAATTAATATAAGCATATTCTAGAAACCAAGTACATATTGTATTGTTTACGTAAGACATGATTTTCTTCCCACATATGTAACTTTGAATATCTAAACGCCCACTAAAATTCCTGTCATTTATCTATGTTCAAACATTAGTTGTTTAAATAGTTACTATTGTCAAAACTATTGTTAAATTATTCAGTTTTAATACGGAAATGCTTAAATTTCGAAACAATCATCAATTATCTTTAAACTTCGTAAATTAAAGAAAGTTTAATTATTGTAATAGTTTTACTGCAGTTTTTTGTGGCTATTTACTTTGACGAATGCCATCGCCTTAAGAGTCGTATTTACACTTTGTGCTAGTGGTGCTCTCCGGGGTCGGCATGAGAGGGGTTTAGCCATGTGCGCTATCCGGGCGGGGCTTCGTACATGGGCAAAGTAAAGTTTGCAGTGACGGTCAACGAAGAATTCTCGGGAATCGGCTGGGATCGGATGTAGGTATAAATATATATTGGGACATTTACTCGAATTATTTAAATAAATTGAACGAAACATACAAAGGATGTATTCTAAGTAAAATATTTGTATATAAACAACAAAGTAAAGTTGTACATGTTTAATACAAGTAATAGCCCTGATTAAACAAATCAAATGAAATAATATTGTGTCAAATTGACAGCATAAAACAAACATAAATAAATAAATAAATTTGGAAACGATCAAACGGCCTATATAGATAAATAGTAATCTCTAAAATAATTTTTTTGCACATTTCAAAATCTTTGCAGATTTTCGTTTTTCTATTGCAGTCTTTATATATTCAGGTTCTCTAATTGGTAAGTTCCTTGAATGGCGAGGGTCTACAAGCTCTAGAAGTACACAATTAAAATTTAAAAAATCCAATTTAGACAGCATCGTATTAAAAAAATCGTTATCTCTTTGTATATTTTTTTTTTTATTGGATTATTTTCAAAGCCAGTCCATACACCGAATATACATTTATTTCTATTACTCATTTCAAGCTGCCGTTGTACTTGATAAAACCAATTGTGTTTCTTATTAATTTCATATGAATCTGTTGTTGAATTATATTTCCAAAATGTGATTTTCTTCGATTTTATTGCTTCCTCGGGATCCATTTTATATACCGATATAGGGCAATAACTTCAATAATTATTTCTTTGTCTACATCAGGCGTAGCTTCTAACAGGCAGATTCATAAAGCGGATTAGCGCTAATTACATTTTTTATTTCGTTTTTAAACCTCTTTTCAATGTATGAAACAAGTTTAATTTAACTTAAGTTAAAGAGAGTAATAATTAGCATCAAATTTAATTCATTTCTTGAACCTGTTTTAATTTGAAACAGAGTTATAGATAATATTAAAAACGGTGTTAGCTCTAATCCGTTTTATTAATCTGCCTAACTTATATTTTCACGAATAAATAATCCACATGGGTTTATTCTCAAACTTTCCTTTGATTGTACGCAGTCCAAAGCAATCATTTAATTATTTTTACCATGACAAAGGGATGGTATATCTGCCAAATCTGATTTATATAGCAGTCTTTCTACAAGTTTCTGGCAACTTGTGTCTTCTCTTCTTTTACATATAGTTCCAAAATTGGAAGGAGTTAAAATCTTCCTGCGTTCTTTATCCTGCTTGTAATAAAGTACTTCGTTTATAGATTTTATTTCATCTTTATTTTTTAAAGTTTTTTCAAAAATATATCCATTTCCTGTTTTTATTCTTCGTCCGGTATATCTGGTTTTTGACAATATTCTCCATAATTTGAATCTTGTACATATCGCCTTTTCTCATGCTTATCATATTTGTAACTTGAATATTTTCTTGTGTTAGTAGAAACATATTTTTCGCGTCTAGCTTATCGACAAGCCTCTAATAATTTGGAATATTTTCCCGGACTTTTATTATTACACATTGTTTTATGTAGCTTATAATGTGAAATTAGTTATGTCTTGTTTTAAATTTCTTATTTCATTTTCGGTATTTCCAAAAAGATCTTATAAGTTTTAGAGTTTTTCCAATAATTTTATTTTTAATAATCTTATCGACTCTAATATCTTGCTCAATTTGATACATAAAAATATGAAAAAGGTGAAATATGCAAAATATGAAAAAATATGCATTTTTCCTAAAATCCGAGCCTCAGTTATATACTCTTTCCCCACTTTACGATGTGTCCCAATGTTTTGTCTACATTGTGTGGTCGAAGCTTTGTATATTTTCGACTGCAAACTATAGATGACACAGTAGATATGCAGTAGTGACAGCATTCACCGCTATGAGAGCGCTAGTGAACGATATACGTTTCTTCTTGAAATACTCATTTGCAGAGGTTTAGCTCTTGCTATAGATTTTTTCGTAAATAACTTATTATCATACTTTGAAATATGTTTCCAGATACTTCAAGATGTAATCTAGGATTGTATTGTGTTGAAATTATTATTTTCAATTTGTATTATATTAAAAATGACCATTAAAAAATGCATTTTTTTGCGGATAATAACTATTGTTTTTCTTAAAACTAGGGCAAAGAACAAAAATCTAACACAGTACGATCTTAGATCTATTCTTGAACTTGACCATAGTTTTTGAATGAAGTCAATATGTTTTGTAGATTCAGAGAAAAAGCGAAAGTGCTGAAACACTTTTTGAAGTCAAATGCCGCCTGTAAATACGACTCTTAACTGTTCAGCGATTGTAATTGTGAAGGACTAACTGTAAGAATATTTACTGATGATTTTATTTCATGAACAGGATCTTATTACTGGTATATTGTGTCAGTAGTTGTAGGTGTTTGAATAGTAATTTCTTTCGTGTGTCGGTCGTCTTGTGTGGTCCGGCATTATGGAAATTAATTACCTAATGACGAGTATCTAATTACAAAATAGCTTGAATAATTCTGTAATTTATTCTCGCAGTCACGCGTTTCTTTGCGAGCACCCGGTAGCAGGATATTCAATTTATCGTTTGATATTCGAAAATTCACATTCTTCATTCCTTTATGGAAATATGTGAGGAGATTAGAAATGGATGCGTTTCTATAATAGAAAATATATTAGATTATTTTGACTAATTGGTTATTGATTATAAAATCATTAAATTGACATGACATGTTTTCAACAAATCATTTATTTTATATTGATAAATATCACACCAAGTTAATTATAATTCAGTTAATTAAAAGCAAGTAAGAAACAATGTAAAAACAATAACAATTATTTAATTTTCCAGTTGAGAAAATGGTTCGAATGTTTGGGAAACAAATTTCACAAAACTATTATTAGTTGCAAAGCGTCGAGTCACCAGTGGATATTTCATTACATTTCCTTGAGGGTGGTTTTTGCTACCGCAGCACGCAATGCGCGCCAAGGGGTGAAATACACCCCCTGCTACCCCAGACTTGTTGCAAGTAATTAGAAAACTTGTACGTGATTAAATTTTGCACAGAATTCCTGCGGACTCGAAACCAGAGTAAAGATTACGAGATTTGATTAAGATAATGTTTTGAAAATTGTTTATCGGTTGTTGGAATCGAACTCGAGTTCTCAAATCTACAGCCTGACTCGTTACCCCATAAATAATAATAATAATACTGTAACTATTACGGGAAATCAAAATCTTTTGTCATAGAACTATACTGGAAACGTTATAAACATCGACTGACGTCATCAAAAACTAGATGAATAACATAGGGTGCTGCGACGTTTACATGTAATCGGCTTTAAATTTTATTGCGTGTTGCTTTTTTGAAGGTGACAAGATATTTCTTTTTGACTTTACAGATATTTTAAAGATCGTGCATCTACTAAATTTTAGTGCGTCTGGTATCCCCCAATAAATTTTAAATTAAAAATGAAAATTAATGACATATATACTAATTTACCTCTCGTACAGCACTTAAGGGTAAAAGCGGTCCACTATTTGCATATTCTGGCTCAAAATAAATTATTAAATGAAGAATCAGCAATTGATATTCCTTTGACAAATTTCTTTCCTTCGACATTGTTATAAAATAGCTTCAAAAATACTATAGTTCAAACTCAAAGTCCTTAACAGATATTTTGATGTTTGATACAATAAATCATGAATCTGACAGATCAATGACAACTCGATACAGACAGAAATTGTGCTTCTTGTGACGACCGTACAAAATATAAAAAAATTATTATAAATGAAAAAGAATACAAGAATCGATATATAGCTATTATTCAATATTCTTATATAAGATTTGTATTTCAATTCCATTTTTTTTTAAATTATCATTTAAATATTGCACCATGGGGTAATGACTCAGTGGTATCAAATCGGCCTGTGGATCCTGAGCACCCCGGTTCGATTCCCACAGCCGACGAACAATTTTCATCAAGTTAAAATTACCTCTGTGGCTTCCCACCACTAACATCTTTGGAGCCCGTGATTTGACGACTGGTAGCTGCACTTCACGCGCATAAATATATCACTTACCGAGATCTGGTTCTGCAGGGTGCCACACCCAGGGTAAAAGGCCTGATGATATATTTGTTTATTTTATTTTAAATATAGCACCAGTTTTTTTCTGATTTTATTTAGTTTTATCAGGATGGATGTCGTCAGCCGATGTTTATAACGTTTTCAGTATATATGCTATTAACCCCATTAAAAAATCCGGTATATTAATAGCGTATGATTCACCATCTGCTTCTATTACAATTTTTGTTTTATTCCTATGGTGCCCATAAACCTTGATCCATAAATTAAAATGTCATCTTTCAAACTGAAAAGTCGTAAACCAAATATCATGTGCACAAGCTATTTTCGTGATGTTAATATTTCCGTTCAGGTGTAAATGTACAGTCTGAGAGTAAATCATTTACATTCTGCAAATAAATCTACACTCCCAGCTCTATTTTTCCTCTTATAGCAAATTTAATTAGCGCTTTAAATGTTAATGTGCTTCATTCAAAGACGAACAGAGAAGTTTTTCTTGGTTAACATTTTCTGTATTTGATAAACTAATAATAGATATCTGTTATGGTTAATTAATGGTAAATAAAGGTAATTATTTATGAATATGGTTGACAATAAATTAATTATGTTAATGTCGAAAGGGATTACAAAAACTAATGAATAATACTCTAGTTAATTCGCTACATATTGGTTTGTTTTGTATTGGCTGAATAAATAAATAAATATATCATCACTCCTTCTACCCATTACTGGACGGTGCACTCTTCCAACACAGATCTCGGTAAGTGATAAATTTAAGCGCGTGAAGTGCGGTTACCAGTTGTCAAATCACGACTTCCAATGATATTAGTAAAAGGAGAATCACAGAGGTAGTTTTAATTAAAATAAATAAAATATATCATCTTGCCTTCTACCCATTACTGGGTGTGGCACTCTGCGGAAGCAGATATCGGTATGTGATATATTTTGGGCATAAAGTGCAGTTAAATCACGGCCACCAAGGATGTTAGTAAAGGTAGTTTTATTGTGGTGAAAATTGATTGTCGGCAAAACCCGAATTCTCAAATCCAATTGATTGATACCGTATATTTATACAATTGTTTTACTAGTAAATGTTATAAATTATAATTACTATTAAATAGTTTGTTGTTTTTAATGATTACTTTAGTAGTTTATTTTAAAATATGGCTTAACAAATTTTAAAATAATTCATTATCTAAAATAAAATTTTTAAAACTATCCAAATAAAATTTTCTAAAACATTGTATTATAATTTTATCCGGACCTAATTGGGATTAAGTTCCTGTTGTACAGAATAGCGTTTTACAAACAATATATAAATATATCATCACGCCTTCTACCCCCAGATCTCGTTAAGTGATTCTTTTCGCGTGAAGTGCGGTTATCAGTCGTCAAATCACGGCTCCCAAAGATGTTAGTGGAGGAGGAGCCACAAGAGTAGTATTAATGTGGTGAAAATATATAGTCGGCAGTGGGAATCGAACCAGGGTTCTCAGGATCCACAGACCGACTTGATACCACTGTGCCACCGACTCCATATAAACTTAAAATATATTATTTCAAAAATGTAGTTTATCGGAGAATATATGGAACAGATCATTAATAAAATTAGAACAGAAATTCTCACCCAATTATCATCACAATTTCTCTGTAAAATAAATCATCCCTATGCATATATTTACTAATCCAGTGTTAATTAATCCGGACGAATTGCAAGAGTAATGCGATCCATCTTACTACCATGTATTAATTAAGTTTACATCAACTCTGGCCATGCAAAAGCCTCGCAAAGCTTAAACAAAGGCGCAACTCTCTTCACCGCCAACAATCTATCATTGTCGAGTTACAAACGATGACGTTTGCTTGTTTGTATGTGTGAGGGTGTGTGTGATGCCAAGCTTCACGCGACTATCCATTAACGGATCACAATACGTAATTAATACTAGCTATCAGTTGGTACTACTGGTTTGATTTCCACTTGAAAATGTTCCAGTTAATGTCGTACTCCCCTTGAGGCCGGTTCAAACAGAATAACTTCAATCTTCTTAAAAAAATATAATATAAGACTTGCTCTCGGATGAAATGGCCAAACTTAAAAAATATATTTTAAACAATATAAACGATATTGACAGAAAATTTTTAGTTGGACCAATTCAAAAATTATTTTTTTTATAATTTTGTTTATATTAATCAGATTACGAGAAATCGAATACCGTTGAGCGCATCTTCATATCTCTTTTGGTTTCTGAATTAAAGCGATTTTTGACTTCTGAAGGCCAATATCTCCAAAACTAAAAGAGATAGAGAAATGTGGCTTGAACCAATATATTTTTCATATTTCTATTAACCTATATTTAAATTTTGAAAACTTTTAAAATTTTACTATTTTTTTTATTTTCCTTTATTAATCGTTTCAACTTTTTGAAATAAGTTGAAACGTTATTGAAAATCTATGAACACCACTAAATTCCTCGAGTAAAAATACATAAGTATGCAAATTTTCAGTTAAAAATTCGAAGCAGTTAATTTTTTATTACAAAAAAACGAAAACCTCAAGATTATTACGAATTTTGGCCATTTTTAGTTTCTTTGCTCTAAAAATTTTATCCGTAGAGAAAAAATTCTGAAATTTTACATATCTATGTATTTTTCTGTAAGAAATTCACTGGTGTTCATAGATTTTTAATAACTCTTCAATTTTTTGAAATATTGACACAGGAAAATTTTGAAAAAACTGTTAAATTTTCAACATTTTCAAAATTAAATTACAAGTTAATTAGATCACGGGAAATGCACTGGTTTTAACCGTATTTAAATATCTCTTTTAGTTTTCAAGATACGGACCTTCAAAGTTGCGATTTAAAAAAAGTCAAAAATCTGTATAATTCAAACACTAAAAAAGATATGAAGATGCGCTCAACGGCATTCGATTTGTCGTCGTCTGAATTATATAGATTTTTTAAGTGATCCAACCAAAAATTCATATCTACATATTCATATTGATTTATTTATGCTACTCAGTACAACAGGAACTTAATCCCAATTACAGTACTGGGTTCGAACTCCCTGAGCCGCAGCGTGCTAGTTCATATATTGTTATCTTGAATAGGATTCGAATTCGGGATTACTGAATCAAGTCTCACTCAAAATATGTAAAAATTCTTCAATAAAAAACATCTACATTCGCTTGCTGACAACAGTAACACTTTCAGTATCTTACGATTTTGAAAGTAACCTCATCCACATTTCCAGTACTACCATTTTAACCCACAAACCATCTAAAACTAAAAAACCCCGCTGTCAATCTGTCCATTGCAGCCAACTATAATTGGCACGTGCGATTTGCACTTCTCGCACGCAATCGCAATTTAAAGTTCAAACGCACGTCCACGCTCCGGGAAAGTTGTACGCGAAGAGAATCCCAGCTTCAGAGAATGAGAATCTCTTCGCGTTTTCGCAATCGATAGCTGAGTTGTTATACAATTATGGCGAGAATGGTCATTTGACCTATAGCGATTCTACGCCAAAACGGAAAGACAATGGTAGTGAATAATGAACGGATTTTATCTGTTTGAAGAGCGTTAGCGGTTTTCTTCTTTGTTTATCTGTATATATGGTGATGCTGTTTATGGTAAATTGTACTTTGTAAATTGCCCAGATACATTTTACCCATTACTGATTAATTTCACCATTTAATTCCTCATATATTTTTACTTAATTATGCATATTTTGATCCTTAATATATATTTTTTTTATTCGCCGAAAATTCGCAAAAATGTCTGTCAATGAAAATGACAATTTTGAAAATTGAAAAATTTTAAAATATGGTTGTATATTATTCAGACTACGAGAAATCGAATGCCGTTGAGCGCATCTTCATATCTTTTTTAGTTTCTAAGTTACAGCGATTTTTGACTTTTTGAAAAGCTCAACTTTGAAGGCCCATATCTCGAAAACTAAAAGAGATATTGAAATGCGGTTTGAACGAGTGTATTTCTCGTGCTCCAATTAACTAATACTAAAATTTAAAAAATTTTGAAAATTTGACAATTTTTTCAAAATTTTTTTTTACCCATATTTCAAAAACTTGACGAGATAATGAAAAACTATAAACACCAGTAGATTCCCCGTAAAAAAATACATATGTATGTAATATTTCAGAATTTTTGCTCTACGGATACAATTTTTAGGGCAAAAAAACTAAAAATGGCCAAAATTCGTAAAATTCTTAAGTGATTTTTAGTTTTTTTGTAATAAAAACTTTACCTATGCGAATTTTTGGATGAAAATTTGCATACCTATGTATTTTTACGAGAGAAATTCACTGGTGTTCACAGATTTTCATTATCTTTTCAATTTTTTGAAATATTGAGAAAAGAAAATTTTGAAAAAAATTTAAAAATTTTCAAAATTTTTAAAATTTCTGTATAAGTTAATTGGAGCACGAGAAATACACTCGTTCAAACCGCATTTGAATATCTCTTATAGTTTTCAAGATATGGGCCTTCAAAGTTGAGCTTTTCAAAAAGTCAAAAATCGCTGTAACTAAAAAACTAAAAAAGATATGAAGATGCGCTCAAAGGCATTCGATTTCTCGTAGTCTAAATTATATAGAACCATAGTTTAAATTTTTCGGTTTTTAAACTGGTTCGTATAAGGCGTGATATATTTATTTTTATTTATATGTAAAAACAGCGACATTCAAATATCATTTTTGATATTTCAACTCGAGATTATCAAGATCTCGACTTAGAAATCGAGATTTATTTTGTCCAGATCGAAATCAATTTAAATCTCGAAAATAAATATGAACGAGAACGAGATGATCAAATTCTCGACAAATCTCGTCTCGGGGTAACACTAGATCCAATCAAAACGACGGTAATATTTCAACGTGTTTCAATTAAAAGTTGTGCTATTTTTGTAGAACTCACAGTAGCTCCGAGGGTGCGGGTATGTTAGTAACGTCTATAAATCTGAACACGTGTCGTAGTTGGCGGCTGCTGATAATAGCCCCAGTGTCTTGATTGATTATTGGGACACGTTAGGGCGTCGCAGGCCTCGACGAAGCGAGCGGCGCCCAGCGACGCCTGCCGACGCTGTGATGAATGTCGCTATATGAGACTTGTACTTTGTTTGATCAAATGTGTAACTTATTTCATTAAAAATAATAACCATTACTACGAACTTTATTTAATATAACTTGATTTTTAAATTATTAAATAAATATATTGATATTATGGTACTAAACCGTAAACTAACATTACTCTTTCAACAAAATTAAATTTTAATAAATAAATACATGTATGGGGTAGCGGCTAAGTGGTATCGAGTCGGCCTGTGGATCCTAAGAACCCTAGTTCGATCCCCACAGCCGATAAACATTTTCACCAATTTAAAATTACTTCTGTGGCTCCTCCACCACTAACATCTTTGAGGGCCATGATTTGACTGCTGGTAATCACACTTCACGCGCATAAATATATCACTTACCGAGATCTGCTTCGGCAGAGTGCCACACCTTGTAATAGGCAAAAGGCGTGATGATATATTTATTTATTTTTATTTTATATCATTATGTATTTTACCCATTATTTTGTGTGGCACTCTACCGTAGCAGATATCGGTAAGCGATATATTTTCAACATGAAATGTGGTTACCAGCCGTCTGGTCACGGCCTCCAAAGATGTTATTCGCGGGTGGTCCATAGGAATAATTTTAATATGGTGAAAATTATTTGTCGGTTGTGGGAATCGAACCGAGGTTCTCAAATCTACAGGCCGACTGATACCACTGAGCCACTTAGTCCATATATATAAAATATAAATTACTTTTGAACTATTTACGAGTATTTATGAAATTATTAATTAATGGGGTTGGTGGCTTAGTGGTTTAAAATCGGCCTGTGGATCCTGAGAACCTTGGTTCAATTTCCACAGCCGACAAACAATTTTCATCACATTAAAATTACTCTTGTGGCTCCACCACCAGTAACATCTTTGAGGACCGTGATTTGACGGCTGGTAATCGCACTTTACGCGCATAAATATATCACTTACCTAGATCTGCTTTGGCAGAGTGCCACACCCAGTCATGGGTAAAAGGCGTGATGATATATCTATATTTATTTGTCATTATATTCTTTTTTATAATAACAGTATTTAAGTAAATAAAATGCATGAAAATATAATAAAAATATAAGGGTAAATTACTTTGATCATAGAGCACCGAAATTGTGACAATTCTAATGTAATCAAAAAAAATAAATAGTTAATAACATGTAGATTGATTATTAAAACAATGGAATGTTGTATATTTCCCACGTTGAGAACAAACTAAACGAAATCGTTAACCATATTTTTTACAGTAATTCATTTAAAATATCTTTGACACGAGTCACTAACATTACTAACTGTAATTATCATTAAGTTCTTATAATTTCATTAAAATACAAACTTAATTTATCACACTGCATCTTGTATTCAGTCTTGCCAACTTCAGAACTATCTTCAGAAAAGTCACCGCAAAAACTAACATTCTTAATCACGTCTAAAATTTAATGTTTAAAGTGAACGTCGCAACAAAGCGATAAACAAATTCATTTATCTTACGCAGCCTGCAAAAGATCTCAACAAAAACCTCTTCGGTGTTTACGTAATCTCGCGAGCTGGTTAAGGGTTGATGATGATAAATGCACGTCGCCGCTGCGCCCTCGATTTAATTCGTTTTTTGTCCGCAGTGGCGCCAACGTCAGAGTAATTGAATTATATTAAAGTACAACTTCACTCCATTATCTTGTGACGTTTTCTTGATTCACGTTTAATGTAATTTTTATCAGAGTATAACGAAAATTAAGTAATGTAAATTTATTTACGCGAATGTTTAGGAAGTCTCGATCCTATGGGCCTCGATTTCCCAACTACATTCTTGACCAAAAAACTGTCACTTACAGTTCATGGTACGTAATATACTATATTACTGCAGTTTTAATAGTGATAAAAATAGTTTTGTCAATTTGTTTCATTTTAATTTGAATAAATCTGTGAAATTTATTTGTTACAATCGAATCAAAAATACTATTTACAGTCTCGTAATATTTTTATTACTCGTCCCAAATACTTGTTTTTTTAGTCCTAATAAAACTATTTATCTAATAACATTTAGTTTCAGCTCATAATAAAATAGTTCATTTAACATCTTAATTTCAAGAATTCCGGTAGCATTATTACTGGTATTATTTTCATAACTTCTCACATTCCGCGTTTCCTGTGTTTAAAGTCCGCTGTATCAACATATTGTTTACAATATGCGTATATACAGAATTCTGAAAAGCAGCGGGACACCTAATCAATAATAATAACACATTGCAGTCTGCGTTATTCACATCAGAATGGAACTAGAAGTACAAGAAAATCTATGTGAAGGTTCTCATACACCAAGCAATGATGTACTACCGCATATTATTGTTTGTATGCGGGTAATACGATCATTCTTAGGCCTTAAAAAGTTACCATACTTCTTCCAGAAAGATATGCACTTCTAATTAACATTGTATGAGACTATCTTGAAAAGGAAGAGAATGTGGTTGAGCCATACGTTCAGATATATTTAAAGATTTATGTTGGTTTACCTCATTGTCAAATTCAAATATGTCAAATAGTATATTACATAAGTCAGGAAAGAAAAAACATTTTCATGACATTAGTGGCGTACCTAGGGCCGGAGGGGTGGTTGTTTTCCGCACCGGGCGGCACATATTTTGAGGCGGCATTTTTTATATTTAGTTTTAGTTAGAACTATGAATTACTATATGATTTCGAATATTTTTCTTCATCGTCAAGTCAATGTAGGGTTGAAAATATTATATCGAAAAATTCCTTTATTACTGCCTAATTTAAATATGCTATCCAATGGTAAAAAAGAACCCCACCTATAGTTTGTCTCAATTACATTTATTAATTTAATGGGGTAATGGCTCAGTGGTACCGAATTGGCCTGTGGATCCTGAGGACCTCGGTTCGATTCCCACAGCCGACAAACAATTTTCACCAAATTAAAATTACCCCTGTGGCTCCCCCACCACTAACATCTTTGAGGGGCCGTGATTTGACACTCCACGCGCATTAATATATCACTTACCGAAATCTGTTTCGGCAGAGTGCTACACTCAGTAATGGGTAAAAGGCGTGATGATATATTTATTTTAATTATTGGAAGATGAAATTTTAATTCTTAATTACACAAATTTAAGGCGAGAGATAGAAATAAATGGTTGGATATGATAGAAGGTTTGTTCTTCAAATGAGCATGTATGAAAGGAATTATGAATATGAATGATGTGTCAGTCAAGACAGGAATGTTTGGTGAAGATTAATTGCATTTTAAATGTAATAAATATATTCTAGGATATTCTTGCACTTAAGTGACAGATAACATGTCTGTTTCTTTATTTCAGAGTTCAAAGTTCGAGGCAGATGGCTCACCAGCACCCAGTTCCTGTTTGCAGTGTTGCCATTTCTCGCTGTTAAACCGGTCCTTTTAACATAAATCAATTATAACGTCTTGAACGCGCAGTGTTTAAACTAATACAGACATTCATCAAGCTACATGCTGCGTTTTTTGTTCAAGATCGATGCTTGGTACCTGATCGGTGTGTTTGTTTGCTGTAGCGTGCGTGAGTGCGTGTGAGTGTAGTTAGTGTGCGTGTTATGGCCACCCATGGAAATCAGTGAGATTTAATGGGCTCGGGATAAAAGTATCAACATTTGATTATGATGTTGGAGAAATTGTTTAATTGCTAGTTAAATCGTCTATTTTTTATTTAGTTTTAATTAAATTGCAGATCTCTGTCAAATCAATACAACCCTTAGTATTACTGGATATAAGCTACCCTTTATTTAATACAATATTTCTGATGAAATTTAATATATTTCATAATAACGTACTTTTCGTCGCTTGACGCACCGTTAAAGTCTCTTATCAATTTTTCATTTTAGAGAAAATTGTTTCAAACAAAAGTCATATAAAATTAAATTCTTAGCAACTTTTATTCAAAGTATTTTCCTCTAAATTAGTTTGGGAACCTTTGACAACAGAAAATTTGTTTGCCAAATTTGTCAATAGGAATTTTGTAAATTTTATTTGTTTTTTTGTATCCTGATATTTTTAGACAATTGCCAGGGCAATTAAGTTTTCACGTAAATCTATATTTAATATGATATTCATGATAAAATTTAATACATTTATTCGGCAGCACGAAAGTGTGTATAACGTTAAATCATTTGAATTCGAAGATACCGAGTTCAAATCCCACTCAAGCTAAAAATATATGAAATAACAGACTACAGATTTGTGATTCCGATCCCTGTATTATAATTGGGATTAAGTTCCTGTTGTGCAGAGTACCATAAATAAAATAAAACAAGTTTCGTCGTTTGACGTACCGTTGAAGTCTTTTGTTTATATTTTATTTTACAGAAAAATGTTTCAAATAAAAGAGGTAGATGATTAAATTTTCTGTATATTTCATTCCAACTACTTTTCTCTAAAGTAATTATGAAACATTTTCCAGTGGAAAATATATGTAAAAACATTTCAGTAGGAGCACTCTTTGATTTATTTTTATTTCCAGCAATATTCTGTACAATTTTAGCCAAAATAAAGTTCAAATCTTGTGGTTTACAATATTTTTAATTGATTTATATGAAGTAGGATGTACGGAAACTATGCTACAGGGAAATAAGTTGATTGCTGAAAGAAAAAATATTCAAATAAAAATTGCAGAAAATTATTTTCTATAAACAATGTCCTTAAAACCTTGTCTCAATGTCCATATATAGATGAAACCTTGTACATTCAAGTAAAAAATCATCTGTCAAACTTGTACTGATAAATTACTGAAAAAAACTATTAACATAGATATTGATAGGCGTGGTTACTTGTTATGAACCTATAAATTACATATGGAATAAATCAAATTTGTTTCTAATAGTGTGTTTACAACGTATTATTTTGTAATTTTAAATTAATTATACTTAAATTGATTGCTGTTTTACTTGGGATCCCATCATTTGATATCTTGCTTAATTTCTACTATTAATTTATAATTTAGATGTTTCAAGATCATAAAATACGAGACAGGTTAGAAACAGAATTTTAAAAGATTACTTTTTAAGAACTCTAGGTGTGCAAGCAATATAGATATTTATATATCAAGGGCATAATCAGTACATTATAGCACTGAGGAAATGTTTAAAACTCGACGCGTAGTGGAGATCTTTAAATTTTTCGAGTGTTATAATTTAGGTATATACAACGTTTTTCTTTATTTTGCTCCTTGAAATTAAAGAATTCAGGCAGTATGTATTCGTTATCGATTAGCTAAAATAAATAAATAAATATATCATCACGCCTTCTACCCATTACTGGGTGTGGCACTCTGCCGAAGCAGATGTCGGTAAGTGATATATTTTGCGCGTGCAGTGCCGTTACCAGTCGTCAAATCACGGCTCCCAAAGATGTTAGTGGTGGAGGAGCCACAGGGGTACTTTTTTTTTGAAATTATGAAAATTGTTTTTCGCCTGTGGAAATCGAACCAGGGTTCTCAGGATCCACAGGCCGACTTCATACCACTGAGCTAGCCACCCCATAATTAGTTGGCGTTGTTAATTTTAGGTATGCTATGGTTTCTATGCATTTACGTAGATTGTTGGTATTGCTATATTGTTTATTAACGAACAATAATTTTTAATATATTGTCAAATAAAATGAAAGATATCAGTAACTATTCCAAAGAAATATTGGATGAATTTGAGTCTGTACAGAAAAACTTATTAGCGCAGAAGTCAAAAGAGCTTTACGATAAACATTACGAATTTATTGTGTTGTCTGGTAAATCCATAAATTTCGATTTTGATTGCTTGGTATTATTAATTAATAAATAATTGTTTATATAATTTCTACCTGTGTTTATACAGTTGATCAGCACTAGCCCATAAACGACTGGTAGGAGAAGGACAATCACTCCCCTCTCCTTTCCTTTCCGAGTCAGGGGTCGTTGGTTTCTTCTTCACAAATTCCTTACACTGCTGTATCCAACTTAGCGATTTCGCCCTCTTCATTCTACACCATATTCACTAACCACCCACTAATATTACACTTGTACACTCAAATAAACAATCACACGTGCATTATAACAGTTTGTTGTTTCATTCCATGCACTGAACACTTGATTTAACACTAACAACGGAGACGTCACGCTTCGAATGAGTTTATACCTGTGAAACAAAGTTTTATTACTATTTAGTAAAGTAATTAGCAGGAAATTAGGTACGCGTGAACTTCAAAGGCGTGTGAGAAATGTTTGGAGAGAATATGAAATGTATATTCGAGATAGAATTTTTATAGATGAAGATTAAACTGGGACATAGGAGACATAACATAAGAAACAGTTAGTTTTTTAGAAAACTGGTCCGCTGTAACCTGATATTTCAAAGAAAATTTGGTGATGCAACCAAAGACAGAAGAGCTATCTAGATTATACTTTATAAAGCTGGTTAGTTACTGAATAACAACATATTTTATTTAACTAATTTTTAACTCTCTTTTAACTAACTCTATCAACATCTGTTAACGGTAAATTAATGACAACCCCTATTTTTCATGATTACTATATAGATTACCACAACTTCGAAATACTGTGACCAATATCACTTATTCTGTTACTTTTACTGTTATGTATTTTAGTTTCGTACTAAATTATCTACCAGTATAATAGTATATTATACAACGACGTTATAATGGATGTTATTATTCCCAACGATGAAGTTTGCAACAAGAGCGAGTAAAGCGAGCAAGGGTTGTAATCATCGGAGGGAATAAAAGCCATTATAGCTAGTTGTATATTTTACTTTATCTAAGACTAATGAATTGAAACTAAGAGCAAGTTTTTCCATCTCTGGATAAAGTACCCGATAACTATCGCTAGGATAATTTTAAAAATATTGCATCCAAAAATGGTTTTCAGTAAAATTATTACAATTTGTGTTATGACTTCGATGCGATATTTTTTTATTTATTCCGCTGATAGTTATTGGGTACTTTATCCGGAGATGGAAAAATCGACTCTAAAACAAATTACGTTTTCTTCGATCGAACAGAAAATAGACATTTCCAACTGTTAGTTGAAAGCGAAAAGTTCACATTGGTCACTTGGTAAAGTAAGAGTGCATCATCGTATCCATGGATACATAAAATTGTCGACCGAATTTCCAAACACAAAAATTATGAAAAATTATTTTATGCATAACCGGGCCGAAAAGCATGTGTGTTAACCCTAAAAAGCGGGCTTAAACACTTGCTATGGATACATAAATAAAATGAAAATTTTTGTTTATTTTGAAAACTAGATTTTACAAAATATCATTTTGACATATAACCTATTTACATATTTTAATCTTTTGAACATATTGAACGTTATTTTCTTGTGCATAATATATTGTATGTACCACATGTGAAATTAGGGATTCTGGCCCATGGCATGTAATTAGCCCTCGGCGCATCGTGCTAATAAACATGCCACGGGCCAGAAATATCTGGTTTCACCCTTGATACATAAATAACTATTAAATTCTTTTTGAAGCGTTTCAAAATGGTTGTAGAAAAAATATTGTATACACCTAGAGCCTATCCTTGCCCCTCTGCCATGGGTTTTCCTATCGGCTACGCCTCGATCAATTAACTACTTTCTGTTCTAGATACACAAATAACTAATCTGTCACTTTATTCTTCTTTTTCTAATAATAGCTACATATATTAACCAGAAAAATGCATGAAAATAACATAAAAATGCCGGATTAATTTTTTTTGGTAAGCATGAAATAAAACAGTTCTCATTAACACATATTAATTACTTACAAATAAGGAGCAAATTACAGACCGTTAGAACAAAATAATAGATAATAATGCAACTGCCAAATAAATAAAAAAATATGATATCAATGACAGTTAATATAAATTCTTCGCCAAACATTTACCTCAACTTTTACACTTGTCTAACAGATGAGTTATCTGCCTCCTTATCCTAACATTAATAAACAAGTCCTTAAAAGGACCAAAATATTGATAAAAAGCTTTTCCTAACAAAGCTCGAATTCATATAAATGATATATTAAGCACAAAATAGGAATGCAGTTTGCACTAAACAGTTACTACCATAACTTTAAAATTGCGCCATTGTATTACATTGAAAAGTGGATATTTATGAAGAAATCGCAGATTTATTACTCGTTTCTTTCGTGTTTTATACGATTCACTTTTATTTTATGTTGCAGTTAATTTACTGCATAAACAGACGAACAAACAGATTTTATCGATTGTTTGTAATTTCTCACGAAGAGTGCTATAAAACACAACTTGATTATGAATTACTCATTTATTTAATGAAGCTAATTGAGCATTGAAAATTTGGAAATCTCCATAAATAATATCATATTTCTTGATAAATACTGAAAATGTAAATGTCTAACACAGTGGTTTTTAAAGTGTGGGTCGCGACCTCTCGGGGGGTCGCGAAGACATTTGAAGGGGTTGTCGGATGATATTGTAAAAAACAAAACAAGTATTCAAAGAGTCATCCAGTGTTGCACTGCATTCACTGAAATTTTTACTTTACGCTGGTGAATTTAATTTCTTTTTAATATGTTTCTATATAATTTAAGACACCGGAAATCAAATGCCGTTGAGTGCATCTTCATATCTTTCTTGGTTTTAGAGTTACAGCGATTTTTCATATTTTTCAAATTGTAACTTTGCGACCCTGTATCTCGAAAACTAACAGAGATATCGAAATGCGGTTTGAACCAGTGTATTTCTCGAGATATATCGTCTCAAACTTACAGTTTGAAAAACATGAAAACTCGCTGTAACTCGAAAACGAAAAAAGATATGAAGATGCGCTCAACGGCATACGATTTCTTGTGTCTTAAATTATACAGAAACATATTTAAAAAAAATAAAATTTTGAATTCTTTCAGTAAATAGTAGCAGTATCTCAACAATTTCGGTTTAAAGTAGTGTATTCCTCAAGTAAAATATATAAAAATAAATAAATAAATATATCATCACGCCTTTTATCCATTACTGGGTGTGACACTCTACCGAAACAGATCTCGGTAAGTGATATATTTATGTGCGTGAAGTACGGTTACCAGCCGTCAAATCACGGCCCCCCAAGGTGTTAGTGGTGGGGGAGACACAGGAGTAATTTTTAATTGGGTGAAAATTGTTTGTCGGCTGTGGGGATCGAATCGAGGTTTCAGGATTCACAGGCCGACTCGACAACAACTGAGCCATTACCCCATATAAAATATATGAGTAAGTAAATTCTAACAAAAAGATGTGTAGGTACATTTTTGATTACCTAAAAACGAATTTATAATGTAAATGATTAAATCAGCATTTTACAAATTGAAATTTTGGTAATATAGAAAGTAAGGGAGTCTCAGTAGAATTTATTTGTAATTTTTGCCTGCAAGCGGATCATGGCGCCGAAAAGTTTGAAAACCACTGGTCTAACGCAATGATATAAACGAGAATCTTTTCGCATCACGTATATTAATTAATATGCATAGTATTGAAGAAAGTGACAATATGTGTATTGTTTGCATATTCAATTCCTTTGATTTAATTTTATTTATTTATTCATGAAGAAATACCGAGTAACATATTTTTTAATATTATTACATAATAATGTAAGGTACATAACTTTTTTATGACAAAAAGTAATTACAATATTTTCTTACGTCCATATTTATACACAAAACTAATTTATAAAAATTACAAAACTTATTACGTTGTAATATGATAGCAATTTCTTTATAATTCGTGCGAACAAATGAAGCTGTTTCTTCAAACGCACAAGTTTATGACTTCAAATCAACTTATATCCAAAAAATATAATTGTGTCTGAGTGGTTTGAATCCCACTATAAGCTACTGTAACTGAGATTAAGTTCTTGTTATAGAAAATAGCAAATAAATAAATAAATTTAACTATTAACTATACTATGAAACAGATGGCTCAGTGGTAACGAGTCAGCCTGTGGATTTGAGAACTCGGGTTCGATTCCTACAATTTTCATCAAATTAAAACTACCCCTGTGTGTCTTCCTCCACTAACTAGGTTCGTAAGAATAAAAAATTATATTGTATTTATTGTTTATTTTCTAGACGAAGGCTCAAGAATAAAATGAAGATAATTTATTTTAAAAATATATCAAAATTTTTATTTTTTTATTTTTCTCAGTGATATCGAGTCGGCCTGTGGATTTGAGAACCTCTATTCGATTCCCACAGTTGCCATACAATTTTCACCACATTAAAATTACCTTTGTGGCTTCCCCTACATTAGCATCTTTGAGGGCCGTGATTCGACGACTGGTAACCTTACTTCACGCGTAAAATATATCACTTACCGAGATCTGCTACGGCAGAGTACTACACCCAGTAATGGGTAGAAGGCATGATGATATATTTATTTTATTAAGGATTAACTTATTCATTAGAATCCTTCATTTTATTTATTTTATCTGATAAAGTAAATATGTATAAAACGATTTCACTAAGAAGCTTTGCACAGCCAAAAACAACATTTGCTTACACTCGCCCGTATGTGGAATTTGCATACGTTAATGTACCTACAAGATCCCGTGTTGGAAATGTAAAAATAATCACATACACGAGTTTACTTCTCACACATGCATCTCTGGGTACTTTATTCAACGTTTAACACCTCTGCAAGAAGTACAAGAAGTCGGAGAACATGAAGAAGAAGAAACAAGAACATCAAACATTGATAATTAAATATAAAGTACCTCCAAATAAAATAGTTATTTTATTTACAACTAAATAGTTTTAGTACAAAACGAGAATAATTATATAAATATATCATCACGCCTTTTACCCATTACTGAGTATGGCACTCTGCTGTAGCAGATCTTGGTAAGTGATATATTTATGCGCGTGGAGTACGGTTACTAGCCGTCAAATCACGGCCCTCAAAGATGTTTGTAGAGGGGTAACCACAGAGATAATTTTATATAGATATATAAATAAATATATCATCACGCCTTTTACCCATTACTGAGTGTGGTATTCTGCTGTTGCAGATCTCGGTAAGTGATATATTTATGCGCGTGAAGTGCGGTTACCAGCCGTCAAATCACGGCCCCCAAAGATGTTAGTGGTTGGAGAGCCATAGGAGTAATTTTAATTTGGTGAAAATGTTTGTCGGCTGTGGGGATCGAACCAGAGTTCTCAGGACCCACAGGCCGACTCGATATCACTGAACCATTACCCCACTTTTAAAATAAATACACAAATAATATTTAATAGTGTCCTACATATATATCACCATACAAATTACATGAAAATGCTTTTTTGCCATAGTTTTAAATTTCGACACTAGGTTCGTATTTTTATTGAGATATTCCAATACGAGTATTAATATACAGCGTAATAACAAAGTAAATTGATATTATACCAGATGAAAAAGCAATGTCAATTCATTTCCCTTTTAAATGAAACACTTACAAACAAGGACAATTTCTGAAAGAGGCATCGCTATAAAATCATCAACTATACATTTGCAGTGAAACTAGATAAGGTAGCAGTCCATTAAAAACAGTGTGAATAGACTTCTCCAAGATGAAATTAATAAAATAGTTCTTTATATAGTCAGTTGTTTTGTCTAGTTGGAAACATGTTTCACAACACGTTATTAACTCGGAGTCGAAGTCAGACTCTAGTCTAACCGGTTATACTCATAAAATCAGTTGCATCTGGCTAAACAGCAAAAAATAATTAACTAAAAATATGTAATTATGAATACGGATAATCATTTAGATATAATAGATTTGTTGAAATTTTAATTAAACTATTTTATAAACACATGTAAGATTTTTTTCTTAGAATTCGATATCCATAATTATCTCATTTTATTTACCTCCCAGCATAACAGAAACTCAATCCCAAATACAGTACAAGGTAAGCCAACACTATTATTATATTCTCTATTTATTTATTTATGCAACTATGCACAACAGGAAATTAATCCCAATTACAGTACAGGGTCCGAATTCACTAAGCCGCAGTGTGGTATACAGAAAACGTTATAAACATAGACTGACGTCATTCATCCTGATAAAATCATAAGAAACTGGTGCAATATTTAAATGATTTTTTTTACGCTTCTCAAAACCAATGAAATGCTTCATTGTATGTCACGTGTCTGCGTTTTAACCAATCCTGTCATTATTATACTGAGAATAAGGCTCTTGTGATTATTCCCGGGAATAATCTCTGTAGATGCTTTTTTGTTTGTGACAAATGATAGGTAGTTGTCAAATAATTATTTAAAACTGTCAACGCGTCATGTAAAATGTGTGAAACAAATCGATTTAGTTGTATTTTAGACACGGAAATACACCAACAAATTTTGGAAACAACTTCCAAGGATACATTAATAAGTAATCAATCGATATGAACCTAGTTCAAAATCTTTTAAGTTGGATGAATCGACCTCAACAGCTAAGTCAAAAAATAATCTAATTAAATATAACTCGAGAGTTGTATAAAATAGAAAATAATTCTCCAGGATCTCTCTCAAACTTGTTGCCATTTGGCAATAGCCACTCAAGCCCTACGGGCTATCGTGACTATTGCCTGGCAACAAGTTTTCGAAAGATCTATCAAATTATTTTCAATTTATTCTCACTCTCTTGTTATATTATTACTGACAATTTTCAGTATAGTTTATATATTTATAGCTTGAGTAGGATTCGAACTCGGGAATCCGGATTCGAATGTCGTAACGCACCGTACTACTTTGTTTTAATATAAGGTCAATAAATATTCACCATTTAATTTATTTATTCATTTGTCTCCCTGCACAACAGGAACTTAATCCTAATTTCAATAGCTTACAAAGCCATTTTTTTAATCGATATTGAAGTCAATGCGATTTGAATGTTCAAGACATATGTACGTTTTTCAAGAAGTAATTCAATACTTATCAATTTGTATCAATCAATAATCAAACGTATAAAAATAATTAAAAACCCACGGCTGAAAGTCCAATTTAACTATCGTCAGATAAACCAGCGATACCAACTTAACATACAAGCGTACAAATCTAATTATAACTATTAATTAACCACTCAGTAAGAAGAAAGACTGTGTCATGTCATTATAGCAGCAACACCTAACGTGAGAAGTGAATAATTACCATGATTACAAACAATTAATTGTAGCATATGACTGGAGTCAACTCTTTGTTATACGAAGTCGAATAAATGTTTCCGGATACGAACTAGTGGAATCTACAATTTCAAGTAAAATAGCTTTTATTATTGTAAAGCTTTGAATCACTTTATTTTTCTAAGGTAAATAATGAAGCACAATTAGTAATGATTTTGATAAGAATAAAGTTAACATTATTTACCGGCAGTATATAAATTAAATTAATATTTGGTACGTAATAATTATAAATATATATTGATCCATAATCCAGATTTGATTGAATTTGCAACCTACATAATTATTTAAGAAATGTCATTACTAATGAGCAAAGAAACAATTAATTCGAACAACTCCCACTTGTCTCAACCAATGGTTAACCTTCATCATTTGTTCAACACGCCTACTTGCCGGATGGCACAACAAATGCTTCACGCAAGCGAATCAAAGAAAAATATGTTTACACATCGTCTATTATTGGATTCTAATGTTCAGTCAGTCGGCTTTGAAATTAAATAACTGCTTTCAAATAAAAAGTTATAAATAATTTGTACACTCGTTTTTTATTATTCTCAATTTGAAGAGCTGTTCATTCAAATCTCGCTAACTTCAACTTATATCCAGAAAATATGATTGTATCTGAGTAGTTCAGAATCTATTATAAGCTATTGTAACTGATATAAGTTCCTGTTATGTAGTTTAACAAATAAATAAATAAATAGTCATTCCTTGGAATCCAATAGTCTATTCCAGCTGTAAGCTGTTTAAATAAATATTTTTATGCGTATATTAACGTATAAAATAATTAAAGTTTTGTGGAATAGCATACTAGTCAATGATTTATTCATTACAAATAACAGTGAAATCTAAGTAAAAATATCTATCGAATTACCTCAAAGTTATTAACAACAAACCAGATAATGAATAGTTCCCCTGACATCATTGACAAGCGGTCGAGTCTTTCAAGAACCGTTAGTAGAGATACTCTTCTATTTTTAGTCTTCGTGCTATTAGCATTTTACAAGCGCCAAGTTGGGCACTGGCCGCCGACGCAATCCGTCAAAGAAAAACTTTACCAGAGAACTGTAAGTTCTTCAGATTTGCACCTGTCGAGAACATCTGGCCTTGGAGATCTTGAGAATGTATCAAACATAGATGAATTGCTTACATGAACAAGCTATTAAATAGACGATGGAACAGATGATGGAAGAATGAAAATAATAAAAGTCAGAAGGATGTACTTGTTTGATGGAATACAGGAACTTTATACTAATACCAGAAGCTTATATTGGATATGTTTTTTAATTTGTTTGTTGTTATATTCAAGCATAGTGTATGAAGAAGTGTGTGTAAACAAAATATCCGTACAAAGTTTGCTTTATTAATATTTTGTAAATCGTAGTGGCCTATATAAAAACAATAGTTTTGTTTTGTAAGTTAAATTAAGCTAAATATCAAATAATATATTTTATGCACAACCGAGCCGAAATTAATGTGTCTTAGCCCTAAAAACCGGGCTTAAACACTTCTTTTTGGCCCAAGGGCTATAACAAAATAATTCCTATGGTTAGCTCAGTGGTATGAAGTCGGCATGTGGATCTTGAGAACCCTGGTTCGATTCCCACAGGCGACAAACAATTTTCATAATTTCAAAAGCTACCCCTGTGGCTCCTCCACCACTAACATCTTTGGGGGCCGTGATTTGACGACTAGAAGGCGTGATGATATATTTATTTATTTATTAATTTTTACATAAATAAAATGACAATTTTTGTTTATTGTAAATACTTGATTCTGCAAAATGTCATTTTTACATATAATATATGTACATATTGCTTTGCGTCTCGTGCTAATCATACCACGGGCCAGAAACGCCTGTTGTCACTTATTTTAATTTGTTGCTTTTTGTAAGTAAAATTTTAAAGTTTGTAGAGATTTTTTTAATACATCCCTATTTGAAATGATGACTGACTCCTTCCGTTCTTGTGTGTGACTAAAGCACTGGCTAAACCCTGACTTAAATCCTCAAATACCCTCTTTATACTACGCCATGTTCAGCTGATTAACGTCATCTTATTTCATACTATAAAATTTTAAATTCGCGCGTAACTCTCGTTTGCATATTAATCAGCAAGAATTACATTTCTCAGAAATTTTTCTTCATGAATTTTT
The DNA here is from genome assembly GCA_911728475.2 of Pterostichus madidus. NCBI lineage: Eukaryota > Metazoa > Arthropoda > Insecta > Coleoptera > Carabidae > Pterostichus > Pterostichus madidus. The sequence continues at coordinate 380,062 of OU452304.1, forward strand.
CAGTGTTTTAATAATGATTGATATGCATAAAGTTATTTTACATAATTATTGCAATTAACATAGTTTATTAAGACATAATAAACACCTTTAGCAACTTTATAACTTTCGCAGAAACAGTATTATAAGAGTTTCAATAAAGAGACTTCAATGCTCCATCAAGATGGAAAACACTTTCACAAGAATTTTTACATATTATAATAACTTTTCTTAGAAATAGTGTACTTTCATCTGAAATATTAGTTCAGCTTTACTTTTTAAATAAAAATAAATTAATATAAATATATCATCACGACTTTTCCCCATTACTAGATGTGGCACTCTGCCGTAGCAGATCACGGTAAGTGATATATTTATGCACGTGAAGTGCGGTTACCAGTCGTCAAATCACGGCCCCCAAAGATGTAAGCGGTGGGGGAGCAACAGGGGGAAATTTAATTTGATGAAAATTGTTTGTCGGCTGTAGAAATCGAACCGGGGTTCTCAGGATCCACAGGCCGACTCGATACCACAGAGCCATTACCCCATTTTACTATTATAATAACTTTTCTTAGAAACAGTGTACTTTCATATGAAATATCAATACAGCTTTACTTTTAAATAAAAATAAATAAATATATCATCACGCCTTTTACTCATTACTGGATGTGCCACTCTGTCGAAGCATATCTCGGTATGTGATATATTTATGCGCGTGAAGTGCGGTTACCAATCGTCAAATCACGGCCCCAAAGATGTTAGTGGTGGGGGGCTCCCTATGGCTCATAGGGATAAATTTAATTTGGTGAAAATTGTTTGTCTGCTGTGGGAATTAAACCGGGGTTCTCAGGATCCATAGGCCAACGCGATACCACTGAACCATTACCCCATTTTACTATTGTAATAACTTTTCTTAGAAATAGCGTACTTTCTTATGAAATATCAGTACAGCTTTACTATTTGGATGTTATTAATTGCAAAATTTAAACAATACCTTGAAACAAATAAATTTGGGCTCACCTTAAAATTAAAGTAATGCTAGTCGACCACACCTGTACTAGGATATTTAAACAACACTACTATTTATTGCACTGAACACTATAAATATTTTAGACACTTCTACATTTGTTTATAGATCCAACCGCCAGAAATTCCAATAGCTGTCCAACACAGACACAAACAAATTTTATTAATATTCACTTCTCTGACATGAATTTTAAAATGCTTTGATGGAAAAACCGACACGTGGATTAATTTAAAACTAAATAAACCAAAAACTAATTTGAACACTTCACTTTCACACTGATCAGCCTCCTTTCCACTGGTATTCCATATTCTGCATGTTTTCCAGAACTTCACAAAACAAACACGAGTCGCGATGGACGCACACTAGACCCGCGTACAAGACAAATGAATCAGCGCGCGATTAAACGTTCAGCAGTGATCTGCCGCAAGTCGACTTGCGAGAGAGTTGCTCTTGCTAGCATTGCGAGCACTCCGAGTTGCTCGAGAGAGACTTCGGAGCAGTTAGGAGAGCTGGATGCTGCCACAGCCGGGTAACCTGACGGTGGAAGTCGTGAAGACCCGATTCGGCACTCGCCGTTTCGAACAAGAATTATTGTTTATTTATTTATTTATTTATTTGTGTTACTCTGTACAACAGGAATTAAATCCCAATTACAGTACAGGGTTCGAACTCACCGAGCCGCAGAATGGGTGTTCTTATAATTTCTAGCATGAGTGGGATTCGAACTCGAGATCTCCGGATTCGAATTCCGTAACGCTACCCACCTCACCGTACTGCCGGACAATTTACACATATACATCACGCCTTCTATCCATTTCTGGGTGTAGCATTCTGCCACAACAGATCTCGGTAAGAGATATATTTATGCGCGTGAAGTGCGGTTACCAGTCGTCAAATCAAAGATATTAGTGGTGGGGGAGCCACAGAGGTAATTTATTTTAAATTGTTAAAAATGTTTGTTGGCTGTCAGTGGAGGCAGAGCCACAGGAGTAGTATTAATGTAGTGAAAACGTTTGTCGGCAGTGGGAATCAAACCAGGGTTTTTAGGATCCACAGGTCGACTCGATATCACTGAGCCACCTGCTTCATTAATTGAAAATTGTTGAAAGAAAATATAAATAAATAAATATACAATCACGCTTTTTACACATTACTGGGTGTGGCACTCTGCTGAAGCAGATATCGGTAAGTGATATATTTATGCGCATGAAGTGTGATTACTAGTCGTCAAACCACGACCCTCAAAGATGTTAGTGGTGGAGGAGCCACAGCGGTAATTTCTTTTAAATTGGTAAAAAAATTTGTGGGGATCGAACTAGAGTTCTTAGAATCCACAGGCCGACTCGTTACCACTGAACCACTACCCCATATTGTTGAAAGTATTGTAATTAATTTGAAAACAATAATACTGAACAATGATTTCAAAATTTTTGATTTCATTTCTTAAAAACGATTAAAAGGAAGAAAATGAAATAGTAACCCAAACTTCAAGAAATTTGTATTCCATTTGAACTCGATAATTTTAGGAGAAAGAAATTTAAAAAATGTACAGGTCGAACGGAATAAAAGTCAAGTGAGATACAGGTCGAGTTGGGAGTGTCAGAATTGGTAAGTGTCTTAGTACAGAAACAACAGAGTACGGAAGGTAAGGTCGACTAACTCGATGGCGGCCGCCGGCTTGATACCGTGGTGTGAGTCTCAGGGACGTAGAATGAACGAATGATGCGTTGAGTGAAGCGATCACTACTTTGAAAAGTGACAATATGATGATGTGCCTCTTTCACATTTTATTTATTTGTTACTCTGCACAACGAGAACTTAATCCCAAATGCAGTAACTTACAATAGAATCCGAACCATTCAGACACAACCAATACTGGTTTATAGCATAAGCTGACTAAGCTATAGCTATAGAAAATTAAAAACTAATAATGAAAATTTTTGAAGAAATGAAGAAACTACTGGAATATACGCGCTTGTTGTCAACAGAGAGTAAATGCGGCACCCATCTGGCAGATAGCTTTCTCATATCCAAAAAATTATGCAAAACATTCCGTACCCGTTCGGTTGAAATGCTCATAGCCTCAACCATCTCGTGCACTTTAACTCGCCAATCGTCCAATATCATACCATGGATTTTATCGACGATTTCTGGCGTTGTAACCTCAATTAGACGACCAGAACGTTCGGCGTCCTTTGTTGTCATACTACCACAACAAAAATCAGTAAACCACTTGTGAATCGTTTCAATCGAAAAATTTGCGCTTATAACACTTCATCTTCGAAGTGTAGTGCAGTGGCTAGTATCCCATAAGTGATCCCTCTATCGGCGACAGCATACCCTCTCCAATCAGACAAGTCTCGTGCGCTCGTTAATGTTAATCCGGCCCTGGACACAGCTGTATTTCTTTGCTATAAGTTGAAGTCTGTGATATTTGAATGCCCAAACTCTTATTTGTCCCATATAGAATAAGAATCTTCTCGATGTGTTGGACAAATGAAAGCTAGTGTCAACAAAACCGCAAATGCAAACATCTGACTATCATATTCAGCAACAAACAATGCCTTCTTCGGCTCGTGCTCTCACACACACATAAACATATGACGGAATGTGTATTATACACGGTCGAATGACTGTATGTCCATAGGTAATAATCCGATTACTGGCGATAGCTTACGGAATTCGTTCTTATTCGAGTGGGCTAAGAACGGGTTTCCAATCACTGAGAACAAACGCGACTCAATGCCGACGAAGCCAATAAGAGCGCGGACAAAGAGGGCTGTGGCGCTCGAAAAAACAAAACTGTATTGTTTCAAAACATACTTATTAATTATAGTATTTTAATTGGGCGAATAACAAGAGCTACCCAAACGCGATGTGAATTATAAACTAATTGTGCTTTTTCGATAACGAATTTTAATTTTTGCGGACGTGCAAAATAGTAAATTAATTTTTTTAGTGGAATCGGAACCACTCATGCACAGTCGTATTTGTTGGATATAAGTTGAAGGCAGTAAAATTTTAAGTTCCGTATTTACAATTAATAACTACTTACATAATAAGTGCGCGAATGGTGCAAATGACAACTCTGTGCACGAGTTTTGTACAATGGTTTTTGTAACGAACAAAAATTATATAATCGTCAATAAGGAAATTTATTAAACTTGAAGCGTGAATTTATATTGACTGTTTTGTATGTCATGATTTGACATTTGTTATTTGAAAACAATTGTTGTTTTAGTGGATTCAGAACTACAGAAATTCAATCGTATTTGTTGAATATAAGTAAAAAAATAAAATAAATATATCATCACGCCTTCTACCCATTACTGGGTGTGGCACTCTTCCGAAGCAGATCTCGGTAAGTGATATATTTTGCGCGTGAAATGCGGTTACCAGTCGTCAAATCACGGCCCCCAAAGATGTTAGTGGTGGAGAAACCACAGGGGTAGTTTCTAGAAATTATGAAAATTGTTTGTCGCCTGTGGGAATCGAATCAGGATTCTCAGGATCCACAGACCGACTTCATACTACTGAGCTAGCCATCCCATAATATATAAGTAAGTCAGCAAAATTTGAAGTTGCGTGTTTGCAATTAATTATTTTATTACAATGATCATTGCAATAATGTATGCAATAAAAACATAATTGTACAAGAAATCTAAACAACCTGCACTATATTATTAAATTGATTGCTGTGAAATTATAGTATTTGTAACATAAATAAAATTATTTAATTAGAAACTGTTACGACATTTTTATCAAACAATTGCAATTATCCGCCTTGCACTAATTAAATCTGTACTTAATTGAATTCAGAGACCTAACGCAGTCATAAACAAAGAAACTAGAATTCCTATCATTAATGAATTTCCTTTTATGTTAATTTCGCGATACGTTTTAATAAGGTGATTTATTATCTTGTTGCAGAAAAATTGTTATTTATTGATTTTCAATAAGATTGTTAAAGGATTAATTATGTCAATTAGAAACATACTTGTCAATTTAACAACTTTCTACAACTGTAAAGTTCATTTATTTCAACACTTATTGCTACTAAAGCATTTAATAGAAAATATTCAAATATATCTTATTAAAATTCTAGTCAATATGAGAAAGAAGATTTTAAATAAAAATAAATGTAAATATATCATCACGCCTTTACCCATTACTGGGTGTGACGCTCTACCGTAGCAGATATATTTATGCGCGTGAAGTACGGTCAAATCATGGCCCCGAAATATGTTAGTTTTGGGGGAGGCACAGAGGTAATTTTAATGTGGTAAAAATTTAGTTAGAGAGTTAGGATGCAAAATGATGTCTCATTTTTCCAGTGACAGTAATTGTTTTTTTAATAGATTATTTAATGTGGTTGTAGGAATCAAACGCGTATTTTAGAATCTATATATTTGTATACTTTAAATTATTTTTGAGCTAAACCCATCAAACAAAGGATATAAAGAACTTAATAATAAGGTTTGAAGTATACAGGAAGATCATCCCGAACATAAAATACAAAATACTAGACAAATAACTTATGGTTAACAAGAACCATTAATAGTAACATATTACATATTGTTCCATCAGATTGATATATGGTTCAAGAGTGTAAATCTTTTTAAGTACCTTCAACTTTAAATCTCTCATCGATGTGTTCCAACGGTCAACATAAAAACATTTGTCATAGCTTTTGTGATCTCGGAACCATTTAGAAAAAAGAAACATTTATTATATCTTCTTTATCTGCCTATTTAAGATAAGAATCTGTGTTTGGAAACAACGTTCAAAGAATCGTTGCTCCATTCATAATAAATGCAAAGAGAGATTCCTGTTCTATGTTGTGGCGTTCTGTCAAGATGTAATTTTATTTAAATTTTTGTTTGGATAGAATATTGAATTATGACTTTTCTTTTTCTGTTTGTAGTACTATAGAAATTTAAACAGTGGTTGTGTTTTGATCTAATGTTGAAGTCACCATTTATTATTTCTGTTTAAATGGGGTAGGTGGCTCAGTGGTATTGAGTCGGCCTTGAGAACCTTAGTTCGATTCCCACAGCCGACAAACAATTAGTTAGAGGGCTACGGTGCAAAATGATGTCTCATTTTTTCCAATGACAGAAATAGTTTTTTTTTTAAGATTATGTCATGATAAACATGAAAATTAGATTTGGGAACGGGTGGAAACTATAGATGGCGCCGATATGAATGCGCTGATTTTAAGGGTGGTTGTTGACATATTTTTTACAGGCTAATTTTCAGTTTAAACTTTGGTATAATTAAGTAATAAAAATGGTAGACAGAAGTTTTGGTAGGTGACGAATGCGCGACATAATCAGTCAAAGTAAGCAATTTTTTTGGTGTCATGTGACATATTACTACTTGTTCACAACGAATACATGACAAAAAAATTATTGACAGAAATTATTGCTGGTTGCTCATTGGTGACAGAAGCTCTGAAAGTGGACAGGTGTAGGAATCAACAACCACCCTTAAAATCGGCGAATTCCCATCGACGCCATCTACAGTTGCCACCCGTTCCAAAATCTAATTTTGTTTTTTCATGTTTATCATGACATAATCTATTAAAAAATCCATTTGTCACTGGAATAAATGAGACATCATTTTGCACCCTAGTTCTCTAACTAATACTTTTTCAAACTATCTCAACAGACACACGAAGAACTTAAATTTAGTTTCTATTGGAAAAACTTCAGTAAAAAATTGTCATACCATGTTTGTAAATTAAAATACTTCATTTTCTTTATTTATCCAATCTCTATATCTTTCTAAATAAATCTCCATAATTGTCCCTCAATCAGGATTCGTTCAGATCTGTCAAGATCAAGATCAGTTAATGGATCCATCTTGTAATTACTGACCAATAACATGGCGCAAACTGATCTTTTTTCCTTTTCTCCAAATCGTGTCCTTTTCGTTTCGGATTAATAATACATACCAACATCAGGTGTGGTCTGATTCAAGATAATTAATTATCCAATTATTGGCGAGTTTCTTTAACGAGGAATCCAATTCAAATTAATTTAAAGTTTCATAAAATTAATAGAATTGCGAATGAGTGGTTGTAAGTAATGTACAACTGTTGTGATTTTAATATTGGCATTAATTATTAGATTTGATTACTGATTAAATGAAACATGAAAGAATGATTTGACATGCATATTGAGTCAGTTATGCGCTAATTACTTTATTGTTTTTAGGATGTAATTAATATGGGCATAGTTATAAGTTTAATTAAGCAAGGAATTATATTTATATTCCATGTAATTGTCGTTAATTATTAAATTATTCACAGACATAAATTATAAGACACAAACACAAAATAAAATATTGAGAATCCTATACTCTATTTATAGTTTATATGCAGTTCCGTCTTTTCCATAAAGGTACATGGGGCACGGACCCAGGGCCCTCGGCTTGATAGGGGCCTCAAAGTGCCGAGGTTGTCCTTTACACGGAAAATAAACGAGCACAATTTTAATGCAATTTTGCTAAGAATTACCGTTAAAACCTGTAAATGTAAATCGAAAACCAGTGAACAACATTTGACTAAATCTAAAAAAAATTCAAAAAAATACATGACGTAAATGAATCCTATAAAATGTATAGAAATAATAAAATAACTTCAACATATTTAAAAGAACTTTAAATATAAATATAACATAAATATATCATCACGCTTTTTTACCCATTACTGGGTGTGGCACTCTGCCGAAGCAGATCTCGGTAAGTGATATATTTTACGCGTGAAGTGCGGTAACCAGCCGTTAAATCACGGCTTCCAAAGATGTTAGTGGTGGGAGAGCCACAGGAGTAATTTTTAAATTGGTGAAAATGTTTGTAGCCTACGGGGATCGAACAAGGCTTCTTTGGATCCACAGGCCGACTTGATACCACTAAGCTATTACCCCATAAAGAACTTTGAGGATATAATAAAAGATTTTGGACAACAGAAATCCCGGAAGAAACTATCATCATTAACGTAAGTCCAATTCTCAAAATACGAGTAGTCATCACTTCACTTATATTTGATTTGTATAAAGCTAACCATAATAACCAATAAAGTCACTAAATAAAACTACATTATGATGTTTTCATTCACATTTTTTTAATACTTTCTAAAAGGGCCCCAAACTCTGTGTGCCCAAGGGCCCCTGCATAGCCTAAGACGGCCCTGTTGTATTTCTACATCGGTTTTAATGATTTTCATGAAACTAAGGTATTCTAAATAAATAAATAAATTAGTAATATTTGAACTCGCGAATTCTTGCTTGACAGCCGCAATATTCTTATATTTTTAAAGTCTTGGTAAAGTAGTTAACTTAAAGTAAACAACATGCTTAAAACAATCACTTTCAGCTAAGCGTTACTTACAAGGCATACAAATCCACGAACAAAATAAAAAAACGAAACCCGTCGCCATTATGATCTTAAATTATATCAGCTTGCTTGCTAAATACCAAATTTAATTTCTCCAGTTTTCAACGAAGCTGTTTATCGCTAAATAAAATTAATGCACGCACGATGAGTTTCTGCTGAGTGCTCAGACCACCGAAGAAACTCAAACTGAAGTATGTAGTCGGTAATTTGAGTAAATCCAAGATCTTTTACAATGGGTTTCTGCGTAAACTGTTAAGAAGCTTTTAAGTTCGCCGATAAAAATAGAAGTTTAATGTTATTAGTAGAAGATAAAGATGCGTGAATGGTTTCAGATTTTTGTAATTTGATTCGAGAGATGCCGCAACGTTTTTATACATACTTGTAGAACAAGAAAATAGTTTTACTTGGATTATCAATTAGTTTAAGTCGCCTACTGAGTTTACTAATGTAAAATAAAATAAATATAAATATATCATCAGGTCTTTTACTCATTATTGGGTGTGGCACTCTGCCGAAGCAGATCTCAGTAAGTGATATATTTTTGCACGTGAAGTGCGGGTACCAGTCGTCAAATAACGGTTCTTAAAGATGTCAGTAGAGAGGGGGCCACAGGAGTGGTATTTAATCTGGTGAAAATGTTTGTCGGCAGTGGGAATCGAACCAGGGTTCTCAGGATCCACAGGCCGACACGATACCACTGTGCCACCTACTCCATGTAATATAATTATCAGTAATAATATAACAAGAGAGTGAGAATAAATTGAAAATTATTTGACAGTTCTTTCGAAAACTTGTTGCCAGGCAATAGTCACGAAAGCCCGTAGGGCTTGAGTGACTATTGCCAAATGGCAACAAGTTTGAGAAAAATACTGGAGAATTATTTTCTAATTTATCCAACTCTCGAGTTATATTTAATTAGATTATTTTTTGACTAAACTGTTGAGGTCAATACTTCCAACTTCAAAGATTTTGAACTGGGTTCATATTGATTGATTACTTATTAATGTATTCTTGGAAGTTGTTTGTTGGTGTATTTCTGTATCTAAAATACAACTAAATCGTTTTTATTTCACATTTTACTAGACGCGTTGACAGTTTTAAATAATTATTTGACAACTACGTATCATTTGTCACAAACAAAAAAGCACCTACAGAGATTATTCCCGGGAATAATCACTCGAGCTTTATTCTCAGTATAATAATGACAGGATTGGTTAAGACGCAGACACGTGACATAAAATGAAGCATTTGATTGGTTTTGAGAAAAGTCAAAAAATAATCTGTAGAACAAAAATTAAACGCATTTTTGGTGCAGCTTGCGTTCCTCGAACTTTACTATTTAATTAATCGCTTATTACTAATATAGGATAGGTGGCTCAGTGGTATTGAGTCAATCTAGAGATTTGAGAACTCGGGTGCGATTCTCACAGGCGACAAATAAGTTTCACCAGATTAAAATTACTCCTGTGGCTCTTCCTTCACTAACATCTTTGGGAGCCGTGATAAATAATCATAATACTACCATTTTATAATAAATTCGATATTTCTCTTATTAATTTTCTTTTTTTTAAATATTACTCACAGAACTTCTGCTTGACAGACGCTAGGCTCCGATTGCATTGAAAAAAATACAATATATAAATTTTAAGACTTTCGAATCATGGTATTTTAATGTCTCTTACTAAGAACCAGCTAATTAGAGAAAAATGCTGTAAGTAATGCAATTGTTTGCCATTACTTTTCTCATAAATGTATTCAGCTCAATGATACAACGATTAGCAGTATCTGAACCACGAAACAGTCGTACTAGCGTTGCTTATAAATTATATTATAACGAGCTACGATGTCCCAACAACTATTTCCAGACTGGTGTATCAGTTCTAGATGTCACTGCGATCGACTAAACTAGACTATTTTACGTTTACGTTGTGTTAATGTTAAGTTACTGTTAACGGCAGACCACCAAAGTGAAAATGGAAAATATGGAAAATAATTTTTTTACTATTTGATTACTTTACAGGAAATCGTTTCAAATAAAATTTAGAAAGAATACTAAAAATTTATATCATCACGCCTTTTCTCGGTAAGTGATATATTTTCTCGCGTGAAGTGCGGTTACCAGCAGTCATATCAGGACCCCCAAAGATATTAATGGTGGGGAAGCCACAGGGGTAATTTTAGTGTAGTGAAAATTATTTGTCGGCTGTGGGAATCGAACCGGGGTTCTCAATTCAACTGAGCCACCTACCCTGTATTATGTACTAAATAATAGTATATTACATAATAAGTCAAGAAAGTAAAAAGGTTACAAAAACAACAAAACAGTCAGGTAAAATCTTTACAAGACTGTTATTTTTGTTGTAGCCTTGGGTACGTATTTTACTTGACTGTTTCTGTAAAAATCTACTTTCCATCCTGAAATTGGTTAGGAAAGTAGGCACTTTCTTGCCGGTTTCAGAAAAAATACTATTTATCGCCTATTCATTTAACGAATTACCATTCAAGTCTCAAATCTAATATTTCACAGATCATTTTCATTTGTATACGCACGAATGAATCTAACAACACACTATAATTATAAAAAAGATATAAAAACTATAAGCAACTTACCGCTAATACACACAATGTAATATCAATGGTAGGAGTAACAAATAACGCCCTTACCTGTAAAAGAATAAGATTTATTAGTAATTATCAAGAAACACGCGATCGAAAAGTAACCGGTCGCCTTAGCATTAAAAAAGAAAACTTTCTATTATTTATAGTTTTTAAAAGTTGAAATCTTGTATTACATCCTCAGACAAAAACTATAAATTCGAGAGGTTCACTCACAAAGAAAGATATAAAATCAACATAAAACATTTTAAGTATATATTTATATTACATTATTGTTGTATCAAATTTAATTAAGAGATTTTGAAACACCAAAACATTAAGAATATTGTTTTACACTATAATAAAATTCAGTAATGTTTCTACAGAATTTACGAGTTACGGTGTATTACTCAAGATGTAATTATTTATTTGATATTTCTGTAAAATTAATTTCTTGTTATAAGAGATTGTGTAGACCAGTGGTCAAAGTGTGGGTCGCGACCCCTCGGGGGGTCGCGAAGACATTGTCAGAGGGTCGTCAGACGCTATTTATAAATTTTAAAATACATGTTTCAAAGATTCACCCCGTTGAAAACTTTTATTTAAATTTTAAGGATTAATGAAATGAAATTTATATACTATTTATTTAGATGTTAATATTCACGTTTGTTTCTGTTTACGGTTAATTTTAAATAATATGAAACTAGATATGAAATTGGAGATTTCACCATTTAATTCCTCATATATTTCTACACAATTATGCAAGTTTTGATCCTCAAGATATATATTTTTTAGTTCTCGAGATACACCGATTTTTGACCTTTTTTAAATCTCAATTTTGAAAGCCCATATCTCGGAAACTAAAAGAGATATTGAAACGCGGTTTAAACGAGTGCAATTCTCGTACCCTGATTAACTTATACTTAAATTTGGAAATTTTTGAAAATTTTTTAATTTTTTCAATATTTTCATTTTTTAATATATTAAAAAATTTAAAAGATAATGAAAATTTGTGAACACCAATGAATTCCTCTCGTAAAAGTACCTAGGTATGCAAATTTTCAGCCAAAAATTCGCACAGATAAAGTTTTTATTACAAGAAAACGAAAAATCACTGTTTTTTAATTATTTTTGAAGGGGTACCCCTTAAGATTTTTACGAATTTAGGCCATTTTTAGTTTTTTTGTTATAAAAATTGTATCCGTGTAGCAAAAATTCTGAAATTTTACATACCTATGTACTTTTTTGTAAGGAATCTACTGGTGCTCACAGATTTTCATTATCTCTTCAACTTTTTGAAATATTTAAAAATGAAAATTTTGAAAAAAATTTAAAAATTTTCAAAATTTCCAAAATTTCAGAATAAGTTAATTGGAGCACGAGAAATACACTCGTTCAAACCAAATTTCAATATCTCTTTTAGTTTTCGAGATATGGGCCTTCAAAGTTGAGAGTTTTTAAAATCAAAAATCGCTGTAACTCAAAAACTAAAAAAGATATGAAGATGCGCTCAACGGCAATCGATTTCTCGTAGTGTGAATAATATAGAACCATATTTTAAAAATTTCGATTTTTCAAATGGTTCAACAAAAAAATTCGCATTTTCATTAAACGAATTTATTTGAGATCATTACTGGATTGAAAAAAAATTTTTGAGTGTCAAAATATATATATATATATATCTACGCAGAAATATATGTGGAATCGAAAGGTGCAATCCTCAATTTCATAACTAGTGTCATATTATTTTAAATTAATCCTTAAAATAGTACTATCACTAACGGCAGATTTTTAATGAAATTTAAATATGTTATTTTTCATAAGTTCCTACATTAGTATGAAAATTTATTGTTTTGTCTATAACTTATACCGTACATAAGATTAAATACTTGTTTTTATAAATCGTAAAAAAAAATAATACAATGTCGTTGAGCGTATCGTCATATTTTGTTTGATTTTTAAAAACAAAACAATATTAATAATTTAGAAATAATGAAACGCATTTGATTGACTATCTTTTTCAATCTAATAGTAGTCTAGTATTTAAATAATAGGTTGTTGGTTGCAACAATAAGTAGGTAATAAATTCATCAGAACAATGTCGATTCTTTTCATCTCAATGCTAATGTAAAATTATGTTATTACAGTAATTGTATGCAAATGTCTGTTTTATATGGGTGTATTGTGTCCCATGTCCTAGTTATAATATAAATTAATTCATAGATTTATGCTAATTATTATGACGAAAGACCTTATTAAATTTGGAATCTTAATTAGCGTTAACAAATTGAATTTAGGTCAGCGTGACTCTATGAGAACAAGATTTGTCGTAGCGCAGTGGCTAAACTGAGATATACAGCTTCCCATTACTGTGTGTGCTAGTTAGCTGTTAGTAGAGGGGAAGTTACAGAGGTAATTTTGATGTGGTGAAAATTGTTTGTCGAATGTGAAAATCGAATCAAACCCTGATCCACAGTCCACCTTAATACCATTGAGAGTTTCAACTTATATATACAAAATACGATTGTCTCTGAGTAGTTCAGATTTCATTTAAGCTATTGTAATTGAGATAAAGTTCCTGTTGTGCAGAGTAACATATAAAATGTGAAATTATCCACTTATCATCTCTTCCCCAAGAACAATTCTTATCTCGGTAAAGACCAAAAGACATAGCTATCGGCACAATCAGCTTCCATCTGTCCTCCGGGGTAAAAGACCAAGACCACATCGATACCAGGCGTACACAAAGGACCCACGTTTCACATAACGTAGCAGAGATGCGGCCGGCAGATTACAACAGACAAATGGTCGAATTACTGACGTCATGGATTAGCGTAAAACACGGTGAGAGAGGAATCATGGGATTAGATGATGACGATTTCGGAAAAAGTGTAAACGAGAGGATGAGCAAAGTACAGTCATGCGAAAGTATTTCACATAAAGATGGACAGAGAGAGAACACATAGCTAGCTTCAGATAATATAATATTAATAAAATAACGCCTTTTACCCATTACTAGATGTGGCACTCTGCCGTAGCAGATCTCGGTAAGTGATATATTTATACGCGTTAAGTGCTGTTACCAACCGTCAAATCACGCCCCCCAAAGATGTTAGTGGTGGGGGAGCCACAGGAGTAATTTTAAATTGGTGAAAATGTGTGTCGGCTGTGAGATCGAACCAGGGTTCTTAGGATCCACAGGCCAACAAAATACCACTTAGCCAAATATCAGGTGTCTCAAAGTATGTCATTTTATTATGAGTTTATAAATTAAATATGTTATTACAAATGGTCATTTAATTTGAAAGGAAATAAGTAAATAAATATTTAGCTATTATATACAGTACGCTCAATAAATAATAAACAAAAATTGTCAGAAAAAATAATAGCAGGAAATGAGCGATAGTAAAACAATCATAATAAATTGATTACTAATTTAACAAAACAGGAAGATATCAAGTACCAACAAAAGTACCTGATTTATAAACTAATTAATGCTCATACTGCTAGTAATATAATAGTATTATGCAAACCATCTTCGAGGTAACTAATCTACCTGAGTTAGTTTCAAAATGAAACTTAAATTATTTGTTTTAAGTTTGATAATAATAAAATTGTAAGAAGTACTATTAAAAGTGTGAAAAGATTACAATTTTTAAATAAAAATGTGTTGTAGATGTACGGCAGAAAATTTAACATTTCCAAATAATTTTATCTTTGGTGTATCAACATCAGCGTATCAAATTGAAGGCGCATGGAATGAAGACGGTAAGCACCTTTATCTTTTAAGCTTTTCTAACTTACTTTAAATCAAAGATACGGAGAACAACATTTTCTATTAGTTTTATATGAAATATTTGTGTGTAATAAGAAATATTTAACAATGAAAAATATATGATGGTCAATCACATTAAAAATAAATTCTCAATGGACGTACCGAGATATCTTTCAGAACTCATAGATTTAAAATTAAAATTTAATTTGTACTTTATTTACAATATAACGACGTTTCGGTTTACAAAATATATATCTTCGGCAAGATAACAAATAATTGGATCTATTCTATAACAAAAATTGCTGTGTAGCAATTATTAAGATTCCAAACAACAATGGTTGCTAGGAAGGTTGCTATCAAAAAATCATTTTAGCAATTGCTATACTTAGCAATTTTTGTTACAGAATAGAATTAAATAAAACAGACCTTAAACCAAAAGTGTAATTTTAAATTGAAAAATCTAAAGATTTAAAATATAACCAAGCCGTAAAATTGTTAGTAGTAAACAAAACACTATCAGTTAGATACATTTCTAGGTAAGGATTCCAACTAACTGGTAGTTTTTTATTGACTACCCTTATCTATTTTAATTTTAGAATTCATAATTATTTTCTAGGGAAAGGTGAAAATATTTGGGACCGATTCACCCACATATACCCTGAAAGAATAGCCGATCATTCAACTGGAGATATAGCATGTGATTCTTATCATAAATATATGAAAGATGTTGAACTTTTGAAAGAATTAGATGTCGATTTTTATCGGTTCTCTATATCCTGGTCCAGGATTCTTCCCACAGGACACTCAAATCAAATAAATAAAGCCGGAATAACATACTATAATAACTTAATTAATGAACTAATTAAAAATGGAATTAGACCTATGGTGACGTTATACCATTGGGATTTACCTCAACCCTTACAAGTAAGTAATAGTTGTGCCACTAGGGTAGCACTGACATTTCACAAGAAAGCGGGTAGAATTATATTATATGCTGTAGCTCACCTGTACTGTAAATAAATAAATAAATGAATAAATAAATATATCATCACGCCTTTTACCCATTACTGGGTGAGGCACTCTGCCGAAACAGATCTCGGTAAGTGATATATTTATGCACGTGAAGTGCGGTTACCAGCCGTCATATCACGGCCCCCAAAGATGTTAGTGGTGGAGGAGTCACAGGGGTAATTTTAAATTGATGAAGATGTTATCGGCTGTGGGGATCAAACTAGGGGTTTCGGATCCACAGGCTGACTTGATACCACTGAGCCATTACCCCATGTACTATAATTGAAATTAAAGTAAATAATAAATATATCAACACACCTTTTACCCATTTACTAGATGTGACAATAAATACATTACTGCACAAGAAATGTAGTTACCGGCCGACAAATTATTTCCCCCAAAGATCTTAGTGAAGGAAGAGCTACAGAATTAATTTAATTGTAGTGAATTAAGATTAATTGATTGATTCAGAAACATTTTTTCAAAATTAGAAAATTTTCAACAATGTATAAACTTATGCACAACGGGTGTAACTTGCTTTGCCTTTAATACTTAATATTTTCACTTTGTAGGATCTGGGGGGCTGGCCCAACCCTGTGCTGTCCCAATACTTCGAGAACTACGCAAGGGTTGTATTCGAGAATTTCGGTGATAGAGTGAAAATGTGGTTGACATTTAATGAACCGAAACTGATCTGTGTGTATGGATACGGGGAGGGTAAAATGGCGCCCGGGGTCAAGGCTAGTGGAATTGGGGACTATTTGTGTGGACATACCATTCTTATGGCTCATGCTAAAGTCTACCATTTATACCACAATCAGTACTGGAAAGACCAAAAGGGTAAGATAAATTTTTGAGAGTGAAATGGTAAGTGATATATTTATAGACGTGAAACGCGGTTATCAGCTGTCAAATTACGGCTCCCAGAAATGTAATTTTAATGTGGTAAACATTATTTCC
The DNA here is from genome assembly GCA_911728475.2 of Pterostichus madidus. Classification (NCBI taxonomy): domain Eukaryota; kingdom Metazoa; phylum Arthropoda; class Insecta; order Coleoptera; family Carabidae; genus Pterostichus; species Pterostichus madidus. The sequence goes on from OU452304.1 coordinate 396,804, forward strand.
GGCTGTAGAAATCTAATTCCGATTCTTGAAATGTATAATATTTGAAAATTATGTATTTTATCTACCAGTTTATTTTGTCCGTAGGTCAAATAGGAATTGCGCTCCATACAGAATGGTTTGAACCAGCAACAAATAACAAAAAAGATTTGGAAGCAGCAGAACAAAAATTACAATTTGATGTAACTCAAAATAAACTTAACAATTTGCAACTTAATTATTATAAACAATTAATTTTTAGTTTGGATGGTTCGGCCATCCAATTTTACATAAATCAGGGGACTATCCATCCATTATGAAGAAAAGGCTGTCATCTCGTAGCTTACAAGAAGGTTTCAATTGTTCTCGGTTACCAGAATTCACAAAGAAAGAAATAGATTTTATTAAAGAAACTTATGACTTCTTAGGGCTTAATATGTATACAGCTAGCTTAGTAACACATCAAAATAAAGAAGTATTTGGAAATGTTAGTAGTTACCACCAAGATGTTGGAGTATATGTCTGGAAGAATCCAAAATGGCCAGCGTCCTCTGCCAAGAGATTAAAAGTAAAAATATTACTTAGAAGTAAAAGAATTATTTGTAAATATTGAATTATTTTTAAGGTGGTACCATGGAGCATTAGGAAGCTTCTAAAATGGATCCAAAATAATTATGGAAACCTTTCAATTATTATAACTGAAAATGGATATGCGGATAATGGCGATATCAATGATTACCGAAGAATTGTTTATTTTAAAGTATATTTTATAATTTTTTATCTGTTAAATTAAATTAAATTTACCTACGTGATTTTATACACGAAAGTGATCTTTTTTGAACTATTTTAGTGGACGTTGCCAACAGCAACAACGTCGCCTAAAACAATTAAAATATAAAATATTTTTTATAAATAAATAAAGTAAGTAAATAGATAAAAAATTATTTCTTAATTTGTTTTAATTTCAGGATCATTTATATTATTTGTTGAAATCTATACATGAAGACAAAATTAATGTACAAGGGTTTTCTGCATGGAGCCTTCTGGACAATTTTGAATGGTTTAGTGGATACAAGTATGTATACTATTTCCAAAACATCTTGACACGTAAACTGTAAATATTTTGTCAAATGTTCCTAACATATTTTTGTGAAAGTTATAAATTATATTTTAACAGTTTGTTTTGTACTTTTACCACCATATTACTTAGCTAATTAATGAAACCAACACAAAAACCATTTAGTCACAACTTCCAGTAAGATTTAGTAAATAAAATATTAACAGTAATAACTTAATGTTTTAGGGAATGTTACGGACTTGTCAGCGTCAATTTCAAATCTTCAAATCATGAAAGGTCTTTTAAAAAATCTGCTTATTTCTACAGAGATCTAATCAAAGCTAGAAGACTTATCTGGTTCCCTAATCCGCAATCAAATCATGCTAATACCTCTCCAATATATAAAATAATTATTGTAATTTGTATTATCATAAATGTAAAAAAATAATTGTCAATATTGTGTCCAGACTGTACACATTTGTGTAACATGACACCTAATTAATTGTGCGTAATTTAACACTGTTACATATGTTTTAGTTTATATCTAAATAGGAAATATGTATTGCATAATATGTAAAGAGAAACTGCGAATGGAATTTTAATAAAAATGTATTTATATTTTATTACGAAATAAATTGAAATAAACAAATATTGGTAGCGTAAATACTGTGCTAATTAATTAATTAATTTATATAATTTATAGATTGTAAAAATGATATTTGCAAAAAATTATTTAATAATTGCATATTAGAAATAATTTTTGAATATGCCATGATAATTTATCGGGATTTGAACCCATATGCTAATTGACTGCTCTAACAAACACTCGGCGAAGTATTCATACTTTTTCATATTAATATTAATTATTAGAAATTGTAAAGTATTAACTGGTTAGAGTAGTTATCTAGCGTATGAAAAGCTCTTGGTTCAAATTCCGGCGAAAACTCATAGCTTTTTAAAATTAGTATATTACATAATAAGTCAGGAAAGTGATATTTTACTTGACGAAGCGATTGTTTGAAATGTGGGGCCGCAGGCCGAGTATCTTAATCCGCTGAGACAAATAAAAACACTTTCCTGGCGTATTATGTATACTATTTTTTCTGAAACCGTTTAATTGAATCAATAATTAATCATAAACCACTCAAAATGTTTAAATTTCTTGATATGAATTGTATTCACAGCAGACTATGTATCCAAGGTTACAACAAATAAAAAAACAGTCAGGTAAAATACAAAACAGTCAGGTAAAATCTTTACCAGACTGTTATTTTTGTTATAGCCTTGGATATGTACTTTACTTGACTGTTTTGATAAAAATCTACTTTCCATACTAAAATTGGTCAGGCATTTTAGTGTCGGTTTCAGAAAAAAAAAATTCTTATATCTACATTCAGACAATCGTGGTAATATACTAAACAAAATTATTGAAAACTCATGAACATATAGTCCCATAAAAACCTAGTAAAGTATAGAACAGTAAAACACATTTATATATCTTTCTTACTCATTCTATTAAAATAAAACTAGTCGCTCTTACATAACCCAAATTCTCAAAAACCTACTTACAAATCTTATCTCAAATGTCTAATATGTAACATCCTATTAAAATTTTATGAAACAATAAAACGTGTATGTAGAGCTCTCAATAATACCGCAGGCAGTTTCGAAAAAGAACTCTTTCAGAACACAAGAACATCAGCAAAATGTTAAAGGTAATCCTTGGTCTTTTAATTTGTGCGAGTTTGAAGTTTTCTTTTACCTTGAGGTATGTTGCTATTATTCGTTAGTTTAAGGGTAGTTTTTAATGTTGAATATTTAGCCAGGAATACGATAATGATACTTTTCCACCATGGTTCCAATTTGGAGTTGCTACAGCTGCGTATCAAATCGAAGGCGGGTGGAATGCTGATGGTAAAAATTAGTCATTACTTATCATATCATACTGAAAAACAAAATGGTTCTTGCAGGGAAAGGTCCTAGCATATGGGATACCTATACGCATCTTCATAGGAACATGATTGCAGATCATACTACAGGAGACGTAGCATGCGATTCTTACCACAAATTTATGGAAGACATAAAACTTGCTTCTTATATGGGAGTAGACTTTTATCGATTCTCAATTTCATGGGCAAGAATTTTACCTTACGGTTACTCCAACTACATCAACGAAGCTGGCGTTAAATATTACGATACTATTATTGACGAACTTATTGCTAAGAACATTACTCCTATGGTGACAATGTACCATTGGGACCTTCCACAGGTAATTACCATTACTATTACACGATATCATGTTATTATTCGCATTGTCTTGTAGACTCTTCAAGATATTGGAGGGTGGCCAAATCCTCTCCTTATAGACTTCTTTGCGGATTATGCTCGAGTACTCTTTGAAAGATTTGGAGATCGAGTGAAAACATGGCTGACTTTTAATGAACCTAAGCAAGTTTGTGCTTTAGGGTACGGGACTATTTATTTAGCACCAGGGTATGTTAACCAATCAGGTATCGCGGATTATATGTGTGGACACACCCTGATAAAAGCACATGCGAAAGTCTATCATATGTATAAAGATGAGTACGAGTACTGGCAAAAAGGTAAAGACATTTTTATTATTTTACTGTGTGTAGAAAATCTGATGTGATATTTTAGTGAGTAAGCTATCAAATTATACCCTCATATAAATTAATGGAAGGAAAAATACAGGGATAATTGCATGTGAAGAAAATAACCTTCTTTAATTATTCACCCTTATTAAACATATGTTATTAATAATATTGTTTCAGGGATGGTGGCTATAACAATTGATACAACTTGGTACGAACCAGCCACAAACAGGATTTCAGACATTGATGCAGCGTATACAAAATTAATGTTTAGTGTAAGATATTTAATATAATATATAGTAACTAAATTATTCTATGCACAACCCTAGGGCAATAAAAAATAATTTCCTATGGAAACATAAACAAAATGACAATTTTTGTTTATTATGAATATTTATGGAGTAATGGCTCAGTGGTATCCAGTCGGTCTGTGGATCTTTAAAACCCTGGTTCGACACCAATTTAAAAATTATCTCTGTGGCTCCCCACCACTAACATCTATGGGGGCCGTGATTTCACGGCTGGTAACCGCACTTCACGTGCTTAAATATATCACTTACCGAGATCTGCTTCGGCAGAGAGCCACACCCACTAATGGGTAAAAGTCGAGATGATATATTTATATTTATATTTTATTTAATCTTATGAATTTAAAATTAAATGCTCTTTTGTTTTGAATAAAATATTAAACTATTACAGAAAAATACTTTAAACAAAAGTTGAGGAAGTATTTTTTTTGTTAAATATTCTTCTGAATTTCACCCTATTTCTGATTTTCCCCTTTAGTTTGGCTGGTTCGCCAACCCCATCTTCTACAAAACAGGTAACTACCCCGAGGTGATGATCGACCGCGTAGGCAACCGTTCCGAAGCAGAAGGTTTCCCCAGATCTCGTCTACCCACTTTTACTCCCGAAGAAATCGAGTACATTATGGGTACCTCAGATTTCTTAGGTTTGAACATCTACACTTCTGCTTTGGTCGCACCAGAGTTGCCAAATCCATCAGAAAATGAAATCTCGTATTTTAATGATATTGGGGTGGATGTTTGGCAACCTAGAAATTGGCCCAATAGCACTGATCCCTGGCTGAAGGTAAGAAAAAATACACATGTATAATATTACAATCAAAAGTTTGACTGTCATTGGAATGAATAAAGCAAATTAATTTGTCGGCCATTACTGTATTTATTTTATCTTAGTGTATTTTCTCTTTATAAAGGTGGCACCATGGGGCGCCCGTAAACTTCTAGATTTCATAAAAGGCTACTATGGTGATATTCCAATAGTAATAACTGAAAATGGCTACGCAGATAAAGGCCAACTAAAAGATTATGCTAGAGTCCAATATTACAAGGTAAAGCTATATAAAAAGTTTATTACATACAGATAATAATTGCGAAACAGTTAGTGCTAATATGTGCATGTTCAGGAATATTTAAATGCAATCTACCAGGCCATGACCGAAGATAAAGTTAATGTGAGAGGATATACTGCTTGGGCTCTTATTGATAATTTCGAATGGATTTTTGGATACACGTAAGAAAAAAAATTAAATAAATATATCAACACACCATACTTATTATTTACTACTATGCAGAAAAGGAACTTAAGATGCTTGACTGTTAGATGTCCAAATCGAAAAACATTGTTTAGTTAAAAAAAATATCGTAGCTCAGTGGATAAAAGCGAGGTAAAATTTGCGTTTTTAAATTAGCAAGCAAGAGGTTGTGCGTTGAAATCTCACTGACTTCTACTTATATCTAAAAATACGATTGTGTCTGAGTGGTTCGGATTCCACTGTAAGTTGTAGGCCCCTTGTACTGTAATTGGGATTAAGTTCCTGTTGTCCAGAGTAACAAATAAATAAATTTAAAAAAAAATTAAATTCAGTTTTTAGTATCAAAATAGTTATTTGTGTACACAGAGCAGAAAGTAGTCCATTGCCACTCGCGTTTGGAGATTGTTGATCGAAGAATCATGCAAGAGCAGTAAGGACACTTTCTGCTCGAGATGCACACAATATTTTTTCTACAACTATTTAGTAAAGTTTGAAAAATAATTTAAAATAATTTTTGACTATTTTGCTGGTTGTAAATTCGGATGACAGTTTTCATGTATCCACGGATACGATAATACATTCTCACTTTACCGCTCAACGAACGACAAAGTACTATTGCCGCTTAGCAAGCGGAAAACATCAACTTTCTGTTTTCAACTCACAGTTAGTAATGTCTACTTTCTGCTCGGTCCTACGAAAAATATTTTCTTGCCTCCAGTTTTGTCGAATGATCACAGTTTTAATTGTTGTCTACAATTTTCTTTGTTTAAAGTTTCTATGAAATATATGAGTTATAATACATATATTTAAAAACCTGTTATTACACAAAAGAATAATATTCAATTGTCTTTCAGAAAATTGTGAGTAGTTAACAATTATAATATTTATTGCAATTTTAATAGAAAAACATTAGACAAATAATGTATGCCTCGCGCTCAGTTGTATTGAGTTCTGCCCATGTACACTCAACTACAAAAGTAAAGCGCAAAATAGTGTGGAATTACCTATTTTTGTCATTGTTTTAATAAGTTGAATATTTTTAGGCAAAAGTTCGGATTGAACTATGTCAATTTCTCGGATCCAAATCGCCCAAGAGCAATTAAAAATTCAGCTAAATGCTACAAAAAAGTCATCAAAACACATGTCATTGATTGGGACTGTACCGGAGATTTACCTGACGACGACTACTAGAAGAAAATTGACAGTTTTACTGAAATCATTACAAGGCAGTAAATATATTATACATGCATTACAAAAATAAACCCTTTCTTGAAAGTTATATTCGCAATTTTTTTACGCATCCTTTCCTATGTTTAAAAATGACTAATAAATATAAGTGAATTTTCCTCAGTACGGGACTGTACAGTAGCAATGCTTTAATAAAACATGTATTATGTGTATTATCATAACTCTAAAACCTATACATTTCCGTCAGCTCGACCACCTCTTCGACATTGTATTTAAATGATCGGGTGTAGCAATTTGTATCGCACATCGTGATCAGAACACTTTTATTTGGTGTAACGGTAGCTTTAGCTTGTCGCGTACCACTGTGCTTCAGTTGTTTCACACAAGGTTACAAGAACAACGACAGATGAGAAGAACTACAGTAGCAGAAGACATCTTTGCTGACTTTAACTTTTATCCAACAAATATGATTGTGTCTGAGTGGTTTGAATTCTACTGTAAGCTATTATAATTGGGATTCAGTTTCTGTTGTACAGAGTAGAAAATAAAATAACACTCAATCATTTCTTGCCGAAGGATTCGTTTCATTTCTCAAGCTGAAGGCAAGGCATATAAAGCACTTAAGAAAAGAATGGCACTTTCTTCTCAAGATGAGCTTATACATTTTTTTTCTAGTTTATCATAACTAAATTAAAAATCTATATAACATTATTCTACAGACAGATGTGTCACTAATGTTTTATTTCCCTACCCTAAGAAGACAAATTTACTCTCTTCCCTAGAGATTAAAAGTATCATGAATTAACATTATTTACCGGTTGTATATATTAATTATTTTATATTAAATTAATGAGAATAAACAGCTAATGACGCATTGGCTATTAATTTGTTTGCCAGTACAGTGGTGGTGAATCCGCAGGTTCCTAGTTCGAATCCTATTCAAGCTAAAACTACCAAACTGCGACTCGGTGAATCCTGTATTGTAGTTGAGATTAGTTCCTGTTATACAGAGTAGCATAAATAAATAATAACAAAACCTGGTAAATATTAAATCATCAGTGGTTCAAAATTTAAGATCTGTATACTAATTTGACAGCTGGTTACATAATTTAATAGATAATTCTGTCATCTACTAAGACTTGCTTTTTCAGACCTTGTAGGAATAGTAAATATTAATATCGTGGTATATTTCGTAAAACATTTAACAGTAGAAATCAAGTTTGCCCTCACTTAAATTCTATGTCTTTCTTCAATCAGATAAAACTGATCTTAAATTCGGTAGTAAAATATACACTAACTGTTGTCATTGAATACAAATCAAGGCTGTTGGAAGAAGAAAGATGTACCAAGATTCCAGTTTAAGAAAAGAGATAGTTGTACTGGACTAACATGAATCCAACCCACGCAAATACTTATTTGTAATAATAGATTTCCGTACAATTCATATGCTATATTATAGCATGACATGTTGTATCGCAGATACCAGATAGAATCAAAATAAAAACAGTATTTAACAGTTTCTTAAAATGTTCACTGAGAAATTTGTCATTAACTAAACTAAACTACACAATAAGCTAGTCCACAAATATTTGATTATTTCATATATTAATCTACGTACAAAATAGTTATTTATGTACCAAGGGTGAAAACAGATGTTTCTGGTCCGTGGCATGATTATTAGCACGAGGCGCAAAGCGTCGAGGGATAATAACATGCTCAAAGTCAGAAACGCTAATTTCACTCCTGGTACATACAATATTTTATTCACAACAAAATAACATTTAATTATATGTAAATAGGTTATATGTGAAAATGACATTTTGCAGAATCAAGTATTCACAATAAACAAAAATTTTCATTTCATTTATGTATCCATAGGAATGATTTCTTTTTGGCCCATGGACCAAAAAGAAGTGTTTAAGCCCGCTTTTCAGGGCTAAAACACACCCTTTTAAGCCCGGTTGTCCATAAATAATTTTCCCCTATTTTTTATTTTGTTGTAAAGTTTCTACTAAGGGAGAAAAAAATTAAAGATTTATTAATTAATCGTAACGTAGCTCTTTATGACAAAGAGAGACAGCATCATAATGAGAAAAATGGCATTCTTTTTTAAGATAGATTGGTATACTTTGCAAGAGCGCGAAACATCTCATGGAACTGAATTCACACTTGTATTTGCCAATGTTAACTTGAACGAAATTTGTGAAAAACTATATTATATTAATCACGTTAAAACTGTTAATATTCAGGAAATAATAAAAATAATTATATTCTACAAATTTCGCAAGTATACATTTATGTACATTTTTTTGGTTGAATTAAAATGGAAGAATTTGATGTGGTAGGCTACTGTACTATTATAACATTTATTATTTTAATTATTGTTGTAAGTAAATATTGTTTTGTTCCGAATTGCCATTCCGGTGCACATGCGCATTGCCTCAAAATGTGAAGTTTTAGATATTAATACGTTATTTTTGATAATTCAGCATTATTGTAACACATTTACAACTAAAATTAATATGCGTTCAAGATTTCTTCAAGTGCCATAAAGTTGGAATAGGCTATTGAATTTCCTATAGTATGAACATTTTTAATGATTTAAATAATCGAACAATTAATAATTTCTCGATGATATTTAGATCAAATTTATGAAGACATCAGATGGAAAGTTTATCTCAAAATCATAACTGTATTTGAAAGGAATTCCCATTAGAATCTCATATCATAAACACCATAATTTTTCCATCAATAACCTATCAAATATTTGAATATAAAATTAGTTTTAATTATAATAACACTTCCAAACTACGGATCATAGTAAGCATATCTCAACTAATCAAAAACAAAAAAGTTTCCATCATCTTCGATAGGTCCATTTGCATTGCTAATAACCTAGTAATAATCATTAATTTCTCATTTGTCGACTGCTAAAGACATTTTTAATAACACTAATTCGAAGGTTCTTCCATCACGCCATGGAATAAATTATCCAGAACAAGTGAAGATCGAATTTGTTGAACATAATAACACGACTAGTGATTGTGACAAATTGAATAACTGTAACGTTTTCTCGATATTACCATAATTACAAGATTATAATTCATTTTTTGTTGAACACCGTGTGTGATATAGTCGATAGTTGGCCATGGACGATCAATTAATTACTTCAGCGATTGAGGGATCATCTCTAGAAAAATTAATGTGTGAACACGGAATAAAAAATATATATCCCATCAAATGGGGTAGCTTAAACCCTGAAATCATTCGTAAACATTTATTCATCAGATTGATTAAATAATCAGTCCTCGTCTCACATTCTCACCGTAACACACCACCCTCGCTTCAATCACATTCATAGATCCCTCCATATAAGATCATTTACTCATCTCACTCGAAATCATTCATCACGTAACAAACCTTCAGTCACATCGATTCCATCACTCCTATTCGCTTTTCTTCGACGTACGTTATATATGTATAAAACATCTCAAATTACTCACGCTTACTCCTCTAACAAAGAATCTATAAAGATTCGAAAAGAAGAGAGCGATAGTCTGCGCTTGTATTTGAACGAAAATTCCAGACAATGCAATTAATGATGATAAATTTAAAGTTTATGACAGACAAATTCGGGAGACGCCCGGACTCGAACCGAGGACTTTCAGCTTGCCGGGCCGATGCTTTAACCACTAAGCCACGGCTCCCCTGAACGAGATAGGCGTCAACCGAATTCATCTGTCATAGTGTCTAAACACAGCATCGATCCCAAGACTCCTATATATCATAGGTATTGACAACAGGTTTCGTCTGTAGCGACACAGTCTGATTTTTAAGGAAACCATACCACGAAATTTCAAGAATTTAAGTCATATACTCGTAAATGACTTTGAAGTTTGATAAGTTTAAAGGTTATGACAGAAAAATTCGGAGGACAATTAATGAATATGAAACAAAAAGATATCCATTTATTCCTAGATTGTTCACACAATGATTCACCCTCTATTTAGTCTTCATATATTAGTTTCCTCAATCGTTCTTGAAGTAATCTTTGGGAGACATTACACCATTTTCACTTCATCCAAATTTATAGATCTTTTCATACAAGCTCGTCTCATTTTACGTTCACGCAATAAACCTTCAATCATATCCACACATTTATAATTTATTCCTAGGTCGTCCACGCAATATCTCACCCTCAATTCCACCAATCTATCTTTCAACATCAAACCATTTCAACTGAACACATCCACTCTTTTAAATTTTACATTCATCACACACCAATGTATTCTGGATAAAATACCGTTTTGTTTTGAGTATTGTTAGTGAAGCCCTGTTTTTGCCCTAGTTGTACGTCACTGGTAGTGCAGCGAAATTACTCATGAAACTCGTTCTCAGGCGTGTAAGCTGGATCTTTACCAGGCCCAAGGGGGGCGGTCCTCAACCCTAGACGTATAATTTTGGTCGAGTAAATGCCTCACGCGTGCACTCCTACAGACTCGCACTCCGACCAACGTTGTTTTTACTTGGTACACTTAGAGAAAACACTATTCGAATGCTTTATAGCACTTATAACTAAAAGAAAGCCCATTGGAATTGCATTTTATCTAACTGTACCCTCTTACAAACCCAGGATACAATTCTACTTACGAAAAAGAAACCGACTTTTATAATATTTAATCTATTTCTATTTTGTCAGAAATAAAATGAAATCTTATTTATTTATTTGTTACTCTACACAACAGAAACGTCATACAATAGCTTAAAGTGGAATCTGAATCACTCAGACACAATATACTTTTTGATTGTTGAAGTTGAAGTTGAACTCAGCGGGATTTGAACGCACGACCTCTTGCTTGACTATTAATAATTATAAATTTATCCACTGGGCTATAATTGTATGTGCGTTATCAATACTTATTTATGTATCAAAGGTGTTTCTGGCCCGCGACATGATTATTAGCACGAGGCGCAAAGCGCCGAGGCTAATAACATGCTCACGGTCAGAAACGCTAATTTCACCCGTGGTACATACAATATTTTATGCACAACAAAATAATATTTAATTATATGTTCAAATGATTAAAATATATATATGTTAAAATGACATTTTGTAAAATCAAGTATTCACAATAAACAAAAAATTGTCATTTTATTTGTGTGTCCATAGAAATTATTTTTTATGGCCCTAGGGCCAAAAATAAGTGTTTACGCCCGCTTTTAGGACTAAAACACATGAATTTCGGTCATGTTGTGCATAAATAAATATTTACAAATTTTATTTCCCTCGCGTGAACATAATTAAGAATGTGAAATTTGCTAAGATTAATAGCAGAGAATGTTTGGCGGATTCTTGTTACTCCATTTTCTAGAGCATAGCGTGATGTTATGCACGTGTATGCTCATTCATATTTAAGAGAAATTTTGTGAGTACGGGTCTGGAACGTTGGCGGTTCCCATATATCGACAGGGTGGTAGTTATTCGAAAATTTAATCGACATTGGTTTTCGTTTTTTCTTACTGGCCTATAATTTTTACAAAATGAAGGATATTCGGTAAGAAACCGCAAAGCTTTTATTACAAGACAAATTACTTTTTAACTCAGTGTAGCGACGCTAAATCAGTTTTTTTGGAATGTTTTTAATCAAGAATGCATCTATCAACACATCAGCAAGAAACTTTTAATATTGATTTCATTCTATTAAATTTATTTACGTATTTATTTGGCTGAGGGAGTAGCCTGAAGAATGCAATCGCTTTAGGTAAATAATGAAACTTTACTGCGATGCTATGGTAATGCTTGTTAATTGCCTTTATTTTTTGCCTTGTTAATTTAATACAAGCGGGACTAAATTTGAAATTTAATCCCTCCAGGATTAAGTGTGGCACTTCAATCCTCGAAAAGGAAGATTAAAGTAGGTCATTTACTCCCGGATGTGTGAAAACTACAGAATGATCAAAAGAAATTGTTTCAGTTGGCAATAAAAAAATCTACTTGAAATTGGTGAGCCAGATACATAAATTCATTTCCTGTTGTTGACAGTGATATTTGAAAATTTTAATATTAAAGTTGAGTACATTTAGTTCTTATTCGTTTTTAATTGTATTTTTCTTAAATATCTATAAATATAATTGTTGTTTCCTTTACACTTCATTTAGTATTTCTATTTATCAAGAAGTCAAAATCCTATTAGCTGTCAGACTGCTGACATAACCTATTTGTATTTATTAGATATGTCAAACAGTATTTCCGCATTTTCCTGGCGTTGTGCCAACTGTGGAATAAAAAGATCTCCGGAATTGTATTGCCAACTGTAACAATTCCTTTTGATCACTCTATACTATAATATAAATAATATCAACAAAAAATTAATAAAATGCATACCTATTTAAAACACAATAATTTTTTTGCATTTGATAGCAGAAATGTATCCATATATAGCTTTTTAACTGTACATATTTTATAAAAACTACTTAGCATTTTTAGCAGCACTGGTTCGATCGTTGAACGTTAGTTGTCTGTACGGATTATCGTTATAGAGTTACTTACAACAAGCTATCCTGTTTTCCTAAAATATATAAAGGGTTGACTAGGAAAAGGGCTCAAAGATAATACCCTCACGCCCTTAGAAACAAAGGGATATTAGCTACCTCGTTTTCTGTTAACTGTTTTCTCTAGCGTTTACTAAAAGCCCAGGATTAGGTTTTAATAAAGCATGCTTTGTTCACTAAACCATTTTCTCATTCACTTATTTTCTTAAATAATAATCGCTACATTTTCATTTTCCAAATTACTTCCAATATTTTTCAGTGTTCAACGATACTTTATGAGTTGTTTACAGATTAAGTTGAAATGCAGCCATCGTCTTAACCACTCCTCCATCACGTAGTATAAAATTCCAATACATCACCTACCGAAAACCGAAAAATTGGTAATTGTCATTTACAATTTATTATTTATATTAATAGTGGGAGTGTGGTCTTGATCGTGGAGACTGAAACTGATATTACCACATTGTCGAGCGGTAATAACCGGAAAATTACCGTTTCTTTTAGTTCGCCGTCGGTGCGATTACCGGTCCCACCTTAATTACTGACCATTGCGACCAGCGGTCAGTGAAGTTTGTTATTACGTTGCTATGGAGACAAATACAGGCGAGCTAGCAAATTAACTGTGAAATTTGTTTTTGCAACAGATGTTATTGTTTTATTCACGTGATTGATATTTATTTAATAGCGTGTAATAAATTGAAATTAAAAGCGATAAATTAAAGAAAATACAAGTTCTTTTAATGGGAGCTAAAAGGCTTTAAAGCCATTAGTAGTAGTTTATTAAATTACTTATTTATGATACAAAAAATTGGCAATTTAATCAAAAGCGAAACTAATTGCTAATATGATTATTTAAAATAAAATAGTTATTTCCTACCCATCAGCTATACAATATGTTAAAGCTAATATGGGGTAATGGCTCAGTGGTATCGAGTCGGTCTGTGGAACCTAAGAACCCTGGTTTGATACCCACAGCCGACAAAACATTTTCACCAATTTAAAATTACCCCTGTGGCTCCCTCTCCACTAACATCTTTGGGGGCCGTGATTTGACGGCTGATGACGTGCATAAATATATCACTTACCGAAGTCTGTTTCGGCAGAGTGCCACACTCAGTAATGGGTAAATGGCGTGATAATATATTTATTTATTTATTTGTAAACAAATATGGTTCAAATGAAAAATACCCCATATCAATTATAAGAAATTGTCATTCCATATGAATAATGTATCGCCACAAAATCATATCGATGTGATAAGATCAAAACTGCCTATTAACTGATAACCAATTAATGCAAAAATCCCTAAAACCAATAGTAAAAACCCCGACAAGTTGTTAAATAAAACATATATCTTAGTACAAACACCAATTTAACTCCTTCGATATCAAGCAAAATACGAAAACCGAATGAAGAAAGAGTACGTTGATAAAAACTGGTCGAACAGTTGCATTACGTATAACAGGTTTTCTTTGCGCAGAAGAACGCAGAAGTGTAGAGAAGGAAAAAGAGGAGGAATTATTCTGAAGAATTTGTAAAATAAAATAAAATAAATATATCATCACGCCTTCTACCCATTACTGGATGTGGTACTCTGCCGAAGCAGATCTCAGTAAGTGATATATTTTGCGCGTCAAGTGCGGTTACCAGCCATCAAATCACAGCCCCCCACAGGGATAGTATTTAAAATGGTGAAAATTGTTTGTCGCCTGTGGGGATCAAACCAGGGTTCTCAGAATCCACAAGCCGACTTGATACAGGTACATAACATATGCATAAAATATCTCAAATTACTCACACTTACTCCTAACATAAATAAATAAATATAAATATATCATCACGCCATCTACCCATTACTGAAAAAAATTGTTTGTCGCCTGTGGGAATCGAACCAGGGTTCTCAGGATCCACAGGCCGATTTCATACCACTGAGCCACACCTAACAACGAATCTACAAAGATTAGAAAAGATGAAAGCGATAGCTTGCACTTGTATATGAAAGAAAAGTCCACACAATGCAGTCACTGAAAATGAAACAAAATATAAGATAAGAAGGGAGTGTCGCCCTGCGCTTGCTTTTTTTGATAGGTAGAAAATCATCATCGTATTCCTTGAGAATTCTAGAATAGTCCAGAGGAAATACAATATATCGAATTGAAGGATTTCCAAGTTTTTCCAGGTTAATAGACACAATATTGTTATATTACATTCGATTTCTCAAAGTACTTTTAAATAATATTAAAAGAGAAAACGGACGAAAAGGAATGTACCGTAGGTAACACTTCTACAAATAGTTCCATGCACGTATTCGTTTCTTAAGAAAGAATCCACTCGCGTCTATTTATATTCCTATAATTACATTTCGAAATGATAAAAATAAAAGAAGCGATACCGACTGTAGATATCGGAACAAAGCTATGCGCTATGAGAAAAAGTCAAAGACTGTTATTTCATGTGAAATAAAAATAAAAAATCGATCCGCTTCTCACAGAATACAGAGCTGACGTTACGCACGGAGAATCCAAATTTTCTTTTCTTTCGTTTGGTCGCTACTTTCTTTTAAGCGTTTGGAATTTTTAGTTACACAAAGGCAGATGGTTATTCGCCCACACACATAGATATATTAGGCAAAGAACTAGATATTTTAAAAGCTTTCATTGAGAGGAGAAAGTTTTGCTTTTAAAGCACAATTTTAAAAAGAGTTCTTTTGCTAATCTGGAATTTTGGAAATGTCAAATTAATCTAAATCGTAGTCTCAAAAAAGTTTAAACAAATTCTAATACAAGATAATCTTCACTTTTTGGAAAATTGTTTGGATTAACTTTTTAAAATAGAATTAGAATAAGACTAACTAATCATATTTTTAAAGAATCTGGCTGTTATTTCTTAAAGAAGAAAGTAAAGCTATATCCATGGCAACTGGAAAACAAAAAAACATGAACATGAACTACCATACTTCGGCTCGGTGAGTCCAGACCCTGTACTTTATTAAATAAGGATTATGAACTATAATAAAAAATAATAAAAATACTTCTTAAAATAATATCACTAACAAAGATATAACACAGCAGAGTGCCACGCTCAATAATAGATAAAAGGCGTGATGATATATTTAATGATTGATAAGAATATGTGATTTAAAAAAAAATGGTTTGTAATTTAATTATTCTCTGCTGTATATCTCATGTGATAAAACTATTAATTCTATATCATCTAGTATAGTTATATTATTTTAGAAATCTAGTAGGCACCCACCACATCGTACCATACCCCTCATAAATCAATTCCGTGTCGATCGCATTTTTCCAATTCCCCAGAAATCTGCCAGATGCTCTCACTTGTTTCCAAGTCTGCACGAAGCATTGTTCTGTGCAACGACCGCCCGAGTTTAGATTTTACATCCCATTGTACTGAAACAATGGCGTCTCGGTGCGTAAATCAGGGCGGCCGTGACAGTCCCCACCCGACACCCCACACCCGACGCCCCTGGTGACAGCATGGCTCGTGTCGCCGCCTCTGTGCACCACGAGCTGATTGAGAAATGTATATGCAAATCAGTGAGAAGAGCGAGTTATCTCTACGCTGTGCGGATTTTACATTTCGACTTGTTCTGGGAGAATCAGAAGAGAGGAAAGAGAAAATGGGAAATGCGATGTTAACAATTTAAACAATACTAAAAATGCAGGTATTTCCTAATTCTACAATTAATTTTCAATATATTTTTTATTAAATTTAACATTCAATCAATGTTAATTATTATTTAAAACAAACTTCATTATTATACAGTTTTTGAATGAACGAAAAAGTTTTAGTTAATACAGAAATGAATTTAAATTTTATCTGTCTTAACAACATAGTAGTATATGTCTCATTAAAATTTCATTGAATTCTCTTGCATAGTTTACGAGAGAGAAAACTGCGAAAAATAACTTGAAATTAAAAAATCAGATTCTGTTCAACTAATGTGACGCAGGTAACAAATCAGCAATCATATTCCTAGGTCATCCATGCAATTTGTCAACATCAATTTAACTAATCTCATACGTACCAAATGCCCAAAACATCTTAACTAACTTATATTCACTCTTCTAACAACATTCTTTTCAATCTCTCACTAATGCCCCGTACGCACGAGGAAAGTTTTCTGAAAAACCCTTTAGGAAGAAGAAAGTTTCTTAAATATTATAGCGGCGCCTGTATCGCGACAAGATTTTGTGGAAAATAACTAATTTAATGCTTATGGCACAGTAGTTTACTCATTTCATATCAAAGAGTAACTGACAGATTTTCATCTTTCTTGACTTATTCTTCTTTCTAAGAAGTTTATCAGAAAACTTTCAGAATTTTTTTTTTTTAAATAATATTTATTTTGTGATTGCTAAATTTAGAAGAGTGTGCTCCAACAGAAATTATTCATTTCTGCTAAAATGCCATGTTTATGTTTTTCTAGTATTGTTTAAAAATAATTCACTGCATAATGATTTCCTGTACAAAACTCAGTAAACGCTACATTGTTCGAAGTGTCAGTAGTGTCCAAACGTTCACAGCTAACTAGAAAGACTATCTGAATTAACATACAGTCCTATCGATATGTATCAAGAAGGCTATGACCGTGGGAAAGGGAATCTGGTTAATTACAATATTCAAACGTAAGCCGACACACTCTGTGTTTTCTCCAACACTTTCTTAATAGTTCCTTTCGTAAATAGATACCCAAAATATTAGTATTTTTCTTATTTGCATAGCTATGCGTATTATGAAAAATAGAATTAATAAACACAATGTACAAGCAATCGTAGCTCAGTGGATAAAGCGAAGTAAAATTTGCGCTTCGTAATTAGCAAGCAAGAGGTCGTGCTTTCAAAGCTCACTGACTTCTACTTATATCAAAAAAATACGATTGTGTCTGAGTGGTTCGGATTCCACTATAAGCTATTGTCATTGGGATTAAGTTCCTCTTGTACAGAGTAACAAACAAATAAATAAATATGATTTTCCCTTCAGTAACAACATACTGTGACGTCACTCGAACCAAGGTTCGTCAGTTCGAATCCGCCTGTCGACAAAGTATGATTAGTCGTTAAATAAAGAAATACAGTTACTTGTATTAATCATACTTGGGCGCTATAAGCTAGTCACTTATACATATGCCTTAAAAAAGTAACAGCAACTACGGAAACCGGCAGTACGGCAGCGTAAAAACTGCGGTTCGGTGTGCCCGGTAGGCCCAGGCTCAAATCGGCCTGTAGCGCCATTGAAGAAGAACAACTTTAGGGACAAATATATAATAACATATCGAGAGCTGCTATGGCAAAGTACCTCTTCCAGTAATAAGTAAAAGACGTGATAACATATTTATTTATTTTATTTTGTTTTCAACTAAGAGATTTATTTTAAACTTGATCTTCTCTCCATAAGTTAATGTGATTCACTAGTCTTTCAAGTTATTATAAAAAACCTTAATACTCGTCTATCTGATCTTTCCGCCTTCCGTGACGTCAATCTCATTAAGAGTCATTTATTTTAATTAAAACTATCTATCTTTTTAATAGTTTCGTCTATATTATATACAAAAACAAGCTTATTTTCATAATTATCTCATTTGCCGTGGTTGCACCATTTTCTTACCAATATTTCAAAATTACACGCACTAATTTTATTTTAAGTCGTCTTGCAACAATTTTAACAACAATAATACTTTTTGTTGGTACTTCGTATTAGAAAACTCAATAAATGTCAAAAACTGTGGTTCTAACCTGTGTATTTTCGCGAATTATAAATTCATGACGTCAGTAATAAATCATCTTTAAATTAGGGTCGTTGATTTCCACCGAAGTTCGAATTTCTAAACGTTCAAACATTCGAATGTTTTGAACTTCGTCAGAAAAACTTCGAAGCTTCGAATTTACTAATTTTCTAATTTTTTGAAGCTTCGAATTTACGAATTTTCGAATTTTTCAAAGCTTCGAATTCTCGAATTTTTTGTCTCTGAATTAATGCCATCTGTCATCTCCAAACATGCTCACGCATAATTCGCGAAAACTCGGCCACGAATTAAATAATAAACTCAGCGAAGTATCCTGCAAAAACTCTGTAAGTTTATATGTCTTAATTAAGACATCTATTCTCTTACCGCCCATCTAAATGCTACGGACTTTTAGTAAAACGTTTTAAAATGAGAATAAAAATGATACAAAAACGTCTTAATTAAAACGTTTTTGACAGTGTAGCAAAATTTTAAGTCTAAATTGAATTAATTTGGCAAATAATAATAATTAATAATAATTACTTATGAATTAATACAAAATTCTGCAAATGAGTTTATTCTGAAAATAATTCATATCAACGTTAGGATCCAGATTCACAATTCGAATAATTCGAAAATTCGGAATATTCGAAAGTTCGAATCTAAATTCGAAGGTTCAATAAATCCGAACATTCGAAGTCTCGAATATTCGAAAAATCAACAACCCTAGTTTAAATAAAACTAGGAATTCAGTTGGTCGCGAAATAACAATTGGCAGTACGGTGGTGTGGTTATCGTTACGGCATTCGAATCCGAAGATCCTAAGTTCGAATCCCATTTAAGCTAAAAATATATAAACTACTACACTGCGGATCGGTGAGTACTGTACTGCAGTGTGATTCGCGACGACCCGAAAGAAAAGAGGTCGCGAAAGAATATATTTGTGATTTTTGCTTCCAAGGAGGTCATAGCTCCGAAAAGTTTGGAAACCACTGCTGTACTGTAATTGGAATTAAATAAATAAATAAATATAAAGTTGCGATTGTCTTAGCAACAGTTGAGGCTCCCCAATTGCAGATCTCATCAAACAAATTTCTCAAATCAATTTTAGATTTGCGGTTAAAAATAATCTCAATCCAAAATCGATTACAGCGCAGCTGCGTGTCAAGATCACGCTCCAGATCGAATTAAACCCCAAAAGAAACAACCATCGTCTATAACCGCATTTCTGAATTAAACCGCAAATATGAAATGAAATTATTTGTTGTAATTCTGTGGTCTGTTAGCGCAACGCCGCCTGCGATTCGAACAGCTCCCTGGACGTAATCTCAATTCATTAACAATTACTGTGAGCGCGGTGCTTACTTACTGGCGATCGCGAACAAGTGAAGATTGCTTCAGTAATTCCAAGAAGAAAATTGGAGTTACTGTTTGATTATACAATTGCAAGATGATGTGATAATGAAGTATGAACTTCTGACGTTACTCGACAACTAAAGTTACTACTCTAATACAATCTTACTTTTACTTTATTTTAAATGCTATTTAGTGTTTTTACTGTCTTAAGACAAAGAAATTGTCATCAATAATTTCCCAGAAAATTACAAATAGGTAACTATTATAAAAATTAAATAAATAAATATATCAACACGCCTTTTATTCATTACTGCGTGTGGAATTCTGTAATAGCAATAATATATTTAGGCCGTCAAATTACGGCCCCTAAAGTGGAGGGCGGAGCCACAAGCGTAGTTTTAATGTAGTGAAAATTGTTTGTCATCTATGGGAATCGAACCGAAGTTCTCAAATCCGCAGACTAACTCGATACCACTAAGCCACCTATTTCCATAACAATTTTCATAATATTTATTGCAATTTTAATCAAATAAAATGAATAAATATATCATCCATTGCTGTTGACCAATAATACCTAAAACGCAGATAAGGGCGTAATGGCGGCATATGACCTGAGTAGTTGGTCCGCCAAAGAAGCCACAAAAAATAAAATATACCATCACGTCTTTTATCTATTATTGGGTGTGATACTCTCCCGAAGCAGATCTTGGTAAGTGATATATTTATGCTTGTGAATTGCGATTACCAGCCATCAAATCACGGCATCCAAAGATGTTAGTGATGAGGGAGTCACAGGGGTAATTTTAAATTGGTGGAAATGTTGTTCGGCTGTGGGGATCGAACCAGGGTTCTCAGGATCCACAAGCCGACTCAATACCCCTGAGCAATTAGCCCATAAATTTTAATATAAAAACAAAACTCATTTTTTTATTAATTAATAATTACATTTCAGTAATTTAGCTTTTATACTATATTTATTAGCAGTTCCAATAAAACTAAGTACATAACGGTGTAAAAATTTTAAATACATCCCTATATTGTTATTCGGAGATTATAACTGTACTACAGTGACCCATCTATTTTAAGCCAGACATGCTAATGTTTTTCTAGAATCTACAAATGCAACATTTGACTGGGTACCTGGAAACATATCCTTAGTTTCTATGAAAAGAAACCGCAACTTTAAAATCATGTAAACGTCAACTTTCATACTCTAGTTAAACTATACAATCAACTATAAAAATAAATAGCAAAATTATTGGTTGAATAGCAACCGAATGTGTTCTTCCGGCTGCTCATCGAATAGTTACTTCCCTAAAATAACTTAACTAGAAAAAGGCGTGGCCAAAGAAAGTATTTATTGATTTTAAAAGCTTCCTATATTTAATAATAGTAATAAAGAATTAATAAATATAAAAAGGTTCTTGAGAAAATCTTGCAAGCCGGTTAGTTACTTATTACCATATCCGTTTTTCACCTCACTATCTGTGTTCACTCTCATTATAAATCAATAACAACTTACCCACAAAAATATAATAAACCCTGTAAGCGTTATTCGTTTATTATTATCCCTCTGGCAAAACACCTACTTAATAAAAATCCTTGTTTTCTAATTATCCTCGTCGGTAGGTATACAACGAATGGCAACTCCAGTGGCGTATCAAAAAGGCAGAAATACCCTTAAAATTAAAAGAATTTGTGGAATATTGAGAAGAATGTTTATTTTAGTTGAGATGGTTTGAGTATAAGGAACGTATGTTGAATATAATTTTAGTCATTTTAATTTAACTGCCCTTCCTAAGAGCTTTAATTTGATGCCCCACTCGACAGGATTTCTAAAAGTTTATAAAAAACAATTGACAATCGCTAATATTTAATTTTGTCATTTTAATTTAATAGCGCTTCCTAAGAGCTTTAATTTGATACCAAACACAATGGAGTTTAAGCTATTTTTAGAAAAACAATTGACAATCATCCAAATTTAGTATAAACAATTGAATATAAATTTCAAACAAAGCTTTCATCTAGTTGAATACAAATTTTAAAACCGCAGATTACTATGTCTTTTGGTTAACGAAATATCAAAGTTCAGAGAATGATATTTAAATTTTCAAAATTACCCAAATGTTCAAATAGATACGCAATTGCAGACCTAAAAAATCGATTCTATGGAAAATTTTACATAGATATGAAAAAAAATTCCAGTTTTCTAGGAGAAAAAATACGCAAAATAAATCACTTTGTACAGCCCTTTGAAATATGTATTATATTTGTATTCCCTATCCTTCCCATGTTAAATCTTATAAATTTTATAATATTTAACAACCTAACCTCACATTTTATTTCAAAATTCATTAATTTTACTTTTAAAACTTAAAAAATTACTCATATACATATAATTATTATCTAAACCACCCCTATTTTGATTACCAATCAGTACATTATCGATATATTGGTTATTAATTTCATATTTTGTGATTGAAATTTCAATATTTTTCATTATTATGAAATATAGGAGCTTACTTGGGCATTTTGACGTTTAAAATAATTCAAGGGTGTATAAAACATGGTCTCTAACCTAGGGCATATCGATAATTAAATTTCGCATTTACAGTTGTTCTAGTAGGAATAATTGAACGCAGTTTTTTTCTAACCGATGTAAAAATTTTCGTAGATTCCAATATTGAGGTCTGCAATTGAGTATCTACTTCAGTTTTATGGAAATTTTGACAGTAAAAATATAATTTTTTGAAACGTAATATCTCGTTAACTAGAAGACATAGGGAACAGCGGTTTTGAAAATTGCATTTAGCTAATTAAAAACTTTGTTCTGAAAAACAATTGTTTACATTAAATTTGGATGATTGTCAATTGTTTTTCTAAAAGTAGCTTAAAGCCATTGAGTTTGGTATCAAATTAAAGCTCTCAGAAAGGGCAGTTAAAGTAAAATAACAAAAATTAAATTCAGGCGTTTGTCAATTGTTTCTTGTAAACATTTTATAAGCTGCAATTGCATAATTATTCTAGTTTAAAAAAATAAATAAATATATCATCACGCTTTTTAACCATAACTAAAGATATTAGTGGAGGGGGAGCCACAAGGATAATTTTACTGTCGTGATAATTGTTTGTCAGCTGTGAGACTCAAACCCGGGTTCTCAAATCCACAGTCAACTCTTGGATACGGCCCTGTCTCGAACAGGGCATCGAGAATAAAACTACAGACCAGCCTGGTTGATCATCCGATAAGAAACCAATTATTTGCCTTCTGCGCGATAAATTAACCAGGCGACTCGGATCGCGTAAAGCGGTTTACATGTAATATATAGACGGCATATGCATATATACTTAACGATCGATGTGTCGCTTGTTCCATCATTAAAATCTAAAAAATGTATTTGGACTTCATTAGCTATCATTTAAGAACGTAGGCCTTGAATTACTAATTCAATGTGAAATGTTTTTTTAGTAACAATACTTAATTCAATATTATCATAGTTCTTTCAATTTTTGAGTTTATAAACGTCAATCTATTTTATATATTAAATAAAACCAAAATCAAACAAAACATAATAATAAAAGTTTTTATCCACAACCGAAAAGCATGAGTTTTAACCCTAAAAAGCGGGCATCAAAAATAAAAAAACACGTGTTTAATATTTTTCAAAAATCCATCAAGTGGCATCAAACACGAACCCCCACCACTACCATCTGGGGATGCGGCGAGGTGCATCTTTGAAATCTTAAATAGGAACCCCAAATTTTTATTGTAGATGCGGATTGTACGGCTAAAATTAAGTAGAGTTTGTCTAAAACTATTTTTTCGATTTGCGACAGATGGCGCTGCAATCGGAGAGATAAGTTTTATCCTGATTCCGGAAGAAATTATTTTTCTGATTACAGGGCCATCTGTCGCAAATCGAAAAATTTTTTTTAGACAAATCCTACTTAATTTTAGCCGTACAATCCGAATCTATAATAAACAATAGGGGTTTCTATTTAAGATTTCAAAGTTGACACCCGTTCCACCCCCAGGAGATGGGGTTGGGGTGCCGTGTTTGGTGTCGTTGGATAGATTTTTGAAAAGTATTAAATACGTGTTTTTTTTGTTTCTCGATTCGATGTGTATTTTTCAAGATATTTGACCGCCCTTGAACTTTGTGTACACATATGTATATTCAATAATACATTTCAAATTACTGCACAGTTACGTTGAGTAGAGTGTATGAATAAATGTATGGATGAGACGAGCTTGTATAAAAGGAATTATGAATGTGGATGAAGCGAAATTGATCTAATGAAATCAAAAAGACAATAAAATTACTTATTCCAAAAAATAACAGAATGAATCCATCAACAATTATATACATTTTCTCATTATAATGGCTGCACTAATTATTGAAATCACAAGAATTCTCGTTGAATTCTTTCACAGCCAATCTTAATATTCAAATAGAGCAAACTCATAAATAATTTTTAAGGACACGAACCGGTTCTGAATGTCATTACCGTCCGTCTTAGGAGGGGTCTGTCGGCAGAGAATAAAAGCAGCGCCAAAAATAAAATCACAGGTTTGAAATTGGAGCAATTGTGAATAAGTGAGGAATAATCAAGTAATTACAGTTATTGCGATGTAATTTGTAGCTTCGCATGCTGATTATTTGTAATTTATAAAAGAGACAAACCCTGTCTCATGACAAATGATAGTTTGTAACGCCAATTTGATTCTGAAATAAATATCTGATGAAGAACAATTTTATTTCAATCAGAAATGATTTAATAAACATGAGATATTTTTGTTATTTAAATTGTTTTAAAAAAATTAGGGTTACATATTTAATATTAAATTAAAAATAAAATAGGAACAATGTGATTTTTGTCTGTATAAAAATATATTTATGCACAACCGTACCGAATAGTACGTGTTTTAGCCCTAAAAAGCGGGCTTAAACACTTCTTTTTGGCCCACAGGCCAAAAAGAAATAATTCCTCTGGATACATAAATAAAATGACAATTATTGTTTATTGTGGATACTTGATTCTGCAAAATGTCATTTTGACATATACCCTATGTACATATTTAAATCTTTTGAACATATAATTAAATGTTATTTTCTTGTGCATAAAATATTGTATGTACCTCAGGTGAAATTAGCGTTTCTGCCCCGTGGATTATTAGCCCTCGGTGTTTTGCGCCTCGTGCTAATAATTATGCCACGGCCAGAAACGCGTATTTTAACCCTTGATACATAAATAACTCTTATCTAAATTTTTCATCCCTTATCTTTTGAAGTAGCCATATTGTAGATAATAATTGGACCAGCATTGCTCCTGTTTTAATACTTCGTTAAGGTGAAAATAAATAAAAAATAAATATAAATATATCATAACGCCTTCTACCCATTACTAGGTGTGGCACTCTGCCGAAGCAGATCTCGGTAAGTGATATATTTTTGCGCGTGAAGTGCGGTTACCAGTCGTCAAATGACGGCCCCCAAACATGTTAGTGGTGGAGGAGCCACAGGGGTAGCTTTTAAAATTATGTAAATTCTTTTTCGCCTATGGGAATCGAACTAGAGTTCTCAGGATTCACAGGCCGACTTCATACCACTGAGCTAGCCACCCCATAAATAAAAATAAATAAAATTGAGTCTAAGCCTGAAATAAAAAAAAATAAATATATCATCACGCCTTTTACCCATTACTAGATGTGGCACTCTGCTGAAGCAGATCTTGATAAGTGATATATTTTTGCTCGTGAAATACGGTTACCAGCCGTCAAATCACGGCCCCCAAATAGTATTAATGTATTGAATTAATGACAATAACTGAAAGCATTCTCATATGTTGATGAGTTTAGTAAGAAGGTTGATGGCATATGCTGCAGCACGTTCGACGTTGTTATTTTATAACTTTATTTCGAAAGGCCGGTAATCACACATCTCACTATTAGTTATTCCCTATTTAGAATAATGCGTGCTGGAGTCATTATCGCTATTTGACTCATACAGAGCAGAACACAGTTATTACAGCACATAAATAAACGCTGTGACAGATCCCGTCCCCGTAGGATAACTTAAACGATTAAATTATACATCACGCGTTTTTTAGCGGCATATCCTGGAAGAAGTACCAACTCACAAGCTAGAAAATCACTAAAATAAGATTCTAATCGATGGACTGGTTATTCAAAATATGCTAATTGTTTGCAATAAGTTTACTATGAAATTACTAACAGTTGCATGAACTTTACTTCATACATATCTACCTAATCATTAATTTTTACAATCGTTCATGACTTCAATTTATATATAAAAAAAGTCAATGTTTGAGTTTATAAATGTCAATCTATTTTATAAATTAAATAAATGGGGTAGATGGCTCAGTGGTTCGATTCCCACAGTCAACAATCATTTTCACCAAATTAAACCTAAGCGAGCCTTTCCAAGAACACCTTAAATATTTAAATAAATGAATGAATTTTAGAATAAATAAATAAATATATCACCACGTCTTTTACCTATTACTGGGTGTGGCACTGTGCCGAAGCAGATCTCTGTAAGTGATATATTTTAAGTGCGCATAAAGTGCAATTATCAGCCGTCAAATCACGGCCCCCAAAGATGTTAATTGAGGGAGAGGCATAGGGGTAATTTGAATGTGGTGAAAATTGTTTGTCGGTTGTGGAAATCGATCCAAGATTCTCAGGATCCACAAGCCGACTCGATACCACTAAGCTACCTACCCCATAATAATAATTTGAATTAAAATATAATTTGCTTGCATATATCGAGCATGTGTTCTATGGGCTTCAAATTTGTTTGTTAATATAAAAAATAACTGGTAAATAATATAATTTATGCTTCTGATATTTTGTACATTATCTAGATTTTATACTTTGGCGGTAACATATACACTAAGATCTGTGATTGCAGAGCACCATCACATATCATGTTCTACAATAATTTTTTTATAATATCCGGTAGCAATAAGCCTCTTTAGTCAATTATTAACAGTTGTTAATCAAAGACACCGCTGCTAAAAAATCTAAAACATTTGTGTCGCGTTGTCACATCAACCGTACGATGACGATTGTCAAAAACAACCATAACTCACTATGGTAGTAACATTATATATAAATGGTAATTTGATCTTTTAACTGAAATACAGATGTATTGTTAAGATAGAGTGCTGTTTCTTTAAATAAAGTCAAGATTAGGATCTGTTGTTGAAATCAAGTGATGCGCAAAGATTTCTCGTCTTGAAAATTAGAGAACTAGTAATATCATATTTTTCTATGCGTGAAGCATTCGTATTTTTCTGCGACACAAAATAATTTTGATATTATTAATTTAGTTTTGTAGTTAAAGCCAGTAATACGCTCCTAAATTATGAAAGGAAACTTTTATTTAAAATATATAAATATATCTTCACGCATTTTACCCATTACTGGGTGTGGCAATCTGCCGAAGCAGATCTCGGTAAGTGATATATTTATGCATAAGGAATGCAGTTACCAGCCATCAATCAGGACCCCCAAAGATGTTATTCGAGGGGGAGCCACAAGGGTTAATTTAATTTGGTGAAAATTGTCTGTCTGCTGTGGGAATCGAACCTGGGTTCTCAGGCTCCACAGGCCAACTCGATATCACTGAGTAACCTAACCAATTTGATTTAATTTATAAAATATATTGACGTTTATAAATGCGGTTACCAGCCATAAAACAAGGGCCCTCAAAGATGTTAGTGGAGGGGGAGCCAGAAGGGTAATTTTAATTTGATGAAAATTGTGTCGGCTATGGGAATCGAACCTGGGGTTCTGAGGATCCACAGGCCAACTCGATACCACTGAGCAACCTACCCCATTTGATTTAATTTATAAAATATATTGACGTTTATAAATGCGGTTACCAGCCATACAATCAGAGCCCCCAAAGATGTTAGTGGAGAGAAAGCCACAGGGGTAATTTTTAATTTGGTGAAAATAGTTTGTCGGCTGTAGGAATCGAACCTGGGTTCTCAGGATCCACAGGTCGACTCGATACTGCTGAGATGTTTTTTCAATATAAGCGTAGTACTTTTTAACAGTTACTAAAGAGTATATTTATTATGAATTATAAATTAAGTTTTTAAGGGTTGTCTATACAACCCTGCTGAATAATAATTAGTAAATACTTTAATTGAATAAATTACATGTTTCAAAACAATAAATAACCTAATTTACCTTAACTTTGAAGACCGGCGCCTTGTCCAGAACCTCAACGTGTTGCTGAATTTAATCCATTTGATCCTCAAAAATTCAAACACAATCACACTACAACATAATTAAATAAACACACAATTCAATTAACACGTACACCACAATTAAAACACAAATTGAAAGATGTATCCACAGTGGTAAAAGTAACAGAACAGACTTGATTCACACAAGGGCACAACGTTGAACACTGCAACAGGTGAACTGAACCCAGACATAGCAGATGACTGGATCTCGATCTTGCAGCTTGGACTATAAAATATAAGAAGTCCATGACCGACCGCGACGAATTCATGACAAAAAAATATTAGAAAACTACCAAGACGCCGGAGACTCAAACTGATGACTCTAGCTGTTTGTTACAAACGTATAGTTTTGAAATTAATACAAAAAGAACTCTTATTTACATTATTACACTGTATTTCATTATTTTAATTGGAATAGTTAAGTGTAAGAACAGCCTCGACTGAACTTTTGCTAAATAAAATTATTATTATAATATTTCTTCGTTACTAAGTTACTTATTTATAGTTCTGTTCTTATAAATTTATAAGCAATTTCCAATTAATAGTTCATTAAATGACCATTTTGCAAGCAGTAATTGTCAGTAATAATATAACAAGAGAGTGAGAATATATTGAAAATAATTTGACAGATCTTTCGAAATCTTGTCGCCAGGCAATAGTCACGAAAACCCGTAGGGCTTGAGTGGCTATTGCCAAATGACAAGTTTGAGAAAGATACTGGAGAATTATTTTCTAATTTATCCAACTCTCGAGTTATATTTAATTAGATTATTTTTGTGACTTAGCTGTTGCGGTCGATTCATCCAACTTAAAAGATTTTGAATTGGGTTCATATAGATTGATTACTTATTAATGTATTCTTGGAAGTTATTTCCAAAATTTGTTGGTGTATTTCTGTCACATTTTACTTGACGCGTTGACGATTTTAAATAATTATTTGACTACATATCATTTGTCAACAAACACAAAAGCTACAGAGATTATTCCCGGGAATAATCACAAGAGTTTTATTCTCAGTATAATAATGACAGGATTGGTTAAGACGCAGACACGTGACATACAATGAAGCATTTTATTGGTTTTGAGAAACGTCAAAAAATAATCTGTAGAACAAAAATTAAATGCATTTTTGATTAAGCTCGCGTTCCTCTAACTTTACTAGTTAATTAATCGCTTATTACTAATGTAGGGTAGGTGGTTCAATGGTATTGAGTCGGATTAGAGATTTGAGAACTCGGGTGCGATTCTCACAGGCGTCAAATAAGTTTCACCAGATTAAAATTACCCCTGTGGCTCTTCCTTCACTAACATCTTTGGGGGCCGTGATTTGCCGACTGGTAAACGCATAAATATGTCACGTACCGAGATCTGTTACGGCTGAGTGCCACACCCAGTAATGGGTAAAAGGCATGATGATATATTTTTAAATTTAAAACTGTAAAGACAATGCATACAATTTACAAAACAGAATTGTTTCTTTATATACGTGTTTATTATATAAATTTTGAAATAGGCAAAGTTTTTCTTTTATAGCTTTCTGATTAAATGTATTGAAATCTGCAATTGCAGAATACTGTTCTTTATTAAAAATCTTCATTAATTAGGCTTTAATTAGCAAAATAAGGTAATTAAAATAATAAGAATTACGTTATTACTTCAAACCTTAAATACATTACAAATCATTGTTCTTTTCATAATTTTCTTTTTTTTTATGATATAGATATTCCTCTAAATATCAGATAATTGTAACCCAGTGGATAAAATTGAGGTAATTGGCAAGCAAAATGTTATGTGTTCAAACCTCGCTGACTTCACTTTACATTTTAAAAAATACGATTGTGTCTGAGTGGTTCGGATTTCACTATAAGCTACTGTCATCGGGATTAAGTTCCTGTTGTGCAGAATAACAAATAAATATTAAACCCGTAGTTTAAAAATAGTGAAAATTTTCAGGTTTATATAGTTTTATACGTACAATCGAATGGTGTTATCCCTAGCTTCAAATCTTTATCTCTCTTTCGAGTATTTTATCATATAAGGTAGATCGTTTTTTCCAAATTTTGAGTCCCAATATCTCGAATGCTATCAAAGATACATTACAGTTTAAAAATTTGTTTTTATCGTGAAGAAAATATTATACATATTCTCAAAATTTTCACCCCCAAACCCTTGTTGCATCAAGGCCCTCTATGTAAAATTTTCTGTACTATATACAAACAATTCTAGGTAGTTATATTTTGCATGCATGAATAATTTAATAATAAAGTAATTGTCAAATGTTGATAAGAGTAGGAGAAAAAAGGACACTGTATGAGACTATTTCGAAAAGGAAAATAATGTTGTTGGGACATGCGTTTAAAAGGGATATTCGATGAATGACGTAATAGAAGTGACAGTGAAAGGTAAAATAGGCAGAAGGAGGAAGCTGCTAGACGATCTGAAAGAAAAAGTTTTGTTGAAATGAAGCGGCTGGTTATGAGACATATTGGACCTGCGTCAAGCAGATAACTATTGATGATGAATTATCCTTTATTTTAGAGCGTTGTCCTTTAGATTTATTTCTTCCTTGAAGACTAACATTTGTCCTTTATTATTTCTTTTGTGTTTTAAAATATAGAAATTCAGTTGAGTTGAAATTAAAGATGATTGAATAAATATATAAAATAAATAAATATAAATATATCATCACGCCTTCTATCCATTACTGGGTGTGGTACTCTGCCGTAGCAGATCTCGGTGATATATTTATACGTGTGAAGTACGGTTTCCAGTTGTCAAATCACGGCCCTCAAAGATGTTAATGCAGGGGAGGCGACATGGGTAATTTTAATGTGGTGAAAATTGTTTTATGCACAACCAGGCCGAAAATATGTGTTTTAGCCTTAAAAAGCGGGCTTAAACACTTCTTTTTGGCCCATGGACACAAAAAAAATAATTCCTATGGATACATAAATGACAATTTTTGTTTATTGTGCAAAATACCATTTTGACATATAATTTATGTACATATTTTAATCTTTTGAACATATAATTAAATGTTATTTTGTTGTGCATAAAATATTGTATGTACCACGGGTGAAATCAGTGTTTCTAACCCTAAGCGTGTTATTAGCCCTTGGCGCTTTGCGCCTCGTGCTAATAATCATCCCACGGGCCAGAAACGCGTTTTCATCCTTGGTACATAAATAACTATTTTGACTGTAGAAATTGAACAGAGGTTCTCAAATACACAGGCCGACTCAATACTACTTAAAGAAAAATAAAATAAAAGATTTTGATAAATATTTTGGAATAAATACAATCTGGTTTTCTATTCTTACGAACCTACTTTAGATATGTCTTTTATTTTTACCAAAAAAATATGGTCACCGTCCTTATAGTGACTCTTGCATTTGAGCGATTCAAAACAAATACAATAATGAAATTATAATAATTAAAAACACAATAATGATTACTTTTATTATAACAGATATGCCATGTTACACTGATATACATTGAACAGTTACAAA
The DNA here is from genome assembly GCA_911728475.2 of Pterostichus madidus. Taxonomy (NCBI): domain Eukaryota; kingdom Metazoa; phylum Arthropoda; class Insecta; order Coleoptera; family Carabidae; genus Pterostichus; species Pterostichus madidus. Next base: position 428,641 of record OU452304.1, read on the forward strand.
AAATGTACGAAATTTGATAACAGGAATACAATATATCAATACACTAAATAAAAAAAAAATAATTGTCAAATGTAAAACATATCCAACACTTTATAAATGTTCAAATATCAGATTGGTTAACAATTAAACAACAATGAAATTTAATTTCAAACAACAATTCAACTATCCCAAATTACCTAAATTGTACAAAATTTCACTTTAAATACAGACAGTAATTTTATATTTAAAAGTACGAATTAACCCTAAGCTTAACCATTTCAGGATTCGTTTTATAATATCACATTTTAGGATGGAATATTATACCAAAAATTTATTTATAACCTAAATACAAACTCAAAATGTATTTATTGTCAATGTTGGCACTAATTTGTTTAAACTTAATGTCATGTATAAAATATTAAACGCGCTAAAAGAACAAAAAGAAATTCACTATTTACATAAAATTATCGTTTGAAAAAATATATCATCACGCCATTTTTATGGCTCTAATTTTTATAGATATTTAATATTTAATTTCTGATTTATTTGTTTATATATTCTATTAACTACAAGCTAATATACAGGGTGTATCTTTATTTTGGCTCATCTCGCTTTAAATAAAAAATAAATAAATATATCATCACGCATTACTGGGTGTGGTACTCTGTCGGTAAGTGAAGTGCGGTTACCCGTCGTCAAATTACAGCCTTCAAAGATATTAGTCTGCTGTCAATACGATTCATATAAAAAAATTTAAACATTTTGAATTATTTATGATTAATTATTGATTAAAGTAAACGGTTTCAGGAAAAATATTAAACGAAATACGCCAGGAAAGTGTTTTTATTTGATTCAGCGGATTAAAATACGAGGCCGTTTCGTCAAGTAATGCATTTCTTTCCTGACTTATTATGTAATATACTATTTTTCAATACCTGTACTGTAAGTTACCCATTAATGACAAAATTTAAGAACAGTAAGTGGAACTTTTTTGCACAATAATTTTCATGATTCCATCAGGACTGTAATAGTTACTTACCATGCACCGTGGACAGCATGTAAATATTATAAAACAAGATCATGTTTATTTTGACAACAATTTGACAGCTGTTAATTTTAAAACCTATTTTTCTTTTCCTTCTTTTTGTGCAAGTATTGTAAAAGATAGTTTACTTACCTCAAACTGTAAATGATTTTTTATTTCGCGAATGTTTAGGAAATCTCGACTCTACGGGCCTTGATTTCTCAAACTACATTATTGACTTAAAAACTGTCACTTACAGTTCATGGTACGTAATATACTATTTTACAATACCTGCCCTGTAAGTTACCCATTAATGGCAAAATTAAACACAGTAAGTGAAACTTTTATTGCACAGGTGGTTTCTATGGTTACATCAGGATTTTAATATTTACTTACCATCCACCGTGGACAATAAGTAAATATTACAAATCAAGATTCTATTCATTTTGACAACAATTTGATAGCTGTTAATTTTAAAATCTATTTTTCTTTTCCTTCTATTTGTGCAAGTATAGTAAAATATAGCTTAGTTACCTCGAACTGTAAGTGATTTTTTAGGTCGCTAATGTTTAGGAAATCTCGACTCTTCGGGCCTCGATTGCCCAAACTACATTATTGACCTAAAAACTGTCACTTACTGCTCATGGTACGTAATATACTATTTTACAATACCTGCACTGTAAGTTACCCATTAGCAAAATTAAACACAGTAAGTGAAACTTTTATTGCACAGTTGGTTTCTATGGTTATATCAGGACTTTAATATTTACTTACCATCCACCGTGGACAGTAAGTAAATATTACAAATCAAGATTCTATTCATTTTGACAACAATTTGACAGCTGTTAATTTTGAAACCTATTTTTCTTTTCCTTCTATTTGTGCAGGTAAAAAATAACTTACTAACTTTGAACTGTAAGTGATTTTACGGGCCTAGATTTCTCAAACTACATTCTTGACCTAAAAACTGTCACTTACAGTTCATGCTACATAATAAACTATTTATAATACTGTTTTTAAAGCAAGAATAAGTAATTTTTCGTATTATTGGTCCATTTGTATTTAAGGAGATTTTAATGCATGGGCAAGATTAAATACATACGATTTCCAATTAATTTGAAAATGGTGGACGTTACAGAAATAAGTTTGAAATAAAACATGTTTATAATTTTATGGCATTTCCAGTGGCATAGACAAATATTTTTTTAACTACTCATTTAAATAAATGAATCCATTTAATCTAGTTTAAAGTGAGCCAAAATAAAAGTACTTTTTGTGCACAAAATTAAAATAGTGTTAGTTAATTAATAATTAGACTACTGTACATTAGAGTAAAATTACTGTCTGTATAACCAACAAATTTCTATTAACGCGTTTCTTGAAACAAACAAGTCATTGACTAGACAAACACAAAATTAAACGAATAATTATTAAATCAAATGCGTCTTGTCAGCAGCAAATGTATTTACATATCCTATTTCACTGGGGGTGTCCAAAATTACTAATTAACAAACTAAATAAATCATTTCACAAGTCTAATTTCCGTTCAAGTTATTTTGAAAAAATCATACGTGAAACATTATCGTCTTTGGTATCATTTGAAAGCACTTTATAAAAGGAATTGATCAGTGGTATTTAAAATGTTTTTACTATTATTCACTGGTGTTTCAATTGTTTTAACAAAATGTTTCGTGTTTGGAATCATTTTAAATCTCTTGAAAAAAGGAATTAAGTAGTGGTATTTAAAATGTGTTTACTATTAACCAGAAGTATTTAAAATGTTTTTATTATTACTTATTACTGAATGGTGATTAAATTGTTTTATTTTAATAACTTTTCTAAAACGTTTCGTGCCTGGTATCATTTTAAAGCTCTTGAAGAAAGGAATTAAACAGTGGTATTTAAAATGTGTGTACAATTAATTAGTGGTATTACAAATGTTTTTACTATTAAACAGAAGTATTCAAAATGTTTTTATTATTATTAAATGGTTTTTAGGTAAATAGTTTTTATTATAAATTTTTCAAAACTTTTCGTGTTTGGTGTCATTTGAAAGCTCTTAATAAAAGGAATTAAACAGTGGTACTTAAAATGTGTTTATAATTAATCAGAGCTATTTAATATGTTTTTTTTTTCATCATTTCGTAGTTTTTGCTGATACTCAGTGGTATTTAAAATGTTTTTAATAACAGTTTTTCTAAACATATGTTTTATATCACATTTTATGGTTTTCGATGAAAATCATTAAACATCACTTAAAATGTGTTTTATAATTAATTAGAGTCATTTAACATGTTTTCTCTATTAATAAGTAGTATTTAAAATGTTTCTACTAATACTCAGTGGTATTTAAAATGTTTTTAATTAACGGATTTCTAAAATATTTTGTGTTCGGTATAATTTTAAAACTCTTAATGAAATTAATTAAACAGTGGTATTTCAAATGTGTTCATAATTAAGCAGAGATATTTTTATTATTAATCAGTAGTATTTAAAATGTTTTATTATAAGTTTTCCCAAACATTTCGTGTTTAGTATAATTTGAAAGCTTTTGATGTAATGAATTAAACAGTGGTATTTCAAATGTGTTCATAATTAAGCAGAGGTATTTAAAATGTTTTTATTATTACTCAGAAGTATTTAAACTGTTTTTACCTTTGATCCAGTGATATTTAAAATAATAACTAATAAAAACATTTCATGTTTGGTATAACTTTAAAGCTTTTGATGAAAACAATTAAACAGTGGTATTTAAAATGTGTTTACAAATAATCATAGATATTAAAAATGTTTTTACTATTACTCAGTGGTATTTAAAATGTTTTCTAATACTCAGTGGTAAACAAAATGTTTTTTTTTATTAAAAGTTTTCCAGCATATCATGTTTGGCATTATTTGAGAGTTCTTTAAAAAAATAAGTAAACAGCGGTATTTAAAATGTTTTTAAACGAAATATATGTAAAATATGGAAACCCCCAAACAGTAACATAAAATTATCATTCTCCAATTGTTTTAACAATAATTATTGCATATGAAAAAATTGTAAAATATGAAGACCTGAGTTAAAATAGTAATATCAAAAATCGTTGATTTGTATGAAAATGGAAGAATACATAAAAATTATGTCTTGTGCGACATTGAAACGGAAATTGTGCAATATAAATTTTATAGCTATCAATATAAACATTGTTCAAAAATTGTTGATATTTTGATCCGATTTATTATGTTTACATAAGACTATAGTCCTCAAAAAATATTTTTTTGTTATTTTATCACCCTTATTTTCTTTCTTAGCGTCGTACCAACAATTCGTTTCGAAACATTTAAAACCGAGTTGGATTTGTATAAAAATTATTACATCGCTCAGGAACAAAATGGTATCATTTTTAATTAAACTTTCGATATTTCATTTCGATTACTCAGCATAACGGGTTACAATACAAAAACCTTGAAGTTAACCGATATATAAGCGTTACTTATAACATAAGATAAAGCGACAAAAATAAATTCATTATCGTTTTTTGTTGTATAAGTTTTGAGTTGGAGATAATTTTTTATTTTGTTATAAATATACAGGGTGTTCAATTTAGTTGTGGCAACATTGCTATCTCGAGAACTATTAGAGCTACAAAGTTGGTTAATTAACAACGTAATACCGTTTTATAAGTGTATTACAAAACTATTAACTAAATTTTTTTTTAGACCAGTAGTTCTCAAAATACTGAATGTAACTTTCTTATTTTAAATGGGAACCTTTTTTTTATTTGCTTGTTCGATTCAGTATTTTTAATGAATTCAATGACTACAAAATTTAATATCTTCACATTAAAATTGGTTTGCCAAAAAGTGCATATTAAATTAAAATTTTTGACAAAAGTGCATTTTTAATTGACATTAATTTAATTAATATCGCATGGAATCAGCGTGATAAGACAGAAACAAATGAATAAATATTATTATGCTTGGGTTTCCGACTTTTTAAACTCGGGATTCCGATTTTTTAAAGTCGAGATTCCGACTTTTTAAACTCGAGATCCGACTTGTTAAAGTCGAGGTGCCGACTTTTTAAACTCGAGATCTGAATATTTCCGTTACTCGTCCATATTCGGAGTCAGAATCCCGAGTTTAAAGTCGGAATCCCGAGTTTAATATGTCGGGAATTTAACCAAAAATATATTTTACCGTTCCTTCCAAGTCGTCGTATCAATACAATTATTTTATAAAAAAATAAATAAATTTAGTTAGTCATTTGTTTCTGTTATAGCACGCTGATTCCTAACAGGCAGATTCATAAAGCGGATTAGCGCTAACACCACTTTTTATTTCGTTTTTAACTCTTGCTTCAATATATGAAACAAATTTATTTTAACTTGAGTTAAAAAGAGAGTTAAATAGCATCAAATTTCATTTCGTTAATCTGTTTTAATTTGAAGCAGAGTTATAGATAATATTAAAAATGGTGTTAGCACTAATCCGTTTTGTGAATCTGTTTATATGCGATTTAAATTAAATAAATGTCAATTTTTGTCATAAATTTTGAAATGTGAGGGTGCAGCCATTGAATTCATAAAAAAAATACTGAATCGAATAAGCAAATATAAAAATAGGTTCCCATTTAAAATAAGAAAGGTGTACCCCATATTTTGAAAACCACTGGCCAAAAAAAATGTTTGTTAACAGTTTTGTAATACACTTATAAAACAGTATATCTTTGGTAAGTTAAGCAACCTTGTATCTCTTATAGTTCTCGAGATAGCAATGGTGGTACAACTAAACTGAACCCCCTGTATTACATGTAGTAACAATATAACAGCGATATAAATAAATAAATATTTCGATTCAATAAAAATGTACCTTCTTGTTCAAGTGCTAATCAATTCCGCAGGCCGATAGTAAATATTTTAAAATCGGCCAAATTTCAATCACGAACGCAGAGACAAATCATGCAGCTGCTCCGTCTCCATTTTGAGCTTCATTAAAATCTCTTGAATGTAGTCTGTGATAGCTTTCCGAGCTTCCAAGTCCGACGCACGTTTTTCTTTTAAAGTTTTCACCATTTCTGTAAAGTCAATTGGTTTACCAAAATTAAACGTTAGTCGTTTGTGCAATCTTAAAATATACGGTGGAGTGTTTGGCAAAACGTCGTCCATCCCAATATGCCAAATTGGAATCACAATCGGTGGCACTGGCGACTCGAGAATCATGCGGCCGACACCCCATTTCAGTCGCATTACTTCCTTCGTCATGTTCACTTTCCCTTCCGGGAATATGTGTACCCATTGGCCACGTCTTAAGCGCTCGATGCAGAAGTCGATGGCATCTTGGTACACCCCATTCCCTCGTATCACAGGCACGCACTTACCTAACGCGAAAAAATATGAGTGCGAAGGGGCGGTAAAACAAATATCATGCGCTGCGAGGGACCAACGCATTACTGATTTTCTAAATAAATGACGCCATCGGAGAGTTCCTGTAATTATAATTAAATCTTAATTAAAATCATCTGAATTCATACTAATCTTACCCCAGATTCCGGGATCGTCGAAACAAGAGTGATGATTTGACACCGTGATAAGTGGAACATTTTTTGGTCGATCATCAAGAGCATTTAACATAATATTTCTGTTGTAAACTATTGGTTTGTTAAACCAACCTGAAAATGAATTAATAATATATTTATAGCCCATTTCTAAATAATATAACTGACCTATAATGATTTTAGTAAATAATCCTACTGCAGCAACAGTGAGAACGCTCGCAAACTGCCATAATTTCGTTGGCTGCCTAAGCGTAGGAATGATCCAGTCTATGCTGTAAGCCATTTTGCTTATGACTGGACTCTTACAATTATTTGACATTGTAAAAGATTTATTGCACAGTCATTTCGTTTACAAATCACACTAACTAAAATTCGTCCCACTTAACAATTCCATTCTTTGATTCCACTTGTGGATCTGCAGATTCGTATTGCCAACACCGAGAATGGTCCACAAAATTTTATAACTGTACTTTCACTTAGAAAAACTTCAATGAAAATTTACTATATTTTTCACGCAAAATAGGCATGCGTTTTCAAGTATTATGTAATAGATGCACATCTTTTCGTGACGCATGTCGTGTAACCCGTTTCCGAATAAATTTACATGCACTGAGATTAGTTGTAGTACAAATGTCAAGGATAAGATACAATCAACACGCGATAGATGGCAGGGCAGTAGAAAGAACAGCTACGATTTAATATAAATACTTAAGGGTACATAAAAAATATTTACACCTTACACACAATACAGAATTCTTTACAAATTAATGATCTGAAATTAGATATAATTTAATTACACTTCACCGAAGTGACATCTACAACAGGTGGTTGTCAAATGACGTTTACATCTGTCGCGTTCTAACCACACTTTAAAGCACACAAAAATGAGTGACAACGAAAATATTATTTTGGAAGACCTTAAAAAACTTAAAGAACAGTTTAAACAAGACCTAGCAGATTTACAAGGCGAAGAAAATGTAGTAAAACTTGCCGTCTCTAATCCAGAACATATTCGCTTGATTCAAACATTACAAGATCGTACTAAAATTCCAAAACATAGCAAAACACTATTAAAGAATCAAAATCAGAAGATTGCAGACCGTACACGAATAATTGATGAAAAAAAACTGATTGATTATTACAGAACTTTGACAGGAGTCACAGTCAACAAAATATCTTTAAAAACGCTGCCACTTGAAGACGACCCAACAGATAACTGTTGTTATCTTTACGAAGTAAATGCTAATATCGAAAATCTACAATTTTATATCACTTACTGCACAAACAAACCACCTGATGAGCTTACACAAAGCAAAGAAGTAATAAAACAATTGAAAATCACATTACCAAAGCCTGCTTCTCAAATTGAAATCCAAGATGGCTTAGACTTCTTTGCGGAAAATACATGTATTTCTTCTGCGATTCTTTTCCTTAAAAGTGTGAATAAACTAAATACAATTAGAAGAAATATCGTTAAACAATTGCTTGCCAAACATAAGAAGTATTTAAATATCGCAATAATTGAATTGACAGGTCAACTATGTATGATTTGCAAAGGAATTGTACATGAAAATAACTATTTTATTCTTTATTGGCAAGTAAAATGGGATCATAAAGTACATCATTCTGCACGAGACTCATTTCAAGTTAAAATTGAATTTGCAGGTTATTATTGATTGAATATTTGTTTGTATAACATAAATAACCTATAACTAATTTCAGATAAGCAATTGGTTGATGACAGCAAACATATCTTTGAAGATATTTGCAGTTATGAAAAATTCTCCAATTTTACGGAAAGACAGAAATTGCATTTGTTTGTAAATATTATTAATTTGCTAGTTGAAGCTGAAACTAGAAATATTGCGGATGATAGCTTTATTACATCTACCGAATATTCCAGTGTTTCGTAAATAATTATCCAATTTAATGTATAAAATAATAATTTATATAACTTATTTTCTAATTAATAATAAACATTAATATGATTATAATTTTAATTGATTGTATTGTTTTTAACTTTCATCGACCTTAAATAATTACACAATTTTGATACGTAAAATAGAATCAAATTTTTGGTCCATTTTATTCGGTACAAAAATTTATTTTACTGTAAATTCATATTGTTTAAGTGTTTATTAATAAAGTTTATTTACAATTAATATGAAAGTAATTTTTTAATACGCGAAAACTATAATTTGTACTTAACTCATTTTATGAACATTTTAAAATGTTAAAAATTGTAATCGAGTCGGCCTGTGTATTTGAGAACCTCTGTTCGATTCCCATAGCCGACAAACAATTTTCACCACATTAAAATTACTAATATTTTTGGTGGGCTTGATTTGACGACTGGTAACAGCACTTAACGCGTGTAAATATGTCACTTACCGTGATTTGCTACTGCATAGTGCCACATCCAGTAACTGGTAAAAAGCGTGATGATATATTTTTATTTTATTTATAAAATTGTTAGAAATTTAGCTATTAAATTATTCAATTTGGTTTTCTATCTTTAGATATTTTATCTAAAATAGAATCAAATTTTGGCCTATTTTATTCGATGCAAAAAATGATTTTACAGTAAATTGTTTCAATTTCTATTAATAAAGTTTAATTACAATTAATATGAAAGAAAAATATAATTTGCAATGATTCATTTTATGAACATTTTAAAATGTTGAAAATTCTATAAAATTTAGTTAATGAATGATTAAATTTGGTTCTATGCCATTAGATAAATTACCCAATATAGTATTAAAATTAGGCCCATTTTATTCAATGCAAAAAATGATTATAGAGCAAGTTCATAGTCTTTCAATTTTTATCTAAAAAGTTTATTTACAATTAATATGTAAGTATTTTTTTTACAACACTTGTACTGTACTATTAATGACAAAATTTAAACACGGTAAGTACAACTTTGATTGCACAGTAGTTTCCATGGTTATACCAGGCCTTTAATATTTACTTACTATCCACCGTGAAGAGTAAGTAAATATTACATATCAAGGTCCTGTTTATTTTGACAACAATTTAACAACTGTCAATTTTGAAACATATTTTTCTTTTCCTTCTATTTGTGCAAGTATTGTAAAAAATAGCTTACTAACCTCGAACTGTAAGTGATTGAATGTTTAGAAAATCTCGACCCTTCGATTTCCAAAACTCCATTCTTAACCTAAAAACTGTCACTTACAGTTCATGGTATGTAATATACTATTTTAATACGAGAAAACTATAATTTGCACTTACTCATTTTATAAACATTTTAAAATGATGAAAATTATATAAAACGTAGCTAATGAGTGATTCAATTTGTTTCTTTATCTTTACATAAATTATCTAAAATAGAATCAAATTTAAGGCCATTTTATTCGATGCAAAAATTGATTTTACACTAAGTTCATAGTCTTTCAATCTTTATTAATAAAGTCTAAATACAATTTATACGAAAATATTTTTTTTAATATGAGAAAAATATAAATTCATACACGATGTACTTATCCACTTTATGAACATTTTAAAATGTTGAAAATTATAAGAAATGTAGCTATTGAACGATCTAATTTGTTTCTCTATCTTCAAATTGTTTTCTCAAAACTTTGCATAAGAATCCATAGAATAAAATTAAATTTATTACCATTAAAAAGCAGTATACAGTGTCGAAGGAGACCATATTTGGCGAAGGTTAAGCACAGTTAAAAATACTGTTTATATCACATGTGGTTGATGCTATCTGGCAAACTCTTCGAGGAAGGTTTTTTAATAACAATCGGTTTAATTTTCTTCCTAACTTGTGTCAGACGTGAAGATCGGTTTTGTTTAGGTGTACAAGGTTTCGAATGACTGGCAATAATTTCATTTTCAATCTGTACGATTGACTTAAGGTCGTAATTAAAAGTAGGTGAATTTCCTAGTGCAGGACTCATTAAAACACTGCTTCTCTCGCTACCGTTACCATAACTACCATGGGTATCTACTTCAGGGGTGTCCAGGAAAAACCGAGGCATGCTATTCTGTCGAATAACAGGAATTTCTCCTTTGTCGACTTTTAGTGTTAGTCCTGCTGCAGATTTTCTTCTTTCCTTAAGACTCTTTTTCCTGGATTTAGCTTCTTGTGAGATAGATCCTGATCTTTTTTGATCTATCTTCTCTTCAATTGCTGATTGTTTACGTAATTTTACCTTTTCTGTACTATCTGTAACATCATTCTTTTCTTCATTTGTGTTATTGGATAATATTGGGGTTATATTTTGCTCGGGATTATTGTTATTTAAGGGTTGATTTGGTAAGGGCTGTATTGTTACTACAGATCTGTTGGCTATTACAGCTATGCTGTCCCAGAAAGCTACGTTATCAAATGATCTTCGATCTTTTTCTTCTGATAATGGATCGTCATATAAAGCAATATTTTCGTCGTAGCAAAACCATTTTTCGATGCAGTGCCAGTAACATGATTCAAAACATCTAAAAAAGAAACAAACTTTAGTAATAAACAGGAAATAATTAAAATTATACTGTTGCAAAGATATGAAATCATATCTAAAAATATTATACATAAGCATGAAATATATGAAGTAATTTCTGTTTTGTAATTTTAATAATGGTTAAAATAATAAACATAATACTTACGATTGACAGCACTTACACATTTTGTTATAGTTACAATCTCCGGTAGAATAATAGAATCAGTGCTGATATGGAATAATCTGGTTTTTAACGATGTTACGATGATAAGATAACAAATTTGAGGTGTTTATAATCAGCGTGACAGGCAGCCTGAACAAAAACCTTTGTATGTTTCATCTTCGTAGAAATTAAACCTCTATAATCACTAATTTTGACATATAATAATTAGTATTCAAATTGACCTTCACTGATATCAACTAAACACCAACTAAACTGAGATTTAACGATACGAGCAAAGTTGTATGATCACGCACAATAGCTCACTACGAAATAACGTATTTTCCAGCAAGCCGGGAATTCTTTTCTTATGACCGCCAAACAAGAATGTAAATTATCTTTAATCGTCTGCCTAATTTGTTTTTGTACGAAAACGATCTTCACTTTTACCTCAAAATATTAACAGTTACAAATATCACAAGTTATGTATCACGTGTTCAAAATATTATTATTACCAACAGTTTTCGAGGCCACTATTTGACAACGTACTAATTATGCTAGCTAACATTCGTAACAATGCATTGTTACGAACGTTATATGGGATAGACTCAGTGGTATTGAGTTGGTCTGTGGATTTTAGAACCTCGGTTCGATTCGTACAACTGACAAACAATTTTTATTACGTTAAAATTACCCCTGTGGCTCTCATTCACTAACATCTTTGGGGGCCGTGGTTTGGCGGCTGGTAACCGCACTTCACGCGCATAAATATATCACTTACCGAGATCTGGTACTGCAGAGTGATACACTCAGTAATGGGTAGAAGGCGTGGTGATATATTTATTTACTTTAATGCATCACTAAGATTGAACGAATGTTTTTAGAATGTAAAAATAATAATAATGATGATAAAGACTTGAAATTATAAAGCTAATATAATGCCTGACAGCTGCATTACGAACAAATATTACGTACCATAAACTGTAAGTGACAGTTTTTAGGTCAAGAATGTAGTTTGGGAAATCGAGGCCCGAAGGGTCGAGATTTCCTAAACATTCGCGACCTAAAAAAATCACTTACAGTTCGAGGTTAGTAAGCTATTTTTTATAATTCTTGTACAAATACAAGGAAAAGAAAAATAGGTTTCAAAATTGCCTACTAATAAAAAAGATTAAACTAATCCTGAATTTTGGATTAAATAAAAAATATAGATATATCATCACGCCTTTTTACCCATGACTGGGTGTGGTACTCTGCCGGAGCAGATCTCGGTAAATGATATATTTATGCGCGTGAAGTTTGGTTATCAGCCATCAAATCACGACACCCAAAGATGTTAGTGAAGGGGGAGCCACAGAGGTAATTTTTTAATGTGGTGAAAATTGTTTGTCGCCTGTGGGAGTCGAATCGAGGTTCTCAGGATCCACAGGCCACCAACCCCATTAATTTTGGATTAGTTGCTCTTATTTTAGGCCGCTTTTAAAACCAAATAGTAACAAGATTATATTAGACTTAACTTTTTTAATGTAATACGATTTATTTTAATTTGACTAACCCAAAACTCAGATTATCTAAAATGCATTTAAAAATTGCGCTGTTAATTTCAAATTTTGCATTACACGTTTTCAGCTGTTAAACATATCTAAATAATTTTAGAGAAAAATGTTTCAAACATAAAAGATAGATACTTCAATTCTCTTTAATTTTTATATAAAGTACTTTTTTGAAAAATAATTATGAAACTTACTAGAGCATAAAATATATTTAGTCGCGAAACACTTCATGCGTAACCGCATGCCTTCGAATAACTCACACAACTACAGCGATAATAATATTTGTATACATTCCACAGCTGAAAACATGTCATGTTTATTTACCTACCTAAATATATTAACTATAAACTGTCACATTACATAGATAGAGTACAATTTCAGCAGTCATCTTACACAGAGCGCACGAATAAACTGAATCACGAGCGCGTAAATTTTACAGTTTAAAATACTGACATTGAACCAAGTTTGCTTTCACTAACTCGTAAGTAAAATGGAGACCACGGTGTTCTAACCAAGGTGTTGCCACGATTCCTTGGCATGTCAAACGTGAAAACATCCTTCGTCAAAGTCTACCGGAAGTTAATTATCATAATAAACAGACATACACTCATATTTTTATTGTGATTTGATACCTGTATTATCATACAATATGACGCAGTGCACGCTATCGTTTTGATCATTGTTTGTTTTTTGTCTTTGTCCTATAATATGTCGGGATTCTTGGAATTGTTTATGATGAAATAGTCTTTGTTTATAAAAGTGATTATTAATTTATTTAATTGTTATAATTTTTCGCAGTAAAGATCATAGTTAACTTATTTTTAATTACGGATTAATTAGGCTAATCGCTATGTACACATAAACTTAAATTATGTATTTCTAAGAAAATATAGTACACACATTTACTTACATACATACATGTATAATTATACCTTATAATTAATAATATCGTATTAAACTTATTAAATTACTAACAAATCATGCGTTTATATATTTTTTTGCTTATTGTTCATGTAAGTTGTCTTGTTCTTAACAAAAAATCGTGTTGAAAATGATACATTTTTTAACTATTTATAATAGTTATTTATGTACCAAGGGTGAAAACAGACGTTTCTGGTCCGTGGTATGATTATTAGCCCTCGGCGCTTTGCGCCTCGTGCTAATAGCATGCTCAGGGCCAGAAAGGTTAATTTCACCCGCGGTACATACAATATTTTATGCACAACAAAATAACATTTAATTATATGTTCAAAAGATTAAAATATGTACATAGGTTAGATGTCAAAATGACATTTTGCAAAATCAAGTATTCACAATAAACAAATATTGTCATTTTATTTATGTATTCATAGGAATTATTTTTTTATGGCCCTAGGGCCAAAACGAAATGTTTAAGCCCGCTTTTAAGGCTAAAACACATGCTTTTCGGCCTGGTTGTGCATAAAATCATTAAAACGTTCATTCTTTAATTAATGGTTTATTTTAATTTATTTATGTGACTGGAAACCAATTAAAATTTAACAACATGCTATCTAAATTTGGACATTTTTCATAATAATTTTTAATTTTTATCTTTAACACATAAAGGAAGCTAATACTTCGCTGTCGTGTATCAAATTTCAAATTAATGAAACGAAGTACTACTTTCATTACTGGTTGTATAAATAACTATCAAACGTATCCTAATTATTTAAAAAAATATTATTTTAAAAATTACTTCACGAGCTCAAATATATCACATACCGGGATCTGCTGCGGCAGAGTGCCACACCCAGTAATAGGTAAAAAGCGTGTTGATATATTTTTAAAAAAATTATTTTTATCTTGAGAATTTTATAACCAACAAATTAATTAATTATTATTCATTCAAATCGCTGTAATGTTGTATATGTCATAAAATAATAGTTTATTAGTAAAATATATTGACTATAACTATCAGTATGGTTTGAATATGCTATATTTCTAAACGCTATAATATTTTTAACTTTTGAAGTGCATGGCACAGAACACCCAATTTAATCTTTGTTCATTAAAATTTAGAGAATAAATACTATTTTATGAGTCAGAATATTTAAGTATGTTATTACGATAACATTATTTATAGAAAATAAAATTCAAGCGAATTTTTATTTTACCACGTAATTGGTTAAAACCACATTTGTCATTGAAGATATCGACATACTTTTTGCCTTTGTTCTATTTGTACATAATAAGAAATCGGGAAAGTAAAAAAATATTTGTTATAAAATTATTTCTTTCCTCGTTGAAAAACCAAGCTAATTAATAATTAGTTTCCACTTAATCATCTTTTAAACTAACATAATTGTGAAACCATAGACGCATACACAGACAATCCATTCTATCTGACAATCCATCTGATCAGATAGAGCTCGTATATATCATTGCACCATCTGCGGTTCAGATATTAACATTTATCTGTCAGAAAATTCAACAATATCTTCAGTAATACAATGTAATCTGATCAGACCATCTGTCAGATAATTAGGACTATTTTTTGCAATTAATATCTATCAACAATTTTTGGCGTCGTATTTTCAGTAGCAGTATTTCCACTTTGTTTAATGGCTTCGTCATAACTTGGCGGTAGAATGTTGGACACGGCTAAACAAAAGAAAAATTACATAAATAATGACGTTGGAAAATAGATCAATGTCAGGTCGTACCTGAGTATGGCGGCGGGCTCAATAATTCTTCTGGGGGAAATGCACTTGATACGTCATCGTCATTCTGTAGTTGAATTGTTGTATGAGGTGTTGTGGATGGAAGTCGTATGTGAGTGACGAGAATATTTCTTGGGGGTGGTTCATGATGACCTGATAAAGAAAAGGAAGAGAAACATCTTTTATTAATTTCACCATTAATATTTATTATTTCTACTTTAATTATTGCGTGGTCGTATGCGGAATATGTTGGTGTATAATGAGTGTATTATCAACAAATTTTCCCTATTTCTGAGCGTAGCAATTTTGTATTTTATAAAAACTTATAAATATGAATAAATTTTGAGCTGCGCCAATGTTTTCATTCACTTAGCTACCTCATTATTTAATAAATTAAATAAATAAATATAAATATATCATCACGCCTTTTACCCATTACTGGGTGTAGCACTCTGCCGAAACAGATCTCCGTAAGTGATATATGCGCGTGAAGTGCGGTTACCAGCCTTCAAATCACTCCAAAGATGTTAGTGGTGGGGAAGCCTCAGGGATAATTTTAAATTGTTGAAAATGTTTGTCGGCTGTGAGGATCGAACCAGGGTTTTTAGGATCCATAGGCCAATTTAATAGCACTGTTCCATTACCCCATAATAATCATTTAAGAAATTTGCATTCTAATTTATTAACAGTTTAAAAACTTATAAATATAATTCAATTTTGATCTCAATTTTGACTTCAGCCATTGCTTTCATTCACTTAGCTACCTCATTATTTAATGCACATATAATTTAATTATTTATTTATGAGATAATGGCTCAGTGGTATCGAGTCGGCCTGTGGATCCTGAGAACCCTGCTTCTATCCCCACAGCCGACAAACATTTTCACCAAATTAAAAATTACCCCTCCTCTACCACTAGCATCTTTGGGAGTCGTGATATGACGGCTGGTAACTGTACTTCACGCGCATAAATATATCACTTACCGAGATCTGCTTCGGCAGAGTACCACACCCAGTAATGGGTAAAATGCGTGATGATATATTTATATTTATTTAATATAAAGTGACAATATAAAATGTGTTTAAGTACTAAATCAACATTTTTTGCTCCAGTTTCTAGACGACATAATTTTTGCTTTTTAAGTAAAATCTTGGTATCCTTGTATACTGTGACGTCATAAAAAATTACAAAGGTCATGACATCATGCTCGTGTGTCATAATTTACCTACGTAAAATGATTATCACCTTGTTAAAAGTGATATATCATTTTATAGTAAGCCTAGCTCAATGAAAAACAGAATTAATTATAATGTGATAATCAATATTACGATAAATCAACAGGAAATGAGCCCTCAGGCGTTACGCACATTATTCATAAAATGAACGAAACTAAGACAATTTCTAAAAGATATTTGATATTAATAAACAGTATAATATATAATTTAGTAGCATTTATTTTATGGGGTATGTGGCTCTGTGGTTTCGAGTCGATCTGTGAATTCGAGAACCCAGGTTCGATTTTCACAGCCGACAAACAATTTTCACCGCATTAAAATTATCCATGTGGCTCTCCCTCTACTAACGTATTCGGGGGCCGTGATTTGACGGCTGGTAATCGCACTTCATGAAATATCACTTACCATAATCTGTTTCAGCAAAGTGTTACACTCAGTAATAGGTAAAAAAGCATTATGATATACATATCTATTTTTATGTAAAACTACCCCTGTGGCTTTCCCCAGTGGCGTACCTAGAACTTTTGCCGCCCAGGGCGGTTTCCAATTTGTCGCCCTTTCTAAGTCAATCAAATGGTGGTTTTTATAAATTAAAAAAAAAAAATATGTCATCATGACTTTTACCCATTACTCGGTGTGGCACTCTGCCAAAGTAGATCTCGCTAAGTGATATATTTATGTACGTGAAGTACGGTTACCAGCCGTCAAATCACGGCTTCCAAAGATGTTACTGATGGGGGAGCCACAGAGATAATTTTAATTTGGTGAAAATTGTTTGTCGGCTGTGGGAATCAAACCGGGGTCCTCAGGATCTACAGGCCAACTCGAAACATTGAGCTATTACCCCATTAAATTAATAAACATAAATAAATAATTGTAATTGAGACAAACTATAGGTGGGGAACTTTTTTACCATTGGATGCCATATTTAAATTAGATAGTAAGAAAGGAATTTTTTTAGATCATATTTTCAACCCAACATTGACTTGACGATAAAAAAAATATTCGAAATCATATAGTAATTCATAATTCGTAGAAATCGAATAGTCAACTTATGAAGGGAACAAGTTGTTTTTACAATTAAAACTAAATATAAGAAATGCCGCCCCAAAATATGTGCCGCCCGATGCGGACCGCAACCACCGCCTTCCCCTAGGTACGCCACTGGCTTTCCCTCTACTAACATTCTAGGGGGCCGTGATTTACCGCCAATTATTAAAATAAAAGTTAAGATTACTAAATATTAAATTACAAAATAAATATATCATCACGGATTTTACCCATTACTTGGTGTGGCACTCTGCCGTAGCAGATCTCGGTAATTGATATATTTAAGCGCTTGAAGTACGTTTACCAGCCGTCAAATCACGGCTCCCACAGATATTAGTGGAGAGACAGTCACAGGGGTAATCTTAATGTGATGAATTAGATTTGGGAACGAGTAGCCACTATAGATGGCGCCGATGTGAATGCGCCGATTTTAAGGGCTCCTCTATTATAACTTCGGCATTTTGAGGCCCCCATCAAGCCGAGGGCCCTGGGCTCGTGCCCCTTGTGCTCTTTTGGAAAAGATGGAATTGACTACAATTTGTTAAAGAGTGAAATAATAAGGCACTTACCTCTAGATGAAAACACTTTCTTCAAACTGCGTAGAAAACCGCAACAAAAAGCAATGAACAAAATCCCAATAAACACAAACACTGTTTCTACCGAGATCGAAAAACCGTCGGACATTTTATCCATTCGACAATTGCTGCATGTTATATCTACTCTTTTCGCCAGCCATTCCGATAAAAGTGACAAGCTATTCCTAATAATACGTTAAAATTCTCGATAACTTATCTAATCTATCACGCTGACTATTATTATATTCGATTTTATTCCTGATAGTAACAATAAAACTTCCACTGGGTATCTTAAAATGTAGGTAATAATTTATTCATTCTCTTAAAATATATTACAGATATAAAAATATAAAGTTAAGATCTTTCTTGAAAAACGTTGTTAAAAACCAGGGTTGTACGCTGGTTGGGGATGGTATTCTTCCTTCGAACGGCCGGGAAAAGATATTTCCTCTGAAAATATCGGAAATTGTTATGCTATATCCTGTAAAATGGGGTAGCACGAACCCTTGTAATAGTCAGAGCTGGGCAGTAGCTAGCTACTTTTGTAGCTTAGCTACTCGCTTAGCTACATTTACCTTAGCTACTCGCTTAGCTACATTTACCTTAGCTGTAGCTGTAGCTTAGCTAACTGTGAAAAAATATAGCTGTAGCTTGTAGCTAGCTACTTTTTTTTCTATTAGCTTAAAAATAACAACTGAAGCTACTTTTAAAGCTACTTTTTAAGCAGAAGGTCAACAAAGTACGCATGCGTACAAGCTAAACCCACACAAAATAATTATTTGTTGCCGGTTCTAACTGACTCTAATACGCAAAAATACACAGTAGATGCCAGATGGTATTTGCTATTTTTGATATTTATGTACATAATAGAAAATTAACAGTCATTATAACAAAAGACTGATCATATGACAATGGCAAATTTAATTATTTCACAATAATTAAAAAAAGTAGCCTTAAAATTTAACAGCTACTTTAACGAAAGCTTTTAGCTGTAGCTTAGCTATATTTTACAAAATATAGCTTATAGCTGTAGCTTAGCTACTTTTTTTAAGTAGCTTGCCCATCTCTGATAATAGTGATGCACGACGAGGCAAGATGCGAGAGTACTCTCGCCACGTAATTAAAATAAAAAACGAGAGAGCGAACGTTATTAGAATTGAAAATTCGAGACGAGATCGATATAAAGATTGCGAGACTTCCTGAGAGTCTCGATGTTGTTTGTGTCTGTTTGTAATGAAATATTTTTTTGTATTACATCATATACTTCAGGAAAGTTTGAGTGTTTTCTAAACTTTGCCTTATCAGATTTAGTACTTTCCCGAGGCTATATCTCAAAAACTAAATGCGATATGACGATGCACTCAACGACATTGAATTTCTCGTGCTTCAATTAACTTATAAACAAATTTTCAGTAATTTTTTTATTTAAAAAAATATCAACATTTCTTCAGAAAACAGTTCTTGAACAATATTTAAAAAACTAGAAGACTATGCATTTAGAAACTTTATCATATGATTCAGCGAGTCAAAATGGATGTAAATTTTTGTTACAATATTCGTACGATAAAGAATTTTAGAGCAAACAGTCGGCAATTGGCCTAAAATTGAAAAAAAAATCATTAAATTTAGCAAAACAATTAAGGGCCAAATTCATAGTCGTGACTCACCCTCACTTCATTCACACCTCACACTCAAAGACGAAGTAACTAAGGCAACTAACTCAAAAATGTGTACAATTTAAGTTAGTTGCCTTAGTTACTTCGACTTTGAGGACCAAATTCATAGTCGTTAATCACCCTCAACTCATCCTCACCCCACACTCAAAGTCGAAGTAACTACGGCAACTAACTGAAGAATTTGCACAATTTGAGTTAGTTGCCTTAGTTGCTTCGAATTTGAGTGTGAGATGAGGATAAGGTGAGGGTGAGTTTCGACTATGAACTTGACCCTGCGTGTGAGGTGGGAATGAGGTAAGGGTGAGTCATGACTGTGAATTCGGCCCTTAATCGCTTAAAATTAACTAAAATAGCTATTTATCGTACATAACTAGTGCGCGAATGGTGTAAATTGCGTCTTTGTGCACGAGTTTTGTACAATGCTTTTTGTAACGAGCAAAAATTATATAATAGACAATGAGAAATTTATTAAATTTGAAGCAAAAATGTATATTGACAGTTAAGTATGCCATGAATTGGCATTTGTTATTTGAAAACAAATTGTTAATTTTTTCTTGTAAAGTTTGTTAAAATATGTCTGTTTGATGGCGTTATAAACTAATGTCTCTACTTCTTTTATAAATTCCTTAAAATGTGTGTATATACCATAAGTACAATTAGCGTTTTAATAGTCAAAATTTAGGACCATAACAAATTGGTGTTTTTTCAATTATTTTTCATCGGTTTCCAAGGTAATTTAAACCTTATTTTGAATGAAGTACAAAAAATTATTTATAAGTCAATTCGAATACGAGGAAGTCAATGCCGTTGAGCGCATCTTCATATTTTGTTTAGTTTTTAAGTTATAGCCTTTGGAAAAGTAGAATTTTCTCAAATTTGAATCATTTTTGGTTTTGTACTTTCCCGTGGCTATATCTCAAAACTTAAACTAGATATGAAGTTGCGCAAAAACTACTTATACCCTTAAGAAGTTTGCAAAAAATTAAATCGCTAAAAACGTGCTTATAAGTCATTTCGGACATTAGAAATTAATTGCCGTTTAGTTTTAATTGTAGCAAGACTCTCGTGCGAGAACGAGAGCCAGAATGAGATCTCGTTTTGCCTTGCGTCCATCACTTGAAATTATTTTACCACTCTCACTATATCCACATTCATAATACCTTTTATTTATCATCCACGCAACAAACCTTCAATCATATTCTCGATTATCAAAAATATATTAGTTATCCTGAATTTTGCTTTAATCAAAATTAAGTAAATACGTGTAAATAGTTATTTATGTACAAAGGGTGAAACCAGGCATTTCTGGTCCGCATGATTATTAGCACGATGCGAAAATTGCCGAGGGCTAATAACATGCTCATTGTCAGAAACGCTAATTTCATTCGTGGTACATACAATATTTTATGCACAACAAAATAACATTTAATTATATGTTCATAAGATTAAAATATGTACATAGGTTATATGTCCAAATGACATTTTGCAGAATCAAGTATTCACAATAAGCAAAAATTGACATTTTATTTATGTATGTATAGGAATTATTTATTTATGGCCCATGGGTCAAAAAGAAGTGTTTAAGTCCGCTTTTTAGGGTTAAAACACATGCTTTTTGGCCCGGTTGTGTATAAAATAATTTTGTTACCATTTAATTTAGATTAATTGTTTAATGTCTGGTTAGAATAAGATTAACAAATTTATAATTCAGGATGAACTATACCGTTTGAGAATTAAGCTGTTAAAAAAATTAATTTAAATTATAATTAAAAACGTTGAGAACAATATATTTTTATTACAAAAACAAATATACGTCTGTGAATAAACATAAGTATTGTTTAATTTTGCATGTTATCTTTAGATAACAATTTTTATGATACAATTGAATTGTCATCCTACGTCTGTAATGATTATTGTATTGTTTTAAATCAAAATATTTTGCAATTATATAAAGGTGTAAATACTTACGATTATAAATAACTGGAATATGGTTTTGAATCTGGGGCTCCGGTACGACAATAATAGGTAAAACTGCCGGCTTGCGTCTTCTATTATCTGAATTTAAAATCTTTAAATATTATAAAAAACTAGAGATAAGATTATTTGTTCAATTTTTATAATAATTGTTTACTATAAAACTTTGTAAGAGATGTAAACTTGAACTTGGATATTTTTCATCGTAAATTCTCGATACTACTTTTTTTTTTAGTTAAAAATACTTTAATTGTCGATAAGGTAATTTTTTCCATTAATGTTGTATAAAGTTCTCATTTTTTTCTACAAAATAATGATGAAACTCAATATAAGGCAGTAACTTGTTTTTCAAATTTTAATCTTACTCGCAGAATATATTTCCTAATTTCTAAATAAATAAATATATCATCACATTTTCTACCTAATACTGGGTGTGGCAATCTATCGTAGCAGATCGTGATAAATGATATATTTTGTGAAGTACGGTTACCAGTTGTCAAATCAGGGCCTCTAAAGATATTAGTGAGAGGGAGTTACAGGAATAGTATTTAAAATAAAAATAAATAAATAAATCAACACGACTTTTATCCATTATTGAGTGTGGCACTCTGCCGTGGCAGATCTCAGTAAATTATATAGTTTACATAGTGCGGTTATCATCGTCAAATCTCAGCCCCCAAAGATGTTAGTGGGGCGAAAGCCACAAGGGTAGTTTTTAAAATTAAAATAAATAAATATGTCATGACGTCTTTTTCCCATTACCGGGTGTGGCAATCTGTCGTAGCAGATTGTAGTAAGTGATATATTTTGCGAAGTACGGTTTACAGTTGTCAAATCACGGCCACCAAAGATATTAGAGGAGGGAGTCACAGGGGTAGTTTTTAAAATTAAAATAAATAAATATATCATCACGTCTTTTTCCCATTACTGGATGTGGCAATCTGTCGTAGCAGATCGTGATAAATGCTATATTTTGCGAAGTACGGTTACCAGTCGTCAAATCACGACCCTCAAAGATATTAGTAAATCTGTATGGTGAATAATAATAATAATAATAATAAAAACGTAAATGGGGTAATGGCTCAGTGGTATCGAGTCGGCCTGTGGATCATAAGAACTCTGGTTCCCACAGTCGACAAACACTTTCAATTAAAAATTACACCTCTGGCTAATCGTTGGAGGCTCTGATTTGACGGCTGGTAACCGCACTTCACGCGCATAAATATATCACTTACCGAGATCTGCTTCGGCAGAGTGCCACATCCAGTAATGGGTAAAAGGCGTGATGATATATTTATTTATTTATTTCAAATGGAATTTACCTTTTCTGCACGATTTCTTCTTGCACGCTAGAAACATAATTATAAATAGAACCACTACTGCCACACATGAAATAATTATAATAATTTCTTGTTGGTCTCTTTGAATTCCCATGTTTAAAAACAATTCACTGCGATCATAATAAACTTACTGCATTCGTTTCTCACATGAAGTTAACTTTGATAAAAACATTTGACGTTTACTATCACAGATTTGCGATTCGTATATTTTATAATTCTAAGCTGATAAGGACATTGTGTGCGAATTTGTGTACGGGATTTATTCCATTACAATCGAAGGTTTTATTTGATAACAGCGAGAGTGTATTATAATGAAAATTAAGTGGGCTGATAGTTAAATAAAATCAAGGAAACCAAAAATTTACTTCGTAATAATTTTTAGTTTAAAAGTCGGAACATTTTCTATGAAGTTTTATCTATTAATAATATTATTTTTTTATCAGGTAAAACATGTATCTCTTATTTGTTCTTCTAATCTGTACATCTAAGTTATTTATAAAAAAAATCGTACGCGAAGACTTGAAATTGGCATCTGTATACTGATTTTTTTTTAAATAAGATATTGTTATTTTGAACGAAAGTATTATATATTAAACATATTTTTTACAATACATTTACTGTAAGTTATCTATTAATGATAAAATTCAAACACAGTAAGTGAAACTTTCATTACACAGCGGTTTTCATGGTTATATCAGGCTTTTAATATTTACTTACTGTCCACCGGAACAGTAAGTAAATATTATATATCAAGGTCCTGTTCATTTTGACAACAATTTAACAGCTGTCAATTTTGAAACCTATTTTTCTTTTCCTTCTATTTGTGCAAGTATTGTAAAAATAGCTTACTATCCTCGATCTGTAAGTGATTTTTTTAGGTCGCGAATGTTTAGGTAATCTCGGCCCCCTTTTATTGCACAGTGGTTTCTATGATTATTTCAAGACTTTATTTATTATTTACTTACTGTGCACCGTAAACAGTAAGTAAATATTACATGTCAAGGTCCTGTTTATTTTGACAACAATTTGACAGTTGTCAATTTTGAAACCTAGTTTTCCTTTCCTTCTATTTGTGCAAGTATTGTAAAAAATAGCTTACTAACCTCAAACTGTAAGTGATTATTTTAGGTCGCGAATGTTTAGGAAATCTCTGTCTCCCTTTTATTGCACAGTGATTTCTATAGTTATATCAGGACTTTATTTATTATTTACTTACTGTCCACCGTAAACAGTAAGTAAATAATAAATAAAGTCCTGATATAACCATAGACACCACTGTGCAATAAAAGGGAGGCCGAGATTTCCGACCTAAAATATCACTTACTTACAGTTCAAGGTTAGTAAGCTTTAATTTTATAGCGTAATTTAGTGTCATTATGAATATTTTAATTTTTATAACAGTTTCTGGCGAAATACTGAAATATTTGTCTTGTACTGTACCGCCTATAATACATTCTAATAATATTTACACGGTTTTCGACTTATAAAATATTTATGACAATGACAGATTAAAATATTAAAACAAGTTGCAAGCATTTAACGTCAGTAGCAATAAAAGGGTACGAGAAAAATGAGAAATTATTTTTATTAATTTTATTAAATTTAGCTATCAAAATTAAATAATCTGCATTAAAAAAGATGTAGAGATATTGGCAGTATTGTGATATAAAATTTGGTGTGATATATTTTCGCTGGACACTTTTTATTTGCAAAAGACTGATTTTACATGTTAACTACCTATGCCAATATTTACGTGACATACCTGGTATATATAATTCAAAAAATTTATTAGTTATATTTGTATTTAGTTTAAATATATACTTTTATTTTTATCAATCGCGGCTATGGCATACCTTCCGTACATCTGTATCATACGTAAAAGTCATTTAATTGATGTATAATTTTAAAAGTAAATGCTAATTATAAAGATGTTATAATTTAAACGATTTATTAGAAATGTATTCAAAAACAAATAATACATATATTACAATTATTTTACACATGTTTGTATCACTAGCAATAATAATATTATTATTTATAATAATATCAAAAGTAAAAATATAAATATTGTATCTGCAATGTATATTTCTATTCTTGTATCGTTCAAGGTAACATTTATCAATTTTAGTTAGATCGTGTCTTTCACTAATGAATCCGGACGAAACCTGCAAACACGTAACATTGCTACTGCTCGCTGTACATTCTAGCCATAAGTTTATCTCTCTCTAGCACATTGTAATCAGTGAAATGGTTGCGCAAGCTCGTTCACTTGCCACGAAATCGTTGTTCCGTATAGACGTAAAATCGGTCTCCGTACTTTTCTGCAATTTCTGCCTTGTTAAAAGGCCATCATATCTAAACAATTGTCCTCCGAACACGCTAGTGCCTTCACGTGGGGGCCCAACATACTTTCTACATACTTTCTACATACATTAGGCAAGTTTTAATTAATTAGCGTATCGCTGGCGGGTGGATCGTGTGCCTCGCGTCCAAGGTCGTAGTTTGGTGTGTAGGCGGGTCGCCCAGCTAGAGAGTATCTCTGCCGATGACTGCGTGGTCGGAGTCGCCAAATCCCCTCGTTAGAGGTGGCCTTGGATTTCCGGGCGAGTACATAGAGGCTTCTCTTACCACGAGCACTGAGGAATACTCTCCCTACGACCCGGGTAGGTTCAGTAGGCGGAAACCGAGAGGTCGGGGCCACGGAATACGGTCCTCGTTCTTGTGATAAAGGCAAGCACAAATCCGGATGCTTTGTCGTAGATTCATTGCGCCACTTAAAATTAGCTATTCTTACATGAAAACTTAGGTAGGGAAAAGGCAAGAAAGAACTCAACAAAGAAGTCAGCATTGAAGACAACGTGAAGATCAAGAAATGTATGAATGGGATGTTATGGTATAATTGGAGTGTGTGGTACGAATTCTAATAAAAATTGTGTTTATAAATATTAGTATCTGTTGTATTACAATTTTGATATAATAATAAAACTTTTAAAATTACATGTCCTTATTTTATTTCAAAAAATAATATCCTATCGCATAAATTCATCCGAAATAAGTTCAAATTGATTGATTTTTAACTCATTTGCGTTCTATTAATACCTGTGCTGCCATCTGTTGACAAATTCTTGGACTAAACTACAAAATTGTGTGTGTGTGTGTGTGTGTAACATTCGCTCTGCCGCCGCCATCTTGGATTTTACACAAAAACACACACACAACACACACATGTGTGTGAATGTGAAAAATTCAATCCAAGATGGCGGCGGCAGAGCGAATTTTACACACACACACACAATTTTGTAGTGTAGTTCAGGAATTTGTCAACAGATGGCAGCACAGATATTAAAAGAACGCAAATGAGTTAAAAATAAATAAATTTTAACTTATTTCGGACGAATTGATGCTATAGGATATTATTTTTCTAAATAAAATAAAGATATGTAATTTTAAACGTATTTATTATAACTTGAAAGTTGTATACAACAGATACTAATATTTTATATTGAAATTTTTATTACAAGTACAATTTATTTGTTTTAAACAATAAAAAGGTATGTTTCAAATCGATAATGTACATTAACTCTCATTAAAACATATTTATTCTTTAAGAATAAGAAATATTGTAATAAGATGTATGTTTTCGCAAACAACTTATTACAATATATCTTATTCTTGAAGAATAAATATGTTTTAAAGATAATTACCGTAAATTATCAATTTAAAACATATTGATTATTGTTTTTAACATATTAAATTACAATCATATTATATATTTGTGAATACAATTTTTATTACAATTATTTAGTTTATATTTGAACATATTGTAATTGTTTATTTATTTGTGATACAATGTTTATTGCAATTGTTTTATTTACTTGTGAATACAATGTTTATTGTAATTGTCTTGTTTATTTGCGAATACAATATTTATTGCAATTGTTTTATTTATTTGTGAATACTATGTTTATTGAATAAATGTTTAACCCCAATTTTAAAGTGGTAAATAAATATCTTACCTCAATTCTGGATAGTAAATAAATGTTATACCCTAATTTTAACGTTTTATAATATAATATTTTATATAATAATTATTATTACAAATACAAGTAAAAATTATATTTATTAGAAAAGAAAATGTAAATTCTAGTATGCTCCAAGTGAAGACGTAGACTTCGATGACTATATCCACCATGTTATTAATTATTTATTAATCACAAAATAATTATAAGAGCTTAGATGACTTTGATGATGATGATAACAGCTTCGGGCACTTTAGCGACTATCTGGTGATGCTGTTTATGATTGCAACAGCTTCGGTGATGTTGTTCACGATGATAGAAGCTCTGGTGATGTTGTCCACGATGATGATAGCTTCGTAGAATCATATAAGAGAACCAGCTTCTCCAAGATGATGCTGAGGCTGCAGGCGATGATTCCAGATCCGTAGTCTCCTTATAAACATAAAAATAGTTATTAATTATACATTTAAATGTGTAGCAACGCATACTATAATATTTTCAGTGATAATATAATAACAGGGTGAGAATAAATTGAAAATAATTTGACAGATCTTTCGAAAATTTGTTGCCAGGCAATAGTCACGAAAGGCCGTAGGGCTTGAGTTTATAAAACAACAACTTTGGTCGTATTCCATTTGCCACTTGGTTCACTTAAATCAGTTCAGATAAATTAGACAACATTATTAAATGAACTAAATTAAACAAACTGATACACTTATTGTTGTGAATTACTTCAAAGTAAATTAGAAACAGTAATTCTAGTATTGGAAATAAAGTAAGCGAAGTAATCCAACGAAATAAATAAGTGATTTGGTCCAGTAAATGTAAGTTAGATTTGATCCAAATGGCAAATGGAATACGCCTTAAAATGGTCTGTATCCAAGCAATTAAACATGAGTTTATGAGGCAAAATTGAATAAATTAATATTAATATAATAAAAATAAATATATCACCACGTCTTTACCTCTTACTGGATGTGGCACTCTGTCAAAACAGATCTCGGTAAGTGATATATTATTTATGCGCGTAAAGTGCGATTACCAACCATCAAGTATGGCCCCCAAAGATGTTAGAGGAGGCAAACAAATTCTGGAGACATTATTGATCATCTGGTGACATTATTCAAGATTGCAACACCTTTGATGACGTTTTACACGTTGATGACAGCTTCGAAGATATTGTTCACGAGTACTGCAGCTCAGGTGACTTTGTCAGAGATGACTACCGCTCCGGTGATGCTGTCCACGATGATGACAGCTTGATAGATGTTTCTCACGATTATCACAACTCCGGTGACATTACCAAGGGTGATTGGAGCTCTGGTGATGTTGTCCACGATGATGATAACTTCATAGTATCATATAGTGCACCAGCTTCTCCAAGATGATGCTGCCGCTGCAGAAAAAAAATAAATTAATATAATAAAAATATATATCATTACGTCTTTAACTCATTACTGGATGTGATACTCTGCTGAAGCAGATCTTGATAAGTGATATATTATTTTTGCGCGTGAAGTGCGGTTACCGACCGTTAAGTCATGTCCCCTAAAGATACTAGTGGAGACAGAACCACAGGGGTAATTTTAATATATAAATAATATTAACAAACAATAACTATAATAACTGTATTTAATTTATTTTCATTAGAATGTTTACCTGCAATTGTGTGAAATTCACTTATAAAAACAAGCGCAGGGCGACACTCCCTTCCTTTCTTAGCTTTAAATTCGTTTTCAGTTCTTACATACAGTGTTTAACTGCAAATGTGTACAATTCACTTTCAAGAACAAGCGCAGGGTAACACTCCCTTCCATTCTTACCTTTTTGTTTCATTTTCAGTTACTGCATTGTGTGGACTTTTCTTTCATATACAAATGCAGACTATCGCTTTCATCTATTATAAACTTTGTATATTCGTTATTAGATTCGTTGTTAGGAGTAAGCGTGAGTAATTTGAGATGTTTTACGCATATTTTATGTACGTCGAAGAAAGAAGATAAATGATAAGTGAATAGGAGTGATTGGATAGATGTGATTGAAGGTTTGTTGTGTGATAAATGATATCGAGTATAATAAATAAATGAGTTTATATGCAGTGATATATGAATGTGGTAAAAGTGAGGGTGGTGTGTTTGGATGAGAATGTTTGACGAGGACTGATTATTTGACGAATGTAATGAGTGAATATTTTATGAATAATTTTAGGGCTCGTGCTACCCTATTTGATGGGATATAGCGTGATCGTATGTATGTATGTATGTTTGTATAACTGTATTTTTAGTGCTAATTCAAACTAAAAATTGTTTTACTACATATTTCAGTATGCAAAGGTTTCAAATTATCAATAAAGTTAATATTGACATTACAAAATTAATGAGTTTTATTTTAACATATAAACAGATTATTCTTTTAAAATAAGCTTACTATTCCAGTTTAGTTCTTTTAGGGTCTTCAATCGTTATTTGTTTTTGTACCTCAACTACAGCTTGTAAAATATGACAAATGTACTGTCAATTTACAATTGATATATTGTCAAATTGAACCCTTTGTCATGGAAAATACACATGAAATTTAGATTGATTGAAGCATAAACAAAAAATGTTTGTATCGGTTCTCACAAAAAGAAAACGAATTTATATGATTAGAAAAAACTGAATCTTACATCACAATTTCAGAAACAGGAACACAGAGGACACAGATGTCCTCAGGCTGAAACAAAATTACTTTCGAAGTATTTGCGAGCGCTTAAAAGAACTTAATCTTCGTCAACTGTACTCAATTCTCTTGTCTGTTATTTTCGGCAGCGATACGCATAGTATAATATTTCAGTTTGCTAAATAAAAGAAAAAAATAAATATATCATCAAGTCTTTTACCCATTACTGGGTGTAGCACTCTGCCGAAGCAGATTCTGGTAAGTGATATATTTATGCGTGTGAAGTGCGTTTACCAGCCGTCAAATCTTTATGTTAGTGGTGGGGAAGCCACAGGGATAATATTTAATTTGGTGAAAATGTTTTGTCGACTGTGGGGATCGAACCAAGGTTCTTAAGATCCACAGGATGACCCGATACCACTGAGCCACTACCTCATTTGGTAAATGAAATAAAATAATAACAACTTATTTGTAGATATCACCACCTTATAGGATGTGGTATTCTGCCGAAGTAGATACAGTTATGTGCTTGTAATGCGGTTACCAGCCGTCAAAACTTAAAGATGTTAGTAGAGAGGGAACTACAGGAGTAATTTGAATGTGGTGAAAATTGTTTGTGGACTGTGGGAATGGAATA
The DNA here is from genome assembly GCA_911728475.2 of Pterostichus madidus. Taxonomy (NCBI): domain Eukaryota; kingdom Metazoa; phylum Arthropoda; class Insecta; order Coleoptera; family Carabidae; genus Pterostichus; species Pterostichus madidus. The sequence continues at coordinate 459,211 of OU452304.1, forward strand.
CACGTTCACAAATGCACAGTCCGACTCGATACTGAGCCAACTACCCTATACAAAAAAAATGATTTAATTATTAATTTATTTGAAATGATGTTATTAATTAATAAAAGGAAAAATCAAATAAGTTCTTCTTGTTCTCGAATTTTACACATATATTTGAAAAAAAAAACTTAAATTGTAATTTATAATTTCATGAAAAAAAAAATTTAATTATGACTTGATAATGAATCAGATTGGTTTAGAAACATCGTCGTCTTCTTTAATGAACTTCATTAAATCCATGAAAATCAAGAACTAAGAGAATTATTTTTTTACTTAATTGATCTACATTGTTTTTCTTGTGACTAAAAATGTGAAATTAGCAATTTTTTAAACATAATTAAGTTATGATAGATAGAGCTAAAAGTTTCAAATAATAAATATAGATATTAAAGTCGTCTTTACATACAATATTTAAAATTGATCAAAACCGTTTCGTCTTCGTTATAGTTAGACTTTTATATTTCTGTTATATTCTATTATTAAATCTTGTTTCCAAATCGATTTACAAGAGTGCTCGGATATAAAACAAGTGCTTGACCGTCGCGGACCATTTGTTTGCGCCATACTACGGATTATTCATTCTATGCTGGACAAAGTATTTTTCCGTCTTTTTCGTCTGTTTCTTAAGCCCCACGTGGAAGAAAAAGCTTACATCTTTATTAGTATATTTAACCTGGATTTGTAGACGACCTAAATTTAGTTGAAATGTGATTCATGCCAGAAAAGTAATCACTATCTCGAGAATTTATAATCAAATGAAACCAATGCCTGTGAATTTGAGAACCCTGTTTGATTCCCACAGCCGACAAATAATTTTCACCATATTAAAACTACCCCTGTGGCTTATCCTCCACTAACATCTTTGAGGGCCGTGATTTGATGGCTGGTAACCGCACTTCTCGCGCAAAATATATCACTTACCGAGATCTGCTTCGGCAGAGTGCCACAGCCAGTAAAGGGTAGAAGGCAATAGTTTTCTGTTTATAGATATTTTAAGAGTATATTATGTACCATGAACTGTAAGTGACAGTTTTTAGGTCAAGAACATAGTTTGGGATATCGAGGCCTGAAGGGTCGAGATTTCCTAAATATTCGCGACCTAAAATAATCACTTACAGTTCGAGGTTAGTAAACTATTTTTTACAATACTTGCACTAATAGAAGGAAAAGAAAAATGGGTTTCAAAATTGACAGCTGTCAAATTATTGTCAATATGAACAGGACCTTGATATGTAATATTTACTTACTGTTCACGGTGGACAGTAAGTAAATATTAACGTCCTGATGTAACCATGAAAACCACTGTGCAATAAAAGTTCCACTTACTGTGTTTAAATTTTGTCATTAATACGGAATTTACAGTACCTAAAAGTATTGTAAAAAAATAAATTTTAATCTCTTTTACAGTAAACTGTAGTGATGTTTTAAAAATACAAATTGAAGACAGCGTGATTTAAATGCACGACACCAATTGTAGTGTAGGGAAAGAACAAATTACAAACGATTTAATATTTTGTCCACAACGCGCAAATCGTAGTTCTCTACTGTCAAGATTCTGAAAGCTATTGGGAATAAATGAGTCGTGCCTGGTTTACAAAGCTTTTTCCAAAGCTCTAGAATATTTTTCAACTTGATTTTTTCTTATTTAATTAATTTTTTATTAATGTGCTTTGAAAACTACTTGTATAGGCCTAAAAAATTATATTACAAGTATTAAAAAACCGCAAAGTACGAAAAAATGTACTAAATTATCTACATACCTCTGAAATACAATTCGTCCTTTGTCCTCGGTTGAAATGGATACGTTTTAGACGAGTTTAATATGGCCTCTTACCCCTGTAAATAAATATAATCAATTAATAAACGAGTAATGAAATTTTTCGATGAATAAAACAAAAATTCTAATTAAATTATTGCTCAATGAAATATGATGTAGATGAAATGAAAGCCTACAGCTATGAGGTTTGGGGTTTAAATTGAATTTATCACTTCCACCCCCAAATTAGGGTAAACGCAGCAATATAAAATAATTATAAATTTCGTAATGTACATGGGTCATACCATATCAAATAGGATAGAATTTTACCGGGTATATCCAAATTGATTAAAATTGTCGAAAACTGTATTTTTTAAGTAAAACGATTTTTTATTTGTCAAAAATTGCGGTTTTTAAAAGTTAGCCCCAGGCGGAAATATGCATTCAGGCGGCATGCATCTAATTTGGAATGTCTCAAATGCAATAAAACATATGAAAATGCGTCAATGGTATTCAGGCAAGAAATGCAGAAAATAATATAAAAGCAAGAAATAAAACTATGACTATAAAAGTTTTTAAGGATATTTCTATTACTAAACATTTATTCAGAAAGCTTTTATCTCTACTTACAGTTAGCAGATGATGAGCTTACTAAGTTCTTAATGTCCTTTTTGTTCTTTACTTGTAAGTTTATTTATCATAACCTTGTTTTCATTGTTGAGTTTATATCTGAATAACATAATTAGAAAGATACTGCAATTCTGTTACATGAACATTATTTTATTCCTCCTAATCTAGAACGTTTACATTTTAGTAACAAAAATAAAACAACATCAGTGTTATTATTAAAAAATTGATCGTTTTAGTGTGTATACATAGTACTTTGGTCACATGTCGTGTTTTACAAATATACTTGAGGATATGGGGCAGTATAGTTCAACACATTCTGTTCTAGATTTACTTATAAACATTTCGTTAATATGTCTTAAAATTAAATAGACAATTCATGTTTATTTATTCAAATCATAGAAAACAAATAATGATCATTCTACTATCTATCTTACAAAAGTTTTAGCTTAGAACATCGGTACAAATTTAAAATAAAATAAATAAATATATCATCACGCCTTCTACCCATTACTGGGTGTGGCACTCTGCTGAAGCAGATCTCGGTAAGTGATATATTTTGCGCGTGAAGTGCGGTTATCAGTCGTCAAATCACGGCCCCCAAACATGTTAGTGGTGGAGGAGCCACAGGGATAGCTTTTTCAAATTATGAAAATTTGTCGCCTGTGGGAGTCGAACCAGGGACCTCAGGATCCACAGGCCGACTTCATACCACTGAGCTAGCCATCCCAAATTTGATAATTATTATTGGAAGCGATACCGAAAAATAACTATTTTCCTGCCGATTAGGAGCAAAGTTAACTAGCTTTTAAGCTACAATGAAATATAAGTGACAGTTTTTAGGTTAAGAATATAGTTTGAGAAATCGAAGTCCGTAGGATCGAGATTTCCTAAACATTCGCGACATCAAAAATCACTTACAGTTCGAGGTTAGTAAGCTATTTTTTACAATACTTGCACAAATAGAAGGAAAAGAAAAATAAGTTTAAAAATTGATAGCTGTCAAATTGTTGTCAAAATAAACAGGACCTTGACATGTAATATTTACTTACTGTTCACGGTAGACAATCAGTAAATATAAAAGTCCTGATGGAACTATGGAAACAACTGTGCAATAAAAGTTGCACTACCTGAGTATAATTTTTGTCAATAATAGGTAACTTTCAGTACAAGTATTGTAAAATGGTATTTTTTACAATACCTGTACAAATATAAGAAAAAGAAAAATAGGTTTCAAAATAAACAGAACATTGATTTACAATATTTACTTACTGCCATCGGTGGATGGTAAATACATATTATAGTCCTGATGGAACCATAGAAACCAATAGTGCAATAAAAGTTCCACTTACTGTATTTAAATTTTGTCATTCATGGATACCTTACAGTACAAGTATTGTAATATAGTTATTTATGTACCAAGGGTGAAAACAAGCGTTTCTGTCCCGTGGCATGATTATTATTAGCATGAGACGCAAAGAGCCCAGGGCTAATAACATGCTCAGGGTCAGAAACGCTAATTTCACCCGTGGTACATACAATATTTTATGCACAACAAAATAACATTTAATTATATGTTCAAAAGATAAAAGTAGTTTAGTTTTTTATATATATATTTTCTTTCATATCGTTATTTGTTTATATTGGTTACGTGTATAGAAACGCTGAGTTATGTTTTGTTTTTAGGTGTGATTGACGTTTGACAGTTGTGTAAATGTAACTGTTTTCTTTTTCTATTTATAGTTAAGGACAAGCCTGGTAAGCTACCTTAACTTCTACTCTTCTACCGAGAGAACCCTCCTTTTATTTCTTTTGGATAAATGAAAAATAAATGGGTGAAATTTGATGAATGTAAGTTTGGTACGTGGAATGTTAGAGGTTTAACTGGTAAAGAAAATGAATTGATGAATGTCATGCGTGTGTATAATGTAGATGTTTTGTGTGTCAGTGAGACTAAAAGGAAAGGATGTAGTGAGGAAGAAGTGGATGGATTGTTTTGCTTGTGGTCGGGTGTTGCTGAGAATGAACACGCGAAGCATGGTGTTGGTGTGCTTGTTAGTGAACGAATGAAACCGTTTGTGAGAGAATATGGTTGTACTTCATCGAGAATTCTTTGGCTGAGATTAAAGGTAGGCTTTCATAGAATCTTCGTTGTGTCAGTTTATGGTCCAACCGAATCCGAAAATGATCTTGAAAAAGATAGATTTTGGAATTTGTTAGATAGTGTTATTGATTCATGTGATTCAGGTGAAAAAGTTATTGTATGTGGTGATTTAAATGGTTGGGTGGGAGTTAAGAGAAGCATGTCTGGGAATGTATTGGGTAAGTTTGGTGATGCAAGAGTGAATGAAAACGGTAGGAAAATAGTTTCTTTCTGTTTGGAGCGTGATCTCTTTGTTTCCAACTCTATCTTTAAACATAAACTTGCTCATTTGTATACATGGGAGAATATTAGTGAAAATAGACGGAGTATGATTGATTTTATTTTGTATGATGAACGATTGAGAAGTTTAGTTGTAGATACGCGTGTGAAGCGTGGTGCTGAATTGGGTACGAATGACCATTATTTGGTGGTATCGCGTATACGTCTAGATAAATGTTGGAGAATGAGGGTGAAAAATACTAATAAAATGTTTCGTGTGAAATCCAGTGCACTGCAGAATGAGGATGTTAGAGATTTGTTTGTTGAGAAAATAAATGAATCTTTGCCTGTATGTGAACTTAATTTTGAATGCAGCATAAATGATGTTTGGTTCAAATTTAAGGATACAGTTCTTAAATGTGCAAAAGAAGTTTGTGGTGAATGTCGATTAGGTTCTTGTCCAAAAAATGCATGGTGGAATAAAGAAGTTAAAGAAGCGATTGAGGTGAAAAAGAGAGCATACTTGCGATTTCTAAATGTGAAAGATGTGCCTGGAAGTTTACGTGATGAATGCTTGCTGGAATACAAGAGGTTAAATAAATGTGTTAAGAGAGTAGTGAGAGAAAGCAAGGCGCGTTTTGATGATTTGATGAGTGAAAGATTAACTAATGATTTTAGTATGAATAAAAGAATGTTTTGGTTGAGAGTGAAGAGATTGAGAGGTGGTAATGTCAGGGCAGTGAAAGCGATTAAGAGTGCGGATGGTGAGTTATTGTGGAATGAATCAGATGTTACTAATAGATGGTGTGAGTACTTTAGGACTTTATATGGTAGCATTAATAGACCGAATGGTTGTAGTGAAAATGTTAGCGAAAATGTTAGTGGTGATGAATGGGATATAGATGAGAGTGATGTTAGTTTTGCATTGATGCGTCTGAAGAATGGTAAGGCTCCTGGTTTGGATGGTATATCGAATGAGATGTTGAAGTATGGAGGCGAGAGGTTATTTGACTGGTTAGTTTATTTGTTTAGATTTTGTTTAAAACGGTGTGTGGCTCCTGATGATTGGAAATGTGCTATCATTTGTCCTTTATTTAAAGGTAAAGGTAGTTCGAGTGAATGTACTAATTTTCGTGCGATAAGTTTGCTGAGTGTGGTAGGGAAGTTGTACGGGAAGATTCTTATTCATAAGGTACGAACCTTAACAATCTCCAAGTTAAGCGATATGCAAGGTGGTTTTTTGCCTGAGAGAGGATGTGTGGATCAATTGTTTTCTCTTCGTATGATTGTTGAAAAGTCACTTGCTAAGAACAAGAAGGTGTTCTGTGGCTTTCTCGATCTTAAAAAAGCATATGATAGTGTTCATCGTGAGACATTATGGAATGTACTGTTACAGTACGGTATAAATGGTAATTTGTTGGGGGCAATTCGTGCGTTGTATGAAGGTAGTGAGGCTGCGGTGAGAGTTAATGGTAGATTGAGTGATTGGTTTTGTATAGACATTGGCGTGAAACAAGGTTGTGGGATGTCTCCGTGGCTCTTTAATTTGTACATGGATGTATTGTTACGAACGGCGTTGAATGGGGTGGATGGTGTACATATTGGTGGTAATGTTGTGCCTGCGTTAGCATATGCGGATGATGTGGTTGTTATGGGTGAATCTGAAGAGCAATTGAGACGAATGATTCTAAATATAAATGAAGTAGGAAAAGATTTAAATTTATTATTAAATGTCGATAAATGTAAAGTGTTAGTGTTTGAAAAGAGCGATTTGGTGACTGATTGTAATGTTTCGGTGAATGGTGTGAGATTGGGTCAAGTGAATGAGTTTTTATATTTGGGTAGTATGTTTTCAAGGGATGGACGTATTGATTGTGAGATTGAAAGAAGAGTATCTGCGGGACGCAAGGTATTGGGTGCTCTGGGAACCTTTGCTCGAAATGTGAATGTATCCAGAGATGCTCGATTGAGTGTGTATAATGGTGTTTTAGTGCCTACATTGATGTATGGTAGTGAATGTTGGGTGTGGATGAAGAAACATGAACGTCGTATAACTGCTGTGGAAATGAGGTATTTGCGGGGTGTGTGTGGTTATACTAGAAGAGATCGTGTCCGGAATACATTGGTGTATGATGAGTGTGAAATTGAGAAGAATGTAGTTAGAAAAGTAGGTATAAGTCAGTTGAGATGGTTTGGGCATGTTGAACGTATGTCGAATGAGAGATTAGTGAAACGGGTATATGTTGGTGAAATTGAGGGTGAAAGATTGCGTGGGCGACCTATGAATAAATGGATGAATATGATAGAAGGATTGTTGCGTGAACGAAAGTTTCCGAGTACGAGGAACAAACGTGCTTGTATGAAAAGAATTATGAATGTGGATGAAGCAAAAGTGGTGTGTCAGGATAGGAACGTTTGGCGAAGATTAATTGCGGAATGAATCTGATGATTTCAGAAAAGCGTAGGGTTTTAGATTTTAGTTTCGTTGTTTAGTAATTTCATTAGAGTGTTTACCTGTAATTGTGTGAAATTCACTTTCAAAAACAAGCGCAGGGACGACACTCCCTTCGTTTCTTATCTTTTTTATTCTTTTCTGATCTTACATTGAGTGTTTAACTGCAATTGTGTGGAATTTACTTCCAAAAACAAGCGTAGAGCGACACTCCCTTCCTTTCTTATCTTTTAATTCGTTTTCAGTTATTACGTAGTGTTTAACTGCAATTGTGTGAAATTCACTTTCAAAAACAAGCGCAGGGCGACGCTCCCTCCCTTTCTTATCTTTTTGTTTCATTTTCAGATACTGCATTGTGTGGTCTTTTCTTTCATATATAAGTGCAGACTATCGCTTTCATCTTTTCTAATCTAGTAGATTCGTTGTTAGTTTCGTTATTAGATTCGTTGTTAGGAGTAAACGTGAGTAATTTGATTTTTTTTTTTTTTTTTTTTTTTTTATGCATATGTTATGTACGTTGATGAAAGAAAATGAATGGTAAGTGAAAAGGAATGATGTGATTGAAGGTTTGTTGTGTGATAATAATTTCGAGTGTAATAAATGTATGAGTTTATATGGAGTGATCTATGAAAGTGGTTGAAGTGAGGGTGTTATGTTTGGATGAAAATGTTTGACGATGACTGGTTGTTTGATGGGTGTGATGAGTGAATGTTTTATGAGTGATTTTAGGGTTCGTGCTACCCCATTTGTTGGGATATAGCGTGAAGATATGTATGTATGTATGTATGTAAAAGATTCAAATATGTAAGTAGGTTATATGTCAAAATGGTATTTTGTAAAATCAAATATTCACTAAAAACAAAAATTGTCATTTTATTTGTATATTCATAGGAATTATTTTTGTATGGCCCTAGGGCCAAAAAGAAGCGTTTAAGCCCGCTTTTTAGGGCTAAAACACATTAGTTTCGGCTTTGTTGTGCATAAAAGTTATTTAAGATAAAGATGCATTTTTTTCTATAGTAATCTGTCCCTAATCGGCATTAATTAAAATCAATCATCTATGTTAATTTTAATTATCAGTCTTTAACTATTGTTTGTACTTTTTCATTAGCAAAAATAACTTTTCAGGTGCGTAATAATTAAATATATTCCAAGATCGTTAATTGAGAAAATATCAAAGTTGTATATTATTTTAATTAATTCTTAACCTAAATTTCGGTTAATTAATACATCAAAGCGCGGCTATCCAACTGTACATTATGTTGTTTATTATTTCTTCAATCGAAAATATTCAAGGGATCGTTAGTAAACCAATTTTATTTAAGAGTGAAAGCAGAAAAGAAATTAAGGTCATCATAAATTTAAAGGGAGCGATGTCTTTAACGCCTTTAGCGGTAATTTGCAGATAACGTAGAGTTCTCCGTTGGCTCATTATGACATGCGGAAGATGACGAAAAAGCAGGAAGTTTAAGATTTATTTCACATCTTTGCAAAGAAAAATATAAGTTCATAACAGCGCAAAAATGTTGGAAGTATGCTCTGTAAAGATATTTCTACTGATTTTTGTTCAGGGGGGTTATACTACAACCCCTGATTTTGTAGATTTGTTTCAGATATACAGGCTGTTGATAAAGTAAGCGTGCAACGTTTAACCGTTGATAGGAATGACCACGTGGATAGTAAATCTGGCAACATTTTTTTTTACATGCTTTCTATAAAAACTGGAGGTTCTTAAAATTGACCAATTACGTTAGGTTTGAATATTTAGTAAAAAAATTAATAGTTATAGGGTGAAAACAAGCGTTTCTGGCCCGTGGCATGATTGTTAGCACGAGGCACAAGGCGCCGAGGACTAATAACATGCTCAGGGTCAGAAATGCTTATTTCACCCGTGGTATATACAATACTTTATGCACAACAAAATAACATTTAATTACATCTCCAAAAGATTAAAATAAAATGATATTTTGCAGAATCAAGTATTCATAATGATCAAAAATTGTCATTTTATTTAGGTATCCATAGGAATGATTTATTTTTGCCCCTAGTGTAAAAATGATGTGTTCAAACCCGCTTTTTATAGCTAAAACACATACTTTTCGGCCCGGTTGTGCATGAAATAATTTTTTACAGTTTTTTTTGTTTGGAAATTCGAGCGACAATTTTCATGTATCCATGTAATGGGTAGAAGGCATGATGATATAATTTATTTTCATAACACTCAGTATTAGAATAAATAGGGTAATAAAAAATAAAATGGCAAAAGTTTGATAGTAATAATACTAAAAATATTATAGTATATAAAGCATTCATAGTTAATGCGTAAAATATGTCAAATATGTGATACATTAAAAGCATGAAATGTATAAAAAAGAAAATACAACGAGAACAAGATTTTTGTTTTATAAGTTGATAAATGTCTTTTGTAAAATAAAAGCTTACCTTTAGAGCTTTCACCCTAATAATATAAGAAAAAAATATAAGAAGTATTTGTATCTGTATTCTTTTCATATGTTTCCTTTTATCGAGACAATTAAAATAGGTATTTTTTTTTAGAACACGAAGAAACTGTAATTATATAAAATAAATAAATATATCATCACGCCTTCTACCCATTACTGGGTGTGGCACTCTACCGAAGCAGATCTCGGTAAGTGATATATTTTGCGCGTGAAGTGCGGTTACCAGTCGTCAAATCACGGCCCCCAAACATGTTAGTGGTGGAGGAGCCACAGGGATAGCTTTTTCAAATTATGAAAATTTGTCGCCTGTGGTAATCGAACCAGGGACCTCTGGATTCACAGGCCGACTTCATACCACTGAGCTAGCCATCCCATAATGATTAATAATTTAATATTACTACTACTTTATTTATATTATATAGGAAAGACAATGGTAAAATATTACTTAGACAAAAGAATAAATAGGTAATGTATATATGTTTTGTTTTCAATTTCCCTAATGAAACAATGTTTACCTCAGTATTTTCTTTTGAAAATATTTATCCAATTATTTCTAAAAAAAAGCTATTTACCTAAATCCTACTTAATTTTTCTTTTGTTTATTTCCTCATCCAAACCGCAAACACAAATTCTCGTGGTAGCAAAAGGCCTAATTAACATTAGTATTCGAACAAGAATCCAAGATCCCTTATTTAGATGTATAGATGTTCTCTTGTTTTACTAATTAGCTAAAATTACAAAGTGTTATTGTCTTCGGGGTTGCTATTCTATTATCAAGAAAGCTTTTTATATTTAATTAGTTATTTATGAAAACATTGAAGGAATATTTTCATGCATTTTACAATATTAGCACACAAGAAAGCACTTTTCCCATTCTTGCTCAAACCACTTAAACTTCGAACTTGAGTGGAGAGAATAATCGCTTTCCCATCTAGTTTGACAAATAACGATTATTTTTTAAATGTTTTTCAGATTTTGTTAATTCTTAATAAAGTAGAAAAAAATTTAGTTTATTTGAATCTAAATTGCGATATAATTAAATTAGGAAAGCAGCAATATTTGGCGCACAAAATACCAAATTAAGGATATAATTTTAATTTGGTGAGTCAATTTTCTTGCGAGTATTTGGCTTCAGGAAGGAAATGATGAGTTAATGAACATAATGAGACTTTAATATGAGAAATAAGGAACGTATTAGCAAAAAGTCGGTTGTAGAATTTGCGTGGAATTTACAAACGAAAAGAACAGAATGTTTTATTTGAATTTTAAAAGAAGGTAAGTAGCTTTTAAACCTTGTAAAGTATAAAATATTTACCAAAGCTCTTTCAAATGGAAGCTTTTTTTCTATCTACCCACATCATGTTACTTGGATGCTCCGTTACAATGCAATAAATAAAATGTAAATAATATATTTTTTGCGTCAAATTATTTACATAAATTTAAAGTAAATGTATTATAAACAGTATTAAAACAGTGAAGAGCTCTTACACACTTTTATGTGTACAAAAATAGTACCCTGGAACCCTGGTTCGACTCCCACAGGCGACAAACAATTTTCATAATTTCAAAAGCTACCCCTGTGGCTCCTCCACCACTAACGTCTTTGGGGGCCATGATTTGACGACTGGTAACCGCACTTCACGCGCAAAATATATCACTTACTGAGATCTACTTCGGCAGAGTGCCACACCCAGTAATGGGTAGAAGGTGTGATGATATATTTAAAAATAGTATATTAAAGAACAAGTTTCATAAGGCAATTTGTTAACGCACGAGTCCAAATTTGGCAAACGAGCTATAGCTATTTTGACCCTCAATTGCATATGCTCCAGGCAGAATATCAAATGTATACATTGCCTAGACAATATACAAAATTACAAATGGAAAAATTGTAATATTTACCAGTTATTTGTATATTAAAACGCATTCTTGGTGAGGTTAGCACTTCTGACAAACAAATTCTAAGCCCGTAGAACACATGATCCACGTACGCAAGCCGTTATACTCGATTTTAGCTCAAATCATTCCCAATTTCATACATATCATATTGCACATATGTATTCTTTGCTCGAATTATAAAAAAAACTCACCCTCGCCCCCTCGAATACACACTTTTTATTTGCTTCAGGCAAAATAGGCATGATTTAATACTGCATTTCATACTTTGCCGGTGAATACGTCGAACGAACCACAACTATGAAATTATGTAAGAGAACTAAAGATACAATGATTCGCTTGCATTAAAAACAGTTGTGTAATTGCGTAAAATAAGTTACTATTGCGTTGCGTCATAATTACGAATTAAATTAATTTGTAACTGGAGCAATCAGAATACGAGATTTCATTGCCAACCTGTAGATCGAAATTATTTGTTAGAATTTATATGACTGTGAATTGTTATAAGTATTATATTTCTGTATGTTATACCTCCCTCTTTGTATAAGCAAAGCTTAAAACAAATATATATTATTATTATTATTATTATTAATTAATTTGGAAAGATGTTTGGATTTACTCTGTAACAAAAATTGCAAAATATAGCAATTGCTAAGACCCCAAATAACAATGGTTGCTATCAAAATGACATGTTGGCAATTGTTATATTTATCAAATTTTTGTTACCGAATAGAGCCAAATATTTAAAATGTTAAACAGCACTAAAATAAATTAAACATTAAAAGTAAATAATTTAATTATTTAATTAGAAATTACTGTCACCTACACATTATTTTTTCCTTTGATCTATATGAAATGTAAACCAAAATTTTCGTTAAAGGGTACTTCCTGTAAACCTTGAAACTTTGCGAATGTGTTTAAATTGCCTGTGGCACTTATTAAAAGGATTATAAACTGTGGCAGAGATGCTTATAACTTTGTAAATTTTAGTAATCTTCATTTTAAATCAATTTAGCAGTTTTCAATCCATAATCCAGAACCGGGTAATGGAATAAATGGAAGTGTACGATATATTAAACTAATCCTCAACCAAAACAAAATATATCATCACGCGTTTTACCCATTACTGGGTGTGGTTCTCTGTCAGAGCAGATCTTGGTAAATGATATACAGAGTGATCAAAAGGAAACAGTTGGCAATACAATTCCGGTGATCTTTTTATTCCACAGTTGACACAACGCTAGGTAAAGGCGGAAATACTATTTGACAGTTCTAATAAATACAAATAGGTTATGTCAGGAGTCTGACAGCTAATAGGATTTTGACTTTTTAAGTAATAGAAATACTTTAGATTATTATTGTTATTATTATTTAAATTTGAATTGTCAAATGTCACTATGTCAACAACAAGAAATTAATATATGTATCAGGCTTACCAATTTCAAGTGTTTTTTTTTATTGCCAACTGAAACAATTCCTTTTGATCACTCTGTATTTATGTGGGTGAAGTCAAATCACAGCTTCCAAAGATGTTAGAGGAGGGAGAGCCATAGGGGTGATTTCAATGTGATAAAAATTGTCGGTGGTGAGAATCGAACCCTGGTTTCCAAACTCCACAGTCCAACTCGATATCACTGAGCCACCTACCCCAAAAAGAAGATTTATACTAGCGTTCAATTTTTAATTTAAATTTGCACACTTTTCACTGTAATAAAAATTGTCAAACTTTTTAACTTATTACGCACCTGATCAAAAATATACTTATAAATATTCATTGTAATAAAAAAGAGGTACAATCAAAATTACAAAGGATGGAATATAAAAAAGTACTTGAATTAAAAATATAAATACGTATACGTTTGACAATTACAGAATTTTTAAACCAGGATAACACAGTTACAAATAAAATACTTTGTTTTTTTTTCCTGATAAATATTGAAATGGAAATTATGTAATTGTCATGTTTGAAATGGTCATAAATTACTATGTTTTATTATATTCGTTTTTTGATTTGTACATATTATAAATACTTCACAGTATTTAATGTTAATTTTAATTAGGTATAAATTTGGGGCTAAAATAGTTCCTTAAAAATATCAAAAATACTTAATATTATTTCATTTTTCATCTTTAGAAAAAAATAATAATTAGTACAAAAAAACGTACCTAAGAATAATATAATTATTGTAAACGTAAAAACGTACATTTTTTTCTGTCAAATTACTATTAATTAATGAAAATATTGTAAAAGAAGTTTAAGAAATTTGTGTGTGCTGTATTAAGATGCACACTTTCCAGAATGAATTTTACACATATCTTAATTCGAATCTCACTCGTAAATCTATTAACATTAACAAGAGTTAAAAATTCATTTCTTCAAACTTACAGCCATTGTTTCTACCTTTACCATAACAAATATCACATCTTTTATTCTATACAAAAAAAAACAATAAATATTTTACTTTATGATTCATACTCTTTCATATTAATCTTTGATAGTTCTAAGCTTTTTCTTCTGGAAAAGAGTAAAGAACTGTTTTCGGATCGAGATTGTGGGTGTTGCTACTGGCAGTGTCTTTTTTTTGTCACTTTATTTCATATATAAATTTTTGGGGTTTTTAAGTCTCTTAAGTTACTTTACACTTTGGTTTCGTTGATCATAGAGTCTGAAAATAAAGGATGGCTATAGTTATGTATTCAGCACTTACGGTATAGGGGGCCTACAGCTTATAGTGGAATTGAACCACACGGATACAGTCATATTTTGCCGATATTTATTTTATTTATATATTTGTTACTCTGCACAACAGGAACTTAATCTCAATTACAGTAGCTTATATCCAAATCCAAATCACTCAGGTACAATCGTATTTTTGGATATAATAATTAGAGAGTTAGGTGCAAATTGATGTCTCATTTTTTCCAGTGACAAAAATGGTTTTTCTAATAGATTATGTCATGATAAACATGAGATAAAGAAAATTAGATTTGGGAACGGGTGGAGACTATAGATGTCGCCGATGTGAATGAGCCGATTTTAAGGGTGGTTGTTGACATGTTTTTTATAGGTTAATTTTCAGTTGAAATTATAGACTTTGGTATAATAGCATGCGTTTGGGCAAAGATCACTGCGCCAAATACAAAATGAACTATTTTTTTGTGGCGAGATTTGAGAAGAATGGTTCTTTTCAAATCTTGTTGGGCGATCATGCGCGACAAAACTGGTCAAAGTAGGCAAATTTTATGGTGTCGTGTGACATATTACTACTTGTTCACAATAAATACATGACAAAAAAATGTTGACAGAAATGATTGCTGGTTGCTCATTGGTGACAGTAGCTCTGAAAGTGGATTGGTGTAGGGATCAACAACCACACTTAAAATCGGCGCATTATCATCGGCGCCGTGTATAGTCGCCACCCGTTCCCAAATCTAATTTTAATTTTTTCATGTTTATCATGATATAATCTATTAAAAAAACAATTTTTTTCACTGGACAAAATGAGACATAATTTTGCACCCTAGCTCTCTAACTATAAGTTAAGTCAGTGAGATTTGAACACACGACCTCTTGCTTGTCAATTAAGAAACGCAAGTTTTACCTTACTTTTATGCACTGAGCTACGATTGCCTGTGATGTGTACAACATGGGTAAAATGCAGATTTTCTGTTTTGCTACTTTTTGCCTAGTTAACAATTAACTATTATTTTGTAGGTTACGTTAGGTATTCCTTTTTTTGTTGTACAAAAACGTAATTTTTGTATATTTTCCGAACAGATTAAAAGAGATGTAATAATCCTACCTTATTGGAAGCATCATCAAACCAGCGTGGATACGACATCAACCAAGACATCCCCGTTGAGAATCTTCTCCTCTTCGTCCACCGTGCTCATCTCCAGGAGCACAGTGTGTTGCTCCAGGTCAGGGTCGGTAGTCTCAGGCGTTGGTGGTGGTGACGAGCCAGCGTGGCGCGTGACCGGCGGCGTGGTGGTGGATGGAGACGGGAGCGTGGCAGCGGCCGAGGAACGGCGACGTGTGCTGCACGCGCAAGAGCGGCGGCGCCGGGGTTGGCGGCGTCTGGTGCCGCGTGCCCACGGAGATGCTGCTGGGAGACTTGGAGCTAGCGCAAAGCGACCACTTGGAGAACGGACGCAAGGTGGTGCTCTCCATCCCTCCGCTGGAGTTGCTCGCGCTGTTACCTAAGCCGTGAAGAAACAGTCATATTCATAAGAAGTCAGTGTGTGCTTACAGAGAGATAGATTCATAAAACGAATTATTCTCGACAGTTCTTTAACACACCAGTTCTCACAAGAGTTTTCGATTTAAATTTAAATATTTTACCGGCAATTCTTAGCAAAATTGCATTAAAAATTGAGCTCCTCTATTTTCCGTGTAAATGATGACCTCGGCATTTTGAGGCCCCTATCAATCCAAGGGCCCTGGGCTCGTGTCCCATGTGCCCTTATGGTAAAGACGGCACTGATGGTTGTTGTCCTATTTTGACTGTTTTCTGATTTGAAATTTGCTTGAAAACATTAACAGATTTCATATATCTATGAATACGATAATATACTCGTCAAGAAAAACTTACTTTCTGCAATAGTATTTTCTTTAAATGAATGAAGAAAGACTACTTACTGTTAGGGTCGTATAAAAAATATAAATTACAAACGCTCTTTCCACATAAAACCAAAAATTTATGTTATTAAAAAAATCTTGTATTAATTGGCTTCAAATTTTATCTATTCATTAGCAATATATTAAAATATATCTAATTAAAATTTCACTTAATTCTCTTGCATACAACACGAGAAATGTAACTTTAAAGTCAGTATACTTAACTGTTAATATATGCCGTGTAACAACAAAACTAACGTTTGTTAATCAATTAAAATGCTTACTAATTCCATATTCTGTCAAGCCTAGCTTATACCGGAGACGTTCTTGGTTAGTTTACAAACAAACTATCCAAATTCTGTTTCCATATCCACTTACACCTTCGTATAATGTAGTCACGAAGTTTACTCTGTCAAAGATTTGTTTACATGTCGTTGAACTGAAACATGCTCTTCAGTTTTCATCGAATCAATACCATAACCGTGAATTTTATAAGTTCCTGTTCTAGGTAATTTATCAGAATAGCTTTTGAGTTTATTTATATTACCAGTTTCATTTAGGAATCCTTTGGAAAGTACTTAAACAGCATTGAAAGGATTTCATTTCAAGAGGAACAATTATGTCAAGTGATTTTATTTTGAATAAATTAGTTGGAGTGTATTTTTTATAATGAATTAAAAAAAAAATACTAATAGGATTGGATTTTATATTTTTAGTTGTCAAATTTCTCAAATTCATTTAGAGAAAATAAAAGATACAGAGAACGTGTTAGAAAGTAAAGTTTCCTTATCATAATTGAAAGAAAAAAGTGATACTTTTCATCCCTATGGAAGGAAAGTAAAAATATATCCATGGCAATTGGAAAACAATGTTATTATTTAAATAAATATATCAAGTCTTGTACCCATTACTGGGCGTGGCACTCTGCCGTAACAGATCTCGGTAACTAATATATTTATGCGCGCAAAGTGATGTTACCAGCCCCCAAAGATGTTAATGGAGTGGGAGTCACAGGGGTAATTTTAATGTGGTAAAAATTGTCTTCTGTGGTAATCGAACCGAGGTTTTCAAATCTACAGGCCGTTTTCATACCTACTTCATAAAAAAAAAATATATATATCATCACACATCCTACCCATTACTGCCGAAGCAGACCTCGGTAAGTGATATATTTTACGCGTGAAGTGCGCTTACCAGTCGTCAAATCACGACCCTCAAAGATGTTAGTGGTGGAGGAGCCAGAGAGGTAGTTTGTTTTGAAATTATGAAAATTGTTTGTCGCCTGTGAGAATCGAACCAGGATTCTCAGGATCCTCAGGCCGATTTTATACTACTGTGCTATCCACTCCATAACGGTATTATTAGACAGGTAATACATGAAGTTCGAATTTCTGAAAGTTTTACTTTCTCACAGGATAGAGAATAGTATGTGTACATTACGTACCATGAACTGTAAGTGACAGTTTTTAAGTCAAGAATGTAGTCGGCCCTTAATTTCCTAAACATTCGCGACCTAAAAAAAATCACTTGCAGATCGAGGTTAGTAAGCTATTTTTTACCACACTTCCACAAATAGAAGGAAAAAAGTAGGTTTCAAAATTGACAGATGTCAAATTGTTGTCAAAATAAACTGGACCTTGATATGTAATATTTACTTACTGTTCACGATGGACAGTAAGTAAATATTAAAGTCCTTATGTAACCTTGGAAACCACTGTGCAAAGTTCCACTAAGGGCCAGTTCTTCAATCACCGATGAATGTTAATCATGATGAAATAATAATGGAAATTATGGTATCCATTATTATTTAATAATGATTAACATTAATCGAGGGTAAACCAGCGATTAAAAAACTGGCCCTTAGTGTGTTTAAATTTTGTCATTAATAGGTAACTTACAGTACAAGTATTATTAAAAAAATATATGTATACCTCGTCAAGAAACTATTATTCTTCCTTCAGGTACTGTATAAAATGACATGAAATATTTCACTTCCTTCCCTTAATATACATATAATTATTGTATCAGTTTTATTAAAAGTATTTTTCTCTAAAATTATTTGAGAATATTTGACAATAGGTCCTGTATCAATATCTTTTTGGTATCCTATATCTACGTGCAATGAGATTACAATTAGTATATAGTAACAGAATGTAGCTTATTTAGATTTAGAGGTATACGAGTCATGCACATTAATACTGATCAATAATCCTTACATGTTAATTTTATCACCGCAAGGCCTGAAAATAAATAAATAAGAAAATACAAAATACTTGTAGTGAAAATAGCCTCATTATAGTACTGCTCATTACGTCTACGCTCATAAAGTTTATGAATAAATATAAAAGAAGAATGTATAAGTATAGACTATTAAGTGTAGAAAAGTAAAGTGAAAATACAATGGATATATTTAACAGATATGTCCCTCGACAAAGCATTGTGGTTACTCTGCTTTAGAAGCATCAACTGAATACAGAAACAGGTCAATAACTATTACTTATTCTCTTTAGTACTCCATACATAACATCACGATATATTTCCCGTAAAATGAGGTAGCACGAACCCTAGAATCATACATAAAACATTCTCAAGAGTCATCAAATAATCAGTCCTCGTCAAACATTCTCAGTAATAATATAACAAGAGAGTGAGAATAAATTGAAAATCATTTGACAGATCTTTCGAAAACTTGTTGCCAGGCAAAAGTCACGAAAGCCCGTAGGGCTTGAGTGGCTATTGCCAAATGGCAACAAGTTTGAGAAAGATACTGGAGAATTATTTTCTAATTTATCCAACTCTCGAGTTATATTTAATTAGATTATTTTTTGACTTAGCTGTTGAGGTCGATTCATCCAACTTAAAAAATTTAGAACTGGGTGCATATCGATTGATTACTTATTAATGTATTCTTGGAAGTTGTTTCCAAAATTTGTTGGTGTATTTCTGTATCTATCCCTTTCATCTTTTCTAATCTTGTAGATTCATTGTTAGTTTCGTTATTAGATTCGTTGTTAGGAGTAAACGTGAGTTATTTGAGATGTTTTATGCATATGTTATGTACGTTGAAGAAAGAAAATGAATGATAAGTGAATAGGAATGATGTGATTGAAGGTTTGTTGTGTGATAATGATTTCGAGTGTAATAAATGAATGATTTTATATGGAGTGATCTATGAATGTGGTTGAAGTGAGGGTGGTGTGTTTGGATGAAAATGTTTGACGAGGGCTGATTGTTTGATGAGTGTGATGAGTGAATGTTTTATGACTGATTTTATGGTTCGTGCTACCCCATTTGTTGGGATATAGCGTGAAGATATGTATGTATGTATTTTACTTGACGCGTTGACAGTTTTAAATAATTATTTGACAACTATCTATTATTTGTCACAAACAAAAAAGCACCTACAGAGATTATTCTCGGGAATAATCACAAGAGCTTTATTCTCAGTAATGACAGGATTGCTTAAAACTCATACACGTTACATACAATGAAGCATTTCATTGGTTTTGAGAAACGTCAAAAAATAATCATCCTAACACACCATCCTTATTTCAATCTTATTCATAGTTCTCTCCATATAAGCTTAGATACTCATCTCACTCGAAATAATTCATCACACAATAAACTTTCAATCACATCCAACCAATCACTCCTATATACCTACAATAATGTTTCTTTCGAAGTATTTTGATATTCTCAAATTACTCACAGTCAATCTACTAATAATACAAAGGAAGAGAACGATAATCTTCACTTGTACTTGAAAGGAAATTCCCCACAATTGCAGTTAGAAACTCTATTGTAACAACTAGAAACGAAATAAAAAGATAAGAAAGGAGAAACAATTAAATGTATAAATATATCATAACGCCTTTTACCCATTACTGGATATTGCAGTCTGTTGTAGCAGATCTCGGTAAGTGATATATTTATGCACGTGAAGTGCGTTCAATCACGGCCTCAAAGATGTTAGTGGAGGAAGAGCCTCAGGGGTAATTTTAATGTATAAATTGTTTGTCTGCTGTGGGAATCAAATCGAGGTTCTCAACTCTACAAGCCAACTCGATATCACTGAGCCAGCTCGTCCATTAATCACTGTTTAAATTTTTTTGCCTCCTAGATCCGAACCTGACTTTGTGAAGCAAAACATTGCGGCATCATTCCACGCGTTATTTACACTTTAAAGCATTTCCGCTCGAACAATTGCCAAGCTGTATCGATGTTATACAGCTCGCTTTCTGCGATGTTATTTGGGAAAATACGTTGTTTCGTTGTTTGTGGATAAGAAGTTAAATACAAAACAGTCGATGGTTGCAATTACGTCAAGAGAAAAGATTTTTATTGCATAGAAAAGATATTTATATATGTAAACATAAATATATCATCACGCCTTTTACCCATTACTTGGTGTGGCAATCTGTCGTAACAGATCTCGGTAAGTGATATACTTATGTGCCTAGCTGTCGAAGATGTTAGGGGATGGGAGCCACAGGGGTAGTTGAAAATTGTTTGTCGGCTGCGAGAATCGAACTGAGGTTCTTAAATCCACAGGCCGATTCGATACTACTCACCTACTCCATATTTAAATATATAATTGTAAATTAATTTTTGTCTCAATTTTGTGGGGTAAAATATCAAATGATAGTTGATTGAATAGCTTAAAATATAAATATTCCAGATCTTAAAATCAATTTTAAATAATCGGGTAAATTAAGATTTTAATTTAATTAAAAGTGAAATGGATTTATGAAAATCAAACCTGCTTTTATAAATATTCTTTTCAGGAATCTGAATTGAGAAGATTTAAATTTCCTTCAGGTAATAAGAATGAAATCTGATTTGCGACGAGAATATTTTTAGAACTTTTTAAAATTCTGAAAAATTTGTTATTTTCTAATTTTTAAAATATTATAACGTCAAACATTTGTTTAATTTTGTTTTAATCCCATGGCTATCGATAGTTTTCAGGCAATTTTCATCATTTTCAGATCTAATTTGTGCCGTTACAAAGCATGCAAAATTAATCTTGTGTATTGCTTTAGATAAAGAATTTTATGTCTTAAAATTTTAATTTGTAGCTTTTTGCTTAATATAATTAGGGAAATAAAAATGACAATATTATGATTTTACATGGAGTAGCTAGCTCAGTGGTATCGAGTCGGCCTGTGGTTCCTGAGAACCTCAGTTCGGCTCCCACAACTGACAAACAATTTTCACCACATTAAAATTACCCCTATGGTCCTTCCTCCATTTTAATCTTTGGAGACCGTGATTTTATACACTTCACGTGCATAAATATATTACTTACCGAGATCTGGTACGACAAAGTGCCACACCCCAGAGTAAAAGGCGTTATGATATATTTATTCATTTAATTATTATTGTGTAGAATTCGCATATGACTACCCCTTCACTAACATCTTTAGGCGCCGTGATTTAATGGCTGGTAACCGCACTTCGCGTGCATAAATATATCACTTACCGATATCTGCCCTGGCAGAGTGTCACATCCAGTAATGGATAAAAGGCGTGATGATATATTTATTTATAGTTTATTTTATGATTTCACATGTTAAATCCCAATGCTCATCTTATCAAGCACCATCATGTTTATATTTTCCGTTGTTATTTCTAAATTATTCTTCTAATTTTGGTACCAAATTCGTCTCTAAAATAATTTAGAATTTTTTGACAGCGAAAAAACAAGACTCAGTATGATTAATTAACAAAATCAATTTCAATGTTACAATTTAATGAAACAATTCCAAGGTCAATAACAATAGAATGAAATTTGAAACAAACATACGTGGGTGTCCTTTGTTTCAGAGGATAATCCGATATCCTGCTCCGCAATAGTTGTGTGTTTTATTCTCGGTAACAAAATAAAAGAAAATCATTTGTTCAGAGTATTACCCTCGACGATATTTTAGCAGCAATAATAGGCAGACAAGAATTTTTATTGTTTTCTATTTCAGAATCACTAGAAGAAAGAATGTGGTGATGTCAGCAAAATACAATAAGGTTGTTTTCAGTCCGACGGAATTAATATTAAAGTCAGATGTTTCATAAAATAAAAATATCAAACAAATGAATCCTAAGCCCGTGGCATGCGAGCTCCACAAAAACAAGCCTTTGTATTATAAGTTTTTACAAAAATTTGTTTGATATAATATTTTGTCTGAATTTTATATTTTGGCAATGACTAAAGCATTTGCGATAATACAAAATTTATAAATAACTGTATTCTGTTTCTGCTCTAATAACATTTATTTTAATGCAGACTAAAATATAGTTAGAGTTAATTTGAAATTTAATCCTGTACATACATTAATCTACTGGTTATTCAATACATTCATAATTCCTTTCATACAAGTTCGTCTCATCTTTCCTTTACGCAACAAATCTTCAATTATATCCATGCAATTTTTCCTAGATCGTTTATATAATCTCCCTTCCTTCATTTAAGGGATTTTCAAAAAATCTAATTTTATTTTTTTGCATTTTTCAACTCTTTACACCTTTTAAAGTCACATCCTAAAATATTTTTGAGAAATTCGAAAGTTAAATTAGTATAGAAGAACTTTAATCGCTCGCACGCTCACTAGTGTAATAATACGAAATAAAATTTTAAACGCAATTTTCTCGAAATAAAATTTTTTCAAACGGTGGACAGTTAATCTCCGGATCTACTGAACAGATTTTAATAAATCTTGGCGCGTTTTGTTTATTACACTATTCTACACAATAATTCACCACAATTTGGCCAAAAATATAAAAAATAAAATTTTGGCGCAAGAAAAAAGGATGAAAACTAGGGTCCAATTTTTACATTTTGTTTTAAAAGTCCGCCATTTTTTGTTTTTTACTGATTTTTCTTTAAAGGTGGTGAATTATTGTGTGAAACACCTTCCTTTTTAAAATGCTTTTTGAACATTTTGTTTCTGCCAATCCTGAGATTGACTGTCTGCCATGGGACAAGGATTTTTAAAGGACTGAACTTTGGCACCATTTATAAATTGGACAAAAAGCCAAAAAAATTTAAAAAAACTAATTTTGTACTCTGGAAGGACGCACTTATATTATAGAAAAAGTTGTATGGATATATCAAGTAAAGAAGATGCAAAAAAAATTCTTGATAATTTGCATTTTTAGCCGTCTAATAGGTACTAGTCCCTTAACCAATCTTTCATTCGACATACGAGTACGTTCCTCATGCCCAAACCACGTCAGATGAAATACACCAACAAATTAAATAATTTTTTGTACTCGCATCATTCAAAATAAGGTTTACATTACCTTGGAAACCGATGGAAAGCTTGATTTTGCGCACTAGTACGCAAAGTAATTGAAAAAACACCCTTTTTTATGATTTTAAATAATTTTGACTATTAAAACGCTAATTGTTCTTATGGTATATATACAAAATTTAAAGAATTTATAAAAGAAATAGAGACATATTTTAACAAACTTTACGAGAAAAAATAAACAATTTGTTTTCAAGTAACAAATGTCAATTCATGGCATACTAAACTGTCAATATAAATTCACGCTTCAAATTTAATAAATTTCCACATTATCGATTATATAATTTTTGCTCGTTACAAAAAGAATTGTACAAAACTCGTGCACGAAGACGTCATATGCACCATTCGCGCAAAGTATGTCTTCGCGCACTTATTATATTAACTATTGTTTGGAATGAAGTAATTAAAAATGTATAATTTATAATCCTTTTATTATTGTAAAAAGTTTTCCATTTATAATTCAAACATATTTATATTTATTTAATAACTAATTATTCAAAATAATCCATGAAGTATGAATCCGTTTGAAACAGTTGAAATAAAATTAATTGTGTTTTTGTTTATGTTTAGTATCTGTAGACTTTACATAGGGTATAATACCGAGGGTTGAATGTAATTAAAAAAGTATATTTATTGCTTTTTATATTTTAATCCAATTTCTGTCGCTACGAACCAAACGTGTAATACAGGCTGATCAGAAGTAACTGTTTCAGTTGGCAATACAAATTTGGAAATATTTTTATTATTATTATATCATCATGCCTTTTACCCATTACTGGATTTGGCACTCTGCCGAAGCAGATCTCGGTAAGTGATATTTTATGCGCATGAAGTGCGGTTACCAGCCGTCAAATCACGATCCTCAAAGATGTTAGTGCTGGGGAAGCCACAGGGGTAATTTTAATTTGATGAAAATATTTGTCGGCTGCGGGGATCGAACCAGAGTTCTTAGGCCGACTTGATACCACTGAGCCATTACCCCATTTATATGAATATTATGAATTTCGGAAACGCATAGTTATTCTAATTTTCTAGATATCGCTTTAAGAGATTTTTGGTGGATGCGCCTTCATTTACCAGTTATATATCTCATCAATGTTAGATAACATTTGGGTAATAGGGATGCTGATAGCTCAAACTATAGAACATAAAGGTTTCAAAGACACTTTGATCTATTCGTATCTCTCATATTTGAATGGACAGTGTACTAAGTTTGACTTGATTAATGCTATTTTAACACAACATATTAAATTTGCTTTCTGTATATGTAACATTGAACTATTAAAGCAGATAGATAGAAGATATAATAAACATTTTAAATTAATAATAAAAATATATAATTATAATTATAAATTATTGACGATTGCTTTTTTACAGGAGTCTAGACCAATTAAAAATTAGTGTTTAATAATTAATTTCTAATAAATCTAAAAATAAATATAAAATATTAATTAATATGTTTTTTTATGCGAGGTAAAAAATTGAATGGAATATTTATTTAACTTAATTGTTAAAAATTGTGAAATCAATTGGAAAAAAACTGCAGAAAAACTTAATAAATTGAAAAGTATGTGTTTTGTTTCTAGAAGCCTAAGTTTGAAGTACATTTTAAAAGAAAAACTAAACAAAACAGTTTATTTGACAACAAATAACTAACTGAAGCAAAAACATTTGAATTGAAAACGAAGGATAAATTAAACTTACCTTCTGGTTGATCTGTTTGAATGACAGGGTTATATTGGAAAACTCTTGTATATTTTAAGTATATTTGTTTCCTTTGAAATTCTTGTAATGTTCCGAAATAAAAGACTTTCTCTACAAAAAAGGTAATAAAAAAGAAATATTCGATGCTATTTTTTTTAAAGTTCATAAACAAGAAATGCTTGGCGAAGTTATTTAATATTAAAAGGGAAATTTAATAATAAATTACTGCTTCCTCCATTTCTTTTTAAAGTTCTTCTGGGGGCATTATGATTTTCTTTTTATTTACAAAAACTTGTGCTTACATCTAACTAAATATATTCAAATGGCTGACTTGTCCTCGAGCTGTTAAAACATTTTCAATAAATCGAAAAATTCGAAAATTTAAATATATGAATAATTCGAAAATTCGAAATATTTTAAAGTTCGAAAGTTCGAATCTAAATTCGAAAGTTCAATAAATCCGAACCATCGAAGTCTTGAATATTCGTAAAATCAACAACCCTAATTATTAGTTCATGAAAGTTAAATTTGCGGTTACATTTTTATAATTAATTTTGAATTATATATTAAATATATAAATAAATATATCATCATGCCTTCTACCCATTATTGGATGTGGCACTCTGTCGTAGCAGATCTCAGTAAATTATATATTTTGTTAGAGAAGTGCGGTTACCAGCTGTTAAATCACGACTCCCAAAAATGTTAGTGGAGAACGAGTCATAGGGGTAGTTTTAATGTGGTGAAAGTTGTTTGTCAACTGTGGGAGTCGAACCCGTCAAATCCACAGATCGACGCGATACCACTGAGCCAACTACTCTATTATCATTATCTTATCTGATCGATCATCAATTTATTTTAAATTGTGAATTAGTTTATATTAATTAATTCCTTAACTACTAGTGTCCTAATTCAAGGTCCATGAAAAATAAATCGACATTATTGTTGCAATTTAGACTTGTTCAGAACTAGAAATTTCATTGATAAAAACGCTGCCATTTGACTACACTTAGGGCCGGTTTCTGAAAACAAATTTAACTGGTCAGTTAGTTTAACTCTTCGATAAACTGTCAAATGGGTTTCTGAAACAACATATTGGTATTTAACTGGCCGTTAAGTTAACGCGGCAAATTGGTCCAGTTAAATTATATGACGCATGCGCAGTTGTTTCATAAATTGAAAATAACGGCTGACAGTGACAGTTCTCATCTTTCCTAACCTTGTTTTAAAAACCAATTCGTTAAGCCGCTGTGTTAGTTTCGTTCGGCTTTGTTGGTGATTGAAAAAAGGTTTAAAAACACAGTTATTACTAAAATCTATTATTTTGAGAACTTTAAAAATTCCTTCGAACATACTTTTAACTCCAGTGCTTGTCTGATTTTACCTATTTATCAAAACTTGTTAGTATGCAGCTTCAAGAATACTAGAATTCTAGTTCATCGTCATATGAAGAACTATTTGACATTGTGGAGGCTGTGCAGAAAGTCAGAGTTTTTAGAGAAAGACGTAATCCCTTTAAGATCTATAGTGATGCGGAATTTAGAGACAGATATCGTTTCTACAAGAATAACATGTTATGTGCCCTGTCTGATTTTGCGAATTAAATTCTTTAGCAATTTGTTGCCATGCTAAACTTTTTTTTGCGATTGTGACGGCATCACTTTCTTTATTGTCTATTATAGCTTTATACTTCCCTGTCACCAACTCAAAAAGAACATTATTTTCAGTTTCTGTGAAGTTTTTTCCACGAATTCGCTTTTCTTCCATCATTTTATTACAATTACAATCCACAAACACGAAGTGCAACAATTGACGTCAAATTAATTATTTTGAAGTTTGAAATTGACGTCAAAAATTACCGACATTTACCGACAACGATAGTAACGCCATCTATTAGATTCAAGAATAAATGTTAGTTCTGGATAGAACCATGAGTTAGTTATCAAACATATAAATTAACTGACGTTTGTTTTCAGAAACCCGATGTAATTTTAACCTTTCAATAAATTTAAGCGACAGTTAGTTAACATGCCCGTTAAATATTTTTTCAGAAACCGGCCCTAAGACGTCTGTATATATTTTGTCTGTGACTGTACCTTCAAAATGCATTTGCTTACATGTTGTTCTATTGAATTTTCACTAAATGAAATCTGAAACTTCAAATTCCCCCATGTCATGATTATTTTAAATTGTCGAACTGATATTATATTTGTTTGTTTGTGATTTTAAATTCAAAGAATTTTTTTCAATACCTGCGTTTGAGTTTCCAGACGCACTTCGTTATATTGAAAATAAAAACGAAGGTCATTGAACATTGAAAAAACTCAACAAAGTTATACAATATTTGATTTTGTATTTGTACCATAAATTTGCGCAAAGAAAATAAATAGAATTAAAAAGTTATACATAATTTCTCGCAACGAGAGACAATAAGGAACAAATTTATTAAAATTTAAATGAAATATAAATATGGCGAAAAGTCGATACAGCTTGATAATCAAAAGTAAACAGAAACCGCAAACTAATTTTGAAAGGTTGTCACGTACGAACTTTAAAACGAAACCGGAAAAAGCTAAAATTTAATTGTTATTTCTTCTCTAAATGAAGTACAAATCGTTTAATATTTTATTTTGCTAAACAAACAAATATTGCCGAATAGAAGTAGATACTTCTTGAATAAGGGAGGGTTATATGTTAACGAAAGTTGAAATGATTTTGTATGAAAGAAATTATGAATATCAATACAAGAATGTTTTGTATGTATAATCTGCAGGATGATCTAATAAATAAATTAATGTTTCCAGGGTTCGTGCTACCTTATTTGATTGGACAAAGTATGTTATGTATGTATGTATGTATATAATCCCTGTTAGAAAAATACAGCGCAGGATACTTTAATGATAGCATAGCGGCCATACATTTTTTGTGGTACCGTATCAGTTTTAAACTTATGTACCTAACAGATAACCTGAGGCTAACATGTTAGAAAAATTACATTTACATAATGCGTAGAAAATGCTTCTTTTTGTACGAGTATATTTTTTTGTAAAGATAGTACTAGTCATGGCCAACTTAATTGAATTGCGCTAAGCTTATTATGGCCGTTTCATATGTCATTAAAATTCCTAGTTTCAAATTTACAGAGCTGGCACGTCAACTAGCGCCTCTGACGAGAAACGTCATAACTAATTTTGAAAATACTGCCTCTTGCATTGATTGAAAAAATCCTAAAAACAAGCCTAGTCATTGTATATTTATTATCATACGAACTTTACAGTAAAATACTAACCGTTGGCACCAATAATTCAATAATACTTCCTTCATTTAACCTATAAACACTTCAAAATTTTTAAATAAGTAGACAATATGGCGGCATTATTTACAGTGACAGATAATGCTACGTTGCCAAATGAAATTCACTTAGTCTAGACTAACTAGTCACTTTAGTCGAAAGCTCAGAATGTAAGTCATAATATTTAATAATATTGAATGTATAAATAAAATATCCAGTTCCATTAAATGTATTTTGTTTGATCACACAACCTTCAGTTTTCAAATATTTTAAGGTTGTTTTTGTAATTTGACAGCGTTGTCACTTTCCTTTAATTAGAATAAAAAGCACTAGATGGCATTACTTGACGTACCAAAACTGTAAAAAACTCACGACAAATGTTTATATGGCAAAACGACGGAATGAAACGGCCATAATAAGCGTAGCGCAATTCAATGAAGTTGGCCATGTACTAGTGTGACGGTGGCGCCATCGGTTGTCGAGTAGCGAAACTGACCCTCAAAAAAATATAAAAATTGAATAAAATAAGTGTTTTATACCTATTATGATTTGAATATCATGAATTGTGAACAGGTTGTTAGTATAGTAAATTTTCAAGTACCATACCACCGTGTGGTGTTGTTATTGTAAATTGGGATTCTTAATTTTTCGTTAAAAACAAGGCTTTGCATGGCTATATATCCATTATTAAACGATAAAAAACTTTCTCCTTCTGATACAATGTACATGGATAGTTCTAAAACATCGTACTAGTTTTTGAAATGAAACTGCAAAATTTTAGAGGTACACAAACCAAATATGTGCGATTCTGAGTGATGATCGCCATAAGCCCCGTGTATAAGAACTCAACTTTACAAGCAAATATATTTGTTTACAGACGATGAATGTTTTTTATATTTTAACAGGATGCGTATATCTATCCAATGTTTACGTCCACCAAATTTCATTCAAATCTGAAAATTTTTTTTTCACGCTAGTACTACCTTAATTCTTTCAAAACTGTTTTGAGTTTATAACGCTCTCTTATATTAAAATAAGAAAACAATAGGAAAGTAAAATTTCCAATGCTTGTCAAAGTTCCACAAAATTACAGCACAGTTGAATCAACTTATTAGGTCATCATCAAAAGCTGGGCAGTTCAACTTTAACCATAGACGCGTTAAAGCTGAACTGATCAGCTTTTGATGATGACCTAATAAGTTGATTCAAATGTGCTGTAATTTAGTGGAACTTTGACAAGTGTTGGAAAATTATTTTTTCTATTATTTTCTTATTTTATTAAGACTCAGTTCTACATCGCAATTGACTATTTGTCTTTGTATTACTCTCTTATATTATGGTGGTTAAAAAGTGCTAAGTAGTCTGTGTCCGTTAATTAAACATTTGTGGTGATTCTACTGATTGCAATTAAAATTGCAATTAATAATTACTTATAACTAAATTACATCGCCTTGTTTTGTCTGCAATAAAAAAGTAAAAAGAAATATTTGTAATTAAACAATAATTTGTCAGTTTATCAATTCTTGGTAGATGAATAAAAAACTGCATTGATTTTACAGCAGAACTTTTATAAAATCTATTTATTTGACAGATGAGTTATCTATAATTTGATCGCAGCAAAGATAAATATATTCTTCTTAAAGTTTGTGAAATGACATATCCAATTTAACTGATCAATTACTGTGCCCTCGTTGAAATCAACTTTAGTGTAATTGAAATTTTTTAATTATTTTTATTAAGTGAAAAATAATTTTCCACTAGACGCGTTTTTTCTGTCTAAATTAATTCCAATAACAATTTTAATTATATTGCCTTTGTTTACAGTTATATTAGGTTTTTCTTTGATATAAGAATTTATTCGTTTACTCTCTGACAGTTCTGAATTATTGCGCTAATTCTGCCATAACTTTTTGAACAAGTACCTGAGGGAATAAACGACGATCATGCATAAACAACAAATGAAATATTAGAAAGAAGCTTAAGGTACACAACATTAAATAGAACCGAAATAACTAGTGTTGTGGTACCGAATTAAGTTAGATTATTCGAGAACTACTTACCAAAAACAAAATAAATTTGTTGCGTTAAGAAAGCAAGGACCCAAAGGACATTATTAGATATCGTTTTCAATGGGTCATATTCTCTTTTCTCTCTTTTATCCTTTTACATAATTTATATTCCAATTAAAATGTTATTTGTTATTTAAAACAAACAATCAAATTGAAGTTCTTGTTAATACAAATTTACTTAAATTAAAATATTGCATGTTTATAATATTAAAAATATAGATATTTAAAAATATTTGGATTATTAAGGGCCAGTTTTTCAATCACTGATTAATATTAATTATGATTAACACTAATTGGGAGTAAACTAGTGATTGAAAATCTGGCCCTTAGTGTCATATCTTTCTCGCTATCAATCGTGTCTAACTAAATTTCGAGAAACTAATTTAAGAACCGTTGGCAGTGGAAAATATACCATCTAAAGTATTATAAAAAGTATTGATCCTTTTCGATGAAGTTTATGTGATGATTTCTTAGACTCGTACAGTTGAGACGTCAATTTAAAGTAGAATAATGTTTATCATGCAAAACTTAAACAACATATAAACATCAAATGTTGCCACAAGCATGCTAGATGTAAAGCTAGCTTTAGGAAATATTTACAAAAGAGTAGAACGGAGAATATGAACGGTGACGATAGTATTTTGTTCTTGGATTAGGTATCGATTAGTTTAACAATAAATTTATGAATGAATAGCAACAAAACTAAATGACCAACTGAAATTAATAAAATCATTGGCTTTAGAAGATTGA
Organism: Pterostichus madidus; assembly: GCA_911728475.2. Taxonomy (NCBI): domain Eukaryota; kingdom Metazoa; phylum Arthropoda; class Insecta; order Coleoptera; family Carabidae; genus Pterostichus; species Pterostichus madidus. Next base: position 490,542 of record OU452304.1, read on the forward strand.
TTACTCTTAGCTGAGTCACAAAATTTAGTAGTGGGAGTAAAATTAGACAAGTAAATCAGTCAGATCTAATCCAAATGATAAATAAAATACGTTTAATGCGTTTAAAATTGAACGTTGCGGCATCGCATACAGGATAAGTCTGGGACGATGCCCTTCTCCCTTTTAACTTGTTTATTATAAGTAATAGAAAAAAATGGGTTCATATAAAAGTTATTATTTTTAATATACTATATGATGGTATATGTAGATATTTTTTTAAAGTTAGGTTTACAAAATACGACTATAAACTTTTATTTTTTAAATAACAGCCTATAATTATTTTATTAATATATAAAACATCTTTTTTTTGTCTTTTCAACGATGTGTTACTTTTCATGAATGTATTTGAAAAAAATTGAGAAAAGTAAGATAATTGAGAAACGAGAACACATTTTTATTAAAATATTCTGGGTGGCTATATGAAAATAAACAATGCTAATTAACTTAACAAGCTAAAAAAACTTATAATAACAAATGTTCAAAATTACAACCGATGCTTGGAAAACTGCTCCCGGTAAATTATTTTTATCTTTCTTATGATTCCAATTAATTCATCATATCATTAAATTCGTTCTTTGTAAACATTTCAAAATGTAAGTATTTTTGTTTACAAAATGCGTTAAATAAGTAATAAACAAATATCGACTTTGTTGATATTATTTCAATTGTTTAGAATAGTTACAAAATTATTTCTTAATTATCTTATACTCGTATTTCTCGAATTTTTCAAAATACATATATAAAAACTAATATATCTTTGAAAAGACAAAATATTGGTGGTTTGTATTTTAGTAAAATAATTTTAGGTTGCTATTTAAAAATAAAAGTTGATAGTCGTATCTTGTAAACTTGACTTTATAAAGAGTATCTATATCTACCTTCAAATAGTATATATAAAATAATAAAACATTTATTTCTTCTATTGTAATAAAAAGTGAAGAGGGGAGAGGGCATCCCCCAAGACTTATCCTGTATTATATTAGAGGAAAATGTAGATTCAAAATATATATTTATTCATAAATTTATTATTTAAACTATACTGAATAATTCAACTTCTTTGTAGACATTACCCTTTATTATAAATAATTAAATTGTAATTATCTTTATTGTCTAATATATTAACTCAGTTGTTTTCAAACTTGGTAGAAAAAATCAAAATTATATTTTTTCGCGACCTCTTTTTTTTATGTGATCAAAATTGCAGTTTGTAAAAGGTTGATTTAATAATGTAACATATATTACAAACATGGAACCACGATTTCAGAAATTTGTCATGACTGTTTTATAAAAGTATAGGTAACCGAAAAAGTTTATAAAAACAAGTATTTAATTTTATGTATGGTATAATTTTCATGCTACTGTTTAAACTCATGACAAATAACATATTTAAATTTCAATAAAATCTGTGGTAAATACACTAATTATAAATTTTTTTAGTTTATGAGTTACAACGATTTTTGACTTTTTAAAGATCTCAAATTTGAAGGTCTATATTTCGAAAACTAAGAGAGATATTGAAATGCGGTTTGAACGAGTGTATTTCCCATGCTCTAGTTAACTTATACTGAAATTTTGAAAATATAGAAAATTTTGCTGTTTTTTAAAAAAAATTCTTTTACCCATATTTCAAAAAGTTGAAGAGATAATGAAAATCTGTGGAAACCAGTGGATTCCTCTCATAAAAATACATATGTTTGTAAAATTTCAGAATTTTTTCTCCACGCATACAATTTTTAGAACAGAAAAACTAAAAAAGGCCTAAATTCGTAAAAATCCTAAGGGGTACCCCTTCAAAAATAATTAAAAAACAGTGATTTTTCGTTTTCCTGTAATAAAAACTGTATCTTTTCGAATTTTTGCCTGAAATTTTGCATACCTATGTACTTTTACGAGAAGAATACATTGCTGCTTACAGATTTTCATTATATTGTAAAAATTTTTAAATATGAGAAATTAATGTTTTGAAAAAAAATTCATAAATTTTCAATTTTTTTAAAATTTCGGTATAAGTTAATTGGAGCACGAGAAATACACTCATTCAAACCGCATTTCAATATCTCTTATAGTTTTCGAGATATGGGCCTTCAAAGTTGAGCTTTTCAAAAAGACAAAAATCGCTGTAACTTGAAAACTAAAAAAGATATGAAAATGCGCTCAACGGCATTCGATTTCTCGTAGTCTGAATTATATAGAACCATATTTAAAATTTTTTCGGTTTTAAAACTGGTTCAACCAAAAAATTGACAAACATTTAAAAATTTGTAAATGGCATCCGACAACCCCCTCCCTCTTCGCGACACGACCCTCGCCCCCTCCACCGATGCGACCCACATTTTGAAAACCACTGTACTAAATAATCTCTACAAAGCAGTTTGAATTCAATTTATTATACACAACTAGGAAACAACATCTGTACTGGACATTTATAAATACACACATAGGGTAAATCAAGCTGTGTCTGTGTTCCACTCGAAGCACCACTCTTCTGAAGCTTGCACAAAGAGAGAATCATTTTAATACATTAAACATACATTTACATACAGTAGACTAATGCAGAGTCAATAAAAACAACCCAAGGGAGTCATGACTCAAAAAAGTTTGGAAATCATTGATCTAGAGTAAACCGGTGATTGAAAAACTGGTTCTAATAATAGTTAAAGAATTATAGTTTCACAATACACAATTCATTTTAAAAGAAATAAATTCACAATTCAAAATAAATTGTAAGTACGTAAGTCTAATTTTATCGTTTATAAATATACTAATAATCGACAGTAGCGCTGTAATACAGTTTCATCTAGAACTACAAATTTCATTGATAAAAAGCTTTGTCATTTGAATATATTTAGTTAGACGTCTGAATATATTAATTGATAACATAATTAATTGAGTAAGCTGTTGGCACTTGTTGAAACATGAAACACTTAGTTTTTTGTATTTTGTATTTTTGAGATATTTTTGTAAAATTAAACATTTGGTACTAAAATTAATAAATACGTTACTAAATTATAGTTTTTTTGGAATTATGAATAATTTAGGGCCGAAATTTGATGGCCAATAAAAAATATTTGGAGATCAAATCAATATGAATTTGATACTCGATTAAATACAACCCATTTGTTTTTAACCATTTCTATTGTACTTAACTACCTCGTCGTTTATATTTAAATATTAACGACTGATATACCGAAAAATTGCAACAGATTATCATCCCTATTATATTTAATTAAATCTGAAATAACTAAATTGTACGAGCATAATACTAAATTTTCTCTACACTTCTTGTAGCAAATGTTACCCTAATTGCTCCAAGAAAAAAACATTCCAGCAGAAAATTAATGTCATTAAGTTTAATTACAAAAGATTAAATAGTTGAAGTAAGAATAATAATTATGTTAATGTTATATAATTAGAAGGGCCTTTGAGATAATGGTTAATAATACCTGGTGACAATTCTAAATGTTGAATTTGAAAGTTAAATTTCCTTTTTAGAAAGACATAATAACTATTTACATAACAAGTGTGCGAAGACATACTTTGCACATGCGCGAATGGTGCAAATGACGTCTTCGTGCACGAGTTTTGTACAATGCTTTATGTAACGAGCAAAAATTATATAATCGACAATGAGGAAAATTATTAAATTTGAAGCGTGAATTTATATTGACAGTTAAGTATGCCATGAAATGACATTTGTGATTTGAAAACAAATTGTTTATTTTTCTTGTCAATCTTGTTCAAATATGTCTGTTTGATGGCGTTATAAGCTAACGTCTCTATTTCTTTTATAAATTCCTGTAAATGTATGTATATACGTAAGTACAATTAGCGTTTTAATAGACAAAATTTAGAATAATAAAAAATGGGAGTTGTTTCAATTACTTTGCGCACTAGTGCATAAAATCAAACTTTCCATCGGTTTCCAAGGTAATGTAAACATTATTTTGAATGCTGCGTGTACAAAATATACATTTGTATTGCTATTATATTGTTTTTTTTTTTTTTTTTATTTGGATATTTTTGGAGCCCTTCAACATCTATGGTTATTTAGGCTCCGGTACAGTGTATTGGTACATTATTTTTCATAGCAGGTATAGTTATTTTATTCATTACAGAAGTTATGTTTGTTATAATTATATTGTTTTCCAAGTTTATATAATAAAAAAGATGTGTTTATTTAGTAAAAACTTTGCGAACCACTGAATATTAAATTTCATTTCAGATATTTCTTTTTTCAAACAAGCTTATTTGATATTTTGATATCTAATAAGTATTATTTTCTTTTTATTTATTAAAACCGTATAAAGTAAATTGTACTTCAGATTAATGAAGAATTTACTAAATAAAATAAATATATCATCACGCCTTCTACCCATTACTGGGTGTGGCACTCTGCCGAAGCAGATCTCGGTAAGTGATATATTTTGCGCGTGAAGTGAGGTTACCAGTCGTCAAATCACGGCCCCCAAAGATGTTAGTGGTGGAGGAGCCACAGGGGTAGTTTTTGAAATTATGAAAATTGTTTGTCGCCTGTGGGAATCGAATCTAGGGTACCAGGGTTCTCAGGATCCACAGGCTGACTTCATACCACTGAGCTAGCCACCCCATTAGAATTTACTCTTCTTGCTTTTGTTATTATATTTTTATAACTCCAAAGCTATTAAGATGTCTTATACGAGTAAGTTATAAAGAGCGATTAATTTTATTTGTAATGACATATAAACTATTCTTAATTATGAGACATTTCCTACATTAAAAAGTTTACTACAGAAGAGTTTGAAGGTTACTAACTTGACTAATTTAGAGGCACGAAACAAGAACTGTCATGTAAATAAATGGTACTGTTAACAACAAGAGGTTAATGACATTACATGCTGTCAATATAATGACGTTTCCACCACGGAGAACTGAAGATGTCTTTCATTGAAATTTAAATTTGTTTTCGTCGCTTCCTTCCGCTGTACGCTTGTCAATTTGTCGGCTAGATTCCTAAGAAGCTTTCAAAAGAAAGTTTTTAAAGGTTTCTTGAAAATATTGATTAAAAAATGAACAAATGTAGGAAGTGAAACATTATAATGCAACAAAATTGCTAAACGTGCATTTGTTTGATATTTTGTTTTAACATTGTTAACTTTTAAATTTCTAAATAAACATTAAGGGTGTTACATCTTGGTAAGTAATATATTTTGCGGTTAACAGCCGTCATTCACGCCCCCCCCCCCCAAAGATGTTAGTGGAGGGAGAGCCACAGGGGTAGTTTTTTTAATATGGTGATAAAGGTTCTCAAATCCACAGGCCGACTCGATTCCTCTAAGCCACCTATCACATAAATTTGTAAATTTTCATAATGAATTTTTTATTTAGCTTGAAGTTAGTTTATATATCCGATAAACTGTTTATGTACCGTATGTTCTAACATTTATCTACAATCTGTAGTCAAAATTAAGATCAATAATTGCAGACCATTATTCTGTAGCTATTTCTAAAATATTCAAAATAAAAAAAACATCCTGAAAGCTTAACCAAACTAATTAAATTTCTTCGTCAACGCACCCTTGTTATTGCTGTTGCGACAAGCAGTTGTTTTTAACGTCATGCCCACTCCCACTAGATTGCAAAAACTTTGAAATTTTCCTCGCCACCTGTGATGTCACTCAAAAACAAAAACAAATGATTTATATACGATAATGTGTACTGCTTCGCAAGGCTGTTGCACCCGTCGGCAGTCACAGGTAACTTGATTTGTTGACTGCAATGTTGGCAGGAACATATTTTTTTATTATTATGATGATGACGTATGCTTGTAGACACCAGCAGGAATTTTTTCATTTTAAAGTTTGTGGAAGTGTTTTACGCTTCTGGCTTCAGATCATATTAGAGTTTATGTACTTTTTTACTGAGTTTGTAAGCAGCAAACTTCATTTATAAGAAACAATAAGTCGGTAAGTTACTACAATAATGTAGTAATTGATTGAGTAATGGACTCTGATAAATAAATATGCTGTCCCCTTACAAGGGATATAATGTGAGATTATATATGTATGTAATCATATTATATTAAATAAAGAATTTGATCATTGATAATACTTATCAACAAATATTGATGTGATTTTGTTCATTATTTACAGATATGTATATGGATAGAATTATCAGAGAATTCCACAATAAGTTCATGTTGTACAAAGTAGCAAATAAATTAAATGTTTGGGTCGACTCAGTAGTATCGAGTTGATCTGTAGATATGAAAACCTGGGTTCGATTCCCACAGTCGAAAAATAATTTTCACCGCATTAAAATTATGGGGTAATAGCTCAGTGGTATCATGTCGACATGTGGATCCTGTGAACCCTTGTTCGATCTCCACAACCGACAAACATTTTTACAAATTAAAAAAATTACCCATGTGGTTCCTTCATCACTAACATCTTTGGGAGCCGTGATTCGGCAGAGTGCCACACTCAGAAATGTGTAAAAGGCGTGATGATATATTTATATTTATTTTAATTTTAAAATTAACCCTGTGGTTCAGTTTCGATTAACATCTTTAGAGCCCATAATTTGAAGACTTGCAACGCGCATAAATATATCACTTACTCTGCTACGGCAGAGGGTCAATAGGTAAAAGGCATGATGATATATTTATTTATCTTATTTAAATAATAGAAATAAAATCTTATATTTGCTAATATTCATGGTCATATTTAATTTGTACAGTATATTTGGTCTTGGCAATTAAAATATTAGGTAGTATCAATTAAGAATATTGAAAAGAAAACTTGCGCATTTTCTTAATATATTATTCAAGGATACAAATTTAATTGTTAATAATTAATAAGCATAGCATTAAAACTAAGTTCTTTTTAATTGTGTTAGCTTATATCAAGGATTCTCGTATGTCATTAATTTTTATTATTAATTTACAATTTATTAGAGAGTACTGGCCGCACTAAAAATCTCTGAAATATCTGCGAAGTCAAAGAAAAATGTAATCTTGTCATCCCCAAAGAAGCAACGCGAAATATAATTTAAAACTGGATACATGTAAATGTAGAAACAACCTGTCATTCATCTAGTTATATTTTTCGATGACGTCAGACGCTCTTTATAGCGTTTTGAGTATAGACTTGTTAATGACTAAAATCCATGGCCGAAACATCGTCCCGACCATGTTTTGAATACTAAAACATCATAACATTTTAAAGTCAGAGTTACATTACAATCCTTAAATTAAAATATTTACTTAATATTTTCAGTAAATTGAAAAATGTTTTTAAAACATTATGCTAATGATATATGGTCGCCAGCAACATGCTTGCATCACAGATCCATGGGTTTTATTACTACTGTCATTTATTTGAGAACGCAGATTACGCCAGACGAAAGCTAATATAACTTTAGCGAATATAATTGTTTAAAGACTTTTAAACCATAATTGTTCGTTGAAAATACTAGAAATTTTACATTGCCTTTAAAGTTAAATTGCCACTAAAATTGAAGCCGTCGTTATAAAGTTTAATCAGTCTAGACATGATAATAATAAACGTTTTGTGAATTTTCATTGTATAATTTTTCCTATTTATTTTTCTTAGAGAAAAAGATTTCAAATAAAATTATATAGAACTGAATTATCTAGCTATTTTAGTTATTGCATTTTTAAATATAAATAAATAATATATCATCACGCCTTCTACCCATTACTGGGTGTGGCACTCTGCCGAAGCAGATCTGGGTAAGTAATATATTTTGCGCGTGAAGTGCGGTTACCAGCCATCAAATCACGGCCCCCAACGATGTTAGTGGTGGAGGAGCCACAGGGGTAGTTTTTTAAATTATCTAAATTGTTTGTCGCCTGTGGGAATCGAACCAGGGTTCTCAGGATCCACAGGCTGACTTCATACCACTGAACTAGCCATCCCATTTTTCTGTACAATAATCTAGCAACATTTGACAGACTAAAATTTGCGATGGCAAATGTTCAAGTGATTATAATTCAAAAACAATTTGTTCTCATTAAATTTTCATCTTTATAATTTCTTTTAATAAAGTTGCTATAATCTTATCTTTGTTTCGCATTCATAACAACTCTTAAAATTAAACAAAATGCTAATTAGTTAATGACATTCATCGTTTATAATTCGCAATTAAAAGTTTGTGAGCTTGTTATAAATCAAGTAAAAGTGCGAAAAACAGATATTTTACCGGCATTTCTTAGCACGAAGAAAACTGCGCAACAAAGAAGAAAAGTTTTGTTTTAAATCAACGCATTCTTTTGTTGTCAAAATGTTTGTACGTTTCTTGAGCCACGTTTTAAAAAGAGAAATTAATTTTGAAGTTGAATTTTGTTGGAAAGGTACAGACTTCAACTCTGACATATTGAAATTTTGTAGACATTGAGAATTTGCATAATAAGAATATTGACGTATGGAAAACAAATATTTTCCCTTGGAAATTAAATAATTTCATAAGTTACTTTACCCCTTCAAAAGAGTATTTGATGTATTATGTTTCTAAATATAAATATTAAATAAAATGTATTTAAAGCATAAAATTAATATCAAAATATAAACACTGTATTCAAATTTAAATAAACTTATACGTATTTAAATTAAAAAATAAATAAAATAAATATATCATCACGCCTTTTACCCATTACTGGGTGTGGCATTCTGCCGAAGCAAATCTCGGTAAGTGATATATTTATGCGCATGAAGTGCGGTTACCAGCCGTCAAATCACGGCCTCCAAAGATGTTAGTGGTGGAGGAGCCACAGGGGTAATTTTATATTGATGAAAATGTTTTGTCGGCTGTGCGGATCGAACCAGGGTTCTTAGGATCCACAGGCCGACTCGGATACCACTGAGCCATTACCCCATAAATATAAAATAATATTAACATATGGAAAAAGTTTGCAGAACTTATATAGTTATTTATGTATCAAGGGTGAAAACAGGCGTTTCTGGCCGTGGCATGATTATTAGCACGAGGCGCAAAGCGCTGAGGGCTAATAACATGCTCAGGGTCAGAAATGCTAATTTCACCCGTGGTACATACAATATTTTATGCACTACAAAATAACATTTAATTATATGTACATGGGTTATATGTCAAAATAACATTTTGCAGAATCAAGTATTTACAAGAAACTAAAATTGTCATTTTATTTATATATCCATAAGAATGATTTCTTTTTGGCTCTTGGGCCGAAAAGAAGTGTTTACGCCCGCTTTATAGGGCTAAAACACATGTATTTCAGCCCGGTTGTGCATAAATATAATATATTTTATTATCTAGCTACCATGGAAGTTAGTGATTGGTTAGGCCTTCACTACAAGTGAAATTATAAGTGAAAAGTTTGAAGTAACCAATCATTTTTTAAGTGAGATTCAATTAAGGCAAAATAAAATGATAATTTCATAGCAATGAACGCTTGCATTTATTTACATCAAACAAACTTATGAATAGCCTTCTAATGTGTACCTTCGGCAGGAAAAAAGAAAATAATAAATAACAAAAATAACTTTAACAAGTAAATAACAAATTAACAAGCAATTATAAATTCTTGATCAACGGAAGCCAAGTTTTATGAAAATCATAGCCACTATAATAATTGTTCATGTATTTCTTGTTCTTGTAAATTTCTATAGCTTCTCTAATCAATCGCCCATTCATATATTTATGTCTGGCGACGGTTTTTGTTCTTGAAATTTAATTTTATGTAGAAATTGTATTGCATGCTGAGCAATCGAATATTTTGTTTTTAACTATATTATTAGCTAACAGTACGTTAAAAGCTAACAATGGTCACCATATTTTATATATTTTCTGATCTTTATGTTAAAAGTAAATAATATCAGTATGAAAATGCTTATAGTTAGTATTTATAAAAAATGATTATGAAAAATAATAGACTGTAACAATAACAAAACTTTTATGGGGTGGCTAGCTCAGTGGTATGAAGTCGGCCTGTAGATCCTGAGAACTCTGGTTCGATTCCCATAGACGACAAAAAATTTTCATAATTTCAAAAACTACCCCTGTGGCTCCTCCACCACTAACATCTTTGGAGGCCGTGATTTGACGACTGGTAACCGCACTTCACGCGCAAAATATATCACATACCGAGATCTGCTTCGGCAGAGTGCCACACCCAGTAATGGGTAGAAGGCGTGAAAACTTTGGAAAATAATTTTTTTTAAACCAGCAAGAAACTACCTACTTCCCTGACTAATTTTAGTATGGAAAGTAGGTTTTTACAAAAACTGTCAAGTATAGTACGTATCCAAGGCTACAACAAAAATAACAATGTGGTAGAGTACAAAACAGTCTGGTAAAGATTTTACCTGACTGTTATTTTTGTTGTAACCTTGGATACGTAGTCTGCTGTCAATATAATTCATGTGAAAAAATTTAAACATTTTGAATTATTTGTGATTAATTATTGATTAAATTAAACGGTTTCAGAAAAAATAGTATACATAATACGTCAGGAAATTGTTTTTACTTGACTCAGCGGATTAAAATACTCAGCCTGCGGCTTCTTACTTCAAACAACCGCTCCGTGATGTAAAATATCACTTTTCTGACTTATTATGTAACATACTATTTAATATTATTTGTTTTATTTTCAGGTAAGAATCGTATTTTTATAACTTAGGTATGTTTTACTTTTAATGAATTTTTATTAAAAAAGATTTTAAAAAAATAGTCGCCATTTTGAAATGGACCAAGTAAAATTATAATATTTTGGTATCGCTGTGACGTAAATTTGAAATATATTCTGGCAAAAATATAAATATACTGATTCCCTATACTAGATTTAGAGTTAATCCTAGTTCCGCGAAAAACCGGAAGTGACACAAAATTATTTCTACTATCGTCTTGTGCATCCCGTTATCTAGTTTAACTTTGCATACTAAAGATTTTTGTAACTCTCAAAATAAATGGTATATTATATTCGTAGTCTTACGACAAACACCCTGTATACTGAAGCACTTAGTATTTGGGATATATCTACCTATTGAAAAATTATTTGCATATAAATTCTATCAAAAAAAAAAAAACTATAGAGCTTAAACTAAATCCTAAAAAAATATTTTCTCAATATCCTAGCAAGGATTTCATCAGCACGTTCTGGGTATATTGACAAAAGCTACACTGTCTATACAACTTCCTTCTCCTTCCATGTTTTATACCGGATATCTAATGAAATCCTGGAAGGAATTGTACTATCTAATTTGACCAGTGCCGTCTTTACCATAAGGACACATGGAGCACGAGCCCAGGGCCCCTGATTTGATGGGGGCCTCAAAATGCCGAGGTCGTTGTTTACACGGAAAATAGAGGAGCATAATTTTTAATGCAATTTTGCTAAGAATAGGCCTTAAAATTTTAAAATTTAAATGTAAATCGAAAACCATTTGAAATTTCTAAATAATTTTTAAACAATAAACAAATAAATATAAATATATCATCACGCCTTCTACCCATTACTGAGTCTGGCACTGTGCCGAAGCAGATCTCGGTAAGTGATATATTTTGAGCGTGAAGTGCGGTTACCAGTCGTCAAATCACGGCCTCCAAAGATGTTAGTGGTGGAGGAGTCACAGGGGTAGTTTTTTTGAAATTATGAAAATTGTTTGTCATCTGTGGGAATCGAACCAGGGTTCTCAGGATCCACAGGCCGACTTCATACCACTGAGCTAGCCACCCCATAAATGAACAAAATTTTACTAAATCTAAAAAAAATACATAACTTAAAATTTCTTAATTAATCCTATAGAATTTATAAAAAAATTAAAATAACTTTAAAATATTTTAAAGAACTTTGAGGACATAATAGAAGATTTTGCACAACAGAAATCCCGGAAGAAACTATCCAATTATCAAAATACGAGTACTAATCGCTTCACTTATATTTCATTTGTATAAAGCTAACCATAATAACCAATAAAGTCACTAACCAAAACTACATACTGATATTTTCATTCACACTTTTTTTTATTTACTTTTTTAATAGAGCCCAAGGGCCCCTGCATGACCTAAGACGGTTCTGAATTTAACGATACATAACATAAGGTTATGTATCTATTTCCGTTTTCGAGATATTATTTTATGAATCTTTTGGTGGAAGCGCGTTTGAAACATATTTACAAATTTAAATAAAATACAAGATTTTTTTTATAGAAGCATATGTTATTATGGACTTACCGGTTCCTGCTGATCGGTAGTTCTTGCTAGTGGCCGTGTAGTGGCGCAATAGTAGACGAGGTAGTTCTCGGTTGAAGGCAAGGTATATCCAAGGATTCACGCAGCTGTTCAATGATGAAAGGAGTGTAAGGATTGTAAATGCCGCACCTGAAAGAAAACAAATACAAAACATTAATAAATAATAATTGTTTTTATGGTACAGTTAATTTGAATATAAGTTCTTGACAAATTAAATCAATGGAAAAGTGTGCTCAAGTGAAAGAAAAGTGCAGCAATAATTCAATTACAATAAAAATAGAAACAGTTCCCAATCGTGAATTTGACATTTCGATAGGTTATTTTCAGTAATAATATAACAAGAGAGTGAGAATAAAGTGAAAATAATTTGACAGATCTTTCGAAAACTTGTTGCCAGGCAATAGTCCCGAAAGCCCGTAGGGCTTGAGTGACTATTGCCAAATGCCAACAAGTTTGAGAAAGATTCTGGAGAATTATTTTCTACTTTATCCAACTCCGGAGTTATATTTAATTAGATTATTTTTTGACTTAGCTGTTGCGATCGATTCATCCAACTTAAAAGATTTTGAACTGGGTTCATACCGATTGATTAATTATTAATGTATTCTTGGAAGTTGTTTCCAAAATTTGTTGGTGTATTTCTGCATCTGAAATACAACTAAATCGATTTTTTGCACACAATTTAATTGACGCGTTGATTGTTTTAAATAATGTTTTGACAACTACCTAGCATTTATCACAAATAAAAGCACCTACAGAGATTATTCCCGGGAATAATCACAAGAGCTTTATTCTCAGTATAATAATGACAGGATTGGTTGAACGCAGATAAGTGACATACAATGAAGCATTTCATTGGTTTTGAGAAACGACAAAAAATAATCAATTGCAATTTATGAAATAGTATATTACATGATAAGTCAGGAAAGTGATATTTTACATGACGTATCATGTATACAATTTTTTCTGAAACCGTTTAATTCAATCAATAATTAATCATGATTAATTCAAAATGTTTAATTTTTTTATATGAATTGTACTGACAGCAGACTACGTATCCAAGGTTAGAACAAAAATAACAGTCAGGTAAGATCTTTACCAGACTGTTTTGTACTTTACCAGACTGTTATTTTTGTTGTAGCCTTGGATACGTACTTTACTTGACTGTTTTTGTAAAAACTTACTTTCCATAGTAAAATTGGTCAGGAAAGTAGGCACTTTCTTGCCGGTTTCAGAAAAATTGTAATTATTTTATTAGTAATCAAGGAGATTTAATTACAGTGAAGAATTATTGTTAATTTCACAAGTGGAAAATAATCAAAATAGCTTTTATTTTACTGATTTATTTTCAAACAAATTCGTGATTCTATTGGTTCTCATACATATATGGTAAATTTTCAATTTTCTTGGTCTATATTTATTATTATTTTTACTGTATCTTATAACCATAAATCTTTTTTTGAATTCCGATTCAGTAAGCAAATATAACTGATTTCACGGTTTCTTCTACCATTTCGCGATGAAGACGAATATTTCGTATTTACGTACGGTATCCATCTTGAATAATGATAATCAAAAGATAATAAACCCTTTAAGTATTATAATAAATTTGAGAACATAAAATTTATGTTAAAATATCGTAACCTTTATAAATGATTTACAAACGTTTCACAACAATGTTAAATACCGATGTGGTTATGAAAATATCTGTTGTTTATATTTCAAATTAAGATATTTCTTAGAAGTTTCTTCTAAAAAATATTATTTTAGACGTTAATACTGCTTCGTGTTATTATCTTTTAACGGAAAATATCATTTCATGACGATGACATCCACGTCACCAACTAATATAGAAGGGTATTACAATTCGGCGCTAAGAATGAAAAACAATTTTTTCTACCATAAAAAGGTATATTATTAAAATATCTTCGCTTGAAAATATAATCCCTCTTTTATGTTTTGCTTTCATTATTACTATTTTTGCATAATTCTTCTCTTTATAAATTTCTGTTTACTAGACTATTGTTATTTGCAGACGCCATTTCACTTTATATTTCATTTCTGTCAAGTATAATTAAGAAAATAATAAAAATGCTGGCAAGAATATCTCCATTATCCTTTGTTCCATGCTTTGCTTAGCAAACGAACAATGATTTCTGATTGCAATAAATATAGAATGCAACATTTAACATCTGTTACGTGGACCTAACAATAAATCAATAAATTGAAGCTTTGTTTCGTGAACTAAAGATGAAACGAGCTTATATTAGAGGCGGACGCGGGTCGTGATTTTGATTGGGTCACGATGGGTCACACAACTATCGATTGGCATGTAATTGAAACAAAATTAAACAAATGTTTATTAGAGTTCTAATAATTTTTCTGTAAGTGAGAAGGAGAGGATTCAAATAAAACTCGAATATTAAAACGATAAACTTTAATATTTTATTTTACTTGACATATACACTGCACGGTTTATGAGAAACAACTACGATAATAATAACAGATGCTGCTCACAACACTATCTAGATTTTACCCCGCGTTATCAACTGAACGCGACAAACCAACTGCCTCAATAATGTTTAACATTCAATCTGTAAAAACTAACAAAATAAATTCTTTATTTATTATTTTATTTATTTTGACAGATAAAACGTCAAACATTTGTTTAATTTTGTTTCAATTACATACCTATCGATAGTTTTGAGGCAATTTTCGTCATTTTCAAATCTAATTTGTGTCGTTACAAAGTATGTGAAATTAATTTTGTTTATTGGTTCAGATGCAGAATTTTAAGCCCTAAAACTTTTATTTCAAGCTTTTTTGCTTAAAATATTTAGGGAAGCAGGAAATTACAAAATTATAATTTTACATGTTAAAGTCCTATGTTCGAGAGTCGTGGTCACCATCCTAGTTAATATACAGGGGGGGGCCCTCTGCGGACGCCCATGTATATAGTTGTCCTTGTTTAAAATTGTCAAATGTGTGTACTGTTTTGGATAATTTGTATAGTTATAAATAATAAGAAATTGTTAACTGCTCTTTTATTAATATGTAATAGATGGCGCAGTGGTATCGAGTCTGCCTGTGGATTCTAAGAACCCTGGTTCGATCCCCACAGCCGACAAATAATTTTTACCACATTAAAACTACACCTACGTTTCTTCCTCTACAAAAAATCTTACGAGCAGTAATTTGACGGCGGGTAACTGCACTTCACGCGCAAAATATATCACCATTTGAAAACATTTAATTAGTCGTCTGTATATATTTTGTCTGTGCTTATATATCGAAATAAATAGTTGTATCATTTCTGCATAATTTATTCAATTTTGTTATGTGATGTGTGCCTCAATTTGAAACAAAATCTTTCAGAAGAAGATGATGCTCGTTGATTTGAGTAATTGGAGAAATGAAATATGAAGTAAATATCTTTCAAAACTGTCAGCAATAATTATCTGATCCATTTTTCATTCTATAAGTATAATCATCTAGAAAGTATGTCTGGAATCTGAAACTTTGATTAAGAATTATTCATTTAATATTTGATTAAGTTTTCACAGACTTTTAGATAAATGACTAAAGTTTGTCGGTATTGCAATTAACAAAAGTAATTATTCAAATTACATACCAAAGAATTCGAAATGCCTTCGCTTATATAAAATACATTTCTAATAAAATCTATTTTAATAACTGTAGACATTAATAACTAGGTTATAAATTCCTCTGAAGAATTTTAAATATTTTGTGTAAATACACCAAGGGAGATATTACGAAATTCTTTAATAATCAGATACATAACACAGTCAATTACTGTCATAAAATGAAAACAAATGAGATCGCAGTAACAGCTTAAATTGGGGCAAACTCTAACGACAGAAATGTCCTTTTAGTTTATTTCCAGCGAGTGACTTTGAGATAAAACTAATATCAATGCAAAGCATGAAATTAAGTTTGTTATAAATTTAACTATTTCAACTGACAGATAACTCAACAATAATTCTGCTAGAAAATATTTTATAAATTAAACGAAGACTATTTTGCAATTTGAATATACAGGACAACATCAAATTTGGTATTTGATAAAGTCAATAATCGAATATATGTATCATTAGCACCATTTATTTTTATTCATATTTCAATTTATTTTCAAATTAATTAAAATTGTAAAAAATTGCTGTAAAAAAATTAATATTTTAAATCGTTTACTATAATGGGCGTACCAGTAAATTTAGAAATGAGGGAGTGCATTTAAATAATATTTTAAAGTTAGACAGGAACATTCCTCTAAAAAACCTAAAGAAGAGCCAAATAGATACAATTTGTATACGGTAATTTATCTATAACAAGAAAAAGAACATGTCAAGAAGGTGGAATTGCAACTTTGCATCCCGCATGAGTGCGCACTTGTATTTCCGTATGACAGCGTCATTACATGAATTTTTTCCACAATTCACGGAATTCGTTCATTATAGATGAGTTACCATTATATAGTATATTACATAACAAGCATCGAAAGTGTAAGATAACAGTTATCACACTTTCAAGCGAGTTATGTACACTATTTTTCAGACGACAACAAAGTATTTCTAAAAAAAGTCTACAAGAGCAATGTTGTTACCCTTTGACAGTTGATGCGTTTTTTTAGGTAAGCGTTGACGTTTGACACTTGAGGTTAGGTATTGTTATACCAACTGTACTAACCGTAATGTCAAAATATTGAATAATGTAAAAATATTAGTAAATAAGTAATTATTTATTTTCAAAAGTAAGATTTATTTGTGCAAATTAAAAGTATTCGTTTGTTATTCTTTTTAAAGCATTCTTGAAAGCTCTTTGTACAAATCCTACATTTCAATCTCTAATGCAAAACAGAGAGCTTCGTATTTCAATGAAAGAAGAAAATAGATCCAACAAAAAATAAAACAAATAAAAGCTTATTTGAATGGAAACTTTTTTATATATTTCAGAATTTACTGTTCAGTTATACTTGAAAAATCAATCAAAGGAAAATTCAGTTAGGGGTGGAATCAAATTGGGATAAATAATCGAAACTGGTAATAAGAACATGTTCAATTCCCACGAGGGATAATCCACATCTATTATTTTGTAATAAAAGTTAAATAAAAAAAAAAAAATATATATATCATCTCGCCTTCTATCTATTACTGGTTGTGGCACTCTGCCGTAACAGATCTCGATAAGTGATATATGTTAGTGGAGGAAGAGCCGCAGGGATAGCTTTAAAGGGGTGAAAATGGTTTCTCGGCTGTGGAAATCGAACCCGGGTTCTCAAATCCTAAGATTGACTCGATACCACTGAGCCATCTACTCCAAACATAAGTGATATATTTATAGTAATCCAATCAAGTAGATAATATGACATTTAAATAGTCTTCGTGAATTATACAACTGTTAAGCCAAAAACTACCCCTGTGGCTCCTCCACAACTAACATCTTTGGGGGCCGTGATATGGCGACTGGTAATCGCACTTCACGCGCAAAATCTTTCACTTACCGAATCCGCTTCGGCAGAGTGGTACACCCAGTAATGGGTAGAAGGCGTGATGATATATTTATATTTATATTATTTAAGTCTGCTCTATCAGTTTCTCAGTTTAATATATATATCTTTTTTTTTTAATAAAAAAGAGCTCTCACATTAGAGTGAGATATTATTCCCGCAGGGAAATGTTATTTATTTATAGGAAACCCTTGTCTAGAATAAATCTAATTTGGGAATAGTACCTCTGACTACGGTTTTGTTAAAGCTAGAACATTGAAACTCGATATTTATGCTTGAGTAAGATTTATTTGATTTTTTACGTGGGATACCTTTTTTTGTCTTTCATCTTACTAAACGCCTACGTTCTACTTACATATCTTTACAAAATAAATGTTTCATTCTCCATTTATTCATTGAGTTACGTACACTTTTTATACCTACATTTGTAAATTGATTTTTTTACGTTAATAGTATTCATGCCAAAGTTTCTATTGAATTACTTCGTTTTGGTAAAGAGAAACTTTTTCACACTTGCACTTTTAAATCTATTTCTTTTACTTGCTAGAATTTTTTTCCAAATTAATTGACGCACATGAAATTTGCAAATAGTCACCATTTAACATGCAAATTTAATTTAAAAACTAATTTAGGTATGTATATTAATTGAATATTTCTGGTTAATTACTTTTTAGACAGAAATGTTTTTTGTATGAATTTTGAATTAATAGAGGCTCTGAAACATCTTATTTTAATTAAAAAAATTGGAACAATTTAGGCACAATTATTAATGATTAATAAAAAAATTATTATTATGTCGGATTATTAAAAAAAATATATTGTCTACGATTATGTAACTTTCGAGATTTGCAATTACAGACTAAATAATTCCTCCAATTAATTTGTTATAAACTATAACATAATTTTGTCTAGAAAATATGTAATCTAAATTATAATTTCAATTGAATTTGTATAAAATATGTCAAATTATAGATGGGAAACTTTTTTAGCATTGGATGGCATGTTTAAATTATGCAGTAATAAAGGAATATTTCGAGATAATATTTTCAACCCTACATTGACTTAACGATGAAGAAAAATATTCGAATTCAAATAGTCATTCATAATTCGTAGAAATCGATTAGTAAACTTATGAAGTGAACAAGTTGCTTTTTACAACTAAAACTAAATATAAAAAATGCCGGCCCCAAAATATGTGCCGCCCGGTGCGGACCGCACCCCTCCCCCCCCAGATACGCCACTGGCTTAAAGCAGTTCATTTAGTCATGGATCGAATTTATCTGAACTGATTTAAGTGAACAAAGTAGCAAATGGAATACAGCTAACGTGTGCCATAATCTCGTGAATTATTTATAATAAAATTCATGTTACCGTTGAAGAAGCTGGAGTCATTGGCCTCTGGGTCCCACGTGGCCCACAGTTGCGCACATATGAATGGCGTGGAGCAAGCAATGTACATGGCGATAACAGCCACTGTTTGTTTAACAGTGTTGATCTTGGCGCGAGAGATAAGGGGCGCCCGGCGGCTGCGTGCACACCGCGGCGGAGAGTCCGGGGCAAGGCGTGGTGAACGTAATCCCAGCTCTCCACCTGCAGACTGCCAGATCACTCGACAGATAGCGCCGTAGGTCACGATCAGGACTGTTAGTGGTACGATGAAGACACTGATGCTGTACCTGTAAGAGGAAGAAAAGGACAATATAGAAAAAGATTTTACAGCTTTGATCGTCATGAGAATTGAAAATGTTATATAATGTAAAACAAAATTAGAAAAAATTGTTTTCCCAAACACTTATCTAAGTTCCAGAAAAATAGAGCATATCTGAATCACCTGTTATGTTATCATCAGTGGCCAAAAGAGCGGAACGCGTCTTTGGTTAAGAGCAAAACTGACCAGCCATTGATGATGACCCAACAGTTAATTCCGATGTCTTCTATTTTTTTAGAGCTTAGACAAGTGGTTTGAAAAACAATTTTTTCCTATTTTTTACTTTCTTATACACAGTATAAGGAAGTATTGGAATCGTTGAAAAAAATCGTTGACGAGATTTTCGCGGAAATACGTGTTTTGAGGTCCACTGAATCCGTTTTGACCATTTTCTCAATGATGTCTGTGTGTGTGTGGATGGATGGATGAATGGATGGATGGATGGAGGGATGTGTGTCCGGTCGTGCAATATCTCATGAACGAGATAAGATTTGTTAACGAAACTTGGTAATTATAAGTATCTAAGAAAATAGTACTTTCACTTCGGTTTCAGAAAAACTATTTTCCTCCCTAGAGATATACAGTACCACTTTCTTTTTGAAATTCAAGAAAAGAAATTATTTTCTAGCAGAGTTATGAAAAATAGTACGCATATTTAAAGGAACTAAGTTTTCAATTAGAATACTCCTTTTTATGCAGAAAACTCTGCTGAATTAAATGGTAATCTAATTTTTAAATTATAAATTAATAGAAGAAAACAATTAAATTTATGGAAAATTCGAGGTAAATTGTACATTTTTAAAAGAAAACATCGCCAAAAATAAGTAAACTATATCGATTCCACCTACGGTATTGAATTATCAAGTTTCAATTTACTTACAAATATCATTTCAAAATTTCAAAGGTCAAGGGCACCTCCACCATAAAACCCATCAATCGATATCTCGAAAACTAGAAAAATACTTACTAGGAGATATCACCACTTAATTCAACATATTTTTCTTCATAAGTATAAGCATTTTTATTGATATAAATTGACAGATATTTTTTTTTTATTGTATAAAATGTAATATAGGACAAATCCAACTATTTCGGAGGCTATATCTCAAAACAAAATATGATACAAAGATTTTTTAAAGACAATTTAAGCGTCATATATTTAAATTGACTTGTAAACATATTGTCACTTTTGCAGATACTGCAGAACTAATTTTCCACATCATATATGCGCCTTGAGGTAATAGAATATTTGAACACACAACCCTTAAACAAATTATTTTATTGCTATTGTAATATGTATTCTGTTTTGATGTTTTGATGCATATTACAAACCAAGTTCTATAGAATACCATCAAATGCCAAACAAGAGACAATAAACTATTGAAATACTTTGACCTGTCAAGTTTCCCGAACAACATTTCATTATCAAAGTTCTTCGTCAGGTGTTTGTCTTTTAAGTTCAGAATTTCATGAATACATTATAAACTTGCTTCAGTTATAATCACACAATCGTACATACACAAAGTTTCCTAATATGGTAACTGATTAACTTTGTATAAGAATTAATTTGCAATGAAATGGGCATAAATTGTGAAGCATAAGGAATTGTTTTGTAATTAAAATAAAAAAGATGTGAATACAGATGAGGGAACAGAGGGTAAATATTCAATTTAATTTGCAAAAAACGCGCCAGCTGATAAAAACTGTAATTTATTCATTAATTTTGTTTCAAATAATAGATTGACCTTGAACTGAACTTTCGACAATCATTCTACATCAATGATTTTATTTATTGTTTCGTAATTATCGTTTATTTCATAATCAACTGTTTTTGTAATTAATTTATTTTCATAAATATTACTAGACAATACTAAGGACCTTACGTGTAAAAAAGTTCACCCGTAGACGTGCTGTAGGGTGAACGTTTTTACACGTAAGGCCCTTAAAAAAGTTTATGCGCCATTTTAGTACACCTAACCAAATTAAACATCATATTTTTTGGAGGACAATTAGTACTGCCACTATAGGACGACACCCCTCTTTTTATTTATTTAATCCGTTTTCGGTTCTTATATAGTGTTTAACTGCAATTGTGTGGAATTAACTTACAAAAGCGCAGAGGACACTCTCTTCCTTTCTTATCTTTTTGTTTTATTTTCAGTTACTGCATTGTGTTAAATTTTCTTTCAAATACAAGCGCAGGGTATCGCCCTCTTCTTTTCTAATCTTTTTAGATTCGTTTTTTGATTCGTTGTTAGATCCGTTGTTAGATTCGATGTTAGAGCGTGAGTAATTTGAGATGTTTTGCGCATTTGTAACTTACGCGAAGAAATTGGAATGAAAAGTGAATAGGAGTGATTGAAGGTAGGTTGTGTGATGAATAATTTTGAGTGTGGTGGGTAAATGTGCTTTTATGGAATGATTTATGAATGCGGTTAAAGTGAGGGTGGTGTGTTAGGAGATGAGAATATTGGACGAAGACAGATTATTTGATGAATCTGATGAGTAAATGTTTTATGAATGATTTTAGGGTTATTTGATGAAATATATCTTCATATTATATATGTATGTATATGTCTGCATGTACCTATCATAAGTTGATTTCATTATAAAACATTTGATAGTAAAGACGAGGCTACATAAATGTTGATTAATAATAGTTCCTTTGATAGTAATTTTGTTATTTTAAGTGAAAACTTTTATAGAGCAAGTTATTGTCAGAAACTACATGTATTATTCATGAGTTCTTAAACAATGAAAGAAACAATTAACAAGTATTGTTTTTTAAGTCTACAGATACATTTATTGTATTTACAAGTATTGACTTTCTTGACAAGTAAATTAGACTTCTAGTATGAATGTTTACATTTACAGTGCTCGAGTTTTGAGCAATTAGACTCCATGGGTACTCTTATTTACATTTCTGTTCGTGTTTTCACTCCAATAACTTTATTATATTTCCACCAACCAGCAAGCGTTATTAATTAGGTACTTGTTATTAGTTAGGTAACTAATAACCATACAAACTCTGAACTACTTGGCACTATATATTCTTCAAGGTGAAGCGTTTCTAAATTATTTTGAAGAAAAATGTTTCAAATAAAAGATGTAGAAAAGTTATTGTTATTTTCTGTGTGCATTGCTTCTCAAATTATAAAATAAAAATAAATAAATATATCATCACGCCTTTTACCCATTACTGGGTGTGGCACTCTGCCGAAGCAGATCTTGATAAGTGATATATTTATGCGCGTGAAGTGCGGTCAAATCACGGCCCGCAAAGATGTTAGTGGTGGGAGAACCACAGGAGTAATTTTAATTAGGTGAAAATGTTTTTGTCGGCTATGGGGATCGAACCAGGGTTCTTAGGATCCACAGGCCGACTTGATACCACTGAGCCATTACCCCATTAAAAATTAAATTATTTAAATTACAATTTAATAATGATAAAACAAAATAACAAACAAATACTCTCAAATTCTATGAAATATTTTTAAACAATGAGGTTTTGCATTGTTTAAAAGTAAGTTTTTGATCTGCCTGTATATTTTATATTATTTTTACAAATTCATTTAAAATGGAAAATTATTCATATGAAGAAAAATGACAAATAATTAAATGGTAATATTCTGGCAAAATTATGGCAGAAAAACTTTGCATTTGTGTGTTATTTTGTTTTAATTCCGTGGTTAACACTAATAAAATTGTAATTTTATAAATTTTCATACATAACATAATAGCTATTTATGCAACTAGCGTTAAAAGTATCACGAAAATATTCTTGTTAGTTGAAATACCTCAAAGCAAAGAAATAATTTTGGAAGAATACAATTAATTTTTCATTTTACGGTTGAAAATTCTGAAGTATAAACATTTAAATTTGTCTTTGTAATTAAGGGAAGAAAATTAAAAGTGTCTAAGTTCCTTTCAACTAATGAAAAATACAAAGTCACCAGACATGGTTTTTTTTATTTTATCAGCTTCAATCATCGTAGTTTATGAATATTTTAAATGTTGAGGACCGTGTAAATATTATTAGAAGGAATTAGGGGTGGGAGGGACAGGACAAGATAAATATCTGAGTACTGCGCAAGAATAAACGCCGAATGGTTTCCATCGTCAGTAACTGTTAGATAGTGCGAGATTAAAGTATTTAAAACAAATTGTACTATTTCCGTCAGTAGCAACAAAACACTAGGAGAAAAATTAGGAATAATTTTCATTAATATTTCATTAAATTACACTATAAAACTGATTATATAAGATGCAAAGATATTTGCAGTTTTGTAAAATAAAATTTGATCGCATATTTTTTACCGGACACTTTTTATTTACATGTTAACTACCTATGCCAACATTTACGTAGAACACACAATATATTAATTAATAAAATACTAACCAAATAAATTAACTAAAGTATTAAACCAATGTTTTACTTCAACCTTTTTGTTTAATAAAAAACGAATCACTTTCCGCTACTACCATTAACATTGCAGACTCAACTATCGACCAGGCTGTTTGCCCGTATCCCATGTGCTTAATTTTAGTACCAAACCAACAACTTAAAATAATGATTCAGTGACAGTTTATACATGTGGTTAGTTTTTATACATAAACAAAAAACAACGGAAGATTGATTACAGACCAGGTGACGTAGGCCCTCGCTCCCCAAGGTTGGGGGAAGGTCGCCCAGCAGTCGTTGATCCCTGGAGCCACTTCTTGATATGCGAAGATCGTCACCTGTAAATAACACAAATGTTAGTATAAAACTAGTAGGATATATGAGATGAGATAAAAGAAATGGTTCGAAGTATATCGATGGCATAAGAGGTGGGTTTTATGAATTTTTATAGTCCTTTTGGTGGGGTGTGAAGAAAAGATTTACACATTTCACATTTTAATCCCAAAACCAAAATGAATAAAAGTGGAGTAATAGTATTTTATATTACTAGCACGGTAATAGTATATTACATAATAAACATAATACGAGGCCGCAGACCGAGTATTTCAATGCGCTGAGTCGTATTACATATACTATTTTTTCTGAAACCGTTAAATTTAATCAATAATTAATTATAAATACATAATTCAAAATGTTAAATTTTTTTTTAAATCTATCGTAAATGATTACCCCCTTTAGGATTAACTTAAAATAATATGAGACTAGTTATGAAATTGAAAATTTAACCATTCGATTCCACATATATTTCTGTGTAGATAAGCATATTTTGATCATGAAAAAATTTGTTTAATCCCTGGAGTTATGATCCCAAAAAATTCGTTTAATAAAAATGCGATTTTTTTTGTTGGACGAGTTGAAAATCGAAAAATTTTAAAATATGGTTCTATATCATTCAGACTACGAGAAATCGAATGCCGTTGAGCGCATCTTCATATCTTTTTTAGTTTTTGAGTTACAGCGATTTTTGACTTTTTGAAAAGCTCAACTTTGAAGGCCCATATCTCGAAAACTATAAGAGATATTGAAATGCGGTTTGAACGAGTGTATTTCTCGTGCTCCGATTAACTTCTTCCGAAATTTTGAAAATTTTGAAAATTTTACAATTTTTTTGCAAATTTTCTTTTGCCCATATTTAAAAAAATTTACGAGATAATGAAAATCTGTAAACACCAGTGGATTCCTCGCAAAAAAATATATAGGTATGTAAAATTTCAGAATTTTTGCTCCACGGTTACATTTTTTAGAGCAAAAAACTAAAAATGGCCTAAATTCGTAAAAATCTTAAGGGGTACCCCTTCAAAAATAATTAAAAAACAGTGATTTTTTATTTTTTTGTAATAAAAACTGTATCTGTTCGAATTTTTACCTGAAAATTTGCATACCTATGTACTTTTACGAGAGGAATTCAGTGCTTTTCACAGATTTTCATTATATTTTAAATTTTTTGATATATTGAGAAATGAAAATTTTGAAAAAAATTAAAAAATTTTCAAAATTATCATAATTTCGGTAGAAGTTAATTAGAGTACGAGAAATACACTCGTTCAAACCGCATTTCAATATCTCTTATAGTTTTCGAGATATGGACCTTCAAAGTTGAGCTTTTCAAAAAGTCAAAAATCGCTATAACTTAAAAACTAAATAAGATATGAAGATGCGCTCAACGGCATTCGATTTCTCGTAGTCTGATTTATATAGAACCATATTTTAAAATTTTTCGGTTTTTAAACTGGTTCAACAAAAAAATTGGAATTTTCATCAACAGACATTTTTGCGATCACGACTGCGGGGATTAAAATATATATATATATATATTGAGGATCAAAATAGGCATAATTATGTAAAAATATATAAGGAATTAAATGTTGAAATCCCAAATTTCATATCTAGTTTCATATTTTTTTAAATAAACCGTAAACAGAAACAAACGTATATATAAACATCTAAATAAATAGTATATATTATATTTTTAATTTCATTAATCCTTAAAATTTAAATAAAAGTTTGCAACGGGAGAAATCTTTGGAAACATGTATTTTAAAATTTGTAAATAGCATCTGACGACCCTCCTCTAATATCTATCACGACCCACACTTTGAATCCACTGGTTTAGAGCATTTATCAATAAAATCTAACTTAGCTGTTCCTATGGTATTTTAAACTGTCATGATATTTTAAGGGTCTATTGATAAATATATATATATATAATTTTTTGTATGTTCTACAAAAAATAATTGTGAAATTCTGTACACACTCACAATAATGTTAATGCTTTTTTTGGACAGGATTAAGGATTAAAAATGCCATTAATATTTATCCATTAACGGATGAAAAATGTGTTTATAAAAAATATATGAAACTTATGTAAATTAATGAATTTACTGCTGAAAAAAATTACTACACCGCAAAAATTAATTATGTGTATATCGTTCATATGACGTGTAATGTTGTATTTTCACTTCCCATTCAAGTAGACATAAATTTTAAACTAGGACAGGGTAAATCGTGATGAACCCCGACGTAGATAGTTCATTTTAAAACTGTTGATAGTTTTCCTCTGTGAAAAAGTGGAACATCGATTACTACTGCAAGAGGTGTTTTCATGTTTTTGTATTTTATTTAAACGTCCTTTTATAAACGTGACAGAAAACTCATCTATCATAGAAAAGAAAAAGATATTTTGTCAATAAATGACAGATAACATAATATATAGTAAAATCAAGTAACACGAACTATTGACACAGTCACAGAATATTTCTTTCAACAAAAAAATAAATAAAAGAAATTGAGGAGGCTTCGGACACAATACTGTCTGTAAGAGGTATATGAGGGTCAGAATTTCATTAGTTTTATACGTGTCAAACGAAACTAAGCAAACGAGAATTTGTTGCAAAGAATTTAACTCAAGGAACTTTTTAGTAGACGAAGATATATTACTTTCACAGCCATTGATACAAAGTTCATTTATCATCCTATATAGTCTCCTACTAAATTAAGGCACGACTAAATTTATTTTTCAGCTATTAAATCGTCCTAAATTATAAACAGGATGTAACGTAAGTAAGGAATATTAATATTATCTCCTGAAATAACCTTTTAATCTAAATAATTTAAAAAAATCTTTCGCTGGTTAATGATTTTGGATATTTTGGGGACATCAGACAATTTTTATCTCACGTGTTATATACGATATTTTATATAAAAAATTCGTTAGTTAACAAAAGAGACTGTTAACAACATGTAAAACTAGTAAGAATGAGGTACATTGCTATGAACGAAAAACTAATTATTTTTAATGTTATTAACAAATATTACAAATATTTTCATGTAATAATATAAGAAGAAAATGAGAATAAATTGAAAATAATTTGACAGATCTTTCGAAAACTTGTTGCGAGACAATAGTCACGAAAGCCCGTAGGGCTTGAGTGGCTATTGCCATATGGCAACAAGTTTGAGAAAGATTCTGGAGAATTATTTTCTAATTTATCCAACTCTTGAGTTATATTTAATTAGATTATTTTTTGACTTAGCTGTTGAGGTCGATTCATCCAACTTAAAAGATTTTAAACTGGGTCCATATCGATTGATTACTTATTAATGTATTATTGGAAGTTGTTTCCAAAATTTGTAGGTGTATTTCTGTATGTGAAATGGAACTAAATCGATTTTTTTCATACATTTTACTTGACGTGTTGACAGTTTTAAATAATTATTTGACAACTACCTATCATTTCTCACAAACAAAAGCACCTACAGAGATTATTCCCGGGGATAATCACAAATGCTTTATTCTCAGTATAATAATGACAGGATTGGCTAAAACGCAGACATGTGACATACAATGAAGCATTTCATTGGTTTTGACAAACGTCAAAATTAATCATGTACAGGCAAATTCATAAAACGGATTAGCGCTAACACCGTTTTTAATATTATCTTTAACTCTGTTTCAAATTAAAACATATTAAAGAAATGAACTAAACGTAATGCTAAATAACTATCTTTTTAACTCAAGTTAAAATAAACTTGTTTCGTACATTAAAAATACAGTTAAAAACGAAATAAAAAATGGTGTTAGCGCTAATCCGCTTTATGAATCTGCCTGGTAAATAATTTAACAGAGAAGTTCGGAAGGCATACAAGAGCAATGAAGATGGTCTATTGAACACTAAAAAATAAAACTTTTTCTGGGTGGCACTTTATTACCCTAGGGAATACTTGTCATTTTTATTTCCCTCAATAAATAATTAAGCACATTAAGTAATGATTTTAATAAGATATACGATGGAATTTTAGCTGGTACAATTTTACAGCATTTTTAGTTGCAGAAGAATTTGTTCATTAGACAAAATACCGCCTACTGTTTATAAATCCTACGCGTTCTAATAATTACTTTGTAGAATGAAATTTCAAACTTCGGACTTACGCATAACATTTTCCAAATGTTTACTTTGTTTGGTGTTTAGGTCTTTAGACATACCACTGACATGGAACACAATCTTCTGAAACAAGTCGCTATTTAACATGGACCTCACGTTTACCTTAAATAACTTTAGAGTAAAACTAAATTAATTAATTTAGTGTAGAGTACCTAACTCAAAGAAATGAGAATATTAACAAATTAAGTTATTCTGTAACATAACACACTTGTATGAAACATTATTGTAGAAATAGCAATATTTCTTCGCGTTTTGTAATTAAATAAATATTAAAGACACCTTCAGATATTGGAAAAAAATACGACGTGGTGTGCCTAAATAGGAATAAAATATAAAAAAAATATATATCATCACGCCTTCTACCCATTACTGGGTGTGGCACTCTGCCGAAGCAGATCTCGGTAAGTGATATATTTTGCACGTGAAGTGCGGTTACCAGTCTTCAAATCACGGCCCCCAAAGATGTTAGTGGTGGAGGAGCCACAGGGGTAGCTTTTGAAATTATGAAAATTGTTTGTCGCCTGTGGGAATCTAACCAGGGTTCTCAGGATCCACAGGCCGATTTCATACCACTGAACTAACCATCCCATATCAAGACAGGCGGTAGTTGTCGACGCCAAGATCAAGCAGCCTACGGCCGGCGACACTGACTGTCTATATTACAGTAATATAAACGTCAATATTCGAAAATTGTAATTCCATTTATCTTTTTATTAGCTGATAAATTAGTCACGTTAAACATATGATAATTTACTACATAACACCCTTGTTTGTATTAGATACAATTTAAAAAAAATCTAATTAATAAATGTAAATACTACAAACGTTATAAACATCGACTGACGTCATCCATCCTGATAAAACTTAATAAAATCATAAGAAACTGGTGCAATATTTTAAATGACAATTTAAAAAAAAACGGCATTGAAAACCAAATCTTGTATAAGAATATTGAATAATAGCTATATTTACTATCGATTCATGTATTCAAAATAATTATTTTTCATGTTTAATAATTATTTTATATTTTGCACGTTAACATGACACATAATTTCTATCTACGATATATCGAGTTGTCATTGATCTGTCAGATTTATGATCATGTCAAACATAAAAAATCTATTAAAAGTCTTTGAGTTTCACTAACATAAGTTTTTAAAAGCTATATTATAACAATGCCGATGGGAAGAAATTTGACAAACGAATATGTTAATTGCTGATTCTTCATTTAATAATTTATTTTGCAGAATCTAGTATTCACAATAAACAAAAATTGTTACTGTATTTATGTATCCATAGGAATGATTTCTTTTTGGCTCATGGACTAAAAATAAGTGTTTAACCCCGCTTTTTAGAGCTAAAACACATGGTTTGCGGGCCCGATTGTGCATAAAATTTTTAATGCAGAACTTTTTTAATGATTTTATTAAGATTGATCAGGATGGATCACATCAGTCCATCCTTATAAAGTTTTCAGTATACCCCATTTGATAGGATATAGCGTATGTGGATTTTCACTGAATCCTAATTCCACAATAAAGATAAATCACAATGATGTATACCAATGTTACAAACTTAATTGTGATAAAATTGATTATAAAGTGAAATGTAACGATAGCAAATGTTTGCAAACAATGGCGATAAATTTTCCGTTAACTTGATAATCAACAGCAATGCGTAACAGAAAGTTCAATAAAACAATCGATTCAACCCTTCACAACTTGACAGACAGCAAATGCAAATTGTAGCGTAACTTTAGATACATCTGAGAAACTTTCATCCCTGAGGTTTACGCTATTAAGTTAGTTACAGTTTTCTTCCCCGGAGATTTTGATTGGTTAGTTATGGATGGCAATTACTTAACAACGTTAAAACTTGGATTAAATCAGAATTTAGGGGATGATAGTGGCTTGTTTAATTTCATACAAGACCAGAAATAGAAATTCACAAATATCCAGAATTATAAAGGTACAGGTTACATAGTTCATTATTATTATTATATTACAAAATTTATATCAGCTAAATGCACTAAAATCCTACTCAATCTAAAAATATATAAATTACTGCACTACGGCTCGGTGAGTTCGGATCCTGTACTGTAATTGGTATTAAGTTCCTGTTGTACAGAGTAGCATAAATAATAAATAAATAAATAAAATACACATTTCTAGAATTTTGGGGTAGATCACTCAGTGATATTGAATCGGACTGTAGGATCAATTCCCATAGTCGACAAACAATTTTCACCATATTAAAATTATTCTCCTTTCTAACATCTTTCAGAGATTTGACGGGTAGTTAACGTAGTTTAAGTACATAAATATATAACTTACCTAGATCTGGTACGGTTGTGTGCCACACTTTTAATGGGCAAAAGGCGTTATGAATGATTTTAGAATTTTGGAAATGAATATAAATATATATATGGGATGGCTAGCTCAGTGGTATGAAGTCGGCCTGTGGATCCTGAGGTCCCTGGTTCGATTCCCACAGGCGACAAATTTTCATAATTTGAAAAAGCTATCCCTGTGGCTCCTCCACCACTAACATGTTTGGGGGCCGTGATTTGACGACTGGTAACCGCACTTCACGCGCAAAATATATCACTTACCGAGATCTGCTTCAGCAGAGTGCCACACCCAGTAATGGGTAGAAGGCATGATGATATATTTATTTATTTTATTTTAATATAAATATATCATCACGCCTTTTACCTATTTATGGGGTGTGGCACTCTGCCGAAGCAGATCTCGGTAAGTGATATATTTATGTCTCCCAAACATGTTAGTGGAGGAAAAGTCACAGTGGTAGTTTAAATGTGGTGCAAATGATTAGTCAGCAATGGGAATCAAACCGAGGTTTTCAAATCAGCAGGCCGACTAGGTACTACTAAACCACCTACCCCATTACTGTTAAAGTCATAAATAAAGTTAATTTTTCACAATATGGGGTAGGTGACTCAGTGGTATCGAATCGGCCTGTGGAATTGAGAATCCGGGTTAAATTCCCACAGCCGACAAACAATTTTCATTAAAACTGCCCCTGTGGCTTCCCTCCACTAACTTCTTTAGGGGCCGAGATCTGCTACGGCAGAGTGCCACGTCTAGTATTGTGCAGAAGGTGTGATGATATATTTATTTATTTTGTTTTATTTACTAAATTCTACAATTAATTTTCAACATTTTTAACTAAATTTAACATTTATGCGCGTGACGTACGGTTACCAGTCGTCAAATTATAGCCCCTAAAGATGTTAGTGGTGTAGGAGCCACAGAGTAATTTTAATTTGGTAAAAATTGTTTGTCGACTATGGGGATCGAACCGGGGTTCTCAGGATCCACAGGTTGACTCGATACCACTGAGCCACTACCCCCCCAATATAATTTATGCCGTAATTAAATGCGTAACTTTTTTATTTGTCACAAATTTTTCATTATTAAACACGTCCTAATACAAACACCACATTGCTTTTTCTTTATTTGTTGATTAGCCTTGTTCCAAATGGTCTTTGAGTTTGTTCCACACCAAGGGTACAATTCCGCAGAGATTTATTAAAACCCGGGATTTAAGAACAACTGTATAAATAACATATTGTAACACGAGAAGCTAGAACTCTACCGGAGCCAGGATTTATTGCGTTCTTCAGATGTTTCCGCTGTTCTAGCCTTGACAAAGATCAACCTAAATATTTTATTCCGTCAGATTTTTCTCTGTTGCTTCGTGTTTCATTCTGTCAAATAATTGTATTACTTTTATTGGATAGTGACAGAGTAAGAAATCTAGTTGTCACACCTGAAATTGGGTGAGAAGATGAAGAATGTTTTTAACGGGAGTTGTCGTATCACAAACTAGATTTGAACGTACATAGAAACAAATGGGGTAGGTGACTCAGTGGTATCGATTCGGCATGTGGATTTCAGAATCTCGGTTCTAATCTCACAGTCAACAACAATTTTCACATTAAGATTACCCCTGAACCTACCAGTCCACTAACATCTTTCGAGGACGTGACATAAATAAATCAATAACAGAAATATGTTACGACATCGTGTAATGGGTAGAAGGAGTGATAATATATGCTTCTAATTTCGTTTCAATTGTTGCTCTTGATTGTAGCAACACATTTTGGTGAGAAGCCCGATCTATACAGAGCAAAAACATACGACATTACTGAGGAAAGGACATAACTGTGGCCGTAGTTATGTACATTCCAGGACATAAGGCAAGACACAGTTTCCAGACGTGACGGAAGAAGGAATTTATAGGAGGAAACTGTGGATAATTCGACCTTGACAGGAACGATGAAGATAAAAGGAAAATAATAATCACTATACTCATTTTATGAAATATGTAGCTTAGTGGTATCGAATCGGCTTGTGGATTTGAGAATCTCGGATAAACAATTTTCACCACATTAGAATTACCTCTGTGGTTTCCCCTCCACTAATATTTGGAGGGTCGTGATTTGACGGATAGTAACCGCACTTCACGCGCAAAATATATCACTTACTGAGATCTGCCACGGCAGACTGCCACACTCAGTAATGTGTAGAAGAACGCGGAAGAAGTAATTATATATTTATTTATCCACAACTCATGTACAATAAAGACATTATTACATTTATTTGAATTATATGGCTCATAAAACACTAGTGTTTTATATTCCATAAAACACTGCAAACAACTTATTACTTAGCAACCACTTCATGATCTACCGTATTTTGAGAAACTATATATAATTGAATCAACGTTAAACGTTACGACCAATCTTCTTCGATACCTATAATTATGAGTTGTGGATACAATTTTGTAGGTATTACACTTGTGTTTTATTGGTATGTAAAACACTTAAGAATATTATACACTCGACCTTCGGTCTGGTATTTAAACTTTTCTTGCTTGTTTTATATACCAAATAAAACACTTGTATAATAAATAACTATTATTTTATTTACATTATATTAATGTACTTCTCGGTATATTTGATGACCGCCAAAAGAATAATTTTAGTGGAATAATGGTTGTGGGAGTTGAACCCAGTTTCTTACTTCCACAATTCGATACACAATCAAGCACAAGAAGATTAAAGAAGATAAAGATTGATGAAAATCTGTATCCTGGAAGAAGGATCAAACGAATACAAAATAAAGCTCTGAATTTATGCTTCCTGAACATTTAGTAATAGCTCTTCTCAAAGGATTAAAGTATATCCTTTTACAGTTTGAAAGCCACTGTTTATTAAATTTCAGTATATCCACCAATATCCAGTTAAGCCTATAAATGATCGAATATCAAAGTTATCTGCTTTCACAAAACATTTGAATTCAGAATACCCTATAGAAACCTCCCTTCATGTTCGTATAGCCTAGGTATATACCACCCGGTATATAGTTTTTCCGAATGTATAATCAATGGGCACTGCTATAATCTTATACATGAAATATTATGGATAACCTGATTTAAATTCAAAACTGTTCAGTGAAGATGGAGATACAGTCAATATTTTTGCGAATTTATGTGAACGAATTCACTAAAGTTTAATACAAAATATTTGTAATTTGATTAACATTTTGCAAGGATTTCTTCGTAAATATAATGCTCATACTTACAGGGCCGGACTATGAAAATGAATTAATCAAAATAGATGCCGAAAATTAATTCTCAAGGTACGATACAATACTCAGTAATAATATAACAAGAGTGACAATAATTTGAAAATAATTTGATAGATTTTTCGAAAACTTGTTGCCAGGCAATAGTCATGAAAGCCCGTAGGCTTTTTGTGATACATTCAATTGTGTAATTTGTATGTATTTTGTATTCTGTTCTTAGTTTTTATATTTTAAACAGTTTGAAAAACTCGGAAAATGTCTGACAATCCAAATTTTGAAAGCATTTCAGAGTTGTTTCAGTTGTTACAAAAAGTTTCAGCGATTTTAACTCTATAAAGGTTATTATAATCAAATAAAAATAACACTCATAAAAAACTAAAAAAAAATCAGCCCAAGGGAGGGGAGCATGGCCACCATACTCCCCTGTGGATCCGCCTTTGATATACTATTACTTATCTATGAGATTGATAGATGAGTTATCGGCCATTTTATTCCAGCATTAATTAGCGATTAATTAAATTATGATGAAAGCCTTTCAAAATGTACAAAACCGAAATAAATTATTTCTAATTCGTACAAATTTGATAAATAATTGTCGGCACGTAAGATCTTTGACATCGGAATTCTAAAGTTTAAAATTTGATGTTCTTGACAACCCTAATTGAATTTAATTTGCATGACACGTTTTAATAAAATCTGGAACATGCTACTTGAATTAAAACGTCTTTCGTCTTAATTTAAATTCTGTTAAATTATATTTGACATGCTTAGTTCTACTTCGTAGCAGCATCAAGAATGAATCAAATTTGACATACAGAAAATTTACATAGTAATTGAATATTTAGATGCCTATTTGTCATTTGTTACGAAGCAAACAAACCATAGCATGATTTTATTTATTGTATTCAAATGTTTTCTATGGAAATAACAGTAGATGAACAACGGATTCAAACAGATATATTTGAA
This sequence comes from Pterostichus madidus, assembly GCA_911728475.2. Classification (NCBI taxonomy): domain Eukaryota; kingdom Metazoa; phylum Arthropoda; class Insecta; order Coleoptera; family Carabidae; genus Pterostichus; species Pterostichus madidus. The sequence continues at coordinate 525,520 of OU452304.1, forward strand.
ATGCAAATTGATCATTACATGTTTTGCGATGTCATTGTACATACGAGTATATCTTGCCTTCTATTAATTTTGGAAGAAAGTAATAATATTTTCCTGAAACTGGGAAGAAAGTGCCTACTTTCATGACTAATTTTAATATGAAAAGTATATTTTTTCTGAAACCGGCAAGAAAATGCCTGCGTTCCTGACCAATATTAGTATGGAAAGTAGGTTTTTACAAAAACAGTCAAATAAAGTACGTATCCAAGGCTACAATAAAAATATCCATCTGGTAAAGTACAAAATAGTCTGGTACAGATTTTACCTGACATATTATGTATACTATTTTTTCTGAAACCGTTTAATTTAATCAATATTTAATCATAAATAATTCAAAATGTTTAAAGTTTTTGAAATGAATTGTATTGACAGCCGACTACGTATCCAAGGTTGTAACAAAAATAACAGTCAGGTAAAATCTTTACCAGACTGTTTTGTACTTTACCAGACTGTTATTTTTGTTGTAGCCGTTGATACCTACTTTACTTGACAGTTTTTGTAAAAACCTACTTTCTATACTAAAATTGGTCAGGAAAGTAGGCACTTTCTTGCCGGTTCCAGAAAAAATATTTTACCTGACTGTTTTTTTTGTTGTTACCTTGGATACGTAGTCTGCAGTTAATACAATTCATATCAAAAAAATTTAAACATTTTATATATAAAAAAAATATATCATCACGCCTTCTAACCATTACTGGGTGTGGCACTCTGCTAAAGCAGATCTCGGTAAGTGATATATTTTTGCGCGTGAAGTGCGGTTACCAGTCGTCAAATCACGGCCCCCAAACATGTTAGTGGTGGAGGAGCCACAGGGATAGCTGGTAACCGCACATCACGCGCAAAATATATCTCTTACCGAGATCTGCTTTAGCAGAGTGCCACACCCAGTAATGGGTAGAAGGCGTGATGATATATTAATTTTTTTTTTATAATAAAATATTGAAAATTAGTTTACAAACATGAAAACCAACTCCAACCGGAGATTCATTCCTGAAAGCTTTCCTCAAATGTTAACTTCCCGGAAATAAATCAGGAAGCTTGTGCTTTCAATAATATCTTACATGTCACTAAAAAATGTAAATGATATTACGATGCGACTCTCTAAGAGAGAGACAAATTCAGGCATCTGTATCTGACACGCGAAAATTATATTTCGAAGCTTCATGCAACATAAAGCACATAACCTCTGGAGGTTTTTGTACACGCGCCACAATTCACTTTCTAGAACTGAGAAAGGTTGCTAAGAGAAATGTAATGAATACACGAATACAGGTTTTTTTTCTTTGTTTCCAAAAGAAAATTCCCTAAATAAATTTTATATTGTACAGTAATTCTTTTCACATTTTGTAAGTTGGATATTGGAAATATGTTTGTCAATGTTATATCAATTTGTATTCACTGTCCTCAAGAGACATGTTTGTATTTATTTTATTTTAAATTTACGTTTGTGATTGCTGAAAAATAATGATATATCGAAATGAATACGAGTAAACCAAAATAAATGTTGAATTATTTTGTTTTACCTCTACCTATTAAAAAAAATTGGTGTTCGCCTATTTACGAATTATGATATTTTCGACATTTCCGAGCCTATATCTCAAAAACTAAACAAGATATGAAAATGCGCTTAACGGCATTGAATTTCTCGAGCTACAATTAACTTATAAACAAATATTCAGCGATTTCTAAAATTTAAAAAAATTATTGGGTGGCTAGCTCAGTGGTATGAAGTCGGCCTGTAAATCCTGAGAACCCTGGTTCGATTCCCACAGGCGACAAACATTTTTCATAGTTTCAAAAAATTACCCCTGTGGCTCCTCCACCACTAACATCTTTGGGGGCCGTGATTTGACGACTGGTAACTGCACTTCACGCGCAAAATATATTACTTACTGAGATCTGCTTCGGCTTCAGTAATGGGTAGAAAAGGCGTGATGATATATTTATTTTTTATTTAAAAAAAATTTCTACAATTTTTCGAACAGTTTCGAACAGTTTTTGAGTAGTATCTAAAGTAGAAGGCATATGCATTTGGGGATTTGATCACTGGATTCAGCGGGTCAAAATACATATGTATGTAAAATTTCGTTACAATATTCGTAAGGGAAAGAATTTTAGAGCAAATTATAAGTCAATTCGGACACGGGGAATTCAATGCCGTTGAGCGAATTTTCATATCTTGTTTAGTTTTTGAGGTACATCCTCCGGAAAAGTTGAAATTGCTCATGTTAATAATTCATTTCGTAGTGATACATCCTTTATTTGTTTTTTTTTTACAAGGAATCGAAAGACTTTTTGAAGGATAAATAATTTCGCGTTACCTGCATGGCTAGAGAAACCATCCAATAAAACTGGACCATTTTCTGGATTATTTGTTTAGGAATGTTTTCTTTCGTCCTCTTTTTAGTCCTTTGACCGGATATACTCCGTGACTTCATGTTCCAGAATATTGAGTCGTTGCCAGACATTTTTTTGCTGATTATCAAGAATAAAGAAATAAGATACGATGCAGGAAAAATTGTAGGAATTCCTGCATAGAAGCTGTCAACGTAATGAAAAACTAATGTCAAGGAAATATAATTTTTTTATCAATATCAAATGAGGTAAAAGTAATTTACTTGTATCGATATAAAAAGCATTTTCAGGTGATGGAAAATCAGCAAAGTGTTTGATAATAGTTATTTATTATACAAGTGTTTTATTAGATATATAAAACACGCAAGAAAACTTTAAACACGGGACCGAAGGTCGAGTGTTAAATATTCTTAAGTGTTTTATATACCAATAAAACACGAGTGTAATACAAAATTTTATCCACAACTCATAATTATAGGTATCGAAGAAGATTGGTTGTAACGTTTAACGTTGATTCAGTTATATATAGTTTTTAAAATACTGTAGAACATGAAGTGGTTGCTAAGTAACAAGTTGTTTACAGTGTTTTATAGAATATAAAACACTAGTGTTTTATGAGCCATATAATTCAATTGAAATCAGTGTAATAATGACTTTATTATATATGAGTTGTGGATACATAATTTTTTTTAAGTGTCAAAGATTATGAAATTTGATATTTCAATGAAAAAAAAGCCATTTTTCCACATGTGAAAAAAATATAAACTCCACGTATCCATAGCGATGTAAAAATGTCATGTTTTGTTGACAGTTGTAGAAAAAATCAATGTTGTTTATCGATATAGATACAGAATTTAAAGCTGTACAATTTGTTTTTCTAAAATAATTTGAAAAGTAATGGCCACAAAAATATGAAATGCCCATGGCCTACTACTACACTACGCCCCGGGCCCTGTACTGTAATTAGGATTACGTTCCTATTGTATAGATTAGACTAAATAATAATAATCCTGGGAATATCTAAAACAATATGATATATTTCCTAATTAAAATTAATAACAACTAAATTGTATAAATAATATATTATATAGTATTATTACTACATTAATAATTATAATTATGATTAAAGTTCATAAGACCGTAGTATTAGGAGAAAATAATGATCAGGATTTAAACCCCATTTATGTTAAATGTAGACCATGAGACATAAATCAGGTTTAAATTTGGCTCACTGAATTCTGGTTAAATTATCCTGTACTTCGAATTTATAATTTGTGTCAGAGACGTCTTAAGTAACATTTGATAGCCCTTTTACATTCTCATTAATATTTGAATTATCCTAGCACCCCTAAGGACGAATCTGCTTTAGCATACTTTAGTTAATCAGTATTTTAAAATTTAAAGTGAAACAAATGTACGATTATGTTGGTGAAATTGAAGGTGCAAAATGGCGTTGACACAAATGGATGGATATTATAATACATTCCCTTCCTGTCTTATCTTTTTGTTTTATTTTCAGTTATTGGGTTGTGTGGACTTTTATTTCATTACAAGTGCAGACTATCGCTTTTATCTTTTTTAATCTTTGTCGATTCGTTGTTAGATTCTTTATTAGATTTGTTGTTAGGAGTAAGTGTGAGTAATTTGAGATGTTTTGCGCATATGTTATGCACGTCGAAGAAACAAGATGAATGATAAGTGAATAGGAGTGATTGGATAGATGTGATTGAAGGTTTGTTGTGTGATAAATGATTTTGAGTGTAATAAATAAATGAGTTTATATGGAGTGATCTATGAATGTGGTTAAAGTGAGGGTGGTGTGTTTGGATGGAAATTTTTGATGAGGACTGATTATTTGATGAATGTAATAAGTGAATATTTTATGAATGATTGTAGGGTTTGTGCTACACCATTTGATGGGAAGTAGCGTGATGATATGTATATGTATGAAAAATAAATATAAATATATCATCACCCATTACTGGGTGTGGCACTCTGCCGAAGAAGATCTCGGTAAGTGATACATTTTGCGCGTGAAGTGAGATTACAAGCCGTCAAATCACGGCTCCCGAAGATGTTAGTGATGGGGGAGCCACAGGGGTAGTTGTAAAATGATGAAAATTGTTTGTCGCCTGTGGGAATAGAACCAGGGTTCTCAAGATTCATAGGCTACCCCATGAAAAATGAGATAAACTTATACCTACAAAAGGAATTATTCAAGTAGATAATATCGCAGAATAGAAATGTTTGGCGAAGATTAATTATGGAATGAATCTGATTTTTAAATGTTGAAGGTATGCTTCAAGAGTTTGTGCTACCCCATTTGATGGGATATAACTTGGGAAGAAGTAATTCGTATTACCATGAAGCTATTTTGCTCATAAAACATTTAAAAATAAATTCAAATTCAACAGATAGATCCAGAACAATTTTGATTAAGCTTTTCAAAGTAAAATTTCCCTCAATGACATTCCTATTTCTCAAAGATAACGTCACAGTTTTTCCAATTACTTATTCATTTATTACCATCCAGGAAATGGAATTAAATTTGTTTTAGTCAGGTTACGAGACAAGCCGTATTTATCAATTCGATTTCTGTTGTTTGCCACTATTTCAGAACATACAAAATTCAACAGATATCGTTGTGATGGAAAAAGAAAAATTTCAGGCAGATTGCGGATCCGCTGAAGCAAGAGTCAAATATTCATGAACTGAACATAGGAGCCAATAAAGTATCAATATTGGACTAATAAAAATAAATTGCAATCTGTTGCATGCAAGAAAGAAGCAATTTTTTTTTTTTGGTTGTTGGTTTCTGAAGGAGGAATAAAATTTTATACTTTCCTTTTCGAGTTACCAATAAAGATATTTTTAGTTTGTTATTTAATAAATATCTGTTCGAGTACAACAGGAACTTAATCCCAATTACAGTAAGTTATATTGAAAGAAGAACCACTCAGACACAATCGTATTTTTTTTAGATATAACTTGAAGTTAACGTTCTCAGCTACAATTGTCTTTATCATTTTACTTAGCATGATTCAATGAGCACAAGTTAATAATTCAATGAGCAATTTTTCAAAAATATTTAATTTAAATTTGCCGATAAATTTTGTTGTTAAATACGTAATTCAATCATAAAATTTGTGATAAAGATGAATACAAATTACGAGGTTTGCTAAAAATATCTTCTATTAATTTCATCCCATTTGTTTCATTTCAAACAATACCTGAAATTCGTAACTGTAGTATTTCCTGACAGCTTCTAATCTTGTAAAGGAAACGAACTTTGTGTTTAGATCCATGTTCAATTTTAATCAGATAAATTTATAGTAAGCTTAGAACTTTACAAATTTGGGATGATAAAATGTCAGACACATAACATAGGTTCTATACGAGGAAAATAAACATTCTACTACATTTTCAGATAGGATATTCCGGTCACGTGGGCAATACACTCCGCTAAAGTAAAACTAATACCAGTAAACTTATAGTTAGAGAGCTAGGGTTCAAAATGATGTATCATTTTTTCCAGTGACAGAATAGCTATTTACATAACAAGTACGCGAAGATATACTTTGCAAATGACGTCTTCGTGTACGAGTTTTGTACAATGCTTTTTGTAACGAGCAAAAATTACACAATGAGGACATTTATTAAATTTGAAGCGTCAATTTATATCTACAGTTAAGTATACCATGGATTGATATTTGTTATTTGAAAACAAATTGCTTATTTTTTCTCGTAAACTTTGTTAAAATATGTCTGATTGTTGACGTTATAAGCTAATGTACATAAGGACAATTCGCGTTTTAATAGTCAAAATTTAGAATAATAAAAAATGAGTGTTTTCTCAATTACTTTGCGCACTAGTGCGCAAATTCAAATTTTCCATCGGTTTCCAAGGTAATGTAACCCTTATTTTAAATAATACGAGTTCAAAAATGGTTTTTTTAAATACATTTTTCATGACAAACATGAAACAAAGAAAATTAGATTTAGGACCAGGTGGTAACTATAGATGGCGCCGATGTGAATGCGCCGATTTTTAGGATGGTTGTTGACATATATTTTACAGGCTAATTTTCAGTTGAAATTATAGACTTTGGTATAATTAAGTAATAAAAATGGTAGACAGAAGTTTTGGCCGGTGACGTATGCGTCACAAAACCGGTCAAAGTAAGCAATTTTTATGGTGTCGTGTGACATATTACTACTTGTTCACGATGAATACATGACAAAAAAATTATTGATAGAAATTATTGCTTGTTGATCATTGGTGACAGAAGCTCTGAAAAAGGACTGGTGTAGGAATCAACAACCACCCTTAAAATCGACGCATTCACATCGGCACCATCTATAGTTGCCACCTGGTCTCATAATCTATTAAAAAAACCATTTCTGTCACTGGAAAAAATGAGACATCATTTTGCACATATTACTATCATGAATTTCATTATGTAGTTAAATAAATAAATAAATATATCATCACGCCTTCTACCCATTACTGGGTGTGGCACTCTGCTAAAGCAGATCTCGGTAAGTGATATATTTTGCGCGTGAAGTGCGGTTACCAGTCGTCAAATCACGGCCCCCAAACATGTTAGTGGTGGAGGAGCCACAGGGATAGCTTTTTCAAATTATGAAAATTTGTCGCCTGTGGGAATCGAACCAGGGACCTCAGGATCCACAGGCCGACTTCATACCACTGTGCTAGCCATCCCATCATTATGTAGTTGTGCAGTCCTATTTCAGTGGTACGCAGGCATGTAATATTTCCTGAAAATGCGGTCGTAGAATGCGAATATTTGAAAACACTATTCACATAGTGAAAACCACTTCCGGGTGTTTGTCTGTAGTGGCGACGACAAGCAATTTTCCGGCTGGGTGACCGCTTTTCCTTTTGCTGTCAAACATGATCTTTTGCTCCTAACAAAGGGGGACGAAAGCGTGGAAAAACGATGTACCAGGATGTGATAAATTCTTTTACAATTATTTGTTTAAGGATCAAATGAACTTTTTTCTTTTGGTTGGTTTTCAGGAAGTATGCACACATTTTATTATAAATTGAGAAAATAAATAATAAAAGAGATTTAAGCTTGAGTATAACATCATAATTAAAAATTACCCCTGCAATTATTGGTTCATTTTGTATTTATATATTTGTTCTACTCTGTATAACAAAAATACAAGAACCAGGAGATTGAACAAAATTGCTACAAGATGAGAATAAATGACGAAGACATATTTTTAATATATCTGATTGAATGTTAAACTATTAAAAAAATTATTATCAATAATTGGGCCGCTAATAAAAAAAATGTGATTACGATTTTTTAATTACTGAGTATTTACTAAGAATATAAATTTAATTCCACAGCACTCTAAATGCCTAATTTTTTATAAAAACCATTTTTCGTGTGCATCTTAGTTCTGCATAAAAAACAATTGAACAACAAGTGGATGCTAACTAGATGCAGTTTTTAATTCTAAAAATTTTTTTCATTTACAATTTTGGTTTAATTTAATTAAAGAAGCAACAATTACCATATTAAAAAATAAATAAATAAATAAATATATCATCACGCCTTTTACCCATTACTGGGTGTGGCACTCTGCCGAATTAGATCTCGATAAGTGATACATTTATGCGCATGAAGTGCGGTTACCAGCCGTCAAATCACCGCCCCCAAAGATGTCACAGGGGTAATTTTAATTTGGTGAAAATTGTTTGTCGGCTGTGGGGATCGAACCGAGGTTCTCAGGATCCACAGGCCGACTCGATACCACTGAGCCATTACCCCATCTATTTTTGTACTTACAATTTTAGTTTAAGTTATTTTGGGGAAGCAACAATCACCATATTATATATCCTATATTTCATATGTTAGTTCTACACCAGGCATATATTTTTTTACCTGAAAAAGATTCTGGTAAGAAGATACAAACATTGCTTTTCAAAAGCACAAATTCTTACACGTAATTCCTTTCATAGAAAGTATAATATGAATTTCAAGAAATAGCAAATTCTTGTCATAGCAGATTTATAACCATAAGATCTAGGTGCGCTGTGACTGCTTGAGACAAACGCGTTTTTCTTCTGTCACAATATCCATCCGCACTCAAAACCTTGAAGGCAAAATTTACATGTCAGATAAGACATATGCCATTATCAGCCGAAAACATTCACTGGAATTTATGCGTTGTCTGCTTCACTCTATTTGCAACGCAAAATACTTTACAGTCGACCTTCTGCTCTCCTCGAGACTGAATTTATCCTCGTCAGTAGAACAATTCAAATGATAGATTGACTGTTTATGTTTCACATTTGTTGAAGTTGTATTGGGATCATGTAAAGGGTAAAGTCAAAATGGTTGAAAGTTTGAGATCTGTCCTAACTTTATAGCAAAACTAACTAAATGTTAAACCCGAATGTCGTATTAACTAAATTGTTATTTCATCTGATTCTTCAGAAAATTTAATGGTAATGAGTAACTTAGATGGCATTGCAGATGACAAAATGTTGACAGGTATTATTTCTTTGAACTGTCATTGGAATTATGAAATTGTTGTTTTAGTATGACTTTAACCGGAAGTAAGATTTTCTTCTTCCTTCCTATTGGCTTATTTATACAATAGAATTAGTTAATATTTAGTTTTTTATGTACATGTACATAAAATGATTTGTATTTGTTCGTAACCATGGATACTGTTATCGACATAAAGCGTATTCCATTTGCCATTTGGATCTGATCTAACTTACATTTACTGAACCAGATCACTTATTTATTTCACTAGTTTGCTTTGCTAACTTTATTTCCAGTGCTAAAATTATAGATTCTAATTTACTTTGAAGTAATTCATCCCAAGAAATGTATCAGTTTGCTTCATTTAGTTAATTTTGTCATGTGCCGAATTTATCTGAACTGATTTAAGTGAACCAAGTGGCAAATGGAATATAGCTATTAACTGTATATTGAAAACGTTATAAAGATCGGCTGACATCATCCATCCTGATAAAACTTAATACAATCATAAGAAACTGGTGCAATAATTAAATGACAATTAAAAAAGAAGCATTGACACACAAATCTGGTATAAGATTATTGAATAATAGCTATATTTACTATCGATTCATGTATTGAAAATAATTACTTTTCATTTTGAATAATTATTTTATATTTCAGACATAAAAGAAAGGTCTTTGACTTTGACCTACATTAGTTTTTAAATGCTATATTATAACAAGTGAAGAAGTGAAGAAATTTGTCAAAGAAATGTCAATTGCTAATTCTTCATTTAATAATTTATTTTGAATAAGAATATACAAATAATGAACCGCTTTTACCCCTAAGTGCTGTACGAAAGATAAATTAGTATATATGTCATTAATTTTTATTATTAATTTATAATTTATTAGCGAGTACTGAACGCATTAAAAGTCTTTAAAATATCTGCGAAGTCAAAGAAACATAAGATCTTGTCATCTTCAAAGAAATAACGCGTAATACAATTTAAAATTGGTTATATGTAAACGTAGTAGCACCCTATGTCATTCATCTAGTTATATCTTTGATGACGTCAGTCAATTTTTATAACGTTTTCAGGATAGTCCATTTACCACTTGGTTCACTTAAAATAATTCAGAAAAATTAGACAACATGACTAAATGAACTAAATTAAGCAAATTAATGCACTCATTGAGGTGAATTACTTCAAAGTAAATTAGAATCAGTAATTCTAGTATTAAAAATAAAATCAACGAAGTAATCCAGCGAAATAATAAGTGATTTTGTTAAGTAAATGTAAGTTACATTAGATCCACATAGCAAATGGAATCCGTCTATTGATCACCTTTTACTAGAGTTTCGAATTTCTGAACATTCGTACATTCGAATTTTTTTAACTTCGTCAAAAAAAACTTTGAATTTTCGAATTTTTGAATTTTTTGAACTTTTCGAATTTTTGAATTTACGAATTTTTTGAACTTTTCGAATGTTTGAATTTTAGAATTTTCCGAAGCATCGAATTTTCGAATTTTTTGCCATTTAATTAACGCCATCTGTCATCTCCAAGTACGCTCACTCATAATTCGTGAAAAGTCGGACACGAATTAAATAATAAACTCGGCGAAGTATTCTGCAAAAACTCTGTAAGGTTAGGCGTCTTAATTAAGCAATCTACTCTCTTAACCGCCCATCTAAATGCTATGGATTTTTAGTAAAACGTTTTAAAATGACAATAAAAAGGATACGAAAACGTCTTAAATATAACGTTTTTGACAGTGTAACGTAATTTTAAATCTAAATTGAATTAATTTGGCAAACAATAATAATTAATAATAATTACTTACGAATTGCTACAAAACTGCAAATGAGTTTATTCTGAAAATAATTCATACCACGTTAGGATCTAAAACATTTCAAATAATTCGCAAAATTAAAAAAATTCGAAAAATTCGAAATTTCGATTATTCAAAAAAATTCAAAACTTCGAATAATTCGAAAATTCGAATTTAAATTCGAAGGTTCAATAAATCCGAACATTCGAATTCTCGAATATTCGTAAAATCAACAACCCTACCTTTTACTAGAGTATAAGATATCCATCTCCCAGGTTACGCAAAAATGCTGACATCTGATTGGCCAAAGGTAAAATACTAGGTAACGAAAAGCAGAAAGATAAAAGTTGATTATCTCTTACATTGATTCTGTTACTTTGCTGCTTGCTTTACTTTATTATGCATCATTACTGACTCTAGCACATGTTAAAATTGTATGTAACTGATACCATTCGCGCTACGTCATTATAACTTCAGCTTACGGTTAAAATAAAATACAAGTAGAGCTGTTACTATCAGCCTTTAACTATTAATCTTTTTATTAAATGGAGTAAATGATTTATCAGCAACGTAACACACTCCGTAAGCTATTCACCCCATTAAAAAGGCAATGTATTTTACGACGAGGGTCATATGATTAATATGTTATAAAATCTATAAACCGTTATGATTTCATAAAAACTTACAGCAAAAAATCTAAGTATGAAATTCTTCAGACACTTTTTTATAACATCTTAAACTAAAGAAGGTTTTAATATTGTAACCGCTTTTATTATAAGAAACGGTGTAATACTCTAGAGTAAAGGTTCCTTTGGGAGTTGCTGTAGAATTTTTTATAGTTGTTGACATTTTCTAAAACATCTTTTAAAAGAAAACAACAAAGTCATTTAACTAAAGTAATACATTTTTTTCCTTGTACATATTTTGTTGTGAAATATTTTTCCTGTATTTTAGAAAAAAGCTGCAAAAAAAATTGTAAAAAAATTAATTCCATACAACTTTTATTTCTTTAATATACGAAGTGATAAGATGTGTTTCAGTTGGCTATAAAAAAACAATAAAACTACTTGGAGTTGAAATGACTAGATACATAAATTTATTTATGAGTCACATTTGAAAATTTAAATTAATAAAAATCGTTTTTAATCACGTGCCATTTGAATAAGATCTAATTTACATTTACTGAAACAGATCACTTATTTATATCGCTGGATTATTTTCAGCCTTTATTTCAGTAGTATAAAGTCGGACTGTGAATCCTGAGAACCTCGGTTCGATTCCCACAACCGACAAACAATTTTCAGCACATTAAAATTATCCCTGTGGCTCCTCCTCCACTAATATCTTTGGAGGACGTGATTTGACGGCTAATAACCGCATTTCATGTGCACAAATATATCACTTACCGAGATCTGATCCGGCAGAATGCCACACCCTATAATGGGTAATAGGCGTGACGATATTTTTATTTATTTATATTTATTTCCAATACTATTACTATCATTTTGCTTCATTTAGTCATGTTGTCTAATTTAGCTGAATTGATTTAAGTCGCTTTTTAGGGCTAAAACACATGCTTTTCTGCCCGGTTGGGCATAATAGTTATGTATGTACCAAGGGTGAAAACAGGCGCTTTTCGCCTCGTGCTAATAACATGCTCAGGGACAGAAATCCTAATTTCTCCCGTGGTACATATAATATTTTATGCACAACAAAATAACATTTAACTATATGTTCAAAAGATTAAAACATGTACATAGGTTTTGTGTCAAAATGACATTTTGCAGAATCAAGTATTCACAATAAACAAAAATTGTTATTTTATTTATGTATCCATAGGAATTATTTCTTTTTGGCCCGTGGGCCAAAAACAAGTGTTTAAGCCCGCTGTTTAAGTTGTGCATAAAAGTATTTATATCACTCAACCTATTTGTATTTACTATAAAAATGATATGTCAAATAGTATTTCTGTCTTTACCTGGCGGTTGTGCAAACTATGGAATAAACAGATCCCCAGAATTGTATTACCAACTGAAACACTTACTTCTGATCACTCTATAGCATCAATATGCATAGGAGAATATGTTATTCTAATGCCAAAAAAAGAGAAATAATTTCCCTTAAGATTTTTCCAGCGAAAAGTTCAGTAAAACCTTTCACCAATCATAAATATACCTTCAACTTTGGAATTATTCATTTGAACACGAATTTATACTCGTGCGTGATTTGCGTGAAAGCGATTAATTACGCGCACGAATGCGAATACGATATGGAAAATTAATTTCCCTTCGGTGGGAAGTTTTTATTTAAAGTTGAAAATCAATACATTCGGCTTAATAGGCTGCGGGACTTCGATAAGAAAAAGGAAGTAATCAGGATGGCTTTGGGTCAGTGAGGGTGATTTTTATTTAGAATCAAAATATAGAATTTTTCCGGAAATATGTGTGTTCTACATTCAGAATTCAATGCTTGTTACGTTATTAAAATGTGCGTATCTATCCTGCTGTCAAAAGTTTCCAAATTATTTCTATCATTGTTTTTAGCAAATTAAAAGAGCTTTTCGTTGCACGAAATTTCGATAATGAATGCCCTAATGAATTCAATATGAAATAACTTTTGTTAATACGTGAAATGTAACATATAGAAAATGTAATTAATTTATGCTCTGGGTGTAATTAAAAAGTTACTACAGTTTAATTAAAACAAAACAAAATATTGGTCTTTTATGTTGGTACATGGAAAATGTTACTACATATATTATTATTTGCAAAGCAAATAATGTCAACATAATATATTTTTCTAAAGGAAAAAATAGAATATAGAACAAAGTTTCCCAATTAACTATTATTTTATGTGTAATTAATAAATAAAAGCAGAATTCTATCAAAAATAAAAATGCTGGAAATAAAGTTAGAGTAATTAAATTAGAAATAAAACTATACCTCATTTCAGAAAAGAATGCAAACATATATGCGTAATTCTATCATTTTCTTCTATGATAATCATTTTAATTTTCGTACATATCTAACGAAAAATATGACTATAATAGTATATTACACACGAAAAATAGTATATTACACAATAAGTCAGAAAAGTGATGTTTTATTTGACGAAGCCGGTGCTTTAAATACGATGCCGCAGGCTAAGTATTTTAATCCCCTGAGACAAGTAAAAACACTTTCTTGACATACTTGCAATACTATATTTTCTAAAACCGTTTAATTTAATCAATAATTAATCATAAATAACACAAAATGATAACATTTTTGATAAGATCTTATTGAAAGCAGACTACGTATTCAAGGTTACAACACAAAATAGTGAGGTAAGGTACAAAACAGTCTGGTAAGACTTTTTTCTGAAACCGGCAAGAAAGTGCCTACTTTCCTCACCAATTTTAGTATGGAAAATAGGTTTTTACAAAAACAGTCAAGTAAAGTACGCATCCAAGGCTACAATAAAAATAACAGTCTGGTAAAGTACAAAACAGTGTGGTGAAGATATTACCTGACTGTTATTTTTGTTGTAATCTTGGATACGTAGTCTGCTGTCAGTACAATTCATATCAAAAAAATTAAACATTTTGAATTATGTATGATTAAATGTTGTTCAAATTAACCGGTTTCAGAAAAACTAGTATACATAATACGTCAGGAAAGTGTTTTTACTTGACTCAGCAGATTAAAATACTCGCCCTGCGGCCTCGAATTTCAAACAACTGCTTCGTTAAATAAAACATCCCTTTTTATGGGGTGGCTAGTTCAGTGGTATAAAGGCAGCCTGTGGATCCTGAGAACCCTGGTTCGATTCCAACAGGCGACAAACAATTTTCATAATTTCAAAAACTACCCCTGTGGCTCCTCCACCACTAACATCTTTGGAGGCCGTGATTTGACGACTGGTAACCGCACTTCACGCACAAAATATATCACTTATCGAGATCTGCTTCGGCAGAGTGCCACACCCGGTAATGGTTAGAAGGCGTGATGATATATATATATTTTTTTCCTGACTTATTATGTAATATACTTTACATGACTATTTTTGTACTTTATCTGACTATTTTTTTTGTTGTAACCCTAGAGACCTACCTTACCTGACTGTTTTGTTAAAAACCTACTTTTCATACTAAAATTGGTTAGAAAAGTAGGCACTTTATTGCCGGTTTCAGGAAAAATATATTAATTGACATTTTGACTTAACTAGAAGTACAAAGCAAAATTATAGTTTATCCAAGGCTACTACGATTTACAAAATTTAACCCTTGTACGATTTTTTAGTTTACACTCCCTTAATTAGTTATTAAAAGTATTTTAATGGACATAGAAAAGAATATTGTACAAAAGAACATTTTAAATGTATTTCTTACCTGAGGAATGCAGAACGCCAAAGAGGTCGCCCAAGCCAGCCAAACCATGACCTTGGAACGCCTTGAAGTCCACGAGCAATAAGTCAACGGATAACAGATAGCCTGATGTCGATCAATAGCAGTAGCCATCAAAATATATGAGCTAAGATATGGTCCCAACGTTTGGCAGTATTTCACAACCTTACACAATAAAACTCCCCCATTAAACCGATAGGTTATATCCCACCCTAACTGAGGTAACGTGTTCAAAAACGCAGTCACTAAATCCGCGATACTTAAATGTAAAATAAAAAAGTACATTCGTGAAAGTTTCTTTCTTCCTGCGTATCGCTTCCTAGTCCATAAAGCTAATAACACTGTCCCATTTCCTATTACAGTCACCACGAATATAATAGCGAGTGTCGCTATCTCTACCCGCGCTAACGCCTCATCGCGGTCGTCGATATCAGGTAGCGATGTTGCTATGTAGTTCGAGGATTCGAGATCTGAGGTGATGTTGCTAACGGATGAAGCGACATCTAGTAATGTCGTGTTGATTAGCGCTGTGGTGTTCATCACGTGGTGTGCTGGATGAATTAGGGGGTGCAAGTCTGGAGGTGGTGGTGTTCCCTCCATCTGACGTGGTCTTACATCCTGAAATAAAATAATAAAAATAAAAAAATATATATCATCACGCCTTCTACCCATTACTGGGTGTGGCACTCTGCTAAAGCAGATCTCGGTAAGTGATATATTTGGCGCGTGAAGCGCGGTTACCAGTCGTCAAATCACGGCCCCCAAACATGTTAGTGGTGGAGGAGCCACAGGGATAGCTTTTTCAAATTATGAAATGAAATAAAATAATTGAAATTTTGATGGATTAGGGAATATTGACATTGTGGATGATTGATTTTGTTTGGAGTTTTTGTTATTGTTTTAATAATTAGATTGATGGGGATTATCTACAATACAATCAAATAAAAACGTTGCTATTTTTGTATCCTACGTACATACATACGTAACTTCTAAGGATCGCGTAACGATTTTTTTCACCGACATTTCTTAAAAAATACAAGTAGAATAAATAAAATTACTAGGTGTGGCACTCTGCCGAAACAGATCTCGGTAAGTGATATATTTTGCGCGTGAAGTGCGGTTACCTGCTGTCAAATCACGACCCTTAAAGATGTTAGTAGTGGAGGAGTCACAGGAGTAGAATTAAAATGGAGAAAATTGTTTGTCGCTTGTGGGAATCGAACTAGGGTTCTCAGGATCCATAGGCCGACTTGATACTACTGAGCTAACTACCTCATAAAATAAGTAGAACATCACTCTATATCCCGTAATATGAGATAGCATAAGCCCGAGTAACGTTTATTAAATAATTATTCATTAGATTCATCCCTTAATCAATATGAGCTGAAATCATATTATTTGACCCGTAATTCTTTTTCGTTAAAAATTTGTATAATACTAAAAACGCAAATATCGTACATTTATGAAATTTTACATTTCATTTTCAACAATTTTAACATTAAATATATCTGAGACACAAAATGTATAACAGTATTACTAGCAATTCTTTTTTTACAATAAACTAATTCAACTCTCAATAGTAACAAGTGCATCTTCATATCTTTTAGTTTTTAAAATATGGTCTCGGGAAAGTTAAAAAACTGAAGTGTTGAAATTTTTGAAACGTTCAACATTTCCTGAGGCCATATCTCAAAAACTAAACGAGATATGAAGTTGCGCTTAAAAGCATTGAATTTCTCGTGTTTCAATTAACTTGTATACAAGTTTTCAGCGATTTTTAAAATTTTCAAAAATTTTCGCTATTTAATTTTTCCTGAACAATTTTTGGACAATATCTTAAAAACTAGAAGGCGCACGTACGTGGGGATTTTACCATTGGATTCAGTGGGTCAAAATACATATTTCTATAAATTTTCATTGCAATAATCGTACAAGAAAGAGTTTTAGAGGAAATTGTTTGAAAATCGTAAAAAACTTAAATAATTAAAAATTTCAAAAAGCTTAAATCGCCTCAAATGAGCTAAAATTTTGCTAATAAGTCAATTCGGACACGGGAAATTCAATACCGTTCAGCACAACTTCGTATCACGTTTAGTTTTTGAGATAGAGCCTCCGGAAGTGTTGAATTTTCAAAAAAATTCAACAATTCAGTTTTTCGACTTTCCCGAGGCCATATCTCAAACACGAAACGAAATATGAAGATGCGCTCAACGGCATTTAATTTCTTGTGTTTTAATTAACTTTAATTTTATGCAATTTGTAAAATTTTCCAAAATTTTCACCATATTTTATTTTTTCTAAACAGTTTTTGAACAATATCTGTATTTGAACTATGCATAAAAACATTTTTTCTAATGCTTTTAATCTAGTTATAAATAGAAAACTTTATACTAAATTAAATATTATTCTGTTCTTAATATTAGGTAGCTATTATAATTGATTTCTTATAATTTTTATTAATATCTTTTAATTTAAAAAAATAAATAATTGTCAAGTAGCTGTGGTGAAATAAAAACAGTCGATTGTTACAAAATTTGACGTTTTAATTTTAATAAAATTTCTGGTAAATTTAACAAATGTTAAGGTCAATCTTTGAGAAATATATAATGGGAACTCCCAATTTACAAGATGTGGAAGAAGATATGGACGTAGACGGTAAAATATCTTTATTTTAAGGCCAGTATTTCTCTTTTAAAACTGCAACATGATGCGGAGTATGTATCTGGTAAAATAGAAATAGACGAGTAAGGCAATAAATAGATAGCTTTCGCACGGCTGTCGATCTAGGATTGAAGTTACGAACACAAATTTTCTACAAGCTTAACAGAAACACGTTTGTAAATGTGGTATTTTAAAACTAGCTCAAGGACTATTATATCGTGTTCTAGGAATAAAAATGGAGGAATCTTATTTCCTGTTAGTCTAGTAACAAAAGTTTACAGTACTTTAGTTTCAGTATAAGTATCAATAGTTGTTCAAAGTCCCCGTCGAATCTAAAATCTTAGTTTTGTAAAATAAATAAATATATCATCACGCCTTTTACCCATTACTAGATGTGGTACTGTGCCGTAGCAGATCTCGGTAAGTAATAATTTATACGCATGAAGATAAATCATAAAATAAATAAAAATAAATATATCATCACGCCTTCTACCCATTACTGGGTGTGGCACTCTGCTGAAGCAGATCTCGTTAAGTGATATATTTTACGCGTGAAGTGCGGTTACCAGTCGTCAAATCACGGCCCCCAAACATGTTAGTAGCGGAGGAGCCACAGGGATAGCTTTTTCAAATTAAATAAATCATGACTATTTTAATCTTATATTATCATATTTTACGCTGTTATATTATTTCGTACCACCAAATAAGTGTTTATGAGGTAGTGGCTCAGTGGTATCGAGTCGGTCTGTGGATCCTGAAAACTCTGGTTCAATTCCCACAGCTGACAAACAATTTTCACCAAATTAAAATTATCCCTGTGGCTTTCCCACCACTAACACCTTTGGGGCCGTGATTTGACGACTGGTAACCGCACTTCACGAGCCTAAATATATCACTTACCGAGATCTGCTTCGACAGAGTGCCACAGCCAGTAATGGGTAAAAGTCGTAATGATATATTTATTTATTTTATTTTTTCAAGTGTTGTATTCAGTTTTTTTTGTTAATATTTATAAATAAATTGGTAAGGCAGATAGTTATAATGTTAATTGATTTAGTAACTTTCGAAACTTCATTGATTATGTAAACTATTCAACGATGTTTGCATTTGAAAAAGAGAGAGCAAAAAGTGTTCTACGCGAAAAGTTATGTTACAAAAATAACTGAGATTAATTAAGGGTTAAGTAGTTTACAGCGTAGTTTTTGACTTAAACTTGATAAATATGATATCTAGAACAATATTTAATGATAAAAAATTTAGGTCAGGCATACCCAATTTTTTTTTCATTCCTGCTGGCAAATTCAACGAGCTATATCTTCAAAACTATAAAAGATATTTTAATTCTGTTTATACCATTAAATTTACCACATTTTAATTGTACTAACAAAATAAAATTGAGTAAAATATTTTGATCCAAACGGCCGTAAAGTACATCCTGCTGAAAAAGTTTAATGAGTTATAACTTTGAAACTATAAAAGATATTTAACTGCGGTTTTCACTGCTCAATTTAGCATCATTAGTTCTATATTACAACGTAATATCATTATTTTTTGTTGTTGGATACAGCAGTTTTTAATACACGATTAATTTTTCAGATATTGACTACCTTTTAGATAGCCACCCTTCAACTAGTATCCGCAGTAACCGTCATTCCATGCACCCCCCTTCTCTTGCCTCTAACCAACATCGTCGAGGCTCCGCCCACTCCCTCTCCGCTCTCCCACGGAACAATACACGAGCGGAAAGCATTCTTCGTTTTACAATCAACAAGATGCGTGGAAAGAATCGAAGAACCCCAGGAGGAACATCTGCGAAGAGTCTCACTGACTTGATCTGCTTGGAGTATGGGTGGCCAAAGGATCCTGTGAGGGAGAGGGTTGAGCGAGCGCTGAAGAGGGCCATTGCGGAGGGGAGAGTACAGGTAATGAAATAGACCACTTAAATAAATAAATAAATAAATATATCATCACGCTTTCTACTCTTTACTGAGTGTGGCATTCTGCTGTAGCAGATCTCGGTAAGTGATATATTTATGCGCGTGAAGTGCGGTTACCAGCCGTTCACAAGATTAAAATGTGTAAATAGGTTATATGTCAAAATGACATTTTGCAGAATCAAGTTTTAATAAATAAATAAATGAATATATCATCATGCCTTTTACCTATTACTGGGTATGGCACTATGCTGCAGCAAATCTCGGTACGCGATATATTTATGAAAGTGAAGTACGGGGGTACCAGTCGTCAAATGACGGCCCCCAAAGTTGTTAATGGAAGGAGATCCACAGGGATTGTTTTAATGTGGCGAAAATTGTTTGTCGGCTATGGGAATCGAACCGAGGTTCTTAGGATCTACAGGTCGACTGAATACCACTGAGCCATTACCCCATAATGATATATGTATATGTTTGAAACGCAGTTACCAGCCGTTAAATTACGACCTTCAAAGATGTTAGTGGAGGGGATGCTACATGGATAGTTTTAATACCACTGAGCTATTTACCCCATTAAAACATCCCCTGGGGCCGTGTTTTGACGGCTTATAACCGTACTTCTCTCGCATAAATATATCACTTACCGAGTTTTGATACGGCAGAGTGCCACGCCCCACACCTATTAAATATTAAAGAGGATGATTTTATATTAGTTTATTTTTCCATTAGATATTTAAATGGACCAACTATCAAATGAAAAATAATAATTGCTAGCTCAGCGGTATGAAGTCGGCCTGTGGATCTTGAGGTCCCTGGTTCGATTCCCACAGGCGACAAATTTTCATAATTTGAAAAAGCTATCCCTGTGGCTCCTCCACCACTAACATGTTTGAGGGCCGTGATTTGACGACTGGTAACCACTTCACGCGCAAAATATATCACTTACCGAAATCTGCTTCAGCAGAGTGCCACGCCCAGTAATGGGTAGAAGGCGTGATGATATATTTTATTTATTTTATTTATTTTTCAAAGGTGATCGAACATGAAAAAGAAGAAAGATATATAGTAGCTCATGGAAAAATGAAAGAATGTTTAGAAAAAATAAAAGATAAACCAGTGAAAAGAGAAAAGATTATGAAGGACATCAGTGAAAATTTAAGGGGAACGGTTAAATTTCAGAAGAAACGAAAATTGAACACAGCACCTAATTTTGAAAATTGTAAAGCTTGAAAAGTTTTGTTACCAAAAATAAATCATATTTTGTATGTGTATTATTTCTGATTTTGTATTTATTTTACTCAGAGGAAAGTTTGCAAGACTTTAATTTTTAAGAAATAAACAAATAGTATATTACGTTCGAAGTAAATTTTATGACAGAATAATTCAGGAGACGCCCGGACTCGAACCGGAGACCTTCAGCTTGCTGGGTTGATGCCTTAACCACTAGGCATTTGATAGCTGTCAATTTTGAATCCTATTTTTCTTTTCCTTCTATTTGTGCAAGTATAGTAAAAGATAGCTTACTAACCTCGAACTGTAAGTGAATTTTTTACGTCACGAATGTCAAAAAATTTGAATTTACTTTAGTATATTACGTATCATGAACTGTAAGTGACAGTTTTTAGGTTAAGTATGTAGTTTGGGAAATTGAGACCTGAAGGATCGAGATTTCATAAACATTCGCGACCTAAAGAAAACACAGTTCGAGGTTAGGTATTTGTTACAATACTTGCACAAATAGAAGGAAAAGAAAAATAGGTTTTAAAATTGACAGCTGTCAAATTGTTGTCAAAATAAATGGAACCCTGGTATGTCATATTTATTTACTGTTTACGGTGGACAGTAAGTAAATATTAAAGCACTGCAATAAATGTGTATTGTGTTTAAATTTTGTCATTAATAGGTAACTTACAGAACAAATATTGTAGAAAAAATATATCACGCCTTTTACCTATTATTAGGTGTGGCGCTCTACCGAAGTAGATCTCAGTAAGTGATATACTTATGCGCGTGAAGTACCTTTACCAACCATCAAATCACGGTCCCCAAAGATGCTAAGTAAAGGAGCAGTCACAGAGGTAATTTTAATGTGGTGAAAATTGATAGTCGGCTGTGGGAATCAAACCGAGATTCTCTAATCCACAGGCCGACTTGATATCACAAGACCACCTACCTCATACTAAGACTTTAAAGAGAGTTGTAGCATTATGGTAGTGCAGCGTCATGTCAAGAGAGAGTTCACAAGTACTATTTCGCTGAAAACTGTGTTCGATTGATTGGGATTCCACTATAAGCAGTAGCTAACCTTTATCGGAATTAAAATGATTTTCTGTTGCGAATCGTTGTAAACAAATAAACAAATGCAAATAAAATTTTTGCAAATATTTAACTTTGTGCCTTTATCGTCCCATATCAACACTTTTATCTCTCACAGCCAGGGAATTCATGAATTCATAAATTCATAAATTCAAAAATTCATAAATTCATAAATTCATAAAAGTAAACATGTTATGTTATATTTATACAAAACTCATTACCTCTCTTTATTGTCACAATATCACAGAAAGCAGTTTCACGAATTCTCGTGTATCATATAGAGAGTCATTCTTATCTTAGCTTAAATTGCTTTTTGCTGCCTCCTCACATGCGTTCCACAAATACTTATGGTGGTAGTGGTTAGTCCTTGACCTAGAACACCCTTACACCCTTAAGAGAATAAAGTCAAGGTAGTGAAACTGGTTAAATTGCTCCTCAATAAAAGAAAACATTCTGCGGAGATTGCAAAAAAAATTGTAAGAAATGACACGTATTCTTTTCGCAGCGTAAGCAGTAAATGAAAGAGTTTAGCAGTAATTAATTCCCTTTATAGAACATCACGCCTTCTACCCATTACTGGGTGTGGCACTCTGCCGAAGCAGATCTCGGTAAGTGATATATTTTGCGCGTGAAGTGCGGTTATCAGTCGTCAAATCACGGCGCCCAAAGATGTTAGTGGTGGAGGAGCCACAGGGGTAGCTTTTGAAATTATGAAAATTGTTTGTCGCCTGTGGGTATCGAACCAGAGTTCTCAGGATCCAGAGGCCGACTACATACCACTGAGCTAGCCACCCCATTTTGTAACTGTATCATTATCTGTTAATGATCAATAAGTTATTGACTATTTTTATTTTTTATGGTTGTTATATAGATTATCACAATTTTGGCATTCTGAGACCAGAATAATTTACCCTAGTATTTTTATGATACATTTATGCATTTTATTTACTTATAGTATATGTAGAGCTTTTTTTTAAATATACATAATGACAGATCATTGACAGCGTCATTAAAAGTGTGGTTAAAATATTCTTGTATTCTTTTTTCGTATCCATGATACGTAATTAACAGATTGTTTACGTCATTTGCGGTTAACAACGGCGGGGATCTAAGAAAACGCGGGACGTAATGGACATACGCGGGACGTAATGAACATATGCGGGTTTTTACTATTCATGCGTTAGACGCGACATCTAACCGCATGAATTTGAAATAAAAATAATTTGACTTATACAACAAATATAACTTTAATAGAATTGGACAATTGTAATTGTTTGTTCATGTTCAAGTAAGTACGAACGTAATTCCAATTATTTATAAAATTGCTAATAAAAGTGATTTTAGAACGAAAATTTTATGCTTAAAATTATGAGTTATATGTTAAAAAGATACGTACTGTTGTGCAATCTGTGGGAATGATGATTCAAGATAAATTTAATTAACAAATTAATATTCTTCTTTTAATTCTGGAGGAGTATTGGAAATCTCTCTATCGCTTCCTTCAAAAATGAAAATTTAATAAAAAATGAACATAATACAAAGACAAAATGTCAATTGCGATATGGAACTAAGTTTTAATAAATAAGAAAAAAAAAATTCCATCACTTGTCAAAGTTCCAAAAAAATGTAGGGAATATGAATCTAAAAATTCAAACCAAGTTTTTTCACCTTACGAATATATCTATATCAACTCACGTCAAGTTACCTGGATAAAATGCTTTGCTACTCATATTAAATTTTTTGATAAAGGTTGATCTACAATACATATTTTGGCCTAGTGACATGGTAACAAAATTTAATATTTTATATACTATAAATATAATTTGATGGAACAACCTGAACAGATGCCATGATAACACAGAACCAAATTATCACTGCCCGGCATTGAAACGAACTTATGTGCTTAATATTCATGAATTTTAAACAAAGTCTATTACGTTCAACTCATTTTTAATTCATATTCAAATTTTCACAAGGCTTAATTTGTTAAAATTTTATTTTGCTCGACGTTTCCTTTATTATTTATTATTACGGCTGCCAATCATTACTGGGTGTGATACTCTGCCGGTGCAAATCACGGTTAGTGTTATATTTTGCGCGTGAAGTGCGTAAAATCACGGAACGGGAAGCCATAGAGGTAATTTTAATGGGGTGAAAATTGTTTGCCGGTTGTGGGATTCGAACTCGGGTTCTCAAAGCCACACTCCGATTGGATACCACTGAGCCACAGAGATAAATATCGCCATGATTTGTTGAACTCGCCATGTTATTAAAATCAGAGTTTATTCTAATTTTTTCCTCTATTTTATTATGTGTCATAAGCAGCCTCTTTAATAATTAAAAATTCGTACATAAAAAAACTGCTCTTATTTAAATAATTATCTTTAAAATAAATTAGAAATATTTTATAACAAAAATTGTACCATGCCAAATATTCGAGAATATTTAAATACGGATACGTGAACATTAATTAATATTTTGATTAACTTTTATAATTAATTGAATATATTGTAGGTACGTACTCTGTTGCTTATAATTAAATTTATTAATTTATGCTACTCTATATAACAGAAACATAAATACAGTACAGGGTGTGAACTCACCGAGCCATTCAGCTTAAATGGGATTCGAACGCGGGATCTCCGGATTAAAATGCCGTAACGCTATGCACATCACCGTACTCCAGGACATAATAAAATAGTTAATAGATTTCTATCTTGGCAATAAAATAACTATGATTTAAACGATTTAAACAATGAATGAGATAAAATAATATAATAATATATTTATTTTAAATTATAATTACGTAAATTTAATGTTACCAGCCGCCATTTTGAGGCCTGCACATAATCCTATGGAAGCATATAAGTCACATGGATGTTCAACTAGACTAAGTTAGGGTATAGTGTTTACTTGGGATTTAATCCAAAATCGTTAGGGAAGCAAGCCATTGTTGAGATAACATTATAATATTATTAAACAAAACATGTAGATAATCGGCTAGCACTTCATTATAAAGTTTATAATATACTCGTATATCAAAAGAAAATTAATTGCTTTTGTTAATGGTGTAAATAACAGTAAACTATGGCCGTATTTGTTTGGGAAATTTTGATTCAACCCTGAACTGACCTAGAACTAACTCGTCTTACTTCCAAATAAATGATGCATCTAGTGTCAGTTGTAAACACTGGCGGCAAATTTAAAAATAAATGCATGTTCGAAGCGACATTTGCTTAGTTTTGTTTGTGTGTTAAATTGCGCTTTTAATTGGATGTTTTGAGTCATCTTTATATTTTTTATATGTAGTCAAAAAGCAAATAACGTCAGGGTCTGCTTTTTTTAAATCATTTTCTCATCAGCACTATCAAAATAATGAATTTCGGAGTCACAATAATGTGTCGTAATATTATCCTCTGTGACTTATATTGCAAGAAGCACATACTGCATATTGCTCTTCCATCATTTGCATAAATAATAGTTTAGTATATTTTTTCAAAATATTATTATAAAATTACTTACGTTTTTCATAAAAATAACTCCTAAAATCTCTATACTATTACAAATCGCGATGCCGCCACGAATAACAAGGAACACAAGTTGATTAGAAAGAGATAGTAAACGGGTTGAACCTACCAACCCGCTAAAATAGCTGGGGCAGTAGGGTCAGTTTAAGGTCAGTTCCAGGTTACTTAAAGTGTGCCAGGTAACCTGTAGGTTACTTAAAAAATCCCAAATAAATACGGCCTATAGTTTGATTAACAAACGTTAAAATATTCGTTCAAAAGTAAATTGAGTTTTGTGAAAATAACAATCTGAAACCAATATTGATTTGATCAATATCGTTGTTCAAAGCTGGTTAAAATACAATCCAATATTATTTTCAATGAAATTAGATCAAAAGAATCGAATAGAGAATATAAAATACATTCAAAGGTTGATATAGGATCAAAGTTGAGCTTTCCCTGCTTTGTTATAATGTATTTGTCAGTGTGTTTGGCATTAGAACAATGGGAAAATTTACACCGTGGCAAATTCAGCAATATCACTCGGTAATGAGATTTTGGAGAAATGTACAATTCTTTCTCGTTCCACTATTACATTTTTTCCTTTGATTAACTATAATATTTATAGATTGCGGCTAACTTCAAGTTATATTCAATATATACGGTTGTACGGTGATGTGGATAGCGTTACGGCATTTGAACCCGAAAACTCCGAGATTGAAATTAATATATCATCACGCCTTCTACCCATTACTGGGTGTGGCTCTCTGCCGAAGCAGATCTCGGTAAGTGATACATTTTGCGCGTGAAGTGCGGTTACCAGTCGTCAAATCACGGCCTCCAAAGATGTTAGTGGTGGAGGAGCCACAGGGGTAGTTTTTGAAATTATGAAATTTGTTTGTCGCCTGTGGGAATCGAACCAGGGTTCTCAGGATCCACAGGCCGACTTTATACCACTGAGCTAGCCACCCCATAAAGACGTGATGATATATTTATTTATTTATTTTATAAATTAATTAGATTTCAATTGTTTATATTAACATTTTGTTTAATGTTTTTTTATAGAATAAATAAATAAACATCCAACAAATACTATTGTGCTTAAATGCTTCAGATTCTACTATAAGGTACTGTAATTAGTATTAAGTTCCTGTTGTGCAGAGTAACAAATAAATAAATAAAACTTTAAACTGTATATTGTGTAGCTAGTAGAAAAAGTTATTTATTCCTGGCCGATGGTGAAAATTGCCTGACAAGATATTTACTGACTTCAGCAATTTCAAGAATGGAATGGAGGGGTAAAGTTTTGGTTCAATCTTCTCGCTACTTCGCCCTTCACATTTGCAAAACTTTAGACAATTTGAGTAGCCTGTACAACCACCGTGGAGTATTGTCGTATAATCGAAGGATAATCAAGGGAGTTGTTGGGTTCAACCCGATCCATTTTCACGCTATCACCTTGGTGAACGAAATACCTATCTACGAATTCAACTGGGAAAATAAGGAATGTCTCAAGGAAAACAGGACGAAACTTTGTAAAACACTCCTAGGAATTAAGATTATTCCCATTGTAACAAAATTCCTTCTGGAATTCTACTCTATTTTCGAGCGAACATTAATTACTTTCTCTGAAAACTGAGCAAGTTGTAATTAAAAATGTAGACATTTAAAAAAAAAATTAAAAACTAATAACATATAAATATATCACCACGACGTTTATCCATTACTGGGTGTGGCTATCTGCAAAAGCAGATCTCTGTAAGTGATATATTTATGCACGTGAAGTGCAATTTACAACCGTCAAATCACGCTCCCAAACATGTTATGGAAGGAAAGCCACAGGGGTAGTTTTAATGTGGTAAAAATTGTTTGTAGGCTGTGGGAATCGAACCAAGGATCGCAAATTCACAAGTCGATACGATACCATTGAGCTACAGACTCCATTAAAATTTAATTATAAGTAATGTAAATTTTTTTTTATAATACGCGGTTTCTGATTTTTATTTTGTACTTTTTGCTATACTTGCTATACAACCGCGGGTTGTTTAAGGAATACACTATAAATAGAATTACGTTAAAATTGCCATATTTTGTGATGCAACTATGGAGATAAAGAAATGTAAATTTTTTTTCAAAGTTTGGTTTAGTTGGTTTGTCTTAATTACCTATCAGTCTTAGAGCAAGTTAAATTCATAGAGAAATTGATTCAGGTATAATAATTTTCGTTATTTTGCCCTCGTTATTATTCCCTGCGGGATTTACTCACATACATGGTATTATATAGCAAAAATTACACATTTAATATACATATTATACAATACTGGTAGATTAATAAATATTTTAGCATGTTATTTTCGTATCATGCTCTCATTTATGCAATATTACATGTTGCCATGGAGCTATTTACTTTGCATAAATAAATAATAATATTTTTTATTAACTATTTAGAAAGAATGTCGTTCCACGCAACATTAAGAAACTGAATGCAATTTAAATGTCAAGAAAATGAGCGCAAAGCACCAGGACGAAAATTTCTGTTTAATAATTTTTTCAAATTACGCAGGACAACAAATTAACTTTAATTTATATCCCAGCTTTATTCACCATTCACCGTTTTATGATAAAATATTATTATCTTCTTTATGTTGCATTTAAATAAAGATTAACTTTAAAAAGCACACGGAAAGACTTTTATAAATTAGAGGCAAAATTTACAGCCAGCTTAAATAGTATATGACAAGTCAGGAAAGTGATATTTTACTTGACGAAGCGGTTGTTTGAAATACGAAGCCGTAGACCGAGTATTTTAATCCGCTGAGTCAAGTAAAAACACTTTCCTGACGTACCATGTATACTATTTTTTCTGAAACCGTTTAATTTAATCAGTATTTAATCATAAATAAATGAAAATGTTTAAATATTTTGATATGGATTGTATTGACAGCAGACTACGTATCCAAGGTTACAACAAAAATAACAGTCAGGTATAATCTTTACCAGACTGTTTTGTACTTTACCAGACTGTTATTTTTGTTGTAGCCTTGGATACGTACTTTACTTGACTGTTTTTATAAAAACCTACATTCCATACTAAAATTGGTCAGAAAAGTAAGTTTAAACATGAGACTGAATGTTTGAGTGTTTAATATTCTTAAGTGTTTTATACACCAATAAAAAACAAGTGCAATACAAAATTTTAGCCTCAACTCATAATTATAGGTATCGAAGAAGATTGGTCGTAACGTTTAAAATTGATTCAGTTGTATAGTTTCTCAAAATGCGGTAGATCATGAAGTGGTTGCTAAGTAACAAGTTGTTTACAGTGTTTTATGGAATATAAAACACTAGTGTTTTATGAGCCAAATAATTCAACTGAAACCAATGTAATAATGTCTTTATTATATATGAGTTGTGGATAAAAAAAGAAAAATGTACGAAAATATCAAAACTGACCTAGAAAAGTTGTAGTATTTTTCTTATTAGTTTCAAAAATAATTCTATTTTTTTGTAGTTCGAATAATAAACAATTAGAAGGAACTAGTAAATAAAAATATGAATACGAATTTTAAAATTATTTCTACGACCACTGAAATATAAATAAATAAATATAAATCTTTATTGACAGTTTGGAAATGTAGACCAAAATATCGAAGAGAACTTAAATAATAATTCAACAACAATAAACATTCCTATCCTAGTACACCACGTTAGCTTCATCTACTTTCATAATTTCTTTAATACAAACTAAATAAAAAATAGTCATAGTATACTGAATAAAATAAAAATAAATATATCATCACGCCTTTTACCCATTACTGGATGTGGCACTCTGTCGTAGCAGATCTCGGTAAGAGATATATTCTGCACGTAAAGGGCGGTTACCAGCCGTCAAATCACGGCTCCCAATGATGCTATTAGAGAGGGAGCCACAGGAGTAATTTTAATATGGTGAAAATAGTTTATTAGCAATGAGAATTGAACCCAGGTTCTTAAATCCACTCGCTACCACTGATTTTTTGTTTACACACACTGACATTCTTTTCAATCTCACCCTAAATATTTCTGGACACGACCTCAACGATTTGCAAAAATAACGACTTAATTACAATTTTAAATTACCATGAGTTATTTTAGAAACGGGTTATTTACCTTAAAACGTTTTGCGTGTTTCTGTTCCGTATATTTATTCCGCAAATAACTCTATTCTTGTCGTTTGTTTTTGCACGCAATATGCAGAGTTACAAAAGTTTCGTAAACAAAACTCGAAAAGTGAATCGTTACGCTCGCTCAACTTTAAAAGATTCTTTATATATTTAAAGAACAAATTTGATTACACACTGTCTAAGTTGTTAATTGTTCACTTTTATGTTGTTAGCCACCGTTCCGTGTTTATAAACGTATGTATTTAAACGAGAAACAGACTTGTGCCTTGACCCGCTTACAAGGAAACAAGAACACAATAATTATCAGTATCGGCTTAAGGACATTTAGGAATCTGGAAAGAGTTCGTAAGCTCATGTTTGCATTAAATTGTAATAAGAGATGTCACATCGGTTAAATGGTAACTAAAGTTCAAAAGGTACAGAATGATTTTAAATATCGATATTTTTAAATTAAATACATAACGACTAATTATATTATTGTATTATCTATTTTTCTTTTCCTTCTATTTGTGCAAGTATTGTAAAAAATAGCTTACTAACCTCGAACTGTAAGTAATTTTTTTAGGTCGCGAATGTTTAGGAAATGCAAACAACATTCTTGACCTAAAAACTGTCACTTACAGTTCATGGTATGTAATATACTATTTATTACTACTAGTATCAAAAACATGTTATTTTTAAATACTGTCTAGTGTGAAAAGAATGCTTTTTTAACGCCGTGGAAAAATATATTTTCTTGCAACTTGCGATTAATCATGTTCAAAAAACGTAATTAAATAGTTACTACGAATCAAACTTAACTAACTTACAAAATAAATATTTTTGAATAATATAGAAATATAATAGCATAATTAGTCGATCACAGAAAAAATTATGTATGCAATTCGTGTTAAAAGTGATTTTCTACTTATGCAATAAAGTGACACTTTTAATACTAGTTGCATAAATAATTATTTTCATCTAAAAATAAATAAATAAATACATATATAATCACGCCTTTTGCCCATTACTAGGTGTGACACTCTACCGAAGCAGATCTCGGTAAATGATATATTTATGCGCGTGAAGTGCGGATACCAGCCGTCAAATCTCGGCCGCCAAAAATGTTAGTTGTGGGGGAGCCACAGAGGTAATTTTAAATTAAATAAGAAAAAATAGGAAAAAACTAATTTTCCATCACTTGTCTCATAACTCGGGAATAGTGGATTCCACTATTCCCGAGTTGGTCTAGTTGGATAAATGATCGCACCATACTGATGAGTCTGTAAGGACGAAACGCGTCTATGGTTAAAGCTGAACTGACCAGCCGTTTGTTGATGACCTGATAGTTGATGCAAACGTGCTGTAAAACCTTTGTGGAATTATGAGACAAGTGATGGAAAATTTGTTTTTTCCTATTTTTTATTATTTATTAAAACTCAATTCCACATCGCAATAGACATTTTGTCTTTTGTTTTATAATTTTAAATTGGTGAAAATGTTTGTTGGCTGTGGAGATCGAACCAGTTTTCTTAGGATCCGTAGGTCGATTTGATACCACTGAGAAAAAAATCTAATGTTGTTCAACTGACTGATATATCTTGGTTCTCGACTTTGCTGTTAAGTCCGTACCTGTTTAAATCTCATTTACATTACATTACTTCAAGACAATAGAAATCGAAAATATAAACGCGTATTTCTAAATCACGTGTCAAATAATGCTTATTTGTTAACATAAATATATTTATTTCCATTGCAAACCTTGACATCAAGTAGAAAATTTATTCAAATACGCATTTATAAGTTCGAATTAAACTGATATATTATATAATCACCGGATACGGATCACATAATGTGCTGTTTACTAAATCATTAACGACTGAAATAAAAAAAAGATATATTTGAGTAATTAATTGTTAATGCAGCCATTAAAATGTTATTAACATTTTTTTCTAATAGTCAGGAGTATACTTTTTTTTGAGACTTCTAATTAATCTATTTTTGTTAATTACAATCCAATATTTAAATAATAAATATTAAAGGATAATGAAATTTTTAAAAATTTTGAAATTTTGCAATTTCTGTCAAAATTTTCGTTTCTAAATATTTCAAAAAATTCAAAAGATAATGAAAATCTGTGAAAACCTATGAATTCCTCTCGTAAAAGAGGGTCGTGGCTCCGAAAAGTTTAAAAACCACTGCTTTAGATTATTGCTCTGTGTGTAATGTTAAAAATTAAAAGAATGTGAGTAAGGAAAACACGATTTTTTTGAATTTAATTTTTCAATTGTCAATAAATTTATACAGAGTGATCAAAAGGAATTGTTACAGTTGGCAATAAAAAAAACTAGTTGAAATTGGTAAGCCTGATACATAAATTCATTTCCTGTTGTTGACAGTGACATTTAAAATTTAAATTTGAGTACATTTATTTCTAAAGTATTTCTATTACTTAAAAAGTCAAAATTCTATTAGCTGTCAGACTCCTGACATAACCTATTTGTATTTATTAGAAATGTCAAATAGCATTTCCGCCTTTATCTGACGTTGTGCCAACTGTGGAATAAAAAGATCTCTGGAATTGTATTGCCAACTATAACAATTCCTTTTGATCACCCTGTATTTCAGTCTTAGCAAATTTAAGTAGTTTTTTTATTGCCAACTAAACAATTACTTTTGATCATCCTGTACTATTTTTGATCTAAATAAACGATTATACTTTTTAGATAACTTAAGCAACATAAACTAAGGCACGAAAAAATTACCAAAGGATTAAAATATCTTAATTTACAGAAAACAAAAGAAATTATTACAGGAAAAACAATTTTTTATGTCTACAATCCTTTTCTGCTCTTCTACAAAATCTGATAATTTTCATTGTGAAAAGAAATGAGTCACAAAAAAAACAGAATCCTTTCTGATTAATGATCCTTTAATTAAAGCTTTCGATGACTTAAATTCGGCGGAAGTTTATGCGTGACTGGAAATGAATGATGACTACAATTCCTTTTATGTTAAGGAATTAAGGGTTCGCGACTAATTAATAGGCTGAATTCAAAAAAGGAACAGCAGCTAAAATTATAATGAATGTAGTACGCACATTGCGTTTTCGTTCGAGCTTCGTATTTGTAAAACATCCTAATTATAAAATAATTGAATCTAATTACTATTATTATACGCACAAAGAAAATGTAATACAAGATGGCGAAAACATACGAATGAGTGGTTGTACCAAAGGCACTTAAATACTAAGAATCTGTTACTTAATATTAACAATAATAATAATAGTCATCTATATTCTGTAACTGTAATGATCGATAAGTTAATGACTAGTTTTATTTAACATGGTTATTTCACAGATTATTACAATTTTGATATTCTGGGAACAGAATAATTTACCCTGATATGTTTGTGTTATATTCATGTATTTTATTTACTTACGTTATAAAAAGAATATAATGACAACTTACTGACAGCTTCGTAAAAAGTGTGGTTAATAGTATATTACATAATAAGTCAGGAAAGTAATTTTATGTATACTACCGTTTAATTTAATCAGTAATTAATCATGAATTATTCATTTTTTTTAAATTTTTTGATAAGAATCATATTGACAGTCGACAACGAATCCAAGGTTGTGATAAAAAACAGTTAGGTAAAGTTTTTACCTGACTGTTTTGGTAAAAATCTACTTTCCATACTAAAATTGGTCAGAAAAGCAGGCACTTTCTTGCCGATTTCAGGAAATAGTATATTACATAATAAGTCAGCAAAGTGATATTTTAATCTGCTGAGTCAAGTAAAAACACTTTCCTGACGTATTATGTATACTATTTTGTCTGAAACCGTTTAATTTAATCAATATTTACTCATAAATAATTCAAAATGTTTAAATTTTTGTGAATCGTACTGACAGCATACTTCGTATCCAAGGTTACAACAAAAATAACAGTCAGATAAAATATTTACATACATACATACATACATATCTTCACGCTATATCCCAACAAATGGGGTAGCACGAACTCTAAAATCACTAATAAAATATTCAATCATTACATTCATCAAATAATCGGCCCTCGTCAAACATTACCATCCGAACACACACTTTAACTACATTCATAGATCACTCCATATAAACTCATTCATTTATTACACTCGAAATCATTATCACACAACAAACCTTAAATCACATCATTCCTATTCACTTATCATTCATCTTCTTCCTTCGACGTACATAACATATGTATAAAATATTTACCAGACTGTTATTTTTATTATAGCCTTGGATACGTACTTTACTTTTTTTTTTTTTTGTAAAAACCTACTTTCCATACTAAATTTGGTCAGGCACGTAGGAACTTTCTTGCCGGTTTCAGAAAAAAAAAATTATATACTGACTGTTTTGTACGAGAATAAAAGGCATAAAAATAAAATAAAAATAACAATAAATGATTTTAGTCACAGATTGTCTAAATGGTGGTAACTCTATAGAATAATCATGAAAAATAAGAGTTGTCATTAACTTATCAATCATTAACATATAATAATAATAATAATAATATATAATGATTAAGTTACAGAATAGGGGGATTGTTTGATTGTTAAATATCATGAAAAATCCATTTTATAAATTGTATCGGAAAAAAGAAAAAAAGATTTATTAAAAATAATAAATAAAATAAATAAATAAATAAATATATCATCACGCCTTCTACCCATTACTGGGTGTGGCACTCTGCTAAAGCAGATCTCGGTAAGTGATATATTTTGCGCGTGAAGTGCGGTTACCAGTCGTCAAATCACGGCCCCCAAAGATGTTAGTGGTGGAGGAGCCACGGGGATAGCTTTTTCAAATTATGAAAATTTGTCACCTGTGGGAATCGAACCAGGGACCTCAGGATCCACAGGCCGACTTCATACCACTGTGCTAGCCAACCCATAAAAAAAATGAAAATAATAAATAGTATAAATAATTGATTTAACTTCTATTAAAATCAAGATAAAATTAATACGTGACAGATAAAAGTTACACAACCGTTTGAATTTGTTTCAGCTCCATGACAACATAAATAAATATCATGGCATACATTCTAGCTTAGAAACACTTCGAAAATATGTCTGCTTTCGTGTTATCGGAAATAATGCGCATACGATGTTTACGTTAACAGGAAATTTGAGTGAGGTCCAATATAATAACATAACGTTAAGATGAATTCTGTCAACTTGTCTGTCGCTAGGCTTATCTGAAATGTTGATGAAAATTTGAGTACTAAATTTATGTAACACTCTTTTAACCGCACTTCACGTGCAAAATATATCACTTACCGAGATCTGCTTCGGCAGAGTGCCACACCTAGTAATGGGTAGAAGGCGTGATGATATATTTATTTATTTTATTTTATTATAACATATGCACTCATAAATTTGATAAATAAAATAAACTCTGTCAAATTAATTTCAGAAAGATACTTAAGATAACAGTTAATTAGTCTGTATCTCTCAAATCAATGGGATGGCTAGCTCAGTGGTATGAAGTCGGCCTGTGGATCCTGAGGTCCCTGGTTCGATTCCCACAGGCGA
Organism: Pterostichus madidus; assembly: GCA_911728475.2. Lineage (NCBI taxonomy): Eukaryota > Metazoa > Arthropoda > Insecta > Coleoptera > Carabidae > Pterostichus > Pterostichus madidus. The sequence continues at coordinate 560,781 of OU452304.1, forward strand.
CAAATTTTCATAATTTGAAAAAGCTATCCCTGTGGCTCCTCCACCACTAACATGTTTAGGGGCCGTGATTTGACGACTGGTAACCGCACTTCACGCGCAAAATATATCACTTACCGTGATCTGCTTCAGCAGAGTGCCACACCCAGTAATGGGTAGAAGGCGTGATAATATATTTATTTTATTTTTATCTCTCAAATCTGTGTTGATAGTAAAATATCATAATTTATAAACGAAACCAAATTCTGAATTGTTTTATTTTGCTACAAAAGCTTAAATAACTATAGTACACATGGGCGTCCGCAGGGGGAGGCAAGGAAGGGCGTGCGCCCCCCCTTGGATATTAACTAGGATGGTGACCAAGACTCTCGAAAATAGGACTTTAACATATAAAATTTTTTAATTTCCTGCTTCCTTAAATATTTGAAGCAAAAAAGCTTGAAATAAAAGTGCATCTGAATCAATAAACAAAATTAATTTTGCATACTTTGTAACGACACAAATTAGATTTGAAATTACGAAAATTGTCTCAAACCTATCGATAGGTATAAAATTGAAACAAAATTAAATATATGTTTGACGTTTTATTTGTCAAAATAAATGAAATAATAAATAAGGAATTAATTTTGACAGTTTTGACAGATTGAACAACAAACATTTATATAATTTTGTGTCAATTTCATAGCTATCGATAGTTTTGAGACAATTTTAGTCATTTTCAGATCTAATTTGTGCCGTTACAAAGCATGCAAAATTCATATTTTATGCCCTAAAAATTTTATTTGAAGCTTTTTGCTTTTAAATAATTAGAAAGCAGGAAATTTAAAACAATGTGATTTTACATGTTAAAGTCCGATGTTCGAGAGTCGTGGCCACCACACTGTGTATGTATATATAAATTAAATAAAAATTAAATTATAAGTTTAAAGATAATAAATTCAAGCTGAAACTGAATTTCCTGCAGTATTCTTAAGGCCAGCTAGTGACATGTTCCCTATCGTAACGATTGAGTAATCTAAGTTTAAGTATACACAGACACAAAATATTAGAAAATAAAAACTGTAAGACTGCTAAATCGGAATTTATTGAAGAAATGGTGTCAATTTATGGAAACTAGTAATTTATTTCACAAATTTAAATATTTTTTTATCCATTTCTTATGTGTATTTGTATTTATGTAATGTAAAAAAAAATATTTTAGAAATTTATGTATATTTGAGAGTTTTTTCCGACTCGCCCCTCCTAGAAAAATGTCTGTGGACGCCCATGATAGTACACATTATTATTAATACCATTTGATTCTGTTGAATGAACAAATTTCTCTTTGATATTATGTTCTTTTTATATGTAAAACCAAAACATTTTAATTAAAAAATCAGAGTAAACATTTTAAATTATTTGTTGATTGAAATTTTCCTCGATATTCTAGTTAATTCTTTAACGTATATTGTATGGAGAAATTAGGAGATATTTGACTGAATACAGTAGGAATAATTTTCTGTTATGCAGCGTAAAAATAAAGCGGGAAAGAAAGGTTTTCACCAAATAATTTATCGGCGTATCGGAACCATAAACCTTGCGTTGATTGCAAAAGTTTGAACATTTACAAAGCGAGCAAAAGAGATTACGAGCAGATGCTCAAACTTATCAATTTCAGTCAGCGTTAACACTGAAGAAATATTTCATGTGAAAATTCACAGCTATAATTCTTGTTGGTAAAAATTTTGCACGCCAATGAAGAACATTACTGTCAGTGTAATCTATATGTATCTGGCTAACTTTTCTCTACACTAAATTAATGTTTTGATGGCTTCAGTGACAGGAAACATCATATTATATTTCCAATTAAATACTGAGATTTCAGTTTGTTTTATATCGTGAGAACTGTAACAAGATCAATGATTTGGCTTTCGTTTATATTCAGAACAGGAAACGAAATCGTATATAAAAATAATTAATACCAATGTTCTGATTTAAAAATAAATATAAATAAATATGTCATCACGTCTACTATTCATTACAGGGTGTGGCACTCTGCCGTAGCAAATCTCGGTGATAGAATTTGCAAGTAAAGTGCTGTGTCCACAGTCCTCAAAAATCTTAGTGAAGGAAGAGTCACAGGAGTAGTTTTAATGAGGTAAAAACTGTTTTTCAGCAGTAGGAATAGAACTCGGGTTCTCAGATCCACAGATTGACTCGATACCACTGAGCTACAATTTGACGGTAACCGCACTTTATGCGCAAAATATATCACTTACCTAGATCTGGTACGGCAGAGTGTCACACCCAATAATAGGTAGATGGCTTGATGATATATTTATTTATTTTATTTTATTGTTAAACAAACAAAATAGTTATTTATGTACTAAGCGTTTCTGGCCCGTGGCATGATTATTAGCACGAGGCGCAAAGCGCCAAAGGCTAATAACATGCTTAAGGTCTGAAACGATAATTTCACCCGTGGTACATACAATATTTTATGCATAACAAAATAACATTTAATTATATTTTTAAAAGATTAAAATATGTACATAGGTTATGTGTCAAAATGACATTTTGTAAAATCAAGTATTCACAATAAACAAAAATTGCCATTTTATTTGTGTATACATAGGAACTATTTTTTTTTTTTGGCCCATGGGAAGTGTTTAAGCCTGCTTTTTGGGCTAAAACACATGTTTTTCGGCCCGATTGTGCATAAAATACTTTTATTTACCAAAAGTATACATTTTAGTACCACTGGAATTATATCCTATTTTAATAATAACAATATAAATTAACATAGTCAAAATTACGTTATATAATTAAGAACACCTAAATATTTGTTATTCCTCTCATTCAAGACAAAATAATAATCACTTCCGTTTACTCACGACATTTAAAAAATAACTCACGCTCACTCAAGCTCAAGATATACAATTTTAAAATAGCTCACGACCCATCATATGACCCAATAAAAATCACGGTCCGCCTCCATCTCTAGTGCAGAATAGTAAAGTAACAAATAAATATATATTTTTGTTTTTAATATATCGATGTTCAAATACCTGTCATTTTTAAATTAACTGCCACACACTCCGGAATTGACATCATAAATATTAAATGTACCCGGCGCTGGGGAGGAGAGTCGTTGAAAATTTGATTTCCCGATAGTTTCAAAGATCATTAATCATACGTACTCTGAAGAAAACAAAGAGTGAGGTTTTTCATTGAATAATCTCACAGATGATATTTTGAAAACGCTAAAGAATAACCACTGAATGCAGGAACTGATGTGCAAGGAAAATTAATTATGTTATAAGATTAATTACAGCAAAAAAATATTCCGGCAATGAAAATTTCTTTGAGGATTTAAAGATAAACTCAGGAAGTATACTTTAAGAAAGAAATTCCAGATAGACAAATATTGTCGAATATAGTTTAGGAATCCCAAACCATAAAACATTGCTGAATAGTATTTGCAATTTGAACAATTTTTCAGACCATGAAAAGTTCAGAATTGTTAGAATTCACTCAATGAAAAATGCGGAAAAAAACTAGGGTATAAAAACTGACACATTTCTGAAATATCTGCGGAACATGAGAATTCGAGATATGCTTCAAATTAGTACACTAAAAATAAGTTCAAAAATGACATGAATAAAGAAAAAAAATCTCTGAGAGATTTTATCATAGATCGGTAATAGTTATTTATGTATTAAGGGCATAATCAAAAGATTATAATACTGAAAGAATGTTTTCCTACAACTGTGCGATTTCTTTGTTATTACATAACTATTATTGCCTTGGTTACGTATGGAAAGTAGATGAATGCAGACCAAGTGCGTTTCTGTAAGCAAAGAAACAGTAGTGCGGAAAATGCTTCGTTACGTAACTGTCAAAAGAAAGTTGTTTTTACTTATGGACGAGGATACGGTGAACCAGCGCTAGTAAATATGCAGTAGTATATTTTGACGTTTATAAACATAACCTTAAATTGCAGTATATCTAATCTGTAGACAACTAATAAAAAGAACCGAACAAAGTAAAATTTTATCGATAAATGGTTTTATTTAAAGAGTAAGTATAATACATAATATTTATTGTCCGTGTATATTATTAACACAGTTGTTACAGTTGTTTATATTGATATAATGTAAAGTGGATACTTTTGTACTGTATAAAGAGACATTGATTTCTTCCATACCAATTCATATTATTAACAGTAATATTATTGATAATAATTTCGGAGGCTTTAGAAGTACCAGCAGCAGGTTGATTGTCATTGTCGAAAATAGATGCAACTTAGCATGATCCAGAGCTTCAATTATCTTTGGAGGTGTTTATGATAAAGAAGAATCACTCACTGTACTATTCCAACCTAGACGATTTTGAAGAAATTATCTTGAAGTTAGTGAAATATTTTTAAATAACGTAGAACAATGTGCAAGCAATCAACAAACAAACTTTATCAACGCCGTAAAACATCGTTCTCGTGTAATATCATTAGAATTATATAAATTTTGATAATATTTTAGTGATTTTAAATCGCACAGTTGCAGGAAAAATGTTGTTTGTAACACGTGCCGAAAAGGGTTAAATTCTGCACTTGCATGTAACAAACCTTTTTCGGCACTTGTTATAAAAATAACTATTAAAAGACCACGTAGAGCGAAGTAGATTTTTACCAAAACAGTCAATTAAAGTACGTATTCTAGGTTATAAGAAAAATAACAGTCTGGTAAAGAACAAGTTTAAAAAATTGGATAATAATTTTGCTATTTCAAGAACCTAACTTTTAAATTAATTTTAGTAGGAAAACTCAACTTACGAACTTAGTTTCAAATTTGACATGTAATTAAATGTAAATGAATTTCATTAGTTTACTGAGTTTCTAATTTGACATATAATTAAATATGAAAGATCTTGTTGGTAAGTTTTCTGTGAGAGAAAACTTGATACTTTGTTTCTATAAATTGTCTTAGTCCTGAAAAGGTTACGTCGTGAGGAGAATTCTGTATATCTATTATCTTTTTTAGTATTTATTTGTTATAAAAAACGTAATATAAAATTTAATATAAAAGTTTAAATGAAAGTTGAAGGAGAAATATCGAAAACTTCAAAATTGATAAACAAGAACAGTGAAGGGTTATTTTCTTCAGTCCTTAGTGGATATCTCCCCTATTTTGTAACTGAATCATTAACTGTTAATGATCTATAAGTTAATGACAACTTTTCTTTTTCATGATTACTATAATTTTGGTATTATGGGACTAGAGCAATTTACCCTGGCATTTTAATGTTACTTTCACACATTTTGCTAGTTTGTATACATAGTTGTTACTATTACTATTACTTAAAGTTAATGTAATGACAACTCAATGACAGTTTCGTAAAAAAACGTGGTTAAAAATTAGTTATTTATGTATCAAGGGTGGAAATAGACGTTTCTGGCCCATGGCATGATTATTAGCACGAGACGCAAAGCGCCCAGGGCTAATAACATACTCAAGGTTAGAAACGCTAATTTCACCCGTGGTACATACAATAATTTATGCACAACAAAATAACATTTAATAATATGTTCAAAAGATAAAATATGTATATAGGTTATATGTCAACATGACATTTTGTAAAATCAAGTATTCACAATAAACGAAAATTGTCATTTTATTTATGCGCAACAGGGCCGCAAAGTATATGTTTTAGCCCTAAAAAGCTGGCTTAAAAACTCTTTTTTGGTCTATGGAAACATAAATAAAGTGACAATTTTTATTTATTCTGAATACTTGATTCTGCAAAATGTCATTTTGACATATGTGTATAACCTATTTACATATTTTAATCTTTCGAACATATAATTAAATGTTATTTTGTTGTGCATAAAATATTGTATGTACCACGGTTGAAATTAGCGTTTCAGGCCCGTGGCCCGCTTTGCGCCTCGTGCTAATAACATGTTTTCACCCTTGATAAATAACTATTATGTATCTATAGGAATTATTTGTTATGGCCTTAGGGCTAAAAAGAAGTGTTTAAGCCCGCATTTTAGGGCAAACACATGAATTTAGGCCCAGTTGTGCATAAAATATATTTTATATTTACAGTTTTATACGAGATCAAAACTAATAAAAATAAAATAGGAAGAACAAAATTAATTATTTTAGCCACAAAAAGGTGAAGTGGTGTTAATCTATACAGTAATCATAAAAAAATAAAGGTTGTCATTAACTTATCGATCACTAACAAATAATGATTCAGGTACAGAATAGAAAGGTATAATCGATCCGATTAAGCTCACTTCACTTCTTGTAATACTCATCTAACGTGAAACGCTAGCGTAAACACAGAATCAATATTTCTGTTGTTGAATTGCAGCGTATGTATTCATTCACTGCAACTCCTGTTTATGCAGCCTGGAATTTCAGTCCACTGCGCAGGATTCAGCTTTCACTTTCAGCATGCTGAATCGATTGCGGTTTCAGCTACGAGTGGCACAGTTTTATGAATGGACTCATTCATCTCTTCATGCTTTTTCTCATTAGTCAGATCGATGTATACCTGTATAGAAGCTTTCTTATCTATTGTTGTATAAAGAGCAGAAGATGTTTTTTTCAGGATAAAGTAATTGTATTTTTTATAAAAGGATACACAATATAAGCATAGAGTTTTGGATCATCTTGAACATTTGGTTTCGTTTATTTACTGCTGTCAAATTATTTTAGAGCTGAATGCTTCAAATACCTACGCAGTTTCTATCTAATTATAACTAAATTACCTTATATATATAATGTACAATTAATATCTGTTGCTATTTAGTTTATAATTAATACAATATGATTGAAATTATCATCTATTTGATGTTAACTTTGTGATGAACATGTTATAGTTACAATTAGAATTAATTAATTAATTATATATATATATATATATATATATTTCATAAAATAAATAAATATATCATCACGCCTTCTCCCCATTACTGGTTGTGGCAGTCTTGCCGAAGCAGATCTCGGTAAGTGATATATTTTGCGCGTGAAGTACGATTACCGGTCGTCAAATCACGGCCCCCAAAGATGTTAGTGGTGGAAGAACCATAGGGGTAATTTTTGTAATTATGGAAATTGTTTATCGCCTGTGGGAATCGAACCAGGGTTCTCAGGATCAACAGGCCGACTTCATACCACTGAGCTAGCCCATTTTATGATATAATTAAGTTTCGTTAACAAATCTTGTCTCGTTCATGAGATATTGCTCACTCGGACAGACATCCATCCATGATCCAAAATGATCAAAACGGATTCAGTGGAGCTCAAAACACGTATTTCCGCGAATATCTCGTCAACGATTTTTTTCACGATTCAAATACTTCCTTATACTGTGTATAAGAAAGTAACAACACATTGTTCCATTGTATCCAAAACAGATCTAAACTTATGCACGTTCAGAAGAAGAAGAATCGTTTTTTGGATCACTACTCGCTACTAGTATAGCACGTTTCATTATCGTCTGGTGTAAATTACAATGTGTTGAAGTGTTCGTGAGAGAGAGCTTCCAGAAACTGCTCTTGTCCGAAGTTTGAAGTAAGCTTCGGCTCATTAGTAAGTTGGAGGGTTCTTGATTGATATCTGAACATCCTCGTCAAGGACGATTGAGTTTAATTTAATATACTTAAGGATAAATAAGTTTCGAAACTAATTCAATGTTTTGTCGAAATACAAAAAATCATGAAATTGAGGGTGAGATATTATGTAGACGACTTAGCATTACTACGAATAAACATACGTACATATGTAGTGATCTACTACATAAATCTAGTTACATAGTTGTACTTCAATTTTTGTAGACTTGACTACCAGTGTTTGTTATTGATTAGTTCAATTATTTTTTTATATTTTTACAAATGACATGTCATAGTTTTACAATAAATATTATTTAACAGTGATATTTCACAAAATGGGGTAGCACGAACTCTAAAATCATTCATAAACCATTCACTCATCAAATTCACCAAATAAGTATTCTCAATGTCTGCCCTTAGACACTTTACTCGATTAGAATTAAACCTTATTAGATATTATATTTGAAGAAGAAGTTTACATTTTCTCTGTACTTGTTTAAATTAATTTCAGTTTTAGAAGACATATTGCCTCTCTTAAAACAAGATTATTAAGTTATTTCAAGAACATTATTAAGCGTCTAGACTACATAATACGAAGATGAATTTTCATCTAATATCGTTTTAAAAGTTTGTAAATTTTAATAAATAATATTACCTGATGTAACAAATAAAATAAATAAAATAAATATATATTCATGCCTTCTACCCATTACTGGGTGTGGCACTCTGCCGAAGCAGATCTCGGTAAGTGATACATTTTGCGCGTGAAGTGCAGTTACCAGTCGTCAAATCACGGCCTCTAAACATGTTAGTGGTGGAGGAGCCACAGGGATAGCTTTTTCAAATTATGAAAATTTGTCGCCTGTGGGAATCGAACCAGGGACCTCAGGATCCACAGGCCGACTTCATACCACTGAGCTAGCCATCCCATTAATGTAACGTCTTTGATAAAATATATGATTGTAAATAAAATAAAAATAAATATATCTTCATGCCTTCTACCCATTACTGGGTGTGGCACTCTGCCGAAGCAGATCTCGGTAAGTGATACATTTTGCGCGTGAAGTGCGGTTACCAGTCGTAAAATCACAGCCCCCAAAGATGTTAGTGGTGGAGGAGCCACAGGGGTAGTTTTTTTTTGTTGAAATTTTATGAAACACGTGTTTTTTGGTTTCTTGATTCGATATGTTTTTCTCGAGATATTTCACCGTCCCGGAACTTTTTTAACAGCCTGTATATTAATCTTTTGAACATGTCATTAAATGTTATTTTGTTGTGCATAAAGTATACCACGGGTGAAATTAGCGTTTCTGACCCTGAGCATGTTAGTAGCCCTCGGCGCTTTGTGCTTCGGGGTTAATAATCATGCCGCGGGCCAGAAACGTCTGTTTTCACCTTTGATACATAAATAACTATTTTTCTTTTTTATAATTTAATTTGTAAATATATAGCATATTTTATTTATAATCCAACATCATTGTTTGCCTTTTGTATAATTTATTATCGCGTTAAATGAAAAACATAATTTCACGTTCGTGACTTCTATATTTTCTAAAAATATTCTGCCTGTTTGTGGCTTATCTCGTTTATATTTTAATATCAGGCTTCAAAACAATCAAAACAGAATAAATTTAATATATTTTGAAACAATTCTACCATAAACTTTCATTAGCTTGACGTGCGGACGAATTTAGTTTAAATTTATCCCACAGTATGCCTTCACTACATAGATGTTACTTTTCATACACTTGTAAATTAAGCACGAACAGCGTAAGCAACAATTCTGAACGTTCAGAAGGAGACAGCAGGATACGGAAACAATTTTTCCTGCTACATCATTAGGAGAGAGAAGGAATGTTCTTCCTTTTGCCGTCAGATACAGGATTATCTCGACAATGGCAATATACAGCTGTGAATGATAGCAGGAGGTTTACCAGAGGTTCCCAAACTTAATTACTGCATGAAATCATTTCAGTTTATATGTAATTTGTAGTAATCAGTTCCATGTTAGAATATAGTAATCGAATGTAGAAAATAGGTTTTCTTGTACTCGCATCATACAAAATAAGGTTTACATTAGCTTGGAAACTGACGGAAAGCAATTTAAAAAACATCCATTTTTATGGTTCTAAACTATTAAAACGCTAATTTGTATTGTACTTATATACACACATTTTAAGGAAGTTATAAAAGAAGTAGAGACATTAGCTTATAACGCCATGAATCAGACATATTTTAATAACCTTTACGAGAAAAATAAACAATTTGTTTTCAAATAACAAATGTCAATTCATGGCATACTTAACTGTCAATATAAATTCATGCTGCAAATTTAATAAATTTCCTTATTATCGGTTATATAATTTTTGGTCATTACAAAAAGCATTGTACAAAACTCGTGCACAAAGTCGTCATTTGCACCATTTGGGCAAATTAAAATAAAATATGTCTTCGCGCACTTGTTATGTAAATATGTAGCTATTCTGTTACTACATATTTCAAATTATGAAACTTCTATAAATCATTATTAAACAAGAAAAGAAAATGAGATAAATCTTTCCGAAAGTGTCGTTTCATTTTCCAAGCCGATGGTGAGGCATATACTCATAAAATACTACCATGTCAGGAAAAAAACTGAAGAAAATTAGAAATTGATGAAGCAGGTGTTTGCCAATTTTTAGACCGGAAAAATGTAATAAATTTGAAAATTCACTAAAACATAATAAATAAATTTGTATTTTAAAAACGTAAATAATAAATAAATTAAGAACATGTGGAATAAAGAATAAAGATTAAAGTAAAAAAGGCAAAATTTTAAATGTACATAAATTTAGCAATATTATCCAGAAGTATATTAAAAGAATTCTTATTACATCCGGCTAAATAGAAATTGTATAAAACTTTCTTCCTGTTATGGTGTGGCTAGCTCAGTAGTATGAAGTCGGCCTGTGGATCCTAAGAACTCTGGTTCGATTCCCACAGGCGACAAACAATTTTCATAATTTAAAAAACTACCCCTGTAGCTCCTCCACCACTAACATCTTTGGGAATATTTGATAGCAGAAAATAGTAATTACAAAATTTGTAAGATAATTTGTAATAATCTATTGTATTCTTACAAGAAATGATGTTAAGAGAAAAGAATAAAGGTAAGTATTAAAAGCGTTATTGTCAGAAGAAAGTGAAAACAAAATGAACGTAAACAAAACCGTATTTTCCTCGAAAGTAATCACGGGAATCCTGAAATATTCCTTTTTGTTTTTAAGTAGAGAGGCATGTGTTCATAGCAAGCTTATTTTATTTTCATACAAAATAATACTATTCTACCTTAGTTAGTAAACAAAGCCCTTTTGTAATTCTACACAGGAAAATGAACTTAATCCCAATTACAGTATCTTATACTGGAATCCGAATAACTCACAATCGATTTTTTTATGTTTGTTCGTTCAGCCAGATTTAAATGCACATACTCTTATTTATCAAATTAAACAATTCATTTCAAATAATTATTGTACTGTAATTAATAAATTAAATGAAAAGATGAATGTAAATGAATAAATTTAACTAATTAGTTACCTACTTCATCTGTCCCCTTTGTATTTATTTATTTAAAAGTAGGCATTAAAACTTAAATGAATTAATATATTTAAACTTTTATTTTCGTTTTTCCAGATTAAAGCTTTTTCACATTAAAATCAAAGCAAAAATAATGTGATTAAAATATATTATAAAGGACCCGTTAACAATTACGTTCGAATGAAATCGCTTTAAATGTTCCTAATTATATTAAGCAAAAACTTAAAAGATCAGAAGGATTCTGACGCGTTATTTTCTGCGAATATATTACACAAAGAAATTGAGACAATGTCGGACAACAAGTTTAAATACATTTTTCCTACAAATATATTCTATCGCGACCCCCTTACTTTTTATATGATCAAAATTGCAGTTTGTAAAAGGCTGATTTAATAATGTACAGTACAAACATACAACCACGATTTCAGAAATTAGTCAAGGAAAAATTTCTCATTAAGGTGGTTCTATCATGACTGTCTCATAGAAAAGTATAGGTAAACAAAATTTCATTAAAATCTGCCGTAAATAAATAAAGGATTAATTTAAAATATTTGTAATGAAATTAAGGATTTCACCATTCGCTTCCACATATATTTCTGTGTAGATATGCATATTTTGATCCTCAAAATATCGTCGGAGTTGTGATAATAAAAATGTCTGTTAAACCAGTTTAAAAATCGAAAAATATGGTTCTATATAAATCAGACTACGAGAAATCGAATGCCGTTGAGCGCATCTTCATATCTTTTTTAGTTTTCGAGTTACAGCGATTTTTGACTTTTTCAAAATCTCAACTTTGGAGGCCGATATCTCGAAAACTAAAAGAGATATTGAAATGCGGTTTGAACGAGTGTATTTCTCGTGCTCCAATTAACTTACACAGAAATTTTGAAAATTTTGAAAATTTTTATATTTTTTCCAAAATTTTCTTTTGCTCATATTTCAAAAATTTAAAGAAATAATGAAAATCTGTGAAAATCAGTGCATTCCTCTTGCAAAATTACAAATATATGTGAAATTTCAGAATTTTTGCTCTACGGATAAAATTTCTAGAGCAAAAAAACGAAAAATGGTCAAAATTCGTAAAAATCTTAAGGGGTACCCCTTCAAAAATAATTAAAAAACAGTGATTTTTCGTTTTTTTGTAATAAAAACTTTATCTGTGCGAATTTTTGCCTGAAATTTTGCATACCTAGGTACTTTTACGAGAGGAATTCATTGGTGTTGACAGATTTTCATATTTTTTTAAATTTTTTGAAATATTGAGACATGAAAATTTTGAAAAAAATGTAAAAATTTTAAAATTTTCAAAATTTCATTATGAGTTAATTAGAACACTCGTTCAAACCGCATTACAATATCTGTTTTAGTTTTCGAGATATGGGCCTTCAAAGTTCGAATTTTGAAAAAATTGTAACTCAAAAACTAAAGAAGATATGAAGATACGCTCAACGGCATTCGATTTCTCATAGTCTAATTTATATAGAACCGTATTAAAAAAATCAGATTTTAAACTGGTTCAACAAAAAAATTGAATTTTTCAGATATTTTTTCGATTATGACTCCAGCGATTAAAAAACATATATTAAGGATTAAAAAATGCATAATTATGTAGAAATATACGAGAAATTAAATGGTGAAATCCCCAATTTCATATATAGTTTCATATTATTTTAAATTAACCGTAAACAGAAACAAACGTGAATATAAACATATGCATCTAAATAAATATTATATATTATATTTTTCATTTCATCGATCCTTACAAATTAAATAAAAGCTTGCAATGTGACAAATCGTTGGACCCCCTCCAATGTCTTCGCGCTGAGGGGTCGCGACTCACACTTTGAAAATAACAGCAATAATGGGTAAAAAATCATTATGATATATTCATTTACATATTTATTATTTCAGAGTGATGCCTCATATTTTTTTAATTATTAATTTATCACTCCATTCTTCCAATATATTGCACTTGTTTCATACCAGGGACAATTTATTATATTGACAGCATAGCAAACAACAAGTAAAAAACCAAAAATACACTATTTCTTATGTGAATCTCACGTCAATTGAAGAAATATTTCTTTCATAAGCTGGCGATCACGCAGGTCCCAGCTGGGGCAGAAAACGTGAACTAAACTCAATACATTTATATTAGTGTCAAAGTGGTCCGACATCTAATAACATGTTATGATGTTATGAACCTAAAAGATACAAAATACATTTGAAAATATAATAGACTAGGAAAATTTGCTATTCTATTTTTATTTCCACAAGAAAATTCTTTAATATTGACGGAATTCGTAAATTGGAAGTGAAAGTTGAATATTAATCAATAATAATTTATTTTGAATAAGAATATACAAATATTGGATCGCTTTTGTCCCTAAGTGCTGTTGTACTAGCGTTAAATTAGTACATATGTCATTAATTTACAATTTATTAGAGATTATTGGACGCACTAAAAGTCTAAAATAAAAGTCAAAGAAAAATGAAATCTTTTCTCCAAAAATCTCTCCTAAATTATCTCTAAGACAGTCATTTTCTCCAACATCTCTCCCAAATTGTTTAAAAAAGACAGTCATTTCCCCCAAAAATCTCTGCTAAGTCGTCTCTAAGACAGTAATTTCCTTCAAAAATCTCTACCAAATCATCTTTAAGACAGTCATTTCTGTGAATTTGGGATCTGCAATTGCAGAGCTTAGTAAACATGGTGGATCAAATTGTATTTTGTCAAAAAGTATATATAGATATTAGGAATTTATTCAAATAATTTATACCAATCAATAGAGAAAAGTATTGGCATCCAATTTCCAAAATAAAAAAATAACTAATTGGTATATTAATCCGGAGTATTGAACTCACAATCTCTAGATAGATTTTTGAAAAAAACAAATATCGTTGCAATACAATTTAAAATTGGTTATATGTAAACGTAGCAACACCCTATGTCATTCATCTAGTTATATTTTTTGATGACGTCAATCGATCTTTATAACGTTTTCAGTATAATATAAAAATTAAGACCTAGTATACATATGTGATATTCTGCCATACCAGCAGATGGTAAATGACATGATAATAACAGATCATTGAGATTTGAACAAGCGATGGTTGTTAACCGCAAATTGAGCTTCGACTGCGTGTAATTGACAATCATAGTAATATATTAACTTAATCCTATTAAATTGAGTACAATCTCTAGTGGAATATACAGAGATCAATAGTTACCCACTCGTACAAAGATGAGTAGATAGAAGTGAACATCTCGAATTAAATGGTACATTAAACAAGTTTCCAGACAGAATCCTCTCTAGCCTGCTAAACGAAAATGTTTCTCAAATAAAAAATAAATAAATATATCATCACGCCTTCTACCCATTACTGGGTGTGGCACTCTGTTGAAGCAGATCTCGGTAAGTGATATATTTTGCGCGTGAAGTGCGGTTACCAGCCGTCAAATCACGGCCCCCAAACATGTTAGTGGTGGAGGAGCCACAGGGATAGCTTTTGAAATTATGAACATTGTTTGTCGCCTATGGGAATCGAACCAGGGTTCTCAGGATCCACAGGCCGACTTCATACCACTGAGCTAGCAACCCCATAAAATAAAATGTGTGAAAAAAAAATTGATTTAATTCCATTTCTGATACGGAAATACAAGATTAGGAAACAACTTGCAAGAATACATTAATAAGTAATCAATCGATATAGACCCAGTTCCAATTCTTTTAAGTTGGATGAATCGACCTCAACAGCTAAGTCAAAAAATAATTTCATTAAATAGAAACTCGAGAGTTCGATAAATTAGAAAATAATTCTCCAGTATCTTCCTCAAACTTGGTGGCATCTGGAAATAGCTACTCAAGCCCTACGGGCTTTCGTAACTATTGCCTGGCAACAAGTTTTCGAAAGATCTGTCAAATTATTTTCAATTTACTCTCACTCTCTTGTTATATTATTACCTACTGATTATTTGATAAATTTACAGTATAGTTATTTGTGTATCTAAAGCAATAGTATATTACATAATAAGTCAGAAAAGTGATATTTTACTTGACGAAGCGGTTGTTTGAAATACGAGGCCGCATGCCGAATATATTAATCCGCTGAGTCAAGTAAAAACACTTTCCTGACGTATTATGTATACTATTTTTTCTAAAACAGTTTAATTTGATCAATATTTAATCGTAAACAATTCAAAATGTTTAAATTTTTTGATATGAATTATACTGACAGCAGACGATGTGTTCAAGGTTACAACAAAAATAACAGTCAGGTAAAATCTTTACCAGACTGTTTTATACTTTACCAAACAGTTATTTTTGTTGTAGCCATGGATACGTACTTTACTAGACTGTTTTTGTGAAAACCTACTTGCCATACTAAAATTGGTCAGGAAAGTAAGCACTGTCTTGCTGGTTTCAGAAAAAAGTAGTTTTTTACCGCTCGCGCATGGAGTTTGCTAATTAAATTATACATGTTTGGTTTATCTATAAAAATTTGCTTAGAAAGTGTTTGAATGTGAGTAAATTTGATAGTAGAATACTTGTAATGTCTTTTAAGATCAAGAATCAGAGACCCTGAAAACTTATTTATGTCGATATCATCAATTTTTGCCTTATCTCGCAAACATCAAATTGTGTTTGTGAAACTCAGCAGATATTTAGGGTTTCCGTTCCGGACTACGGAGTTGGTGGAGCAAATCCTACCCGGAATATTGTTCCCGACCTTCAGCCCTTTGGAGAAATTTAAATTTTGGGGTTGGTATCATTGTGGGTTGCAAGTGAAAACTGTAACTCCATCCAAATAATCTAACAACATCTGAAGCGTGAAATTTAACTGGCTTTCTCTCTCTCTCTGTCAATGTCTTTGTTGTGCAGACAATTGTCTTTAGATAGAGATAGTAGATATTCATTATTGATCTGTTTTACTTAACTTTGTTATTTGAAAATCAATTTGTTATTGTAAATATTTAGCTAATGAATTAGAATTTTATGTAAACATTGGGTAGCTAACTTTACGATTACAAATGAGGCAAGTGAAGGGGGTATATTCCATATGCAGGAAAGGCAAATCATGCATTTTTTTATTGTATTATATGTAATTTTTCTTTCGTTTGTATTGAATAAATACTATCAACTGCGATATTAAAGGTGGAGCAAAATAGATTATTAAATATATAAAATAATATAAATATATCATCACGACTTTTATCCATTACTGGGTGTGACACTCTGCCGAAGCAGATCTCGGTACGTGATATATTTATGCGCGTGAAGTGCGGTTACCAGCCATCAAATCTCGGCCCCAAAAGATGTTAGTAGTGGGGAAGTCACAGGGTAAGTTGGATTTATAGTTTACATAGCATAGCATAACATAACGAAAATATAAATACACAAGTACCTCTTTATAGTTCATTCAATTGTTTGGTTATATGAGTCAAAAAATTAAACAATTTTGGCTTATTATTCGGATTTTACTGTTTCGTCTTCTCTGTTTTTTCATCGCCATCATCAATTTTCGAACACTATCAAAATTATAACTGTCAAAATAACACCGAATGTGACACTAATCTAACACTATGAATATAGTTGAAACTCATTTTTATACAAAAAAAAACATTATAAAATTTGAATCTATAAAACCTTAAAAATTTCTTATGTTATGTTATGCTATGCTATGTTATGCTATGTAAACTATAAATCCCGCTTCATAGTTAATATTTGAGAGACATAACTTATTTTTGCAATTTATTTATTATCATAATTTGAAAAAGCTATCCCTGTGGCTCCTCCACCACTAACATGTTTGGGGGCCGTGATTTGAGGACTGGTAACCGCACTTCACGCGTAAAATATATCACTTACCGAGATCTGCTTCAGCAGAGTGCCACACCCAGTAGGCGTGATGATATATTTATTTATTTATTTATTTTATTTATCTTCATTAATATGTAGGACATGTTTGACAAACAAATAAAATTGATTATCTAATTTCTATTCTCTCCACAATCTATTACTGAGAGTTATTTACCTCATAGTAACTTCTCCATCCTTTAATTCCAGTTAAACTTTTTTGTTTTGTCTAGACTACAAAACAATTATCCTTTAATCCTTTTTAACTATGACCATTATGTCTAAACTGTACATGTAGTTTAATTATATCGACAATTTCACCAAATTGAATTCTCCACGCGACGATTTTGTCTGATTTTGGTCTGATCAGTAAAGCGTAAAATTTGGGAGCCTGACCTTGAATGTGTTATTAGTTTGATAGAGTTATGGATAACAGATATCAGTTCTATTGATAATATTGGTTTCTTGGTAAAGTTGTGGTGAAGGTAGTGAATACGTAAGTAGTTATTTTAGATAGTGGTTCATTGAATAAGGATTTGGGTAGGATCATGATAGTAGGGTAAGAGGCTCAGTGGTATTGAGTCCGCCTGTGGATTTGACAACCTGGGTTTGATTTTCACAGCCGACAAACAATTTACACTATATTAAAATTATCTCTGTGACTCCATCACCACTAACAACTCTGGGAGAGGGCGTGATTTGACCGGTAGTAACAGTACTTCTGGTTTAAAATATATCGCTTATCGATATCTGCTTCGGAAGAGTGCCACAGTCAGTAATGGGTAAAAGGCGTGATGATATATTTATTTATATATGATAATGGGGGTAGGTGGCTTAGACTACGAGAAATCGAATGCCGTTGTGCGCTTTTTCATCTTTTTTAGTTTTTGAGTTAGAGCGATTTTTCACTTTTTGAAAAGCTCTACTTTGAAGGCCCATATTTAGAAAACTATAAGAGATATTGAAATGCTGTATAAACGCGTATATTTCTCGTACTCTAATTAACTTATACCGAAATTTTGAAAAATTTGAAAATTTTGCAATTTTTTCAAAATTTTCATTTCTCAATATTTCAAAAAATTGAAAAGATAATGAAAATCTGTGAACACCAGTGAATTCTACTCGTAAAAGTACATAGGTATGCAAAATTTCAGGCAAAAATTCGAACAGATAAAGTTTTGATTACAAAAAAACGAAAAATCACTGTTTTTTAATTATTTTTGAAGGGGTACCCCTTAAGATTTTTACGAATTTTGACCATTTTTCGTTTTTTTTGCTCTAAAAATTGTATCTATGGAGGAAAAATTCTGAAATTTTACATATATATGTACTTTTTTACCAGGAATCCACTGGTATTTACAGATTTGCATTATCTCTTCAACTTTTTGAAATAAGGGCAAAAGAAAATTTTGAAAAAAATTGTAATATTTACAAAAAATTTAAAATTTCAATATAAGATAATTAGTGTACGAGAAATACACTCGTTCAAATCGCATTTCAATATCTCTTTTAGTTTTCGAGATATGGGAGTTCAAAGTTGAGATATTAAAAAAGTAATAAATCACTGTAACTCAAAAACTAAAAAAGATATGAAGATGCACTCAACGGCATTCGATTTCCCGTAGTCTTAATGATATAGAACCATATTTTAAAAATTTTCCGTTTTTCTACTGGTTCACCAAAAAGTGGAATTTTCATTAGACGAATTTTTTAAGATCATGACTCCAGCGATTAAAAACTAATTAAAATGTATGTATATAAGTACAATTAGGGTCAGTTTTTCAATCACCGGTTTACTGTCGATTAATGTTAATCATGATTAAATAATAATGGTAACCATAGTTGCCATTATTATTTAATCATGATTACCATTAATCGGTGATTGAAAAACTGACCCTTAGAGTTTTAATAGTCAAAATTTAAAACTATAAAAATGGTTGTTTTTTCAATTACTTTGCACACCAGTGCGCAAAATCAAACTTTCCATCGGTTTCCAAGGTAATGTAAACCTTACTTTGAATAATGCGAGTACAAAAACCATATCCCATCACCAACTTTATACTTATTAATTAAATATATTTCTGAATTTCTTCATACAATGGAACAATTTCCAAGGAAATCGATCTAATGGCCGAAGAATTAATTTCAAATAACTGCAACATTCCAGCGTGATGGACGCGTAATGTGAAGCGCATGTTAAAGTTATGGCCTAATAAATTAGCCAAATGCCTCGTCATATTTCAATAAAATGGCGTGGGCTTAATTTGTAGGACATGATGGGCCATTTACCTAGACGTTTTTATGTTGCAGAGTGAATGTATAAACAATGAATGGACGGTATGGTAATGTGTACGAGATTCCTAGTTAATGTTTTGGCTTTAGAGTTTGTGTAAACGCTTAAATTATCTGAAAGGGAAACAGTTTCAACGTTGTTATTGAAATATGATATTATAGTTATAGTAATTGAGGTTTCATATATTTGATTAATAGTTTGTTAATTAATAGCTTTACCGCTTTTGTAAAACTTTATATATCCAGAAATGCGTAAACTATTTTAATTGAAATTAGTCATATATTAAATAAATTATTAGATATATACATAACATCACATTCATGGCCTGAAAACTCTCTATTAGAATATTATTTATTTATGGAGTAAGTGGCTTAGTGATATCGGGTCAACCGGTGAATTTCAGAACCCAGGTTTGATTCCTACAGCCGAGAAGCAATTTTCACCATATTAAAATTACCCTTGTGACTTCCCCGCCATTATCATCCTTGGAGGCCGTGATTTGACGATTGGTAACCGTAATTCACGCACAAAATATATCACTTATTATAAGATCTGCTACGGCAGAGTGCCACACCAAGTAATGAGTAAAAGGCGTGATGATATATTTATATAGATTGTTTTAAATTAATGCCATTTCGTACTAAAAAAATAATTCAAAGACGTAACGTCACTATTTATAAAAAGAACTATTTTGTACAATGGCATATCAAAAAGTTACATTTCGTAACAGAATTGGAAAAAACTATATATTTTTAGTTGGAATTTTAGGTAAATAATATATTTTTTACAATACTTGTACTATAAGTTACCTAATGACAAACTTTAAACACTTGTAACTGGTACTTTTATTGCATAGTGGTTTCCATGGTTATATCAGGACTTTAATATTTACTTACTGTCCACAGTGGACAGCAAGTAAATTTATTATATATCAAGGTCCTGTTTTTAAGGGGTAGTGGCTCAGTGATATCGAGTCGGCCTGTAGATCCTAAGAACCCTTGTTTGATCCACACAGCCGACAAACATTTTCACCAATTTAAAATTACCCCTGTGGCTTCTCCTCCACTAACATCTTTGAAGACTGTGATTTGACGGCTGGTAACCGCCCTTCACGCGCATTAATATGTCACTTACCGAAATCTACTTCGGCAGAGTGCCGCACCCACTAATAGGTAAAAGGCGTGATGATATATTTATTTATTTATTTAATGTCCTGTTTATTTAGACAACAATTTGACAGCTGTCTATTTTTAAACCTATTTTTCTTTTCGTTCTATTTGTGCAATTATTGTAAAACAATAGATTACTACTCTCGAACTGTCAGTGATTTTTTTGGGTCGCGAATGTTTAGGAAATCTCGACCCTTCGAGCCTCGATTTCCCAAACTACATTCTTGACCTAAAAACTGTCACTTACAGTTCATGGTACGTAATATACTATTTGTAGTTATAGACGCGGTGGTCGAGCGTGTTAATGCACATCTCTTAACATGCTGTGCCGTCACCCGAACCAAGGTTCGTCAGTTCGAATCCGCCTGTCGACAAAGTAAGATTTGTCGTTAAAATAAAAAATACAGTTACTTTATTAATCATACTCGGGCGCTATAAGCTAGTCACTTATACATATGCCTTAAAAAAGTAACATCAAGTACGAAAACCGGCAGTACGGCAGCCTAAAAACTGCGGCTCGGTGTGCCCGATAGGCCCAGGTCCGATTCGGGCTGTAGCGCCATTGAAGAAGAAGTTACTAGCTGTCAAAACATAATTCCCAACTGTGAATCGAACAAGAACTTAATCCCAATTATAATAGCTTTCAGATGAAATACAAACAACTCAGAAACATTAGTAATTTTTGGATATAACACTTCCTTGATATTTACATTTAAACATTTTATCTTAACCACTTCATCGTATTAAAATAGCAAATATTTATTTCAGGAAGAAGAAGATTAGAAAAAGCGGAACACATAAATAATCTTCTACTAACAATTTATCTTGATGCATATTCAGAACAACGTTTCGAAGAAAATCTACGACTCTACTTTTAACTCAAGGATTGTTGTTCTTTTAGAAACTTTGCATTGTAAATTTATCCGGTAATAACTTAGTCCCTTGTCTGATCTTTGCACTTTTTTATCTTTTGCGTCTACGGCGATGAATGAATATAGATTAAAAGTTTGTAGTACAGTTTTTTTTATTGTTTACTTAAAAGTTCGTTGCTCCGACGACGAAGAAAAACTAGACGCTGAGGTAATGTTGAGGAAGATATAATTTCTGCTGTCAAATGTTTCTTCAAATAAAAAATATGAGTAACGAAATTTTCTACTTGTTTTATTTAAAGTATTTTTATTTAAAATGATTGAGCAAGGATTGAAAGTCATAAGTATATGATATTATATCGATAACAAGGGCGGATCCACGTAGGGAGCCATAGGGGTCATGATCTCCCTTTGGGCTTATTATTATTTTTTAGTTTTTTATGAGTGTTATTTTTATTCGAGTTTAATAACCCTTATAGAAATAAAATCGCTGAAAAACTTTGTAAATGGGATGAAATGAAGTCGGTCTGTGGATCCTGAGAACCCTGGTTCGGTTCCCACAGACGACGAACAATTTTCATAATTTCAAAAAACTACTCCTGTGGCTCCTCCATCACTAACATCTTTGGAGGCCGTGATTTGACGACTGGTAACCGCACTTCACGCGCAAAATATATCACTTACGGAGATCTGCTTCGGCAGAGTGCCACACCCAGTAATGAGTAGAAGGCGTGATGATATATTTATTTATTTTTAAAAAAAAACTTTGTTATACTCTGAAACAACTCCGAAAACCTTTCAAAATTTGGATTGTCAGACATTTTCCGAGTTTTCCAGACAGTTTAAAATTTAAAAACTAATAACAGAATACAAATAAATATATCATAACGCCTTTTACCTATTACTGGGTGTGGCACTCTGCCGAAGCAGTTCTCGGTAAGTGCTATATTTTTGCGCGTGAAGTGCTGTTACAAAAATTACAGAATTGTTTGTCAGTACCATGTTTTCCTTAAAAAAAAAACAAAATGGCACCCCTTTGAAAATTTTCTAGTTCCGCCCTTTATCTATATTAGTTCTATTTTGTAGTAAACCTATAGAATAAATAAGGGATTAATATTCTGGATGGAGCGTGGTAAGGGTGAATTTACAAATTTAACATGTAAAATCATACATAGTTATGTAATTTCCTGCTTCCATAATTATTTTAATTAAAAAAGCTTCAAATATAACCTTTAGGGCATACAAATAATACACAAAATTAATTAATCATATTATTTGTTTTTAGTTCAAATGATTGTGAAAACCCAGACCTTTTGTTTGCTGATATCAGTAATTTTAATATTGGTTTTCATGTTATTAAAAACTTTTGTAATAATATATATTTTCTTGTAAATCGTATTCAAAAGTTTTAAATTGAATAAAAGAATAACATAAGTTATAATCTGTTTTGTCAGAAAAGATTTTTTTCTTCATTTTTAAATTATTGGAAAACAACGTGCAAACAATTTTTAAAAGACAAGAAATTTTTTGTTTGGAAGATTCATAGCATCATGTTTGACTAATTAAATAAAATCTGTAATACTACTAATGAAATTCAATGATCCCGTTGGAATTAGGGGTTTCGGTAATCATCAACTCTGTAGTCCCCTTCTGGCATTCGACAAAATCGAATTAGTTTCGGCTCATCTGATTGGTTCGATTGCTATATTCTGAAGCTGTGATTCGACTGATTGCATATTATAGTTTTTATTTATACTCTACATTAAATAGCCTTAGAATTACGTTATTAAATTTGATAGTCGTACGAAACTTGATTGGGGTCTGTTATTCACATTTTGATAATAATAATAAAACACTCAGACAACACAAACAATTGTGAATTTCGGAAAATATGGCAACTGCAGAATAATCTTAATATAACTATAGTATTGGAAACGGAAAACTGTTATTAGGTTTACTGTTATTTAAATAAATAAATAAATAAATATATCATCACGCCTTCCACCCATTACTGGGTGTAGCACTCTGCTGAAGCAGATCTCGGTAAGTGTTATATTTTGCGCGTGAAGTGCGGTTACCAGTCGTCAAATCACGGCCCACAAATATGTTAGTGGTGGAGGAGCCACAGGGGTAGCTTTCGAAATTATGAAAATTGTTTGTCGCCTGTGGGAATCGAATCTAGGGTACCAGGGTTCAACAGGATCCACAGGCCGACTTCATACTACTTAGCTAGCCACCCCATTTACTGTTATTTAAACTGTGAAAATATGTAGCTATTGCTTTAAAATTAATTATGAACTTAAAACTAAATATTTATTATACAGGGTGTTCAATTTAGTTGTGCCAGCATTGCTATCTCGAGAACTATAAGAGCTACAAGGTTGGTTGTATTAGAAAACTATTAACAAAAAAAATTTCCACCAGTGGTTCTCAAAATACGGGGTGCAACTTTCTTATTTTAAATGGGAACCTGTTTTTAGTTGCTTATTCGATACAATATTTTTTTTGAATGTTTCTTAAAATTAGATATATTTATTGTAGTTGTTAATTTTGCAAATAAAATATGACTAAACAACAAACTCTGTTCAATTAAAGGGCCCGAGGATTTAATTCCTGCAGGGTCAACGGCCATGGCTGCGCTCGTTGGTACTGATCTAAGCGATAACGCGAGTTAAGCAACGTTGCGCGCGGGTAGTATTTGGATGGGTGACCGTCCAGAGAAAACCCGCGTTGCTGTTGACCAATAACAACTAAAACGTAGATCAGGGCGTAATGGCGGCATATGACCTAAGTAGTTGGTCCGCCAAAGAAGCCAGAAAAAAAAATCCTGCAGGTTTAGTATAAAAAAATTGACAAACCTGTACTGAATGACAATCCAAGTGGTGAAGTGGCACTTACCTGTAACAGACAAAAATAAAAATAAGTAAATGTACTAAAATGTCAATTATTTTATTAAGATAGTACCAGCGTGAAAAATAATTTTGCAGATCGGAATGAAATTTGGCGCACGTAAACATTGGATAGTCATACGCATCCGGTTAAAATATGAAACACATTCATCGTCTGTGAACAAATATATTCGCTTGTAAAGTTGAGTTCTTATACACGGGGCTTATGGCGATCATCAGTCAGAATCGCACATATTTGGTGTGTGTACCTCTAAAATTTTGCAGTTTCATTTGAACAACTAGTATGATGTTCTAGAACTATCCATGTATATTGTATCAGAAGGAGAAAGTTTTTTATCGTTTAGTAATGGATATATAGCTATGTAAAGCCTTGTTTTTAACGAAAAATTAAGAATCCCAATTTATAATGGCCACACCACACGGAGGTATGGTATTTGAAAATTTACTAGACCAACAACCTATTAATAATTCATGATATTCAAATCATAATAGGTATAAAACACTTATTTTATTCAATTTTTATATTTTTTTGAGCGACAGTTTCGCCACTCGACAACCTATGGCGCCACCGTCACACTAGTACTACCTTAAGAAAAACGTAACAATTAAGTGTATAAAAGAAATCTGTGAACATAGTATATTGTTTAACAAGTAAATACAAGTGGTAGTTTTTTAGGAAGCATAAAGGTTTAATGAACGAGTGTAGCGAGTGCATTAATTTTATACGAGTTTAAAATCTTAAGTTTCTTAAAGGTTGAAAATGCTATTTTCTTTTGCAAATAATATAAAAGTTTGTAAATGTGTACGTATAAAATAATCATTATTTGCTAGGTTGCAACTACAAACAATTAATTCCAATTACAGTGCAGGAAACCAAATACATTCTCTATGAATAATTCTTAGTTACATTTCTAGTTATAAGTTCAAGTTTGCGATGTAAAATTCACAATCTAAAGTTGTAGTTGCAATTTACATAAATGAGATTGTGTACACCAATAACGGGAAACTACAGGGTACCAACGTACGACAATTTTAATTATCTAAACATGGTTGTTTTAATTTCACTTTTAAGGGTTGTATGATGTGATGTAGTACATTCTCAGTCCAGCAATTGTATTGAATTATAAATGATATAGGGATGCTGAGAGTTCTGTTATGTTTACTGTGTTTATAACTTGTTTTGAGGAAACCTTTTGAATATTAAATTACGACAGATCCAAGTAACATTCATTCGTGAAATAAATAATATGAGTTTTTAATTTGCCTTCTAAAAATATACATATATGACAGGAACATATTATATTAGAAAACATTTACTCATTTAATATAGTTTTAATTCTGAACATCTTTTGTATTTATACTTTTTTCCTAAAACGAAAAAAGCATTCACCAATTGAAAATGTAACTATTGTTTTCCCTATATAACAAAAAAAGCAGACATACTGTATAATGTCTGATGAGTAAGATACAATTGGAAAAGTTATATTATTTGTTTACAAGATTTTGTACTGTGAAGCCTTCTTCCTGTTTTATTTTGTTTAGTAATTCTTAATTAAAATCTTGTCGAAGGTAAGCCTTTTGTAATTAGTATCCGGGTAAATTAAACATTAAATTAAACAGTAATAAGAGAAATGAAATACTTCAGTTATATTGTTCAATATGTAGTTACAGCAACATTAAATAACAATTCCGTTTGAACTTTAAAATTGCTATTTTAATTTAAAACTTTATTAACTACAAAATTTATTTTGGTTTCTTCCAAATGGTGTGGATTACGCTAAAGCATATTAATCCGGAGATCCTGAGTTCGAATCCCACTCAAGCTATATATAATCTTCAGTTAGAATTTTCCAAATAGTATTTTTACTCGTATTTAATTTTTCGCCCAACATTCTAACAGTAAAATTCGCATCGACAGCAATGATTTCACGCACTTTTTCGACTAATTCAGCACGATTTCCGGCTTTTGGACGTCCAGATCTTTCATCATCATTTATATCTTCACGACCATTTTTAAATTTTGCAAACTACTTATAAACTTGTGAACGAGATAAACAATCATCATCATAAACTTCTTTCATCAATTCGTATTTTTTTCCAAGTTTAACACAAAATTGAATATTTGCTCGTTGTTCCATTGTATTTTTACAACATAAACACAAAAACTACTGTCATTAAAATGCGCGTAAATTTTTAAACTGTCACCTGATTGCATGAAGTTGTGTGTGTTCGAAAGAGGAAAGATGTATCTTGCTAACAATGTGTATGTTCTATGATTTAAATTAAAAGTTTTGTTATTTTTGGGACATACTGTCTATATATGAACTACCACACTAGGATTCGGTGAGTCCAGACCTTGTACTGTAATTGGGATTAAGTTCTTATTGTATGCTGTAGCATCAATAAATAAAAAAATATTGCATCACATTGTTTGATATCATAATTATTACCATACAATTTTAACCTGAAAACATCTGATTTCCCATCCTAAATACCAATTTCTATTTGCGATAAGGACAAACAAAATATACATAAATTGCATTTATATTGATGCAAATTTTCCATGTACCCGGTTGCGTTAAAAGTGCGTAAAATATTCCCTCAAAATTGTTGACTAAATCATGAAAACTGTTCTTGTCAAATTGTCTGTGGAAAAATAAATTTGCACAACGATTTCATAAATTTACATACATTTGAGATTTGCCTAGCATGTACCGAAATAACCTAGTTTAGCTGTGAAAAATGGGTACACTCTTTAAACGAGTTATGCAAATATGATAAATTGGTGATGCACATTTGTAACAGCCCATATATTAATATCAACTAGTAGCTTTTTATCAAAACTTAAATTTTCTATCGCCCTTGTGAAAATATCTGCGGGCGCCCACTAAAATATTGACTAATTGATACATAATCTTATCTATTATCTATTGCAGATGTGTAGATATTATATTTTAATCATTTTATTGATTAGATATCAACCTCAGCATCGTATTTTTTCGACTATCAAATAATTTAAATTATTATAGAGAAAAAGTTTACAAATAAAAATGATTAATAATTTATTTCGCGTCCCAAGCAGAATATAAAATTTTCTACTTTCAATTGAAAAAAGAATGTGATATTTCGCATCCCTAGGGAAGGAAAGTAAACCCATATTCATGGCAACTGAAAAAAAAACAGTATGATTACGCAACAAAAATTAGAGACATGAGAGACAGCGATGTTGGAATCAAATATTCGAGACGAGATCGATATAAAGATTGCGAGAATAAGAATATATACAAAATATTTATTTATTTATTTATTTATGTATTTGTTACTCTGCACAACAGGACGTAAATCCCAATTACAGTACAGGGGGCTTACAGCTTATAGTGGAATCCGTACCACTCAGACATAATCGCATTTTTTTTTTTATAGTAGAAGTCAGTGAGATTTGAACGCACGAACACTTGCTTGCTAATTAAGAAACGCAAGTTTTACCTCGCTTTTATCCACTGAGCTACGATTGCCTGTAATATTATATTAATTTAATATTGTTTGTATCTACTATGCTCAGGAAAATTTTACCTCAACAAATTTGGTACTTTCCGAAGACTACATCGCAATAATTGGACAAGATATCAAGATTCGCTCCACGACATTGAATTTCCCGTGTTCCAATGACTTATAAACAAATTTTCAGCAATTTTAGTTTTTCTAAGATATATTTACTTAAAGACTTGACTATTGGATTCAACGGACCATCTCGCATATGTATGTAAATTTTCAGTAATAATATAACAAGAGAGTGAGAATAAATTGAAAATAATTTGACAGATTTTTCGAAAACTTCTTGCCAGGCAATAGTCACGAAAGCCCGTAGGGTTTGAGTGGCTATTACCAAATGGCGACAAGTTTGAGAAAGATACTGGGGAAT
This sequence comes from Pterostichus madidus, assembly GCA_911728475.2. Lineage (NCBI taxonomy): Eukaryota > Metazoa > Arthropoda > Insecta > Coleoptera > Carabidae > Pterostichus > Pterostichus madidus. Next base: position 588,977 of record OU452304.1, read on the forward strand.
TATTTTCTAATTTATCCAACTCTCGAGTTATATTCAATTAGATTATTTTTTGACTTAGCTGTTGAGGTCGATTCATCCAACTCAAAAGATTTTCAACTAGGTACATATCGATTGATTACTTATTAATGTATTCTTGGAAGTTGTTTCCAAAATTTGTTGGTGTATTTCTGTATCTGAAATTGAACTAAATCGATGTTTTCACACATTTTATTTGACGTGTTGACAGTTTTAAATAATTATTTGAAAACTACCTATCATTTGTTACAAAGAAAAAAGCACCTAGAAATTATTCCCGGAAATAATCACAAGAGCATTATTCTCAGTATAATAATAATAGGATTGGTTAAAACACAGACACGTGACACAAAATGAAGCATTTCATTGGCTTTGAGAAACGTAAAAAAATAATGGTTACAATATTTGTACGAGTAAGAATTTTAGAGACCCCCCTTTAAAATTTTTCCACAAATTACATTAACTAAAAAATTGCACAACAAATTCAATGCCATTGAGCGCATGTTCATATCTAGTTTAGTTTTTAAGATATAGACGCCAGACAAGATTAGTTATTCCATTCTATATTATTTTGCTGAACCTACATTTAATATAAATATAATGCTCGTTTGTATAAAACAAACTATTTTCATAATTTCAAAAACTACCCCTGTGACTTCTCCACAACTAACATCATTGGGGGCCGTGTTTTGACGTCTGGTAACCACACTTCACGCGCAAAATATATCACTTACTGAGATCTGCTTCGGCAGAGTGCCACACCAAGTAATGGATAGAAGGCGTGATGATATATTTTTCTTTTTTTAACGCTTGTCAGTAAATATACAATGATGTAGATTACCGAGTAACCTAGTTATTAACTAGAACCGTCATCCCTCCAGTATTTCAGAGGGGTAGTGACTACCCGGAGACCGTAAGAATGTTGGTTGAACCGTTCGAGTCAGCGCAATTTTATCTCGCAAAACCCTACCAATCTCTATCAATTTTAGTAAAGCAGGTACTTGGAATCTATGCTAGAAATGTAGGGTATTTCAGTATTGCAGAAATTTAAGTTTAATATATCGTGTTGGAGGAATGTATCTATGAGAAAATGGCCTTGGTTATATAAGAGTCTAGAATCGATAAACATTGTAATGTTATTGGTTATCTTTAAAACATGATTTGGGCATCTACTTTCCAGAAATTGTAGAATATTTCTTTAAAAGTATTAAAATATCCTTTTATCGTTTGAAATGTAATGCTTCTAATATATTTTACATTTTTATTGGTAATGTTGAGAGGAATATTACATTTTATATATTATTCTGTTTCAAATGTAGGCATTTACTAAAAAAATATTTCATTTTATCAGTTTACCGTTCCTATTAATTTTGAAATAATATTAAAGGTAGACGTCATTGGTTTGTATCAATTAATAACCTGCTTACTAAAACTATATAAACAAAATTACAATATTTATTTTGTAACAGCGGCGGCGCCAGAGTGTGGCCAAAATGGGCACAGGCCTACCTTGTTACGGCCTGTGCCCTATCATATGCCCAACTATTTTAAAATAATGTTACAAAAAGGAAACAATTGAATATTATTTTAATTATCACAATTTATCAAAATCCAGACAAGAATTTTACAGAATAGCAGAATATTCTTTTGTAATCGAATTTGTTTATTATTTATGTAGTATATTTTTTGTGAATTAGTGTGTTCCTTAAATAAAAATTACTCTTCTCTATTCCTATTGGATTTATAAATTTTAATGAATGGTAACATATGTGAATATTGCTAATAATAAAGTTGTATTATTAATAATTTTTTTTTTCGATTCTCACAGCTGACAAATATTTTCATCAATTTAAAATTACCCCTGTGGCTCCCCCACCACTAACATCTTTGAGGGCCGTGATCTTTCCGAAATCTGCTTCGCCAGAGTGCCACATCCAGTAATGGGTAAAAGGCGTGATGATATATGTATATTTATTTAATTTTATAATTTTTGTTTATTTTTTGTTTATTATTATTAATATTGAAAAGAAAATTGCAAAAACATTAGATTTAAATAATATTGTAAATGAATATGCTATTAAATATAACAATTTTAGAATAAGTTTATATTAACTGATTAGTTATCTTTTATATTAAAAGAGAAATAATTTATCATATTTTTTTATGACAGGAAACATTTGAATGTTATTTAAATTCGTTTTTGGCAACCTTGGTCTTACACTCTTTAATTACAATTTTATGAATGAGGAAGATTTGCCTGCTATCATTAAGCTTTTTGTGTTAACAATTTTGTTTCCAATTAAGTATAAAAAACCTATAGTTAGTCGAGTCATAAATTTACTTATAATTATTATTTATTATACGTTTAGACCCTTGACAGGTTGGATATAAATGTTAAGAGGATAATTAAGAAAGAGTTATTTCATGTTGGAGTAAAATAAATTTTACTCGTTCCTGGATGTAGCACACAGTTTGTAGCAAAAAATAAAAAAATATTTAACGTTAGCAAAAAGTCGGCTACAACAATTTAAATACATATATAAGCGAACAAATAAATAATTTTAAAAGGATTCAGGTATTCAGTTTTATTAAAAAAATATATACATATATATATATATATATATTTGCAAATGTTTCGAGCTAAATATTATCTTATCATCAGCTACATTTTAGCTCGAAATGTTCTCAAATCAAATTTTTATAAATAAATTTAGATTCCTGAAGGCTTTTTATTTATTTAATATTAATGTTTGTTTTGGATTCATCCGAAATATTTATGGAAACATAAATAATAATAAATATTTAAATTGGTTGCAAAAACTGAACCTACAAAAAAAATGTGTACTAGAATTAAAAATTTACATATTTGGATTTGATTATCATAAAAATAACAATATTATTCACCTTATTTAAGTCAAGAAAAACATCATAATAACTTCTTTAATATAAAAAGAAATCTTGTTATGAATGAGTGGGCGATAACGTGCCAAAAAACTTTCGTCTTGAATATAATAATAAAAAAAAACATTTTGTTGTGAGATGGAACTAAATTTTATTAACTTGAAATATTTGGATAAAAAAAACTGGAACTAATACTTAAAATAGCAGTGATATAATTGAATGATATTTAAAATGTTGTTCATGTTTCAACAAACATCTGATTGAACTTTAGAAGATAACAAATATTTAAACACTATTTTGCATTAATTCCATTTTCTTTATTTATTTATTTGCAATTCTATACACTTGTTACATTTGTAGCAAGTCATAATCAAATTAATTAAGAAATATTAATTACATTATATCCAAATATTACATTACGGTTTAAGGGGGGACACCCATTGAAAATTTTCAAAAAATCGAAATTTTTTTTTGCATTTTCGGCATCTTTATACTGCCTAGAATGTTGTGTAAAAATACCAATTTGATATACAAAGTCGTTACGAAGAAGAAAGAAAAAATAGGGAACTGAGCAGGTATAAAACTTATATAAAACTCAAATCTTTAAAGGCGTTTTTCTCGAAACCACATTTTTTTACCTTGTGGGACAGAGATTTCTGCAACTATTCGATAAATTTTGCTGATTCTTTCGGTTTTCTATGTAGAAATGAATTATCTGGATATACCAACTTTTCGATTTTTTATGCGCATTTTAGTAGCGATTTTTTCAACGAAAAATTGAACTTTTTTTTTGAGTGCCGCCATTTTGTTAATTTTGCAAATTTCGAAAAAAATCCTATGCTACCTTTTAGATAATTTAATTTAGAACGCGAAAGACGAATCCATTGTTTTCTCATATGTTTGAGTACTGAACGCGCTGTCCCGCAAGCGACCAATGCACCGCATGCAGCTCTCTATTTGCAGGGCTGCCAATGACAGGGAAACTAATTGTTTCAGCTGAAAATTTCTAAAAATAAAGCTGAAATATTACTTTATAACATCCTAAAAACTCAAAGCGATTGCATTTATTCTAATGTCCTAAAAATAAAAAAATACCTTTTTAGCAGGCTCAACGGGTGTCCCTCCTTAATGAGGCATAAAATGTACTAAATGAACTAAATGATGTGGAAGCAAAACTGAGATTTATATTTAACATTGGTAATAAAATTAAAAAATAAATAAATTTATCATCACTTCGGCTCGCGCTGCAATTACCGTGTTCGAGTAACAAGTAATAACTATTTTGATTGGAAATCAAATACTGTAAGGTACTGTAATTGGAATTAAGGTCTTGCTGCACGGAGAAACAATTAAATAAAATATTGAAATCTATATCTATCTTCAATTATTTCAAATATACGCAGACAATATTCAAACAATATAATAGTGAAATATCTTTAAATTTTTTTCCAATAAATCACGAATTCGCCTTGCTTTTAATGTTAGAAACACAATTGATAGGATTTAACAACTTTCAAAGTACGTAAGATAATAAAAATTTGCAGAATCTTAAGGAAACTTTTAATGTACTTTACATAAAAGTATTTGTGTTCATCTCAGATTTATAAGACAGAACTTATGTAAAAAGTTTTGAAGGTTCGAATAAATGAGGCAGAAGATGGAATAGAAAGTGTGTTTGGTTCGTAAATTCAGTTTTATTAGATTATACTTCAGATTTCCGATCATTTACTATTGTCAAACACATAAAATGTATTTTATACACAACCGGGCCGAAATTAATGTATTTTAACCATGAAAAGCGGGCTTAAACATTTGTTTTTAGCCCTAGGGCCTTAAAAAAATAATAGCTATGGATACATAAATAAAATGACAATTTGTCATTATTGTGAAAACTTGATTTTACAAAATGTCATTTTGACATATAACCATGTACATATTTTAATCTTTTGAACATATAATTAAATGTTATTTTGTTGTGCATAAAATATTGTACGTAGTACCACGGGTGAAATTAGCGTTTCTGACCCTGAGCATGTTATTAGCCCTCGGTGCTTTGCGCCTCGTGTTAATAATCAGGCCGCAGACCAGATACGCCTGATTTCATCCTTGATATATAAATAATTATTATGCGCAACCGGGCCGAAATTTATGTGTTTTCGCCATTAAAAGCGGGCTTAAACATAAGTTTTTGGCCCTAGGATCTTAAAAGAATAATTCCGTTGGTTACATAAATAAAATGACAATTTTTGTTTATTGTGAATATCTGATTTTACGAAATGTCATTTTGACATATAACCATGAACATATTTTAATCTCTTGAACATATAATTAAATGTTATTTTGTTGTGCATAAAATATTGTATGCACTACGGGTGAAATTAGCGTTTCTGACCCTGAGCATGTTATTAGCCACAAACATCTGTTTTCACCCTTGGTACATAAATAACTATTATAGTGCTAATATAATTTATTTGATTGCTTACAAAGTTAAATTTTTTCCGGTGAACTACAGTCGGTCGATAACAAATTACTAATGCATTTTTTTATTCGAATCCCTACGGTAAGTGGATAGCGACATACATTTTTTATGGTGGTTTTTATTTCGTCATTTTGGTAACGACTATGTGAGTTTTGTAAGTTTGTGGAAGGTTATCTTTTTGTAGAGCCTTCTCAAATGTGGATAATCATAAACTTCCTTTATTATTTCAAGCGTAGAGGTAATTTTCGTTTTCTTGCGTGCACGAAATATTTTCAGTTGGACTTGTACGACAATTGTATCCATGTAAATTACCAAGTAAGGATTCGCAAGTTCAAACCTTGCTTTTTATTTATACTTTAGATAAAGGCAGGCAATTTTATACTAGTATATATAACTGCCATTAACTAAGGGTTGGATTCCATTATAAGCTATTGAAACTGGAATTAAGTAGCAATGAATAATAGTTATTTATGTACTAAGGGCATAATCAACCGATTATAGCAATGAGGGAATGTTTTTCGAGTGATATACTGTTGATTATATCCGTGGTACATACCATGTTTTATTTTTTTTTTAGTCCTTGAAATTAAAGGATTCAGATATCGTTTTGCAGGCGTTGTTAATTTTAGGTATTCTGTAGTTTCTATGTATGTACGTAGATTGTTAGTGTTGCTATATTATTTGTTTACGAACAACATTCCTTTAATTTATTGTAAAATAATAATGGAAAATATCAATAACTATTCCAAAGAAATATTGAATGAATTTGTGTCTGTACAGGGACAATTAGTACCACAGAAGTCGAAAGAGCTTTACGAAAAACAATACGAATTTATTGTGTTGTCTGACATTTTTCTATAAATCTTCTTCTTCTTCTTCCTATTGCACTACAATCCATTGTGGATTTTGGCATGCTCCATATAGGGGACCAGGCGCACCGAGCCGCAGTTTTTACACTGCCGTACTGCTGGTTTTTTCATAGTCGATGTTACATTATTTCAGGTGTATGAGTGACTAGCTCATAGCGCCCGAGCGTGACAAACATGTAACTGTATTTTTATATTTAACGACAAATCACACATTGTCGACAGGCGGATTCGAACTGACGACCCAAAGGTCGGATGACGTCAGCATGTTAGGAGATGTACATTAACACGCTCGGCCATCGCATCTATTTTCTATAAATCACGATTTTGAATTGTTTGAATAGCTGTTGCTTTATACGCCCTAGAGCTATAATAGCTAAATTACGCCCGCTGTTGAGAGCTAAGGAGCAAGTTTAAAATGCTAAAATAAAATAATTATATGCTTCCAGATAAGTGCATGTATTATGTCAATTATTGAAAGATATGTTTTTATTTATCAGTAAAAAAACCTTCAATTATTTCAAACCTGTAATTTAAAAAACGTTTTTATACAGTAAATCATAATTACAGAATATTAGATAAATTTGAAAGAAAATACCTTGAAGGTAAATTCAATATCAATATTGTTTTATACCAAAGGGAACATATTATATTTAGTTTTTTAAAATTTTTCGATAGCAGCATAATGTATTATTAAAAGCATTGAAGCTTAAAAAAATATATACTATGAAAGGTTTTAAGAAGAACAATGAATCGTACTTTTTTGTACTCAAAGAAAATAAATTCTACCTTTAACAAAAACAATTTAATATCTACCTACTCTACAAAAAATTAAAACTGATTGATATGATATTGTATTTATTTTTTAATGTAGACTAATCACATTATTTATTTAGTTTTTAATGGCCGGTTTCACTAACAAAAGTTAAATTTTAAACTTGTATTAAATAAATAAAATATAATCAAAATTACATGCAAAATAAATAAATAAAATAAATATATCATCACGCCTTTAACCCATTACTGAGTGTGGCACTCTGCCGAAGCAGATCTCGATAAGTGATATATTTATGCGCGTGAAGTGCAGTTATCAGCTGTCAAATCACGGCCCCCAAAGGTGTTAGTTGTGGGAGAGCCACAAGGGTAAATTTATGGTGAAAATTGTTTGTCGGCTGTGGGGATCGCACCAGGGTTCTCAGGATCCACAGGCCGACTTGATACCACTGAGCCATTACCCCATAATAAATAAATAAATAAATATATCATCACGCCTTTAACCCATTACTGAGTGTGGCACTCTGCCGAAGCAGATCTCGGTAAGTGATATATTTATGCGCGTGAAGTGCAGTTATCAGTCGTCAAATCACGGGCCCCCAAAGATGTTAGTGGTGGAAGAGCCACAGGTTTAATTTTAATTTGGTGAAAATTGATTGTCGGTTGTGGGGATCGCACCGGGGTTCTCAGGATCCACAGGCCGACTTGATACCACTGAGCCATTGCCCCATAATAAATAAATAAATAAATATATCATCACGCCTTTAACCCATTACTGGGTGTGGCACTCTGCCGAAGCAGATCTCGGTAAGTGATATATTTATGCGCGTGAAGTGCAGTTATCGGCTGTCAAATCACGGCCCCCAAAGATGTTAGTGGTGGGAGAGCCACAGGAGTAATTTTAATTTGGTGAAAATTTGTCGGCTGTGGGAATCGAACCAGGGTTCTCAGGAGCCGACTTGATACCACTGAGCAATTACCCCTTAAAAAATAAATAAATAAATATATTATCACGCCTCTACTCATTACTGGGTGTGGAATTCTGCTGTAGCATATCTCAGTTAGTGATATATTTTGCGCGTTACCAGCCTTCATAAATACGACTCCCAAAGATGATAATTATATGTCAAATGGAGTAATTGATATTGGTGTCACACATTTGATTTGCTTTTATTTATTTAAACTATATTTAAAATTTAAACTTTGTTAGTAAAAACCCAAAAAAAAATTACAATTTACATCCCATTATTCATTTGTTACTCTGCACAACAGTAGGTAATTTAATTCCCGTTACAGTATCTTATTGTGGAATCCGAACAATTCAGACACAATCGTTTTTTTGGGTACACGTTGAATACAAATATATACAAAATAAAGTTGGGTAAATTTACACAAAAAAGTTACTCAATTTCACCCCAACAAACTTTAAAACAATCGCTAGAGTTTAAAGGAACATTCCTTGTCGTTCTTAGAACACAAGACGTTTCAACAATTTAGTTTCACTTTCAGCAGGATTTTTTTGTTCCTGCTATTTGATGAATTTCTAGCTAATTAACCGTACTAAGATACCAGATTGGTTTAGTTCGTGACAGATTTAGGCCATATGGATCAATTATTTATTTATTAGCTACGCTGCACAACAAAATTAATACTAATTAGAGCAGCTTATAGAGAAACGAATTTGTGTTTTGCTTGTTAAGGAAGAGCATAACCAAAGAGCTACAGTAACATGTTAAGATTATATTTTTTATGGATAGTATTATAGTTTATAGGTGGTATTGTGTTTAATTACACAGTAAAATAAATAAATAAATAATAAATTGTTCAAGAAACTTTTCCTGATATTTCACATGGAATGTTCTTACCTAATTTTATATTTCAGTATATAACAATAACAATGTAATATTGCAATTATAATTTCCTTTTGCATCCTTGCTTTTATTTTATTTAGACTTACTGTAAATACATATGTTTGTATTTGTATCATAGAGAAATAAATATTAAATAGAGTCTTCTGATGTTTAAAAATGAACGATAAATAATTAATTTAACAATATGTGTAGTACAAAGGAAAAATTAAGTTCTAGGATTTGTTCCTATCATCGTCTAAACATATATCACTTTTCCTACTAGTTACATAATAGCAATATGATAATATTAATCGAAATTCTTATATTAACGTTTTTGTCGTTTATATGCTTCAAACTTCATATTACTCAAATTGACGCTACGGCGTTGATTTTTATCCAAATAACTTGAATTTTAGTCTGCCTGAAAGCTTATGAAATAAGCTTTCTAGCTGTTATCTTCAAATATTTTTAGGTCTAAACCATAAAAAGTTATACCTAAAAGTATCACAAAAAGCAATTTCTCCATTTAAACTACGTGCACATATTGAGCCATCTTGCGGTTTTAACGTCATTTGACAGACCTGAGATGTCGGCTCAACTTTTTTTAAATTTATTATGAGTAGTTTTAGAGGGTGAGAGCATCAAATATCCTTATATATTATATATATATTATAATAATAATAATAATAATATATCATCACGCCTTCTACCCATTACTGGGTGTAACATTCTGCCGAAGCAGATCTCGGTAAGTGATGTATTTTGCGCGTGAAGTGTGGTTACCAGTCATCAAACCACGCTCCCCAAAGATGTTAGTGGTGGAGGATCCAAAGGGGTAGCTTTTGAAATTATGAAAATTGTTTGTCGCTTGTGGGAATCGAACCAGGGTTCTCAGGATCCACAGGCCGACTTCATACTACTGAGCTAGCCACCCCATATATATATATATATATATATATATATATATATATATATATATATATATATATATATATATATATATATATATATATATATATAAATGGGGTAGGTGGCCTGTTAATTTGAGAACTCTGGTTCGATTCCCACAGCCGACCAATACTTTTCACCACGTTGTAATTATCCCTAATATCTTTGGAGGACGTAATTTGACGGCTAGTAACCGCATTTCAAGGCGTAATGATATATTTATATTTTTATATATTATATGAATATTAGAAAAAGGAAAAATAATTATTCGTATATACTTAAACACCATTTAATTTCATAAATACCTCATATTTATCAACTAGTTGAAGACGATTATTTAAATCGGTCTTTTTAAGAAGGCCTTGGAATTTTTTTTATTGATATATAAATTAGCAGTGAATAGATAAATACCACCAATTAAATTCGCACTCTTGATCTTTTAAACCATATAATTTTGAAGCAAATTAGTATTAATAGTATAGTTAAATATAGAGAACAAATAAAATATGATTCTTCAATTCAAATCTTAGAAAAAATATGGATTCAGAAAGATCACCATTGAATTTAGCATAATTTTCTTCAAAATTATTAACAGGTAAATTAGTTCTAATTAACGAACAAATTATTTACGGTCAGTTATACCAACAATTTAAAATAAATAAAAGAATACTGAATGACAATTATTCCATAAGATATGTACCTTCAATTTACTTTTATTAATTTAAAGCAAGTATGGTTGGTGCAACTAGACGTGGATGATAACTGAATAAAGTTTATAAATAAAATAAATATATCATCACACCTTTTACCCATTCCTGGATGTGCCACTCTGCCATAACAGATCTTGGTAAGTGATATATTTACGCACGTGAAATGCGGTTACCAACCGTCAAACCAAGGCTCTCAAAAGATATTAGTGGAGCGGGAACCATAGGGGTCATTTTTAATGTAGTTAAAATTGTTTGTCGACACTGAGATCCAAACCAGGGTTCTTAAACCCTCAGACCGACTCGATACCACTGTGCCACCCATAAATAAAGTTTATAAAGTAATAATAACAGTTTGATTTTAATCTTCACTTACCTAGTCCTAAGAAAACAAGTTAGTTTAAAAAATAAACACAGAATCCAATAGATCTCATCGCAGATTCAATGCAGCTACAGTTCAAGGGGTTCACAATGACACAAACACTTTTAACAAACTTTAAATTTGTTTAGCAACTATTAATTAATGCAACTTAATTATTATTACAATAAAATACACTTAGAGTAATCTGACATCAAAGCAATTAAATATAAGAATAATTATTAAACTTTGTAGCAGATTCTCGGAAAAATAATTGTCATTATCTTGAGTGTCGAAGTCAGCGAAGGAAGACGCGCTTGCCTCGTGTTTATCAGGAAAGTGCTCGCTCCTCGCTCCTGCTGGTCCTGCTGAGTCGCGCAAACTGCGTTCAAGTTCAGCCAACCGCGGTTTCGGCGAACGATAGAGAAAGTTTTCACGTTTACGCGTGCGCATTGAAGGTGACAAGATTCATTGGAATATTGAAAGTGAAAATATATATATACTGAACTTATTTTAAACAATATATTAAATTTAAATAAATTAAATAAATGTATTATAACGTTTTCTATCCATTACCGGGTGTGGCACTCTGCCGTAGCAGATCTCGCTAGGTAATAAATTTATATGCGTGAAATGCGGTTAATAATAGTAAAATTACGGCCCTTAAAAATGTTAGTAAAGGGAGAGCAACAGGGGTAGTTGTTGAAAATTGTTTGTCGGCAGTGGAAATCGAACACAGGTACTCAATCCCATAAGCCTTTTACCCATTATTCTGTAGTAGCAGATTTAGATTATATAATTAGGCGATAATCAGCTGAAACATCATGGTCTCTGTTAGTGGTGGGGCAGCCACACGGGTAATATTAATATGATGAAAATTATAAAAATAAATAAATATATCATCACGCCTTTTACCCATTACGAGATGTGGCACTCTGCCAAAACAGATCTCGGAAAGTGATATATTTTTGCGCACGAAGTGCGGTTACCAGCCATCAAATCACGGCCCCCAAAAATGTTAGTAGTGAGGGAGCTACAGGGGTAATTTTAATTTGGTGAAAATATTTGTCTGCTGTGAGGATTGAACCAGGGTTTTTAGAATCCACAGGCCTACTCGATACCACTGAGCCATTTCCCCAAATAAAATTATAAACTTAATAAATATATTTATGCGCGTGAAGTGCAGTTACCAACCGTCAAATCATGGCCCCTAAAGAAGTTAGTGATGGGAGAGCCACAGGGGTAATTTTAACTTGGTGAAAATGTTTGTCGGCTGTGGTATCAAACCAGGGTTTTTAGGATCCGCAGACCGATTCGATACCACTGAGCCAATACCCCATACAAATTTAATATCTCGATAATTTCTCCAACGAGTTTATTAATTACAGTACAGGCAAGACACTCCCATGAATTCTATAGATTTATCTTGTTTACCAAATAAGATCTTTGAAGTATAAATATTCAATTATTTACTTTTGTGTTTGAATTTTGTTGTAGTATCAATAATTCGATATTCAAACTATTTATTTATGCAACTCTGTACAACAGGAACTTAATCCCAATTACAATACAGGATCCAAGCTTCCTTTGTGGCACCCCTTTCACTAAAATCTTTGGAGGCCGTAATTTGACAGCTGGTAGTTAATATATTTTAGCTTTAGTGGGATTCGAACTCGGGATCTCCGGCTTCGAATGCCGTAATGCTAAGCACACCACCATACTGCCAGACGTCTCTGTATATAAAAATAAAATTAATGATATACTTTAAATATAATATTAAATATTTTTCATTTTGTATGAATATTACATTATGTTTAAACTAGAATCAAAGTTCATTAAAATTTGTCATTAAATTTTAATTGAAATTTTCTTTCATAAATAAGAAAACATTTTTACAAAAGGTAATATAATTTGTATTAAAGAGGAAAAAGAAAGACGCACATTTCGTATTTAATTAAGAAACAGTTATTGAAGGACAAGAAAATAATTATATTTCATTTAATAAAAAAATGATTGTCTACCTTTTCTGTAGATGAACATTTTTATAGAAATATTCTTTATCGTACGAATATTGCACCGATTATTTTTTGACGTTTCTCAAAACCAATGAAATACTTCATTGTATGTCACGTGTCTGCGTTTTAACCAATCCTGTCATTATTATACTGAGAATAAAGCTCTTATGATTATTCCCGGGAATAATCTCTGTAGGTGCTTTTTTGTTTGTGACAAATGATAGGTAGTTGTCAAAAAATTATTTAAAACTCTCAACGCGTCAAGTAAAAAAAATCGATTTAGTTCCATTTCAGACACAGAAATACACCAACAAATTTTGGAAACAACTTCCAAGAATACATTAATAAGTAATCAATCGATATGGACCCAGTTGAAAATCTTTTAAGTTGGATGAATCGACCTCAACAGCTAAGTCAAAAAATAATCTAATTAAATATAACTCGAGAGTTGGATAAATTAGAAAATTATTCTCCAGTATAGCCCTTAAACTTGTTGCCACTTGGCAATAGCCACTCAAGCCCTACGAGCTTTCATGACTATTACCTGGCAACAAGTTTTCGAAAGATCTGTCAAATTATTTTCAATTTATTCTCACTCTCTTGTTATATTATTAATGATTATTTTTTGTCGTTTCTCACAACCAATGAAATGCTTCAATGTATGTCACGTGTCTGCGTTTTATCCAATCCTGTCATTATTATACTGAGAATAAAGTTCTTATGATTATTCCCGGGAATAATCTCTGTAGGTGCTTTTTTGTTTGTGACGAATGATAGGTAGTTGTCAAATAATTATTTAAAACTGTGAACGCGTCAAGTAAAATGTGTGAAAAAAATCTATTTAGTTCCATTTCAGATACAGAAATACACCAACAAATTTTGGAAACAACTTCCAAGAATACATTAATAAGTAATCAATCGATATGGACCCAGTTGAAAATCTTTTAAGTTGGATGAATCGACCTCAACAGCTAAGTCAAAAAATAATCTAATTAAATATAACTCGAGAGTTGGATGAATTAGAAAATAATTCTCCAGGATCTTTCTCAAAGTTGTTGCCATTTGGCAATAGCCACTCAAGTCCTACGGGCTTTCGTGACTATTGCCTGGCAACAAGTTTTCGAAAGATCTGTCAAATTATTTTCAATTTATTCTCACTTTCTTGTTATATTATTACTGAAAATTTATATACATATGAATTTTACTCGCTAAGTCCAACGGTCATGTCACTAAGTAAATACATCATCTAGTTTTTAAGATATTGTTCAAAAAGTGTTTTCTGATATATGTATATATATAAATGCGAGGCTCTCATGAAATCTCATATGAAATTCTCGCTCTCGCAGATTTTACATCGATCTCGTCTCGAATTTCCTATTCTAATATCGTTCTTGGACTCGTCTTTAATTTATGGCATGGCGAGGCGAGATACGACACTCGCCTTTATATGCATCATTTATTATATGTATGGCAATGAAAATACAATTTTTTATGGCACCAAATAACCTGAAAGAAACAATTGACAAAATGATAAATTTCACCCAGACAGCTATTTATCTTTGCTTATTTACTACTATTAAAATAATTGGAACATTTAAGGCTCAATATTGCGACACTTAAAAATATAATTACACTTCGCTGCATAGAACAAAAACATTCCTATATTTTTTTATTACCTTGTTGTCATGACAACATAACTGTCAGCGCTTTGCTTGCTTTTTCGTGGAATGTACGCAGATAAATAACAACTATGATGCTACATTTCACACTGAAAAATATGTCTACCCCTCAACACATTTTTCTCCAAACAAATTTAGAGTTCAATGTTCGGTTCCATTTGAATCAAATCTAACTTATACTTACACTGAAATCAATCACTTATTTTTTACAATACTTGTATTGTAAGTTACCTATTAAAGTAGTTCTAGAGTGACGGGAGCGACATCGGTCGAAACTGACGCTCAAAAAAGCAAAAAAAATACTATAAAATCAGTGTTTTATGATTTGAATATCATGAATTGTTAACATGTTGTTGGTCTAGTGTATTTTCAAATACCGTACCACCGTGTGGTGTTGCCACTATAAAACATGAGTTTTTAAATATGGTCCTATATAAATCCTATTAAATAAGTTACGTCGATTTTTAACTTTTAAAAAATCTCAAATTTGAAGGCCCATATCTCGAAAACTATAAGAGATATTGAAATGCGGTTTAAACGAGTACATTTCTCGTGCTCCACTTAACTTATACCGAAATTTTGAAAATTTTGAAAATTTTACTATTTTTCTCAAAATTTTCATTTCTCAATATTTCCAAAAATTGAAGAGATAATGCAAATCTGTGGCAACCAGTGAATTCCTCTGGTAAAAGTACATGGGTATGCAAAATTTCAGGCAAAAATTCGCACAGATAAAGTTTTCATTACAAAAAAACCAAAAATCACTGTTTTTTAATTATTTTTGAAGGGGTACCCCTTAAGAATTTTACGAATTTTGACCATTTTCACTTTTTTTGCTCTAAAAATTTTATCCGTGATGCAAAAATTCTGAAATTTTACATACATATGTACTTTTAAGAGAGAAATTCACTGGTTTTTACAGATTTTCATTAATTCTTCAACTTTTTGAAAAATGGGCAAAAAAAAGGTAAATTATCAAAAATTTCAAAACTTCAATATAAGTTAATTGGAGCACGAGAAATACACTCATTCAAAGCGCATTTCAATATCTTTTAGTTTTTGAGATATGGGCCTTCAAAGTTGAAATTTTCAAAAAGTCAAAAATCGCCGTATCTCTAAAACTGAAAATGATACGAAGATGCGCTTAACGGCATTCAATTTCTCATAGTCTGATTTATATAAAAACATGTTCTAAACTGGTTCAACCAAAATAATTACATTTTCATTAACCGAATCTTTGGCGGTCACGACTCCGGCGATTAAAAAAAAACATATTTTGAGGATCAAAATATACATATCTATGCAGAAATATATGTGGAATCGAAAGATGAAATTCTCAATTTCTTATCTAGTGTTCTATTATTTTAAATTAATCCTACAAAATATTCGCATTCCTTAACAAACATTTTTGCGATCAGCGATTAAAAAAAAATATGTATTCTGGATCAAAACATGCATAATTATGTGAAATCCCCAATTTCATATTTAGTGTCACATTATTTTAAATTAATCCTTAGGCTGGTACTATCATGGAAAGCATTTACGACAGATTTTAATGAAATTTAAATATGTTATTTTTCATGAGTTTCTACATTAGTATGCAAATTTGCAGTTTTATTTACCATCTATATAATTAAATATTTTTTTTTATACACGTTTTCAGTTATGGGATGGCTAGCTCAGTGGTATGAAGTCGGCCTGTGGATCCTGAGGTCCCTGGTTCGATTCCCACAGGTGACAAATTTTCATAATTTGAAAAAGCTATCCCTGTGGCTCTTCCACCACTAACATGTTTGGGGGCCGTGATTTGACGACTGGTAACCGCACTTCACGCGCAAAATATATCACTTACCGAGATCTGCTTCAGCAGAGTGCCACACCCAGTAATGGGTAGAAGGCGTGATGATATATTTTTTTTTATACGTTTTCAGTTACCTATACTTTTATGAGACAGTCATGATAGAACCACCTTAATGAGAAAGTTTTCCTTTACTATTTCTGAAATCGTTGTTCTACGTTTATAATGTACATTATTAAATCAGCCTTTTACAAACTGCAATCTTGATCACATAAAAAGTAATGGAGGTCGCGGAAGAATATATTTGTGATTTTTGCCTCCAAGGGAGGTCATGGCTCTGAAAACCACTGAATTAGAGTAATCAATCGTTCTATGTAAAGACTGTTAAGTTGTTTTAATCATGTTAGTTGATGCGGGTAACCAACAGAAAATGATTATTGTTTTTTACTTTCTTTAACACTTTCTGAAAAATTAAATAATTCTTTTGTTTGTGTCAATAGTCTACCTCTAAGAAACAATAAATAATTTGATTAGAACTCCTAGATAATACGAGTATCTAATTAAACGTTTAAAAAAATGTAAACAATAAAACTCAATTGAATTTTTCTGTAAATTATTGACTATCTCTACAATGGACGTGATGTTTGTTATTTTTAATCTATAATGGTCTAATAGTAGTTATTATGATTAGATGCAAACAGTCGTAAATGGCATTGAATTTTTATTTGCCTATTGAAGATCTGTAAATATTTATTTAAATAATTTACATACATCGCATATGTCGTACTCAACAATAACATATTTTTTATCTAAGTTTTTTTTTTGTTTTTGTTTACTTAGTAAATATAATAAATATATATTCAATACATGCAAACGGTTTTATTAAATATATATTGCAGGATATCTACAATGCTTTAATTGTTTTAAATATTTAAAATGTATACTATGTTTATGGAGTAACGGCTCAGTGGGGGTTGAGTCGGCCTGTGGATCCTAAGAACCCTGGGGGTGTATTCTAATTCATAGCGGGATGTGGCTGTGACTAATTGTCTTCATAGTTGGACCTCGTAACAAATTAGGAAATAATATTTTTAATATTGGTATTAAGAATAAAGTGTAGTTGTCAACCATTTTATTTATAAATAAATATTCATATCAAATTATCAAATTTGTTAGATTTTATTATATAAATGTATTTTCTATATGATTCTATATTTGTCATTAAAGAAAATTATTATAAATAAACAAATCAGAAAAAAATCAAACATCGAATGGCAGTGAGTGTGATTACGACCTATCATGCTCCCGCTATAAATGTGCGATGTGGCTAAATGATGACGTCATCGATGACTTTTTTATTTATACCGCCAGATGGATCCTTGTTTAGAGATGTGGCTACCGTTGCCACAATGGCTATTTCAATTAGAATAAACCCCCTGGTTCGATCCCCACAGCCGACATATATTTTCACCAATTTAAAATTACCCTTGTGGAACCCCCACTACTAACATCTTTGAGGGCCGTGACTTACCGACTGTTAACTGCACTTCACGCGCATAAATATATCACTTACCGAGATCTGCTTCGGCAGAGTGCCACACGCAGTAATGGGTAAAAGGCTTGATGATAAATTAATTTATTTATTTATTTATCTTGCTAGAGGTTAAAATTTATTGTTTTGTGGTAGAACTTATGGGGCAGTACGGATATATTTTACATTCTTAATTGCTTTGAAATATATGTTTATTCATAATTAATTAATTCAATAAATGCTTTTTTATGCAAAATATTAAACAAGAAATTAAATTTAATTTGAATTTTAAATCAGAGTATTTTCCTCTGTATGTAATTAGACGATATATAATAAAAAAGCCTGAAATTAATTAATTGTAAAAGTGATATATATACTTAATTTTACAACATAATGAAAGACATCTTAGCATAATTAGTCTTAAAAGAAAAACGAATCTAAAAACAGTGTTAATTTTCATAACAAAAACAATGACAACACCAACGACGTAATTAACAAATCGTGTCGTTTTTGTTTGCTTTCTTACGAAATTCGTAATTGGTTTATTTTACAGACGACACAAAATTTGTTTCAACCTATTACTGTTTCCGAAACATATTCTTATATATAATTTCAGTAAATGTAAAACTTTATACTCGCTTATAAACTTTTAAGTACTTCTGGGAATCTTACTTTGTATAATAAAAAGAAATGTTTATTCGTTTGATTGGAGAAATAAACAAGTTTTATTTTTTGTTGCCGACTGATTATTTACGCTACCGGATGCGACGTCCATTATCGATAAATTAACTCGCCGAAAAGAAATCTCAACAAAAAGATTTGTTTTTAGGTAGTTAGGATCTAAATGTGTTTGAGGTACACAAGAAATACAACATGTTTCTTCTATTATTATCAGAAATCTACAGAACTACAAGAACTGCTAGTACTTCAATTTAATTAGACAAATTTTTAATAATATTTCTGTTTTTCCAAATCAATCATATTTTTTTCAAATAATTTTGATTCTTAAAAACTCATAGGAAGAAAAGTTTCTAATGAAAATTACAGTTCTAAAGGTCCCTTTACACTAAACTATTAGAACAAATAGTTATTTAGGAAGCATAATGTTCAGTAATAATATAACAAGAGGAAAAATATTATATCTGAATCACATTATTTATAGTGTTTTTATTATATAATCTTAGAAAAATAATTATAAGTTCAAGCAAGAAAATGACCGTAAAATACTTTTTTTATGATAATAACATCGCATTAAATTACATATCATACATAAGAGAAATATTTGTTTAACTATTTTTGCTTCGATACCTCATAAATTAAAAATTATAATAAGCTGCTGCAATTAAAAGAGTGTAATTTATTCCGACATGACTGGTATTTCCGGTATTATACCGAAAACAAATAAAGACAGTTATGTCTTATACCAAAAAGTAATATTTAGTAAGGTCAAACCAATTACAATATTAATAACAAAATTATTAACAAAAACTAATGATTTATTATCTCTATTATAGTATCAGAATTTTTAATTTATTATAATTAAATTTAGCATATGCGTAACTTTGTTCACATGTCAAAATATATTAATGCGACATATATAATTTTCACTGTCAAAAAATCTAATTTTATATGGATGCTATTTCAAGCATTTTCTCCAAAATAATATCGAAATAATTGACAACAAAAAATATGTCGTTATTTTTAATGATTGTCGTTTAACAAAAACAATAATTATATGTTTGGTTTTATGATAAATTGACGGCCATATATAATTGTCATTTATAGTTGTAATTACAATTATAAGTTTGCAAACAGGGCCGGATTAACACTATGAGTGGCCCTAAGCACAACAGAATTTTGAGAGTCCCCGTTTCAAGAAAATTTTTGCCAAATAATTATTTAAAACTGCGAACGGGTCAAATAATATAAAATAATAAAAAAAAAAAAATATATCATCACGCCTTCTACCCATTACTGGATATGGCACTCTGCCGAAGCAGATCTCGGTAAGTGATATATTTTGCGCGTGAAGTGCGGTTACCAGTCGTCAAATCACGGCCCCCAAACATGTTAGTGGTGGAGGAGCCATGTGTGACAAAAATCGATTTAGTTTCATTTCAGATACAAAAATACACCAACAAATTTTGGAAACAACTTCCAAGAATACATTAATAAGTAATCAATCGATATGAACCCAGTTTAAAATCTTTTAAATTGGATAAATCGACCTCAACAGCTAAGTCAAAAATTAATCTATCAAATATACACATTTTATTGTTGAGGCGATTTAATTTTAAAATGCATCTTAGCATGATATAATCGTCATTATCTTCAAAAACATTGTAGAAAAAAATTTATTGATTGTTGTAAAAGTAAGTAAAAGTAAAAACATAATTGAATTTTCCACGAACTGTCATTGAAACATGTCACAATTGCAGTTAAACAACTGACAGCGACGATAAAATGGCGGATAAGTATTACTGAAACCGTTGTTGGTAACGGTAAAAAATAGAAATAAAAAATTACAATATATAATTATATAACAACAAAACAATAATCAAGTAATATATTTATTTAAAAAATGATTGTCTTGTAAACAGGTTTAATCTTTAATGTTTTAGTAAACAACAAAACTTTTCAATGAATTAATTGCTAGGTAATAAATTCAATTTCAGAAATTCTTTTTGCATGTAATTTAGAATTTTCTAAATAGAAATAATTAGCATTGAATGATTAGTACGTGTTGACATCAACAAAGGAATTTTCAATACAATCATGTGAAAATAGAATAACAAATATTATTTAATTTATTATTTTGCAAAGTCATATTTCTTTTGCATAATAGTGTATATTCAAATATTCTTACACAATTTACAATTTTTAGAATATCTTGTATATTACTTTTAAGTACTATAAAAAGAAGTAGTAACGATTATAAAAAGTTTGAACTTTAAATAAGTTAGTCCTGCTATCTGATGTTAAAAGCTTGTGAAGTCGTATAAACCTTGAATAGAGCTTTCAGTTTTCAGGAAGATAACAACAGGAAAATCAAGGATGAGACATCTATTGCTAGGAAGCTCAACTCTTGTGAAAATCAATAAAGTTGGATGCTTGAGCTTTTCTGAAGTAGTGGATTTCATGATGAAGTAATATGAGAACTGAGCTTTCTAGATAGCTTTAGAAAATACTAAATATGAGACATCTATTTGCAGAAACTAAAATTCCTGTGGAAATCAATAAAGCTGGCTGTAAGCTTCACGATTGCGCTTTTTATTTGAAGAGGGTTTGATGTGATGGAACATAAAAATTAAGCTTTTAAGGAAACTTCAGAAAATATTGAAAATAGAACTTCAAATATTTTATATCTAGTTAAAATCAATAAAGCTGGTTGTAAGCTCCATGTTTGTACTTTTTAGTTGTAATGGGTTACAAAATTACGCAATATGAAAATTAAGCTTTTCAGGAAACTTTAAAATATACATATGATGAGACATCTATTTTCAGGAATATAAATTCCTCTGGAAATCAATAAAGCTAGCTGTAAGCTCCAAACTTGTGCTTTTGAATTGTAGAGGGTTTGAGAATGATGCAATATAAAAATAAGTTTGTCAGGAAACTTCAGAAAATATGGACATCTATTTTCAGATAGTTTAAATCTTGTTGAAATCAATAAAACTGGTTGTAAGCTCAATGTTTGTGCTTTTTAGTTATAATGGGTTACAAAATGATGCAATATAAAAATAAAGCTTTTCAGGAAACTTCAGTAAATACTAGTAATGAAACATCTATTTTCTAGAACTTGAATTTCTGTGGAAATCAATAAAGCTGGCTGTAAGCTCCAAGCTTGTGCTTTTCAATTGTAGAGGGTTTAGTGATGGTTCAAAATGAAAATGAAGCTTTTCAGGGAACTACAGAAAATATGGAAGATAGGACATCTATTTTCAGAAACTTTAAATTTTGTGGAAATCAAGAAAATTGCCTGTAAGTTTGTACTTTTCAGTTATAGAGAGTTATATGCGAGTAGTGAGTCAATATGAAAATGTTTTTATAGACAACCGGTAAATAATGTTATCCTTATTCTTACCAAAATCATTACTTAATGTGCTATATTGTTTACCAAAGTAAATAAAAACTGTTCTTTTAAAACTAATTCTATATTAATTAATTTTTAGAAACACTTTTATAGTACAACTTGCGTTTCTTAATTAGCAAGCAAGAGGTCGTGTGTTCAAATCTTACCGATTTCTACTTATATAATAAAATATGATTGTGTCTTAGTAGTTCGGATTGTACTATAAGCTGTAGACCCTCTTGGGATAAATTTCCTGTTGTGCAAAATAGCAACTAAATAAATAAGTTAATTAATTAATTAAAAACTGTTTTCTGGTAAAATACATTTCTTTACGAAAACAAACGTACTATAATTATAAATTAACAATTTGCTTGAAACATTTTAAGCAGATAAATCAGTCACTATTATTAATTTATTTACTATTCAGCACAACAGGAACTGAATCCCAATTACAATAGCTTACAGTAAAATTCGGACCACTCAAACACAATCGTAAAGTCAGCGAGATTTAAACGCACAACTTTTTAATGGTTACACACGTATGTACTGGGCAACGGCTATTTGAAATATTGTCATAACTTACAAATGAAAAACATTAAATCTAATTATTTCTCCAACAATTAATATGTACGTTAAATATAAAATGATTAACATAATAGACATGATTTTGGTAGAAACATTGTCATTTTAAATTGATAGTGAACAACAGTTGAATGAAAAGCGCAGGACACATATTTCCATGTAAATATGACAACGCGCTAACGAATTTAGCAGTACGTCAACCAGTATTCGTTTTTTTCGTTTATAACTCTCAACTTGACATTAATAATTTACCAACGTTATGAAATTTCAAATGAATGGATGTGTTTCGAAGCTGTCGGTTTGTCAAGTTTCAAACGCGACTGCTAATGTGTACATGTACTTATAAATTTTTTTAAAATTGTGATTTTTATTTATTTGGTTTTGGATTTTATGGCCGAATGCTTTCACATACCAGTTAAAATTTTAAATGTCGTGTTTTGTGAATATAATGGTTTTATGCGCTCAAAATGCTGTCGGTGAAATTTCAGCCAGACTTTTATGTGAATAGTTGCACATATACTCATATTTTTATTACGCGTTCGTTTAATAAATATATAAACTACGCGTTCCATATAAATAGAGATGCATGGGAAATCAGTTTTTGCAAATCTAAAATGTCTGGCATATATATTTATTTATTTGTTACTCTGCACAACAGGAACTTAATCCCAATTACAGTACAGGGAACCTACGGCTTATAGTGGAATCCGAACCACTCAGACGAAATCGTATTTTCTTGGGTTTAAGTTGAAGTCAGTGAGATTTGAATGCACGACCTCTTGCTTGCTAATTAAGAAACGCAAGTTTTACCTCGCCTTTTTCCACCGAGCTCCGATTGCCTGTAAACATGCTACTCGGTACAACAGGAACTTATTCCCAATTACAGTACTGGACCCGGACTTACCGAATCGTAGTGTGTTCATATATTTATGAATACTTATATTTTTATAACAATATCTTCAAGCACTTTGCTTTTAGGAAATAGCCCTCCGCCTTCGGCGTGGGGTGTTTTCCAAGAAACGTGCTTCGGATTGTTATTAAATTATTATTTTACAATACTTCCACTGTAAGTTTCGTATTAATGACAAAATTTAAACACGGTAAGTGCAACTTTCTGTTCATAGTGGTTTACATGGTTATATCAGGACTTTAATATTTAGTTACTGTCCACCGTGAACAGTAAGCAAATATTACATATCAAGGTCCTGTTTATGGGGTAGCTAGTTCAGTTGTATCAAGTCGACCTGTGGATCCTGAGAACTCTAGTTCGATTCCCACAACCGCAAACAATTTCCACAACATTAATATTACCCCTGTGGCTCTCTCCACTAATAACTATGGGGGCCATGATTTGAGGGATAGTAACCGCACTTCACGCACAAAATATATCACTTACCGAAATCTGCTTCGGCAGAGTGCCACACCCAGCAATGGGTAGAAGGCGTGATGATATATTTATTTATTTACTTAAGATCCTGTTTATCTTGACTACAATTTGACAGCTGTCAATTTTGAACCCTATTTATCTTTTTCTTCTATTTGTCCAAGTATTGTAAAATAATAGCTTACTAATCACGAACAGTAAGTGATTTCCCAAATTACATTCTTGACCTAAAAACTGTCACTTACAGTTCATGGTAAGTAATATACTATTTTAAAATACATGTACTGTAAGTTATTCATTAATGACAAAATTTAAACATAGTAAGTGCAACTTTTTTTATTATGTCAGGACTATAATACATATTTACTTACCATCCACCGTAGACAGTAAGTAAATATTATGGATCAAAATCCTGTTTATTTTGACAATTTGACAGCTGTTAATTTCGAAACCTATTTTTCTTCTATTTGTGCAGATAGGTTACTAATCTCGATCAGTAAGTGATTTTTTAGGTAGCGAACTTTGACCTGAAAACTGCCACTTACAATTCATGGTACGTAATATATTATTTTGAGACATTGCAGCTGAAAATGTTTGACGAGGACTAATTATTTGATAAATCTGATAAGTGATGGTTTTATGAATGATTTTAGTGTTCGTGCTACCTCATTTATTGGAATATAACTTAATATTATATAGGTAAACTATTTTTTCTTTAAAGAAAGAAATTAAATGATTCTAACACATAGAACAAGTGAAGAAAAGCACAAAAAAGCTTTTATTATATTATATAACAGTACCAGCAACTTCAAAGCGCTAAGCAATTGAGTTTAAAAACAATTAATTATTGATTCCATTGCAGAAAAGCCATCAGTTCACACAACACTCATAATAAAATGACTACTATATTTACATCTTTAAAACCAATGTATTATATGGCAAAAATACTTGGCAACATACCATTTAAATATCAAAATGGCGCATTTATTAAATGCAAGAAAACAATTACATATGGAACTGTGCTTTTATCAATCAATTTTGCATTTTTGATATACAAATTCGATTACAATTTCGTAGCATCCAAAAACGATGATATTTTAGTACTAGTATATATGTTTCAAGTAAAATGGGGACAATGTTGGGTATTACTAACATTACTTTGCAATATTTACTACGCAGAAAAATATGTAAAAGTGTTGAATGACTTATTATTAATTGACACTGAATTAAAATGTAATGGAATATTTATAGATTATCGAGTAACACGTAATTACTTTATAAAAATGGTTACTTTGGAAGTAATCTATATAATTGTACTGTCAATTTTTGTAGTGTATCAAAATAATTCAAATTATAATTTGTCATTTATAATTAGTTTTGCTGTATACTCAAGTTTGAGAATATTCATTATAATACAGTTTAGGATGTTACTTCGAATGCTGCAGGAACGATTCTTAGCTATCAGAAATGATCTCGAAGATGCTTTGACTGAATTTTCTGAATTGGAAATATATTTAAGAAGAACGTTAAGAAATACTAGTAAGATACATAGAAAATTGTGCCAATTAACAAAATGTGTAAATGAGATATTTGCAATACCAGCTGTAATGTGTTTAGCACATATTATATTTGTGTTTCTTACTCATTCATATTATATTTGCTATACTATTGCTGAAGATAATATATTTGAAGATCCTGATAGAATGTTTATTTCAGTATTTTTTCTTGTCTGTCACGCGAATGGCATTTTACTTTGTAATGACAGCGCTACATTGGTTCATTATGTAAGTATTGTTTTTTCGATTTAAAATTAAATGTAATGCAATGGACGAATGCTTATAGTTTTTTATTGACAATAGAGGAGGGTCGTCGGATTCTATTTAGAAATTGTAAGGACCATGCATTCAAAGATTATTCCAGCTACACTGCGTTCACTTAAATTTTAATAAAATAAATAATAAATATATCATCACGCCTTCTACCCATTACTGGGTGTGGCACTCTGCTGAAGCAGATCTCGGTAAGTGATATATTTTGCGCGTGAAGTGCGGTTACCAGTCGTCAAATCACGGCCCCCAAACATGTTGGTGGTGGAGGAGCCACAGGGATAGCTTTTTCAAATTATGAAAATTTGTCGCCTGTGGGAATCGAACCAGGGACCTCAGGATCCACAGGCCGACTTCATACCACTGAGCTAGCCATCCCATACTTAAACTGAAATTTTAAGGATTATTTAAATGAAAGATATCGAATCAAATGTTTGGCAGCAATATTAAAATACTAATTTAAGTAACAGCGATGCTATTGGCCTTTAAAGAATTCATTACAAGCTTGGTAATCAAAATACTATTAATTTTTTTTAAAACTATACTAAAGTTCTTATGAAAAAGTTTTCTGCTAATAATTTCTAAAAATCGTAATTTTATTTTTATAATGCACATTATTAAATCAGTTTTTTTTTTACAAACTGCACTTTTTATCACCTCAAAAGAAAGGGGATCGCCAAAAAGTTTTTTATGCACAACCAGGCCCAAAAGCATGTGTTTTGGCCCTAAAAAGTGGGATTAAATATCATCAAAATCATTCTTATGCATACATAAATAAAATTATATTTTTTTCTATTGTGAATACTTGGTTGTGAAAAATGTCTTAAATCATATTTACATATTTTAATCTTTCGAACATATAATTAATTGTTTTTTGTTGTGCATAAAATATTGTATGTACTACGGGCCAGAAATGCCTGTTTTCACCCTTGGTACATAAATAAAATAATTAATAAAATTTGGACGTTTGTCTAATTGATTTTCTTAGTTACCTGATAATTGCAATAACGGTATTGCCAAATTTACATATATTTTAAATAGATCGTCTGGCTTTACGAAGGGTCATACAAAATTAATTAAGAAATCATTCCTCCTGAAGCTTTTTACCCATTTTCTTTACATCCTGTATAAATAAAGTTATACATCTAGATAGCTGAGACAAAGAATAATATTGGATAAAAATTATAACCGTATTCGTTTTTATATTCAATTATTATAATGGATAAAAGCAATTAGCTATTAAACGAACAAGGTTAAATAAGAAAAATTTTATATTTATTTCAAATTCAAATGGAATTTTTCATTATGTTTTTCCCTACCAAACAACAATGAAAGACATTTCTGATTCGCTAAAATTAATTTATTATTTGTGCAAAGTCCTTGGTTTTGCAAATTACAAAATTACAGGACTTTCACCAAATCGTCAATTTATATTATCAAATACTTTCATTGTATATGGATTAATTACCTTGACAGTACATTTAATATTTATGATATATTTATATGACTCTGTATTTATAAAATCAAGCACAGATCTTATTTATAAAACTGTTCTTTCACTGGAAATAATAATAAGTATTATTAATAGTATTTGCCTCCATACATCTAATGTTTATTATCGATTTTTAAATATTGATATGCTAAATGGATTATTGGATATTGATAAAGAGTTAAAAAAATTAGGTATTTTTATCAGCTACGGCGAAGATGTAATATATTGTATGAAACAAATATTTATTGAAATACTGTGGTGTATAGTATGTGCAGTATTAGGAGGACTTTTCATCTACACGGAATTGGAATATAAATTTGTATTTATTCTTCATTACTTTTTTGTTATATGTAGGAGAAGCGCGCGAATATATCAATTTAGGTTGTTAGTCAAGTTAATAATAAAAAGATTTATTATTGTTAAAAAACATTTTGAATATGTAATTGACTCCGAAATGCAAACTGCAAATACATTTGTACATAAAACTATTAAAAAAATTATTCATTTACATTTCAATTTATGTTTAATAACAAAAAAATTAAATGCTATATATTCAATTCCATTGCTGGTGTTTGTAACTCATGGCTTTTTAGTTAATCTGACTTATAGTTATGATGTTGTATATAATATTGTAACAATGAATACTAAAGGAGAGTCGGTACCTAAACAATTATATATGTCACTTTATTGGATTTTATATTTTAGTTATTATTTATTTTGTTGTTGTAAAGATTGTGCTGAATTAACTTACGAAGTAAGTAATTGTTTTACTATTATTTAACATAGCATTAATCAGCCAAAATAAAAATTAAACAGCATATAATATATGGAATAAATATTCAATATTAATATTGAATAATAAAATAGTTATTTGTTTCATTACATTTTTGGGTCGAGTAATAAAGGTTGACGTACGACGCGTAGCAAAGTTTGGCAATATTACGAGACTCGAAATAGTATTTTTAGTGCCATTTACAAAAAAAAATCAAACATATCTTATTATTTTGTTTGTAATGACCAAGGAAACGTAAGGTAAATAAATAAAGAAATAAATATATCCTCATGTCTTGTACCCATTACTGGGTGTGATACTTTGCCGTAGCAAATCTCGGTAAGTGATATATTTATGCGCGTAAAGTGCGGTTACCAGCCGTCAAATTATGGCCCCTAAATATATTAGTGGAGGGGGTACCACAGAGATAATTTTAGTGTGGTGAAAATTGTTGGTCGGCTGTGAGAATCGAACCGAGATTCTCAGGATCCACAGGCCGACTTGATATCACTAAGCCATCAACCCCATTTGGAAATACAATTCCTGTGATTAATATAAAATAATTATTAAATTTTTTGAATTGATTAACGCAAATTTAAAAATGTAATATTTATATTTAATTTTGAAAAAAATAGAATGTAACACTTGTGGAAAAGGCTATTGCAAAACTTGTACTAATGGAATACTCGCTATCTCTCGTGTTTCAACTTTCGTATTCGTTTTGCAATAGAACTCTTTCCTCACTAGTACTACAATATACTATTCCAATGTATTAAATAATCTGTTTTAGGCGAACAGTATCAAGAAAGTATTTTCCAATTCATGCAACATCTTTGAAGATACAAACTTAAGACGTGAAGTAAGAACAGATAATTATGTGGAATGAATGTCGAAATGGTGAAATTGAGAGTGAGAGATTCTGTGGACGACCTAAAATCCTTAGGATTTAGGAAGCAATGGATGAATATGATTGAAGGTTGAACGAAAGATGAAAGGAGCTTTTATGGACGAAATTATAAATGTGAATGCAACAGTAATTAAATGCAGAATGAATCTGATGAATATAGATATTTCAAGGGTTCATGCTACCTTATTTGATGGGATACAGCGTGATATCAAAAGATTATTAATTAGCAAAATTCGTAGGTTTCAATTTTTCTATTTCAACTTCTTCATGATGATATCAAAATTACTGCATTTGGATTTTTTGTTATTGACTATACTTTAGTGTACAATGTAAGTAAAATTATATATTACAAATTATTCTATATACCGAAAAATGACGTCATCCATCCTGATAAAACTTTATACAATCATAAAAAACAGAAGCAATATTTAAATGATAATATTAAAAAAATATTACATTAAAACACAAATCTTCTTCAAAAATATTAAATAATAGTTATATTTACTATCGATTCATATATTAAAAATAATTATTTTTCGTTTCTAACAATCATTTTATATTTTGCCACATTGCATATAATTTCGGTCTAGATCAAATTGTCATTGATTCGTCAGTTTCATGATCAATTGTTTGAAAGCAAAAAAAAATCTGTTTAAGGACTTTGACTTTGAACAACAATAGTTTTTAAGACTAATTATAACAACCTAAAGGGAAAGAAATATGTCAAATATGTTACCCTTAAATACTGTACGAGAAGTAAATTAATTAATTTGTCATTAATTTTCATTATAAATTTAAAATACATTAGATAGCACTGGATGTATTAAAAGTTGGTAGATCCACGGTGTCTAAAAGATTTGCATAGTTAATATAAAATGATATCTTATTATTTCCAAAAAAGAAACGCGCAATATCATTTAACACCTGTTACATATATTCCATGCAAACGTAGCAGCATGTCATTTATCTAGTTTTATTTTTTGATGACGTCAGTTCATCATTATAACGTTTTCAGTATATACGATTAATTATTAAATTATGTTTACAGATTTTTGGGGCGGTCACAACATATTTAGTTATTCTACTTCAATTTTATTTTGCATCTCTTGCTAATAATAATACATAAATAATTATATACACATACATTACCTATATTAAAAGAAATTGTACATAAACTCTGTCACTTTTTGTTTCTTGTTTGTAAATATCAATCAAATTAATAACATTCGTATACAATTAATTAAGCTAATGCATTTAATACATAAACTAACGCAAAACAATTTATTTTATTATTACATATTCTTCTGTTAATATGGAGGACCTATTTACGTCATTATCATTAGTTTACTATTTTTCCAGGTTATCTGGAACGCTTTTGTTAAAAAGAGTAAAAAATAAAAATGGTGGACATGACTATGAAACTGGCAGGGGTATTTTTATATACAATATAATTATATTACCTGTTAATGTATTTTGTTTGATATATGTATTTGATATAATTGTATTTCCTATTTATAAGGATCCTGGACAGAATATAGTCAATTATTTACAAGCAAATGGACTTGTATTATATGTCTTTTCAGTATTAATTTTTGTTTTTAAATATTCAAAAATTTATCTAAATATTTTAAAAGATTTAAATGATACTGACACACAAATGAAGTTACTTGGTATATTTATAAACTACAAAAATGTTTTAAAATTTACTATAAAGCAATTGATTATGCATTTACTTTACTTCATTATACTATGTTATTCATCAATAACAAATTTTAAAGAAAATGTATATGAAATGACCTGGTATACATTTGCTTCAATTTTATACTTTTTCGCAGAGGTATCAGTATTATTACAATTTAATGCTTTCATACAAATATTAAAGGAACGATTTTATATTTTGAACAAAAATTTAGAGGATATCGTAATCGAGTCATTAACTCAACGAAAATATACAGTAATGAGATTGACATTAATTATTGAAAAGACATCAAGTATATATGAAAAATTGTGTATAGTAACACGAAATGTAAACCAAGTGTTTTCATTGCCGCTGAGTACATATACAATGGCGGTGTTTATTGTTATTTTATCTCAGTCATACTCTTTGTGTGTATTTATCGACGCAATTCTACATTCAATGTTAAATAAAATGCAGCTGGTTATGATGTTTGCTGCAATATATTGGACCATATATTTTACTACAAATATTGTTATAATATCAACTGGTTGTTCAAGACTTAAAAATGAGGTAAATATTGAATTGTGACATGTGTACAATTTCCATGGATTTATAAATAATTTTAGAAATAATTGAAATGAAAATTAATTATTATTTGAAGTGTTTTCTTTTCAAATTATTTGGAGACGTGTGTTAAAAAAATGTGTACCCTGTTCTAAAATTAAATCTGTTTCTGTTATAGGCTAATAAAATTAAAAATACAATATGTAATATTGAATTATTTTACGATGTTCCAAGTTTAAAAAG
Source organism: Pterostichus madidus (assembly GCA_911728475.2). Taxonomy (NCBI): domain Eukaryota; kingdom Metazoa; phylum Arthropoda; class Insecta; order Coleoptera; family Carabidae; genus Pterostichus; species Pterostichus madidus. Next base: position 620,418 of record OU452304.1, read on the forward strand.
AGAGGTATAATAAAATATTTATTTTGTGAGGGTGAATGATTGTATGAACAAAAAAAGAAATGGATGAATCTTATTGATTATTTATTAATTAATTAACCGACTGACTTGCAAAATGTGCATGCTACCTCATTTATTGGGATAATAAAACAGAGATAAATCTTAAGTAAGAATTTAAGTGTTCAAATCTGGTTGATAATAAAGTTCATTTCCTAATTGTTGCACACAAAAAGATTAATTACCGTTTAAAATCTTTTGAGAAATAATTTAAAAATAATTTTTGACAATTTGTTAGTTTTAAAATTCATTAAGAATCGTTAAATGCCTTCGTGTAATCATATGTACATTTCCATACTAGTGCAATGTTTTACCTAATATCATGAAAAAAAAAATTGCAAAATTGTTATTTATAAAGTTTGACAATTTTATTTTTTGTTATAATTTTACGCGTGAGCAGATTGATTTAATTTTTAATCAAATATAAGTAACCATGTTTATTTGTGTCAGACTGTCATTTTACTGTAAATATTCATTACAGTTCTAAAATCGTAATAGAACTTATTACCGCACGCTTTTTAAGTGTTGTAAACAATATTAGATAAAATAAAAACTATTTATAACTTTTATAAATATTGAAATCAAAGGCTTTTGAAACAGTAATACAAAAAAAAATGTTGGTATCTGAGTGGGTCAGATACTGCCATTATAATTAAGTTCCTAGCATATAATAATAATAATATTTTTTTGTAGATAATGAACTTGTCAATGTTTTTACTGCACAACGAAGTAAACATAAATGCCCTTGGTCTATTTGTTGTTGATTATTCATTATTGTACAATGTAAGTAAATCAATAATTTTAAATTATTTATATTATGTAATAATTTTTATAGATGGCAGGAGGATTAACAACATATTTAGTAATATTACTACAATTTCATTTTAATAAAGACACAGGACAAAATGAAGTAAAATCAAATTCAACATTAGATCTTTAATATAGTACAATAAATATATTTTTTTAAATTATATTTAATAATGGGATGGCTAGCTCAGTGGTATGAAGTCGGCCTGTGGATCCTGAGAACACTGGTTCGATGCCCACAGGCGACAAACAATTTTCATAATTTCAAAAGCTACCCCTGTGGCTTCTCCAATACTAACATCTTTGGGGGCCGTGATTTGACGACTGGTAACTGCACTTCACGCGCAAAATATATCACTTACCGAGATCTGCTTCGACAGAGTGCCACACCCAGTAATGGATACAAAGCGTGATGATATATTTATTTTATTTTATTTATATTTAATAGTTTATTAATTTATTATTAATAACCTGACAGAAGAATGCGATGGCTTTTACCTTAATTATTTCATGTTTTACTTTACTTATAATTATTGTTTCCTGTAATTGCAATTATCTCTAATATTGTAGCATAATAAATAAATTGAATGACTATAATAATTAATTAGAATAATGGTACTACAACCTTGAAACAGCACATTCTAATATATTACTAAGTACAAATTATATTCGTAATAAAGTTCACTTGTTTTATTATACATTTTGTATTGTAATAATATGCAAGACTTATTTTCTTCTTTAAAGATTATATACTATTTGTCCAAATTGTTTGGAACAATTTCAGTGACATATTCAAAAAACAATGGTGATACTAAATACAGCCATAGTAGAATGTCAAGTATTCATGGTGTTATAATATTAGTTATAGCAACAATAGGGATTGGATTAATTTATAATTTGATATTTTACCCTTCTATCAAAGAATTTATTTTAAAATTAGTATTTTTAATTGAGCTCAATACAATGATTTTATATCTAATATCAGTGATGGTATCAATTCCTTTATTTTCAAAATTGTATTCAGATTTTATTAATAAACTAACAAAAATTGATGAAGAATTAACGAAATTTGGAATATTTATAAATTATAGATATATCAGAAACTTTGGTATCAAAATAATAATTCTGGAATTAGTAATGCAGGTTATAATAACATACATAACATTAACGAACTATTTGTTAAATGAAAATCAAAAATATCATACTATTTATTTAATACTAAATATTATGCATTCATGTGCACGTTTAACAATATTTTTACAATTAGAATCTTTTATTCTTATTTTAAGAGAGATGTACGTTTCATTAAATAACAACATGGAAAAAATATTTGATACAGCTCAAGATCAATATATGAAATCATTTTTAATAAATACAATAAGAAAAACATCATATTTTTACAGAAATCTATTTTCTTTATCAAAACAAATGAATAACATATTTGCTTTTCAACTTTTTACATTTATAATATTAGTTTTTATTATTGATTTGACTCATTTGTACAACGTGTGTCAAATTCTTATACTTTTGCTTAATAACACAAGTAAAATTAATGATTCAAATATAAAACGCATTTTTATGTCAAGTTACTGGATTTTCTATTTTAGTATGACTTTATATATCATAGCTAACTTATGTACCAACCTTAAAAAAGCGGTAAGTGGATTTCAGTATTCTTTTAGAGTAAAAGATTGAACATTAAAAATTGTGCAAAATTAATAAACTAATAGTAAAAAAACTAATATTGTCAGATTTACATTTTTATTAACAGCATTTTAATTGTGAAATATTTGAAATATTAATTTACATATTATGTTATTATGACTATGGAAAAAAAAGAAATAGTTTATTGGTCTTTAAACAAATTGTTAGTGTTTAGTTAATTACTCTAAACATTTTTAGGCAGATAAAATGAAAAGAACTTTATGCTCTGTCAAAATATTATGTGATGATTATGATTTAAAGCGTGAGGTAAATAATAAAATGGCAAAAATTTCCACTAATTACTTATTTATTTTATTGTTATAGGTAGTACTTTTATCAGTTCAACTTCTACATGAAGATATACAAATAGATGCACTAAAATTTTTTGTTATAGATTATTCATTACTTTATAATGTAAGTAATATTTAGTAGATGACAAAAGAGACCATGTTTAACGGTTGTTATTTAAAGACGAATGATTAGTCGGTTAGCTTCAAATTTCAAATGTACACTAATATTATATTAAAGTATGTCTCGTTCAAATTTCAATTAATTATCTTTCATATAACACAAGAAATTTATTAATTATTTAGTATTGGAAAAAATAATTATTTGGTGGCAGCGAGAATATTTGTATATTGATTTTGAAGTTTTCTTTTTCGTGTTGTATGCAAATAAATTTAAGTAAATTTTAATTAAACATACTTTAATATATTGTTAATGTGCAGTTAAAATTTATAGTTGATTGAGACATAAATTTTTGAATTACAACGGCTCAAACATAAACCTATCATCGCTTATACTCGTATTCTATAATAATTAATTGTAGATCCTTGGAGCTGTGACAACATATTTAGTAATTTTGTTACAGTTTTACTTTATTGAACTGAGCCTAGCTTCACACTGAAAAGTGCACTTTATCACGAAGAATTGTAAAATTTCTTTTAGTAATATAGACTTATTATTTTAGATTAAATTATTTGTACTTCCGTTACTGAACGATGACATTAAAATCAATGCATGTGTGTGTTTTATACTAGATTATTCTTTGTTATTTGAGGTAAATATTTATTTATTTATTTTTAATTACATATTATTTTTTAGTACATGAGTGCTATTGTAACATACCTAGTAAAATTAATACAATTTCAACTAAATTCATATATGCCTATTAATAAGAATTGTTAACAAAATATTGTTACTAAAATATAATTTGTAATTAATGTAATTATATGTTAGTTTTCATTTTATTTATATAGTTTTTTACTTATCATTTAATAATATATATAATTTGTAATTAATGTAATAATGTATTAGTTTTCATTTTATTTATATAGTTTTCTACTTATCATTTCATTATGTGACTAGTAAAACATTACTGATTATTGTTTAGATTACAAGAAGATTAGTAAAATGTAAATTATTTTAATGGACATTAGCAAATTACATTTTGTTTTGTTTCTCCTCATTCATTTGTGTAATTTTAGTAGAATACTATGGAAAATTTATTCACATCTTTAATATTAATTTATTATTTTTCAAAAATTTTCGGCACAGCAAATTATAAACAAGTAAAAGACAAAAATCATATTAAATTTGAAGTTTGCAAATTAATTATTATATACAATATATTGTGTATAATATTTCTTATTCTTACAATGATTTATATGTATTTAACTATTTTGATAATTCGTGGTGATCTAGAACATTATTTCAAAACAATGTTTTTGTTTGCAATAGATTTAGTTCTACTAGACTTATTATCAGAGTTGTTTCATAATGTTTATCATGCTAAAATAAAAGTAAATTTGCTGAATAAAATCATTGAAATTGATAATCAATTAAGAGCTAAAGGAATCTTTATAAATTACAAAATTCCTTTATATTACACTTTAAAAAGAATAAGTGTAGAAATAATATTTTATATTTTAATGTTTGTAATTATTGTAAAATGCAATATTGGGAAATATATAATTTTCTTTCTGTTTACAATAATACAATCTGTAAAGCTATCCACAATAGTTCACTTTGAAGTTTGGATTTTAATATTTCGAGAACGTTTTCAAATTCTTCATAAACTTTTACTGGAAAATTTCGCAGATAAACATATTGATGAGATTCAGTTTACTGTAAAAATTCATAGTTCCTTGTGTCAAATATTTAAAGACTTAAATGAAATATATTCTTTTCAATTATTTTCGTTTTTTACTATATCGTTTTTTATGAATCTTACATTTATCTATAGTCTATGCTGTAAAATTAGTGATACTCATTGGATACTTGGTAACATGTTTTTTTCATTGTATTGGGTCGTTCATATAAGTAAAAATGTATTGATTTTATGCAATCAATGTGAAAGTATCGCGAAAATTGTAAGTATTATTTTATATTTGTAAATAAAAAGTTTTTATTAATAGTTTTACAGATTTACAGTATAAAAAGAAAATTATACAAAATTGAAATTCCATTTGGAGATGAAAATTTGAAAAGAGAGGTTTGTATTTTCCCCAAACAAATTCTTCAAATATAAGTATTATAAAAATTATTTTTTCTAAAGTAATTTACTAATGCACAGATATTTTATAAAATAAATATATCATCACGCTTCTTACTATTATTGGGTGAGGTACTCTGCCGTAACAGATCTCGGTAAAAGATATATTTATGCGCGTAAAATACTGTTACTAGCTGTTGAATCCACCAAAGACGTTAGTAGAGGGAAAACCATTCGTGTATTTTAATATGGTATTTCTATATATTTAAAAAATTATTTATTATTTTACAGGTGATGCATTTTTCCTTGGAACTAATGCAAAATAACGTAAAAGTAAATGCATTTAAATGGTTTATAATTGACAGAGAATTAATATTTACTGTAAGTAATATTTACCTAGCACTTAGCTTAGTTTATTTATCATCTTTCAATCGTTTGCTAAATTATTTTATTAAAAATTAATTTAAATACGATTTATACAATATTTAGTATTTTTATTAATTATTTAAAGAAGAAGATTTGACTAATGAAAGATAAATTACTTAATCATTAATTAATATTTAGTATTATTTTAGATTGTTGGGAAACTTACGACATATTTAGTTGTATTATTGCAGTTTTATGTGTCAGATTTGGAAGCAGCAGAAAAGTCGAAAACTTAATGCATTAATTAATCTGTGTATATATTAACTATATAATTAAATAATATTAAAATTTTTTTTTCAAATTATTCAAAAACGTTTGGTAAAGAAAAAAATGTAAACCCAGTTTTAAAAATAAATTTCTTTCTTTTATAGTTTAATAAAATTAAAGATACAATATGTAATATTGAATTATTTTATAATTTTTGTAGATTAAAAAGAAAGGTACAATAAAATATTTATTGTGAGAGGGTGATTGATTGTGTGACAAAAAAAAATGGATAAATATGATTGATGGTTTATTAAGTAATAGTTTGGTTAGTAAAACGTGCATGCTACCCCATTTATTAGGAAAGTAAAACCGTGATAAATCTCAAATAAGAATTTGTGTGTACAATTATGGTTGACAATAAGTAAGAAAAATAAACATTTTTTTCGAGTTGCATTCAAGATTTTTTCGACTACCGTTTAATTTCTCTTGAAATGGAATTTAAAAATAATTTTTAACAATTAGTTAAATAAATAAATAAAATAAATATATCATCACGACTTCTACCCATTACTGGGTATGGCACTCTGCCGAAGCAGATTTCGGTAAGTGATATATTTTGCGCGTGAAGTAGTTATTTTCGATATTAGTGTAATATTACAATATGAAATGGGAAAAATTGTCGAATTGTTTCATAGAGACTAATTCTGTAACATAAGTAAAGAATTGCCAACACGATCTTTTCATAGTAACCTTCTTAGCGACCATTGTTGATTAGGATCCTAACAATTACTTCACAGAGCAATTTGTTTTACAGAATAGGTCTCATAGTACTTTAGTCGTAGATAAAGTAAATTTGTCTTACCTTGAGAAAGAAAGTAATGCCATATCCATGGCAACTAAAAAACAATTGTATTATTTGACATTACTAACATCTTTCAAGAGAATAATTAATCTCATGTAAATTTTTAACTTATTTCAGAGAATTTGATTTTCTGATAGGATAAAAGTTATATGAATACCTTGTAAAGCGAGTGTCTTTCTTTCTTCAATTGTTTTATCAAATAACACCTTCGGAAAAAATTGTTTCACTTTCTTCCCTTGATATACAAGTAACTATTTAGGTATCCTTGTTTTAATAACCGCGTCTTAAGTATGCAAATATAATTAACATATGTATATACAATATTCAATAGAAAAAATAATTGGGTTCTTAAAAGCCATTAGAAAATGAATGTTTAATGTCGTTATTACGATTAACCGAATAGGTACTTATCTAAAAAGCTTTCAGTTCTATTGGCGTGTAATACAAACACTTTTATTTGAGTGAAGACAATTTCTTTATAAAATGGAAGATTTATTTACTTCTTTAACCCCGACGTATTATTTCGCTAAAGTAGTTGGCCTGGCGTCTTACAAGCCGACAGGAAAAGTGGGACAAAGAAAATTTCAACCTCAAAAAATATGTTTCGCATTTAGTTTCATTTTCCTTCTAATTATTTTCGGCAGTGATATTTATTTATATAAATATTTAATTGTAGTTCTTGACAGTCAAATAGAATTTATATCAAAATTAGTCTTACTTGTCATAGTTCATATATTCGAATTGTTAATAATTGTTATATTTATTACCGATATTCGCAATTGTGAAAAAATTGTATTATTTTTAAATAATTTATCAGATTTTGATGCAAAATTACAACGAATTGGTATATTTACTAATTATAAAAATGTTTACAGAACATCTCTGAAACTTATTGTCATAGAAACTATATTTTTTATATTTTGTTTTTTAATATATTTAGTTCCAAGTGAATTCAAAGAAGTAGAAGCTAATAATAATATATTGTTCTTTTTAAATTATGTTTTACTTACATACTATCATTCCGCTTCAATTATGCAATTTGAAATATATTTAGTATTACTAAAAGAAAGATTTTTGAATCTTGAACAACATTTACAAGATGTTTTTCATAGTTCCTTCAACAGTAAACAATTTATTCATTCGCAACTTGTTATTGTTTCAAAGCTGTACAGTGAGCTTTGCACAATGACAAAAGAGTTAAACAAAATATATTCTTTGCCATTGTTGCTCTTCGTTGGACTATCTTTTGCTATTGTTGTTCTACATGTATACAAGTTCTATTATCAAATTTTTACTAGAGAGGTATTAGTAGAATTCGTGGATGCAATATTATGGTTGTCATATTATTTTATCGTATTTATTATATTGGCCAGATTTTCTTCTGATTTATCTTGTACTGTAAGTATATTTAAGATGAAAATATATTAATTAAAAATTTAATTGTTCTATTTTATTTTAGGCTAAATGTATCAGACGCACAATTAATGAATATCAATTAAATTTGAGGGAAAAATCATTAAATCGACAGGTAAGTAAATAAAGAAGTTTTTTTTTTCAAAAACTACTTGGACTGCATAAAATATTAACATCAACAGTCGACAATTCTAATTCAAAAAATTTGTACAACTCATGAAAGATGAAAAAAAATCGCTTATAGCTTTACAAAGGGCCACACAATTTTTTGCATTAGAATATCATCTCAAAATTGATCAAAAAATTATTCTACTTGAAGCTTGTCACCCATTTACTGGACATTCTGTACATGTTTATTATTTTAGATGAAATTATTTGTACTTCAGTTGCTGCACGATGACATTAAAATCAATGCATGCGGTTGTTTTATAATTGATTATTCTTTGTTATTTGAGGTAAATATTGCAGCAAATTATAATTTTCTGAAACCGGCAAGGAAGTGCCTACTCTCCTGACCAATTTTAGTATGGAAAGTAAGTTTTTACAAAAACAGTCAAGTAAAGTACGTATCCAAGGCTACAACAAATATAACAGTCTGGTAAAGTACAAAACCGTCTGGTAAAGATTTTACCTGACTGTTATTTTTGTTGTAACCTTGGATACATAGTCAGTACAATTCATATAAAAAAAAATTAAACATTTTGAATTATTTATAACGGTTTCAGAAAAAATAGTATACATAATAGGTCAGGAAAGTGTTTTAACTTGACTCAGCGGATTGAAATACGAGGCCGAAGGCCACTGCGGCAAGTAAAATATCAGTTTCCTGACTTATTATGTAATATACTATTTATTTATTTAAAAAAATATATTTTTCAGTATATGAGTGCCGTTGTAACATACCTAATAATATTAATACAATTTCAACTAAACGCATACCGGCCTATTATTAACAAGAATTGTTAACAAAATATTGTTACTGAAATAGGGTTTGTAATTACTGTAATTAAATATTGGCTTTCTACTTATAATTTCATTATTTTACTATACTAAAAACGTTATAAACCTTGACTGACGTCATCAAAAAATATAACTAGATGAATGACATAGTGTGTTGCTGCGTTTACATGTAACCAAACTTAAATTGTTTTGGGCGTTGCTTCTTAGGAGATAATGAGATTTCATGTTTCTTTGACTTCGCAGATATTTTAGAGACTTTTAGTGCATCCAATGCTCTCTAATAAATTGTAAATTAATAATACAAATTCATGACATATATACTAATTTATCTCTCGTACAGCACTTAGGGGTAAAATCGGTTCATTATTTGTATATTCTTATTCAAAATAAATTATTAAATGAAGAATCAGCAAGTGACATTTCTTTGACAAATTTCTTCCCTTCGGCATTGTTATAACATTTAAAAACTAATCTAGGAGAAAGCACAGACCTTAAACAGATTTTTTAATATTTGAAACAATCATGAATCTGACAGATCAATCCATGATATAGACAGAAATTATGTTTCATGTTAACGTGCAAAATATAAAATAAATAAAAAATATAAATATATCATCACGCCTTCTACCCAATACTGGATATGGTACTCTGCCGTAGCAGATCTCAGTAAGTGATATATTTTGCGCATGAAGTGCGGTTACCAGTCGTCAAATCACGGCCTCCAAAGATGTTAGTGGTGGAGGAGCCACAGGGGTAGCTTTTGAAATTATGAAAATTGTTTGTCGCCTGTGGGAATCGAACCAGGGTTCTCAGGATCTACAGGCCGACTTCATACCACTGAGCTAGTCACCCCATAAAAATAATAGTTAAAAATGAAAAATAATTACTTTCAAAACATGAATCGAAAGTAAATATAGCTATTATTCAATATTCTTTTATAAGATTTGTGTTTCAATGCTTTTTTTTTCATTTTCATTTAAATATTGCACCAGTTCCTTATGATTTTATTAAGTTTTATCAGGATGGTTGACGTCAGTCGATCTTTATAACGTTTTTAGTATAGTAAAATATTATTGATTGTTGTTTAGATTACATGTAGATTACTAAAATATAAGTAACGAAGGAAATTATTATAATACATTAGCAAATTAAATTTTATATTGCTTGTACTCATTCATATTTGGAATTTACAAAAGAATAGTATGGAAAATTTATTCATATCTTTAATACCAATTTATTATTTTTCCAAATTTTTCGGTACGGCAAATTATAAACGAGTAAGTGATAAAAATAACATTAAATTTGAAGTTTGCAAATTAACTATAACGTACAATGTACTGTTTATTATATTTCTTATTTTTACAATGATTTACACATATTTCAATATTTTAATAGTTCGGAATGTACAAGAACGTTATTTCACAAAAATGTTTTTATTTGCAATAGATTTAGTTCTACTAGACTTATTATCAGAGATGTTTTATAATGTTTATCACGCTAAAATAAAAGTTAATTTGCTGAATAAAATCTGTGAAATTGATAATCAATTAAAGTCTAAAGGAATATTTATAAATTACAAAATTCCTTTATATTACACTTTAAAAAGAATATGCATAGAAATAATATTTTATATTATAATATTTGTTATTCTTGCAATGTGCAATTTTGGTGAATATATAATTTTCTTTCTGTTCACAACAATACAATGTGTAAAGTTATCCACAATAGTTCACTTTGAAGTTTGCATTTTGATATTTCGAGAACGTTTTCAAATTCTTCACAAACTTTTACTGGAAAATTTCGCTGATAAACATATTGATGAGATTCAGTTTACTGTAAAAATTCATAGTTCCTTGTGTCAAATATTTAAAGATTTAAATGAAATATATTCTTCTCATTTATTTTCGTTTCTTATTTCATCATTTTTTGTGATTCTCACATTTACATATAGTATATGCTGTAAAATTGGTGACTCTCATTGGACAGTTTGTAAAATATCTATTTCAATGTATTGGGTCGTTCATTTAAGTAAAAATGTATTAATTTTATGTAATCAATGCGAAAGTATCGCGAAAATCGTAAGTATTATTTTGTATTAGTAAGTAAAAAGTTTTTATTAATAGTTTTTCAGATTTATAATATAAAAAGAAGATTGTATAAAATTGAAATTCCATTTGGAGATGAAAACTTGAAAAGAGAGGTATATTTTCCCCTGACAAATTTTCTTTACATATTTTAGACAGAAATTCTTGAAAGTAATAACTTTTTTTTTGTTTAATTTACAAATATATAAAATAAATAAAATAAATATATTATCACGCCTTCTACTGGGCGTGGCACTCTGCCGAAGCAGATCTCGGTAAGTGATATATTTTACGTGTGAAGTGCGGTTACCAGTCGTCAAATCACGGCCCCCAAAGATGTTAGTGGTGGAGGAGCCAAAAGTGTAGTTTTTGAAATTATGAAAATTATACAAATATATCATCACACCTTTTACCATTACTGGGTGTGGCAGTCTACCATAGCAGATTTCGGTAATAGATATATTTATGGGAGTAAAATACGGTTATCAGCCGTTAAATCACGGCTACTAAAGATGTTAGTGGAGGGGGAACCACAGCGGTAATTTTAATGTGGCATATTAATAAGTTATTTATAATTTTACAGGTCATTCATTTTTCCTTGGAACTAATGCAAAATAACATAAAAATAAATGCATTGAAATGGTTTATAATTGACAGAGAATTAGTATTTACTGTAAGTAATATTTACTTATAAACAGGCGCCGGTAACCTATGACCTACGGGTCACTTACTGATCATTTGATAAGTGATCCAATGAGTTTAGCAAAAAAAAAATCACCGGCAATTTTCGACATTTAGAAATAAGTCTATTAGCATTTTTAAAGATTTTCATTTACAAAAAAAGTGTAAAAAATATATATATATCATCACGCCTTCTACGCATTACTGGGTGTGGCACTCTGCCGAAGCAGATCTCGGTAAGTGATATATTTATGTACGTTAAGTGCTGTTACCAGTCGTCAAATCACGGCCCCCAAAGATGTTAGTGGTGGAGGAGCCACAGGGGTAGCTTGTTGAAATTATGAAAATTGTTTGTCGCCTGTGGGAATCGAACCAGGGTTCTCAGGATTCACAGGCCAACTTCATACCACTGAGCTAGCCACCCCATGAAAAAAAATTTAAAATGTAATAATAACACTTTCAGAAAATTATATAATAAGATTAACTTTTTAATATTTTTATTAACATGGACAAACAAGAAGCAAAAAAGAGGTTGTTATTTTAAGATGAGTGGACTGAAAAGTATCTAATTACTCACTACAAGAATGTTTTCGAATTATAATCCCCTATGATCCAAAATATGGGGTAATGGCACAGTGGTACCGTGTCGGCCTGTGAATCCTAAGAATCCTGGTTCGATTTCCACAACCGACAAACATTTTCACCAGTTAAAAAATTACCCCTTTGGCTCTCCCACCACTAACATCTTTGGGGGTCGTGATTTGACGACTGGTAACTGCACTTAACGTACATAAATATATCACTTACCGAGATCTGCTTCGGCAGAGTGCCACATCAAGTAATGGGTAAAAGGCGTGATGATATATTTATTTATTTATATTTATGATCCAAAAGTCTTCTTAATAGTCACATTTTTGTTGTTTTGGACCCTCAGTCAAAAAAGGTTACCGACGCCTGATATAGCAGTTAACTTAGTTTATTTTTCATCTATCAAATGTTGCTAAATTATTTTTGTAAAAATGTTTAAAATAAGAATGGTACAACATTTAGTATTTCTATTAATTATGTAAAGTAGAGTTTAGGAATGTTTGACGAATGAAAAATATAGTTAGTTGATCTCTAATTAATATTTAATAATGTTTTAGATTATTGGGACACTTACTACATATTTAGTTGTATTACTACAGTTTTATATATCAGATTTAGATGCAGCAAAAGTACCAAAACCTTGATTAATTAAACTGTATATACGAGTACATTGAAATAATAATAATTCCTACCTTATATTGTTGTGAGTGTTTACCTCATGTCGTGGGACGTGGACAACATCGTCGTAGAGGCACCTGCACCACATAAACACACTTTACATACACTAAACAATCCACTCAAATACTATACATAAACTGATTTATAAGCTACTACAGCTGGAGTCGAAATGAAAGACAGGTTTCTTTTGGCACGCATTGGTGGAACTAACTGGTTTATAACTGTATTCATCAAAAATATTGATATATAAACTGACGCAAATATTGGCAAATATTGTTAGTGTATACATAGGTTGACAAGGAGATGTGAAGTTCTGTAATATGTCCAGTATTATTTTATGAAATAAGTAATTACATTTTATAGAGTATCAGAGTTGGTTAATTAAAAAAATATTTATATGATGTATTATTTGATTGGTGGTTAGCTATTCCATTTGACGTTTAAGAAATATAGTGTTCTTTCTCTAAATGCATCCTCGTATATATATATATATATATATATATATATATATATATATATATATATATATATATATATATATATATATATATATATATATATATAAATTAATGTTTGTTTGTTTGTTTGTCCCGTATGCGTTCCTATATGATTCATCCAATTGGTAAGTTGTTGTGCGCACGCCCGCGAAGGTTTCTGCCTTGAAACCAAATGGGCGCAAGCTATCTTGAAAAGTACTGCACTGATTCGATTCAAATTTGGTATAGGCATAGACGAAAACCAATCTTAACATATAGATAAATAAAGCTTCAGTCCGCCATATTGAAACAAAATGGCCGCTAGTTATCTTGAAAAGTACTGCACTGATTCGATTCAAATTTGGTATAGGTACAGACAAGAACCAATCTTAACATATAGGTATAATAAAACTTCAGTCCGCCATCTTGAAACAAAATGGCCGCTAGCTATCTTGAAAAGTACTGCACTGATTCGGAGTCGGAGTCGGAGTCGGAGTCGGAGTTTTTTGATCCGCTGAATACAATGATAAAACCCCCAAGTACATATGCCTTCTTGTTTTTATGATATTATTAGCAAACTGTTTTAGAAAAAAAATTAGTGAAATTTTTTTGAAATTTTATAAGTTAATGAAACATTAGAAATTCAATGTCGTCGAGCATATCTTCGTATCTCGTTTAGTTTTTGAGATATGGCCTCGGGAATGTTGTAAATCTGCTGTGGTCTAAATTTTCTCTTTCTAAAGATGTATCTTAAAAACCAAGCAAAATACGAAGATGCGCTCGACAGCATTGAATTACAAACTAATTATAAGCGTTTTATAACAGTAACATGTATTATTTGATTGTTGGCAAGCAATTCTGTTTGACGTTTAAAAAATACGGTGTTCATTTTCTAAATGCATCTGGTTTAAAATTACAGTAAATTTAAATTTTATTAAAAATCCTAAAGAGCTTTCCACTCGTCGGAAACGCAAACATATTTCAAACGTAATTTAAATAAAAATCCCGCCATCTTAACAAAGGACAAGAAAGCAATGTAACCAATATATTTTCATAATGAGCTTCATCTTCAGGGGAAACGGAAGCCAAGTCAAGGAAGTCAAGATGCGGTACAGACCAGACGTTTGTATAATTTAAAAAGTAATTTCTCAAAATCGAACGCTTGACTTTTTCATATTTCGCGTAAGATGGTGAATAGACGCGATCGCGGGACTTGGACGATTCCGGGAAAGAGCAAGAGCAAGGCACGTTTTATTGGTTTCTCCGGTTTGCCCGTCTGATCAGAAATTGAGAGTTTTGTATGTATTAGTGATAGAAGTATCTCTGGATGTCCTTCTGGATGTTTGATTCCGGTTTGTTTGTTTTGCAGTACTGTACCGGAAAAATTATATTATATAAGTAGTCATAAATGAGTGGTATCGAGTCGGCTTGTGGATCCTAAGTACCCTAGTTCGATCTCCACAGCCGATAAACATTTTCACCAATTTAAAATTACCCTGTGGATCCTCCACCACTAATATTTTGGAGGGGCCGTGATTTGACAGCTGGTTACCGCACTTCACGCGCAAAAATATATCATTTACCGGGATCTGCTTCGGTAGAGTTCCATACCCAGTAAAGAGTAAAAGGCGTGATGATATATGGGGTGGCTAGCTCAGTAGTATGAAGTCGGCCTATGAATCCTGAGAACCCTGGTTCGATTCCCACAGGCGACAAACAATTTTCATAATTTCTAAAACTACCCCTGTGGCTCCTCCACCACTAACATCTTTGGAGGCCGTGATTTGACGGCTGGTAACCGCACTTCACGCGCAAAATATATCACTTATCGAGATCTGCTTCGGCAGAGTGCCACACCTAGTAATGGGTAGAAGGCGTGATGATATATTTATTTTACAAATGTAACCTTGAAATATATAAAAGTAATCTAATAATTACTGGGTGTGGCACTGCCAAAGTAAATCTCAGTACGTGATATATTTTGGACGTGAAGTGTGGTTACCAGGCGTCAAATTACGGTCCACAAAGATGTTACTCCAAGGGGTAATATTAATGTAGTAAAAATTGTTTGTCGGTTGTGGGAATCGAACCTGAGTTCTCAAATCCACTTGCCTACTCGATACCACTGAGTCACCTTCCCCATAGATAAAGCTTCATAATCCGAACGAACTCTAACTTTGTTCGAAATTAATTCAAGTTGAGTAATAAACATCTGTCACTAGCATATACTACCAATATACTTAAGCTCAGTTTTTTAATAAGAAAATCAGAGTTGGACTACCACTCACTTGTTTCTTTACGGCTGATATGTTCTCGCGGCGAACTTTGCAAAATCAATCACGAAAAGAAAATACCCACTACTTCGCCTCTGATTAACTGTCAGCTGCCATGCCGGGCTGATTGTTGGCGGCTGGATCGGAGAAATCTTAATCAAAATGAGGTTCAAACAAATTTAAATCGCTGTTCTGAGTTTGAAGCCGGTTAAATCATCACGATGCGGTTAGAAGTTTATTCGATTAATCAGCGAACTTGTACGACATTCTTGTTTATTACAAGAAATAGAAATTGGATCCCGTACCACACATATAGATATTTTACTGTATAAATAAATAAATATATCACGCCTTTTACTCATGACTGAAGCAGATCTCGGTAATTGATATATTTTTGCGCGTGAAGTGCGGTTACCAACCGTCAAGCCCCAAGTGCGTATACCTTCTGGTTTTTAAGATATTGTCCAAAAACTGTTTAGGAAAAATGAAACGGTGAAATTTTATGAAATTTTTGAAAATCGCTGAAAATTTGTGTACAAGTTAATTGAAAAACGAGAAATTCAATGCCGTCATATCTCATTTAATTTTTGAGATATGGCCTCTGGAATGTCGAAAATCTAAGGTATTGAAATTTTTTGAAAGTTCAATACTTCCGGAGGCTCTATCTCAAAAACTAAACAAGATATGAAGATGCCCTTGACGGCATTGAATTCACAGTGTCCGAATTGACTAAAAAGTACATTTTTAACTTATTATAGAAGATTTTTTAGTGCGTACTAATATATAATATTTATTTATTTGCCTAGGGTATTATGAAGATATCCATACCCTCTGCATCCGATGTTTACAAGGGTACAAAACAAAACTTGAACTGTAACCGATTTTTTAGGTTGCGAATATTTAGAAAATCTCGACCCTGCGGGCCTCGATTTCTCAAACTACATTCTTGACAAAAAAAACTATCACTTAAGGTATGAACACACTATTATTACGTCACGTGAACACACATAATTTCACGTGAACTGTCAAATTGTAGAGATCTATGATTCACATTTATTTATATTACTAGCAAACACACTATTGTCATTTGCTGCATTCACATAAAATTACATGATATTGCATAATAACATGGGAAACATAGGTCCCAACAATTTGACAATTCACGTCAATTCATGTGTGTTCACGTGACGTGATAATAGTGTGGTCATATCTGAACAGTTTATTGTACGTAATATACTATTCCAGTTTAGGTGAATGTAATTGGGATTGAGTTCCTTTTGCGCAAAGTAACAAATAATAATATTTAAATTCCCTCGCATAATAAAGTATCGTCGTCACCTCCTTCATTTCTCCCTCCAACGCCTCCTGAATGGACACCCTCGCCAGAGAGCCATGAGCGCACCTAGTGTAATTAAGCGTGATCAAAGTGCCCGCTGGGCTGTGAATGAAGAAATCTGCCGGAATCCGGTCCCGGAGTGAGCTGCTGCCAGGTGAATGGACGCATCCGCCATTTTGTACGCGCAGCGCGTGTAGAGGTTATCTACACACTTCACATGTGAACGCACAGGAATGTGTCGCTATTAGTAATTATTTATTGATTAGGTACATTGTTAGACGCATTGAGATTATTTTTATATGGTCAATTGTTGTATTTACTAAATGTCAGGCTATGGAAGACGATAACCGTTCGTTTATTTATTTATTTATTTGTAGTACACAGTACAACAGGAACTTAATCCCAATAACAGTATACCGTTCGGACTCCCCGAGCCGCAATATGGTGGTTTAACTTTTTTTTAGCTTGATTGGGATTCGAACTCTGGTTCTTTGGATTAAAATGCCGGAATGCTAACTACACCACAGTACAATAACAATTTTAAAGAAAAATATTTTCCCGCATGAGAATTTACAGAATCAGAATTTTACCGAGTAGATGACAAAATGGTATCGTATAGGTCTGTGGATCCTGAGAACCCTGGTTCCATCCCCACTGTAGACAAACATTTTCACCACATTAATACTACTCTTGTGGCTCCCCCTCCACTAACATCATTGGGAGCCGTGATTTGACGACTGGTAACCGCACTTCACGCGCAAAATATATCACTTACCGAAATCTGCTTCGACAGAGTGCTACACCCAATTATGGATAGAAGGCGTGATGATGATATATTTAGAATTTTACCGAAAGAAATTTTAAAGAATAATAATATATAAATAAATAAAATAAATATATCATCACACCTTTTACTCATTACTGGATGTGGCACTCTGCCGAAGCAGATCTCGATAAGTGATATATTTATGCGCGTGAAGTTAGATTACCAGCCGTTAAATCACGGCCCTCAAAGATGTTAGTAGTGGGGGAGCCACAGGACTAATTTTAATTTGGTGAATATGTTTGTCGCCAGTGCGAACCGAACCAGGGTTCTCAGGATCCACAGGCCGGCTTGATACCACTGAGCCATTACCCTATAATAACAATATCTCGAATGATAATTCCACGAACGAGAATATAAGAATACATTTTCACGAATGGCAAATTTTTGAAACCACCCTTTTCCCAAATGACAATTTTCCAGAATGTAATATCCCGAATACAAATTTCCAGAACAAATTTTTTTTCCAAATAAATAGAATGTAATATTGTTTGTAGGCTGTAGGAATCGAACCCGGGTTCTCAAATCAACAGGCCGACTCGATACCATTAAGCCACCTACCCTAAAATTAAGAAATAACCTACAATAAACTAGCGTACGGGAAAAAGGCATTCGGGAAAATTATTATTTGGGTGAAAGGAAATTCTGGAAATAGGTATTCAAGCAATAATCACGCAGGAAACTTATAATAAAGGAAAACAGTCATTCAGAAAATTGCATTCGAGAGAATGATCAAAAACGATGGAAGTGCAGCAGATTTTTTAAAAGATCATCTGCATTTTTTCTATTTTCAACTTTGATGTTTCTTTTTCCTTCACTTTCCCTTATTTTTCCCATCCCTCTCCTCTTGGGCAGTGAGTCCAGTGACGTAGGTAGGAATCGGCCAAGGGGGGCGTTCAGCGAAGCGCACGTTATCGCGTGCCGATCCTGCCGTTGTTAGCACTATTAAATTTAGTGAGCGACGCCGCCGCCAGAGCGCCGCGGCGCCCACTGGCTCGTGAAAACTGATATGAAAGAGGAAAGTCATGTGTTCAGTGAGGGTGGGGTGCTGCCTCCTACAGGGACGGACTAGGAGAGCGAACTTTCAGTGGTATTTCAATCATTTTCATTATTAGTACAAGGTGATCAAAATGGATTGTTGCAGTTAGTAATAAAAAAACTACTTCAAATTGGTCAGCCTGATATATAAATTCATTTCCTGTTGTTGACAGTGACATTTAAAAATTTAAATATAAATTTGAGTACATTTAGTTCTTATTCGCTTTAGTTATATTTTTCTTAAATAAAAAAATAAATATTTCATCACGCCTTTTATCCATTACTGGGTGTGGCACTCTGTCGAAGCAGTTTTCGGTAAATGATATATTTATGCGCGTGACGCCGTAACGCTATCCACACTACCGTACTGCCGGATATTTTTTACGTAATGCCAAGGATTCTTGAAGACCTTGTATTGAATAATGCTTCTCTCATTAAATTTTTGTCAGACATGTCTAAAAATTTAGTGGAAAATTTCAAAGGCTGGTAGTTCCCTTTAGTTATATGATCAAAGTAAGTACACAAAAAGACGTAAATATTCCTCTAAGCATGACAAGTAATTTAGCAAGGGGAGAAATATCCATACATAGAACCTGGACGCGTATTTTCAAATATTACATGAGCGCAGGTACAAAAACATGCATTTTTAAACTTTAATAACTTTAATAACCAAATATACAACTAATAGTGTACAACCGGGCGGAAAACCATGTGTTTTAGCCCTAAAAAGCGGGCTAAAACGCTAAATAATTCCTTTGAATACATAAATTCTGACATATAACCTATGTACAAATTTTAATATTTTGAACATATAATTAAATGTTATTTTGTTGTGCATAAAATATTGTTATTAGCACGAGGTATGGATCCTAAGAACCCTGGTTCGATTCCCACAGCCGATAAACATTTTCACCACATTAAAATTACCCTTGTAACTCCCCCTCTACTAACATCTTTGGCGGCCGTGATTTGGCAGCTGGTAATCGCACTTCACGTGCATAAATATATCACTTACCGAGATCTGCTTCGGCAGAATACCACACCTAGTAATGGGTAAAAGGCATGACGATATATTTATTTATATAAATAAGTAAAAAAAAATTACTCAATGTGGCATTCTGCTGAGGCAAATTTCTGTAAGTAATACATTTTTGCGCGTGAATTGCAGTTACCAGCTGTCAAATCACGGCCCTCAAAGATGTTACTGGAGGGAGAGCCACAGAGGTAGTTTTAATGTGGTAAAATTATAAAATTCAAATGTTCAAATTGTAATTGATAATGAGAGCGTGCATTCAACTGTCACTAATTTCAACTAATATCAAAGTGGTTTGGATTCCACTATGAGCTGCTGTAATTGTAGTTAAGTAAGACACACAAATGTAAAGGGTCCCCGGAGTATTTGAGCAACCCGGAAGCGGCACCCACCACATCCAGCAAATCATCTCACCCGCCCAAGTGCAAAACAGTGAAACTAACCAGTAAAACAAGATATCATCATAAGCGTTTTACAAAACCTGCACATAACTGTTCCGGAGCCCGGAGCAAACTTATTGCCTTCTAGTATAGGGGGTGAACATCTTCCCTTTCCACTCGGCCGAATCACTCGATTAACTCGCCTTGACGTTACGCCGTGCGGGAATAAATGTCTTGCAAATATATCAATTTGTTCGTTTAGTTGGCGGTGGGCCCCCTCCCCTCGCCTCTGGGCACACAGCCAACCCGGATCGTGGATAAGCGGCGTGAGGAATGTACTGCTGGAGAGGGAGGAGATACCGGAGTTTTATTTTAGGTAGAAAAAGGGTGTGTGACTTGACGTACATTTTTAATGAGACAATGAACGATTTATGAAATATTGCTACTTGTATAATCTGAGAGAAAAGGGTGTCATTTCATCCCGCGGGTGACTCTTAATCATACAAGAGAGGAAATTAAATTTGACTTAAAGTATATATATATGATTTTTTTTTATAGGGTGGGTGGCTCAGTGGTTTTGAATTGGATTGTAGGTAACAATTATCACTGTATTCAAATTACCCCTGTGGCTTCTACTCCATTACCATCTTCGGGAGCCGTGATTTGACGACTGGTAACCGCACACGCATAATAAATAAGTATCTAAGACTATGTTGACGGTTCCTATGTAACCAAATATAAATAAGGGATGAAATCAGTTAATTTCCTTCTACTGGGAGAAAATTGTATATTTTCCATCCGCCAACTTTTGGTTAAGGTCGTACAAAAAATGAATTTTTATTTATTAACTTATTTATTTAATTATTTATTTATTAATGCTACTCTGTACAACAGAAACTTAATCTCAATTACAGTACAGGGTCCGGACTCATCGAGCCGCAATGGAGTAGTTATAATTTTTTTTCAGCATGAGTGGGATTAGAACCCGAGGTTTTCGGATTCAAATGTCCGTAATTAAAAAAGATGTTTTTATTATGTGTGGTATACGTAATGTAATAAACATAAAAATACATATGTCATCACGCCTTTTACCCATTACTGGATGTAACACTCTACCGTAGCAGATGTCGGTAAGTGATATATTTATGCGCGTGAAGTACGGTTACCACCCGTCTAATCAAAGCCCCCCCCCCCAAGAATGTTAATGGCGGGGGCGGCTCAGGGGTAGTTTGAATGTGCTAATTTTAATGTTGTAAAAATTGTTTATCAGCAGTGGGAATCGAATCAGTTTCTCAAATCTACAGTTCGACTCAATACCACTGAGCCACCTACCCCATA
Source organism: Pterostichus madidus (assembly GCA_911728475.2). Lineage (NCBI taxonomy): Eukaryota > Metazoa > Arthropoda > Insecta > Coleoptera > Carabidae > Pterostichus > Pterostichus madidus. Next base: position 642,073 of record OU452304.1, read on the forward strand.
TTAAAATTATTTTAATATCAAAATTTCAATATTATTTTGCAAAATTTTAAATGTTTTTTAGAAAAAAACTAAACCAATCAATTTTTTTAGGATTTACTTTTATCAATTATTATTTTTTACTTATGTATGAAAATAATCAATAAACATATTTTTTCATTTAAAAATCTGTTTTTATGATTAATATGCAAAAATGAAAGTTTTTCTTGTAGTAGCAGTCGTGATTCATATTCATAATAAAAAAATACTTCTTATGGTCTACGTATAATAATAAATATTATTCCCCACGATTCTATTCTCTGTAATTCAGTTTAAAGTATTGTAGAAAGTAGCTATAACACATTTATGAAAAACTACGTGCCATGTTGCCATGTATGACAAAAAACAAAACGGGAAAGATTCCAAACACAAGCTGTAGTGAATGCAATTGCACACTACGAGCGTACAAACACTGCAGTCAAGAGAGAGATGCAAAAAGATTCTGTATGAATCTTTCTACATCCGGAGAAGGTGTTGACACGCAGCTCCTGCATGCACCCTGCACTCCAGTGACGGGGAAGAGAATTACTCCTGTGGCTCCCCTTCTACTAACATCTTCAGGGGGTCATGGTTTGACGACTAGTAACTGCACATCAGGCGCATAAATATATCACTTATCAAGGTATATATATATATTACATATTTATTTATTTTTTATATTTTTTTAGTGGTATGAAGTCGGCCTGTGGATCCTGAGAACCCTGGTTCGATTCCCACAGGCGACAAACAATTTTCATAATTTCAAAAGCTACCCCTGTGGCTCTTCCACCACTAACATCTTTGGGGGCCGTGATTTGACGACTGGTAACCGTACTTCACGCGCAAAATATATCACTTACCGAGATCTGTTTCGGCAGAGTGCCACACCCAGTAATGGGTAGAAGGCGTGATGATATATTTATTTTTATTTTTTTTAAATCAAGTTGAGCCAATTTTATTTTGTTTACCATAGAGATATTATTATGAAGCATGTAACGAGGACAGAACCAGATTTGAAACTCTCATTTCTCATGCTTTTCGTATATTCAGTATTATAGAGCTGTGATTGGACGACACTAATGATGTGTAAGCACCTTATTGGCTAACTTAATAAAGCATTGAATAAATCTAATATATTAAAAGAAATGTCTACAATAATATTCAATTTTACATTATTTAAAGTGTATATTCAAAATATATTTCCATAAAAATTCAAATACTGCAAATTAATTATGTATCTTACCTTATATCGGCGCGGTGATTTGCCCCATCCTTCCATGTGGGTCCCCAGAACAGCTCCAGTACCGTACCACTATGAATTCACTTCACACACATCACCCACTGACACTTTACAATAAATTTCACTAATGTATCACTAAAACGGTACTAATTTCACATTATTTTAAACACGCAACACTAGCAAAACGCGACATTTTAACCAAATTCGTTCGTAGACTGACGTTGTAGGACGCTTGCCTAATTGGACAAGTTATTTCGTAGATTTCAATACTAGGTTTGGCACGATATCATTCGAGTCTGCGCATTCCGTACGTTCTAGATAGTATGTACTTGATAGGAAACGATTATAAACTTTATTAATAAACAAATTAAATGTGTTTTTGGGCCATTTTCCTGTACATTGATATGCTATTTAGAATGTATATATGTTTGAATAAAATTTAAATATATTCTTGCGCATATATATCGTACAAAATTATTTAAAAATATTTATATTAATTACTTTTATTATTAATTAAGTTTTTTATAAAAAAAAGCAACTCTAGGTATGTGGCCACAGCTATCCATTTAGTAAGTATGTTATTACAATGATTAATTATTGTTTATAAATAAATAAGTAAATAAATATATCATGCCTTTTACTCATTACTTGGTGTGGCATTCTGCCATAGCAGATCTCGGTAAATGATATATTTATGCGCATGAAATGTTGTTACCAGCCGTCAAATTACGGCCCCCTAAGTATACTGGTGGAAGATAAGCCAGAGTGGAAATTTTAAAATAAATAAAATAAATATATCATCACGCTTTTTTACCTATTACTGGATGTGACACTCTACCATAGCAAATGTCGGTAAGTGACAGTCACCTAAAGATCTTAGTGGAAGGCGTGACATAGAGGTTGATATATTTATGCGCGTGAAGTGCGATTACCTGCCGTCAAATCACAGCCACCTAAAGATTTTAGTGGAGGTCGTGTCATACAGGTAATTTTAAAATAAATAAAATAAATATATCAACATGCCTTTTTACTTTTTACTGAAGATGGTACTATGTCATAGTAGATCTCGGTAAATAATATATTTATGCACATGAAGTACAGTTACCAGCCGTCAAACCACAGCCTTCTAAAGATGTTAGTTTAGGGGAAACCACTGGAGTATTTTAATCTTTTTAAGTGAAATATTTATACACGTGAAGTTACTAACCCTCAAATCACAGCTCTCAGTAGAAGGAAAGCCACAAGGGTAATTTTAATATAATGAAAAATTTTTATCGGCTGTGAGATTCGAACCGAAGTTCTCAAATCCACAGTATACCAATGAGCCATCAACCCTATAAATAAATATATAAGAAAGAAAAAGTGCGCCGAATTGCGCGTGTTAAAAATTTTCAGAAATAAAAACGAGAGTGAGAATCAATTGAAAGTAATTTGGCAGATTTATCGAAAACTTGTTGCCAGGCAATAGTCACGAAAGCCCGTAGGGCTTGAGTGGCTATTGCCAAATGGCAACAAGTTCGAGAAAGATACTGGAGAATTATTTTCTAATTTATCCAACTCTCAAGTTATATCTAATTAGATTATTTTTTGACCTTGCTATTGAGATCGATTCATCCAACTTAAAAGATTTTAAACTAGGTTCATATCGATTGATTACTTATTAATGTATTCTTGGAAGTTGTTTCCAAAATTTGTTGGTGTATTTCTGTATTTGAAATGGAACTAAATCGATTTTTTTCACACATTTTACTTGACATATTGACAGTTTTAAATAATTATTTGACAACTACCTAGCATTTGTCACAAACAAAAATCATCTACAGAGATTATTCCCGGGAATAATCACAAGAGCTTTATTCTCAGTATAATAATGACAGGATTGGTTAAAACGCAGACACGTGATATACAATGAAGCACTTCATTGGTTTTGAGAAACGTCAAAAAATAATCAAAGAAAAATTAAATCAGTGAGTTACTAGTTAATCACCCTTAACCCTATATAAATACTAGCAACCTTATGTCCCTATCTATAATTGATTAAAATAACAATTATCGTACGGGAAAATTTCCACCCAAACAACAATTTCCAGAAATTCCCAAAGATCCCACAAACCATTTCTGACTGCGATCTCATCTGGAAATTCAATACAACAGGGGAAAAAATTCCCAGTAGCGCCGTCACTGCCTCCACCCCTTTCCACCTCCGCAAGCAGCGGCGGCACCCGGGTATCCTTTTTATAAATTGCCCAGGGAAGCTGACGTTTAATATCCATACATTACGTACGTACGCGCGAACTGGGCAAAGGCGAGAACTGAGGGTTTGAGGGGTGAAGTCACAGCTTTCTGGATCCTATCCACGAATTTATTTCTTCGCCGAAACACGACAAAATCGCATCGTGCAGAATTAACTCGTTATGAGTGTTGAACAACATTAGAAGATGGGTTTTATCCTTTTAATGATATTATTATTTATTCGAGATGTTTGTACTTAAAGAGAACAAGAGTTGTTGATGCTTTTTGTTCGTACATTATGGGGTATGTGGCTCAGTGGTATCGAATCTGCCTTTGGATTTCAGATCTTTGAGAGCTGTGATTCTGGTAACCGCACTTTACGTGTATAATTATATCATTTATCGGGATTTGCTACGGCAGACTACCACACTCAATAATGGGTAAAAGGCGTGATGATATATTTACTTAAGTAACACAATTAATAAAAATTTTACTATATTAAAATTATTTATGTGGCTATCCCTCCCCTATCATCTTTGGGGGCTGCGATTTGACGACTGGTAATCGCGCTTCGCGCGCATAAATATAACATTTATTTAGATCTGTTATACCACACACCGCAATAAATAAGAAATAAAATGAAATAAAATTATATTTTATTACAATTAAGACAAAATAGTGCTACCTTACATCCCTAGGGCATAAAATAAAGTAAATAAAAGTAAAGCCAAACTTGAAAACAATAGCCTTGATTTGACGGCTGGTAACCATACTTCACTCGCATAAATATATCACTAAAACTGATGTGGTAGAATGCCACATTCAAATAAAAAAATATAAATAAATATATCATCTCGCCTTTTACCCATTACTGGATGTGGCACTCTGCCAAAGCAGATCTCGATAAGTGATATATTTACGCGCGTGAAGTGCGTTTACCAGTCGTCAAATAACGGCCCTTAAAGATGCCAAAAGGGTAATTTTAATGTGGTGAAAATGTTTGTCGTCTGTGAGAATCGAACCAGGATTCTCAGAGTCCACAGGCCGACTCGATACCACTGAGCAACCTACTCCATAATGGGTAAAAGGAGTGATGATATAAATATTTTTTTAATTTATACAATATAAATAAATAAATATATCATCACGTCTTTTTACCCATTACTGGGTGTGCCACTCTGCCGAAGCAGATCTCGGTAATTGACATATTTATGCGCGTGAAGTGCGGTTACCAGTCGTCAAATCACGACCTCCAAAGATATTAGTGGTGGAGGAACCACAGGGGTAATTTTAATTTGTGAAAATGTTTATCGGCTGTGGGGATCGAACCAGGGTCCTTAGGATCCACAGGCCCATATAAATATATAATATCTTGTAACAAAGTGCCAATTAACCACAAGAAACAAATCTCAAGACTAATCTCACTCCCTCCCTTCACCCCAGCATCATCATTACGCTCTCTGAATGCGTCCCGCTTCCTTCCTTCCGGGGTTCTGCGTGGAATTTATGTGCCCGGTGCCTTACCCCTCACCACGAACACTCGGTCCAGCATTGTCCTGCACAACATGCAGACAGACAACACGGAGTCGCCGAGAATAGTTAACAGACAAGGACGACACGAGGAACCAGGACATGTTGTCAGGACGATGTTATATGTCGTGTGATGTGATCCGGTGTTTGACACGCCCTGCAAGCCATGCTAGATGGAGATTAGGGAGGGTGGGAATAATTAGGGATGGTTGACAGAATTAACTGATTTTTGGCACATGCAGATTATCTCTTAAGTGTTTATTTAGTAATTGAGACAAGCAATTATATTTGTCATAAGTGCAAATGTTTTAAAATTTAAATAAAAGTAAATAAATATATCACCACGCCTACTACCTATTAATGAGAGTGACACTCTGCCGTAGCAAATCTTGGTAGCTGATATATTTGCGAGTAAAAGCTGTCAAATCACAGCCACCAAAGATGTTAGTGAAAGGAGAGCCACAGGGGTAAATTTAATGGGGTGATATTTGTTTGTAGGTTATGGGAATTGAACTTAGGTTCTCACATCCACAATCAGACTGAGTCATCTACCCCATTAACTTTCAAAAAGGAACATAAACAAAAAAAGATCATTTAAAATTGAGTAAAGTTTGTCTATCCATTTTCCGCGAACTATTTTAATTATTATCATCTACATTCTTTCTAAATATTACAATTTTATAAAGGTCTAATTTAAATTTAAATTTAATTTATCAATGTCAAAAATCGAAAATCCTACATAACTGTAGAAAATAATATATCTATTGTATTAATTATGGGGTGGCTAGCTCAGTGGTATGAAGTCGGCCTGTGGATCCTGCGAACCTTGGTTCGATTCCCACAGGCGACAAACAATTTTCATAATTTCAAAAGCTACCCCTGTGGCTTCTCCACCAATAACATCTTTGGAGGCTGTGATTTGACGACTGGTAACCGCACTTCATGCGCATAAATATATCACTTACCTAGATCTGCTTCGGCAGAGCGCCACACCCAGTATTGGATAAAAGGCGTGATGATATATTTATCTTATTTTTATTTATAAATATTTAAAATAATTTTCTTAGATATATTTGCCCAAAATTATATTTATATTTTATTCAAACATATATACATTTAAAATAGGACATCAATGTATAGGAAAATGGCCCAAAAATACATTTAATTTGTATATTATTAAAGTTTATAATTGTTTACGATCAAGTAGATACTATTTAGATAGTACAGAATGCGCAGAATCGTATGATATCGTGCCAAACCTAGTATTGAAATCTACGAAATAACTTGTCCAATTAGGCAAGCGTCCTACAACGTCAGTCTACGAACGAATTTGGTTAAAATTTCGCGTTTTACTAGTGTTGTGTGCTTAAAATATTGTGAAATTAGTGCCATTTTAGTGATACATTAGTAAAATTTAATGTAAAGTGTTAGTGTGTGATGTATGTGAAGTGAATTCATAGTGGTACGGTACTGGAGCTGTTCTGGGGACCCACATGGAAGGATGGGGCAAACCACCGCGCCGATATAAGGTCAGATATAGAATTTATTTGCGTTATTTGGTAATTTATGGAAATGATTGTCGAGTATACATTCCAAATATATGTGAAATTGAATATTATTATACTATACTATGGTAAATTACTATACAAAATAGATTTTCTGCGAGTAAATGTTTCCAAATTAATTAGAAACATTCTTTAATATGACAAATGCGTCTGGTGAGGTCTGAAGTTAGTATCAAAACACTGATATTTTTTTAAACAAGATAATATTGTTATTATAAATGAGACATAATATATATTAGACATAAGTTTTAAGTTAAAAATTCAAATTTTATGTGTAGTAATTGAGAGGAAGATAAAAAATGCAGTTGTAGATTGCAAAGATATTCAGAATTAAAAGATGCAAAAAGACTGTTTTTACATTTTTTATTGCGTGTTTGGTTCAGCCGCAGCTTTAAAAATAAATATTAAAAAAATCATTCACTATCTAAAAAAATAAAAAAAATAAAAATATATCATCAGCCTTTTACCCATTACTGGGTGTGGTACTCTGCCGAAGCAGATCTCGGTAAGTGATATATTTTGCGCGTGAAGTGCGGTTACCAATCGTCAAATCACGGCCCCCAAAGATGTTAGTGGTGGGGGAGCCACAGGGGTAGCTTTTGAAATTATGAAAATTGTCGTCTGTGGGAATCGAACCAGGGTTCTCAGAATCCACAGGCCGACTTCATACTACTGAGCTAGCCACCCCGTAAGCACTATCTATTGTTTCCTAATTAATTTGGAAAAAATTGACATACTCAGAATTTTAAAATGTGTTTTAATTTTCAAAATATCTTTCCGGTAATTAGATTCGAAATATTAAATTGGATGAAATTAAGTAGAAAATAGAAATGATTTGAATAACGTTAACTATGAGGGCAAATATCCAGTAATGGACAGATTCAAGCGATTAATTATTTTCATTTCCATTTGTCAATTACGAAACTCAGTATAGACATATAATGCAATTTCAAAGAACCATTAATATTATTTTTCATTTCTAAATGGTTTTAATGTTAAATACGTCAAATGTACTGAAGCTTTTACACTTCAAACACAATTTTAATCCGGCGCAAATTATTTGTGAAAATCATTTGGAACAAACGAGTTTTAATGAGGAATTTATTATTATTAATCTGGATACCAATAAAACTACAAAATTAAATACAAAAAAAATTGACTATTGTTCATGTTAAGAGTAGTAATGCAAACTTTTCTAAATTTTATGACAGTACAAGCTGACGTTGTTATATCAAATAGTATATTACATTACAAGCATCGAAAGTGTAAGATAACGTGCGAGTGTACAAATTGAAAAACGAGGCGCGCAGAGCCGAGTGATTTAAGTAGACGAGCACAGTTATCTTATTTTCGAGCGAGTTATGTACACTATTTTTCAGACGACCACAAAATGTTTCTAAAAAAAGTTTACAAGAGCAATGTTGTTATACTTTGACAGCTGATGCGTTTTTGAAAGTAAGCGTTGACGTTTGACGTTTGAGGTTAGGTGTGGTGATACCAATTGTACTAACCGTAATGTCAAAATATTAAATAATGCTAAAATATTAGTAAATAAGTAATTATTAATTTTAAAAATAAGATTTATTTGTGCAAATGTGGTGGAAAATCAGCCAAAACTTTCATTTAAATAATAATACAAATTCTTTTCATTTATTTTATTATTTTCTTTCATTGTAACATCATCTGCTGTCAATCAGTGGAACTGCACCTGATATGTTAGAAGTATGCGTTATGATTACATATCAGTGTATGTTATTTTCAACTGTCCGTAGTAATTTATGATGTTGTAGTGGTTAATTTCATACTTGGTCGTCTGAAAAATATATTTAATTCTTTTATGTTTATATCTTGGTGCCTATAGGATGCGGGCACTCACATGGCACTGTGACTTTTTGTGACGTAAAAACAGCTGTTCGGGCAAAGATCACTGCGCCACCTACAAAATGAACTATTTTTTTGGGACGGTATTTGAAAAGAACGGTTCTTTTCAAATCTTGTTGGGCTGCGATCACTGTACCACCTGCAAAATGATCTTTGCCCGAACAGCTGTTTTTACGTCCAGTATCACGTGAGTGCCCGCATCCTATTAAGTAGTTACAAATTTGAGTACTGTAATCGGGATTAAGTTCTTGTTGAGCAGAGTAACAAATAAATAAATAAATAATCATTCATTCCCTCACGCTGAGAAAAATTCAATATTCTTTTTCTTCTCTGTTTGAAACTCCTTGAACAACAGGTCGAAGGGTCACTTCCCCTTGTCTCTTCCCCGTCTCCATCCCCGCTAATGTTACTTAGCGAACATTAATTACTCCGAGACAATCACCGCCATTAGGCGTCTTTACAGTTCATTAGCTAACCACCAAGCATTGCCAAGCACACTGGACAGACTTACACTAACCATCACTTCGTCATGTTGGAAATTGTGCTGAGATGTGATTGTGTATATGGTGCCTTAGAAAATCGAAAAAGGCACACAACTTGATCAGGTTTCCCTTAAAAGTTTTCTAAACTATCTGCTCGTGGTTTCAAAAAGTTTCGAAGAAATTTTTAATACTGTGATCTTTCCAAAAATATTCAAAATATTTTCATAATCATTATTTTCTCAAAAGGTCTTCTAAAACCATTTTAAAGATAGTAGATTTTTCTAAAAATTTTCCAAATAGATTTTTTCACGACCTTTTTAGAAATTCAAATTTTTGGTGTCAATAAAGAGAAAAAAGTGATTCTTTTCATCGCTGAGTAAGGAAAGTAATGTTCCTAGGCAACTAGAAAACAATGGTACGATTTCACAATAGTGATATACATATACAGTGGTATCGAGTCGGCCTGTGGATCCTGAGAATTTTGATTCGATACCCACAGCCGACAAACATGTTCACCATATTAAAATTATCTCTGTAGCTCTCCCGCCATTAACATCTTAGGAGGCCGTGATTTGACCGCACATTACGCGCATAAACATATCATTTACTGAGATCTGAATCGGCAGAATGCTACGCCCAGTAATGGGTAAAAGGCGTGATGATATATTTATTTATAATATTTTTATACATACATATTTTGTAATTTGACATAAATTATGGGATAATGGCTTAGTGGTATTCGAGTCAGCCTGTGGATCCTAAGAACCCTGGTCCGATCCCCACAGCCGACAAAATATTTTCACCAATTTAAAATTACCTCTCTGGTTCCTCCACCACTAACATCTTTGGAGGCCGTGATTTGACCGACTGGTAACCGCACTTCACGCGCAAAATATATCACTTACCGAAATCTCCTTCGGCAAAGTGCCACACCCAGTAATGGGTAGAAAGCGTGATGATATATTTATTTATAAATTTTTTATATTTTTTAATTTGACATCAATAAAGGTGATTGGTAATCAAATTACAATTATATTTTATTTGATATATTTGAATTTGACAATCAGATATACCAACATAATATTTGAAAAACAATGTCTATAGTGCCATAAAAATTAATTCCCCATTATGCTGTAGCATATACATAAATAAATTCATATACAGATATTAAAATTGTTTATATTTCTGCAGCAACAAAAGTTAGTTGGCAACTATGATAATATATGCACGTATGTATCATTCTGCGGTTGGAAACCATGGAGCCGATCTAAACAAACAATACATTTGAGAAATAACGTTTTTAATTTGTCCGCAGCTCACGTAGATCTCGTACTCGCTACAAAATATAAAAACTACATAACAGCTCTTGTTGGTGCTTTGGTCCGTATTCATTGTCGGGGAAAGCGGGGATTTTCACTAATTTTTTATCACGTGGAATTAAATTTTATTTCCTATTTTGAAACGTATCTAATCGTATATTATATATCAAGGGACTACATGACATAGTTTAATCCTAAGGGATTAAATTCATTTTATTCCTGTGGTGAATTCACAATTTTTCGCACTTATAAACATACATTTTGAATTAATGATAAATTTTGATATATAATTCACAATGACAGCATTATACAAATTTTTACGACACTTAGTACCATGAAATTTTTTAAAATAAATAAATATACATATATCATCACGCTTGTTTACCTATTACTGGGTGTGGCACTCTGCTGAAGCAGATCACGGTAAGCGATATATTTATGCGCGTGAAGTGCAGTTACCAGTCGTCAAATCCCGACCCTCAAAGATGTTAGTGGTGGGGGAGCCACAAGGATAATTTGGTGAAAATGTATATCGGCTGCGGGAATCGAACCAGGGTTCTCAGGATCCTTAGGCCGACTCGATACCACTGTGTCATTAGCCCATGTAAAATATTTTATACATTTATATATAGCATTACGCCTTCTACCCATTACTGGGTGTGGCACTCTGCCGAAGAAGATCTCAGTAAGTCAAATCACGGCCCCCAAAGATGATAGTGGTGGAGGAGCCACAGGGGTAGTTTTTGAAATTATGAAAATTGTTTGTTGCCTGTGGGAATCTAACCAGGGTTCTCAGGATCCACAGGCTGATTTCATACCACTGAGCTAGCCACCCCATTGCAATATTTTGAGGTTTACCTGACAATTTAATCCTGACGGGATTAAATTTGATAATAAATCCCTCTGAGATTAAAAGAGACACTTCAGTCCTCGAAAAGTAAATGACGTAGATTCATTTGCGGAAGTGTGAAAATTATTTTACAAAAAAATGTTTTAAATAAAAGTGTTAGAAAATGAATTTATCTGCATCTTTTATTTTAAACATTTTTCTCTTATTTAATTAGAGAACGTTTAACAGCGGAAAATATATATTGCGAAATTTGGTGGATGCGCAGAAATACATTTATTCAAAAGTAATAATTATAATATTTTGTGTCTTTACAAAAAAATTATGTGGCGACTCTGTGGAAAACTGGAGGATAGGTGGCTTCACATAACGTAACAACATAAAACAAGTGTCCAGTTTTCAGTCTCCATGGCCAACTACGTTGTTTGCTGGTCATATTTCAACAGAGCGCATTCCAGTTCTTATGGGCTCGCTGCTTTTTTCTAGTCTGTAATATAAAATTGTTTGAATCATTAATTCTCGACAAAGAGATTCTTTTTTGTTTTTGCACCACAGATAAAAATGTTACATAGTACCCTCTCTGGTGACGCATCATATAAAATTTCTTAGTGGACTAATCTACCGCATTAGAGAAAACATATCGCTTTACTGACACTAACATCTTTGGGGGTCGTGATTTCACGACTAGTAACCGCACTTGACGCGCAATATATATCACTTACCGAGATCTGCTTCGGCAGAGTGCCACACCCAGTAATGGGTAGAAGACGTGATGATATATTTATTTATTTATTTATGTATATATTTATTTGTTACTCTGCACAACAAGAACTTAATAGCTATTTACATAACAAGTGCGCGACGACATACAAATGACGTCTTCGTGCACGAGTTTTGTACAATGCTTTTTGTAACGAGCAAACATTAAATAATCGACAATGAAGGAATTTATTAAATTTATATCGTGAATTTATATTGACAGCATACTATGTCATGAATTGACATTTGTTATTTGAAAACAAATTCTTTAGTTTTTTCTCGTAAAGTTTGTTAAAATATGTCCTATTTATGATTATAAACTAGCCCCTTGCCCCACCCCCAAAGGGTGTTTGGTGTCCCTTGATAGATTTTTGAAAAGTTTTGAACATTTTTTTGTTTGTTTTTCGATTCGATGTATATTTCTCGAGATATTTGACCGTCTCCAGAACTTTTTGAACACCCTGATATATTTTTAACTTGAATGGGATTCGAACTCAAGATCTCCGGATTTGAATGCTACACCACCAACCCCATCACCATGTTACCCAACTAAGCATTAATAAACATAATTTGATCCTTTATTCAGTGTTTGCAAAATAGGAATAAAAAGCATGATTTAATGGTGCGCCAAAACAAAAGCAAATCAAGGTTATCTAGTAAAAATCTTGGCTTGTGTGCTGATTAGCATATGTGACAAGAACTCTTAGTTAACTCCACAAGCCCGTGTGACATTTCAGTGTTTTCATGAGTCGTAAACACAAAATTCCACATCGCCATATTCTGGCGCAGTCGCGTCCTGTTCCGCTACGGTGTCCAGTACTACCAACATAGCAAAACATCGCGCTCGCGACTGACTGCAAAGTATAAAACTTGTTAGTGAAGCGAGGTTGCCGGTTCTTTTCTCGTTCATAAAACAAATTAACTTAAATGAAAATACCGCTTCGAGTGAAGACAAAAACGTATAAAACGTTTAATTACGTAGGGTGCAAGCGAGAGGGCGAGATTTACAATGTAAACAGTAAAAATGAAATAAAACATGAAATCTAACTGATAGAATGTGTCCCCTTTCAAATGTGCAGACAATGGTTTAATTACAATAAACGACAAATTTTCATAATTTGAAAAAGCTATCCCTGTGGCTCCTCCACCACTTACATGTTTGGGGGCCGTGATTTGACGACTGGTAACCGCACTTCACGCGCAAAATATATCACTTACCGAGATCTGCTTCAGCAGAGTGCCATACCCAGTAATGGGTAGAAGGCGTGATGATATATTTATTTATTTATTTTACAATAAACGAAAAAGAGATTTTAAATATTTTTTAGCAACATATTAAGTGGTTCATTGGTATCGAGTCGGGCTATGGATTTAAGAAGACAAACAATTTTTATAACATTAAAACTACCCCTGTGGCTTCCTCTATACCAGTGGTTTCCAAACTTTTCGGAGCCATGGCCCCCTTGGAGTAAAAAATCACAAATATATTCTTTCGCGACTCCTTTACGTTTTATGTGATCAAAATGGCAGTTTGTAAAAGGGTGATTTAATAATGTACATTACAAACGTAGAACAACGATTTCAGAAATTAGTAAAGGAAAAATTTCTCATTATGGTGGTTCTATCATGACTGTCTCATAATAGTATAGGTAACCGAAAATGTTTATAAAAACAAGTATTTAATGATGTGTATGGTAAATAAAACAACAATTTTGCATACTAATGTAGAAACTCATAAAAATAACATATTTAAATTTCATTAAAAACTGTAGTAAATTCTTGCATGATAGTACCAGCCTAAGGATTAATTTAAAATAATGTGACACTAAATATGAAATTGTGGATTTCATCATGTAATTCCTCATATATTTCTACATAATTATGCATATTTTGATCTTCAACACATATTTTTTTAATCGCCGATCGCAAAAATATCTGTTAATGAATGCGAATATTTTGTTTGAACCAGTTTAAAAAATCAAAAATTTTAAAGTACCGATCTATATAATTCAGACTACGAGAAATCGAATGCCGTTGAGCGCATCTTCATATCTCTTTTAGTTTTCGAGTTACAGCAATTTTTGACTTTTTAAATATCTGAACTTTGAAAGCTCATATCTCGAAAACTAAAAGTGATATTGAAACGCGGTTTAAACGAGTGTATTTCTCATGGTCTAATTAACTTATACTGAACTTTTGGAAATTTTGAAAATTTTGCTATTTTTTTCAAAATTTTCTTTTGTTCATATTTCAAAAAGTTCAAGAGATAATAAAAATCTGTGAAAACCAGTGAATTCCTCTCGTAAAAGTACGTATGTATGTAATATTTCAGAATATTTGCCCCACGGATAAAATTTTTAGAGCAAAAAAACTAAAAATGGCCAAAATTCGTAAAAAACTTAAGGGGTACCCCTTCAAAAATAATTAAAAAACAGTGATTTTTCGTTTTTTTGTAATAAAAACTTTATCTGTGCGAATTTTTGGCTAAAAATTTGCATACCAATGTATTTTTACGAGAGAAATTCACTGATGTTCACAGATTTTTATTATCTCTTCAAGTTTTTGAAATATGGACAAAAGAAAATTTTGAAAAAAAATGATTAAATTTTCAAAATTTTCAAAATTTCGGTATAGGTTAATTGGAGCACGAGAAATACACTCGTTCAAACCGCATTTCAATATCTCTTTTAGTTTTCGAGATATGAGCCTTCAAAGTTGAGATTTTAAAATACTCTAAAATCGCTGTTACTCGAGAATTAAAAAAGATATGCAAACGCGCTCAACGGCATTCAATTTCTAATAGTCTAATTTATATAGAACTATAATAAAAAAAAATCGAGTTTTATACTGGTGCAACATAAAAATTTTTATTTTCATTAACAGAAATTTTGCTATTACGAATTCGACGATTAAAAAATATATATATTGAGTATCAAAATTTGCATAATTATGAAGAAATATATGAGGAATTAAATGGTGTAATCCCCGATTTCATATCTAATTTTATATTATTTAAAATTAATTGTAAACAGAAACAAACGAATATATATACTTAAGCATCTAAATAAAGAGTTTATATTTTTCATTACATTAATCCTGATAATTTAAATGAATGTTTGCAACGAAATGAGTCTTTGAAAAATGTATTTTAAAATTTGTAAATAGTTTATTTAAAATAAGGTCACTGCATATTTGCGAAGGGATGAAGCATACAATTTATCTCGTCACAAGAAGGCACAATGGCGGACACAGCAAAGCAGAGCGCGCGCAGAACTTTTTGCCACATTTTTGTGGTTTGAGCAATTTAATTAATTAAAATATTTGGCGAAAGAACGAGGTCGGCTGCGATCGGTGGCGTTGCTCTTCTGTTCTTTCCTCGACTCTGATTCATAGATACCAAGTCGCAAAATCACTATCAAATTAAATTCCACTAACGGTGTACTCATTGGTCTCATCATGACTTCACCCTCTCTCCTCCCCCTCTCTATCTCTCTCTCTCTCTCTCTGTACTCTTTAGCATCTTTGGTTTTATTGCCAAGAGTTAATCTACTGGGTAGTATTTAGAAGTACCTTTTGAATAAAACATTACTCGAAATAATGTTGTTAGCTTCTAAAACAGTTATTCAATTTACATTGATATTTGGGAGTACAAACGTACATAATATCATACTATGTTCTTTCAAATGGGGTAGCACGAACCCTTCAAATATTCTATGAACTTTTATTAATTCTACGATTAACATTCATGTCTTGCTTATTTTTACCCATTTTTTATAACACTTCATAAGATTTGTAAACGTAACTTACTGAAAAATATGGTGGAATATTAATTAATTTTTGTTATAAATTGCTATAATTTTTATATTAATCAATATAACAGTATATTAAAGAATTGTTAGCGCACTAGTCTAAATTTTGAAAACGAGTCGATCTACGGCGAGTTTTACAAAGGACGAGAGCGATACAGGCCCTATAAAATATGTTCTTTATATATTTTTTTTCTATTGAGTGAATTTTATAATTCTGTTAGATTTTAGAAAAATGCGACTTGTCAAAAATATAACTTGGTGTTTATTATCAGTTATGGTGGTAGCGTTTTTCATAAGACAAACAATTGAAATTTCAATTTTTTTTATAATGAATCATTATTTTTTTCTGTACTGTGAATGTCGTGAATTTTGTCTGATTATAGCATATTTTTTTAATAATATTTTGCTTATACGAGGGCAGGGTGAAAAGTCCCTGAAAAATAAAACAGATGGCGCCACAATCGCAAATCTCATGTGACATTTGTAATGTACCATCTTTAACTAGAACGCATTAAAATTTTCAGACTAATATGTCATTCATATCTGTTTTGACACCCATCGAAAGCAAGCAACCTTGAAGATTTTTGAAAACATTGAAAAAAGTGAATTTCGCGTTTTGATTAAACATTATTTCTTGCGTGGAAAAAACCTTACGCAAACCAAAGCATCGCTTGTTAAACATTATGGGGACTCCTCACCATCGATTGGAACGATTTGCCTCTCTCATCTTTTTTAAAGAAGTTATTTACCTTAACATTTCTTTTGAATTCTACAGTACGGTATTTATTTGAAATGATTACGAAACTAGAGTGCAATACAAATAATGAAATAATAAATTCCATGGTCTGAAAATCGAGTTGTGCGCTTCAGTCGCAATTTATCATAATGTAGCAAATACTCACGAATTCTAAATAGCTATCAAGAGAAGGGATTAAACAATTAAATGTTTCTATAAAGTTGGCCGTAGCGGATTTACAACGCGTGAAGGGGTGGAGAACCGCAAGCCCTAAATCCAGGACAGAAGGACACGTTTTGCGATGGTGATTAATAATAAAACTGTCAAACAACGACGGAACCCTTGCCCTGGCGCTGCGCTGCGCCGCGCCGCGCCGCGCCGGTCCTTGTATTGCTGTGGCTATGGACTCAACTGTGACAACTCTATGTTTTGATGTGAGGCGAGCGCGTTTTTATTTTGATGTTTATTTGTCGAGATGAGTTATTGCTATTTGATTGTTTGAAACATACCGGAATATTTTAATCATTTGTTTTGTTTTTGGAACAACGGCGCATCTATTCTATTTCATACCAACTGCTACAGCACTAATGTTTCATGTGCTTAATTAAGTCTAAAGATATTAACAAAATATTATTGTTTTTATTACTCACTTCAACTTATAAATAAAATAAATATATCATCACGCCTTCTACCTATTACTGGGTGTGGCATTCTGCCGAAGCAGTGATATATTTTGCGCGTGAAGTGCGATTACCAGTCATCAAATCACGGCCCCCAAAAATGTTAGTGGTGGAGGAGCCACAGGGGTAGTTTTTTGAAATTATGAACATTGTTTGTCGCCTAAGGGAATCGAACCAGGGTTCTCAGGATCCACAGGCCGACTTCATACATGAATTAGAATTTAACTTAACATCAACCTATCATTATAATATCTTGTCGTTACATTAATTTAATAAAGGAATGTGTAGCCTAAATATTGAAAACTTACACTAAAATTTTATTCATTTATTTGGTGCGGTTCCATTCTCCGGAGAACATTCCCGCGTAAGAACTATGTTGGTACAAGAACAAATAACAGATTCCTGACAAATATAGATATTTTTTATAATTAGCTACAGACGGCATTATATACAATAAACATGACCGATCCCCGGAGACCGTAACTGAACACAGAGAAAAAATGTTGCCGGTCCTCGAAGACCGATAACTCACTGGAATAAAGACAGCATTTTTGGCTTCCGCAGCCAACGTGTTCAATAATGTCGCAGATTTATTCAAATTAAAATGAAACTAATTGACAAAGTAGTGAAATTGCTATACATAACAACCATAAACAACCAATAAAGTAACAGCATTACAAAAAATTTGGTGTGGGCACCACACGACTTTCTTATACACAGCATATTTAATATTTAGAGTATATGAATGTTAAATAATATTATTAAGCATGTAATTTAGTTCTTCAGTAATCTGTTTGAAACATATAAAATAACAAATTTGTTTACGTATAATTTTTTAGTAATATTAACTACTTTATGTCTAACGGATGTCCGTTTTTCGAGCCTAACCCTTGGTATCTCAAGAACCATGAGATACGAAGTCGACTAAATTGAGGCAAAGTTGCCAAATTAGTTGACCATTTTGATGATGTATTTGTTTTTCCGAAAAAAAGACATAGATAACTAGATAAAGCGAAAATTAAAATTTAAGTTTTTTGTTTCTATTGCTACTATGATTATTGAAATATATTATTAAATAAAAAAACTAGTTTTTCTCAAAATGAGACACATATACAGGAAAATTGCAAATAACATTTTATGTTCCAAATATTTTTGCTAACATCTTTTATTTGAAACTTTTTTTCTTAACTGATTCCATTTTTGAAATAAATTAAATTTATTGTTTTGTGTGACCAGTAAACTTCATCTTCCGGTTTTTCAATTTCATTCAAAATCAACTCAGCTCTTCGTATTTTCATGAAACTTATAATTATTAAGTTTCGTTAACAAATCTTATTTCGTTCATGAGATATTGCACACTCGGACACACATCCACACACACACACACAGACATCATTGAGAAAATGATCAAAACGGATTCAGTGGACCTCAAAACACGATTTTTTTCACGATTACAATATTTCCTTATACTCCGTATAAGAAAGTAAAAATGGATATCTCAATTCAATTTTATTTGAACCTTTTTCTAACTTTATTTGAAAGACAACGAGGTTTGAACGTACGTCCTCTTGTTTGGAACACAAATTCTCTATTGGTTTTATACACTGGACTACGAATATGTGTACTTATCAAATAAATAAGAAACAATACAACATATTTATTTTAACCCTGCTTGCGTTCTAACGACGCCATCCCCACCCCCCTGAAATCTGCAAGTCAGGTTTGCGTTCATACCTAGCCACGTAAGAATTCTCCATCTGAAATTCAAGTACATTCTCCTCTCGTGAATTTACATTTTTGCTTGCGAACTTTGCTGTTCGCTCTCCGTGACAGCCGACGCAGTGTGCCTTGATTACAGCGAGCAGCGAGCATCACCTGGCGCTTTCTCAAAGCCGTCTGCTTTCATAAGAAAACGCCGCGTTTGCGTGCGCGCGAGGCGAGCGGGGCAACCATGTAAATATGTGTAAATATTCTGTGTCAGCCTTGGCAAGGGACTCAACAAGTTCTTGTTTACGTTTGGCAAACAAGGACACTGAAAGGAATCAAATGGAGCTGTAGAGACGGACAAAAACTGCCTTTTTAAATGGATGTATTGACTTCATTCTAACTAGAGAATTTTGTTTAGAAGGAATTGTTTGGCTAGAAATACGAGACAGTATTGCATGCAACAAATCTTCATCCTGCAATTTATCTTCATTTTATATGGTCATTATTTCTTTCAGACGAAGTTATATTTTTTATTATGTATGGAGAATATAGGACAACTTTTTTTATTAATTTTGTTCGTAAGACAGTTGAACAATTTATGTGCGGAAAATATGGAATAGTTTTCTATAGACATGGACAATATTCTCCATTTTGTAATTTTATATTTTAATACGTAGTTAGTTGTGTATCAAGGGAAGAATGGTATTTTTTCACAAGGTATACAGATAAGTTTTTCACTACACTATTATAAAGTAAAATTTTGATTAAAAAAATAGTGTTGATTTTCATTTAAATTGGTAATTATAAGTTTCATGAAAATACGAAGAGCTGAGTCGATTTTGAATGAAATTGAATAACCGGAAGAGGAAGTTTACTAGACACACAAAACAATAAATTCCATTTATTTAAAAAATGGAATCAATTATGAAAAAAAAAGTTGCAAATAAAAGATGTAAGCAAAAATATTTGGAACATCAAATGTTATTTGCAATTTTTCTGTATATGCGTCTCATTTTGAGAAAAACTAATTTATATATTTAATAATGTATTTCAGTAATCATAGTAGCAATAGAAACAAAAAACATAAATTTGAATTTTCGCTTTATCTAGTTATCTATTTCTTTTTCGGAAAAACAAATACATCATTCAAATGGTCAACTAATTTGGCAATTTTGCCACAATTTAATCGATTTCGTATCTCACGGTTCTTGAGATACCAAGGGTTAGGCTCGAAAAACGGACATTCTGAATATGCCTCATCAGTAAAGTTAGACATAAAGTAGTCAACATTACTAAAAAATTATATGTAAACAAATTTGATATTTTTTATGTTTCAGACAGACAAATGCTGAATTACTGAAAATCTAAATTACATGTTTAATAATATTATATAACATTCATATATTCTAAATATGCTGTGTATAAGAAAGTCGTGTGGTGCCACATCAGATTTTTTAGTTACATTTTAAATTTTCTACATTTTGCCACATTTATTTTTTCTAATGGACTATTCATAGAATTTTTTTTATGAAATTCTATGATTAATTTGTAAACTTATAGGATCCATAAATCTATAACTAATGAACAAAATCACATCAATATTTGTTAATAATTAGAAAATACTTAAGTTGCTATGGATATAACCTTTATGTTTCTTTCCCGTAAAAACAAAATTACTTTCTTCTTTAGGGCTAAAAAGTATGAAATTTTTCTCCCAATTGAGGCAAAGAAATGTTAATTTTTGGCAGGACCATATAAAAATATCTTGTTAAGTATTTCATGTAGGTATTTTATACATAAAATCGCAGTACGAAGCGTTACCTTGTCCCTATTTAGAAATATTCCTGAGAAGAGCAAGTAAAGTTCTAGTTTCAAGTGTTAAGGTAAGAAGCAAGTGTCTTTCGCCCTCCTATTCGGTGGTAATCGACCGCACCGTTATCTCCGCGTCCTTATTCAGTCGAAACTAGAACAGGAAGCGATAAAGTGTGCTCCTTTTAATAACAAGAGAACATGTTGCGTCACATCCGGCGGAAAGAGGAAATGTCTGTGTTTTTTCCTCTCTTTCTTACCCACCTCGCTCTCTTCTTATTATTTGCACAGTCGTAAAGTTGTGTAAATTTTTCCGACAAAGCTGTTCCAGTGTTCGTAATAACAGGGCAGGCACGTAAGCCGTGCAGAGAACGAACTATTTCACCCGGGTGTGACAACCGGCCATTAAGGGGTGGAGGTGATGGTTCATGGCACGCGATGATGCGGCCTGGGTTCTAATTCCATTGGTGCGATGAAATCTGATAACTACAACCCACTGTGATTATAATGGACTATTGAAATGTTTGATTCACTATATTTATTATCATTTTTAATTGTCAAATATTTGTTAATTATTGCAAAGGTAATTAGAATATTTCTAAAACGAACCGCAATGTCACGGTTTACCACGGTTACAGTTTTATCGTTATCACGATTACTGTTTTATCGCTGCCTCAGGTAAATTTTGTTCGAAATCTATTATTGTCAAAATATTGTGTATCTGTGAATAGAGACGTGATTGAGACGCAGTAAAATATGAATGCTTATTATTATAATTTTTATGGGTTCATGGCCTAGTAATATCTGAGTCGGCCTGTGGATTCTTAAAACTCTAGTTCGATCCCCACAACCGACAAAACATTTTCACCAATATTAAATTATCCCTGTGGCTCCTCCACCACTAACTTCTTTGGGAGCCGTGATTGGATGACTGGTAGCCGTACTTCACGCGCATAAATATATCACTAACCGAGATCTGCTTCGGCAGAGTGCCATACCCAGTAATTGGTAAAATGCGTGATGATATATTTATTTTTTTTTATTTTATTATTATAATCATTTTTAAAGATTTAAAGTGTAAATAATTATTTTCTGAAACCGGCAAGAAAGTGCCTATTTTTCTGACCAATTCCTATCCAAACTTCCATTTTGACTGTACTATGTGCACTAACCAGCTTTACTGCACTGTACAGTCTAATTAAAAAGAGGATTATAAAAATCCAGTAGAAATTACCACTAAGTCGAGTTGAATTAACTTTTAAACTGGCGGATTGGTTTTCAAACTTTTTTCTCTAACTGACACTCTTTTACTATTTCTCCCACTAAAATTATTTTTGTCTGAAACCGGCCTACTTTCCTAACAAATTTTAATATGGAATGTAGATTTTTACAAAAACAGTCAAGTAAAGTACGTATCCAAGGCTACAACAAAAATAACAGTCTTGTAAAGTACAAAACAGTCTGGTAAAGACGAAGCGGTTGTTTGAAATACGAGGCCGCAGGCCGAGTATTTTAATCTGCTGTGTCTTTCCCAACGTATTATGTATACTATTTTTTCTGAAACCGTTTAATTTGAACAACATTTAATCATAATTAATTCACAATGTTTAAATTTTCTTATATGAATTGTATTGACTGCAGACTACGTATCCAAGGTTACAACAAAAATAACAGTCAGGTAAAATCTTTACCAGACTGTTTTGTACTTTACCAGACTGTTATTTTTGTTGTAGCCTTGGATACGTATATTACTTGACTGTTTTGGTGAAAACCTACCTTCCATACTAAAATTAGTTAGGAAAGTAAACACTTTCTTGCCGGTTTCAGAAATAAAATATAAACATTTTGACTTATTTATGATTGAATATTGATTAAATTTAAAGGTTTTAGAAAAAATAGTGTTTTTAATTGACTCAGCAGATTAAAATACTCGGCCTGCGACCTCATATTTCAAACAACCGCTTCGTCAAGTAAAATATCACTTTCCTGATTTATGTAATATACTATTTTTTTCCAATTTTGGAGTTCCTGGACGTGCCGTATCATTTCCCGAGTGGAGGACGAAGGATATAAAGCACCTGAAGGAAGAATTACACTTTTTTCACGAAGTGTACATATAAAAAATAACCATTTTCTATAACTGTGCAAAATACGCGACTTTTTAAATCGCTAGGGATACATGGAAACTTTTAAAAAAATTATTTATTCAACATTTTGTTCGTTCCCTTGGTTACAATACATCAATAGTACCTAAATTCACATTATTTTTTATGTTTTCCTTCAATTTATTTTTATAAATGAATAATTATTGTACTGGACTTTTTTGACAGATGTAGAAAAAATGATATTTATCTTTCATGAACGAATTATTAAAAACTTTTTTTGAGAATCGGGCTGATAGTTATAAATAAATAAATAAATATATAATCACGCCTTCTACCTATTACTGAGTGTGGCACTCTGCCGAAGCAGATCTCGGTAAGTAATATATTTTGCGCGTGAAGTGAGGTTACCAGCCGTTAAATCACGGCCCCCAAAGATTTTAGTGGTGGAGGAGCCACAGGGATAGCTTTTGAAATTATGAAAATTGTTTGTCGCCTGTGGGAATCGAACCAGGGTTCTCAGGATCCACAGGCCATTTTCATACCACTGAGCTAGCCACCCCATTAGTTAACATCGCTTTATGCAATCAGGCTGAAGTATTCTTCCTTAAATTAATTTTGGAACGTTTAATTTTCAAATTTTTATTTAATTTACCCGCGAGTTGTTCTTTCTGAGGCGATAGCGCTACCCTAATGCTACAATAGCTTTAGTATGTCACTCTACACAATTAGAAATCAATCTCAATAGCAGTACAAATTCAGAAGATAAAGTTTTATGCTCTAAATATTCAGCTATATTGTCGAAGACTTTCTGTTTTGAAGACTTTGAAGCTGCTTCGGTCGTTGACCCCAGTATTACTAGATTTACTCGAAAAGGACTTTTATAGACTGTATTGGATTATTGGTAATATGATATAAAGTAGAAACGATGTTATATTTTTAGATTATTGTTGAAATGTGGGTCACATTGGAGTGAAAATTGGTATTTATTGGTTATGTTCTATTCAATGTTTCTTCTGAAGTATACGAGAGGCAAATTTTTAACACGAATCTATTGTAGACGATATAAATATTGAATGTATGTCAAAGTAAAATTTCTAAGATATTGAAATGACTCAAAATATAATCTTTCCATTTCTTACTAGTAAATCACTGATATTTTAACTGTTTTAATATACCGCACCTGGTGCTGGTTGCAATATATACTTTGTCCAGCTTGAATATACCCTTATACTCTTGTCCCGACCGCGTATTTTCAAACACTCATTGAATACAGACATTATCTTTTATTTAAAGTATCTAATTTATATTTCCCTAAATAGATAAATAAATAAATATTAAATATCATCACGCCTTTTACCCATTACTGGATGTGGCACACTGCCGAAGCAGATCTCGGTAAGTGATATATTTATACGCGTGAAATGCGGTTACCAGTCGTCAAATTACGGCCCTCAAAGATGTTAGTAGTGGGGGAACCACAGGGGTAATTTTTTAAATTGGGGAAAATGTTTGCCGGCTGTGGGAATCAAACCAGGGTTCTTAAGGTCAACAGGCCGACTCGATACTAGTGATCCACCTACTCCAATTTAATAAATAAATAAATATATCATCACGCCTTTTACCCATTACTGGGTGTGGTACACTTCCGAAGCAGATCTTGGTAAGTGATATATTTATGCGCGTGAAATGCGGTTATTAGCTGTCAAATCACGGTCCTCAAAGATGTTAGTGGTGGAGGAGCCACAGGGATAATATTTATGTGGTGAAAATGTTTGCCGGCTGTGGGAATCGAACCAGGGTTCTTAGAATCCACTGGTCGACTCGATACCACTGAGCCACCTATCTCATAACAAATCATAATAACAAATTTAATTATCTTTATGCACAACCGGACCGAAAAGCATGTGTTTTAGCCCTAAAAAGCGGGCTTAAACACTTATTTTTAGCCCATGGGCCAAAAAGTAATCATTCCTATGGATACATAAATAAAATGACAATTTTTGTTTATTGTGAATACTTGATTCTGCAAAATGTCATTTTGGCATATAATCTATGTACATATTTTAATCTTTTGAACATATAATTAAATGTTATTTTGTTGTGCATAAAATATTATATGTAGCGCGGGTGAAATTAACGTTTCCGACCCTGAGCATGTTATTAGCTCTCGTCGCTTTGTGCCTCGTGCTAATAACCATGCCACGGACCAGAAACTCCTATTTTCACCCAAGATACATAAATAACTATTTTGAATCTATCTGTCAAGGATTAACAGCAAGTTAATATCTTTCAAAATCTAGAATTGGCGTACAAATGAAATAAAAACTATTTCTACCATGTTCAAAGGAAGAAGCTGTCTGAAATTCATGTTCTCAGTAAAAGTATAGTTTGAAAACACGTATTCCGGGAGCTGCTCCTTGACTTTGCGGTTTCCGGGGTGCGTGTCCCTCCCTCCCTAGCGCGCTGCGTGCCGACCGCCGCCCTAATAAACTTTATTAAAAATTCGCCACACTCAAAGTATTTAATCAGTGTTGCCAAATTGAGAATTAGCCAACTTTTGTAATATTTAAAGATAATTTGCGTGCTCAAGTCTTTAAGTTTCCGGCGCCGCGTGCGCTTTATAAGAAAAAAATACTGTGTGGAGAAGTTTATACAAAACTTTCCAAATGTGGCTGATATGGAAGTGGATCCTAATAGACACAGGAAAGTCTTTCGGCAACTTATAAAGAATGCAGCTTACAAGAAGATATAAACTATACTTTGAGGTATTCAACATCTAACCTAATGTAATTTAACTTTTTTTCAACTTTTCTTTCATTTTTACTGAGTTCATTTAAATATTTATGACAGACGGAACATCTTTCACATTTAGTGTTATTACTTTTCTTCGTGTCGTTGAATGCGAATAACTTTACTCTTATTAAAATAGTTTCCTTGAATTTGTTTCTTTTTAATATTAAAGCAGCGATCCCTCTAATAATTTATCAATGATTGTTGTCTGTTATGGATCAATAAATTAATAACAACCCTTGTACATTTACTCTATAGAGTGATCAGAACTAAGTGTTTCAGTTGGCAATATAGATCTGGGGATTCTTTTTATTCTACAGTTGGTATAACGCCAAGTAAAGACATTAAAAAAAATACATATAGCAATAATTTAGATTATTGCTTTGTGAGTAATGTTAAGAAATAAAAGGATATGGGTAAGGGATACAACATATATACATACATACATATCATCACACTATATCCCATCAAATGGGGTAGTACGAACCCTAAAAACCATTCACACAACATTCACTCATTAAATTCATCAAATAATCAGTCCTCGTCAAACATTCTCTTCTAAACACACCACCCTCACTTTAACCACATTCATAGGTCGCTCCATATAAACTCATTTATTTATTACACTCGAAATCATTTATCACATAGCAAACATTCAATCATTCCTATTCACTATCGTTCATCTTGTTTATTTGTCGTACAAAGCATATGCGCAAATCATCTCAAATTACGCACGCTTACTTCTTACGACGAATCTAAAAACGGATCTATAAAGATTAGAAAAGATGAAAGCTATAGCCTGCCCTTGCATATAAAAGAAAATTCTAGACAATGCAGTAACTGAAAATGAAACAAAAAGGTGTGAAAGGAAGGGAGTATCGCCCTGCGCTTGTTTTTGAAAGTGAATTTCACACAATTGCAGTTAAACAATCTATGATACAACAAAGTATGTAAAATAAAATTACACCATACATCTCAGAGAAGAATGCTATTTTTCTTTGGCTACAAATTACATGTAAGAAAAAATCATGGATTTTTCTTCCTAGATGTATAATGTACCATTTTTATAATAAAAACTAGATATATGGGATAGTGGCTCAGTGATATCGAGTCGGCCTGTGAATCCTAAGAACCCTAGTTCGATCCCCTCAGCCAATAAACATTTTCACCAATATAGAATTACCCTTGTGGCTTCCCCACTACTAACATCTTTGGGGACCGTGATTTGATGGCTGGTAACTGCACTTCAAGCGCATAAATATATCACTTACCGAGATCTGCTTCGGCAGAGTGCCACATCTAGTAATGTGTAAAAGGCGTGATGATATATTTAATATTTATTAATTTTATTTGTATATAAGTAAGAAAAATGCATGAAAATAATATAAAAATTTCAAAGTAAATTATTATCGTCAAAGATTACTGAAGATTAACATATTGTTATAGAATTGAGAAGGTCATCTTCATCAAGTTCGTTTTCTAGTGTTTCAAGTGAAGAAATCTGTTCAAATCTTGGCATTTCCTCGGGCAATAATTTAACAAAAGTAATTGTTTCACGTATATAACGTATGGAGTGCGAGTTGGGACGTTCTCTGCCAGGTCTCGGGACGATTTTTATAACAAACTTTTTCAATTTCACGGTCTGTCCGAGGTGTAGTGCAGGCGGGCAATAAAACAGCCCGGCTGTCGCGATGGCAGAATGGACACGGGAGAATCTGCAATTCCGGGCCCGGACTCACACTTTCCAGATTCCGAACTGTACAAAGATTTCACTTCTAATGCATACGATTCGCTAATTCAGAATGATCAAAAGTTAGTGTTTCAGTTGGTAATAAAAAAATATACTTCAAATTGGTAAGACTGACACATAAATTGATTTTCTGTTATTGACAGTGACATTTGAAAATTTAAATTAATAAAAATCATTGCTTACTCACGGAGCAATAATCTATAGCTATTTACATAACAAGTGCGCGAATGGTGCAAATGACGTCTTTGTGCATGAGTTTTGTACAATGCTTTTTGTACGAGTAAAAATTATTATTATTTATAGGGTGGCTAGCACAGTGGTATGAAGTCGGCCTGTGGATCCTGAGAACCCTGGTACCCTAGATTCGATTCCCACAGGCGACAAACGATTTTCATAATTTCAAAAGCTACCCCTGACGAAATTAATTTTGTATGCTTTGGAACGGCACAAATTAGATCTGAAAATGACTAAAATTGTCTCAAAACTATCGATAGCTATGAATTTGAAACAAAATTAAACAAATTTTTGACGTTAAATCTGTTAAAACTAGCAGAATAAATTCATTATTTATTAATTCATTTACTTTGTTTCAATTTCATGCCTATCGATAGTTTTGAGGCGATTTTCGTCATTTTCAAAGCTAATTTGTATTGTTACAAAGTATGTAAAATTATTTTTTTTTTATTGGTTCATATGCAGAGTTCTATGCCCTAAAACTTTAATTCCAAGTTTTTTTGTTTAAAATATTTAGGGAAGCAGGAAATTACAAAATTATAATTTACATGTTAAAGTCCTGGTCGCCATCCTAGTTAAAATCCAGGGGGGGCAAGCGCCCCTGCTTGCTCTCCCCTGCGGACGCCCATGGAAACACTGAGTTATGATCACTCTGTAATTCTCTTTATTTTAAATTTCCGGAGAGTTTTTTTTAATATCCTGAGTATTCAATTAACAAGCGAGAAAAATCATTATTTCCGAATAATATAAGCAAACAAGAAGAATAAGTTTAAAATTCCAATTCTCTTATGAAAACAAATCAGCAAACTGTCTGCAAACAAACAAAAACAAAACCTAACAGAAATAAAAAAGCACTCTTGAAAATTAATGATTCTATTATCCAAACTCCAGAGTAAACACTGACATCAAGCTGATATTGCGTCGTTGGATAAACCCAACGGGCAACAAAATATCAGGAGCTGGAGCTGCAAAGGTGCTTTGCGATGCTTTCGCAGGTTTACGTCGTGTTCCGAACCCCAGGGGATCACGGGAAGGGGTTAGCTGAGCACGGCCGCCCGCTACAATTCCTACATTGTTATGAAGGACATAAAACATAATAAAAATTCGCGCTGACCCGAAAGACAGTTGACCGGAGAATGGAAGAGCGAGAACCCAACGCCTGCCGGGATACTGGGTGCTGTCAGCGATTTATGACGTTGAATGTATCGCCCACAGACCTCCAGGAATAGAGACAGCGAATTTTACCAATATTAACTTTCATATTTTTTACCATAACGAACTTAAATCTAGGGAAATAACTAAGCTTAAGCACAAAACTATTTTTATGCACAACCGGGCTTAAACACAAGAAATAATTTCGATGGATACAAAAATAAAATGACAATTTTTGTTTATTGGAAATACTTGATTTTGCAAAATGTCATTTTGACATATAACCTATTTATATATTTTAATCTTTTGAACATATAATTAAATGTTATTTTGCTGTGCATAAAATATTGTATGGTCCATGGGTAAAATTAGCGTTTCTGATCTTGAGCATGTTATTAACCCTCGGCGCTTTGCGTCTCGTGCTAAAAATCATGCCACGGCCCTGTTTTCACCCATGAAATACTTCATTGTATGTCACGTGTCTGCGTTTTAACCAATCCTATCATTATTATACTGAGAATAAAGCTCTGGTGATTATTTCCGAGAATAATCTCTGTAGGTGCTTTTGTTTGTGACAAATGATAGATAGTTGTCAAATAATTATTTAAAACTGTCAATGCGTCAAGTAAATTGTGTGAAAAACAATAGATTTAGTTCCATATTAGTTACAGAAATACACCAACAAATTTTGGAAATAACTTCCAAGAATACATTAATAAGTAATCAATCGATATGAACCCAGTTCGAAATCTTTTAAGTTGGATGAATCGACCTCAACAGCTAAGTCAAAAAGTAATCTAATTAAATATAACTCGAGAGTTGGATAAATTAGAAAATAATTCTTCAGTATCTTTCTCAAAGTTGTTGCCATTTGGCAATAGCCACTCAAGCCCTATGGCTTTCGTGACTATTGCCTGACAACAAGTTTGAGAAAGATACTGGAGAAATATTTTCTAATTTATCGAACTCTCGAGTTATATTATTACTGAAAATTATATTTTCTTTTAGGATAGTGAAAAATGTATATGTATACTTCGTTAAGAAAGTGTCCTACCTCCTTTAGATGTTTTATATCTCTCGTCCTCAGTTTGGAAAATAAAGTGGCATCTTCGGAAATATCTGGTTTTCTTCTCTTAATAAATAAATAACTAGAACTACGGCCATTTTGTTTAGTAAAAATGTGTCCCTTAGTTCAGTTTCCTTAAAAAAAAAACAGACTTTAGGAAATTTGTTTAAAATCGATTTCTCTCCCTCGCCATCTCTCCAGTGGTAGATCTATGATCAGTTTCGCTCCAGGCGTCAACAGAACCGAATCTAGTGCTCCAAGCTCTTGCTAGCAACCCCATGTTTTATGTACTGAACTTTTTATAGTTAGCGCTGCATCCATTCCCCTTTTGAGCATTCATATAAGTTCGAATTTTATTTTTAAAGTTATCACATGCCCGAAGACACACATCCAACTAACCGTGCCCGGAGTATTCGAACTCTCGGTCCCGGAGCGCATATGCACTGAATGCAAGCAACTTTGTGGAGTACGTGTAGCCCAGGGCGGGATAGGAATGCACGTGGCAACGATGTAAGGATCATCATAATGATGCCAATGGACACTGGATTAGATGGCTGTGAGTCAGCGATGTGTCAGCGTTTTGTATAAAAGATGCTGCTTATTTTTAAAGATTGTAGACTGTTTTATACTTGCTACAAAAGAACCAAGGACGGATCCACGGAGGGGGGCGTGGAGACCATGCCCCCCCTTTGGCTTATTAATTATGTGTTATTTTTATTCGAGTTTAATTTATTTATTTGTTACTCTGCACAATAGGAAGTAAATCCCAATTACAGTACAGGGAGCCTACAGCTTATAGTGGAATCCGAACCACTCAGACACAATCGTATTTTTGGATATAAGTAGAAGTCAGTGAGATTTGAACGCACGACCTGTTGCTTGCTAATTAAGAAATGCAAGTTTTACCTCGCTTTTATCCACTGAGCTACGATTGCCTTTAATAATAATTTTTATAGAAATAAAATCGCTGAAAAACTTTGTAATACTCTGAAACAACTCTGAAAACCTTTCAAAATTTGGATTGTCAGACATTTTCCGAGTTTTTCAGACTGTTTAAAATTTAAAAACTATGAACAGAATGCAGAATACATACAAATTGGTATAGATTCCACACAAAAATTACGGAATTGTTTGTCAGAATTATATGTTTTCCTTAAAAAAAAGGAAAATGAACCCCTCTCTTGAAAATTTTCTAGTTCCACCCTTCAGAAAACCCATTTATAAGATCCTACTTTACTTATTTAATAGGAAAGCCTCAATTGCAAGTCGGGAAACATTACTTTCTCCAACTATCCATTAAAATAATTTGTACTTGCAAATGATATATTTCACGCTGTTAAAATGTTTTACACCATTTTATACAGTATCATATATCAATTTGATAATTAAACACGAATTTCTTTGACATAAACATTTTTTATAGTCCTCGAATTTCATTATAGACCGTGGACTATAATGAAACGTTAAAGAAAATTGTATGGAGTAGTGACTCAGTGGTATTGAGTGGATCCTAAGAACCCTGGTTCGATCTCCACAGCCGACAAACATTTTCATCAATTTAAAATTATCCCTATGGCTCCCCTACCACTAATATCCTTGGAGGCCGTGATTTGACGGCAGGTACCCGCGCATAAATATATCACTTACCGAAATCAGAGTGCCACACCCAGTAATGGATAAAAGGCGTGATGATATATTTATTTATTTATTTTAAACAAAACTGTCATAAACCGTTTTTGGTAAGATGACGTTTTTTCTTAAAACTTTTATATAAATATGAAATCAATTCAATAAATGTATTAAATATTCAAAGATTATTTCAAGGGTTCATGTTACCCCCCATACGATGAGATATAATGCAAAGTTTTATAGGAATATATGTTTGTAAGTACAGAGTTTCATCCTTAGGAATTCCTAGGATATATACAAAAATTCCTTGTTTCAAAACCAGGGTAAACTGACTAAATAATTAGTGAAATAATTACAAAAGCATTACAAGAATGTTGCTCAATTTTGATTAATAAGTCGATATATTGGGGTTAATATTGAAAGAGGTCATTAGATCAATTATGTTACTATTATTATTGTAATTCTATACAACACATGAATATTTATATTTATGGGGTGGCTAGCTCAGTGGTATGAAGTCGGCCTGTGGATCCTGAGAACCCTGGTTCGATTCCCACAGACGAGAAACAATTTTCATAATTTCAAAAAGCTACCCCTGTGGCTCTTCCACCACTAACATCTTTGGGAGCCGTGATTTGACGACTGGTAACCGCACTTCACGCGTAAAATATATCACTTACCGAGATCTGCTTCGGCAGAGTGCCACACTCAGTACTGGGTAGAAGGCGTGATGATATATTTTTTTTATTTTTATACATGAATATTTAAAATAATATATCATTGCCGCAAAATTCCGCTTGCATATAATTTTTACTTATTAATAAGCATTTAGTGAAGCTGTCATTCATCCTGCATGCATTCTCTCCCCCCCTCCCTGTCTCTCATCCCTCTCATAAGCAGGGCAGGAATGTCATACCTATCTCTGTACTGTTCATGTCCACGCCACACAATGGTGTTAATAGCTAATGAATTTTGGGGTTGGATTAACCTGACGACCTGTCGTGCCATACTTGGTAAGCGGATTTACCTGAATTCACTGCAGGATAATACAGCATATGTAACTTACTCTCAATGCATAGACATTGCATTGCGTCACCACTAGTTAAGAATTTACAAGAATTATGCTGGGTTGCAAGAAAAAATAAAGAGCTCCATAGTTAAAGAATTGTTTATCTAGCAACAGTATCGATTTTCTGAAATTTATTGAACCGTTAGTTGATAATGAACCGATAAAACTTTTATGCAACCTAGCATTACTATGATAATAAATTTAATGGAGTAATGGCTCAGCGGTATCCGAGTCGGCCTGTGGATCCTAAGAACCCTGGTTCGATCGCCACAGCCCACAAAACATTTTCACCAATTTAAAATTACCACTGTGGTTCCTCCACCACTAACATCTTTGGGGGCCGTGATTTGACGGCTGGTAACCGCACTTCACGCGCATAAATATATCATTTACCGAGATCTGCTTCGGCAGAGTGCCACACCCAGTAATAGGTAAAAGGCGTGATGATATATTTATTTATGCAATCTCCCTCCCTTCTTTAGCAATTTCTAAAATAAATATAAATATATCATCACGCCTTCTACCCATTACTGGGTGTAGCAATCTGCTGAAGCAGGTCTCGGTAAGTGATATATTTTGCGCGTGAAGTGTGGTTACCAGCCGTCAAATCACAGCCTTCAAAGATGTTAGTGATGGGGGAAGTTTTCAAATGGTGAAAATTGTTTGTCGCCTGTGGGAATTGAACCAGGGTTCCACAGGCAATTTATATTTCTTAATAACAACTTTTCATTATATCTTCCAATAGAGAAGAGGTAATATGTTTAAATTACATGAAACATGCTCTCTTACTGATTGTGATTTCATTCTATATAAGTATAAACACATTGTTTTCATGTAGGTAGAGTTATCAGCTATCGCTGTTGATGTGAGGGATGTAATAGGCCAGTAGGGGAGTTCAGGGGGTAAGAGGGGACATAGAATCGTTGTTGTTTCCATTTCGGGGCAGATCGAGAGTTGTTTGCCAAACCAGAGTGGCAATTTACGGCTCAAATGAGGCTGGATGTGTATGTACGCGTTGTCCGAAATTAGAATGACATTGTCACACGGAATAGGCAAGCTACAATGTGTAGAGACAACGCTAGATATGGGATTGTGGATGCCGTGTGCAGGACCGTAGCAGGAAATTTATTTTCATAAGGAAGTACTTACAGATTTCAATAATTGTGGGTGTTTTCTGCATCTTTCGAAAGAAATGTGAATAAATGTATGTCGCTAAAAATATCTCTGTTCTTGTTCAAATATCCTCAGTTAAATAATAATTATTTAATAACCGCACTTTACGAGCATAAATATATCACTTACTGACATTTGCTTCGGCAGAGTGCCACACTCAGTAATGGGTAAAAGGCGTGATAAATTTTGAAGAAATAAATTAGCAATTTAAATAAATAAATAAATATATCATCACGCCTTTTACTCATTACTGGGTGTTAGATTTGGGAACGGGTGGCAACTATAGATGTCGCCGATGTGAATGCGTCGATTTTAAGGGTGGTTGTTGATCCCTACACCAGTCCACTTTCAAAGCTTTTGTCACCAATGACCAACCAGCAATAATTTTTTTGTCAGGTATTCATCGTGAACAAGTAGTAATATGTTACACGACACCATAAAAATTGCCTACTTTGACCGGTTTTGTCGCGCATGCGTCACCGGCCAAAACTTCTGTCTACCATTTCTATTACTTAATTATATCAAAGTCTATAATTTAAACTGAAAATTCGTCTGTAAAATATATGTCAACAACCACTCTTAAAATCGGCGCATTCACATCGGCGACATCTATAGTTTCCACCCGTCCCCAAATCTAATTATATTTTTTTCATGTTTATCATGATATGATCTATTAAAAAATCCATTTCTGTCACTGAAAAAAATGAGACATAATTTTGCAAAATGCAAAATCCACTCTAATAAAATAAATATATCATCACGCCTTCTACCCATTAGGGGCTGGCACTCTGCCAAAGCAGTGCCTTCACCAGCCGTCAAATCACGGGCCCCAAAGATGTTAGTAGTGAGAGAGCCGCAGTGGTAGTTTTTAAATTGGTGAAAATTGTTTGTCTCCTGTGGGAATCGAACCAGGGTTCTCAGGATCCACAGGCTGACTTGATACCTCTAAGCTAGCCACCCCATAAACAATTAAGTTACAATATTAAATGTCACGAGTGGTTTAACAAATAGAAGCAAGTGATGTAAATATGACAGAACAACCCCTCTATCTTGTACTTCGTACATTCTAATTTAGATAACACCCTTTGGCATGCGTGTAACCCCATAAATCCAACTTGTTATAATTCTCCCGCAGACATGCAACACGGTTTTTCTTGACTTGAAATCAAATGTAACAAACAACTCTGTTTTCTGTAATCGGCACGATGGCACGAATGACCGACTCCGAGTGAAACATCACAGCATTCGAACCCGAGATGCGCTGTCGGCTGTCGGCCAGTTGGTTTATGGCAGTGCAGATCGCTGGAACTCGTACACAACATAATCATTAGCGTATACGGCCTACGGTATTGTTGGAATAATTGCGCGTTGGCACGGAATACGACTATTATTTCTTTTCAACACTATCTTCACCGACACCGATTCTAGGTTGCTGTTGTTGGGGAATTCAGGATTCAGGGTTTCTTTGGTTGGTGCTACTGAGGTTCTTTACTTTTTTATTTGTTTTCTAAAAGAGGGTGCATAAATAAATGTGATTCAGACTCAAAAGAAACAATGTATATATCAACAAACTTTGAAGTACCATTTTTATTTGAAAAGTATTTGAAATAAATATAAATATATCATCACGCCTTTTATCCATTATTGAGTGTGGCATTCTGCCGAGACAGATCTCGGTAAATGATATATTTATGCGCGTGAAGTGCGAAAACCAGTAGTCAAATCACGTCCTTCAAAGATATTAGAGGTGGGGGAGCGACAGGAGTAATTTTAATGTGGTAAAAAAGTTTCTCGGCTTTGAGAATCGAACCAGGGTTCTCAGGATCCACAGGCCGACTCGATATCACCGAGCCACCTACCCCATAAAATTTAAATAAAATAAAAATAAATAAATATATCATCACGCCTTCTACCCATTACTGAGTGTGGCCCTCTGCCTAAGCAGATCTTGGTAAGTGATATATTTTGCGCGTGAAGTGCGGTTACCAGTCGTCAAATCACGGTCCACAAAGATGTTAGTGGTGGAGGAGCGACAGGGGTAGCTTTTGAAATTAAGAAAATTGTTTACCGCCTGTGGGAATCGAACCAGGGTTCTCAGGATCCACAGGCCGACTCGATACCACTGAGCCACCTACCCCATAAAATTTAGTATCAACTAAATGAAAAAATGTTATAATTATTTCGTTATTCTCTATGTTATGACGTATTCCATTATTATTATTATTATTTTCATATATTTGTTTCACAATACATTAATAGTAATTTCAAATTTCTAACATTTTATGAATTGTTGATACACTTGGAATTGATTTATTATTAAATATGAAACATAAATTTAGTTCTAATAATAAAAGTTTTGTTTTGTTTAATTTTATTTTATTTATAAAATAGATTGACTTTTATAAACTTCAAATATTGACTCATGAAAAACTAAACTATTACAATATAACAGAAATTTTTAAATTTATTTTTAAAGTTGTAGATTAACCAGACACGTAAAAAAATTTAAAAACAATTTTTAATTTTAGACATCTTTGATCTTTTGTCGTTTTCCCCGTAAAATGAACAGGAGGGTAGGAAATTACATAAAACTAATATCTCATTTTTAATTTTTATTTTCACCCTTATAAAGCACACTTTTAACAATATTCTCTCATTCGTAGTCTAGTGGAGTTAAATTTTAAATTTATTAAGCAAGACCCCTATTTATATAAAAAATATGATTGTATCTGAGTGGTTTGGATTCAGAAATGGTTTTGTTATTAGATTATGTCATAATAAACATGAAATAAAATTTGATTTGGGAACGGGTGGCAACTATATATGGCGCCGATGTGAATGCGCCGATTTTAAGGGTGGTTGTTGACATATTTTTTACAAACTAATTTTCAGTTTAAATTATAAACCGGTCAAATTAGACAATTTTTATGTTGTCGACGATGAATACATGACAAAAAAAATATTGACAGAAATTATTGCTGGTTACTCATTGCTGACAGGAGCTCTGAAAGTCGGCCTGTGGATGGTTTGAGTCCCACAGCCGGCAAACATTTTCACCAATTTAAAATTACCCCTATAGCTTCCCCACGACTAATATCTTTGGGGGTTATGACTTGACGGCTGGTAACCGTACTTCATGGGTATAAATGTATCACTTATCGAGATTTGCTTCGGCAGAATGCCACATCTAGTAATGGGTAAAAAGGCGTGATTTATTTTATAAATTTAACTTTAAAATTATTGTTGTCATATGACAAAAATTGAAATTAACTTGAGTGACTGTTTGTAAAAGAAGAAGAAGAAGTGATATCATTACCCTTAGTAAATCTATCAGGTATGCCATAATAATAACCCATTCCCCCTCATCTTGAGCTGGAAGTGAAATCAGAATCAGATCCATTTCCTTCCCCACTCTATCTCTGATTAAAACACAATATCAACAAGGCATTGGCGCTACAATAACAAATAACAACTAGAAGCGAGCGGCAGGGAAACACGAAACACGAAGCATGAAGCACGAAGCACCAGCAAATTGAATGATTCATACGAGCCGTGTAGACTCGCCGAAATAAATTCACGATATCTCAAATTTACATTAATACTCGGTTCCGCTATAATTTACGGCCGGGTTTAATTGTGTAGTGTACGGGGATAAGGGTGGGGGAGGGACATCGTGCCGGCCTCGCGTAAATCAGAAGCCGACGGTAGATATGCGCGGAAAATAACGCGAACTGCTCTGCTGGAAGGAAAGACACTGAAGATTTTAATAAATATATCAGTTTTCCTTTAAACTACAAAAATCGTAGAATATTCGTAAGACAACCCCCTTTCCTTAAGAAAAATTAGTCGCGCCGTAGAGAATCCGATAATAGTATTCTGGCGATAATTTTCTAAGTGAAGAGTTTGCAACAAGATGGAGGTAGCTCTATTTTTTTAACAAAATGGAGGTACAAGAATGATGTAAATATCTTTTCCTACAACTGTGCGATTTCTTTGTTATTACCTAACTATTATTGCCTTGATTACGTATGGAAAGTAGACAAATGCGGACCAAGTGCATTTCTGTAAGCAAAGTAATTTGTACTTTACGCAATTGTCAAAAGAAAATATGAAAATTTCGCGCCAAGTTCGGAATTTCATATTTTAGGCTGCGGGATGGCTAGCACAGTGGTATTAAGTCGGCCTGTGGATCCTGAGGTCCCTGGTTCGATTCCCACAGGCGACAAATTTTCATAATTTGAAAAAGCTATCCCTGTGGCTCCTCCACCACTAATATCTTTGGGGGCCGTGATTTGACGACTGGTAACCGCACTTCACGCGCAAAATATATCACTTACCGAGATCTGCTTTAGCAGAGTGCCACACTCAGTAATGGGTAGAAGGCGTGATGATATATTTATTATTTTATAAACATAACCTTAAACTGCAGTATATCTAATCTGTACACATCACATTGAGCAGACAAGAAGTCAAGTATATCATTATTCAATATGATAATTAATAAAAAGAACCGAACAAAGTAAAACATATCGATAAATGTTTTTATTTAAAGAGTAAGTGAAATACATAATATTGATTGTTTGTGTATAGTAATAACACGTTATTACAGTTGCTTATATTGACATAATTTGTAGTGGAAACTGTTATACTATCTAAAAAACATTGATTTCTTCCGTATCTGTTCATATTATTAACAGTAATATTATTGACAACAATTTCGGAGGTTTTAGAAGTATCAGCAGCAGGTTGATTGTCATTGTCAAAAATAGATCCAACAATTACCTTTGGAGGTGTATATGATAAAGAAGAATCACTCATTGTAGTATTCCAATCTAGACGATTTTGAAGAATTAACTTGAAACTAGTGTAATATCATTAAAATTTTATAAATTCTGATAATATTTTAGTGGTTTTCTAAATCGCACAGTTGTAGGAAAAATGGTATTTATAACACGTGCTGAAAAAGGTTACGTGCTCGTGCAGATTTCCGTTAAATTCTGCACTTGCACGTAACAAGCCTTTTTCGGCACTTGTTATGAAAACAACTATTGTTTATAACATAGTACATATCTCCAGAATTTATACTTGACAAAAGACAGTGATTCCATTGTTGGAAATAGAATACTTTATGGTGCAATCCGGGGGCTGCAGATATTCAATATTTACCCTTGACGATTTTCATTTTTTTTTAGGGCAAAATTGAATAAACAGTTGTATTACACTCGCGGTTTAAATAATTATTATGTACGAGTAGTAAAAATACAGCGTCTGGTGTTGGCTGTAGATCCTAATTAAAATTCCAGCATTTCCCTCACGTTCCGGGCAACCTTGACTTCGTCACTTCCGCCAAAAAGTCTTACAAAACCGCTCTAAGTCTCGTGAAGCCGCTCGGCAGACTTGGCGCCATCATAATCTGATTGTCTTCCGCCTGAATTTCTATCAGACTTCGACGTTCGTTCGTTCGTTCGTTCGTTCGTTGAACGTCGAACCTTCGTTCTCCATCGAAGCTTCGCTATAGGTAATGCCGGTTTAAGTCAATTAGAACACCGTCTCGGGAGTCACGTGACCCAACTAGCCAATAGCATCGCCGGGTTGTTCCAATTCCGGGCGCGCACTCCACACGGAAGTATCCGCGATGAACGAGCCTTCGGTTTTTTCATTTTGGAAGGCTTGCGCTGCGGAAGAACGGATGCGATATGTAGAAATCGATAATTACGTGACTCTTACGTGCTATAGATGTGCTGACATCTCATAGCGATGTGGACTACTTCTTCGAACTATATTTCGATTATATCATCCCTTGTATTATTGCATTCGTCGACGAGGTACATTCTCAATTTATTATATAGATGATAAGTTATTAATTAATAGTTTTAGTCGCAAATACTTCAAATAAAATTGTACGAATTAAATATTTTATGGGGTAGGTGAGTCAGTGATATCGAGTCGGCCTGCGGATTTGAGAACCCGAGTTCAATTCCGACAGTAGACAAACAATTTTTCACAACATTAAAACTATATGATGTGGGGAATGGCTCAGTGGTATCGTGTTGGCCCGTGGATCCTGAGAACCCTGGTTCGATCCCTTTAGTCGACAAACATTTTCACCAATTTAAAATTATCCCTCTGGCTCCTTCACCACTAACAACTTTGGGGGACGTGATTTGACGGCTGGTAATTGCACTTCACGCGCATAAATATATCACTTACCAAGATCTACTCCGGCAGAATGCCACACCCAGTAATGGGTAAAAGGCGTGATGATATATTTACTTTATTGATTTATTTATAAAACTGTATAGCTTCCTCCTCACTAAAATCCTTGGAGGCCGTGAACTAACAGATAATCGTACTTCACGCGCATAAATATATCACTTACCGAGATCTGCTACGGCAGAGAGTCAAACCCAATAATGGGTAAAAGGCGTGATGATATATTGATCTGTTTTATATATTTTATATCATGTAAAAGATATAACTATTTTACACGATCGTTCTTTTTTAAAAATATTTATTGATAGGACTTCTAAGACAGTAAATTATATTTACAAATTACTTACCGATCGGGAGGAAGTAAAATAAATAAATATAAATAAATATATCATCACGCGTTTTACCCACTACTGGATGTGGGCACTCTGCCGAAGCAGATCTCGTTAAGTGATATATTTATGCGCGTGAAATGTGGTTACCAGCCGTTAAATCACGGCCCTCAAAGATTTTAGTAGAGGGGAAGCCACAGAGGTAATTTTAATGTGGTGAAAATGTTTATCGACCTTGGGAATTGAACCAGGGTTCTCAGGATCCACAGGCCGACACGATACCACTGAGCTGCCTACCTCATCGGAAGGAAGTAGGTAATAATAATAAATGCATCATGGGAGAAAGTGAGACATTTCTTTGTTAGTTCGTAGGCTACTACTACTTTTTTGCCTCTTACAAAAATTGAAAAAATAGTATCTCTTTTATTACAAAACGTTTATTAAGGTTTTTTTTACTTATTTCGCCTTCTTTTGTCCTGCAGTATAAACTATTAAAAAAAAAACGGAAGACCAAAAACATCCTGTTTAATATGATTTACAGAAATGAATGTACATATGTATGTGTAGTTTGTACTGATGTAGAGAACACATAAGGTTCTCCGATACTGAGTTAATCAATGCATGTCAGCGTAATGTGTTTGATTAAATCATTATTGTTCCATTATGTGTAGCACTTGCAGTTCGACAAGATTGAACTATTGTTAATCATATTGATATGTAGCAATATGTGGATAGTTATGTAATCAATGTATAACTGACGTTATTAACGCCTATTATGTACTTAGCGCCTACACTAACTTCAAGATTATATACATTGTTTCAGAGAATAAATTTGCATTAAGATAATAGTATATTGCCTAACTAGTAGGAAAAGTGATAAAATGATATAGCGAAATTTTTTTTACTACTTAAACAGAAAGTTAAACTTTCAGAAAAAAATTTAAAATTTAGATAAAATTTATTATTGTCTTGAGCAATTATGTCGTTGTTTTGCCGTTGACATAAGTGTAGAGTGACTTTCTTTTGGGGTAGCTAGCTCAGTGGTATGAAGTCGACCTGTGGATCCTGAGAACCCTGGTTCGATTCCCACAGGCGACAAACAATTTTCATAATTTCAAAAACTACCCCTGTGGCTCCTCTACCACTAACATCTTTGGGGGCCGTGATTTGACGTTTGGTAACCGCACTTCGCGCGCAAAATATATCACTTACCGAGATCTGCTTCGGCAGAGTGCCACACCCTGTAATGGGTAGTAGGCGTGATGGTATATTTATTTATTATTTTTATTTTACTTTCTTTTGGTAGGGAAGAAAAGTTTTCTTTCTTCCCTAGGGATGAAAAATATTACTTTGTTCTCTCATTTAAGGGATACAATTTTTCTTCCTCGTAGGGCCATGAATTTGCTATTTACATAACAAGTGCGCGAAGACATACTTTGCAGATGAGCGCAATTTTAAATCACGAGCGAAGCGAGTGCTTTAATTTGCGTGAATGGTGCAAATGACGTCTTCGTGCACGAGTTTTGTACAATTCTTTTTGTAACGAGCAAAAATTATATAACCGATAGTGAGAAAAGTTATTAAATTTAAAGTGTGAATTTATATTGACAGTTAAGTATGCCATGAATTGACATTTGTTATTTGAAAACAAATTCTTTATTTTTTCTTGTAAAGCTTGTTAGAATATTTCTGATTGATGGCGTTATAAGCTAATGTCTCTTTTTCTATTATAAATTCCGTAAAATGTGTGTATATAAATACAATTAGCTTTTTAACAGTCAAACTTTGGAACCATAAAAATGGGTGTTTTTTCAATTACTTTGCGAAATCAACTTTCCATCGGTTTCCAAGATAATGTAAACCTTATTATGTATGATGCGAGTGTAAAAAAGTTTTTCCTGTCTGTTTAATTCTTAGTACTAGGTCAAAATAGTAATTTCTGTACTGTATCACATCTAAAAAGTTTCATTTTTCATCCTTTCATATGATAATTAATTTATTGTAGATCAATAAATAAATATACCTAATGAAAAAGAACGAAATTTTTGGTGGAGGTGCCGGAAAACTAAATACTTTGACAATTGAGTAATTTATCCAGTAAATATTTACAATAACAACAAAGTCAACATCTGCTGTCATATTACCACCCCCAATCAAGGGATAAAATCAGGGGCAGGCAAGATTAGGATCGATAGGCCATTGCATTATATGAAATTAATTTCGTTAGCGAGACCGCGTACAACACACCGAACGCGGCTTCGTGATTCGAAAGTGATCCATCACGTGAACGTTAATTAACTGTGCTCCCTACCCCACCCCTAGTAACGCACGCCCCTGAACCAGACTAGGTAAATTACTGTTTCCATCTGTTGATTATTTTCGAACCCACCAAATAATATTAATTTGTTCGATGAAATAATATATTTTGCTAAGGGATATCCAAATATTTAGGTGATTATTTTGCCAGTTTTAGTTTCATCAGTTTAATTAATTTGACGTCATTTAAAACAATGTTTACCATTAATTATTTCAATATATACAGGATGTTAAATAAGTAAGGATTATTGATATTATCTCCTGAAATAATCATTTAATCTAAATAATTAAAAAATGGTTCGTGAGTATATGATTGCCGATATTTTGGTAAGATCAGATATTTTTTATCGATAGTCATTCTTTCTTAGTGAAGAGGACGACATTTTTTTTTAAATGACATGCTATAATTTTTTGTTCCCATTCGAAAGACTAATATTTTCTCTATACAAACAAATCAGAACAAATTATATGAGAAAAATCGTATTGAATAAATATAATTGTACTGATTTTACTGGAAATATATTTTATGTGCCATAGTGAAAAAATAAATAAATTCTCGAGAAAATAAACAGCTGTCTCTACTGTTTCTTTTTATTTTATCACTAGTAGTGGCGTACCTGCGGGGGAGGGGGATGCGGTCCGCACCGGGCGGCACTTATTTTGATTCGGCATTTTTTATATTTAGTTTTAGTTGTAAAAAACAACTTCGAATATTTTTCTTCATCGTCAAGGCAATGTAGGGTTCAAAATATTATCTCGAAAAATTCCTTTATTACTGCCTAATTTAAATATGCGATCCAATGGTAAAAAAGCTCCCCACCTATAGTTTGTCTTAATTACAATTATTTATTTATGTTTATTAATTTAATGGGGTAATGGCTCAGTGGTTTCGAGTTGGCCTGTGGATCCTAAGGACCCCGGTTCG
The DNA here is from genome assembly GCA_911728475.2 of Pterostichus madidus. Classification (NCBI taxonomy): domain Eukaryota; kingdom Metazoa; phylum Arthropoda; class Insecta; order Coleoptera; family Carabidae; genus Pterostichus; species Pterostichus madidus. The sequence goes on from OU452304.1 coordinate 685,435, forward strand.
GTTCCCACGGACGACAAACAATTTTCATCATTTTAAAAACTACCCTTGTGGTTCCCTCACCACTAACATTTTTGGCGGCCGTGATTTGACAACTGGTAAGATCTGCTTCGGCAGAGTACCACACCCAGTAATAGGTAGAAGGCGTGATGATATATTTATTTTATTTTTATAGATTTTTCTCAATTTTGTTCAAATAAAGTATTATTATTTTTTGTATTGGGATAAACAAAATAGAGCATGCCAGGTTTCAAAACAGTGTTTTTAGAAAAACACGCTTCAAACAAAAACTATGAACAAAATTTTCTACCAGTCATATTTCAAATATTTTTCAATACTCAACGATCATTTTACGAGATAATTTTAAATAACTCTCCATGTTCTAAATAATAAAAGGAAAAACATACATGTTAACGTTTTAATTAATGAATTAATTAACCATATAAATATTTTAAAATGAAGTCTGGAACAAACACAAACAGCAGAAACATCTAACCATGTCTATTGCACAAGCAAACATAATAATGACATGTTTACACAGATTATGTAATTAAATCAGTAGTTGAACTCTGCACGCAGCAGGGGAATTGTAAATGTAGAACACGCATAGTGCGTGCCACCACCATACGTGGAGGACGAAGCCTGATTATCTTAAGCAAACACACGTGGTGCCTTCAGACGCGTCGGTGGAGCTGAAACTGGAAGCTACTCACAAACAACAAACACCAGGATATGTTTTCAATCTCCTCTGGATACCTTTTAACTAGACTATCATACATGGTAAAAATGAACAGTAAATTTAGATGATTAAGTGTTTAGAATGTATGTCGAAATTGGGGAAATTAAACGCTAGAAATTAAGACTACTTAATTAGTCTTTACAATTAACAACATACATACACAGCATTACGCTATAAAATAAGAAAAAAGGAAAAAAAATCCAACATTTGTTAAAGTTCCACAGCACATTTGAATCAACTTATTAGGTCATCATCAAAAACTGGTCAGTTCATCTTCAACCATAGACGCGTTTCGCTCTTTAGGAGCTCATCAGTATGGTGTGACCAACTATTCAGCTAAACCAACTTGGGGCTAGTGAACTATGGTGCTACGTTAGCTGAACTGACAGATATTAATATTAATACTAATGAAGGTATCATGACATGAGAGCTACGGAGAACCATGCAGTGCCATCTACCGACAAAAGTCGCGAACAATTTATCTTTGTATTATTACGCTGTATCTCATGAAATGGGGTTGTACAAGTCCTTGAAACATTTACTGAACATTTATTTTTTTCTTAGATTCATGACTAGGAATATTCGGTTTTAGCTATCTGGATAGTTCGAATAACCGAACAGTACGAATAGTTCAAATATTCAAATAGATAATGAGACCGAAAAATCAAATAAAAATAATGTACCAATAATTCGGACTACGCTAAAAGTTTGAGAACAAGTCAATTCGGACACGAGGAATTCAATGCCGTTGAGCACATTTTCATATCTGGTTTAGTTTTTAAGATGTAGCCTCCGGAAAAGTTAAATTTTCCATAAAAATTACCTCATCATATTTTGGACTTTCCTGAGGCTATATCTCAAAAACTAAACAAGATATGAAGATGCGCTCAACGACAATTAATTTCTCATGCTTCAATTGACTTGTAAACGTATTTTTAGCATTTTGTATTTTTCGAAAAGTTTTCACGAAAATTTTCTCATCGAATAGTTTTTGAATAATATCTCAAAAAGTAGAAGATATATGCACTTAGAGATTTTATCGTTGGATTCAGCGGGTCAAAATACATATGTATGTAAATTTTCGTTACAATATTCGTACGAGGAAGAATTTTAAAGCAAACAGTCTTAAATTGGCCTAAAATCGAAAAAAATCCAAGGGGTACCCCTTAAGAAATTTTCAAAAAATAAAAATCGCTAAGAATTTGTTTATAAGTCAATTCGAACACGAGGAATTCAATGCCGTTGACCGAATTTTCATATCTTGAATAGTTTTTAAGATATAGCCTAAAAAAAAGCACAATTTTCCAAAAAAAAATTGCCTTATCATATTTTCGACTTTCCCGAGCCTATATCTCAAAAACTAAACAAGATATGAAGATGCACTCAACGGTATTGAATTTCTCGTGCTTCAATTGACTTGTAAACAAATTTTCAGCATTTTAAATTTTTCAAAAAGTTTACACCAACATTTTCTCATTGAGCAGTTTTTGAACAATATCTCAAAAACTAGAAGACATATGTACTTGGGGATTCAACCATTGGTTTCAGCGGGTCAAAATACGTATGTATGTAAATTTTTGTTACAATATTCGTACGAGGAAGAATTTTAAAGCAAACATTCTGAAATTGGCCTAAAATCGAAAAAAATCCAAGGGGTACCCCTTAAAAAAATTGCAAAATATAAAAATCGCGAAAAATTTGTTTATAAGGCAATTCGAATACGAGGAATTCAATTCCGTTGAGAGAATTTTCATATCTTGTTTAGTTTTTAAGATATAGCCTCCAGAAAAGTAAAATTTTCCATAAAAATTACCTCATCATATTTTCGACTTTTCCGAGCCTATATATCAAAAACTAAACAAGATATGACGATGCGCTCAACGATATTGAATTTCTCGTGCTTCAATTGAATTGTAAACAAATTTTCAGCATTTTAAATTTTTCAAAAAGTTTTCACCAAAATTTTCTCATCGAGCAGTTTTAGAACAATATCTCAAAAACTAGAAGACATATATACTTGGGGATTTAACCATTGGATTCAGCGGGTCAAAATACGTATGTATGTAAATTTTTGTTACAATATTCGTACGAGGAAGAGTTTTAAAGCAAACAGTCTGAAATTGGCCTAAAATCGAAAAAAATCCAAGGGGTACCCCTTAAAAAAATTGCAAAATATAAAAATCGCTAAAAATTTGCTTATAAGTCAATTCGGACACGAGGAATTCAATGCCGTTGACAGAATTTTCATATCTAGTTCAGTTTGTAAGATATATCCTCTTTCGGATACACGAGCAAATATCCGATTGTGATCGTAAGAAAAAGCACTATTCAGTCGTGCTTTCAAATTGCGCTTATGTAAAAAGTATGTCTTCGGAATTCGTTATGTAAATAGCTATTTCACGATTATTTAAAATTATTTTTGACAGTTTCTGTTTTTAAAATTCGCATGAAAATGTTGACAGTGTTCATGCATCCATGGATACAGTCTTACTTTATCTTTCAGTTAGCGATAAAATCTTATCACCGCTCGACGAGTGGCAAATGTCAACTTTCTGTACTCAATTGAAAATGTCTTGCAGTACTTTCTCCTTGGTTATAGAAAAAGTACTATTTTTCTAAGTGGTCGCGAAAAACAATAATAAATGTTGATGAAGCAAAAGTGGTAGAATGTTTATCCAAGATTTTTTGAGAGTTCGTGGTACCCAATTTGACAAGAGGTATTCTATAGTGTACTATTTAATTAGATAACCAAATAGTGATCTGTTTAGCACAGAGAAAGATTCATCTTTCTCGTAGATCGTAGCTAAAGGAAGAAGTCTTTTAAGAGCTCAATACTCAGAACTCGTCGCACTGGTGGTGACAGATATTGAGTCGCTGCATTGTAAATGCGGAAATCTGTCTTACCGACTGAGAATCGAACACGAGTATAATGCGCCCGCCGCATATTTTGTTGTGTCGGAACAAGTCCGCCTGTCGCCCGATGATAACTTCGATTTGAAAATGGAAAAATTATGCAATGGAAATGGAAATGCTCAGACCGAGAGGAACAATTTCACTGCGAAGATCTGGATCTGGATTTCTGGAACATATCACCAAAATTCCTTAAGTATGACAACAGTATTTATGGAGTAAAGAGATTTATTTATTTGTTTAAAGATCTTTAAACGGATTCCACTATTTATAAAATAAAAATAAATAAATATATCATCACGCCTTTTACTCATTACTGGGTGTGGCACTCTTCCGAAGCAGATCTCGGTAAGTGATATATTTATGCGGTTACCAGCTATCAAATCACGGCCCCCAAAGATGTTAGTGGTGGGAGAGCCACATGGGTAATTTTAAATTGGTGAAAATGTTTTGTCGGCTATGGTGATCGAACTATTTATAATATTGTTATACTGTTATCCAGGACCGGATTAACACTATGAGGGGCCCTAAGCACAATAGATTTTGCCCTTATATTTTCAAATGACAGTCTGTATTTATGTTTTATTTATAATTTGTGTGGCATGACACCGGTTGTAATGAAAATAAAACGTTATTTTTCAAGAAGTGACAGTGGCATAAATTACAGTGATGGTGATAAATATTTGAATTGATCGAATATGGCTTTTTGAAATACAGAAAACCCATAATATGAGAATTACATGAAGGAGACGGTGCATTTTTATAGTGACAGAAAATTGAAATTGAGATTAAGCAAACATGTGATCATCAGACAACCAGTTTTTGAATGTTACTGATAGATTTGATATTACTCTCAATATGTTATTTCGAGTTATAAAAAGAATGATATCTTTTTTAAAACAAGAAGTTATGTTTTTTTATACTACATGACAATAATATGAAAGAAGATAGTTGCATTATAGTAGTTACATCTCTTGAGAGCATCGCGAACTATTTTAGAAATTTGTGTTCTAGTTAAACAGTTCTAATAATAGAACCGAACTATTAGTAACTAGTTCGGAAACAGTAACGCAATAAATGAATACAACTTAATTGATGTATCAGCCTTTTGGATTGTACTGGAACTACTTAGAAGAGATTCAAAATTCGTAGTTATTTTCCTATATTTTAAACCAACATTATACAATAAGGTATGTGTAGATATGCTCAATGATTTTTTAATAATTACAACTAAACGTGAGCATATCTAAACTTCGCATAATTTGTCAATTAATATCACTGCAATTAAATAAGGTTAGGTACACTATTGATACACATTAATTGCACAATTTGTAACCTACAAGAACCTGAAAACCTCTACCTTTTTCTTCTTGCTTGCCCAATTTACAATATGTTAAGAAACCAGTACTTAAAATTTTATAATATTAAAAACTTAGTGCCATCAAATTTTTTCATGATTTTATTATATAAGTGTATTATTAAGTTTATATGTAATCTCATTATTTGCCAATCTTTTGTACAAGATTTGTAAAAATCTAAAAACAAAATAAACTTCATCTATCTATCTATCTCTAGTTCGGAAACAGAATCAGTTTAGGATTTTGAGCTGGAACAAACATTATGTATTTATAATTTTTGTTTCCAAGCGGATCATCCCTCCAAAACCTTCGAAGACCAGTGGTCTAGAGACCTTCACTGATTATAACTATATTTATTATTGGTGAATAAGTGCGTATATGGAAGAAGGCAGAAGGTTTAGTTTCAGGTGCTTGGGTTACTATTTCAGTTGTCCTATAAATATAATTTGTAAATATTGGATATTTTGAATAATTGATTGGTAGAAACGACTGGGAATTGAAAAATATAAAAGCAAAAGTGCGACGCTAAAAGTCGAGCGGTACCCGAAGTCTCCCGAGACAACGGAACTGAAACTTTCTACAAGCTACAGAAGTGTGCATATAAATTCCTCACGATTTTTAAAGAATCTTCCTCATATTTTTCTTTCTGTCAGCTATATCTTTCATAATTTGCTTACAGAATTTATTTCAAAAGATATTGACACTTCTGCAATCTATACTACTTAAGATAAAACTAACTTGCCCCTAATTCATATCCTGAAGTTATTGAAAAACTACTGATATTTTTGAAACAAGGTATTACATATTATTATTATTGTATAAAACATATTACGTATTGCACATATTTTTGAGGTTAAAGAAAAAAAGTAGTATTATAAATAAAAGGAAACAATAAATATATCATCACGTCTTCTACCCATTACTGGGTGTGGCATTCTGCCGTAGCAGATCTCGGTAAGTGATATATTTTGCACGTGAAGTCAAATCACGGCCGCCAAAGATGCTAGCAGAGGGAGAGCCACAGGGGTAGTTTTAACGTGGTGAACATTATTTGTCGGTTGTGGGAATCGAACCCAGGTTCTCAAATTCAAGGGCCGACTCAATACCACGTCGCCACCAACCTCAAATAAATAAAAATAAATATGGACACATAATATTTATGTGCAAATATAGGATGTTGTTAGGATGTTTTTAAAGTAAATACTTAACAATTGATGATATCAAATTAAAGTATAGAGTGAAAATTTGTGATATCGTCAGGATTTGTACCTGGGTCATAGTCTATGTTCCAATTGAGCTATGGTTGCCATGTGAATCCAATTTTCCATTCTTTCTTGAGAGTATCACACTATATAAATAAATAAATATATCATCACGTCTTTTACCCATTACTGGGTGTGGCACTCTGCCGAAGCAGATCTCGGTAAGTGATATATTTTGCGCGTGAAATGCGGTTACCAGTCGTCAAATCACAGCCCCCAAAGATGTTAGTGGTAGAGGAGCCACAGGGATAACTTTTTAAAATTATGAAAATTGTTTGTCGCCTGTGGGAATCGAACCAGGGTTCACACTATATAATCTATAATAATCCAATTTGTCGTCTATACTTCAGTAATTTTGTATTGCATTTGAACTAGAAAATGTTGAAAAAATCATAAATGAAATAAGCAAAAATAAAACTGGCTATTTATTGTTTTCTTAAGATTGTCGTGTTTAAACGAAACAAAAATTAACTGAGGACATAAATCACTATATTTACAAATATGTAGAATTTCTTTAAAGTTGCTAATATTATATTTTGACGTTTGTTTTATATTGTTTAATTTTGATTGAAATGTTACACGTTTGAGATAGATATTTATTTTTCTTTATTAATCTAAAAAAAATATTTTCCATTATTATTTTTTAGTAATAATATAACAAAACAATGAGAATAAATTGCAAATAATTTGAACCCTTAGGATGTGTAAAAGAAACTAGGTAGTTATTTTCTAATTTATTGAACTAACACATTTAATTTAAACAGAGTAATTTTACTTACGCGTTAACAATTTTAAATAGTATATTACGTACTATGAATTGTAATTGACAGTTTTTAGGTCGAGAATGTAGTTTGGAAAATCAAGGCCCGAAGGGTGGAGATTTTCTAAATATTCGCGACCTAAAAAAATCACTTACAGTTCGAGATTAGTAAGCTATTTTTTACAATACTTGCATAGATAGAAGAAAAGGAAAAATAGGTTTCCAAATTAATAGGTGTCAAATTGTCAAAATAAACAGGACCTTGATCTATAATATTTACTTACTGTCCACGGTGGATGGTAAGTAAATATTATAGTCCTAATGTAACTATATAAACCAACTGTGCAATAAAAGTTGCACTTACTGTGTTTAAATTATCATTAATAGATAACTTACAGTACAAGTATTGTAAAATAATTATTACATAACTACATTACATAACTACCTACATACATATATCTGACATTTGTCAAACAAACTAAAGCTACAAATATTATTCTCTTAATCTCAAGAGTTTTATTCTCTTTGATTATAAATTGCCCAAAGTTACTAGAATAAAAAATTGTTTCAGACTAAAAGTATTTTAATGAAAATCGAGATATATATCCGACAATGAACCAAATTTGTAAAGAATATTAATGATATAATAATTGGTTAAGATGCACAAACATGATAAAGCACATTAGATTAATTTTGAAACTATAAAAAATAATTACATACATTTATTGTTTTTAAATTACACTAACTTGAAAAATATGTACAATACTATCATGTTGTTTCAAAAAGCTCAGCTTCTGATGCAAAACATTTTTAATATCGTCTAAGAAGCTAAACGCAATTCCTGCTCCATCTTCCCACGCGTGTCTATTTTAAACGACGCTCACATATCTTCCACGGTAGCAAGGACGCGCTATGCTGATTACGCGTCGCGACGTAACATCCGTTACTCTGTCAGCAGGAACTCAACGGAGTTCCTCCTGCTGATGCTGTTATAGCAGGACTGAAGCGTGGACAATGAGGACTCGATGAAAGTGTATCGTCTGTCGATGTATTGTCTCTTGTGACAGAAGGATGCTGTGGTCCCGATTGCCAAAACATTTTTTGCGCCTCTGTCCAAGGTTGACAGTTTTACATACTTTCAAATCGTTCGGACACCTTGTATTTACCGAACGCTGTTTTGTAAAAACTAGGAACTTTTGTAATGGTAGTATTAGCATTACTGACTGTTAATGTCAGTGAATGCTTGAAGGTTAGAAAGAGATCGTATGTTCAAATCTCGTTGACTTCAATTTATATCAAAAAATCCGATTGTGTCTGAGTGGCTCGGATTCCACTACAAGCTACTGTAATTGGGATTAAGTTCCTGTTGTGCAGAGTAACAGATTAATAAATAAATCATAAAATAAAATAAATAAATATATCATCACGCCTTCTACCCATTACTGGATGTGGCACTCTGCCGAAGCAGATCTCGGTAAGTGATATATTTTGCGCGTGAAGTGCGGTTACCAGTCGTCAAATCGCGGCCCTCAAAGATGTTAGTGGTGGACGAGCCACAGGGGTAATTTTTGCAATTATGAAAATAAATAAATAATAAATCATGCTGTTTGAAAATGATTTTTATGGCAATTAAATTTATGCTGTATGGAATAAAGTAACATAAAATAGTATATAACGTACCATGAACATAACAGTTTTTTGGTCAAGGATGTAGTTTGGGAAATCGTGGCTCGAAAGGTCGACATTTCCTAAACATTCGCGACCTAAAAAAATCACTTACAGTTCGACGTTAGTAAACTATCTTTTACAATACTTGCACAAATAGAAGGAAAAGAAAAATAGGTTTCAAAATTGACAGCTGTCAGATTGTTATCAAAATAACTAGTACCTTGATATGTAATATTTACTTACTGTACACGCTGGACAGTAAGTTAATATTAAAGTCCTGATATAACCATGGAAACCACTGTGCAATAAAAGTTCCTCATATTGTATTTAAATTTTATCATTAATAGGTAACTTACAGTACTAGTATTGTAAAAATTATATTTCTTGTAAAAGCGACATACAAAAATAGAAAACTTAATAGTTGCATTTTTTTCCTTCAGCGCTTTTCTTGTGGTAGATATCTACGTGGCTGCCTTCTCAAAACCGCGAAATATTTCATGCACCTAGAGTTTCAGAGTCGCGAGCGTCACGATCGTCAAGATGCCAGTGTCGCGTGACACGTGACATGATGACGCCCTGCATGATGTGACGCGTACGCAGACGTCTTTATAGACGCATCAAGTGATGCCATCTGTAGCGTTGATGTTCACCTAAAATGTAAAAGATTTTCTTTTAGCTTCCGTGAAACCCATCTACGTGTATGTAAGGATTTTTTTTGGCTGAATTTACGTTCCAGTGAGTTTTTGGTTTATAAAAGGATTTTGTGCTGGTGTATACCTCTCAAAATGACGAAAGATCAAAGAGAAATATCACAGGAAGTTTCATTGCCATAAAATATTTATAAATAAATACAGGAAATGGATTAGGCACTAACATTATTTTAGCATGGAACTTCAATTCACTTTACTTCGTGAGATCAATTTCTGCACGAAATGGCGTCCAACTGATTGTTCCTAGAATCACATGACTGAAAATGGATTATTTATGTATTTATTCATTTGTTATTCTGGACAACAGGAACTTATAATGTATTCAAATTAAAAATAAATGGTACTGTGTACGCGACCGGTTTAACATGCTCAGCTTTTTCATTCGTAATACAGTAATTTGTTAAATGATGAAGTATAATATTAATTTATAGAACAAATTAACAAATTAGATATATATATATATATATATATATACATATATTATTTATGGGGTAGTGGATCAGTGGTATTCGAGTCGGCCTGTGGATCCTAAGAACCCCGGTTCGATCCCCCCAGCCGACAAAAAATGTTCACCAATTTAAAATTACCCCTGTGGCTCCCCAACCATTAACATCTTTGGGGGTCGTGATTTGACGCGCATAAATATAATCACTTACCGAGATCTGCTTCGGGACTTTCTGTAAAGGTTTCAAATAATTTAAGAAAATGTATACTTTCTTTACGGACTGTACAGGGACTGTCAAATAGGGTCGTTGATTTCCACCGAAGTTTGAATATCTGAACGTTCGAACATTCGAATGTTTTGAACTTCGTCAGAAAAACTTCGAAGCTTCGAATTTATGAATTTTTGAATTTTTCGAAGCTTCGAATTCTCGATTTTTTGCCACTGAATTAACGCCATCTGTCATCACCAAACACGTTCACACATACTTCGCGAAAAGTCGGCCACGAATTAAATAATAAACTCGGCGAAGTATCCTGCAAAAACTCTGCAAGTTTAGGCGTCTTAATTAAGACATCTATTCTCTTACCGCCCATCTAAATGCTAAGGACTTTTAGTAAAACGTTTTAAAATGATACTAAAAAGGATACAAAAACGTCTTAATTAAAACGTTTTTGACAGTGTAACGAAATTATAAGTCTAAATTGAATTAATTTGACAAATAATAATAATTAATAATAATTACTTACGAATTAATATAAAACTCTGCAAATGAGTTTATTCTGAAAATAATTCATATCAACATGCCGTGTTCACGTTAGGATCCAGATTCACAATTCGAATAATTCGAAAATTCATAAATTCGAAATATTCCAAAATTCGAAAATTCGAAAATTCGGAATATTCAAAAGTTCGAAAGTTCGAACCCTAAATTCGAAGGTTCAATAAATCCGAACAATCGAGGTCTCGAATATTCGAAAAATCAACAACCCTACTGTAAAATACTGTCAATGATAGTACGACATTTTATATAACTGTAAGAAGGAGTAAAAATCCATCCAGTGGATTACTGAGTTACTTTTCATTGGTACAAATGCCAATACAAGATTGCATTTGAACCAAATGCTGTAAACAAAAATTAGTAAATAAAAAATGAGTGATAATCTCATAAAAATGTGTTGCCGGGCAAATAAAATTTCCTCCTCCGCAAAAAGGGTAGTTTAAGCTAATAAAAGATGGTAAATGGCAAATAACGATGAATTTTTGATGCACCAAAACCAGCAAAACCACAATCTAACAAAAAGCAAATGTTTATTCTTCCATCTGCGACGCTGTTCATTGTAATCCAGAGCGCAAACGAGACGCGAGATAGAGCCTGGAGAGCCGGACCACGACGCCGGGCGCCGCCACGCGAGATTAGAATGGCCCGGAAACGACGCAATGTGGAGAATGAGCGCGGTAAACATGAAAGTTTAATAAAATCACATGTTTCCGGGCCGTTGTGTACTTCGTAGGCGGTTCGTTGACTGCCCATCATTGTGTTGATACGCAACTTCAATAATATAAGTGCAACATCAGAATCTGCTTTGATTTTTTACAACTCTTTGTGTATTTATTTATTTATTTGTTACTCTATACCAGTGGATTTTAAACTGTGGTTCGTGATCCCTCGAGGGTGTCGTCGGATGCTAGCTACAAATTTTAAAAAGCATGTTTCTAAGGATCCATCCAGTTGCTCGCTTTCGCCTGAATTACTTAAAAGAAAAATATCAATTAGAAAGTTTGATAGCAATCTTAAGGTAGTACTAGCGTGAATTTTTTTTTGCAGATCTGAATGAAATTTGGCGTACGTAAACATTGGATAGTCATACGCATCCTGTTAAAATATGAAACACATTCATCGTCTGTGAACAAATATATTAGCTTGTAAAGTTGAGTTCTTATACACGGGGCTTATGGCGTTCATCATTCAGAATCGCACATATTTGGTTTGTGTACCTCTAAAATTTTGCAGTTTCATTTGAAAAACTAGTATGATGTTCTAGAACTATCCATGTATATTGTATCAGAAGGAGAAAGTTTTTTATCGTTTAGTAATGGATATATAGCCATGCAAAGCCTTGTTTTTAACGAAAAATTAAGAATCCCAATTTATAATGGCAACACTACACGGTGGTATGGTATTTGAAAATTCACTAGACCAATAATCTGTTAACAATTCATGATATTCAAATAACTCAATTGATAATTCGTTCGCCTCGACAAAATATTATTCATTTAAAGAAAATTGATTATAAATCAGAGAAGATCAAATCAGAGAAGATCAAATCAGAGAATTTATTACAAGCTTGCTAGTAATTCCTAAGAAACACTACCACATATCTAAATGAGAAAAAAATTTCCTTGCTTAACTTCTGAAATCGTGGTTCTATGTTTGTAATGTATATTATTAAATCAGCATTTTATAAACTGCAATTTTGATCACATTAAAAGTAAGGGAGTAGCGAAAGAATTTATTTGTGATATTTGCATTCAAGAAGAGTTTAAAAACCGCTGTTCTACACTATAGTGGTTTTTAAACACGATATAGGATAGGTAGCTAGGGGTATCGAGTCGGCCTATGGATCCTGAGAACCTTGGTTCGATTCCCATTGGCGACAAACATTTCCACTACATTAATACTACTCCTGTGGCTCCCTTTCCATTAACATCTTTGGGGGCCGTGATTTGACGGCTGTTAATCGCACTTTATTCGCAAAAATATATCACTTACCGAGATCTGATTCGGCGGAGTGCCACACCCAGTAATGGGTAAAAGATATATTTTTTTATTTATTTTATTAGTTTTGTACATATTTTTGGAGGCAAATTTTTCTGCAAATAATGATGGAAATTAATTTAAAATTTTAATTTCAATCTCTCAAACCCGACTGAAAAGAATGTAATAATTTAAAACACAGTTCTTTTGCAACTGTAGTGATATATGCCTCATTAAACTTTTATTTTTATTATTATAATAATTGTCAAGTTCAAATAGAATAAAAATTTATTAATGCATATTTGTAAATATAATAAATTAGTTTTTATTACCTTCCTCTCAACTATTATAAATAAATTAAACAAAATCGTTTCCTTAATCCGTTGATTTAAATTTTAACTGAAGAAAAGTATTCGTGCCTTTGTAGAAAATTATGCTCAATTCAAAAATGAAGAAGCCAACTCTATATCTAATATAGTTTTCTGATAACCACTTATGAAAGTAATCATAAACTACTACGGAAAGTTGAAAATAACATACACTGATATGTTAGTGTAACGCACACTTCTAACATATCAGGTGAAGTTGCACTAATTGACAACAGATGGCGTTACGATAAAATAAAATAATAAAATAAATGAAAATAATTTATATTATTATTTAAATCGAAGTTTTGGCTGATTTTCCACCACATTTGTACAGATAAATCTTATTTTTAAAATTAATAATTACTTATTTACTAATATTTTAGCAATATTTAATATTTTGACATTATGGTTAGTACAATTGGTATCACCACACCTAACCTCAAATGTCAAACGTCAACGCTTACCTTCAAAAACGCATCAGCTGTCAAAGAGTAACAACATTGCTCTTGTAAATTTTTTTAGAAATATTTTGTGATCGTCTGAAAAATAGTGTACTCGCTCGAAAGTGTGGTAACTGTGCTCGTGTACTTAAATCACTCAGCGCTACGCGTCTCGTTATTCAATTTGTACACTCGCACGTTATCTTACACTGTCTATGCTTCTTATGTAATATATTATTTTGACTTATATCTTTGTGTAACCATTGGATAAAACAACTTCTTACAGTGAAATATAAACGTGGAATAATATAAAAGAGTAGTACATTAGATTCTTTATAGTCTTAACTTTTATAACAATTTTAAGTAGTTTCTAAAGTAATGCATTTAAATTTCCGGCTGTATTAAAATTTTACGACAAACATACGTTCAGTAAATGAGATAAAAATATTTTTTAATTACTTCCGGAATGAGTGTCCAAATATTAAAATTAATTTCAATATTGAAAATAAACAATTGTTTTAAAATAACAAATTTAATCACCTTGATTTAACCAAATAATACATTAAAATTAATAGTGCAAATTCATAAAATTATGCAATCGTTACTAACGTCACATATTGACAAACAAACAGTTTATGTACAACTAATTATGAGTGCAGTTACGATTAAACAACAAATAATACTGTTTTTAAAATTCGATTAATTTGAAACAACAAATTTGCTTTTTATAAACTACATACAATCATATCAAGTTGTACATGGCAACTGCGATTAATAAAAGCATCAGAACGTCAGCTATTTTCAAATATTTGCCATCATATATTTCCTTCTGTCAAACTTTTCTCAAAAAAAATTAGAGAAAAAAATCTTTGAATAAAAGTTATGGAAAAATACATTTCGTAGCACTTTTATTTCAAGCATAAGATAATCAGAAGACTTTTACTACACAAAATATAAGCTAGTCACTTATACATATGCTTTAAAAAAGTAACATCGACTACGAAAGCCGGCAGTACGGCAGCGTAAAAACTGCGGCTCGGTGTGCCCGGTAGGCCCAGGTCCGATTTGGGCTGTAGCGCCATTGAAGAAGAAATATTGATTAAATTAAACGGTTTTAGAAAAAATAGTATACATGATACGTCAGGAAAGTGTTTTTACTTGACTTAGCGGATTAAAATACTCTGCCTGCGACTTCGTATTTCAAGCAACCGCTTCGTCAAGTAAAATATCACTTTTCTGACTTATTATGTAATATACTATTCCCGGATTCCTGTGGTTGTTGGACTCGCCTACGGCTCATCCCACAATTTCCCATCACCGTTCGGAAATATATTACTTTTCCTACTAGCTACACAATATACTCGTAGCCCAGTGGATAAAAGCGAAGTAAAGCAAGTAGTTTAGCGTTTAAACCTCGCTGACTTCAATTTATATTAAAAAATACGTTTGTTTCTGAGTGGTTCAGCTTCCACTATAAGCTACTGTAATCGGGATTAAGTAACAAATAAATAAATATATAAATATAGTATTGTTTTGTTGATGACCGCGTTGCTTCCATTGTTTTGGCATCTGTGCGGATATCGGGAGGCCAAAGACTCGTTTTCATGTTCTCATCATTTCCGGCTCCCGTTCCCGATCCCGGGTTAATTGATGTAGAGTCCCGTGGTGTATACGCTCGTTATTCTTTTACTACTATTGCAGGCGTTAAATCTTTATGAGTATTTTTAGGGAACCACTTAATGTTTTAGTGTCCAATTACGACTTGATTTACTAATTGTTCTTCTCCTTCCCTTTATTCTGGAACTGTTTCCACGGTAACAAAAATACGAAATTAATGGTCGTGATAGAAAGTTAAGATTGACTATAAATTTTTAGGGTGGATTGATAGCTATAAATATTTGACTCCTGATGGTTTAATAATAAAATGCATGCTGGGGTTTAACTGAACTTCATCGTATTCTATTTTGTTTTTATGAGCGATGTTTTAAATAATATGGCTTTTAATTTAAGGGCTAATAAAGTTTTATATTTATATTTTCATTGTTTTTTTAACTTTAATACTATTATGTAGGGTACTGGAAATATTAATAATAAATAAATATAAATATATCATCACGCCTTTTATCCATTACTGGGTATGGCACTCTGCCGAAAGGAATTTAGATTAGAACTAAAATACAAACAAACCTAAGTAATCCAATTTTTTAAAGATCAACATTTCCGGGGGCTCTATATCAAAAACTAAACGTGATACGAAGTTGCACTCAACGGCATTGAATTCCCCCGTGTCTGAATTGACTTATTATCAAAATTTTAGCTCATTTGAAGCGATTTAAGTTTTTTGACATTTTAAACTATTTTTCCAAGGGGTACCCCTTAGGTTTTTTACGATTTTCATACAATTTGCTCTAAAACTCTTTCTCGTACGATTATTATAATGAAAATTTACATATATATGTATTTTGACCCGCTGAATCCAATGGTTAAATCCCCAAGTGCGCATGCCTTCTAGTTTTTAAGATATTGTCCAAAAACTGTTTAATTTTTGAAAATTTTAAAAGTCGCTGAAAATTAATATACAAGTTAATTGAAGCACGAGAAATTCAATTCCGTTGAGCGCATCTTCATATCTCGTTTAGTTTTTGAAATATGGCCTCGGGAAAGTCGAGAAACTGAGGTGTTGAAATTTTTTGAAAGTTCAACATTTCCGGAGGCTCTATCTCAAAAACTAACCGTGATACGAAGTTGCGCTCAACGGCATTGAATTCCCCGTGTCCGAATTGTCTTATTAGCAAAATTGTAGCTCATTTGAAGCGATTTAAATTTTATGATATTTTTAATTATTTTTTCAAGGGGTACCCCTTAGATTTTTTATGATTTTCAAACAATTTGCTCTAAGACTCTTTCTCGTACGATTATTGTAACGAAAATTTACATACATATGTATTTTGACCCCCTGAATCCAATTGTTAAATCACCAAGTGCGTAGGTCTTCTAGTTTTTAAGATATTGTCCAAAAACTGTTTAGAAAAAATTAAATGACGAAAATTTTTGAAAATTTTAAAAATCGCTGAAAATTTGTAGACAAGTTAATTAAAGCACGAGAACTTCAATGCCGTTGAGCGCATCTTCATATCTCTTTTAGTTTTTGAGATATGGCCTCGGGAAAGTCGAAAAACTGAGGTGCTGAATTTTTTTGAAAGTTCAACACTTCCGTAGACTCTATCTCAAAAACTAAACGTGATACGAAGTTGCGCTCAACAGCATTGAATTTACTTATTAGCTCATTTGAAGCGATAAAAGTTTTTTGAAAATTTAATTATTTTTTTAATTTGCTCCAAAATTCTTTCTCATACGATTATTGTAACGAAACTTTTCCTTCATCATTACATTTTGCTGCTTAATTAATAACTCCAAGAAAGTAAACTTATCAGTACCTGACGTAATAGATTTACGATGTAAATTGTCTAATTCAATGTACTGATACTGTTTGGAAACGAAAGCAAACATATCTAAAATGTGAACGAAGTAACCGCGTCGTCTTTTAGTGTCTATGGGCTGGGCGAATCCGACGGCCATATTTCAAGGAAGAAGAACCGCCGGCATTAACTTCAGACCCGTCCGCGCCATTTACAATAAAATATTTGTAATCGATGAGCGATGAAGCGTCTTATCGTTGTCTTGGCCCGCACGCTGCTAATTGTATTCTTGGGGATGGTTGGCGGAGATTTCGATTAGGTGGTACGCTTTAGCGCTCGCCGGACTCGTTTCTATCACTTGCCATGTGATTTACCGACGCCCGCCGACGCCTGGATGTGGAAAAATACGAGTAAACGGATTGTTGGCATTAGCTTTGATTTAAACACGGATCGATGGACTCTATCTGATCGGGAATATTGCCATTGCCAATCGGAGAAAGTTCACACACTTACAAACGTATTTCTGCCTATATTTATGTAGTTTAATACTGTCTTATGATTTATCTTATCCCAGAAATAGACTAAGATAAAACCATTGTCTTCTAACCAGACTTTAGCTTCAAAAATATCTGCTCACCCTCCTAAAACTGTGCTTTTACAGAAATAAAACTATATTCAAAAAGAACTAAAATTAAATATATAAATAAAATAAATAAATATATCATCACATCCTTTTACCCATTACTGGATGTGGCACTCTGCCGAAGCATATCTCGGTAAGTGATATATTTATGCGCGTGAAGTGCGGATGCCAGTCGCCAAATCACGGCTTCTAAAGATGATAGTGGTGAGTGAGCCACAGGGGTAATTTTAAAATGATGAAAATGTTTGTCGACTGTGGGGACCGAACTAGGGTTCTCAGGATCCACAGGCTGACTCGATACCACTGAGCCATTACCCCAATCTAAACAAATTTAAAAAGTAAATATTAAAAATTAAATATTACTTTACTTAATATTAACTGTTCGATTCCCACAGCCCACAAACAATTTTCACTACATTAATATTACTTCTGTTGCTCCCCCACCAATAACATTTTGGGGGGAGGTATGATTTGACGACTGGTAACTGCACTTCACGCGCAAAAATATATCACATACCGAGATCTGCTTTGGCAGAGTGTCACACCCAGTAATGAGTAAAAGGCATGATGATATATTTATTTATTATTTAATTTCTAATTTATTTTTTAAAAATTCTTTCTAATAAGGGTACTGAAAATAAAGTATATATGATGAAGAAAGTGTTATTCTAGTCTCAGGTGCTTTATATGCCCCACAATAGCTATTTACATAAAAAGTGTGCGAATGGTGCAAATGACGACTTCGTGCACGAGTTTTGCACAATGCTTTTTGTATCGAGCAAAAATTATATAATCGACAATGAGATAATTTATTAAATTTGAAGCGTGAATTTATATTGACAGTTAAGTATGCTATGAATTGACATTTGGTATTTAAAAACAAATTGTTTATTTTTTCTCGTAAAATTTGTTAAAATGTGTTCGTTTGATGACGTTATAAGATAATATCTGTATTTCTTTTATAAATTCCTTAAAATGTGTGTATATACAGGTAAGTACAATTATCGTTTTAATAGTTAGATTTAGAATCATAATAAATGAGTGTTTTTTCAATTACTTTGCACACTAGTGCGCAAAATCGAACTTTCCATCGGTTTCCAAGGTAATGTAAACCTTATTTTGAACGATGCGAGTACAAAAAATAATTTGTATACTTTTCTCTCTGAAAATTGAACAGCACCATCGGGAAGAAATATCTCACTTTCTTCCATTAATATACGAATTCGACAATTTGGAGAACTACCATACATCTATTGTCCATTTTTATAATATAGATATAAATATGGTGTTTCTGGCAGATACAGTTCCTGATTTGTAATTTTTCAATTTTTAATAACATTTGCATAAAAACACGAACCAAAATAATACAATTATAAATGTTCGAAATGGGAGTGGTCGAAATACCAAGTGGCTAAATCCCTCTCTGAATACAGCTTGGTGTCTCATGATCCTAGATTTCAATCGTTAACTCTGGATTAACTAGAAGTGATGATGTACTGATGGGAAACGCGTGATTACTTTGAATCGGAGGGTTAGTTTCGTGAATAAGACTTAGTGGAGATATTACACCCTTATTGCGTACTTAGGGGATAAATACGGGGATGTGTGAATCAGATAGGAAGATCTAGAATGCTTATTTATTCACATTGACAAATCTTAAACTCATGATCAATTTAAGTATTTGCAAGACGACTCCATGACATACCAATCAACATCTCAGAAGCTTTCTTCAATGAACAGGGACGAGTTGTGCCCCGAACACATGCGGTCAAAATTAAAAACTGCTAAAACTAAAAACCGACTATTATAAATAAATAAATAATAATAACAAGAACTCCCTATATCACTTTAAGGGGTTGAAATTAAATGAAATTAAAATTTAAAGCCAAAAGTTCATATACAAGCTTTCTTTTCTTAGCTTTATACAACGACATCTAATTAATTCAATAATCAAGTACATACATAATCTAGAAAACTAGTCCATGTAAAAAACAACAAAAACGTATTAGGGTTCAAATAACCTTGTAGAAGGACCCGTCTAAATATATATATATATATATATTAAAGAAAAAAGTGTTTCACATAAGATTTTTAATATTGTTACTAGTAAATATAAATAAATCATTACGCCATTTTATTGATTATTTGATTATAAATAAATAATCTGAATAATAGATAAAAAGGTGTAGTATTTTAGGCGTATGTAAATAAATAAACGTTACATTTAATAGTAATAAACACATATCATAAATATAGATTGTATCGATGATAGATATAGTACGCAATATTTTAATATTTCAATACAACAATTGGCTTCCACTCTTTTTAGAACACATTAATTTACTTTGTTTAATTTATAGAAATACATAATAAAAAATTAAACAAATAAAAGTGTAATAAAAGTGTTAATAAATCAAAATTTAACATTAAAAGAAACTAAAAGTTGATTATAAATTAATTCCAGTCAAGCTAATTACTAAACTAAAATGTCAAACAAATATAAATCTATATTTTTATACTATTTACTTAAACGGGCTTATTCAGGAGTTAATCTCTTTTCTAATATGAAATGGTGTGTATTACTAATAGCCTTCTTGCTCCAGCATCATTTAAATGGTAACTATTAATTACTTTATTACCTAATTATTGATTATTATTATCATAAATTATGTTATTGATTTTCACGACTTCCATTTTGATCCAATCAAAACACTAACTGAATGGCAGCCATTTTACATTCCCGGAAAACGCGTTAATAAAAAGGAAAATATTTATTTTATTTAATGTTGACTGATAATACTATGTCCGGAGATTGAACCACTAGTGTTGCTTCCACCTGGCCATTTTATACTTACGAAAAGATCTAATACTCTAGTTTCCGATAAAGGTTAATTTTTATTTTTGAAACAAAGTAATTTCTGTAGACGCTGGTGATGATGATGGTCTGGTTCGGAAAAAGCGTGTCGTGGGTGGTTATTTCAGCCCTGAAGGACTATTCCCATACGCTGTAAGTTTACGAATAAATAAGTTTGGTAACTATATGCATTTCTGTGGAGGCGCTATTTTATCAGACAGATATATTCTTAGTTCTGCTCATTGTATGCTTCTTCAAGATGAAATGGAATTAAATTGCTATAAGGGTAAATACACACGGTAAGTTCATTTAACTGCAAGTTAGATATTTAAATAACCCCAAAGACTTTTCTAAAGCCCGGATTTTTCATCTCCGGATCTTTGTCCCAATAACTATCAGCGAGATAAGTAAAAAAATGTCGCATCGAAATCATAGCGCAAATGGTAGTAATTATATTGAATGTAATTTTCGGATGCGATATGTTTTTAACTAACCTGCCGATAGTTATTGGGAACTTTATCTGGAGCTAAAAAAACCGGCTCTAAGTATAGTGAATGAAAGATTGATGAAATAGTCGTATGTTAGTGAAATAGAAGAAGTAGAAAATTTGTTGCATGATGAACGAAAGATGAGGCGAGCTTGTCTGAAAGAAATTATAAATATTATGTGAGAAGGTAGAACTGTTCGAATTGCAAGATGAATTTGGTGAATGTAGTCAGTGTTCGTGCTACTCCATTTGATTGAACAATGTATGAAATGAATGAATGAAAAATTGGTGTATGTTGATGCAACTGAGGGTGAAAGATTACGTTGACGATTTAAAAATAAATGTAAGGATATGATTGAAAGATAGGACAAGTTTGTATGAATGTAATTATGAATGTAAATAAATATATCATCACGCCTTTTACCCATTACTGAGTATGGCACTCTGCTGAAGCAGATCTTGGTAAATGATATATTTATGCGCGTGAAGTGCGGTTACTAGCCGTCAAATCACGGCACTCAAAGATGTTAGTGGTAGGGGAGCCACAGGGGTAATTTTAATTTGGTGAAAATGTTTGTCGGCTGTAGGGATCGAACCAGGGTTCTCAGGATCCACAGGTCGATTCGATACCACTGAGCCATTACCTCTTTTATGAATGTGGATGAAGAAAAAGTAGTGTGACATGATGTAATTGTTTGGCAAAGATTAGCAGGATGAATGTAATGAATGGGTGTGTCTAACTGAAACTGTGTAGAATTTTATTGCAAATACAAGCGTAGGCTATCGCATCCTTCTTTTCTAATCTTTGTAGATTCGGAGTGAGCGTGAGTAATTTGAGATGTTTTGAGCATATGAAATGTAACTCGAAACAATTTGTACGAAAAGTGTATAGGAGTGATTGAAGGTTATGTGACGAATGAATTTGTATGGAAGGAACTGTGAATGAAGTTGAAGTGAGGGTGGTGTGTTCGGATGAGAATGTTTGACGAGGACTGATTATTCGATGAGTCTGATGAATGCATGTTTTTCGAATGATTTTACGGTTTGTGCTACCCCATTTGATGGGATATAGGCGTGGTGTTATGTATGTATGTAAAAAATACTAGTAAGACGTAAAATATTGTACGCACTTGATGTTTATACACTTCAGGCGATTTACAAACTCTCGACCTTGTAAACATCGCACTCGAAGTGCATAAACATCTTCAAATGACTATTTTAGTTCCAATTCTAAAAATATTGATTAATAATATTACGACTTTAATAAAATGGGGAAATGGCTCAGTGGTATCCGACTCGGACTATGGATCCTAAGAACCCTGGTTCGATCCCCACAGCCGACAAAACATTCTCACCAATTTAAAATTACCCCTGTGGCTCCTCCACCACTAACATCTTTGGGGGCCGTGATTTGACGGCTGGTAACCGCACTTCACGCGCATAAATATATCACTAACCGAGATCTGCTTCGGTAGAGTGCCACACTCAGTAATGGGTAAAAGGCGTGATGATACATTTATTTTTTTAAATAAAATTGAAGTAGACAAAACTAAATAAAATCCTTTTCATAAATATAAAATATATATATATATATATATATATATATATATATATATATATATATATATATATATATATATATATATCATCACGCTTTCTACCCATTACTGGGTGTGGCTCTCTGGCGAAGCAGATCTCGGTAAGTGATATATTTATGCGTGTGTAGTGCGGTTACCACTCATCAAATCACGGCCCCCAAAGATGCTAGTGGTGGAGGAGCCACAGGGGTAATTTTAATTTGGTGAAAATGTTTGTCGGATCGAACCAGGGTTCTTAGGATCCACTGGCCGACTCGGATACCACTGAGCCATTACCCCATTTTCATAAATGGTCTTATAAATTATTTAAAAGAAAAACATTACAAATAAAAGTGGTAGAAAAAGTTCATCTGAGACATAATTAAATATAATTTTAGCTCTGAAGATATGAAGCATACAGTAGTAGCAGTAGTTGGAACACACAAACTAGACGGGCACAGCGGTGAAGAATACCCCATTGAAAGCTACATGTACCATAGTGAATTCAGCTTCAAATTAGGAATAAACGACATTAGTCTTCTAAGAACCGCCCATGAAATAAAGTTCACAAAAAACGTCAAAGCAATAGCCCTATTCAACAAAGAAGTTCCGGTAGGCTCCTTGGTAGTTGTAGCAGGCTGGGGACTCACATCATTCCCAGGCACGCCATCCAGCACTTTAAAATTCATAGATTTGAGGACAATCAGTTATGAAAACTGCGCAAAAGACTGGAAGAAAGTCTACAGAAGTCAAATCTGCACTTTTACTACTGCGGGCGAAGGAGTTTGTACTTCTGATTCTGGTGGGCCACTGGTTTACAAAGGGGAATTGGTAGGGCTGGTATCCTTTGGAAAACCTTGTGCTATTGGCTACCCAGATGTTTTCACCAATGTTACGCATATGCACAAATGGATTTATTATAATATGAAATGTTTAAGTGAACCAGAGCTACTAGATAAACTATTAGTATAATTTTTCTGGAAGAATGTATAGAAGCTAGATAAATAGATGCAATCAGAATTAGTTTCTAATTAATTTTGACGTTAAGCATCGCATATTATTAAACTGTTCTTTCTTTCACTAGGTAGTGAAAACAAAAATTCTTCTGGAAAATAGTCGAGGGTAATACTACATGATGTTTAGGTCGTAACGCACAAACTTTTATTTACAAAAACATGGTTGCTTGATTGTTTTCGATGCCACCTGCATCATCCTCAAGAATTGTCATAAGTGGCATCGAAACTGATCGAGTTGATGTAATAAATATGGTAA
Organism: Pterostichus madidus; assembly: GCA_911728475.2. Classification (NCBI taxonomy): domain Eukaryota; kingdom Metazoa; phylum Arthropoda; class Insecta; order Coleoptera; family Carabidae; genus Pterostichus; species Pterostichus madidus. The sequence goes on from OU452304.1 coordinate 709,099, forward strand.
AACTCCAGTATAACCTCTTATCTTATTTTGATATTTTGCAAAAAGATGGCAGTGTATAGGGACGTTCGTGTTTCCAGTTATTCTAAAACAACCTGACCTAACCGAACCTGACGATTAGAACTATCCATTGTTTTAGAACCGGTCGTATTATGTAAAATTTCAAATGCGTCAAAGTACTGTCAATCGACAAGAGGGTATACTGGATTTTATAGATTTTTGTTGACTATTTCCCGAAAGAACTTTTGTTTTTAATCGCATATTATATGCTGTCAAATGTTTCTAAATAATTTTACAAGGCAATCTTTATTTTTGAAGCATTTTTCTGCGAAATAAATTATAAATATGACAACGAAAAATATATCAAATGTTTTATCAAAACTATGTTTATATTATAAATATTATTCAAGCAATTCTATGTCTTAGGTACTAGTATAATAAGATACAAGATCCCTATCTATCTAATAAACATATAACTATTAATTAATGATTGAATAAGTTGGTTAAGATTCGTTAGTTCTCGTTGTAGTCATGACGCTCTCAGTATTTCGGCGATCGGTGAACAATAACTTGGCTTTTATTTTGTGTATAATTATTGCATTTTTGCTGTGATTTTTTGGACAGTTTTAATGTGTTTCTTCGCGGAGTGTTGTGTTTGTGTGAACGCTATTTTGGTTTTCATCAGAATTTCGTACTGGATATCATATGAACTTAAAACGTCTTTGATAAGAAAGGTTAGTTACAATAATTTGTTGAAATATTTATTAATTCTTTGGTTACTAAAAGATAGCTCATTTGTCAGATATATGAAAAAAATATAGTATCAATAAGTAAAAAGATATTATTAGTATCAGTATTATGCAACAGTTAAAAAAACTATTGTTTTAAAGTTCAATAAAATGAGTTTATGTATGGCATTTAAAAACAAGTTTTTTATACTATAAAATAAATAAATATATCATCACGCCTTTTACCGATTACTGGGTGTGGCACTCTGCTGAAGCAAATCTCGGTAAGTGATATATTTTGCGCGTGAAGTATGGTTACTAGTCGTCGTATCACGGTTCTCAAGGATATTAGTGGAGGAGGAACTACAGGTCATCTTAGGTCATGGAGAGGCTCTCGGGTACATAAAATTTGGGGTCCTTTTAAAAAAGTTTTCAAAACAAAGCGAATGAAAACATCAGTATGTAGTTTTATTTAGTGACTTTATTGGTTATTATGGTTAGCTTTATACAAATCAAATATAAGTAAAATGATTACTACTTGTATTTTAAGAATTGGGCTTACGTTTCTTCCGGGATTTCTGTTGTGCAAAATCTTCTATCATGTCCTGAAAGTTCTTTTAAATATTTTAAAGTTATTTTAACATTTGTAAAAATTTTATAGGATTTATAAAGAAATTTTAAGACATGTATTTTTCTTTTTAGATTTAGTAAAATTTTGTTCACTGTTTAAAAATTATTTTGAAATCTGGTTTTCGATTTACATTTAAATTAATAAAATTAACGGCAATTCTTAGCAAAATTGTATTAAAAATTGAGCTCCTCTATTTTGAGGTCCCTATCAAGCCGGGGGTCCTGGGCTCGTGCCTCATGTGCCCTTATGGTAAAGACGGCACTGGACACAGGGGTAGTTATAATGTGGGGAAAATTGTTTGTAGGCTGTGGGAATCGAACCAGGTTTCTCAAATCCACAGGCCGACTCGATACCACTGAGTCACCTACCGCATGTTTAAATAATCAAATATAAATATATTTATATTGTATTATATTGAATTTCCTATATTGCATAAATCATTTCACCACCCGGTATATCATTTTAGTTAGCCAATCAATATCAAGACCAAATACATCCAATATAAACAATCGTAGTGCAGTAGATAAACTTGAATTATAAGCTGACTTCAACTTATACATATAAAAATACAATTGTGTCTGAGTGGTTCGAATTCCACTATAAGCTACTGTAATTGGGATTAAAACTCCAGTATACCCTCTTGTCGACTGATAGTATTTTGACGCATTTGAAATTTTACATAATACGACCGCTTCTAAAACAGTGGATAGTCCTAATCGTAGTGATGGTTTTGTGTGGAGAATAGCTCAGGTTCGGTTAGGTTTGGTCAGGTTGTTTTAGAGTTACTGGAAACCCAAATGTCCCTATACACTGCCATCCTTTGGCAAAATATCAAAATAAGGCAAGAAGGTATACTGGAGTGTTGCCGAATTAGGTTCCTGTTATGCAAAATAACATCTATATCATTTTTCATAGCATATGTTTTTTCTTTATATTATTATTTTTATTATGGGGTGGCTTGCTCAGTGGTATGATGTCGGGCTGTGGATCCTGAGAACCCTGGTACCCTAGATTCGATTCCCACAGGCGACAAACAATTTTCATAATTTCAAAAACTACCCCTGTGGCTCCTCCACCACTAACATCTTTGTTGGCCGTGATTTGACGACTGGTAACCGCACTTCACGCGCAAAAATATATCACTTACCGAGATCTGTTTCGGCAGCGTGCCACGCTCAGTAATGGGCAGAAGGCGTGATGATATATTTTATTTTTTATTATTTTTAAACAATCTTATTTAGTAATACGAGTAGAAGAGTGCTGCATTCAATCTAAAACATTCATGAATTCGATCCGGTAATTTCAATCCACTGCATCTTGAAATCCTTCGAATCTAGTGACCTTAGCGTGTCATCCTGCCCCCTGACCGCACTACCGCACTTCCCCTTCCCCTGCAATTCCTGCAGCCACTGTCTTGTCGTGTTGTCTGAGTCCATTGCGCCGGTAATACAAAACGGAACGGTTATTATAATAGCGTTGAACGAATTTACCGGAGTAGTTACACCTGCGGCACATATTACGACACCAGCGCCAGTAGATACGTGACACCGTGTTGGAAATTGGTACTAGAATCGTGAAATAAGGTTGGGAGGTTGAAAAACTAACAGTTAATAACAATTAAATAAAATGAAAACAAATAACTTGAATCAACACGCAAAAAAGCAACTAATATAATAAATAATCTAAACGGAGATCTTATCTCAGTAGTAACTCCCCTAAAAACTAGTAAATTCTTTTCCCCATTCGTGCATTTTGTCTATAAATCCCCGATTGTATGCTGTACCACACACCCTGTCTATACTGCACTTCAAAATTGATTTTGCGAGAGAGGCGTGCAAATCAAATTAGTGTTGATATGAATTTATCGTGGTGGATGCGATCGTCGTTTGTTTAACCCCCACCTACCCCTGGAGCAAGTAATTGAAATCCCGACGAAGAGATGGCTCTGTGAATCATGTGGAGCTTGGTTAAGGTTTAAGCTCTTGGAGAAGTTCATTATTTTTACGTAAATGCATTCCTGAGTGATCTATGGATTTCTGATTTTCTCGGGATTGTAAATATTCTCTTTATTGATTGGCTGAAAGTTCATACTATTAAATATTTCAAGGATGTTTACTTACATCTTAAATCTTAAAAGAGTTTTAGCAAATTCTGAATTCTGGTTTAGCTAAATTAAACTAAACCATATTTTCAAAAAAGTTTAAATACACTCTAATTTAACCTTGTTACCATTTAGTTATTATCTAATATACTATTTTTTTATTATAGTTATAAACAACATTTTTCGTACAACTGTGCCATTTAGTAAATCACTAAAATATTATCAAAATTTATATAATTCTAATGATATTACAAGAGAACGATGTTTTACGGCGTTGCTATGATTTATTTGTAGATTGCTTGTACATTGTTCTACGTTATTTAAAAATATTGCACTAACTTCAAGATAATTTCTTCAAAATCGTCTAGATTGGAATAGTACAGTGAGTGATTCTTCTTTATCATAAACACCTCCAAAGATAATTGAAGCCCCAGATCATGCTATGTTGCACCTATTTTCGACAATGACAATCAACCTGCTGTTGGTACTTCTAAAGCCTCCGAAATTGTTCTCAATAATATTATTGTTAATAATATGAACAGGTACGGAAGAAATCAATGTTTCTTTAGACAGTACAAAAGTTTCCACTTTACATTATGTCAATATAAGCAACTGTAACAACTGTATTAATAATATACACAAACAATAAATATAATGTATTTCACTTACTCCTTAAATAAAACCATTTATCGATATATTTTACTTTGTTCGGTTCTTTTTATTAGTTGTCTACAGATTAGATATACTGCAAATTAAGGTTACGTTTATAAACGTCAAAATATACTACTGCATATTTACTAGCGCTGGTTCACCGTATCTTCCATAAGCGTCTGTGGCCAAAATATAAATTCCCCGCTCGGCGCGAAATTTAAATCGCTCTCAAAAAAACTTTCTTTTGACAGTTACGTAACGAAGCATTTTCCGCACTAGTGTTTCTTTGCTTACAGAAACGCACTTGGTCTGCATTCATCTACTTTCCATACGTAACCAAGGCAATAATAGTTACGTAATAACCAAGAAATCACACAGTTGTAGGAAAAAATATGTATTTTATATTTTTACTAAATTTAAATGTGTTTTTCAAACCTGAATGCTTTTTTGTTTACCTTGACAATGCTTGCCATATTGACAGATGTCACTGCATGCTATCTTTAAATTAAATAAATATTTTAGATATGATCTTAAGATACTGTCCTAAGTGTAGTGTCAAATTGACAAGTAATGAAAACATAATTATTTATAATTCGCGCTCCATTTAGCAAGCCTAAATTCTGTATCAGCCTGTATATAGAGACACAGTACAGTGTGTAGAGTACACTCAAGCTGAGTTTATATATTAATGAGTATAATTTAGCAGTGTATTAAGTGCCGGACAGTAGTGTCTGTGTTGAAATATTTACGGCCATTTAGGCTGGGTAATAACTTAAGTAAAGCCGGTTCTGCACGGGTCTGTCACGCTCACACGGCCTTTATCCGTCTGAGCGTGACGCATTCGCCCGCGCATTCACGCATACGCGCACGCGGCCTCCTAATGACTATTAATATTTGAGAAAGACTGGACCCGGTTGGCCATTGTTGCGTGGCAAACGTCACACGTGTTACGCTCTGGAAGTTTTCTACAGACCTTCAAGAGGACTAGCTTCAGAGCTGCTTTAGTTTATTGTGAAATTCGGATGACTTGATCTCTTTCTCTTCACCGTCGACTCATTTAGTTAATGTCGACGAACATTTGTGTAATTAAGTTTTGTCTGATACTAGTATATTACGTAATAAGTCAGGAAAGTGATATTTTACTTGACGAAACGGTTGTTGGAAATACGAGGCCACAGGCCGATTATTTTACTCCGCTGAGTCAAGTAAAAACACTTTCCTGACGTACTATGTATACTATTTTTTCTGAAACCGTTTAATTTAAACTATATTTAATTTTTGGCACTGCCAGAGTTACTAAAATATTTTATATGCCAGTTGCGTCATCAAAAATTGAATAAATAAAAGAAAATTGAAGTTATATGTCGGAGGGAATTTTGAAGAATTTTATATAAATATTAGATAGCTAACTTACCTGTAGCATGTGAGGCAAGTAATTTGGCGGCAGCCATGTGCAGGGCAGACAAAAATAGAACTTTATTTAAATGTATCATAAGCATTCATGTTTTAAAAGCATATTTAAATTTACTGAAAATGTTAAATAAATATTTTAATAAAGAAATGTAAAGTATGCCTTTAAATAATAATAATAATAACAATAATATAAACATATACACATAAAAGAAACTATATAACTGATTGAATCTAAAATAAATAAAAAAAATCAATATATCATCACGATTTTTACTCATTACTGCCTGTGGCCATGTGCCGTAGCAGATTTCGGTTGCTTTTATTTATTTAAACTAAATATAAAACATAATTTTTCTTGATACAACTAGCCATTAGTTCAAGGGCCAACGTCAAATATATGATCTATTTTTTATGGCAGAAGTTCGTTTTCATATGATAATATATTAAATGAAAATTACATAGAGTAAAGTTGTAAAAATCTAAAATTATTGGAAATTAAGTGATCTACAGATCAATTGTTGACTTAAACTTCTTAAATATAATATATAGAACAATATGCAATGAAAAAAAAATTAGGTCATGCTTACCTAATTTTTTTTCATTCCTGCGGGCAACTTCATCAAGCCATATCTTCAAAACTACAAAAGATATTTGAATTCTGTTTACACCGTTATATTCAGCATATTTTATTTATACTAACAAAATAAAATTAGGTACAAAATTTTGAGCCAAACGACCCTAAAGTCAATCCTGCTGAAAATGTTTGAACAGCTGTATCTATAAATCTATGAGGGATATTGAACCGCGGTTTCCACTGTTCGATTCATCATTATTAACTCTACTTTTTGTTGTAACATTATTCTTTTTTACTAATGGATGCATTGTTGAAATTAATTGATAATATTTATGGTTGAATAATTGTACCTATTTCAATTAAATTGTTATTTTCTTATAATTTTAAGCGACTATTCCGCCTCGAGCTGTAATAATAGTTAATAGGTATAGCTGCTACTCTGTAACAAAGTGTAACAACATCAATTTTGACGTCGAAACCTGATGTAAGTTCCGGGTAACCTCACATTGTTTCCGCTAATTAGTTTATAAATTCATTTCCCGCTTCTGTTGCTGCTTAACTGCTTCTACCTGTATGTTGCGCTGGTATCGTCAATCATAGTGTATGCGTGTTCATAGCCTACGTTCGATAGGGGTGCTAAAGACAGGGTTGAGGACAGGTACTAATTATTTTAACAGAAATATTCATAAATCAATAAATAATATAAATATATCATTACGCCTTTCACCCACTATTAAGTGTGACACTGCGCTTGGAAGATGACATATATATGTGTGTAAAGATAAGATCACGTTATACCCCATTAAATGGGGTAGTACGAACCCCTGCAACATCCACAGAATATCTATTCATGAGATTTATCTAAGAAATAGTCTTCATTAAAATATACTTATCCTGACACGCTTTAACCAGTTTCATGTTCCCTCTATGCCAGTTGTCAAATTACGATTACCTAAAGATGCTAGTAGAGAGAAAGAAAGAGAGAGAGAGAGAGAGAGAAAGAGAGAGATGGGGTAATTTAAAAGTAGTGATAATCAATATTTACAAATTAAAATTACCTCTGTGGCTCCTCATCTACAAATATCTTTGAGGACCGTGAATTGAGGGCAGGTAACCGCACTTCACCCGCATAAATATATCACTTACCGATATCTGTCCTGACAGAGTGCCACACCCAGTAGTGAATGACAGGTGTGATGATATATTTATTTATATAAAAATAAATATATCATCACGCCTTTTACCCATTACTGGGTGTGGCACTCTGCCGAAGCAGATCTCGGTAAGTGATATATTTTGCGCGTGAAGTGCGGTTACCAATCGTCGAATCACGGCCCCCAAAGATGTTAGTGGTGGAAGAGCCACAGGGGTAGCTTTTAAAATGGTGAAAATTGTTTGTCGCCTGTGGGAATCGAAACATTGGTTCTCAGGATCCACAGACCGACTTCATATTTAAAATATTATCAAATAATATATCATTAAAGTAGATCTGCCCCCTGACAATCTTTTACTTTCCGAGACATAGTAGTCTATTCAAACATACATCCCCAACGAAATCATGCATGTACTACCCCAAACACAACGGCCAAATGGAGCGAGAACCATAATAACCGAACAGAATTATTATAACGTACGGGAACAACATTCCCTATCTCTCTCTAGCATTCACACACACACACACAAACCACCAATGATAACTGTTATTTCATGCATTGTGTTCAGAATTAGCTAGACGGCTGTGATGCTGTAGCTGGTCTACTGTTACCCCTGCTGTATCTCCTGCTGGCCAAATGGAAAGCTGCGAAGCTTGCTAGTTTCGTGGTTGGTATTACTGTTGACGGAGATTATAGTATAGTTGGTATTAAGTCATGGGAAGTGATAGAGATTCTTATTATTTTATATTTCATGCAATTAAAAATATACATGGAGTAGGTGGCTTGTATAGACTGTAGATTTGCGAACCCGGGTTCGATTCCCACAGCCGACAAACAATTTTAACCATTTTAAAACTACCCCTATGGCTCCCTCACCACTAACATCTTTGAGGGTCGTAATTTGACGGCTGGTAACTGTACTTCACGCGCAAAATATATCACTTACCGAGATCTGTTTCGGCAGAGTGCCACACCCAGTAATGGGTAGAAGGCGTGATGATATAGGGTGGCTAGCTCAGTGGTATGAAGTCGGCCTGTGGATCCTGAGAACCCTGATTCGATTCCCACAGGCGACAAACAATTTTCACCATTTTAATACTACCTCTGTGGCTCCCTCACCACTAACATTTTTGAGAGCCGTAATTTGACGTCTGATAACCATATTTCACGCATAAAATATATCACTTACCGAGAACTGTTTCGGCAGAGTGCCACACCCAGTAATGGGTAGAAAAAAAATCGAGTTTTAAACTTGTTCAACCAAAAAATTGGCATATATAAAACTAGATATTTTTTCTACCCATTACTGGGTAGAATAAAAGCTTGCAACGAGATGAATCTTTGAAAACATGTATTTTAAAATTTGTAGCATCCGACGACCCCCGTCCAATGTCATCGCGATCCTCCGAGGGGGGGTCTAAATTATTTTTATCACTCAAAGTCCTGTAAGGCCCTCAACATAAGCTAATTATATTACTTCTAAACATGACATGGCAAAGAGTATTTCCGCCTTTTCCTGGCGTTGAGCTAACTGTGGCATAAATATATCCTCAGATTTGTATTGTCAACTAAAAAAATTGCTCCTGATCACCCTGTATTATTATCACATGTTCTTGATAATATCAAAACCTGTTTGTTACCTAGCAAACTCAAACAAATTCCTGTTCTGCAGAGTAGCATATAAATAAATAAATAAATAAATAAAGTCAAGCCGGCCATGACTCCGGGGTAAATCCGGACTGAACATATGTATAGTTTGCAAGCACGCGTCCGTGTCAGAAGCTGGTTTATTATTCTCCGGTTTGTGGGGCGGCGACACTCCTAAAACTGAAAAGGATCCGAGGCAGCGTCGCTGCTGATGCTAATTTGTTTTTAGAATAATGTTTTTATCTCTAGGGCTGTCGCCCAAGTCGCTGAGCTATTCACAACAGATTGGATGTTACCCCAGGGTGAGGCGAGCACAGCCTACGTCAGTTATTATAAAAACTGCTAATATTCGATCCACTTAAATCGCTAATTTAAATTTATTTGGGAGGGTATTATAACACTTATCCCTCATTTATGAGAGGCTAAAACAAACATGATTATATTATAACAGTTTTTACAACCTTTTACAGAAAAAAATATATCTTTGCACCACTTTTATTCATTTGTTTCCTAACTTAATCTATTTCTATTTTATTATTAAATATTTCTATTACTTTTTCATATGAGTTAAATAGTGTATTACGTACCATGAACTGTAAGTGACATTTGGGTCAAGAATGTAGTTAGGGAAATCAATGCCCGAAGGAGATTTCCTAAACATTCGCGATCTACAAAATTTACTTACAGTTCGAGTATAGTAAACTATTTTTTACTTACCTGCACAAATAGAACGAAAAGAAAAATAGGTTTCAAAATTGACAGCTGTCAAATTGTTGTCAAAATAAACAGGGCCTTGATATGTAATATTTACTTACTGTCCACGGTGTCTAGTAAGTAAATATTAAAGTCCTGATATAACCATGGAAACCACTGTGCAATAAAAGTTGCACTTACTGTATTTAAATTTTGTCATTAATAGGTAACTTACAGTACAAGTATTGTAAAAAAGAATGTAATAACTAAATTATAAGTTTGGAAGTCAATGCACTACTTCACTGAAAAATGTATAAGAATTTTGTTTGGCGCGCAGTAAATAATTCAGATCCAATAAAATACGAATTTTTATTCCCAACAATTTTCAAACTTCCCAAGAAAATCCCCTCAGAGTAGAATGTCGCAATGCAAATGAATATTTTAAAATTATTTTCGTAAATAATGAAAAATCAGCGCGAAAGCCGGCAACGTAGTCAGTATATCAGATTTAAGTCTAAATGAAACTAATGCAGTCCTATCATTTTTAACTTCTTATTTGTTGTGCTGCGTTCTATTTAACTTAAAACAAACTAGAGTAAAAAGGCTGAATTTATCGACGAAAAAGAACAAAATGGCGTTTTGCGACCGCTAACAGAAATACTTTTATATAATGTACGCTATACGACAATGAGTTTTTATTGTGAACTGTAAATTTTCACTAATATTTAAGCTGAAATTATTAGTTTACAAATTTTGTATACTTACATAAATTAAAGTAAAAAGTAAAAATCTAAGGCTAAGATATAACTAAAAATAAAATTAACCCCTAAGCCTTAATCAATATAAGGATAAATCTAAATACGTATTTCGAGAACTAAGTTCTCATCGTCAGTAGACGAAACAAGGGAAAACCCAAGATTACACGATTTGTAAACCAAGATAGTGGTCAAGGTTGAATTGAGGGATTCAACCTTGACCACTATTACTGAGATTAAGTTACTGTTGTACAGAGTAGCATAAATAAATACCCTATCAACTGGGGCAGCACGAACCCCTGAAACATTCACAAAACATCCACTTTCAGATCTATCAAAGAATCAGTCTTTGTCAATCATTCTCATCCTGACACACGCTCCTCGTTTCAACCACATTCAAGTTTCCTCTATTCCTCCATTCGCTCTTATATACCTGTTTCATTCATCTTCCATTCGACATACGCTCCATATGCTCAAATTATATCAATTCACTCATGTCCACTTCTCTAACAACGAATCTAAAAAGATAAGAAAGGAAAGGAACCAAATTCTGAGATAATCATATTTTAAAATTATTATAACATTCATCTCAATTAACAAAAAAATAATTTGTTAAGACCTTAATGTTTAGAGATAGTCCGGCTCTGAAAATACTTAATGTAATTTTCGTTTTGAAGCTATGACGTCATCTTCCCCATTTGAGCTTAAAATGTTTTGTATTATTATAAAATGAAAACAAGGAATCCAGAATGTACCTAGCTTATTTGCATAAGAGTCTGTTTATTAACACAAAATAAAGTTACATGAGAAATTCAATTATTTAATTAATTATATGAACCGCACATGTATTTAATTGAAATTAAATTTCGTGTTGGTATAATTAAAAATTAATGTTTACTCGTCTGAATTTATATAGAATTCTTGTTTAAATGATTTATTTCAATTTGTGTATTAATTACAATTTTAATTTAGTTGCAGAAAATAACTGTTTTTAGAAAAATATTTACTTACTGTTTTACTCATATTTTAATTAATCTAATGGGTAAACGTTTTAAGGGTTTTTGTTTTACTACCCCTTTTTATGGGGCAAAGAAGAATAAAGATTCATAATACAAAGACAAAATGTCAATTGTGATGTGGAATTGAGTCTTAATAAATAAGAAAAAATAGGAAAAACAAATTTTCCATCACTTGTTACAAATTCCACAAAAATTTACAGCACGTTTGAATCAACTTATCAGGCTATCAACAAACGGCTGGTCAGTTCAGCTTTAACCATAGACGCGTTTCGTCCTTTAGGGACTCATCAGTATGGTGCGATCAACTATCCAACTAGACCAACTAGGGACTAGTGAACTGTGATACCGTCTTAGCTGAACTGACTGTTAAACTATGTACGCCGGTAACATGACATGAGAGCTACGGAGGAACCAGTGGTGCCATCTACCGACAAAAAGTTGATAAGTTGATTCAAACGTGCTGTAAATTTTTGTGGAATTTGTGACAAGTGATGGAAAATTAGTTTTTTCCTATTTTTTCTTATTTATAAAGATTCATATACTAATTTATTTTTTCTTGTTTCAGGTATGGTACTCTCGTATATATCTTTCATTTATTTCATCGTCAAAGGTTAGTTTCATTTTCAGTGCTTCTCTATTTATATTTACGTTACGCAAACAAGAAAGCATTTCTTAAATATTCAAAAAGTTATTTCTACTTCTATTTGCAAACTAAATTCTGTTTTAATTGAATTCTACCCTTGAATCGTCTTTACGACTAAACTTTTAAAGCAGGAGTCAACATCAATGGTATCTCTTTTTCCTGCGTTCTGTCTTTATTTACTTAACTTATTTTGTAATTTATAATTAATTCTTTATTACTATGCCAAGGATTCTTTTCAAATCATATTAAGGACATGCCTATTTAATTCAAATAAATTTTAGTACAACTGTGTGGTGCTCAGTGATTTTGAGTCGAATAGCCAGGAAATAATTTACACAACATTAAAACTACCCCTGTGGCTCCTCTTCCACTAACACCATTGAAGGCCATGACTTGATAGCTGGTAATCGCATTTAACGCGCATAAATATATCACTTACCGTGATCTGCTACAGCAGAGTGCCACATCCAGTAAATAATAGGTAAAAGACGAGATGATATTTTTATTTTCTGTATGATTCTTTTAAATGTTATTATAAAATATTCTGTTGACAACTGAAGAAATTTCTGGATATCTTAATAGACCTAAAAAATAATAATTAATAATTTATCGTGTAAGGCACTGCTTCTAAAACAATCATTCATCATTTTATTCAATTTGTAATTATGTGTTTATTAGCAACTCTGCTAAATAAATAAATTTATTATTATTATTATTAAAATAAAATAATTATTTAGGAAGCATTGACAATGGAGAAAATAAGATTTCTAATGTTAGTTGTTTAAAAACATGCTATTATTAGGTTATATAAAATGTAGTAATATTTTGTTACGTATATGTTGTAATTAAATATTCCGTTAGATAATGTGCCATTAATTAATTATAATATACGTAACTACTAATGTTAATTTGCAAGAATGAATTATTTTGCCAATATTTCACTGATTAACAACATATAAATAACATTTAATTCAGAAACATAGAATTACAAAGCAAAACGGTTCATGAATTAGCAAATTCCTCATTCTGTAAACGCGTCCATTATTACAATAGAATGCGTTCACTCACGTGACACTGTGACGTTTTGTGACGTAAAAACAGCTGTTCGGGCAAACATCACTGCGCCACCTACAAAATGAACAATTTTTTTGAACGAGATTTGAAAAGAACGGTTCTTCTCAAATCTCGTCCCAAAAAAAAATAGTTTTGTTTAAGACGTTTTTGTATTCTTTTTATTGTCATTTTAAAACGTCTTACTAAAAGTCCATAGCATTTAGATGGACTGTAAGAGAGTAGATGGCTTAATTATGACGCCTAACCTTGCAGAGTTTTTGCAGGATACTTTGCCAAGTTTATTATTTAATTCGAGGCAGACTTTTGTGCATTATGCGTGAGCGTGTTTGGAGATGACAGATGGCGTTAATTCAGTGGCAAAAAATCGAGAATTCAAAACTTCGAATAATTAGAAAATTCGTAAATTCGAAGCTTCAAAAAATTCGAAAGTTCGAAACATCGAAGTTTTTCTGACGAAGTTCAAAATATTCGAATGTTCGAACGTTCAGAAATTCAAACTTCGGTGGAAATCAACGATCCTATTGAATATATCTCAATATCAAAACAAGCTACAAAAATGCCTACAATTGAAACATATCCTTACGTAATTAATAATCAATTTTACTCCCTTAAAATTAAGAAACTGACACCACATCCATAGAGTATACCTCGTTAAATAATTCTCACGATAATATTCTCTCAAACGTCTGACGAATCTCTAAGCTATTCATAAGCAACAGATGCTCTGCTTTTATAAATAGCCTATCCATGCGCAAGCAACACTGCATCCTCGCGATGATAAGAAATTAATAGCACGGTGAGCGACCAAGGCAGAAGGTGGAAGCTAGAAAGCGCTAGTTTAGCGATGTTGCTTGTTCGTTGTTGGAGGCACAAATCGGATTGGAAATCTCAGCGAGATTAGCGGGATCCGAAGAGGTTATCCCTAGTGGCCTGCAGCTAACCTCTCGGCTATTGAGAATGCTGTGTTCAGTGCCGCACGAGTGGGGTTTTTAAAGGGAGGTTGATAAAAATGTAGGCTTGGAATCAGTGGATGGAAGCGTTTCAAGGTTGAAAATACATTATTGTTCGAAATTAGCTAAAGGTGTAAACAAACTTTATTACTTTATTATTTAACTTAACTAGCTAGCTCAGTGGTATGAAGTCAGCCTGTGGATCCGGAGAATCCTGGTACCCTAGATTCGATTCCCACAGGCGACAAACAATTTTCATAATTTCAAAAGCTACCCCTGTGGCTCCTCCACCACTAACATCTTTGGGGGCCGTGATTTGACGACTGGCAACTGCACTTCACGCGCAAAATATCACTTACCGAGATCTGCTTCGGCAGAGTGCCACATCCAGTAATGGGTAGAAGGCGTGATGATATATTTATTTATTTATATTTAATTAAGAAATTAAAACTGTTATCATCCATTTACCCGAATATAATTTTTAAAGAAAGATAGTTTCCCGAATGAGAATTTTACTGAAAGGAAATTTTAGAGAATAATAATTTCACGAATGCAGACTACAAGAATGCATTTTCACGAATGGCAAGTATTCGGAATAACCATTTGATAGAATGGCCATTTGCCTGCATACTAATTTTCAGAATGTAATTTCCAAGTGTAAATTTCCAAAATAACCTTTTTCCAGAATAACTAGAGTACAAATTTCCTAAATGATCAATAAACAAAATAGCAATTTTTCGCATTTCCAGGCGTAAATTACCTACTTTATTCTACCTTTCCGAAGACTGATATGAGACTTTTAATCCCTCCAGGATTAAATTGATTAAGTAATTATGAATGTGGATGAAGCGAAAATGGTGTGGCGCCTTGTGATTGTTTGGCTGATATTGGGATTCAATTGCTGATGTACAGAGCAACATAAATAAATCACGCCTTCTACCCATTATTGGGTGTGGCACTCTGTCGAAGCGGATCTTGGTAAGTGATATATTTTGCGCGTGAAGTGCGGTTACCAGTCGTCAAATCACGGTCCCCAAAGATGTTAGTGGTGGAGAAGCCACAGGGGTAGCTTCTGAAATTATGAAAATTGTTTGTCGCCTGTGGGAATCGAACCAGGATTCTCAGGATTCTCAGGATCCACAGGCCGACTTCATACCACTGAGCTAGCCACCCCATAAATAAATAAATAAATAGCACGATGTTATATAAAATAAATAAATAAATATATCATCACGCCTTCTACCCATTACTGAGTGTGGCACTCTGCCGAAGCAGATCTCGGTAAGTGATATATATTGCGCGTGAAGTGCGGTTACCAATCGTCAAATCACGGCCTCCAAAGATGTTAGTGGTGGAGAAGCCACAGGAGTAGCTTTTTGAAATTATGAAAATTGTTTGTCGCCTGTGGGAATCGAACCAGGGTTCTCAGGATCCACAGGCCGACTTCATACCACTGAGCTCGCCACTCCATTGATGTTATATAAGCATCATATATTGATATTAATACAATTGTCGCACATCCGGGGGTTAAATGGCTTATTTTAATCATCCTTTTTGAGGACTGAAGTGTCACTTTTGATCCTGAAAATGTATGGTAATGCATCCGGGAAATCTACATTCGGAAAAATTATTTTTCGAGAAATTATTTAGATGCAAAATTGTCATTCGGGAAAATGATCAATCTGGAAATATAAGAAATTAGCATACGGGAAAAAGACATTCGGGAAAATGGAAAATATATTAAATTACAATATCCAAATTATTGTTTCTCCATAGGCCATTACGATTTACAAAATATTAATAAAGTAATCTTTGTACGGATTTTTCTGTGTATCCACCCTTAATTAAATAATTTCATTTATAAAAGCGTCGCCCCGACAGTACTTAAAACAGACCGCTGCTTGTAAATTCCAAATCTGTCACACGTCCATCTTGTCCACTGCCCACGCCACCTAAATCCTAAATTAACAAAATGAGTTCTCCTTTTAATTAAATGCACAATAAAACACCTGCGGTTATCCTTCAGGACTTGATTAATTACAAAACAATCCGATTGTATTGCCATCTCTGTTCGTGTCCGCGAACGTCTGTCGCTTATTGACTGATGAGCTAATAAGATCGAGTTGACGTAGATTCGAGGGTGGGGGAACAGCAGTGCAACGCGGAAGATAAAAGTTATACCGTGTACTCTGCCAAATTGAAATTTTCTTCGGTGGAGAGAATGATAAATATTCCCAGACTGTAAAGAATAATTATGTTTTGTTTGACGCACCAATATTCATTTAAGATTAATTTCCTGCTATGTAGAGCTTTAACTATCATCTAAAGCTAATTAGTAATATGATTCAAAACTATTTATTAATAGTATATTAAAATACAAGTTACAGAATGCAACCTATTCTAGCATAAATTCGAAATTCGAAATCGGCTTTCTGTAACGAGTATTTTATTCAATTTATCCGATTGCGATGAAACTTTGGTAAGTTGTTGTGCGCACGCCCGCTAATGTTTCTGACTTAGCACAAGTCCAGTCCGCCATCTTGAAACAAAATGGCCGCTAGCTATCCTGAAAAGTACTGTCAAATTTGGTATAGGCATAGATGAGAACCAATCTTAACATATAGACATAATAAACTTCCAAACCGCCATCACCGATATGCCATTCGAATTCAAGCGTTTCGATTCAAATTTGGTGTAGGCATAGACGAGAACCAATCTTAATATATAGGTATAATAAAACTTCAGGCCGCCATCTTGAAACAAAATGGCCTTTAGCTATCCTGAAAAGTGCTACACTGATTCGATTCAAATTTGGTTTAGGTATAGACGAGAACCAATAATAATAGGCGTGTTTCTTTGGATTGTGATTGTGATTTTCTAAATCATGATTCCTTTGATCGTGATTGCGTTGAATCATGATTAAATATGATACTGAAGAAAACATCAAACAGGAATAATGATTCAAATCCAACTCGATCGACGCGATCCTATAGTATGAACGTTAAAATAACTGCAAATGTCAAATACACAAACTAACCTATTTTAAAATTTCATAAATGAGTGTCCATGTAAGCCATTTAAACATTCTTCCAGAAGCAGCCAATTTCCCTTAATCCCACAAATAGAGCACATAAATTTATCAGTCGCCATTTTTAAACCTTCAATGTGAATCAGTCAATATGAATCATAGAAAAAGTATGATTCAGAAGGGTAGGGGGATTGTCGTTTCGTGATCACAAAATGAAAGAGTAGGGATAACGAATAACGAATGAAGAAACATGATTCTTCATGATCATGTTAAGTTTGATCACTTTGATTACGAATCACAATCCAAAGAAACACGCCTATAGACATAATAAACTTCCAATCCGCCATCTTCCTGAACGTGGTTCAAGTTTGCGATCTCTGTATAGTTAAGCAGATGCTATAATCACTAAACTATCGCAAAATATCAATAGCTGCATATTATTGATATACAATAAAAGCCTATTATTTAAAAAATATAGATTAATATTTGAAACTTTGTTTCTGGATCTTGCAGTATTTAAAAATCATAATGGCGGAATTCATAAACAAGGACAATCGCTACAAGTGTGTGGACTAAATTTGGAAAATCCATGCTTCTCACATGGACAGCTGTATGTGGCATGCTCACGTGTACGTCCCAAAGAGAAAAACAAAAAATATTGTGTATCCAAAAGCACTTCAATAAACAGAATTAAACACAAACACTTTCTTTCTTTGAGTTGCATTGCAGCGCATGTCGGGTACTCGCATTAAATTGTAGACCACGCGATCGAAGTCGCGGGTAATAGCTAGTTTAGTATAAAAATGACATGTTAAATAATATTTCCGCCTTTGCCTGGAATTGTGCCAATTGTGAAATAAAAAAATCCCCAGAATTGTATTGCCAACTTACTTTTGATCACTCTGTATTTCACAATAATTCTAAAAAAATAGATAGTTCAACAATAGTCTGTAACATCAATATGGGTGCGCGAATATGTTACTCTAATGCCGTAACAAAGAAAATTATTAAACCCCGAGACAAAGGCACATCATAACTTAAATGAATATCCAAGAGTGCCCATCCCGTAAAACTTTACAACCCTGTCCAGCGTCCACTGAAGCTGAACAATCCTCTTCCTCCAGTTATCCAGTGTTGCCATATCTCAAAACATAAACCTGAAAGAATGAAGTGACATCGACGTCGGTCATATTCGAGAAATCGCTGACGAGAGCGGCTACAGCGCGCTGGCACATCATAAAACAATAAAAGATTATATGCCTCGTCCCTAGACTCCGTAGTGTTCATCCCCGGGGATAGATGACTCTGATATCGACGTTGGTGATCGGATACTATGACTATGTTGTCACTTTGACATGTGTCCTTTTATCCTTGGAGATACGGACACTGGATTCATTTAGTCGTCATGCATTTCTTTGTAAAATGAATAAATATAAATATATCATCATGCCTTCTATCCATTACTGGGTGTGGCACTCTGCCGAAGCAGATCTCGAAAAGTGATATATTTTGCGCGTGAAGTGCGGTTACCAGCCATCAAATCATGGCTACCAAAAAAGTAAGAGGAGGGGGAGCCACAAACAGTGGCGTACCTAGGGAGGGGCGGTGGGTGCGGTCCGCATCGGGCGGCACGTATTTTGGGGCGGCATTTTTTATATTTAGTTTTAGTTGTAAAAAACAACTTGTTCACTTCATAAATTTACTATTCGATTTCTAAGAATTATGAATTACTAAATGATTTCGAATATTTTTCTTCATTGTCAAATCAATGTAGGATTGAAAATATTATCTGGAAAAATTCCTTTATTACTGCCTAATTTAAATATGCCATCCAATAGTAAAAAAGTTCCCCACCTATAGTTTGTCTCAATTACAATTATTTATTTATGTTTATTAGTTTCATGGGGTAATGTCTCATTGATTTTGAGTTAGCCTGTGGATCCTGAGGACCCCGGTTCTATTCCCACAGCCGACAAACAATTTTCCCCACATTACAACTTCCCCAGTGGCTCTTCCTCCATTAATATCCTTGGGGGCCGTGATATGATGGCTATTAACCATATTTCAAACACAAAATATATCACTTACCGAGATCTGCTTCGGTGGAGTGCCACACCCAGTAATAAGTACAAGACGTAATGATATATTTATTTATTTTATAGTATAGAAAACTTATTCTAAAGTGCCGTATAAAATCCCTGAGAACCGTGGTTCGATTCCCTCAGCCGACAAACATTTTCACCACATTAAAATTACTCCTTTTTCTCCCCCTCTACTAACATCCTAGGGTGTCGTGATATGAAGGCTGGTATCCTCACTTCACGCGCTTAAATATACCATTTATCGAGATCTACTTCGGCAGAGTGCCGCACCCAGTAATGGTTAAAAGGCGTGATGATATATTTATATTTATTTACTTTCAAATATTATAAAACTTTGTAACGACAATTGTATCTTTAAATAATGTATGTAAGTAAAATCAATTTGTCGGTCTAGACTATTTTACGAGCTGTCATTAAGTCATTCCGTAGAAAAATCATTTTATTTATTTCCCCATAAAATCCATACACAGCATATTACCATCAGTCGGTGTGTCTCAACAAAATAGATTCTTGCGACGATTTTTTAAATAAATTGCGCTATTTGTAACCAACAAGAAAACCATTCCAGAAAATGTAACCTGGGTTACGTGGTGTTACGTCGTTACGTTATGTGGTTGTTCGTAACTCGTAAGTGACCTAATTCTAACGCGAGCACAAAATCTGTTCGTAAATAAGCGAAAAGAACGCGAAAACGTAGATATTTTCTGCCAATTGCGAATTGATGCAAATGTACTGCTGCTGAAGGAGTTTCAACCACTAGTAGTTAGTAAAAGTCTTTTTAAAATTTACCCTAATTAATGCACAGAATATTAGTATAACTACTAACATCTTAGAGGTATTAATATGGCACGAAAACTTGGGATATATGTTTTTCTTCAAACGTCAGAAAAAGATGACATTTCATAACAACAGTTACTGGCAGATTCATAAAGCGGATTAGCGCTAACACCATTTTTTATTTCATTTTTAACTCTTTTCAATGCATGAAACAAGTTTATTTTAACTTGAGTTAAAAAGAGAGTTAATAAGCATCAAATTTAGTCCATTTCTTTAATCTGTTTTAATTTGAAACAGAGTTATAGATAATATTAAAAATGGTGTTAGCGCTAATTCGTTTTATGAATCTGCCTGTTAAAGTTTTATTCACAAATAATTTTTTATAATACTTGTACTGTAAGTTACCTATTAATGACAAAATTTAAGCACAGTTAGGGCCAGTTTTTCATTTACCTGTTTACTTTCGATTAGCGTTAATCATGATTAAATAATAATGGAAACCATAGTTTCTATTATTATTTACTCATGATTAAAATTAATCAGTTATTGGTAACTGACCCTAAGTAGAACTTTTATTGCATAATGGTTTCCCTGGTTATATCAAGATTTTAATATTTACTTACTATTCCCACAGGCGACAAACAATTTTCATAATTTCAAAAACTACCCCTGTGGCTCCTCCATCACTAACATCTTTGAGGGCCGTGATTTGACGACTGATAATCGCACTTTACGCGCAAAATATATTACTTACCGAGATCTGCTTCGGCAGAGTGCCACACCTAGTAATGGGTAGAAGGCGTGATGATATATTTATTTTATTTACTTACTATACACCGTGAACTGTAAGTAAATATTACATATCAAAATCCTGTTTATCTTGACAGCTGTCAATTTTGAAACCTATTTTTCTTTTCCTTCTATTTGAGTAAGTATTGTAAAAGATTGCTGACTAACCGCGAACTGTAAGTGATTTTTTTCTAAATCGCGAAAGTTTAGGAAACTACATTCTTGACCTAAAAACTGTCACTTACAGTTCATGGTACGTAGTATACAATTTTACAATACTAGTACTGTAAGTTATCTATTAATGACAAAATTTAAACACAGTAAGTGGAACTATTATTGCACAGTGGTTTCTATGGTTATATCAAGACTTTAATATTTACTTACTGTCCACCGTGACCAGTAAGCAAATATTACATATAAAGGTCCTGTTTATTTTGACAACAATTTGACAACTGTCAACCTTGATATATAATATTTACTTACTGTCCACGGTGGTTAGTAAGTAAATATTAAAGTATATAGTAATATAACCATGGAAACTACCGTGTAATAAAAGTTCCACTTACTGTGCTTACATTTTGTCATTAATAGGTAACTTACAATACAAGTATTGCAAAATAGTATATTATGTACCATGAACTGTAAGTGACAGCTTTTAGGTCAAGAATATAGTTTGGGAAATCGAGGTCCAAAGGGTTGAAAACTATCACTTACAGTTCATGGTACATTATATACTATTTCTGACGCTCATTAAAATCAAGGAGTTTTATTGGCTCACCAGCGGCAGAAAATAGTTATTTGTTTCAATAGGATTAAAAATACAAGTTTTCGGGATCCGGATCCTGCACTGTAATTGGGATTCATTTCCTGTTGTACAGAGTAAAATAAATAAATAAATAAGTATGTATGTAGATCATACTATTAAATCTATGATTCTTATTTCGCAAATGGCAATTAGTATTAGATAAGAAATGTCTTTCATATATGGTTGTTTGTAGTGAAAAAGAAATAAAAATTCAAATAATAAGCAGACAAGACATTATTTCCATTCTTTGTCGTCGTACTTATATTTCTTCAGAATAAAATTTCTTTTCATATTACGACAACTTTGTCAAAGTCTACGAACGCATTATAGCAATATAAATGGGGCGGCTTTTTTAAAGCAAAGCATAGCTAACTAAGATTTAATTAGTGTTTCGTGGTCTGCATTCAGTTGTCTCTTGCTCGTCTGTTATGACGTCTAACATTTTTCACGTCTCATCGCGGTGTGCGCTGCTCAAATTCACAAAAGGAGACGTAATAAGAATGAATACAAAGAAAAGCAATACTGCCGTGCTGAAACGATGACTGGATTAAATGAAGTTCATTTGTAAAACGAAATAAATTCGTGGAGCATTTGTTTGTTTTGCAGTTTTCCAGCTGCGATGGAAAAAAGAAACTCGATTGAAACATAACTTACAAAATGTACGAACGATTCACGTTCAAAGAATGTTTCTTAAATTACATTCCTTCATACTTTATTGCATTTATAATTAAGGACTACATTCAAATTAAAAAAGACAAGATATAATAGCTATTTGTATACAAAGAAAAAAAAGTCATACATGAAGCATCTGAGAAAAGAATTAACACTTTTTTACGAGGTATACATATAATTTTCAGACGACCATTTATGAAAGTAACCATAACAACATTATAAATTACTACGGAAAGTTGAACATAACATACACTGATATGTTATTATAACGCACACTTCTAACATATTAGGTGAAGTTCCACTGTTTAACAACGATGAAAGAAAATAATAAAGTAAATGAAAAGAATTTGTATTATTATTTACATCAAAGTTTTGGCAGATTTTTCAAAACATTTGCACAGATAAATCTTATTTTTGTAAATTAATAAAATAAATAAATAAATATATCATCACCCCTTCTACCCATTGCTGGGTGTGGCACTCTGCTAAAGCAGATCTCGGTAAGTGATATATTTTTGCGCGTGAAGTGCGGTTACCAGTCGTCAAATCACGGCCCCCAAACATGTTAGTGGTGGAGGAGCCACAGGGATAGCTTTTTCAAATTATGAAAATTTGTCGCCTGTGGGAATCGAACCAGGGACCTCAGGATCCACAGGCCGACTTCATACCACTGAGCTAGCCATCCCATGGGATGTAATATTATTAAAATTGTGTCAAATCCGTTCCTGAAGAAGTAAAATATCGAATGAGAATCGTCTGCTGCAAAATAGCCACCGTCCTATTTCCATTCTCACGCTAGCTTGCCTCACCCCCGCCCCCTATCTTCCCACGTCGGACGTTATCGCAGAAAAGGCATTCCTAAATCATAGTCGGCGGCGAGTCCGTAACAGCCTTTTATTGAAATATACCAATAAATATATTCAAAAATATATAGTGTATTCGCGATTGGATTGGCTGGAAAAGCATTGGATCCAGAATAACGACGCAATTCCACTCGGCTTTTATGTACTAACGCTTACGTCGCTTACGTTACGTTACGTTTTATATGCGGGGGCAGCGAAGGGGAGAAGCATTAGAATATAACGTCGTACCGTGCAAATGAAATCTCGCGCGCGGACACCTTATTTATTCGCAGTTGGCTGCATTCGCGCTTGGGAAGAGCTGACCGACATTCCTAGTGATTCTTCAAAATCATATTTTCTGCATTTCAGCAAGCGTTTTTAAATTTAAATTGCTACAGCTTTTCTAGTGGCTTCACTTTACTGTACTTTAGACTCTGTCTATTATTTACTATTCTGCTTAACAGGAACTTAATCCCAGTTACAGTAGCTTACAATGGAATCAAAAACATTCAGACATAATTACGTATATCGTATAACGTTTTACCTAATTTCGTAATATGAGATGGGATGGCTAGCTCAGTGGTATGAAGTCGGCCTGTGGATCCTGAGGTCCCTGGTTCGATTCCCACATGCGACAAATTTTCATAATTTGAAAAAGCTATCCCTGTGGCTCCTCCACCACTAACATGTTTGGGGGGCCGTGATTTGACGACTGGTAACCGCACTTCACGCGCAAAATATATCACTTACCGAGATCTGCTTCAGCAGAGTGCCACACCCAGTAATGGGTAGAAGGCGTGATGATATATTTTTTTTATTTTTTAGTAATATGAGGATAATATTGCAAAATTTCCTTTTTTAAATTTAACAATTTCTGGTTGTTTTTATTTGAGGTGTGAGTAGGTTGAATCAATTTTCAATAAAATATTTGTTTTATTGCGTGTTTGTCTCAGACTGTCACTTTAAAGTTAATAGTGATTTCTGTACTGTGCGGAAAGTAGTCTATTACCGCTCGTGCATGGAGATTGTTGATCGAGGAACAGCCGAAGGCAACATCAGCGGCAAGGACACTTTCTGCCCATGGTGCACATAATATTATTTAGAAATCCTTCAAATATACCATGAACTGTAAGTGAAAATTTTTAGGTCAAGAATGTCAAGATTTCCTAAACATTCACGACCTGAAAAAATCACTTACAGTCAAACTTAGTAAGCTATTTTTTGCAATACTTGCACAAATAGAAGGAAAAGAAAAATACGTTTCAAAATTAACAGCAGTCAAATTGTTGTCAAAATAAATAGGACCTTGATTTATTATATATATAATATATTGTCCACGGTGGATAGTAAGTAAATATTAAAGTCCTGATGTAACCATGGAAACCACTGTGCAATAAAAGTTTCACTTACTTTTGTCATTAATATTACTTACAGTACAAGTATTGTAAACAATAATTTTAATTCATTTATGACAGATTTTCTGTTTTGAAATTGGCAGTTTTCATGTATCCATAAATACATTCTTACTTTACCGCCCGGCGAGTGGTAAACGGCAACTTTCTGTACTCAACTGACAGTTGGAAATATGTACTTTCTGCTCGATTGTAGTCAAAATATCATTATAGTACTTGTACTGTAATACAACTCATTACAACACGCTTTTTATTATTGATATTACGTTATAAGGGAAAGTGGCTCAGTGGTCTGTGAAATTAAGAACCTGACTTCGATTCTCACAGCCGACAACAATTTTCAACACTTTAAGACTACCCCTGTGGCTCCATCTCCACTAAAAGCCTTGGGGCCCATGATTTGACAATATATCACTTGCCGAGATCTACTACGGCAGAGTGCCATACCCAGTAATGGGTAAAAGGTTTGATGATAATGATATTATTTTCATTTTCTGACTTGCTATTTATGTTTATTAGATTTAAATATAAAAATTTTCTAATTATTTGACAGATGTTGCATACATTAAAAATTACCATAAACAAGATCTGCAATTGTTGCTCTTCTTTCCTAGAATAAAATTTAAAATCATGTTAATTTTAATTATTGCTAAGATAATTAAATATATCTGTAAATTCACGTTCCATTCTCATAGAGAATCTATAGCGTTGAATGAGAATCTCCCGGAGTATAGGTCAGTGAATACATTTCCGTGTCAATGTGCATTGCTGGTGATACTTGGCCATTGTCAGGTTCATTGTCCGGGCAGTCCGGAGCCGGCACCCGGAGTCCAACAGCGTCGTGCACCGGATGCATAGCATCAATCACGCGTGCAGCGCTGTTTCCGGACACGTGGCGACGACCGCCATACGCCGTGACCGGAGTCACCGGAGTAACCAAACTCCGGGAAATTGTATCTTGTAGTTGTATAGACTTATTCTTTATTATGCTGTAAACTATATAAATGATGCAATAACTATTGCTTAAACTATTTTAATGAAAAATGTTTCAAATAAAAGATGTAAATAATTAAATCTTCTATAATATTACAGCTGCTTTTTTCTATATTAGTGGCTTTTAAAGTGTGGCCCCCAACCCCTCACAGGGTCGTATAGACAATGGAGGTAGTCACTGAATGCTAAAAAAATATTCAATGATTTAAATAGTTTATTACAAGCTTGAAGATAAAATACAATGAATTGTTCAAACTACCAATATATCCGAGTTTCTAAGAAACTATAACAAAGTACAACTCTTCCGGAAGCTATATATTAAAAACTAAACAAGATATGAAGATACGCTCAACGACATTGAATTCCTCGTGTCCGAACTGATCTATAAGCAAAATGTAGTTAATTTTAATCTATTTAACTTTTTGAAAATTGCAATTTCGGATTGCTCTAAATTTATTTCTCGTACAAATATTGCAACAAAAATTTACATACATACGTACTTTGACCCACTGAATACAATGGTATAATTCCCAATTCTAATCTTTGAGAAATTGTTAAAAACCTATTGTAGAAAACATGTCGAAGAATTTTTAAAATTTTATCATTGCAAAAAATTTGTTTATAAGTTAATTAAATAAATAAATATAAATAAATATATCATCACGCCTTCTACCCATTACTGAGTGTGGTTATCAACCGTCAAATCGCGGCCCCCAAAGATGTTAGTGGTGGGGGAGCCACAGGGGTAGTTTTTTAAAATGGTGAAAATTGTTTGGCGCCTCGAGGAATCGAATCAGATTTCTCAGGATCCACAAGACGACTTGATACCACTAAACTAGTCTACCCCTTAATTGAAACATGAGAACTTTAATGCCGTGAAGCGCATCTTCACATCTTGTTTAATTTTTGATATATAGCATTGGGAAAGTCGAAAATCTGATGTGCAGATATTTTTTCGATTTCTGAATTTCTACAGCATAGTAGTACAAGTTACGTTACGGAATTTGCAACCAGAGATCCCGAGTGCGAATTCCACTCAAGCTAATAATATATAAACTAGCACACTGCGATTCAGTGAGTCCGGACCCCTTACTGTAATTGGGGTAACATAAATAATAAATATTAATTCATGGTTCTATAATTTTTATGACACACATTATTAAATCATCCTTAAGTAAACTACAATTTTAATCACAAAGTAAAGAAATCGCGAAATGATTTGTATGTGAGTCATGGCTCCAAAAGTTTGAAACCCACTGTTCCACCAAGTTCGATAAGTCAAAAGACTATTTCATTCTAAAAGTATATCACGGGCATTATCGACAATAACTGACCTAGAAATTCCTGCAATTGCAGATTTTAAAAATAACATATTTACAATATTTTTCCCTTGCAATACTTCGATTAAAATTACGATTAGAAATCTTCCATTCCGATGTCTTCATCTTATTTATCGACTCCTTACTTTTATCCTCTATCTTCATCGTCTTCTTCTCATCCCACACTCTTGGGCTAATGAATATTTGCCTCTCTTTTTGGGTCGTGGGCGCATTGTACATTTTATTGGGTGGACAGCAGCAGAAGCATCAGCAGAGGCTTGGCTTTGTGCTACCGCGACAATGGGATTACACATTCATAATCTGTAGAGGGTTACAGGGCGGGATTGTGTTCTTCGGGAAAGGGTAGATGGATGGACCGTGCAGAGTTGTGTTAGGGACATTTGTAAATGCTTTTGAGCTAGATAATAATTTAAAATTTAAAATATCATGTATGTATCATTTTGGTATTCTGTCATTAATGGTTATTTGTATAGAGAAGCGAGACATTTCTTCCCGAAAGTGCCGTGAGAACTATCATACTTTTTTCACGAATTAAATATATAATTTTGTTAATATTCTAAAATAAAATTAAAATTTAGATAAAATTTGAATTCTCTTCGCAGATCTTGCCTGGATGTTATTAATATGAAATCATACCATTGTTCTCCAGTTGCTGTGTATATGATTTAACTTTTCTTTTTTAGAAAAACTAAATTTACTTTCTTATCCACGGATGAAAGCATCACTTACTTAATAAATAAGAAAAAATAGGAAAAAACTAATTTTCCATCACTTGTCAAAAATTCCACAAAAATTTACAACACGTTTGAATCAACTTATCAGGTCATAACAAACTGCTGGTCAGTTCAGCTTTAACCATAGACGCGTTTCGTCCTTTAGAGACTCATCAGTATGGTGCGATCAACTATCCAACTAGACCAACTAGGGACTAGTGAATTGTGATACTGTCTTAGCTGAACTGACTGATGTTAAACTATGTAAGCCGGTAACATGACATGAGAGCTACGGAGCAACTCGTGGTGCCATCTACCGACAAAAGTCGCAAACTGCTTGACAGCGATTTTGTCTTTGTATTACATCACTTTCTTCTCTCAATTGAGAGAAGATATTTTTATTTCCTTCACTGAGCCGCAGTATTTTAGCTTGAGTGGGATTCGAACTCGGGATCTCCTGATTCGAAAACCTTAACGCTATTCATACCACCGTACTGCCAGTACATGTTAATAATAATGACGATACCACAAACGAAACAACGTGGAAACAACGTTTTATCTTTTGAATTCTCTAGTGTCATCGCTGAGCGTCACCACGTGCACGTCTCGACGCTGGCGACGCTAGTATTAGCGCGACGTGCAGCCAACTGCGTTTGTTCTTTTTCCGCAGCTGATGGATCGTAATGGCGGCGAATGCGCATGTTAATTTCAAACTTCTCACCAAACGTTTGGCATAAGAATTTCACTAATTATTATTATGACTGTTTCTTGCGCATATAATTACATTCAATTTTATTTATGCTCTTTCTCCAAGCGCATATTAAATAGAATGAAACTGCTGAGGAATACCAAACAGGAACGAGTTTATTTTACATACAAACACAAATTTCTACTGGTATTCTCTCTTGCAAGCCGTAAAAATAACCTCTATTTACCAGACATCTGTCTTAGGACCATTCAGAATCAATTTATTTAAAAATAAAACACGGACATAGAAATTAGATCAATTTAGAGAATCCATCCATATAAGTGGGTCATTTTTCAGTTTACCTAACAAACCAAAACGTCAACTAAAATAGAGTAATGCAGATCTACTACTTTGAACAATATTAATTATTATCAGTAATAATATAACAAGAGAGTAAGAATAAATTGAAAATAATTTGACAGATCTTTCGAAAACTTGTTGCCAATCAATAGTCACGAAAGCCCGTAGGGCTTGAGTGGCTATTGCCAAATGCCAACAAGTTTGAGAAAGATACTGGAGAATTATTTTGTAATTTCTCGAGTTATATTTAATTAGATTATTTTTTGACTTATCTGTTGAGGTCGATTCATCCAACTTAAAATATTTTGAACTGGGTCCATATCGATTGATTACTTATCAATGTATTCTTGGAAGTTGTTTCCAAAATTTGTTGGTGTATTTCTGTATCTGAAATGGAACTAAATCGATTTTTTTCACACATTTTACTTGACGCGTTGACAGTTTTAAATAATTATTTGACAACTACCTATAATTTGTCACAAACAAAAAAGCACCAACAGAGATTATTCCCGGGAATAATTACTAGGACTTTATTCACAGTATAATAATGACAGGATTAGTTAAAACGTAAACATGAAGCATTTCATTGGTTTTGAGAAACGTCAAAAAATAATCACTTCAATATTTTTTAAATACTATAGTTACTGTAGTTTTCATTTAAATTGTAAAAATAAATAAATACATATATCATCACGCCTTTTACCCATTACTGGGTTACAACCAATCAAATCACAGCCTTCAAAGATGTTTGTGGTGGGGGAGCCACAGGGGTAATTTAAATTTGATGTAAATGTTTGTCGGCTGTGGGGATCGAACCAAGGTTCTTCGATACCACTGAGCCACTATTCTATCAAATTAAATTTTCCCAGACTAACGATAGAAAATAGAACCAATATATTTATCGCATGATTTGTAATTGAAAGTGTGCATGAAATTTATCAATGTGAATACTACCATTATTTAACATATGAAAAACAGTTATTATTAATTGTAATTGCTAATTGTATTTATAATTGAACAGCTGTAGTTGCAGCTTTATTTATAATTAAAAATTTGTCAATATTTTATTTTTTTCTATGCTATCTAAGTTCATCAATATCATTGTTACAATTTGACTTTTTTTGTAGATGTCGATGTTGTAAATGAATTTTTCTTTTCATCACATATAAGTAGTCCATTAGTAAAATTACCCACCTACCAAATTAAAGCAAGCATAGGTATTCCATTTACGAATATTTATTCTCCATCTGCACTAGAATATCTGAGTACTGAATACAAGCACATACGAGTACATCCTCACTCCACGCAAGTGTGAAAAGCATGTCATTCGCTTCGTGGTAATTTTACTTGCATACTGTAATGTAATTCGTCACTTTAGATCGCAATTAACCTTCTGCTAAAGTGGAATTTGAATTAGGATTGACGTTTGAAGCATTTGGATTGGATATAGTTTCACACTTACTACAGATACGTGAAGTTTTTGTTCAATAACTATTTTCTAAGAAAATTGTGGTAAAAACTTTTAGATATATTAAAATTGTTGAAAAAGCCATGAGAAATCTTCATATCTCGTTAGGTTTTTAAGATATAGCTTCGAGAAAGTACAAAATATTTAATAACACTATTCTAAAGAACAGAAATTATAGAATAACTGCATGGAAATTTCAAACGAATTCAAAGACATATCATATTACGTGATGATAGAAAATCGATAATATTAAAAATAATTTATCAAAGAAATTTTGATCAATATCAATGCGAAACGTAATGTACCATTAAGCCACATACATATTTTATCATATACTTCAAAAGAAGAAGCAGTATTATGACGTATATCTTTCTTATTTATAACCGGAAAATTCAATACTTTCCTCAGATTATAGTAGTGACACCATACGTCAACACGGCAGAACTGTATCAGACATTTTGTTACAATAAAAATAATAAATAAAATATAAATATATTATCATGTCTTCTACCCATTTCTGGGTGTGGCACGCTGCCGAAGCAGATCTCAGTAAGTGATATATTTTTATGATTACCAGCCCTCAAATCACGATCCCAAAAGATGTTAGTGGAGGGGGAGCCACAAGAGTAGTATTTAATGTGGAGAAAATGTTTGTCGGTAGTGGGAATCGAAACAGGGTTCTCAGGATGCACAGGCGGACACGATACCATTGTGCTACCTACTCGTACTCCATAAAAAATTACTTTTATGCACAACCGGGCCGAAAATCATGGGTTTTAGTATTAAAAAGCGGGTTTAAGTTTAAACACTTGTTTTTGGCCATAGGATACATAAATAAAATGACAATTTTTGTTTGTTATAAATACTTAATTCTACAAAATGTCATTTTGACATATAACCTATTTACATATTTTAATCTTTTGAACATATAATTAAATGTTATTTTGTTGTGCATAAAATATTGTATGTACCACGGGTGAAATTAGCGCTTCTGACCCTGGACATGTTATTAGCACGAGGCGCAAAGCGGGCCAGAAACGCATATTTTCACCTTGGTACATAAATTACTATTTTGTCATCCACTTGAATATGATACAATTATTTTAACTTTTTCAATAATAAAAGAACGTCACCTTAAATACGTTATCCTTTTTTGGTCATGGTAAGTGGTATAGTTATGCGCATGAAGTGCGGCTACCAGCCGTCAAATCACGGGTCTCAAAGATAATAGTGGAGGTGGAGCCACAGCGATAATTTTAATGTGGTCAAAATTAACTGTTGGCTGTGGAATTTGAACCGAGGTTCTCAAATCCACAAACTGACTCGATACCACTGCGCCACCACCTATCCCATAAATTATACAATATTTTCTAAAAAAGATTACAATAGACCAACTCAAAATATTCTTTAGTTCCTTATAAAAGCTGAAATAATTTATGTAAATAATATTAACAGTAGTAAATCTTTGCCAACTGAAATTATCTTATGGGCTAATACACTTTTTCAAGAAAGGTAAATCCCAAAGAATCACGTACTACCAACATGACGCAATAAAGTTCAGTAAAAGGACAAGCCGACAAAACGAATGAAGGGTGAAAGAGAAATAGCGAATGATATGTCCTGCGCAATATTTATTTCGAAGAAAAATCTTTAATGAAAATTTTTACATTTAAATTAAACAGAGCATACATTTTACTAGTTGTTTTGTAACATAATAGAATAGTGTTAAAATATTATAAAGTAAATTTGTAGAAAAAGTTTACTGCAACATGTACATGGCGTAATTACCTGATAACACAGTAAAACAAAACTTAAATAAAGTTAGTTTGTTGAAAGTATAGAAGTACCTGAGTTTATACTTTACTATATTAAAACTTTATAATTATAACTATCTATTTTTTTATTTTTATTTTTTTACCTTTATCAGCGTATGCTTTCTTCAGAGCCGTAGTATAAATACATATTCATTTTCCAGTTGAAAAGAAAACAACGTTCATAATAATTAAGAATTTCATTTCGCTCTGAGTGGTTCTTCATTTGCTTGTTGTTACTTACGTCCCTGTACGCTCTTATATTGTTTATTGCTATTGTTTTGTTTTCCACGCCTTCCATATTTCTGCTTCGTCAGTCGTGAATGTCTAAAGTTAAACTGACTACCGTTTGAAGTGATGTTTGTTTATTGAATGGAGAATATTTCAATAGGTGTAATGACTTATTTCTACGCAAAGATAGAAGTTCAACTATCTATGTCAAACATTCAGTTCTCTTTCATCATGTATCAAAGGGTTAACTCACCCTTACGGTGACTTCTAATAATTAATACAGTGTACAAATTATTCAAGGAAAAAAAAATGGTCCCCAAAATTATCCGTCTAACAAATAGAAATAATATCATTATCATCATTCCTTTTATCCATTACTGGGTGTGGCACTCTGCCGTGACAGAACTGGGTAAGTGATATATTGTCAAATTACAGGCCCCAAACATGTTAGTGGAGGGGGAGCCACAAGGGGAATTTAAATGTGATGAAAATTGTTTGTTGTTTGTGGGAATCGAACCTAGGTTCTCAAATCCATAGGACGACTCGATATCACTGAGCTACCTACCCCAATAAGAATTGTAGTAATTACGCAGTGGAAGCCGAGTCGGCCTGTGGATCCTAAGAACCCTGGTTCGATCCCCACAGCCGACAAAACATTTTCACCAATTTAAAATTATCCCTGTGGCTCCTCCACCACTAACATCTTTGGGAGTCGTGATTTAACGGCTGGTAGCCGCACTTTACGCGCATAAATATATCACTTACCGAAATCTGCTTCGGCAGAGTGCCACACCCAGTAATGGGTAAAAGGCGTGATGATATATTTATTTATTTACTTTTTTCACGATTTTTACAATAGTTGAAAATGTGTCACTTTCTATACGATTTTTCGTTAAACAACTCTCATAATCAATATACAAAAAAATATGTTAATTTTGACCAATAATAATAAGTATTCTTGCTACTCTGTACAACAGGAATTTAATCCTAATTACAGTACAGGGTCTGAACTCACCGAGCCTTAGTGTAGCTACTTATGTAACAGATTTACTTTCATTTTAATTGGGAAAACATATCTTCTATTACTTTCAAATCAATTATAACCAAAATATTAAGTAGTAAATTATATGTAATACCGTTTTTAAAAAATTGGACAACTTTTAGAAATGTTCTAAAATTTGTTTACTTTGCAAATAACGTACGAATAAAAAAATAATCTTCATTCATCAAAGCGCCAGAGGATATACTTCCTGTTGATGTATTTATACAAACATTTTATGAGAATGTTAGTGATATTTTAATCTTGAAAATTAATTAAAAAGAACAAGTAGTATTTGTGTTATAAAAGTTTGATTATAATTTCATAATATATTAGTTTATTAAATATGTATTTACAACAAGCTTATCTTGTATAAAATTATATGTTTACACAAATACGAAACAAACATACAGGAAAACAAGATAAACTGTACTGAAATATAAATTACAGGAAAATATGTATTTGTTTTTCATTGCTTGGTTTATTTGTTTATTAAAATAAATATTGTGGGTGAGGGAAATAAAATTAATTACCTCTCTGTTTGTATTTTAGACTTTAATAATTTTATTTTATTTAAAATTTAAAATATCGACCTTTAATTTTTTTGTTTGGGACCGTTATTAACTCTGAAAGTATAAGTTAGTCGATACAGTTATTTTTGGAGAAAAGTTAAAAAATAACTTAACTAAAATCGAGTTAAATACATTGACTGAGTTTTAGAGACAAAGTTAGAGGTACATTAATATTTGTCCGGCTGTACGTTGATATGGAGAGCGTTACGAATTTAAATCCAGAGATCCCGAGTTCGAATCCCACTCAAGCTGAAAATGAATTACCAGACTGAGGCTCGATGAGTCCGAACCCTTTACTCTAAATGAGATTCAGATCATGTTGTACAGGGTACCATAAATATATATATATATATATATATATATATATAAAATATATTAGAGTAACAGAAAAATTGACAAAGAAAATTAGAATATGTTAACAAAATGGAATACAATATATTAAATATCACATGGAAAAACAAAGTTAGTACACTAGAACTAAAAACTAAGACCAAAATATTCGATGTCATAACTACAATAATAAAAACTATAACATAAAGTTTGATAGGGCATATTATGAGAACAAAAATGATTGGACTAGGGACATAGCAGAGTGGTTTTCATTGGATAATAAGAGATCTATAGGAAGATAAACGAAGAGATGGATGGACGAAATAAAAGCAATAGCTGGTCCAACATGGCCACGATCAGCAAGAAATCAAGACGAAAAGAAGAAACTGGGGGAGACCCTTATCAGAAAGGATATTCAACTTAATTAATATTGTATATGTAATTTATCTTTTATATTAATTAATTATCATTACAAGTAATAATAAATACTATATCTGTATTTTGTGGTTGAAATAAAGTTTATAATAAAATAAAATAAATATACATTTTTATAAATTATTATATTAAAAAAGAATGTAATGCAAGTGGTCACTTCCATAGTCAACTATCGTACAAACAAATCAAATAACAGATATTTATGTATCAAGGGTGAAAACGTGTGTTTCTGGCCCATGGCATGATTATTAGCACGAGGCGCAAAACGCCGAATGCTAATAACATGCTTCGGGTTAGAAACACTAATTTCACCCGCAGTACATACAATATTTTATGCACAACAAAATGATATTTAATTATATGTTCAAAAGATTAAAATATGTAAATAGGTTATATGCCAAAATGAGATTTTGCAGAATCAAGTATTCACAATAAACAAAAATTGTCATTTTATTTATGTATCCATAGGAATTATTAATGTTTAAGCCCACTTTTTAGGGCTAAAACACATGCTTTTCGGCTCAGTTGCGCATAAATAATATTAAATAATATATCTGAATTTTATTGTTGAAATAAAGTTTATAATAAAATAAAATAAACAGAAATTTTTATAAACTATTATATTAAAAAAAATAGAATGGAAGTGATCACTTCCATAGTCAACTGTAGAATGATGGCCGTACAAACAATTCAAATAAAATAAATATTATTCGTTTATTTTGTCAGGTATATTTTCATAATCGTTAGATACTCTCAATTGAAATTAATGAAACTAAGGACATTACAAACTTCTTAAAGACTCGGATACATTACAAATCAGTTTGTGGTAACAGAGAAAGTTTAGGAATTAATGAAAGGTAGAAAGAGACAAAGTTGTGGCTTACCCTATCCCAAGGGGAGCAGTGTTTAGTTGTGTTGAACGTAGGATTTGTCGCGCTACACAAGCCAGAAGATTTCTCGTCTAATTCGTCTTTTAATTTGCGCAGAACCGATGTTAAGTATTCAAAGAAGTTATAGTTTAGAGCTGTGTGAGGAATGTTTATAAACAACACAATATTCAAAGAAGATTACAAATAGCTGGATGTATTCTTTTTTATTGTATTTCACTTGTATCACGATATGCAAGTAGCTTAAAATCAAAGAGAAAATTTTAATATTAATTATATTTTGGACATTTACTTTTGCAAATAAAATAAGTACAAGAAGTACTTTGTACGTAAAACGTGTTTAGTACCCTCGACTAATTATTTGTGCTAAACAAATAACAGGCGCGGTGGTCGAGCGTGTTAATGCACATCTCTTAACATGCTGTGACGTCATCCAAAGTATGATTTGTCGTTAAATAAAAAAATACAGCTACTTGTATTAATCATACTCGGGCGCTATAAACTAGTCACTTATACATACGCCAAATAAGTAACATCGACTACGAAAACCGGCAGTACGGCAGCGTAAAAACTGCGGCTCGGTGTGCCCGGTAGGCCCAGACCCGACTCGGGCTGTAGCGCCATTGAAGAAGAAGAAATAAATAACTATAATAATATATAATATTTATTTACTGCACAGTTAAAATAGCAAGCAACTATAACAGAGTCCATTTACTTTAATGTCAAGTAGAAGGTCGCAGACAATACTAAACTCATTCTGGACATAGTTTTCCATTTTGCTGAAAACCATAATTCCTGCATTCGTCCCAGTCTCGCTTAATTAAATTTTGTGTTCACAGTTCATGTTCTTCGTACAACTTGGTGTTTTTTGTTGCACAGTTGCAGAAACGATATTTCACTAGCACGCGCCATATTTAATACAATGTTCTGAAGACAATTGCAATGCCTTCAAGGCAATGAAAATTTAATATGACGCACATGATTTGAGAATCCATTATTTAACAACGTGCTTGAATAGCTCGAGAGTTAATGAAGCCAAGAATAATTAAACGTTCTGGTTTTCAAGTTTTTGTCTGTTTTCTTTAAGTAAAATACTGTAAGAATTCATAAACTTATGATAATTGCTCTAGTTTACGTACATACAGAGCGATATTTGATAAGGGATGACCATAGGGATTTAACATGCAAAATTATATATAAAAAATAAATAAATATGTATATCATCACGCCTTCTACCCAATACTGGGTGTGGCACTCTGCCAAAGCAGATCTCGGTAAGTGATATATTTTGCGCGTGAAGTGCGGTTACCAGTCGTCAAATCACGGCCCCCAAAGATGTTAGTGGTGGAGGAGCCACACGGGTAGCTTTTGAAATTATGAAAATTGTTTGTAGCCTGTGAGAATCGAACCAGGATTCTCAGAATCCACAGGCCGACTTCATACCACTGAGCTAGCTTGTGAACGTGCAAAAT
Organism: Pterostichus madidus; assembly: GCA_911728475.2. Lineage (NCBI taxonomy): Eukaryota > Metazoa > Arthropoda > Insecta > Coleoptera > Carabidae > Pterostichus > Pterostichus madidus. Next base: position 745,895 of record OU452304.1, read on the forward strand.
ATAAAATGATTATTAAAATATGAAAAATAATTATTTTCAATACATGAATCCGATAGTAAATACGAGTATAGCTATTATTCAATACTCTTATAAACGATTTGTGTTTCAATGCCTTTTTTTTAATTGTCATTTAAATATTGCACAAGTTTCTTATGGATTTATTAAGTTTTATCAAGATGGATGATGTCAGTCGATCTTTATAACGTTTTCGGTATAGTATTTCTGTGTGATAAAATGAATAAATATATCATCACGCCGTCTACCCATTACTGAATGTGGCACTTTGCCGTAGCAGATCTCAGTAACTGAAATACTTTGGTGGTTACCAGCTTTTACGATATGTACAGCGTCTTAAATATAATCCTGGATGCGCCACTGAATGTTTCTATATATACAGGCTGTTAAAAAAGTTCCGGGACGGTGAAATATCTTGAGAAAAACACATCGAATCAAGAAACCAAAAAACATGTGTTTCATATTTTGCAAAAAAAAGGCTTGTGGCTACTTGTGATTATGTTGATTTTTTTATTTGATTCAATGTTTATTTCTTGTGATATTAGACCGTTTTTTACTTTTCTTTCAGAATCATGTCAAAACTTATTTTTGCGTTTAGAGCGCCATCTATTCCGAATTGGAAAAAAAGTTTCAGATAAAATTAACTTATTTTTTTTCGCAGAATACGAATCTGTAATAAAATATGGGGGTTCCCATTTAAGATTTCAACGTTGCCCCCCGCCCCACCCCCTAGGGGTGGGGGTTGGGGTTTGTGTTTGGTGTGCTTAGATAGGTTTTTGCAAAATATGAAACACGTGTTTTTTGGTTTCTTGATTCGATGTGTTTTTCTCGAGATACTTCACCGTCCCGGAACTTTTTTAACAGCCTGTATATAAAAAATACAAAGGCGTGTAGAGAGCAGTAAAAGTAATTTTAAATTTAAATTTAATTTGAATCGAGAACCATAGTAACAATAAAGTTGAAAACATATTTCAAATACAATAACTTCCTATTCTTTTATTTCCATTACCAGTAATTAACTTCCAGAACACTGGCCAAAAAATAAAAGATACTGTATTACAAAATGGAACGCTTATAAAATTTTAATTCAACTACGTTCGAAATGAATTCTTTCGGAGGTTCATCGTTCATCGTTCAAGCGAAACATTCAAATAGAATCTTTGTGAAATTAAAATGTCAGATGAAAATAACTGAAGCTGTTTCAAAGACAACTTCAAAAGTGAAAATCAGGAATACAAAAGAGCAAATCGTTACTGATGTTACGCTGTTCACGGATTTGCCACTTGGCTGCTCTTGGCTCCGCTGTTCACTTGTTCTTGCACAGGTGTCCGGTGAATTTCACTCGGTACCGTTTGTTGTACGGAGGTTGTTTGTTGTTTGTTGACAACAGCTTTCGTTTTTGATAATTGCTTAACAGGTGGAACTTTATAATAAACACCAGTTACTACCCAGCTAACGTACATGCTTAATTAACTACATTCACCCTTATTTTAACTCCTCTTTTTAATTTTGAGTTAATTAGGAAAATGTATTTACTAAAGAGTTACTATGACTAGGAAAGTTTGTACATCATTCAAATGAAATAGTTATTTATGTACCAAGGGTGAAAACAGGCGTTCCCAATCACCGGACTCACCGAACTGCAATCATATAATTTTTAGCTTGAGTGGAATTCAAACTCAGGATATCCGGATTCGAATTTCGTAAAGCTAAAAAAAGCTAAATTGCACCCGACGACCTTCCTCCAATATATTAGCGACCCCTCGAGGGGTTTCGACCCACACTTTGAAAACCCTGCCCTAGAGAATCGCTTCTGAAGCGATGTAAAGGTTTTAAGTTTTTTCTGGCCTGCTTTGACCCTTCTCGCATTGTTCTTTCTGGTTCTTGGTTTCCCCGTGTCATCGATACATCCCTCGGGAACAGTTCTCAAGCCGGGAGATTCAATATGCGAAAGTGAGTACGGATTTGACGGAAGTTTTCACACGGCGTTTGAAAAGTGAAAGAGATTATTTTTGAAGAGTAGATTTATAGCTTTTTTACGATCTAACATTGCGTGTTTCGTTTATTGTTACGCTGTCATGATCAAAATAGTATATTACGTACCATGATCTGTAAGTGACAGTTTTTAGGTCAAGAATGTAGTTTGAGAAATCGAAGCCCGAAGGGTCGAGATTTCCTAAACATTCACGACCTAAAAAAATCACTTACAATTCGAGGTTAGTCAGCTATTTTTTTACAATACTTGCACAAATAGAAGGCAAAGAAAATAGGTTTCAAAATTAACAGCTGTCAAATTGTTGTCAAAATAAACGGGACCTTGATATGTCATATTTAGTAAATTTTAGTAAGTAAATATTATAGTCCTGATATAACCATGGAAACCACTGTACAATAAAATTAGGCGTATTCCATTTGCCATTTGGATCAGATTTAACTTACAGTTACTGATCCAGATCACTTATTCATTTTGCTGGATTAATTCACAGACTATATTTCCAGTATTAGAATTACAGATTCTAATTTACTTTGAAGTAATTCACCCCAATAAGTGCATCAGTTTCCATAATTCAGTTCATTTAATCATGTATCAAATCTATCAGAATTGATTTAAGTGAACCAAATGGCAAATGGAATACAGCTAGTGTCTCTTACTATGCGTAAATTTTGTCATTAAAGTACAAGTATTGTAATAGAAGTGAATTTATTTGCAACTAGAGATAAAATAGATTGAACGTAGTAGTACCAGATGTTAGTAGTTAGCATAATAATGAGAAGTTAATAGATTTAATTCCAACTGCATCGTCATTAGTCTGCACAAATATAATGTGTTTACTTTTCGTGTATTTCACAAATACCTTATTGGAATCATTTGAACCTGTTACTTATCTATTTGTGGTTCCTGTTCATGGCTTCATGTAGTATTTGATTGCGTCGCTGTTCGTTGAATAATCCACAAACGAGGTACGTCAGTGTTATTTTATAATTAACTAGCACTATTCAAAATTACGGTTCAATGGAGAGAAAGCACAGAATAGATTATTTAGCACTTTATGTTCAATCATCAACTCTACAAAAATTTGTGATTTGTGCTTCATCAGCTCTCGTTAAAAATCAGGGCTGTTAACTACTTATAAACAACAAATTATAATAATTAGTAAACACAATTATTATTATTTATCAATAATAAATAAAGACAGTTGAAAGTTTCTGCGAAATAAAATATTTAAAAGGAAACTACAGAGTGATCAAAAGGAATTGTTACAGTTGGCAATATAAAAAAAACTACTTGAAATTGGTGAGCCTGATACATAAATTCATTTCCTGTTGTTGACATTTAAAATTTAAATTTGCGTCCATTTATTATTACATTTATTTCTAAAGTATTTCTATTATTTAAAAAGTCAAAATTCTACTAGCTGTCAGACTCCTGACATAACCTATTTGTATTTATTAGAAATGTCAAATAGCATTTCCGCCTTTATCTGACATTGTGCCAACTGTGGAATAAAAAGATCTCTGGAATTGTATATCGACAACTATAACAATTCCTTTTAATCATCCTGTATAAGCAACTAACTAAAAATAAATTTAGCCACTAATAGAATAAAATTATTTTTTTATAATACCTGTACTGTAAGTAACACATTAATGACAAAATTTAAACACAGTAAAGGGTACTTTTATTGCACTGTTGATTTCCATAGTTACATCAGGACTATAATATATATTTACCATACACTGTGGACAGTAAGTAAATATTATAAATCAAGGCCCTGTTTATTTTGACAACTATTTGCTAGCTATTAATTCTAAAACTTATTTTTCTTTTCCTTCTAATTGTGTAGGTATTGTAGAAATATCTTACTAACCTCGAACTACCCTAGTATATTCTTGACCTAAAAACTGTCACTTACTGTTCATGGTACGTAATATACTATTTAGTTAGTTCATAGCTTTGGATTTTTATATTTACTTTACAAATAACTAAATTTTACGACCCCCAATTAAAGTAAAACTTTTTATCCCTAGCAAATAATATTATATTATTTTATAAGGAGCCAAAGTGACGAATCTGTAGATATTAAGGGACAAACACGGCGAGGCTGACAACTCAACATAATATTTATTTATGTACTAAAGGTGAAAACAGGTGTTTCTGGCCCGTGGCATGATTATTAGCATGAGGCGCAAAGCGCCGAGGGCTAATAACATGCTCTGAGTCAAAAACGCTAATTTCAACCGTGGTACATACAATATTTTATGCACAACAAAATAACATTTAATTATATGCTCAAAAGATTAAAATATGTCAATAGGTTATATGTCAAAATGACATTTTGTAGATTCAAGTGTTCACAATAAACAAAAATTGTCATTTTATTTATGTATCTATAGGAATTATTTCTTTTTGGCCCATGGGCCAAAAAAAGTGTATAAGCCCGCTTTTTAGGGCTAAAACACATTTTTTTCGGCCCGGTTGTGCTTAAAATATGTTTCTTTTCCTTCTATTTATACAAGTATTGTACTAAAATAGCTTACTAACCTCGAACTGTAAGTGATTTTTAAGTAGCGAATATTTAGGAAAAACATTCTTGACTTGAAAACTGTCACTTACTGTTCAAGGTACGTAATATACTATTACAAGGGCGTAACAAATAAAATATATATATATTTGAAGATGACATAGTAAATGAAATAAACTGATCAAAATGGACAATGGACAGTAAGATAAAATTGTTTGTCACCATCACCATGACCACCCCGGATGTCAATAAATCCGGTAGTCGGTCACATATGCCGCTGGAGTCTGCGGAAACACACCTCCGCCATCTAGATCGCACCGTGCGCTGAATTATTGCACTTTAAATTCTACTTATTGACGTGTGTTCCGGGAACAAGTTTAATATTCAAAAAGTATGGTCACTGAATATTGAAATTTCAAGTCCGATTTTGCTACGAGATTCTTGATATAGTGCGGCATCTGCTACCAAAATCCAAAAGTTTTAAACCGTGAAATGGTTTTTAAATAAAAGAGAAATTATATCATCTTTTACTCGTTTCCTTCTGCGTAGGAAGATGGAAGATAACTATAGCTCAAGCGATCATAATAATGTCCAACAATTATTTAGGTTAGAATATCTTTGAATACTTAATATAATGGAATCAATAATTTTTCAACAATAAATTGATTAATTTCAAGTAAACAATTTATTCTGAAAACGGCAAGACAGTGCCTACTTTCCTGACCAATTTTAGTATGGATAGTAGATTTTTTACTAAAACAGTAAAGTAAAATACGTATCCAAGGCTACAACAAAAATAACAGTCTGGTAAAGTACAAAATAGTCTGGTAAAGATTTTACCTGACTGTTATTTTTGTTGTAATCTTGGATACGTAGTCTGCTGTCACTACAATTCATATAAAAAAATTTAAACATTGTGAATATTCAAGATTAAGTATTGATTAAAATTAAACGGTTTCAAAAAAACAGTATGCATAATACGTCAGGAAAGTGTTTTTACTTGACTTAGCAGATTATTTCTCACGTTGTCCATGGCAACCGTAAGCTATTAAAATTTGTATTTTAGTGGTAATGGCTCAGTGGTATTGAATCGGCCTGTAGATCCTGAGAACCCTGGTTCAATCTTCACAGCAGACAAACATTTTCACCAAATTAAAATTACCCCTGTGGCTTTCCCACCACTAACATCTTTGGGGGCCGTGATTTGGCGGATGGTAACCGCTCTTCACGCGCATAAATATATCCTTTACCGAGATCTGCTTCGGCATTGTACCACATCCAGTAATGGGTAAAAGGCGTGATGATATATTTATATTTATTTATTTTAGTGATAATGGCTCAGTGGTATCGAGTCGGCTTGTGGATCCTGAGAACCCTGGTTCAATCCCCAGAGCCGACAAACATTTTCACCAAATTAAAATTACCCCTGTGGCTTTCCCATCACTAACATCTTTGGGGGCCGTGATTTGGCAGATGGTAACCGCTCTTCACGCGCATAAATATATCACTTACCGAGATCTGCTTCGGCAGTGTGCACACCCAGTAATGGGTAAAAGGAGTGATGATATATTTATATTTATTTATTTTAGTGGTAATGGCTCAGTGGTTATGAGTCGGCCTGTGGATCCTGAGAACCCTGGTTCAATCCCTAGAGCCGACAAACATTTTCACCAAATTAAAATTACCCCTGTGGCTCTCCCACCACTTAAATATTTGGGGGCCGTGATTTGGCGGATGGTAACTGCACTTCACGCGCATAAATAGATCACTTACCGAGATCTGCTTCGGCATTGTACCACATCCAGTAATGGGTAAAAGGCATGATGATATATTTATTTATATTTTAGTGGTCGTAGAAATAATTTTAAAATTCGTATTCATATTTTTATTTACTAGTTCCTTCTAATTATTCATTACTCGAACTACAAAAAAATATAATTATTTCTGAAACTAATGAGAAATATACTGCAACTTCTCTAGGTAAGTTTTATGTCATATTTTCCTCGTCCTGCTGTGGAGCTATCTACAAAACATCCCTTATTACACATCTAAAATTCTGTTTCCTTATCTTTTCCACGTCTAATTTTTACGATAATCTGACAGGTAATATGTCCTCCCTATTCGCGGAGGATCGAAGGAGTCCTTGACATATTTGATTGTTTTAGAATTTAGTGGAATTGTTTTGTCACAGAATTATATTAAAATACCATTATGTAGATTGAAGATTGGGGATGGTATGTGAACGCTAACCAAACTCAGTTTATGTCCTTTCGCTCTGACAAAAATTGTGCAGAGCTTGGGCAGAACAGTATTAAGGAATATTAAAATTTAAACAGAATTGTTAAATTATTGATTTATGTAGATCGAAGACAATTGACAATTTTATTTTATTTGCTACGCTATGGAACAGGAACTTAATATCAATTACGATCCCGAGTTCGAATCCCACTCTAGCTAAATATATATATATATATATATATATATATATATATATATATATATATATATATATATATATATATATATATATATATATATATATATATATATATATATATATATATATATATATATGAACAATCGCACTGCGGCTTGGTGAGTCCGGGCCCTGTACTGTAATTGGGATTAAGTTCCTGTTGTACAGAGTAACACAATAGTTATGTATGTATCAAGGGTGAAAACAGGCGTTTCTGGCCCGTGCTAGGGTCAGAAACGCTAATTTCATCCGTGGTACATACAATATTTTATGCACACAAAAGAACATTTAATTATATGTTCAAAAGTTTAAAATATGTGAATAGGTTGTATGTCAAAATGATATTTTGTAAAATCAAGTATTCACAATAAACAAAAATTGTCATTTTATTTATGTATCCATAGGATTTATTTCTTTTTGGCCCATGGGCCCGCTTTTCGGCCCGGTTATGCATAAATAATAGTTATTTATTATACAAGTGTTTTATTAGGTATTACCTACCCCTGTGGCTCCTCCACCACTAACATCTTTGGAGGCCGTGATTTTACGACTGGTAACCGCACTTCACGCGCAAAATATATCACTTACCGAGATCTGCTTCTGCAGAGTGCCACACTCAGTAATGGGTAGAAGGCGTGATGATATATTCATTTATTTATTTATTTATAAAATACGGAAGAAAAGTTTAAACACAAGACTGAAGGTCGAGTGTGTAATTTTTCTGAAGTGTATCAAAGACGATTGGTCGTAACGTTTAACGTTGATTCAGTTATATATAATTTCATAAAATACGGTAGATCATGAAGTGGTTGCTAAGTAACAAGTTGTTTACAGTGTTTTATGAGCCATATAATTCAACTGAAATCAGTGTAATTATGTCTTTATAATATATGTGTTGTGGATAAATAAATAAATTATACTTGCTTATATGGTAGTCGAATCCGAATCATTCAGAGACAATCGTTTTTTAGGTGTAAGTTGAAATGTTAGTAAAAAAATAATGATTGGTGAAATTGAGGGAGAGAGAGAATGCGTCTTAGGAATAAATGGATGAATATGACTGAAGGTTTATTGCGTGAACAAAGTATAATCTTATAGAATGAATTGTATTTAATACAATATTTAAGTATATCTTAAACAAATTTATGGATTCCTTAGTATTTAAGTGTTTATGATGCAACGGGGCATCAATGGCATAAATAGAAATTTTATGCTAAAATCATGAAAACAATTGCCGACACCACATTCCTGCGAAAGGAACAATGAATTTCCGAGGCAAACATTGGGAGCATTGTATACAACCTCCCCCTCGCGTCCCGCGACCGCAATCCACTACTACCCCTCTGTCGCGGCTAACACATTAAACTGATATAATAAAACGGTTCGTATAAGTCAGGATTTAAATCTGGGCGGTTGTTAATAAACAAGCTGCCCTATATGGCAACACTGGCACAATCGTAAACTAAATCTTTGTTCGCGAGTGCGCCGGCTTTTGTTCAGATTTAATTGTTTCGTTTATGTTAATTAATGTGACAACAAAGAGATGGCACACGTGGAATCGCTACATACTCGAGATAGCTTTTGTTTTGGTGCTGCCACCTGTCATCTGTTTCTATATTAAAGGAAACATCTACTTGAAAATATTTTGCGTTTATTTGTTGCTCTGCATAACAGGAACTTAATTTTAATTACAGTAGCATATGGTGGAATCCGAACCACTCAGACACAATCCTTTTTTATATAAGTTGAAGTCAGCGGGATTTTAACACAACTTTAGTACATTTCTGACTATAAACAATCCAAATTTTATTTTATATATAATTGTAAATGACTTAAAGTCAAGTGAATGTTAATTAAATTTGAAAAAACCAACTTGCCTCCGCCAGGATTTGAACCTGGACCTTCCACTTGGGCCGCGGACATCCTACCACTTAGACCACAGAGGTGTGTCTAGAAAAAATCGCTTGTCAGTGCCAGCATTTAGACTCACCTCTGTGGTCTAAGTGGTAGGATGTCCGCGGCCCAAGTGGAAGGTCCGGGTTCAAATCCTGGCGAAGGCAAGTTGATTTTTTCAAATTTAATCAAAATTTATTTTGTTTGGTAGTACCAACACAAGCGTTAAAAAATATTATGAAGAAAATGATAAAATTCTAATTTGGCATAAGTTCACTTTTTTTTACTCTAGATTTTTTAATATACAAGAAAGACAATGAAATAAATCATACTTATGTAGATATCTATGTGGAATTTCACACTGAAATTTGTATTTTTCTAACTTATTTACTTTTAGTTACAGTCTATCAAGTGCAAGAAGTTGCACAAAAGGCGCATCCACCAATTTTTGCTATCAACTCAATAGAACAATATGTTATTTTATGAGGAGCTAAAGTGATACTTTTTGTGGCGACTCTGCAGCTATTGACAACTACAGATGAGGCATAAAAGGTCATTTTCGCTGCACATAAAATATGCTATATGAATTTTTGTTTCAAACGCCGGATATTTTAAACATTTTTATGTCATATAATTTTTCTGATGCTCGTGAGCTGCAGAAAATAGTTATTTACATAACAAGTGCGTGAAGACATACTTTGCACATGCCATAATTTGCGCGAATGGTGCAACTGACATCTCCGTGCACGAGTTTTGTACAATACTTTTTGTAATGAGCAAAAATTATATAATCGACAAAGAGGGAAATTTATTAAATTTGAAGCGTGAATTTGTATTGTCACTTAAGTCTGCAATAAATTGACATTTGTTATTTGAAAACAAATTGTTTATTTTTTTCCATAAAGTTTGTTAAAATATGTCTGTCTGATGGCGTTATAAGCTAATGTCTCTACTTCTTTTATAAATTCCTTGAAATGTGTGTATATATGATAAGTACAAATAGCGTTTTAATAGTCAAAATTTAGAATAATTTAAAATGGATGTTTTTTCAATTACTCTACGCACTAATGCGCAAAATCAAACATTTCATCGGTTTATATAAATATAAATAAATATAAATATATCATCACGCCTTCTACCCATTACTGAGTGTGGCACTCTGCCGAAGCAGATCTCGGTAAGTGATATATTTTTGCGCGTGAAGTGCGGTTACCAGTCGTCAAATCACGGCCCCCAAAGATGTTAGTGGTGGAGGATCTACAGGGGTAGTTTTTGAAATTATGAAAACTGTTTGTCTCCTGTGGGAATCGAACCAGGGTTCTCAGGATCCACAGGCCGACTTCAAACCCCTGAGCTAAGGTAATGTAAACCTTATTTTGAATAATGGGAGAACAAAAAGACTTTTTTTGTCGTTTGTGAACCAATGAAACTCCTTGATTTTAACCAGCATCAGAAAAGTCAAACTCTGTTCCAAAGTTCTGATCTGTCATTTATTTCGGACGTTTGAAGAAAAACATAATTATGTTCTATTCCAGTTAAGATATAACATCCTATATGGCTCGCAATAAACTATACCAAAACAGATATCAAGAGATTAGTATTAAAGCCGTTGAAGCCAAATCTAAGCTCCGATATGAAACACGGAGAACCCTTGAAATTCGCAGCGTATATTCTTGTCAATAATGTAATGTTAACAGGATTTACATACACTTCACGAATATCGAATTTAGGATATTATGTGTGGAATCGATAATCAATTAGCATATTCTATTCGTTTGTATTCAACGGTACCTATATTAGATTTTGTAGTACTCTGAAGATAACAAATTAAACGTAGGTATACAGTGATTAACGTAATGGATAAAACTGTAGCCAAATTTGAGTTTATTAATTAATAAGCCAGAGGTCCTGCGTTCAAGTGTCGCAGACTTCAACTTCTGTCAAAGTAATATGATTGTATCTGAGTGGTTAGGATTCCAATATAAGCTGCTGTAATTGGGATTAAGTTCCTGTTGTGCAGAATAACTTATAAACAAATAATAAATATAAACTAAATAAATATATCATCACACCTTTTACCCATTACTTGGTCTAATACTCTGCCGAAGCAGATCTCAGTAAGTGATATATTTACGGGCGTAAAATGCGTTTACCAGCCGTCAAATCACAGCCTCCAAAGATGTTAGTGGAGGGAAAGCCAAATGGAAAATTTTAATTTGGTGAAAAATGTTTGTAAGCTGTGGGAATTGAATTGAGATTGTCAAATCCGTAAGCCGACTCGATGCTACTAAACCACCTGTCCTATAAAAATAATAATAATAAATATAATAATAAATAAATTTATCATCACGCCTTTTACTCATTACTGAATGTGGCACTCTGCCAAAGTAAATCACAGTAAGTGATATATTTGTGGGCTTGAAATAAGTTACCAGCCGTCAAATCACAGCCTTCAAGATGTTAGTGGAGGGGAGCCACAGGGGTAATTTAAATATGATGAAAGTAATAAGTATATTAAATAAATTTAGGTCGCAAATACTGAAAAAAATATTTAGTTTTTGTATTAAAATTAACTTTAAACTTCAGATTTTCGTGAAAATAGAAATATTGCCTAATAAGAAAGGTATGCCTCTATTCATTGCCCATTTATATTTTATCCACAATCTTTTATTTTCTTCGTTTAAACTTTAAAGTTTCACTAAATTTTATGAGTTATAAATAAAAAAAATTACCTTTGTTGCTCCTCGACCACTAACATAAGGCGTATTCCATTTGCCATTTGGATCAAATTTAACTTACATTTACTGAACCAAATCACTTATTTATTTCGTTGGATTACTTCACTGACTTTATTTCCTGTACTAGAATTACTCATTTGAATTTATTTTGAAATAATTCACCTCAATAAATGCATTAGTTTGCTTAATTCGGTTCTTTTCGTCATGTTGTCTAATTTATCTGAACTGATTTAAACAAGCGCAGGGCGACGCTCCCTCCCTTTCTTATCTTTTTGTTTCATTTTCAGTTACTGCTTTGTGTGGTCTTTTCTTTCATATATAAGTGCAGACTATCGCTTTCATCTTTTCTAATCTTGTAGATTCGTTGTTAGTTTCGTTATTAGATTCGTTGTTAGGAGTAAATGTGAGTAATTTGAGATTTTTTATGCATACGTTATGTACGTTGAAGAAATAAAATGAATGGTAAGTGAAAAGGAATGATGTGATTGAAGGTTTGTTGTGTGATAATAATTTCGAGTGTATAAATGAATGAGTTTATATGGAGTGATCTTTGAAAGTGGTATGTTTGGATGAAAATGTTTGACGATGACTGGTTGTTTGATGGGTGTGATGAGTGAATGTTTTATGAATGATTTTAGGGTTCGTGCTACCCCATTTGTTGGGATATAGCGTGAAGATATGTATGTATGTATGTATGTATGATTCAAATGAACCGAGTGGCAAATGGAATACAGCTATATTTGACAGTTCTGAATTAATGAATATATTAATTAGCGAGTTCTGCTCCAGCAGAATGCCATACTCATTAATAGATAAAAGGCGTGATGATATATTTATTTATTTTTAGAAAAAGCAATAAGTAGTTTCTTCCATTTAGAAAGAAGTTCGTAGTTAGTGTAAGAAAAAAGCAATTGCTCATGAAATGAAGAAGAAACAAAAAAGTAACTTTGTCGATCTACTACGTAAACAGAATAAAGCAAAGCAGAATTTCATGGTATTTTAATGAATTTCTTTCTTTCCGCCTAATTAATTTAATGTAATACGACATTTGGACAAATGAAATTCTTTTTCGCTGTCAGATTATTTCCTGCGGATTTTCCCGGCCGTTTGATGGAAGCAAATGAGACCAGAGGGAGTCTTATTTAATTAAATTTCAGTGTTCCTTTTTACCGACATGTGGTAGTATTCGTCATTCGATATGTACCTGAATACTTTACGCTGTTTGCGAGTTTCTCGATCTTTCATTAGCTTCAATACTGGCGATATCGAACTCTGAAATGCAGACTAACTGATGATATACATATTTTAAACAAATTAATGTTGATAATTGATTGTACATTTTACTTTTTGCAGATCTGAATGAAATTTGGCGCACGTAAACATTGAATAGTCATACGCATCCAGTTAAAATATGAAATACATTCATCGTCTGTGAACAAATATATTCGCTTGTAAAGTTGAGTTCTTATACACGGGGCTTATGGTGATCATCACTCAGAATCGCACATATTTGTTTTGTGTACCTCTAAAATTTTGCAATTTCATTTGCAAAAACTATCCATGTATATTGTATCAGAAGAAGAAAGTTTTTTATCGTTTAGTAATGGATATATAACCATGCAAAGCCTTGTTTTTAACGAAAAATTAAGAATCACTATTTATAATGGCAACACCACACGGTGGTATGGTATTTGAAAATTCGCTAGATCAACAACCTGTTAACAATTCATGATATTCAAATCACAATAGGTATAAAACACTTATTTTTATATTTTTTTGAGCGTCAGTTTCGCCACTCGACAACCGATGGCGCCACCGTCACACTAGTACTACCTTAACTGCAATTGTGTGGAATTCATTTTCAAAAACAAGCGTAGAGCGATACTCTCTTCCTTTCTTATCTGTTAATTCGTTTTCAGTTCTTACGTAGAATGCTTAACTGCAATTGTGTGGAATTCATATTCAAACACACCTTCCTTTTAAATTTTTATGTGTATTTTTATTTTCAATATATTTCAATGTACTTCAGCCACATTCATAAATTCTTTTACATTAGCTCATTCGTTCCTTCCAAATGCAATCATATCCATAAATTTATTCTTAAGTCGTCCTTACAATTAATTTAACAACCTTTAATTCGACTTGCGTTCCACAAAATTATAAATGTAGAGTTTGCTAGTTACGGCCCTGTATGAATTCAGTCTCCCTTTCCCCATGAGGAGGGTGTCTGCCTCTCTAACCCGCTACCTGCGTAAGGTAAGTCCATTTGAAACATGGCGTCTTTCTGTCATCGCCCTGGTTGCCCTCGCCCTACAGCGAGAGTGTTTTTGAGGCTTCCTGCCCTTTTTGTCATTTTTACGGTCACTCGTTTTATGGAGTGAGATGATAGCTTTAGTGACGGCTTTATGAACAGCTTTTCACCGCCTCCGCCTGGATATTTTATCAGGGAAGAATGTTTTTATTTGTATCATCATCAAACTGTTAATGGATTTGAGGACCTGAGTTTGATTCCATAGCCGGCAAACTGATTTTCACCACAAGTATCTCTTCTACTACTTACATTTTTAGAACTGTGATTTGACGGCTGGTAACCGCACTTTGCGCTCATAAATAATGTCACTGAGATCCGCAACGGCAAAATGCCACACCCAGTAATGGGTAAAATGCATGGTGGTATGATGAGCTTAATATCAGAACGCAATTGTTTTCTTCCACTAATATCTTTGTGGGGTGTAATTTGACGGCTGGTAACTGCACTTTGCGCTCATAAATAATGTCACTGAGATCCGCAACGGCAAAATGCCACACCCAGTAATGGGTAAAAATGCGTGATGGTATGATGACCTTAATATCAAAACGCAATTGTTTTCTTCCACTAATAACTTTGTGGGGTGTGATTTGACGGCTGGTAACTGCACTTTGCGCACATAAATAATGTCACTTACTGAGATCTGCTACGGTAAAATATCACACCCGGTTATGGGTAAAATGTGTGATGATATAAGGAGCTTAATATCAAAACGCAATAATTCCCCTCAACTAATATCTAAGGGAGTCGTGATTTGACGGGCGGTAAACGCACTTTGAGCGCATAAATAATATAAATTACCGAGATCTGTTATGGTATAGTGCCACACCCATTAATGGGTAAAATGCGTGATGATATGAGGAGCTTAATATCATAACGCAATTATTCCTTTTCACTAATATCTTTGGGGGTCGTGATATGACGGTTGGTAACTGCACTTTAGGCGCCAAATATATTATACTGAGTTCTTCTATGACAGAATGCCACATCCAGTAATGGGTAGAAGGCGTGATGATATATTTATTTATTGTTCCACATTCATAAAGTTAATGTTATTGATCCTTACTTCCATTACTAATAATACTATTGCAATAGTTCTTCTTAGTAATTTTATTCCGAAACATGAATTTAACAAGTTTGCAATATTGTACAGTAAACTTGTCTGCTTTAATAAAATTGTTTTGTTTCTTGTAATATCGAGGTTAAAAGCGTTTTTTTCAAATAGAAATATTAAATTCTAATTTTTATGGAAAAAATTACATTTCGTACAAAATTATGACACCATTCGATGGATTGCATTTTATACAATTTATCGACATCTACAAGAAGTATTGTTCATTTTTGTTAATGTATGAAATAATTGCTTTTTTAAATTAAGTTGCTCATATATTTATTTATTTAATTTGATCAAATTGTTACACTGGAATGGAATATTCAAGCGACTTGTCAAAATTTAAAATGAGATGATATTGTATTCAATTATGGATGTGAGACTGCGTGGAACAGAAAGAAATAAATGGATGTGATTGACAGTTTGTTGCTAAAATATGGTTTCCTCTATAAGCAGCCCTACAGAATCCAATTCCAAAAAGCTTGCTCCACGATGATGATGAGATTGCAGGTCACGTGACGTCCCTATAAACATAAAAACAATGTATTAGTATTACAGAATAGATGGAAACATAAGAAAAAACATACATAAAGACATTTTGATGACTGATGACCCTGAAACAGAAACTCAGAACAAAAAGCAGTAAAATAGAGAACAATAAACAAATTATAATAAATCAGCATACAACATGCAGCATTCAGCATGCAGCATACAGCATACACCATTTTTACCACACATCTCATTCAGCCCATACAACCCATTTATACACTTCTTAATCTTCACGATGTTTTCAATGTTGGCTTCTTTGTTGAGTTCTTTCTAGAGTTCTTTCTTCGCTTCTTGCCTTTTCCCTACCTAATTTTTGTGTACGAGTAGCTAATTTTAGCCGCAATGAATTTACGGCAAAGCAACCGGATTGTTGCTTGCCTTATATAACAAATACGCTGCCCATATTCCGTGAGCACGACCTTTCGGTTTTCGCCTATTGAACTTACCCGAGCCATAGGGAGAGTATTTGCAGTGCAATGGAGGAAGCACGGCCTCTAGGACTCTCCAGGATACCATGGACACACCCTAACGGGGGGATTTGGCGGCGCCGCCTCCAAAGACATCGGCAAATGACCAAACTATGGCCTTGGTCGCGAGGGACTCGCCCCACCCGCCTGCGTACGCTAATTAAACCTTGCCTAATGTATGTAGAAAGTTATGATGTGCTTCACGTGAAGCTAGCGTGTTCGGAGGACAATATTTAAGTCTTCTAATAAGGCAGAAAAAGTACGGAGCCCGTTTCTACGTCTGTACACAACAACGATTGCAAGGCAAGTGATCGAAGCTTGCGCAACACTCCGATAATTACAATGTGCTAGAGAGAGATAGACGTAGCCCGAGCGTACATTTAGTTAGCAGTAACGATGTTACGTTATTGCTGGTTTCGACTCGGTTAATTAGTGAGAGGCACGATCTAACTGAAGTTTATAAATTTTACCTTGAACGATACAAGAATAGAAATATACACTGCAGATACAAAATTTATAATTTTACATTTGATATTATTATAAATAATAATTTTATTATTGCTATTGTTATAAACATATGTAAAATAATTGTAATAAATGTATGTTTTTAAAAAAATTCTAATAAAACGTTTAAATTATAACGTTAAGTAAATATTTATCACGTCAAGAATAAATCACATAAAAACATATTTCATCGTTCGAAAGAATTATTTAGGCCAGTTATAGATATTTAAATTAATTGGCTTTTATATAAGAAACAGATGTACGAAAAGTAGTTTAAGACCACGAGGCATCAAAATAAAATTATTTATTGAAACCAATTGCAAAATTATTCATAATTTCTTATTTTTATATTTGATATGTTCGATATAAAATAGTTATTATACATATATTACATCTACTTAACAAATTTCTTATAAAAGGTAGAAATTAATATGTCATTATATCTAGAGTATTTATACTAAATATTTATCATGCCTAAAAACTCATATACCGGGTGTCTATTTTACTCTTTTTATATACAAAATATAAGATAAATTCTCATGAAACACCAATATTTTCTTAATAATTCAAAATTATGCTTGTTGGTAACTCAAATGTAGAAAAATATGATTAAACTGAAATTTTGAATTAGGTATTAAACAAGAACAGACTTTAGTATTAACAACCAGTTTTTTTTTTATCCACATTCTTATCAATCTCACACTCTTAATTTCATCAACATACATAGATATTATCACGCCATATCCCATCAAATAGGGTAGCACAAACCCTAGAAACATTAATAAAACATTCACTCATTAAATTAATCAAATAATCAGTCTCCGTCAAACATTCTCATCTAAACACGGCACCCTCACTTCAACCACATGCATAGATCACGCCATATAAACACATTTATTTATTACACTAAAAATCATTTTTCACACAACAAATCTTCAATCACATCTACCCAATCACAGAATAACAGAATAAAAGATTTTCATCACAGAATGCCGAAATGGTGATAATCTATAGATTAATCATAAAAAAAGGTTGTCAATAAACTTATCGAGCTTCTAAATAAACACAGAAAATTTTAATTAGAATCAAAATATAAGTAATATGCTCAATAAAATTAACTTTTACATTTCAAACTGAATCAAATGCAAAATTCCTATAGAACCAATTCATTTATTTATTTTATGCACAACCGGGCTGAAATTTACGTGCTTTAGCCAAGAAAAGCGGGCTTAAACACTTCTTTTTGGCCCATCATAATATAATAATTTACTATAGATACATAAACAAAATGACATTTTTTGTTTATTGTGAATACTCGATTTTGCAAAATGTCATTTTGACATAAATATACATGCTTTAATCTTTTGAATTTTAAATTAAATGTTATTTTGTTGTGCATAAAATATTATATGTACCACGGGTGAAATTTGCGTTTTTGACCCTGAGCATGTTATTAACCCTCGACGCTTTGCACCTCGTGCTAATAATCATGCCACGGGTCAGAAATGCCTTGAAACATAAATAACTATATTTATTTATTACTCTACACAACAGGAACTTACTCCCAATTACAGTACAGGGTGCCTACAGCTTATAGTGGCATTCGAACAATTCTGACACAATCGAATATAAATTGAAGTGAGATTTGAACGCACGACCTCTCGCTTGTCAATTAATTTTATCCACTGGACTACGATTGCATGACTTGTCAATACTTTCTGAGCCTATAAATATAATCTGTAATCTATATTCATGAATTGGTATCACAACAAAATAACAATTGGAACAAATACATTATGTTATTAATAGTAATCCAGTTGACATAAATGAGCAGAAATCAGTCCTTTATCTAAATGCGAAAGCAACCAAGGATTCAGAATTCATTTTAAGGAATTATGACAGACGCAGTATGAACTGAAGTTATTTTAGTACCGTCGCAGTAAGATTTTATAACCCAGTAAAGGAAATTTACAACGGTACCAAAATACGACCAAAGTTAATGACTTATTAAGAAGCAATTTAACGGTGGTAATATTAAACATTGTAGGTATATTATTTAAGGTATAAAATACAAGACAGAGAAATAAAAATTTCATAAGTTCATATTATTTTTAATGAGATATTTCAAATTGAAGTCGTTTAAACAATATAAAAGATTAATTGTTCCTCATGGCTTTTCTGTGAAAATTATGAAAAACAAATTTGATATTCTTCTTTTTTATGGGGTCGGTGGCTCAGTGATATTGAGTTGGATTGTGGATTTGAGAACCCAAGTTCGATTCCCATATACAAACAATTTTCATCACAGTAGAATTACCTCTGTGGCCTACAATTAACATCTATGGAGGCCAAGATTTAATAGCTATACTAAAAACGGTATAAAGATCAACTGACGTCATCCATCCTGATAAAACTTAATAAAATCATAAAAAACTAGTGCAATATTTAAATGACAAAAAATGACATTGAAATATAAATCTTATACAAGAATATTGAATAATAGCTATATTTACTCTCGATTCATGTATTGAAAATAATTATGTTTCATTTATAATAATTATTTTGTATTTTTATTATTTTTTATGGGGTGGCTAGCTCAGTGGTATGAAGTCGGCCTGTGGATCCTGAGAACCCTGGTACGATTCCCACAGGCGACAAACAATTTTCATAATTTAAAAAAAAACTACCCCTGTGGCTCCTCCACCACTATCATCTTTGGGGCCCGTGATTTGACGAATGGTAACCGCACTTCACGCGCAAAAATATATCACTTACCGAGATCTGGTTTGGCAGAGTGCCACACCCAGTAATGGGTAGAAGACGTGATGATATATTTATTTATTTTATTTTGTGTTTTTCATGTTCACAAGACATACAATTTCTGTCTATATCGAGGTGTCATTGATCTGTCAGATTCATGATCTATTGTATTAAACATCAAAATATCTGTTTAAGGACATTGATCTATAGTTCGTTTCTCACAATCGACAAACAATTTTTACCACATTAAAACTACCTCTGTGTCTCCCTCACCACTATCATTTTTGAGGACCATGATTTGACTGCACGCGCAAAATATGTCACTTACCGAGATCTGCTACGGCAGAGTGCCACACCCAGTAAATGAGTAAAAACCTTGATTTATGTACCAAGCGTGAAAACAGACGTTTCTGGCCCGTGGCATGATTATTAACACGAGGCGCAAAGCGCCGAGGGCTAACATGCGCAGGGTCAGAAACGCTAATTTCACCCGTGGTACATACAATATTTTAAATAAAATAAAATAAATATATCATCACGCCTTCTACCCATTACTGGGTGTGGCACTCTGCTGAAGCAGATCTCGGTAAGTGATATATTTTGCGCGTGAAGAGAGGTTACCAGTCGTTAAATCACGGCCCCCAAAGATATTAGTGGTGGAGGAGCCACAGGAGTAATTATGAAAATTGTTTGTCGCCTGTGGGAATCGAACCAGGGTTCTCAGGATCCACAGGCCGACTTCATATCACTAAGCTAGCCACCTCATAAATATTTTATGCACAACAAAATAACATTTATTTATATGTTCAAAAGTTTATGTCAAAATTTTGTAGATTCAAGTATTCACAATAAACAAAAATTGTCCTTTTATTTATGTATTCATAGGAATTATTTCTTTTTGGCCCATAGATTTTTTAAGGCTAAAACATATGCTTTTGGTTGTGTATAATATTTATTTATTTATTTATTATTTTTTAATGGAATCGTGTCATGATTTTATTACTTGGATTATTTTTATTTTATTTTTAGTTTTGAATTAAAGTTTCTAGATTCTGAACGTAGCTGTCATAATGATAACAAGTAGTTTATAACATAAAATTTAATTCAATGAAAAACACTTTAGTGACAGCTTAATATTCGTCGAAATTAAGACAAGCTATTTCCATTAATTTCGTTTGCATTTTATGTAAATATTCAGTTCATGCGCTACTATATACTTCAGATGAATTTTAATAAACTTGATTTTGCTAAATTTGTATACTGATGTTATAAATTATATTATTTTAGAACTCAACTGCAAAATAAATAATTAATTAAATAAATAAATATATCATCACGCCCTATATCAATTACTGAGTGTAGTACTCTACTATAGCAGATCTCGGTAAGTGATATATTTACACTCGTGAAGTGCAGTTACCAGACATTAAATCACGGCCTCCAAAGATATTAGTAGAGGGAAAACCACAGTGGTAGTTTTAATGTGATGAAAATTGTTTGTCGGCTGTGGGAATCGAACCAAGGTTCTCACATCCATATGCCGACTTGGTACCACTGGGCCACCATTTTAGATTAATATGATATAAATATATACTAGTCCTTGGGGTTTATCAAAAGACATGGGACAAAACTATAAGATTTTAATGTCGTGAAAATTATTTGTCGGCTGTGGGAATCGAACCTAAGTTTTCAAATCAACATTTTGACACGATACTACTGAGCCACACACCCCAATAAATAAATAAATTCTTTAAAAAACTATCCCATGTTGGTACAACATAAACTTTTCTATTTTGATCTGTCACATACACACCGCTTCGTCGAATTTGTTCGTGTTTCAATACCAATTGCACGTGGATGATCGATAGTAGATAAATTGAATTAGCAGTGATTGTGGACGCGGGGTAACTATAGTAGGAGACAGGGGACACCCTTGTGCGTGTATAGTTCCAACAGAATTATGTATGGCAACACTGCTGAATTCAAAGCACGCTTTTTAATTAAAAAACTATCAAATGGCTAATGCACATTTGCTGTCTATTTATAATTAAATAAATATTTCACCATGCCCACAGTTAGTGATTTTGACGTAACTACTTACATTATTGTGTTCTTCTTTTGTCTAATTTCCTTGGAAAGATTTAAGAATCTTCAACGCATGGAATGGAATGGAGTGCAGAACTGCAAACAGTCCTCTGAAATGAATAAAAATTATTGTAATAACGATATTATTAACATAGGGGATAATATTTCAAATATTGATATAATTTTAAATAAACAAAACAGAACTTATACAAATTTCCTTTTCTGCATCAATCAGAAAATTATTTCTCTAAACAAAATTTAAAAAAAATCATAAAGACTGATAGATAACAATGAAAAACAAAATAAAAAAATAAATAAATATGCAAAAATCAAAATGACGTTTTTCTATCATCACGGTATCAGAAAATATTGCAAGGGTAACGTAATTTTATTTAGTTTAGGATTATTATGAAACTAGATTATAAAATATCTTGTATATAATACAATAGTAGTTTATACAACAAGGGAATAAAGTTCTTCATTATTTATTGAGTGCGAAGATTGAATCCTGAGGGAAAAGCCCGAGGGATGCAATTGCATGAGGCAAACACTTTATTTACGTGTTATATAAAATATTTTATACACAAAAGAAAAAATTTGGTAATTAACAAAAGAAACTCTTAAGAGCATAAAAAACTAGTAAAAATGAAAATAAAAAGTGGCATCAAGTCGGCCTTTAATCCTGAGAACCCTGGTTCGATTTCCACAGGCGACAAACAATTTTCACCAATTTAAAAAACTACCCTTGTGGCTCCCTCACCACATCTATGAGGGCCGTGGTTTGATGGTTGGTAACCGCACTTCACGCGCAAAAATATATCACTTACCGAGATCTTCTTCGGCAGAGTGCCACACTCAGTAATGGATAGACGGCGTGATGATGTATGTATATATATATATATATATATATATATATATATATATATATATATATATATATATATATATATATATATATATATATATATATATTTAAATGAAACACATTTCTATAAACGAAAAACTATTTATTTTTTAATTTGATTAACAAATATTACAAATAATTTCATGTAAATAATTTCATAGAGAAGTTCACAAGGTTCAGAAGGTCTCTCTCTGACATGCGCACAAGAGTAATAAAGAAGGTCTATTGAATACTAAGAAAATATTTTTTTCTAGGTCGCACTGTCACTATTCTTGAATCACTTTATTTTCCTACGGAGTACTTCTGATTTTTATTTCCCTCGGCCAATAATGAAGCACATTAAGTAATGATTTTTATAATAATAAGTTAACATTATTTACCAGTTGTTAAGTATATAACTCGTTATAATGGCTATTTTTCTCACACCTTGCTCGCTCATATTGTAAACATCATCGTTGGAAATAATACCGTTCATTATAGCCTCATTGTATAATATACTATTATTTTTATCATTGGACAAATTGGTCCATGATAACCCCCCTACCAGCAACAAGTAACCAAATTCTGCAGTAATTTAAGTGTTCAAGTTGTGCGTAACAATGTAAAGAGATCGTTGAACAAAACTGATTTTCTTGGCCCGCGCACAGATAGAGCAAAGAACGTGCTGTTCAAAAGGAGAAAATTGCTTTAAGTTTAAAGAAATCCCGACCACGTATAGCGGCAGCACCGTACGCCAGGGAAAGTGGTTCCGTAATTAGTTTATTTTTTATAAGACGAAATCCGGGGCAATGCGCTCACTAAAGAATACTCTTCATTCTTCTTCCTACAACAACTAACACTGAAAAATCTACGCTATTTATTCCAAACAAGAGAGATTACATGTACAGATTAATTTTTAAATTATGAGTGTAACGAACTTAAGAACTTTCGTTTTTTTAGAGGTTTTTTGAGGCCGTACTGGGAATTAAATCTCAAGTTTTCTGTAAATATGCAATGGGCTTTCAAGACGTTTTTGATTTTTTTATATATTAATCTACGTACTAAAATTATTATACCCAAAAAATTATTTTTTTTAAACTTGTATTAAGCATGATAAAAATATTTAAACTTTCGAAACAAACGAATATGACGTAGTTGCAGCTTGGATTAAAGAGAGACAGATAAGACAGAGATAAATAACACGTAACTTCACGTAACGTGTGTCGTTGTCAGTAGAATCCTCAGACAAAACATAACTAGACGGATAACAACTGTGTTTGTTGTAAAGCAGAAAGGGATAGAATAACTGGTTGGTGAGGCGGGTGCGCGGCAAGGAGCAACTTGCATAACATCAAAGTGTACTCGTTCCTTGCCGCGTACCCGGCGGACCAGCAAGTTATTCCATCCCTTTCTGCTTCACAACACTGCATTGACTTGAATACGGCATAATTCGTCTAGTATTATACGTCATTGGTAGAATCGTAGAATGCTGAATGCTTATTTCTTCTTCGTTTCAGACAAAGCTCTGTGATTGGCTTAATGCAACTACGTAATTGCAATATGGCAGTGCGAAATTTAAATGAGCGTTTTAAATTATTAAACTTTAACTTTCATATTTCAGCAATAAATATATCATTTATGGTATGGTTTTATATTGTATTAAATCTGATGTAAGGTCAAGAATTTATTTTATTAAATATATATATATTAAAAAGCACTACTACTTGAATTCCCCATTGATGATAATGTCCATGAAATAAATAAACTAAGGGCGGTATTCTTAGTCAACACTTAATCTCCGCCCTATTTTGTAACTGGATTATTATAATGGGGTAGATGGCTCAGTGGTATCGAGTCGGCTTGTGGATTTAAGAACCCGAGTTTGATTCCTACAGCCGACAATTTTCACCACATTAAAACTAGCCCTGTGGCTACCCCTCTACTAATATTTGTGGAAGCCGTGATTTGTTGACTGGTAACTGCATTTCAAGCATGTAAATATATCACTTACCGAGATCTGCTACGATAGAGTGCCACATCCAGTAATGGGTAGAAGGCGTGATGATATATTTATTTATTTATATATAACTAATTATGTAGTTGTTAAAGTTCACTTTAGAAGTAATAAATTCTATTGGCTTGAAAAAAGCAACTAAATCGTCTTTTCAAACACTATATTTTTATTTGCATAACTTTTCTTTTCAAACAAAAAGGCAACACTTGAAAAACAGAAGTCCCTACAGTCAGAAGAAAAGCGTGTTTTTAAAACGATATCTCGGAGTGGAAAGACAGCCTTGTAGTTTTATTTTCCAGCCTCGATTGAGACATCGCGATAACGTGTAAGATCAGTAGCGTCACATAAAAAACCAAATAACATATTATTCATTTCCTTTCATTACTAGTTAATCACTTTTCGATAATTTTGACAGATAGCAACAATAAGAAATAAGCACAGATTTTGTTTCAAATTTTCAGGCAACATTAGCTCATTTTCCTCTTCCTTTCTTATCTTTTTAGATTCGTTATTAGACTGAAATAAGTGAAACATATTGTAATGTTGACAGAACGCTATGCTTGCAGCAACAACCTAAGCTGTATTCCATTTGCCACTTGGTTCACTTAAATCACTTCAGATAAATTAGACAACATGAATAATGAAGTGAACTAAGCAAACTAATGCACTTATTGGAGTGTATTACTCAAAAGTAAATTAGAATAAGTATTTCTAGTACTGGAAATAAAGTCAGCGAAGTAATCCAGCGAAATAAATAAGTGGTCTGGTTCAGTAAATGTAAGTTAGATCTGATTCAAATGGTAAATGGAATACGCCTGATGTAACCTACAAAATAAGCTACCAGCTACAAAGTTCGAATATTTTCCGCTTAAGCGCTGGCATCTATCTTTTATCGCCAATAGATGATTGAAGTTCTGTCTTTTCCATAAGGGCACATGGGGCACGATCCCAGGGCCCCCGGATTGATGGGGACCTCAAAATGCCGAGGTTGTCGTTTACACGAAAAATAGAAGAGCTAAATTTTTAGTGCAGCAAGAATTATAGTTTTAATTTAAATGTAAATCGGAAACCATATAAAATTTCTAAATATTTTTTAAACAGTGAACAAAATTGTACCAACTCTAAATTTATTTTTTTCAAATACATAATGTAAAATACCGTAATTAAACCTATAAAAAGTATACAAATATCAAAATAACTTTAAAATATTTAAAAGAACTTTGAGGACATAATAGAAGATTTTGCACAAAACAAATCCTGGAAGAAATTATCATCATTAACGTAAGTCCAATTCTCCAAATATGAGTAGTAATCACTTCACTTATATTTGATTTGTATAAAGCTAACCATAATAACCAATAAAGTCACTAAATAAAACTACATACTGATGTTTCAATTAAATTTTTTTTACTTTCTAAAAGGGCCCCAAACTCTGAATGCCCAAGGGCCTCTGCATAGCCTAAGACAGCCCTGGATGATTGTCAAATTATTTCGCGTTTATTATTTGAATCGAATCACAAACAACAAGAATCACTTTTATAGTGAAGGTTTCTCATAGATCGTACGCCACTGAAAATCAAACGAAACTCGTAACAATATTATTGTCATGCCGACTGAAATATATTGACTCATCAACATTCGAAAACTCGTAAATTATAACACAAAAAGACAGCATTCAAATATTGAAAGCACGTGAATAAAATATTTGATCAAGTTTTTTCGCCAAACACAACATCTCGCCCGCGATATACACGCTACGGTCACATAAACTTAACGTATTATGACGTTAACTTTGTCAGGCACGCAAATTAGAAATAGATTCTCAACTACTGAAGAAATCGATCAGTTCTATTTATTCGCAAGAAATACACCATCAAATACATATAATGCACACGGAGAGAGGTTTCTGAGAAACTTTTAGAAAGAAATAAATAAATATAACATCACGCCTTTTACCTATTACTGGGTGTGAAACTCTGCCGAAGCAGATCTCGGTAAGTGATACATTTAAGCGCATGTAGTGCGATTACCAGCCGTCAAATTACGCCTCTTAGAGAAGTTAGTGGAGGGGAAGCCATAGAGGTAACTTTATTGTGGTGAAAATGTTTGTCGGCTATGGGTATCGAACAAGGGTTCTCAGGATCCACAGATCGACTCGATACCTCATATTAGAAAGAAGAAGTCAAGAAAATTTCTTGAAAAACTGTCAGTTATGCTTTAATATAAACATGAAGTTAGTTACTTTCTTGTGTTTAGAGGCGCCGCAAATTTTCAAGAAATTTGATTGACTTCTTCTTTTTTCTAAAAAGTTTCTCAGAAAACACGGGTCATAAGATTTTTTATTCGAATAATTTTATTTCATATAAATAAATAAATAAATATATCATCACGCCTTTTACCCATTACTGGATGTGAAACTCTGCCGAAGCAGATCTCGGTAAGTGATACATTTAAGCGGTTACCAGCCGTCAAATTACGCCTTTCAAAGAAGTTAGTGGATCGGAAGCCACAGGGGTAACTTTATTGTGGTGAAAATGTTTATCAGTTGTGCGAATCGAACCAGGATTCTCAGGATTCATAAATCGATTCGATATCCCATATTAGAAAGAAGAAGTCAAAAAGTTTCTTGAAAATCTTCCATATAAATATGAAGTTTAGAGGCGCCGCAAATTTTCAAGAAATTTTATTGACTTCTTTTTTCCACAAAGTTTCTCAGAAAACACGGGTCAAAAGATTTTTTATTCGAATCATTTTATTACATATAAATAAATATATCATCACACCTTTTACCCATTAATAGGTGTGGCACTATGCCGAAGCAGATCTCGGTAAGTGATATATTTATGCGCGTGAAGTGCGTCTATCAGCTGTTAAATCACGGCCATCAAAGATGTTAATGCTGGAGGGAACCACAATTTTTTAAATTGGTGAAAATGTTTGTCGGTTGTAGGGATCGAACCAAGGTTCTTAGGATCCACAGGTCGACTCGATACCACTGAGCCACTACCCCATTTACTAAATAAAAAATATAAACAATAATAAATCATAATATAAATATATCATCACGCCTTCTATCCATTACTGGGTGTGGCACTCGGCCGTAGCAGATCTCGGTAATTGATATATTTTGCGCGTGAAGTGCGGTTACTATCAGTCAAATTACGGCTCACAAAAATGTTAGTGGAGGGGAAGCCACAGGGGTAGTTTTAATGTAGTGAAAATTTGTATATACTGGAAAGAAATACACTTGATAAATTGTGTACTAAAACTGTTGTTAATGTTTTACAATTTACCATTTTAGTTCAACAAATGAAGAATACATTAACACGAAAAAAATCTATTATCACATGTGAAAACAATCACACTTTAAGCCTTTAAAACATTTAATCCCGAACAGAGAGGCCATTAATATTTATATAATTTGATGGAAGCATTTCGATATTAACGATACTCTATAATTACCAAACTTTTCCAGCTGAATACCTCAATTCTCTTATAAATGCAGGAACAGTCTGACGCCTGGGAAAAAGTTGAATGGGCGACTAACATGCGTGAGCATCACGTGACGAACAAAACTCAGAACTCTCACTAAAATATGTATATCGAAACTCGGTTACCAGGAGCAGGAATTCCGTATGCAGTAACGACATTGTTTTTCAGTTATGGAAACATGGTAGTTTATCCTGTTTTTTGTACTTTATTTCTGATTATAAATATGTGGAATTATTTATTTGCTACTCTGCACAACAGGAAATTTATTTTAATAAAACAAAAGACAAAATGTCTATTGCGATGTGGAATTGAGTCTTAATAAATTTGAAAAATAGGAAAAAAATTTCCATCACTTGTCTCGTAATTCCACAGAGGTTTTTTACAGCACGTTTGCATCAACTTCTCAGGTCATCAACAAACGGCTGGTCAGTTCAGCTTTAACCATAGACGTACGTTTCGTCCTTCCGGACTCATCAGTATGGTGCGATCATATATCCAACTAGATCAACTAGGAACTAGAGGATTGTGATACCGACTTAGCTGAACTGACTGATGTTAACCTATCTACAACGGTAACATGACATGAGAGCACCATACTGATGAGTCCGGAAGGACGAAACGTACGTCTATGGTTAAAGCTGAACTGACCAGCCGTTTGTTGATGACCTGAGAAGTTGATGCAAACGTGCTGTAAAAAACCTCTGTGGAATTACGAGACAAGTGATGGAAATTTTTTTCCTATTTTTCAAATTTATTTTAGTTAGTGCTATCTGAAGGTTAAGGAGGACCAGATATCTGTTTGGATCCAAAATCTTTTTGACACAATATTTATTTGTTTATGCTACTCTGTACCACAGGAACTGATTTCTAATTATAGTACAGGGTCCGGACTCACCGAGTCATAGTATGAGAGTTCATATATTTTTAGCTAGAGTGGGATTCGATCTCGGAATACTGAGATTTGATTTTCTTCTTATTTAGTAATACGATCATTATCTGTTAATAATCGAAAAGTTAATGACAATCCTTATTTTTCATGATTGCTCTACAGATTACCTCAATTACAGCATTTAATGATCAAAATAATTTTATGCACAACCTGGCCGAAAAGCTTGTGTTTGAGCCCTAAAAAGCGGGCTTAAACATTTCTTTTTGGCCCGTGGGCCAAAAAGAAATAATTCCTAAATACTTCAGTGGTATGTAGTCGGCCTGCGGATCCTGACAACCCTGGTTCGATTCCCACAGGCGACAAACAATTTTCATAATTTCAAAAACTACCCCTGTGGCTCCTCCACCACTAACATCTTTGGGGGCCGTAATTTTACGACTGATAACCGCACTTCACGCGCAAAATATATCACTTACCGAGATTGGCATCGGCAGAGTGCCACATCCAGTAATGGGTATTTATTTACATTATTTATATTTTGTCAGTGTAACCACTAGCATTATTTGATACATGACAAACAAAAGTCTTAATAGTAATTGAAAATTGTAATAAGTAATTGGATAGGTGTAAACGAAGCTTTATAAGCTGACTTTGTTTATGCTCCATTAGAAAATCTTTCTACAAATTATCCGTGTAATGTTATTAAATATTAAAACTACCCCTGTGGCTTCCCCAACACTTAGCTTTTTGGGGGCCGTGTTTTGACGGCTGGTAACCACACTTCACTTGCATAAATATATCACTTACCGAGATCTGCTTCGGCAGAGTACCACACCCAGTAATGGTTAAAAGGTGTGATGATATATTACATTCATTTTATTTTAGCTTTTATTTAAATGATGTGAAAGGGCATCGTCTTTCGACGGCAGGTAACTCCCTCCCTCTTTCCGCAGATTCAACATCGCACTGAATGTGTTGTCAAACACAACACAACGGGTAGGAGTGATGTCTCTACATTTGTCAACCGTTCTCAGTTCCACTTTCCTCGCAGTCCGCTGTTCGGTTCCCGCTGCTGAGGGACAAAGAGGAGGATAGAAGGCCACGGAGGGATCGATTGCTCGACAAGATTACGTACGTGTCTCATGGCTCGGATCTACTCTGCACGGGTCACGCACTCACACATCGTGACCTCGATCAACATTATCTAGAGGCGGAAGGCAACAGTGAAATGTGATCGGTGGATGAGTATATCTTTATTTACTGCTGAAATAGTTTTTTATTTCATATCAAAATATATTTCAGTTCAAAAAAGGTGAATTTCAATCGCATTGTAAGTACCGTCAAGTTAAATTGATATTTTGAATAAAAATTTTTATGTTTATATTCAATTTTATTAAAATTAATGTTTATTCTTATAATAATTAATTAGGAACAAATTAAACTCAAGATTATTAAATAAAAATGTTTAAATTAAAGATACATATAATTTTAAATTTATGGGATATCATATTGAACTTTAAATTCAATAGTTGTTATCAAGTGAAATATGGTGGAGGTGCCAGCATTAAATGATGAAAATAATATTAAAACATTTGGTAACAAAAACCTACAATGATTAATATTTATACTATCGTAAATTAAACTACCAGCAGTCAAATAATCATCCCTAGAGATAAGTCAGCCTTTTATACATATGTCAGTAAAATGTCAAACATAAAATTACGAAAATATTCGTGTATAAAAGTATAAAAACAGTAACAACATTTTCTTTGTATGTAAATTGAACAAATTTAGTTATGCTTCTGATTACCCGCTCCAGAGAACGTTGCTTTGTAACTGTTTAGATAAAGCCACCACGTATTATGCCTGATTTTTTCGCTCAATAAGCGATCGTCATCGTAAACCAAAATAAACATATCAACAAAATAATTCAATTATACTTCTTCTCCTCTATTGTTGCTAAACCTTGTAATAACTATACAGGCTGTTCCATATAAGTGTGCCACCAGTGCTATCTCGAGAACTGTAAGAGCTACGAGATTGTTTAGTTCTCCAGATAGCAATGGTGACATTCTCTAAACATGAAAATAATATCAGTGATTTCATTATTTATATACTAGATTTGAGGCATAATTATGATGATAAACCATTAATTATAACAATAACAAATCCGTAGGTAAATACATTTCGATATTATTTGTTTTAATCTCAGGTAACGTTTTATTTTTAATGCATTTCTATAAATAAAGATTTTTAAAATAGCCGGTCGCCATTTTGAAATAATTAAAAAAAAACTATGATAGTTTGGTATCGCTGTGAAGCTAATTTTATAAATAAAATAAAATAAATATACCGTCACGCCAGATTGTTTTATTGTGTCGTAAGGCATCCGACCATTTAATTACTGTACTGTAATTGGGATTAAGTTCCTGTTGTGCAGAGTAACAAATAAAAATAAAATAAGCACAGCGGCTCAATTCAAAATAATTCCGTGCTGCGTGAAACTCTACCCCTAAATTAAATTAAATTTAATCAAATGTCAAGTATTTAGATACTTATAAAATACTAACAAAATTCCATAATCTTAGTTTCCCCTTCGAATCTGTTCATCGTCTTCGTCCCTGGTTGACGACTAGGTTCGGCATGCATGATCAGGGGAAGTGAGGGTAGAAGGGATGTTTCTCCCTGCGGAGCTGCCACCCCCTACTTCCCCAGGCTGTCTCCGCCGGGGCTGTAAATCTCCAACGACACCGCTGGACCCAACGGCTCCTTTACGCCCCAGCTAGATACCAGTGAACATCAAACTTTCCCGAAGAAAGAGTCAAGGAGTTTACAAAAATATATTGTTGGCGACTTTAAAACTGATTTGTTCCTTAGTATAGTAAACGTCGATTATAGTAGTCATATTTTCGTACTATATTTATATTTTGCTTATTTATTACTTCATTTCAATTGCACTATAGCTTATAGTAAAATCTGAACCACTTAGACACAATCGACTTTTTGTTTATACATACATATAGGTTGAAATCAGCGGGATTCAAACACGCCAATTATTTCTTGAGACGTGACTTTTATACCGGTTTTATTCACTGGGCTACGATTGCTTATAATA
This sequence comes from Pterostichus madidus, assembly GCA_911728475.2. Lineage (NCBI taxonomy): Eukaryota > Metazoa > Arthropoda > Insecta > Coleoptera > Carabidae > Pterostichus > Pterostichus madidus. The sequence goes on from OU452304.1 coordinate 777,717, forward strand.
CACATAAAAGAGCTAAAACATAAATACCGAATCCGGAGATCCCAAGTTCGAATCCCGCTCAAGCCAAATATGTACGAATTATCACATTATGATTCTGGGAGTTCGAACTCTGCACTGTAAATAAGATTAAGTTTCTATTGTAGAAAATACGAGTAGAATAAATAAATAAATTATCACGCCTTTTACCCATTACTGGGTCTGGCACTTTGCTGTAGCAGATCTTGGTAAATAATATATTTGTGCATGTAAAGTGTTGTAATCAACTGTAAAATCACGTTCCCCAAAGAGATTAGTGGAGAGCCACAGGAGCAATAAAATAAATAAATATATCATCACGCCTTTTACTCATTACTGGATGTGGCACTCTGCCGAAACAGATCTCGGTAAGTGATATATTTATGAGCGTGAAGTGCGGTTACTAGTCGTCTAATCACGGCCTCCAAAGATGTTAGTGGTGGAGGAGCCACAGGGGTAATTTTAAATTTGTGAATTTGTCGGCTCTAGGGATCGAACCGAGGTTCTTAAACCTACAGGCCGACTCCGTACCACTGATCCACCTACACCATATAAATAAATAAGTATCTCCGTGATATATTATTTTATTCAAGCATTTATAAACGTTTGATAGCAGAAAATATATGAAACCTAACCTTGTTTGATTATTAATCTGATACTGATTACTAAGATATTTAGATAAATGTTTATATATCAATGTGGACTAAATAATATGTATGTAAATACGAGTAGAAACATTTCTAGTTATGTAGTAAACAAATATATTTATCTGTAATAGCCTTTAAGACAAATCGATTAGAAATGTAAATAGCAAATGGTCGACATATTTGGTGGTTAGATTGCGTGCTTGAGCGAAGTGCACTAACTAATGACTTTCTGAAAAAATGTAAATATTTAGGCAAACAGACATACATCGCTCTAACTGTCACGCGAATCTTTATTCTTTTCTTCGATTTTACGTATAGATATTCTTTTATGATTTAACACAGTTCATAAACAGGAAAAAACTATATTATTTCCAACAGAGATGGTGGTACAATTGAACATCAAGTGCGTGTAATATGAAATTGGAATTAAGAAGAAAACGACAAAAGAAATATGATAGTAGGAGGCAAAGGAGGAAGGTAAAATATTAGACTGGAAGAAGAAGAAATGTAAATACTTGGAGAATTACAGGACTAAGAAAGCTAAGGTCAAAGAAGCATTCAATGCAAAGAGGAAGTTACTATGTGGACCAATGAATAAGGACCTAAGAAAAAGGAAGAAAGGAAGAAGAAGGAATAATAGAAGCACTAGAAATACTTCTATGGCTCTATCTTTACTAGCATCGTTGGAGGCCGTGATTTAACGGCTGGTAACCGAACTTACTGAGATTTGTTACAGCAGTGTACTGCACCCAATAATGAATAGAAGGAGTGATGTTAAATTCATTTATTTTTATTTATAACTCCAAATATGTTAACAACTTAATTTAATTTTGTAAATAACTTCTACAACTAATTTATTATATTTATATTAAATATGTGATATATGCAAAAAAAATTATATTTTTTTATCACAATAGGTACAGTACAAAATCTTGCAATGTTAACGTAATTTGATTTAGTTTAAGATTATTATGAAACGAAATTATAAAGAAAAATCATTTATGTAATATATTAGTCGTAGATAAATAAATAAATAAATATATCATCACGCCTTCTACTCATTACTGGGTGTGGCATTCTGCAGAAGCAGATCTCGGTAAGTGATATATTTATACACGTGAAGTACAGTTACCAGCCGTCAAATCATGGCCCCCAAATATGTTAGTGGTGGAGGAACCATAAAGGTAGTTTTTTAAATTATGAAAATTGATTGTCGCCTGTGGAATCGAACCAGGGTTCTCAGGATCCACAGACCGACTTCATAACACTGAGCTAGTCACCCCATGTTAGTCGTAGATGAGGTATAGTATATAGCTAGCTATAATAGCTTTTATTCCCTTCTTTAATTATAACCTTCACGCGCTTTGCACGCTCATGTTGGAAACTTCAATATTGGGAATAATATCGTTCATTATACCATCATTGTATAATATACTATAATACCAAACATTTTATAAAATTGGAGTTAGTCAATCCTTTATATTTATTTATTTATTTATTTGTTACTCTGCATAACAGGAAGTAAATCCCAATTACAGTACAGGGGGCCTACAGCTTATAGTGGAATCCGAACCACTTAGACATAATCGTATTTTTTGGATATAAGTAGAAGTCAGTGAGATTTGAACGCACGACCTCTTGCTTGTTAATTAAAAACGCAAGTTTTACCTCGCTTTTATCCACTGAGCTTTATATCTACTTGTAAAATTATTTGAAGTATTTTTCAAACCGTTTTCAGAGCAGTATTTTTTTAAAATAAATATATAATATATCATCACGCCTTCTACCCATTACTAGGTGTGGCACTTTGCCGAAGCTGATCTTAGTAAGTGATATATTTTTGCGCGTGAAGTGCGGTTACCAGCCGTCAAATCACGGCCCCCAAAGATGGTAGCGGTGGAGGATCCACAGGGGTAGTTTTTGAAATTTTGAAAATTGTTTGTCGCCTGTGGGAATCGAACCAGGGTTCTCAGAATCCACAGGCCGACTTCATACCACTAAGCTAGCCACCCCATGGGGTGGCAGTATTTTTATGGTGTATTGTATCTACCATTTTTGTTTTTGTCTGTATTAATTCCGGGTAAAAATTCATATTTAATGTATCTAAGAAAAGTTTAATGCAAGAAAATAATAAATTCAGTATGAAAAATAACATTTTGCTTTCAATATCCCAATCCCAAGTTTTAGAACCGCAGCAAAACGGTCGTAAAGCGTCTTTTCCAACAGTTTTTGCTGTAGCATTTACTCGCCAAATGCGATTCTGGATAATAAAAAGGTAAAAAAACTTCTTTTTCCTTTCCGCCAGTTCCTTCCTGCCGTCTCGGTTCCCCAGCAGCCCAAGTGAATTAAGTATTATTTCAATAACGTTCACGAGCCCCATTTGCACCCTGCGCGGGATTAAAAGCGGTTACTGAATTAACGCTCATGATAATTAGTATGATGAGTGGAAATGAAACGGAACCGGAACTACACTTGCTTCCTGTTGAGCAGGAGCTCATCTTTACATTCACTTTCTTTACTTCTTTTGTTTACAAGCATTTATCTGACAATTTTTTTTGGTCTTGACTTACAATAAAGCTAACTAAACATATTTTTGATAATATTTTGTCCAATGCCGGAGTTAGAACTGATTAAATTCATTATAGTTCCCTATATTGGGGAGATGACTCAGTGGTATCGAGTTGGCCTGTGGATCCTAAGAACCCTGGTTCGATCCCCATAGTCGACAAACATTTTCAACAAATTAAAAATTACCCCTGTGGCTTCCCAACCACTAAAATCTTTGGGGGCCGTGATTTGACTACTGGTAACCGCACTTCACGCGCATAAATACATCATTTACCGAGATCTGCTTCGGTAGAGTTCCACACCCAGTAATGGGTAAAAGGCGTGATGATATATTTATTTATGATTCTAATAAAAAATCTTATGGCTCGTGTTTGCTGAGAAACTTTTTAGAAAAAAGAAGAAGTAAATAACATTTGAGGCGCTTCTAAACGCAAGAAAAATTTTGTGGAAAGTAACTAACTTCATGTTTATATGAAAGCGTAACTGACAGATTTTCAAGAAACTTTTTTGACTTCTTTTTCTTTTTAATATGGGGTATCGAGTCGATCTGTGAATCCTGGGAACCCTGGTTCGATACTCATAGCCGACAAACATTTTCACCACAATAAAGTTACCCCTATGGCTTCCCCTCCACTAACATCTTTGGGGGCCGTGATTTGACTGCTGGTAACCGCACTTCACGCGCATAAATATATTATTTACCGAGATCTGCTTCGGCAGAGTGCCACACCCAGTAATGGTTAAAAAGCGTGTTGATATATTTATTTATTTAGGTCTCTATATTTTTGAATGATTATCACTTATCGTTTGATTACAGATAATGACCCAGTTATCAAATGAGAGGAGGGAGTGATATTTTAAAAACTAAGTAATCTACGAAGATGTGTTTAATTTATTTAAAGTTATCTGCTATAGGTAATTAACTATTGTAAAATCAGTTTATGGTATTAGGTCTGGCTAAATTGACCCGTAAATTGGAGAATCTAAATTGACAATTTGAACGTTTTATTCAACACACCATCATCTGGCCACATACAAACCAAATGACATGTAACAAAGCACGGTAATTGGTAAACTGAATCCCGTGATACCACTGCATGCTCACGCGCTGGACATGCGTGACAATCCACGTGTAAGAATCAAATATTCATCGCTGATTGAATTTTCAAACGTTTTGCTCAATTGTGCACACAGATTATTTCATCGCACTCTAGAGTTCCACTACGAAAAGTACCATGAGTTTTATTTTATACAAAACAAGAGTATGTTGAATTATTTGTTACTCCGCCAAAGTTAAAAATAAGAGAGTTCTATATACGTGATAATAAATAAATTGGTATGGAATCAAAATAAAATGTTAAAACAGCATCAGTCTCGTTATTTAATAGCCACACCTCGTATAGCAAAGCTACCGCTTATAGAGGAATCTGAACCAAAGAGACACAGTCTTAATTTTGATTATAAGACCCTTTCCTGTCTCATAAGTCTGCGTGACGTTTGTTGCAAGTGTTAATATTCAGTGTCAGTTCTTTGCATTTTTGAGAATTGCCCTCCTAGGAAAAGTATCAGGGTGTAGAAGTGTGGGAAACAAATAGTGTGTACATTTCCGGTTTACTACAGCATTCTCACACCCTTGCTGAGTGCTACAGAACATTGCGATGCAGTGCTGCCATCTGTGTAATAGTGAAATGACGGCAGTACTGTGGTATGGAGTGACAGTACATGGAATATTTAGTTTGTATGAGAAATTCTAAAATCTTATTCTAATTAATACTGTTTCATGAGAAACTGAAGGTCCCTCGTACTTTCTATTGTAATTGAAATTGATTTACTATTGAGAATGTAGTTAATAAGATAAATAAATATATATAAGAAATGTAAATGACTTTTTGGTGGAGGTGCTGCGTAAATATAAATTATCGCCAAAAATACAATTATGAACTAATGATTTCAATATAATTTTATAATGATATTAAGCTTATGCTTCAGGTTTCATTATTTTAACTGAGTTAATAACTTGATTGTACTAAAGAACTAAGGATTACTTACTTTTTATAAAATAAATAAATATATCATCACGTCCTTTACCCATTACTGGGTGTGGCACTCTGCCGAAGCAGATATCGGTAAGTGATATACTTATGCGCGTGAAGTGCGGTTACCAGCTATCAAATCACGGCCCCCAAAGTTGTTAGTGGAGAAAGAACCACAGGAGTAGTGAAAATGTTTGTGGGCATTAAAAATCGAACCAGGGTTGTAAGGATCCACCGGCCGATACGATACCACTGTGTAAATAGTTCGGATTCTATTACATGCTACTATAATTGAGATTATCTTCCTGTTATGTAAATTAACAAATACATAAATGAAAATGTTGAACGCAAATGAATAAAGTGCGTACAATAAATCGTCGATCGAAGTAGTTCTCGGCAGTAACAATTAACAAGACACAATCACCACCCACTACGATCAGCAGTCAGGTAACACTGATACCAAGAGAGAATTTACTAACACAAGGCTCTAATAAATTTAACTGTGAATACGACTGTAATTCAGTTAGTAGTGCTTGGTCGAAAATCTATCGAGCAAGCGGGCAATGCAATCTATCAGGATTAACTTTGCAACATGTAAACTAGTTGGGCTGGCACTATCCCTGTACTAACACAATACACGCATACACCATTAGTTCGATATACTGCCTACAGGGACGTACACTAGCTAATTTTAATTTAACTACTTGATCTGTGGGTGCCATCTACACTTTAACTTAATACTACCTTTGTCCTTCATCATTCTTCCTCTTGCATCACAGTTTCTGAAAACTATTCCTTTCTAAAATAATGAGGTTGGTGGGTCAGTGGTATTGAGTCAGCTTGTGGATTCTGAGAACCCTGGTTCGATTCCCACAGTCGACAAACATTTTTATCACATTAAAGTTACCCTTGTGGCTCCTCTACAATTAACATCATTGTGGGCCGTGATTTGAAGGCTGGTAACTGCATTTCACGTGCATAAATATATCACTTACCGAGATCTATTTCGGCAGAGTGCCACACCCAGTAATGGGTAGAAGGCGTGATGATATATTTATTTATTTTAAAATGTAGTAGGTAGCACAGTGGTATCGTGTCAGCCTGTGGATCCTGAGAGCTCTAGTTCAATTCCCACTGGCGACAAACATTTTCACCACATTAATACTATTCCTGTAACCCCCCCTCCACTAACATCTTTGGGGGCCGTGATTTGAGGGCTGGTAACAGCATTTCACGTGCATAAATATATCACTTACCGAGATCTGCTTCGGCAGAATGCCACATCCAGTAATGGGTAAAAGGCGTGATGATATATTTATTAATAAAAATAATATTTCTTTTTATATTTTCTAAAGAAATATTGCCTAGATGCTAGTGGAGGGAAGAACCACAGGGGTAAATTTATTGTAGTGATTATTTTTTGACGTTTCTCAAAACCAATGAAATGCTTCACTGTATGTCACGTGTCTGCGTTTTAACCAGTCCTGTCATTATTATACTGAGAATAAAGCACAATAGCTGTAGGTGCTTTTTTGTTTGTGATAGGTGGTTGTCAAATAATTATTTAAAACTGTCAACGCGTCAAGTAAAATGTGTGAAAAAATCGATTTAGTTCCATTTCAGATACAGAAATACACCAACAAATTTTGGAAACAACTTCCAAGAATACATTAATAAGTAATCAATCGATATGGACCCAGTTCAAAATCTTTTAAGTTGGAAGAATCGACCTCAACAGCTAAGCCAAAAAGTAATCTAATTAGATATAACTCGAGAGTTGGATAAATTAGAAAATAATTCTCCAGTATCTTTCTCAAATTTGTTGCCATTTGGAAATAGCCACTCAAGCCCTACGTGCTTTCATGACTATTGCCTGGCAACAAGTTTTCGAAAGATCTGTCAAATTATTTTCAATTTATTCTCACTCTCTTGTTATATTATTACTGAAAATTATTTATTGGCTGTAGGAATCAAAGCCGGATTCTTAAATCCGCCAGCCGACTTGATACCACTGAGCCACGTACCCCATTGTGAAGTTGTAAAATAATAAAAATATTTTGTACAGAATTATACGGGTATTGACGCTTGTACCTAAAATAAACAAAATTCAAATGACCACATATTTCCATTAGGCAGGTATTTTGTTTAAAAAGCCGGTATTCAATTTGTTTGGTCTGATTACACCGCAAATCAGCGTGGCTGGTTTATAACGAATCCGCGTTGTGCGAAATTTTTAAACCAATTTCTGTTGCTAGCGTTCAAAAATACAGCCTTTGGCTAGTTGAATTTTGACACTTTCATTTAAATTTTAATTAAAAAACGAATTTCGTTCCATATATTTTCTCTTTTTATATTCTACCTACGATTATATATTTTTGTACAAGCCACAAAAATGTTAGATATATCTAGGCATTCAGGGCGTACGTAACAAACGTATAAAAATGTTTTATATTTATTTATTCTACTCTGTACAACAGGAACTAAATTCCAATTATAGCACAGGATCAGGATTCACTTAGTCGTAGTGTTGTAGTTAATATATATTTAACTTGAGTGGGACTGGAACTCGGACTCTCAGAATTCGAATGCAGTAACGCTATCCACACAACTGTACTGCCAAATTAATCCATTTCAAACACATTCTTCTGAAACCTCAATATACTATTATGACTTTAATATCGTAATTAATATAGCCCAGTGGATAAAACCAAGGAAAAACAAGCAGGAGATCGTGCGTTCAAATCTCGCTGATTCTAATTGTAGATTGGATTCCATTATAAGTTAGTCTAACAAATAAATAAATACTGTGTATAAAATGTGAAAGTCTTAGTCAAAATCAGAGTCTGTGAAACAAGATTCCCCCTCAAGAGAAAGGCATCCGAATCTCAAAGACAGCGATACTATCTGACATCCCCTAAACCACTTGATAATAGTGTCATTCGACACCGTTGTGATTTAGGGGCGCCACTCTCCACCCCTTGTCTGCGTCTCAGCTTTCCTAAATGAAAAATATTTTTTTCCCACTAAAGTTACGATTCACGTTCTGGTTGATGGCAGCTAAATCCTACGACGTACTTCACTTTTTACTTCGCCGTTTTGGGTTTATTGGCGTGTCGCCCTGCCTTGGCCAGCTGGATCATTATCGCGACAGAAATGTCGAAGTTTGAGACTTGGAAGCCTGTCCATCGATAGATTTTCAATTGTCGGTGAGATGATGATGATATTGGTCGCGCTTTTGCTCTTGCTCTTTTTCATAGACTTTCTCATCATCATATTTATTTTATTTATTTATTTATTTATTTGTTAATCTGTACAACATGAACTTAGGGGAATTTTCAAAAAATCTATTTTTACATTTTTGAACTCCTTCCACCTTCTAAAGTCACCTCCTAAAATATTTTTGAGAATTTCGAAAGTTAAATAGAAGAACTTTAAGCACTCGCGCGCTCGTTGCTGTAATAATACGAAAAAAACTGTAAACGCGATTTTCTCGAAATGACATTTTTTCAAACGGCGGACAGTAAATCTCCGGATCTACTGAACCGATTTCAATAAATCTTGGCGCGTTTTATTTTTTAAACTATTTTACACAATAATTCACCACAATTTGGGCAAAAAATAAAAAAATAAAATTTTGACGCTAAAAAAGGATGAAAAAAAGAGTCGATTATTCACACTTTGTTTTAAAAGTCCGCCATTTTTTTGTTTTTCATCGATTTTTCATTAACGGTGGTAAATTATTGTGTGAGACACCTTTCTCTTTAAAATGCTTTTTAAATATTTTGTTTCTGATTTGCCAATCCTGAGATTAACTATCCGCCATGGGACAATGATTTTTAAAGGACACAATTTTAATGCTATCCATAAATTGGATAAAAAGTAAAAAAAATCAAAAAACTAATTTTTTCTACTTTCGAAGGACTCACTTACATTATAGAAAAAATTGTATGGTCATATCAAATAAAGAAGCTGTAAAAAAAATTCTTGAAAATTTGCTTTATTTGCCTTATAATAGATACTAATTCCTTAAGCCCAATTACAGTACAGGGGACCTACAGCTTAAAGTAGAATCTGAACCACGCAGACACAATCGTAGTTTTGGATACAATTTGAAGTCTGTGAGATTTGAACGCACAACCTCTTGCTTGTTAATTAAGAAACGTACATTTTACCTTGCTTTTTTTTCCGTGGCTTCTTTGGCGGACCAACTACTTAGGTCATATGCCGCCATTACGCCCTGATCTGCGTTTTAGGTATTATAGTCAACAGCAACGCGGGGTTTCTCTGGACGGTCACCCATCCAAGTACTACCCGCGCGCAACGTTACTTAATTCGCTCTATCGCTTAGATCAGTTCCAATGAGTGCAGCCATGGCCGTTGATACCTTGCTTTTATTCACTGAGCTATGAATACATTGGTTTACTAACTCCAAAACATTGTATTTTTCTTCTAAACTATTTTAAAGTCTTACATATATAACATCAGGTTATATGAAATCTATTACGGCAGAGTGCCGTACCAAGTAATGGGTAGAAGGCGTGATGATAGATTTATTTATTTATTTAAATAAATCTAACATTCATTAAGCAATATTTATTAAAAAGTAGTTATTAAAAGCTATTATTACTGTGAGATAAAGCAGGTAAATGATGCAGTGAAATAACATTTGATTAAATTATAAATTTCGCAAAAGCACGTTACAAAATAACACGCACAATGTGCTTGAGCAAACATCAAACTACATTGAAATACATTTTCATTAATAACAATAACATTAAATTTTGTACTCTGGGCTAAGCTAATTTCGCATACATAATATTTACTTACTAAAATCAATGATGGCATGCTAAATACATTGGAATGATTGCCATTTAATAAACAGCAGCCATAACAAACATAAATGCGGAATACGCATACAGTCCGCTCAAGTCGATTTATTTGCAGAGCAAAATAGGGATTTTATCCGCAGTTTGCTTGATTTGTAATTGTTGCTGATATTCTACTGTTGGATAGCTAATTTATACATCCAGTAATTGCAGTCTACGATTCAGTTTTCAAATCTCTTTACATTAATTAAATTTTATTGAATATATTGCTATTTGTGGTTATCATAAAACAAGACAAAAATTACTTAATTTTTAATTAACAACAACTATAAAAATCTAATCATAATATATATATATATATATATATATATATATATATATATATATATATATATATATATATATATATATATATATATATCATCACGCCTTCTACCCATTACTGGGTGTGACACTCTGCCGAAGCAGATCTCGGTAAGTGATATATTAATGCGCGTGAAGTGCGATTACCAGCCGTCAAATCACGGCCCCCAAAGATGTTAGTGATGGAGACGCCACAGAAGTAATTTTAATTTGGTGCAAATGTTGTCGGCTGTGGGGATCGAACCAAGGTTCTTAGGATCCATAGGCCGATTCGATACCACTAAGCCATTACCACATAAATTTACTTTTATTTTCATTTTAATTTTATTAAAATAATTACTAGTAAATTATTTGATAGTAAAGTGATCTGAACTTAACAAAGAAGTTGTACGGTTGAGAAACACTGAATCTCTCCATTGCGACCGTATGCATTGTCCCCTATGGATATCAGCCTCCCCTGTCTCAGGGCAGGGGCAAGCGTTCGGAAGATCAAACTCAAGGAAGTTTTTCGATCGCCTCGGACCATTTATATCCTTGGCTGGATTAGACGGACTGCTCTCTCTGTTGTTAGTTTGTGATATCTCCGTAGGGGGTCAGCGATATCCGAAAGGACACATTCGGATAGTTTCCGAGAGAACTTGCCTTTTTACCCGACCCACACCCCTAAACACCCGAGCTCTCTTTCTCTCTAAGGATAAGCTTGTTTCTCTCGTCGAATGTTCCATGTTCTTGTACAGTTATTCTCTACTATAGTCAACTGTTTCTGATGGCCAATGTTCTGTGCAACATTTTACAAACTTGCTTGTTATGGTTATGATTTATGACAATGAGATTGAATTCGTATTAATTACTATTCTCTAACTAGTCGCAAGGGTTGAAATATTTAGTTATTTATTTTATACTCTACACAATAGGACGGTGGAGGAAAACTGCAGCTTCTAGTGAAATTCAAACTAATACTTAAATATGTTCACGTTGATATTTAGGAATAAATACATAAATAAATATATCATCACGCCTTTTACCTATTACTGGGTGTGGCACTCTGCCGAAGCAGATCTCGGTAAGTGATATATTTATGCGCGTGAAGTGCGGTTACCAGCTATCAAGTCACGGCCTACAAAGATAATTTTAATTTGGAGACAAATGTTGGTTGGCTATGGGGATCGAACCAGGGTTCTTAGAATCCACAGACCGACTCAATACCACAGAGCCACCCAATTGCATTTTTTTTCAAATAAATTAATATACAAATATTTCATGATATACCCATTACGGGATGTGGCACTCTGCCGTAGCAGATCTCGGTAAGTGATATATTTATGTGTGTGAAGTGCAGTTACCAACCGTCAAGTCACGGCCCTCAAAGATGTTAGTGGTGGGGGCGCCACAGAGGTAATATTAAATTGGTGAAAATTTTTGTCAGCTGTGGGATCGAACTAGGGCTCTTAGAATCTACAGACCGACTCGATACCACAGAGCCACCCAATAGCATTTTTTTTTAATAAATAAATATATCATCATATACCCATTACTGGATATGGCATTATGCCGTAGCAGATCTCGGTAAGTGATATGTTTATGCGCGTGAAGTGCGGTTACCAGCCATCAAGTCACGGCCCTCAAAGATGTTAGTAGTGAGGGAGCCATAGAGGTAATTTTAAATTGGTGAAAATGTTTGTCAGCTGTGGGGATCGAACTAGAGTTTTTAGGATCCACAGACCGACTCGATACCACGGCGCCACCCAATAGTATTTTTTAAAAATAAATTAATATACAAATATATCATCATATACCATTACTGAATGTGGCACTCTACCGATAAACAACACAGATGCGTTTCTTTTGAATAAAAGCACAAAAGCTTCTGAGCTTATTTGTGTAGGTACTTATCTCGCGATTTTCAAGCTGTCAAACTTTTGTTATTTTCAATAACACGTTTCGTGTACAGGTGCTAAAGTTTGTAACTTGAGATGAGTTCATGATTTATTCATCAATCTAACCTGCTCTGTTTCTCTTAATAAATGAAAATTTGCTTATTAATATAGAGTTATTCATAATTATAAATGCACAAGTAAAAACTAAAATTAGATTTAATAGAATTATTCATTATTTCATTTCGGGACGATCACGATTTATCAAGTAACAATAACACGAAATCTGTTACACAATAAAAACTTTTGTGAGGCACGTTGTATTAAAAATACGATTGTGTCTGAGTGGTTCGCTTTCTATATTAAGTTGTAGTCTTCTGATATTGTAATTGGGATTAAGTTTCTGTTGTGCTGAATAGCAAATATACAAGTAATTGTAGCTCAGTGGATAACATAAATATCTACATAACACCATGCTATATATAACTATAAAATATCCGGCAGTACGGTGGTGTCGATAACGTTACGGCATTCGAATCCGGAGATCCCGAGTTCGAATCTCTTTCAAAAGAAATATATATGATTTATCACACTACGGCTTAGTGATTTAACGGCTGGTAAACGCAGTTCGCGCCGAAAATATATCACTTATCGAGATCTGCTTCGGCAGAATGCCACACTCAGTAATGAGTAGAAGGCGTGATGATATATTTATTTACTATTATCTTATAGATAATCTTAACTCATAACTACAATAACTGATTGTTTGTTTCTATCTTTGTTGATAATTTACTGATACTAAACTAAAGTATAAGTTAATTTTACGATAAATAATCTAGTAATTTAGCATAACTTAGAGCTATTCAGAAACGCATAGTAGAGCAGATAATATAGAAACCACTCTCCTCTCAGAGTGAATCCAGAGCACGGATTATCATTATTATTATTACAAGCAGAACGGTTCAATTTCCAAGCTTGTAGGTACAGTATTATTGTAATATCTGGTTATCTTAATGCAATGCAACAATTATTATATGCGAGCACGTTTCCTTTGCTGTTCCCTCGTTGCCAACATCGCAAAGACATTGTTTCTCTTCTTAATCTTCCGCATAGCGGTCTTTAAAGATAGAAAACTTCGTTTCATTTATTACATTTATTATTACCTGGTCTGAACTTTAATTTATTTAGAGAGATCTGCTATTGCAGAGCAGTGAGATTATCTTACAATACAGGCAATCGTGGACCAGTGAATAAAACCCGAGGAAAAATTTAGGGTTATTAATTACCAAGCGAAAAATCGTGCGTTTAGTTTTAATTAATACAAAAATTATATAATTTCATTAGTAAACTATTCCTGAAATTCCTGCTAGTGCAAATTGGTGGAGGTGCCATAGTAAAATTTATTTATTTATTCTACTCTGTACAGCAGGAACTTAATACCAAATACAATACAGGATCTGGAGTCTCAGAGTCGCAGTGTGATAGATCATATAATTTTTAGCTTGAGTTCGATTCGAACTCGGGATCTTCAGATTCGAATTCCGTAACGCTAACCATACCACCGTGAAATATAAGCGAATTATTTCGATATGGAATGGAATAATGCAGCTTTAATAAGTAAGTTAATAAATAGATAAATAAATACATTAATTTAATTATTTAATTAGTAAAAAATGCTGATTTTCCTACTAGTATTAATTGGTGGAGGTGCCACGAATGTATTGGTAATTGTACTTTAAAGTATTCTTTATCTTTTGATAATTATAAAATCATGTGATGCTGTATTTATAATGCTTAGTTTTTTAACTGTTATATTTCTGTTATAATTATCTGCCTGTTAAATATAGGATAACATAATTTATATTACTGTTAATTACAATCAACTAATAAACGGGGCATAAATAAATGAAAATGTGTATTCTTCTGTAATGAAATCTATTTAAGCCCCGTTTAGATTAGTAACTAACTATGACACAGTGAATTAATACGGCTCTCATTATAATAGATTCATACTCATGTTCTCACGCTAATACTTGACAAGAGACACTCGAGAGTAGGTCACTAGATCATAAATGGACGGCGTAGTTAATGTATTCTCTTTTGTATAGCTGCGTAATATGTTTCTGGCTATTAATGATTTGTCGATCATGAATTATTGTAACCGAATATCTAAATGAAATTGAATTAATATAAGCACCGGACATTTGATACAATAAGAATTCTTTATTATTAGTATTTAATATCAGGGCAAGTATGTACATAAATGTATTGTCCAATAAATGAAGTTCTAATTTTAAATATTGACAAAGTGTTTTATAACAAAGTTAAATTTAAATTCTGTAATAAAATTTCATGCAGTTTAGTTGCATATTGAAAATTAAATGAAATCATTAAAACAGTTGAGCGGATTTAACTAAAATTTAATCATAATTTCATCATTGATTAAAATTGTCAAACTTAATATAAATTTACTATAAATGTATATGGTTAAAATTGTTACAAATTCACTAAATAATCTAAAATTTTACAGGTGTACCTAATAAAGCTATCATATGAATACAGATCTTGTTTAAACAAGACATTAAAATAAATAAATATATCATCACGCCTTCTACCCATTATCGGGTGTGGCACTCTGCCGAAGCAGACCTCGGTAAGTGATATATTTTTGCGCGTGAAGTGCGGTTACCAGCCATCAAATCACGGTCCCCCAAAGATGTTAGTGGAGGGGGAGCCACAGGAGTAGTATTAATGTGGTGAAAATGTTTGTCAGCAGTGGGAATCGAACCAGGGTTCTCAGGATTCATAGGCCAACATGATACCTATGTGCCACCTACTCCATTGTTATATATTATGTATTATTGTACATATTTATCAAGTAACCTCGAAAATGTACACAAAAAAATTGTTTTTTTTCGATTATATATCTTAAAAACTAAACGATATATGAAGATGTGCTCAACGGAATTGAATTCCTTGTATTTAAGTTGACGTATAAACAAATTTTAGATTTTTTTTTATGTTAGTTCAATTTGATCTAAAATTCTTATCACATTATAATTGAAATTTATATAGATACGTATTTTGATCCGCTGAATCTAATACTAAAGTGTATATGTCTTCTAGTTCAATAACTATTTTATGGGAATAATTTGGTGAACATTTTTTGAAATAAAAACATTGCTAAAATATGCTTATAATCTTCATACCTCGTTTAGTTTTTGAGATATACAGGTAGTTGCGGGAAAGTATAAAATCGGATGAGATAAAATTTGGAAATTCAATTTTCCGGAGTCTATATCTAAAAACTAAAGAAGATATGAAAATGCGCTCAACGGCATTGAATTCCTCGTGTCCGAATTGATTTATAAGCAAATTTTTAGTTAATTTCAAGCAATTTTTATTTTTAATTATTTCTTAAGGGGTACCCCTCGGATTTTTTCAATTTCAGGTCAATTTCAGACTATTTGCTCTCAAATTCTTTCTCATACGAATATTGTAGCGAAAAGTTACATATATATGTATTTTTACCCGCTGAATCCAATAGTTAAATCTGCAAATGCTTAAGTATTTTAGTTTTGAAGATATTGTTCAAAAACTGTTTTATTAGAAAATGTTGTGAACATTTTTTGAAATTTTAAAATTGCTGAATATTTGTTTGTAAGTTAATTGAAACACGAAAAAATCAATGCCGTTGAGCGCATCTTCATATCTCGTGTAGTTTTTGTGATATATCTTCGGGAAAGTTCAAAATCTAATGAGATAATTTTTTTTTAAGTGCAACTTTTCCGGATGTTATGTCTTAAAAATTAAACAAGATATGAAGATGCATTCAATGGCATTGAATCCTAGTATCTGTATTGGACTTATAAGCAAATTTGTAGCAAACATTATGCGATATAATAGTTTAAAAACTTCTTTAAAATAATTGAGGGAAAAATGAAGAAAAATCAGTGTGAAAGCAGCAACTTTATTTTCAATTAATCAGTCTATTATAAATTAATAATTTTATGGACATACAAACAAACTAATAGAAGATACTAGTGACCGAACGGTCACCTTGTTATTACAAAAACGCGAATTAAAGTTTTGAACCATTCCAAGATTTTCCACTCATCCCTACCAATATCTCAATAATATTACATTTGAAATGAAATCACCCCATGATATTATGCGTTTTGGGAAGCGATTTTCGTGGTGGGGGAAGGGTGAAGGTCACGGGATAAACCAGGGATCGCGGTGTGCGGCGTCCGGGATTACCGCTTGTACAATGCGGAATTGTTAGTGTTGAACACGTCGGTCGAGGGCGGCAAGGGTACGGGGGTGGAGGGTTGACGCAGCCGGCGCCGGCCACCCGGGTCTTAACGCCAGCCGCCCTGATCTTGTCAGATGCTGGCGCCGCAGCCAAATTTCACTTGACACCCACGCAACGCAGAATCAAAATACAGATGGTAAAAATAAGGGATGAAGATTTATGTGTAGATGGACACTAAGATATAAGAGATGATGGTCGGTATTTGAATCTGAAGATCTAAACTTCACTCAAGCTAAATATATATGAACTACCATACTGCGGTTCAATGAATTCGGACCTTGGGATTAAGTTCCTGTTGTACAGAGTACCATAAATAAATAAATAAATATGGTAACAAAAGTAAATAATTACTATAAACAAAATATTTTCATAATTGTTGAATTCAACTGGAATAAAAATGTATAGAGGTATGAATCACTAATGTTCGTAAATATGTAGAGGTTTTTAAGTTCTCCCAAACTGGTTTAAAATCAATATTTGGAGCTATTCTATGAGGTGTGGCTATTAAATAACGAGACTGATGCTGTTTTAACATTTTATTTTAATTCCATACCTATTTACATATTATCACTTTCAATATACACCCCTTCTCTATCCCTACAATGCTCCATGCGAATCTTTCATTGTTCGAAACAGTGCTGGAAGTCTTCTTTTGTCAGCTCTTCAGAACGCTTGCCGATTTCTCTTCCAAAGCTCAAATCTTGTTGCTATTAAGGCAAATTTTACCTTAGGAAACAGATAGAAGTCGCACGGTGCAAGATCTGGCGAATAAGGCGGATGGTCCAACACTGGGATGCTGTACGTGGCTAGAAATCTCTTGACAGACATTGTAGAATGACCCAGCGCGTTGTTTGGATGGAGAACCATGACTTGTCCTTCCACAATTCGGGTACTTTTTTTCAATAAATTATAAGTTTCAGTAGCAGTTTTGCCAAGTTTCATGTGAAATTTCACAACAATTCGTTGCTCTAATGTTGCACTTAACATTTCATCGGCGAAACAAAAAATAACTCTAATTAGAACGAATGCTACGGCTATACGGATTTGTTTACAGAAGCGAGAGGTACTGCATTCGAAATAGAAAGCTTCATGCTAATGAGCTGACGGTCGCTGGTGTTTAGCGCATACGTACTTCGTCTGTAGCAGCATCAGTCTCGTTATTTAATAGCCTCATCTCGTATAATAACAATTTCTAAATATAGCAATTGATGACGTGATCTTTTCATAGCAACCATTGTTGTTTTGGGTCTTAGCAATTATTATACTTATGCTGTGTTGCATTAAAGTTTTATCGGTTCATTAGCAACTAACGGTTCAATAAACTTCAGAAAATCACTATTGATACTGTTGCCAGATAAACAATTTTTTAAACTAAAGAGCTCTTTATTTTTTTTTTACAACCCAGGATTAACAATTTTTGCTGCAGAATAGATTCAATTGTTTGCACATATATTTAATGTTTTCATAGAATTGTCAGTTTATTTTAAAGTGAAACATGGGATTTGCCATAAACATGGTTGTAAAGTTAATGCTAATATGCTTCTCTCCTGCTTTAAAATTGCAAAAAGTATGTCTTCGCGCACTAGTTATGTAAATAGCTATTACAGCTTAATAAATTTGTTCTTCAAAGCTATTAGTTAAAGTTAACTAACCAAAGGTAAAACTAGAGTTGATGAAAACTACTCTGATTGATGTAACATAGTGCAATATTAATACCTCATGAAGATAAATCATGAAACAGTATTGCAACCTGTTGTGAACAAATATTAAGTTCGTTGTTGAATCAATATAGCAAACTGAACCGAACTCTTTACGTCTTCAAAGCGGGTTTCGTAGTGACGTCTCGATAACAGAAGAAAAAGAAATTTCAATACCAACGTGAGGCAGATCGAATTGAATTGTAACATGGTGAGATAGAACTTTCTCCATATATCATCATCCGATGCGATTCAAGATTAAAAGCTCACTTAAAGCCAGAATTATTGTGATTTTATTTATTTATTTGTTACTCTATACAACAGGAATTGAATCCCAATTACAGTACAGGGTGCCTACAGCTTATAGTGGAATCCGAACCACTCAGACATAGTCGTATTTTTTTTATACAAGTAGAAGTGAGATTTGAACGCACGACCTCTTGCTTGTTAATTAAGAAACGCAAGTTTTACTTCGCTTTTATCCAGTACGATTGCCTGTTTTTATCGAAAGTTCAACCAATAATAATCATCAAATACATGGCAGTTGGGCATATTTTCATATTTCCTTTAGTTTTTGAGATATAGCCTCGGGAAAGTACAAAATCTAATAAGGTAACAAAAATTCAACTTTTCCAGAGGCTGTGTCTTAAAAACTAAACAATATATGAAAATGCGCTCAACGGTATTGAAATTCCCTGTATCCGAAATGACTTATAAGCAAATTTTAAACTAATATGAAGCGATTTAATTTTTTGGAAATTTCTTAAGGGGTACCCCTTGGATTTTTTTCGATTTGAGGCCAATTTCAGGTTGTTTGCTCTAAAATCCTTTGTCTTTGGAATATTGTAATGAAAATTTACATACATGCATATGACTTTTAGTTTTTGAGATATTGTTCAAAGACTGTTTTAAGGGAAAGTTTTAGTGAAAAAATTTTAATATATAAAAATTGTTGAAACATTGCTTATACGTTAATTTAGGTACGAGAAATTCAATGCCGTTGACCGCATCTTCATATCTTGTTTAGTTTTTGAGATATAGCCTCGGCAATATACAATATTTGAAATGAGTAAAATTTGGAAAAAATCTACTTTTTCGGAGGCTATAACTTCAAAACTA
This sequence comes from Pterostichus madidus, assembly GCA_911728475.2. Taxonomy (NCBI): domain Eukaryota; kingdom Metazoa; phylum Arthropoda; class Insecta; order Coleoptera; family Carabidae; genus Pterostichus; species Pterostichus madidus. Next base: position 797,174 of record OU452304.1, read on the forward strand.
AACAAGATATGAAAATGCACTTAACGGCATTGAATTTCTCATGCTCGAATTGACTTATAAGCAAAATTTCAGCAAATTTTGAGCAATCTAAATTTTTAATTATTTCTCAAGGGGTACCCCTTAGATTTTTTCGATTTTTAGCAGATTTCCTCCAAAATTCTTTCTCGTACGAATATTGTAACAAAAATTTACATACATATGTGTTTTGATCCGCTGAAACCAATAGTAAAGGTCTCAAATGCATATGACCTTTAGTTTTTGAGATATTGTTCCAAAACTGTTTTAAGGGAAAGTTTTAGTGAAAATATTTTAATATATCAAAATTGTTGAACATTGCTTATAAGTTAATTGAAGTACGAGAAATTCAATGCCGTTGACCGCATTTTCATATCTTGTTAAGTTTTTGAGATATAGCCTCGGAAAAGTACAAAATTTGAAATTAGTAAATTTGGAAATAATCTACTTTTCCGGAGGCTATATCTTCAAAACTAAACAAGATATGAAAATGCTCTTAACGGCATTGAATTTCTCGTGCTCGAATTGACTTATAAGCAAAATTTCAGCTAATTTTCAGCAATTTAAATTTTTAATTATTTCTTAAGGGGTACCCCTTAGATTTTGTCGATTATTGGCAGATTTCCTCCAAAATTCTTTCTCGTACGAATATTGTAACGAAAATTTGTATACATATGTGTTTTGATCCGCTGAATCCAATAGTAAAGGTTTCAAGTGTATAAGACTTCCAGTTATTTTATGGGCAAATTTTAAAGAAAAAATTTTAAAATATAAAAATTGCTGAAAAATTGCTTATAAGTTAATTGAAATACGAGAAATTCTATACCGTTGAGTGCATCTTCATATCTTGTTTAGTTTTTAATATATAGCCAACGGAATAGATGAACATTTCTCAAATTTTACCTCATTAGATTTATTGCTTTCTCGAGGTACTTAAAGGCATTAAACATATTTTGCGTTAGAAATACATTCAATTTGTAACAATTATAATATTTAAAAATATAAAATAATTATTTGTGTTCTTAACCCAACATTATACATATTTCTTCCTATCAATATAAAAATGCATAACTCTCACGAGATCTCTTGCATCACTAAGATTACTGTCTTTAGAGAAATGGGTTACTATCAATTAAAATAATTTTGATATGTGGAATGAAGGCGAGAAATTATTGTAGGTTTGTTACAACGAAACATGAGACGATCTTAAGAAAGAAATTATGAATGTGGATCAAGTTCGATGTGAAAGAATAAGAATGTTTGACGAAGATTCAATTGAAAAATGAATTTAATTACTGTTTCAAGGGTTCCTGCTATTTCTACGAATAAAGCACAAATAATATATTAGCCAAAAAAACTTTTATCTTTATTATACGGTTCAAATTTATGAACCCTTACCACTGGTTAAGGTAATTGTAGTTACGGTTCTTTATTCACAAGTGACAGCTATATCTAATATATAAATAATTGATGGTTTGTTCACAATAAGCTTTAATGCATATGTAAAGTTATTTGTAAAGTCTGACAGAAGTATAATGATCGTATCAGTATATCTTATTGTGCTTTGATAATTGTCGAATCAAATGTTCAAAGCTTTCGATAAAAGCTTAGTGGATTACACAATACTTAAAAGTTTTCTTCACAAAATAAAACAGAAAATAATAATAAAATAATATCGTTAGATCTTTTACCTATTACTGGGTGTGGCACTCTGCCGTAGCAGATCTCGGTAAGTGATATATTTATACGTGTGTAGTGCGGTTACCAGCTGGCTAATAACGGCCTCCATAAATAAAAGTGGAGAGAGAACCACAAGGGTAATTTCAATGTTGTAAAAATTGTTTGTCGGCTATGGGAATCGAACCGAGGTCCTCAAGTACATAGTCCTTGATACCACTGAGAAAATATGGAAGTAGTTCTAACTTTATTTCTGCATAAAAAACAATAAAAAGTTTCTATAATTTATTGTTTAAGATGAAAATAAATAATATCTTTTAATGCGTAAAGTGTTGGATAATAGTAGTTTTTTATCTTTCAATAAAAAACAAATAAAAGGGTTATAAAGATAATTTCTTTTATTGCGCATTGATAAGCACCTTCTTATAACAATTAAATTTCTTGGTATCATGAATAATAATAACGGGGTAGCTAGCTCAGTGGTATGAAGTCCGCCTGTGGATCCTGAGAACCCTGGTTCGATTCTCACAGGCGACAAACAATTTTCATAATTTTAAAAGCTACCCCTGTGGCTCCTCTACCACTAACATCTTTGAGGGCCGTGATTTGAAGTCTGGTAACCGCACTTCACGCGCCGAAATATATCACTTATTGAGATCTGCTTCGGCAGAGTGCCACATCCAGTAATGAGTAGAAGGCGTGATGATATATTTATTTATTTTTATATGAATAATTATAAGTAATAAATTAATCTAGTTCTAAACATCTAAACAATATTTCAATATTAATATTATTACAATGAGAAACGTACAGATCTACTTTTTTATCATAAGTTTATTTTAACATTGAAAAGCAAGCACAAAAACAACTGTTGCCCCAGGCTCATAAAATTCAATTTGAAACCCATCGTCTGGTTTATAGAATAAATTAAAACCAAGTTTATAAAAAACTCGGTAAATAAAAGAATAAAATATAAATAAACATGATACGAAGAACTACATGTTGTGGTAATATTTCTTTCAAAAATAAGAATTAAATTACTTCTGTGGCTCTCCCTTCAATAACATCCTCGAAGACCGTGATTTGACGGCTGATAACAGCACTTCACGGCCAAAATATATCATTTCCGAGATCTGGTACGACAGAATGCCACTCCAGTTATGGATAGAAGGCGTGATGATATATTTATTTAATTTATTTTTAGAAATATTTGACCAAATATCTCCACTTCGTCTGTTGCCCTTATTTCGCATTATGATTCATTTGATTATCACCATTTTAACATAAAATGTACAGCAAATGCATTGAAGTTGTTTTACTAATGTGCGATGCCTTTTTTATCCCATAATAGAGTTAGTGAATTGAACTCCCTAAAAAAGAATATCTAACACGTCCGTAGTAAAAATTATGATGAGGCTAAGATCTGGCAATAGAATGACTAAGACGAGAATTGAACCCTCGATGCTCAGTTTGCAGTCTGACTGACTTGTTCTCGAGCTGTTAAAACAATTCAAAGCGAAGTGAGCTAATCTAAAATAGGAATAATAAACCGACCGAAAAGTAATGGTAAATCATTGGAAACTTAAACTTCTTCTTTACAGTGCTATCATTTGGCAAAATATCAAAACAAGGCAAGAGGGTATTACTGAAGTTTTACCACAGTTCTTTAGTATTTATTTATGTATTAGGGTTTTTTTTTGTGGCTTCTTTGGCGGACCAACTACTTAGGTCATATGCCGCCATTCCGCCCTGATCTGCGTTTTAGGTATTTTGGTCAACAGCAACGCGGGTTTCTCTGGACGGTCACCCATTCAAGTACTGCCCGCGCGCAACGTAAAAAGGGTATATTTAAAAGATTATTTATATATATGTAGGTCCCTGGTTCGATTCCCACAGGCGAAAAATTTTCATAATTTGAAAAAGCTATCTTTGTGGCTCCTCCACCACTAACATGTTTGGGGGCCGTGATTTGACGACTGGTAACCGCACTTCACGCGCAAAATATATCACTTACCGAGATCTGCTTTAGCAGAGTGCCACACCCAGTAATGGTTAGAAGGCGTGATAATATATTTATTTATTTATTTATTTATTTCAATATTTTTTCTTTATATTTAATCAGATAAGTTAATCTACCACTTAACTCTAAAGCCATATTGAAATTTGCACAACTAATTTCATTCAATGTCATTTCTAATCTAACTATAAAATTTTGCAACTAACCTTTCATGTGAAATTCTTTTTGTAGCCTCTCTGAAGTTCTGCAGGAAGTATTGCTGAAGTTCAAGATGATATCCACCACACACACACACTGCAAAATACACGAAAATCTTAGTTTTTTGCACAATAATCGTACAAAAATGGAGCCAATGACTCCGATAAAAATATTTGCTAGCGTTCAGTATGGCGGTAAACGTTGACTAACAAATCGACTCTTACACAAGCCTAATTAATTAGTAATTATACATTTAGAAGGTAGTTAAAACTTGGTTGTGTCTTATTAAACTAACAAATAAGAGATAGAATTGCTTGGCTTTGATTGTATGTATTTATTTGCCGGTAAATATAAACTTATTTCAAATATATTCGGCGAAACATTGGTATTGTTAGCGTTACGGCTTTTGAATTTGAAACTCACTCAAGCTAAAAATATATGAATTACCTCACTGCGGTTCGGTGAGTCCGAACCCTGTACTGTATTTGGGATTCAGTCCCTTTTGTACAGAGAAGCATGAATGAATAAATTAATTTGTTAAATATGATTTTATTGTAAATGCAAAATATCAATAAAAAAAAACTGAAAAATTATAAAATGAAGATATATTTGCGTCCAATTTTTTGTTAGATAAATATTCATTATAAATTTTGTATACAAATGTTTAATTTTGTTTTAATTATATGCATTTGTTCTCTACTTTTATGCTATCTGCTAGCACGTGTGATATCTTTGTAATATTTTTATATCTGACGTATCCAATACTGTCTTATGCTGGGTTGCATGAAAGTTTTATCGGTTCATTAGCAACTAACGGTTCAATAAATTTCAGAAAATCGCTATTGATACTGTTGCTAGATAAACAATTCTTTAACTAAAGAGCTCTTTATTTTTTCTTGCAAACCAGCATTAATGGAATAAAAAACTATTATAATTGTTATTATTACTTTACCCCAAATATGAATTTAATGTACAAAACAGTAAGTGTAGAAATTTTGCGATCGCACCTAATTTAAATCATACAAACATTACCATTGTATTTCTTCTTTTAATAATATCTCAAGAGGGCGTAATGTGACAGCTAGTTACCACATTTTTCTCAGAAAAAATTAACCTTGTGTCTAGTAGAGATAAACTGTTACAATGAATTATACTTTTCCCAATTGTCTAAGAGATTAAATTAAAATTTTGGAATCATTTTTCATTAATCCTTCAATCATATTCATACATTTATTTCTAGGTCGTGTACACAATCTCTTAACCAAATTTTCACTAAGGTTTACCATATGATAAATCTGCAATATCAGATCTTATTGAATATTATTTTAGTTGTATTAAAACTCAGGACTGTAAACAGAATGTGAAACTTAGTTCGAATCGCATATCTGGCAACTAAAAGAATTCTTAAATTAATATTAGCGAATATTCAATCGAAAATCTCATGTAACATTTGTGATGTACCATCTTTAACTAAAACGCATTAAAATTATCAGACTGATATGTCATTAAGTTCTGTTTTGACACCCATCGAAAGCAAGCAACCTTGAAGATTTTTGAAAACAGAAAAAAAGTGAATTTCGCGCTTGATTAAACATTATTTCTTGCGTGGAAAAAACATTACGCAAACCAAAGCATTGCTTGTTAAACATCATGGGGACTTCTCACCATCGATTAGAACGATTCACAAGTGGTTTACTGATTTTCGTTGTGGTAGTGTGACCATAAAAGAACGCCGAACGTTCTGGTCGTCCAATTGAGGTTACAACGCTAGAAATCGTCGATCGGCGAGTTAAAGTGCACGGGGTTGCTGAGGCTATGAGCATCTCAACCGAACGGGTACGGAACATTTTGCATAAATTTTTGGATATGAGAAAGCTATCTGCTAGATGGGTGCCGCATTTGCTCTCTGTTGACAACAAGCGCGACCGTGTGACAAGTTCAAAGGAGTGTTTGGAGATGTTCAAGCGCAATAAGAAGGACTTTTTTCTCCAGATTTGCCCCCCTGCGATTTTTATCTATTTCCTAACTTGTAGAAATGGCTCGGCGGAAAGATATTTGGCTCCAACGATGAGGTCATCGCTGAAACAAACGCCTATGTTGAAGGATTGCCAAAATCGTATTATTAGGAAGGGATCGAAAAATTATAAAAACGTTGGACGAAGTGTATCGAGCTACAAGGAGATTATGTTGAGAAATAAAATATCTTTTGACCAAATAAATCATTTCTTGTTTCATTTTTCAGGGACTATTCATCCTGCCCTCATATGTACAATACAATACCGTATGATATTTTGAGCACCTCCGCCAAATTTTGCTTGTACTGTTTATTTATTTATTTTGTTACTCTGCACAACAAGAAAATTATCACAATTACAGTAGCTTATACCAAAATCTAAACTACTCAGCTACAATCGTATTTTTTTAAATAAATTGAAATCAGTGAGATTTGAACACATGACCGTTTTATGCACTGTACTACGACCTCAGATATTTTAAATTATAAATAATTAAATACTTTCGTTATCAGAGAACATTTCAAGTTGGCATTACCTAAAAATAAACCCAGTATCGGCTTACAAAGCTTTATTTACAGGCCGTGGAAACATCGTCAAGCCGTTATCAGACCAACCGGACATATTACCGCCGTTTTTACATGAAACTGTATCGGTTATCGCAACAAGCCAACAAATTGCCATTTCCAAAAACAATTTTTTACGAAAACAGATGCGGTTTCGGAACACTCCTGCCTCCTGCTGGCGGAGACGGCGCAAGCGCACTCCTGCGTCGGGCTCTGCGAGCGCACAATCCGCAGTCTTCTCGCGTCTCCTGCACCGCGTAGTGCTCCAGCGTCGCGGCGATTCGCGATTGTTACGTCGTTACGTCACGAACCCTTCGCGTCTATACGTATTGTGACAACTAACTCAATATGATAATAGTGCTTCATTTGACTATGTTGGTTTCTTTTATTTGTGAATTATCTGGTTGTTGACCTTGTAAATATTGTGTGTAATTATGATGATAACTATTTGTAATAGTTGTGTAGTGTTGAATTAGTGCTAAATGTTGTGGACTTCGAATGACATGGCTCGATTTCAATTGTTTGTGATTGCTGTGGTGTCATTGATCAATGTCTCGACGGCCAGGATTCATGCTGCAGGAAAACAAGGTATGGAATACTTTACACGAAACTATACTCTTCATGATTACCTAGATTTAGAAACCATATCTTATAAGGGTAAATCACCAATATATATATTACCACTAGAACTGATAAATAATTATTTATTTGTTTAACAATATTATTGTAGGAAGATATCATAATTAATTTATATAATTATTTATTTATTAACATACAGCCCTACAAGAAAAGCCCATTAATAAGACAACAGTACAAACTGAAAATAGCTGTATTCCATTTGTCATTTGGTTCATTTAAATCAGTTCAGATAAATTAGACAACATGACGAAATGAACTGAATTAAGCAAATTGAAGCTTTTATTGAGGTGAATTACTTCAAAATATGTTAAAATGGGTAATTCTAGTATTGGAAATAAAGTTTCCGAAGTAATCCAGCGATATAAATAAGTGATTTGGTTTAGTAAATAATGTAAGTTAGATCTGATCAAAATGGCAAATGGAATACGCCTAATATTGTTCTAAATAATCACAAATTATAATTAACCAATCAAATTACTAATATTTTTTTGATCAAAAATTTGAATGTACCTAATCATTAGCAACAATATTTTGTTTCTTCAGTTTTCAGCATCTAAATATTTCTAATTATTATACGAAAGTAATAAGCAATTTAGTTTCAAATTTTTTTTCTCTCTACAGCTGAACTTTTATAAATAAAAATAAAATAAATATATCATCACGTCTTTTACCCATTACTGGGTGTGGCATTCTGCCGAAGCAGATCTCGGTTAGTGATATATTTATGCGCATGAAATGAAGTTACCAGCCGTCAAATAACGGCCCCCAAAGATGCTAATGGTGCATGAGCCACAGGGGTAATTTTAAATTGGTGAAAATGTATTGACGGCTGTGGGGAACGAACCAGGGTTCTTAGGATCCACAGGCCGACTCGGATACCACTGAGCTATTAACTTTTATGATTTTGTTAAAGGCTTCTGCAACTATAGACCCAATACCAAAATATTTATTGTATGAAGTATTTGAATATATACCTACAGGATGTCTACTTTTTTTTGTTATATTGAGAATCTAATTGTAAAAATGTTCAGGTGACTATACACTTTTCCCTGATAGTTTTAAAACAAAAAAAAATGTAATTACAAAAGGTGATCAGAATTAAAAACCGCATTAAATGGGCTAATATTTATTGATATAATACGTTCCTGTCATAAAATAAACGTAATATAAAATTGCCACTATGCCATGCAAAACAAAACATATTATTTTAATTTTTATATTGAGAGATCTATGAAATTATTTCTTTTTTTTATTTTGGTATCACAAACTTGTTTATTAGCCCTCAAAAGCGGGCGTAATTTGGCTATTATAGCCCTAGGGCGTATAAAGATGTCAAGCAAAAGCTATTCAAACAAATCAAAATCGTGATTTATGGATAAATACCAGACAACCCAATATAATAGTATTAATTTTTATAAAGCTCGTTTGACTTCTATAGTACTAATTGTCCCTGTGCAGACTCAAATTCATCCAACATTTCTTTGGAATAGTTACTGATATCTTCCATTTTATTCGACAATAAATTAAGAAGAACAATAAAACTAAACTAACAATCTATGTACATGCATGAAACTACAGCATACCTTAAATTAACAACGCCGGCAAAACGACAACGAATACCTACCGACAAAATCCTATAGTTTCGAAGATCAAATTCAAATAAAAGGCTCTATGTACCTCGAACATAATCGAGATTATAGCACTCCGAAAATTGAAAGCTCTTCACTACCCATCGAGCTTTAAACATTCCCTTAGTGCTATAATCTTTTGATTATGCCCTTAATACATAAATAACTAATATTTTGTATGGAATTTTGTAAACAGATTAAAGATGGATATTCTAATTTACGTCTATCTCGTGACAGGAACGTACTATATTAATAAATTTATATTCATTGGATGCAGGTTTTAATTCTGAATATTTTTATATGTACACTTTTTATCTAAAATTAATAGGGAACAAATATATCGCCAATTGGAAATTTTATGATTGTATTCTCTATATAACAAAAAAAATAGGCGCCTGTTACAGTTTTGTATCTTATTCTTGTGTAGAGTTAAAATAATATAACTTGACACAAAATTAAAAAAAATAAATTTCTCCTTCAAAAAGAAATAAAAATAATATAGCTTTAAATACATTCTAAAATATTTCTAATCAATACCACCTATTAATATATGATTAGCAACGTTATTACTATTAATTAACTGTAGAAGTAATTAAATTGTGTCTTCTAACTCAAGTATTTTTTGTTATTTAAACGCATTTGACTTTCCTGCTTTTCTCCTGCGAAATTAAATTATTTCTTAAGCCAAATCCTATCCAAACTCCCATTTTGACTGTACTATGTGCACTAACCAGCTTTACTGCACTGTACAGTCTAATTAAAAAGAGGATTATAAAAATCCAGTAGAAATTACCACTAAGTCGAGTTGAATTAACTTTTAAACTGGCGGATTGGTTTTAAAACTTTTTTCTCTAACTGACACTCTTTTACTATTTCTCCCACAATAATTATTTTTGTCTGAAACCGGCAAGAAAGTGCCTACTTTCCTATCAAATTTTAATATGGAAAGTAGGTTTTTACAAAAACGGTCAAGTAAAGTATGTATCTAAGGCTACAATAAAAATAACAGTCTGGTAAAGTACAAAACAGTCTGGTAAAAATTTTACCTGACTGTTATTTTTGTTGTAACCTTGGATTCGTAGTCTACTGTCAGTAACTGTCAATTTATATAAAAAATATAACATTTTGAATTATTTATGATTAAATAATGATTAAATTAAACGGTTTCAGAAAAAATAGGGTACATAATACGTCATAATACTCAGCTGATTAAAATACTCGGTCTACGGCCTCGTATTTCAAATAACCGCTTCATATATATGACTTTCCTGACTTATTATGTAATATACTATTAACATATGATGCATTACAATCAAATTTAATGGCAGGGCAAATAAAAATAACCCTTTAATGCATTTTACCCAATTACAGGATTGGTAAGCTTCAGTATGACATATTTCCGACACATGATGAGCGGTTAACAGCCAGACATAACATGTGCAACGAATTGGATAATATGTTGAATGACAGGTGAAACTGTGCCCGAATATTTTGACTCTGATTTATCTTTTCAATTAAAATTTGCCCGTTGAACAATTATTTTCAGCATTTTTATAAAGATTTTTCAAACAATTTGACAGTAACAATATTTATTGATTTTATAATATATTTGAAGTTCGCCTGTGCATTCTGAGAACCCTGGTTCGATTCCCACAGACAACAAACAATTTTCATAATTTCAAAAACTACCCCTTGTGACTCCTCCACCACTAACATCTTTGGGGGCTGTAATTTGACGACTGGTAATCGCACTTCACGAGCAAAATATATCACTTACCGACATCTGCTTCGGCAGAGTGCCCACACCCAGTAATGGCTAGAAGAAGTGACGATATATTTATTTATTTTTTACAATACTTGTACTGTAAGTTACCTATTAATATCAAAATTTAAACACAGTAAGTGGATCTTTTATTGCAGTGGTTTCCATAGTTACATCAGAACTTTAATATTTACTTACTATCCGCCGTGGACAGTAAGGAAATATTACAAGTCCTGTTTATTTTGACAACAATTTGAAAGCTGTCAATGTTTCTTTTCCTTCTATTTGTGCAAGTATTATAAAAAATAGCTTACTAACCTCGAACTGTAAGTGATTTTTTTAGATTGCGAATGTTTAGGAAATATCAACCCTTTGGGCTTCAATTTCCCAAACTACAATATCTTGACCAAAAAACTGTCACTTACAGTTCTTGGTACGTAATATACTATTTTTTATATTTTGTCTAGAATTATTTGACATATGACAAACACTAAGTATAAATTGAAATTGATAATTGTGCTCAGTAATTGGATAGGTGTAAACGAAGCTTTATAGGCTGACTTTGTTTATACTGCATTGAAAAGCTCTCTACAAATTATCCATGTAATGTGAATGTTTCTGTGCGTAGTAAGCAGCATTGAAATTTCAAGTTGATGAAACTTCTAAACAAGAACGTAAAAGTGCGCTTAAATTCGTTTTTATTTCCCCACATTGGATGGTTCTGGCGATAACTAAGTTGCTTTGAATCACCATCAGCAATATCATCGATATAGTGAAGTTCATTTGTAGCTGGAGCTGGTACTCTTACCGGTCCATTTTACATTTTATTGGCTTTTAAAGAAAAGAAGCATGTTTTATTTACCGGCAACTGTTTAACATAGAAATAGAATAAATTTAAATAATGTTTATTATTCTTACGCCAGTGGCGGAGTGGCGAAGTGGCGGAGTGGTGGAGTTTACTATAGGGGGTAATAAAAAATGGATACTATCAAATTTGACATTGCTTCACATTTTAATGAATAACTTATTTTTTCTTTAATTAAAATCGGTAATATTACACATAGTTATGTAGAAAACTATGCTAAATTTAATGGTGAAGGTAATAAATCGATATCTACGATGTATTTTAGATCAAATATGAAGTTTAAATAAAAAATGGTGGAGGTGCCATATATTATTTGCTTGAATACTTGGCGAATGAAATAGCGAACTTGCCTCTAGCGAATATTTTGAGTACGTCAAACATGTTTTATAAACGAGAAGTACACAATATTTTTTATAACTGCATGATACAGGCTGTTTGATTTAAGTGTGCCTCTAATGCTATCTCGAGAACTTTAAGAGCTACAAGGTTGGTTACATTAGTAAAGAAATACCAGTCTATTACAAAACATATGGGGTACTGGCTCAGTGGTATCTGAGTTGCCCTGTGGATCCTAAGAACCCTGGTTCGATCTCCACAGCCGACAAAACATTTTCACCAATTTAAAATTACCCCTGTGTTTCCCCTACCACTAACATCTTTGGAGGCCGTGATTAGACGGCTGGTAACCGCACTTCACGCGCATAAATATATTACTTACCGAGATCTGCATCGGCAGAGTGCCACACCCAGTAATGGGTAAAAAGCGTGATGATATATTTATTTTATTTTATTTATTTATTACAAATCTTTTAACAAAAATTGCAATAGTATATTATGTCATAAGGGAAGATAAGGGTATATTACATCCCGAAGTTTTCTGCTGCACGAGCAACCCTAAGGAACGAGAGCAGCAAGAGCGGAGGGATGTAATATGCCGTTTGATTCCCGTAAGGCATAAGATATTTTTTTGGTATTCATGAAAACCGCGTATTAAATAAAAAGAGTTCCGCGTTTTCTTATTTACCCGTCGATATTAACCGCAAATGAGGTAAACAATCTGTTAATTACGTATCATGGATACGAAAATAGTATATTACATAATAAGTCAGGAAAGTGATATTTTACTTGACCAAGCGGTTGTTTGAAATACAAGGCCGAAGACCGAGTATTTTAATCCGTTGAGCCAAGTAAAAACACTTTCCTCACGTATTACCTATATATATATATATATATATTATTTTTTCTGAAACCGTTTATTTTTATCAATATTTAACCATAAATAATTCAAAATTTTTTGATATGAATTGTACTGACAGCAAACTACGTATCCAAGGCTACAAGAAAAATAACAGTCAGGTAAAATCTTTACCAGACTGTTTTGTACTTTACCAGACTGTTATTTTTGTTGAAGCCTTGGATACGTACTTTGCTTGACTGTTTTTGTAAAAATCTACTTTCCATACTAAAATTGGTCAGGGGAGTAGGAACTTTCTTGCTGGTTTCGGACAAAATATTTTATTGCATTCGTAAACAAAATTAAAAATTATAGTTCCATCCTACCAGTTGTGTGAAAGATTGTTTTAAATAATATCTTTTAAATATTACTGTGCATCCTTTAATAACTTGACAGCTGATCTGTAGAAATTTTGCAAGTTAACAGCTTGTAAAGATTAATTTTAAAAATGAATAAACGTATACAAATGTGCAGCAAATAAAATTGTTGTTGGCAACGTTCGATAAGGAAATATTGTATAAAAAGAATAAACTTCGTACATAGAATCATTACGTAAATATAATTTTTTTTTCACGGTTGCTCAAAAAATAATTATGTGGTAAAAATTGTTCACATAACATTCAAAGTATCCAAAATACATAGGTATGGCAAATTTAAAAAGTATTTTTTAATGTAAAAATTCTGTAAGTCATATTTTTACAAAGCGCAACATTTTTGTAATTTTCTAACTTTTTGCCCTCAAATTCTTTCCCCTCCGAATATTTTCATGAAAAATACACATATATGAATTTCCACACGCTAAAAACAATAATGCTACTTAGATTACTTTTTGAAATATCGATATTTGTATTGAACAATATTCTATTTTCATATTTTTAAATATTGCTGTCTTTTATTTAGCTAATTTTCGATTGAAACTGTACGCTATATTAAAATAAAATAAAATAAATATATCATCACGCCTTCTACCCATTACTGCCGAAACAGATCTTGGTAAGTGATATATTTTGCGCGTGAAGTGCGGTTACCAGTCGTCAAATCACGGCCCCCAAAGATGTTAGTGGTGGAGGAGCCACAGGGGTAGCTTTTGAAATTATGAAAATTGTTTGTCGCCAGTGGGAATCGAACCAGGGTTCTCAGGATCCACAGGCCGACTTCATACCACTGAGCTAGCCACCCCGTAAATAAAAAAATAAATATAAATAAATAAATATATCATCACGCCTTCTACCCATTGCTGGGTGTGGCACTCTACCGAAGCAGATCTCGGTAAGTGATATATTTTGCACGTGAAGTGCGGTTACCAGTCGTCAAATCACGGCCTCCAAAGATGTTAGTGGTGAAGGAGCCACAGGGGTAGCTTTTGAAATTATGAAAATTGTTTGTCGCCAGGGGAATCGAATCAGGGTTCTCAGGGTCCACAGGCCGACTTCATACCACTGAGCTAGCCACCCCATAAATAAAAAAATAAATATATCATCACGCCTTCTACCCATTACTGGGTGTGGCACTCTGTCGAAGCAGATCTCGGTAAGTGATATATTTTGCGCGTGAAGTGCGGTTACCAGTCGTCAAATCACGGCCTCCAAAGATGTTAGTGGTGGAGGAGCCACAGGGGCAGCTTTTGAAATTATGAAAATTGTTTGTCGCCTGTGGGAATCGAATCTAGGGTACCAGGGTTCTCAGGATCCACAGGCCGACTTCATACTACTGAGCTAGCCACCCCATTACGCTCTATAATTTAGTTTATTAGATGGAACTTGCAAAGTAATCAGTACATACATATTTAATACCAATTCCGATATTATCCATTCCAATATGTGACAAATTTAACAGATTAAGAATTTAGGCAAAGCATCAGATATTGACATCCAAATGCACTTTCGTATAAATATAACATTATCATAATAACAAAAGAAACTGACGAATAGAACTCAATCATTCTGGAATTGCGGAAGAGCATTCCATCTCTCTCTCTCTCTCTTTATTTATCGAACACTCATTATAGTAATGACGGCCCATCTGGAACGGCGCCTACTGGGATCATTACGTGCAGGCGCTGCGCCCGAACCCCCGCGGTAAGGAGGGGAAATCCAGAGGAAAAGCATCGGTCGGCCGATGAAGTTCCGCAGTTGCAAGTATGAACAACGGGGCGGATAACTCGCCATCGCGCGGGTTTTTTATGCACCAGGCCCGGAATAACGTGTTTTTAATGGGACAAGTTCGGTGAAACATTATAAAGTTAATATGATACACGAGAAGTGGTACCACGATCGATTTTCGCTTTAACGAGACATCCGCACAGGTAGAACTTGCAAGCAAGAGGTCGTGCGTTCAAATCTCGCTGCTTCAACTTGTACCCATAAAATATGCGTCAGAGTGATTCGGATTTCAATATATAAAATAAATACATCATCATGCCTTTTACCTATTACTGGGTGTGACACTCTGCCGAAGCAGATCTCAGTAAGTGATATATTTATACGCGTGAAGTGCGGTTACCAGCTGTCAAATCACAACTCCCATTGATGTTACTAGTGGGGAAGCCACAGAAGTAATTTTAAAGAGGTGAAAATGTTTGTCGGCTCTGGTAATCAAACCGAGGTTCTTAGGATCCACAGGCTGATTCGATACTACTGAGCAAGCTACCCCATTATTTAAGGTAGTACTAGCGTGAAAAAAAATGTTGCAGATCTGAATGAAATTTTGCGCACGTAAACATTGGATAGTCATACACATACAGTTAAAATATGAAACACATTCATCGTCTGTGAACAAATATATTCGCTTGTAAAGTTGAGTTCTTATACACGGGGCTTATGGCGATCATCACTCAGAATCGCACATATTTGGTTTGTGTGCCTCTAAAATTTTGCAGTGTCATTTGAAAAACGAGTATGATATTCTAGAACTATCCATGCATATTGTATCAGAAGGAGAAAGTTTTTTATCGTTTAGTAATGGATATATAGCCATGCAAAGCCTTGTTTTTAACAAAAAATTAAGAATCCCAATTTATAATGGCAACACCACACGGTGGTACGGTATTTGAAAATTCACTAGACCAACAATCTGTTAACAAATCATGATATGCAAATAATAATTGGTATCAAACACTTATTTTATTAAATTTTTATATTTTTTTGAGCGTCAGTTTCGCCACTCGACAACCGATGGCGCCACCGCCACACTAGTACTACCTTAATACTAAATCTTAATAAGAACTAGAGTGAAGGACAATATTGGTCGTTTAGCAAACAATACAAATAGTAAATAATAGTGAAATGATTATCTGGAAACTGCGTTAGTTTTGCCAACTTAAATTAGGTTTGATCCAGAGTACCCAAGACACAAAATCCTGCACCGCAAGTACACAAAGAAAATGCGCAGTGCGCTGTACAATGGCGTAGATACCGTTTAGATCCCAGAATGCGTTGTTGCGTTGTTTTTCACGAACATTACTAAATTAAAACCCGCCAGGGGGTCGCGTTTCGTTAACTTAACACGAAGTTTCGCGAAGAAAACCGACGCCACGCTGTAATAATGAACGAGGATTTTATAAAAGTTGCCGCCAACTTGGATTAAAATGCACTCTGGGATGGAAGTTTTAATGTGACGTGTACACGTGTTGAGAGATAGAGCGAGATGGAACAGCTATAAGAGTGAAAGATGGATACATACGTGTTGGTTACGACTATACTGGCATTTACTTAATTGAATTCCTGGAATATTTTACCTCGTAATGGCAAAAGATTTTGTTTCACTTGGTCATTTTGAAAACATGCAATAAACTTATACCATATTTGGAGAGATTAAAAGTGTCATATATTACAATACAGCAATGCATGTTTTGGAGCGATATTGATTTTGATATAAATTGTCGATCGAATATTCGGTCAACCGAATAATGGTATCCATTAATTTAGAAATTCGTTATTCCCCATATTCGTATTCGAATAGTCCGGATATTCGTTTGTTTCCATATTAATTATATGGATATATCTTAAAAACTAAACAAGATATGAAAATACGTTCAGCGACATTGAATTCCTCGTGCCCGAATATAAAAAAAACTATTTACAATAATTTTAAAGTTTATGACAGAAAAATTCGGGAGACTCCCGGACTCGAACCGAGGACCTTCAGCTTGCCGGGCTGATGCTTTAACCACTAAGCCACGGCTCCCCTGAACGAATAGGCGTAAACCGAATTTATCTGTCATAGTGTCTAACACAGCATCGATCCCAAGACTCCTATGTCTCACAGGAATTGACAACGTGTTTCGTCTGTAGCGACACAGTCTGATTTTAAGGAAATCAAATCACGAATTAAATTTCATGAGTTTTCAATCATATGAATGACTTTGAATTTGTTAATTTTAAAGTTTATGACAGATAAATTCGGGAGACGCCCGGACTCGAACCGAGGACCGAAACCCGTTGTCAATACCTATGAGTCATAGGAGTCTTGGGATCGATGCTGTGTTAGACACTATGAGAGATAAATTCGGTTGACGCCTATTCGTTCAGGGGAGCCGTGGTTTAGTGGTTAAAGCATCAACCCGGCAAGCTGAAGGTCCTCGGTTCGAGTCCGGGCGTCTCACGAATTTTTCTGTCGTAAACTTTAAAATTAACAAATTCAAAGTTATTCATATGATTGAAAACTCATGAAATTTAATTTACAATAAACTTTTAAATTGTTAATATCCTGTATTGTTCTGAAACAGATATTTTCATCCATTGGCATATATTTTACTATTTTCAAAACAATCGGCTATCCAAATAATCTGTAATTAAATTTTTGTTTCCATATTTGATGATTAATCAAACACACTAACATTGATTGAATCAACAGCTTGCTTAAATATTTACTGTTCTATTCATACAAAAAATTTATTTTAATTAAATCCTAATGAAAATATTGGTAGCATGGACAACTGAATATTGTAAACGAAATAAAACATAAAGCAACAAAATTTATTTTTGTTATTTTAATTACGTCATTTAAATGTTGTTATTTAGAAAAGTAAATTAGTAAAATAATTTAGCCAAATGTATTTTTCATTGTTAATTATTTTTGAAGAAAATTCTTCAATTAATAATTTAGTTTGATTTGCGAAATTTTTTTCTAATTAATTTAGAAACAAAAATGGGACACAGTATTGTCTCCAAAATTTTATTCGTATATTTCTATATCTGAAATGCAACTAAATCTATTTTTTTACACTTTTACTTGACGCGTTGACAATTTTAAATAATTATTTGAGATTATTCCCGGGAATAATCACAAGAGCATTATTATCAGTATAATAATGACGGGATTGATTAAAACGTGACATACAATGAAGCATTTCATTGGTTTTGAGAAACGTCAAAAAATAATCAGTAATAATATAACAAGAGGGTGAGAATAAATTGAAAATAATTTAACAGATCTTTCGAAACCATTTGGCAATAGCCACTCAATGCCTACGGGCTTTCGTGACTATTGCCTGGCAACAAGTTTGAGAAAAGTACTGGAAAATTATTTTCTAATTTATCGAATTCTCAAGTTATATTTAATTAGATTATTTTTTGACTTAGCTGTTCAGGTCGATTCATCCAACTTAAAAGATTTTGAACTTGGTTCATATCGATTGATTACTTATTAATGTAGTCTTGGAAGATCTTCCCATAATTTGTTGGTGCATTTCTGTATCTAAAATACAACTAAATCGATTTTTTTTCACACATTTTACTTGACGCGTTGACAGTTTTAAATAATTATTTGACAACTACCTTTCAGTTGTCACAAACAAAAAAGCATCTACAGAGATAATTCTCGGGAGTAATCACAAGAGCATAATTCTCAGTATAATAATGACAGGATTGGTTAAAACGCAGACACGTGACAGAAAATGAAGCATTTCATTGGTTTTGAGAAACGTCAAAAAATAATCAGTATGATTGTTTTATTAGTGTATTATGTCTGTGTGCTGTTTGAATTAGGAAAGTGGATATAAGTAAAATGTCCTTTGCATCAGGAGATTACAAGAGTATATTGAAATGATAGATAAAACAAACAGTGATCGCATCTCGTTTGTTTTACCCGATTCGAGTAGTGCCTTCGAGATCTACTATGCTAATGTTTGTTCACTCCATATATCAACCTCCACAAGTCAGAGAACACGTTTAACTGCGAGAATCGGAAAGAAAATCAGGCCGGCTGTGGCCTACACCCCTCCTTCTCCCTTCTCTCTTCTTGACTTCCTCTGCTGAAGTTCTTTGCCGCCTACATTGGTTTGATAGGAAAAAATTTTACGTTCAAGAAACACGGACCCCTGCCGATAGAAAAATGTTTATTTGCTACTGATTTATTTGAACCGTTTCGCCTCGGTTTAATCGAATTTTTCTTTGTAATCGGGGGAGGAAATACGAGAGGTGGAGTGCTTATCTCACAGAATAAACATGGTCAACTGTTTTAAAGAAGGGAAAGGTTTTCACTGTTAAGAAAGTTTAATTAGAAATGGCCAGTTGTGCATCAACACATAAATTTAAAATTTGGTTTAAATAAATAAAAGCTAAGCAAAATTACATCTTTTATGGAATAATTAATATTGCTGTCAAACTTCAGATTTGCTTTTATTTATTTAAACTAAAAATAATAGCGTACCAAGGGAGTAAGTTCGTCATTATTTGTCAAGAGCAAAGATTGAAACCTGAGGGCGCAGCCCGAGGAATGCAATCGCTTGTTGACTCACTTGTTATATACGACATTTTATACACAAACGGAAAAATTCGTTATTTAATAAAAGAGACTATTAACATCATGTAAAACAAGTAAAAATAAAACACATTACTGTAAACAAAATAGCTATTTTGTATTAAGTGAGCGGCGAAATGAGTGTTTTTTTTTATTGCGCGTGAGAATGACACTTTTGGTCGAGATCGTTAGGTTGAGACAAAAAAGTCATTCGAACGCGCCAAAAAACACGAATTTCGCCCACGAAATACAAACAATTTCTCTACAACTGTCAAAAAAGAATAATACAATAATTATTGGTTTATTTAGGTAAATTGAGAGGAAAAATAAAATAGTTATTTATTATACTAGTGTTTTATTAGCTATATATATAAAACACGCAAGAAAAGTTTAAATAAGAGACCGAAAGTCGAGTGTTTAATATTCTTAAGTGTTTTATATACCAATAAAACACGAGTGTAATACAAAATTTTATCCACAACTCATAATTACAGGTATCGAAGAAGATTGGTCGTAATGTTTAACATTGATTCAGTTATACATAGTTTCGCAAAATACGGTAGATCATGAAGTGGTTGCTAAGTAACAAGTTGTTTACAGTGTTTTATGAGCCATATAATTCAACTGAAATCAGTGTAATAATGTCTTCATTATATATGAGTTGTGGATAAAATAATTTAAATTTGATTTGTTGTTACCGAGGAAACGTGAAAATGTTTGATAAATATATATTTTTTTAAATGACTAAGAGCCAAATTCACAGTCGTCACTCACTCTGATCTCATCGTCACCTCACTCTCAAAGTCAAAGTAACTAAGGCAACTAACTCAAGAATTTGCACAATTTGAGTTAGTTGCTTTAGTTATTTAGATTTTAAGTGTAGGTGAGGGTGAGTCACGACGATGAATTTGACCTTTAGGGTGAGTTACAACCTTTAGGGTCAAATACAGAGTCGTGAGTAACCCTCACCCACATTTGAAATCAAAGTAACTAAGGCAACTAACTCAAATTGTGCAAATTCTTTAGTTAGTTGCCTTAGTTACTTCGACTTTGAGAGTGACATGAGGGTAAGAACAGAGTGAGTGAGGACTGTGAATTTCAATGAAAAAAAAACATTATGCCACGTGTGAAAAAATATTTTTCACACGTGAAGAAAACACAAATTTCGCGTATCCATAGCAATGTAAAAATGTCATGTTTTTTTGACAGTGGTAGAAAAAACTACAGGGTGATCAAAAGGAATTGTTATAGTTGGCAATACAATTCCAGAGATTTTTTTATTCCACAGTTGGCACAACGTCAGATAAAGGCGGAAATGCTATTTGACATTTCTAATAAATACAAATAGGTTATGTCAGGAGTCTGACAGCTAATAGGATTTTGACTTTTTAAGTAATAAAAATACTTTAGAAATAAATGTAATAATAAATGTACTCAAATTTAAATTTTAAATGTCACTGTCAACAAGAGGAACTGAATTTATGTATCAGGCTTACCAATTTCAAGTAGTTTTTTTTATTGCCAACTGTAACAATTCCTTTTGATCACTCTATATTTATTCTTTAATGTTATTTACAAATATTACAAATATTTTCATGTAAATAATTTCGTAAAGAAGTAAAGAGGTCTCTCTTTGATATACGCATAAATGCAATGAAGAAGGTTTATTGAATACTAAGAAAATATATTTTTATTTTTTAGATGGCACTGCCAATGGCCCTTGAATCACTTTATTTCCCTAAGGAGTTCTTATTATTTTTATATCCCTCGGTAAATAATAAAGCATGTTAAGTCATTACTTAGTCATTATTTTGATAAAAATAAAGTTAACGTTATTTACTCGGTTGTATATAAAATTTAATTTCTGGTGGTGCCAGTCTGTTTTTATTTCCCTATTTGAAGAAGTTCTTGTTTTAAGAAAAACTTATCAATTGAGTTAAAAATTTAACTCTACATTAATAACATTTAAATATATGATTGGTAACAATTTCATATAAATCTCTTGTATACAACTCGAGAAAGAACTCAATAAAAATCCAAGTAGGTACTTATTCAAATATCAATAAATGAATTATTATTCCACCTTCAGAATCAATAGTAAACAAGTAAAGAAAAATGAAATAAATGATAAAGAAATTCTCTATTATTCACATGTTTTATTTACCTACCGTCTTGTTTTATTTTTAATGTTTAAAACGACTTGTAGAAAATAGAGAACAATATTTGTTTTCGTCTCGTTTGAGTTTTACTATGATTTATAAGGGTACAAAAAGTTTTATTTATTCTTGCTCGACATACAATGTACGCCACTGAAGTAAAGTAGATTTCCTTTTTACACAAAGAAGGTAAAAGTACTGCAATGAATAAAAAAGTGTTATTGATTGTTTTAATGAATAATGTGGCGTGGAATAAAAATAAACTTTTCTTTTTATCGAACATGGGAATTGACTAAGTGTTAATAATAAAGAAATTAAATACATTTGCAGCTTATAATATAAGTAATTTTACTCCAATGGATAAAACCGTATTCAATTTCGTTTATAATAAGAAATAAATAAATATATCGTCACGCCTTTTACCTATTACTAAGATTTTCATTCTGCCAAAACAATTCTTGGTAAGTGATAATAATTATGAGCGTGAAGTGCCGTCAAATTACAGCCCCCAAAGATGTTAGTGGACGGAAAACCTCATGGGATAAAGGTTCAGTGGTATCGAGTCGGCCTGTGGATCCTAAGAAACCTGGTACGATCCCCACAGCCGAACAACATTTTCACGAATTTAAAATTACTCCTGAGGCGCCTCCACCACTAGCATCTTTGGAGGCCGTGACTTGATGGCTGGTAACTACACTTCACGCGCATAAATATATCACTTACCGAGATCTGCTTCGACAGAGTGCCACACCCAGTAATGGGTAGAAGGCGTGATGATATATTTATTTTTATTTTTATTTAAAAATTGGCAACGAGATTATGCTGAGTATACAACGCCCTGATTTCCGGTAGATTAAAATTAAAATTCAGCGAAATTTTGAGACTTAGAAATAACAATGGAAAAAAATTATTGATACATTTTATAATCTTCTTAAAATTGTATCCATGGTTTATCCGATAAACAGGAAATTCAATTCACGAGATTTTTATAATCCGGAAAACGAAATTTCGAAAGTAAATATAACTTGAATTTTTTAATAAATTATCAAATTTTATAATTATTAAAAAAGTTGCTTCCAAAAAATTCTATAGGTTTATTTCTATAACAATCTAAAATTAATTCGTTCGCTGCAAATGATTAATTATCCAAAACCAAATTTATTTATTTCACAAAACCATTTGTTCTAAATGCTGATAGGTTAGTTTAGTTTTCCATGGAATATGCACGTCAAAGAAAACAAATTATTAAAAAGTAATTTTCTTCTAATGAAAAATGGTTAGTCTTTATAGTTGGCCTAATTAAAACTACAAAATACATAGGTATCTAGATAAAAGTTAATTATTATTCTACTAAAAGTGATATGAGATCAAAGTTATTTTCGTCTTCGTGTTTCGCTGCTGCTTTGTTAAATAGACTGATTGACTTAAATCTGTTGTGGGATTAACGTGTTCAATTAATTGTTTCGTAAGCCGCCGTCTAAGACTTCACCGCCCACGTCGCCGCCTCCGTCGTCCACAAGAAGACGAACAATGTGTGCTTCATGTTTAGGTTAGCTATGGGATTTACTACGTCTTCGTCTATGTACTGCATGTGATAGGAACATACTGGATGTCTATTTTTTTTGGTTGTGTGCAGAGCTGGACAGTAGTTAGCTACTTCTGTAGCTTAGCTACTAGCTTAGCTACATTAACCTTAGCTGTAGCTGTAGCTTAGCTAACTGTGAAAAAATATAGCTGTAGCTTGTAGCCAGCTACTTTTTTTTCTATTAGCTTAAAAATAACAACTGAAGCTACTTTTAAAGCTACTTTTTGTAGCTTAAAGCTACTTTTTGTAACTTCAAGCTACTTTTTGTAGCTTAAAGCTACTTTTTGTAGCTTCAAGCTACTTTTTAAGCAGAAGGTCAACAAAGTACGCATGCGTACAAGCTAAACCCACACAAAATAATTATTTGTTGTCGGTTCTAACTGGCTCTAATACGCAAAAATACACAGTAGGTGCCAGATGGTATTTGCTGTTTTTGATATTTATGTACGTAATAGTAAATTAACAGTCATTAAAACAAAAGACTGATCATATGCCAATGGCAAATTTAATTATTTCACAATAATTTAAAAAAGTAGCTTTAAAATTTAACAGCTACTTTAACGAAAGCTTTTAGCTGTAGCTTAGCTATATTTTACAAAATATAGTTTATAGCTGTAGCTTAGCTACTTTTTTAAAGAATAGCTGTAGCTGTAGCTTAGCTACTTTTTTTAAGTAGCTTGCCCAGCTCTGCATATAATTAATTAATATTTTACTGAAAGGAATCATCTTAAATATTGATATAAGTTTGTAATAGTCATCAAAGTATCCCTAACATCTTGTGCGTCATTAAACATATAAACAAGAAAACTGTAAGCGTAACTCTACCGACAACTCCAACAACTACACAACTATAATTGCTAACACCCCCATCCACCCCCCAGGTCCAAACGTCCAGCGTTATTGCGCAGGAAATGATTTTACACCAAGTTGGAATTGAAATTCATGAATAGTTGAAACCCGGAGAACTCCACGCAACTTTTTGATGGGCGTTTGAAAGCATTCCTACATTACTGACACTGCTATAGTAACTTCCACGCTTCAATACTGCAACGGCTTTTTCTCCAACAAAGATGGAACTACAGGGCAGGATCCAGCGGAAGGGCCCCTACATATTTCTTGTGCCCGTTTGCACCAACTCAACTTATCTTTTATGTATGACTTAAATAAATAAAAGTAAATCGAAATAAAATATTATATGATGACATTTACATTGTTGTCAAATATTTGATGCGATATTGTTAGTCAATATCACACTTAAAATTTAAGTTTCGTTAGTGCAAACGGGATAGATTCATTAAATAGATTAACTGCTAATAACAATTAATAACTCAATATCCTTCTCACATGATTAAAAGGAAAGTTGTTTAAAGATTCTTATTTGTAGACAGTCGTAGGCCAGTGGATAAAATCGAGATAAAACTTGCCTCTTAAGAAAGATGTCGTGCGTTCAAATCTCGGCGATTTTAACAAAATGTACGATTGTATCGAAGTTGTATGAATTTCACTATAAGCTACTGTAACTGGGATTAAGTTCCTGTTATGCAGAGTAACAAATTAATGGATATGCAATTCGGTTGTATTTGAGTAGTTTGAATTCTATTATAAGCTACTGTCATTGAGATTAAATTCCTGTTGTGCACAGTAACAAATTAATAAATGCGCAGTACGAGTACATCTAAATAGTTTGGATTTCAATATAAGCTACTGTAAATGGGATTAAGTTCCTGTTATGCAGTCACAAACAAATAAATGTGCAAACAATTTTATCTGGGTGGTTCGGATTTCAATATAAGTTACTGTAAATGAGATGAATTTCCTGTTATGCATAATAACAAATTAATAAATGTATAACATGATTATGTTTGAATACTTCGGATTTCATTACAGGCGACTGTAATTGGGATTAAATTCCTGTTGTGCAGGGCAACAAATAAATGAATGTGCAATATGATTGTATTGGTTGGTTTAAATTTCAATATAAGCAACTGTAATAGAGATTAAGTTTCTGTTGTGCAAAGTAAAAAAAATAAAAATATATCATCACGGCTCCACCACTAACATCTTTGGGGGCCGTGATTTGACGACTGGTAACCGCACTTCACGCGCAAAATATATCACTTACCGAGATCTGCTTCGGCAGAGTGCCACACCCAGGAATGGGTAGGAGGCGTGATGATATATTTTTTTATTTTATTTTATTTTATATTTATTTAAATCAAATTTAATATTTAATTTATGTCAGTACAATTGACTATCAAAATTATATAATAAAAGTGATACAAAATTTGAATTTTCCGAATGTATTATTTGAAGTATTTATCTGCAAAATAATTTAGAACCTTGCAATTAGGGCATGGCAAAGGCTAAGTCGGGTGAAATTTGAAGATAATATACACCCTTTGTGCTGAATCCGGTCCTGCATCCCTGTTTATCCCGTCACACATCAGGACTAAACATAGCCGAAGTTGAGGCCGTATATACTGATTACGTCACTGCAAAGTGAGCCACTAGATAAGTTCTCAGAAAAAAGAGCGCTTTAACTTTTCCTTACTTATATTTTTGTTCGCGGCGGTGTTCGGAATACAGATGAAGCAACGCCATAGAGACGCTGAGAAGAAGAAGGAGCTATAGGGTGGCGTGTTGGAGGGAGGGAGATGGCTATAGGGGTTGACAGCGAGAAGTCATGGGTGATACCAGCAGTTGTCGACTCGCAGGAAATGTGCGAAGAGTAATTACAGAGGCGTGCGGGAATCATTTTACCGTACTACGATGCTATTTTGTTTCCTGTGATTTTGGAGGGTTTCCCTTTACTTGGATTATACAACAAGAAGTACAAGAGACTATGTAATTACTTATAAATTACTGTTTGACAGTTTAAATGTTCTTAATCTAACTGAATTTTCTAATTATTATTTCAAATTCTTCATCATTATAGGGTAGCTAGCTCAGTGGTATCAAGTCGGCCTGTGGATCCTGAGAACCCTGGTTCGATTTCTACAGGCGACAAACAATTTTCACCAATTTAAAATTACCCCTGTGGCTTCCTCAATACTAACATCTTTGAGGCCGTGATTTGATGGCTGGTAACCGCACTTCACGCGCAAAATATATCACTTACCGAGATCTGCTTCAGCAGAGTGCCACACCCAGTAATGGGTAGAAGGTGTGATGATATATTTATATTTTATTTATTTATAAATTCTGCATCAACTTCCCTGTAAATCATTTACAGGCAGATTCATAAAACAGATTAGCGCTAACACCGTTTTTAATATTATCTATAACTCTGTTTCAAATTAAAACAGAATAAAGAAATTGACTAAATTTGATGCTTATTAAGTCTCTTTTTGACTCAAGTTAAAATAAACTTCTTTTGTATATTGAAAAGAGAGTTAAAAACGAAATAAAAATGGTGTTAGCGCTAATTCGATTTATGAATCTGCCTGTTTTATCAATAAAATAATGAGTAAATAAGAGTATGCACTTTCAAATTTGTTTATTTATGGTATTCTGTACAACAGGAACTTAATACCAATTGAGCTGCATGGTAGTTCATAATATTTAGCTTAAGCGGGATTCAAACTTGGAATCTTCGGATTCAAATGACGTACCACACTATCGTACTGCTGACAAAATCTTGCTATCAGTTTAAAAATTGAAAAATTTTAAAACATATTTCTATATAACTCAGACTACGAGAAATCTAATGCCGTTGAGCGCACCTTCATATCTTTTTTAGTTTTCAAGTTAGAGCGATTTTTGACTTTTTTAAAATCTCAACTTTGAAGGCTCATATCTCGAAAACTAAAAGAGATATTGAAATGCGGTTTAAACGAGTGTATTTCTCGTGCTCCAATTAACTTATACTGATACTTTAAAAATTTTGAAAATTTTGTAATTTTTTTCAAAATTTAGATTTCTCAATATTTCAAAATTTTGAAAAAATAATGAAAATCTATGAACACCAATAAATTCCTCTCGTAAAAGTACATAGGTATGCAAAATTTCAGGCGAAAATTCGCACAGATAAAGTTTTTATTACAAAAAAACCAAAAATCGCTGTTTTTTTAATATTTTTGAAGGGGTACCCCTTAAGATTTTTACGAATTTTGGCCATTTTGAGTTTTTTTGCTCTAAAAAGTTTATCCGTGGAGCAAAATTTTTAAAATTTTACATACCTGTGTACTTTTACGAGAGGAATACACTGGTGTTCACAGATTTTCATTATCTTTTCAAATTTTTGAAATATTGGGAAGTAAAAATTTCGAAAAAATTACAATATTTTCAAAATTTTCAAAATTTCTGTATAAGTTAATTAGAGCACGAGAAATACACTCGTTTAAACCGCATTTCAATATCTCTTTTAGTTTTCGAGATATGAGCCTTCAAAGTTGAGATTTTTAAAAAGTCAAAAATCGCTGTATCTCGAAAGCTAAAAATGATATAAAAGTGCATTCAACGGCATTCGATTTCTCATAGTCTGAATTATATAGAATCGTGTTTTAAATTTTTTTTATTTTTCATTTGCTTTAACCAAAAAATTCGCATTTTCATTGATCGATTTTTTTTGCGATCATGGCTCAGGCGATTAAAAAAATATATATTTTAAGGATCAAAATGTGAATTTCTACGTAGAAATATATGTGGAATCGAATGATGAAATCCTCAATTTCATATCTAGTGTCATATTATTTTAAATTAATCCTTATGGTGGCACTATCATGAAAGCATTTACGACAGATTTTGTTGAAATTTAAATATGTCATTTTTCATAAGTATGCAAATTTGTATTTTTTGTTTATAACCTATACCTTACATAAAATTTAATATTTGTTTTTATTAACTTTTTCGGTTACCTATACTTTTATGAGACTGTCATGATAAAAACCACCTTAACGAGAATATTTTCCTTTACCAATTTCTGAAATCGAGGTTCTATGTATACTGTACATTATTAAATCAACCTTTTACAAACTGCAATTTTGATCACATAAAAAGTAAGGGAGTAGCGAAAGAATATATTTGTGATTTGTACCTCCAAGTGGGTCAGGGCTCCGAAAAGTTTGAGAACCACTGAAATAAATATTAATAGTAACCAAAAATGGTTTTTATTATTTAACATGTATTTTGAAAGATTTTTCTATATGCTAGAAATGATTTTAATCATAGTAATCAAAGGAATCGATCGGTAACACATAATAATAAATAAATAAATAAATAAATATATCATCACGCCTTTTACTCATTACTGGGTGTGGCACTCTGCCGAAGCAGATCTCGGTAAGTGATATATTTATGCGCGTGAATTGCGGTTACTAGCCGTCAAATCACGGCCCCCAAAGATGTTAGTTATGGGGGAGTCACAGGGGTAATTTTTAATGTGGTGAAAAATTGTTTGTCGGCTTTGGGAATCGAACCGAGGATCTTGGGATCCACAGACCGACTTGACACATAATAATAGAGTTACAAAATAGGGGATGGGGTATTATTAATTTAAGATAAAACTGCCAAAATAGTAGTAATAATAAACAGTTTTTTTTCAATTAATATACATAATGCAGTTACATATAAATATCGCATACACATATTCCATTATATGCATTCGAGCATTTTTAGAATGTCGTCTACCTCTACTTCTTCATACAACAAACCTTTATTTTAGGGCGTAAATACACAAACAACTATCATAAATTATTTGAAACAGAATAATTACTCATTACAACACTGTATTTATATGAATCATTAAAAAAAAACTAATATTAATCTGTCATTCAATAACACTTACCTCATCTACCCCTTAATAAACCACCCCGCCGTCACAGACCCCCTCCCCATTCTTTTCCATTCAAAACAACTGGGCCGGCGGTAGGAACCAGAGCAGAACAGAACAAGAGCGATAGAGATCGCGCCACTTGCCTTACAGTGAAGGGGGTTGGTGGGGAAGTTACCAGGGTGCCGGCCTCAGAAAAACCACACGCGATTTCCCTAGAGACGCAGCATTAGCGTCCCTAACACAATATTACGCGTAAAGCACGCGGCTTTACGTAACGCCGGCAGCCACCGATCTGTCGAACGGATACGGGGTAAAAGTGCCAACTACGGGGTAGTTTAAGAAGGAGATGGTCACGCAGGGATAAGGTTGCTGATATGAGGGTAGGAGTGATTGGGTTATTTATTAATGTGTTATATCTCTTTTGCTAATTAGTGTTTTCAAGCGAGTACAGAAATGTATGTTGCGCTTCCACCAAAATTGCTATATAAATTCTTTTCCTAAGATAGAAAAAAAAATAGACTTTTTTTGATCGCAACATTCAAAATAATGTTTACGTTATCCTGGAAACTGCAGTATACTTTGATTAAGTAATTTAAAAAAACACCCCTTTTTATGGTTCTAAATTTTGACTATTAAAACGCTAATTGTATTTTAGCATTATTAAATATTTTAACATTACAGTTAGTACAGTTGGTATCACAATACCTAACCTCAAACTTCAACGCTTACCTACAAAAACGCATCAGCTGTCAAAGTGTAACAACATTGACTCTTGTAAACTTTTTTAGAAATATTTTATGGTCGTCTGAAAAATAGTGTACATAACTCGCTCGAAATTATGATAACTGTGTTCGTGTACTTAAATCACTCGGCCCTGCGCGCCTCGTTTTTAAATTTGTACACTCGCATGTTATCTTACACTTTCGATGCTTGTTATGTAATATACTATTGCACGTTGCCGTTAGTTACATGCAAAAAAGTAATTAAATAGTTGCTATGAAACAATCTTAATTACATAACCTACAAAATAAATATTTAAAAAAAATATCTATATATATATATATATATATATATATATCATCACGCCTTCTACGCATTACTGAGTGTGGCACTCTGCCAAAGCAGATCTCGGTAAGTGATATATATTTTGCGCGTAAAGTGCAGTTACCAGTCGTCAAATCACGGCCCTTAAAGATGTTAGTGATGGAGGAGCCCCAGGGGTAGTTTTTTTTGAAATTATGAAAATTGTTTGTCGCCTGTGGGAATTGAACCAGGGTTCTCAGGATCCACAGGCCGACTTTATACTACTAAGCTAGCCACCCCATATTTGTTATCTACCACAAACAAATTTCTGCCACAATTGAAACCCATTTGCCGTGGCTTCTATCTTAACAAATAAAATATAAGAGTGCTAGCCCATATGTCATCTCGGACAGACAATAATTATTGCATTGATTTGACAAATGCTATGAAATTTGTCTCCATAAAGCAATGTCACAAATCAAAGCAAATGACGAACACGAACACATATTTTTTATCGGAATTTATCGGCAGATCAGTGCAGAATCACAACGGCCATGAATGCCGAAGTTTGTCAGGTTTTATTATTAGGTTTGGGGAGTTTTTCGGTTGGTTGGTTGCAGAGGTTCGTTAGAGAAGTTAGCGAACGTGTTTGTATGTTGTTTTTGAGGGTGATAGTTCTCGTTTAAGTTTCATGTTTGCAAAGATTGAAAGTTACGATCTTACAACAAGAAATTTTAACAGGAAAGGCTACAGTAGTTGTAGTCTATTTTTATCAGTAAAGACAAAAAAGAATTTTACAATAATTAACAAACTCACTTACCTAGGAAGGTTGATTACTTCGAAATATAATAAGAACAAAGGTCTATGTCACCATTCTGGTATTTATTTATTTACTGTTATCGACATGAGAGTATGCCAAGTTGAAAAATGTGAAATGATTGTAGGATCTGCATAAAGTGGCACTGCGATTAGAAATATTCATACGTAATACATGAACCGCTCTACCGAACATTACCAACTGTAGACCAATGGAATAAATACAATTTCACAGTGACGAAATTAAGTGAATTACTCTCGATAACTCCGAATTTCCAAACAAAAGACTGTCAAAAATTATTTTAAATTCTTCTGAAATAACTAAATTAAGAAATATACAATCACGCCTTTTACCTATTACTGAGTGTGGCATAATTCCGAAGCAGATCGCGGTAAATGATATATTTATGGACGTGAAATACAGTTATCAATTTTCAAATCACAGCCCTCAATACTGAAGGGGAAGCCGCAGGGGTAATTTTAATGTATCCAAAATTGTAAGCAAATTAAACATGTCAAATGGAATAACATAATATAGTTAATATGTTTCAATGAGTGTAAGTTAAATTATATTAAATGATAAATACGCTTAATAATAAAAAGAATGAAATTATTTTTAAAAATGGTGGAGGTGCCCATCTAACAAATTGTCTAATAAAACAATGAAATCATAGTTCTTTTCCCGTGCGTGTACGCACAATCGCTGCGTGAAATAGTAGCAGAACAGACGTCCAAATCAAGCAACCCCGGCGGCGTTTATCCTGATTCAGGATCGATTGACGCTGGTGAACACTAAGTGACGTGTCGGCCACCTTAGTTGGCCTCGCCGTTCCCAGATACACTACCCTGTAATTGACAAACTGGAAAAGCAGTGGCTAACAATAGGTGAGCCACGATAACTTACTAAGGGTTAGTTTTTCATCTTCGGGTAAAGTTCCCAATAACTATCATTCTCGAGAGTAACAGGTCTCTATGGTTTTTGTTTATTTTGTAACTAGTCTATGGCAACCAAGGACGTTGAAAGGAGGGGGTATGGCATTCAAGTCAAGACTGTGAGGCTCGGCAGATTGACAGAGACAGAAGTATTATTTTCTGTACCGTGCTTAGCCTGCTATTGATTGACATGTGTCATAAAGAGATTTGAAATTTAAATAGACAGAACAGAATCATTCTCTCTAAAAGATTATAAATTTTTACAAGGAAACTGAAATTATAAACACTTTGTTACCATTTTATCCACAAAAATTATGTCCAATTCCATACAACACAAAAATTGAAACACAAATGACACTTCGTGGTTATGTTTACATAAAACAACGCTCCCTGACAACGTCTAAACGTCACTTTTCTTACATAAAAATTCAAAATATTTGAAATAAGAAGAGATTTGGCTAAGCACGGTGCAGAAAAACTATTGTTGTCTCTTTCCCTTGCCCAAGCCTCACTTCAAACAATGCTACAGTATCGTCATGCCATATCCCCTCCTTTCAACGTCCTTGATGGCAACTAAAATTAGGAAAACTGCATTTATTCAACAAAATTTTACTGATTTTTTTTCAAATAAGGTATTATTATTTTTTATATGTTCGTATAGAGAAAAAACTCTTTCGAATGGCATAAAAAATTAAAGAATGCAATTTAAAAAAATGCCGGTCTCTATACTTTGAAAAAAAAATGACTATCGATGAAAAATATCTGATCTTTCCAAAATATCCGCAATCATAAACCTTCGAAAAGTTCTTTTTAAAAATATTTACATTAAATTAATATTTCAATATTCTTTACCCTGTATAATTCCAAAAGTTTATCGTCTCTCTTAAAATTACAAACTCTACTGCTTTACTTTTATGTATTTATTTATTACTCTGCACAACAGGAATTTAATCCCAATTACAGTAGTTTACAGTGGAATCTGAAACTCTCATGTTGGGTTGCATGAAAGTTTTATCGGTTCATTAGCAAGTAACGGTTCAATAAGTTTCAGAAAATCACTATTGATACTGTTGCTAGATAAACAATTCTTTAACTAAACAGCACTTATTTTTTTGTTGCAACCCAGTATCAGACACAATCGCATTTTTGTATATATATATATATATATATATATATATATATACTTATTTATTTAATTGAAAATGTAGTAATGTCTATAAGTTCCGGCATTATTTTCAGCAATTATGTTTATAAATCCTGTACCGCAATGCGCAAATCGAGTTAGCGTTAAAGGGGAAACAAACTGAACACATCTAAACAGTATTCACCACGATTGCGATTACGTTATTTCGCACCGGTAACCCGATATGGATTCAAGTAATTCTGTAAATACGCAAAACAGAGCGCAATCGTTTCAGAATAATGGAGTTCATTAAAATGTTGCCAGGAAAGACAAAATAACGTCGGGATTCCAGCAGGAAATTAAATGTTGCAGGATTGGTTTATCAATCGCCTGTTAACTGACAGCCATATAAATTATATGTATTTAGTAGCGGGATAATTATAACAGTAGAACAATGCTATTAACCAGACAACAAATCACAGATATTTGACATTTTTATTTGTTAAAATAAAATATGAAATATATCATCACGCCTTTTTATTTATTATTGGGTGTGGTACTCTGCCGAAGCAGATTTCGGTAAGTGATATATTTCTGGGCGTGAAGTGCAGTTACCAGCCTTCAAACTAAGCCCCCCCCCCTCCCCCAAACATTAGTGGGGGAGAGCTACAGGGATAAATTCAATGTAGTGAAAATTGTCTGCTTTGGGAATAGAACCTGGATTCTCAAATCCGCGGGCCAACTCAATAACACTAAACCCCATAATATTTAATAAAGTTAACTCAAAAACAATAGATACGAGAATATCAAGGAAAGAAAGTAAGAAATTTCTATCTGACGGTGTCGTTTTATTTTTTGAACCAAAGGCGAATTATATAAAGCACATTTTCTTCACGAGGTATATATATAGTTACATTAAATTGTAAAATATTCAGAAATAAATTAGCAATTTAATTAATATTGTGACATTGTTTTCTATTTACTTTCTTCTCTAAGTATGGAAAGTATTACTTTCTTTTCTCAATTGAGGGAAATGCATTTTATTTTTTGGCAGGGTCGATGATATATTATATATCAAGAAACTAAAGTTCATAATTTAATCCTGCGAATGAAGTTTAAGGTAGTACTAGTGTGACGGTGGCGCCATCGGTTGTCGAGTGGCGAAATTGACGCTCAAAAAAATATAAAAATTTAATAAAATAAGTGTTTTATACCTATTATGAATTGAATATCATGAATTGTTAACAGGTTGTTGGTCTAGTGAATTTTCAAATACCATACCACCGTGTGGTGTTGCCATTATAAATTGGGATTCTTAATTTTTCGTTAAAAACAAGGCTTTGCATGGCTATATATCCATTACTAAACGATAAAAAACTTTCTCCTTTTGATACAATATACATGGATAGTTCTAGAACATCATACTAGTTTTTCAAATGAAACTGCAAAATTTTAGAGGTACACAAACCAAATATGTACGATTCTGAGTGATGATCGCCATAAGCCCCGTGTATAAGAACTCAACTTTACAAGCGAATATATTTGTTCACAGACGATGAATGTATTTCATATTTTAACAGAATACATATGACTATCCAGTGTTTACGTACACCTAATTTCATTCGGATCTGAAAAAAAATATTCACGCTAGTACTACTTCAATTCACGAGCCACAGGCACTTTCGTCCTATGGTATGTACGCTATTTTTCTTACTTTCAGACACATGGGATTAAATTTGAAAGATAATCCCTCCAGGATGAAAAGTGACACTTCAGTCCTTGAAACGAAATAATAAAGTAGGTTATTTATACCTGGAAGTGTGACAACTATATTAGTGAGTACTTATTCCAAATTTATACTTTATATTTTTAATTGAAATGTTTTGCGGTAGAATAATTAATACCTTGCAAAACAACATAATATTTTATAATAATTAGATTTGAATCTTTGTGGAATAAATTTACTTTATCATAAAATTAATTAAATATTTCTAAATAACATATCCAATATGAAAAACAATGTATAATTGGATAAAATGTTTGTTATTAAAATATTCTATTTCTATATATTAATTAAACACCCAGAATATAAAAAAAATATGGAGGCAAGTAAAATTTAAAATAATTCTGTTCATGTCAACGTTGCGCGCGGGTAGTACTTGGATGGGTGACCGTCCAGAGAAACCCGCGTTGCTGTTGACGCTAAGACCTAAAACGCAGGATCAGGGCGTAATGGCGGCATATGACCTTTGCGGTTGGTCCGCCAAGAAGCCAAAATTGTTCATATTATTCTTTAAACGTTCTTTCTAAACATAGTATTTTACAAAACATTCATAAAAAATTGATATCTATATTTTCATTCTGAAAATAATAGTTATAAAGTGAAATAACGAATATAAAATATGTTTTATATATATTACATATACAGAGTTGTGATTAATAATAAATTGATCATTTATATAAAACAGTAATTTTTATTTAGTAATGGCTTTATTTAATCCTTTTAAGCAGCAATTTCAGTTAATGTTTAATTTATTACTCCAGCAATACATATTTAATAAACTACATCAATTTTAATATAAGTTAAACATGATGTGGTTGAAGAGAAATGGATTAACCAAACTTTAATTAAAAAATTATTTGTGACTGACAAATTATGGTTGACATTTTATATTTATTTATTTGTTACTCTGCACAACAGGAAGTAAATCCCAATTACAGTACAGGGGGCCTACAGCTTATAGTGGAATCCGAACCACTCAGACACAATCGTATTTTTTTATATAAGTAGAAGTCAGTGAGATTTGAACGCACGACCTCTTGCTTGCTAATTAAGAAACGCAAGTTTTACCTCGCTTTTATCCACTGAGCTATGATTGCCTGTAACAACAGTTAAAATTGAATTTTGCAGTACTGTTTTGATATAAACAGTTGTACAAAATTCACCTTGCAAACACGAGATAGAAAACTAATTAAATGTATATTTTTGAATTGCAATTCTTGCAAAATCGTAAACATTATTACAAAATAGCCCTCCCAACGCTGTATAAAATATAAAAACAAAAATAGTGTGTTGCCAACACAACAAAACAAAACAGCTTGCAAGTTAGCATCTCAACGTGCGACAAATAAATTATAAGAACATTTTGATTAGCATACAGAATGACAACATTTTTACATTCTGCACGCAGTGCGCGCTACAGCGTAGCCGTAGCGAGTGCGACGCCGGTCTCTGGGGTTTCCGGTTGTCGCTCCGGTCCATGCATGCCAGGTCCGGACCAGACAAAATATCTCCTTTTTTACAGGAAGAAATATTGTGTGGACATGCATTCACCAAATGTTGCTTTTGTTATATGTTCAAAACAAAGTAATTATTAATTCAAGTCGGCCTGTGGATCCTAAGAACCCTGGTTCGATCCCCAAAGCCGACAAACATTTACACCAATTTTTAAAAAAATCACCTCTGTGGCTTCCCCACCACTAACATCTTTGAGGGCCGTGACTTGACGGCTGGTAACCGCACATAAATATATCACTTACCGAGATCTGCTTCGGCAGAGTGCCACACTCAGTAATGCGATGATATATTTATATTTATTTATATATTCCATTCTATATGGGGTAATGGCTCAGTGGTATGAAGTCGCCTTGTGGATCCTAAGAATCCTGGTTCGATCCCCACAGTCGACAAAACATTTTCACCAATTTAAAATTACCCCTGTGGCTCCCCACCACTAACATTTTGGGAGCCGTGATTTGACGACTGGTAACCGCAATTTACGCGCATAAATATATCACTTACCGAGATCTGCTTCGGCAGAGTGCCACACCCAGTAATGCTTAAAAGGCATGATGATATATTTTATATAATTTTTTTAAATTCCATTCTATTAAATATTGTTAATTAATTTTACTGTGTCAACTGCAATAATGCAACCATATTAATTAATATAATAAAAGTATATACACATCTAATTAAATTGTGTTACATAGGAAAAACAACAGTAATATATGAATATATTCAGTTTTATCCATATTTCAGCAATAAGCAATCACATTCATCCATTTCTTCCTATGATTGCTAAACAATCTTTTATTTTTAATTCCTCTACTATTCCCCATATTTTATTTATAATAATTTATAATAATATGTCAGTATGTACTCTAATGATTATTTTTTGTCTTTTTCAGGTAAATCTCAATTTGCTTGGATTAACGTTAAATTCAGGTTAGTTCAAGTGACTTACAGTATTTCTTTTTTATGATCGAGAGTAAAAATCGGCTATTATGGCATTGAAATGATGACACAAATAATATAATTTAACCCGCTGTAATGTTGCAAACAGCAGGAGAAAAATGTGCTTCTTCCGCACTTCACGCGCATAAATATATCACTTATCGAGATCTGCTTCGGCAGAGTGCCACATACAGTAATGGGTAAAAGTCGTGATAAGATAACGGCCCCCAAAGATGTTTGTGGTGGGGGAGCCACAGGGATAATTTTAAATAGGTGACATTTTGTCGGCTGTGGGAATCGAACCAAGGTTCTCAGGATTCACAGGCTAACACGATACCACTATGCCACCTACACCATATTATTAAATTGTAATTTTGTAAAAAATAAAATAAATAAATAAATATATCATCACGCCTTCTACCTATTACTGGGTGTGGCACTCTGCCGAAGCAGATCTCGGTAAGTGATATATTTTGCGCGTGAAGTGCGGTTAGCAGTCGTCAAATCACGGCTCCCAAAGATGTTAGTGGTGTTGGAACCACAGGGGTAGCTTTTGAAATTATGAAAATTGTTTGTCGCCTGTGGGAATCGAATCTAGGGTACCAGGGTTCTCAGGATCCACAGGCCGACTTCATACCACTGAGCTAGTCACCTCATTGTAATTTTGTAATTTGTCATATTTAATTTCTGTCGGCACGAAACGGAACAAATAAATATAGTTTATTGATTTAGATGCTCCACAATTTTTAATTGAATCATTTTTGCCTAACATATTTTGGGAAGCAATGCACACGGAAAAACTGTTTCCCATGATATACGCCTATAGCCTGCTTCTCTTCCTTGGTATATAAGGTACTATTTAAAACAATAGTGTAAAAACATTTCTGAAAAATGCTTGAAATAAAAATCTTTTACGTGGATCATTTTTCCTTGGAAACATTTGACATCAGCAGAAAATATAGGACGCAGTTATTCTAAAAATAGTAGGCGTCCCTGTTTTA
Organism: Pterostichus madidus; assembly: GCA_911728475.2. Taxonomy (NCBI): domain Eukaryota; kingdom Metazoa; phylum Arthropoda; class Insecta; order Coleoptera; family Carabidae; genus Pterostichus; species Pterostichus madidus. The sequence goes on from OU452304.1 coordinate 835,175, forward strand.
TCCGTAAATCAATGCAGAAAGCTAGAATATTTATACGATAACTAGATTTAGTTCTCTGTGAATATTTCGAAACCGTCTCTGGTGAATATGTCTCCTCTCGTGACCGTTAAAAACCCTGAACCTGCGTGTCACTTTGACTTGTAACATGCCTATTACAGTAGGAACAGACATCGTGGACGGATTCGTTTTTTCTTTTTCGAAAAGAAAAATAATGGTGCAAACGTTTTAGTAGAATTTTAAATGCGTTCTCGCGGGTAGCAATCACTCGTCTGCGTCTCTGCTCTCTCCTAGCCCCTCTCATGAATTTTTAAACGATGAGCTGGGCTTGGTAATAAATGAAACGTTCAACAATCGCTTTTATAAATTCATGTGAGCTCGCTCGAGTGATGTTCTCATCCAGCCAGAAGCTTTTGTTACTAGCTTCAAGTTGGTGGGATGTTTGCTTATATTATGAAGATTACCACTTTATTAACGCGTCAAGATAGTAATAAATGTTTTGTTTAGAATATTTGTAGTTGACAAATGTGTCTAAATTATTTCTTTTACTGCCCTGACAATATATTTTTAGTCTCGGAATAGTACAAAATCTCAAATGTGTAAAATTTGAAAAATAATCCACTTTTTAGGAGTCTATATATCATAAAAACTAAACTAGATATGAAGATGCGCTTAACGGCATTGAATTCCTCGTGTCCAAGTTGAATTGTAAGCAAATTTTAAGCAAATTTCATGCGATTTAACTTTTTCAATATTTCCTTAGATTTTTTTCAATTTCAGGCTATTTGCTCTAAAATTATTTCTCGTACGAATATTGCAATGGAAATTTACAAACACGTGTATTTTGATCCGCAGAATCCAATGGTCAAATTCCCAGTGCATATGTCTTCTAGTTTTGAAGAAATTATTGCTTCGTTTTAGTATAAACTGGTATGTACTTGTTCGGCAAGGTGGATTCAACCTTGACCACTAGCTTGGTTCACAAGTCGTGTAATCTTGGGTTTCCCCTTGTTTCGTCTACTGATGAGAACTTAGTTCTCGAAATATGTATTTAGATTTTTCTTTATATTGATTAAGGCTTAGGGGTTAATTTATTTTTAGTTATATCTTAGCCTTAGATTTTTACTTTTTACTTTATACAATAACAGTTTTAAAAAGAAAAATTAGTCAAAACTTATTAAAATTTAAAATTGCTGAAAATTTGTTTATAAGATAACTGAAGCACGAGAAATTCAACGCCGTTGAGCGCATCTTCATATCGTGTTTAGTTTTTGAGATATAGTCTCGGGAAAGTACAAAATCTGAAATGAGTAAAATTTGACAAAAAATTACTTTTCAGGAATATCTTAAAAACCAAACTGGATATGAATATGCACTCAACGGCACTGAATTCCTTGTGTCCGAATTGAGTTGTAAACAAATTTTAAGCAAATTTCATGCGATTGAATTTTTTAAATATTTCTTAGATTTTTTTTCAATTTCAGGCCAGTTTCAAACTAATTGCTCCAAAATTCTTTCTCGTCCGAATATTGTAACGAAAATTTACAAACATACACATTTTAACCCGCTGAATTCAATGGTGAAATATGGAACTGAACATGTCTTCTAGTTTTGAAGAAAGTGTTCAATAACCGTTTTATAAGAAAATTTTGGACAACATTTTATAAGAAATTTAAAAATTGCTTAATATTTGTTTATAAGTTAATTGCAGAACGAAAAATTCAATCCCGTTGGGCATATCTTCATATCGTGTTTAGTTTTTAAGGGAAAGCACAAAATCTGATGAGATGTATAATTACAATTAGCATAATATTTTATGGGGTGGCTTGCTCAGTGGTATGAAGTCGGCCAGAGGACCCTGGTTCGATTCCCACAGGCGACAAACAATTTTCATAATTTCAAAAGCTATCTCTGTGGCTCCTCCACCACTAACAACTTTGGGGGCCGTGATTTGATTACTGGTAACCGCCCTTCATGCGCAAAATATATCACTTACCGAGATCTGCTTCGGCAGAGTGTCACACCCAGTAATGGGTAGAAGGCGTGATGATATATTTATTTCTTTTTAATATTTTGTAAAGATAAATTAAAATTCGAGACTTTCACGAGGTCTCGTGCAAGATTCTCACTCTCGCAATCTTTATTTCAATCTCGTCTCGAATTTTCTATCCTACTATCGTACGCGCTCTCATCTCTCATTTACGCAGCGAGATTACTATCATGCATCACTAATGAAACCCCTATCATAACGCATTTAATAACATCCGATTGTGCAAATATAATAACGAAGGTATTTTGCAAGATTATAGTACGTTTCACACAGAAAGTAATGTAATTCACAAAGCAATTTAAATGTCTTTGAAACAAAACAGTAATCACGATCTTGCTCAACAGTATTATTACACAGTTCCTAAGACAAGGAAATTATCTAAAATATACTTCAGCACTTCCGATATACAAACCACATAAATTGCATAGTGCAGCATCGTACAAGCAGCGAACTATAATACTAAATACGATTCTATGGCTAGCTGATAAGAACTACCAAGCAACGATTTAGTTACAACCCATTATCATGGTATCGATTAACAGCAGGAACACTTCTTAGCACCCATACCAAATGGAGAATGCCCAGTTTGATCGTCGCCATTTGGTAGTAGCAAACATATCAACCTGACTTCGATTAGAAATTTGTGTTGTTTATTTATTTATCTTGTTCTATACAACAGGAACTTAATCCCAATTACAATACAGGGTTTGGACTCACCTAGTTGTGGTAGGTCATATATTTTTAGCTTAAGTGGAATTGCAACACAAAATCTTTGGACTTCGTACTGTCAAACATATGAATCTTATAGAAGTACTTTAAATTTTTTATGCACAACCGCGCCGAAATACATGAGTTTTCGGCCTAAAAAGCGGGCTTAAACAGTTTTTTTGCCCCATGGGCCAAAAAGAAATAATTCCTATGGATACATAAATAAAATGACAATTTTTGTTTATTGTGAATACTTGATTTTGCAAAATTTTTACATAAAACCAATGTACATATTTTAATCTTTTGAACATATAATTATAATTAAATGTTTTTTTGTTGTGCATAAAATATTGTATGTACATACATACATACATATCTTCACGCTATATCCCATCAAATGGGGTAGCACGTACCCTAAAATCACTCATAAAATATTCACTCATTACATTCATCAAATAATCAGTCCTCATCAACCATTATCATCCAATATTGCATGGGGTGGCTAGCTCAGTGGTATGAAGTCGGCCTGTGGATCGTGAGAACCCTGGTTCGATTCCCACAGGCGACAGACAATTTTCATAATTTCATAAACTGCCCCTGTGGCTCCTCCACCACTAATATATTTGGGGGCCGTGATTTGACGACTGGTAACCGCACTTCACGCGCAAAATATATCACTTACCGAGATCTGCTTCGGCAGAGTGCCACACTCAGTAATGGGTAGAAGGCGTGATGATATATTTATTTATTTATTTTTATTATACTGGAAAACTTTGTCAGCAGCTCTCGTCATTTGTTACCAAGTAATCTCGTTTTCGTAAATTTAAAAAAATCAAATCCTCTGTGGTATTATCTCGTACGTAAATTATTTATTATACCTTATATCTTAATTGCATCTTTTTGTTTGTATGATTTCATGAATATTTAATAAAATAATAAATAATTTAGTAATATTAATAACAGATGCGAATCAAATATAAATATTTAATGCGACTTTTGTATCTATAATTCATAATGAAATATATGAGTTTTATTGCTCGAATATCCATAACCGGAAAAAGGAAATCAAATTAAAATTTTCAATATTCCAATGGCGTAATGTCATGAATCGATTAATATTTAATGAAAATAGAATTTAAATTCATGTCACAATTAACAATTACGTCAACCGTCAATGACAAAATAATCGAGAAAAACCATCATTTGTTCCCTCCGTTAATTTCATTTGTTCGGCTATTTAGCTCGAAAAATTTCAGCCTAATTTAAACGCCGCCAAGCTGAAACCGCAGACAATAAAAGCATACATAATGCACTAAATAAACTCTCTTTTTTCGATTGGACACGTTGTCAAACTGTCAAATTTCCTACAGCACTTCTGGTGTTGTGCCATAGACGCACGCAGGAATTACTCAGGGGGCATGAAATAAAAGCTTTTCCATATTTCTACGTGTCAAATTTGCTATTTTCAAATCACAGTGGGATTCGAAAGAGACATCTAAATTCTTATACCATTTCACCATTCATCCCTCTAAAAAATATCTGAAGTACTTTTTGTGATATTAATTTTCCCAAAAATATATCAAAAAAACGCAATAATTTTTTGTTTCATCTATCAGTTTCATCTTTTCTAATCTTTGTAGATTCGTTGTTAGATTCGTTATTAGATTCGTTATTAGATTCGTTGTTAGGAGTAAGCCCGGGTAATTTGAGATGTTTTATACATGTGTTATGTACATTGAAGAAAGAAGATGAATGATAAGTGAATACGAGTGATTGGTTAGATGAGATTGAGGGTTTGTTATGTAAGAATGATTTCTAGTGTGATAAACAAATGAGTTTATATGGAGGGATCTATGAATGTGGTTGAAGTGAGGGTGGTGTGTTTGGATGTTTGACGGGGGCTGATGATGAATGTTATGAGTGATTTTAGGGTTAGTGCTACCCCATTTGATGGAATATAGCGTGAAGATATGTATGTATGTATGTATGTATGTATGTTGTCTGTTGTTTATAAAGGAAACATAAAATAATGAATAATTGAGTCTAAACCGATCGAAAAAAAAACATTTAGGAAAAATTTCTTCCCGGACTCCTGGTGGTTGCAGAACTCGCCTTCAGCTAGTCTCTACTTATCTTACAAATTTCACAATATGCTATTAAAAATTGTACAATTTTTTTGCATTAGGATTATCACCAGAAGTTAGTCACTCATTTTCTGTACACCCTGTATACATATTTTCCCACGTGTCATTATTTTTTAAATATGCTATATTCCATGTACCATTTTATACAATAATATTAATATTTGTAGTTATACAAATTTTTCAAAAATAAATAAACATATTGTTTGTGTTATATTCTATTATTAAAACATTTTAATATTGATATGCAGTTGAATAAACAATAAACATAAATAAACAGTAGTAATAACATATTAAAATTATTTTATTTTGATAGCATTGATAATACACTAGTTAATTCAAACTAGAAAACGCTACAAAATAAAATAAAACAAACACAGACCGAAGACAAAAAGGCAAGCTGTAATTAAAAGTCGACGTTGCATAGCAGCAATGCCCTAATTAATGTAATTACCCTAATTTAGTGTGTTGCACTAATCATCCTTCAAAAAACCACCAACATTAACATTAAATCTCATTGCACAATTTTATACTTTCTCTGTATACAAAAAAACAAAGGAAGAAGTAAATAGTATATTACCTACAATGAACTGTAAAGCCTTGTTTCCACGTCTTAACATAGTGTTAGTTTGAGTTTTTCGACATAACCTTGAGAGTTTGTCATATGTGAATACAGCTGAGCGTTTCCAGCTACTGTTTTAGTCTCAGTCGTTGTCTTTGTCGCTGCGCATAAACACAAAGTTTGCAGACTTCATACTTTCGACATAGTCTTTCGTCGCTGTTCTGTAAGAGAGAGTTAGTTGCGATAATGCTATCTCTTGTTATGCTGTCAATTCTATGCCGTATTTATCAAATGTCATTAGGTTTGTGTTGAAAATACGATAAATATCGACAATAGAATAAAAATAGTAACAATTTCAACTGTGAAAAAAATAAAAATTACTAGATTAATAGCAACAACAAAACTGACATGTTAAAAAGAAATTATTTGGTCGCTGTCATTTTAAAATTTATTTCTTTTCTTTGATGTTATAAGTATAATTGTAATTTAATCATATTTTAATAATATAAAAATCAATTTTGAAATTTAAATTACTATACTTGAAATATTTTGGTTTGTTCAATACAAAAATGTCGCAATTTTTGTAAATTGTTTTGGAATTGAATAATTTAACTAGTGCTTCATTTTAATAGTAATTACTATTCCTTATTAACAATTTTATATAATTTTTATAATATTTCAAATAGTTTTATACAATTATTTTGTAATTTACATAAACAGAAACAAAAAACCAAAAACAAAGACTAAAACAGAAACTATGTTAAGATGTCGAAACGTAGCTTTAGTGACAGTTTTTAAGTCAAGAATGTAGTTTGGGAAATCGAGGCCCGAAGGGTCGAGATATCCTAAACATTTGCGACCTAAAAAAATCACTTACAGTTCGAGAATAGTAAGCTATTTTTTATAATACTTGCACAAATAGAAGGAAAGGCAAAATAGGTTTTAAAATTGACAGCAGTCAAATAGTTGTCAAAATAATCAGGACCTTGATATGTAATATTTACTTACAGTTCACGGTGAACAGTAGGTAAATATTTAAAGTCCTGATACAACCATGGAAACCACTGTACAATAAAAGTTGCACTTACTGTGTTTAAATTTACTAATCCAAGTATTGTAAAAATATTTTTGTTGATGTTGGATTCCGCAAATTCAGGTTTCCCGATGTCCGCAATCGATGCATTAGTCCCGCATTGCGATTGAGGGCGCTTGAGGGTGAATCAGACCATGAAGCAAACAGAAGAAATAACAGGGTGTGCACCCTTTGAATATTCATAGCGTTAATGGTGATGTCGGTAGTGACAACTTCACGTAGAAAGAAGAGTTGTTGATCAAATGTGAGTGATTGTTGTGAGTGGGGAACGAGTGAGTTTTTTAGATTTATAAGTAAATTTCATCACGAATTATTTTTCATCAAAACTTTGTAAATAAAAAAATAAATATATCATCGTGTCTTCTATTTATTAGTGAGTGTGGCTTTCTACCGTACCAGATCTCGGTAAGTGATATATTTATGCTCGTGAAATGCTGTTACCAGTCGTCAAATCACGGCCCCCAACTATGTTATGGGAGACGAAGTTACAGGGATAATTTTAATGTGGTGAAAATTGTTTGTCGGCTATGGGAATCGAACCTCGCTTCTCCAATCCACAGGCCGACTCGATACCGCTAAGATACTCTATATCTTACTTTATGAGTTACAAAAATTTCTATTCTATATTTCTACTTTTAACCAAAGTTCTTACGAAGCTGTAAAACCCAAAAAATATATATATTTATTTCTCAATTGCAAATTTTAGTTAACTGTTAATCCTATAAAGTGAATTATTCTATGGTATATTACAATACAAGAGTGGTAAGTGCTTTGTAACAGTACGAGAAAAAATTATAGAAACGAGACCCGTAAGGTCGAGTTTTACTAATTTTCTCGTCATGTTATCTAACTCTTACCGTTCGAGTGTTGTATACAATTTTTTCGCTATCGACATTAATTAAAAATTAAAATTTATTTAATTATTTTAATCTGTCACAATTTTTATAGCTCACACACAATTATGGTTTTTATGGTGACTAAATAACAAAATGATAATGAAATAAAAATTACCTAACTGACAGATATTGTTATGAGTCAGTGCAGGTTTGGTTTGTATTGTTTCCATGACAACAACTGTTAGTTCGGTAAATTGAACTTACCATGATAGATAACAGTGCAGGAAACAAGCTAAAATAGGGTCATGAAGCAAAAAATAAATAAAATGTGTTAAATAGATGTACGTAGAAGAAGCTTTTTACTTTTAAAGTAAACATAACGAAAAAACCTCAAAGAGAAATTGATTAAAATAATGTTGTAAACTTCAAATGTAATAAATAACAAAATATGTACATTTTAAAATCTTGTTTATTTAGAAAAATGAGAACTAGTTTATGTCTGTTGGAAAAGCAAACAGTAATATTTATTATGATAGTATTACTCTCGTAAATAGTTTCCAACTACGAAAGCAAATTTTCAACAAAGTTTTCAAGTCGTAAGATCTTTTAATATTATGAATAACACGAATATTATTAATTTTTCAAAGTTTACAAAGTCTTCCAAAGAAGAGCAGCAAACTGGTGAAGTAATTTTTAAGTAAAAATAATCATTTGGTTACATTATAAGACTTATAGGGTGGCTAGCTCAGTGGTATGAAGTCAGCCTGTGGATCCTGAAAATCCTGTTTCGATTCCCACGGGCGTCAAACAATTTTCATAATTTAAAAAACTACTCATGTGGTTCTTCCACCACTATCATCTTTGGGGGCCGTGATTTGACGACTGGTAACTGCACTTCACGCGCAAAATAAATCACTTACCGAAATCTGCTTCGGCAGAGTGCCCACACCCAGTAATGGGTAGAAGGCGTGATGATATTTATAAGACTTAACAACAAACGATATAATTTATTTATTTATTTATGCTACTTTGCACAACAGGAACTTAATCCCAATTACAGTACAGGGTCCGGACTCACCGAGCCACAGTTTGATAGTTTATTTTTAGCTTCGTCAAGTAAAATATAAACTTTCCTGATTTATTATGTAATATATTATTTTCTGAAACCGGAAAAAAATGCCTACTTTCCTGACTAATTTTAGTTTGGAAAGTAGATTTTTACCAAAACAGTCAAGTAAAGTATGTATCCAAGACTACAACAAAAATAACAGTTTGGTAAAGAACAAAACAGTCTGGTAAAGATTTTATCTAACTGTTATTTTTGTTGTAACCTTGGATACGTAGTCTGCTGTCAATACAATTCATATCAAAAAATTTAAACATTTTAAATTATTTATGATTAATTATTGATTAAATTAAATGGTTACAGAAAAAATAGTATACGTAATACGTCAGGAAAGTGTTTTTACTTGACTCAGCGGATTAAAAGACTCGGCCAGCGGCCTCGTATTTCAAACAACCTTTTCGTCAAGTAAAATATTACTGTAAGCTATTATTTCCTGAAACAGACAAAAACGTGTTCACTTTCCTGACCAATTTTAGTATGGACAGTAGCTTTTACCAAAACAGTAAAGCAGGTTTTGCAACATAAATAACAGTCTGGTAAAGTACAAAACAGTCAGGTAAAAACTTTACCTGGCTGTATTTGACCAGACTATTCTTTTTTATTATAACCTTGGATACGTAGTCTGCTGTTAAGACAATTCATATAAAAAATTCAAACATTTAGAATTATTTATGATTAATTATTGATTCTATTAAGCGGTTTCAGGAAAAACAGTAGGTATATATACATTACTTGACTCAGCGGATTAAAATACTCGGCCTGCGACTTCGTATTTTAAACAACCGCTTCATTAAGTAAAACATCACTTTCCTGACTTATTATATAATATGCTATTATTTTAATTGGAAGTAAACTAACAAAAATATTAAACAAAGCACACGTGGCATTTAATCCTATTGTTTGCAGTAATAGAGCGTTTGTCAGGAGATTATTACACCAGAGCCGTATCAGGTTAATATTATTGTCTATATTCAATTTGGTTCCGAAATTGATTTGAATTTGATAGAGTTATATCATAGCTCCGGTTTCCATTATCCGTTGCGTTTTGGTAAAGTATTAAGCGAACGTGCATGAATACTTAGTAATTGTAGTTGATCTCCATTTAGCTTAACAGCATTGCGGCCATTTTGTATTCAATTATGGTTGTTTCTTCGTACACACGTTATTATGATGCTATAAATTAGTTTGGGTTCTATAATAATGCTTTTATGACGTAACGAGTAATGGGTCATTCGTTCAACTTGTGGCTAAGTATTGAGCAAACTACATTTTGTCCATTATTCGCCTCATAAATATTCAAATATTATTACCATAAAAATGTGAACTACTCGTACAATATTGGATCATTTGGAATATAGTGTTCGTTTTTGTATCTTGTTTATTCAAATTTTAATTTGTTCGAATCTGTAATCAATGTTTTTATTTGCTTAAATTTACTGAATTGTATTGACAAATAAAAATACTATTTTTAAAAAGAATTGCTATTTTATGCAGGGGTTGTTAATTAAATATTAATATTATAGGGGTAAAAAATTGCGTAGATGATCTAAAATTCTTAGGAATAAATAGATGGATATGAGTGATGGTCAGTGGTATAGAGTCGGCCTGTGGATTGCAGAACCAAGGTTTGATTCCCACAGCCGACAAACAATTTTCATCACATTAAAACTTCCTCTGTGGCTTCCCCTCCACTAACATCTTTGTGGGCCGTAATTTGATAACTGGTAACGCGCTAAATATATCACTTATCGAGATATGCTATGGCAGAGTGCCACATCCCGTCATGGGTAGAAGGCGTGATGATATATTTATTTTACGCGCAAAATATATCACTTATCAAGATATCCTACGGCAGAGTGCCACATCCCTTAATGGGTAGAAGGCGTGATGATATATTTATTTTATTTTAATTAATAAAACGTTACAAAAGAAATTATTCTCTCACTAAGTGATTAATAATGGACATAAATTATTTGAAATAACTATAACAGACTTACTATAGCTTATTACAGCTGTATTTCATTTGTCATTTGGTTCATTTAAATCAGTTCAGATAAATTAGACAACATGACTAAATGAACTGAATTAAGCAAACTGATGCACTTATTGGGGTGAATTACTTCAAAGTAAATTAGAACCAGTAATTCTAGTACTAGTAATAAAGTCAAGGAAGCAATCCAGCGAAATAAATAAGTGATCTGGTTCAGTAAATAAGTTAGATCTGATCCAATTGGCAAATGGAATACGCTTTATGAGTCGATGTTGGATAAAGTATTTTTTACGACTTAAAGTTATTTTTTCTGCCCTCTACTGAGAAAATAAAATAATACAGAGTAATCAAAAGGAATTGTTACAGTTGGCAATAAAAAAAAATACTTGAAATTGGTAAGCCTGATACATAAATTCATTTCCTGTTGTTGACAGTGACATTTAAAATTTATATTTGAGAATATTTATTATTACATTTATTTCTATAACTTAAAAAGTTAAAATTCTATTAGCTGTCAGACTCCTGACATAATCTATTTGTTTTTATTAGAATTGTCAAATAGCAACTCTGGAATAAAAAGATCTCTGGAATTGTATTGCCAACTATAACAATTCCTTTTGATCACCCTGTACTTTTCATCCCTAAAGAAGAAAGTAAACGTTTCTTTCCTAAGAAAAGTAGAAGCATATCCATGGCAACCAGAAAACAACGCTATGATTTGACATTAGTGACATCTGAATGACATCTGTTAAGAAAATTATAAATTTTATTTGAAATTCCAATTTATTTTATGAAAATTTTATTTCCTGCTACAGTAGTTTAAAAAATTATATAATACCTTTATTTTTTTCCCCAAATAACTATTTCTCTTAAATAATTTATAATTATTTTACAGGTTGAAATTAATATATCTACATAGAGCATATGTTGAACCAATAACTATTTGTATTTTTATGAAATACGACCAGCAGGCAAACTGCTGGAATCCTGCAATATAAACAACATCGACCACCAAAATTTAATTAGTATATTTCAATGATACCCATGATAAAAATCTGATACGTAATTAGCATATCATAAATTTAATTTTATCACACGTAGTGGCTGTTGGTCGTGTAAACATTTGTTTTGTAAATAAATGAAATTATTTCTACATAACGTATTGGTGTTTGACATTACTAGAATAGTTGAATGCGTGTGGCTCGTGCATAATTTATTAGAATGAACTGATCGATTAGGAATTGTAATGTCGCCGAGTGATTAGTTATTAAACTGTGTTTTGTGGTAAATTGATTACGCTTGATGAATTAATTCTTGAATATTTTAAACGACTGTTACTATTAAATCATGAATTGATTTTCTTCATTATTTACTTCTTCCTAGGCATTATAATCCATTGAGGATCTGGGTATATCGGGCTCATCAATCCGTAGTTTTTACACTGCCGTTTTGCCAGTTCTCATAGTCAGATGCTACATTATTTAATGCGTATAAGTGATTAGCTTATAGCATCCGAGTGTGATTACTTACATGTACCTGTATTTTTATATTTGACGACAAATCATAGTTTGTCAATAGGCGGATTTGAACTTACGTTCCTCGGTTCGAGTGATGTCACATTATGTTAATTTTAAAATATGGTTGTATATAATTCAGACTACGAGAAATTGAATGCCGTTGAGCGTACCTTCATATCTTTTTAGGTTTTCAATTTTTGACTTTTTCAAAATCTCAAATTTGAAGGCCCATATCTCGAAAACTAAAAGAGATATTGAAATGCGGTTTAAACGAGTGTATTTCTCATGCTCCAATTAACTTATACTGAAATTTTGAAAATTTTCCAAATTTCACAATTTTTTCAAAATTTTATTTTGTCAATATTTCAAAAACTTGACGAGATAATAAAAATCTGTGAACATCATTGAATTCCTCTCGTAAAAGTACATGGGTATGTAAAATTTCAGAATTTTTGCTCCACGGATACAATTTTTAGAGCAAAAAAACTAAAAATGGCCAAAATTCAAAAAAAACTTAAGGGGTACCCCTTCAAAAATGTTCAAAAAACAGTGATTTTTCGTTTTTTTGTAATAAAAACTTTATCTGTGCGAATTTTCGCCTGAAATTTTACATACGTATGTACTTTTACGAGAGGAATTCAATGGTGCCCACAGATTTTCATTATCTTTTCAAATTTTTGATATATTGGGAAATAAAAATGATGAAAAATATTATAAAATTTTCAATTTCTTTAAAATTTCGGTATAAAGCACGAGAAATACACTCGTTCAAACCGCATTTCAATATCTCTTTTAGTTTTCGAGATATGGACCTTCAAAGTTGAGCTTTTCAAAAAGGCAAAAATCGCTGTAACTTAAAAACTAAAAAAGATATGAAGGTGCGCTCTACGGCATTCGATTTCTCGTAGTCTGAATTATATAGAACCATATTTTAAAATTTTTCGATTTTTGAACTGGTTCAACCAAAAAAATTCGTATTTTCATTACCCAAATTTTTGCGAATTTAAATAGCATCCAACGACCCCCCTCCAATATCTTCGCGACCCCCCTCAGGGCTCGTAACCCACACTATGAAAACCACTGCTATAGCTTATAGTGGAATCCGAACCACTCAGACACAATCGTATTTTTTAGTAAGATTTAAACGCGTGGCCCCTTGCTTGCTAATTAAGATATAACAATGTTTTATTTAAATAACTAGTTTAAGTTTCTTAAATTAAATAAATATATAAATAAATATATCACTTACCGAGATCTGCTTCGGCAGAGTGCCACACCCAGTAATGGGTAGAAAGGCGTGATGATATATTTATTTATTTATTTTATAAATTAAATAAATAAACAATTTAATTCTTTTGAAGTTAGCTATTCCGGTTAGTTTCCGCCGTTAATAATTTTAGAAGTAAAGTAAAATTTCGTGGAAAATAATAATCAAATCTGGTCATAAATACTTGGCAAAACAAACAATAAGAATCGTTCAAGAGAGGGTGAAAGTTCACCACAGCAACAACTGTAACAAAGACACAACAAGCCTCCCTCATTGAGGGAGACAGAGATGAATGCCCAACGATAACTGGGTGAAACGAGGAGGGCGTCGAATAAAGGGCCGGCAGGGTGAAGGGTAACGCCAGCGAATTCCAGCACCGTTCACGAATGTGATAATGTAAATAAGGATATAAATCAATTCGGAGCAATTACGCAGTATAAATCATGGGCGCAGCGTCAACGAATTGAATTTTCATTCGTTCAATGGTCGCTAGGCCCGCTTCGATCGCGCATCTATTATTAATCACGACCAGCATATTTTTTGTTTGTTGTTTGTTCGTTTCCGGTTTAGCCGCTACGCGGCGCATATGGGACCTTTGTCGGATGTGCTCATAATTTAAGCAAATTAACGAACAAAAAATAAACATGCCCAGGATGTGTGACTGATTATAGGACACCTGATACTGACAACGAGTGTTTTTCTTTTTTTTAATAAATGATCCACGAACATGCACGATTCATGGGCTGCGGCCGCGGATCTGACCTCGATTGCTTTTGTTTGGTTTGTTTGTTTCGGGTTGGTTTTGTTTATTACTGATAGGGAACTCAATAGTTTTTTTTTTTTTCAAAGCCAAATTTAGTCGATGCTCTGTTTAATAGAGTACAGAAATACCTTTTATCCCCTAACATGTTATTCCTCATGTTCAAAATTCACAAGTTATACTATGGATGGCAGCTTGGTCAATTGACCGCTCAAAAGTTGTCAATTGACGTTCAATTTGACAGATGTTGGAATATTTGACATAATCAATTTAATGGGGTGGCTAGCTCAGTGGTATGAAGTCAGGCTGTGGATCCTGAGAACCCTGGTTCGATTCCCACAGGCGACAAACAATTTTCATAATTTCAAAAGCTACCCCTGTGGCTCCTCCACCACTAACATCTTTGGAGGCCGTGGTTTGACGACTGGTAACCGCACTTCACGCGTAAAATATATCACTTACCAAGATCTGCTTCGGCATAGTGCCACACCCAGTAATGGGTAGAAGGCGTGATGATATATTTATTTATTTATTTTATCTATTTGACCAATTAAAAAACAAGGGTAATTTTAAATTGGTAAAAATGTTTTGTCGGCTATGTGGATCGAACCAGGGTTCTTAGGATCCACAGGTCGACTTGATACCACTGAGTCAGTACTCCATATTATATGTAGTACTAAATATTTAAAAAATAAAATGTGACATTTTCGTCAAAAATCCAATACCCATAAATAAAAAACAAAATAAATAAATATAAATATATCATCACGCCTTTTACTCATTACTGGGTGTGGCACTCTGCCGAAGCAGATCTCGGTAAGTGATATATTTATGCTCGTGAAGTGCGGTTACCAATCGTCAAATCACGGCTCCCAAAGATGTTAGTGGTGGAGAAGCCACAGGGGTAGTTTTTGAAATTATGAAAATTGTTTGTCACTTGTGGGACTCGAACCAGGGTTCTCAGGATCCACAGGCCGACTTCATACCACTGAGCCACTCCACAAAATAAAAAAATATTTTTTATGCACAACCCGACCGAAATTCATATGTTTTAGCCCTAAAAACGGGCTTAAACACTTGTTTTTGGCCCTAGGGCCATAAAAAATCATTTCTATGGATACATAAATAAAATGACAATTTTTGTTTATTGGGAATACTTGATTTTACAAAATGGCATTTTGACATATAACCTATGTAGATATTTTAATCTTTTGAACATATAATTAAATGTTATTTTGTTGTGCATAAAATATTGTATGTAGCGTTTCTGTATGATCCTGAGAATATTATTAACCCTCGGCGTCTTACGTCTCTTGCTAATAATCATGCCACGGGCCAGGAACGCCTGTTTTCTCGCTGGGTACGTAAATAACTATTTTACAACTCGGTCAAAAGTTTCTAATATTATTATGCACAAGAGAGTAAATCCATGTACATTTTTAAAATTCCGTGATAAATTCCGTATTTCTACACACATCAGTCGCATTTATCCTTCTCTCGTGTTTCTTCTATGTAATAAAAAGTTAATGCTATTTAATTTTTCTATAATCTGTAATTGGGATAAAGGTTTTAATGTGCAGTAATAATAAATAAAAGCAATAATCTATAACAAAAAATTATTAAAAAAATTGTCCATTGAAAGCAAAACGGACAATAAGAGTTAAAATTAAAGACACACACAAAAATATACCAAAGCAATCAAGCTGGCTTTTATCGATGAATACATATAATGGTTTTGTTCCTCAATAAAGCTGCGCTTGTGAATTCAAACAACCATTTTGAAAATGATCCTCAAAAAGGAGTTGTTTGGTTTCATATGTTCGAAGCGATTTACAAATGATTGAAAGCTAAAACGATATGATGTCATTTTAAACATGCCTTTCAGTCTGTATGATACAATATAGTAATTTAAAATTGCCTTGACGTCAAAGATATCTAAATATTTTTCAACTATACGTAATTATGATTTTGTATTTATCAAAAATATATTTAAAACTTCAATATCAAGTTGACAGAGAACAGCTGGTGAAAATTCATTTTAGTAAAATTATGAGTTTAATTGTGAAGTTTAATTAATTTTATATATAATTTAATGCTTTTATTTATAATATAAATGTCATTTAATTAAAAACTAAAAATAATATATCATACCATTACATTTTATTTCATATAATATAGAATATTCATTTATTTTAATTTTAATTTTTTTTTTAAAAACAGAGGAATATATATTTTAGGAAATAAATTATAGGTATAGTTCCATTAGAATTTTAAAGTCGACCTTTAACTAATGTTATGGTTTCTTTTCATAGGTTTGCGCTATGACCTTTATGTATTTTGCTATGAAGAACTAGAATTGAAAAAACTCAAAGATGGGTCAATTTTGTCCCTGCAAAATGTACAAATAACAACACAGAATTATGCTACTAGCAAGAAGTATTTGACGCGAGCATTTTGGCAAATGACCAGTCAAATACTAGGTCAATTGAACGAAGAGTATTTGACCAGTAAATTGCTATCCCTACTAGTGGTACTATAATAAAGCGAGAAACAAGCTCTTTTAAGGGTCGTATTTTGCCGGCTGGTAACCGTACGTTCACAAATTAATAAAATAAATAAAAAATAAATAAATATATTATCACGCCTTCTACCCATTACTGGGTGTGGCACTCTGCCGAAGCAGATCTCGGTAAGTGATATATTTTGCGCGTGAGCTAGCCACTCCATATATTTAATTATTAATTTTTTAATTCCCCGAGTTAAAATATTTTGTTCCCATAACAAGCCTTCACTCATATTCTTCGATTTATTTCTAATTCATCCACGCAATGTCTCACTCTCAATTGCTGACTTATATCTATTCTTTTAACAACATTCTTCTCAATTTTGCGCTTACTTTATATCAACGTATTCTAGATGCAATTTCTTTCGAAGTCCAATATTTTGTAATGAATAAAAACTAGAAATTATAGAATGAGCGGTTTAGAACTCCGGCTAATTATTCCGACTAAGAATTCAGAAAATTCCAACTTTCCCTAAAATCCCTAAATTTCCCAGATAGAAAAGTACTCCAGACTCCGGACTCCGGGTATATAAGAAAGTTTCCCATGGCCGCCCCGTCAGTTTTTAATTGGCTGGGTTCGCATAAATACGCAGCATACTTCGTGCGCACCATTTCATTCATTACCGAAGACGCCGGCGTTTATAAACAAAAGGCGCCGCTTAACTTTTAATATTCACCGTAACGGGGTCAAAGTTGGCGTGGCAGTAGAGGAAGGGACTAATGTATTGTTGAGCTGACTGTAAGCCATGAACAGTGAAGGGGGGGGAGGCACTGAGAAGATTGTTCAAGTTCTTAAGATGTACTACAGTTCAGAAAGAAGTCAAAATAAATATATCATCACACCGTTTTATTAATGGGGTGGCTTGCTCGGTGGTATGAAGTCGGCCTGTGGATCCTGAGAACCCTAGTTCGATTGCCACAGGCGACAAACAATTTTCATAATTTCAAAAACTACCCCTGTGACTCCTCCACCACTAACATCTTGCCGTGATTTGACGACTGAAAACCGCACTTCACGCGCAAAATATATCACTTACCAAGATCTGCTTCGGCAGAGTGCTACACCCAATAAGAGGGAAGGAGGCATGATGATATATTTATTTTATTTATTTATTTTATACCCAAAAAATACTGACAGGACACGTAAATACTTCCCGATATCAAAAGCTATCAAATTATTCCAGAGAAAAATATTTCAATTTAAATAAATTGAAAATGAAGTGGGTGAAAGATTACTTGGACGATCTGAGAATAAAATATTCGAAGTGGAGAAAATAACTTGCTTGGATTAAAGAAATTATGAATGTGGATTGCAGGATTAATCTAATAAATATCTCAAGGGTTCGTGCTACCCCTTTAGATGGGATATAGCGCGATATATATATTTCTTCGAGATCCATTGGTAGAAAATCTAAAGTTAAGCAACGTTATTCCGAATCAGAAAGAGCCAAAGTAAGCCTTTATCTCCACGATGCATTTGTTTCTTTTCTAACCTCGTCCAAGCCGGAACCGCGTCCCATTGAATACTTACGACATCTTTGCATCCAATATCCGGATGATTTTGCGGGTATCCAAGACGGCCGTGGTTCAAAGTGAATCATTGATGAGGCAGGCACGCGCGGCTTCCGTTTTGCCGCTCGGGTAACGCTGATTGGCTACGTTTACGCACGTAGTTAGGGTGGAGGGTTGAAGGGGTGATGCAGTTTAGACCATCTAAAGGGAAATGGGTTCCGCCAAGTGAGTGGAAAGTGGAAATTGTTCTTGTTACGGCTATGGCGAGTGATGGTATGCGTTACGCTACTGCCTTGATGTATTGACTTTTTGTCCCAGCCTGCTTTTCAGAAAATATTTAGTGGAAAGTTTTTTGTTAGTATCTTATAACACTAACCAAACTTTATGGAACTTATACCCTCTGTCAACAACGATTAATAATTTAGGAATAGAAAGTTAATCAAAAACATATTAATTAGTTTTCTGGTCTTACATTGAGTGATTAACTGGAATTGTGTGGAATTCACTTTCAAAAATAAGCGTAGTGCGACACTCCCTTCCTTTCTTATCTTTTAATTCGTTTTCAGTTCTTACGTAGAGTGTTTAACTGCAATTGTGTGGAATTCACTTCCAAAAACAAGCACATGGCGACACTCCCTTCCTTTCTTATCTTTTTGTTTCATTTTCAGTGACTGCATTGTGTGGACTTTTCTTTCATATACAATTGCAGGCTATCACTTTCATCTATTCTAATCTTTGTAGATTCGTTGTTAGATTCGTTATTAGGAGTAAGCGCGGGTAATTTGAGATGTTTTATGCATGTGTTATGTAAGTTGATGAAAGAAGATAAATGATGGATAAATAAGAGTGATTGGATGGATGTGAATGAGAGTTTGTTATGTAAGAATAATTTTGAGTGTAATAAATGAATGAGTTTATATGGAGGGATCTATGAATGTGGTATGAAGTCGGAATGTGGATCCTGAGAACCCTGGTTCGATTCCCACAGGCGACAAACAATTTTCATAATTTTAAAAGCTACCCCTGTGGCTCCTCCACCATTAACATCTTTCGGGGCCGTGATTTGACGACTGGTAACCGCAATTCACGCGCAAAATATATCACTTACCGAGATCTGCTTCGGCAGAGTGCCACACCCAGTAATGGGTAGAAGGCGTGATGATATATTTATTTATTTAAAAAATTTATGTATATCTGAGAGTTTTTTGCGACCCTCCCCCTCTGGAAAAATGTCTGTGGACGCCCATGCTGTATCCTGGTATTACCAGTATAAAATGTAATACATCTGTACTTTAACTGAGATTCACCCCCTGTTGTGAAGGGTAGCAAACAAATAAATAATTTAGCATGTAACAAATCAAGTTACAAATGCAAATTAAGTCTTCTTGCATAACTAAGTAACGTAAATCATTTGTAATTAAATTAAAAATAAAATATATGAGTAATAAATTAAAAACCGCACATTTATCGCAACAATAATTAAAATGCATGGAAAATGGAATCTCGCGGCTAAAAATTGCATTTTAATTCGTTCAGATTAAGATCCAATTATTCTTTTACCCCACACCTCTCTATATGCGCATGCATAACATTTTCCTTTGTGAATATATTAACTGCAAACACCATTACTTCTCTTCTTAAAATTTAAATGAAACAGCAGGCCGTGAGCTGCGTCTCTCTTCGACAGAAGGCAGAGTGGGACCTACCCTTCTTGCTTCTTTGCTGAGTTGTTTAAATATCTCACCCGTGGCAAACATAATTAAATGAGGGATGAATAAAACATATCATCGTGGTACCTTGGACGGGAAATTCATCTAGCGCGTTTTTCGATTTAATTAAATAAAAATTGTAAATATTTGAACACCGCTTTAAGATTGTGATAATGAACGCTCTTTAAATAGAGAACGACTTTTTAATTCTTGTGATCTGAGTTTTGTTTTCGAAGCGAAATTAGTTAAATATATGTTTAGTTCATGGTCGAATGTCAAGTTCTGTATTGTTTTTTTTTTTAAATGGAAATTAATTGTTAGATAGATTATTTTTTGACGTTTCTCAAAACCAATAAAATGCTTCATTGTATGTCACATGTCTGCGTCTTAACCAATCCTGTCATTATTATACTGAGAATAAAGCTCTTATGATTATTTCCGGGAATAATCTCTGTAGCTTCTGTTTTTGTTGACAAATGATATGTAGTTGTCAAATAATTATTTAGAACTGTCAACGCGTCAAGTAAAATGTGCGAAAACAATTGATTTAGTTCCATTTCAACAAATTTTGGAAATAACTTGCAAGAATACATTATTAAGTAATCAATCGATATTGATGCAGTTCAAAATCTTTTAAGTTGGATGAATCGACCTCAACAAGTCAAAAAATAATCTAATTAAATATAACTCGAGAGTTCGAGAAATTAGAAAATAATTCTCCAGTTGTCAACGGCCATGGCTGCACTCGTTGGAACTGATCTAAGCGATAACGCGAGTTAAGTAACGTTGCGCGCGGGTAGTACTTGGATGGGTGACCGTCCAGAGAAACCCGCGTTGCTGTTGACCATAATACCTAAAACTCAAATCAGGGCGTAATGGCGGCATATGATCTAAGTAGATGGTCCACCAAAGAAGTCACAAAAAAAAATTGTCCAGTATCTTTCTCAAACTTGTTGCCGTTAGAAAGATCTGTCAAATTATTTTCAATTTATTCTCACTCTCTTGTTATATTATTACTGCATATATTTTATATTGTTCGGTGAAACCATACTGAATAATTTTTATTTAGGCATTATATAAATTTTTAATTATGTGCCTCTCTAAGCATAACATTAATAAATTAATAAATATACTTTTCTTCAAATGGTTTAGAAAGAAATTAATTTATATTTTCGGTATTTAACAAGAAATCATCAATGTTCATCATATAAAATTATCCCTGTGGCTCTCCCCCCATAAACATATTTGGGAGCCGTAATTTGACAGCTGGTAACCGCGGTTCATGTGTATAACTTACCAAGATCTGCAACGGCAGAGTGCCACACGCAATAATGGGTAAAAAGTGTGATGATATATTTATTTATTTTATTTATTCTTTTGCATATATTTTTTTATAAATCAGCAAACGAATCAAACTGTATTTTGTAGAGATTTGCAATGGCTATGTGTATTATTTACTAAAACGAAGCGTTAGCCATGCTCCTGCCCGATTTTTTTATAAGTAAGATAACATAATCTTATATGCTATTCATATATAATAATTACTTCATAAGAAACCGCCATAATTCACCCCAACTAACAGATATAATTCATCCCTCTGTGGTCAAACTCCCAACTTGACGAATTTCCCAGATCCGGTTCTGAACTTCCGGTTTTTGTTCGCGGTGACAACAAACAAGAAACGGTCGCAGTTGTTGTTCTTGAGCAGCACGCGGCGCGGCGCTGTCGTCGTGTCGTTGGTGCAGGGTGTTGAGTTTGCCGGTCACGTGGTTTCCGGTGCAACTTGCACCGGTTACGCATTGACGTCACGTCCGGAGAAGTCCGGCACAGGAATAGAACCGTGAGAAGGTTTTATTTATTATTTAGAAAATACCTCAAATAACGCTAAAATGCTGTTGAGACATCTACAAATATCTAATATCAAGATACCGAAATACAATTAAAATGACAGTCAATATGAGGACGTATTTTATCTATCTAGCCATGAAACAAAAAAGCAATGAAGTTAATATAGTATATTACGTACCATGAACTGTAAGTGACAGTTTTTAGGTCAAGAATGTAGTTTGACAAATTGAGGCCCGAAGGGTCTAAATTTCCTAAATATTCATGACTTAAAAATTCACATTCAGTTCAAGGTTAGTAAGCTATTTTTTACAACATCTGTACAAATAGAAGGAAAGAAACATAGGTTTCAAAATTAACAGCTGTCAAATTGTCAAAATAAACAAGATCGTTATTTATAATATTTACTTACTGCCCACGGTGGATGGTAAATAAATATTATAGTCCTGATGTAACCATAGAAACCGTAGTGGATTAAAAGTTCCACTTACTGTGGTGAAAAAACAATTTTCACCATTTTCAAAAAACTACCCCTGTGGCTCCCCCGCCACTAACATCTTTGAGGGCCGTGATTTGACGACGGGTAACCGCACTTCACGCGCAAAATATATCACTTACCGAGATCTGCTTCGGCAGAGTGCCACACCCAGTAATAGGTAGATGGCGTGATGATATATTTCTTTTATTTATTTACTGTTTAAATTTTGTCATTAATAGGTAACTTACAGTACAAGTATTGTAAAATAGTATATTACGTACCATGGACTGTAAGTGACAGTTTTTAGGTCAAGAATGTAGTTTGAGAAATCGAGGCCTGAAAGGTCGAGATTTCCTAAATATTCGCGATCTAAAAAATCACGTACAGTTCCAGGTTAGTAAGCTATTTTTTACAATACTTGCACAAATAAAAGAAGAAGAAAAACCGGTTTCAAAATTGACAGCTGTCAAATTGTTGTCAAAATAAACAGGGCGTTGATATGTAATATTTTCTTACTGTTTACGGTGGACAGTAAGTAAATATTAAAATCCTGATATAAACATGGAAACGACGATAACATCTAGTAAGTCATGTGTCATGTGAAACTTAAAAAAATTCTTTCCACAATGTAACTCAAATTAATTTTTCCGTTCATGTCATGTCGCTATAACATAACCAATAACTTTCTCTTGCATTTAAAGTCCGGTAAAGCGCTCCGGGTGATACGCAGTCCTTTGAAGATAACTCTGCAGGAGTCAGAGTTTCCAGTATTTCAAAATCACAGCAGGGAACATAACAGAACGAGCTGATAAGAGCCGATTGTAACTTAGTTTAAAATATGTATTCACCGAGCGCACCTAATAGAAATTACCCAGATTAGACGTCGCTAGAACGGAGAGTGACTATTTTCCCAGCCTGTAGATAACCAGTGGCGTAGAATTTTATAAATATACTGGAAATCATCGAATAAGGCAGTTTCAATTATAAGTTTTCAACAGAGAATGTAATAATTATATTTATTATAGTTTGGACCTCAAATTTTAGTAATAGTTCTTTGAATATCAAGGAAAGAAAGTGACATATTCCTTCCCGAAGGCTCTGTTTTATTCCTTGAGTCGAAGGTGAAGGATATAAAGCACCTGAAGGAACAATGGCACTTTACGAGAAATATGTATATTTTTGTACTAACCTATCAGAAAGTATTTAGAAATAAATTAAAAATAAAATAAATAAATAAATATATCATCACCTCTTCTACCCATTACTGGGTGTGGCACTCTGCCGAAGCAGATCTTGGTAAGTGATATATTTTGCGCGTGAAGTGCAGTTACCAGTCGTCAAATCACGGCCTCCATAGATATTAGTGACGGGGGAGCCACAGGGGTAGTTTTAAAATGGTGAAAATTGTTTGTCGCCTGTGGGAATTGAACCAGGGTTCTCAGGATCCCCAGATCGACTTGATACCACTGAGCTAGCTTTAAATAAACTCAAATCTAATCTTGTTGCCACTTAGTTTTCGGAAAGTGATTTGAATTAATGTTTTATAATTAAATAAATATAAATAAATAAATATATCATCACGCCTTTTACCCATTACTGGGTGTGGCACTCAACCGAAGCAGATCTCGGTAAGTGATATATTTTGCGCGTGAAGTGCGGTTACCAGTCATCAAATCACGGCCTCCATAGATATTAGTGACGGGGGAGCCACAGGGGTAGTTTTAAAATGGTGAAAATTGTTTGTCGCCTGTGGGAATTGAACCAGGGTTCTCAGGATCCACAGGTCGACTTGATACCACTGAGCTACCTTTAAATAAACTCAAATCTAATCTTGTTGTCACTTAGTTTTCGGAAAGTGATTTGAATTAACGTTTTATAATTAAATAAATATAAATAAATAAATATATCATCACGCCTTTTACCCATTACTGGGTGTGGTACTCAGCCGAAGCAGATCTCGGTAAGTGATATATTTTGCGCGTGAAGTGCGGTTACCAGTCATCAAATCACGGCCCACAAAGATGTTAGTGGTGGAGAAGCCACAGGGATAGCGTTTGAAATTATGAAAATTGTTTGTCGCCTGTGGGAATCCTTCTTTCTGACAGAATCATGAAAAAATACTATTTAAATCTAAATTTTACAATTATTCAATTCCTTACAAAGAATTTCTTTAATATCTGGAAAAGACAATTAAGGAAAACTAAAACTGATTATTCTTTTCTGAATCTGCTACCTTTACTGTACGTAGGATTAAGTTCCTGTTGTGGAGAGTAGCAAAAAAAACAAATAATATTAGACTGGGTGTAACCTAGCTCCCTTTCAGAAAAACCTATTTCTCCGTCCATGGTGCAAGGCAAGAGCGATGTTCGCATGCAAATGTTCTTTTTACCAGCGGAGCGCGTGTGATATACAACGATTAATTATATATTCTGCTGACATACACATAATCATGTATGAAAATTAATTAATATATTTCAACGTGCACGTGGTCCCATTTCTGCGAGGGGTGGGGGTAATTGCAGTGTACGTGTGCACCGAGTTTTATGGGACGGCTACACTAACACACCATACAGTCACATGCGTATCGCTACACTGATTTATAGGATAATGCTGAGGGATGCGAGACGGTGAGTGCATGCAGGTATAACCGTTTATCATGGGAGGTTTTGCTGTTTATAGTATACAGGTCGGATCCGTTATTAATTAACATGGAACTAACGTATATTAGACAGTTAACTGCATGCGCAAATTTCATAAGTTTATGTTATATTTGTAACGTGTTGTATGATGTGAATGTTTATCATAAATATTGTATTGCGAAATTAAACTTTTTGAGTCCAATTCTTAAAAGAGTTTTTGCTAGAATTTAGCTAACCCGAAATTTTGGATTTGTCAAATTTAATAAATAATTATGGGGTGGCTAGCTCAGTGGTATGAAGTCGGCCTGTGGATCCTGAGAACCCTAGTTCGGTTCCCGCAGGCGACAAACAATTTTCACCATTTTAAAACTACCTCTGTGGCTCCTCACTACTAACATCTTTGGGGGCCGTGATTTGATGACTGGTAACCGCAAAATATATCACTTACCGAGATCTGCTTCGGCAGAGTGCCACACCCAGTAATGGGTAGAAGGCGTGATGATATATATATATTTTTTAAATAAATAAATATATCATCATGCTTTTTACCCATTACTGAGTGTGGCACTCTGCCGAAGCAGATCTTGGTAAGTGATATATTTATGCGCGTGAATTGCGGTTACCAGTCGTCAAATCACGGCCCCCAAAGATATTAGTGGTGGAGGAGTTATAGGGGTAATTTTTAATGTGGTGAAAATTATTTGCCAATTGTGGGAATTGAACCAAGTTTCTCAAATCCACAGGCCGACTCGATACCACTAAACCCCCTATCCCATGAAACTAAATTAGTAATACGTTTTTAGTATAATATTCAAGCTATAATTTTTAAATTACTGTAAATGTTTGTCGGCTGTGAGGATCGAACGAAAAATTAAGCTGAACAATATTTCCAAGACGTTTAAACAAACTTTTCTTGGATAGGTGGCTCAGTGGTATTAAGTCCGCCTGTGGATCCTGAAATTCCTGATTCGATTTCCACAGCCGACAAACATTTCATCACATTAAAACTACTCCTGTGGCTCCCCCTCCACTAACATCTTTGAGGGCCGTGATTTGACAGCTAGTAAACGCATTTCACGCGCATAAATATATCACTTACCGAGATCTGCTTCAACAGAGTGCCACAACAAGTAATGGGTAAAAGGAGAAATGATATATTTTATTATTTATTTCTTACGATATAGTTTTCGGAAAGTGAATTGAATTAATTATTTTAAATTGGACTAGCATAAAAGTAGCTAATCCAACATTTAGGATTAACAAAAACTTTTTTGAGAATTTGGCTAAAACAGCCACTTTCCGTTTAATTTGGCGGAATTGTGATAGAAGTAGATACCTTGTTTTCTATTTAAAATATGTGCTGAAATGTATATTACATTTTTACGTAACGTCCTGGAAAATGTAATCAAAGTGACATTACATATTCGCGTTCTTTTATTGTGAATGCAATTTCATTCTTTTATTGACTTTAATGAAAATAGAATTGAAAGAGATCAAATTTCAATTGTTTTTGACGTCATTGCATTTGCCAATCCGTTGCTTCTGGAAATAGAAGAACTCTGTTAAGAATTTGTTCCTTTTTTACTCCATTAAAGTATAGCAGATAGAGAACTAATATAAAAACAAATTACTAAATTAAAAGATACAAAGTTTTTCATAAACTTACTTGAATTGTAATCCGCTACTCTGCACAACAGGAAATTAATTTCAATATAAATAAATAAATAAATAAATAAATTAGCGAACGTAGTTATTATAATGAAATCAGAATCAGTTACAAAAATTTACAACTGATATTATTTTATAAAAACTAAATATTTTAATAGTATTTATAGTAGCGACTAGACTCCTTCCGATTAACTTAAAGCCTCGTTATCACAAAATCACAAAAAAGAGCACCGGGCGGCACATATTTTTGGGCGGCATTTTTTATATTTAGTTTTACTTGTAAAAAACAACTTGTTCGCTTCATAAGTTTACTATTCGATTTCTACGAATTATGAATTACTGTATGATATTTTTCTTCATCGTCAAGTCAATGTAGGGTTGAAAATATTATCTCGAAAAATTCCTTTATTACTGTCTAATTTAAATATGCCACCCAATGGTAAAAAAGTTCCTTACCTATAGTTTGTCTCAATTACAATTACCCTGGTTCGATTCCCACAGACGACAAACAACTGTCACCAAATTAAAATTAACACTGTGGCTCCCCCACCAATAACATCTTTGAGGGTCGTGATTTGATGGCTGGTAATCGCACTTCACGTACATAAATATATCACTTACCGAGATCTGCTTCGGCATAGTGTCACACCTAGTAATGTGTAAAATCGTGATGATATATTTATTTTTTTAATTTATAAAAACCACCATTTGATTGACTTATAAATGGCGGTAAATTGTAGACCGCTCTGGGCGGCAAAAGTTCTAGGTTCGCCACTGATAAGCAATCTTGAGAATGTGATTGAAGCGAGGATGGTGTATCAAGATGAGAATGTTTGCCGAAGACTGATTCTTTGATAAATCTGATGAGTGAATGTTTCAAGTGTTCCTGCTACCCTATTTGATGGGATATAGCTAATTCTAACCATGCTATTAACCCTTCGTTGTATATTTAGACGTTACTTCTCTTGCGTGTTAAAAACTACCCATTCCGATTCTGCATCATATGATTATAAGTCCGTGAGTTAGCAGTCCTGTTACGGTTATCAGATGGACTAAAACTGTAACTGTAACCAGAACAAAAACCTGACGACAGTCCCTCCTACCTAGTTTGCTATTAGTTGGCGTTGTAAGAACATGCGAGTGTGGCTGTTTTCGTGTGTCTTGTGTTCTTGTTTGTTTGTTCTGTAAACTTGTGCACGTGAGATGTGTAACTACACGTCACTGAACGTGTGTGCAGAGAAATTGAGATATTATAAGGTAAATATTTAAAAGGAATGTTTACGTTTCTATTTTAATACTTTGTGTAATTTTTGTCGTGGTGGAAAAGCAAATATACGTGCGATGAAATCTCGTTGACTTCAGGATACGGTTGTATCTGAATGGGTCGGATTTCACTATAAGTTAGTATAATTCGGATTAAGTGAATTATCTCTCGTCTATTACTTAGAATATAGGTACCACGTTGCCATGGAAATGAGTGAATTGTTATAAATAAATAAAAATTATATCATCACGCCTTCTACCCATTACTGGGTGTGGTACTCTGCCGAAGCAGATCTCGGTAAGTGATATATTTTGCGTGTGAAGTTCGGTTACCTTTCGTCAAATCACGGCCCCCAAAGATGTTAGTGGTGGAGGAACCACAAGGGTAGTTTTTTTGAAATTATGAAAATTGTTTATCGCCTGTGGGAATCGAATCAGGATTCTCAGGATCCACAGGCTGACTTCATACCACTGAGCTAGCCACCCCATATAAACTGAATTGTTAAGTGATTATTTTTTTACGTTTCTCAAAACCAATGAAATGCTTCATTGTATGTCACGTTTAATAAATCCTGTCATTATTATTCGGAGAATAAAGCTCTAGTGATTATTCTCGGGAATAATCTCTGTAGGTGTTTTGGTTTGTGACAAATGACATGTAGTCGTCAAACAATTATTTAAAACTGTCAACGCGTCAAGTAAAATGTGTGGATAAAATCGATTTAGTTCCATTTCCGATACAGAAATACATCAACAAATTTTGGAAACAACTTCCAAGAAAACATTAATAATTAATTAATCGATATGGATCCAGTTCAAAATCTTTTAAGTTGGATGAATCGACCTCAACAGCTAAATCAAAAAATAATCTAATTAACTATAACTCGAGATTTGGATAAGTTAGAAAATAATTCTACAGGATCTTTTTCAAACTTATTACAATTTGGCAATAGCCATTCAAGCCCTACGGGCTTTCGTGACTATTGCCTGACAACAAGTTTTCGAAAGATCTGTCAAATTATTTTCAATTTATTCTTACTCTCTTGTTATATTATTACTGATAATTTTCTATACAAAAAATTGACAATTTTACTCTTTTATTAGATACATTTTCAACCATTTTCCTCCTCCTCCTGCCTCAGTTACCTCTTCCTTCTACTGTCCCTTCTATTAAGTCCTTCATTACAGTATCCCTTCTCAACGCATGTCCCAATCATATTCCCATCCTTTTCAATACATTGAAAATTAATTGTACAAATACAAAAACATTTATTGATAGTAATTTTTGTGAATTTTTGTATATCTGTTTAAATATGCTTTCAATGGTAGTACTTTCATCTGTTGATTGGCCAGTAAATGTCAACCGAATAAAACCATTTGAAAATGATTGATTTTTGCAACAGACACTCTGTTTGAAATCATTTAAAATCAACAACGATAATTTGAATGAAAATATGCATAACCTTCCGGCTATTTCCCCATTTAGTCTAAACAATGGTCAGTAAATTAGCTGCACATGAGCCATGCTACAAACAGATACATCATTTGCAATATTCAGATTACATTTTTAACGAGCGAAATAATCAAATAATTATCATGTCCTTGGCTTCACTAAAAACAATATATATATATGCATATGTAGAACAAAAATAGTGTGTTCATCACAATAAATATAAATGTTCCACAAAACTGCATCATAGATTAATAATATGAAAAATAAGTTTCTTGTACTCGCTGTATTCAAAATAATATTTACATAACCTTGGAAATCAATGGAAAGTTTGATTTTGTGTACTTGTGCGTAAAATAATTGAAAAAAACAACCAATTTATATGATTCTAAATTTTGACTATTAAAACGCTAATTGTACTTATATACATACATTTTAAAGAATTTATAAAAGAAGTAGACACATTAGCTTATAACGCCATCAAATAGACATATTTTAACAAACTTTAGGAGAAAACATGAACAATTTGTTTTCAAATAACAAATGTCAATTCATGAAATACTTAACTGTCAATATAAATTCACACTTCAAATTTAATAAATTTCCTCATTGTCCATCATATAATTTTTGCTCGTTACAAAAAGCATTGTACAAAACTCGTGCACGAAGACGCCATTTACACCATTTGCGCAAATTAAAGCACTCGCTTCGCTCGTGCTTCAAAATTACGTTCATGTGCGAAGTATATCTTCGCGCACTAGTTATGTAAATAGCTATTTTGCTAACATTGCTTTTTTTATTACTTTACAAGAAATATTTGCAAATATCAGCTGTATAGAATTAAATTCTGCTTTTAACTCAGTCTAAATATTTTATTTTACTTATTTATGTATTGCCTCAATAAAATAATTATATCGCCAAGTTATCCAAGCAATTAGTTGTATTATTTTACCTACTTTTACTTACTCAATCAAAAATAAAAACCGCAATTATATGATACGTCTAATAATATAAATTAAGTACACAAACCTTAGTAATATGTTGTATATATCTGCGAATAGATTGTGGTGAAAGACCTTACCTGGAAATAAGAAAATATTATTAGTTATATAAAAATATAGTTGAATATTTAGAGCCAGTTTTTCTATCTGCGGCTAAAGTTTCGAATAACAAAACATCACATCAAAATCATAGCGCAAATGTCATTTTTTATGCGATATTTTTTCAATAATTCTGCAGATGATTAACAGTAATCGGTGATTGAAAACCTAGCTCTTAGTATTCTGAATAAAGTGAATGAAGCAACCCAGTCTAATAAATAAATGATCTGATTCAGTAAGTATAAGTTAGATCTGATACAGATGGTAAATATAATATGCCTTATGAATCGATGTTGGATAAACCAAATTCTGAATTTTATTTGAGTGTTTTTTTGGCTAATGAATAGTGGTTTAATTTGTTAAGTTGAAACTTTAGTTCACTTAAACTTGAATAATTCGTTTCTCGAATCATAAAAAGTAAAAACTACTGTACTCCGAAATTGCGATTTTGCAAATTGGTTAGTTTTATGTTAATTGCAAAAGCGTCGTAAAATCTTTTATGATTATTGCTGCATGGACATTTGCAGATTGGCTTAATCTCGGATAGAAATGCACTGCTCCACACAATTTAGAATCAGCGTACTTAATTTTACTATCTATAAAATAACAATAGTCGATATTACGCGGAGTATACTTGTAATGCTCTGTTTCCACATTAATTACTATATTTGGCGTTCTAAATTAATTACGGAGTTGGTAGCACTATGGTATCGGGTCGGCCTGTGGACCCTGAGAATCCTGGTTCGATTCCCACTGCCGACAAACATTTTCATCACATTAAATACTACTCATGTGGCCTCCCCTCCATTATCATCTTTGGGGACTGTTAGTTGACGGCTGATAACCGCACTTCACGCGCCCAAAATATATCACTTAACGAGATCTGCTTCGGCAGAGTGCCACACCCAGTAATGGATAGAAGGCGTGATGATATATTTATATATTTATTTATTTAAATTAAATACGATAAAAAAAATATTTGTCAATTTAAAAAAATATATATATCATCACGCCTTCTACCCATTACTGGGTGTGGCACTCTGCCGTAGCAGATCTCGGTAAATGATATATTTTGCGCGTGAAGTGCGGTTACCAATCGTCAAATCGCGGCCCCCAAAGATGTTAGTGGTGGAGGAGCCACAGAGGTAGCTTTTGAAACTATGAAAATTATTTGTCGCCTGTGAAAATCCAACCAGCGTTCTCAGGATCCAAAGGCCGACTTCATACCACTGAGCTAGCCACCCCATATTAAAATTAAATTTAAACGAATAATAGTTATATGTATACCAAGGCAAATTTTTCTTCTTTAGGGATGGAAACTATCACTTTCTACCCTAAAATGAGGTAAGAAAATTTTGCTTTCTGACTTATTCTTATGAGGAAACCAGTAAGGAATTCAATGGTGAATTTTCTAGGTCTGTATTTAGTCTAGTTTATTTTGAAGAAATAAATTAGAACAAGGTGAAAATTGAGAAATGTTTTCCATTTCCACAGGCATATCTCAAAAAATAAAATTGTTATGAAGATGCATTTAACTGCATTGAAATCGACATAAGTAATCGTTATTTATGTACCAAGGCTGAAATTATTAACCCTCGGCACTTTGCGCCTCGTGCTAATAATATGCTCAAGGTTAGAAACGCTAATTTCACCCGTGGTACATACAATATTTTATGCACAACTAAATAACATTTAATTATATTTTCAAAAGATTTAAATATGTACATAGGTTATGTTAAAATAACATTTTATAAAATCAAGTATTCACAATAAACAAAAATTGTCATTTTATTTATGTACCCTAGGGCAAAAAGAATTGTTTAAGCTCGCTTTTTAGGACTAAAACATATGCATAAAAATAATATTATTTATTTAAATTTATTATTTATGGGGTGGCTAGCTCAGTGGTATGAAGTCGGCCTGCGGATCCTGAGAACCTTGGGTCGATTCCCACAGACGACAAACAATTTTCATAATTTCAAAAGCTACCCCTCTGGCTCCTCCACTACTAACATCTTTGGGGGCCGTGATTTGACGACTGGTAACCGCACTTCACGCGCAAAATATATCACTTACCGAGATCTGCTTCGGCAGAGTGCCACACCCATTAATGGATAGAAGGCGTGATGATATATTTATTTATTTATTTATAAATTTATATAATAATTTTCTGCAGTAAATTTAATATATGATCAAATATAATTTCATATCAAAACGTAATATTATACAGTACAACAAAACGATATCAACAACATCAAAACGTCAATAAAATAGCAAAAGTGACGATTCACGATTCTGTTATGGGCGAGTGTTGTGGATAGCACTTGATATTTTTGCTTTTTTTTTTATGAAAGCGTCTGTAGCAACGAAAAATCAAAACAAATGTCTAACGAACAGTACAGAGCAGAGCTCGGACACGGGTGAAATCACTGCATCAACTACAGTTTCAAAGAAACAAACAAACGGAGAAAACAAACAAAACCATTAAAACAAAAGTTGTACAGCGATGAGAAAAGCCAAAAAGATTAAGAACTTGCTATGAGAAGAATGAGGACAATATTGCCGGGTTGGATTTTCTTGCTTTTCTGACAGATTCATAACCCGAAATGTCCTTGAACATTCATACACATATTCAAGAAATTATTTTCATTTACTTTAAGAATAATAATGACAACGGGAACTTAAATCAAACCAAAAATAAATAACAATCACATAAATTTTTACATAAAAAAGTAAAAATCTTTTAAGTTCGTAGACGCTAGTGGTCCCTCCTAACCGATTGGCCTTTCTTCATTGATACAACAGATACGATAGCAGGGTGAAAAGTCCCTGAAAAATAATACAGATGGCGCCACAATCGCAAATCTCATGTGACATTTGTGATGTACCATCTTTAACTAGAACGCATTAAAATTTTCAGACTGATATGTTATTCAGTTCTGTTTTGACACCCATCGAAAGCAAGCAACCTTGAAGATGTTTGAAAACATGGCAAAAAGTGAATTTCCCGTCTTGTTTAAACATTATTTCTTGCGTAGAAAAAACATTACGCAAACCAAAGCATTGCTTGTTAAACATTATGGAGATTCCTCACCATCGATTGGAACGATTCACAAGTGGTTTACTGATTTTCGTTGTGGTAGTATGACCACAAAGGACGCTGAACGTTCTGGTCGTCCAATTGAGGTTACAACGCCAGAAAACATCGATAAAATCCATAGTATGATATTGGACGATCGGCGAGTTTGCTGAGGCTATGAGCATCTCAACCGAACGGGTACGGAACATTTTGCATAAATTTTTGGATATGAGAAAGCTATCTGCCAGATGGGTGCCGCATTTGCTCTCTGTTGACAAAGTTTACTCCGCAGTCGCAATGGCAAAATTGCATAAATTGCGCTACGAATTGGTTCGTCATATTCTCCAGATTTGCCCCCTGTGATTTTTATCTATTTCCAAACTTGAAGAAATGGCTCGGC
The DNA here is from genome assembly GCA_911728475.2 of Pterostichus madidus. Taxonomy (NCBI): domain Eukaryota; kingdom Metazoa; phylum Arthropoda; class Insecta; order Coleoptera; family Carabidae; genus Pterostichus; species Pterostichus madidus. Next base: position 868,928 of record OU452304.1, read on the forward strand.
GGAAAGAGATTTGGCTCCAACGATGAGGTCATCGCTGAGACAAACGCCTATTTTGAAGGATTGACAAAATCGTATTATTTGGAAGGGATCGAAAAATTAGAAAAACGTTGGACGAAGTGTATCGAGCTACTAGGAGATTATGTGAGAAATAAAATATGATTTGACCAAATAAATAATTTCTTGTTTAATTTTTCAGGGACTTTTCACCCTGCCCTCGTATATTGCTTACTATTCCCCTGATCCAAACTTTTCAGATACTGTAATATTTTCGATTACAAGTATTATTTTAGTATTTATTTATTTACCATGAAGCGCAAAATTTGAAGCAGAGGGGAAAATAAAAATTTGCTCCTCATCCAGTTTAATTTTTCGGAATTCCGTAAATATCCACGCAAATTCATTAAAGTTTTCCAGTCTTTTGAACAGTAATTAAAATTCCAATCGACAAACAAAATGACGATTAAACGAAATCAAAGATAATCTTTCCTCTTTTTCCTCTGCGAGTTTTCTCTGGCTGACGAAGCAAACCAACAACTCAGGTGCGTCCGTTCATACAGCCGCGTTACCTCGCAACTTTTCCGCGATAAATCAGCAACTTTCCGCACGGAAAACTGATTTATTATTCGCAGCGCGCACCAACGGTGGATGACCGAACTAACTCGCGTTGGGAAATTATTTATTTCGTTTCAAGCGAACCAATCTACGTTCTTGCTGGTGTATAATTTATGCGTTAAAGCCTGCAATTAGTTGCCGATGGTATAAAAATTTTATTCCGTGACTTACACATGCATGAAACTTTACTACCGACATGTTGCCAGTATTGACCGACTAATTCTACAACTATATTCTAAAACATTTAGTTATTAATCGTTCTGGATGAATTTACTGTTACGTTAACGAAAATGCGAATTTTTTGGTTGACCAGTTTAAAAATCAAAAATTTTTAAAATATAGTTCTATATAAACCAAATTACTAGAAATAGAATGCCGTTGAGCGCATTTTCATATATTTTTAGTGTTCGAGATACGACGATTTTTGTCTTTTTTAAAATTTCAACTTTGAAGGCTGATATCTTGAAAACTAAAAGAGATATTGAAATGCGGTTTGAACGAGTGTATTTCTCGAGCTCCAATTAACTTTTATTGATATTTTGAAAATTTTGAAAATTTTACTATTTTTTGTCAAAATATTCTTTTGCCTATATTTCAAAAACTTGAAGAGATAATGAAAATCTGTGAAAACCAGTGGATTCCTCTCGTAAAAGTACATAGGTATGTGAAATTTAATATTTTTTGCTCCATGGATAAAGTTTTTAGGGCAAAAAAACTAAATATGGCCAAAATTCGTAAAAATCTTAAGGGGTACCCCTTCAGAAATCTTTAAAAAACAGTGATTTTTCGTTTTTTTATAATAAAAACTTTACTTATACGAATTTTTGCCTGAAAGTTTGCACACCTATGTACTTTTACGAGAGGAATTCACTGGTTTTCACAGATTTTCATTATCTCTTCAAGTTTTTGAAATATAGGCAAAAGAATATTTTGACAAAAAATAGTAAAATTTTCAAAATTTTTAAAATATCAATAAAAGTTAATTGGAGCACGAGAAATACACTCGTTCAAACCGCGTTTCAATATCTCTGTTAGTTTTCGAGATATGGGCTTTTAAAGTTGAAATTTTAAAAAAGACAAACATCGCCATATCTTGCGTACTACTCTGTATAACAGGGACATAATCCCAGTTACAGTACAGGATCCAGACAGAATACATAATTATTTACCGGCAGTATGGTGGTTTGTATATCGTTACGACATTCGAATCCGGAAATCCCAAATTCAAATCCCACTTAAGCAAAATATAATATGAACTACCACATTACAGCTCTGTGAGTACGGACCTTGTACTGTAATTGGGATTAAGTTCCTGTTGTACAGAGCAGCATAAATAATTAATTAAATAAATATAAGCGAAGATTTTAAATATTTATAATTAATTGTGCGGTGGCTAGCTCAGTGCTATGAAGTCGGCCTGTGGATCCTGAGAACCCTGGTTCGATTCACACAGGCGACAAACAATTTTCATAATTTCAAAAGCTACCCCTGTGGCTCCTCCACCACTAACATCTTTGGGAGCCGTGATTTGACGGCTGGTAACCGCACTTCACGCGCAAAATATATCACTTACCGAGATCTGCTTCGGCAGAGTGCCACATCCAGTAATGGGTAGAAGGCGTGATGATATATTTTTTTTTTACAAAATGGTGGCTATGTTCCGTTAAAAGTAAAGTAAAGGGTTGAAAACTTTGTTTCATTTTTCTTGAACAAACAGATAAACAGAGAATCTCCCCATCATGGCCCGCTTTTCCAACTCAAACCCAAAGAGTCTAAGTTTCCAGTTGTTTTCAATGTGCGTGGCACAAATACCAGTAGACCGTTTTATTATACAAATTAAAACATTATTAAATTAAGTTTAAAACTCGTAAATTACGCAGGAATGAGCAGTCGACTCCTGCTGCGAAACAAACTTCCGAAAGAAAATTTACTCATTTTTTATAATAAAATAAATATATCATCATGCCTTTTACCCATTACAGAGTGTGGCACTTTGTCGAAGCAGATCTCGGTAAGTGATCTATTTATACGCGTGAAGTGCGGTTACCAGCCCTAAAATCACGCCCCCCAAAGTTGTTAGTAGTGGTAGTAACACAAGGGTAATTTTAAATAAATATATCATCACGCCTTCTACCCATTACTGGGTATGGCACTCTGCCGAAGCAGATTTCGGTAAGTGATATATTTTGCGCGTGAAGTGCGGTTACCAGTCGTCAAATCACGGCCCCCAAAGATGTAAGTGGTGGAGGAGCCACAGGGGTAGCTTTTGAAATTATGAAAATTGTTTGTTGCCTGTGGGAATCGAACCAGGGTTCTCAGGATCCACAGGCCGACTTCATACCATTGAGCTAGCCACCCCGTTTAGAGTAATTTTAATGTTGTGAAAATGTTTGTCAGATGTGGGAATCGAACCAGAGTTCTCAGAATCCACAGGCCGATTCGATACCACTGAGCCATCTATCTCATTCGCGATATGGACAAATATGAATCGTCGCCTCTAAAGTGGTTATTTTAGAAATATCTCAAGAACTATATCAGTATGGTGTACAGGCAGAGGGCTATGAACTTTTATGGAAATAATAAGGCCATTCGTAGTTTGACGGCTTTACTTAATTAGTCGTAAGTTTCGTAGCTGTGCGTCGTTTAGATCGGAGTTGAACCACGCCCCCTCCGGTCTGAGATGTCGTCTATTCTTCCGGGTTCATAGGAAGTGCAGGAAGTCAGGGGCGGCGACATTGGGGCAAGATATAGGATGTCACTTCCATGAATGCAGCCAGTCATTGAACCATTGTATTGTCTAAGTTATGCGTTCTTTATTTATAATTACAGGGAAACGTACCAAAAATATAACTTATGTCGCAAACAAGAAGTCTTACACTCAAACTTCAACATATATCCGAAAATAAGATTGTGTCTGAGTGGTTTTGATTCCGTTATAAGCTACTGTATTTCGGATTAAGTTCCTGTTGTACAGTAGAACAAATAAATAAACGATTTTTTTTCAACACGTGGAATTAAATGCCGTTGAGCGCATATTTATATCTCGTTTAGTTTTTGAGATATGGCCTCTGGAAAGTCGAAAGACTGAGGTGTTGAAATTTTTTGAAAGTTTAACTCTTCCGGAGTGTCTAGCTCAAAAACTAAACGTGATACGAAGTTGTGCTCAACGGCATTGACTTCCTCGGTTCCGAATTGGCTTATTAGCAAAATTTTAGCTCATTTGTAGCGATTTAAGTTTTTTTATATTTATAATTATTTTTTATTTTCGTTTTTTTACGATATTCAAACAATTTGCTCTAAAACTTTTTCTCGTACGATTATTGTAACGAAAATTTACATACATATGTATTTTAACCCGCTGAATCCAATGGTCAAATCCCCAAGTGCGTACGCCTTCTAGTTTTTATGATATTGTTCAAGAATTGTTTAGGAAAATATATGGCGAATATTTTGGAAAATTGTAAAAATCGCTGAAAATTTGTATTCAAGTTAAATGAAGCACGACAAATTCAGTGCCGTTAAGCACATCTTCATATCTCGTTTTGTTTTTGAGATATGGCCTCGGGAAAGTCGAAAAACTGAGGTGTTGAAATTTTTGAAAGTTGAACACTTCCGGAGGCTCTATCTCAAAAACTAAACGTGATATGAAGTTGCGGTCAACGGCATTGAATTCCCCGTATTCGAATTCACTTATTAGCAAAATTTTAGCTCATTTGAAGCGATTTAAGTTTTTTGATATTTATAATTATTTTTCCAAGGGGTGTACCCTTTAGGTTTTTTACGATTTTCATACAATTTGCTCTAAAACTCTTTCTCGTACGATTATTGTAACGAAAATTTACATACATATGTATTTTGACCTGCTGAATCCAATGATGTAATCTCCAAGTTCGTACGTCTTCTAGTTTTGAAGATATTGTCCAAAAACTGTTTTAAAAAAAACAAATGGCGACAATTATTGAAAATTTTAAAAATCGCCAAAAATTTGTATACAAGTTAATTAAAGCACGAGAAATTCAATGCCGTTGTGCATCTTCATATCTCGTTTAGTTTTTGAGATAGAGCCTCTGGAAAGTCGAAAAATTGAGGTGTTGAAATTTATTGAAAGTTCAACAATTCCGGAGGCTCTATCTCAAAAACTAAACGTGATACGAAGTTGCGCTCAACGGCATTGAATTCCCCGTATGGTATACATTGTGAAGAAAGTGTCATTCTTCCCTCAAGTGCTTTATATCTCTCACCTCGTTTTCAGGAAATGAAACGACACCTTCGAGAAGAACAGTCTCACTGTTTTTTCTCGACATACAAATAATTGCTAATAGTTTATTAATGTACTTCCCTTCGCAGCATGTAGTGAACTCTAATCTACTTTGCTGTATTTTATTTTAATCCTTTCTCTCTTGTATTCTTATTTCTTTCCTGCTCGTACGAATTAATAGAACGTTAGCTAAACGAAGAACATTACGACATGTTTATGCATCCGACTAATTCCAACTTCGCGAAAAAATACTGGTCGTTTTCCGTTAGCGGGTCGCGAGTCAACTGCTCGGATTAACTTAATCCTGCACGTAAAGTCATTCGTGGTTGTAAATATTCATTGATCTCGCCAGGATTAAAAATTCACCACTGGTAATTAATATTTATCTTTGCGGCGAACGTTAGAGGGAATTCGAACCGTGATAATGCTAATTTTGAGTTTTTTTAGTAGCAATTAATAAGTTGTTATGAACTTAAAAATATACAGGGTGGTGTTTGGTAAGGGTGAACATTGGTATTTAATATGGGATATTAGTTTTGTGTAGTTTTCTGCTCTCCTATTCATTTTATGGTACAAAAATTAGAATGCAAATTATTAACATTTTTTTAAATTATTGATACACGTGGAACTGATTTATCTATATATATATATATATATATATATATATATATATATATATATATATATATATATATATATATAAAATTTAATGTTTGTTTGTTTGTTTGTCCCGTATGCGTTCCTATACCATTCATCCGATTGTTAAGTTGTTGTGCGCACACCCGCAAAGGTTTCTGAGTTAGCACAAGTCCAATCCGCCATCTTGAAACAAAATGGCCGTTAGCTATCTTGAAAAGTACTGCATTGATTCGATTCAAATTTGGTATAGGCATAGATGGGAACCAATTTTAACATATAGGCATAATAAAGCTTCAGTCCGCCATCTTGAAACAAAATGGCCGCTAGCTATCCTGAAAAGTACTGCACTGATTCGATTCAAATTTGGTATAGACATAGACGGGAACCAATCTTAACATATAGGTATAATAAAGCTTCAGTCCGCCATTTTAAAAGAAAATGGCCGCTAGCTATCTTGAAAAGTACTGCACTGATTCGATTCAAATTTGGTATAAGCATAGACGGGAACCAATCTTAACATATAGGTATAATAAAGCTTCAGTCCGCCATTTTAAAAGAAAATGGCCGCTAGCTATCTTGAAAAGTACTGCACTGATTCGATTCTAATTTGGTATAAGTATAGACGGGAACCAATCTTAACATATAGATATAATAAAGCTTCAGTCCACCGTATTGAAACAAAATGGCCGCTAGCTATCCTGAAAAGTACTGCATTGTTTCGATTCAAATTTGGTATAGGTGCAGATGAGAACCAATCTTAACATATAGGTATAATAAAGCTTCAGTCCTATGCCATTCGAATTTAGACATTTGCAGTTACCGGTAAGACTCGCAGTTGCAATGACCATCAACAAAGTACAGGGACAATCACTACAAGTGTGTGGACTAAATTTGGAAAATCCATGCTTCTCATATGGACAGCTGTACACAAACACTTTCTTTGAGTTGCAATGCAACGCATGCCGGGTACTCGCATTAAATTGTAGACCACGCAAACGAAGTCGCGGGTAATAGCTAGTTATTAAATATAAATAATAAATTTGTTCTAATGATAAAAGTTATATTTTGATTGATTTTATTTAATCCATAAAATAGACGTTTACAAACATATTACATTGAAGTTTATAAATAATTATTATAAATTTTTGATAACTTATATTTGCTACAGTGTTAATTAAATATAAATGAACAGTCTAAGTACTTTTAATAAATGATTAATTTCTGCTACATATTTACATATAGCGACAAATCAAATTAGAATTGGTGAATATATTGGATCTGGTAGGAATTAATTTCCCATACAAATTTATTAAATTTTCATGCATGTATCTATTGAATATTATAATTATTAATTTTGATACACGTTTCAAATTAATATCAAGCGCCCAAAATATTCTATGTATTTAAATAAACAAATTAGATTTACATGAGGCTTAGAAATCAAAATAGGTTTTTCTCTTAAGTATAATTTAACTTATTATTGTGTTGTTTTCAATTTAGTTGTCTCTTACAATAGAGTAACTAGCTGCAATGGGTTGAAATAATTCTTTCAAATACAAGCGCAGGATATCGCTCTCATCAAATGCAGAAATGCGTTTGTCATCTTCATGATTATTTTGCGCTGGAGTTAGAGAATCGAGGATCTTTAATTAATTTAACTGTGGTACAAGAGATAATGTGTATTGTATTTTCATATATTATTTATTTATATATATAAGAATAACACATATATAATTTATAGTCTTTTGAGTTTTATTTAAAAAAATTAAATATGGGATGGCTAGCTCAGTGGTATGAAGTTGGCCTGTGGATTCTGAGGTCCCTGGTTCGATTCCCACAGGCGACAAATTTTTTATAATTTGAAAAAGCTATCCCTGTGGCTCCTCCACCACTAACATGTTTGGGGGCCGTGATTTTACGACTGGTAACCGCACTTCACGCGCAAAATATATCACTTACCGAGATCTGCTTCAGCAGAGTGCCACACCCAGTAATGGGTAGAAGGCGTGATGATATATTTATTATTTATATTTATTATAAATATTTCAATAATGTAGGTAATATTTTTCGTGTGTTAAGATAAAGTTAAATATATTTTTTTATTTAATATATTGCTGAATTTGGTTATTAAATTTTATAAAATAATAAATATTTAAATCTGACATTTAAATTTTAGGTTATGTTTTAAAAATGTCAGTCCAATATCAATGTAAACGTTGTAAGTACAAAATCTTGAATCACACGGATACCGAATGTGACGTAATATTTTTCATACAGGGAATGAAGTACGATACTAATTATATGTAGAGTCGTTGATTTCCACCGAAGTTTGAATATTTGAAAGTTCGAACATTCGAATGTTTTGAACTTCGTCAGAAACTTCGATGCTTCGAACTTTCGAATTTTTGAAGCTTCGAATTTACGAATTTTTCGTAGCTTCGAATTCTCAAATTTTTTGCCACTAAATTAACGCCATCTGTCATCTCCAAACACGCTCACGTATAATTCGCGAAGAGTCGGCCACGAATTAAATAAGAAACTCGGCGAAGTATCCTGCAAAAACTCTGCAAGGTTAGGCGTCTTAATTAAGCCATCTATTTTCTTACCGCCCATCTAAATGCTATGGACTTTTAGTAAAACGTTTTAAAATGAGAATAAAAATGATACAAAAACGTCTTAATTAAAATGTTTTTGACAGTGTAGCGAAATTTTAAGTGTAAATTGAATTAATTTGACAAATGATAATAATTACTTTCGAATTAATACAAAACTCTGCAAATGAGTTTATTCCGAAAATAATTCATATCACGTTAGGATCCAGATTCACAATTGGAATCATTCGAAAATTCGTAAATTCGGAATATTCCAAAATTCGAAAATTCAAAAATTCGGAATATTCCAAAATTCGAAAGTTCGAATCTAAAATCGAAGGTTCAATAAATCCGAACAATCGAAGTTTCGAATATTCATAAAATCAACAACCCTAATAATATGTAGTACTTCGAAACAAATAACAATAATTGATAACAAAACTGTATAATTAAAAAAATCAGAGTAAGGTAGGTAGTATAATTCGAGTAACAAAGCATAAAAATAACAACATTACTCACCAGGGTTGTTTCATCCGACGGTAATAAAATTTCAACTTCAATTCTAATCCTACCCTGAGAAAATATGCAAAATAGCAATATAAAAACTCTCCTCCCTTGCCCTCTCTACCCTTATGGAAGAAGAGAGTAAAACAGCATAGAGAGAGAGACATCGTATTATCTCCAGTCTCGGAATGACAGAGTTGTCAAGCTGGCTATGCGTTACTGTTTTGTTTCGCGATTTTTAACCGAGCATAAATCAGAGGAGGCGGGCCTCTTGTCCGACTGTCCTCCTAACACAGTCGTTGGACAGCGTCGCTACCATTTATCACCCGGTTTTAAACATTGTGTAACCGCTCTCTCGACCGGGTTACCATGTAGTTGCAGGTCAGTTACTAGGTTATGTTTTTTCAATTTATTTTCACTGATAGGGGCTGGTATAATATACCACCTAGATTAATTGTTTTCCAACTATTTGAATATTCTGTTGCACTGATAAACTTTATCAAGAATAATAATTAATTGTTTCTATGGAGATAGGAGAAACAAAAATAAGATTTATTATATGAGGGCAGGATGAAAAGTCCCTGAAAAATAAAACAGATAGCACCACAATCGCAAATTAAACTAGAACGCATTAAAATTTTCAGACTGATATGTCATTCAGTTCTATTTTGACACCCATCGTAAGCAAGCAACCTTGAAGATTTTTGAAAACATGAAAAAAAGTGAATTTCGCGTCTTGATTAAACATTATTTCTTACGTGGAAAAATATTACGCAAACAAAAACATCGCTTGTTAAACATTATGGGGACTCCTCACCATCGATTGGAACAATTCACAAGTGGTTTACTGATTTCGTTGTGTTAGTATGACCACAATGAACGCCGAACGTTCTGGGCGTTCAATTGAGGTTACAACGCCAGAAATCGTCGATAAAATCCATGGTATGATATTGGACGATCGGCAAGTTAAAGTGCACGAGGCTGCTGAGGGTATGAGTTTCTCAACCGAACGGGTACGGAACATTTTGCAAATTTTTTGGATATGAGAAGGCTATCTGCTAGATGGGTGCCGCAATTGGCCAACAAAAATAAATAAATAAACAAATTTAATTATTCGTCAAATATTTCTATCCTATCGAATTATAATTCATCTACGTTTTTAATCCCATTCATATAAGCTCATCCCATGCTAGCTCAGTGGTATGAAGTCGGCCTGTGGATCCTGAGGTCCCTGGTTCGATTCCCACAGGCGACAAATTTTCATAATTTGAAAAAGCTATCCCTGTGGCTCCTCCACCACTAACATGTTTGGGGGCCGTGATTTGACGACTGGTAACCGCACTTCACGCGCAAAAATATATCACTTACCGAGATCTGCTTCAGCAGAGTGCCACACCCAGTAATGGGTAGAAGGCGTGATGATATATTTATTTATTTATTTATATATAAGCTCATGTATTCCTCTAACATAGGTATACATAACTATAAATCAATAATGCGTCTAATATTTGTATTACATTAGCTTTTGTATGACATTTCATAACATAACACGATATACGCTCTATTATTTCTAGTATAATTTCTGATATATTAAAACAATAAGTTTAATTTAATAATATTAATAAATTTTACATTCACATGGCCTGTATCTTATTTATTATTTTATATGGAATATTTTGAAATATCTGTCAAACATTCAATTTTCTTAAATTTATTTAAACCAATTTTAAAATGTAACTTTTGTTCATGCAACTGACTACAAAACAGTCAGGCAATGATTAATTTTCAACCAAAATACATCTTTTTCCTGCCAAATACAGTCTCCACTGAAATCCTGCCCCAGTTATCCTCAAGAAAATTTGCGTCCCAAACTAATTTTAAATTTATGCCATACAAAATAATTGTAAAATTCTGTCATTTCCATGCCTAATATTGTCAAATAAACGTCAGTACCATCCAAGCCACCGCAGATGTAACTCGACGATTATTCCAGCGCAACATTTTACTAATTAGACGGGCGACAGTGCAAGACAACTCCAAGATAAGAAACGTCTTCTTACGGCGTTAAACTCGAAATACCCTACTACATTGTTAATAAGAATTAAGTGCTATGTGAAGGTCGGCCACCCTTAAAAGATTTATAAAAATTACTAGAAGTTAATTTTAATTATGACTTTTGGTATTTAGCTTTCTTACGGATCGTTTCATTTTTGTCTTTTTGTTGGTAATCTTATTGTGGGGAAGTTTCATTTCTTGCGTGTGGTTGAATTCCTGGAATTAATGTGGCATGTTAAAATTTGAATTAATCTTCTTCAAGAATTTTACTAGTACAAAGATTTCATTTGTGATGCCTTTAAATTTTGCTGTTCGATGTGTTATTTTAAGGAAAAATGGGATGGCTAGCTCAGAGGTATGAAGTCGGCCTGTGGATCCTGAGAACCCTGGTTCGATTCCCACAGACGACAAACAATTTTCATAATTTAAAAACCTACCTCTGTGACTCCTCCACCACTAACATTGGAGGCCGTGATTTGACGACTGCTAACCTCACTTCACGCGCAAAATATATCACTTACCGAGATCTGATTCAGCAGAGTGCCACACCTAGTAATGGGTAGAAGGCGTGATGATATATTTATTTTATTATTAACATTAATCGAGATAAACTGGTGATTGAAAAACTGGTCCTAAATCTGCAAAATTTTCTGAATAACTGGAAAGAAATATTTTTCAATTTAAACCTTTAACATTCGACCCGAAAACTTGTATTTTTAGTCCCTATGTAACAAATAACTATTTATCACCATGACAACTGTAATAAAAATTCTATTTTTAGTCCTTGATAAAGTTAATATTCTTAAAATAGAGTTCTTTTACTATTGAAAAATAGATTTTAGTGTCATATCCAAGTAGGAAAAAATAGGAAAAAACAAATTTTCCATCACTTGTCTCAAAATTCCACAAAAGTCAAAAGATCACAATTCACTAGTCCCTAGTTGGTCTAGTTGGATAGTTGCTCGCACCATACTGATGAGTTCCTAAAGGACGAAACGCGTCTATGGTTAAAGCTGATCTGACCAGCCGTTTGTTGATGACCTGATAAGTTGATGCAAACGTGCTGTAAAACTTTTGTGGAATTTTGAGACAAGTGATGGAAAATTTGTTTTTTCCTATTTTTTCTTATTTATTAAGACTCAATTCCACATCGCAATAGACATTTTGTCTTTTGTATTATATCCAAGTGGGTAAAAAATGCGATTTTATGTGAGTAGTTCTAATTTGACTTCAAGCTACAGTAATTGGGATTAAATTCCTGTTGTGCAGAGTAGCAAAAAATAAAAACAATAACTTTGAATACACCAGCCAATCGATTAAAATATTAAAAGAAAATTATGAAAATTCAAATACAATTCATTTAAAAGATGAATAAATTAATTAATTCAACGTTGAAATTCAGACAAATTATCTCTTTCACAAAGTTTTGATGCTCATCATCAATTCCTTTTTAGCTTTGTCCTTCAGCGGATGACGGAGCGTCGGCGGCAGCGGCGGCGGCAGATTAAAGAGAAGAAGTAGATTCTGTACACACGCTAAAGATATCCGAAGCAGATTATTTACACTGTTAATGAGAAACATGGTTTATTGGCTTAATTTCTTTTCACTCCGGGCGTTCCAGTTGCGCCCGGAAAAGTGGAATTTATCGATGGCAGTTACTTTTAAACTGCACGGTTACAGTCGTCGTTTATTTAGTTTTTTAAATTTACTGCACGATTTTTTTGTTTTATTTCGACGAAGAGGTGCACGAACTAACATTTAGTGGTAGTATTTTTTAAAGTTATGGCTCTTATTTCTTCATTATGTGTGAATAGTGGTCTACAATTATAAAGAATGCTTCAATAAATTATTTTCCTTAGTAATAAAACAGGTTTTATTTAAATGACACTTGACATCAACTGAAGTATAGTTCTTCAAAAATTAAGGGTGTGTAAAAATCCGTACAAAATTTACTGTATTAATATTTTGTAAAACGTAATATATAGTCTTTGGAAAAACAATGGTTTTGTTTTATATTTGAAGGTAGTGGTTTTCAATCTGAGGGTCGCGACCTTTCAAGGAATCGCGAAGATATTAGAAAAGGATCGTTGGATGCTGTTTACAAATTTTAAAATACTCGTTTCCAAAGATTCATCCCGTTAACGCTTTTATTCAAATTCTAGGGATTACTTAACTGAAAGATATAAAATCTATAATATTTATTTGTGTACTAAGGGTGAAAATGGGCGTTTCTGGCCCGTGGTATAATTATTAGCACGAGGCACAAAACGCCGAGGGCTAATAACATGCTCAGGGTCAGAAACGCTAATTTCATCCGTGGTCTATACAATATTTTATGTACAACAAAATAACATTTAATTATATGTTCAAAAGATTAAAATATGTATATAGGTTATATGTCAAAATGACATTTTGTAAAATCAAGTATTCACTATAAACCAAAATTGTCATTTTATTTATGTATCTGTCAATATTACTTTGATATTTTATTTCTATACAGGCAGATGCATAGAACGGATTAGAGCTAACACCGTTTTTAATATTATCTATAACTCTGTTTCAAATTAAAACAGATTAAAGAAATTAACTAAATTTGATACTAATTAACTCTCTTTTTAAATCAAGTTAAAGTAAACTTGTTTCGAACATAGAAAAGAAAGTTAAAAACGAAATAAAACCTGGTGTTAGCGCTAATCCGCTTTATGAATCTGCCTGATAATAGTTATTTATGTATCAAGTGTGAAAACAGTCGTTTCTGGCCCGTGGTATGATTATTAGCACGAGGCGCTAAGCGCCGAGAGCTAATAACTTGCTCAGGATAAGAAACGCTAATTTCACCCGTGGTACATACAATATTTTAGGAACAACAAAATAACATTTCATTATATGTTCAAAAGATTAAAATATGTACATAGATTATATATCAAACTGATATTTGGTAGAATCAAGTATTTACAATAAACAAAAATTGTCATTTTATTTATGTATCCACGGGAATTATTTTTTTCTGGCCCTGTTGCCAAAAAAAAGTGTTTGAACGCGCTTTTTAGGGCTAAAACACAAATTTCGGCCCGGTTATGGGTTAATTTTTTTTTTCTCGCGTTGCCATGGGAGTCAATCGAGCGGTAAAATGTTTATTTGCTTATTTCTTAGTTACCATCAACTGATAACATACATAAATATAAACTTTTCATAGTAATCGTAGAAAAAGTTCATTTCTCGTACAGAAAATGTGCCTAATATTCCCCAATTAAGGCCTATTAAACCTCCTTAAATAAAAGGTTTACGTAGAAGGTTGGGAAGCTAAAACTATTCAAGAATTGGAACAGAATTAAAAATAAAGTTAAATAATAAATTTATAAAGTTTATATGAATTATTAGTTTAGGAATCTTTAAGAACCCATAGACATTTACATAAAAACAAGCGAAGAAATTGTATCTTTCAACGGTACAACTAGCCATAAGTCATTTTAAATAGTATAATCTTAAAGAAAAAGTTCCTTTTGAGAATTAATTTCCAGTCTTACTGATTGCAAAAGTAATCGTTAATGAAGAGTAATTTTCGCATATTTAATGTTCTTATTGCATGGGGCTTGTCATTACAATATGCGAGTGTTATATGAATAAAGAAATCGCATTAATATATGCAAGTATATAATTTGGCCACATTTTTAAGTACAAAGTCACATAACAATAATTTGTAATATTTATGATAGCAGATGACGTCACATGAATAGGGGAAATAAAATGTTGTCACGCAAGTCATGTCAAATATTTTAACATTTTCATATAAAAAATTCTTTTAATTTGTAAAATCACGATGGTATAAATTTTTGCAACATGCGAAATTTATATTAAATGGGGTGGCTAGCTCGGTGGTATGAAGTCGGCCTGTGGATCCTAAGAACCCTGGTTCGATTCCTACAGGTGACAAACAATTTTCATAATTTCAAAAACTACCCCTGTGACTCCTCCACCAATAACATCTTTGGGGGTCGTGATTTGACGACTGATAACCGCACTTCACGCGCAAAATATATCACTTACCGAGATCTACTTCGGCAGAGTGCCACACCCAGTAATGGGTAGAAGGCGTGATGATATATATGATTTCATTCATATTTCATTATAATTCAATAAACTTATGACATATTTTATTGCGCTCTGATAATTAGATTACTATTATGTAATTAGTGAAAATAATATTAAATTTTAATGGATTCAAATAGCGTATCAAAAAGTACTTTCACTATGTAATTTTATAAATAATAGTATGTATTTATTATATTTTCCACGGCTTCAGTATTTAAAACGAATACTTAGAATCAGTTTACCATCTTCGTATAAAGTCTTCGATAACTACCTGCAGGATAATTTTAAAAAATATTGAATTAGAAAATGGCATTCTGTAAGATTAGTTTTTCTTCTCTTAGCAACGAGAGTAAAATGCATTTTTCTTTTCGTCGTTTTATCAATTCGACAAAAAGGTAATAGAATCTTATCACTCGCAGATTATCTCGTTCAGTTTTTAAGATATATAAAGCCTCAGGAAAATACAAAATATGATGAAGTAAAATTTGGAAAAATTCTACTGTTCCGGCGGCTATATCTCAAAAACTAAACAATATTCGAAGATGCGCTCAACGGCATTGAATTCCTCGTGCTCGAATTGACTTATAAGCATATTTTCAGTAAATTCTGTGAGAAATAATTTTTGGAAATTTTTTTAAGGGGTACCCCTTAGATTTTTTTCGATTTTAAGCTATTTTCAGACTATTTGTTTTAAAATTCTTCCTCGTATGAATATTGTAACGAAAATTTACATACATATGTATTTTGACCCGCTGAATCCAATAGTGAAGTCGCCAAGTATATAGGTCTTTTAGTTTTTAAGATATTGTTCAAAAATTGCTTCATGGGAAAATTTTAAAGAAAATTTTCAAAAAATAAAAATTGTTGAAAATATCTTTATAAGTTAATTGAAGCACGAGAAATCCAATACCGTTGAACGCATCTTCATATCTTGTTTAGTTTTTTAGATATAGTCTCGGGAATGTCGAAAATATGATGAGATAATTTTTTTAGAAAATTTATTTTTTCCGGAGACTATAACTTAAAAACTAAACAAGATATGAAAATGCGCTCAATGGCATTAAATTCCTCGTGTCCAAATTGACTAATAAGCAAGTTTTCAGCTAATTTGGAGCAATTTAATTTTTTAATTATTTCTGAAGGGGTACCCCTTGGATTTTTTTCGATTTTAGGCCAATTTAAGATTGTTTGCTCTAAAAGCCTTTGCCTTCGGAATATTGTAATAAAAATTTACATACATATGTAGTTTGACCTGCTGAGTCCATTGGTAAAGTAAATAGGTCTAGTTTTTAAGATATTATTTAAAAACTGTTGATGGGAAAATTTTTGTGAATTTTTTTTCTAAAATTAAAATTGCTGAAAATTACTATACAAGTTAATTTAGGTACGAGAAATTTAATTCCGTTGAGTGCATCTTCATATCTCGTTTAGTTTTTGAGATATAGCCTCGGGAATACAAAACAACTTAAAGAAGTAAAAATCTACTTTTCCAAAGTTTATATCTTAAAAACTAAACAAGATATGACCAATTACTAATAACAATTTTGAAATGAGGTTCCGGATCGTGAAATTTTCTATTACAAACCCTGCATTAATCACTCGTTAAACGATGTTGTAACCACAAATTTATTGCAGCAAACAAACGCCTTAAAATTCCTAGTTCTTCAGTAAAAAATCCAAGCCGGCGTCGTAAATAAATCGTCGTGATCTTCCGTTAGTAGCGGTCCGAGTAGGGTGGGGGTTGAGCATCAACCCCCGATACTGTGTGTTAATTTAGCCCCTACTATTAGTCACTGCCCCGTATTCCTTGTTGCGACGCTACTGAACTATCAGATGCCGCCATTAATTCAAACGAGAGACGACTACGATTTTTTATTTGCTGTGGAGGGTGAGTTAGATTGAACGGGGTGTAAATAATTCAAGAGTTTGTTTCTCATTATTATTCTATAATTTTTTTTTGAGGGAACTAATTAAAATATTTTAACTAAAAATAAAATTGAATGTAAAAATGCATAAATTGTAATAATTTGAATATAAATTCATTTAAATTATTTGCTTCACTTATTACAAATTTAAAATATCTTCTTGACAATTGGTTTGATTGCCTGTATTTTTTTTTAAATACTTATTAATATGGGGTATGTGACTTATGCTGGGTTGCAAGAACAAATCAAGAACTCTTTAGTTAAAGAATTGTTTATCTAGCAACAGAGATAATAGTGATTTTCTGGAACTTATTGTACCGTTAGTTGCTAATGAACCGATAAAACTTTCATGCAACCCAGCATTAGTGGTATTGAATCTTCCTGACGTTTTGAGAAGCAGGATTCGATTCCCACAGCCGGCAAACAATTTTCCCCACATTGAAACTACCCTTGTGACTTCCTCTCCACTACTATCCTTGAGGCTGTGATTTGACGAGTGGTAACTGCACTTTAAGCACAATATATATGACCTAGCTCTGCTAGGGCAGAGTGCTACACTCAGTAATGGGTAGAAAGCGTAATGATATATTTATTTATTTAGGACATATAATAAAAATATGGGGTTTGTGCCTCAGTGGTATCAAGTCGGCCTGTGGATCCTGTGAACCTCGGTTCTATTTCCACTGTCGACAAACAATTTTCACCACATTAAAATTATCCGTGTGGCTCGCCTCTACTAACATCCTTGGGGGCCGTGATTTGACGACTGGTAACCGTACTTCACGCGCATAAATATATCACTTACCGAGATCTGCTCCGGCAGAGTGCCACACCCAGTAATGGGTAGAAAGCATAATGATATATTTATTTATTTAGGACATATAATAACAGCAATTCTGTGAAATTCACTTTCAAAAATTAGCGCACGACGACACTCCCTTCCTTTCTTATCTTTTTGTTTCATTTTCAGTTACTGCATTGTGTGGACTTTTCTTTCGTAGACAAGTGCAGACTATCGCTTTCATCTTTTCTAATCTTTGTAGATTCGTTGTTAGATTCGTTATTAGATTCGTTGTTAGGAGTAAGAGTGAGTAATTTGAGATGTTTTATACATATGTTATGTACGTCAAAGAAAGAAGATGAATGATCAGAGGATAGGAATGATTGGATAGATGTGATTGAAGGTTTGTTGTGTGATGAATGATTTCGAGTGTAATAAATGAAAGAGTTTATATGAAGTGATTATGAATGTGATTAAAGTGAGGACGATGTGTTTGGATGATAATGTTTGACGAGGGCTGATTATTTGATGTATGTAATTAGTGAATATTTTATGAGTGATTTTAGGGTTCGTGCTACTCCTTTTGTTGGGATATAGCGTGAAGATATGTATGTATGTATATATATATATATATATATATATATATATATATATATATATATATATATATATATATATATATATATATATATATATATATATAATAAAAATAGAGAGAACAATTTGAATAAAATCTTATTTGAATCACAGTTCGACTGTAGTTTAGTTATTACATTCCTCTGGATGCCAAGGTAATTTGATCATATAGTCAGGAATTTACACATCTTATGCCTAGTTACAAATTCTCGCATTAACAACGATAACCCTACCATCCAACCACTACTCCTATTAATGTATTTTATTACTCTGCACAACAGGAATTTAAAAACAACAAATTCTTTCTTATCTCATTTCATTTTCATTATCCCTTATTCCAATTACATCTCTGAACGAGCGCTTTGAAAAAACAAAGAAAGCTAGGAGTAAAAACAAAAAACATCCTTGAAACATCAGCATCAATCTTTCAATAAAACATTTTTAATTTGTTCCGGCGGGTAGAAAACCCGAGGAAATCATTATCAGCAGTCGGGCGGCAGCCCATGGACTCAAGTAACAAGATAACAAACAGTGAAACTCGCGAAACATTCAAGTGCCGGTCAAATGGCGTTGTTAGTCGTTATTTGTACCGAAAATCGAGGAGATCCCGGAGATCGCGGCTGCATTTGCTCTGCTCAAGAGCAACTTTCATCAAACGAACTGACAGATACAAGAGATCGAACCGATTGTCTTGGTCGTGCATCGGAAAGATAGAGTTATTGGTTGTCGAATATTATTTACAGTAACTGGATTGTTTTTATACGTTGTTGTTACTCTTTGGCTGCGGTTTTGTCATCACGCCTTTTACCCATTACTAGGTACAGCATTCTGTCGTAACAGATCGCGGTAAGTGATATATTTATGCACGTGAAATTTGTTACTAGATGTCAAATTACGTCCCTCTAAGATGTTAGTGGAAGGGGAGCCGCGGAGGAATTTTTATGTGGTTAAAATTGTGAAAATCCACAGTCCGACTCGATACCACTGGGAGGTCCCGAGTTCGTTTCCTACTCAAGCTAAATGGATGTTCAAAAATTCGTTTTACAAAATTTTAGAGCAAGTAGAAGAGACTACAATAAAAATATTTTGTTATAAAACATAGGGATGGTTATATTTTAAAAGTCTGATAATCCCAGATGATTATTTCGGTTTATTAAACTCAACAAATCTAGTATGTAGAAAACTAATTAGTCATTAGATTATTCGATTATTTTTTAAAAGTTTGACATTTGAAAGTTGAAAATTATTTGATAAATGTCAAAATATTTATGAATAATGGAATAATCAGTAATAATATAACAGGAGAGTGAGAATAAATTGAAAATAATATGACAGATCTTTCGAAAACTTGTTGCCAGGCAATAATTACAAAAGCCCATAGGGCTTGGGTGGCTATTTCCAAATGTCACCAAGTTTGAGAAAGATACTGGATAATTATTTTCTAATCTATCCAACTCTCGAGTAATATTTAATTAGGTTATTTGTTGACTTAACTGTTGAAGTTGATTCATCCAACTTAAAAGATTTTGAACTAGGTCCATATCGATTGATTACTTATTAATGTATTCTTGGAAGTTGTTTCCAAAATTTGTTGGTGTATTTCTGTATGTGAAATTAAACTAAATCGATTTTTTATCACACATTTTACTTGACGCGTTGACAATTTTAAATAATTATTTGACAACTACCTATCATTTGTCACAAACAAAAAAAGCACCTACATAGATTATCCCCGGGAATAATCACAAGAGCTTTATTCTTAGTATAATAATGACAGGATTGGTTAAAACGCAGACACGTGACATACAATGAAGCATTTAATTGGATTTGAGGAACGCCAAAAAATAATCAAGTGAATGATTAGACTTTCACATGCCAAATTTGTTGAGTTTAATAAACGTATTAATTATAAATGAAAAGTTTCTAGTTTGCAAATAATTCACTTAGTACTTATAATAATACGTTTTTTACAATACTTGTACTGTAAGTTACATATTTATGACAAAACACAACAATTGGAACATTTATTGCACAGTGGATTCCATGGTTACATCAGGACTATAATATTTACTTACTGTCCACCGTGGACAGTAAGTAAATATTACACATCAAGGTCCTGTTTATTTCGACAATTTGACAGCTGTCAATTTTGAAACTTATTTTGCTTTTCCTTCCATTTCTGCAAGTATTGTAAAAAAAATAGCTTACTAACTTTGAACTGTAAGTGATTTTTTAGGTCGCGAATGTTTAGGAAATCCCAACCCTTCGGGTCTCGATTTCCCAAACTACATTCTTGACCTATAACTGTCACTTACAGTTCATGGTACGTAATATACTATTTTTTTTGTCGAAGTGAGCGCTAGCATTTTTTACATATAACAAACAACATTAATTGGTAATTGTAATAACTAATTAAGGACTCTGAAAACAGTTTACTCTTTCTTAACGTTAATTACTTGATTGTTTATTAACAACCAGTTCAAGTTTCTTCAGTAGGTGTTTCTCAAATTAGAATTTGATTATTAAAAATTCGAACGAAACAAATATTCTTCAAGAACCTTCCATTTATAATTAGTTTGTTTTTTTATCTTCTAATTACTCTCATCAACGATAATTGTTTTATAACCACAAGAAATACTAATTAATTAGGATAACTTTGTAATAAATGAAACTGAAACGAAAACAGTGTTTGCAGATAAAGTGAACGGTCCATGATAGTATCCAATGTATGCATTTACAAGTGACAGAAAGCTCTAAATAAGGTTCATGTGGCAGGCGACTGATAAATGAACTGAATTATTTAGTACTTTGTCGATTCTGTCCGCTTATTACATCATGCTTTAATGTGTAGTCTAGTTCTCTGTTTGCCCTAATGAGTCATGAATACAATACTATTTAATGTGCTTGCCAATTGAATTGCCGTTTAACTTCTCGACCGATTTGCCCTTTCAATATTTAAATTGATAAAGAGAATCACAAAATGCTTCTGATATACTATCCATCTTTTATGTTGTATTTATTTGATTAGTATTTTAAATATAAACTAAAATAAATAAATATATCATCACACCCATTACTGGGTGTGACACTCTGCAGAAGCAGATCTCGGTAAGTGATATATTTATATGCGTGAAGTTCGGTTACCAGTCGTTAAAT
This sequence comes from Pterostichus madidus, assembly GCA_911728475.2. NCBI lineage: Eukaryota > Metazoa > Arthropoda > Insecta > Coleoptera > Carabidae > Pterostichus > Pterostichus madidus. The sequence goes on from OU452304.1 coordinate 890,177, forward strand.
TTTATTTTTTTTGACAATTATTATTTTCTGTATTGAGAATGTTGTTAATTTTGTCTGATTCTAGCATACTTTTAGATATATTTCGACACCGACAATTTACAATTTTGTAGTTATAAGTGAGGAATAAGTTATTTACCTATAAGATTTAAAAGCAGTCATGCCACCCCCACAAAATAAAAAGCGCCAAAAATAGTGCACTTATAAATCTCCTTAACGACGTGCTTACAGTGCGTTTATAAACATAAGAACATCGATATAGAAATAGTTATTTATGTACCAAGGGTGAAAACATGCGTTTCTGGCCCGCGACATAATTATTAGCACGAGGCGCAAAGTGCCATGGGGTAAAACATGCTCCGGGTCAGAAACGCTAATTTTAACTGTGGTACATACAATATTTTGTGCATAACAAAATAACATTTAATTACATGCTCAAAAGATTAAAATATGTAAATAAAATAAATACCCATTACTGGGTGTGGCACTCTGCCGAAGCAGATCTCGGTAAGTGATATATTTTGCGCGTGAAGTGCGGTTACAAGTCATCAAATCACGGCGCCCAAAGATGTTTTTGGTGGCGGAGCCGCAGAGGTAGCTTTTGAAATTATGAAAATTGTTTGTTGCCTGTGGGAATCGAACCAGGGTTCTCAGGATCCACAGGCCGACTTCATACTACTGAGCTGGCCACCCCATTAAAATATGTACATTGGTTATATTTTGCAGAATCAAGTATTCACATAAACAAAAATTGTAATTTTATTTATGTATCCATAGGAATTATGGGCCAAAAGAAGTGTTTAAGCCCGCTTTTTAGGGCTACAACACATAATTTTCGGCTCGGTTGTGCATAAAATAAATTAATAAATTAGCCATAAAAGTCTTGTTTTAAGGGATGTTCATTACGAGAGATAAAACTGTATCTCCAGTTTTCTTAATTAAATATATCATAATTAAATCTACAACAGATTTATTCCAATAATAAAGCCATGGATGTATATGACAGTATTATTTTAATTTCATCTGCTAAGGTATCTTCTGAGTACCTCATTACCTTTACAAAAGTCATATTCATCTTTAGAAGCTAATTAAAACATTGTTATACTTGTACTAATTATAAGATGTCTGTCTTTAGCAGACAATGATACCCTTACACAGAATATTATTTTATTTCTCTCGGAGAATAATTACCAGAATAGAATTGTTTACAAGAAATACTCATTGGCCAATCATTTACATACATTTCATATTCTGACCGATCTTCAGCCAACCCTGACTACAGTTACATCCCTTGTCCATTACCATTGTAGTATCAGGAAGGCCTCGATACAATTGGCGGCTTAGTAACGTCTCTTGCTTTTCAATGAGGTTTGTAGTGAGAATGGGTTTATGCTTTGTAGTTGGTAGGACTGGACCCTAAACTGGAGCATTTCGCTGGATTGTAGAATTGGGTTGCTTTGTCTCGAGACGTTGTTATCAGAAAGAAGGATGATTATATTTGAAATTATGTAGAATCATTTTTAGTTATTTGTATACGAGGGCAGGGTGAAAAGTCCCTGAAAAATAAAACAGATGGCGACACAATCGCAAATCTCATGTGACATTTGTGATGTACCATCTTTAACTAGAACGCATTAAAATTTTCAGACTGATATGTCATTCAGTTCTGTTTTGACACCCATCGAAAGCAAGCGACCTTGAAGATTTTTGAAAACATGGGAAAAAAGTGAATTTCGCGTCTTGATTAAACATTATTTCTTGCGTGGAAAAAACATTACGCAAACAAAAGCATCGCTTGTTAAACATTATGGGGACTCCTCACCATCGATTGGAACGATTCACAAGTGGTTTACTGATTTTCATTGTAGTAGTATGACCACAAAGGACGCCGAACGTTCTGGTCGTCCAATTGACGTTACAACGCCAGAAATCGTCGATAAAATCCATGGTATGATATTGGACGATCGGCGAGTTTTTGGATATGAGAAAGCTATCTGCCAGATGGGTGCCGCATTTGCTCTCTATTGACAACAAGCGCGACCGTGTGCAAGTTCAAAGAAGTGTTTGGCTATGTCCAAGCGCAATAAGGACTTTTTTTTTCAGGTTTGTCCCCCTGCGATTTTTATCTATTTCTAATCTTGAAGAGATGGCTCAACGGAAAGAGATTTGGCTCCAACGATGAGGTCATCGCTGAGACAAACGCCTATTTTGAAGGATTGCCAAAATCGTATTATTTGGAAGGGATCGAAAAATTAGAAAAACGTTGGACGAAGTGTATCGAGCTACAAGGAGATTATGTTGAGAAATAAAATATGTTTTGACCAAATAAATCATTTCTTGTTTAATTTTTCAGGGACTTTTCACCTTGCCCTCGTAGCTATGTCGTAAAATGAGAACTTGGTAAATTGAATGAGGTTGTAGACGGAAGTAGACAATATTCTGCGAATTCCAACCAAATGTTTTTACGACCCTATCAGAAAGTAAAATGTTCTTTTCTCAATTAAAATAAAAGACATTAGTTACATCCATGTAACATCTGCCAAGATTATTTATTTGTTTATTTATGTTACTCTGTACAATAGTTGTTTTAAGCGAAGAAAAATATAAAATTACCTCTTCAATATTTCCAAATTTGCCAGAATAATGAATTCATATAATGAAAAATAACATTTTGAATTTATTTTAATAGAATTTCCATGTTGAAATTAAAGTACACATCAAATCCTTTTAAAAATATTACAAAGTACACAAAAGAAAAGAAAATTCGATAAATTATGCTGTAAAGCAAACAGCATACAAAAAGTAAGCTGGCTTGAAATGTAATATAGTAACGTCGACAAAGAGAAATATAACATGTAATGTACGTACACTGAACACAACACAGGCAACGACTAAATAACTTTCAAATGTAACAACATTGAGTTGTGTTATGTAAACTTGATAGACAAAAAAACATTGTCTTACGTTTCCCTTTGCAACTGTTTATTTATTACAACACTTCCAAACTTTAACTTCGAAAATATGTATAATAAATAATATATTTCATTTATAATAACAGCGATACCTCGCTTCAAAAACATTAAAATAAATACAAACCTCGACCTTAACAAATTCTAATTGTATTCAAGTAGCAATACTTTTTATCCATAAAATTTGTAGTTCTAGACTAGTCCGTATTGCAGCGCTAATGTCGATTATTAGTTCATGATGGATAAAACTGGACTTATGTATTTACAATTTATTTTTAATTGTGAATTAATTAATTTTAACATCCTAATTCAATGTCCAAGAACTAAATCAACATTAGCGCTGCAATACAGACTTGTCCATAAGTACAATAGTTATGCAGAACCGGGTCGAAATTCTTATGCGTTAGCCCTAAAAAGCAAGCTTAAATACTTGTTTTTTGCCCTAGGGCTATAAAAAAATCATTCCTATGGATGCATATATAAAATAACAATTTTTGTTTATTGTAAAAATAAAATAAATGTATCATCACGTCTTCTACCCATTACTGGGTGTGGCACTCTGCCGAAGCAGATCTCGGTAAGTGATATATTTTGCGCGTGAAGTGCAGTTACCAGTCATCAAATCATGGCCCCCAAAGATGTTAGTGGTGGAGGAGCCACAGGGGTAGTTTTTATTATTATTTGTCGCCTGTGGGAATCGAACAAGGATTCTCAGGATCCACAGGCCGACTTCTTACCACTGAGCTAGCCACCCCATTTTATTTATTATTATTTTGTTTATTGTGAATACTTGATTTTACAAAATGTCATTTTGACATATAACCTATGTACATATTTTAATCTTTTGATCATATAATTAAATGTTATTTTGTTGTGCATTAGATATTGTATGTATCACGAGTGAAATTAGCGATTCTGACCCAAGCTGTTATTAGCCTTTGATACTTTGTGCCTCGTGCTAATAATCATGCCGCGGGCCAGAAACGCCTGTTTTCACCCTTGATATATAAATAACTATTATGTATTAATGGCATAATCAAAAGATTATAGTACTGAAGGAATTTCTTGATTATGCCCGTGGTATATACAACGTTTTATTTTATTTTGGCCCTCGAATTTAAAGGATTCTGTTCTGCCTCAGAGTATTTGCCGCCAAAATTGTAACAGAAAATAACCCCTACCACTTTGCCCCACCGCTGCTAGTGGCTACTTAATGGTAAGTGAGGGTGGGAGACGAGGTTGTTCGTCATGTGCTATGAGTTGGTCTATTATGTACAGAGCAGTGTGGCTCAACGATAATATCAATTAAAATAAACGTTCATAATTATATATCTCGAGTTTTACTGAGCATCGAACAGATTCAGTCAGTAGGTATTCATTATCCTTTTGCTGGCGTTGTTAATTTTAAGTATGCTATGGTTCCTATACATGCACGTAGATTATTGGTGTTGCTATATTATTTGTTTACGATTTATTGTCAAATAAAAATTGAAGATATCAATAAGAATTGCACAGAAAAAAATTGTACCAGACAAGTCAAAAGATCTTTACAAAAAACAATATTAATTTATTGTGTTGTCTGACATTTATCCATGATTGTGAATTGTTTGAATAGCTGTTGCTTGGCAACTTTATATGCCCTAGGGCTATAATGGTCAAATGACGTCCGGTTTTGAGGGCCAATAAACAAGTTTATAATAACAAAATAAAATAAATTGATAAAAACGCCATTTGAATATATTTTGTTAGACGTGTATATATTTTGACTGTGGTTTAGGTGTAAGAAACGTATGTCAAATGGGGGTGAAATTAAGGGTGGACGATCTATAAATATATGAATGAAGGTTTGTTGTTTAGATAAAAAATTCCGAGTAAGGGGAATAAATAAGATTGCATGAAATGAATTATAAATGTTGATAAGGCATAACAGAAAAGTGGTACCTATATCAGGATGGAAAATTTTGACATAAATTAATTGCAGGTTGAATGTAACAATAAATATTTAAAAGGTTGGTCGTATTTTGAAATATCTAAATATAGAATAAAACCCTCGTAACGGTAGACATCCCCTTGAACAAGTAAACTGAGTCGGTGACATTTAGCTTGCTGGTGACAAGATCGTCTGAACGAGTCATATATACCACGCTGCCCTTTTGTTTCCCCATGTTTAAATAAATGATAGTCGACAAGGATCGCCAACTTCGACTTCAACTGCAACGTACGTATTATCTTCGGCCAACAATAACCGAGCTGAATTAACCATCACCGCTTGCGCCGGTTAACCGGTTCACGAACCGGAAATGGGAAACGTCGCAATCGATTCGTTGTAGAGCCGTTGGCAATGCATGGCACTCTGTGATCACTACCTGAGAGCTCTTGTTGCTCACGGTTCACTATTTATAGTGTGCTGTGCAAGAGTGCTCACACCGAACTGATGTTACATTGTCGTAATGGGTTTGTAACTGCTCACTTATGATTTAAATGGATTCGATTTTCTACTTCATAATTTGAATACGCGAAGCTTCATTACTATTTGATGAGATTACATAAATCTTCTATATTTGCCATCGTCTATCCTACACTATCAAATTCTACGAGATTATTTTATGGAAAAATAGTTCACATTGAAGTCACAGATAATATTGTTCTACATGTCGTATTTGAAATATTTTACTATAATACTTATTTGTTCGATTACCACAGGCGACAAACAATTTTCATAATTTGAAAAAGCTATCCCTGTGGCTCATCCACCACTAACATGTTTGGGGGCCGTGATTTGACGACTGGTAACCGCACTTCACGCGCAAAATATATCACTTACCGAGATCTGCTTCAGCAGAGTGCCACACCCAGTAATGGGTAGAAGGCGTGATGATATATTTATTTATTTATATATAGTTATTTGTATACTAAGAAAAAAATCTGGTGTGGGCACCACACGACTTTCTTATACACAGCATATTTAATATTTAGAATATATGAATGTTATATATAAAAATAAAATAAATATATCATCACACACAAACATCATTAAGAGATTGATCAAAACGGATTCAGTGGACCTCAAAACACGTATTTCCGCGAAAATCTCGTCAACGATTTTTTTCACGATGCCAATACTTCTTTATACTGTGTATAAAAAGTAATAATCAGATAATTGAGGCAAACACAGCCCACTGGATAAAACTTTCGACTTCAACTTATTAAAACTATTTCAAATTAAAATTCAACTTGCATGTCAGTATAAAAACATTTGACAGTAACATTACCCAAAAAACTTTCTGACATGATATATATTAAACATCCCTAAACACATTAACACCTACCAACCCTCAAGAAGCAAACTCACGCTATACACAATCATCATCCCCATGACGTAGTGCAGTCAACAGACGTCCAATATAGTCCAGAGCAATGTTGTAGATTCAAATTCAATTAAAGTTGACATGTCTGCCTCGCCCTAGTGTCAGTTGTGGTTACTGGCAGCCAGGAACAACGAAAAATTAAAACGAAATCAACCGATAACTCATTTCCGGTTTGAACCGCGCTGCACGCAATACCATCGGGTTTTGGTGGGACTATGACCGACAACGAGCGGTTGTACCGCATTGGACAGCTGAGGAGGCTCCGCTATACGCGCTGATGGAATATTTCAAATTTAAGTTTGAGTTGAAAAGTTATTATTAGGGGTTTTTATTAGACCAACTATAGATTTGCATTCATACGAGAGCAGGGTGAAAAATTCCTGAAAAATAAAACAGATGGCGCCACGATCGCAAATCTCATGTGACATTTGTGATGTACTATCTTTAACTAGAACGCATTAAAATTTTCAGACTGATATGTCATTCAGTTCTGTTTTGACACCCATCGAAAGCAAGCAACCTTGAAGATTTTTGAAAACATGGAAAAAAGTTAATTTCGCGTCTTAATTAAACATTATTTCTTGCGTGGAAAAAATATTACGCAAACCAAAGCATCGCTTGTTAAACATTATGGAGACTTAATATATTTATTTATTTAATACATTCCAAATTTTATGTTTGTTCTAAGTTTGTCGATTGTTAAAAATGTGCGAATCAATATATGTAATTCTTGTAGACAAAAATATAACATCTGAAATAGGTCAGAAAAATCTTTCATTTCATTTAATGAGACAGGTTCTGCTACAACCTCGGCGAGAACACGAACAAGCCGAGGAAACACGATCACGATACAACGGCTCGATGAAGAAAAATGCTTTTAATTACCGCGCTAAACGGAAAATAAAGAAGAAATATGTCATTGGCGAGTCGCCGGCTCCGGTGTGCTCCGGACACCGTAGTCTGCTCCGGACCTACCGCACAGACACCGGAAACAGATCGATCGAGGATTACAACTCGGCCGCAAAACGCTAAATTAATGATGTGCTGATAATAGACATTGTTATTGTCTCCTGATTATACAACTCTTCCTAAAAGATTATAAGCAAAGTTTTAAAATTTCTTTAGAAAATATATCCTAACGACGTTTTTTAAAATTAGTGTATATAAACAAAAATTTCTTGCTAATTTTATTTATTAATATTTTGTATTCGTAAATCGTAGTAGCCTATGGAGAAACAATAGTTTTGTTTTGTAGTTTAGGTTAAAACAAATGTCAATTAATATTTTTTTTACGATCGAGTAGAAAATAGATTTTTCTAACTGTCTGTTGAAAGCAGAAAGTTCATATTTACCGCTTGCTGAGCGTGTATCATTAGGCATATTCCATTTGCCATTTGGATCAGATCTAACTTACATTTACTGAACCAGATCACTTATTTATTTCTTTAAATTACTTCAGTGACTATTGCTAGTGTTGATTCTCATTTACTTTAAAGTAATTCATCCAAATATGTGCATAAGTTTGCTTAATTCAGTTTATTTAGTCACGTTGTATAATGACTGATTTAAATGAACCAAGTGGCAAAAGGAATACAGCTATTGTATCCATGGATATATGAAAACTATCGCCTGAATTTCCAAACAGAAAAATTGTCAAAAACTATTTCAAATTACTTTTAAGCGTTTCCAAATGGTCGTAGAAAAAAAATATTGTGTGCACCTCGAGCAGAAAGTGTTCTTGCCTGTCGCGTAAGCATATCGAGAAGTAGTCGGGGGCAACAACCATGCAAGACTATTTTCTGCAATAACTATTTTACTTTGGTGCAGATTATGTTATTTAATTGTATTTTATATAATAGTTAAGTTATTTAGATTAATTGTTTTTAACTTAAATAAAAATTTAGAAAGTTTTTGCAAATTTTTAATTTAATTTATCTTAGAAGAATAAACGGAGTTTGTGTTTCTCCTGATATGTATAAAACAAATAGCTTTAATTATGTAAGACACGCTTCCGTATCATATTCACACTGACGTAACTTCCGTCGTAACTATTTTACTATCAGCACCTGGTCTTTATACGTCATATGTGATAGTACTTTCATCGCAGCTTTGAGTGCTAAGATAGTTAAGCTTTAGAGTGCTATTTGTTAGATCACGAAGAAGTCATCTGCATTGTTAAATGGGACACGATAACGTTTGTGATAAAGCAGGTGGAATGGAGTTTATGTCGCCGCCATATTTAATTCAAAATATTTAACTTCAAATTCTAATAGTTAACAATTGCTACGTAGTCGCGAGCACGTATAGTATAATATAGAAGTCCTATTTTCATGAAACTTATAATTACCAAGTTTCATTAACAAATCTTATCTCGTTCATGAGATATTGCACACTCGGACACACATCCATCCATCCTTCCATCCTTCCATCCATCCACACATACATACACACACACAGAGACATCATTGAGAAAATTATCAAAATGGATTCAGTGGACCTCAAAACACGTATTTCCGCGAAAATCTCCTCAACGATTTTTCTCACGATCCCAATACTTCCTTATACTGTGTATAAGAAAGTAAAAACACTCATTTCGTGCACTTAATACAGAAAGAACTATTGCATCAACAGTAATTTTTTTAAGACATGTTGAAATGTTGAAAAATCGCAAAGGAAATTCGACCGAGGATTCGTTTGTATGTACGTCTCCCGAAATCCAATTTAATTTTGAAGTTCTTTAATTGAATCAGGTAATGATCTACTTTCCATACTAAAATGGTTCGGGAAAGCAGACACTGTCTTTTCAGTGTCAGGAGCATGTTATTTTTCATTAAATTAATCTTCGCCAAGTATGCATGCACCTTCGCATCATTCACATTCTCAATTCCACTCTTTATTATGTAAGTTAATTCCTGTTTGAAACTCAAACCAATTTCCTTCTTTGTTTCTTTCCTTTGGGGGAATTTCTCGCCTATTATGTTGGCTGCATTGTGTAGAGAAGTGCATGTAGTGCGCAGGCGCATGTTAGCTTGCAATTCACGAAGAAGGCGAGTAACAAAGTACCGGCGACGTTCATGGCTGTGTTTAACAAATAGTTCATAAATATCTAAACTAGACAACAAGGGAACAAAAGAGCAGCGCGAGCGACTGTTTCATTTAGCGAACGATTTGTTAACGACGAAACGTAAGACTTAGAGAGAGACTCCCACTTGCATGGTTTATGATTGCAAATGGTGCAGGGCGCGGGTAATATCGAAACAGGTTTCGTTTGTCGGACTAATGTTTGTTTATGAGAACGTGGTTGCTTGGTAACAACTGACGAGTGCATGTACGTTGCCTACTTTATATACAAGGACTGGAATATCACGTCAGTAAAAACGTTGCAAAATTTTGCCGCAAGAAGCGCTCTTTCCAGTGATTTTGGTGATTTTGACCAAGTCTCCTAATATAAAAATTTCAGTTGTTCCATTTACGAGGACAGGGTGAAAAGTCCCTGAAAAATGAAACAAGAAATGATTGATTTGGTCAAAACATATTTTATTTCTCAACATAATCTCTTTGTAGCTCGATACACTTCGTCCAACGTTTTTATAATTTTTTGATCCCTTCCAAATAATACGATTTTGGCAATCCTTCAAAATAGGCGTTTGTCTCAGCGATGACCTCATCGTTGGAGCCAAATCTCTTTCCGCCGAGCCATTTCTTCAAGTTTGGAAATAGATAAAAATCGCAGGGGGCCAAAATGTCCTTTTTATTGCGCTAGAACTTCGCCAAACACTCCTTTGAACTTGTCACACGGTTGCGCTTGTTGTCAACAGAGAGCAAATGCAGAACCCATCTGGCAGATAGCTTTCTCATATCCAAAAATGTATGCAAAATGTTCCGTACCCGTTCGGTTGAGATGCTCATAGCCTCAGCCAGCTCATGCACTTTAACTCGCCGTTCGTCCAATATCATACCATGGATTTTATCGACGATTTCTGGCGTTGTAACCTCAATTGGACGACCAGAACGTTCGGCGTCCTTTGTGGTCATACTACCACAACGAAAATCAGTAAACCACTTGTGAATCGTTCCAATCGATGGTGAGGAGTCCCCATAATGTTTAACAAGCGATGCTTTGGTTTGCGTAATGTTTTTTCCATGTTTAATCAAGACGCGAAATTAACTTTTTTCCATGTTTTCAAAAATCTTCAACGTTGCTTGCTTACGATGGGTGTCAAAACAGAACTGAATAACATATCAGTCTGAAAATTTTAATGCGTTCTAGTTAAAGATGGTACATCATAAATGTCACATGAGATTTGCGATTGTAGCGCCAATTGTTTTATTTTTCAGGGACTTTTCATCCTGCCCTCGTAATAGCTAAACTGCGGAATATTCCACTTGCCATATCAAATGTCAAAAATCACTCCCCATCACTTTTCTTACCAGTGATTCTGAAATAGTATATTCAAATACAAGATATAGAAGGCAACCTATTCTAGCATGAGGGTCTTTTCATCCTCAAAGATTTTAATCAAAGTGACGTTTTTATATGGAGTGAATAATTAGTATTGGTTAAATTTTCAATTATTTTGCATTATGATTAGTTAAAAACAGGTTAAAAAAATAGTAAATATAAACATAACGTTTGAAAATATATCCTTCGCTAAGAAAGCTCCAGAATCAGATTCAATAAATGAAGCCATTCAATACGAACACAACACCCATATAAATAACCCCACACAATTCCTGGTCCATCTCCTTTAATACCACTTCCTCTTCCGGTTTCTGATCGTGCGTATCCCTGGCGACCAGGCCGCCTCGATCTCAATGCGTGCAGCAATCAACGTGACCTACGAAACCCGCTATCGACGCTGGACAGCTGACGACGCCGTTGCGTCCTGGCCACCACGATGTAGCCTTAATCCGACACTGTAGTCTCTAACCTTCATTGGTAATGTCGGTGAGATACTACAGCCGACAGACCGGAAATCGAAATGTTTCTTTCGGTTCCTGAAGCTTGGTGGATTTTGAAATCTGAACCAGGATTATAGGATTCAGGGAACATTGTCATTGTAAATGTTAATATATTTCGATTCACAAGACGGGAATACCAAATGGAAGGATGTGGGAGACCTGCAAGGCTTTATAAATAAAGAATAAGGATTACAAAATATTTTACTTCGACAAAGTATATTCGTATTTTTTATGGACAATTTTTTGAAGCTAGCACAGTGGTAGAACCTGAGTTCGATTCCCACAGCTCACAGACTTAATTGGCGGTATCCTAATATTTCCCTTTATAATTTAGTTTGAATAATTATTAATTACCAATTTACTTTAATATGAGCTGGCTATCTCAGTGGTATGAAGTCGGCCTGTGGTTCCTGAGAACCCTGGTTCGATTCCCACAGGCGACAAACAATTTTCAAAATTTCAAAAACTACCCATGTGGCTCCTCCACCACTAATATCTTTGGGGGCCGTGATTTGATGACTGGTAACCGCACTTCACGCGCAAAAATATATCACTTACCGAGATCTGCTTCGGCAGAGTGCCACACCCAGTAATGGGTAGAAGGCGTGATGGTATATTTATTTACTTAGAAAATAATAATTTAAAAAATTATAATTTGAGATGTTTTGAGCATATGACAATGTCGAAAAAAAGTATAATAATTTCCACAGCCGATATAAAATTTTTACCACATTAAAACTACTCCTATGCCTTCCTCTCCACTAGCATCTTTAGGGGTCGTGATTTGTCGACTGGTAACCGCACTTCACGCGTAAAATATATTATTTACTAAGATCTGCTACGGCAGAGGGGCCAGTCTCAGTAATGCGTAGAAGGCGTGATGATAAATTTATTTACTTTATTTAAAATAATTTAGTAACCGCTTACAATAGTTACGTACCATGAACTGTAAGTGACAGTTTTTAGGTCAAGAATGTCGATTTCCTAAACAGTCGCACCCTAAAAAATTCAATTACAGGTCGCGGTTAGTAAACTATTTTTGCAATACTTGTAAAAATAGAAAAAAAAATAAAAATCAGTTTCAAAATTGACAGCTGTCAAATTGTTGTCAATATAAACAGGACCTTGAAATGTAATATTTACTTACTGACCACGGTGGATGGTAAGTAAATATTAAAGTCCTAATATAACCATGGAAACTACTGTGCAATAAAAGTTGCACTTACTCAGTGGCGTACCTAGAACTTTTGCTGCCCAGGGCGGTCTCCAATTTGCCGCCCTTTCTAAGTCAATCAAATGGTGGTTTTTATAAATAAATATATCATCACGACGCGTATTTCCGTGAAAATCTCGTCAACGATTTTTTTTACGATTACAATACTTCCTTATGTAAGAAAGTAAAAATGCCACCCCAAAATATGTGCCGCCCGGTGCGGACAGTACTCACCGCCCCCCCCCCCCAGGTACGCCACTGCACTTACTGTGTTTAAATTTTGTCATTAACAGGTAACTTACAGTACAAGTATTGTAAAAAATACTTTGATATTGAAGAAAACTTTTCTATTCTAAATAAAAGTAAGAAAATAGTTTTCGTAATAGTTTCTAACTAGTTCAATTTTAATTAAAAATCTCAAAGTGCTAAATTGTAAAGTTAGAATCTGTCAATTAAAAATTTAATTAGGGCAAAAAAAAACACGTTCCTGGAAAGTTTTCCTGACTCCGGTTCTGTGTACACAGCTGTGTTATTTTAAATCAAGTGTTCAGTCGCATTAGTTCAGTTAAAACACTAAAAGCCTTCTTCTTGTATCAAGAGAAAAAAAACACAACTTATAAAAACACAGAAACTGGTCGCCGTTAGCTTAGGCCATTTGGTAAAGGGTTTTGATAAATACACCAGACCGTATATGTGATTAGGGGATTTTTACTCCCTCAAATCTCAACAAATTCAATTAGATTCGCTTAGTTTTGTTTTCATCTCTTCATCTATATTTCAGCGTCTAATTTATAATTTGCAACAACTGAATGGAAATAAATTTTTAACATTTACTTCCAAGCTAACGGGTAACTCTTACTTTGAGGTTAAAGCGCAAAAGTTAATTAAAAAGTATTTCACATCAAAAAGAAATTAAAAGCATTAGCTTGCGGCAAGTAAATGTTCTACTTTTGAAAAATGTGCGTGGCTCATGAAAGAGTCAAATCTGTTTGTTTACAGTTCCTTGGTTACGAGAATAAAAACGAAATCTTAACAAAAGTAACATCACGGAGAGGATTAAACACTGCAAATTAACTTGCGGTACTCCTTCAAATAACAGCAGGAAAACACCGATAGAAATAACATCAAACTATATTTGATTATTTTTAAGAATTCTGCTTGGAGAAAATACAACATATTTGACTTTGTTTTCTGATTGATTAAAATCGCAAAGACGATATTTACTTGTACATTTCAACATTTGTTATTCATCGATATTTGACATCTGTTATTTGCTGTGATATTTCACATTATTTGAATAAAAAGATTGCTCCTCAATGATTGTCTTACAAATAATATTGTAAACGATTTCTTACCGCACTGTGCACGGCAAAAATCATACCGCCCTGAGTGTTACAAAATAGCTATTTACATAACAAGTGCGCGAAGACATACTTTGTGCGAATGGTGCAAATGACGTCTTCGTGCACGAGTTTTGTACAATGCTTTTTGTAACGAGCAATAATTATATAACTGATTCTGAGAAAAGTTATTAATTTTGAAGCGTGAATTTATATTTGCAGTTTAGTATGCCATGAATTAACATTTGTTATTTGAAAACAAAATGTTTATATTTTTCTCGTAAAGCTTGTTAAAATATGTCTGATTGATGGCGTTATAAGTTAGTGTGTCTATTTCTTTTATAAATTCCTTAAAATATGTGTATATAAATATAATTAGTGTTGTAAAAATTTGGAACCATAAAAATGGGTGTTTTTTCAATTACTTTGCACACTAGTGCACAAAATCAAACTTTCCATCGGTTTCCAAAGTAATGTAAACGTTATTTTGAATGCTGCGATTACAAAAAGATATTTTCAACACTCATTATGATATAAAGTGAATATTCTTAAAAATACTAGAAATAATTATTTTAAAATGTAACAGAATGTCAAGACGACAATAATCATTTTCCTTAACACTGCGAGTAAAACACTCATAGCAACGGGACTAAAATTCTTTACTCGCGTCATTATTGGCAACGATAAATAATAGCATGGCGCGGTAAAATTGATTTCGGTGACACAGAAATCGAATTTCTATCCCAGTCGTGTAATAGTATATTACATAATAAGTTAAGAAAGTGATATTTTACATGACGAAGCGCTGAGTCAAGTAAAAATACTTACCTGACGTACTATGTATACAATTTTTTTTTAAAACGTTTAATTTAATCAATATTTAATCATAAGTAATTTAAAATGTTTATTTTTTTTTTATTCGAATTGTATTGACAGTAGATTACGTATCCAAGGGTACAACAAAACAGTCATGTAAAATACAAAACAGTCATGTAAAATACAAAACAGTCAGGTAATAGAATATGACATAATAAGTCAGGAAAGTGACTCATGCGAATTAAAATTCAAGTAACCGCTTCGTCAAGTAAAAATACTTTCCTGACGTATTATGTATACTTTTTTTCTGAAACCGCTTCATTTAATTAATAATTAATCATAAATAATTAAAAATGTTTAAATAAAAAATAAATAAATATATCATCACACCTTTTACCCATTACTGGGTATGGCACTCTGCAATAGCAGATCTTGGTAAGTGATATATTTATGCACGGTTACCAGCCGTTAAATCATGGCCCTCAAAGATGTTAGTGGTGGGGGAGCCACAGGGGTAATTTTAAATTGGTGAAAATGTTTGACGGCTGTGGGGATCAAACCACGAACCATTACCCCATAAAAATGTTTAAATTTTTTTATATAAATTGTACTGACAGTAGACTACCTATCCAAGGTTGCAACAAAAATAACAGTTAGGTAAAATCTTTACCAGACTGTTTTGTACTTTACCAGACTGTTATTTTTGTTGTAGCCTTGGATACGTACTTCACTTAACTGATTTTGTAAAAACCTACTTTCCATACTAAAATTGGTGTAGAAAGTAGGAATTTTCTTATCGGTTTCAGAAAAAAAAAATTACCTGACTATTTTGTACTTTATCAGACTGTTATTTTTGTTGTAGCCTTGGATACGTACTTTACTTGATTGTTTTGGTAAAAATCTACTTTCCATACTAAAATCGGTCAGGAGAGTAAGCACTTTCTTGCTTGTTTCAGAAAAAAATAATAAATATCCCCTCACAAGAAATACCACTAGAAATATAATTTTATTAATAATGACAAAACTCTCTTCTATCTAATTAACTCTTCCTGGCTTTATGATCTCACCTTAGATGCCACCTTAAGTCACTAGATAATATTCCAGATACTTCGAATACCACCCCTCCCCTTGTCTTCCTGGTGTCATACCACCGCCAAATAACCGTCTGGCGAGAGAATTTATAGGGAGTCTCCATTCCGTATTCCGTAATGCAGTTTGTGCGATGCGGTGATGCTTAAGTTAATATTAATTAACGGTGTCTTGATTAAGCGTCTTGTATCCCTCCTACACGTGACCTTGAGAGGTCAGTGACCTCTATCGTGTTGTGGAATCATAAGTGGGAGCTAGCGTGTACAGGTAATTGACTGAATGCAAATTTTCTGGGGTTTAATCAAAATTGGGGTTATTTTTGTGCAGAGAATTATACGGGAAATATTATAATTTGTTTATGTTGCATTGAGTTTATTTAATATTTTATGATGCATAACAGGAACTTTATTTTTATTACAGTTACCTATAGTGGAATCCGAACCACTCAGACACAATCGTTTTTCTTATTCTTTTTCATTTAACTGTATTATTTCTGTATTATAATTATCTACCAGTTATACAGTTTGTTTAAAAATTTATTTTACATAATTTTAGAGAAAGTAGACGAGAGCAAAATAAGAACTTTTTGTTATATACCATAGGGTCAGTTATGTTTTAAAAAACTTGAAAACCCCTAGGTGAATATTTATGGTATATTTATGGGGTGGCTAGCTCAGTGGTATGAAGTCGGCCTGTGGATCCTGAGAACCCTGGTTCGATTCCCACAGGCGACAAACAATTCATAATTTCAAAAAAAGCTACCCCACTAACATCTTTGGAGGCCGTGATTTGACGACTGGTAATCGCAGTTCACGCGCAAAATATGTCACTTACCGAGATCTGTTTCGGCAGAGTGCCACACCCAGTAATGGGTAGAAGGCGTGATGATATATTTATTTATTTATTTATTTAATTCAACAAATCGTATATGTGGAAATTTATTTATTTTCTTTATTTTTCTATTGTTTTTAAAAAAATTGACCATTGTAAGTAGGGAATTATTTGATAAGTGTCAAAAATATGGCTTGGATTGTACTAGTTTTACAGCAAATAAAATTTTAAACAGAAATATCGACGATTGTATGATAAACAATTTTGTAATACTATTATTTATTTTAACTGCCTGTAAAAGATATTGTCTCCTAGTAATAATAATAATATAGATACTATAAACTAATTCTGTATCTGACCTTATATCTGCGCGGTGGTTTGCCCCATCCTTCCATGTGGGTCTCCAGGACAGCTTCAGCGCCATACCACTATGAAGTCACTTTTCAAATATCACACACTAACACTTTACATGAAATTGCAGTAATTTATCTCAAAAAATACACAAATTTGACAATATTTTCGGCACACAACACTAACAAAACGCGACATTTTAACAAGTTTCGTACGTAGACTGATGTAGAAAGTTGCTTACCTATTTGGACAAGTCCAATCATAGATTTCAATACTAGGTAAGAAACGATTTCATACGATTCTGTGCATAAAGATATACGAAGTGGTTTGAAACGGATATAAACTTTATTATTAAATAAATTAAATATAGTTTTCGGCTATTTTTCTGTACATTTGAATGTATATTCAAAACACGAGATTTGCGTGTATCATATCTAAATGCATTATTTATTTATTTGAACCAAGTTTAAAATGTAAACTTTTGGCAATCGAACAAGCTACCAAAATATTCTTCGCTAGTAATTGATCTGTTAATTTTAACGGCTAGATAAAAATGTCAATCAATAAAAATATATCTCTCAAATGCATGGTGGCTAGCTCAGTGATATGAAGTCGGCCTGTAGATCCTGAGAACCCTGGTTCGATTCCCACAGGCGACAACCAATTTTCATAATTTCAAAAGCTACCCCTGTGGCTCCTCCACCACTAACATCTTTGAGGGCCGCGATTTGACGACTGGTAACCGCACTTCACGTACAAAATATATCACTTACCGAGATCTGCTTCGGCAGAGTGCCACGCCTAGTAATGGGTAGAAGTTGTGATGATATATTTATTTTATTTATTTGTATATATATATATATATATATATTCAATACCGTCTGCTGCTATTAGTTAGAAATTTAAATTAATAAATAAATATTGTACAACTTTCATTTAAAAAATTTCAGATTATTTGACAGCTGAAAAATAATATTTCCCTATAAAATGCTTAGTATATTTTCCGTTGTTAAACATTTTTAAATTTCTTTAAAGGAAATTATTTCAAACAAAATTGATAGAAAGTTAAATTTGAGCACATCAGTCATATTTAAAATAAAACATCGCATACGAAGTGACATATTTTTCAATCTTTTTAAAAAAAATAATAAAATAAATAAATATATCTTCGCGCTTTCCACCCGTAACAGATCTCGGTAAGTAATATATATTCCGCGTGAAGTGCGATTACTAGCCGTCAAATCACGGCCTTCAAGGATATTAGTGGAGAGAGAGAGAGAGAGAGCCACAGGAGAAATTTTAATGTGGCGAAAATAGTTTGTTAACTGTTAGAAATTAAAAAATAATAATTACTTCATTGCCAATGTTACTTTTCTTTTTCATGAAATAATTATTTTACTGCAACTTCCACAAAATTACAATTATTTTTTGTTATAAAAAACAGCATACTCGGTTAACACATCACCATAGTATAATACAGTCCTCAATCTAACTAAATACGAGTGATACCCTCCCTCCTGCGTCAACACCCGCCCTCTTTCTCCACACGAGTTAGCGTGACCCGCAGGTCGACTTAGATCAGGTGTTATCACATCTCCACTCTGTCTCCATATATTACCGGGGGTGTCAGCCCACGACCCATAACTCACGTGATATGCTGGTGTTTTCTCTCTCACACAAACAAGCACAAGGAATTAGAGTGTCGGAATAGTTAGCTAAGAGTAAGATGGCGATAGAAAAGATTGTTCTGATTCTTCATAGCTTGATTGGATTTAAAAAATAAAATAAATAAATAAATATATCATCACGCCTTTTATTCATTACTGCGTGTGACACTCTGCCGAAGCAGATATATATTTATGCGCGTGAAGTGCGGTTACCTGCTGTCAAATCACGGCCCTCAAAAATGTTAGTGGAAAGGGAGCCACAAGGGTAATTTTAATGTGGTGCAAATGTTTGTCGGCTGTGGGAATTGAACCAGGGTTCTCAGGATCCACAGGTCGACTCGAAACCACTGAGCCATTACCCCATAGTCTTTAAAAAATAAAATAAATAAATAAATATATCATCACGCCTTTTACCCATTACTGTGTGTGACACTCTGTGGAAGCAGATATATATTTCTGCGCGTGAAGTGCGGTTACCTGCTGTCAAATCACGGCCCTAAAAAATGTTAGTGGAAAGGGAGCTACAAGGGTAATTTTAATGTGGTGCAAATATTTGTCGGCTGTGGGAATTGAACCAGGGTTCTCATGATCCACAGGTCGACTCGAAACCACTAAGCCATTACCCCATAGGATTTAAAAAATTAAATAAATAAATAAATAACTATATCATCACGTCTTTTACCCATCACTGGGTGTGGAATTCTGCCAAAGCAGATGACGGTAAGTGATATATTTATGCACGTAAAGTGTGGTTACCAGCTGCCTAATCACGGCCCTCAAAAATGTTAGTCGAAGAGGAGCCACAAGGGTAATTTTAATGTGGTGCAAATGTTTGTCGGCTGTGGGAATCCAACCAGGGTTCTCAGGTTCTACAGACCGACTCGATACCACTGAGCCACCTACCCCATGAGAAATGAACTAATATTAAATTTTGGATTTGTTAATGAACACCCACTTCTCTAACAATAAATTTAAAAATATAAGAAGGGAAAGGAAAAGAAGCTTCGCCCTTTCCCTTGTTTTTGACAAGTAAATTTCACACAATTGCAATTAAACACTCTATAGTCAGAACAATGTGGTAGGCCTGTGGATTCTCAGAACCCTGGTTCGATTCCCACAGCTGACAAATATTTTCACTACATAAAAAATTACCTCTGTGGATTCCCTACCACTAACATCTTTGGGGACCGTGACTTGACGGCTAGTAATGCACTTCAGAACAAAAAAACTAATTAAAAAGGTTTTTTAAAATCAAAATTCAGTGTAATAAGAAATGAATATAATAGTTACAATCAATAAAAATTCAGTCTTATGCAGAAAAGTATTTTGAATTCAATACATTTTTGTAACTTCTGATCACTTCAAAAGTCAGTAGAAAATGCGTAAAAAAATAAAGAAACAAATAAAAAGAATGAATTAATGCCAAAAAGATCAACCTCTTTAAAATAAGAAAGGAATGAAAAAGAAAACAAAATGTTACAATTAATTTCAAGCTACGAGTTTCCGAACAAAAGAAGTTATTTTTCATTTAAAATTTTACAGCTACAAGTGAAATACCTCATTAAAAGTGCTTTTGAAGAACAGCAAAGTACGCAAAGTAATTATTTTACAAAAAAGAGCTACGAATCGAACAAAAAGAAGTAGTTCTAACGTACATCATCCTGGATTACGTCCTTCAGATCTCTCTGAGAAAGCAATCAGTATTCAACACAGCTTAAATATTTATTATCCTATATGAGTACTTTCTGTTTCTAAATTATTTTTAATATTAATGTTTGAAATAAAATATGTAGAGAATTTAATTATCAGCACCTTTATTCAAGTATTTTTATCTAAAATAATTTTTGTTTTCAATCACTTGAGTATGACATTATTATTATTATTTATGGGGTGGTTAGCTCAGTGGTATGAAGTCGGCCTGTGGATCCTGAGAACCCTGATTCAATTCCCACAGGAGACAAACAATTTTCATAATTCCAAAACTACCCCTGTGGCTCCTCCACCACAATCATCTTTGGGGGCTGTGATTTGATGGCTGGTAACCGCACTTCACGAGCAAAATATATCATTTACCGAGATCTGCATCGGCAGAGTGCCACATTCAGTAATAGGTAGAAGGCGTGATTATATATTTATTTATTTATTTTTTATTTTGTGAAGTGTGGTTACCAGCCGTCAAATCACGGCCTCCAAAGATGTTAGTGGTGGGGGAGTCACAGGGGTAATTTTAATTTGGTGAACATTGTTTGTCGACTGTGGGAATCGAACCGGGGTTCTCAGGATTCACAGGCCAACTCGAAACCACTGAGCCATTACCCCATTAAATTAATAAACATAAATAAATAATTGTAATTGAGACAAACTATAGGTGTGGAACTTTTTTACCATTGGATGGCATGTGTAATGAAGGAATTTTTCGAGATAATATTTTCAACCCTACATTGACCTGACGATGAAGAAAAATATTCGAAATCATATAGTAATTCATAATTCGTAGAAATCGAATAGTTAACTTATGAAGTGAACAAGTTGTTTTTACAACTAAAACTAAATATAAAAAATGCCGCCCCAAAATATGTGCCGCCCGGTGCGCCAATTTAAAATTACCCCTATAGCTCCCCCACCACTAACAATATTCATTTTTATTTATTTTTTACATATAAACGAACAACAAATAAAAATACATGATATAAATATATTATTAATATAAAAATAATTTACCATGTCTGTATGTACGTTAATAATATGTCATTTCAAGAAATCTGTAATTTTAATCTATTACGTCCTGGTTTGTAATTAAAAACAGTGTCAGAAATCTGTTAATTCATAATTTTTAAAAATTTTATTTTGTTATAACACAGTTGGCAACATTGATGCATTTAAATGTATCGCAAACAAATCTTTCCCTTTGAATAACATTCAAAATAGCAACAAAATAGCCGAAAACTATATTTAATTTGTTTAATAATAAGGTTTATATTCGTTTCAACCTCTCCATACGTCTTTATGCACAGAATCGAATGAAACCGTTCCTTAGTATTGAAATCTGCGACAGAACTTGTTTAAGTAAGTAAGCGTTCTTCAACGTCTGTCTACGAACGAATATTGTTAAAATGTCGCATTTTGCTAGTGTTGTATGCTTAAAATATTGTGAAATTAGTGATATATTAGTGCAATTTAATGTAAAGTGTTTGTGTGTGATGTGTGTGATGTGACTTCATGGTGGTAAGGCGCTGAAGCTGTCCTGGGACCCAACATGGAAGGATGGGGCAAACCACTAGGCTATTATAAGGTTAGATACATAACTAGATTGCAGTGTTTCGTTGTTTATAGTTAGAGAGCTAGCGTGCAAAATGATGTCTCATTTATTCCAGTGACAGAAATGGATTTTTTAATAAATTATATCATGATAAACATGAAAAAATCTGGTGTGGGCACCACACGACTTTCTTATACACAGTATATTTAATATTTAGAATATATAATATTATTAAACATGTAATTTAGATTTTCAGTAATTCAGCATTTATCTGTTTGAAACATATAAAATATCAAATTTGTTTACGTATAATTTTTTAGTAATGTTGACTACTTTATGTCTAACTTTACTGATGAGACATATATAAGATAAATTGAGGTAAAGTTGCCAAATTAGTTGACCATTTTAATCATGTATTTGTTTTTCCAAAAAAGACATAGATAACTAGATAAAGCGAAAATTAAAATATATGTTTTTTGTTTCTATTGCTACTATGATTATTGAAATATATTATTAAATATAAAAATTAGTTTTTCTCAAAATTAGACGCATATACAGAAAAATTGCAAATAACATTTTATGTTTCAAATATTTTTACCAACATCTTTTATTTGAAACTTTTTTCGTAACTGATTCCATTTTTGAAATAAATGGAATTTATTGTTTTGTGTGTCCAGTAAACTTCCTCTTCCGGTTTTTCAATTTCATTCAAAATCAACTCAGCTTTTCGTATTTTCATAAAACTTATAATTACCAAGTTTTGTTAACAAATCTTCTCTCGTTCATGAGATATTGCACATACGGACACACATCCATACTGCGTATAAGAAAGTAAAAAAGAAAAATAGATTTGGGAACGGGTGGCAACTATAGATGACGTCGATGTGAATGTGCCGATTTTAAGGGTGGTTGTTGACATATTTTTTACAGGCTAATTTTTAGTTTAAATTATAGACTTTGGTATAATTAAGTAATAAAAATGATAGACAGAAGTTTTGGCTGATGACGCATGCGCGACAAAACCGGTCAAAATAAGCAATTTTTATAGTGTGACATATTACTACTTGTTCACGACGAATACATGACAAAAAAATTATTGACAGAAATTATTGCTACTTGCTCGTTGGTGACAGAAGCTTTGAAAGTGGACTGGTGTAGCGATCAACACCATCATACGGCCGAGCAATAGTATAAATTATTTATTTATTAATATATATTATATTACAAATATTGTGAATATAGAATAAAATAAAATCATATTTAATATATTTTGTGAAATGAACTGATAATTAAAATAGGTCAAAACTGTTAATAATACCATAATAATTTCTTTGTTTATATTTACAAATTAATTGAAATTAAATAAAAATCATTTGTAATCAATAACAAATATATATTTGTATCACAACAGCTATTGCAATGTTTATCGAATTGAATATATTCAAATTACTTCGAATTCAATTCTGTTTTAATAGTTTTATTTCCGAAACGTCATTGTTTTTTATTAGTTCACGGATCCGAATATTTTATTCGTTTCAATAAATATTTTTTGCAGATTTCTGACAAATTTTAACTTATTGGGAAAACAACTAATTTATTCAAAGCCTGCAGCAAATGTGTAAATATGTGCATATATTTATTTATACGCTCTATTTTCTTATTTTAATGTTTTTTTGTTAAATTGAACAGATAGTCATGTAAAATACGTATCCGAGGTTACAACAAAAATAGCAGTCTGGTAAAGTACCTACAAAACAATCTAGTAATGACTTTATCTGACTGTTTTGTATTTTACCTGGCTTTTTACTCGTATGGTAACCTTGGCTACGTAGTTCGCTATCAATAAAATTCATATAAACAAAATTTACTATTTTGAATTATTTATGATTAATTATTGATTAAATTAAATGATTTATGGTCAGTTTTTCAATCACTGATTAATATTAATCAAGATTAAATAATAATGGTAACTATGGTTTCCATTATTATTTAATCATGATTAACACTAATCGATTGTAAACCAGCGATTGAAAAACTAGCCTTTAGTATACATACTTATTATATCCTGGTTTGGATGGTATATCGAATGAGATGTTGAAGTATGGAGGCGAGAGATTATTTGACTGGTTAATTTATTTGTTTAGATTTTGTTTAAAACGGTGTGTGGCTCCTGATGATTGGAAATGTGCTATCATTTGTCCTTTATTTAAAGGTAAAGGTAGTTCGAGTGAATGTACTAATTTTCGTGCGATAAGTTTGCTGAGTGTGGTAGGGAAGTTGTACGGGAAGATTCTTATTCATAAGGTACGAACCTTAACAATCTCCAAGTTAAGTGATATGCAAGGTGGTTTTTTGCCTGAGAGAGGATGTGTGGATCAATTGTTTTCTCTTCGTATGATTGTTGAAAAGTCACTTGCTAAGAACAAGAAGGTGTTCTGTGGCTTTCTCGATCTTAAAAAAGCATATGATAGTGTTCATCGTGAGACATTATGGAATGTACTGTTACAGTACGGTATAAATGGTAATTTGTTGGGGGCAATTCGTGCGCTGTACGAAGGTAGTGAGGCTGCGGTGAGAGTTAATGGTAGATTGAGTGATTGGTTTTGTATAGACATTGGCGTGAAACAAGGTTGTGGGATGTCTCCGTGGCTCTTTAATTTGTACATGGATGTATTGTTACGAACGGCGTTGAATGGGGTGGATGGTGTACATATTGGTGGTAGTGTTGTGCCTGCGTTAGCGTATGCGGATGATGTGGTTGTTATGGGTGAATCTGAAGAGCAATTGAGACGAATGATTCTAAATATAAATGAAGTAGGAAAAGATTTAAATTTGTTATTAAATGTCGATAAATGTAAAGTGTTAGTGTTTGAAAAGAGCGATTTGGTGACTGATTGTAATGTTTCGGTGAATGGTGTGAGATTGGGTCAAGTGAATGAGTTTTTATATTTGGGTAGTATGTTTTCAAGGGATGGACGTATTGATTGTGAGATTGAAAGAAGAGTATCTGCGGGACGCAAGGTATTGGGTGCTCTGGGAACCTTTGCTCGAAATGTGAATGTATCCAGAGATGCTCGATTGAGTGTGTATAATGGTGTTTTAGTGCCTACATTGATGTATGGTAGTGATTGTTGGGTGTGGATGAAGAAACATGAACGTCGTATAACTGCTGTGGAAATGAGGTATTTGCGGGGTGTGTGTGGTTATACTAGAAGAGATCGTGTCCGGAATACTTTGGTGTATGATGAGTGTGAAATTGAGAAGAATGTAGTTAGAAAAGTAGGTATGAGTCAGTTGAGATGGTTTGGGCATGTTGAACGTATGTCGAATGAGAGATTAGTGAAACAGGTATATGTTGGTGAAATTGAGGGTGAAAGATTGCGTGGGCGACCTATGAATAAATGGATGAATATGATAGAAGGATTGTTGCGTGAACGAAAGTTTCCGAGTACGAGGAACAAACGTGCTTGTATGAAAGGAATTATGAATGTGGATGAAGCAAAAGTGGTGTGTCAGGATAGGAACGTTTGGCGAAGATTAATTGCGGAATGAATCTGATGATTTCAGAAAAGCGCAGGGTTTTAGATTTTAGTTTAGTAATTTCATTAGAGTGTTTACCTGTAATTGTGTGAAATTCACTTTCAAAAACAAGCGCAGGGACGATACTCCCTTTGTTTCTTATCTTTTTTATTCTTTTCTGATCTTACATTGAGTGTTTAACTGCAATTGTGTGGAATTTACTTCCAAAAACAAGCGTAGAGCGACACTCCCTTCCTTTCTTATCTTTTAATTCGTTTTCAGTTATTACGTAGTGTTTAACTGCAATTGTGTGAAATTCATTTTCAAAAACAAGCGCAGGGCGACGCTCCCTCCCTTTCTTATCTTTTTGTTTCATTTTCAGATACTGCATTGTATGGTCTTTTCTTTCATATATAAGTGCAGACTATCGCTTTCATCTTTTCTAATCTTGTAGATTCGTTGTTAGTTTCGTTATTAGATTCGTTGTTAGGAGTAAACGTGAGTAATTTAAGATTTTTTTTTTTTTTTTTTTTTTTTTTTTTTTTTTTTTTTTTTTTATGCATTCGTTATGTACGTTGAAGAAAGAAAATGAATGGTAAGTGAAAAGGAATGATGTGATTGAAGGTTTGTTGTGTGATAATAATTTCGTGTGTAATAAATGAATGAGTTTATATGGAGTGATCTATGAAAGTGGTTGAAGTGAGGGTGGTGTGTTTGGATGAAAATGTTTGACGATGACTGGTTGTTTGATGAGTGTGATGAGTGAATGTTTTATGAGTGATTTTAGGGTTCGTGCTACCCCATTTGTTGGGATATAGCGTGAAGATATGTATGTATGTATGTATGTACTTATTATATAATATACTAATATTGTGTAAAATATGAAATGGCGGAACATTTGAAAAAATCTACTCTTCCAGAGGTTATATTTAAAAAATTAAGCAATATATGAAAATTCGCTTAACGGCATTGGATTCCTCGGGTCCAAATTGACTTGTACATATTTTTTCAGAATTTTTTTAATTTTTTATATTTTGACCAAAATTTTCGATATACATAAATTTCTAAGGCCAATATCTTCCAAATTAAAAGAGATACGAACTCAAGGATGTCACCATTGGATTCCGCGCGTCGAAATACGTATGTATGTAAATTTTTAGTATAATATTCGGATGAGGAAAATTTTTAGAGCAATAAGTCTGAAAATGGCTTAAAATCGAAAAATTCTTAAGGGGTACCCCTTAAGAAATTTTCAAAAAATCAAAATCGCTGAAAATATGTTTATAAGTCAATTTAAACACGAGAAATTCAATGCCGTTGAGCGCATTTTTATATCTTGTTTAGTTTTTGAGATATAGTCCCCGGAAAAGTAAAATTTTGCTCAAAATTTATCTCGTTTTGACTATTTTCCGCTAACTGCCCTATATATCAAAAACTAGCCTAGATACGGGCTCGAAAAATGTACCATTGTATTCCTCATAATTTTCTACATAAATATACATTTTTGTATTCATATAAATTGAGGATTAACTTTTTTTATTGCAATTTGAACATTGTCAAATGTTCAAATTTAAGACTTGTCAAATAATTGCGTAAAAATACACTAGGTGCGCTACTGCATCATTTCAGCCCCTCAAGACACTCTATAGATTCAACATATTTACAAAATTAAATATAATTGTATTAAAGAAATTGATACTCGAAAGGGTAAAAGAAATGTTAAAGATAAAGAAGAATTACAGAAAAAAAATTGGGATACCACCAATAGCTGTCCATAGCTAACTATTTTTAAAGCTTAGTTACAACTACTGTTTTTTTTCTTGTAACCCTTGACACGTAGTGTGCTGTCAACGCAATTCATATAAAAAAAATTAAATATTTTGAGTAATTTAAGATAAATTATTGATTAAATTAAACAGTTTCAGAAAAAATAGTATACATAATACGTCAGGAAAATATTTTTAATTGACTCAGCGGATTAAAATAATTCGCTTCGTTAACTAAAACATCACTTTCCAGACTTATTATGTAATGTACTATTTTACAATACCCGTATTGTAAGTTACCCATTAATGACAAAATTTAAACACAGTACGTGGAACTTTTATTGCACTGTGATTTCCATAGTTACATCAGTACTTTAATATTTACTTACCATTCCCGTGGTCAGTAAGTAAATATAATAGATCAAGGTCCTGTTTATTTTGACAACAATTTGACAGCTGTTAATTTTGAAATCTATTTTTCTTTTCCTTCTATTTGTGCAAGTATTGTAAAAAATAGATTACTAACCTCGAACTGTAATGACATGTTAGATCGTGAATGTTTAGGAAATCTCGATCCTATGGGCCTCGATATCCCAAACTATATTCTTGACCTAAAAACTGACACTTACAATTCATGGTACGTAATATACTATTACAAGTTAGTAACGATAAAAATTCATTTACCTCATTCCCAAACAGTGTGAAATGTCGTTTACAAATAAATAACAAATAAACTAATTTTTACTCATTATAATTATTATAGGATAGCTAGCTCAGTGGTGAATCCTGAGAACCCTGGATCGATTCCCATTGGCGACAAACAATTTTCATAATTTCAAAAACTACCCCTGTGGCTCCTCCACCACTAACATCTTTAGGGACCGTGATTTGACGACTGGTAACCGCACTTCACGCGCAAAAATATATCACTTACCGAGATCTGCTTCGGCAGAGTGCCACACCCAGTAATGGGTAGAAAGCGTGATGATATATTTATTTATTTTTTATTTATAATTACCCTTGTAGCTTTGGGGGCTGTGATTTAAAGGTGCGTCACGTGAAAAATATATCATTTATCGAGATCTACTACGGCTAGTAATGGATAGAAAGCATGATAATATATTTATTTATTTTTATTGATTTCTTCCAAAAATAAGTTCAGATCAAAGAGCAACCGTTTAAGGGCGGAAATATGAAGTAATGTGACTTTATTCCAGGGTCTTTCCTAGGGCGTGTAAACATTTGAAAGCCATTCATTTCGATGATTAACGAGTACGAGAATAAATATTAACTTGGCGGTCAAATGCTACGAAACAATGTTTCATATTTAGATTGCTGTTATGATAACTTTACTATGATGTGTATTTGAATGGCCGGTGTATTTTTGCTTGTGTGATGTGAACGATGAATGTGAAAATATTTTATTTATTTAGTTAAAAGCAAATTTATGCCATCGAAATTGAATGTGTGTTTTGAGAAAAGGTTATTTGATTTGTACGCGTGGTTTCATCAATATTATTTGGGGTAAAAATAACTTTTAATTAATTGAATTTCGAATAAATATATAAGGGATTTGTAACTTTGTGAATGAATGATTTAATGAATGAATACATGAATGGATGAATAATGAAATCAACATATATTTCATTTTATTGGAAATATTTATTTTTAAATGGGATAGCTAGCTGAGTAGTATCAAGTCGGCCTGAGGATCTTGAGAATCCTGGTTCGATTTCCTCAGGCAACAAATAATTTTCACCATTTTCAAACTACCCTTGTGGCTCCCTCACTACTAACATCTGTGGGGCCATGATTTTACGGCTGGTAACCGCACTTCACGCGCAAAATATATCAATTACCTAGGTCTGCTTTAGCAGAGTGCCACGCCCAGTAATGGGCAGAAGGCGTGATGATATATTTATATTTTTATTTTATATTTATTTTTAAATTTACATTAATGTAAAGAATATATAAATAAAATCAATTTGTATTGCAAATATATTTATTTTTTACTCAAATATGTAAACCGTTTATTCACTTTGAAAATTAATTTTTACAAGCTACAAATTTTTTACAGGTCAGCTGTCAATTTTACAAGTTAGTAAACAATGCTCATTGCCACAGTAACTTATGATATATCATTTGAAAAAGTTTGTAACTGCCGGGAATTAATTATAATTTTTAATTTTGTTTATAAATGAATAACAACAAATAAAATATTGTACAATACACGCAAAGTAACTGTTTTTACTGCCTCAAGGTGATGATAGGATCACCTCATCGGCTCACTAGTCAATTTCTCCCTTTAGCAATAAAAACTCTTTTACCGTAAAATAATATAATGGAGTGGCTAACTCAGTGGTATGAAGTCGGCCTGTGGATCCTGAGAATCCTGGCTATTAAGGTAAATTTCACCTTAGGAAACAGATAGAAGTCGCACGGTGCAAGATATGGCGAATAAGGCAGATGGTCCAACACTAGGATGCTGTACTTGGCTAGAAATCTCTTGACAGACATTGCGGAATGAGCCAGCGCATTGTTTTGATGGAGAAATCATGACTTGTCCTTCCACAATTCGGGTACTTTTTTCAATAAATTATAAGTTTCAGTAGCAGTTTTGCCAAGTTTCATGTGAAATTTCACAACAATTCGTTGCTCTAAAGTTGCACTTAACATTTTTTCGGCGAAACAAAAAAAACAACTCTAATTAGAACGAATGCTACGGCTATACGGATTTGTTTACAGAAGCGAGAGGTACTGCATTCGAAAGAGAAAGCTTCACGATAAAAAAGCTGACGGTCGCTGGTGTTTGGCGCATACGTACTTCGTCTGTAGCAGCATCAGTCTCGTTATTTAACAGCCACATCTCGTATATAAGACCTTCTAATAAAGTTCCTAATAAATTTACTCGTCTATCAAACAAATAATAGCACTTCAAAAAATTACACTCAATATAATTCTCATATGGGGTGGCTAGCTTAGTGGTATGAAGTCGGCCTGTGAATCCTGAGAACCCTGGTTCGATTCCCACAAGCGACAAACAATTTTCATAATTTCCAAAACTACCCCTGTGGCTCCTCCACCATTTACATCTTTGGGAGCCGCGATTTGACGACTGGTAACCGCACTTCACGCGCAAAATATATCACTTACCGAGATCTGCTTCGGCAGAGTGCCACACCCAGTAATGGGTAGAAGGCGTGATGATATATTTATTTTATTTATTTTTTATAATTCTCATTATTTTAACTTCGATTTCGATGCGATATTTTTATTGTTCGATAGATAATTCCATTGGGAACTTTCTGCTAAAGGTCTTAAATGTACGTCAGATTATTTGATATTAATAAATTTATAATTAGTTTATAAAATTTCTTCTACCATTGTTCGATAAATCACACGAACATTTTATTATTCCATATTCGAATGTAGAACATCCGGCGAAAAATTAAAAAGACCCCATGGGAGCAAAACATTGGAAACGCAGAGATTTATTCCACATATAATCTAAAACTGCTATTATTCATATTGAACAATTTCAGTTCTTCCGGCTGTTATATTAACACAGTGATGTATGGATGGTATAAATTCTATCCTATTCGGCTATAAAATAAAGATACTCGAGCAAGCGCGGCATAACAGATGAAGGAGTTTAATATTCCGCGTGATTAGTGTTTCTCTAGCAAGAGAAATGGCGTACGTTTGCTAAGATACAACTCTTTGTGAGGAAAACTTACTAGCAAATAAATGTACGCTATTTGAAATTATGGCGATTTAACACGACAAACAAAATTAGTTTTGTTTTCTTGATTTAAAAATTATCAACTTACAATTTGTACTATAATAGTTATTTACAATATAAGTAGTATTAGAGCATTATTAAGATACGCGTGTAATCACAACAAGTGTCTTAATGTACTATCATATATATATATATATATATATATATATATATATATATATATATATATATATATATATATATATATATATATATATATATATATATATATATATATTATACAACATTTAATTTAATGGGGTGGCTAGCTCAGTGGTATGAAGTCGGTCTGTGGATCCTGAGAACTCTGGTTCGATTCCCACGGGCGACAAACAATTTTCATAACTTCAAAAACTACCCCTGTGGCTCCTCCACCACTAACATTTTTGGGGGCCATGATTTGACGACTGTTAACCGCACTTCACGCTCAAAATATATCACTTACCGAGATCTGCTTCGGTAGAGTGCCACATCCAGTAATGAGTAAAAGGCGTGATGATATATTATTTATTTATTTATTTTAGATATTTTTAAAATCTTTTATGGAATTTTAGTGCTGTTTACATTAAAGAAAAATTGTGTAAAATTGCTTTGATGTACCTAAATGTTTAATACCAATATGTTAACTTTTAATTCTTCTTTCTTTTCCAAATATACCACTATTTTTATCGTGTATCTAACAATATTTTCTTTTTTTCAGGTAAGTTCCTCAACCATAATCTCTTCTCAGAAATGCAGCCCAAATTTCAAAGGTTTGTGTACTTAATCGACATTAATCTGGACATGTAAAACACTTTCCATAATTTAATTACGTATTGATATTATTAAATTAGTTTTTGTATAATACAAGCCTCCTGGAAAACATTTGAGGGTTGAATGAAAGGTGTCACCCTTCTAGCGTTATAAACACTATTAATTTGAGTTCTCTTTGACGATGATGAATAAAGAAGACTTAAGACTTATCCCCCTTTCATGAGTAGAATGAAATATCGATTGGATACTTAAGAAGTACGTACTTCAAATGCTTCAATTGTTTTTGTTTTGTTATATTAAAATAACAGTCTGCGAAGTAGAAACACTTTAGTTCTTTTGATTGGATGAAAATCAATACTTTTATTCTATTTTGGCATTATGAACTTGTTTATGTATAACCGGGCTGAAATTCATGTGTTTTAGCTATGAAAAGCGGTCTTAAACACATTTTATGATTATTGTGAATACTTAATTTTGGGTCCCTGTTTTAATCTGTTTAAATTTAAAATTAAATATTCTTTTATTTATGTTCGATTTAAGTGTGGCCACCATTGTTATCTCGAGAACTATAAGAGATACGAGATTGGTTAAATTAGCAAAGAACCACTTTTTTACAACACTCTAACAATGAGCAAAAAAATATTTATTTCGACCAGTGGTTCTCAAAATACAGGACACAACTTTCTTATTTTAAATGGGAACATATATTATTTTAGGATATTCGATAGAGTATTTTTTTCTGAATTCAACTATATAAACATAACTGAGGAGAATGCATGTTATAGTATATTACATAACAAGCATCGAAAGTGTAAGATAACGTGCGAGTTGTACAAATTGAAAACGAGGCGCGCAGCGCCGAGTGATTTTAGTACACGAGCACAATTATCACACTTTAGAGCGAGTTATGTACACTATTTTTCAGACGACCCCAAAATATTTCTAAAAAAAGTTTACAAGAGCAATGTTGTTGCACTTTGCCAGCTGATGGGTTTTTGTAGGTAAGCGTTGACGTTTGAGGTTAGGTATTGTGATACCAACTGTACTAACTGTAATGTCAAAATATTAAATAATGCTAAAATATTAGTAAATAAGTAATTATTAATTTAAAAAAATAAGATTTATCTGTGCAAGTGTGTTGAAAAATCTGCCAAAACTTCGATTTAAATAATAATACAAATTCTTTTCATTTATTTAATTATTTTCTTTCGTCGTAACGCCATCTGTTGTCAATCAGTGGAATTTCACCTGATATGTTACAAGTGTGCGTTATACTAACAGACGAGGTGTATGTTATTTTCAACTTTCCGTAGTAGTTTATGATGTTGTTATGGTTACTTTCATAAGTGGTCGTCTGAAACATCTATTTGTATTTTATTTATATCTGGCTGAAACAAGAGTGCTTCGGATAGAAAATAATTGAATTTATTGTTCTGTTCATTGTTTCTTGCTAAATGTTATTAATTTAAATATTATTGTAGTTACACCATTTGCTAGATTTATTTATTTTTCAATTATTTTCTATCTAGTTATATTTTTTGATGACGTCAGTCGATGTTTATAACGTTTTCAGTATACCATAATACCCTCGTAGAATATTCTATTTTATTATGCCCTTAATATATAGATACCTATTAAGATTCAAATACATAGTACAAATAGTTAAAATTTAATCAAATGTCACGAGATATTAAATTTAATGTATCTTTAATTAAAATGAATTCGAAGAAATGCAGGTTTGTCAGCATAAAATTTAATGAAAAATATTGAACCTACGCTTTTCTATTTATATAGATATAAAAGCACAGAACCTGACTTTATAATAATCTAGGAGCTTCACTTAATTTGCTTCTTAATTCGATTTCTTCCGAGAAACCAGTAAAAGTACATTTAATACAAGAGCACGTCGAAGCACAGTTGCTGCAGATTCCATTCATTCGATCTTAATACTCTTTTTTTTCTCCTTTTCATCCTCTACCCCAGGATACCACGCAGAAATACCTCTAAATTGGAAACAGCTTCATTCAAGATACATAATTAAAATCTGTTTTTCACATCGCATCGAACATTATACAATACATAAATTTAAATTAATTTAACTGAAATTTCAATCATTCGGAGATGCTGCACGGCAGCTTAAATTCGGCAGGAAGAGATTATAATTTTATTCCTGGAATTATATTCAAAATTATAATTGTGTTACAGAAATAAAGGATGTCCAGTGAATATTCTGCAATGGGCGATTAACATTGGAAATGAGTTTTCCACTACCATTGCTTTCTTGATTACTTTTATGGGAAAGGTTTCAAGGAAAATTAAATTCGGTATCTAAATCTAGTAATATATTACAGCTAAAATTAATTTTAAAAGTTGCGATGAACTAGTATTGTTTATATAGTTAGTCATGGAACAAATGCAAACAAATGTATAATGTTTAATTATCATACGAGCTGTGGCTATTAAATAACGAGACTGACGCTGCTATAGACGAAGTACGCATGCGGCAAATACCAGCGACCATCAGCTTTTTAGCGTAAAGCTGTCTCTTTCGAATGCAGTCCCGTCGCTTCTGTAAACAAATCCGTATAGCCGTAGCATTCGTTCTAATTAGAGTTGTCTTTTGTTTCGTCGAAAAAAATGTTAAGTGCAACATTAGAGCAACGAATTGTTGTGAAATTTCACATGAAACGTGGCAAAACTGCTACTGAAACTTATAATTTATTGAAAAAAGTACTCGAATTGTGGAAGGACAAGTCATGCTTTCTCCATCAAAACAATGCGCAGGCTCATTCCGCAATGGCTATCAAGAGATTTCTAGCCAAGTACAGCATCCCAGTGTTGGACCATCCGTCTTATTCGCCAGAACTTCCACCGTGCGACTTCTCTGTTTCCTAAGGTGAAATAGCAACAAGATTTGAGCTTTGGAAGAGAAATCAGCACGCGTTCTGAAGGAGCTGACTGAAGAAGACTTCCAGCACTGTTTCGAACAATGGAAGATTCGCATGGAGCGTTGTAGGGATAGAGGAGGGGTGTATATTGAAAGTGATAATAAGCAAATAGGTAGAAGGACTATTTGCGCAGTTTCGTAACCGTGGACGAAACATGGATTCATCACAACACACCAGAGACCTAAGAACAGTCAAACCAGTGGACTTGTCCTGGCGAATCGCCTATTTTGAAGGATTGCCAAAATCGTACTATTTGGAAGGGATCGAAAAATTAGAAAAACGTTGGACGAAATGTATCGAGCTTCAAGGAGATTATGTTGAGAAATAAAATATGTTTCGACCAAATAAATCATTTCTTGTTTCATTTTTCAGGGACTTTTCAACCTGCCCTAGTATTTACATAAAAAATACAAATTAGAAATATCTTACATTTATATGATTTCTTTTCGATCCTCTTATCGCCTTTTATTATTGTACATTACCTGCTAGTACAGCACTATCACAAGAATAAAAATACAGATAAAATCCTAGTAAAAATAACATCTTCCAGACAGTCCAGTAATGATACCTTATCAAATACCTCCTCCGCCCAAGAAGATTACAAAGAGTTGGTCCAAGTAAAAAAGAAAAATATCCCAACATTAACGTCGCTCACTATGTCCTCCTAGCCATTGTTCGTGCCTCAAACGATACAGAGGGACATTCATAGGCGGAGAAGAGGGGTATTGCTCGTCTTTGTGTCATGGACGCAACAATGTATTCAATTATTTTCTTTGTATGCAGAAATTTCTCTAAAGAGAAGTAGCGCCGGCGTGTTTTGACGTACGTCGCTGTTTTTCTTGGAGATGAGGAAAGAAATTGTTTGGAGTTTCTCCAAGACGCGCGATTGTACCCTCCGCACCCCGCTAGCCAACAAGGGTAAAATATTGCGCGCGTTTTTGCGCTCTGTAACGCGAGGTATTCGTTGGGTTGAGTTTGAGTTTAACCGTGAAGGATTACCACTGCATGCGGTTACTCCTGGTTGACAATGTATGTCTTGTGGGATTTATCTACTACAAGCAATTTGAAAATGGGATGCAAGTTGTGGATGAGCGGCTATTATGGTTAGTACCATCGTTTAACCTGCTGCTAATATTTAAAATGATTTTTTTTGTAAAGAATTCTTTGTGGCGATTTCTTTGTTATTACGTAACTATTATTGCCTTGGTTACGTATGGAAAGTAGATGAATGCAGACCAAGTGCATTTCTGTAAGCAAAGAAACACTAGTGCGGAAAATGCATCGTTACGTAACTGTCAAAAGAAAGTTGTTTTGAGAGCGATTTAAATTTCGCGCCGGGCGCGGAATTCATATTTTGGCCACAGACGCTTATGGAAGAAAAATATACGGTGAACCAGTGCTAGTAAATATGCAGTAGTATATTTTTACATTTATCAACATAACCTTAAATTGCAGTATATCTAATCTGTAGACAACTAATAAAAAGAACCGAACAAAATAAAATATATCGATAAATGGTTTTATTTAAAGAGTAAGTGAAATACATAATATTTATTGTTTGTGTATAATATTAACACAGTTGTTACAGTTGTTAATATAGACATAATGTAAAGTGGAAACTTTTGTACTGTCTGAAGAAACATTGATTTCTTCCGTACCTGTTCATATTATTAATAGTAATATTATTGGGAACAATTTCGGAGGCTTTAGAAGTACCTGCAGCAGGTTGATTGTTATTGTTGAAAATAGATGCAACATAGCATGATCCGGAGCTTCAATTATCTTTGGAGGTGTTTATCATAAAGAAGAATCACTGTAGTATTTCAATCTAGACGATTTTGCAGAAATTGTCTTGAAATTAGTGAAATATTTTTAAATAACGTTGAACAATGTGCAAGCAATCAACAAACAAACCATAGCAACGCCGTAAAACATCGTTCTCGTGTAATATCATTAGAATTATATAAATTTTGATAATATTTTAGTGATTTACTAAATTGCACAGTTGTAGGAAAAATGTTGTTTATAACACGTGCCGAAAAAGGTTACGTGCTCGTGAAGATTTTCGCACAAGCCTTTTTCGACACTTGTTGTAAAAATAACTATTTAAAAATCATTATCATGATTGGTAAAGTAATTTTCAGTCGTCATGTGCCATTAAATAACAAATGGGATATTACGTACCACGAACTGTATTGTGCAGAGAAACAAAACTAAAACTAAAAATATTATGATTGCAGAGATAGAATTCTTTCCAATAAATTGGCTCCAATTCATTCCTAATTCTCCAGCAATTCGGGTTAGGTCAATAAATCTCATATATAAATATATCTGCAGCGTGACAAGCAATATACGTACAAGCATCGGTATTTAAAACACCCGTTACCCAGAGTCCAAGTTCATTACCTTGTCGGGAAGGCGAGCGCCGCGACGTCGGAGAATTGATGTGCGACGTGATCGCCGGAGTCTTCGCTCGGAAGAATCAGCTCTAGATTTACGGCGTCCGCAATAAATAAAACGGATTTATATATTACCGGGGCTGTTTCGGTTGTTCGCGACGGTATGCAAAGATCGTCTGCACCGAACTTAATATAAAGTTTGGAAAAGTTGTATGTCGTGTCTGTTTTGTCGATTTGGAGGGGATTTTAGACTTACCTTCCTACATTGTCCCTTCTTACTCTCTAGATGGCTTCTTTTACCAAGAGTTGTATTTACCATTTTTAAAATAACCATACAAAAATTCAATTCTTACAGCAAATATTCGAAAGTATCACAAGTCCCATTAAATGGTAAAGCACATCGCTTCATACTCATTAATTTATACATGATTAAATTTAATAACCTCGGTTCGATTCCCACAGCCGACAAACAATTTTTACCACATTAAAATTACCCTTGTGGCTGTCCCTCAAAGAACATCTTTAGGGATTTCACGGCTGGTAATCGCACTTCACGTGCATAAATATATCACTTACCGAGATCTGCTCTGGCAGAATGCCACATCCATTAATCGGTAAAAGGCGTGATGATGTATTTATTTATGTATTTGATTAAACTTATTGTAAAACATCATTTCAAACTTTATGTTTTAAAAATGGGCGAAGTGATACTGATACTGGTAATTTATAATCAAATTTTGGCAATCCTTCAAAATAGGCGTTCGTCTCAGCGATGACCTCATCGTTGGAGCCAAATCTCTTTCCGCCGAGTTTAGAAATAGATAAGTTTAGAAATAGATAAAAACCGCAGGGGGCCAAATCTGGAGAATATGGTAGATGACGTACCAATTCGTAGCGCAATTCATGGAATTTTGCCATTGCGACTGCGGACCTGTGTGCCGGTGCGTTGTCCACAATGCGGCACCCATCTGGCAGATAGCTTTCTCAAATGTATGCAAAATGTTCCGTACCCGTTTGGTTGATATGCTCATAGCCTCAGCAAACACGTGCACTTTAACTCGCCGATCGTCCAATATCATACCATGGATTTTATCGACGATTTCTGGCGTAGTAACCTCAATTGGACGACCAGAACGTTCGGCGTCCTTTGTGGTCATACTACCACAACGAAAATCAGTAAACCACTTGTGAATCGTTCCAATCGATGGTGAGGAGTCCCCATAATGTTTAACAAGCGATGCTTTGGTTTGCGTAATGTTTTTTCCACGCAAGAAATAATGTTTAATCAAGACGCGAAATTCACATTTTTCCATGTTTTTAAAAATCTTCAACATTGCTTGCTTTCGATGGGTGTCAAAACAGAACTGAATGACATATCAGTCGGAAAATTTTAATGCGTTCTAGTTTAACATGGTACATCACAAATGTCACATGAGATTTGCGATTGTGGCGCCATCTGTTTTGTTTTTCAGGGACTTTTCACCCTGCCCTCGTACGTAATATACTATTGTCATCTGTTTTGTCAATTTAGCAATTTTTGCGAATGAAATACGGTGTTGTTTTTTTTACCTAGACAAATAATGAAGAAAAAATTAGACAAATAAAAAGATAAAAGTGCGTTTTGTAGCGCAATCAAATTAAATGAGGTAATTGTCAAGTCATTTGTCGTGGTATATAAATATGTATGTGCATGAAAAGTGTACAGTAATCAATACATGTAGAGAATTAAAGGTCCCCAGTCCAGTGTCGTAAAAATCTGAGTTGTCACAGACTACCGAATCGACCTAATTTCACAGATGTAATAAAAGGAGGAACGGAATCATAAAACAGCTTTTACAGTGATTTTACGTCAAGCGATACGAGTTACGATTTTATGGTTGGCAACACTGAAATTGACATTTAAATTATTGAAACGCGACCTTTACTTCCACGGATTGAAGCCTGACGTTGCGGATTCGTGATAACGTTCATTTCAAAAATTAAAACTACGTCATCGAGCAGAAAGTCCCAATGGTGTATCGAGAGGACCAGAACTCGCCATAAAGCTCGTCTCAATCAAGTTGAGTTCATATTGCAACGAAATTACTGGCGGGGAATTTGACATCTGCTGCCGGAAATTTAAAAATATGGACAGACCATCACACTATTCCTCTTATTCTATAACTTTGTCGTCAGTTAATGATCGATAAGTTAATGACAACCATTATTTTTTATGATTAATCTGCCGATTATCATCATTTCGGCATTTTGGGATCAAAATCACTGATTCTCTCACTTCTGTTTTACTTTTATGTATTCTACTTTCGTACAAAACTGCCAGTATATAAAAATATATATTTTTTACAATACTTGTACTGTAAGTTACCTATTCATGACAAAATTTCAATACTGTAAGTGAAACTTTTATTGCACGGTGGTTTCCATGGTTATATCAGGACTTTAATATTTACTTTCTATTCACCGTGAACAGTAAGTAAATATTACATACCAAGGTCCTGTTTATTTTAACAACCTATTATTCTTTTTCTTCTGTTTGTGCAAGTATTGTAAAAATTGGCCTACTAACCTCGAACAGAAAGTGATTTTTTTACATCGCGAATGTTTAGGATATCTCGACCCTTCGGGCCTCGATTTCTCAAACTACATTATTGACCTAAAAAGTGTCACTTACAGTTCATGGTATGTAATATACTATTGAAACACATTTTTACGGAGATGTTAGTAAGCTACATGGACGTCCACAGACTTTTTCCAGAGGGGGGCGGGTCGCAAAAAACTCTCAGATAGACATACATTTCGAAAATATATTTTTTTTACATAATATAAATACAAATACACATAACAAATAGACAAAAAAATATTTAAATTTGTGAAATAAATTACTAGTCTTTGTCGTCTGGGTTTGAATTGAAGAAGAAGGACAATCTTCGAATAACTCTTCCATAAATTGATACCATTTCTTCAATAAATTCCGATTTACAGTTTTTATTTTCTAATATTTTGTGTCTGTGTATACTTAATAAACTTAGATTACTCAATCGTTACGATAGGGAACATGTCGCTAGCTGGCCATAAGAATACTGCTGGAAAGTTTCAGCTTGAATTTATTATCTTTAAACTTATAATTAAATTTTTATTTAATTTATATATACATATAATGGATGATGACCGCGACTCTCGAACATAGGATTTTAACATGTAAAATCATATTGATTTAATTTCATAATTATTTAAAACAAAAAAGTGTCAAATAATCGCGCCCCGGCTTGCCCCCCTGCGGACGCCCATGTATTATATTTTATAATAACAGCTACATATATTAGTAACTAATTGAAACATCTTGTTTTTCTTTTACACAGTTATTTAGAAAATATCGCAGATTAATTCAAATTTAAAAGAACAAAAATTGACAACATTATTTACGATATCGTTTTTTGGTCCTAGTCCCAAAAACAGCATTTTTTCTACAGTTGTCATTGTGATAAATAACATTCCTGAAATAGCATTCTTTTGTTATTGAATAAGTTAAAATAATAGTGTCATATTCAAGTGGATGAAAAAAAAATATTTTTTTTTGAGCGGCTTCAAAAATAGACTAGAAAGTATTTAAAAATGACATGTTTTTGACATTAGTAGCAAAAGAAAACTATTTAGACATTTCCACCAGTTGATAGATCAATGTTTTTGTATAGTAAAATAAGTATAAATGTACAAAAATGAAAAAAATATTTAATTTAAACCGAGATTAACCTATAGAGAGTTTCTCCCGCCCTCGAAAGTATAAAAATGAACCGTCTACATCTACGTGCACGAAGTGAATTACTTACAGGAATAAAACGTGAAAAATCGCCTGAAATCATGTGCATGCATAAATTGTAAAGCTTGTGGAAAATTCAATTCGCGTGTACATACACTCCGGAGTTCTGGAGCAGGCCGGAGCCGCCCAGAGCCGCCCGGAGCAGAGGGAGATCGCTGGTGAACTTCCGCTAGAGAGGTCCGGGTGTTTCATGAAGATACTCGGCTTCGTACCACGCCAGAATGTGGCGATGCACTAACCAGGACGCTTATTTTCATTTTTTACTTACAATTTTATCACTTTATTACTTAAGTAAATAATCACAGGGCTTTACCAATATTTGCTCAACTATCTCGTCAATATAAATTACCGCTAAATATAAACGCCATTGCTAACTTTATTTAGCGATTGTTCGAAAAACGAGACCACAGGCTCATGCTAGGTTGCATGAAAGTTTTATCGGTTCATTAGCAACTAACGGTTCAATAAATTTCAGAAAATCGCTATTGATACTGTTGCTAGATAAACAATTCTTTAACTAAAGAGCTCTTTATTTTTTTCTTGCAACCCAGCACAAGTATTTTAATCCGCTGAGTCAAGTAAACTTTCCTGACGTATTATGTATACTATTGTTTCTGAATCAATAATTAAATATAAAATAAATATATCATCACCCCTTCTACCCATTGCTGGGTGTGGCACTCTGCCGAAGCAGATCTCGAGAAGTGATGTATTTTTGCGCGTGAAGTGCGGTTACCAACCATCAAATCACGGCCCCCAAAGATGTTAGTGGTGGACGAGCCACAGGGATAGCTTTTGAAATTATGATTTTGTTTGTCGCCTGTGGGAATCGAATCTAGGGTACCAGGCTTCTCAGGATCCACAGACCGACTTCATACCACTGAGCCAACCACCCCATTTTAATCAATAATTAATCATAAATAATTCAAAATCTTTAAACTTTTTGATATGAATTGTATTGACAACAGACTACGTATCCAAGGTTATAACTAAAAACAATAATTTGGTAAAATCTTTACCAGACTGTTTTGTACTTTACCAGAATGTTATTTTTGTTGTAGTCTTGGATACGTATTTTACTTGACTGTTCTTGTAAAAATCTACTTCCCATACTAAAATTGATCAGGAAAGTAGGGACTTTCTTGTCGGTTTCAGAAAGAATATATATTCAAGGTTACAAATAAAAAAACTGTTAGGTACAGTACAAAACAGTATGGTAAAGACTTTACCTGCCTATTTTTCTTATTGTAACCTTGGATACGTAGTCTGCTGTTAATGTGATTCCTATAAAAAAATTTAAACATTTTGATTTGTTTATGATTAAATATTGATTAAATTAAACGAATTCAGAAAAAATAGTATACATGATATATCAGGAAAGTGATTTTTTATTTGAGAAACGGTATTTGAAATACAAGTCCGCAGGCCGAGTATTTTATCCCACTTGGTCAAGTAAAGACACTATACAATATACTAATATTCTTGTGCTTTTGTTCTAAAATTTGTAGGAGAACCAATCCCCGGACATTTTAAAAATCCAGTGTTAGAATCTTATGTTCCACATTTCTGTGCAGATCCTATACAACTTTTTCAATGTACTCTTGAAAAGTAAAATTTTTAGAAATTAAATTAGATATTTAGATAAGATTAAGAGTATTTTCTCTTGAAAGGTATCATCTGTCTATCATTAATATCATATCATACCCTTATTTTCCTGTTGCCATGGATATGACTGCTTACAATTTTAGTAATCGAATTAATAAAATTGAGTAATTCAGTGATACATTTATTGTTGCTTCCATGTTGGTAGAATGTTGAAAGGCTATGAATTTATAGAACGCAACCTGAATCAAGCTTCACAACACTGAACTGGTTCTATTTTATACCAAACTGAATAACACCGTTTCTACGGTAAAATATGTTTCAAAAGAGTCTTTTAAATAAACCTATTTTTAGAAGAAAATTCGATACAGTGTGTATTACGTGGAAAACCTTACTTCATATTCACTCCATGAGTGAAGGAATTCAATTACTTTATACATCACGTAAATAAATTTTACACAAAAATGTTCCTGTCAAATATTTAAAAAATATAAATATGGATGGATTTTATTTATTTATACTACTATATACAAAAGAAACTTAATGCCAATTACAGTATACGCAAGGCTGTTTTAGGTCATGCTCTTGGCTCTTGGGCACACCAAATTTGGGGCTCTTTTAAAAAGTAAAAAAAAGTGTGTATTAAAACACCAGTATGTAGTTTTATTTAGTGACTTTATTGGTTGTTATGGTTAGCTTTATACAAATGAAATATAAGTGAAGTGATTACTACTCGTATTTTGAGAATTGGACTTACGTTAATGATGATAATTTCTTCCGGGATTTCTGTTATACAAAATCTTCTATTATGTCCTCAAAGTTCTTTTAAATATTTGAAAGTGATTTTAATATTTATATAAATTTTATAGGATTAATTAAGAAATTTTAAGTTTTTTTTAGATTCAGTAACATTTTGTTCATTGTTTAAAAATTATTTAGAAAGCTAATCTGGTTTTCAATTTACATTTGAATTTAAAAAAATTATCAACAACTTATATATTTTAAAGACATAATTACACTGATTTCAGATGTATTATATGAGTCATAAAACACTAGTGTATTAAATTCTATAAAACACTGTAAACAACTAGTTACTTAGCAACCATTTCATGATCTA
This sequence comes from Pterostichus madidus, assembly GCA_911728475.2. Classification (NCBI taxonomy): domain Eukaryota; kingdom Metazoa; phylum Arthropoda; class Insecta; order Coleoptera; family Carabidae; genus Pterostichus; species Pterostichus madidus. The sequence continues at coordinate 933,741 of OU452304.1, forward strand.
CCGTATTTTGAAAAACTATATAAACTAAATCAACGTTAAACGTTACGACTTATCTTCTTCGGTATCTATAATTTTGAGTTGAGGATAAAATTTTGTATTACAAATAAAATAAAATAAATATATCATCACGTCTTCTACCCATTACTGACTGTGGCACTCTGCCGAAGCAGATCTCGGTAAGTGATATATTTTTCGCGTGAAGTGCAGTTACCAGTCGTCAAATCACGACCTCCAAAGATGTTAGTTAGTTAGAGGAGCCACAGGGGTAGCTTTTGAAATTATGAAAATTATTTGTCGCCTGTGGGAATCGAACCAGAGTTCTCAGGATCCACAAGCCGACTTCATACCACTGAACTAGCCACCCCATAAATTTTGTATTACACTTGTGTTTTATTAGGTATATAAAACACGCAAGAAATGTTTAAACACGAAACCGAAGGTCGAGTGTTTAATTTTACTTATAATAAATACTATTAACGACAATTCTTAGCAAAATTGCATTAAAAATTAAGCTTGTCCTTGGCAGTTGAGGCCCCTATCAAGCCGGGGGCCCTGGGATCATGCCCCATGTGCCCTTATGGTAAAGACGGCACTCAGTACAGGGTTCGGACTCACCGAGACGATATGTGTTAATTCATATACCTAATTTTTAGATTGACTAAGATTCGAAATTGAGATCTTTGGATTCAAATACCCACATCACCGTATTGCCGGACATAACCTCACTTTTTAATATAAATATCTGCGTGAACGAAATATAAGAAAAATTATGAATATTCAGTGAAAGTTTTAAAGGTTCGTATTACCCCATTTTATGGGACATAGCGTGATGTACGTATGTAGTAATTAATTAGGTGTTAAAAATATCTAGGTGCTAAAAATGCGGAACAAAATTTCCTCGGAATAACGCTCCATGAAGGGTAATCAATAAGTATGATGAATTTTCATTAAAAGTTTACCCTTCAATGTTTATTATTATAACAAACACTTCATAATATGTTTGAGGTAGCCACAGTTTAATGAATATAAAGAAGTGTGTGAAAATATTTTCGTTCGACGTAATAAAATTAATTTCGTTCGCAAATATTTGCCGGGTTCTAATAAAATACATACGCATATTATTTATCAGTTCGTTGCGAAAATTCGAATATGGATTCCGGATTTGTGCGAAATTGCTTTGATATTAATTGAGTTTCCAGAATGGGATGAGTTAATCGTTTTTCATTGATGAATAAATTTTCATTTGACAAATGTTTGCAATATCTATTGATATTAGTTTTATTTTTCAACTGAAAGTATAAAATATTACCAATTTCCGTCCAAATGACATCTTTTTTTTTTAATAAATTGCTTTCCCGAGATAAAAATAATATTAATATTGAATTTCCAAATATATACATATATTTTACGCCTAGTATTCAATCCTAAAATGATTGCTTTTCGTTAAAATCCTGATATTTAATCCTATTTATAAAATATAATAAATATTACGCAATTTTTATTTAATTTTTAATGTGGTACTTTATTACACTAGTGCTGGGTTGCAAGTAAAAAATAAAAAGCTTTTTAGTTAAAGAGTTGTTTATCTAGCAACAGTATCACTGGCGGTTTTGTGAAATTTATTGAACCGTTAGTCGCTAATGAATCGATAAAACTTTCATGCAATCCAGCATCAGTGACACATTTTAGAGCTTCGAAAAATACAACATGAAAAGTAGTTTTTATTTTGACAGTAATTCAGTAATTTATATCTAACTTATGTTTTTATTGTCAGTATAAAATTTAAAAGTGTCAGTATTATTTATATGCAATGTTTTTTCAGTAAAATTACTTTGTCAGTATTTAATACAAAATGTAAGTAAAATTATCTTTTTCCTACAACTGTGCGATTTCTTTGTTATTACGTAACTATTATTGCCTTGGTTACGTATAGACAGTAGATGAATGCAGACCAAGTGCGTTTCTGTAAGGAAAGAAACACTAGTTCGAAAAATGATTCGTTACGTAACTGTCAAAAGAAATTTGTTTTGAGAGCGATTTAAATTTCGCGTCGAGCGCGGAATTCATATTTTGACCACAGACGCTTATGGAAGAAGAAGATACGGTGAACCAGCGCTAGTAAATATGCAGTAGTATATTTTGACGTTTATAAGCATAACCTTAAATTGCAGTATATCTAATCTGTAGACAACTAATAAAAAGAACCGAACAAAGTAAAATATATCGATAAATGGTTTTATTTAAAGAGTAAGTGAAATACTTCATATTTATTGTTTGTGTATATTATTATTATTTATGGGGTGGCTAGCTCAGTGGTATGACGTCGGTCTGTGGATCCTGAGAACCCTGGTTCGATTCCCATAGACGACAAACAATTTTCATAATTTCAAAAACTACCCCTGTGGCTCTTCCACCACCATCATCTTTGGGGGCCGTGATTTGACGACTAGTAATCGCTCTTCATGCGGAAAATATATCACTTACCGAGATCTGTTATATTTATTTATATTTATTTGTATATTATTAATACAGTTGTTATAGTTGCTTATATTGACATAATGTAAAGTGGAAACTTTTGTACTGTCTAAAGAAACATTGATTTCTTCCGTACCTGTTCATATTATTAACAGTAATATTATTGACAACAATTTCGGAGGCTTTAGAAGTACCAGCAGCAGGTTGATTGTCATTGTCGAAAATCGATGCAACATAGCATGATCCGGAGCTTTAATTATCTTTGGAGGTGTTTATGATAAAGAAGAATCACTCACTGTACTATTCCAATCTAGACGATTTTGAAGAAATTATCTTGAAGTTAGTGAAATATTTTTAAATAACGTAGAACAATGTGCAAGCAATCAACAAACAAACCATAGCAACGCCGTAAAACATCGTTCTGGGCAAAAATTATTTCAATTTATGTATAAAAATTATGAATGCCTGAGTGGTTTGGATTCCATTATAAGCATCTGTAAATAAATAAAAATATATGCTCAACCTTTGATTAAATATAAAAGTAAAAAGCAGGGAATAATCCGTCGTTGCAGTATCTCCGCTCCAGCATATCCGGCCAGCTTGGGCATTAGTTCCTCCTCCCTCCACGCTGGCTGAGGGCGCCACGGGTGCTTAATGATAACGCGATTTGCCCGCCTGGTTACCGCTCTATCGATTTTCGATTATCGACACCACGCTATGATAGCATCTCCTCAGTACTTACAATACCTGGCGTGTCCCGAGTTACACAATGCCCTTCCTTCTTGTAGCTGTCTCTCTCGCGAGCACGGGGTGGCTGATGGTGGTGTCTTTGTCTCCGAGGTCGTTTCTCACTGAATTATCATACGCTTTTGTTATTATCGCTCGATTAGCGCCCTCCATGTGTCACGTGAATTCGACTTTTTGCCGCCTGAATGCGCGGATTCGTGCTGGTAGTTTTTATCATGCAACAGACTGAACACTACAGAAAAGCAATAAAGGTTTTAACAAGGTGTTGTTGCTTTTTGCGAGATTATTTTGTAATTTTTATATATTTTTACAATACTTGTACTGTAAATTACCTATTAATGACAAAATTTAAACACAGTAAGTGCAACTTTTATTGCACAGTGGTTTCTATGGTTATATCAGGACTTTAATATTTACTTACTGTCCATCGTGAACTGTAAGTAAATATTACATATCAAGGTCCTGTTTATCTAGACTAGTGATTTTCGAAGTGTGGGTCGCGACCTCTGGGGGGGGGGGGGGGGGATCGCGAAGACATTGAAGGGGGGTCGTCGAAGGCTTTTAAAAATTTTAAAGACATGTTTCCAAGATTCACCCCGTTGCAAGCTTTTATTAAAATTTTGAGGATTAATACAATGAAAAATATAATATATACTATTTATTTAGAGCTTATGTATATATTCACGTTTGTTTCTGTTTACGGTTAATTTAAAAAAATATGGAACTAGATATGACATTGGGGATTTCACCATTTAATTGTCTATATATTTTTACTTCATTATGCATATTTTGATCCTCAATATATATTTATAATCGCCAGAGTCGTGATCACAAAAATTTCTGTTAAAGAAAATGCCAATTTCTTGTTCAACCAGTTTAATAATCGAATAATTTGAAATTTAATTCTATATAAATCAGACTACGAGAAATCGAATACCGTCAAGCGCATCTTCATATCATTTTTAGTTCCCGAGTTACAACGATTTTTGACTTTTTAAAACTCCCAACTTTGAAGGTCCATATCTCGAAAACTAAAAGAGATATTGAAATGCGGTTTAAACGAGTGTATTTCTCGTGCATTGATTTACCTATATTAAAATTTTGAAAATTTGGAAATTTTGAAAATTTTGAAATTTTTTCAAAATTTTCATTCCTCAATATTTCAAAAAATTGAAAAGATAATGAAAATCTGTGAACTCCAGTGAATTCCTCTCGTAAAAGTACATAGACATGCAAATTTTCAGCCAAAAACTCGCAAAGATGAAGTTTTTATTATAAAAAAACGAAAAATCACTGTTTTTTGAAGATTTTTGAAGGGGTACCCCTTAAGAATTTTACGAATTTTGGCCATTTTTAGTTTTTTTGTTCTAAAAATATTATCCGTTGAGCAAAAATTCTGAAATATTACATACCTATGTATTTTATGCGAGGAATCCACTGACTTTTACAGATTTTCATTATCTCGTCAAGTTTTTGAAATATGGGCAAAATGAAATTTTGAGAAAAAGGTAAAAATTTTCAACATTTTCAAAATTTCAGTATAATTTAACTGGAACACGAGAAATACACTCGTTTAAACCGCATTTCAATATCTCTTTTAGTTTTCGAGATATGAGTCTTCAAAGTTGAGATTTTAAAAAAGGCAAAAATCGCTGTTACTCGAAAACTAAAAAAGATATGAAGATGCGCTCAAAGGCATTCGATTTCTCGTAAAAAGTAACTTAGTAACCTCGAACTGTAAGTTGTAAGTTTTTACGTAGCGTATGTTTAGGAAATCTCGACCCTTCGGCCCTCGATTTCCCAAACTACACTCTTGACCTAAAAACTGTCACTTACAGTTCATGGTACGTAATATACAATTCCGGTCCCTGTATATGTATTTTTCTATAATTCTTGTCTTGTACAAATTGCTCGTGACATTTTCAACCATACTCCGCGGCCCTACAGCTCAGAATACACTCTTGAATGTGATCCTCGATCCATATTTTCATATCATCACCATAGTAGCAACAAGGCTGTGTTGAGGCTGCAAAGCCTCCTAACAATATCAGCAAAACACTTCCTGTGTTTTCTTAGCGCATCTCTCGGGACTGGAGGATGACGGGGTGGTGCAGGGTGCGGGGGGTGATGCTCACACATGCCGATAAGGACTAACCCGGTTACGAACATTGCAAATCTGTGTCATGAGAGCGATTCCCAAAAGGCGCACTAGAAAGAGAAAGGGAGACGAAATATTATGGAAGGTCAACAAGAGATAGAAAAAAATATGTAGTCAGAAGTATTACAATTATTTATCACGACTATCTTAGGGTAGCACGAAACCCTGAAACATTTATTGATAATTTTATTATTATTTGCTAATACTTAGTAATTAATCAAATTAAATTATTCATATTTGGGCCACAGACGCTTAAGGAAGAATAAGATGCGGTGAGCCAGCGCTAGTAAATATGCAGTAGTATATTTTGACGTTTATAAACATAACCTTAAATTGCAGTATATCTAATCTGTAGAAAACTAATAAAAAGAACCGAAGAAAGTAAAATATATCGATAAATGGTTTTATTTTAAGAGTAAGTGAAATACATAATATTTATTGTTTGTGTATATTATTATTATTTATGGGGTGGCTAGCTCAGTGGTATGACGTCGGTCTGTGGATCCTAGAAACCCTGGTTCGATCCCCACAGCCGACAAAACATTTTCACCAATTTAAAATTACCCCTGTGTTCCCTCCACCATTAATATCTTTGGGGGCCGTAATTTGAAGGCTGGTAATCGCACTTCACGCGCATAAATATATCACTTACCGAGATCTGCTTCGGCAGAGTGCCACACCCAGTAATGGGTAAAAGGCGTGATGATATATTTATTTAAGAATCACTCACTGTAGTATTCCAATCTAGACGATTTTGAAGAAATTGTCTTGAAATTAGTGAAATATTTTTAGAACAATGTGCAAAAAATCAACAAACAAACCATAGCAACGCCGTAAAACATCGTTCTCGTGTAATATCATTAAGATTTTATAAATTTTGACAATATTTTAGTGATTTTTTAAATCGCACAGTTATAGGAAAAATGTTGTTTATAACACGTGCCGAAGAAGGTTACGTGCTCGTGCAGATTTCCGCACGCGGCAAGCCTCGTAACAAGCCTTTTTCGGCACTTGTTATAAAAATAATTATTAAAAGATACATAATGGGGTGGCTAGCTCAGTGTTATGAAGTCGGCCTGTGGATACTGAGAACCCTGGTTCTATTCCCACAGTCAACAAACAATTTTCATAATTTCAAAAAGCTACCCCTGTGGCTCCTTCACCACTAACGTCTTTGGAGGTCGTGATTTGACGGCTAGTAACCGCACTTCACGCGCAAAATATATCACTTACCGAGATCTGCTTCGGCAGAGTGCCACACCTAGTAATGGGTAGAAGGCGGGATGATTTATGTTATTTTTTTAAAAGATAAATAAGATAAATGCAGCCGCAGTCCTGGCAATCCAAAACTGAATCTTTACTCGTATTATCATTTATAGATGAGCTGCCAAACATAGCAGCGGTAGCAAACTGCATCATCGATTATCCTCGCAAACTCTAAACATGTTTGAATACATTCTAAGTTTTTACCTCGCTGGTGGGAAACCTCCAGGTGTATGACAAACACATGCCGCGGAAAACAAATTTGTCATCGATGTTATTTCATAATAAAGAAAGTGTGGTATGAGCTACGAGCCGTGTACGAGATCGTTATTTCTGTGTCAGTGTAATAGGTTCGTGTTCTCCGGAAACAAGATGGGAGACTTTAGTCAGCGTGAGAAATGTTACTGGGTATGAGTTCCGTTTACTATTCTAGTAATTTCTTACGAAGACATGTCTTAAAATATTGTAGATGAGGAAGTATGAATAGTGTATAACAACAGAATAAATATAGTAATCATTCGGGTTTATAAGAAATAGTTTAATGACACAATTGTCTGTTGGTAGATATTAGAAATAATTTTTGAAAAACCCAATTGCATACTAGATTGTTGATTAAATAACGAATTGACGCAACCCATGTCACTTTACAATTCTTCAACTAAAGATTGCACGAAAAAGCATGAGTAATCGCCGAGTTTTTGTAGCTCAACTAGTTCTGGGTTCAAATCCTGGCTTTTTCAAAAATCATTTCTAATTCGGGTTTATAAAAATATTTCGGGAGATTAAAGACTTCAATGATTGTTTACATATTCAACACACTCTTAATAGAGTTCAAGAATGGTGCAAAGAGAATAAATTATACTTAAACATAAGGAAATGCTTCGTTATGTCATATACCCGTAAAAACCATCCTTTCATCTTCGAATACTGCGTCGACTCGGACATTTTATCTAGATGCAATTCTATTAAAGATCTGGGTGTATCATTTGATCCCACTTTAACGTTTCACCCCCATATTACGGAAGTTATTCGCTCATGTAACAAGTTGCTTGGATTCATTGTTCGTCAATGCAGACAATTTACTAGTCTACAACCTATTTTGTTATTATATTTTGCCTATGTCAGATCGAAGATAGATTACGCTATCTTGGTCTGGTATCCTTCTTATACTACTCATAGAAATAATCTTGAGAAGGTACAACGTCGATTTGTCAAATTTCTATGGTTCAAAGAATTTTCAGTGTATCCCGAACAGGGGAAGGCTCAACATGTTCTATTAAATCACTTCAAACTTAACTCTATCGAAGACAGATATTGCAGTATAGCCCTAACAATGCTTGGCAATATTCTCAGCAACAAAATTGACTCACCATATTTATTGTCCAAACTTCCAATTTATGTACCTAGAGTTGAATCTCGCTCTAATATAATGTTTTATCTACCCTTTCATAGAACAAACTTACTTGCAAAATCGCCTATATTTGTAATGTGTACATTTTACAATAATATGTTAATCAATACTGAATGACATTTATATATGTTTTTTTCATTTGTATCTTATTTTTATTTTACTGTAACATTTTTGTACTCATTTACTTGTTTTGGGCTACTGGCCTGTTAAGTAATAAACTATTATTATTATTATTATTATTATTTATGTTATTAGGAGATATTTTGCTAGCCAAGAGAACTTGATTAGGAAACTTTAATACAATTTATATTATGCACAACTGGGCCGAAATTCATGTGTTTTAGCCCTAAAAAGCGGGCTTAAACGCTTCCTTTTGGTCCTAATGAAAATTTGATCTTTTTTGTTGAACCAGTTGAAAATTTAAAAATTTTAGAATACCTTTCTATATTATTCAGACTGCGAGAAATCGAATGCCGTTGAGCGCATCTTCATATCTTTTTTCAGTATTAGAGATACAGCGTTTTTTGGCTTTTTGAAAATCTCAACTTTGAAGGCCTATATCTCGATAACTAAAGCAGATATTAAAATGCGGTTTGAACGAGTGTATTTCTCGTCTACTAATTAATTTATATTGAGATTTTGAAAAAATTTGAAAATTTGAAAATTTTTCTCAAAATTTTCTTTTCACCATATTTCCAAATTTTTACGTAATAATGAAAATCTGTAAACACCAGTAGATTTCTCGTAAAAAAATACATATGTATGTAAAATTTCAGAATTTTTGTACCACGGATACAATTTTTAGAGCAAAAAAACTGAAAATGGCCAAAATTCGTAAAATTCTAAAGGGGTACCCCTTCAAAAATATTTAAAAAACAGTGACTTTTCGTTTTTTTCTAATAAAATCTTTATCCGTGAGAATTTTTGCCTGAAATTTTGCATACCTAGGTACTTTTACGGGAGAAATTCATTGGTGTTAACAGATTTTTATTATCTTTTAATTTTTTTGAAATAGTGAGAAATGAAATTTTTCAAAAAAAATTAAATTTTTCAAAATATCACTATAAGTTAATTAGAGCACGAGAAATACAATCGTTCAAACCGCATTTCAATATCTCTTTTAGTTTTTGAGATATGGGTCTTCAAAGTTGACATTTGAAATAAGTCAAAAATCGCTGTAATTCGTAAAGATATGAAGGCATTCGATTTCTCGTAGTCTGATTTATATAGAAACATATTTTAAAATTTGTCGGTTCTTAAACTGGTTCAACCAAAATATTGGCATTTTCATTAACAAACTTTTTAGGTTCACAACTCCGGCGATTAAATATATATATATATATATATATATATATATATATATATATATATATATATATATATATATATATATATATATATATATATATATATATATATATATATATATTGAGGATCGAAATATACATAACTATGTAAAAATATATGCAGAATTCAAACTCGGAATCTCTGGATTCGAATGCCGCTATCCAAACCTCCAAACTGGATAAAGGAAACATTAGAAATTAACTTGATAGATAAAACATTATAAGAATCATTGGTCCCCAACAACTAATTAGACATCAAAATGACCAAATTTCGTCAACCATCTAATTAACCGTTTTGTTAATCACACAACTCCATTTTTTCGTGTGGTGCAATCAACATCCCTCATCCCCTTGATCTCAAATCTCTGCATTGGAACTGGTGGTACATACAACCAGCATTATCATGGTTGCCGTGGTCTGGTTGACCGTAGCGACTGGTATCGATTCTCCAGGAGGAGGGAACAAGGTTATAGAGGGAGGGAGACCCTCACGTGTGAGGTCCGCAATACAGAAGTTCTCTTGTGACCTTCATGATTGTCGGCTTGGTTTTTACTAAAGTCTCGTAACTTATTAACAAATGTTTCTCTGATAAAACTTAAACAGTTTTTCACCCCTATTCTGTAACTGAATCATTATCTGTAACTGATGGATAATAACAACCCCTGTTTGTCATTATTATTCTTATTATTATCAGAATGGAGTAATGGCTCAGTGGTATCGAGTCGGCCTGTGGATCCTGAGAACCCTGATTCTATCCCCACAACTGACAAACATTTTCACCAATTTAAAATTACCCCTGTGGTTCCCCTACTACTAAAATCTTTGAGGGCCGTGATTTGACGACTGGTAACCGCACAGTAATCATGAAAAATAAAAGTTGTCTTTAATTTATCGTTCATTAACTGATAATGATCCAGTTACAGAACAGGGGGGTTTAATTTGGTAATTTGTATTTGATCTATTGATGGCGAAGGAACGAAGCTTATTTTTAATTACATGCACACTCGCACGAACAAGGCTTCTACTTTTGCCAGGATCAGGAATCAATCTAATTGAAATCTTCTTCTTTGACGGCGTCGAATTGAAGTTACGAATCGCAATTGATCCTTTACTGTGCATCCGATTTTATTTGCGTTACAGGAAACGATATTTTCTTGGAAATATCCATTCAGAATATTCCAGAAAGTATAAGGTATTATTGTGGCTAGATACTTTGCTTATAATAAATATTTCTGCGACTAAGTGATTTGGATAAAATACTGATACAAATTAATATTTAAAAATAAAATAAATATATAAACCGGAAGAGGAAGTTTACTGGACACACAAAACAATAAATTCCATTTATTTCAAAAGTGAAATCAGTTACAAAAAAAAGTTTCAAATAAAAGATGTTAGCATATTTGGAACATAAAATGTTATTTGCAATTTTCCTGTATATGCGTCTGATTTTGAAAAAAAATTAATTTTTATATTTTATAATATATTTCAATAATCATAGTAGTAATAGAAACAAGAAACATCAATTTAAATTTTCGTTTTTTCTAGTTATCTATGTCTTTTTTCGGTAAAAACAAATACATCTTTAAAATGGTCAACTAATTTGACAACTTTGCCTCAATTTAATCGATTTGGTATCTCACGGTTCTTGAGATTTGCTATTTTATATGTTTCAAACAGATAAATGCTGAATTACAGAAAAACTAAATTACATGTTTAATAATATTATATAACATTCAAATATTCTATGCACTTCACGCGCAAAATATATCACTTATCGAGATCTGCTTCGGCAGAGTGCCACACCCAGTAATGGGTAAAAGGCGTGATGATATATTTATTTATTTTTCATATATTCTAAATATTAAATATGCTGTGTAAAAGAAAGTCGTGTGGTGCCACACCAATTTTTTTTATATATAGCGATGTATTTTTCCTTATTGATTTTAGAGCAAAATGCTTTCACAGAGAAAGGCCTAGAATAATTTTATTTTAATACTATTAAGCTAGCTGTAAAGTATTCGAAGTAAAAGTATGATAAGATGTTATGTACCAGTACAGAGAAGCTTTAAGCCTATAAAAGCTTTGAAAGTTAGTAACAAGCAGAAAATACCATACATAAAAAAGTTGAGAACCACTGAAGCCGGTAGTAGAAAGGTTAACACCCATAAAGCATCAAAGTCATCCCTTAACTTTTTAATCTTCATTTTATTGAACCATACTAAATTTATCTTGCTTGGAGCTGCAACATCTTTTATTTAAGCAGTAGTAAAAAAGTTTCCTGAAGTGCGGGCTTTCTTTCCTTTTCCTTCTTCCTGCTATTATGCTCTTCCTGCTGCTCCTGCCGGTCCTGCCGGTCCTGCGTATCGAAAGGGGATCTAGCAATCGTTCGTTTGAGATAAATACATGACCACGCCGTGGACAAACTGCACGATACTTATCAGTGATCGCCGGAAGTGGAAACGGCCCTGACCTCGCCCTTTGCTCGCTGGACGGATGTGACGTCATCACTTCACATTCCACCTTTATCTTCTCATCTTTCCTTCCTACATCTTATTTTTCAAATTGATACATTCTTCCTTTTATATATTCTGTTATTCGATTTTTGGATAATATTGGATCAATCCATCAGTTTGGTATTTATTTTATTTGCTATTCTGTACAACCGGAACTAAGTTCCAATTACAGAAGCTTATAATGAAATCTATGGGGTAGGTGGCTCAGTGGTATCGAGTCGCCCTGTGGATCCTGAGAACCCTGGTTCGATTCCCACATACGACAAACATTTTCACCACATTAAAATTATCCCTGTGGCTCCACTAATATTTTAGAGGTCATTATTTGTCGGCTGGTAACGCATAAATATATCTACTAAGGTAGAATTCCACACCCAGTAATGGGTAAAAGGCGTGATGATATATTTACTTATGGAATTTTATAATAGAATTTATACCACTTCATTAAGAGAAAACGTGAAACGTCGTGTACTATTTGGAAAAAAATTTACTCATCAGATTCATCAAATAATTAGTCCTCATCAAATATTTTCACCATCTTCACTTCAACCACTTTCATAGTTCCCATTTACTCATCACACTCGGAATCATTCATCACGAAACAAACCTTCAATTACATCCATCCAAATATAAATAAATATATCATCACGGCTTTTATCCATTACTGGGTTTGGCACTCTGCCGAAACAGATCTCGGTAAGTGATATATTTATGCGCGTGAAGTGCGGTTACGACTTATCAAATCACGGCCGCCAAAAATGTTAGTGATGGGGGAGCCACAGGGATAATTTTAGTTTGGTGAAAATTGTTTAACGGCTGTGGGAATCGAACCGGGGATTTCAGGATCCCCAGGCCGACTCGATATCACTGAGCCATTACTCTATTCCATCCATCCAATCACTCCTATATACCTACATGAATCTTTCTTTCGACGTACTCAATTATTAATTAGTGAGATTGAGACAGGGTGTAGTAGTACTTGTTTCGTATATATATATATATATATATATATATATATATATATATATATATATATATATATATATATATATATATATATATATATATATATATATATATATATATATATATATATATACCTGGCTGAAGTGAAATTGAGGTACATTTTTGAAGTATATCCTTTGAAGTGTAGAAACTAAATTCCACAAAGCACCCAAGTAATCTTCGTTCGTTGGGTGTGCCAGAACTTTACTATAGAATTCCAGGGCAACTATCCATACATTGTCCCCTTGCCCCAGCGTAACCCTTTGCGGACAAAGCCAACGCGATCCCTTCAGAAATCCCATCACGTTTCGGTGTTTGCAGTTCGCGAGAATAAAAGCAATAAGTAAACTTTTAAATTTCTCGTAAAAAATTAAGTAAGTCGTTAAAAGGAAAGTTTCCTTATAAAATCCGCGAGCAGAAGAAAAAACTGGCCGAGTGAAATCGCGTTAAAAAGAACAAGAGTCGAGAAATACGAATTAGATACCGGATGTGATTTGCCGGAGAAGGATAGAGGAGAAGGAAGAAGGATGATAGACACCGTTGCTCGTTCATTCATCGAAGACTTCATCTGTTTTCGGTCTGACATGGCTTCAGCGATAATTCGTCTGGAAACTTGAACGCGTTTCACAGAATCATTTTACAAGACTTGATGGAAATGTACTCAACACTAAATTAATATTATGCCACGAAAATATGAATCCACACATTATTTATTTATAAATATACCAGAGAAGCTAACAGTTGCTTCTGTGGATAATTAACAAACTTTATAAAATTGTTAAATTACAATTTAACTCATTCATAAAAAATAAAATAAATATACCGGATGTTCATTAAGTCTTTTAGTCCTGGGTGGCTATGGGCTGTAAAACACATGTCTGTACCTTATCCATATAATTTAACCTCAAATAAAACATCAAACGTCAAGCAAAATTAGAAAAGTGCAATTTGGTTTTTATTTCGTTAACAATCGTGAAAATAAGACTACATTTTAAATATTTTTTATTCCTGAGTAAACATTTGACTGTAAAACAGTTCCAAAATAAATTATTGTTTTAATTGAATTTATGTTAAATTAATTATGACGTTTGAGATTAAATTGTATGAATAAAGTACAGACATGCGTTTTACAGCCCATAGCCACCCAGGACTACAAGACTTATTGAACCCCCGTTATCACCACCCCTTCTATCCATTACTAGGTGTGGCATTCTGTCGCAGCAGATCTCGGTAAGTGATATATTTTGCGCGTGAAATGCAGTTGCCGGGATTCACAGACTGCCTAAAAACCCTGGTTCGATTCCCGTAACCGATCAACTTTTTCACCACATTAAAATTACCCCTGTGGCTCCCTTACCAGTAACATCTTTAGGGGCCGTGATTTGACGACTCATAATCACACTTCACGCGCATAAATATATCAGTTACCGAGATCTGCTACGACAGAGTGCCACATTCAGTAATGGGTAAAAGGCGTGATGATATATTTATTTATTTTATTTCATATTTGTTTCAATTTAAAAATAAGAAAGAAAGGAACTTCTACATTGCCCGTGTTTAATTTTACTTTCCTTTTTCTCTTATATTTTTATATTTACTTAATTTAATAGTTATTTACTTATTTGTTACTTTAAACAAAAAGAATTTATCGATAGCTTATAATGGCTTCCAAATCATTAAAACATTTTAAATGAAAAATGACAGACTTTTCAGTGGCGGTGCCAAGAATATAAAACATTAATTTACGGGGTACTGGCTCAGTGGTATCGAGTCGGCCTGTGGATCCTAAGAACCCTGGTTCGATCTCCACAGCCGACAAACATTTTTACAAATTTAGAATTACCCCTGTGGCTCCCCCATCACTAACATCTTTGGGGGCGTTGATTTGATGGCAGGTAACCTCACTTCACGCACATAAATATATCACTTACCGAGATCTGCTTCAGCAGAGTGCCACATCCAGTAATGGGTAAAAGGCGAGATGATATATTTATTTTATTTTATTTATTAAATTTACCACATTCGCTTCATTCAAATGTAAAATTCCTTTCACCAATTTGTTATTCGACATACATTCAATATTTGTAAATTATCTCAACTGGTAAAGTAAAAAATATTAAAAGTATAAGAATGAATCTGTTTAGGTAATCAGTAACGATGATGTTTAATAAAACGAGAATCTCTTGTCGACGGTGTTGACATTTGCAAGTGTTGGAGCAGTGTGCGTTGAACGAGGAATATGTTAAAATAATTGACGCTCGGCCAAGGATTCCGTTAAGATAATAATGCTTCCGTAATTCCTTTTAATTACCTCGGCGGATGGGGCAATTAAAGAAGCGTTCCCTCTTCTTCCTCGCGGTACTTTTGCGCTCGGCAGGGCATGCTATTGCCGACGCGGAGAATACATCCATCTTCATTACAAGATGGCTGTTTTGATAAGACGCCAATTACACTCAGCGCTCCATGCGGCCATCTCGCGAATTATATATCCGCGCGATTGTTATTACCTTGCAGAAGTTACTTGCGTTGTTATTTACTCTTGAAGATGAATCGGTCAATCAGTTTGGATGGCTCATGGCTGCTGCACCAAGCTGCTAATAACTGGGATGAGTTCGTAGAGTGATAAAAGATTACGACGCACTCAACATGATGGAATGATTGCAGACTACTGCGTTTTGGAATATTTTTAATCTAGATGGATGCGTGATAAATATATGAAAGAATGTTTTCACGGTTTTATGAAAGGAAATGTTTTCTTTCTTATTGTTGTTTACTTGCTTTTTAATTTACAAGATGGAACTTATATTACATCAACTAAATACTGAAGATATATTTCAAACATTTTATAGTTTAACAGCAGAAAAATTCACTGCTAAAGTCAAATCTATGTGCATCATTTTATACACAACATGAAATAAATTTTGCAAATTTTAATATACATACCGAGTGTCTACTTTTTTTATGGATTATAGAAAATACAATGGTCAAATTTGCTTGTGGTGGTATTACTGTCCTCGTAATTTTAGAACAAAAGTATTAGCAACTTTTAGAGATGTAGATGTATTTTGTCACGACCCTGTCAGAAAGTATAATTTTCTGTCCTCAATTAAAAGAAACAAGTGATACTTTTCAATCCTAGGGCGAAAGTAAGTTTTTCTACACTAGGATAGGAAAGCAAAATCACTATCAGGGAAACTGGAAAACAACAATATGATATGACACTAGGTAAATTAAAATAAAATATAAATATATCATCACGCCTTTTACCCATTACTGGGTGTTGCATTCTGCCGAAGCAGATCTCGGAAAATGATATATTTATGCGATTGAACTGCGGTTACCAGGCGTCAAATCACGGCCCCCAAAGATGTTAGTGGTGGGGGAGCCACAGGAGTACTTTTAATTTGGTGAAAATGTTTGTTGGCTGTGGGGATCGAATCAGGGTTCTCAGAAGCCACAGGCTGACTCGATACCACTAAGCCATTACTCCATCTATAAGCTATTTACAGAGTGCCACGCAAAATAATAGTATAATTTTTTTTCTGAAAACGGTAAGAAAGTGTCTACTTTCTTGTCCAATTTTAGTATGTAGTAAATTTTTACCAAAACAGTCAAATAAAGTACGTATCCAAGGCTAAAACAAAAACAAGAGTCTGGTAAAGTACAAAACAGTCTGGTAAAGATTTTACCTGACTGTTTTGTTTTGTTGTAACCTTGGATACGTAGTCTGCTGTCAATACAATTCATATAAAAAAACATTTTGTATTATTTATGATTAATTATAGATTTAATTTAATGGTTTCAGAAAAAAATTGTATACCTAATACGTCAGAAAAGTGTTTTTACTTGACTCAGCGGATTAAAATACTCAACCTTGGCCTCGTATTTCAAAAAAGTAAAATATCACTTTCCTGACATTATGTATTATACTATTATTTTATTTTGATATCATAAACTTGTTTATTGGCCCTCAAAAGCGGGCGTAATGTGGCATTTATCGCCCGAGGGCGTATAAAGTTGCCAAGCAACAACTATTCAACACAAATCAAAATCGTGATTTTTTATTTGACAATTTTTATTTTTTGTTTTATTTGTAAACAAACAATATTGCAACACCAACAATCTACAAACACGCATGTGGTTACAGCGTACCTAATGTTAATAATGTCAGCAAAACGATAACGAATACCTACTGACTAAATCCTTTAATTTCGAGGAGTAAAATAAAATAAAACGTAGTATTTCAAAAAAAAACTTGTAACCTTTATAGAGAGACAGAATCACATATTGTTAGTGTTAACTTTTTTGGTAGTTGCATAATTTAATAACTGCATTTTTCTAGCTACAACTGCTACAACTGTTTTTCGAAGAAAAATATGCAATGTTAAATAATATTCAAGTCGTTTAAAAAATACAAATAAATCTAGACGTACCTTTTTGAAAACTACAACAAAACTAATAAAATATTTCATCAATATGCGGCATCCAACAATCTCCAATATTAAACAAGATTTTTATTAAAAATGCTTTAATTTCATTGCACCAACTGTAGTTTACCTTGCGGTACGACTACTGGAATTTAATAATACTCTATTCGAACATACTATGTCGAGTAACATGCCTCGTGCTTCCATTTTTGTGAAAAAAGTCGTTGTATCAACTTCAGTTACATTCCACATCTGTGTTTGTCTTTGTTACTTGAGCTCACATTCCCCACTAAAGGGAGGGCGACAGAGGAATCTCTCTGAGTGGTCTGCATATTTAAAAACAGAAATCTACCATGAACCAACGAGTGAGGGTTGTTTTACGTATGTTTTTGTAAATCTGAAAGGGACTGATTAAAAGTTTAAACAATAAATGTAATTGATAATCGTAGACTTGTGAATAAAACCTTTGTATAACTTGCGTTTAGTAATTAACAAGAAAGAGGTCGTGCGTTCAAATCTCGCTGACTTCTACTTATATCAAAAAATGTAATTATGTGCTTGTAATTAGGATTAAATTCCTATTATGTAGAATAACAAATATGAGGTAGGTGGCTCAGTGGTATCGAGTTGGCCTAAGGATCCTGAAAACCCTGGTTCGATCCATACAGTCAAGAATCATTTTCATCAAATAAAAATTATCACTGTGGCTCATCCACTACTAACATCTTTGGAAGCCGTAATTTGACAGTTGGTAACCGCACTTCACGCGCATAAATATACGAGGGCATGGTGAAAAGCTCCAGAAAAATAAAACAGATGGCGCCAAAATCGCAAATCTCATGTGACATTTGTGATGTACCATCTTTAACTAGAACGCATTAAAATTTTCAAACTGATATGTCATTCAGTTCTGTTTTGACACCCATTGAAAGCAAGCAACCTTGAAGATTTTTGAAAACATGGAAAAAAGCGAATTTCGCGTCTTGATTAAACATTATTTCTTGCGTGGAAAAATCATTACGCAAACCAAAGCATCGTTTGTTAACCATTATAGAGACTCCTCACCATCAATTGGAACGATTCACAAGTGGTTTACTGAAAAATCAAACTGTGTCGCTACAGACGAAACCCGTTGTCAATACCTATGAGTCATAGGAGTCTTGGGATCGACGCTGTGTTAGACACTATGACAGATAAATTCGATTGACGCCTATCTCGTTCAGGAGAGCTGTGGCTTAGTGGTGAAAGCATCAGCCCGACAAGTTGAAGGTCCTCGGTTCGAGTCCGGACGTCTCCCGAATTTTTCAGTTGCTAATACTGTTAGCACAAATTTCTGGTGAAATATTTTTTTCCTATTCGAACTCGTTTCTCATTTAATCACTTCCTTATCGATCAGTGAATATTTTCCACTTTCCATCGATATTCAGTTCTTATCCAAATATTTTGATTGAACTCATTAAATTCTCAGCACACTGTTATTCCGCGTCGGTTAGTGTCCGTATTTCATGTTAAGATGGTTGACTTAGTCAACTTCGTGTTTATGCTTCCCTTAGGGCGAGCCAACCACTTCCAAATCGAATTAATTATCCTTTGTTACCAACTTAATACCAAAAGAAAGTTTTCTCGCAAAACGAGGATACTTCCGGAAAAATATAGCAGACAAAATGATGAAATAAGTTTGTATGAAAGGAATTATAAATATGGTTGAAATCTATCTCGTTAATGATAGTTGATATATCTATACGAATTGACTTACCGACCACCAAATATAAAACCATGAATACCATTTATAATAAAATAAATATACAGACACAACACAACTAAATATAAGTTTAACAAATAAGGTGACGTACATAAAATATAACAAACAATAATTAGCCATTGGAAATAAAAACTCACGCGTCACATATCGACATCTATCCACTGGCGGACTAAGGGGGGGGGGCGACAGGGGCGGTCCGCCCCGGGCCCTACGAGACAGAGGGGCCGCCATTTCCAGGTTAAAAAAAATTGTAACTAAATA
The DNA here is from genome assembly GCA_911728475.2 of Pterostichus madidus. NCBI lineage: Eukaryota > Metazoa > Arthropoda > Insecta > Coleoptera > Carabidae > Pterostichus > Pterostichus madidus. Next base: position 953,112 of record OU452304.1, read on the forward strand.
AAAATACAATCATGATTTATTTGGTGATTTTTTATTCAAAGTTAGGATTTTTTCTTTCAACATAGTTGGCCACACTGAGTGGTAGCGCAATAAATATACCGCTCATGTCCAGGGGATTCCCCGACTGATTTGCTGATGATACTAAATACCTTCGAAAGTGGATGGTTTATTCACCATGAGAAATTAAATTGTATTGTTTTTGTTGCCGACTGTTTGTACCAGAGAATTTTGATGACATAGATAAGTTCAGTAAAATTAAGGCTAGAAAATATGTTGTATAAAACTACTTATACATAAAATATATCATCACGCCTTCTACCCATTACCGGCGTGGCACTCTGCCGAAGCAGATCTCGGTAACTGATATATTTTTGCACGTGAAGTGCGGTTACCAGCCGTTAAATCACGGCCCCCAAAGATGTTAGTGGAGGGAGAGCCACAAGAGTAGTATTAATGAGGTGAAAATGTTTGTCGGCAGTGAGAATCGAACCAGGGTTCTCAGGATCCACAGACCGACACGATACTACTGTGCCACCTACTCCATTTACAGGGCCGTGATTTGACGACGAACTAAAAGTCTCAAAAATATCTGTGAAGTCAAAGAAAAATAAAATCTTGTCATCTCCAAAGAAGCAACGCGCAATATAATTTAAAATTGTATATATTTTTAATGACGTTAGTCGATGTTTATAACGTTTTTAGTATATGAACATCTTTAGGGACCATATAATGACGTCTGGTAACCTCACTTCACGCGAATAAAATATATCACTTACCGAGATCTGCTACAGCAGATTGCCACATCCAGTAACGAATAAGAGACGTGATAATAAATTCATAAATTTTTCATCCAAGCTAATATAATTAAACCCTGTATAAATAATAATAAAATTCAGTGAAAATCTTCATTTAGTCCTAAACCAACAAATTACAAATTTTTATTTCGTTAGGTAAACATCCAGATAAAACATTAACAATGGCCTAGTTCCATTTAAAGCCGCGTGGCGTCCGCATCGTATCCAAAACCGATTCGCATGATGGCTATTGTTTATATAGGTCCAGTATATTTAATAACGGAGCAATTCCGAAGGCAGTGGACTTACACCGCGTTTAGCTGATATCCCGGCTCTGAGTCGAGCATATCTCAGGCGTTATTGAATGTAATGTCATGCGATATGCTGGCCTGATAGCTGCCCGCTACATAAAATATTATAGGTAGGTTTAAATTATTCATGGCTGCTATAATGGATGGAAATTAACTTTTTTTCTGATTATTACTGTTATTTATGGCCGTAGGCTACTAGATTTTTCACCTATTTTAAACGAACGAAATCACAGGATTTTATTAAATTACATAGTAGAGACGGATCATTTTCTTTGCAATTTTCTTTGCAAGTTCTTTGCTGTGGCTTTATTTCACTTTATTTCAATACTAGGGTTGAATAATCTTGTATTAGCATAAATAATTTACTTTGTGTTTCATCTGAAGCGTAGGTAACTACCCTTTTTTACATTCTTATATTACAATATAAAATTGGCAACAATAACTCATACAATTTCTTTACTATACTGAAAACGTTATAAGGAGGGACTGACGTCATCCCTCCTAAATAAAATAAATAAATATATCATCACGTCTTTTACCTATTACTGGAAAAATTTTACATTTTTGTTTGGCAAGTGTGGCAATTTGTACAATTTTTGGTTTTTTGATTGTAATAGTTAAAAATTATTAAATGATTTTCAAGATCAAGCTATTGTTTTTCAACAAAATTAATTAAAAATTTTATACAATTAGCATAGGATGTAAATTTTTCAATTTTTTAAATAAAAAATATATCATCACGCTTTCTACCCATTACTGGGTGTGGCAGTCTGCCGAAGCAGATCTCGGTGTGATATATTTTGCGCGTGAAGTGCGGTTACCAGTCGTCAAATCACGGTCCCCAAAGATGTTAGTTGTGGAGGAGCCACAGGGGTAGTTTTTGAAATTATGAAAATTGTTTGTCGTCTGTGGGAATCGAACTAGGGTTCTCAGGATCTACAGGCCGACTTCATACCACTGAGCTAGCCATCCCATATTTTAATAATATAAAAATAAATTTAGAAATTTCAATTACTATATTCGAAACATTCTGGTTTGTTCACTAAAAAATGTCTCAATTTTTTAAAATTATTTTGGAATTGTTTAAAATTAATTAAACTAGTGCTTAATTTTAAGACAGATTATAAGTCAAACATTTGTTAATTTTGTTTCAATTCCATGGCTATCGATAGTTTTGAAGCTATTTTTGTTATTTTCAGATCTTATTTGTGCCGTTACGAAGCATGCAAAGCTTATTTTGTTTATTGCCTTAGATGCAGAATTTTATGCCCTAAAACTTTTATTCGAAGCTTTTTTGCTTAGAATATTTAGGGAAGCAGGAAATTACAAAATTGTGATTTTACATGTTAAATCCCTATGTTCGAGAGTTGCGTTCACCAACCTGTATATATATATATATATATATATATATATATATATATATATATATATATATATATATATCATTATCTGTTTAATTCAATTTATTTATATCATTATTAATAATTTATTTAAAAGATTGTTATATAATTGTAATCTGTTTGTAAGTATTTGTATTTTATATTTATTATTTTGGTATTATTATTATAAATTTTTATTAATGTCCTGACGAAGACTGAAGTGTCAGGCAAAACGTAGACGAAATAAAAAAAAATAAAAAAATTTGACTGAATTCCGAATAATCTTTGATCATACTATTTTCAACTACAGTCGAATAAAAACTACATCATTTTATAAAATAGTATATTATGTAACAAGTGTCATTATAATTATTTACCATCTAAGTATTGTAAATACAATACGAGATGGAAAAAAATGGCTACGATTGCATATGTAATAAATTATTGTCCAGAGTAAAGATATTTTCAGGATAAAATACAAAGCTTTATTATTCTCAGTGTTAAAATAAAATGATTGTGGATTTAAAGGATTTAAGGATAGATTGAATGAATTTATATCTTCGTCCCGTTCACTGTTTTTAATCATACATTTGTGAAATCGATAATTTGAAATTCCTGCACTGAAATTCCTGACAACAAGAACAATACGAAGCTGGAATGCACGAATTCCACGCGTTCTATTAGCCTTCTCATTTCCCTTTTCCACTTTGAGTGCGTGTTTGCGAGGCGTTCTTCCTAGCAGCTAATGCCACTGGCTCTCTGTTTTGTCGTCAGCCGAACTACTCATCACATTTGTAAATCATCTATAGCAATTTATAGAAATTTACCAGAATTCATTATTCAATGATGATGAAATACTATCTAGAAATTTTGTTAAATTATTCCAAGGAAAGTGTTTCTATTTTAATTAGTTCACTTATTAACTTTAATTTGATGCATTTTTACAGTAAATAAAGGGTGTTAAAAAAGGTTAAATTTTGATGCTCTAAATCTCAGTTAAAATGTGTAAAATTTAGGACAAGACTTTTTAAATGTACATTTTTAGTTACTCCCGTAGTAATTGGCAATGACAAATAACAGCATGGCGGGTTAAAATTGATTATTTATATCAGATATATCACCACTCCTTCTACCCATGACTGGGTGTGCCACTCTACCGTAGCCGAAGCAGATCTCGGTAAGTGGATATATTTATGCGCGTGAAGTGCGGTTCAAAACACAGCCCCCAAACATGTTAGTAGTGGGGAAGCCACAGAGGCAATTTTAAATTGGTGAAAATGTTAGTCGACTGTGGGGGTCGAATCAGGGTTCTCAGGATCCACAGGCCGACTCAATATCACTGTTTTATTTACACCACCGATAGTTTAAAACCAATGCCATCACGAAAAAACACGAACATTACAAGCTGTCGACTTCAAGTTCTGTAAATGAGATTAATTTCCTGTTGTTCACCGTACCATATAAACAAATAAGAAAGGATCCTTTCTAAACTCAACGTCCCCCACTTTCCATTTTTCCCAAGGCTACCAGATGTCAACTGCAAATGTCTTCAACAAATGTACACGGTACTCCGCAGGGTTTAAACTTGGCCCAGCACTACCCCTTCCTACATGGTGACACATCATTCCAAATTCAATCTACACCGTTTCTTTGTCCCCTCGGTGAGAAGGACAGACAGATGTGGGAGCATGTGCTGCTGAGAGAGATGTGTAGAGGTTAATTTTCACTTCTCGTTTCGTCGTTGCCGTTGATTTCCGCTGGATTTATTGACGTTCTATTGCGCATTGAGTTAGGCGAAACGGTAATTACAATGAAATGTGTTTGCTAATATGAATTTTGCGTAGCGCTTGACTCGATAAACGCGTTTGCAAATTACAATTTCATTCCAGTAAGAATGTCACTGATTTGTCCGTTTGATGTTTGGTGTTTTTTCCTTCGTAGATGATTAATTTCTCTGTATACAAATTTAGCGAGGTACAGTATCAGTCGAATAATAATTAATTACAATTATTTATATTATAATTTAACTTTTGATAAGGTAATAAAAAAATTTATTGAACTGTTAGTACTATACATAAAATATGAGTATAAATAACAAACTAAATAACAATAATAATAATAATAAAATAGAAGAACAAATAAATTAAGTAAGGTTGGATGAACGATCTCTTCCCAAAATATAAAAAATTTCATCCAAAGCCTTCTGATTTGGCAGAGTACCCATTACTGATGCGGCATTTCCCCGTTGCAAATCAATACTTATTCGTTGTCTCAGGTACTCTGACGAACGTTTTTCTAAAGTTTGAGAATGAATTAATTTTCCCAACTTGGCCAAAAACAATTCTGCAGCTGGTCCAAGCGAACCAAAGGTTTCAACACCAAAAGGGATGAAGTGGTACAAATCCTGAAGTGCAGAGTATTTTCTGATCTTTCTATCCTCTGCTTGTAAAGCTGCATAACCACTTCGCTGACTCGTGCCAGAAATATATGAATTGGCCATTGTATCCACACAAGTTACATCCCAAACCAAAGCTTTCCCAGATGCCCATGGGATGAGAGACATCCCATCTGGACGTTTTCCATCATCCCTTGCTAAACCAGGGGGTTCTAAAATGGAAGCAACTGCAGCTGAACTTAATGCCCTATGAATTGTAGAATTAAGGGATGCATGACGACTTAAACGACCTTTGCTTTGTCTACAAGAAAGCCCATGATAACCTAAGCTATCCACTTCGGCTCCACAATGACAATGATGCGACTCGCAGATTGGCGCGCCAAGACGTAAACCAATCGAAATTCTTAGTGTATTGGCATCTAATAGATTGCCAAGTGAAGTAATTGGAAAAGCGTGTATCCAAGAGCCAGCAATCTGGGAAGACGCAGCGAGTAAGCGAGCCCTGGTTGTATTATTTTGTGTGGAAAGTAGGCTATTTAGTACATTTTTGCAAATAGGTTCATCCCAATGACGTTGAGAATTGCGACATATACCAGTCGGAGGATCAGAATTAGACAACTGGCGCCAAGAAAGAATACCAAGATTGACGATTTCATCCAAGTTAAAATCGGGCAACACTGTAGTGATCAGATGTTCGACTGAATGAACCGAAGCCAAATAGGCTGGGAGAGCTAGTTCAACAGTCTTTCTGATACCAAGCCCGCCAAAACGAACTGGAAGTGATGCTTGGGAATAAGTATCACCTTGTATGCGAATATTAGTAATCTCCTCCAACGCCATAATAATCATGGAATCCAAACTTCTCAGGTAATTTAAAAACTGCCATACGGGCGAACAGCGTAATATATATAAGAGTTTAGGAATGCAAATACAGTTTTTTAAAAGAAAAAAAGCATGATGAGGTTCTAGAATGTGTAGTCGAGACGTAAGCAATTCAATTTGTTTACGCTTCATGTCCAAAGCAATAGGAACAGCATTAGAGGTCACAGGTGCACCAAGCAATATTAGTTGGTCAATTCTGGCAACAGTGATAGAATCAGCAACAACCTTTACAGTCTCAATAGCAGCCGCACGAGTAGATTGATTGCCACCAAAAATATAAAGCTCACATTTTGCTAAATTTAGTTCCAAACCAATTTCTTTGCCCCGCTTAATAATTGACGCTAGATCAGATGCTACAACATCTGGCTGTCCAGCAAGAGTGCCATCATCCAAATACCAAAGATTGAGCTTACTCGAAAGGTGGTCAACAAGTGGTTTAATGACCAAGCAAAATAATAATGGGCCGAGGGGATCACCTTGTTGGACACCGGAAGCAGACTTTAATAACGTATCCCCAAAAAACAGATGACTCTCTTGACGATAAAGCTGCTCAATAAAGCTACCATACTGTGGAAGATACAATTTTACAGCATCCAAGAGCTTGTCCCGTCGAATAGAATTGAAAGCATTGCGAAAGTCCAGTTTTAAAAGTACACAACATTCATTGGTATGATTGGAGACAAATGATCGAACTGTATGAACCAAAGCTTCAGCACCACCACGAGTACCATAACCAAGCTGCACAGGACGAAGTAACTCACCCATTTCCACCATAACACGACGACTCACAATTTTACCAGCCAACCGGCGTAAAGTACAACCCACAGCAATTGGACGCAAACCACCATCATTTTTTGTGAGAGCGATTAAAGATGCACCGTAAAGTATTGGACAAATTTCGGTTGGTACAAGGCCATTCAGCATACTAGTTACTAAATTTGCCAAGTCTAATGCTAGAGACTTTGATCTTTCGTTGTTGGATACAAGCAAATCCTTAAGATGTTGAGGGTATAAACCATCGATACCACCAGAAGAACCATTTGGAAATGAAGAAACGGCAGCATAAATTTCCTTTGGTTCCACAACTGTAAAGTTGCCAGCGCATGGTAAGATATCCGGAAAGTTCATGTTGTGAAAAGCTGATGGATGTTTTAAAATCATGGCATCTATTATATCTGGGGTTGGTTAACTTTTATTGGTGGAATATTTTATTAGATTTATTGCAGTTTTCAATAAAGATTAGTATTTACAAAACAACTCTTTTCCGTTACAAAACGATTCTAAATATTTTTTAAAAGCTAGAAAACCGTTGTACGAGGGCAGGGTGAAAAGTCCCTGAAAAATAAACCAGATGGCGCCACAAACGCAAATCTCATGTGACATTTGTGATGTGCCATCTTTAACTAGAACGCATTAAAATTTTCAGACTGATATGTCATTCAGTTCTGTTTTGACACCCATCGAAAACAAACAATTAAACATTATTTCTTGCGTAGGAAAAACATTACGCACACCAAAGCATCGCTTGTTAAACATTATGGGGACTCCTCACCATCAATTGGAACGATTTACAAGTGGTTTACTGATTTTCGTTGTGGTAGTATAACCACAAAGGACGCCGAACGTTCTGGTCGTCCAATTGAGGTTACAACGCCAGAAATCGTCGATAAATCCATGGTATGATATTGGACGATCGGCGAGTTAAAGTGCACGAGCTTGCTGCCAAACGGGTACGGAATATTTTGCATACATTTTTGGATATGAGAAAGCTATCTGTTAGATGGGTGCCGCATTTGCTCTCTGTTGACAACAAACGCGACCGCAGTCGCAATGGCAAAATTGCATGAATTGGTTCGTCATCCACCATATTCTCCAGATTTGGCCCCCTGCGATTTTTATCTATTTCCAAACTTGAAGAAATGGCTCGGCGGAAAGAGATTTGGCTCCAACGATGAAATCATCGCTGAGACAAACGCCTATTTTGAAGGATTGCCAAAATCGTATTATTTGGAAGGGATTGAAAAATTAGAAAAACGTTGGACGAAGTGTATTGAGCTACAAAGAGATTATGTTGAGAAATAAAATATGTTTTGATCAAATAAATCATTTCTTGTTTCATTTTTCACCCTTCCCTCATATATTGTGCTTTCCTAGGAAGGAAAAGTATAATTTTCTTCTTTCAATTTTGGCAAAAAAAATTTATTCTGTTTACAGGATTGTAGAGAAAAAGTAATATTATGCGTATTGTAAGTAAATCTTAGATAATATATTCTTGTCGAATCCTCGAATTAGTATTAAATTATTCCATTCATACAAGCAAATATATCCGAGCAGGTATATGCAAATACATCGGTAGTATCAAATTAGCCACTTGAACATGAGCAGCGGACCACAGAAACGCAATCCATCTTCCCTTAATTCATCAAGTGTGTCCGCTTGTCGCAGCTTAATCCACCCACACGTGCGGTCAGCACACCCGTGTACATGCCCTAATCTCCCAGCAACAGCGTTCGCCAACAATGGGGGCTAACGAGCCCCTGAAACCCATCCCCAACGCTGCCACTGCCACTAGTTATAGTAATTGCTCTATTGAATCGTCTTACATGGTTCCGTACCGCCAGAATGTTGTTATAATTTCAGGAATTGATGGACACTTTGTGGTGGGGGTAAATTGAATGTCTTGAGGTTGTGATGGGGGTGGAATGACGATGTATCTATATCTGTCGAGGGATGGAAGACAAGGATAGAGATGCTGAGTTTTGGTATGGAGATTTGCGGTCTGAGGTCGACAACTCAATTTGTAACTTGAAATGTGGAAACAGGGTTCAAAAGTAACCAAGTGTTTGGAAAAACAAATGAAGGTGTTGTTATTAAATTATTACTGTTGTTGATGGAGCCTGATTGTACCAGCACTCCTATTTTATAACTTTACACCGATTTTCAGTGATATTTTGATCGTCATATCACCTTTCACCAATAAGAAACTGAAGGTGATATTTTTAGTAACTTTTGCTTTTTTCACCAAAATTGAAATTAGTCACTCGGGAAATTAGTTATTCCGGAAAATGCACTCTTCTTCGTGAAATTGTCATTAGTGAAATTATCATTAGTGAAATTATCATTAGTGAAATTGTCATTAGTGAAATTGTCATTAGTGAAATTGCCATTCGTGAAATTGCTATTCTTAAAAATTTTCACATTTTCACCAATTTAAAATTATCCCTGTGGCTCCCCCACCACTAACATCTTTAGGGGCCGTGATTTGTCGACTGGTAACCGCACTTCACGCGCATAAATATATTACTTACCGAGATCTGCTTCGGAAGAGTGCCACATCCAGTAATGGGTAATAGACGTGATGATATGTTTATATTTATTTATTTTATTATTTGCTTAAATTAAATTCTGTTTCCACAATTATCCATTATTTATTTCAACATTGATATTAAAATAAGAATGAAAGAAATATTAGGTTATTTTTGCCATGAGGACAGTCAAGTCAAAATATACATGTCTATTTGCTATTCCATACAACAGAAAACTTAATCTCAATTACAGTACCCTATAGCGAAATCCAAACCACTCAGACACAATTATATTTTTGTGATATAAATAGAGTCACCGAGATTTGAACCCACTGTCTTTAAATGAATTAATAGAAATAGTATAGTAGATGTTTTAAAACTTTTTTAGTACCTACACTCTCAATGAGTTTTCTGCTCGAAGAATTATTCATGTAACATAAAATCAATAATCCTTTCGAAGACCAGAGTTTTTACGAATAATTTTCCATTACAGCACTTCATGCAATCATGATCCAGCAGGCGGTGGTGTCGGGAAATCTCAAAAACACTTGACGAACTTTAACATCAGTTTCCTGCGCTTGTTTCGCGCTGTTTTTTGCTTGCTCTGATCCTTTATTTAAGCCTTCTCTTTAACGGTAATGCACGTAATTCAAATAAAAGGAATACTGCCTGCTTGAATTTTATTACGCTTAAGGATACTAAATGGAGAAGGACTACATCCTTATTTATTTGTAGGTACAATAATACATTGTAACGTACTCCTATTCTTCAATTAGATTTAATTTTATTCAACACCAAAAGATCTTGATAGGACATTCAGGACAGGTTTTTCTATCTTCGGGTAAAGTTCCCAATAACTACCAACGGGATAAATTAAAAATATCGCTTCGAAATCTTAGCACAAATGGTAATAATACAGGAATAGAAAAACGGACCTTAATTATAATAGTTCGATTTCGAAGAAATAAATAAAGTATTTGAATTTGATTTATTGCTGCGCATCAATATTACGAGGGCAGGGTGAAAAGTCTGAAAAATGAAGGAAAAAATTATTTATTTGGTCAAAACATATTTTATTTCTCAACATAATCTCCTTGTAGCTCGATATACTTCGTCCAACGTTTTTCTAATTTTACGATCCCTTCCAAATAATACGATTTTGGCAATCCTTCAAAATAGGCGTTTGTCTCAGCGATGACCTCATCGTTGGAGCCAAATCTCTTTCCGCCAAGCCATTTCTTCAAGTTTGGAAATAGATAAAAATCGCAGGGGGGCAAATCTGGAGAATATGGTGGAGGACGAACCAATTCGTAGCGTAATTCATGCAATTTTGCCATTGCGACTGCGGACCTGTGCGCTGGTGCATTGTCCACAATGCGGCACCCATCTGGCAGATAGCTTTCTCATATCCAAAAATTTATGCAAAATGTTCTGTACCCGTTGGTGTTTTTTCAATTACCTTGCGCACTAGTGCGCAAAATCAAACTTTCCGTCGGTTTCCAAGGTAATATAAACCTTATTTTGAATAATGCGAGTACAAAAAGTACTGAACTATCTGGTAAAGATTTTACCTGACTCTATTGTATTTTACTTGACTGTTTCTTTTTTTTTGTTTGTAATCTTGGATATGTGTCTACTATCAATAGAATTCATATAAAAAAATTAAAATTTTTTAATGATTTAAAAATAGTTGATTTTTTTGACATGAATAGTTTTGTACTTTACCAAATTGATATTTTTGTTGTAAAGTACGTATCCAAACGTACTTTACTTGACTATTTTGGTAAAAATCTACTTTCCATATTAAAATTAATCAGGAAAATAGGCACTTTCTTGCCGGCTTCAGAAAAATCAATTTTCTATGCTGTACAATAGGATATTAATCCCTAAGGATCTAATATGAAAAATGGTAACCAGCCACAACGAATGAAAATGCCATCAAGCACAACAGGTCGGCGATGGGACGAGAGCCAATGTTCAAAATAGTGTCGAGTGTAGCAGGTTGTAATGGGGTTCCGAGACACGACGACGGTACGCAATGATCAAAGCATGCTGGGTTTGCTGGGTGGTTTGGATAAGCCGCAATTAATTCAAGCAAGAACGCCTAGCAGTTTGCGTTTAGCAGACGTGAAGTGATGATGATTCGTGCTTGGTACTACGAGGACCATTCGAGAAGGCTGAGAAGATTTTGTTTTGATGTTTGTTGTGTTTGTTTCGTCGTTTCATTTATATGAGGAGATTAGTTTGCAAAGTTCACTGACATTTGTTGTACTTCTTGTGCAAACCAGCAAATATATAAATTAATACGAGTAAATGATGAATTTTAACTACGACGGCAGGGTGAAAATTCCCAGAAAAATAAAACAGATGGCGCCACAATCGCAAATCTCATGTGACATTTGTGATGTACCATCTTTAACTAGAACGCATTAAAATTTTCAGACTGATATGTCATTCAGTTCTGTTTCGACACCCATCGAAAGCAAGCAACCTTGAAGATTTTTGAAAACATGGAAAAAAGTGAATTTCGCGTCTTGATTAAACATTATTTCTTGCGTGGAAAAAACATTACGCAAACCAAAGCATCGCTTGTTAAACATTATAGAGACTCCTCACCATCGATTGGAACGATTCACAAGTGGTTTACTAATACTCGTAATATACTTTTATAATAAAAATGTAGGCTACGCGTATATGAGATTGTATTTTATACGCAGCAGCGACTAAAACCTAAATATTATCTCCTCCACAAACATAAACTAAATCTGCAACATCAACTTCGTGACATCGTTGTAGATCAGTTCGGCTCACTTAATCAAATCGCTCCAGGTGTAAAAACGAACACAACCCCAGGTCTAATATCAAAACACAACATATGAGAGTTTGCATTTCGAATAACAGCGCAAATATTTTCTCACAAAATGAACAAGAGTTTCCACTCAGCAGAGAAGTGCTTCCACGTTCTCATGATTACACGCGCATAGTTGGCGCTACTATCGCATGCAGGACTCCACTTACCTTGTTATTTACACTTAAGTGCGTCTCAAATACTCCAATAGCAATCGCGGTATAAATGCATCCGCCCATATGTACGTAATGATGTTTGATGCCTGTTAATGCATACATGTATTGACAAATGTTCCAAAATAGAAATGCAGAAAATTTGTTACATATTTGGTTTTTGATACAGAGTAATTTATTTCTTTTATGGTTGGCTAAATACTTAGGAGATATTTTAATCTATATCTAAAAATAAATAAATATATCTTCATGCCTTCTACCCATTACTGAGTGTGGCACTCTGCCGCAGCAGATCTCGGTAAGTGATATATTTTGCGCGTGAAGTGCGGTTACCAGTCGTCAAATTACGGCCCTCAAAAATGCTAGTGGTGGAGGAGCCACAGGGGTAGCTTTTGAAATTATGAAAATTGTGTGTCGCTTGTGGGAATCGAACCAGGGTTCTCAGGATCCACAGGCCGACTTCATACCACTGAGCTAGCCACCCCATATATCCGATATCTCTTTTAAGAAATTAAGAAATTGAAAAACTGGTAATTTTTTGAAGTTGCCATCTACAGCATTGAATTTCTCGTGTTTCAGTTAACTTGTATACAAAGTTTCAGCGATTTTCAAAATTATCAAAAATTTTCTGCATTTTATTTTTCGTAAACAGTTTTTGGACAATATCTTAAAAATTAGAAGGCGTACGCACTTGGCGATTTGACTATTGGATTCAGCGGATCAAAATACCTATGTATGTAAATTTTCGTTACAATATTCATACGAGTGAGAGTTTTAGAGCAAATTGTTTGAAAATCATAAAAAACCTAAGGGGCACCCTTGGAAAAATAATTTAAAATGTCAATCGCTTCAAATGAGCTCTAATTTTGCTAATAAGTCAATTTGGACATGGGAAATTCAATGCCGTTGAGCGCAACTTCGTATCAAATTTAGTTTTTGAGATAGAGCCTCCGGAAGTGTTGAACTTTCAAAAAATTTCAACACTTCCGTTTTTCGACATTCTCGAGGCCATATCTCAAAAACTAAACGACATATGAAGATGTGCTTAACGGCATTGAATTTCTCGTGTTTCAATTAACTGTTATACAGGTTCTCAGTTATTTAAAAAAAATTCAAATATTTTCATTAATTTTTTTTCTAAAACAGTTTTTTTACTACATGATAAAAACTAGAACGCGTACGCATTTGGGAATTTGACCTTTGGATTTAGCGGGTCAAAACACATATGTATGTAAATTTTCTTTACAATAATCGTACGAGAAAGAGTTTTAGAGCAAATTGTTTGAAAATCGTAAAAAACATGAGCAGATTAAAAAACTCGGCCTGCGGCCTCGTATTTAGCAACCGCTTCGTCAAGTAAAATATCACTTTCCTGAATTATTATGTAATATACTATTTTTAGGTCGCCCTTCGCCCTTCGGGCCTCGATTTCTCAATCTAAATTCTTGACCTAAAAACTGTCACTTACAGTTTATTGTACGTAATATACTAGTTGTAATGAAGTTGATCTTGTGAAAATATAGACTGCACAATGAATCGATGACAGAGGTGTGGGTGTGATTTGATATATTTATTGATTGCGAGTTGCACTTGTAATGAATTCTGTTGGGCCTGGAGACGTTCGTGGTTTGTCAGTCATGTAACAGTTAAGAAAGCATTAAATTCTTAAGCGTACATCTGTACAGTGCGTCTAAGATCAGCGTGTTTAACTACTTAACCGCGACGAGAGTCTCGGCGTAATCCAGGACTCTCCGCAAAGTTCACCAGCGCCATTTGTTTTCCAACTATTAATTCTGGATCTTGTCGAAATAAGCAATTCCAATTAGATCCGCAAACCACTCAAAGTTTATCGTTTCGCTTAATCGGAAGCAAACTTAATCGCTTGGTGCGACGTGAACCCTTTCCTAGCGTTGCCAACCCCGCGCAACGGGTTTGTTCGCTGCTCAGAGGGTGAAATATGTGTTTACTTTGATACTCGTATGTTGACTTGCTGATAACTGGATTTGTTATCACAGAAAACCGACTTTCTGCCATCTGCAGATTCCAACTTGCGACACCACCGACGACAAATATCTGATCTTCAGATTACTCTACATGCCCACTTGCTCATTTGCATATATTTTAAAACTTTCTGCAAACATAAACCAATATCTTCTTTAACCCCTAGTCAAACAAAAGTTTTTTGAGAGACAATTTTCTTTAATCTATTTGATTCGTTTTCAATCCTTACATAGAGTATCCAACTGCAGTTGTATGGAACTCACTTTCAAAAACAAGCACGAAGATCGACATTTCCTTTTTTGATATCTTTTTGTTCCATTTATGGGATGGCTAGCTCAGTGGTATGAAGTCGGCCTGTGGATCCTGAGGTCCCTGGTCCGATTACCACAGGCGACAAATTTTCATAATTTGAAAAAGCTATCCCTGTGGCTCCTCCACCACTAACATGTTTGGGGGCCGTGATTTGACGACTGGTAACCGCACTTCACGCGCAAAATATATCACTTACCGAGATCTGCTTCAGCAGAGTGCCACACCCAGTAATGGGTAGAAGGCGTGATGATATATTTATTTATTTATTTATTTATTTGTTCCATTTTCAGTTCTTGCAATATAGTGACTATACTGAAAACGTTATAAAGATCGACTGACGTTATCAAAAAATATAACTGGATGAATGACAGGGTGTTGCTACATTTACATGTAACCAATGACAAGATTCCATTTTTCTAAGTCTTCGCAGATATTTTAGAGACTTTTAGTGCATCCAGTACTGTCTAATAAATTGTAAATTAATAATAAAAATTAGTGACATGTATATTAATTTACCTCTCTTACAGCACTTAGAGGAAAAGCGGTCCATTATTTTTGTATTCTTATTCAATAGTTATTTTTATAACAAGTGCCGAAAAAGGCTTGTTATGTGCAAATGCAGAATTTAACACATGAGGCTTGTCGAGTGCGGAAATCTGCACGAGCCCTTAACCTTTTTCGGCACGTGTTATAAACAACATTTTTCCTACAACTGCGCGATTTAGAAAATCACTAAAATATTATCAAAATTTATAAAATTTTGATGATATTATACACGAGAACGATGTTTAACGGCGTTGCTATGGTTTGTTTGTTGATTGCTTGCATATTCTTCTACGTTATTTATTTCACTAATTTCAAGATAATTTCTTCAAAATCGTCTAGATTGGAATACTACACTGAGTGATTCTTCTTTATCAATATATTTTACTTTGTTCGGTTATTTTGATTAATTATCATCTTTAATAATAATATACTTGAGTTCTTGTCTGCTCAGTGTGATGTGTACGGATTAGATATACTGCAGTTTAAGGTTATGTTTATAAACGTCAAAATATATCACTATATATTTCTTCTTCTTCCATTAGCGTATGTGCCTAAAATATAAAATTATGTGCTTGGCGCGAAATTTAAATCGCTCTCACTTATATTTTCTTTTGACAATTGCGTACCTAAAGTACAAATTACTTTCGGCACTAGTGTTTATTGGCTTACAGTAACGCTACTGTCTACTTTCCAAACGTAAATTATTAAATGAAGAATCAGCAATTGACATTTCTTTGACAAATTTCTTCCCTTTGGCATTGTTATAGCATTTAAAAACTAATGTAGATGAAAGTCAAAGACCTTCCACAGATTTTTTGGTGTTTGAAACCATAGTTCATGAATCTGATAGATCAATGACAACTCGATATAGACAGAAATTATGTGTCATGTTAATGCGCAAAATATAAAATAATTATTAAAAATTGAAAATAATTATTTATTATACACAAATCTATAGTAAATATAGCTAGTATTCAATATTTTTATATAAGATTTATGTTTTAATGTCTTTTTTTGTAAATTGTCATATAAATATTGCGCCAGTTTCTTATAATTTTGTCGGTAGATGGCACCACGAGTGGCTTCATAGCTCTCATGTCATGTTACCGTTGTAGATAGGTTAACATCAGTCAGTTCAGCTAAGTCGGTATCACAATCCACTATTTCCTAGTTGATCTAGTTGGATAAATGATCGCACCATACTGATGAGTCCGGAAGGACGAAACGCGTCTATGGTTAAAGCTGAACTGACCAGCCGTTTGTTGATGACCTGAGAAGTTGATGCAAACGTGCTGTAAAACCTCTGTGGAATTATGAGACAAGTGATGGAAAATTTTTTTCCTATTTTTCTTATTTCTTATAATTTTATTAAATTTTATTAGGATTGATGACGTCAGTCGATGTTTATAACGTTTTCAGTATATCTGAAATTGTGTAGAATTTTCATAATTAATATAACAATTGAAATGATAATTGCTGATAATATTTTGACAAGAATTATAGGTTGTTATATAATAGAAAAATAACGAATACAAATTTAAATTCATGTCAAAATATTATCTGATTATTATATCATATTACGGGTTATATTTTGCGTGAGAATTTAACAAGCATAATCTTTTAATTTTTTGATATTTTTTAGTATGTTTTCTTCAATTTTAGTTAAAATGTTTTCTGTGGAAGCAGGTCTCCATCGAGAATTTGACATTCCTATAGGTTATTTTCAATTAACATTTATGAAAATATTATTTATTTTGCTGCCAATAAGGAGATTTAATTCCAGTGAAGAATTATTACTTATTAATTTCACTAATGGAAAATTATCATTTAATGAGATATAATGTGATGTTATGTAACTTTTTGTAAGGAATCTGTAAAATTTTGACATATTTATTTAAGGATTTCAACTCAGAGATCCAACAATTAATTTAAATATATTATTTGTTTTCTCATGGGGTGGCTAGCTCAGTGGTATGAAGTCGGCCTGCGGATCCTGAGAACCCTGGTAGCCTAGATTCGATTCCCACAGGCGACAAACAATTTTAATAATTTCAAAAAAAGCTACCTCTGTGGCTCTCCTATCACTAACATGTTTGTGGGCGTGACTTGACGACTGGTAACCGCACTTCACGCGCAAAATATATCACTTACCGAGATCTGCTTTGGCAGACTGCCACACCCAGTAATGGGTAGAAGGCGTGATGATATATTTATATTGATATATTTGTTATCTCATTTCTGTGTGAAAGTATAAAATGAATATAAGCATCCGGGTCTGTTCCTAATAAGTTCTTGAGTAATTTTCTACTCTATTTAGTCCTTGTAGTTATTGTTTCACTTTATTTTTCATTAGCAAAACAAAAGAAAATTTATCATGCGAAAATCTGTCTATTACATTAGGTTTTATTATCCGCTGAGAAAAAATATTGTCCTTCGTTTGTTAATACACTTACATCTCAAGTATTACTTGAAGTCGAAACAAAAGTACCAACATAACAAATGAAATATGGTTCATGATCTTTGACTGTAAAATACATTGTAAAATAGTAATTCAACATTATATAGAATATACTGCTCTACTGGTACCTTTACGATGCCCCATAATAATAAAATATTTCTATGTTCAGTTGTTTCTCACTAGAACAATCGATATTAAATTAACGTTTCTGTAATAACAATTGATGAAGGAAATGTTTATTTGTTTCAATATATTTGCTTGTTTCCCAATGAATATTATTTCTTTTTTGTATCGTTACTAGGACGAATAGGTACTTCATTATTAGAAATAAATATTAATTATAAAGTTATAATAAAAGATAAAAACAATATTGCTGGAAAATTTACAAACAAAAATAGTAAAGAATGTTTTAATTAACAGTAGATGTAAAACAAATTTTGCAAAATTGAATTGTAACAATTTTAATTGGATTTTGCACGAATAATATTATTATTTATATTGGAAATATAAGTTACATAAAACGAAGTTTTAGTTCAAAATAAATAAATAATCAATAAATAAATATATCATCACGCCTTGTACCCATTACTGGGTGTGGCACACTGCCGAATCAGACCTCGGTAAGGGATATATTTTGCGCGTGAAGTGCGGTTACCAGCCATCAAATCACGGTCCTCAAAGATGTTAGTGATGGGGGAGCCACAGGGGTAGCTTTTGAAATGGTGAAAATTGTTTGTCGTCTATAGGAATTGAACAAGGGATCTCAGGATCCACAGGCCGACTTGATACCACTGAGCTAGCTCTCCCATAAAAAAAATAAATCCGTAAAAATATGCATACTAATGCATTAAATTATGCTAAATTCAATTTCTTTAAGCGCGTTTTCCAATCTTGCTTACTTTTTGAAATATAGCCTTTAAAAATTGTTTTATATTTTGTACAATAACAAATGAATCCAATAAATTTAAATTATTAATAACAATATGGGGTAATGGCTCAGTGGTATCGAGTCGGCCTGTGGATCCCGGGAACCCTGGTTCAATTCCCACAGCCGACAAACAATTTACACTAAATTAAAATGATTCCTGTGGCTCTCCCACCACTAACATCTTTGAGGGCTGTGATTTGGCGACTGGTAACCGCACTTCACGCGCATAAATATATCACTTACCGAGATCTGCTTTGGTAGAGTGCCACACCCAGTAATGGCTAAAAAAGGCGTGATGATATATTTGTATTTATTTACTTATTTAATAACAATGGGGTAATGGCTCAGTGGTATCGAGTCGGCCTGTGGATCCCGGGAACTCTGCTTCGATTCCCACAGCCGACAAACAATTTACACCAAATTAAAATTACCCCTGTAGCTCTCCCACTAACATCTTTGAGGGCCGTGATTTGACGACTGGTAACCATACTTCACGCGCATAAATATATCACTTACCGAGATCTGCTTCGGCAGAGTGCCACACCTAGTAATGGATAAAAGGCGTGATGATATATTTATTTATTATATTTATTTTATTAATAATAATCGTACGTATGCAGGAAATTCAAGTGTATGCATTGGGGCAGTTTTCAGGTTTATATTTACTGTAGTTTATGAATTATAGGGGTAGTTCGATGAAAAACGTTTGTAACGTAAAAAAGTTGACAGTGCAAAGTGTAGCAGTGCATCAACTGTTCTTGCGTGTCATTCATAAAGTGATTAGCCTGTCAGTGCGCAGCACGCATGTTGCAATTTCACAATTACTGACCTGGATTTACAGAATAATACCTTCCATTTAGAAAAAATTACTGAACTAATTTAGTATTTTATATTGCATGGAATTTTAACCATGAAGAGAAATGGAACATTTATAATTAATTAATTAATTTAAGGTCAAAGTTAGAGTTGGGCAGTAGCTAGCTACTTATGTAGCTTAGCTACTAGCTGAGCTACATTTACCTTAGCTGTAGCTTTGCTAACTGTGAAAAAATATAGCTGTAGCTTGTAGCTAGCTACTTTTTTTCTAATAGCTTAAAAATAACAACTGAACAACTGAACAACAAAGTACGCATGCGTACAAGCTAAACTCACACAAAATAATTATTTGTTACCGGTTCTAACTGGCTCTAATACTCAAAAATACACAGTAGGTGCCAGATAGTATTTGCTATTTTTGATATTTATGTATATAATAGTAAATTAACAGTCATTATAACAAAAGACTGATCATATGACAATGGCAAATTTCATTATTTCACAATAATTTAAAAAAGTAGCTTTAAAATTTAACAGCTACTTTAACGGAAGCTTTTAGCTGTAGCTTAGCTATATTTTACAAAATTTAGCTTATAGCTGTAGCTTAGCTACTTTTTTAAAGAATAGCTGTAGCTGTAGCTTAGCTACTTTTTTTAAGTAGCTTGCCCAGCTCTGGTCAAATTCAAGGAATAAATAACTCGGCAAAGTAAGCACATTTCGAATATAGTATATTACGTACCATGAACTGTAAGTGACAGTATTTAAGTCAAGAATATTCGCGACCTAAAAAATCACATACAGTTCGAGGTTAGTAAGCTATTTTTACAATACTTGTACAAATAGAAAGAAAAGAAAAATAGATTTCAATATTGACAGCTGTCAGAGTAAAAATTATCTATTAGACACAAAAGCTCAATTTCATAAAACGTTGTCACCTAATCTCATTTTAACAACACGAAAAAGTTGAATTACAATAAAAAAACGCATCTAAGGAATGTCAAAATTTCGACTGCTTAATAATTTTAAAATGATGTTTTCAAAACGGCAAAGAAGCAGACACTAGATTAGATTAGATTCGACTCTAGCCGTAGCATTTCATCTGCTACTTTTTGCCTCGATTAACAATTAACTACTTTTTAACTTTTTATACTAATAAATTCATTTTTGTTTCAGGTAAGATGTTCAGCAGATTTCTTAAAATATTGCGTCAACGAAAGGTCAGTGTATATTATAAATCTACTTAGAACATTAAATTGTAATTATTTTTGAAGTTAAATCTAAGTCATACATAAATAATACCGCGCTATGTCGCAAAAATTCTACATTCAAAATTCCTTTCATACATTCTCGTATCTTGTTACATTGTACATTCCACAGCAAACCTTCAATCGTATCCATCCAACTAACGAAGAACCAATCTTCTAATAAAATTCTTATAATTCGTTGTTCTCTCTGAATATTTATCTTGTAAGAAATCTTGAATAGTCAGTCTTACTATCTCTCAAACTTTCAGAAGTCGTTGCAAATTTCAGGAATCTTTGACTTTGTATTCAGGTGTTCATGCTGGAGGCGTTGATATTAATTTGTTTAACGAAAACTTGGTTAATTGACCATTCCGTATGTCCGACCAGAACTTATCTTTATTTCTTCGTCGCGAACTTTCACGGTTCTGAGTTCAGACCATCTAATTACTAATTAGTAAAGATTAAAGATAGGAAAGTCTGAATTTTACATCCAGTGTGCTTGAAGACATCCGAGCTTTTGTTTTTATTGGGCACTTGATATGCAGGAACTGCAGGCATTTCTATTATAGTTTTATAGAGAATAAATGCTTCCTTTTTGAACTTTTACCAACCATAAACTTGTAAATAAGGTTTTGTGCTTTCTAATATTGTTGATTTTAACTTCCGGTTATGTCCAAGAAGATATCACTGCGTTGAATAAAACTATTTAAAGAAATTATAACAATTAGTATAATGTCCAGTTTATGTAAACAACAGAATAAATTTTCTTTCATAATAAATTTAATTCAATCAACAAATTCGAATCAATTTTATTTATTTTATCCACAACTCATATTATAAAGACATAATTACATTGATTTTAGTTGTATTATATAGCTCATAAAACACTAGTATTTTATATTCCATAAAACATTATAAACAACTTGTTACTTAGCAACCACTTCATGATCTACCGTATATTGAGAAACTATATATAACTGAATCAACGTTAAACGTTACGACCAATCTTCTTCGGTACCTATAATTATGAGTTCTGGATAAAATTATGTATTACACTTGAGTTTTATTGGATGTTTTATATACCTATGCGGCACCCATCTGGCAGATAGCATTCTTATATTCAAAAATGTATGCAAAATGTTCCGTACCCGTTCGGTTGAAATGCTCATAGCCTCAGCAACCTCGTGCAATTGAACTCGCCGATCGTCCAATATCATACCATGGATTTTATGATGACCAGAACGTTCGGCGTGCTTTGTGGTCATACTACCACAACGAAAATCAGTAAACCACTTGTGAATCATTCCAATCGATGGTGAGGAGTCCCCATAATGCTTAACAAGCGATGCTTTGATTTGCGTAATGTTTTTTCCACGCAAGAAATAATATTTAATCAAGACGCGAAATTCACTTTTTTCCATGTTTTCAATAATATTCAAGGTTGCTTGCTTTCGATGGGCGTCAAAACAGAACTGAATGACATATCAGTCTGAAAATTCTAATGCG
Source organism: Pterostichus madidus (assembly GCA_911728475.2). NCBI lineage: Eukaryota > Metazoa > Arthropoda > Insecta > Coleoptera > Carabidae > Pterostichus > Pterostichus madidus. The sequence continues at coordinate 975,010 of OU452304.1, forward strand.
TTCTAGTTAAAGATGATACATCACAAATGTCACATAAGATTTGCGATTGTGATGTCATATGTTTTATTTTTCAGGGACTTTTCACCCTGCCCTCGTACAGGGTTCAGACTCACCGATTGACAGTGTGCTAGTTCATTTAATTTTAGCTTAAGTGGGATTCGAAGTCAGTATCTTCAAATTCGAATGTCGTAACACAACCCATACCACCGTACTATAAATGATGAAACTCGTTCTTATACTATTGTATCATCGAATGAATGATGAATATAATTGTCTGCAAACTAGGACCGTTCGCTTTGAATTCTGACATGTTAGTTTTGCAGTAGACTAGCATTGATTTATTACAGGATAACGTCAGTTATTGAAGCATTAGTACGTTATCATGCAATGTGGCATGAGCTGAGTCGGGATAATATTCAGTTTATCATATGTTTCATCGCTAACTCTCAATGAACCTATTGCTATGATCTATTTTGGTATTATGAATAGCTTCAGTAAATAGATCAGCTATACTAAGTAAATAATTATTAATGCGGGTATGTCATGACATCGAATTATAATGATGTCATATATTCAGCACTCTTGACGTAAATAACAGCTATTTACATAACAAGTGCGCGAAGACATACTTTGCACATGAACGCAATGGTGCAAATGATGTCTTCGTGCACGAGTTTTGTACAGTGCTTATTGTAACGAGCAAAAATTATATAACCAATAGTGAGAAAAGTTATTAAATTTGAAGCGTGAATTTATATTGACAATTTAGTATGCCATGAATTGACATTTGTTATTTGAAAACAAATTCTATATTTTTTCTCGTAAAGCTTGGAAAATATGTCAAATTAATGGCGTTATAAGCTATTCTTTTATAAAGTCCTTAAAAATTGTATATATAAGTACAATTAGCGTTGTAATAGTCAAAATTTAGAATCATAAAAAATGGGTGTTTTTTTCAATTACCTACTTTGCACACGTAGTAAAATCAAACTGTCCATCGCTTTCCAAGATAATGTAAATCTCATTTTGAGTACTACTTTCATAAGACAATCTGTTAACGCACGAGTCCAAATTTGGAAGACGGTGTGCACGGTAGACCCAGATCCTTAATGAATTTTAGTGCCACAGGAAGAAGCTGGCTTAGTGGTATCTTCACCAAATTAAAAAACTACCCCTGTGGCTCTCCCACCACAAGCATCTTTGAGGGCTGTGACTTGACAGCTGGTAATCGCATTTCACACAAGAAATATATCACTTACCGAGATCTGCTACGGCAGAGTGCCACATCCAATAATGGGTAAAAGGCGTGATGATATATTTATTTATTTATTTTAAATAAATAAATATAATAAATATATTATCACGCCTTAGACCCATTACTGGATCTGATACTGTGCCGAAGTAGATTTCGGTAAGTGATATATTTATGCGCGTTAAGTGCCGTCAAATCATGGGCCCCATGATATTAGTGGAGTGGGAGCCACAGAGGTAATTTTAATGTGGAGAAAATTGTTTGTTCTCAAATCCCCAGGCCTTCGATATCACTGAGCCACCTACCCCATTGACGTATGGTAAATAAAAGCTGGTGGACTTTTTGATGTATTGTTAGTGTCGTATTATTTCAAATACATCTACAACTTGAATCGAAGTAGGTCTTCTGCGAAATACTGAAAATAATGATTTTCTCATCGTCAAAATGAGTCGTTCTGTTTTTATTGTGAGTCTCTTCCCTTGTAATAACAGAAAGGGAACACTCCGCGTTTGATCTTTGGCTTGTTTCATTTCAGATGTTTTTATACAGCTCCTCGGATCAATTTTCTCCCTCTGGAGATATTTTTCTATTATGATTTTCTCGAAATAGACCATTATGAAATATTTATTTGCACTGCTTTCGAAATGAAATGACAATATTTTTATTCAATAGAATGTTTAATTAATTACAGATTATTGTAGAAAACTGACTTTAACTTTTATCTAAAAAATAATATTGTGTCTTGTGTCTGAGTGTTTCGGAATACATTAAAAGTTACTGTACTTGGGATGAAATTCTTCATTTTTGTAGGTCTCTTTGCGTTGTATCTCAAAAAAATATATTAACTAAAGAAACAAAAAAGTATATTCTTTATTAATATGTCACATCTTTTGAAATAAAACAAAAGACAAAATGTCTATTGCAATGTGGAATTGAGTCTTAATAAATAAGAAAAAATAGGAAAAAACTAATTTGCCATCACTTGTCTCATAATTCCACAAAGGTTTTACAGCACGTTTGCATCAACTTATCAGGTCATCAACAAACGGCTGGTCAGTTCAGCTTTAACCATAGACGCGTTTCGTCCTTCCGGACTCATCAGTATGGTGCGATCATTTATCCAACTAGACCAACTAGGGAATAGTGGATTGTGATACTGTCTTAGCTGAACTGACTGATGTTAACCTATATACGCCGGTAACATGACATGAGAGCTATGGTTCAGCTAAGACAGTGATATATTTATATTTATTTTATTCTAAATACGAAATATTGTTGAATGTGATAAACCGGAATTAATCTTCAGGCTTTTGTGGAATCGAACAATAATTACACGAACCGGAATAGTATTTACCACAATTTTATATATCAAAACGTCCCGAGTAATAAGTTATTTTCTTTTTAAATTCCAAATTGAATGATGAATAATTTAACTTCTTTTTACACAAATATACTTAAGTGAAAATAAATATTTCTTATATTAAAACGAATAAAATTTAATGATAAATGATTTGACACAAACATTATTGAAATTACTTGACTGCAAACATCATATTTCAAGCAGTAACCCTTCAAATAAATCGATTCTATTCACTCTGCATGTTTTCCAAAACAACAACTTTCACATTTTGTTTCACGAAAAGAATTTTTGTTTTTGTTGGCAACAGATAAAAAGAAACAAGCATATACTATGAGTGTAGGAAGAAGTAAGACAGCACTATTCTTGAATGTATACCTCGTCTGGATGGTAGAAGGCAGTATCCGTGTTTGACAAGGAACGCTGTTCCACGTCATTAGTACTTGTCAGTTTAGTTTGTTTAGTGACATTTCGGACAGTTGCCGTGACGTCCGCCCTGCCAACAGTATTTAAATTGTCGATTAGTTTACATTTGTTTACAATTGAGTTCGGGAACAGTGAACACGGAATGTTTTACGTTTTTGTTGGCCTTTTTACTATATTTTATTATCTGTTTTTTTTTGGTATGAAGTCGGCCTGTGGATCCTGAGATCCCTGATTCGATTCCCACAGGCGACAAATTTTCATAATTTGAAAAAAGCTATCCCTGTGGCTCCTCCACCACTAACATGTTTGGGGGCCGTGATTTGACGACTGGTAACCGCACTTCACGCGCAAAATATATCACTTACCGAGATCTGCTTCAGCAGAGTGCCATATCCAGTAATGGGTAGAAGGCGTGATGATATATATTTTTTTAAATTATTTTATATAGTTTTCTCCTCATTTTTATACCTCTTTTCATTTAAGAGTAATTGGTTATAAAATCAACTTTTATATCCATTAAAAGATACGAAACTGCATAAAATTTGAATTGAAAATGGGGACAGGTTTATTTCTCCACCAATGCATCAAATTTATTTCTGTAGATGTCAAATAAACAATTTTAATAAAACTGGCGTATTTTTGTCAATGGCCATTTGAATCTATGGCGATTCCGTTTGAAATATTAGCTTTGAATCATAGAAATGACTGAACTGAATTTGATTTAAAATGTTTGTTTTATATCGAGTAATAAACGCGCTTGTGTCAAAGCGATGGCATGGCAACAGACTGTTGTCCAAATTAAAATGTAAAACAGCTCTCGAACGAACTGCTGGAAACAATTTTATTTTTTTGTTTTTTTTATTTGAATTGTAAACAAGGAGATAATCATTTTAAACAAAAAAGTCGCTTCTGGTCGAAAATTGGTAGAGTTGAGAGGGAAAACTGAGGAGAATTTAAATTCGAGAGTCGACTGTAATGCGTTTGTTTAAACAATGAAAATACACAATAATATATAGTACATATTTTACATATTAATGAATGAATTATTATTGCATTATTACCTCCAAACATAATGGACAATAGAAATTGTAGAACTAATAATATATGTATTTTAATTAAATTAATATAACTATTATAAACAAATGCTCTTTGTTTACGAACCATTTATAAACATTTGATACGACGTATATATCTATATCAATTATATACACAGGCAATCATAGCTCAGTGGATAAAAGAAGGTAAAACTTGCGTTTCTTAATTAGCAAGCAAGAGATCGTGCCAGTGGCGTACCTAGGGAGGGGCGGTGGGTGCGGTCCGCACCGGGCGGTACATATTTTAGGGCGGCATTTTTTATATTTAGTTATAGTTGTAAAAAACAACTTGTTCACTTCATAAGTTTACTATTCGATTCCTACGAATTATGAATTACTATATGATTTCGAATATTTTTCTTCATCGTCAAGTTGAAAATTTTATCTAAAAAAAATCAGTAGACGAAACAAGGGGTAAAACCAAGATTACACGACTTGTGAACAAAGCTAGTGGTCAAGGTCTATTGATGATGAGAACTTAGTTCTCGAAATACGTATTTAGATTTATCTTTATATTGATTAAGGCTTAGGGGTTAATTTTATTTTTAGTTAATTGTGTGAAGAAAAATACAAGCACAAACTTTACTTCAGGTAACTTTACACGAACTAATCTGCATTTTAAGTTGAATAATTTTAACATACCAACTTGTAAATTTGTTATTTTTACTTTACCACGTTTATTCCATATGTTTCGTTTACTTCACAAATACATAAATAAACTTCACTGAAATATAAATCATACATAAATTTATTAAAATAAGTTGAAAATTAATTTTAATTAAACAATTTTCCAACCTAAAATGGTGCTGTAACAGAAGAATTAAATTAAAGATGTACTTAAAATATTTATCACATTTTCTCCGCTGAACGTAGCGTACAGTTTATTTTGATTTGTTAATTGTTTCGTAAGTTGATCGAGCTATTAATTAGTCAAGTGCGTAGCAGCGTGCACGTTTAATTGGCTCATTTAACCCTCCTTTGAACTTTTTTTAATCCCAGGGATCCCTTATCCCTAATTTGTTTAAACGAAGAGAGCGATAATACAAAATACCCCAGTTTCCAGACGATACATCTTCAACACTAAAAGACATACTGAGGCAAGGTTTTCACCAACAAATTCATTAACTTCTAATCATATTTATACCTTTTAACATACATTCCATCGCGATACATCCATTTACATTTTCTTTAAGTAACTCGTGCGACATTGAGAAGAGTCGAGTAAATTTTTAACCTTAGGATTATCGACTGTCGAATTAATCAAAGAATTATTCTACCTGAAGCTAGCCACACTTTTTTAAACATCCTGTATTATACAACTTCACAAACCTATTATTAGTGGTAATTCTCTCATTCCGCGTTCCACATTGAAAAACCCTCTCTCAATATCCAATAACTCTGTGTTATCGGCGGTGGTAGTGTATTAAAAGCCAATTAGAATCATCCGACGACATAATGAAGCCATCGCGGTTTACCCTTGCTCTAGCCAGGCCAGTCGTTTCGCCATTTCGCGGCGTTTGCTTGCCGCCTCCGAACTTGTACTGCATGCTGGTGCTATTTGCATTCTAGGGTTGCTAGTGGTGCTGGATGAGCGAGTAATTACCACGAGGGGGAGGGATAAATAGTGGAGTTTAGAAGAGAGAGGCTATTGCAACCGAGATCTAATTTAAAGCTCATGTAAAAAGATCACCTTTATAATTTCTTTTATACAAACTTCTGAGAACTCACAGCAAATAAACATTATCAGTAATAATATAACAAGAGAGTGAGAATAAATTGGAAATAATTTGACAGATCTTTCGAAAACTTGTTGCCAGGCAATAGTCACGAAAGCCCGTAGGGCTTGAGTGGCTATTGCCAAATGGCAACAAGTTTTCGAAAGATACTGGTGAATTATTTTCTAATTTATCCAACTCTCGAGTTATATTCAATTAGATTATTTTTTGACTTAGCTGTTGAGGTCGATTCATCCAACTTAAAATATTTTGAACTGGGTTCATATCGATTGATTGCTTATTAATGTATTCTTGGAAGTTGTTTTCAAAATTTGTTGGTGTATTTCTGTATCTAAAATACAACTAAATCGATTTTTTCCACACATTTTACTTGACAAGTTGACAGTTTTAAATAATTGACAACTACCTATCATTTGTCACTAACAAGAAAGCATCTGCAGAGATAAGTCCCGGGAATAATTACAAGAGCTTTATTCTCAGTATAATAATGACAGGATTGGTTAAAACGCAAACACGTGACATACAATGAAGCATTTCATTTGTTTTGAGAAATGTCAAAAAATAATCACCACAATTAAATTATCCCTGTGATTCCTCCACCAATAAAATTTAGAGGGACCCTGATTTGATGGCTGGTAATCGGACTTCACTTCAAGTGATATATTCAGGCTCGTAAATTGCGGTTACCAGCCGTCAAATCACGGCCCCCAAAGATGTTAGTAGAGGTGAAGCCACAGGGGTAATTGTAATGTGGTGAAAATGTTTGTCAGCTGTGGGAATCGAACCAAGATTCACAGGCCGACTCGATACCACTGAGCCACCTACCCCATAAAACAGATAATAGAGTGAAAAAGGTTAAGAACCACTGAAATATAGTCATCACTTAATTGTTTGGTGTTCAGATTTATTTGTCAGAGTCAGTAGAACAGTATACGATAGAAACATTACTTTGAAACTTGTTGTATTAATAGGTGTATCTCACTCCAGGTGGCAACAAATCTAAATCGCAACAAATTCACGAAACCCTAACCCTAAAAAGTACGTAAACTCAGCGTAAGCAGCCCTGATTTATCACAAGGAAGAAGAAGAAGAAGGTGGTGTCTTAATAACTCGCGGTTAACGAGCGACGTCGTTCTTAAATAATGAGTTAAATATAGGGGTTTGTTTTATGTTCCACGCAGGGTTGTGTTGAAATTTGTAGAGTTCCAACCCCCGTCTACCCTCTCAAGAGAGTTGCGCGTAAATTATTTACCCTTAACCAAGGGGTAGTTCGTTATCAATAGCCAGGCGGGCTTGTTAGACATGTTTGTTGAAATGATATGCAAGACACACTGGAAACATTACTATTCATGGTGCCGGACTATTTATTACATCTTTGATTCTTTGTGACCTGAACTTTATGCCTGATTATATTACCACTATTTAGACTTAATTAACTATTAATTAGAACTGTTTCAGTTAACATATTCAAAGCTTTCCACTGAATAATAATAAAATAATAGTACACTTATTATTGCTCGGTAAGTTCCTGTTGTACAAAGTAGTATAAATAAATAAATTGATGGATGTTACAAATTGTCACAGCAGATCTTGGTATGTGATATATTTATGCGCTTGAAATGCGGTTACCAGTAACAGAATTCATTTAAAACCTGTACTTTAGTTAACAAAAATTTGCATGAGACTGTAGATAAATATAATTTTATACTAAACCCAACAAAACAATCCAGTACATCATAATTTTTTCCGCTAATAAAAAATTCCGCGCTGTCTGTCAGATAATACGGTTAGCATTTCTTTTTATCCCTCGAGACCGGACGATAGTACAATGTCGGCAAGCGACGCATCGGTTCCCGGCATTGCCACAAAGCCGCACAATACGTAAATTACAGTCACGTACTCTGGTATTAATTGTTAACATTTAGCGAAGTGATTTGCTGCCGTTATTCGAAGATAACTGTTATTTAGTGTACTTGGAGGAATTAGCAAACCGATAGAAATGCAATTAGCAGCTTTCGTATTCATTAAGCGCGTGTTATTCACTGACTTATACTAGTGGACTGTTATATTGATTTGCAATCGGAAGAATACTAATCGAATACAGAATGTTATCCATAGAGAAATTAGTTTTCCCCTATCATTGTTTCCATGATTACTTTAAAACAGTGGTTTTGAAACTTTTCTGAGCACTGACTCTCTTGCAAGCAAAAATCACTAATATATTCTATCGCGACCCCCTTTATTTTTATATGATCAAAATTGCAGTTTGTAAAAGGCTGATTTAATAATGTACATTACAAACATAGAACCACGATTTCAGAAATTAGTCAAGGAAAAGTTTCTCATTGAGGTGGTTCTGTCATGACTGTCTCATAAAAGTATAGGTAACCGAAAAAGTTTATAAAAACAAGTATTTAATTTTATGTATGGTAACAACAACAAATTTTAGTGCTAATGTAGAAACTCATGAAAAATAACATATTTAAATTTCATTAAAATCTGTCGTAAATGATAGTACCACCTTAAGGATTAATTTAAAATAATATAACACTAGTTATGAAATTGAGGATTTCACCATTCGATTCCATATATATATTTCTGTGTAGATATACATATTTTCTTCCTCAAAAGAAGAATTTTTTTATCGCCGGAGTTTGAGAATGCAATTTTTTTTGTTGAACCAGTTGAAAATCGAAAAATTTTAAAATATGGTTCTATATCATTCAGAGTACGAGTAATCGAATGCCGTTGAGCGCATCTTCATATCTCTTTTAGTTTTTGTGTTACAGCCATTTTAGACTTTTTAAAAATCTCAACTTTGAAGGCCCATATCTCGAAAACTATAAGAGATATTGAAATGCGGTTTGAACGAGTGTATTTCTCGTGCACCAATTAACTTATAAGGAAATTTTGAAAATTTTGAAAATTTTTACAATTTTTACAAAAAAATTCTTTTGCCCATATTTCAAAAAATTGAAGAGATAATTAAAATCTGTAAAAACCAGTGAATTCCTGGCGAAAAACTACATACGTATGTAAAATTTCAGAATTTTTTCTCCACGGATACAATTTTTAGAGCAAAAAAACTAAAAATGGCCAAAATTCGTAAAAAACTTAAGGGGTACCCCTTCAAAAATAATTAAAAAACAGTGATTTTTCGTTTTTTTGCAATAAAAACTCTATCCATACGAATTTTTGGCTGAAAATTTGCATACCTATGTACTTTTACGAGAGGAATTCACTGGTGTTCATAGATTTTCATTATTTTCTCAAATTTTTTAAATATTGAAAAATGAAAAATTTGAAAAAAATATAAAATTTTCAAAATTTTCAAAATTTCAGTACAAGTTAATTAACGCACGAGAAATACACTCGTTCAAACCGCATTTTAATATCTCTTTTAGTTTTTGAGATATGGGGCTTCAAAGTTGAGATTTTTAAAAAGTCAAAAATCTCTCTAACTCTAAAACTAAAAGAGATACAAAGATGCGCTCAACGGCATTCGATTTCTCGTACTCTGAGTGATATAGAAACATATTTTAATTTTTTTCGGTTTTTAAACTTAAAAATTGGCATGTTTGCGATCACGACTCCAGCGATTAAAAGAAATATATATATTGAGGATCTAACATGTTTGGGGGCCGTGATTTGACAACTGGTAACCGCACTTCACGCGCAAAATATATCACTTACCGAGATCTGCTTCAGCAGAGTGCCACACCCAGTAATGGGTAGAAGGCGTGATGATATATTTATTTATTTATTTTATTTAAATATATATAATTATGTAAAAATATAAGGAATTAAATGGAGAAATCTTCAATTCCACATTTAGTTTCTTTTATAAAAAGCATCTGAAGAAAGAATGAAATTTTTTTATATATTTATACATATCAGGTGGTGCTTGATAAGGATAAAATCATAATATTCTGATTTCCTAAATATTCAAATAAAAGTTTTAGGACATAAAATTGTGTATCTAAATCAGATCAAAAAATAATTTTATATGCTTTGTAACGGCACAAATTAGATCTGAAAATGACGAAAATTGCCATAAAACTATCAATAGCCATGGAATTGAAACAAAATTAAACAAATGTTTAACGTTTTATCAGTCAAAACTGTCAAAATAAATGAATGTAATAATATAAAGAAATGATTTGTTGTGACATATTATGTAATCACTAATCAAAGTTGTAATGAAATGCAGACTGTAAACTAATTAAAATTATAATTTTTCGGACAAGAACAACAGGATTGCATGCGTAAGTAGGTAATAAATTATGCTAATATAAAGTACATATCTCCTTACATCTAATTACATGACATTTAATCTCAATCTATTATCTTTTCATCTACCTTTGTTTCTCTACTGTAATTTTTTTCTTTCGGTGGAAATTTTAAAATTTCTTGGCCTTCTAAATAAAGATAAAATTCACAAGCAAGAGATTTTGCGTTCAAATTTATACTGAAAACGTTATAAAAATCGACTGACAACATCAATCCCGATAAAACTTAATAAAATCATAAGAAATAAGTAGAATATTTAATGAGGTAGCTAGCTCAGTGGTATGAAGTCGGCCTGTGGATTTTGAGAACCCTGGTTCGATTCCCACAGGCAACAAACAATTTTCGTAATTTCAAAAGTTACCCCTGTGGCTCCTCCACCACTAACATCTTTGGGGGCTGTGATTTGACGACTGGTAACCGCACTTCACGCGCAAAATATATTACTTACCGAGATCTGCTTCGGCAGAGTACCACACTCAGTAATGGGTAGAAGACGTGATGATATATTTATTTTATTTATTTTTATTTAAATGATAATTTAACACAAAAAAACAAAGGCACTGAAACACAAGCCTTATATAAGAAAATTGAATAATAGCTATATTTGCTATCGATTCATGTATTGAAAATAATTATTTTTCATTTTAATAATTATTTTATATTTTGCATGACACAATTTCTGTCTATATCGAGTTGTCATTGATCTGTTAGATTCATGAACTATTGTTTCAAACATCAAAAAATCTGTTTAAGGTCTTTGACTTTCGCATACATTAGTTTTTAAATGTTATAACAATGCCGAAGGGAAGAAATTTGTCAAAGAAATGTCAATTGCAGATGGATGTTTTTTCAATTGCTTTGCGCACTAATGCGCAATATCAAACTTTCCGTCGGTTTCCAAGGTAATGTAAACCTAATTTTGAATGACGCGAGTACAAAATATCAATAATTAATCTCGAGGATTCTTTGGAGAGGTCATGTCACAATTCGCTGACAGAGTCCCGCAGGTCACCGATTGGCGGACACCGTGTCCAGAATACAAAACAAGGTCATACGCACTGTAGACCTAATCGGAACTGGAATTGGGAGCGGATCCTTTTACTGTTGCTCCAGGGACAAGCACGCGTCCATTATGCCGTCCTTGGGACCTTTAGAGATAAAACAGATGACGCGATAGCGTTGTTGAAATAAACTACACGTTGGACTGTTCCTTCAGGACTATTTCTCAAGTTTCATTTTATATTATTATTTTGTAGTTTACTTTAACATTTCTTTGCAATGAGCTTCAAATCTCTGAAAAAGTTTTGGGATCATTGATAAGTAAATGTCATTATAGTGGTGATGGATTTTAAACATTGGGGTAGTGGCTCAGTGGTATTGAGTCGGCCTGTGGATCCTAAGAATTCAGGTTCGATCCCTACAGCCGACAAACATTTTCACCAATTTAAAATTACTCCTGTGGTTCCTCCACCACTAACATCTTTGAGGGCCGTGATTTTACGGTTGATAACCGCACTTTACGCACATATATCACTTACCGAGGTCTGCTTCCGCAGAGTGCCACACCCAATAATGGGTAAAAGACGTGATGATATATTTATTTATTTATTTTATTTGATACTGCACTTTAGCCAAAATTAAAAATATGTTCATAATGTCCCAAGGCTTAGAAGAATCACAAAAGGAGTAAAAGAAATTGCATTAAATGTAAAGCAATTAACTAATTAATTAGATATAATAATTATCTTGAGGTTTTTTTTATATTTACAGGAATTCAGCTCTGCTGGACACTAAACAATGTTACAAATTAAATACTTATGGAGCAGTCGAATATAAAAAGTATTAATAAAATAAGAAAAAAAGGAAAATAATATTTCCAACAGTTGTCAAAGTTCCACAAAATTACAGCACATTTGAATCAACTTATTAGGTCATCATCAAAAGCTGGTCAGTTCAGCTTTAACCATAGACGCGTATCACAATTCACTCGCTCCTAGTTGGTCTAACTGGATAGTTGATCGCACCATACTGATGAGTCCGTAAGGACGAAACGCGTCTATGGTTAAAGCTGAACTGACCAGCCTATGCTGATGACCTAATAAGTTGATTCAAATGTGCTGTAATTTTGTGGAACTTTGACAAGTGTTGGTAATATTATTTTCCTTTTTTTCTTATTTTATTAAGACTTAGTTCCACATCGCAATTGACAATTTGTCTTTGTTTTATTTATTCATTGACAACTTGTCGGTGTATTATATTATAAAAAGTATTATAATTATAATCTTTGTCCAGTAATTCAATAATTATTTTGAGAATAATGTGTGTGATGGTTCAAATCATTAAAAAAATAATTAGTTGTCAGACATTGTGAGTAGATATTTGTTGGTTTTGATGAAATGATGTAATCAGTAAAAGGAAAACATTAAACGTTTGGGAAGAACAGAAATTGTATTGGTGCGGCGACGACTCATGAAAAGAACATATTTCTACAAAAACGGAGGAGCAGCCGTATATACGTTCACATCTCTGCTATTGAATCACAATCGGTCTGTTACGAACGGAATTCGCTTGAATCAATCTTTAGCTTTGGAGCAATCGACTTGAAATGTTCTATTTCAATCATTTCTGAAACTTGCTTTTCAATAATGCACGACGTATTCATTTCGGCATTAGCTATTGCTTCAATAAATATCTCTACAAAAGGACCTATTTTTATCATGCGATTCTGTCATACTTCAATCCCATTACTGCTATCACTTCAATTCATATTTACACAATACCTTATTGTATATCTTTACATATATTATATGGGGTAATGGCTCAGTGGTATCGTGTCGGTCTGTGGATCCTGAGAACTCTGGTTCGATCCCCACAGCCGACAAAACATTTTCACTAATTTAAAATTACCCCTGTGGCTCCCCCACCACTAACATCTTTTGGGGCCGTGGTTTGACGGCTGGTAACCGCACTTCACGCGCATAAATATATCACTTACCCAGATCTGCTTCGGCAGAGTGCCACACCCAGTAATGGGTAAAAGGCGTGATGATATATTATATATATATTTCTATGGGGTAGGTTGCTCAGTGGTATCGAATCGGACTGTGGATCCTGAAAACCCTGGTTCGATCCCCACAGCCGACAAAATTTTCACCAAATTCAAATTACTCCTGTGGCTTCCCCACCACTAACATCTTTGCGGGCCGTGATTTGACGCCTGGTAACCGCACTTCACGCGCATAAATATATCACTTACCGAGATCTGCTTCGGTAGCGTGCCACACCAAGCAATAGGTAAAAGGCGTGATGATATATTACATATATATATTTCTATGGGGTAGGTGGCTCCGGGGTATCGAATCGGACTGTGGATTTGAGAACCAGGGTTCGAATCCCACAGCCGAGAATTTGTACTAAATTAAAATTACCCTTGTGGCTCTCCCTCCACTAACATCTTTACCGGCTTTGATGGATGGTAACCGCATTTCACGCACATAAATATATCACTTATCGAGATCTGCTTCGACAGAGTGCCATGCTCAGTAATGGGTAAAAGGCGTGATGATATATTTATTTATTTATTTTTACTACAGGCTCATCCAGAACTTCAAATGTTATTGACAAAAAGCGTTGCCTTTTGTAAACATTTAGTTAGACGTCTGTATATATTTTGTTTGTGGTCTAACATGTACATGATTGCCATACAAAAACTTTCACATTAATTAATAGTTATGAGGTAAATACTAAAAAAAAAGTAATATATTTAGGATAAATTAAAACGAGTAAATAATTTCCAAATTGGCCATCAGCTTTAGTTCCCCTAAAGTCTTTAGGTAAAGCTACGACAGACAGGGAAAGAATCAAGCATCCCGCCCTGCAAACACGCTCAAATTAACTTCATTCGTTAAAGAAATTCACTCGATCCAAGGCCGCCTACACCCCAATGTCATAAATTCCACGGGGTGGAAGCGACGCAGGCAGAGGGTGAATGCCGCCCACTTGAGACTGAAGCTCTCTTAGAGGATAATCGTTATTCAAGTTTTGTGTACGTAACGTTACGGTAACTTAACGTAAAGTGAACTTGCCTAAGGGATGGCAGACTTATCTGATCGAGGGATGTATAGGTTTTCATAGTTAGTTCTGTACTTATCTGTTAACATAATTAATTGGTAGGACTATCATTTTTAGTTTAGTGCAAAACACCCTTATAATACAATAGTTTAGAGTGATTGAGTCGAGTACATTAGGGAGAAAATTTTATCTTCAAACTGGATAAAATTACTTTTTCCTGAAACCGGCAAGAAAGTGCTTACTTTCTTGATCAGTTTTAGTATGGAAAGCTGATTTTTACCAAAACAGTTTGGTACAAATTTTACCTAATTGTTTTGTATATTAACTGACTGTTTTTTTGTTGTTGTTGTAACCTTGGATACGTAGTCTGCTGTCAATACAATTTATATTAAAAAATTTAAACATTTTGAATAAAAAATATAAATAAATATATCGTCTCGCATTTTACCCATTACTGGGTGTCGCACTTTGCCGAAGATCGCGGCAAGTGATATATTTATGCGCTTAAATATTATACTAAAAATGTCAGTATTACTAATTTAGTTTCATGAGGTAGGAGGTTGACAAACAAAGAAGAAGAAAAGTTGAAAATATGGGAAAGAAGAATCATAAGAACAATAATGGGGCCGAAGAAGATAAACGAAAATGAATGCAGACAACTGATGAACCATGAAATTGAGGAGATAATGGAAAACGAAAATATAGTACGTACTATTAAAGCAATGAGGATAAGATGGATGGGACATATATATAGGAGGGAAAATAACGCAGGAATAAGGAAGATAACGGAATGGAACCCAAGATATGGCAGAAATAGAGGAAGACCGAAGAATAGATGGAAAGACCAAGTGGAGGAAGACATCAGGGAAATGAGAATAGAGCAGTGGAAAAAGCAAATGACAGACAGAAAGAAATGGAGAAAAATAGTGGAAAAGGCAAGGAAGCATGAAGCACTGTGAAGACCTCAAGAGAATAAGGACTAATCCACCTTAATTAAGCGGATTTTCGAGTTCTGCAGAGATGCAGAGCAGCTGCGATTTCACATGAAATGTATCAGCTTAGTATTATTATTAGTATTATGAGGTAGGAGGTTCAGTGGTATCGAATCGGCCTGTTGATTTTTGAACCTTGGTTCAATTCCCATAATTGACAAATAATTTTCACCTATTAAAAATTACCCCTGTGGCTTCCCCTCCACTAACATCCTTGGAGGCCGTGATTTGATGGCTAGTAACTGAACTTCATACGCATAAATATATCACTTACCGAGATCTGCTACGGTAGAGTGCCACACTCAGTAATGGATAAAAGGCGTGATTTTGCCCACTATGCTACGATTGTCTGTTAATGTCATACATGTATCAAAATGGCAAAGACTGAGATAAGGATTGATTAGGTTAGAAAGAATTATTTTTTATTTCCTTATAATAATAGATTACATCATGCTTGAAGTTTGAAGCTAGAAAATATTTTTCAAATAACAGTTTCAAAGCATTGGTTTAATTAGAAATTTTTAGAGAGTTTTGAAATTCATAAAATTTTATCAACCTAAAATTACTTTTATCTTAATTTTTGTTGTTGATATATTTATTCAACAGTTTGAAGATTATAAAATTAAAAAAAAAGAAACATTGTTAAACAAAAGCAATAACAAAGAACACTTTATGGTAAAGTGATATGTTAAATATGGTTAAATTTTTTAGTACCTCGTGTAAATTCTAGATATAATTTAACATTTTTAGTTCAACATTGTGTTACTAATTATGAAATTGATTCACCAACTAACCGTATATGTAAATTGTTCAATGAGTTACCTTTTTTGTGTGATTTATTTTATGATACATACAATTGCTTTAAACTTAAAGTACTTTCCTACTTCTCTAATGAAGTACAATGCTAATTATTTGTAAAATTTGCTTGTTTTCTATCTTTGTTTTATTTTTGTATGCTTCATTTATTATTATGCATTGATAAGTAGTTTAGTAATTTGATTTGATTATATACTGTGTTTTATATTAATTTATTAATATTATTGTCATATTATAAGAACCCTCTGTAATCGGGATTTTTGTATCCTGTAGAGTGGTCATAAATAAATAAATAAATAAATAAATTTGAACAATTTTCATATTACGAGTAATTTTTTGCGTGATAATTTAACAACCATAATCCTTCAATTTTTTTAAACGTTCTCTTTAATTTTAATAAATTTTCTTTGGTAAAAGTATATAATTTTCAATTGACATTTATTAGAATAGCATTTATTTTATTGGTAACCAAGGAAACTTAGTTATTGTGAAAAATTATCACTAGTCGAAAACTATAATAAAACGGCGTATTCCATTGCCATTCGGATCAGATCTAACTTACTATTTCTGAACCAAATCACTTATTTATTTGGTTGGATTATTTCGCTGACTATATTTCCAATACTAGAAACACTGATTCTAATTTACTTTGAAGTAATTCATCCCAATAAGTTCATCAGTTTGCTTAATTCAGTTCATTTAGTCCTGTTCAATCTATAATGAAATATTTGATAAACAGTATTTGTTAAATTGCGGATTCATTTGATGAAAATGAATGTTTGAGTTTATGACGAAAATAAATCATGCTAGTTTTTAATTCACGTCAAAGAATATAGTTCATACAGAGCAAAGATATTTAACTTTTCTCTTTCAAAATATGAAATATGGCGGCGTTCCAAATGTTAATTCCGACCACCCGGAGCGCTAGTGTCGCCTCGTTAAGACGAATGTACAAACTTGAAGGTGTGGAAAGCAACTTTTCAAATTTTCCTACCTCGTCCGAATGGTAAGTGCAGATTTATATGTATGCACGGTGAGGGTATGCATACAGAATGATGCATTAGAGACGGACCCAGCCCACGCTGCTTCACCTGCCTCGGCAGACGCCATTTTGTTCACACAAGATTTCAGGATGATATTTAGTGCTTTCAAACGTCAAATATAATTAGTGTTTTCATTTCGAATTTACAAATGTTTTTGTTTTATTTGTTGAATGTTTCTTTCACTTATTTTAAACTTGCGCACTTTTATTTATTTGTAGAAAATTAACCCCCCCCCCCCCCAATGGGGGCTACAACGCACAGTGGAATCTAGAAAAACGAAATTGAAATTGACTATTAATCGTCTTAGGGTAAGTTTTTCAATGGCAGATTAATGTTAATCATAGTTAAATAATAATGGAAACTATGGTTTCCATTACTATTTAATCATGATTAACATTAATCGAGAGTAAACCGATGATTGAAAAACTGGGCCTAAATATCGAAAAACGCTCGTTAGTAAATTAAAAAAATAAATATATCATCGCGTCTTGTACCCATTACTGAGTGTGGCACTCTGCCGAAACAGATCTCGGTTAGTGATATATTTATGCACGTGAAGTGTGATGACCAGCCGGCAAATTACGCCCCTACAGATATTAGTGGAGTGAGAACCACAGGAGTACTATTAATGTAGTGAAAATGTTTATCGGCAGTGGAAATCGAACCAGGGTTCTCAGAATCCACAGGCCGACGCGATACCACTGTGCCACCTATTGCATTAATAATAATATACAAGTGTTTTAATAATTCTAAATATATACAGGATGGTGACCGCGAGGCTCGAACAGGGATTTAACATGTAAAATAATAATTTTGTAATTTCCTGCTTCCCTAATTATTTTAAGCAAAAAAGCTTTGAATAAAAGTTTTCTTCATGATCTACCGTATTTTGAGAAACTATATATAATTGAATCTTCTTTGATACCTGTAATTATGAGTTGTGGATAAAATTTTGTATTACACTTGTGTTTTATTGGTATATAAAACACTTGTATAATAAATAACTATTTTCTACGACTGCTATGAAAAGTTGATATTTATGCTTTCAGTTGTAATCGTAAAGTTGATGGTTGCTGAATAACAAACAATAAAATACTTTGCCGCGCGTCTCCTGTAGCAACAAGCGGTAAAATACTTTACCGCTCGCTTAGAAAAAGATAAATTGTTGCTGACATCTTAATTTCTTGAAACAATACTTACAAAATCTAAAATATAGGTTAGATTCAGTTTTACACTTTTATACATATTATACATGAAGTTTGCTACGCTATGATTGAAGTTGAACCTGAACTCAGCTGAGCAGCAGTGCCAACGTAATGAGGATGAAGGATGTTGAAATTGAAAGTGCAGTTTTGACAGTTTTGTATATTTATTCCGGAACTTGGAATGGTGTTTGATAAATTTGAGGATAAATTAGATTCTGTGATATACTCATTAGAATTTTCAGTTAGTACGCCAATCACTATTTTCTGAGATTTTTGAGCACTTTTTTATTTATGTGTGAAAATTTATCACAAACAATGATTGTTGATAACATAATTTTTTAATTATTTACTTGGATACTGATATCGTCATGGTTACATACAGTACAGAAATTGATGGAACGTGAATTGAAATAGCCCCATATTATTTTTTAAAATTTTTTAGTAAGTAAAGTCGTAGAAAAAATTATGTGTGTGCCTCAAGCGTAAAGTATCTTTATTGCTCTCGCTCTATGGCGCTCAATTATGGAGCACGAGCAATAAAGATGCACTTTACGCTCTTGATACACAAATAACTATTATCTGTATATTATTATAATGAGCGTTTATAGTAAAATAATTGTGTACTTTGAATTGTAATCATTTCGCTAACTTTTAATGACTAAAGGGATGAATTAAAAGGGATGAAATGAAATAAAATAACGAAGAATGTAAATGGTAGAGTCTTGTGCGGTCGAAGGCTTAATTCTAATGAGCTACATATGTAAAATGTGGAGTAATTTGAAAATATACTGGTGGGCTGGTTGGTGGCGCACAAGTTGAGCACTTAGTTTTAGTAGAGAAGTCGTTTGCAATTACGGGCAGGTAGAAAAGAGTTAACTCGACGACGTCATTACAGCAAAGTGGAACACTTTACTTTCTCTCTTTCACTTTCTTTTTTTAAATGAACTAGAAGTTTTGTTCCAACTTTTTATTTTGTCGTTAGCAACTTTTAACAAAAGTTTTACTTACCTATCAAATCTGAATTTGTTATTGAGCTCTTCGATTTATTCTAACTTTCTTTACATTTAAATTTAATTATTTTAACTCGATTCGCGGAATGTAATTTTACTCTATTTCTAATTTAAATGCTCAACATTATAGCTGATTGTTGTCCATTGGATAATATTTATTTATTTATTCTACTCTGTACAACAGGAACTTAATCCCAACTACAGTACAGGGCCCGAACTCACCGAGTTGAAATGTGGTAGTATATATATATATATATATATATATATATATATATATATATATATATATATATATATATATATATATATATATATATTAGCTTGAGTGGGATTCGAATTTGGGATCTCCAGATTCTAATGCCGTAACGCTATATACATCACCGTACTGCCAGATAGGAGTAAGAGGTCGTATGTTCGTTTATAGCTGACTTCAGTATATATCCATATCATCGGGAAACTACAAAATATAATAAGATTTTTTTTTTGAAAATTCATCTATTTCGGAGACTATATCTTAAAAACTAGATAAGATATGAAGATGTGCTTAACGGCATTGAATTCCTCGTGTTCGAATTGACTTATAAGCAAATTTTGAACAAATTTTAAGCGGTTTAATTTTTTAAACATTTCTTAAGGGACCCCTTGATATTTTTTCGACTTTAGGCCAATTTCAGATTGTTTGCTCTAAAATTCTTTCTCATATGAATATTCTAACGAAAATTTACATACATATGTATTTGGACTTGCTGAATCCAATAATAAAGTCTCCAAGTGCATATTGTCTCCTAGGTTTTGAAATATTGTTTAAAATCTGTTTTATGGGAAAAGTTTGATGAAAACTTTTTGAAAAATAAAAACTTGCTAAAAATATGTTTATAAATCAACTGGAACACGAGAAATTCAATGCCGTTGAGCGCATCTTTATATATTGTTTAGTTTTTGAGACATGGCATCGGCAAAGTCGAAAAACTGAGTCGTTGAAATTTTTTGAAAGTTCAACACTTCCGGAGGCTCTACCTCAAAAACTAAACGTGATACGAAGTTGCGCTCAACGGCATTGAATTCCCCGTGTCCGAATTGACTTATTAGCAAAATTTTAGCTCGTTTCAAACGTTTTAAGTTTTTGGAAATTTTTAATTATTTTTCCTAGGGGTACCCCTTAGGTTTTTTACGATTTTCAAACAATTTGCTCTGAAACTCTTTCTCGTACGATTATTGTAACAAAAATTTACACACACATGTATTTTAACCCGCTGAATCCAATGGACATATCCCCAAGTGCGTACGCCTTCTAGTTTTTAAGATATTGTCCAAAAACTGTTAAGGAAAATTAAAATGGCGAAAATTTTTGAAAATTTAAAAATCGCTGAAAATGTGTATACAAGTTAATTGAAACACGAGAAATTCAATGCCGTTAAGCTCATCTTCATATCTCGTTTAGTTTTTGAGATATAGCTACTAAAATATGCAAAATCTGATAAAGTAAAATTTTTGAAAAATTCTAGTTTTCCGGAAGCTATACTTCACAACTGCAATTAAAATTAAATACTTGTTGTCCAGAGTAACAAACAAACAAACAAACTCCATGCCTCACAGATCATCCACGCTTTCTCTCATCCTCAATTCTACTAAAATATCTTTTAAAAATATAACACAGCAGTTTCTTGTCGTTCATGTCAAGCAAGTACAACATACGTAACAAATACACAAAACATCTAAAAGTTACCATTTCTATCCGAGAGCCTTTAGAACATTCCGCAGACGATGCTGCCAAGGTAGGGCAATAAAACAGCCATGGAAGCTGCGAAAAAATCTGACAGTCTGTCCCGGTGGAGCACTAGCCTCCCACATTTGCATTTCCTGCCGAGAAGAGCACCTCGCATGTAAGGAAGAACTAACACGCCTTCAGCAAGTGTGAAGGAATGGCTACGTGCAGACGATGAAAGTGATTTATTCAAATATAAATTGGCTTTTGATGGTTGCTAAACCCTTTATAGTATTTCCAGATTCTCTCTCATATATTTTCCCCTATCAAATGTTTTCAAATGATTTTACACAAAATTGATACAAATAATGTTGTGGAGAAATATATTTTCTTCTAATTTTATATCAAGCTTTATTTTCTAAAATAATTTAGAAAGTTTTGAGAAAATATGCCATGGCAAATGATTATCAAAATTTTATAGGAAAGCTAATAATTTATATATTTCGGTTATTAAATGTGTAAAATAAAAATGTAATTAGTGACTTACTTGGAGAATTTAATTGTTTACAGCTTGTGTATTTGAATCATTTTTGTATAAAATTACCTGTCCACTTTTGCGCACGGAAAAGGCCAATTTTTATATTACAACTCGTATAGACGAGGGTGTGTTTTTATGTTACCCACACCTAGCCATAAAACAAAAAAGCATTGATGTCTAATAATAGTATATTACATAACAAGCATCGAAAGTGTAAGATAACGTGCGTGTGTACAAATTGAAAAACAAGGCGCGTAGCGCCGAGTGATTTAAGTACACGAGCACAGTGATCACACTTTCGAGCCTGTTATGTACACTATTTTTCAGATTCAGACGACCACAAAATATATCAAAAAAAGTTTACAAGAGCATTGTTATTATACTTTGACAGCTGATGTGTTTTTGAAGGTTAGCGTTGACGTTTGACGTTTGAGGTTAGGTGTGGTGATACCTACTGTACTAACCATAATGTCGAAATATTAAATAAAACTAAAATATTAGTAAATAAGTAATTATTCAGTTTAATAAATAAGATATGGAGTAACTAGCTCAGTGGTATCAAGTCGGCATGTGGATCCTGAGAACCCTGGTTCGATTCCCACAGGCGACAAACAATTTGCACCATTTTAAAACTGTCAAATTATTTTTAATTTATTCTCACTCTCTTGTTATTGGGAATGGGATGGCTAGCTCAGTGGTATGAAGTCGGCCTGTGGATCCTGAGGTCCCTGGTTCGATTCCCACAGGCGATAAATTTTCATAATTTGAAAAAGCTATCTCTGTGGCTCCTCCACCACTAACATGTTTGAGGGCCGTGATTTGACGACTGGTATCCGCACTTCACGCGCAAAATATATCACTTACCGAGATCTGCTTCAGCAGAGTGCCACACCCAGTAATGGGTAGAAGGCGTGATGATATATTTATTTATTTATTTATTTTTCTCTTGTTATATTATTACTGATAAATTTATAAAATAATATCGAAAGCGTCATTTGATTTATTCATGTAAAGCAAGTGGATAATGATTGATGTATTTATTTAAAGCAATAATTCTGTTTTGTTTTAAATTCAGTGAAAAACATTCTTGAATAAATTCGTTTAGCCTTTGCGTATTGGAACCAATCAAATTTGAAACCTACATCTTCTGGAATCCCCAGCATACCACATCATTTTGGCCGTAATCGACGCAGTGAACTGAAAGTAAATTGAAACCGTCTACTGGATCGTAAATCCGTATCCCATCTGTCTTTCCTCCGGTCTCTTATGACAATTTAAAACAGATGTATCTTCTGCGAAGTAGACAAATGGCCTGAAGCGATCCTCTACCAGACTCAGCTCAATCCATCGAATTTGCGGGAGCCTATTATCTCACACACTATTTTCACAAACCGATAGATTATTACTACTTTCACAAATCAAATATTATCAGTAAAAATATAACAAGAGAGTGAGAATAAATTGAAAATAATATGACAGATCTTTCGAAAACTTGTTGTCAGGCAATAGTCACGAAAGCCCGTAGGGCTTGAGTGGCTATTGCCAAATGGCAACAAGTTTGAGAAAAATACTGGAGAATTATTTTCTAATTTATCCAATTCTCGAGTTATATTTAATTAGATTATTTTTTGACTTAGCTATTGAAGTCGATTCATCCAACTTAAAAGATTTTGAACTGGGTCCATATCGATTGATTACTTATTAATGTATTCTTGGTAGTTGTTTCCAAAATTTGATGCTGTATTTCTGTATCTGAAATTAAACTAAATCGATTTTTTTCACACATTTTACTTGACGTGTTGACAGTTTTAAATAATTATTTGACAACTACCTATCATTTGTCACAAACAAAAAAGCACCTACAGAGATTATTCCCGGGAATAATCACAAGAGCTTTATTCTCAGTAGAATAATGACAGGATTGGTTCAAACGCAGACACATGACATACAGTATAGCATTTCATTGGTTTTGAGAAACACCAAAAAATAATCGTTGGAAAAAATGAAACACCATTTTTCACCCTAGCTTCCTAACTATTTATTACCGCTCGGCGAATGGCAATCATCTACTTTCTGTATTTATTTATTTATTTATTTGTTACTCTGCACAACAGGCAGTAAATCCCAATTACAGTACACAGGGCCTACAGCTTATAGTGGAATCCGAACCACTCAGACACAATCGTATTTTTTGGATATAAGTAGAAGTCAGTGAGATTTGAACGCACGACCTCTTGCTTGCTAATTAAGAAATGCAAGTTTTCCCTCGCTTTTATCCACTGAGCTATGATTGCCTGATTCAACTGACAGTAGGAAATGTCAACTTTCTGCTTGGTCGTAGAAAAAAATCGTTTTAGTATTAAGGAAATAAATAAAATGAATTTAATTTTCCTGTAATCAGGGAAATGGGGTAGCTAGCTCAGTGGTATCAAGTCGACCTTTGGATCCTGAGAACCCTGGTTCGATTCCCACAGGCGACAAACAATTTTCATAATTTCAAAAGCTACCCCTGTGGCTCCCACACCACTAACATCTTTGGGAGCCGTGATTTGATGGCTGGTAGCCGCACTTCACGTGCAAAATATATCACTTACCGATATCTGCTTCGGCAGAGTGCCACACCCAGTAATGGGTAGTAGGCGTGATGATATATTTATTATTTTATTTTTTGTAATCAGGAAAGCGATGGTAAAGAAAAATTTATTTCCAATATTAATCACCTATGGCGCAGTTTTCGTGGATCATCCTGTATTATTCCTCATATTTATTTTTCATCTTTAACCCCCAACGTCCAGTTCTATGTCTGTCATGCACACATGCGCGGAAAACTCATTCCTTTCGCTACACCCTTCATCCCTTAGCGGCAACACGACTCGTTCGCCATGTTCTCATTTCAGAGATATACAAAAAACATGACGTACTCTTTGTGGCGCTGAGGTAGTCAAGTGTGTGACACCGAATGAGATGGGAGGGGGCGTGGGAACATCACAATTCACCACGCGTGGTGCAGGATTGCCACGAGCAGCAGGAATTGCCCACAGTTGCCAGTTGTTGCTATCATTCGAGAAAAAGATAATATTAATGTTACGAATGAAACTTTAGATCAAATAAATATAAAATTACTCTTGATATTTAAAACAATTGACTGTAGCTAGATTCAGGCAGGAGGCAGGAGTAACTTGTCAATAGGAAATTATTAATTTATATAAAATATATCATCACGCCTTTTACCCATCACTGAGTGTGGCACTCTGCCGAAGCAGATCTCGGTAAGTGATATATTTATGCGCGTGAAGTGTGGTTACCAACCGTCAAAACACGACCCTCAACGACGTTAGTGGTGGGGGAGCCACAGGGATAATTTTTAATTGGTGAAAATGTTTTGTTGGCTGTGGGGATCGAACCAGGGTTCTTTGGATCCACTAGCTACCACTGTGCCATTACCCCATTATTAGATTATCATTATTATTATTTCAGGTAGCTCAGTGGTATTGAGTTGACCTGTGAATTTGAGAACCTCGGTTCGAGTCCCACAGCCGACAATTTTTATCACATTAAAATTACCTACTTGGGGGCATGATTTGACGGCTGGTAACTGAACTTCATGCGCATAAATATATCACTTAACGAGATCTGCTAAGGTAGAGTGCCACACCCAGTAATGGGTAAAAGACGTAATATTTATTCTATGCACAACCGGGACGAAAAGCATGTGTTTTAACCCTAAAAAGCGGGCGTAAACCCTTCTTTTTGGCCCATATCAAAAGGACGTTATTTGTACACGAGATGCAAAAATATATATTTTATGCGCAACTAGATCGAAATTCATTTGTTTTAGTCCTAAAAAGCGGGCTTAAAGATTTGTTTAGGGCCATAAAAAAATTATTCCTAGGGATACATCAATAAAATAACAATTTTTGTTTATTGTGAATACTTGATTGTGCAAAATGTAATTTTGACATATAACCTATGTACATATTTTAATCTCTTGAACATATAATTAAATGTTATTCTGTTGTGCATAAAATATTGTATGTACCACGGATGAAATTAGCGTTTCTAACCCTGAGCATGTTATTAACACGAGACACAAACCCCTGTTTTCACCCTTGGTACATAAATAACTATTTTATTTATTAGATTATTTATTTAAAAGTGCGAGCGAAACCAAATTTGCTTAATCAAAAATATTCAAAATTTATAAGAATTAAAATTAAATAAATATATCATCACGCCTTTTACCATTTTCTGACTGTGGCATTCTGCCTTAGCAGATATTGGTAAGTGATATATTTATGTGCGTGCAGTTTCATCAAATTACGACCTCTAAAGATGTTAGAAGTAATTTTAATGTGAATGTCAAAATGAATCGATTCGAAATAAATTTTTTTCCCGGCAAAATCATGTTCCACACTGAAAGAAAAATCGATAAAAAAGTTAAAAGTTATCCAAATAAATCGTAGTTACAAATCTAATAGTTCATTACAATATTATTTTAAAATATTTATTTGGCCGATAGCATACCTCCAAACCTGCGCATTTATCGAATTAAACTTTTTAATAGCATAGTATTTTTACCCTTTTACATTGAAGATATAAAGGCGAGAATTCTATAACTTTCATTAATATGAATAATTAGGAAACTTTATGTAATAACTTGTTCGTCTCTCGTTAGTCGTGTCCGGCAATTGTTGTTGTCTCGGTAGACATTTTGTTAGTGATTTCAAGTGATTTTTAAAGTGAAATATGTAGAAATTAGAGCACAGAATAAGTCAGTAAAGTGTGTATTTAGTGTAGAATTTATTAAATATGTTTGTGATTATAGTGTAAAGTGTACAGTGCGTGTGTGTTAGTGATAGTGGACATTTTAATGAGCGGAATGGCAGTAGGAATGCTGTAGAATCACGCCGTTTGTAAAGGTACAGAATTTAACCATCATTTTTATTTCTTCAAACAGTACTATCGAAAATATAGTTCTTGATTTCACATTTTGAGATTGATATTTGGTGAAATTCTCTAGCTCTAAACAGGGGGCCGCGGGCCATAAAGAAATCATTCCTATGGATATATAAATACATTATTATATTATATTATAAATAAAATGACAATTATTGTTTATTGTGAATACTTGATTTTACAAAATGTTATTTTGACATATAACCTATTTACATATATCGATCTTTTGAACATATAATTAAATGTTATTTTGTTGTGCATAAAATATTGTATGTACCACGGGTGAAATTAGCATTTCTAACCCTGAGCATGTTATTATCCCTCAACGCTTTGCGTCTCGTGCTAATAACACTAGGTAACAAGGTTTTCTGCCTAACCTTCGTAGTACTTCAGCTCGTTTTCTGATATAAAATCATTCAGAAAAAATCGAAATTTGCGGATTTGAAAGCGACGATAAAACTATTTATTTCGTATTGAAACCTAAAAGTATTCATTTTTAACTTTCAAGAATCGAAAAGTTCACGTATTTTCATTGAAAAATAACAGAACCGTGTTAGTTTGAAAATTTAGACAATTTCACTAAAATGACGAAATATCGATTTTTTTGCAAATGTGTTTAAATGACAAGAACAAGTGAATTATAACCAACGAATGGCATATAATGCTTCCTAATGAGTTACTCTGGGGATACAAACAGCAAAATATCAATATTTGTCAGTAAAATTTGAGTTACGATTTTTTATTTGTAGATTTTTAGGTGAAATATCATGAAATTTGAGGGTTTTTTCAAGTTTTTGGCCTATAACTTTCAGAAATCCGCTTATATGCTACTTTTGGCACTTTGGCTGACTTCTCCATACATTTCTCTATAAGTTTAGTCAGAAACAACAAGTACTAAGTTATGGTTATATAGAGTTAATTCAGCATATTCGTGGAAACATATTTATTTTTAAAAAAATCGCCCTGGGCGCAAAAGCAAACTTTTCGGCTTCCTGGATGATTTTGTATCAGAAACCGAGCTGAAGTACTAACAAAGTTAGACAGAACAAAAAGTTATATTTTATTACATAGTGTAATCATGCCACGGGCCAATAACGCCTGTTTTCACCCTTAGTACATAAATAACTATTCTGCACTTGTTTTGAATGTTTATTTGTTGACTTTTCAACACGACTGTGGAAAAACTAATATTTCATCATTTATATTGATGATAGAGACAGAGATATATTTGCAAAAGTGTTGTGACTTATCTACGCGGTTATTTTGATATCACGTGAATGACGTCAATGTGAAAACAAAATCAGAGGCGCTGGCGTTCGTCATTCGTCGCACTCGGACGACAATTGCGTTAAATCAATCCGATATTTTTTCCCATTATTGTTTGAAATCGTCATATTTATCTTCGTCTGTTGAATCACACGCACTAGAAAATATTCAATTTTTTGTCGCTTTTTTGTGTGGGAACAATGAGTTCGTCCTCGGTTGCTTTTTGTTGTCCTTTTCCATTTGTGTTTTTTATTATTTTTTATTTCCACGCGGTACAATGTGAAGCTTTATTGATTCCGCTTTATGTTTACCTTCGCGGTTGCCGATGTTTCCCTGTGAATATCCGCGAGCGACGCTGCTGAAGATAATACGAGAATAAATCAAAGTGTGCCGTGTTTGCGGAGGTCCCGTAATGCGAACACTTTTACTACAGACTGTACCCTGCTGCTATACGCTTGTTCGATATTCATTTTTTTATTTCTGTGCTTAAACTCGAGGACCTGATTATGTTTACTCTTTGTGGACCACGAACTTTCCTCCTATCTGACTTATAAAAATCTTTATTTACATTGGAGCTATTTTTTATTATCATGTCTAGGATTTTATGACCTGTTGACACAAATATTACCAATAGCACTCTTTAAATGTTCAACTTTGTTGAAGTAAATGGTCGTGTGTTCAAATCTCGCTGATATATAAAAATGAATGTTTGTTTGTTTGTTTGTCCCGTATGCGTTCCTATATCATTCATCAGATTGAGATGCAACTTTGGTAAGTTGTAATGCGGACGTCCGCGAAGGTTTCTGACTTAGCACAAGTCCAGTCCGCCATCTTCAAACAAAATGGCCGCTAGTTTTCCTGAAAAGTACTGTTCTTGTTGTGCAGAGTAACAAATAAATAAATGACTCCATTTTGAATTCCTAAAAATTCCAATTGACTTTCCCTTTTGCGTCACATGTCTGCATACATTAAACAAATTTTTCCTTAATCTATTTATCCTGGTTGCCTGGTTTCCGAACGTACATTGTTTGTTACATTTTGTTTTTTAATTCGTGAAGCACGTAGTAAATATTTGTACTACATGCAGTGAGTGCGTGTGAAATGCGTTTCGCGTTTGTTTCCAGGGGTTGGGAGAGGCAGGTGTTGCCACCGTGGTTTGTTTATTTATCTCATTAATAAGCTTGAAGTTCTGGCGAAAGCTGATAATCAAAGTTATGAAATTTTATATAATAATCATATTTATTATTTTATGGAATAGGTGGCATAGTGGTATCGTGTCGGGCTGTGGATCCTAAAAACCGTGGTTCGATTCCCATTACCGACAAGCAATTTTCATCATATTAATACTACCTCTGTGGCTCTTCCTCCACTAACATCTTTGAGGGCCGTGATTTGACGACTGGTAACCGCACTTCATGCGCAAAATATATCACTTACCGAGATCTGCTTCGGCAGAGTGCCACACCCAGTAATGGGTAGAAGACGTGATGATATATTTTTGTAATACTACCTCTGCAGCTCTTCCACTACTAACATTTTTTGAGACCGTAATTTGACAGCTGGTAACCACACTTCACGCGCATAAATATTTCGACTTCTTTTTTCTAAAAAGTTTTTCAAAAACCGTTCTAGTTAGAGAGCTTCAACTACATTATCCTGCAACTGCAGATCACCCTACCCTGATGACTCACCTTCCAAACTTGATTGTCCGGAGTATGAGGTTTACAAACAATTCGGAGCAGTGACCCGAAACATCCCTTACCCCTCATAGCCGCCCTGCCACGGCATGTTGAACAGATTGTTGGGATGCATACCGATACGAAGAAGTGAAGATCTACATACATTCGAACATACAATACATACTGACGGAATAGGATTTACTTGCCTCCAATTACTGGCAAATCCTTGGAATGCTTTTGAGATAAATATTAGAGAAATACAAAAGATACACTAGATATGAATCTAGGGATTTCTATATTCTATTCAATATAGTTTTCAGTATATTTCTTCCTGTTAGAAAGTATTATTTTCTTTCCTGAATTATTGAAAGAAGTCATGTTCATGGCAAATGAAAAACAACGATTTTATTTTATTGAAATACGAGTAACATCTGTCAAGAGAATAATAAATTTTGTAATTTAAAATAAATAAATAAATAAATATGTTATCACGCCTTCTACCCATTACTGAGTGTGGCACTCTGCCGAAGCAGATCTCGGTAAGTGATATATTTATGCGCGTTAAGTGCGGTTACCAGCCATCAAATCACGGCCCCCAAAGATGTTAGTGGTGGAGGAGCCACAGGGGTAGCTTTTGAAATTATAAAAATTGTTTGTCGCCTGTGGGAATCGAACCAGGATTCT
Organism: Pterostichus madidus; assembly: GCA_911728475.2. NCBI lineage: Eukaryota > Metazoa > Arthropoda > Insecta > Coleoptera > Carabidae > Pterostichus > Pterostichus madidus. The sequence goes on from OU452304.1 coordinate 1,005,130, forward strand.
CAGGATCAACAAGCTGACTTCATACCACTGAGCTAGCCACTCCATAAATTTATATCTGAAAATTATGCTTTATGACAGGGTACTAAAAAATGCATGCAGGGTGTAAAAAAAGGATAAAAATGAATTAATTTTAAAATGCTTTGAACTAGTTATTTATCAGAAATAAAAAGTTTTGTTGAATACCCGTACTAAAACCGACGTAATTAAATTAATTCATTTGTTATTATTTTTCAATATTGGTTACGTGATTAAATAATTGATTATTATTTTTATTAAAACAGTATTGTTGGCCAGTGGCACAAAAAATGTTAATTTCTCTGTCTTTAATTTTGCGAATTTTGCAAACAATATTTTTCTACTATCAATATTAAAAATATGTAATTTTTAAATACTTTTTAATATCATAAGGACGTTATTTGTACACGAGGTGCAAAAATATAAATTTTATGCGCAACCGGATCGAAATTCATGTATTTTAAAAGTGGGCTAAAAGATTATTTCTATGCATACATAAATAAAATGATAATTTTTGTTTATTGTGAATACTTGATTCTGCATATAACCTACACATATGAACATATTTTAATCTTTAGAACATATAATTAAATGTTATTTTGTTGTTAGTGGTGGGAAAGCCACAGGGGTAATTTTAAATTGGTAAAAATGTTTTGTCGGCTGTGGGGATCGAACTAGGATTCTTAGGATCCACAGGCCGATTTGATACCACTGAACCATTACGTTTGAAAAGTCATTAGTTAGATTAGTGTAATTAATTAAACTTCGATCGTAGAAAAAAATTATCTATATAACTTGTGTTAAAAGTGACACTTTATTGTACGAGTGAGAAACTTGTAGCACGAGACCTAGGCGAGTGTTGCAAACCCATGAGTGCAATAAAGATACTTTTAACAGTACTTTCATAAATAACTATTTTGATTGGGAATCAGGACATCAAAATTTACATACAATAAAAAGTTTTTATCCTTTTTTTTAATACCCTGTATATGTCGTGAAGAAAATATTATCCTTCCTTCAGGTGGTTTTTAACCCTTCAGGTCAGGACATTACACGGCACCGCTGAAAAAAATGTGTCACTTTCTTCGCTTGATATACAAACAACTATTAATTTTAAAAAATGTGAAACGGAAAACTTCTCACTAAGTATAATTATCCTACACATAACTATAATAGTTCGGCTTGCATTCCAAGTACAAATTACAAGTCCGGGCATACCCGGAACCCGGAAACAACCACGACCAGCTAGATATCAAGTTATTCTGTGCGTTACAGCATTCCGGTAATCGCAAAGTTGCGTGACAACGCTGGACACCCAGGGAAATTAGACCACGTGTACGAATGAAAAATTATAACTTGTTGGCGTTTTCGCTACGCCCATTTGTTCGCTTCTTCCAGCGACATCGATGTTGTTTTGTTATGAATAAGCGGATGAGTAATGGAATGTACTAAGCACCTAGAGAGGAAATTGAAAAATCAATCTATTAGTAAACTATTTGTTTTGCTTGTTCTATAAGAGACGCTAAATTGATTCTACTTTGCGCGATAGGCAATTACAGTCGGAAATTTGTTCTACAAAATCAGACTATATATTGCATTTATTTAGTTATTGTTACTGTTGTTCGGTAATAGATCCTGAGTTCGAATCCCACTCAAGCTAAAATTATATGAATTACTACTCTAAGGTTCGGTGAGTCCGAACCTAGTATTGTAACTGGGATTAAGTTCCGGTTGTACAGAGTAACATACATAAATAAATTAATAAAATCCGGTTTTAACATTTATCTGACAAATGTATTATGTTTGTTCCCTTTTGTTTCAATAGTTATTCGAGGTCGCAGGTTTTCTTTGAGGACGATGTGCAGTCGAGGGCCCCAAAAAACATAAGACCTTTAAATTTATATAATATAATTTGTATGGTGTGGCTAGTTCAGTGGTATGAAGTCGGCCTGTGGATCCTGAGAAACCTGATTCTATTCCCACAGGCGACAAACAATTTTCACCATTTTAAAAACTACCCCTGTGACTCCTCCATCACTAACATCTTTGAAGGCCGTGATTTGACGACTGGTAACCGCATTTCACGCGCAAAATATATCATTTACCGAGATCTGCTTCGGCAGAGTGCCACACCCAGTAATGGGTAGAAGGCGTGATGATATATTTATTTTTATTTTATTTTATTTATATAATTTGTTTTAGTACTCACATCCTTGAAAATAAGGTTTACATTACCTTGGGAACCGACGGAAAGTTGGATTTTGCGCACTAGTGTGCAAAGTAATTGAAACAACACCCATTTTTATGATTCTAAATTTTAACTATTAAAACGCTAATTGTACTTTATTAGTACACAAACATTTTGAGGAATTTATAAAAGAAATAGAGACATTAACTTTTAACGCCATCAAACAAACATATTTTAACAAACTTTACGAGAAAAATTAAACAATTTGTTTTTAAATAACAAATTTCAATTTCTGGCATACTTAACTGTCAATATAAATTCACGCTTCAAATTTAATAAATTTCCTCCTTGTTGGTTATGTAATTTTTGCTCGTTACAAAAATCATCGTACAAAACTTGTGCACGAAGACGTCATTTGCACCATTCGCACACTTCTTATGTAAATAGCTATAGTTCGTTCAAAAAATAGTCTACCGCCGAATTTTTTCTTCAACGCACACATACAATCACTTCATGGCCTAGATACACGAATTACTACTATACTTGTTATTTTCATTATTCGTCTGTCCTCTGTTTACTTTATAAACAATTTAAATTCAATATCTTGACTTGGCACCATCCGTTTAACGTTTCAACCACCCCCACGCCTTTATGCTTGCTGTCCAGCAGAACAAGGCTTTTGACGTCACCGAGGTATGACCGGAAACACGAATATCTTTCCGGGTTTGTCTGCGCATGACGGAAGTTCTGTGCTGTGGAGGAAACGATTGCGTTTGATGTCAGGGATGTAGGGTGAGGGGTTGTTGCAGGAAGTAGTGGAACTGAAGGATGGATTTAGGATGTAGGTCGACCATAGGACGAAGCTGAGATGGCAGAATAGTCTACTATTAATTCTACTAAATACACGACTGATTATACTATGATCTATGTTAGTTTGGTTTATTTGGCCGTTAAAGGTTTCTGAAATATTTTGTGTTACAGAAAATGTTTTAAATAAAAGTTTATTGGTTAGTTGTACAGCTGTAACTTAAATTTTAAAATTTCTTTTAATAAATAATATCGTATCGAAATGAACTGTTAAATGACAAACTTCACATTGCTGTCAAACATTCGATTGGATATTTCCCATTTTAGCAATCTTTAAAAAGTGGTGCAACTAACCGTAAAGAGTAATATTCTGCATTTAAATCATTTAAGACATTCCATTTTACTTATTCCATTTCTATTAAATTTTTTTGTTCAACCAGTATATTTATTTATTTACTTATACTCGTCTGTACAACAGGAACTTAATACCAATTACAGTACAGGGTCTGGACTCGCCAAGTTGCAGTGTTGTAGTTCATAAATATATATTTACCATGAGTGGGAAAAATCAAACTTTCCATCGATTTCCAAGGTAATGTAAACGTTATTTTAAATGATGTGAGTACATAAAATCATTTCACAAATTACTATTATATTTATCTTCATAATTCCTCTATCCTCTATTATTATTAATTATAGAATCTCATCCCATATTAATGGGGTAGTATCAAGTCGGCCTGTGGATCCTGGTTCGATCCCCACAGCCGACAAAACATTTTCAGCAATTTATAATTACTCCTGTGGCTCCCCCACCACTAACATCTTTGGAGGCCGTGACTTGATGGCTGGTAACCGCACTCCACGCGTATAAATATATCAATTACCGAGATCTGCTTCGGCGGAGTGTCACACCCTGTAATGGGTAAAAGGAGTGATGATATATTTATTTATTTATTTATCCCATATTGGGTAACCTAAAACAATATATTACTTCAAGCCGAGTTTAATTAAGTAAAAGTAAGCAAAGTAAACCAAACATAATGAATGTTTATTAAAGATGAATTCAACATCATTTGAATATTACTACATTTAATTAAATTAAACAAAAATTACTACATTTAGTTTTCTTATATACAGGGTGTTAAAAAAGTTCCGGGACGGTGAAATATCTCGAGAAATACACATCGAATCAAGAAACCAATAAACACGTGTTTCATATTTTGCAAAAAAAAGGCTTGTGGCTACTTGTGATTATGTTGATTTTTTTATTTGATTCAATGTTTATTTCTTGTGATATTAGACCGTTTTTACTTTTCTTTCAGAATCATGTCAAAACTTATTTTTGCGTTTAGAGCGCCATCTATTCCGAATTGGAAAAAAAGTTTTAGATAAAATTAACTTATTTTTTTTCGCAGAATACGAATCTGTAATAAAAAATGGGGGTTCCCATTTAAGGTTTCAACGTTTCCCCCCGCCCCACCCCCTGGGGGTGGGGGTTGGGGTTTGTGTTTGGTGTGCTTAGATAGGTTTTTGCAAAATATGAAACACGTGTTTTTTGGTTTCTTGATTCGATGTGTTTTTCTCGAGATATTTCACCGTCCCGGAACTTTTTTAACACCGTGTATGTATATATATATATATATATATATATATATATATATATATTAGTTGCTAATAAAAGTAAGTGTGCTTGTGAAACAACAAATGTGTGGCGAAGATATAACAAGAATGAAGGGTAACAATTTATTGCAGTTAAACTACTAGCCACTACAAATAGAACGATTTTACTTAACTAATCTTAGAAACAAATGATTTAGTATATCGAATCACGGAATCCATGGCAAGTCTTAATCGAATCTGAAAGGTATTTTAGTCACAACGTAACTTGCTACAAGGTTCCATCAAGCAAATGGAAGAAGAAGAATATGATAAAGAAGAAGATTAGTCGATTTCTGCAGGAATGCAAAATTATTAAACATACAATATCTTTAAGTAAAATTCATACAAAGTTATGGCAGTGCAATAAATATATTCAGCATAGTTAGCTAACTGCAATTTTGTGATATTTTATTTTAATGATGAATGTATGCGATTAAAGGTTTGTTGAGTGATTAATGATTCAGAATGTGATGAATAAATAAGCTTTAATGCATATGATGATTGCCTGTTCTGTGAATGTTTCTGGGGTCCGTGCTACCCCATTTAACAAAATATAGCATGATGTTATAAATGTATGTATGTGTGAATAGTAGAACAGTCAGCTCCATAAATGAAGTAAAAGTTTCTTTTCTCAATTGAAAGAACAAAAGTATATTTTTCATTAGGCGGAAAGTAGATTAAAACTATGAAAAACAACGGTATGATTTGACATTAAGGACATCTGTCAAGAGAATGATAAAATTTATCTAAATTTCTAATAAATTTCTGATTATTTTATTTTCTGATAGGGTAATGAAGACAATAGACAGTCTTCTATCTTCTCTCAGGTGTTTTATATCCTTCGCTTTCTGTTTAGAAAATTAAACGCCATCTTTGAAAAGAAACGTGTCACTTCCTTTCCTTTATATAGAAATAACTATTATTAATTTAAATATTCATAACAGACAATTTTTTATTAAATAATTAAATATATCATCACGCCTTCTACTTATTACTGGATGTGGCACTCTGCCATAGCAGATATATTTTGTGCGTTACAACCATCAAGTCACGGACCCAAAGATGTAGATGAAGGGGAAGCTGCAGGGATAGTTTTAATTTGATGAAAATTTGTTGTCGGCTATGTGAATCGCACTCGGGTTTGCAAATCCATAGACTGACTCGACACCACTGAGCCATCTACCCCATTATGACACTATGAAAGAATAAAATAAAAATCATATGTTATTAATTCTTGCATAGATGTAGGGTAGTTGTATGCTGCACCCAAATCTCATTCCTGGTATTTTTATGTTAAACTGTTAACACACCATAAATATAAAAAGCGCTTCGTGCCGTGGCAACAAAGTGTAGCAAATTAAAGTACATCTTTATAGTCGTAAAGTGAACCTAACCTACAAACTTAAAATAAGCTGTTGGTATTAAGTATTTACCTGTAAAAGTACAAACGTTCAAACTTGAAACATCCACATGTGAACATGCAGCCTTATAACTTGTTTAAAGTCAGCCACTAGTAGGTCAATAAACGTGCCATCAGGGCCTCGTAAACATGTTGCAAAGCATTCGCGAAAATTATATATTGTAAAACATTGGTGGGCTGTTACGCGACAGCGCGTTGTTTATGCATGAGAGCTGGAATGGCAAAAACCAACGCCAGGGGTGCACAATATTGCGGAATTTTAATCCCCCAGCATAGCAGTTCTCAACCCCTTTGCCGCACTTTAAAGCGTCATGTACAGCTTGACAATTTTTAATGTGATTTTTTTTGTTTTATATTAATAAAGATAACTATTATTATATTAATTTCTGGTTTTATAAAAGACAAAATACAATATTCAATATTAAATGTGTTTAGATTTATAAATTAAGATCGATTTTATATACGTTATGGCATATATAACATCACTGTCAAAAGTTAAAAAAAAAATTAAAATATGCTCTCAATTTTATAAGAAACTAGCGTGGTCTACAATTTAATGCGAGTGCCCGGTATACTTTGCATTGCAACTCAAAGAAAGAAAGTGTTTGTATTTAACTCTGTCTTGAAATGCTTTTGGATACACAACATTTTTTGATTTTCTCTTTGGGACGTACACAAATAAATCAGAAGGTTTACCGACGCGTGATTATGTCACATACAACTGTCCATGTCAGAAGCATGGATTTTCCAAATTTGGTCCACACACTTGTAGCGATTATCCCTGTGCTTTGTTGATGGTCATTGCAAATGCGAGACTTACCGGAAACTGCAAACTTTTGAATTCGAACGGTATAGGACTGAATCTTTATTATACCTATATGTTAAGATTGGTTCTCGTCTATGCCTATATCAAATTTGAATCGAATCAGTGCAGTACTTTTCAAGATAGCTGGCGGCCATTTTATTTCAAGATGGCGGATTGGACTTGTGCTTGTGCAAACAAGCAAACAAACAAATAAACAAACAAACAAACATTAATTTATATCTATATATATATATATAGATTTTACTAGCGTATTATCAAGTAACATATTATTTATTTGTTTTTATGTTTTATTTTGACACCATTTTGAAATAATTTAATTTTCAATATTGGTAAATATTTTGTATTCTGTTTTTGCTACTTTTTTACTATTCATATATTGGTAATTATTATTTATTCTGTTATTGCATTTGGACAGCCCTGGTGTATGACACAACCAGCTGCAAGCGCATCTGAGGCAGCCATGAATATCTTAAGACAGCTCCTGCTGTGTTCTGCATCGTTAATAAATTAATTGCCCGTTTTAAAAGTGATTTACTGCAGTTTTTCATGTTGGCCGGCTCACTGGGATCTCGAGAAAATCAATGATAATAGCTTTCAAATCCGCCTGCTTTATGGGAATTTGTTAATATGAGTTATTACTCACTGACAGCATGAATTTATTTAAATTAGTTGATAGATAATATATTATTTTAGATTTATTTATAAATAGTATGAATATGTTTTAATATCTTGTTTCTTTTGTTGCAGGTACTGTCAATTTTTCTACCAATTGCGGAAATGATACCATATTATTCCATAAGGTAGGATAAATAAATATGCGGTTTAGTGTCACAATAATTATCTGTTTATTGCACCATAACCTCAATTATAAAATTAATATTAAACCACAATGAAACATTTTTTAGACGACCACAAAATATTTCTATTTCTGTTGTTACACTTTGACAGCTGAACGTCTGTATTTATGTATAAAAAATGTCACAAACTTAGAAATGACAGGCGAGAAAATAGCAAAATCATAACCATAGGTCTCTATTTTTATTTTATAAACAAATGTGAACAAAGTAAATATAAATTTTCGTATTAGTAAGAACTGTCATACGTTTTCATTAAAATAATAAATGTGATAGAACGTGAAAAAACATGAAACGTGTGTCTTTACTTATTAAGACATACGTTAATGCCATTCGCATAGGTACGAATATGATTAAAAAACGATAGCTACATTTCATCGTATCTATGATAACCTCGTCCACATATGACGTCATCGTTTTCATACAGGGAATGGAGTTTACTTATTTATTTATTATTTAATGCAATCAAACAATATGTAGATTACAAGAAAAGATTATTCATATCAAAACTTTGTTTAATTCTAAGAAAAAAAACCTTTTTTCTTTCTTGAAAGAAACAGTTGCACGCTAGCGATATCAATTAAATTTGTTTTCGATATTCCCATTACTTTGAAACTTCATTTGAATAACTGTATTTACTGTGGAATGAACGCAGGGTTTTGATTAAAGAACTTTTTGTTCACTCTTTGAAATGTACTTTTAATCTGTATTCTTCGAGCGAGCGGCCTACATCAAATCGCCACTTCTTGTTTGCGAGATTTTTGGAAATACTAAATGACAATAGCTCCAGCTATTCGTATACTGACTCTGAATGAAATTAGTATTTGTTTTTAGCTTTTTATAAACAAAGAATGAGGGAATTTAATATGGAGGGAGTATCTGATACTCTATTTAAAAAAGATATAAATAAAAAAACAAGAATAAAAAAGTTATGAAATTAAAAATATGTGATATGTAAAAAGTTTTATGTAATATGATACCTACGTATTTAGTTTAGTAGCTAGAAATACTTGCATTATTTTACTAAATTATAACGTGCTCGGCAGTACGGTGATATGGATAGCATTATAGGTATACTAAAAACGCTGTAAAGATCGATTGACGTCATCAAAAAATATAACTAGATGAATGACATAGGATGTTCTTACGTGTGCATGGTATATATGTAATCGGTTTTTAATATTATTGCGCATTGCTTTTTTGGAGATGACAAGATATCATTTTTCTTTGACTTCACAGATGTTTTAGAGACCGTAGATCTACTAACTTATAGTGGATCTGGTATTCTCTAATAAATTTTAAATTAATAAGGAAAATTATATATATATATATATACATATCATCACGCCTTCTACCCATTATTGAGTGTGGCACTCTGCTGAAGCAGATCTCGGTAAGTGATATATTTTGCGCGTGAAGTGCGGTTACCAGTCATCAAATCACGGCTCCCAAATATGTTAGTGGTGGAGGAGCCACAGGGGTAGTTTTTGAAATTATGAAAATTGTTTGTCACCTGTGGGAATCGAACCAGGGTTCTCAGGATCCGCAGGCCGACTTCATATCACTGAGCTAGCCACTCCATAAATTATAAATAATTATTGTTTTAATTGTTTAATTTGTCATATTAATGTCAAATAAATTATAATGTTCAAGGTTAAAGAAGATAAAAAGTTATTGAATACCAGTTATTAAAAAAAAGCTGTTTAAATTCATGCTTACTACGTAAAACGCAATATAAAAGTTCGCCATTTTAATTTTCCCTTCAAGAACTTTTATTGAACGTTTGAACTTGGGGCAAAGAAAAGCGCCCCTGCGTTTGACAGATTTGAAAATACAACAGGTCATTTCCATATGTCATCTCTGCATGTTCGTTCACCCCGTGTCACCCCCCGGCGACGTTTACATAATACGTTGTAGTGTGCTGCGTGTCGCGACGTTCGCCTGTTTATATTTGTCATAGGAAATGGTTTCCACATCAGCCAGTAACAGATGTATAACGGTTATAAAGAACCAAATACGAAAATAATACTAACTGTATCACATTCTAGACTTATTTATTTCTTTATTATTATTTCCGGCAGTATGGTGGTGTGGTATTCGAACTCGGGATCACCTGATTCAAACCCCATTCAAGCTAAACATTGCATTAACTATCACATTGCGATTCGGTGCGTCCGGATCCTGTACTGTAATTGGAATTCAGTTCCTGTTGTACAGAGTAGCATAGATAAATAGATCAATTTAAGGAAAACCATACGCACACTGTCTATTTTTCACTCTTAAATATGTCTAAAGGAAAATATGCTAAAAACGATAGAAACATAGACTGACGTCATCCATCCTAATAAAAATTAATAAAATCATAAAAAACTAGGGCAATATTTAAATGACAATTAAAAAAAAAATGATGGCATTAAAATACAAATCTTATATAAGAATATTGAATATTAGTTATATTTACTATCGATTCATGTAATGAAAATAATTATTTTTCATTTATAATAATTATTTAATATTTTGCACTTTCACAAGAAAATGGCTCAGTGGTATCAAGTCGTTCTGTGGATCCTAAGAACCCAGGTTCGATCCAAGAGCCGACAAAACATTTTCACTAATTTAAAATTACCCAAGTCGTTCTGTGGTTCCTTTACCACTAATATCTTTGGGGGCCGTGATTTTTTATATATTATTTATATATATATATATATATATATATATATATATATATATATATATAAAATAAATAAAATAAATATATCATCACGCCTTCTACCCATTACTAGGTGTGGCACTCTGCTGAAGCAGATCTCGGTAAGTGATATATTTTGCGCGTGAAATGCGGTTACCAGTCGTCAAATCACGGCCCCAAACATGTTAGTGGTGGAGGAGCCACAGGGATAGCTTTTTCAAATTATGAAAATTTGTCGCCTGTGGGAATCGAACCAGGGACCTCAGGATCCACTGGCCGACTTCATACCACTGAGCTAGCCATCCCATATATATTTTATATACGTTTTAATAGTCAAAATTTAGAATAATAAAAAATGGGGGTTTTTCAATTACTTTGCGCACTAGCGCACAAAATCAAACTTGGTAATGTAAACCTTATTTTGAATGCTGCGAGTACAAAAATTTATTTTAGTATTAAAGTATAATTTTTATTTAGGAACAATAAACATGTATAATGTAGACTAATTCTCGCAGTAGTGAACGAAATTAAAACGGAATTGCAGTTTCCTCATTTTGAACGACGTAAAGACTTATTGAACAGCCGATAGTATTCGTTGTTAGATGAGTGAGCTTATGCTAATGAAAGATTAGTATAACAGATGTTTAGGAGCGAACAGATAGATACGATTGAAGGGTTGTTGTCTGGTGAAAGATTCTGAGATTGAGGAATAAAGGAGATTATATGAAAGAGAATGTAATTGTGCTCGAAGCGATTGTAGTACATATGTTATGATGAGAATGTTTGCCGAATGATTAATTATTTAATTAATTTGATATGTCAAGGGTTCGTACTACCCTATTTGATGGAATATAGCGTAATATATTTATTTAAATACAAAATATATGAAAAGGACCTATTTCAATCATAAAAAAAACATTTCATGTTACCCGTAAAATACTCATATATGATAGACCCAAATAAATGCGTTTAGGAACGAGTTCAAGATAAATATGAATAGAGCAGCAGCAATATAATTTTTATTGAGCCTTTCAATATAAAAAATTGCAATAAAAATATATTTTTATAGGAACGTTTCATTTAATATTCATTTTATGTTATATTCTACTTACAAAATTCTATATCTTTAGAAGAAATGTGCGGTATTCATCAATAGTAGCCAATCATTTTTCTCCTTCGGAATATTTTGATCATAAACTTATTGAAATAAATGAAACATTTTACCAAAGTAGTTTTTTTTGCCATTGTTACCAAATTGCACAAGGCAATACCAAACTTTTTCACTTACATTACAATAGATTGCCTCATTTTATTCCCAAAAATTTGAAAAACACCCATTTATATATCACACTATTATTTAATCTTTTTCAATAATAAAAGAACCCAATTTCTTGAATGTTTACGTTGTTACCATGGATGTATCTTTTTTAATCGTAGGACTAAAAATACCATGTTGATAAAAATAATTTTGTCAATACTAAATGATTTCCTTGAACTAGATTAATTAATTTTTCTAATTAAAATTATGTATTCTGCATTAAATAAGGTGTGTGCATAGGTCATGTATTTCTATGCATAATTTGGTATATTTGTATACCGGAGTGTTTTGATTTATACAAAATCAATTTCCTATGTCTTGATTTATTTGGAATACATGGTATGTATCTTTACGCATAAAGCTGGATTTATAATGAAGTAATGTAATGAAAATGTAGTAGGTAAGGCAAGAAATTAAAATTTGTGATTGAAGTAGAACCATTTATATTGACGTAAAGCAAGCGTTAAAGTAAGATAAGCAACGCAGGAGATGGTCAACTTTCATCTTTCTACGTTACTTTACTTAACATTTCTTACCGCTGGCCAATCAGAAGTCAGCGTTTTGAACTTCGCATTGTAATCACTATTACCGACCGTGATCGATCAGCTGTCATTGTCATACATTTTGATTGATCTAATTCTTTTTTAAATGGTAAGAGAAGTAATACATTTTTGAAAAGCCAATAAAATTATGTGAGACAAGTCATCGAAAGATTGTATTTTTTTTAAAAACAGCATTTTGGAAACAAGCTGCAAGTTTTTGAAGTTATATTATTATATTAATAAATTTTGGTTTGTATTTATTTTTAGCTGAATATGTCCAACGTCGTTGGAAATTTATAAGAGATAGGTATGCAAGAAAGGAAAGAAATTGCAACATACCTCTGATTGGCTAACAGTATTAGGTTCTGCTTCTCAATATAAATCAGTAATTTACTTGAGTTACTTTTTCCTTTGTTTCACTTTACTTTATCTCTTACGTTACTTCATTATAAATCCAGCTTAATACGTAGTTACCGGTCGTTAAAACCCAGCTTTTAAAGATGAAGGATATGGGGTAATTTATTTAGTATTTAGTTCATTTGCAAATTGTAACATATTTGATAATAATGTATTTATAATTAGGTCAAAGAACAATAAAGCCTGCAATAGTTGAACGAAAAAGTAGATGAAACGATCGTCAATCCATCAAACTAATTTAAATAAAATTTTAATTAGCACAATAATAAATAGTCCCACTGCTAACTCACAACAGTCAAGTCACAATGAAATTAATTTCAAGCTCTGAATTAAAAACACGCAATCTAGTGACAGTTGAAAAATACGCGTTTGAATACAGCCTCATCAGTGGCGTATAATAAACCGTCCGGTGAACTTTTTCCCGATTAAGCTCGTAGAACGGAGCTTTTAATTGGAGCTGGTTGCCGCAAAAACTGCAAAAGAAACACACGAGCGTTGCAACAGCGTTGTGTCAATTAATTACTACACAAAGAGCGAACGGTTTATTGTTGTGCCCCACGTGACGGACGCCTATGATGTGGTTCATTTCACGGGAGATTACCACGCATACTGGATTTTTATTACCTTTCATTATTTTGCAGATTGGTGAATTGTTAACCAGGTTTACTGCCACTAACGCCAGTTGTTCGAACCATGGTTACATTACAGATACCAACCAAAAAGTGGTTATTCACCAGATTAACTATTCACTTAAGTGCTTCTTTATATTATACTCGTGATGGGGTGGCTAGCTCAGTGGTATGAAGTCGGCCTGTGGATCCTGAGAACCCTGGTTCGATTCCCACAGGTGACAAACAATTTTCATAATTTCAAAAACAAACAAACACGCGCTATAACTTAGTCAGCTTATGCTATAATCCAGCACTGCTTTGAGCTGAAATAATCCGTAGTTGGATTGCAACGAGCAACTTGGAGCTGTATCACTAACAGTACAATGAACAACTTTAGGCTGCAGTAACTCTGTTCAGATTAACATCGAGTAGTAAAATGATATGAATTATTATGTGTTTTGGACAATTGTCCAATTGAGAAAAAAAAATTAATATATCATCACGCCTTTTACCCATTCCTGGGTGTGGCACTCTGTCGAAGCAGATCTAGGTAAGTAATATATTTATGCACGTGCAGTGCGGTTACCAGCAGTCAAATCTCCGCCCCCAAAGATGTTAGTGATGGAGGAGCCACAGGGGTAATTGGTGAAAATGTTTTGTCGGCTGTGGGGATCGAACCAGGGTTTTTTGGATCTACAGGCCGACTTGCTACCACTGTGCCATTACCCCATAATTGTGCGGTATATCTAAAATGAATCAATGGTATAGTATACTGTCATAAACTTTAAAGTCATTCATATGACATAAAATTCTTTAAATTTGTGGTATGATTTCCTTAAATAATCAGATTGTGTCTCTACAGACGAAACCCGTTGTCAATTCCTGTGAGTCATAGGAGTCTTGGGATCGATGCTGTGTTAGACACTATGACAGATACATTCGGTTGACGCCTATTCGTTCAGGGGATCCGTGGCTTAGTGGTTAAAGCATCAGCCCAGCAAGCTGAAGATCCTCGGTTCGAGTCCGGGCGTCTCCCGAATTTTTCTGTCATAAACTTTAAATTTATCAAACTTCAAAGTCATTCATATGACTTAAAATTCTTTAAATTCTTGTGACGGGTCCCATTTTGTTCACGAAAGATTAATTAGATTAATTATTATCAACCCCTGCATTTCCGTCACCTAAAGTCACCCCTCATATCACGGTGGTTGAATTAGTAATAAAATATCTGAATATTAATGAAGCAACCCTAATAAAATATTCCCCTGCAAATCAATACGAAAATAAAGGTCGTCAAACCAGAAATAATAAAAACAAAAATAAACTGTAATCGCATTTCAAAACAAAAAGCCGATTATAATCACAAGCTTATAAATCGAATAACGAGTCCCAAATAACCAATAAAGTCACAATCCGTGTTTAATTGGCCATCGCTGCAAAATCACACCAAGGGCCGTGACGCCGTCTGCAACGTGTTTTTCCGTTATTCGAATTAGGAGAGGGAGTTCGACGCCAAGTGTTTAAACACCGAATGTACGGAGAGAACGGCGACAGCAAGAGTGCTATGGTAATGTGTCGGTCGCACTGTTTAATTAAAGTCGGATGACAATTCAGACGGTCGAGATTCCAGTTACCGGTTCGTGAAACGGGAAAATATGGTGTGGCATATGTCGACGAGGTTTTGACCATACTTTTCTGTGCCTTTTTTTGTAATACATAACTATAATAACACCATGGCGACAATTTTAATACTATTTTGTTGTTTTCTGGATATCTTCACCAGTGGTTTTCAAAGTGTGGTTCGCGGCTCCTCGGGGGGTCGCGAATATGTTAGAGGGGGGTCGTCGAATGCTATTTACAAATTTTAATATACCTGTTTTTAAAGATTCATCCCGTTGCTAGCTTTTATTCACAAAAATTTCGGGTAATGCAACTACGATTTTTTTTGTTGAACTTGTTCAAACCGAAAATTTTTAAAATATGGTTCTATATAACTCAGTCTACGAGAAATTGAATGCCGTTGAGCGCACCTTCATTCATATCTATTTTAGTTTTAAAGTTACAGCTATTTTTGACTTTTTAAAAAGCTCAACTTTGAAGGCCTATATCTCGAAAACTAAACGAGATATTGAAATGCGGCTTGAACGAGTGTATTTCTCATGCTCTGATTAACTTGTACCAAGATTTTGAAAATTTTGAAAATTTTAGAAATTTTTCCAAAATTTTTATTTTTTAATATTTCAAAAAATTTAAAAGATAATGAAAATCTGTAAACACCAATAGATTCCTCTCGTAAAAGTACATAGGCATGTAAAATTTCAGTCAAAAATTCGCACAGATAAAGATTTTATTACAAAAAAACCAAAATCACTGTTTTTTAATTATTTTTGAAGGGGTACCCCTTAAGAATTTTACGAATTTTGGCCATTTTTAGATTTTTTGCTCTAAAAATTGTATCCGTGGAGCAATAATTATGAAATTTTACATACTTATGTATTTTTTTGAGAGAAATCCACTGGTGATTACAGATTTTCACTATTTTGTCAAATTTTTTAAATATGGGCAAAAGAAAAATTTGAAAAAATTTCAAAATTTTCAAAATTTTCAAAATTTCAGTACAAGTTAATTAGAGCACGAGAAATACACTCGTTCAAACCGTATTTCAATATCTCTTTTAGTTTTTGAGAAATTGGCCTTCAAAGTAGAGATTTTTTATAAGCCAAAAATTGCTGTAACTTAAAAACTAAAAAAGATATGAAGGTGTGCTCAACGGCATTCGATTTCTCGTAGTCTGAATTATATAGAACCATGTTATAAAATTTTTAATTTTTCAACCAGTTGAACAAAAAAATTTGCATTTATATTACTTTTATACAAGCTTGTCCTATCATTCGTTCTCAAAATATAAAACAATAAAATAAATATACCATCACGCCTTCTACCCATTACTGGACGTAGCACTCTGCCGAAGCAGATCTCGGTAAGTGACATATTTTGCGCGTAAAGTGCGGTTACCAGTCGCCGAATCACGGCCCCCTAAGATGTTAGTGATGGAGGAGCCACAGGGGTAGCTTTTGAAATTATGAAAATTGTTTGTCGCCTGTGGGAATTGAACCAGGGTTCTCAGGATCCACAGGCCGACTTCATAGCACTGAGCTAGAAAATGTAATAAATTAAAAAGATGAAATAGAAACTTTGAAATCTCACAAAATTTTTATTTAGAAAGATGAAAGGGGTTTACCTGCATTATTATTAATATTAAATATTAATAACAAAAAAAACATAATCTTGCGAGATGTAACCTAAAGTTCTTCTATATCGGTATAAAATTTAATAAAAAAATAAATTGTAAAATTACTCTCTTGAAATTTGCTTCCGTCTGCTGTTTTTGTTTTCCATTTTTCTGTCATTATAAAATGTTCTTAAAAGACGAACTGAACTTAATAAAATAAGTAATCTCTTCAAAGAAGATAATTATTTCGTTGCATCATCGATATTAATTTCCGTTTTTTAAATTAGTCATTCTCTTTTTTATGTTCTTATTTGAGTATTTTTGTCGTTCGTCCTCATTGCTTTATATTCGTTACTGAGCTGTCATAAAATTTAATAAAATTGCAATTTGAAGTTCGTTTTCTGCTTGTTTTTATTTTGTTTGAATTTTAATTTACTACGGATATTTGACTTCATTTTATTTTAGTTGTATGGTCCTAATCATAGTAAAATTACCCCTTTGGCTCCCCTGTATCTAACATCCTTGGAAGCAGTGATTTGACGGCTCGTAAACGCACTTCTCGCGAAAAATATATCAATTCCGAAATCTGCTACGGCGTAGTACCACACCCAGTATTGGATGATATATTTTTTTTAATTGTTGCAGATTTATTCAAATTAAAATAAAACATCGGGTGGCTAGCTCAGTGGTATGAAGTTAGCCTGTGGATCCTGAGAACCCTGAGTCGATTCCCACAGGCGACAAACTATTTTCATAATTTCAGAAACTACTCCTGTAGCTCCTCCACCACTAACATCTTTGGGGACCGTGATTTGACGACTGGTAACCGCACTTCACGCGCAAAATATATCACTTACTGAGATCTGCTTCGGCAGAGTGCCACACCCAGTAATGGGTAGAAGGCGTGATGATATATTTATATATTTTAAAATAAAACAAATTAATACAATTATTTTATCATTATTTGTCATTTTTAAATGCTTTCTAGTATTAATAAGACCTTATTTTTGTACGTTGCCATTAGTTACGAGTAGAGTCATATTCAAGTGGATAAAATATCTTTTTCTTGCGTTTTCTTCATTTCGTGTGCCAGTCTTCACGGTTGTTAATTGTAACGCAAGTACAAAACTTTACACTATTGCTGAACTTTATTTCTTGAATTAAAAATCTTGTTTCAAGTCCGTTGCGTTTAAATTAAATTCGCAATAAATTCTCGCTTTTAGATATCAAGTAACAGTGGAATCTTGTACATATTACATTTGTCTGAAGTTTCTTTTGTCTTGGAAATGACTTAGGCCTTCTGTTCCTTTATCCATAGTTCCAATTCTGCTTTGCAGGTTCAACTTACCTTCTACTTCGCTCTTCAAAGTCTCAAGTAGCTAATTAGAAATCAACAAAACACGAGAACTTTCAATTTTATAACACCCTAGTGAATCAGACTTCTAGTAATAAACATTAATTGAATTTCAAAAATTTATTTCTTCATAAATAATCTTAAATTGTTATGGGACAGGTGGCTCAGTGTGCATTTGAGAACCCGGGTTCGATTCCCACAACCGACAAACAATTTTTACCACATTAACATTACCCCTTAGGTGGCTTAGTAGTACCGGGTCGGCCTGTGGATCCTAAGAACCTTTGTTCGATTCCTAGATCCGACAACCATTTTCACCAAAATTAAAATTACCCCTCTGGCTCCCGCACCACTAACTTCTTTGAAGGTCGTAATTAGACGGCTGGTAACCGCACTTCACGCGCATAAATATATCACTTACCTAGACCCTGCTTCGGCATAGTGCCACACTCAGTAATGGGTAGAAGACATGATGATATATTTATTTATTTTTTGTTTAACATTACCCCTGTGACCAGAGCCGTTTTAGGCCATGTAGGGACCCTCGGGCACACACAGTTTGGGACTCTTTTAGAAATTAAAAAAAAAATGTGAGTGAAAACATCAGTATGTACTTATTTAATAACTATATTGGTTATTATGGTTAGCTTCTTCCGGGATTTCTGTTATACAAAATCTTCTATTATATCCTCAAAGTTCTTTTTAATATTTTAAAGTTATTTTAATATTTGTATACATTTTATAGAATTAATATACTTTATTTGATATTTTTTTTAGTTTTAGTAAAATTTTGTTTACTGTTTAAAAAATATTTAGGAATATCATCTGGTTTCCGATTTACATTTAAATTTAGAAATTTTAACGGCAATTCTTTGCAAAATTGGACTAAAAATTGAACTCTATTTTCCGTGTAAATGATGACCTCGGCATTTTGAGGACCCCGTCAAACCGGAGGCACTGGGCTCGAGCCCCATGTGCCCTTATGAAAAAGACGAAACTGCCTGTAGCTCCCTCTCCACTAACATCTTTGGGCGGCAGGTAACCACACTTCACGCGCAAAATATATAACTTACTTGAGATTTGCAACGGTAGAATGCCGCACCCAGTAATGGGTATACGGCATAATAATATTGTTATTTATTTTTCTTGTAATAAATAATTGAGAAGTAGTATTAAAACCTAGATTGCATATCGTGTAATCAAATAACTCAGGAAATGATATTTGCTTTAAATATAATTTCATTTCTTCTTATTATTTCGACATAGAAATTTGTTGATGTGAAAAACCAGATAATTATGTTTAAGTAGTATTCGACGAAGTAAAAATATAAAATAATTCTGGGACAAGTTCCTTGAAGAATGAACACGCAACGTTATATATTATTTTAATATTGCCAAACTTGCTGTAGAAAAAACAGAGTTATTTATAAGTTAATAACCTAATGACCTACTGGTCCAGATACGTCATTCACAACAATGATTAAAAAATGAAAGAAAATATTAACATACTTTTAATTAAAACATTCTTAATTAACGCTTATAAAGTAAGTAATTTACGGTTGATTTCTGCGTTAAAATCTGGCTTACTTCAACTTATATAAAAAATACGACTTCTTCCCATTACTGGGTGTGGCACTCTTCCGTAACAGATCTTGATAAGTAATACAGGGTGTATCACGGAAAGTGAAACATAGCAGTTTGCTATTCTGTCGGTAGATGGCACCACGGGTTGCTCCGTAGCTCTCATGTCATGCATACCGGCTTACATACTTTTTAACATCAGTCAGAAAAAGTATCACAGTTCACTAGTCCCTAGTTGGTCTAGTTGGATAGTTGATCACACCATACTGATGAGTCCCGAAAGGACGAAACGCATCTATGGTTAAAGCTGAACTGACCAGCCGTTTGATGATGACCTGATAAGTTGATTCAAACGTGTTGTAAATTTTGTGGGATTTGTGACAAGTGATGGAAAGTTTTTTCCTATATTTCTTATTTATTGAAACATAAGCTTTTAGCATGGAAAATCAGTTTTTCCGTGCGCATTGCTCCCCTAATTATTTTAAACAAAAAGTTTCAAATGGATGTTGTGAAGCAAAAATTTCTACCTCCGAATCAATTAAAAAAAATCATTTTGGCTACTACATAAATGCAGAAATAAAATTTAAAAATTCACGGAATTACAATTTTATAGTATTAGCCATGGAATTAGAAACAAGAGAGGAACAAAAGCTTAACGTTTTATTACGTCAGTGTCAGAATAATGATTGTCAAAATAAATAATTTTACGTAGTAAATATTAATTTTCTAAATAGAAATTTAATAATAATAATGATAATAATAATAATAATGGGGTAATGGCTCAGCGGTATCAAGTCGGTCTGTGGATCCTAAGAACCCTGGTTCGATCCCCAGAGCTGTCAAAACATTTTCATCAATATTACTCCTCCACCGGTAACATCTTTGGGGGCCGTGATTTGACGACTGGTAACCGCACTTCACGCGCATAAATATATCACTTACCGAGATCTGCTTCGGCAGAGTGCCAAACTCAGTAATGGGTAAAAGGCGTGATGATATATTTATTTATTTTATTTAAGAATAAATATTTATGATTGACAAATGCATGGTCTTCTGTTCGATGTAGAAAAGTAACCGTTGTTGTATTTGACATTAGATTGGATCTTAGCTAGCTTGAGGGTAGATATTGTTTTGTTTTACAGCATCCCGACTACTTTTTGTTTGAATCGTTTAAATTGAACTACAGATCGGAAGTAATATTGAATCTCTCATATCGTTTAATGTTTTTCTATACCTAGATTCGTACCTGAATATTGAATTTGTATTGAAACTTGATATTTTACCCGGGCAATATCCACGTGAATAGTTATTGAAAAATCTGGAGAGAAGAGACATCGCTGAAATAGAGGGGAATCCTCAACATTTTATAAATATAATAGCTGGAATTTTCTCTTTACTTTTGTAGCTGAGTCATACTTTATTTTGTAAAACAAGAGGTGTGTTGTCCTATTAAAATTGCAGTAAATATTAGGATAATTATTCATTCCTTGTAATTTTCAGGAAGAAAATTATCATTTTTCTTTTATCTAATGTTACCTATTTAAAAAAAATCAAGTTATTTTTAATTTGTAACTGTAATGTAATGCCATTTATAGTCCTCATAGTAGGTTGCAATACACCTGTGTTGCAAACGGTCGCTTTCAGCATTAAAATTTAATCAGAAAAATCCACTTTCAGTTCGTGTGTAATGGCCTTTTATCAATACGTGTATTTTAAATTATTTTTCCTATGACAATTTAGCATTTTGCACTACAAAAAATTATTATCATTTTTGTTTTCCTAAATAATATCAAAGGTTGTTGCGGATTCATTGTCCCACTGTCATTTTTTGTATTTAACAACTATATTGTAATTCTATGGACACTTAAGTACCTTCGGCATTGTCTTAGGAAATAGCTATGTACATAACAAGTGCGCGAATGATGCAAATGACGTCTTCGTGCACGAGTTTTGTATAATGCTTTTTGTAACGATCAAAAATTATATAACTGATAAGGAAAGAAGTTATTAAATTTGAAACGTGAATTTATATTGACAATTTAGTATATTACGAATTTAAATTTGATATTTGAAAATAAATTGTTTATTTTTTCTCGTAAAGTTTGTTAAAATATGTCTGATTGATGGTATTATAAGATAATGTCTCTATTTCTTTCATAAATTCCTTAAAATGTGCATTTTAATAGTCAAAATTTGGAACCATAAAAATAGGTGCTGTTTTTCAATTACTTTTCATCGGTTCCCAAGGTAATGTAAACCTTATTTTCAATAATGCGAGTACAAAATAGCTTTTTACATAACTGGTGTGCGAATGGTGCAAATGGTGTCTTCGCGCACGAGTTTTGTACAATGCTTTTTGTAACGAGCAAAAATTATATGATAGATAACGAGGAAATTTATTAAATTTAAAGCGTGAATTTATATTGACAGTTAAGTATGCCATGAATTGACATTTGTTATGTGAAAACAAATTGTTCAATTTTTCTCGTAAAGCTTGTTAAAATATGTCTGTTTGATGGCGTTATAAGCTAATGTATCTACTTCTTTTATAAATTCCTTAAAATGTGTGCATATAAGTACAATTAGCGTTTTAATAGGCAAAATTTATAATCATATAAAATGGGTCTTTTTTCAATTACTTTGCGCACTAGTGCACAAAATCAAACTTTTCATCGGTTTAGAAGGTTATGTAAACATTATTTTGAATGCAGCGAGTACAAAAAATACTTTTCTGTAGCAACAGTTTACAAAAATTCTTCATAAAGCCTAAATCCGCAATTGTTTACTTTCTGTCACCAAATTACATTAAAAAAAACCTACTTTTATATTGATTGTAGTAAACATTATTGACTAATATTTAACTTATTTCAAAAATCTTCAGTACAACAGGAACTTAATCCCAATTACAGTACAGGACAGTATGGTAATTCATATTTACAGTTAATAAGAAAATAAAACAGTGTTTTTCGGTATTTGATCGTTTAATAACCAATCATCTTATGCCTTACGACATCTTCCTTCTTGGCTCCAAGCACTCTCAAGTCTAGGTCAGTGAGAGAGAGGGAGAAATCACGACATGTGACAAAGCGAAGCACACGATCCGACCGTAGACCGTATAGTCTAGTTCGATTTACCGAAACCAATAGCGCGATGTCAAAGGCACTTTGTATGCTATCACAATCTGATATTGCAGTTCACTGGTTTGTATTAACTTCAATGTTTGTTTTGACATTCACCATAACCGGGAACTGATACTAGCTGAGTAAGTATGACGTGTTACTGGACCCAATTTCATGTTGATGGCATGCTTGAATGTTGAATGCTCTTGTTGAAAGGGTCATTGTAGATTATAACGAATCTTGATATTTTAATATATCTCTAATTTGATTTGGGTTCTATTTATTTATTTTTCTGTACTGCGTTTATAAAGTGAATTTTGTACAACTGTTTTTGTCAAAAACAGAGCTAGAAAGTTCAACTTTGAACAACTGTTTTTAGGGAGATTTTTGTATAAATTTGTCATTTTGTCTAGTTGTAAAAATGTCAAACATAATTCTTTCAATTTAGCTGTCATTGTTCAGCTCATGGAAAATTATAGCAATTATTTTTTTATTAATAAAATAAAAATAAATAAATATGTTATCACGCATTCTACCCGTTACCAACCCTCAAATCATGAATTCCCAAATCTACATGCCGACTTCTTTAAATTCGAAAAAAAACTTCTTTATTATAAATTAAAGGTATATAGTTTTACAACATACATCCAGATAATTATGAATTTGAACTCTAACCTAATAGATATATGTCAAAATTAATTAATTTCAAATGTTTATAGATCAGTGTTACCATCTTAAAGTTTTATTATTTTTTTAATAAACATTTTAAAATAAATATGAAAAACCGTGTTACTACAGAGTGATCAAAAGAAATTGTTACAGTTGGCAATAAAAAAAACTACTTGAAATTGGTAAGCCTGATACATAAATTAATTTCCTGTTGTTGACAGTGACATTTAAAATTGAAATTTGAGTACATTTATTATTAGATTTATTTCTAAAGTATTTCTATTACTTAAAAAGTAAAAATTCTATTAGCTGTCAGACTCCTGACGTAATCTATTTGTATTTATTAGAAATGTCAAATAGCATTTCCGCCTTTACCTGACGTTGTGCCAACTGTGGAATAAAAATATCTCTGGAATTGTATTGCCAACTATAACAATTCCTTCTGATCACCCTGTATGTCCAATTATAACACTTATTTTCTAATATACTATTATTCTTTGTTATTGGATTTCTTGTCGCACTGAGTGCTATTAAAAGATACTTTCCACACTCATTTTGAATATTGATATAATATGATTGACTGAATCCGCAAATATTGATATGTTGACTTTTCCACATGATCGTAAAGTGTCTTCCCGGTCTCTTGGTTGTTCCTGGACTCGTCCGAGAATATATCACTTTTCCTACTAGTTACACAATAACAATTTTACGCTACACAACGAATTTCAAGACAACTATAGCTTATAGTAGTGATTCAATTCCATTAATTCTAATTTTAAATAACTGAAAATACATATCCAGTTTCAATTTCAATACAAATAAAAAAAACCGTTCAGAAAATATAACAATAACAACAGCAAAATCAAGTATCACCATCTCCATTTCATGTATTCCAGTTAGAATTCTTGTCTGAATTCACGCTGAAATCTGGCTGAAATCACTGGCTACAGAAGGCAAAGAGCCCAGTTCCGGTCGTGCAGATGTTAGTGAAACCGGGTATGGGCGTAGAGCACACGTGTACGTAATGCTGGACCGAACCGCGACATTTGGCGGAGGCGCGCACCTGCTGCATATAGTTATGTTAATCGCGGACGCGTTCGTGTGTGAATATGTGGAGGAATCGATGAGAAGGTTGTGACCTTGGAGTGCTGACTTCTGCGGAAATTGTAACAGGCAGGTTTTGTTTAAATAAATAATATTGTTACCAGATGGAAAACTTTCAAAACTCTTGTTAAATAATTAAAACAATTTTTGGTTTAAGTTTTGTAATTATTTATTTAATTCAATATTTCGGTGTACCTTCGTTTGGAAAAATGTTAAATTAAATAAATGATTACAGAATTTAAACTAAAAACGAGATAAAACTTTTTTAATTAGCAAGCAAGAGGTCGTGCATTCAAATCTCACTGACTTTACTTATATCCAAAAATACGATTGTTTCTGAGTGGTTAGCATTCCAATGTAAGCTGTGAGCGTCCTGTGCTATAATTGGGATTAAATTCCTGTTGTGCAGAGTAACATGTAAATAAATAAATAAGTTATAGCCATAGAAATTAGAACGTACGATCTCTTGTTTAGGACACAAGTGTTATCTTGTCGATTGTAAGTTCTTATTAAGGTAGTTCTGTGGGACGGGAGCGACATCGGTCGTCAATTGCTGAAACTGACGGTCGGGGAAAGAAAAAGATACAATAAAATAAGTGTTTTATACCTATTATTATTTGAATATCATGAATTGTTAATAGGTTGTTGGTTATAGTGAATTTTCAAATACCGTGTCACCGTGTAATGTTGCTATTATAATGGAATCCTTCATTTTTCGTTAAAAATAAGACTTTGCATAGCTATATATCCATTACTCAACGGTAAAAAACTTTCTCCTTCTGATACAATATACGTGGATAGTTCTAGAACATCATATTAGTTTTTAAAATGAAACTAACCATTTTTAGAGGTACACGAACCGAATATGTACGATTCGAAATGACAGTCGCCATAAGCCCCGTGTATAAGAACTCAACTTTACATGCGAATATATTTGCTCACAGACGGTCAATGCGTTTGATATTTTAACAGGATGCGTACGACCATCCCATGTTTACGTGCGCCGAGTTTCATTCAGATTTGTAAAAATATTTTTACGCTAGAACTACCTTAAGTTCCTGTTGTGCGGAATAACATGTAAATAAATAAATAATTTGTAGTCATCAAAATTTGAACACACGACCTCTTATTTGGCACACAAGTATTATCTTGTCGATTATCTGTAAGTTCTTGTTAATAGTGTATATACATTATCAATAACCATCCTTCTTTTAAGATAAATTAGTATTCCTTCCCATTAAAGCGTTTCCACACTTAATCAACTGTATTTAAACTAGCATCAGTATCCCACCCTCCCAGAATACAAACCGTTGCTGCTTCCCAGATAAGACTGCTTAAATTCCTGAATTCCTGAATTCCTGTCTTCGTTGCTAAATCTTGCTGTCTATTAACAGCCGCGCGGACATTACACCAGAGATCAGTTGCTCCTCAATGAACGAGCGAACACTGAACGGATTTTTAAATCAGGGGAATTAGAATGCAACACACGAAAGGAACTTTAGTTCATTGTAGCTCGTTTGGTCATTTGCTTGTTGCAAGTGGGCTTTAACTGTTTTACGCCAACTGTGATTTGGTTTATGTGGGGAATTTTCTTTCTAAAGGATTCTCAATGTATTTTTGATCGTTTAATGTAGTAGTTTTCAAAGTATGAGTCACCACTCTTTAGGGGATGTCCGTACACTACTATTTTTAATTATTTTTCTTTATGAGAAGTTTGAAAGCAAAATACAATTAATTTTATAAACTAATATACTAACACATCAGAGTTTTTAAGAACTATATCAACATTTATCTGGAAGTACGGTGGTGTGGTTAACATTAAGACATTCAAAACCGAAAAACCCGAGTTCGAATCTCACTCAAACTAAAACTAAATGAACTAGCATACTACGACTCGGTGATTCCGGATAATGTACTGTAATTAGGATTAAGTTCTTGTTGTACAGAGTAGCGTAAATGAATAAATAAAGAAATTAATATTTTCTTACTAATTCCTGAAATGGTGATTCTATTTTTGTAACGTACGTTATTAAATCAATCTTTTAGAAACTTCAATTTTGATCACACAAGAGAAAGGGTATCGCAAACGAATTTATTTGTAATTTTTGCCTCTAAAGAGTCATAGTTTTAAAAAGTTTCAAATCATCTAATAATACGATTGAAATCGGTAGTATTCTGGAGAATTTACCACGTATATGAGATAACCAATAATTAGTTTGAAAATGAACCAATTAAATAAAAGCTATTTTGATGATTTTTTGACGTTGCTCAAAACCAATGAAATGCTTCATTGTATGTCTGCGTTTTAACCAATCCTGTCATTATTATACTGAGAATAAAGCTCTTGTGATTATTCCCGGGCATTATCTCTGTAGATGCTTTTTTGTTTGTGACAAATGATAGGTAGTTGTCAAATAATTATTTAAAACTGTCAAAGCATGAAGTCAAATGTGTGAAAAAAATCGATTTAGTTGTATTTTAGATACAGAAATACACCAACAAATTTGGGAAACAACTTCCAAGAATACATTAATAAGTTATCAATCGAAATGGACCCAGTTCAAAATCTTTTAAGTTGGATGAATCGATCTCAAGAGTTAAGTCAAAAAATAATCTAATTAAATATAACTCGAGAGTTGGATAAATTAGAAAATAATTCTCCAGTATCTTTCTCAAACTTGTTGCCATTTGGCAACAGCCACTCAAGCCCTACGGGCTTTCGTGACTATTGCCTGACAACAAGTTTTCGAAAGATCTGTCAAATTATTTTCAATTTATTTTCACTCTCTTGTTATATTATTACTGATAATTTTTCACTAGTGCAATTAATAACTGATAATTTTTGACTATAAATAAATTTGCTTGTTTACCAATAAAACAAGTGTAATTTTCATAAAAGTCAATTAAAAATAATCTATCAAAATATCAAATTCACGATGAAGAACTGCTTCAACACAAAAAATGTTTATTAAAATTGAAGAGAACGTTCCAAAAAAAGTTTAAACAAACTCAAATCTAATCTTGTTGCCACTTAGTTTTCGGGAAGTGATTTGGATTAACGATTTAAAATTAAATAAATAAAATATAAATATATATATTTATGAAGTCGTCAAATCCCATCCCCCAAAGATGTTATTGCTTGAGGAACCACAGGGGTAATTTTAAAATTAGCTTATCCGAAATTCAGGATTAGCTACTTTATTAACTGTTTTGATAACCGGGCTATGAAAGATTATATTTGTTAAATTCTCATGCAAAATATAACTTTTATTCGTGAGTTTATCCCTTAAGTTGTAAATAAAAGTAAACTGAAGTATGTTATGAGTGTTATAAAAGCAGCATGCAAATGAATGCGGAAGAAGAGTAGACAAATTGTTTAATGTTCACTTGTCGCCATCATTAATGTAATTTAGTTGTGTAAAAACCCGCTGCACTATTCATGGCGTTGGCGTCGTTGGCGTCGCAACGAAGAAACCTTATTTGACTTGTAGCACTTTTTACTTCTTGAATCGATTTTGGTTTCTTTCGAACCGCTGTCTGTACTTCTCGTGACATGAATATTTATGCCAAACGGAAAACAATTTTGGTTCTAGCTTGTAGGGAAATGGAATAACTTGGAATTATCTCAAGTCATATAATGTTGACGTGGGTTTTAAAGTTTGCTTCGGGAAAATTGCTACATCCAAACCTAATCTGAATTCGTATGTTTCTGTATGAACACTATTTCGTACTGTACTCCAGAAACTCTAATTATTTTCATTGATAGATGTAATATTACTGTCATGAATATCACGCCATTTTCTCATTTATAATTTTGAGAAATTTAGTTACAAATAATATTCAAATTATTTTTCCAAACGTATCCGATGATTACACGATTAGAAAGTTTTATAAGATACTTCTATATTTTTATTTTATAATACACTGTACAACAGGACTTGAATCCCAATTACAGTACAGGGCCGGGCTCATCCAGCCGCAGAGTGGTTATTCTTATAATTTCTAGCTTTGAGTGGGATTCGAACTCGGAACCTCCGGATTCGAATTCTGTAACGCTACTCACCGCACCGTACTGCTGAGCTAGGGTGCAAAATTATGTCTCATTTATTCCAGTGATAGATATGGATTTTTTAATAGATTATGTCTTGATAAACATGAAAAAAGAAAATTAGATTTGGGAACAGGTGGCAACTATAGATGGCGCCGATGTGAATGCGTCGATTTTAAGGGTGCTTGTTGACATATTTTTTACAAGCTAATTTTTAGTTTAAATTATAGACTTTGGTATAATTAACTAATAAAAATGCTAGACAGAAGTCAAAGTAGGCTATTTTTATGGTGTCGTGTGACATATTACTACTTGTTCACGACGAATACATGACAAAAAAATTATTGACAGAAATTATTACTGGTTGCTCATTGGTGACAGAAGCTCTGAAAGTGAACTGCTGTAGGGATCAACAACCATCCTTAAAATCAGCGCATTCACATCGGCGCCATCTATAGTTGCCACCCGTTCCCAAATCTAATTTTCTTTTTTTTATGTTGTATCATGATATAATCTATTAAAAAATCAATTTCTGTCACTCTTTTTCTATCTTTTTTTTAAAACTGATTATCGGCTGTATCATGTAACACGTCTTTAATAATAAGCGATGTAGATAAATTTAACTAGCTTTGGCAACACCGGTTTTATCTTGACCTTTGTCAAATTTGTATTTATATGAATAAAAATTTGACAAACGTCACAACAAAACCGATGTTGTCAAAGCTAAAAAAAATTATCGACGTCGCTTATTTTTAACGATGTGTTACATGATACAGCCGTATATCTGTAAGATTAGTTGTCTTTAAAAGTATAAAAAATGTATCATATTTTGTTCCAGTTCACTGGCTAGCTGTTTCGTTGATTTTCATTTTCGGAAAATATTTATAAACATATGTATGTTATAAAAGTAATGATTAGTGAGAATTCAATAAGAGAGAATTGAACCGTCTATTGTTACATGTTGATACTGAAGAAGTAATAAAACAAATTTAAACTTCATATTGCGTCATATTACACGTTAGGATGTTTTCTGACATATACGTAAATACACCGATTTTTGTGCTTGACTGGCATCGTTTATTTACTGTAAATATTGAATTTCATATCCCTGGAGACGCAAAAAGAATTCTTCGTTTTTCAATAGACGGTAGAAAACGGAGACATTAAATATCCGAACGAAATTTATACATTTATCATGTTTTGAATTTTGAATTTCAAACAGAAACACTAATATCAAACATTCTTAAATTATTTTTAGCGATATTGTCTCCTATAAAAATGTAGAGAACGTACTTTTTATCACTTTGATTTCCGCCATTTTTCTCTTAAATTATTAGTAGCAAATTCAAATCAAATTTTTTCATTTTGGTTCGAGAAAATCCTGTATTAACTATGATTTTTGTGACTGTGATAAAGTCAATTTCTTTTTCTACGGTCTTGTTAAAAAGCCACCATATTAACATTGACAATCAGTGTGGAAAGTATCTGTTTACAACACTCATTGCGGTAAGAAATCGTTTATAATGTTGTTTCCAATACAACCATTGTGGAACAATCTTTTTATTTAAATAAATAAATATATCATCACGCCTTCTACCCATTACTGAGTGTGGCACTCTGCCGAAGCAGATCTCGGTAAGTGATATATTTTGCGCGTGAAGTGCGGTTACCAGCCATCAAATCACGGCCCTCAAAGATGTTAGTGTTGAAGGAGCCACAGAGGTAGCTTTTTTTTTAAATTATGAAAATTGTTTGTCGCCTGTGGGAATCGAATCTAGGGTACCAGGGTTCTTAGGATCCACAGGCCGACTTCATACCACTGAGCTAGCTACCTCATAATCTTTTTATTTGAATTGATGAAAATGATTGACAGAATTTTTGACCAGTTACGCTTGCGCGACAGAACCGCTCAAAGTTGGCAATTTTTATGGTGTTGTGTAACATATTTTTTACAGGCTGAAATTGATTTTACCACTTGATCACGATGAATACATGACAAAAAAATTATTGCTAGGTCCTCATTGGTGACAGAAACTCTGAAAGTTGACTGTTATATAAGGATCAAGGAACAAAAATAATAGTGATGTAAAATCTTTACAAGACTGTTTTGAACTTGACCAGACTGTTATTTTTGTTGTAGCTTTGCATACGTACTTTATTTGACTGTTTCTGTAAAACCTACTTTCCTTACTAAAATATAATTAATGATTTAGGTAATGTAGATTCTATCGATATATTAAGAAAGTAAAGAGTAGGTCATAGGATCAAAAATTGCAACGAAATCAATCTAGCAAATAAATATATTCGGACGTTTCGTTCAGCGAACTGGACATCATCAGCAAATAAACAATAGTAATGTAACCAAATAATTGTACAGTAATTGTAAAAAACTTTTACAAAAGTCATAACAATAAATAAATAGAGTCACAAAAAGATGGCTAGCTCAGTGGTATGTAGTCGGCCTGTGGATCCTGATGTTCCTGGTTCGATTCCCACAGGCGACAAATTTTCATAATTTGAAAAAGCTATCCCTGTGGCTCCTCCACCACTAACATGTTTGGGGGCCGTGATTTGACGACTGGTAACCGCACTTCACGCGCAAAATATATCACTTACCGAAATCTGCTTCAGCAGAGTGCCACACCCAGTACTGGGTAGAAGGCGTGATGATATATTTATTTGTTTATTATTTTACAAAAAGATATGTACTTAGCATGTCAAAGACAATAGTCAAAAATGATTTTTGACTATTGTCTTTGACGTCCAAATATATTTATTTGCTAGATTGATTTCGTTGCAAGACCTACTTTTTACTTTCTTAAAATACAATTAGGTAATGATATTGTCATATGTAATTTGGCAATTGTTTGATTTGCAATAACTATTAGTATTTCTTTGAAGAATATTTATTTAAAGAATAAGTAAATTCTTATTGAAAATGAAGTTAACTATAAATGATGAGAGTTAATGATTTGCAAAGCACCATCTAGTTTGTTCGACCGCATTTGAAGTTTACAGAAATAGCAGCAGCATAACTTGCGGCTTGTTGTTTCCCCTGCGGATTTCACATGTTCCCCCATCCCTCCACCGCAAGCCAAGCCTCCTTGATATCATAATTTATCAAATGGAGTTGGCGCGAAGAAAGCTACAATTGCAGATGTTGAGTTCACACGATTTCTCCGAGAGCTTTCAATGGAACTCGACGTTGCTGTTGATTCTAACACTGTTTTGTTATTATTCTCATTATAATTTTCTCTATTATTATCTTTCTTATAAGATCATTCTAGAAGATATACTTTAGTACTCATTTAGAAGATTAAGACAATCAATATACAGACAATGAACCTATCTGTCAAATATATTGTGTACACATCATTCGTAAAATGTGTTTAGTGTATTCAGAATGTCTGTATGAGGTAACGGTTCAGTGGTATCAAGTCGGTCTGTGGATCCTAAGAACCCTGGTTCGATCCCCACAACCGACAAAACATTTTCATCAATTTAAAATTACCCCAGTGGCCCACCACTAACATCTTTGGGGTCGAACGACTGGTAACCGCACTTCACGCGCATAAATATATCACTTACCGAGATCTGCTTCGGCAGAGTGCCACACTCAGTAATGGGTAGAAGGCGTGATGATATATTTATTTATTTATTTAGAATGTCTGTCATTTGTTTGTTTGATAATTAACAGAATCAAATAGAGAATGCGGGCATAATGCCTAGCAAATATTTAATATGTGAAAGTGATTAAATGGTATTCATTTATTTGCGTTAAAATTTAGTGATTTTAAAATATCGTCTTCTAAAATATTCTGATGCGACCTACATCTTGAATAGGGAGTAAAATACGTCGATGACACGGAATTTCCGAAATACAAAATTTAAATATCAAAAAACCATCTTTCCTCGGTCGATCTCCCGATAAAATTTTCAATGCGTGAAAAAGCGCGTTAGGAACCAAAAACCTATCCTCCTTTCAGGGAAACTGTCAACTTTTTTCCAAATTCCCTTCATTTGTTCGCGGCGATAACAACCGCCAGCGTCGACGCCAACTTCGCAAGTTGGAAGTTCGCAAGACGGTTTGAACTTCGCTTTATGGATGCTCCTCAGCGGAATATTCCAGCTTTCGAGCACCAAATTAGGCACTTTTATAAAGCATACCGCGCGAAGGCGTTCTTAAATATTTACTGCGCTGCAGTATTTATTAATCCACGCAAAAAAGACCGTAATTGAATGTTTTTATAGCGGCTGTAAAGAGTATTAAGTTTTCATCTTAAATATTTCTCGTTTCTCGTATTATTTCTGCAGTATATAAACTTATGCTGGGTAATGATGGAGAATTATTACTTAGTGAGAACATACTTTTATGTCTGTGGATCCGCTTAACGACGTTTTTATTATGGAACCTTATTAAATTATTTATGCGTCCAGTTTGCTGCACCTTCTCGTGATAAATAGACGCGGGCGGCTACGATTATAAAAACAACGAATTATTTACTACAGAAAACGAGATAATTATCCCATAAGCATAAAGACAATCTGGCAAGCAAGACTTTACGAGGGCAGGGTGAAAAGTCCCTGTAAAATTAAACAAGAAATGATTTATTTGGTCAAAACATATTTTATTTCTCAAAAGGATCTCCAACGTTTTTCTAATTTTTCGATCCCTTCCAAACAATACGATTTTGGCAATTCTTCAAAATAGGCGTTTGTCTTAGCGATGACCTCATCTCTTTCCGCCGAGCCATTTCTTCAAGTTTGGAAATAGATAAAAATCGCAGGGGGGCAAATCTGGAGAAAAAAGTTCTTTTTATTGCGCTTGAACATCACCAAACACTCCTTTGTACTTGTCACACGGTCGTACTTGTTATCAACAGAGAGCGAATGCTGCACCCATCCGGCAGATAGCTTTCTCATATCCAAAAAATTTATGCAAAATGTTCCGTACCCGTTCGGTTGAGATGCTCATAGCTCAGCAAACTCGTGCACTTTAACTCGATCGTTCAATATCATACCATGGATTTTATCGACGATTTCTGGCGTTGTAACCTCAATTGGACGACCTGAAAGTTCGGCGTCCTTTGTGGTCATACTACCACAACGAAAATCAGTAAACCACTTGTGAATCGTTCCAATCGATGGTGAGGAGTCCCTATAATGTTTAACAAGCGATGCTTCGGTTTGCGTAATGTTTTTTCCACGCAAGAAATATTGTTTAATCAAGACGCGAAATTCACTTTTTTCCAAGTTTTCAAAAATCTTCAAGGTTGCTTGCTTTCGATGGGTGTCAAAACAGAACTGAATTACATATCAGTCTGAAAATTTAAATGCGTTCTAGTTAAAGATGGTACATCACAAATCTCACATGAGATTGGCGATTGTGGCGCCATCTGTTTTATTTTTCAGGGACTTTTCACCCTGCCCTTGTATCATACTGCGGCTCGGTAAGTCCGGACCCTGTACTGTAATTGGAATTAAGTTCCTGTAATACACATTAGCATAAATAAATAAATAAATAAATAAATATAAGCTATTAATAAATAAAATATGTGGTTGAAATTATTTACTTAATTGTTGAAAATTAAACGCATCTGATTCGTGGTACAAAAATAAATAAGTACTTATCAGTTTATAAAAAAAAATTACGTGAAAAACAACTTTATTTTATTTTTAAAATAAAAGTGCAATTATCACAGAGCAGGAAAACCAATTAAAAGTTTTGAACTAAATTTAAATAAATTTAGCAAAATAATTCCATCGACAATGTTTTTGCAATACTCCATATTTTCCGTCGGTTACAAATTTACAAATTTTGACAACAAATTAAATATAATAATGCTGCAAAGTATAATAATTCTATCTTATATTTGATTATTTAAGTTAGACTTACGACCCGAAGGTAAACCATCCCGTACAATTTCATCATTAAAATGAACACCGCAGTTTGAATTCCGTCATTTAGCTAAACAACTAACAGAACAAAACCTCACCATGAATTAAATAATTACTTCTTTTTTCTTTAACAAAAACGGCCATTTTACAAAACCACGTACATAAGCCGCTAAAAACAATTTCAGTGTTTCTGTGCATTGTGTGTATGTTGGCTACAAAGCCATCTATGATCTATGAACCAAGCAACGGCTGTAAAAAGTTGCAATTTACAAATTGCTGTCTGTAATGCTCGCATGTGGTGTGCTGGGCCTTCAAAGCAATTAGTGGAAACATTTCGACCAACGAGAACATTTTGTGGAGTTTGTCTACGGTTGAAAAAACATTAGAGTATTTTAATAACAGAACTATGGTTAACCGAATATGTAACCAATGTTATTTTGGTCCCTTACTTGTTTCATAATTTGATACCTCAAGAAAAACAATTTGGCAATTACGTTAATAATAGTCAGTTGCTCCAACGAAACTTAAATTTTAAACTTGGTTTAAATTTATGAAAGAAAATCGAAGTTACAGGTCATATAGAATAATTGACATTGCTGTCAAACATTTGCAAAGCTTTAATTTATTTAAACCCAGTTTAAAATTTAACAGACTGATTTTAAAAAACGTTTAAACTTTTCTTAAATTTACCTAATGTCATTGTAGTTCAATTTTAAAATACAAAATGGTAATAAGATTATATTAGAAAGTATTTAAACTTTCTGAGAATATGATTTAGCTTAATTTGACTTTCCATTTTCAGTTTTTACAATACAACTAACTGCATTTTATGGAATTTTTAGTAATATAAGCAGTATTCCATTTGCCATTTTGTTCATTTAAATCAGTTCAGATAAATTAGACAATATGACTAAATGAACTGTATTAAGCAAATTTATGCACTTATTGGGGTGAATTACTTCAAACTAAATTACAATCAGTATTTCTAGTACTAGAAATAAAGTCAGCGAAGTAATCCAGCGAAATAAATAAGTGATCTGGTTCAGTAAATGTAAGTTAGATCTAATCCAAATGGCAAATGGAATACGCCTAATATAACAAGAGAGTGAGAATAAATTGAAAATAATTTGACAGATCTTTCGAAAACTGGTTGCCAGGCAATAGTCACGAAAGCCCGTAGGGTTTGAGTGGCTATTGCCAAATGGCAACAAGTTTGAGAAAGATACTGGAGAATTATTTTGTAATTTGTCCAGCTCTCGAGTTATATTTAATTAGATTATTTTTTTACTTAGCTGTTGAGGTCGATTCATCCAATTTAAAAGATTTTGAACTGGGTTAATATCGATTGATTACTTACTGATGTATTCTTGGAAGTTGTTTCCAAAATTTGTTGGTGTATTTTTGTATCTGAAATGTAACTTAGCATGATGCTATGTCTATTACCGAATGAAGTATTTGATTTAAATTATTTTATTTATTTTTTACAATATATGTACTGTAAGTTACCTATTAATGACAAAATTTAAACACAATAAGTGGAACTTTTATTGCACAGTGATTTCCATGGTTACATCAGGACTTTAATGTCCACCGCGAACAGTAAGTAATATTACATATCAAGGTCGTGTTTATCTTGACAACAATTTGACAACTGTCAATTTTGAAACCTATTTTTCTTTTCCTTCTATTTGTGCAAGTATTGCAAAAAAATAGCTTACTAACCTCGAAGATGGGGTAATGGCTCAGTGACATCCGAGTCGGCCTGTGGATCCTAAGAACCCTGGTTCGATCCCCACAGCTGACTAAACATTTTCACCAATTTAAAATTATCCCTGTGTCTCCTCCACCACTAACATCTTTGAGGGGCGTGATTTGATGGCTGGTAACCGCACTTCACGCGCATATATATATATTACTTACCGAGATCTGCTTCGAAAGAGTGCCACACCCAGTAATTTATTTATTTATTTTTATTTTACTAACCTCGAACTGTAAGTGATTTTTTTAGATTGCGAATGTTTAGGAAATCGAGGCCTTTAAATTGTCACTTACAGTTCATGGTACGTAATATACCATTTGCGGTTGCTAAGGTAATGAAGGAAAATAAAAGTTTGTCGCAAACAATTCTGTTCAACTGACAAAAGTGACGTTCCTTTGTGAAGTTTTTATACATTTATATTTTCAGTAATGCGGATTTCGGCTTTAAAATACGCACAATTCGAAAGATGTCGATTATATCGGCTAAAATATAAAAGCGGGTAGCGTAAATTTTTAAATTCTATTTCTGCATGAATAATTGAGATTTCTGTTTGCATAAGACGAGCACTTTAAATCTTTTCTGCATGTTTGAAATGCAAATCTGTAAAATGAATAAATTATAACTCCAGTCCGGGTTTTGCTACTACTTCTTTAATAGTTTTAGACGGGTTTCTTTCTTCACACTTTGCTGCTTTTATTCTACTGTTCTTTCAAGACAGTTAACACCAGTTAATAATAAATAACATTATGGGGAAAATAACTTACATTGTTGCACAATCTCAACCAAAAAAACAATTTTCTATTTCCTTACATCTGAGTGGTAAATCACAAATTTTATTATGCCTGTACAACTATTGATACAAGGACTCTAAGAAATGGATGTGACTAAAGGTTTGATGTGTGATGAATGATTTCAGTGTGATAAGTAAATGAAGTGATATGGAGAGATCTATGAAAATTGTTGGAGCGAGGGTGGTATGTTACGATGAGAATGTTTGACGATGATTATTCGATGATTCTAATGAGTAAATGATCGACGAATGATCGTGAATAAATCAACAAATTTGTAATAAATAAATAAATAAATATATCATCAAGCCTTCTACCCATTACTGGGTGTGACACTCTGCCGAAGCAGATCTGGGTAAGTGATATATTTTGCGCGTAAAGTGCGGTTACCAGTCGTCAAATCACGGCCCCCAAAGATGTTAGTGGTAGAGGAGCCACAGGGGTAGCTTTTGGAAATTATGAAAATTGTTTGTCGTCTGTGGGAATCGAACCAGAGTTTTCAGGATCCACAGGCCGACATCATACCACTGAGCTGGCCACCCCATTTGTATCTTTGTAAATATTTGTTCTCGTTAATTTGAATTAGTATCTAATATGTCATTGTACAACTGCTCAATGTAATTGAATGTAATCAACTTTTTATGGAGTAGATGGCACAGTGGATATCCTGTCGGCCTGTGGATCCTGAGAACCCTGGTTCGATTCCCACTACCGACAAACATTTTCACCACATTAATACTACTCCTGTGGTTCCCACACCACTAACATCTTTGGGGGCCGTAATTTGACGACTGGTAATCGTAGTTCACGCACAAAAATATATCACTTACCGAGATCTGCTTCGGCAGAGTGCCACACCCAGTAATGGGTAAAAGTCGTGATGATATATTTACTTTTTACTTATAGCTTTAGCAATGGTTAATTGAAAGAACAGCGCTAGTTGAAATTCGCCCAAGGGCGGATCCACGGGGAGAGCCATGGGGGCCATGCCCCTCTTAGGCATATGAATTTTTTTTAGTTTCTTATAAGTATTATTTTTATTCAAGTTTGATAACTCTTATAGAAATAAAATCGCTGAAAAACTTTGTAATACTCTGAAACAACTCTGAAAAGCTTTCAAAATTTGGATTGTCAGACTTTACAGAGTTTTTCAGACTGTTTAAAATTTAAAAACTAAGAATAGAATACAAAATACATACAAATATATATTCCACACAAAAATTACAGAATTGTTTGTCAGAATTATAAGTTTTCCTTTAAACAAAGGGAAAAAAACCCCTGCCCCGTGAAAAATTTCTAGATCCGCCCTTGGTGCTGAATCACTAATTTTATTATTATTAGATTTGTTATTAGATTCGTTGTTAGGAGTAAGCGTGAGTAATTTGAGATGTTTTTATGCATATGTTATGTATGTCGAAGAAACAAGATGAATGATAAGTGAATAGGAGTGATTGGATAGGTGTGATTGAAGGTTTGTTGTATGATAAATGATGTCAAGTGTAATAAATAAATGAGTTTATATGGAGTGATCTATGAATGTGGTTGAAGTGAGGGTGGTGTGTTTGGATGAAAATGTTTGACGAGGGCTGATTATTTGATGAATGTAATGAGTGAATATTTTATGAGTGATTTTAGTGTTCGTGTTATCCCATTTGATGGGATATAGCGTGAAGATATGTATGTATGTATTGTGACTGTAAAACTATTGTTACAAGGACTCTGAGAAATAGAAACACAGAAATAGTGTGTATAGGTAGGACTTCATGGAGCAGGTGGCACAGTGGTATCGTGTCGGCCTGTGGATCCTGAGAACCCTGGTTCGATTCCTACTGCCGATATACATTTTCACTACTTTAATACAACTTCTGTGGTTCCCCTTGCATTAATATCTTTGGGGGCCGTGATTTGACGGCTGGCAACCGCACTACACGCGCATAAATATATCACTTACCCAGATCTGCCTCGGCAGAGTGCCACACCTAGTAATGGGTAGAAGGCGTGATGATATATTTATTTATTTAGTTAGGATTTCAGTATTTGGCAAAATGTGCTTGTGGATTTATATTTCTGAAGCTTATACAGTGAACTGAAATGAAAAATAAGGGATCACGGCCTGAAGTTAGCAGGGCAGTGGTGATGAAAGAAGATATATTCCCTTTCCCTTTCAGTGTGTGCGTTTGTGTGTAGGGTCCTAATGCCTAAACCGCGCTCTGACAAAGGACAAAACGACTTGAAACGTGTCAAGAGAAACGCTGCGTGGCTACTTCACTGAGAAACTACTTGCCGTCCTTTTCCCTCTCCTGTCAAGGAATATGGTTGAAAGGAGACGGAAATGTTTGGAAGTGTGTATGAATTTGCCCTCGATCAACGAGACAAACTAACCTCAAACTTTTCTCTCGAATTTATCACGAATTGAAATGGAATATTTCTACGCAAATAAACAAACTTAAATAAATAAATAAATATAAATATATCATCAGATGAGGCGAGTGTGTATGAAATTGGGTGAAGTGAAAGTGATGTATTAGCATGGGACTCAATCTGAAGAATGTTTGTTGTATGTTGAATGAAAGATTGGTTAAATTGAGAGGGAGAGCAAATGGATGGACGTCTTTGATTGTTTTCTGCGTGATTGAAAGATGACAAGGGTTTGTTGAAAAGTGTAACAATATGAGCTATCTCATTATTGTATGTTGCTTCAGATAAAAGCTTGGTTTCGTGTAATTTGACACTCGTGGCCACATGGCCTTTCCTGTGAATGCGAAAACTGTAAGTTTTCAAATATAGGACATTAACTTTTAAAAGTGACAGTTATTAGTTGATTTACTTAGAATTCTACAATTTTTCGTGTTCGTCCTGATCGGCATTGCCTTTGTGTCAGATTACACAGCCCCAAACACTTGAGACATCTGTGGAAATGGATTCCAGATGTGGGTAGTTTTACCCAGAGGATGTCAAGTGTCTGGGATAGCCAAGTCAGTCAGAAACAGCGACTCTACGGGTAAAGATGTGCGGACATCTTTACAAGATGCGATGGCGCGAATTCACTTGAGCTTTATTTTAATCAGTGTATCATAAATTTATAATCAGACTGTTTTCACACAATCGATCAAGTTTTCTCATTCATTTTTCAATACTTTATATGTCTAAATATCAAAGTGCATTTTATTAATCCTTTCAATTAACTAAGTTTTCATCAGTTCTCAATAAAATGATTTGTGTGTTCTAACTGGCAACGATTTTCCAGTCCGCAAAACTAGTTCACAACAAGAAAGTAATTCACAGAACAAGTAAGTAACAATCACATCAAATTTATTATTATATGAGATTGTAACTTGTTCACTCGTACACTCAGTATCCGCTTTATTACAAAAGAAAGGAATTATAATTTTAGATGCAGCAAATGTGGCACGTTTGGCGTAGTTTAATATCAAGATAATTTGAAAGTTCGTGCTACCCTATTTGAAGGAACATACCATGATGATTATGAATCATATATAAAAATGACTAAAAGCTTTAATCTCGTTGCAAGCAACATCATTCTTTCTCTACGGCAGCAGTAATTTAATGTGTTTTTCAGACATTTTCCTCGCATAAAATTCGTTTTTTTATCGGGTTTAAAACAGAATGTGCAACTCTAGATGAAATAATTTTAGTTTACTTTTGTAAGCATTAACGCGAACTAGTCTCATTAGTTTTTTTACAGTGTAAGTGAGTGTGTGTGACGTGCTCTGACACTGTTATTAAATTTTATAAAATTCTTGTGCACTTCGCTGTTAGAAAGAGACAAACTCTTTCGTTATAAAGTTTAGTGCCAAAGGTTATTTAATTGCTTTCATTGTGCAAGTTAATGTCTAGTTAAGAAATTGAAAAATAGGTGAATGTAATGAGAAATTTTATAATAGAGCTGTTCACATGAGTAGATACTTTGTTTTTGCTTCATTTTCAAACTTGTTTAATTTTAATATCAGGTTCATGCTTCGATGCTTTAACTTTACAACTTTTAAAATAAAATAAATAAATATATCATCACGCCTTTTACCCATTACTGGGTGTGGCACTCTGCCGAAGCAGATCTCGGTAAGTGATATATTTATGCATGTGAAGTGCGGTTACCTGTCGTCAAATCACGGCCCCCAAAGATGTTAGTGGTGGAGGAGCAACAGAGGTAGCTTTTGAAATTATGAAAATTGTTTGTTGCCTGTGGGAATCGAACCAGGGTTCTCAGGATCCACAGACCGACTTCATACCATTGTGCTAGCCACCTCATAAACAACTTTTAAAATAAATAAATATCTTCCTACTATTTTATCAAATAAGTCATGTACAGAAATGGATTAACTGAAATTAAATATATTTAAATAAATAAATATATCATCATGCTTTCTACTCATTACTGGATAAAACATAGCCGTCAAATTAAGGCCCCCAAGAATGTTAATGAAGAAGGAGCCACAGAGGTAGTTTTTAATGTGGTAAAAATTGTTTGTCAGCTGTGAAAATCGAACTCGAGTTCTCAAATCCTCAAAATACAGGTTGATTCGATACCA
The DNA here is from genome assembly GCA_911728475.2 of Pterostichus madidus. Classification (NCBI taxonomy): domain Eukaryota; kingdom Metazoa; phylum Arthropoda; class Insecta; order Coleoptera; family Carabidae; genus Pterostichus; species Pterostichus madidus. Next base: position 1,046,578 of record OU452304.1, read on the forward strand.
CATATATATATATATATATATATATATCACGCCTTTTTGGGAGTCTGTAGACCCCCATTATTCCTAAGGAGAAATTTGGCGGAGCGGGCGCACCGAGCCGCAGATTTTACTCTGCCGTACTGCCGGATTTCGTAGTCAGTTGTTTTTAAGGCGAATATGTGACTAGCATAGAGCGCCCGAGTGTGGCAAATACAAGAAACTGTATTTTTTTATTTTAACGACAAGCCACACGTTGTCGGCCGGTGGATTCGAACTGACGAACCTTGGCCCGGGTGACGTCACAGCGTGCTAAAAGATGTAGCATTAGCACGCTCGACTGAGCCACCAACCCCATTTAAAAATTAAATTATAAATAAATATAATCTACGCATCTTATCTTTCTCTCTCTGAATTTCATCAGGCTTTCATACGTCATACTTTCCACATGAATAAATAACTTGTTATATTTATTTGTTTGTTATTCGTGTTTGTAATTAATTACTCAGTTATTTATTTAATTGTACCAGAGGCTGGTAAATATTGAAAGAAAACTAATACGATATCACCGAAGTGGAACAACGATTCCATTTCATCTTTCAGTCGGTTAGTCCATCAATATTTCAGCTGATGATTCAAATCTGGTCTGATTATTAAACGAGAACAATGTTCTGGCATTTATCGACATTGGTTTGTCTTGATCCTTGCCAAATGCTGAACGTACGTACAGATAATTCGCTAAGCTGACTGTTGGGACTCACGGAAAATTGTCGAGTCTTCTTCGCGTTCTCTTTGTGAACTACCGCTCTCTTTCTCTCTCTTTCTCTCTTTCACTGCTGTCTCTCTTCTGCTTAGGATGATTATCTTCTTCCTTTGCGTATCGGATCAGGAACCCTATTTCCGGTTTGAGATTATTTAATTAAGAAATAAATTGTGCCGTGTTCTAAGTAATATTGTTAAATTGCAGTGTTAAATTGTTTAAGATATTTACGGAATTAAAGGGGTTGTAAAGTCATTTTAATTATTTCGCTCGTTAATGAGATGTTTAAAGAATTTGGTACACGAAATTTAACTGTTTCTTGCCAACAATCGTTTGGCGGGTCCACCATTTTTCGCTTTATTCACTAAATATACTTGCCTACTATTTTCACCTGGAGATATTGGGATATTCAACTACTAAGAGATGGCGTTACTCATGATATGTCAAACTTATGACAAAGGTACACTTTTAGTTCGTCTCCATAAGCTTACCATTGTTTTTGTTTGTTTTTCCTTTTATTTTTTATTTGCTAGTAGTGTTTTTTTTTTAATTTATATAGAATATAGTTCTATGTTGTCCGTAATTGTAATTTTAGTATTAGCATAACTTTTAGGTATAAATTTAAGTATATATAGTTCATAGGTTTTTTATTAGTATATATTTCTCTTAGTAGATATTATAATAAAAATATTTAAGATCCAAACAAAAATAATATTAATAAAATAATGTTACAGGAATTCAATAAAATAGCTATATACGTCACAAGTGCGCGAAGACATACTTTGCACATGAGCGCAATTTTAAAGCACGAGCAAAGCGGATAGTGCAAATGACGTCTTCGTGCACGAGTTTTGTACAATGCTGTTTATAACGAGCAAAAATTATATAATCGACAGTGAGGAAAATTATTAAATTTGAAGCGTGAATTTATATTGACAGTTAAGTATTTATTTTTTCCCATAAAGTTTGTTAAAATATAAAAATTATTTGAATCTTAAGCTACATTCACAAATCGAAATTAGTTTTTGTTTTTTGTTTTCCATTTTTGTTTTAATAACCTTGTAGACATGTTATCTTATGCAGCCATTCACAAATCAGTATTTAGTTTTGGTTTTAATACAAAAGTTTGCAAACTTCAAACTTATGTTTTAGTTTTACGTTTTATACTTAGGAATAGACCAATAGGACGAAGCGTAGAATGATGTAGTGATATATACTTGTCTCTTTCTATTATCCTTCGCATTGACGATAACCTAAGTTTGTTTTTATTCGAGTGACAAAATGAATGAAAATAAAAACAAGATTTTAATACCTACTTTCTTATTATGACAATATTTACCTTGCTCTTCCAAAAAATACGAAAGTAAAGAAACAACATATGACAGCATGTGTAACTTAGCACATCTGACAGTTGCGTTTACTGTATTACCGATCTTATAAAATTTATGATAGATGTCACTACTAACTAAAATCGACAAAAGCAAAACTATTTGTGAATGACACCTAAAAACTCACTAAAACATAAAACGTAAAACAAAAACTAATTTCGGTTTGTGAATGTAGCTTTAGTAAAAGCAAAAAAAAATTAGAATCATTTTTTTTTGCTTTAACTTAGATTCAAATTTTTTTTTTCATTTGCTATATATTTGCCCTGAATAATCAACCTTTAACTTTAATTAAGTTTAATTGTTGTTTTACATCGTACGTTTGACCTAAAGATGACCATAACCTTGGCCGAAACATTGTCAATGAATCTTCATTAAATTATTAAAACTTAGCCTATGTCCATGATTACATTTCTACATTAAATTTGGCTTATTAAAACACTCTACCGAAGAAATATTTAGTAAATATTTCAAGGATTCTTGCTACTCCACTCCATATGACATTGTAATCTTCTTGCAGAAAATAAGATACACAAACTAGTATTCTTCTCCGCTTGCATTGGTTATTTTAGCTCTTCGCCATTTTCACAAAATGAACTGTCTGTACTTTCGATTCAAACTTCTGGGTATTCCGTTGAATATTCTCACATTTGAACATCACAACGTCAGTGTCTCGTCTCAAAGAACATTTGTATTCGCGTCTTGCACGTCTCAGTGAAGTTTGAACGAAACAATCGCGTGCGACGTGCGCCACCGCCATCACCAGCACGGGTCGGAAATACGATACAGCAATCACTGCATTTTGATATGAGACACAGATAGCAACGGAATATAGTAACGAATGTATGTGCACCTGCTGCCTACGAGATGGCATCTGCCGTGAAAAAATCGGAAATTGAATTTGGATGGAATGGTTGGCAACACTGTGTGTGTGTGTGTGTGTGGGAGGGTGTGTTTGTAACACCTGGTGGGGAACTAATAGAATATTGAGTTGAACATAAAGTTTAGTATTTTTAAGGTTACTTTAATCGCTTTTATATATCGGTGAGATTAAAGTGCTCTTTAAATTTTAAAGGGTCATTCACAGCTTTGAAATTAAGCGAAATTTCACTTAGCAATTCCATTTATACTTAAGGCTACATCTTAAATCAATGTTTAGTAGGCTACAAAAATAAAATAAATAAATATATCATCACGCCTTTTACCCATGACTGGATGTGACACTCTGCCGAAGCAGATCTCGGTAAGTGTTATATTTATGCGCTCGAAGTGCGGTTACCAGCCGTCAAATCATGGCTCCAAAGATGTTCGTGGTGAGGAAGCCACAGGGATAATTTTAAATTGATGAAAATGTTTGTCGGCTGTGGGGATCGAACCAGGGTTCTTAGGATCCACAGAGCGACTCGATCCCACTGAGCCATTACCTCATTATAAAAGTAATAACTCAGTTTTAATTAGTTCATTCGCAAATGTTTTTTTTACAATACTTGTACTGTAAGTTACCTATTAATGAAAAAATTTAAACACAATAAGTGCAACTTTTATTGCATAGTGTTTTCCAGGACTGTCCACCGTGAGCAGTAAGTATGACATATCAAGGTCCTGTTTATCTTGTCTACAATTTGACAGCTGTCAAGTTTGAAACCTATTTTTTTTCCTTCTATTTGTGCAAGTATTGTAAAAAATAGCTTACTAACTTCGAACTGTAAGTATTTTTTTAGGTCGCGAAAGTTTAGGAAATCGCGATTCTTCGGACCTCGATTTCCCATAGTACATTATTGACCGAAAAACTATCACTTACAGTTCATGGTACTTACTGTACTATATAAGTCATCCGGTATTGTGTTGGTCTCTATAGATATTAACGAGCTTGTACGAAATATGTATTTGGATGAAGCGAAAGCTGTATTCCATTTGCCACTTGGTTCACTTAGATCAGTTCAGATAAATTTGACACATGACTAAATTAACTAAATAAAGTAAAATTATGCACTTATTGGGATGAATTACTTCAAAGTAAATTTGAGTCAGTAATTCTAGCGCTAGAAATTAACTTAGTGTAGTAATGTAGCGAAATAAATAAGTGATCTGATTCAGTAAATGTAAGTTAGATCTGATCCAAATGGAAAATGGAATACGCCTGAAAATACGAAAGAGTAAGAATGTTTGGCTATGATATATTGCAGAATGAATCTAATAAATTAACGTTAAGTGAACGCTTTTATACAATTTTCTCATGTTCAACATTATTTTTAACTTAGTTATTGTAGTAAATCAGTTTAAACTAAAAGAATTTATTGTAGAGAAGCCCAATTCAAGAGTGAAGCAAGCCAACCAGTACAGTACACTCTATTACCGACAGTACCATCACAAACTTCTTTATGTAAATCTACCGAAATGTATACACCTCGCTCGTCAGTTACCCGGAGTCCTCCGGGAGCAAGCAGACTCCGGAGCTCCGGGGATCTCGCGGGACGATGTGACGAAAATGATAAAGTCCACCATGCCAGACAAGTTTTAAATTAAATCGGAGACTTTATGCACACTTGCCCGTTTAATTCAGCGACGGCCGAACGGCGAAGATAAAAGACGAAGCGGAAGTGACGATGACAGGGGTGGGGGGTGGAAACAAAAGAACGTCACGGCAAGTAGAGTGTGGCGGGTAATGGACGAGCCACGCGCCCGAATTGATTTCCGCAGAGCTGTTTGTCATTTGGTCTCAAATGCGTGAACACTTAAAAAGACGTAATTGTCATGTTAATTTATGTTTTCTCTCTTAAGCTTATCATTTTATCAAGAACTCTCTCAGATATTATTTCCAGGCTTTCAACTTAATGCAAACTAATATTTTAAAAGATTTATTCAGTTATTCGTCTTCATTTCAGATTGTGCTTTCATTCGTTGTAACTATTACTATCTTTGTTTTATGGACTTTTGTTACTTCATAATTATATATTTAATGACAGTTAGTATTAACCTCGATTAAGGGTGAATAACTATAGTCTTCAAATGTCAACATTTCTAAATTATGTTAAAGAAGAAGCTTCAAAATTAAATAATGTTCCGAGATAACAAGGTAGAGAGTAGGTCTCTGGATCAAAAATTGCAACGAAAAACATTTTTGACTATTGTCTTTGACATGCGATGTACTAATCTTTTTGTTACTCCATTTATTTGTTTTATTGTTATGACTTTTGTAAAAATTGTTTACAATTAATGTACAATTTTGTTACAATATTTTTGTTTATTTGCTGATGATGTCCAGTTCGCTGGATGAAACGTCCAATCATACTCTTTTGCTAGATTGATTTCGTTGCAATTTTTGATCCTGAGACCTACTCTCTACCTTTTTAACATATTGATAGGATCTACATTAACTAAAACATTGTTCCGAGATAACCATAATTTGATGACTAGAAACTGCACTTCACGCGTATAAATATATCACTTACCAAAATCTACTAGGGTTAAGTGTCACATTCAATAACAGGTAAAAGGCGTGTGTATATAATTATTATTTTTTTATATTAAAACGCATTTTTGGCGAGTCTCGCTTCGCTCGTATTTTAACCAAACAAACCCTAAGTCCGCACAACGCAGGCTCTAGACAAATTGTCAAAATTTGCATGATTTAAAACTGCATATACAACACTTGATCATTAATATGCTGATTCTCAAAAAAGGTTTAATTATTTCTGAATTTTGGTTTAGTCAAATTAAGCTAAACTACATATATTATCAAAATAGTTTAAATACACTTTAATATGATCCTGTTATCGTTTACTTTTCAAAATATGATTTTGATTAACTCTTTAATATCGTTGTGGCTTAAATATGATTCAGGATTAGCTAAACCATTTTAAAGAATCTGTCTATTTGTGATGAATAATAATACGCCTAGAATTTTTTTTCAAGTTTTGTAAGTTTTGAGGTAAACACTGAACATTTTGAGGTGAACACTGAACATTTTGAGGTGGTCTGCTTCTAGAGTCAGAGATACGATAGTAGTCGAACCGCCCAAATTAAACTAATAAGATTTAAGCGCGCATAAATGCCTGGCGTCGCCTTGAAGGTAACCAGAACTGCTTGAGTCGCATCGTGGTAATATTGCCGACCCCTGGTACCGGAGCGAAGTTATGGATTTTCATTTCCTCCGCTGGTGATCCTTGTTTTTGCTTGACGAATCCCTTCCTTAGGGAAATTATATTAATGGGGTGTTCCCTGTCTTCGTTCGGCATCGTACTGTGTAGGAGGCTTTTTTATACCAATTCTGGTTTAAATTACAATTAATTAGACGATTTCTTAAGGGTCTTTCACTGTTCCCAAATTAAATGAAATTTCATTTAGCAATTCTACTTATATTGTGCATTAAAGGTTTGTTTAATGTAAATAAAAGCAAGCGTGTATTGCTTGAAATTATCATTGAAATTTGACGTAACTGTTATAGTTCACTTTAATTAAAATACAAAAAGATTATTTAATGATTGTTGTATTAGAAACAACATCTTAAATGATTTCTTGCCTGAGTGTTGCAAACAGATACTTTTCACACTCATTTTGAACGATGATATGTTGAGTTTTCAACACGACCGTAGAAAATAGTATATTACATATTAAATCAGGAAAGTATTTTAATCCGCTGAGTCAAGTAAAAACACTATCCTGACGTATTATGTATATAATTTTTTCTGAAACCGTTTAATTTAATCAATAATTAATCATAAATAATTTAAAATGTTTAATTTTTTCGATATGAATTGCATTAACAATGGACTACGTGTCCAAGGCTACAACAACAAAAAAGCAGTCAGGTAAAATTTTATTGTTGTTGTAGCTTTGGATACGTACTTTACTTGACTATTTTGGTAAAAATCTACGTTCCATACTAAAATTGATCAAGGAAGTAGGCGCTTTGTTGTCGGTTTCAGAAAAAAAATAGTTATTTACAAAAGCACGAAATTGGGGAAACTTTAACCTAAAAAAATAAGCAAAATATTGAATGTTGATAGTGAGGCTTATCAACTTGCCAAAAGGGCCTCCACAGATGTTAGTGGAGGGTAATTTGAATGTGGTGAAAATTGTTTGTCGGCTGTGGGAATCGAACCAAGGTTCTCAAATCCACAGGCCGATTCGGTGCCACTGAACCACCTAACCCATTCAAAATTAAATTATAATTAAATAAAATAAATAAATAAATAAATATATCATCACGCCTTCTACTCATTACTGGGTGTGGCACTCTGCCGAAGCAGATCTCGGTAAGTGATATATTTCGCGCGTGAAGTGCGGTTACCAGTCGTCAAAACACGGCCCCCAAAGTTGTTAGTGGTGGAGGAGCCATAGGAGTAGCTTTTGAAATTATGAAAATTGTTTGTCGCCTGTGGGAATCGAACCAGGGTTCTCAGGATCCACAGACCGACTTCATGCCACTGAGCTAGCTACCCCATAAAATATAATTATTATAATTATATTTAAATTATAAATAATTTATCGTACGTAAATTATTCATCAACAGACTCGTTCAGAATTACAAATGTCATAAAAAAAAACGTTTCTATTTGAATACATTTACTTAACCGTCTGGTCTGTACCTATATATTTCGTTTGTGGTTATACAAACTTAATTATTTTGAAGGTTTATTATAGTATTTATATTTGGATGATACTTAATTCTGTTTATTTTACTATCGCTCTTCGAAGAGGTAAACAAAAGTAGGTAATTCACCTGAAAATATATGTTATATGAAAAACAGTTGAACCTTCACGGAACAAGTGATTACAAAGACACAATCCAAGCTCTTATTTTGTGCATAAATTCAAGGGCATAAGTTCGTGATTCCACCACTTCCAATCTAGCAAATAAACCCTTAATCCCTTCAAAAATGCATTACGATTAGGTGAAACAACAGGCAATCAGAACTGATTGATTGATCAGAGCAGGCAGCGTTGAACCGCCCGCTATCTAAGAGATTACTAACATCGATTGCCAATAACATTCATAAGGTAATATCAATACACCTGCTTCTTGTCGACCTGAAGCTCTCTCTACTGTCAGCTTTACAGATCTCCGCATTCCAATCCATTACGTGTCTTCAGCGGAGTGATAAGATTGAACCAATGCTATTCAAACTTGTCATTTTAATTACTCAGAGCCATTACGAGAAATTAAAATATTAATTATGCTCAGGATTAATTATATTTTGGGCCAGATTTTTAATCATCGATTAATGTTAATCATACTCTCCTATTCTGTACCTCAATCATTATCTACTAATGATCGATAAAGTAATGACAATTTTTCATGATTACTTCACAGATTACCATAATTTCGGTATTCCGTCACTAATATATGGTATCGTTTCGGTCTGTGCATCCTGGGAACCCTGGTTCGATTCCCACTGCCGATAAACATTTTCACCACATTAATACTATTCCTGTGCCTCCCCCCTCCAATCAATAATATCTTTGGAGGCCGTAATTTGACAGCTGGTAACAGCACTTCATGCGCATAAATATATCACTTACCGTGATCTGCTTCGGCCACAACTAGTAATGGGTAATATATATATTTATTATGGGGTGGCTAGCTTAGTGGTATGAAGTCGGCCTGTGGATCCTGGGAACCCTGGTTCGATTCCCAAAGGCGACAAACAATTTTCATAATTTCAAAAGCTACTCCTGTGGCTCCTCCACCACTAACATCTTTGGGGGCCGTGATTTGACGACTGGTAACCGCACTTCACGCGCAAAATATATCACTTACTGAGATCTGCTTCGGTAGAGTGCCACACCCAGTAATGGGTAGAAGGCGTGATGATATATATTTTTTTTATTTTTTTATTTATTAAACCATAGTTTCCATTATTATTTAATCATGATCCCGAGTTCGAATCCCACTCAAGCTAAAATTATATAAACTACCATACTAGGGCTCGCGAATAAACCGGTGATTGAAAAACTGGCCCTTAAACTGTCAGATCATAATAATGGCTCAGTGGCATCGAATCGGCCTGTTGATCCTAAGAACCCTAGTTCGATCCCCATAGCCGACAAACATTTTCACCAATTTAAAATTACCCCTGTGGCTCCCCCCACTAACATCTTTGAGGGCCGTGATTTGATGGCTGGTAACCGCACTTCACGAACATAAATATATCACTTATTGAGAACTGCTTCGGCAGAGTGCCACACTTATTAATGGGTAAAAGACTTGCCGATATATTTATTTAATTATTATTTAAAGTTAAAATTTTGAAATTGTAACAGGGTTCATTTTTGTAAATTTTTATTTTTATAATAAGTAAATACAAAAAAAGTATTATCGCGCCCTTCTACCCATTTCTGCCGTAGCAGATCTCAATAAATGATATATTTATGCGTATGAAGTGCGATTACCAGCCGTCACATCACAGACTGAGAGTCCACATATCAAGGTTATAACAAACAACAGAAACAGTGACTATGTTAAGACCTGAGAATGAGGGTAAACGCGCACATTTCTTGCGTGTAGATAGTGTTCTGCGCCATCCCTAACTTTTTTGATATGTCCGGTCATATCACCTCGACTGTTTCGTTTGCCACTGCGGTATAAATCGCGACTTTTCCCCCAAGGGCACTCCCTAGGGCCGTCTCAACGTTGATGCTAGTTTAGCGGGCTGTCACTTCGCTCGCCGGCGTCGGCGTCACGGCGTCACGGCGTCACATAATACCGCCCAGGAAAAACTGCCATTAAACACTCTTATTTCTCAAACCAAGGCGAATGTCCAGTGGACTCGCATGTTTTTATATAAGGGTAAGAAATTAGAACAACATTTTATTTGAAGTTTTTTATAAATGCACAATTATTGGTACTGCAAATAATAATCCAAAAGTCTGCGTCAAATTTGTTACTTTATTTTTATTACAAAAGTAATATGCTTCATATGATAATATATTACAGACAAACATTACGAAAAGTAAAGGTAACCAAGTACCAACGAAGAAAATATTAAATAAATAATCTGAATGAGTAAAATTAGGGTCTATATCTTAAAAACTAAATAAGATATGAAGATGCACTCGACGGCATTAAAATCCTCGTGTCTGGATTGACTTAAAGACAAATTGTTATCAAATTTTAGGTCTTTTAATTTTTACAGTTTCTTGGGTTTTTTCGATTTTACTTATAACGAATATTTACATACATATGTACGTATTTTGAATTCAATAGTACAAATCCAAAAGTGTATATTTTTTCTGGTTTTGTAGTGGCTCAGTGATATTAAATCGGCCTGTGAATTTAAAAACCTCGGTTCGAGTTCCACAGCCGACAAACCAAATTAAAATAACCCCTGAGGCTCCCTCTCCATTTACCTCTTTGAGGGCCTTGATTTGACAGCTAGTAACCGCACTTCACGTGCATAAATATGTTACTTACCGATGCTACGGCAGAGTGCCATACTCAGTGATGGGTAAAAGACGTGATGGTATATTTATTTAAATTTTAATTTTGGTGAAAATTTATTGAAAAATAGAAAATTATGAAAATTTGTTTATAAGTTAATTGAACCACGAGAAATTCAATCTCTTGAGCGCATCTTCATATCTAGTTTAATTTTTGAGATAAAGCCTCAGGAAATTATGGAATAATTTATCTTTTCCGGAGTATTTGATTAGATATAAAAAAATATTACAGTTTGATTAACTTTGATTTAAGGCTTTTTATTAGAGAGTTTACAATTCCCTTTTATGGAGTAGGTGACATAATGGTATCATGTCGACCTGTAGATCCTAAGAACCCTGGTTCGATTCCCACAGTCGACAAACATTTTCACCATATTAATACTACTTCTCTGGCTCCCCTTCCACTGATATCTTTGGGGACCGTGATTTGACGACTGGTAACCGCACTTCACGCCCAAAAATATATCACTTGCCGAGATCTGCTTCGGCAAACTGCCACACCCAGGAATAGGTAGAAGGCGTGATGATATATTTATTTATTTATTTTATTTACAAGTCTCTTCTTCTTACGCTCTTACATTTATTTATTTATTTTGTTAGTCTGCACAACAGGAACTTAATCCCAATTACAGTAGCTTATAGTGGAATCCGAGCCACTCAGACACAATCGTATTTTGTTGACAAAATTGAAGTCGCCAACCTCTTGCTTGTTAATTGATGAAAACAAATTTTACTTCGGTTTTATCAATTGAGCTACAATTGCCTGTAAAATATCATCAAACAAATACGTCTATTTATACAAGAGTTGTTTAAAATTTTGGTCTCAATTCCAGTATTAGATTAAGTTCGTACAGTCTTTTAAAATTTCCTTTCGATATGCTTTGATATTCTCTATGAAAAGCTGTAAGTCTCCATGTATACCATCCCTCTTTCCAGTGACATAATGTGTCGTTTTCACCCCCGCCAGAACGTGGTTCCGGCGGGCGACGGACGTCAGTTCCGGTCGCGCACACCGCATAACTGCCACTTCCGGTCACGTGCCGCACTAAACGTCAACCAATAATCGTCGTTTGAGTGTTTGAGTGTTCGAGCAACCTCGACGTATGTGTAGTCAGAGTTAGTGTTGCATTTGGTGATCAAACCGATCAATCTTGATGACTTATGATGATCTACGATACACAATCGCGTGAGCCGTGCATGCTATATTGTAATATTTCCAATGTTAAAGATGAATAAATATTTACATTGTATTTATCTTAATGACATGAACCAAATTTTGAATCTGGCACAGCGGTTCTTCGTATTTTAAAACAGTTACACATTATTTTTTCTGTGATCTTAACCGAAGGTTTTTCTCTTTTCTCATATATTTGGCAGTACGGTGGTGTGCATAGCGTTAGGGTAGTTGAATCCAGAGATGCCGAGTTCGAATCCCGCTCAAACTAAATTCTTTATAAACTTCAATCCATTTTATTCCTTCAAACATTGGCGTTTATAAAAATATAAATATATCATCACGCCTTTTACCCATGACTGGGTGTGGCATTCTGCCGAAACAGATCTCAGTAAGTGATATATTTATGTGCGTGAAGTTCCGTCAAATCACGGCCCCCAAAGATGTTAGTGGAGAGGGAACCACAGGGGTAATTTTAATGTGGTGAAAATTGCTTGTCGGCTGTGGGAATCGAACCTGGGTTCTCAAATCCACAGGCCGATTCGATACCACTCAGCCACCTACCCCATAAAAAATCGCTACTATTTATTTATAAAATAATGACGGTCAATCTTGAAGAAAATTTGAGAATAGTTAGTTTCTAGATCATAATTTATTTTCCTCGTAGTTTTCCAACCATTAGAATTCACATTATTTATTTATTTTTACTAGAATCACAGCTACATCTCCAAGTATAAATAAATCTTCTCCCGATACGCTATCTATCCTGATTTAGCCCGAACTGTCAGTCGGCAATGTGATACGGACGTTCTGCGGAAGCTCAGCGGAAGTGATACACTTCAATACGAACGTTTGTAGCGCCTCACTGCGGTCTGAACATACACCTCCACTACAGCTTTAATAACATACAGGACAGTAAATCAGCGAACGAGATATTATTACATTCTGGGCGTCTAAATAAATAAATAATCGAAACATGATTATAATCAAGTAATTTATCTGCATATACAAGTAAACAAATAACGAGTAATTCATTACCATTATTTATTTATTAGGATCTTAATCTCAATTACAGTACAGAGGGCCTACAGCTTATAGTAGAATCCGAACCACTCAGACACAATCGTATTTTTTTATATAAGGTGAAATCAGCGAGATTTGAACGAACGATCTCATGCTTGTTAATTAAGAAACGTTTTTACTTTGCTTTTGCATTTATTTAACATAATTTTTATTATTATTGTTGGGTATGTTTGTATAGAGAAAAAATACTTTTTCAAATAGGAACAAAAAAATCAGAGCATGCTATTAAAAAAAAATATCTTCTCCTTCACTGTGACAAAATGGCGATTGATAAAAAAATATCTGATTTTGCCAAAATATCCATAATCAATCGAAATGTTATTTATTTTTTTATTATTATTATTATTTATGGGGTAATGGCTCCGTGGTATCAAGTCGGCCTGTGAATACAAAGAACTCTGGTTCGATCCTCACAGCCGACAAAACATTTTCACTAATTTAAAAATACCCCTGTGGCTCCCCCACCACTAACTTCTTTGGGGGCCGTGATTTGACGGCCGATAACCGCACTTCACGCGCATAAATATATCACTTACCGAGATCTGCTTCGGTCTGGTGCCATACTCAGTAATGCGTAAAAGGCGTGATGATATATATTTTTTATAAATGTGTCATTCATTGCTACAATAATACGAATACTTTTCATTTCGAACATCCCTTATTCCTTCCTGCGTTCGTCACACAATCAGCACAGTTGCATAGCAGAACAAACCCAAGCTCGGTCGCCTCACGTATGATGATTTTCATGTTCTCATCGCTCGTTCCATCGTTAACAGTGTACGTGTTATAAATGAACTATTATTCTTGGCTTCCTTGACTCGAGATATTCACGTTGGTGACACCGTTCCCTTGTCTCCTCTCCTCACCACTCCCCTGGGTGATCCATACGTGCGTCTAGTGACGTAGTCAGAGTATGGCTCATGTATATTCTTCGCTTAATCAACGGTGAAGCCGTTTTAGACACGGATTAGCAAATATGATATTCAGTAACAGGAAGCATGCTTGTGATGAACATGGGGGTTAAGATGAGATTCTAGCTTTATTGTTTCATCAACAGGGTCTGTTATACGCCATTCAAAGTGATATTAGTAGCTATTAGTACTATCTTCATTTATTTATTGATTTATTTGTTACTCTATAGCAGTGGTTTTCAAAGTGTGGGTCGCGACCTCTCGAGGGGTCGCAAAGATATTGAGGGGGATCATCGGATGCTATTTACAAATTTTAAAATACGTGTTTCCAAAGATTCATCCAGTTGCAAACTTTTATTTAAATTTTAAGGATTAATGAAATGGAAAATATAATATATACTATTTATTTAGATGTTTATATTCACGTTTGTTTCTGTTTACGGTTAATTTAAAAAAATGTGAAACAAGGTATGAAATTGAGAGTTACATCATTTAATTCCTCATATATTTATACATCATTAGGCATATTTTAATCATCAATATATATTTTTTTAATCGCCGGAGTCGTGATAGCAAAAAATTCGGGTAATGAAAATGCCAATTTTTTGATTGAACTAATTTAAAAAACGAAAAATTTTAAAATATGGTTCTATATCATTCAGCGTACGAGAAATCGAATGCCGTTGAGCGCATCTACATATCTGTTTTAGTTTAAAAAATACAGCGATTTTTGACTTTTTAAAAATCTCAACTTTGAAAGCCCATATCTCGAAAACTATAAGAGATATTGAAATGCGGTTTGAACGAGTGTATTTCTCGTGCTCCAATTAACTTATACCTCAAGTTTGAAAATTTTGAAAATTTTACAATTTTTTCAAAATTTTAGTTTCTCAATATTTCAAAAAATTGAAAAGATAATGAAAATCCGTGAACACCAATAAATTCCTCTCTTAAAAGTACATAGGTATGTAAAATTTCAGGCAAAAATTCGGACAGATAAAGTTTGTATTACAAAAAAACGAAAAATCACTGTTTTTTGAAGATTTTTGAAGGGGTACCCCTTAAGAATTTTACGATTTTTAGCCATTTTTAGTTTTTATGCTCTAAAAATGGTATTCGTGGAGCAAAATTTCTGAAATTTTACATACATATGTAGTTTTTGTCGAGGAATCTACTGCTGTTTCCAGATTTTCATTATCTCGTAAAATTTTTGAAATATAGGCAATGAATTTTTTTCTAAAAATTTGTAAAATTTTCAAAATTTTCAAAATTTCAGTATAAGTTAATTGGAGCACGAGAAATACACTCGTTCAAACCGCATGTCAACATCTCTTTTAGTTTTCGAGATATGGGCCTTCAAAGTTGAGATTTAAAAAAAGGCAAAAATCGTTGTAACTAAGAAAGATATGAAGATGCGCTCAACAGCATTCGATTTCTCGTAGTCTGAATAATATACAACCATATTTTAAAATTTTTCGGTTTTTAAACTAGTCCAACCAAAAAAATTGTCATTTTCATTACCCGAATTTTTTGCGATCATGACTCCGGCGAAAAAAAAAATTTTAATTGGGCTTCCTGCTGTACAGAATAGCATGAATAAATAAATAAGACAGTAAACTATAGTTTATAGTCGAATCCGAACCGTTCAGTCGTATTGTTTGATTATAAATATAGTAATAAAATGGTATTGGTGTTACACTTTACGGTGGAGAATTTTTCAAAGAGGTTAACATGTTAGCAACATTTGCTGATACATTCTAAAAATAAGAAGCAATTTAAATTTTATTTCTATGTCTTCATCTCCGTGGTGTTGTCAAGTGCACCAGCTCCCGCAGCTCGCTCTCTCGCACGTCTCGAGTACTGGGTGTGCACGGGGAGATAACAGGTTTAATGCCGCCAGTCGTAAAGCGTGTTTTACATAGTAACAGATTACAAACGTTCGATGCTGCACTACTAGCGCCACGACACACCCGCGAGCAAAATACGAACTGCTGCGAAGCTTCACTACATGTTGATCATAGTTTTAAAACTTTGTTATAATGTTACCTCTTCTTTATCTGGGTGAATTTTACTAAAATAAATTATTTATTTGTTACTCTGCACAACAGGAATTTAATCTCAATTACAGTAGCGTATAATGGGGTGGGTGGCTCAGTCGTACCGAGTCGGTCAATTTTTACCACATTCAAATTATTTCTGTGGCTCTTCCTTCACTAACATCTGTAGGAGCAGTGATTTGACGGTTGGTAACCGCACGTTACGCGCATTAAATATCATTTTCCTACAACTGTGCGATTTCTTTGTTATTACATAACTATTATTGCCTTGGTTACGGATGGAAAGCAGAGCTGGGCAAGCTACTTAAAAACGTAGCTAAGCTACAGCTACAGCTATTCTTTAAAAAAGTAGCTGAGCTACAGCTATAAGCTACATTTTGTAAAATATAGCTAAGCTACAGCTAAAAGCTTTTGTTAAAGTAGCTGTTAAATTTTAAAGCTACTTTTTTCAATTATTGTGATGTAATTAAATTTGCCATTGTCATATGATCAGTTGATCAGTCTCAGAGCTGAGCAAGCTACTTAAAAAAAGTAGCTAAGATACAGCTACAGCTATTCTTTAAAAAAGTAGCTAAGCTACAGCTATAAGCTATATTTTGTAAAATATAGCTAAGCTACAGCTAAAAGCTTTCGTTAACGTAGTTGTTAAATTGTAAAGCTACTTTTTTAAATGATTGTGAAGCAATTAATTTGCCATTGTCATATGATAAGTCTTTTGTTATAATGACTGTTAATTTACTGTTACGTACATAAATATCAAAAATAGCAAATGCCATCTGGCACCTACTGTGTATTTTTGCGTATTAGAGCCAGTTAGAACCGGCAACAAATACTTATTTTGTGTGGGTTTAGCTAGTACGCATGCGTACTTTGTTAACCTTCTGCTTAAAAAGTAGCTTTAAGCTACAAAAAGTAGCTTTAAAAGAAGCTTCAGTTGTTATTTTTAAGCTAATAGAAAAAAAAGTAGCTAGCTACAAGCTACAGCTATATTTTTTCACAGTTAGCTAAGCTACAGCTACAGCTATGGAAAATGTAGCTAAGCTAGTAGCTAGCTATTGCCCAGCTCTGCTAGAAATCAATATTTATAAATTAAATTCTCAACGTCAGTAGTAAACTAATTCGTTCTCATCTGTCGTGAACTTCTCCGCATATTTAGCTGGTAAGAACCGCAACTTTTCGGTGATTTTCCAATCAATACGATGACTGGCTCACGTCTACGGACAATGAGAGCGTCTCGCTACGCGGCCTCGAACGAACACAGACGTCGCACTTTTATTTGTCGGCGCAGAGATGTCACAAAAGAGAGTAATTGGTTGGCAGATCCGTTAAGCTATTACGACCGGATTTATTCTGTCCATGAATGAACCAGAACGCCACTAAATGAAGCGGTGAAGAAAGAGACAAGAGCAGCAAAGACGCGGATCCAGGTGAAAGAGTTGAAAAACTTGATTGTTTGAACGGTTGGTAATAATGTGAGTTCGCGGAATTAATTGTCAAATCTCTACGTGAAATGAATCTAAGTTGGAAATTAATTAAATATATGATGAATGGGGTGGATGGGTCAGTGGTATTGAGTTTGTCTGTGGATTTAAGAACCTCGGTTCGATTTCCATAACCGACGAACAATTTTCACCACATTAAAATTATCCACTAGCATCTGTGGAGGATGTGAGTTGACTGTTGGTAACCGCACTTCACGTGCATAAATATATCACTTGCCAAGATCTTCTACGGAAAAAGGCCAGATTCGAGTGGGTGAAACATGCTACATTATTTTATAAGGAGCTAAAGTGATACTTTTTTGGCGAATTTATAGGTACTATTTACGAGGCACAAAAACTCACTTTCGATCCATATTTGTTCCTCAAACCCCGGAATATTTACCCAATTAAACATTTTTATAAATAAATAAATATATCATCACGCCTTTTACCCATTGCTGGGTGTGGCACTCTGCCGAAGCAGATCTCGATAAGTGATATATTTATGCGCGTAAAGTACAGTTACCAGCCGTCAAACCACGGCTCCCAAAGATGTTAGTGGTGGAGGAGCCACAGGGGTAATTTTAAATTAGTAAAAATGTTTTGTCAGCTGTGGGAATCGAACCAGGGGTCTTAGGATCCACAGGCCGACTCGAAACCAATGAGCCACCTACCCCATACAAATTATATGTGGTTAAAAAAAACTTTACGCACTATTTACTATAGTTATGGCAACCATAGTAAACAGTGCGTAAAGTACATTATTTTATTGAGCTTACCTGGTACAATAAAATAATGTATTTTATGCACAACTATTAACATATGAATACTCTACATAAAAGGAGCACAAAAAAAAATTATACGTGAATCTTCATAAGATGAAACCAAATGAATTCGTATTTAAAGGCATAAAACAAAAACGAAAACTTAATCTACGTTTGTGGAGGCTAGAAGGAAGAGTGCGAGGGAAGCAATACGGCAACTCGTCAGTTATAATTAAAGTTCTTAATTAAAACACCAGTCGCATAATATTCCCGTGGAACGTCTCCAAGTGATAACGCCACCTCCACCTCTCGAGACACGCATGCAGACGAGGACGACGAGGACGAGACAGGTGCAAGCTGGCCTTGGAACACCTCGTTCTTTTTTTCTAGTTGTTTCTTTCTTTCTGCCTGCTGGTTAATTATAATATTACGCGGTAATAATTACTTTTTTAATTATTTTTTAATTGAAGTTGACATGGTTTCCATGGCTATGCTGGGATGGCCTTTATGACTATTTTAATGTAATTTCAACAGGAAATTAGTTTTGGCGAATTTATACCTACATTCATTTATTTCGAAAAAGATACATCTACAACTACTACTAACATTATCGTTTTTAAATAAATAAATATATCTTCAGTGCTCCCAAAGATGTTAGTAAACAGGGAGCCACAGGGGTAACTTTAATGTGGTGAAAATTGCTTATCGGCTGTGGGAATCGAACCAAAGTTCTCTAATCCACAGGCCGACTCGTTACAACTAAGCCACCTACCCCCATAATATTATCTTAAAATAAACTTAAAATAAATAAATATATCATCACGTCTTCTAGCCATTACTGGGTGTGGCACTCTGCCGAAGCAGATCTCGGTAAGTCATATATTTACGCGCGTGAAGTGTGGTTACTAGCCGCCAAATCACGGCTCCCAAAGATGTTAGTAAACGGGAAGCCACAGGGGTAACTTTAATGTGGTGAAAATCGCTTGTCGGCTGTGGGAATCGAACCAGAGTTCTCTAATCCACAGGCCGACTCGTTACCACTAAGCCACCTACCCCCATAATATTATCTTAAAATAAACTTAAAATAAATAAATATATCATCACGCCTTCTACCCATTACTGGGTGTGGCACTCTGCCGAAGCAGGTAAGTGATATATTTACGCGCGTGAAGTGCGGTTACCAGCCGTCAAATCCCAAAGATGTTAGTGGTGAGGGAGCCACAGGGGTAGTTTTAAATTGGTGAGCATGTTTTGTCGGCTGTGGGAATCGAACCAAGGTTTTTAGGATTCACAGGCCGACTTGATACCACTGAGCCACCCCAATAACATTATCTTAATTTAACCTAATGTGTTATTAAAAGCAATTTTATAAATTTTTCATGCGTCATATAATTTTTAACTAATTAAACTCTTCATTTAAGTTTCGGAACAAAAAAATTGCATAATGAATACTTAATATATTACAATAAAAATTATGTTGATTTACAAGTCTAGAAAGTTTCAGCGGGTCCGCTAAAAATCCATATTTTTAAATATCACTCATACCCTTTGGCATCACGACATCAAAAACTTTTTATTTTTCTCTCGTGTTTCTTTTATTTTTCTTTTTCTTTGATTAAATGTAAATCAAAAAAAACCTTTGGCTTGCGCTACTGACATCTCTCGGCGGCTACTAGAACCCTGTGCGGCCTCACGTACAACGTGTCTTTTATTTCGTCCCGGTTGGTGTATATTGAATAACAGAAGGGTTGGGGAGGGGGAAGGTCTCTTTAGGGGTGGGTTTGGGTATCGACAACAACACGGCTTAGAACACCTCAGCCGAAATATACTCTCTTTTATGAAGTCGAGGACTCGATTCTTTAGGATTCCCTTTTTATTCTTAGTATTTCCGGATGTTTCTATCATTTCCTTCAGTGCTTGTCAACAAGCGGAATTCGTCCTTTTTTTATTTTCAAGGCCGTCTTTATTTTACAATAACTTTGTTCTTACCTAAAGCTTACTTTATTTACTAACTGTAATTAACTAACATCATTTTTCGGTTTTTAAATGATTATGCAGAGAAATATTTCAAATAATTATTTTTTCGCACTTCCGGGACTAAATGTCCTAATTTATTCTTTCTTATCGAGAACTGAACTATCACTTTTTATCTCGGAGGGATTAAGTTTTAAATTTAATCTAACCGGAATAAAATTGGCAGGTAAATAATTATTTCATTTTATGTTTTATGGGGTGGCTAGCTCAGTGGTAAGAAGTCGGCCTGTGGATCCTGAGAACCCTGGTTCGATTCCCACAAGCGATAAACAATTTTCATAATTTCAAAAACTACCCCTGTGGCTCCTCCACCACTAACATCTTTGTGGTCCGTGATTTGACGACTGGTAACCGCACTTCACGCGCAAAATATATCACGTACCGAGATCTGTTTCGGCAGAGTGCTACACCCAGTAATGGGTAGAAGGCGTAATGATATATTTATTTTATGTTGCCAAAGTTACGTAAAAATTTGTGCAATGTTATCAGTCAGTATCAAAATTAATCATTAATTCAAAATATATGACTTGAAGTGCGAAAAATAGTGTATACGAGGTGTGGCTATTAAATAACGAGACTGATGCTGTTTTAACATTTTATTTTGATTCCATACCTATTTACTTATTATCACTTTCAATATACACCCCTCCTCTATCACTACAATGCTCCATGCGTATCTTCCATTGTTCGAAACAGTGCTGGAAGTCTTCTTATATCAGCTCCTTCAGAACGCGTGCCGATTTCTCTTTCAAAGCTCAAATCTTGTTGCTATTAAGGCAAATTTCACCTTAGGAAACAAATAGAAGTCGCACGATGCAAGATCTGGCGAATAAGGCGGATGGTCCAACACTAGGTTGCTGTACTTGGCTAGAAATCTCTTGACAGACATTGCGAGACAGCGCATTGTTTGATGGAGAAACCATGACTTGTCCTTCCACAATTCGGGTACTTTTTTCAATAAATTATAAGTTTCAATAGCAGTTTTGCCAAGTTTCATGTGAAATTTCACAACAATTCGTTGCTCTAATATTGCACTTGACATTTTTTCGGCGAAACAAGAAAACAACTCTACTTAGAACGAATGCTACGGCTATACGGATTTGTTTACAAAAGCGAGAAATGTTGCATTCGAAAGAGAAAGCTTCACGCTAAAAAGCTGATGGTCGTTGGTGTTTGGCGCAAGCGTACTTCGCCTGTAGCAGCGTCAGTCTCGTTATTTAATAGCCACACCTCGTATACCATAGGACTAAACTATATTTAATCCCTCAGGTGATTATTTCCCTTGTGAAATAAATTTCACTCTCAGGATTAAATGATGCACCTGAATCCCTTGATATATAATACCTATACTATTACCTAATTTTATTGGATAATATCAATATTACAATACTAGAAAACGTCTGGTAATAAGTTTAACCAAACATAATAAGGTACGTGATAGTGTGTTTAAGGACTTAGGCTTAAGTTGTAGTCAATTTTATTGAAGCATAGTTGACAACGTTTCGGTACGGATGTAACCATCTTCAGGTCTAGGTATAAAAATTAAAACAATATAAGATAATTGTTGGTCATACAATAAGGTACGTGTCAAGCTTGTTCAAAATGATATTTCTGTTACTCAAGTTAGTTATGATAATAACTATTTCCCTCACTAGTAATGGCAATAATTTACTTTTATTACTAGTGACAAAAATGTTTACTATCACAGCTAAATTGAGTGAGGAAATGTCATTTTCGTACTTAGTGTTGTAAATAATATTATTTAACGTATATCAATATAATTTTTATGTAAACAAAAATGGAATCATATAAAAATTATGGAGAATTATATTTTATTTGAAGCATTTGTGCCTAAAATAGTTTAGAAATCTTTGACAGCTGTCAATATGTTTGTATCGCAATATTTATTAATTAAAACACAAAATATCAGAAAAAAGAAATAAAACCAAAGGAGAAACCTATGTTTTTCACACAATATACTTCCATAAAACCAGTCATAAATATGCATTACATTTATTACCGTCCAAATTTGATATAAAGTCGTTAACCTGCAAACTTAAAAATTCCCTGCTATAAAATTTCCACCGATACACAAAAAGTATTCATTTTCATTTCAGCATTTTAGTGTAGCTTTCAGTACCCCGTGGGGATCACACGAATACAGACAGTACAGGGGTGTCTTGTCCGTTAAATATTAACGTAACATTATTCAAATACTTGCAAACATATGCAATGAAATACAGCGGTCGTAGTTGCTCAAAAATGAGTAATAAAATGGCGCTGTGTTTTGCGTATTCATGCTCGGGTGTATCACCAATATTCCAGCACACAAATCTTACTTATTTCTAACCGAATAGGTGGCGCCATCATTCAGTTTGTTTTTGTACTTTTATATTTTTTGTGGAGATAGTTGATATTCTAATTGAAATTTGTTCGAAGTTGGATATTTATATCTTATATATATATATATATATATATATATATATATATATATATATATATATATATATATATATATATATATATATATATATATATATATATATATATATATATCATAAATTAAACATCGAAATATAAGAGGCAAAATTAATTTGATAAAATCACTTTAAATGCTTCTATGCACAACCGGACCGAAATTCATGTGTTTTGGCCCTAGGGCCAAAAAGAAATAATTCCTATGGAGACATAAATAAAATGACAATTGTTGTTTATTGTGAATACTTGATTCTGCAAAATGTCATTTTGACATATAAGCTATGTACATATTTTAATCTTTTGAACATATAATGAAATGTTATTTTGTTGTGCATAAAATATTGTATGTACCACGGGTGAAATGAGCGTTTCTGACCCAGAGCATGTTATTAGCCCTGGGCTCTTTGTGTCTCATGCTAATAATAATCATGCCACGGGCTGTCAATTTTTTAAAATTTATTTTCTACTCTGCACAACAGGAACTTAATCCCAATTACAGTACAGGGGGCCTACAGCTTATAGTGGAATCCGAACCACTCAGACATAATCGTATTTTTTTGGATATAAGTAGAAGTCAGTGATGTCAAGATAAAAAGGATCATGATATATAATATTTACTTACTGACATATTTTATTACGTACCATGAACTATGACAGTTTTTAGATAAAGAATGTAGTTTGGGAAATCAAGGCCTGGAGGGCTGAGATTTCTAAATATTCGCGACTTAAAAAATCATTTACAGTTCGAGGTTAGTAAGTTAATTTTTACAAACTTGCTCAAATAGAAGGAAAAGAAAAGTAGGTATCAACATTGACAGCTGTCAAATTGTTGTCAAGATAAACAGGATCTTGATATGTAATATTTACTTACTGTTCACGGTGGACAGTAAGTAAATATTAAAGTCGTGATATAGCCATGGAAACCACTGTGCAATAAAGTTGCACTTACTGTGTTTAAATTTTATCATTAATAGGTAACTTACAGTACAAGTATTGTAAAAAATGTACTATACGTTCTGCAAAATTAGGCGTTTCTTAGCAACCAATGTACTTTGTATGTAAATGGATAACTTTTAATTATTATTTTAATTTTGTTTATTTATTTATTTGCAGGAAATAAATCCCAATTACAGTACAGGGGACCTAGAGCTTATGCCGGAGTCGGAACAACGAGACGCAGTTCTAATTTTTATTATAAGTCAGGATGATCTCTCCAACGAGCTACTGCCCGCACTAGGTAGCATAGGTATTATCTTGATTTTTTATTTGTTTATTTGTAAAGTTTACGATCAAACAAAATCTCCCACGTCCACCTTCGTAAATTCTCCGCCATTTTCACTTCCACCCTTGTAATACACACATCGGCGTTATAGGGGATCAGGCGGCCCGTTTTACGGTTTTTCTATTTTGTTCCGTGCGTAGGTTGACGAGGGGGTGGGTGCGGTAAGGGGAAAGAGGGAAAAAGAGGTCCCATGTGCAGTGATCACAAAACAAAAGAGCGCATTGAGCGAACGAATACTCGACGTAATGTGATGGCTTGAGAAATGAAGCCGGGAAATATGCGAGTGGGTCTAGTTGCATGTGATGTGCTTTTAGTGGAATTTGTTTTTTGAATTAGGGAAAATTGAAAATTAAAATACATAATTATTTGTTACTAAAGCTGATGAGATATCATTAATGGTTTTTCAGTTGCAAAAATTAATTTTTATGTTTGAGCAATTTCAATTTTAATTTAATTGCCTTTCTGAAAATTTATTTTTAATAATAGTAGTCTTGTAAAGATTTTTTTAACTTTGAACTCCGTATCAGTTTCATTTTTATATTAAATATAGACCTCATAAAGTAGTTATAAAAAATAAATAAATATATCATCACGCCTTCTACTCATTACTGGATGTGGCACTTTCTCGTAGTAGATCTCGGTAAGTGATATATTTTTGCGGGTCAAGTGCGATTACCAACCGTCAAATTACAGCCTCCAAAGATGTTAGTGTTGCCACAGGAGTATTATTAATGTAGTGAAAATGTTTGTTGGCAATTGGAATCGAACCAGGGTATATTTAGTAGAACTCTAACAAATATTAACCAATCATTAATATTTTTTTTATGACATGTAGACTATAAAGGGTACTTACTATAAACGTAGTATGGGACCTATCAGTTAACTCGTTCGCGGGATCTATAACATTAACTTTGATATACATGAATCAATAAATTTTATTTTTAGACGACTACTTATGAAAGTAACCATAACAACATCATAAACTACTACATGTTGAAAATAACATACATTGGTATGTTAGTATAACGCACACTTCTAACATATCAGGTAAAGTACCACTGATTGACAACAGATGGCGTTATGATAAAAGAAAATAATAAAATAAATGAAAAGAATTTATATTATTATTTAAATCGAAGTTTTGGCTTATTTTTCAACACATTTGCATTTAATAATTACTTATTTACTAATCATCACACCTAACCTCAAACGTCAAACGTCCACGTTTACCTTCAAAAACGCATCAGTTGTCAAAGTGTAACAACATTGTTCTTGTAAACTTTTTTCTCTCTCTAATATGTAAAAAACCAATCAATTTCATTTTAATACTATATCTTTATTCAGTATCTACCTATTTCTACACTTAGAAAATAATGACGTAAACATCACCACATTTAAAATAAACTATATATTTCCTACATTCCCTCAGCATTACCCGCATAGAATAACAAAATACAATATTATATACCGCACTACGTACATCCAAGCATCCGACATACGTAAATAAATACATACATTCTACCTGCATGCATGAATACCTTAGTGGCATTCTGAAGAAGTTTGCGTTCTCTTCAACCCTCAACATATGTGCATTTGAATTTCATACAAAGAGCCGCATGCAGGTACTTACTCTCGCTTTAATAAGATTACGCGCACTGTGTGTTTTTTTACTCCAATAATGTAATCCAGTGACGTCGAAGACAGGGCTGTGAGAATGCAGAACCCACGTGCATGACACAAATTGTGTTAAAGTTTGCCAAGTTGAAACTGAACTGCAACTTCTCGAACTTAAAATTTAATTCTGTTTAGTTCTCGATCAGGACGGGAGATGGCTAATACTAGTTAGAGTACTCTGTACTGTTTGTGTTTTATTTCGGAAATTTATTTGGGGAATGCATTTGCTGTCAGTATAAATTGTTTATTTCACTACCGATCTAGTAAATGATATTTACGTTTCTGTTTGGAGGAAAGTAAGTAATTCCTTCTATTCTGTGTTTGTGTCTATTGTTATATAACTATCAGTAATAATATAACAAGGGAGTGAGAATAAATTGAAAATAATTTGACAGATCTTTCGAAAACTTATGGCCGGGCAATAGTCACGAAAGCCCGTAGGGCTTGAGTGGCTATTGCCAAATGGCAACAAGTTTGAGAAAGATACTGGAGAATTATTTTCAAATTTATCGAACTCTCGAGTTATATTTAATTAGATTATTTTTTTAACTTAACTGTTGAGGTCGATTCATCCAATCTAAAAGATTTTGAACTGGATCCATATCGATTGATTACTTATTCATGTATTCTTGGAAGTTGTTTCCAAAATTTGTTGGTGTATTTCTGTATCTGAAATGAAACTAAATCGATTTTTTTCACACAGTTTACTTGACGCGTTGACAATTTTAAATAATTATTTGACAACTACCTATCGTTTGTCATGAATAGAAGCACCTACAGAGATTATTCCCGGGAATAATCACAAGACCTTTATTCTCAGTATAATGATGATAGGATTGGTTAAAACGCAGACACGTGACATACAATGAAGGATTTCATTGGTTTTCAGAAACGACAAAAAATAAACAGTAATAATATAACAAGAGAGTGAGAATAAATTGAAAATAATTTGACAGATCTTTCGAAAACTTGTTGTCAGGCAATAGTCACGAAAGCCCGTAGGGCTTGAGTGGTTATTACCAAATGGCAACAAGTTTGATAACCATAAATAAATAAATAAATATATCATCACGCCTTCTACCCATTACTGGGTGTGGCACTCGGTCGAAGCAGATCTCGGTAAGTGATATATTTTGCGCATGAAGTGCGGTTACCAGTCGTCAAATCACGGTCTCTAAAGATGTTAGTGGTGGAGGAGCCACAGGGGTAGTTTTTGAAATTATGAAAATTGTTTGTCGCCTGTGGGAATCGAATCTAGGGTACCAGGGTTCTCAGGATCCACAGGCCGACTTCATACCACTGAGCTAGCCACCCCATAACAATATATTAATAAATAATCCGGCAGTACGGTTTATGGGTAGCGTTACATGATTACGAAGGTATCGAGTTCAAAACCTACTCAAGATAAATATATATGGAATACTACACTACAGCTCGTTGAGTCCGGGTCCCGTACTATAATTGGAGTTATATTCCAGTTGTACCTGTTATACAGAGTAGAATAAATAAATAAATTAATTCAGTCTCGAAAGTTATCACCAGTATCAAAATAAAATAACAACAACACCATGTAGAACTGTCTACGGAGTAAACAGTCACCGAATTTGAGATTAGAAACTTGGAGCTTCAAGAAGACGAAAGGCAAATATTAATAGATCCGCGGTGGCGGTGGCGAAGGCGGCGTGGTTCGCGGTTTTGTGTCCACGCCACAGCCTCCCGAGATGTATGACTTAAGTTATACGAGTCGCGGGTTTTCTGTCCCTTGTTGTAATAACCAATTATGTATTAAATCGTAGAGACAAATATTAGTCTTTCGTAAATTAAAATTAATAAATATATCATCACGCCTTTTACTCATTACTGGATATGGCACTCTGTCGTAACAGAACTTGGTAAGTGATATATTTATACGTGTTAAGTGCAGTTACCAGCTGTCGAATTCCGAAGATGATAGTGGAGGGGGAGACACAAGGGTAATTTTAATGTGGTGAAAATAGTTTGGCGGCTGTGGGAATCGAACTCGTGTTCTCAAATCCACAGACCGACTTAATCTCTAGTGTAACCTGGATGACTAATGCCAAATCAGCGTTGTTTTACAGTTGCTAGGAAAGAAAAATTAAATATCTTCCCTACGGATGAAAAGTATTACTTTCTTCTTCTAGTTGAGGAAATAAAATTTGAGTCTTTGACAGGATTGCGAAATAGTATATTACATAACAAGCATCGAAAGTGTATGATAACGTGCGAGTGTACAAATTGAAAAATAGGCGTGTAGCGCCGAGTGATTTAAGTACACGAGCACAGTTATCACACTTTCGAGCGAGTTATGTACACTATTTTTCAGATGACCACAAAATATTTCTAAAAAAATTTACAAGAACAATGTTATTACACTTTGACAGCAGATGCGTTTTTGAAGGTTAGCGTTGACGTTTGACGTTTGAGGTTAGATGTGGTGATTCCTACTGTATTACCGTAATGTCAAAATATTAAATAACGCTAAAATATAAGTAAATAAGTAATTATTAATTTTTAAAAATAAGATTTATCTGTGAAAATGTGTTGAAAAATCTGCCAAAACTTCGATTTAAATAATAATACAAATTCATTTCATTTATTTTATTATTTTCTTTCATCGTAACGCCATCTGTTGTCAATCAGTGGAACTTCACCTGATATGTTAGAAGTGTGCGTATACTAACATATCAATGTATACGCGTATTTCATTTGCCATTTGTATCAGATCTAACTTACATTTACTGAACCAGATCTCATTTATTTCGCAGGACTACTTCGCTTTCTTTATTTCCAGTACTAGAATTACTGTTCCTAATTTACTTTCAAGTAATTCACCCTAATGAGTGCATCAGTTTGCTTAATTCAGTTCATTTAGTCATGTTGTCTAATTTATCTGAACTGATTTAAGTGAACCAAGTGGCAAATGGAATACAGCTTATGTTATGTTCAACTTTCCGTAGTAATTTATGATGTTTATATGGTTACTTTCATACGTAGTCGTCTGAAAAAAATATTTGTGTATTTATAAAGAGTGAACTGAGAGAAAACCTTAAACTTGTATGATACAAATCTTATTTTGTAATTATCAAAGTAATGTTTAAGAGCAAAATAAATGAACAATGCATAAATATTTGAATATAATTAAAATGCAACTGCACAAAAACAAACATGAAGGTGCCTTCGTTTGCTCCAATTACAGTTATTAGCTTCACGCAGTAAGAAACCGTATTTGGCATTCGTATAACTCTTTGTTAGTGCTGAGTCCAACTAACAGTTATCACAACTTGCTGGATCCGCGGTTACAAAGTTTTCTTCACTCGCTACTAAGAACTTTTAGTTTAAATTACAAAACCGGAAATTGTTCTTTGTTACTAAATGCGCTGTGTGGGACAATAATCATTGTTGATATATAAGAAATAGCTGTGTTACTGCATTACAACAATCAGTGGTATGAAGTCGGCCTGTGGATCCTGAGAACCCTGGTTCGATTCCCACAGGCGACAAATTTTCATAATTTGAAAAAGCTATCCCTGTGGCTCCTCCGCCACTAACATGTTTGGGGCCGTGATTTGACGACTGGTAACCGCACTTCACGCGCAAAATATATCACTTACCGAGATCTGCCTCGGCAGAGTGCCACACCCAGTAATGGGTAGAAGGCGTGATGATATATTTATATTTATTTTAAATTTATATTGTTCATCACTCTCTTTATACTTATTTATATATCTTACAGTTTCCGCTGATACTGTTAAACAAATGAGATAGTTTCTTATGATTTTATTAAATATTATCAGGATGGATGACGTCAGTCGATCTTTATAACGTTTTCAGTATAGTCGCCAAGTCAAGGCCTTTAAAAGTATTAATAGTAGAGAAGGTAAAAGAGGCGAAAATCAGTTTGCAGCTGTGGGAATCGAACCTAGGTTCGCAAATCCACAGGCCGACTCGATACCACTAAACCACCTACCCCATTAATATTACCGTGATAATAATGTTAATAACATTGCAAATGTTATGTTACAGTGATCGCCATCGATGTGCAAGCAGTCGAAGGGAAACATGTGGAGCTGCCCTGTGACGTCACACCTCCAGGACATGACAAAGTGTACATGGTGTTCTGGTTCCAGGATGACGCTGGTATCCCGTTATATAGGTCAGTGATTATACCAATCATACAATTAACCTTTGTTTCATCTACACTCATACAGCTAACGCGTTCGTCTGCTCTTCCGTTCACACAAACATTTATTCCTAAATAGTATTCCTGTGATATGTGATCGATTCTTAAGTAATTACATTGTCAGTGATCGTGTGTTTCGGTAGTCGCACTTTATATTTATTCTCATTTACCGCCATCTCGCAAATATGAGACTGTATATGCGGGTATGCGATTTATGGATAGTATAAATAACTAATACATATGTATAATCTTTCATGAAGGCTATGTTCATACAAATAAAAAAATAATCATACTTTACTTGAAAAAAATTGTGTTGAATAAATGCAATTTTACTAATTTTTACTAGAAATGGATTTTAGTTGCCATAGAGACGACTGTTATTCTCGAGAATAATTTTTTTAATATATTTGTAAAGAGAAAAAATTATTCATTCGAAAGGAATGAAAAAAAATATAGCATACCATTTAAAAAAATGCCGACCCCTTAATTGTGAAAAAATGGTCATCGTTAAAAAATATTTGCAAATCATAAACTCTCGAAATTTTTTATTTTTTCTACTGAATACTAAGATAATATTTTTTTCTAGGTGGCACTGCCAATCACTTTGAATCACTTTATTTCCCTAGGGAATACTTGTCATTTTTGTTTCCCTTGGTAAATACTAAAGCACATTAAGTAATTATTTTGATTTACTGGTTGTACATATGGGATGGATAGCTCAGTGGTATGAAGTCAGCCTGTGGATCTTGAGAACCCTGGTTCGATTCCCACAGGCGACAAACAATTTTCATAATTTAAAAAAAAAACTACCCCTGTGGCTCCTCCTCCACTAACATCTTTGGAGGCCGTGATTTAACGACTGGTAACCGCACTTCACGCGCAAAATATATCACTTACCGAGATCTGCTTCGGCAGAGTGCCACACCCAGTAATGGGTAGGAGGCGTGATGATATATTTTATTTTTTATATTTGTAAAGAGAAAAAATTATTCATGCGAAAGGCATGAAAAAAAAATATAGCATACCAATTAAAAAAAAAAGCCGACCCTTTTATTGTGAAAAAATGACCATTAACAAAAAATATTTGCATCATAAACTCTCCAAACTTTTTTTTTATTTTCCATTGAATACTAAGACAATGTTTTTTTTCTAGGTGGCACTGCGAATAACTTTGAATCTTTTTATTTCCCTAGGGAATACTTGTCTTTTTTGTTTCCCTTGACAAATATTGAAGCACATTAAGTAATTATTTTGATTTACTGGTTGTATATAATTCCTCCCCCGCCCTTCAGGATTAAAAGTGACATTTAAACTCTCGAAAAGAAAGAATAAAGTAGTCATTATCTCCCGGAAGTACAAAAAGATTATTTATTTGTTTAAGTTACAATTATAAATTAATTTATGGGATACAAGGCTCAGTGGTATAGTGTTGGCCTGTGGATCTGAGGACCTCGATTCGATTCTTACAGCCGACAAACATTAAAAATACTCATATGGCTCTCCCTCCACTAACATCTTTGGGGTCCGTGATTTGACGACAGGTAACCGTACTTCACGCACATGAATATATCACTTACCGAGATCTAATACGGCAGAGTGCCACACACAGTAATGGGTAAAAGGCATGATGATATATTTATTTTATTTTAATTTTATTTAATATACATAATTTCTGTATTTCATCATTCATATTTCTCTTTTTACAAAATTATAAATGTCAAAAAGCGTACGAAAATATATTCAAGGTAGTTCAAAAATATTTTTGATATTACAAACATAAATTTGATACGCGTTCGCATCGTGAGATATTAAAGAAGTATCTTCCAATATCGATTTTCCCTTGAAATTTAAATATTGTATATTATTTCATTTTGTACTTCAATGATGCAATTTTTCTTATAAACATGGGTTATGGAAATACAATATCGACAAAGACAGACAATCAATTCACCCAAACGAAACAAATTCCAATACCCCCCTCCCATTTCCTACCATTCTCATTTTTATCTATCCTCCATCCTTCTTTTAAATTCTTGCTCTCTGTCTTCCTATTTCCGTTCCGAGCCTTCGATACCCTGCGTTCGATCTTCGATAGTAGCTGCTGTCACTCGAACACACAGATTCCGTAAGATGCTAACGAATCCATATGATAGAGCGGTTGTTTATGTGCGTGTGCTACGCTAGAAGGAGTGACAGAGAGATGGTGAGCAGTCCAGGAGCGGAATGAGTGAAATTGTTCTGTGCCCCTGGGTTTCGCAAGGGAATGGAATGGTTTAAAAATTGAAATTAGACGTGAGCTCCTTGGGAACTGATTAAGTAATTTCGTTGGATTGGAGCATAGTTATCTTGATAATTTATGTAATCCGTGATTTTTATTGTCCCAATGGGATTTCTTTTCATATTCAGTTGTTTCTCATTTTATACTTTGAGCTTTTACTAGCTTTACAAAAAAATCTATCTAACTGAAGTTTAATTTAAATTTATAAAAGTTTAAAGAGATGTTGGCATTTCCTGTATCACATATTTTTTCCTATCAAACAATTAGTTAGAGAGCTAGGGTGCAAAATGATGTCATATTTTTTCCAGTGACAGAAATGTTTTTTTTTAATAGATTATGTCATGATAAACATGAAAAAAAGAAAATTAGATTTGGGAACGGGTGGAAATTATAGATGGCGCTGATGTGAATACGCCGATTTTAAGGGTGGTTGTTGACATATTTTTCACAGGTTAATTTTCAGTTTAAATTATAGACTTTGGTATAATTAAGTAATAAAAATGGTAGATAGAAGTTTTGGCCGGTGACGCATGCGAAACAAAACCGGTCAAAGTAGGCAATTTTTATGGTGTCGTGTGTTGAACTTTAAAAAAAATCTACACTTCAGTTTTTCGACTTTCCAGAGGCCATATCTCAAAAACTAAACGAGATATGAAGATGCGCTCAACGGCATTGAATTTCTCGTGTTTCAATTAACTTGTATAGAAATTTTCAGCGATTTTTAAAATTTTCTAAAATTTTCGCCATTTTATTTTTCCTAAACAGTTTTTGGACAATATCTTAAAAACTAGAAGGCGTACGCAATTTGGGATTTGACCATTGGATTCAGCGGGTCAAAATACATATGTATGTAAATTTTCGTTACAATAATCGTACGAGAAAGATTTTTAGAGCAAATTGTTTGAAAATCGTAAAAAACCAAAGGGGTACCCCTTGGAAAAATAATTAAAAATATCAAAAAAGTTATATCGTTTCAAATGAGCTAAAATTTTGCTAATAAGTCAATTCGGACACGGGGAATTCAATGCCGTTGAGCGCAATTTCGTATCACGTTTAATTTTTGAGATAGAGCCTCCGGAAGTGTTGAACTTTCAAAAAACGTCAACACCTCCGTTTTTCGACTTTCCAGAGGCCATATCTCAAAAACTAAACGAGATATGAAGATGCGCTCAACGGCATTGAATTTATCGTGCTTCAATTAACTTGTATAGAAATTTTCAGCGATTTTTAAAATTTTCAAAAATTTTCGCCATTTTATTTTTTCTACCTTACTGTTTTGCATTTTACCTGATTGTTTTTATTTTGTAACCTTGGATATATAGTCTACTGTCAATACAATTCATGTCAAAAAAATTAAACGTTTTGAATTATTTATGATTCATTTAAATTAAATTAAACGGAAAAAATAGAATACAAAACACGTCGGGAAAGCGTTTTTACTTGGCGGATTAAAATACTCGGCCTCGCTTCGTCAAATAATACATCACTTTTCGAACTTATTATGTAATATACTATTACAATATTTATAAATCAGGTTTATCATGTATTTTGATCGAAAAAATATGGTTACCGTACTATAAACGATCCGAGGTATATTACAAAATTTAACAACATATTAAAACTACTAAAACTGACACAGCAGTATAATCCTAATTTTAAAATTCAGGAAGCAATTACAAAATTATCTACATTTAACCGCAATCAAAAATGTAATACAAACAGCAAATTACATCAATTAGAATGAATAAATGATTCGTTGAACCGAAACACAAATGAGAAAATAACAGTGAAAAAGTAGACAATATTGAACCGATGCGTGTGTACAATGTATCAGGGAACATATTACAACAACTAGCGCCATTACGGTATTGACAGCGAACATTGACGCTAATATACGTGTAATAAAAAATAACAGCCCTAAAATATAAGATATGATCATATAAAACTCGTTTTGTAATATTAATGTCATTACCTATAAACAGGCATTCATAAAAAGCACGGTGATGGTGTGATATGCTCGCAGTGTTGAACATCAGTTTCATAAAATGGTTTTGCATTATTTTACACGCTTTATACTTTATAAAGGGAAGATTACACTGTGGAACATCATTAAGAATCAATAGTTAAACAAAACTGGATTATAGATTATAGATATTTCTGCTATCAATGCTTGATTAT
The DNA here is from genome assembly GCA_911728475.2 of Pterostichus madidus. NCBI lineage: Eukaryota > Metazoa > Arthropoda > Insecta > Coleoptera > Carabidae > Pterostichus > Pterostichus madidus. The sequence goes on from OU452304.1 coordinate 1,080,736, forward strand.
TTATTTATTTATTTATGCTCTGTAGAATAAAAACTTAATCTCAATTACAGTACAGAAGGTGGCAGCCATGGGCGTCCGCAGGGGGAGGAAAGGGGGACGCGCCCCCCCCCCTTGGATATTAACTAGGGTGGTGACCGGGTACGGAACATTTTGCATAAATTTTTGGATATGAGAAAGCTTTCTGCCCGATGGGTGCCGCATTGTGGACAACGCACCGGCGCATGAATTGCGCTACGAATTGGTTCGTCATCCACCATGTTCTCCAGATTTGGCCCACTGCGATTTTTATCTATTTCCAAACTTGAAGAGATGGTTCAACGGAAAGATATTTGGCTCCAACGATAAGGTCATTGCTGAGAGAAACGCCTATTTTGAAGTATTGCCAAAATCGTATTATTTGGAACGGAGCGAAAAATTAGAAAAACGTTGGACAAAGTGTATCGAGCTACAAGGAGATTATGTTGAGAAATATGTTTTAACCAAATAAATCATTTCTGGTTTCATTTTTCAGGGACTTTTCACCCTGCCCTCGTACATGGTTGTTGCTCTCGGCTACGCCTCGATAAACAATCTGCATGTGCGAGAGGTAATAGACTACTTTCTGCTCTAGGTATAGAAATATCTACTGTCTTATTATATAACTCAGTTATTGACAATTTGTTTCTATTACATGACTAGTTCAGAAATTAAATGAAATAAATATATCATCACGCATTCTACCTATTACTGGGTGTGGCACTCTGCCATCGCAAATCTCGATAAGTAACATATTTTGCAGTGAAATGCAGTTAACAGTCCGGTCCCGGTCCCCAAAAATAAAAATAACTATCAAGCCAATGCTCCTAAAAATGTTCACTAAAGGTAAATCACCCTTAATTTTGCGAACTTTGCAAAAATTGTTTTTATTCTATGATTAATACATCATATAATATATTTTCAAAGAATAAAAACATCCTGTATATGTATATTATAAAAAGTATATAATAAAAGTAATAAAATAAATTATTTTGGTAGCAGAATATCGATATGGTGTTAATCTATAAAGTAATCAAGAAAAACTTGTTACAATAATTGAGTTACAGAATTAAAAAGATATCCCACCTTCTAAATTCCAATAAATTTATAATATCTTTCACGGATCTTAAAGCCCCCTTTCCACCACTTTCACAAACAACATTTTTCCATTAATTTTTAACACCCCTATGTGTAAACGAATCCATTACGCGATAGCATCACAAGAATAACACATGCATTCTTCTCTGCGCGTGTTGACACCCTCAAGCGAGGGTTGGTAATTTGAAACTGAACACCTGATCCTTCGTTACCTTCACCCTACCAAGGCAACGTGAACGTGAACTACGTGCAACGTTGTGTAAAGTTAAGCGTGACAACTTTGATATGGGTAATGAGCTCAACAACTGACACTTTGTTGTTTTTTGTTTGAGTGGTTCGGGGTTCATTTGTTATGTGGGAGTAATTTTTATTAATTATGGCTGTGCGTTAATGACTAATTACCTGATACCACCGTGTTTGACAATGACGACAATTTAGTACAAACTTAAAATGCATCAAGGAAATAGAGTAATATAAATAAATAAATATATCATCACGCCTTCTACACATTACTGGGTATGGCACTCTACCGTAGCAGATATATTTTAAGCCAGGACTAAGGTTACCAGCCGTCAAAAGGTGGGAGAGCCATAGGTGTAATTTTTAAATTGGTAAAAATGATTTGTCGGCTAGATGATCAAATCAGGGTTCTTTGGATACCAGGCCGGTTTGATACCACTGAGCCATTACCCCATAGGAAAAATACTAACATAAATAAATTAATATATCATCACGCTTTCTATACATTACTGGGTGTGGCACTCTGTCGTAGCAGATCTCGGTAAGTGATATATTCATGCGGTTATCAGCCGTCAAATTGCGGCCCCCAAAGATGTTAGTGGTGGCGGAGCCACAGGGGTAAATTTAAATTGGTGAAAATATTTTGTCGGCTGTGGGGATCGAACCAGGGTTCTTTGGATCCACAGACCGTCTTGATACCATTGAGCCATCACTCCATAGGAAAAATAGTAACATAAATAAATAAATATATCATCACGCCTTTTACCCATTACTGGATGTGGCACTATGTCGAAGCAGATCTTAGTAAGTATATATTCATGCGCGTGAAGTGCGGTTATCAACCGTCAAATCGCGGCCCTCAAGGATGTTAGTGGAGGGAGAGCCACAGAGGTATTTATAATGTGGTGAAAATTGTTTGTCGGCTGTGGGGATTGAACCAGGGTTCTAAGGATCCACAGGCCGACTCGATAAATAAAATACATAAAAAAAAAAAATAAATATATATATATCATTACGCCTTCTACCTATTACTGGGTGTGGCACTCTGTCGTAGCAAATCTCTGTAAATGATATATTATGCGCGTGAAATGTGGTTATCTACCGTTAAATCAAGGCCTCCAAGGATGTTAGTGGAAGAGGAGCCACAGAGGTATTTTAAATGTGGTGAAAATTGTTTGTTGGTTATGGGAATCGAACCCACGTTCTCATATCCACATGCCGATTCGATACCACTGAGACACCTACCCCATAAAAGAAAAAAGAAATAATAAAATAAATGATTTTACCGATAGATTGCCGAAATGATAGTAATCTACAGAGTAATCATGAAAAATAAGGGTTGTTATATTAATAACAAGGATTGAGAGCGCTTCGATATTTTTATAACTTGCAATCAATTCTGAATATAGTATACTTTTCGTATTGAGCCTCGAAAAATTTATATGTAGTTTTATCGCAGATGATAAAATATTTTACATCAAAGTATATATAAATATTTAGAATAACAAATTTTATATTGACCTGTACTTTCATTCAATTTACGGTATTCAAATATATTTCTTTGAAACAACAGACTTTACACAAAATATTCCATGTATAAATACATACATAACATCAAGATATGTTGCATCAAATGGAAGAGCCAGAACTCTTAAATTATTCACTCAACATATATTCATTAACACCATTCTTAAAACCATGCGAATTGATTCATGTATACATAACATCACGCTATATCTCATCAAATGGTGTAACATGAACTCGAGAATAATTCATAAAATATTTACACATTAGATTAATAAAAAAAATTAGCCCTCGTCGAACATTCTCATATATAGCACCCTCACTTCAACCACATTCATAAATCCCTTCATATAAGTTCACTTATTCGTAATAAATATATAAAAAAAGGCTTCAAGATGCAATAATAACAACAATTTATATATAAAACGTTTTTATTTGAGGACGTTTCGAATGTAGACTACATTCATCATCATTTTGAAAATTCCTTTTTGTTTTATGACAATTTTAATCTTTATATTTTGGTAAATATTTTATATTCTGTTTTTGCTACTTTTTTACTCTTCATTTTTTGGTAATTATTATTTATTCTATTACTATAATATTGTTACTTATTTTGTTTATTTATAGAGCTGATGATGAATGTAGTATACGTTCGAAACGTCCTCAAATAAAGACGTTTTATATATAACTTGTTGTTATTATGGGATCTTGAAGCCTTTTTATATATATATTTTTTTCCTCACTTATTCTTCATACTCGAAATCATTCAGCATACAACAAACCTTCAATTACATACATTCAATCACTCCTATTCACTTTTCATTCATCTCTCTTTGACGTACATTTTGTATATACTAACAACGAATCTAACGAATTGATTCGTATGTGAAAATTGTCTTGTTACGAATACTAAATAGTGTTTACTATTCTTTACACTTCAAAATCAATGCGAATGCGAAATCATTCGACTGGGTCTGAACCATAAGGAAAAAAATTCCACTTGCGAAATTTAATTTTAACAGAAATTAAAATTATAAATAACAAAATAATTATATTTATTATATAATGGAAAAAAATATAAATGTGTAGTAATTCAAGAAAATAAATAAAAATAAATATATCATCACACCTTCTACCTATTACTGGGTGAGTCACTCTGCCGTAACAAATCTCGGTAATTGCGAGAAGTACGGTTATCAGCCGTCAAATCGCGGGTCCCAAGGAAGTTAGTGAAGGAGGAGCCACAGGTGTAATTTTAATTTGGTGAAAATTGTTCGTCGACTGGGAGAATCGACCCCGGGTTCTCAAAGCCACAGGCCATACATAGTGATAATATTATTTATTAGAATTGTTTATATTATACAGACTGGTCTATTGAAATACTTTGTCCGCAAGGGGTATAGAAATATTTTTGTATTATTTACCGCCATAGAAAGTAAGCTACCACCATCCATCCATCCACTTTCCACTTTTCAGTTTTCAATTTTCAGTTTGAAAGTACGAATACATGTAACAAAATAAAAGAGCAACCGAAAAGTGATTTAGACAGGTCTACATGGTAAAAGCCTCAACAAAGTTCCACCCCCTTCCAGGGAGTAATGAGTGTCCGTCGCGCTACATGACAGCCACCCGGAGCAGAGTCCGGAGCTCCCGGAGCCGCCGGAGTCGCTCACAGCCGCTCAGCCGCCTTAGCGGAAAGTGTATGATGTATTGCAGGGCATTAGCGCGGTCAGGGCTCGCAGGCATGCGGAACATAAATCATGTGAGGTGGAGGACAGTGCCGTGCGGAGGGGGTGGCGGGGGGTAGTTGATTTGTCTGAATTATCAACACTTCGAGAGGTACATCATGAAGAATGAAAGATTGAAGGGCTATTTGTGTTCTTAACTGGATGATTGTTTCGTGTTTTGGTCACACGATGTCTCACAATTATAATCACTTAGATATACGAGGGCAGGGTAAAAAGTCCCTGAAAAATAAAACAGATGGCGCCACAATCACAAATCTCATGTGACATTTGTGATGTACCATCTTTAACTAGAACGCATTAAAATTTTCAGACTGATATGTCATTCAGTTCTGTTTTGACACCCATCGAAAGCAAGCAACCTTGAAGATTTTTTAAAACATGGAAAAAAATTAATTTCGCGTCTTGATTAAACATTATATGGGGGTGGCTAGCTCAGTGGTATGAAGTCAGCCTGTGGATCCTGAGAACCCTGGTTCGATTCCCACAGGCGACAAACAATTTTCATAATTTTAAAAGCTACCCCTGTGGCTCCTCCACCACTAACATCTTTGGAGGCCGTGATTTGACGACTGGTAACCGCACTTCACGCGCAAAATATATCACTTACCGAGATCTGCTTCGGCAGAGTGCCACACTCAGTAATGGGTAGAAGGCGTGATGATATATTTATTTTTTATTTATTTTATTGATTAAACATTATTTCTTGCGTGGAAAAAACATTACGCAAACCAAAGCATCGCTTGTTAAACATTATGGGGACTCCTCACCATCGATTGGAACGATTTACAAGTGGTTTACTGATTTTCGTTGTGGTCGTATGACCACAAAGGACGCCGAACGTTCTGATCGTCCAATTGAGGTTACAATGCCAGAAATCGTCGATAAAATCCATGGTATGATATTGGACGATCGGCGAGTTAAAGTGCACGAGCTGTCTGAGGCTATGAGCATCTCAACCGAACGGGTACGGAACATTTTGCAAAAATTTTTGGATATGAGAAAGCTATCTGTCAGATTTGCATTTGCGCAGAGTAACAAATAAATATAAATAAATAAATTTTCATTTTGTTTTCTGAGTAGCTATAAAATTGTAATCCAACTCTGCCTAAGCAGATACACGAATTTCTCATACCACCCCCCCCCTCCCCCCCACTAAATACCTGCCGTCCTCGTATTTCTCGAATCTAGATCTAGACACCCAAGCCTCGCTCCACAGTCGTGTACAACAGCGTCGTTGTCGTTTCTTCTAGAGCAGTTGTCGACGCTGAACAGTGGTATGTTTAACATAAAACGAAATACGTTCAAGAATGGAATGCAGCCGTGGTGCTGGTGCTGCCATCTCGGCGAGGAAAACACGGAAAGGACGCGGACTATGTCCACTATGTGAAAGTTGCGTCAGTGGTGGAGGTATTATCAGGGATGAAAGTTTACTGACCCAGGTTTATAGTTTAAGCTAATATTAGTCTGGTAGTTTCATTAGCGCACAACAGGAAATTAATTTCAAATATTTGCCGGTAAAATTTACTACTACGTTTATAGTAAATTATTTTAAAGAAAAATATTTCTAAAACTGGTAGAATAGTTATTTATATATTAAGGGTTGAAAGTGAGACAATTATTCCTGAAGGAACCGTTTTATTTCCCGTGGGATATAAAACATCTGAGGGAAGATTAACACAAGGAATACATACAGGATGGGGAAAAAGTTCCGGGATGGTTAAATATCTTGCGAAATACATATTGGATCGAAAAACGGCAAAATACGTGTCAAATATTTTTCTAAAATCTATCCAATGATACCAAACTGGACCCCCCACCCCCGCCTCCAGAGTGTGGGGCGGGGGGTAACTTTGTAATCTTAAATGGGAACCTCCATTTTTTATTGTAGATTTGGAATCTTCAGAAAATTTTACATTAATTTGATCAACGACTCAAGTTATTTTTGTTCACAGATGGCGCTGTGATCGCCACAAATGGGAATGGGAGAAAACATTTTGAGAAATGGGGATATCTCGCGATATACATATTGGATCAAAAATCTATCCTATGATATTAAACTGATTCATTCAAAACTGTTAAAAGTTTTCGTGTAACCATGGACACAATGACATACTATTTTAGAAATGTAATTAATTTACATTTTCGTCAACGGCCATGGCTGCGCTCGTTGGTACTGATCTAAGCGATAACACAAGTTAAGCAACGTTGCGCGCGGGTAGTATTTGGATGGGTGACCGTCCAGAGAAAACTCGCGTTGCTGTTGACAATAACAACTAAAACGCAGATCAGGGCGTAATGGCGGCATATGACATGAGTAGTTGGTCCGCCAAAGAAGCCAGAAAAAAAAAATTACATTTTCGCACTAGTGCGGAAAATGCAACTTTTCTTTACTCTTATGAATATTGAAATCAAAGAGTTTTTCAAACGGTAGTAGAAAAAACATTATTTATAAAGTTTTACTGCGGAAAAAATACGATACCAAATATGTGAATTAGTTGATTCATTTCATTTATTTCAGCATATTACTAGTTTTTTTTATTATTATTATTTGCACACAATTTTATATTTTCAAACTTCTTGCAGTACTTTTAACGTCAAGAATATGTACAATATATGTTTCACTTTTAATAACAATAATATTTTGTTCCAACAGATGAATTAAAAAACTCGTACTACAGTATTCGATTCAAAAGTCTGTGTTAATTCTTCTTAGCAAACTCACGTACGGCACTGCTTTCCGGTTGTCATTCGATCTGTTGTGACTACAGTAACAGTCCGGAGTCCGGACTCCTAACTCCGGAGCTTCTACAAGTTGCAACAGTTGAAAGCGGTTTTGGAAACTGCTTGCAATTAACACGATGGGAAAAACTCTCCGGTTCATTTCACACTACATATACTTTTATCTTATGTTTGTTTTTGAGTTTATAAACATCAAATATCTTATATTTTAACACCAAAGTGCACCCTATAAGCACAACAAATAGACGGCAATTTTTTAATGTAAAATAAATCAAATAAATATATCATCACGTCTTTTATTCATTACTGGATGTGGCACTTTGTCGTAGCAGATCTCGGTAAGTGATGTATTTATGCGCGTGAAGTGCGGTGCGATTACTAGTTGTCAAATCACGGCCCCCAAAGATGTTAGTGGTGGTAGAGCCACAGGGGTAATTTAAATGTGGTGAAAATGTTTGTCCACTGTGGGAATCGAAACAGGGGTCTCAGGATCCACTCGATATCATTGAGTTACCTACCCCATTTTATTTTATTTTTATGGGGTATTTTTTAATGTTTGTGTTATATTCAATATTCTATTTAACTCAACCTATAATTTCACACTTGATATACTGAAAACGTTATAAACATGGACTGACGTCATCAAAAAATATAACTAGATGAATGACATATGGTGCTATTATGTTTACATGTAACCAATTTTAAATTGTATGCGCGTTGCTTCTTTGGAGATGACAAGATTTAATGTTTCTTTGACTTCGCAGATATTTTAGAAACTTTTAGTGCGTCCAGTACTCTCTAATAAATTGTGAATTAATAACAAAAATTAATGACATATATACTAATTTACCTCTCACACAGCACTTAGGGGTAAAAGCGGTTCATTATTTGTATATTCTTATTCAATTCAAATTATTAAATAAAGAATCAGCAATTGATATTATTTTGACATTTTTTTTCTCTTTGGCGTTGTATAATATAGCTTTTAAAAACTAATGTAGGCCAAAGTCAAAGACCTTAAACAGATTTTTTGATGTTTAAAATAATTGATTATGAATCTGACCGTTCAATGACAACTCGTTATAGACAGAAATTATCTGTCATGTTGACGTGCAAAATATAAAATAATTATTAAAAATGAAAAGTAATTATTTTCAATACATGAATCGATAGTAAATATAGCTATTACACAATATTCATATATAAGATTTGTGTTTCACTGACGTTTTCTTTTTTTTTAAATGACGATTTAGATATTTCACCAGTTCTTTATGATTTTATTAAGTTTTATCACGATGGATGACGTCAGTCGACCTTTATAACGTTTTCAGTATAGTATTTATTGAATACAAACACAAGATAAATGCCTTATAATAAAATAGAACAATGCATATTTTGTCTTTCCTAAAAATAGCGGCATAACTTACTTGCACGCGTGTCAACTACCCTGTGTTAAAATAAAATCCTAGTGATGAATCGTATGAATTAATTTTTTCCTAACTCGTCCACACAATCTTTCACGCTCATATTGTGTTTGTATTTTTATCGTTATTGTAAAAATATCTGTGGTAATATTTGTTCTAATGAGATAAATATCACAGACGAATAAAAATAATATAATGTTGTAAAAATATTGTCATTGTACAAAAGATGAAATAAAATTTACAACTCGTATTATGCATCATTCTTCTCTAGACATTTCATGCATCAAAAAATGATAATGTGAAATCGTAAAGTTTTCACTACGTCATAAAAATATTTAAGACAACAATGAATATTTAATCTTTTCTCGAGACACCATTAAACTCTTTTATGTGTCAGTTTAAAAGTAAAAATATGTAGATACAGCACGGAGCAACAAAAGATAGCAAAGATGAAACGGAGGAAGAGAACATATCTACGCGAACAACTCCTTCAAAGTGGTGCAGAACTTTCTGCAATAAAAATTTTAATTACGCACTTTATTGCTGGGGAAAATTGAAAAGTTTCTGCAGGGAGTTAGCATGGTGCTGTGTGGTGCCGTGTGATTGCAATTAACAATTTATTAACTTACAAATACCAACAAAATATTTATTTATTTATTTATTTATTTATTTATTTATTTATTTATTTATTTATTTATTTATGCTACTCTGTACAACAAAGGGTTTGCGCTACCCCATTTGTTGGGATATAGTGTGAAGATATGTATGTATGTACAACAAAGAGTGTCCGATATCATGTTTTTATGGAACTACATGATAACCTATAACGATTAGTGAAAATGCGGGTTGAAAATTCTTTATATTACAGGAGATATTTCGTTAAAAATTTAAATAATACTAAAAATCCAGATATCGTATATTTACTAAATTCTACAATTAATTTTCAACATTTTTAACTAAATTTAACATTAAATATAGGGTAAACACAAAATGTGTAGCAGTATAACTCTCGTTTTTTTTGTTCTCCGCATAAACTAAATCAACACTCAAATGAACTATCATGATTATTATCTTGTGGGCAGTTTGGCGGATGAAATTGAAGTTAATTATTATTTAAAACAAACTTTATTGTTATATAGTTTTTTAATAAAACAATTTTTTTTTAGTTAAAACAGAAATGTTTACTTCCTCTTTCAATGACTGTCATTTCTAGATGTATGTATCGATTGACTTAAAATTTTATCTGTGTATTAACAACATACTACAGGGTGATCAAAAGGAATTGTTATAATTGGCAATACATTTCCAGAGATCTTTTTATTCCACTGTTGGCACAACGTCAGATAAAGGCGGAAATGCTATTTGACATTTCTAATAAATACAAATAGGTTATGTCAGGAGTCTGACAGCTAATAGAATTTTGACTTTTTAAGTAATTGAAATACTTTAGAAATAAATGTAATAATAAATGTACTCAAATTTAAATTTTAAATGTCACTATCAACAACAGGAAATGAATTTATGTATCAAGCTCACCAATTTCAAGTAGTTTTTTTTATTGCCAACTGTAACAATCCCTTTTGATCACTTTGTAGTATATGACTCATTAAAATTTCATTTCATTTTCTTGCATACTACACGAGAAATAAAACAGTTAAATATAACATCAAACGAAAAAATAAAATTGGGCCAACTGAAGTGGGACCGGGCTCGTAGAAAACCTCTAAAATATATCTAATTTAGTTCTGACCTTTCTGTTTAAAATATTGTCAATACTATTGTCTATCCCAAAATTCCGTATCTTTTTGTTAAACACCAAAGAAACTTCTAATTTGAAAACTTAAATTACAAACAGTAATTTGCCAATAGTAAGTAAGTTGCAAACATAAAACCAGACACTACTCTGAGTAAATTCCCCAACAAAAATTTCCGGTTCGAACGTTACCAGTACCTTTAGCGGTAATGCACAAGTTGTGACCGATTGAAAGGAGCCCGTAACTTTACCGTTAGCGTTAGGGGGTTAACGTAACGCAGCATAAAGCTGGGTGACGTAATGTACTTGCTCTCTATGCTATAGTGGAGCACCTGGTGGAATACACGGTTTTGTTTTGTTTCTTCACTGTTTTGTGGGGTTGTATTTGTTAAGACTCTACCTAAAACTTCGAGTATGGAATCTAGGGAATTTCTAAGAACCATAATGCAGTAGTTTTTCTAAATTACCTGGGTAAATGGGGTAGGTGGCTCAGTGGTATCGAGTCGGACTGTGGATTTGAAAAGCTGGGTTCGATTCCCACAGCCGGTAAACAATTTGTACAACATTAAAACTACCCCTGTGGCTCTCCCTTCACTAACATCTTTCGGGGTCGTGATTTTACGGCTGATAATCGCACTTTATGCGCAAAAATATATCACTTACCGAGATCTGCTTCGGTAAAGTGCCACACACAGTAATGGGTAGAAGGAATGATGATATATTTATTTTTTCTGAAACCGGCAAGAAAGTGCCTACTGTCCTGACCAATTTTAGTATGGAAAGTAGATTTTTACCAAAACAGTCAAGTAAAATACATACCCAAGGCTACAACAAAAATAACAGTCTGATAAAGTATAAAACAGTCTGGTAAAGATTTTACCTGACTGTTATTTTTGTTGTAACCTTAGATACGTAATCTGCTATCAGTACAATTTATATCAAAAAATTTTAACATTTAAAATAAAATAAAATAAATATATCATCACGCCCTTTACCCATTACTGGGTGTGGCACTCTGCCGAAGCAGATCTCGGAAGGTGATATATTTATGCGCGTGAAGTGCGGTTACCTGCCGTCAAATCACGGCCCTCAAAGATGTTAGTGGTGGAGGAGCCACAGGGGTAATTTTAAATTGGTGAAAAGGTTTTGTCGGCTGTGGGGATCGAACCAGGGGTCTTAGGATCCACAGGCCGACTCGGATACCACTGAGCCATTACCTCACAAACATTTTTAACATTTATTATTACATATAGATTAAATTAAACTAGTTCAGAAAAAATTGTATTCAAACAACCGCTTTGTCAAGTAAAATATCACTTTTCTGACTCATTATGTAATATACTATTATTTATTTATAGTTTATATTACAAAATATCAAGTGTGTTCTAAACAAATCCACTGTATTCTCTCACTGAATCGACTATAGTTGTAGCACAATGGTTGCACTACACAAGTGAAAGTTTCCCTCGAATAAATAAATAAACCTTATATGAATATTAGCATCGGCGGATATAAATTTTTCTCGGTGTCAGCCGTGTAATATACATGACAGAACTAAAGTTTATGATTGTTAAGTTTACGTGACTTGGCGTTAGGATGTATCACGCATCACGATCACGCGCGGTCACGTGCTATTCTTGCGTAGGGGCAATAGTAAGTGTTTATGCGCCTCGCCGTCGCGTTATCTCTATAACAGCACTGGACGGCCATTCCGTGCGAGCATCAGCCGCAGATTACGGCCTGCTCTCGAATTATAACGGCTAACAGTTACGTTGCGTACATGCGCTATGGTTTCACGTTTGCGTTATGTCACTGTGTTGTGTTTTGTTTTGTTGTAGGGGTGGTTATGTTGCGGGAACAACCCCCGACATGTATGTAATATTTACGTGGAACACGTTTTCATTTTGAAAAACAATTGAAACGTTTTAAATGTTTTTCTTTTTTAATTTTTGTTTTGAGTGTTTTGTTCTCTGGTTGAATGGTATTTTGAATGCTAATTTTAAATTGCTGTATTTTCGATGAGTTTTGTATTCACACATGAGAGAATTGACTATATTATTGTGCCTGGCGCCTCCACCAAAAAATCACAACAAATTTTTCAGTTGTATGTATTATTAGCTAATTTATTTATTTATTTTACTGTGGATTTGATACCTCGGCTTTGATTCCCACAGCCGACAAATAATTTTTACTACAACTACCCCTGCTGCTCTCCCTGCACTAAGATCTTTAAGGCCGTGATTTGATGGCTGGTAACCGTAGTTCATGCGCAAAATATATCACTTACTAAGATCTGTTACGGCAGAATGCCACGCCCAGTAATAGGAAGGCGTGATGATATATTTATATTTTCTTTGATTTTTCATTTTTATTTTAAACACTTAATTTGTTTCTACAAGATTTCCGTACTTACTAATATTTAAAAAATAGTACTGCAGAAGAATTAAAAATTGAAGTTTTAAATGACAAGTAAATAAATAAATAAATAAATATATCATCAAGCCTTCTACCCATTACTGGGTGTGGCAGTCTGCCGAAGCAGATCTCGGTAAGTGCTATATTTTGCGCGTGAAGTGCGGTTACCAGCCATCAAATCACGGCCCCCATATATGTTAGTGGTGGGGGAGCCACAGGGGTAGTTTTAGAAATGGTGAAAAATGTTTGTCGCCTGTGGAAATCGAACCAGGGTTCTCAGGATCCACAGGCTGACTTGATACTACTGAGCTAGGTAATCAATTAATTAATTTAATTTATGGGGTGGCTAGCTCAGTGGTATGAAGTCGGCCTGTGGATCCTGAGAACCCTGGTTCGATTCCCACAGGCGACAAAGAATTTTCATAATTTCAAAAACTACTCCTCCACCACTAACATCTTTGGAGGCCGTGATTTGACGACTGGTAACCGCACTTCACGCGCAAAATATATCATTTACCGAGATCTGCTTCGGCAGAGTGCCACACCCAGTAACGGGTAAAAGGCGTGATGATATATTTATTTTTTTTATTTTATATTTTACAAAAAGTTAAATTTGCAAAAATGGAATCTAAATTTATATGTTTGCCCTAAAGAGAATCCTGGTTCGATTCCCACAGGCGACAAACAATTTTCATAATTTCAAAAATTATCCCTATGGCTCCTCCACCACTAACATCTTTGGGAGCCGTGATTTGACGACTGGTAACCGCACTTCACGTGCAAATTATATCACTTACCGAGATCTGCTTCAGCAGAGTTCCACACCCAGTAATGGGTAGAAGGCGTGATGATATATTTATTTATTTATAAACAATTTTACATAATTTTCTGAACACTCTGTAAACGTAACCAATATTTACTTCCGAAAGTCTTTAGTTTAAAGTTAATTTTAACAGGAAAACCAACCAGTGCCCATCTATATTTTGAGAAACAGTACATTGTTCAAAATATAACACAGTAGTAAACCTCCCTTACTAGCATCCACTTACCATAATTCCTTGAAGTAAGTGCATTACCAATGCACTCCCCTCGAATCTTACCATCAATTATTATCATCCCCCACGTAAACGCTCGCCGGTTTAGCGCAGTGCGAACGACGCAATTACCGCGAAGCGTCGCGACGCTCGCCGACATGTGTGTTCACCAAGTCCGGGTAAAAGTGTGACTCGCTTTGTTAGCGCGACCGTAAATTCAAATGAAGTCGTTCGACGCGAACGTAAAGATAACTCCGTGGTTGAGATAAATTAAAATTTGACTAATCTCAAATGTGAGACATGTAGGAGGCAAAGCACGGCGTAAACCTGCAAGTTTTGTAGTTCGTTTATGGGAGGATGGTGATAAAATAGAATTATAGTTTTCTAGTATCGTGGAGGAGGATTTAGGGGATGGTTTCGCTGGATTCTAGGTCAATGTGGCTTTGTTCAAATTATTATAAATGTGGTGGTACATTCATTCAACGTTTATTCATTAGATTCAACCTGTTTTTCCTTCAACAAACTGAAAATTGATGTTGGACTAGAGTGGCTATTGCCAAATGGCAACAAGTTTGAGAAAGATACTGGAGAATTATTTTCTAATTTATCCAACTCTCAAGTTATATTTAATTAGATTATTTTTTGAGTTAGCTGTTGAAGTCGATTCATCCAACTTAAAAGATTTTGAACTGGGTCCATATCGATTGATTACTTATTAATGTATTCTTGGAAGTTGTTTCCAAAATTTGTTGGTGTATTTTTGTATCTAAAATACAACTAAATACTTTTTTTCACACAGTTTACTTGACGCGTTGACAGTTTTAAATAATTATTTGACAACTACCTATCATTTGTCACAAACAAAAAAGCACCCACAGAGATTATTCCCGGAAATAATCACAAGAGCTTTATTCTCAGTAGAATAATGACAGGTTTAGTTAAAACGCAGACACATGACATACAATGAAGCATTTCATTGGTTTTGAAACACGTCAAAAAATAATCACCACAATAAAATTACCCCTATTGCTTCCCCTCATTTAACATCTTTGGGGACCATGACTTCACAGGCATAAATATATCACTTTCCGAGATCTGCTTGTGCAGATTGCAACACCCAATAATGAGTAAATGGCGTATTGATATATTTATTTATTTATATTTACTAGAGATCCCTGGTTCGATTCCCACAGGCGACAAATTTTCATAATTTGAAAAAGCTATCCCTGTGGCTCCTCCACCACTAACATGTTTGGGGGCCGCGATTTGACGACTGGTAACCGCACTTCACGCGCAAAATATATCACTTACCGAGATCTGCTTCAGCAGAGTGCCACATCCAGTAATGGGTAGAAGGCGTGATGATATATTTATTTATTTATTTATATATTTACTAGACAAAAATTTTTCATAATTTCAAAAACTACCCCTGTGGCTCCTCCACTACTAACATCTTTGGAAGCCGTGATTCAACGACTGGTAACCGCACTTCACGCGCAAAATATATCACTTACCGAGATCTGCTTCGACAGAATGCCACACCCAGTAACGGGTAGAAGGTGTGATGATATATTTATTTATTTATATTTATTAGAGATTAAATCAGATGCATTATTTTGTCGGCTGTTATCCAAGCTAGTATAAAAAAAGGTTGTCCGAAATCAACATTAAAATTTCTATGTCACCACTTCCACCCTGTACTTTTCCTCTCAACGATAACCCAGCAAAACAAAAGCAATCTTCACCCTTTCTAATTTCACCGCAACCTAAACCCAAGCCTAAATATAAACATAACCTCCCTCACTCGTTCCACCCCGCGTAACCACGAACACAATACTTGGCCGGCTTGACGGCTGCAGTTTATACCTCGCCGTTAAGTCGATGTGCTTTTTTCTAAACCGTAACAAAATGGCGGCGGCAGGTGAAGCCGGTATTCATAGCCGAGGCGCAGATAAAACTGATGACGTCATAAAACGCGAACCCTGGACGTCAAATCCTCGCGAGTGTGTCGTGTTCCACGGCCGTCCTGGATCGCTGGATGGCTGGATGGTTTGGTCGTCAACGTTACGACTCACTGAGCTGCGGCTTTGTTATGGGGAAGGGTAATCCCACGTCCTGAATATTATTAGCTGTCATACGTGTGAACATGAGTGGATTGTGGTAATTAGTATGTCTACATGAGAACTGGGAAATGACTCTGATTAGATTTTGGAAGCAATAATCTAGTCATTCAAGAACAATAATAGAAATTGTTGATTTTTGTTTATTTATGGTACCAAGTATCAACTTTCTGCTTTCAACTGACAGTTGGAAGTCTAGTTTCTGCTCAGTCCTAGAAAATGGGGTGGCTAGCTCAATGGTATGAAGTCGGCCTGTGGATCCTGAGAACCCTGGTACCCTAGTTTCGATTCCCACAGGCGACAAACAATTTTCATAATTTCAAAAAGCTTTCCACGTGGCTTCTCCACCACTAACATCTTTGGGCGCCGTGATTTGACGACTGGTAACCGCATTTCACGCGCAAAATATATCACTTACCGAGATCTGTTCCGGCAGAGTGCCACACCCAGTAATGGGTTCATTTATTACTGCCTAATTTAAATATGCCATCCAATGGTAAAAAAGTTCCCCACCTATAGTTTGTCTCAATTACAATTATTTATTTATGTTTATTAATTGAATGGGGTAATGGCTCAGTGGTATCGAGTTGGCCTGTGGATCCTAAGGACTCCGGTCCGATTTCCACAGTCGACAAACAATTTTCACCAAATTAAAATTACTTCTGTGGCTCCTCCACCAATAACATCTTTGGGGGCCGTGATTTTATGGCTGGTAACCGCACTTCACGTACATAAATATATCACTTACCGAGAACTGCTTCGGCAGAGTGCCACACCCAGTAATGGGTAGAAGGCGTGATGATATATATTTTTTTTATATATAACAAACATCGAAAGTATAAGATAACGTACGAATGTACAAATTGAAAAACAGCGCCGAGTGATTTAAGAACACGAGCACAGTTATCACTTTCGAGCGAGTTATGTACATTATTTTTCAGATGACCAGAAAATATTTCTAAAAAAAATTTACAAAAGCAATGTTATTACATATTAACAGCTGTTGCGTTTTTGAAGGTTAACGTTGACGTTTGATGTTTGAGGTTAGGTGTGGTGATACCTACTGTATTAACCGTAATGTCAAAATATGAAATAATGCTAAAATATTAGTAAATAAGTAATTATTATTTTTTTTAAATAAGATTTATCTGTGCAAATGTGTTGAAATATATGCCAAAACTTCGATTTAAGTAATAATACTAATTCTCGTCATTCGTTTTATTTTTTTCTTTCATCGTTACGCCATCTGTTGTCAATCAGTGGAACTTCACCTGATATGTTAGAAGTGTTTATTATAATATCAGTGTATGATATTATGTTCAACTTTCCGTAGTAATTTATGATGTTGTTATGTTGTTATGGTTACGTGGTCGTCTGTAAAACTTATTATTATCACCTACAATATAGTTTTATTAAGCATTAGGCGAAATATTTAAAATCAGGCTCTAAAATAACAATCTCCCGAAATCAATAAAACATGCGCTCAAAAAACAAACAAAAAATAATCTGTCTTATCTCTCGCGATGATCAGTTATTGAGTGCGCCATTACGCAAACGAGTTTACAACGTTGGCGGTGAATTTTTCAAGATCCCGCGGGCACATGCGTCATCGCGCGTCGCGGCGCCGGAATGAGAAATCGTCCGACTTATGCTCGGGACCAAGCACACAATTTGTACGCGCCGTGACAAAGTGCTTCCCTCTGAGTAGAGAGTAAGAAGGCACCACACTGTGCGACTACAATTTTATCGTTTATTAGCTCAAGCGAACCTTGAGGAAACTTGAGAAAATTGGTAGGATTTATTCACTCTGAATACAACGGAAATATGATATGGATAGTTGAGTAAGTAGTACGATGGTCGACCATATTTAAAATGAAATATTGGGCCTGAAATTGACGATCTTTTTGAAACAATATATTATTGTTATTTATTTTTTATGGAGTAGGTGGCACAGTGGTTATCGTGTCGGCCTGTGGATCGTGAGAACCCTGGTTCGATTCCCACTGGCGACAAACATTGTCACCACATTAATACTACTCCTGTGGCTCCCCCTCCACTAACATCCTTGGGAGCCATGATTTGACGACTGGTAACCGCATTTCACGCGCAAAAATATATCACTTATCGAGATCTGCTTCGGCAGAGTGCCACACCCAGTAATGGGTAGAAGGCGTGATGATATATTTATTTATTTTTTTTTATTTATTTATTTATAGGGTGACTAGCTCAGTGGTAAAGTTGGCCTGTGGATCCTGAGAACCCTGGTTCGATTCCCATAGGCGACAAACAATTTTCATAATTTCAAAAACTACCCCTGTGGCTCCTCCACCACTAATATCTTTGGGGGCCGTGATTTTAAGACTGGTAACCGCACTTCACGCGCAAAATATATCACTTACCGAGATCTGCTTCGGTAGAGTACCACACCTACTAATGGGTAGAATTTATTTATGTATTTATGCTACTCTGTACAACAGGATATTAATCCCAATTATAGTACAGGGTTCGGACTCACCGAGCTGTAGTGTGAAAGTTTATATGTTTTTAGCTTGAATGGGATTCGAACTCGGGATCTCTGATTTCAAATTCCGTACTGTATTATAAATTAAACATATGTATTCTACATAATTTTTTTTCTACTCTCATGTATTAATTTACTTATTAAATATGAATATCTTTATTTTAATGAATCTCATTATGACACGAATTTTCATTATAATACAGATTTTTTACAGATTATCATTATTCCACGATGAAATAAACCAATAATAGCATACCATTTGCTGTTTCTGTTTTTTAACATTCAAGGGTGTCATTTATTTTAATAATTTGAATCGTAGGCAACTTGTTTATAATAGCTATTAATACACGCATATAATTTCATACTTGTGTATTAATAGCTACTATTATAAACTTGTTGCATAATATACTATTGACACTAAAGGTTAAGTATGGCAGCACTGAAGAAATGAAAAAAACAAAATACTATCAGAAAAAATAACAAATACACTTGTTTAATTCCACCTTAAAAATATGCTTATTACGGTCCTGTAAGTGGCAGTGGCAGAATAAATAGCAGGATAAATCTAATAAATAAATATTCAGTAAATGTTACAAGGAATTGCGCTACCCTCATTTAATGGGATATAGCGTGACGTTATGTATGTCTCTAGAAGTATTATTTTTGATAGCTTCAATTAGCTATTGATGCTATCTTCAAATAAATAAATAATATTCTTCAAAACTTTCTCACAGGAATTCAGAATCATCTTCAGATACTTCAAGAATATAATTTAAAATTTTTGTTATATCTCTCGCAATAAAAAAATAATAAATATTTCGATTAACTCCCTAAAGATAAGAATACAAACACCCGAGAAAACAAATGTGTAAAAGTCAGAAATATGAAACAAATGATAAGCAAAAATAAAAGAAAGACAGGAACATCTTGCCACTATGTCGAGGAGACACAAACAAGACAACAGAAAACACGCAGAGGAAGAAGAGAAGTCAAATCAGACGCTTTATTTCTCGGCAGGCTTTGCAAGGCAATCAGCTGGAACTGATAAAGAAGTAACGAATGTTTTGACACCAGATAACAAACCATCACTTTCAGCAAAAATTGCTAGACTTTTCTACACCTACTAAGATATAAACACTTGCAGATTTTTCTCAATTCTTTCCACAACTTGAATCACGTTACAAAAATATTTTTTTCTTCGATGAAATAAAATATAATACCAGAGTTCTTTTTTTTAAATTTTCGATATATAATAATTTATTGCGTAACTAGTAGGAAAAATGTTAGTTTCGGATGATGATGCCAATTGTGGGATGATGTGTTAACTTTAATATCTGTTTCGCGTACTATTATTTTCTATCCGATTGAATTATATAAATAAAATAAATAAATACATCATCACGCCTTCTACCCATTACTGGGTGTGGCACTCTGCCGATTTCTCAGTTTGTATTTATGTATCAAAAATGTCACAAACTTAGAAATGAACTTCAAACGAGAATATTTTTAAAAAATCGAAAAACAATACCGTGTATTTTTGATATGTTAAAATATGCATCTTCCTCTATAAGTGGGTAAAATTTCAGCAAAATCTGGGATGAAGTATTTGAGAAATCGATTTTTGAAAAAAAAGGGGTATTTTTACATTTTGCCACATAACTTTGGACAACTATGATAAAAATTGCTCTCGTTTGCTGATCTGAATAGCCTAAGATGTGTTCTTTCAGAATATCATTCATTTGTTTAAGTTGGATTCATTGTTGAATTTATATAGAATTTTTTTCCCAGCTGCTCTTTGCGGGTAGGCAAAAATAGCCAACTATGAATATTTAGAATATAAATGAATACCCGGTAGAATGGGCCAAATAAAGTACTTCCTACTTAGTTTTAGATCAAACTGAATAATTATACGATTTCACATAGAATGACCCATAGGTACGAATATTAACAAAAAAGATAGCTATATTTCATCATATCTATGATAACCTCGTCCATATATGACGTCATCGTTTTCATACAGGGAATGGAGTTTACATGGCGCGATCCCACTACTGTACTGTAATTTCTTGTTTCCTAGCAACGACAATGCGACGCTTAAGAATGTAAGTAACTATGAGTGTAGAATAGGATATGAATGTTTTAATTACTTGTGTAAGATAAAGTCAATATTTCAAGAGTTTGCGCCATCCTACTTGATAGAACATAGTATATGCTCCAATATCAAAGTAAAACAAAATTTTAGTAACAATCTCTTGGCTCTATATTCACGATAATGTTCACAACTCATGCGGGACCGCGTGTACCCAGCCGCCTGAATCCAACCTAATCAAACCAGAATTTAATATGTCATAAAAATGACGTGCGCGGCGGCAGCAGCAGTTCCGGAGCGGCTCCGGGCCGAGGCCGGAGGGTAAGGGATGAAATGTTGTAAATATGCAGCGGGGACATAAACCAGACCCCCGTGAATCGTAAATATTGCCGAGACAGCCCTGTGCCACACCACGAAATATGAAATTATAGGCAGAGACACAGATTTCAGAAAGTTACGACACTTTCACGAGAAAATTTATTCCTAGATGAATCGACATTAAAACGATCTAAAAATAAAAATAAAAATGCTACATTAATAAGTAAACTATATTCAGAATCTGTTATATTCTCAAGTTATTTTAGAAAATATACTTTAATTAAAAATGCTATAATAGTTATTTGTATATCAAGGGCAGAAAGTAAGACATTTCTGCCCGAAGGTACCGTTTTTTCGTCGGAGCCGAAGAGGAGGGATATAAAGCACCTGAAGGAAGAATGACACTTTTTTCTAACCTATCATCAGAAAGTAAAATTTTCAGAAAGGCACGTGTGAAGTGCGTTTACCAGCCGTCAAATCATGTTAGTGGTGGGGAAGCCACAGGGGTAATTTTAAATTGATGAAAATGTTTTGTCGGCTGTGAGGATCGTACCAGGGTTCTTTGGATGCACAGGCCGACTTGATACCACTGAGCCATTAGTCCATAGGACTATTTTCTAAAATATATCATCACGCCTTCTACCCATTACTGGGTGTGGCACTCTGCTGAAGCAGATCTCGGTAAGTGATATATTTTGCGCGTGAAGTGCGGTTACCAGTCGTCAAATCACGGCCCTCAAACATGTTAGTGGTGGAGGAGCCACAGGAATAGCTTTTTCAAATTATGAAAATTTGTCGCCTGTGGGAATCGAACCAGGGACCTCAGGATCCACAGGCCGACTTCATACCACTGAGCTAGCCATCCTATATTTTCTGAGCGCACTAAATAATTTCGCGGGCGAAATGAACACAAAATTATTCACGCAACTGCATTAAGATCATTAAAAAAATTAAATTTATTAGGACCTTAATTTAGAAATTATAGTTATTATAAATATTAATGTATAACCAAAAAGACATTTTCAGAAAATAATAACAATTTGTTTGTTTATCGACGGCACTATGTAATTGTGTTTTTGATTAGTATAGAACAGCCCACCAAAGTAGCTGATAGTCCAGTAATGATTTTTTATTAAGCTGTTTACAAAAAAAGTTGAATTTTGAGAGATAAATTGTATGCGAAAATATCAACTTTGTTTGATAGATGCATGAAGAAATTATTTTCTTCCTTAGGGATATAAATTATCACTTTCTTCTTGGCATCCAACTCTGGGGGTGTGCTAGCCAGTGTCATATAAACATGATACAAACGTTTCAGAATAAAGTGCTACGCAACATAATGAATGCTTCGTGGTATATACGTAACAACGACATCCACCGAGATTTAAGTGTAAACAACGTCAAAAGCGAAATCAAAAGATATGCAGCTAACTATGAAATCCGGCTATCCAACCACACCAATCCTGAAGCCAGTCTTCTAGTGGACAACGAAAGACTAACTAGAAGACTGAAGAGTAAAAAACCCCAGGAGTTAGTGCATTGTTGTACAAGTAAGGGGTGATGTGAATAGTGCTTCAAAGCCAACAGACGATACTACTGGTCATCAATGGATGAACTGTAGCTTATAAACTTTATAGTTTTAGATTAGCGAAAAATTCATAATTAGTCGCATGACTAGTTTTAATTCTTGTATAAATTCAATGTAATTTATGAATAAAAAAAACTTTCTTCTTGAGAAAAGCAAATTTTACTTTTTAACAGGGTTGTGAGAAATCTACTTCGTATCTTCTACTATAGTTTGTTCGGTAAGAGATTGCAGTTTGGCTCTGTATTTTCACATTAGCGTCAATACTGATTTCCATACAGTATCAAATGACATTGCAACGGTATTCTGGTCGAACAATTTCATTAATATGGTCGTTAGTCTGTATCGATGGCTTTAATACAATTTTTCCACGATTCGAACAATGCACGCGCCAATAGGAATTAGCGTTACATCAACGCGCTTTGCTTGTTTCGGAAATTGCTGTACTAGAATTTTACTTTTTACTTTTGTTGTTTCGTAATTATTACAACAGAACCAGGAATGTTGTTACAGAATAATTGCCTTATTATAATTTAAAACTAACCTTAAATAAACGCAGGAAAAAGTTCCAATTAGGAAGTACAAATTAATTGGAGATTTTCAAAATGATCGAATTCGAACGAAATGAAATATTAATAAGGTATAAATCATTACATTTATAAATATAGGTACGACATGGTTTTATTACCATCCTCACAGCCGTTTTCGAGAAATTGAATCTAAATTATGCAACATTATTTGCAAATAAATTAAATGTAATTTTAAATTGGTGAAAATGTTTTGTCGGCTGTGGGGATCGAACCGGGGTTCTTTGGATCCACAGGTCGACTTGATAACCACTGAGCCATTACCCCATATATATTTATATACTTTATTTATATTGCCTAAGTTACCTAAAAATTTGTATAATGCTGTGAATTATATGTCAAGTTAATATCAAAATTCCTTATGGGACGGCTAGCTCAGTGGTATGAAGTCGGCCTATGGATCCTGAGGTCACTGGTTCGATTCCCACAGGCGACAAATTTTCATAATTTGAAAAAGCTATCCCTGTGGCTCCTCCACCACTAACATGTTTGGGGGCCGTGATTTGACGACTGGTAACCGCACTTCACGCGCAAAATATATCACTTACCGAGATCTGCTTCTGCAGAGTGCCACACCCAGTAATGGGTAGAAGGCGTGATGATATATTTATTTTATTTATTTAATATCAAAATTAATCATTAATTCAAAATGTATGGCAGATTTTATCAAATTTAAATTTAATTTTTAGGGTAATGGCTCAGTGGTATCAAGTCGGTCTGTGGATCCTAAGAACCTTGGTTCAATCCCCACAGCCGACAAAACATTTTCACCAATATAAAATTACCCCTGTGGCTCCCCTACCACTAAACATCTTTGGAGGCCGTGATTTGAAGGCTGGTAACCGCACTTCACGCACATAAATATATCACTTACCGAGATCTGCTTCGGCAGAGTGCCACATCCAGTAATGGGTAAAAGGCGTGATGATATATTTATTTATTTATATTTTAATCACTTCACTTATATTTGATTTGTAAAAAGCTAAACATAATAACCAATAAAGTCACTAAATAAATCTACTTACTGATATTTTCAATCACATTTTTTGTTTTTAATGGGGTGGCTAGCACAGTGGTATGAAGTCGGCCTGTGGATCCTGAGAACCCTGGTTCGATTTCCACAGGTGACAAACAATTTTCATAATTTCAGAAACTACCCCTGTGGCTCCTCCACCACTAACATCTTTGGGTGCTGTGATTTGACGACTGGTAACCGCACTTCACGCGCAAAATATATCACTTACCGAGATTTGTTTCGGCAGAGTGCCACACCCAGTAATGGGTAGAAGGCGTGATGATATATTTATATATATTATATTTTTTGTTTTTTGACATTCTAAAAGTTCTGTGTGTCCAAAACGGTCCTGGTTACGATTGCCCGTTTTGATAGAATATACCGTAATGTTATGTACATATTTAGTATGTTGAAAAATGTACATAGGTTTTTTGTAAAAAATCTTTACTGAAGTAGTTCTTAAGATAATTGCTTCATGAAAAGTACACCAACATCTTGAATACTTTTTTCTCGCTGAGTGCTGGATTTACCATTGAGGTAGCAACGATAAGAACATTATAATGTCGACTCTTTAGCAGTGTGCGTTCCAGCAACTCATTAGGAGATTGCTTTTATTCCGTACAGCAAGCCAGAGCGACCGGCCGACGTGCTGTAATATATATACGAGCATAATCTTGAATTCGCATGGGATAATTTTACTCCGTGCCGCGAACCAGCCGTTCTCTTATGGATTTTAATTAAAATGTTATCATTACTCACAAGAAACTTGAAGGAAAATAAAGGATTTCTTTTACAAAGGACTAATCATGAGTTTAGTTCTAATATTTTCTACAATAATTCGTCTACATTTCACATTGGTACGTCGCTTTTATCCTGTGACATCGGATAATCATGGAATAAAACTATTGAAAATAAATAAAATAAATATATCATCACGCCTTCTACCCATTACTAGGTGTGGTACTCTGCCGTAGCAGATCTCGGTAAGTTATATATTTTGCGCGTGAAGTGCGGTTACCAGTCGGCAAATCACGGCCCCCAAAGAAGTTAGCGGTGGAGGGGCCACAGGGATAGTTTTTGAAGTTATGAAAATTGTTTGTCGTCTGTGGGAATCGAATCAGGGTTCTCAGGATCCACAGGCCGACTTCATACCACTGAGCTAGCCACCCCATAAAGCTAATGTAAATGGATAAACTTTTATTTACCTGGAAACATTATTTGAGCTTCAGGGCCATTTTGAATGAACGATATTTTAAAAATAAATAAGTATATCATCACGCCTTTTATCCAGTGGCGTACCTAGAACTTTTGCCGCCAAGGGCGGTTTCCAATTTGCCGCCCTTTCTAAGTCAATCAAATGGTGGTTTTTATAAATAAAAAAAATAAATATATCATCACGCCTTTTATCCATTATTAGGTGTGGCACTCTGTCGAAGCAGATCTCGGTAAGTGATATATTTATGTACGTGAAGTGCGGTTACCAGCCATCAAATCACGGCCCCTAAAGATGTTGTTGGTGGGGGAGCCACAGAGGTAATTTTAATTTGGTGAAAATTGTTTGTCGGCTGTGGAAATCGGACCGGAGTCCTCAGGATCCACAGGCCAACTCGATACCACTGAGCCATTACACTATTAAATTAATAAACATAAATAAATAATTGTAATTGAGACAAACTATAGGTGGGGAACTTATTTATCATTGGATGGCATATTTAAATTAGGCAGTAATAAAGGAATTTTTCGAGATAATATTTTCAACCCTACATTGACTTGACGATGAAGAAAAATATTCGAAATTATATAGTAATTCATAATTCGTAGAAATCGAATAGTAAACTTATGAAGTGGACAAGTTGTTTTTCACAACTAAAATTAAATATAAAAAATGCCGCCCCAAAATATGTACCTCCCGGTGCGGACCGCACCCACCGCCCTCCCTAGGTACGCCACTGGTATGGCATGATCGTTTATGATGTTGTTTCCAAAACAACCATTGTTAAACAATCTTTTTTTTGTAATTAAACTTAATTAAACGATAAAAAATGCAGTAACTGAAAATTGACATTTTCAGGCTTTGTAATTCCGTTCCATATTTATCAGCGTATTATTACAGAATTCCTTGATACATCTATAAATTTGTAGATTCATTAATCTATAAATAATGAACAAAATCGCATCAATATTTGTTGATAAGTAGAAAATATTTCATAAAGTCATAAGGTTCGTTGCGATTTTATTCCTCATTTATAGATTTATGATCTATAAAACTTATGGACAGAGAATCCAACTATTAATTGCAGCTCACGAATCATATAATAAATATTTAATGATTTTCAAGCCATTAAACATCAATAAAATTCCATAACAAAATAACAAATGACACCAGATATAAACATAAACAAAAAACTTGTAATATTTGAAGCTCGGCAACAACGAGCCGGACATCCCGACGAACTGTACATCGCATAATTCAATTGACAAACATTGTGTTTACATGCATGGCTTGCGCAGTTACGAATGCTGCTCTTTACATGCTGCGAGCATTCCAGCATTATTTATGCGCCTAACAATGGAAAAATTGCCGAGAAAACGTCATATTTATCTGAGTAGCACTGAATGCAAAGAAATATTGTTGCAGTGAACAAATGGCGCGTTGAAAGCAATTTAATTGTTCTTTTTCAACTCGGCGGCATTTTTTACTGTTGGTATTATTTATAGGGTTGGCACGAATGCGTGCACTGGTCTATGTTTAATTTTGAAATTATATTGTTGGCTGTCTGTCGTTGTGTGCTTGTTTTTTTCATGATAAATGTTTGAGTTTTACGGTTGACTTCATGGTAAATATATTGAATTTATTTACTAACGTACAAATAAATTTTATAATAATTATTTTAATCCGCATCAAAATGAATGACTACCATTTTTCATTCAATAAAAACATGGACATTATTTTATTCTTGCTAGCTGGAGATAAAATTTTAATTTTAATGTTCAAATAAATTTTGTGAATATTCCATTTATCGTGCAATAGGAAGGCATCACAAAATTTATTACTGATGCTGAAAACTACCGCAATATGTTATAGTGCCTTATTTTTTAAAACGCTGAAACTTGTCAAATAAGACTTATTATCGAGTTGGCCTGTGGATTTGTGTATCCGGATTCGATTCCCACAGCCGACAAATAACTTTCACCACATTAAAACTATCCCTGTGGCTCAAGATCTGCTCCGGCAGAGTGCCATACCCATTAATGGGTAGAATGCGTGATGATATATTTATTTATTTTATTTTTGTTATTCTAAACCAGTGGTTGGTCACGACCTCTCGAGGGGTCGCGAAAATATGCTATTTACAAATTTTAAAATATATATTTCCAAAGATTCATCCCGTTACAAACTTTTATTTAAATTTTAAGGATTAATGAAATTAAAAATATAATACGTACTTATTTATTTAGATGTTTATATTCACGTTTGTTTCTGTTTACGGTTAATTTAAAAAAATATGAAACTAGATATGAAATTGGGAATTTCACTATATAATTCCTCATATATTTTTACATAATTATGCATATTTTGATCCTCAATATATATATTTTTAATTGCCGGAGTGGTGATCACAAAAATTTCTGATAATGAAAATTTCAATCTTTTCGTTGAACCACTTTAAACTTGATTTTTTAAAAATATGATTCTATATAAATCAGACTACGAGAAATCGAATGCCGTTGAGTACATCTTCATATCTTTTTTAGTTCAGGAGTTACGACAATTTTTAACTAATTAAAAATCTCAACTTTGGAGGCCCATATCTCGAAAACTAAAAGAGATATTCAAATGCGGTTTGAACGAGTGTATTTCTCGTGCGCTAATTAACTTATACCGAAATTTTGAAAATATTGAAAATTTTTGAATTTTTTCAAAATTTTCTGTTGCCTATATTTCAAAAACTTGAACAGATAATGAAAATCTGTGAACACCAATAAATTCCTCTCGTAAAAATACATAGGTATGCAAAATTTCAGGCAAAAATTCGCACAGATAATGTTTTTATTACAAAAAACGAAAAATCACTGTTTTTTAATTATTTTTGAAGGGGTACCCCTTAAGATTTTTGCGAATTTTGGACATTTTTAGTTTTTTTGCTCTAAAAATTGTTTCCGTAGAGCAAAAATTCTGAAATATTACATATATATGTACTTTCACGCGAGTAATTCACTGATTTTTACAGATTTACATTATCTCTTCAACTTTTTGAAATATGGGCAAAAGAAAATTTTGAAAAAAACGTCAAATTTTCAAAAATTTTAAAATTTCGGTATAAGTTAATTGGAGCACGAGAAATACACTCGTTCAAACCGCATTTCAATATCTCTTTTAGTTTTCGAGATATGAACCTTCAAAGTTCAGATACTTAAAAAGTTACAAATCGCCGGATCTCGAAAACTAAAAAAGATACGAAGATGCGCTCAACGGCATTCAATTTCTCGTAGTCTAATTTATATAGAACCATATTTTAAAATATTTTGATTTTTAAAGTGGTACAACCAAAAAATTCGCATTTTCATTAACCGAATTCATCATTTCAACAAGTAAAATATTACTTTCCTGACTTATTATGTAATATACTATTACATAGTTATAATAAATGTTCAATTTAAATTTCGCAAATCATCCTTATTCTTATAATTAACAATTAACATAATTTTTAATAAAATTACAGTAAAATTATCAAGATTAAGTCCTTAGCCGGTTTCGTTACGGCCATCAAATAAGAGATCCTGCAGATGCAGCATTTTATTCTGTAGAAACAACAGATTCCTTGTTCTGGAAGAGGAAACAGGAAACGCGTAATTAGCAGCAGGAAAGCAATGTCGCAACATTGCAGTCACACAAGTGTACAGCAGGAGAGATCAACGAAAATCACGGAGTTATAAACATTGGGTGTTTGCTTTCATTGATGTTTATCTTTATACAGGACACTTACAAAATAGCAAGCTTACAGAAATATTTTGTAAAGATAGAGTTGCTATGATAGTATATCTATTCATAAACATATTCAAATTTTGAATTGAATTCTGTTAATTAGTCGAAAAATCTAACTAATCGCCTTCACTTCAAAATGGCGATCGTATCTCAATCTGAGTTCAACGTATATCCCAAGAAAAAAAATGATAGTGTCTGAGTGGTTCGAATTCTACTATAAGCTACTGTCATTGGAATTAAGTTCCTGTTGTGCAGAATATAGCAAAATAAATACACTGTTTAAAACATCTAGTAATGGGTAGAAGGCGTGATTGATATATTTATATTTATTTATATTTTCTATTTGTCCAGTAGTGTACGGTGGCGTGGGCAGCGTAACGGCATTCGAATTCGGAGGTCCCGAGTTCTAATCCCACTGAAGCTAAAATTATATTAACTACTACACTATGGCTCTGTGAGGTCGGACCCCGTACTGTAATTGGGTTTAAGTTCCTGTTGTACAGAGTAGTATAAATAAAATAAAAATAAAATAAATAAATAAATATATCATCACGCCTTCTACCCATTACTGGATGTGGCACTCTGCCGAAGCAGATATCGGTAAGTGGTATATTTTGCGCGTGAAGTGCGGTTACCAGTCGTCAAATCACAGCCTCCAAAGACGTTAGTGGTGGAGGAGCCACAGGGGTAGGTTTTGAAATTATGAAAGTTGTTTGTCGCCTGTGGGAATCGAACCAAGGTTCTCGGGATCCACAGGCCGAAATAAAATAATAAAAATATACTAATTTATCATCACGATTTACTATAACTAAATGTCACATTTTATTTTTAATCGTGCAATAATAGACTATAAAATATCATACGTTAACTTTAATTATTATAGTAAGAAGACATTAGCTGTCAATTTTGCATTGCAATTTAGGATCTAGCAGGAGTAGTTCCTGTGTGCAAGTACGAAAAGGATAATGAAAGTTTGGTAAGATTGACAGAGACAGAGGAACACGATCGCGATTCTCGACGCTTGTTTGTCGCGTATCGCGGAAACTTTTGACTTCTCAAACCGAGAATCAATTTACAGAAACTGGGAGTCAAAGTTTGATTTGGCGTAAGTGCACTTTGTTCCAATCTAATTTTTTACGGATACATTTGTACAAAGAAACTGCCAAGCATTTTAAAATTGATTTCTTCAAAAACTTCCTCGTATTTAGGACAACTTGATTTATTTTACTATTTCTCTACTTCCGCTAACAATGTCTATACTTGTAGAAGATTACAACGACCGTCAAATTGCGCCCCCCAAACATCATTCATTTGAGAAAGTAAGGGTGAGTGAATACTTGGACGATCTGGGAATAAATGGAAGAATATAATTACAGGTTTGTTGTGTGAACGAAAGATTCTGAGTGAAAAGCTGGTTTTACATTACTCTAAATATCGAACAAGATTTTGAACAATTTTAGGAACAAACTAAATTGTCTGGTATCATTTAGAAAATTATTGCATACGTTGTAATACATCGTTATAAAGAGAAAAGAAAAATACTCTTCAACCATGTAACAATCCAATAAGGCGTCCATTTAAAATGAGGAAGTTACAATTAATATCTTGGAAACCGCCATCTTCGATTTTATTCTGACATCGTTTTTATGGGGTGGCTAGCTCAGTGGTATGAAGTCGGTCTGTGGATCCTGAGAACCCTGGTTCGATTGCCACAGGTGACAAACAATTTTCATAATTTTAAAAACTACCCCTGTGGCTCCTCCACCACTAACATCTTTGGGGGCCGTGATTTGACGACTGGTAACCGCACTTCACGCGCAATATATATCACTTACCGAGATCTGCTTCGGCAGAGTGCCATACCTAGTAATGGGTAGAAGGCGTGATGATAGATATATATATATATATATCGTTTTTAAATTTCCCTCATCAAATCATGTAACTTTTTTATAAAACATTTTTTATATCATTTATAATTACGGAGTAATTCGACTTTTTTTTATTTGTGATTTTCAGTTTTTTTTTTAATAATTGTCAAACTGTTTGGAATTTTAAATTTTTCTCAACGGAATCTAAATAAACACTAAAAACTGCACATTGCCTATTTAACCGTCCGCGGAGCTCCTATAGTTTCTGAGATTCCAATAATGGCTTAATCAATTTGGGACATCTGTATATATACAGCGTGTTCAAGTTAGTTGTGCCACTATTGCTATCTCGAGAACTATAAGAGATACAAGGTTAGTTAAATTAGCAAAGATATACCATTTTCTAAGTGTATTACAAAATTATTAATTTTTTTTTCGACCAGTGATTGTCATAGTACGGGGTGCAACTTTCATATTTTAAGCATTGTTTTATTTGCTTTTTCGATTCAACTACAAGGTTCAGTACCCTCACATTATTATACGACAATACAATTATTTTGTGGGATGGCTAGCACAGTGGTATGAAGTCGGCCTGTGGATCCTGAGGTCCCTGGTTCGATTCCCACAGGCGACAAATTTTCATAATTTGAAAAAGCTATCCCTGTGGCTCCTCCACCACTAACATGTTTGGGGGCCGTGATTTGACGACTGGTAACCGCACTTCACGCGCAAAATATATCACTTACCGAGATCTGCTTCAGCAGAGTGCCACACCCAGTAATGGGTAGAAGGCGTGATGATATATTTATTTATTTATTTATTTACAATTATTTTGTGAATAAATAAATAAATAAGTTTTATTAGTCATTTACTTCTGTCATAGAACACTGATTCCTATGCGATTTTAATTAAATTAATGTAAATTTTTGTCAAAACTATTTTAATGTAGGGGTACTGCACTTTATAGTTGTTGAATTAAAAAAAAACTGATATGAACAAGCAAATAAAAAAAATAGATTCCCATTTAAAAAAAGAAAGTTGGATACCGTATTTTTAGAACCACTGGTAAACAAATAAATTGTTAATAGTTTTGTAAGAGACCTACAATATGTTATTTCTTTGTTAATTTAACCAACCTTGTAGCTTACATAGTTCTCGAGATAGCAACAGTTATAAGAAGATGGTGTACGTACACAAAAAGGGAAATATTATTTTAAAAATAAAAATCTGGTGAACTGTTAGATTACATCAAATAAAAAACAGCAAACGGATTTTAATCCTCTTATACAATGGTAATGAGCAAAAGTAATCCTGTATAAATTTATGATTTATAATGAATGCCAAAAGGTTTTATTTTTAATCCGGATCTTGTATAAAAGAAAAAAGACTTAGCAGCTTTCAGGTGGCAGGGGCTCGGGCTCAGAGCGAAATTGCATTTCAGCGTCAGCAGATTCTGGCAGAGAAATCTCAGACGGCGGGAAAATAAAAACAGCGTCCGGGGAGCAGATTTGCCGGCATTAGAGCTTCATTTACAAGCTAACACAGCGCGGAGAGCGACTGAATGCGCATTGAAAACAGTCTCAACAGCACTTCTTCAGCTAAACACCGCCACGGAGGGAATAAGACACTTCACTAAGACGCTACACTCAAACAGATGAAAGTCTACAAGCCTAATTGTTATATAAGTTAAGCTTTGTACCTTGGAGACTCAACTTTGATTCCTGTCTGCTACAGGATTACAAAACATCGACTTAAATGTTTATTTTTGTATTTTTAACTTCTACAAAAAGTAGGTATCTACACAATAATAACAACTCAAAATAATTATTTAAAACAACTTAAATAGTAAAAAAGGAACTTAATTAGTACCACAAACCCTTAAAATATAACATTTGTTGAATTAAACTGATTAAATTTGATATGGGGTGGCTAGCTCAGTGGTATGAAGTCGGCCTGTGAATCTTGAGAACCCTGGTTCGATTCCCACAGGCGACAAAACAATTTTCATAATTTCAATAAAAAACTACTCCTGTGGCTCCTCCACCACTAACATCTTTGGGGGCCGTGATTTGACGACTGGTAACCGCACTTCACGCGTAAAATATATCAGTTACCGAAATCTACTACGGCAGAGCGCCACACCCAGAATAAGTAAAAATAATACATATTTATTTATTTCATGCGCAACCGGGCCAAAATTCATGTATTTTTAGCTCTAAAAAGCGGGCTTAAACACTGCATTTTGACTCTAGGGCCATAAAAAAATAATTCCTATGGATACATAAATAAAATAACAAATTTGGTTTATGGTGAAAACTTGATAAAATATTAGTTTGACCTATGTACATATTTTAATCTTTTGAACATATAATTAAGTGTTATTTTGTTGTGCATAAAATATTGTATGTACCACGGGTGAAATTAGCGTTTCTGCCCCTCAGCACTTAGCGCCTCGTGCTAATAATCATCCTGCGGGCAAGAAACGTCTGTTTTCACTCTTGGTACAGTAAATAACTAGTATTAATATGTTATTATGTAAAATTAAAATAAAGTAATTGCTTTGGAGTCTATTTGGGTTCTGTTATATTTTAGTAATAATTATGTGTAAAATATAATACTAAATTGAATTTGAACCACTGATACAGAAAACAGAATATGAAAATGATGAATAATTGATAAAATCCAGCTGTTCGATACTGTACAGTACAAAGTGGCAGCTTTTGCGCCTCTACAAAAATTTAAATTAAAACCGGTCAGTGCACAGTTATTTAATTATCAATTTATTAAAATCTAATCCGATTGATGTCTTTCTAGTACACTGGGTTTCAATTTGGTGCCTGGTAATTACAGCCAATATGCGTTTGGTGATATATCGCTCGCGCTTATCCCATCGGAATCTACAAATCCACACAAAGTCATTGGGAAATGTTTTTGTTTTATACTATTTTTACTGCGAAATAAAATGCAGATTTGACAATATGTTACATTACCGATTTATTTCATCATTATGTATATAACTCGTAATAAAATCAGCCAGTGATATTTAAGAATTTTCCTTAGTTAGCACGTATAGATATCATATCAACACCCTTTTACCCATTACTGGGTGTGGCAGATCTCGGTAAGTGACCCTGAGAACCCTGGTTTGATTCCCACAGTCGAGAAACATTTTCACTAGATTAAAATTACTTGTGGCTTCCCATCCGCTAACATCTTTGGTGGTCGTGATTTGACGACTGGTACCCGTACGCGCATAAATATACTACTGAGATCTGCTTCGGCAGAGCAAAAAATATATAATCGACAATGAAGGAATTTATTAAATTTGAAGCGTGAATTTATATTGACAGTTAAGTATGCCATGAATTGGCATTTGTTATTTGAAAACAAATTGTTTATTTTTCCTCGTAAAGTTTGTTAAAATATGTCTGTTTGATGGCGTTATAATTCCTTAAAATGTGTATAAAAGTACAATTTGCGTTTTAATAGTCAAAATTTTGTGTTTCTTCAATTACTTTGCGCATTAGTGCGTAAAATCAAACTTTTTGTCGGTTTCCAAGGTAATGTAAACCTTATTTTGAATGATAGTACAAAAAATAATAATCGGGAAATTGGTACGCTGGTAAAATTGTCATTGGAGAAATTTTAAACAAAAAAATATAGGGTAATGTATTCGGGAGATCTACGTTCGGGAAATCTACGTTCAGGAAAATAATATTTTGGGAAATTATTTAGATGGAAAGTTGTTAATTGGGAAATAACCAACAAGAAAGTAGCATACAGGAAAATTATTATTCTGGCAAAACGGAAATTCTGGATAAAGGCATTCAGGGAAAATTATAAATAGGAAAATTCCTGAAAATGATTGGAAACACTGAATGATTTGGATTGGAGTATAAGCTACAGTAATTGGAATTAAGGTAGTACTAGCGTGAAAATGAAATTTGGCGCACGTAAACATTGGATAGTCATACGCATCCTGTAAAAATATGAAACACATTCACCGTCTGTGAAAAAATATATTCGCTTATAAAGTTGAGTTCTTATACACGGGGCTTATGGCGAGCATCACTCAGAATCGCACATATTTGGTTTGTGTACCTCTAAAATTTTGCAGTTTCATTTGAAAAACTAGTATGATGTTCTAGAACTATCCATGTATATTGTATCAGAAGGAGAAAGTTTTGTATCGTTTAGTAATGGATATATAGCCATGCAAAGCCTTGTTTTTAACGAAAAATTAAGAATCCCAATTTATAATGGCAACACCACACGGTGGTACGGTATTTGAAAATTCACTAGACCAACTACCTGTTAACAATTCATGATATTCCAATCATATGGGGTAATGGCACAGTGGTTATCGTGTCGGCCTGTGGATCCAAAGAACCCTAGTTCGATCCCCACAGCCGACAAAACATTTTCACCAATTTAAAACTACCCCTGTGGCTCCCCCACCACTAACATCTTTGGATTCCGTGATTTGACGACTGGTAACCGCACTTCACGCGAATAAATATACCACTTACCGAGATCTGCTTTGTCGGAGTGCCTCACCCAGTAATGGGTAAAAGGCGTGATGATATATATATTTTTTTATATTCCACTCATAATAGGTATAAAACACTTATTTTATTAAATTTTTAAATTTTTTTGAGCGTCAGTTTCGCCACTCGACAACCGATGCCGCCACCTTCACACTAGTACTACCTTAAGTTCCTGTTGTGCAGAGTAACAAATTTTAGAGAAATTGTTGGGCATCGCGTTCTTTCATTCGCTGTTATTTAATTTCTACGCTGTTAATATGTTTGTCAATGCGAGTACAGTACATAACATATATTTTGCTTTTCAAAGGTTCCAACGCTTAACAATTAAGACATCTAAATGAAATTTCAACGAGAATTCCGTTCACAGTGTCTACCGTAAATTAAATTCCATTGAGCATAGTTTCATGAATTGTGTGAATTATTCAAATTCAGCGCGGTTTTTCTATTCTGCCGCAGCGGCACATCCTTTGACTTGCACATCTCCGCGAGCCTGGCAAGGCGTTATTTATTATATTGTTTGCACAATTGGAATGTTAAATGGGTATTTTCATTAAGATTAGCATATTTATAATATTAATAAATTTCTTTATTCTGTTTAAAAAGGAACGCTGAATAGGCCCGTGTTAAACAAAGGAATAATTAAATTTCCCTCTTGCGATGGAATATTAAATTTAATTGTGTCCTAGAGCTAATGCTAATGGTACACTCCCTGCCGCAAATTACTCCAGACGCATTGTATTTTTAATGTTTTCTAATGACTTCTAGAATTTCATATTGAGGTTAAAATTAATTTTAACCTCAACTTCTTACAAAATTTAATTAGTTTCTCAAGCTTCCACGAAATAGTACGGAACACAATCTGTGTACGTATTTCTTTATTATTTTATTTATCTACGCCAATGGGTTTCAAACTTTTTGGAGGCACGACTCCATTGGAGACAAAAATAAGAAATACATTCTTTCACGACTCTTTTACTTTTCATGTGATCAAAATTACAATGGGGTAATGGCACAGTGGTAGCAAGTCGGCCTGTAGATCCAAAAAACCTTGGTTCGATTCCCACAGCCGACAAACCATTTTCACCAATTTAAAATTACCCCTGTGGCTCCTCCACCATTAACATCTTTGGGGGCTGTGATTTGACGACTGGTAACTGCAGTTTACGCGCATAAATATATCACTTATCGAGATCTGCTTCGGCAGAGTGCCACACCCAGTAATGGATAAAAAGGCGTGATGATATATTTATTTTATTTTTAAAATTGCAATTTATGAAAGGATGATTTAATAATGTACGTTTTAAACAAAGAACCACGATTTCAGAGTAAAGGAAAAATGTATCATAAGAATTCTAATATAATATCATAAAAATTTTACACGCCTTTTATCCATTTTTGGATGTGGCACTTTGCCGAAGCAGATCTTGGTAAGTGATATATTTTATGCGCGTGAAGTACGTTTACCAGTCGTCAAAATGATTAAAATTTGGAAAAAATACTTCTTCGAAGGTTATATTTTAAAAACTTAACACGATATGAAGATGCGCTCAATGGCATTGAATTCCCCGCGTCTAAATTGACTTATTTAGCAAAATATTAGCTCATTTGAAGCGATTTAAGTTTTTTGAAATTTTAATTATTTTTCCAAGGGGTACCCCTTAGGTTTTTTATGATTTTCAAACAATTTGCTCTAAAACACTTTCTCGTATGATAATTGTAACAAAAATTTCATACGTATGTATTTTGACCCGCTGAATCCAATGGTCTAATCCCCAAGTGCGTACACCTTCTAGTTTTTAAGATATTGTCCAAAAACTATTTTAGAAAAAAATATATTGAATATATTTGAAAAATGTAAAAATTGCTAAAAATTTGTTTATTTAAGCACGAGGAAATCAAGGCTGTTGAGCGCATCTTCGTATCTTGTCTAGTTTTTGAGATATAGCCTCAAGAAAGTACAAATTTGGAAACAAAATCAACTTTTCCAGAGTCTATATCTTAAAACCTACCCTATGAGAGTAGGTGGCTCAGTGGTATCGAGTCCATTCGTGGAATTGAGAACCAGGATTCGATTCCCACAGCCGAAAAATAATTTTCACCACATTAAAATTAGCCTCCCCATCCAACAACATTGAATGTCATGATTTTTTAAAAATGATTTTTGAAATTTATTTCCTGTTGTGTAGCATAGCTGGTTATATGAGTTATCTGTTTCAGTTGAATCGGTACTTTATAAATTTATTTGTTTTTAGATTCGTGAAACAAAATTTAAGTAAATACAGTACCTATATATTTTCCAGTAATATATTCATTGAAAAATAATATATAGTAATACATACATTACAGAGATTGGAAAATGGTGAATAAAATTTCACAAGTGGAATTGAATTTCCATGATTACTTCATAAATTGAAAAGCACGCTAAACAATGTTCACGCTTTATAATCCCGGCATAAAAACTCAATTTTTCAATAGTGCAGTTGTGTACATGAATACGGCACACGGCAAATGCAAACCACAGAACCACACAACCACCGCAGTCCCACAGGGCCCCAGTTCAGCCCTGATTTGTATGCAAACAGTTCAAATAAAATTACGCGAAACATCAACATACTATGCGATGAAAGCCATTGTACAATACATTAAAATTAGTATTTGAGTTATTATTGGTCGACAGGTGAACTCGTGGATACTGCTTTATGAATATTGTATTCGGATTGAATTTGAGTTGACTTTACCTGATTAGGTGGCGCTTTGTTGAGCATTCGATAGAATAATGTGATACTAACCTGCAACAAAAATCATATTATTAATTCATATATGTAGTTTCATGAGATTTTTATATGAATACAATCAGAAATAAACTATTTTCACCAAATAAAAAAAAATCCCTCTGTTCCCCCTTTCCTAAGATCTTTGAGGACCGTGATTTGACGGCTGGTAACAGCATTTCACGCGCATAAATAAATCATTTATCGAGATCTGCTACGAAAGATCAATGAGGAAATGGCATGATGATATATTTTTCACATTTCCGGGAGTAAATGACCTACTGTATTCTTCCTTTTCGAGGAATTAAATTTGAAGTTTATTCCCGCCGATATTAACTTGACAGGTTAACGAATATTACCGTAGCAACAAGTATATTATAAACCTCAAACTATTAATCTTTGTTCATGTTGCCTTACTTAAAAATTTGTATAATGCTGTAATTGTGAATTAAATGTCAAATCAATATCTACATTAATAATTAATACAAAATATATAGCTGAAAGTATAAAAATAGTAGATCTACCACAAGACTAAAGTGCATATAATCCCTCGGGTGATTATTTCCCTCGCCGTGGCTCATGAAATAAATTTCACCCTTCGGATTAAATTATGCACTTTAATCGTAAATAATATACTAAAATTTTAATTTAAAACAGAGCCAAATATCCCACAATTAGTGCCGGATTATAGTCCAAATTTTGGGTTTTGACCCAATTTATAAAGGTTAGTTACGAATTCAACCAACAGATTGTCAGAAGTGATAAAATATATTAAGCGGTCTTTCTGGTTTTTTTTTGGGTTCAAAAAGGAGATTTTAAATTATTTTTTATATATAAATCAAAACCATTTATTAAATAACAATTTTTTATAGACATTAATATATACTTTAAGGAATATACAAAAAAAAATTCTCCATAATTTCCTTTGATATTAGGCCCTACGCGCGTGCACAAAATAATCCAAAAGTATTATTTTATATTCATAAAGACCGATACCACGGGTTTGATTTTTGCCAGTTTTAAGAGCAGTTTATTTTCGGTGTTATCGCTATCTATAACATGTTAAACCGTATTCTTAAAACATCTAAGAACCCTGGTTCGATTCCCACAGACGACAAACAATTTTCATAATTTCAAAAAACTACCCCTGTGGCTCCTCCACCACCAACATCTTTGGGGGCCGTGATTTGACGACTGGTAACCGCACTTCGCGCGCAAAATATATCACTTACCGAGATCTGCTTCGGCTGAGTGCCACACCTAGTAATGGGTAGAAGGCGTGATGATATATTTATTTTTTTTTTATTTTTTTTATCTAAGAATAGAGCTTGCGGTCCTAGGCAATATGTGTAGTACAAATAAGATTAAAAATTACTCCTGTGGCTTCCCCATCACTAACGTCTTTTGGGGCCGTGATTTGACAGCTGGTAACCGCAACTCACGTGCATACATCTGCGCATCGAGATCTGCTATGCAGAGTGCCACACCCAGTAATTGGTAAAAGGCGTGATGATATATTTTATTATTTTATTTTTTCAATATCATGCCGAGCAAATTTTATTTTGTTTACAATGGAGCTATTATTGTGAAGCATATAACAAGATAGAACAAGATTTGCATAATCTCTCATGCATTTCGTATATTCAGTATAAAACAGCTGTGATTGGACCAAACCGATGATGTGTAAGCACCTTATTGGCTAATTCAATATAGCGTTGTATACTCTTATTAAACATATTAAAAATATGCCTACAATAATATTAAATTTTACATCATTTAAAATGTATATTTAAAATATGTATCCATAAAAATCCAAATACTGCAAACTAATTCTGTATCTGACCTTATATCTATCCGATGGTTTGCCCAATCCTTCCATGTTGGGCCCCAGAACAGCTCCAGCGCCGTACCTCTATGAATTCACTTTACACACATCACACACTAACACTTTACATTAAATTACACAAATATAACACTAAAAATCCGCGAATTCCACAATATTCCCTGCAGACAATACTAGCAAAACGCGACATTTTAACCAAATTCGTTCTTGACTAGCGTTGAAGGACGCTTGCGTAATTGAACAAGTTGTATCACAGATTTCAATACTAGGTACGCAGCGAGTTTATTCGATTCTGTGCATAAAGATGTGCTAGTGTTTTGAACTGAAAATAAACTTTATTATTAAAGAAATTAAATGTACTTTTCGACTATTTTCCTGTACATTGGTTAACTGATGAATGTATTTTCAAAGGGCGAGATTTGTGTGCATCATATTTAAATGTATTTTTGTTGCCAACTATGCTACCTTAAATTATTTATATATTGAAAAATACAAATTATTTTAATAATATATTTTTTCTATTTTGCATTTACAAAGCTATTAATTATAGCACCCAAAAAGATCATAAATAGGTCATTTAAATAAAATAAATAAATGAATATATCATCACGCCTTCTACCCATTACTGGGTGTGGCACTCTACCGAAGCAGAACTCGGTAAGTGATATATTTTGCGCATGAAGTGCGGTTACCAGTCGTCAAATCACGGCCCCCAAATATGTTAGTGGTGGAGGATTCACAGGGGTAGCTTTTTTGAAATTATTTAGGGTTGAAACAGATTAATTTCGACCCGGTTGTACATAAAATATTTATAAGTAGTAAAGACGCTTACAATCCTGAATTACCACGTGAAAATAATGATTATGTTTTTTATATTTTCTATCCAATTCATTTTGGCTTTATCTATTTAAAACAGGCGCAAACTAAAAAAATAATAATAACCCGGTCGCGTAAAGAAGAGAGCACGAGAGAGAGATCATCAAAGAGTAACAGTAAAACTGAGAAAAACGACCGATGGATCACCCATTCTTTTTTCCGCCCCTTCAAAATTATCCACATTTTTCTTTCATGCGTTTTTCATTTCTCTTTTGTTATTTCTGTCGTCTTTTTTCTATCGCAGTTCTTTTTCGCTGCTAGTCAAACATACGCGCAACATGACAAATATAAAGCGGAATCGAGGTGGCTGTGAGCGGGGTGAAGGGGGGAGCCTCGCAGGATGTGGGTGGGGACACGAAACGAACCTTTTTCACAGTTCAGCTCCCGAATATAATAGCTCGCGTTTTTGAACCCGCGTGTGTTATGAATCATGTACAATATGCTCGACGTTTTAATTCACTTGTAAACTTTATGGATTGCGTCGCCTACTGCGATGAGAATTATACTCGCACATGTTTTCATCTTTCAACGTCATCATACATAACTTTTTTTTTAATATTTCACAATACTTTCACAGCTAGAATAGAAATTATTGCTAGCTAAAATTAATTACTTTAGAAATAGTATATTACGTATCATGAACTGTGACAGTTTTTAGTTCAAGGATGTATTTCATTCGCGACCTACTTACTTACAGTTCGAGGTTCATAAATTATTTTTTATAACACTTGTACTATAAGTGACATATTAATGACAAAATTTAAACACAGGAAGTGCAACATTTATTGCGCAGCATGATTATATCAGGACTTTAATATTTACTTACTGTCCACCGTGATCAGAAAGTAAATATTACAGATCATTTATTTTGACAACAATTTGACAGCTGTTAATTTCGAAACCTATTTTTTTTTTCGTTCTATTTGTGCAGGTATTATAAAAAATAGCTTACTAACCTCGAACTGTAAGTGATTTTGTTAGGTCGCGAATGTTTAGGAAATCCCTTCAGGCCTCGATTTCCCAAACTACATTCTTGACCTAAAAACTGTCACTTACAGTTCATGGTACGTAATATACTACAGGGTGATCAAAAGGAATTGTTATAGTTGGCAATACAATTCCAGAGATATTTTTATTCCGCAGTTGGCACAACGTCAGATAAAGGCGGAAATGCTATTTGACATTTCTAATAAATACAAATAGGTTATGTCAGGAGTCTGACAGCTAATAGAATTTTGACTTTTTAAGTAATAAAAATACTTTAGAAATAAATGTAATAATAAATGTACTCAAATTTAAATTTTAAATGTCACTGTCAACAACAGGAAATGAATTTATGTATCATGCTTACCAATTTCAAGTAGTTTTTTTTATTGCCAACTGTAACAATTCCTTTTGATCACTCTGTATTTTACAATATCTGCTCAAATCGAAGGAAAAGAAAAATAGGTTTCAAAATTAACAGCTTTCAAATGGTGGTCAAAATAAACAGAACCTTCACCTATAATATTTACTTACTATCCAACGGTGGATAATAAGCATATATTATAGTCTTGATGTAACCATGGAAACCAACAGTGCAATATAAGTTCCACTTACTGTGTTTAAATTTTGTCATTAATGGGTAACTTACATATGTATTGTAAATATTATATTATGTACTATGAACTGTAAGTGACAGTTTTTAGATCAAGAATGTATTTCATTCGTGACCTAAAAAAATCACTTACAGTTTGAGGTTAGTAAGTTATTTTTTACAATACTTGCACAAATAGCAGGAAAAAAATTGGTTTCAAAATTAACAGCTGTCAAATTGTTGTCAAAATAAACAGAACCTTGATCTATAACAGTGGATTTCAAACTTTTCGGAGACATGACTGTTGGAAGCAAAAATCACAAATATATTTTTTCGCGACCCCCTTTATTTTTATTGCAGTTTGTAAAAGGCTGATTTAATCATGTACATTACAAACATTTTCATGCTAATGTAGAAACTCATGACAAAAAACATATTTCAATTTCATTAATATCTGTCGTAAATGATAGTACCACCTTAAGGATTAATTTAAAATAATATAACACTAGTTATGAAATTGAGGATTTCACCAGTCGATTCCACATAAATTTCTGCGTAGATATACATATTTGAATCCTCAAATGAAATTTTTTTAATCGTCGGAGTCATGAACGCAAAAAAATCGTCTAATGAAAATGCTATTTTTTTTGTTGAACTAGTTGAAAATCGAAAAATTTTAAAACATGGTTCTATATCAATCAAAGTACGAGAAATCGAATGCCGTTGAGCGCATCTTCATATGTTTTTTAGTTTTCGAGTTACAGCGATTTTTGACTTTTTATAAATCTCAACTTTGAAGGTCCATATCTCGAAAACTAAAAGAGATATTAAAATGCGGTTTGAACGAGTGTATTTCTCGTGCTTTATTTAACATATACTGAAATTTTGAAAATTTTGAATATTTTACTTTTTTTTTCAAAATTTTCTTTTGCCCATATTTCAAAAAGTTAAAGAAAAATTGAAAATCTGTAAAACCGAGTGAATTTCTCTCGTGAAAGTACATATGTATGTAAAATTTCAGAATGTTTGCTCCACGGATACAGTTTTTAGAGCAAAAAAACTGAAAATGGCCTAAATTCGTAAAATTCTTAAGGGGTACCCCTTCAAAAATAATTAAAAAACAGTGATTTTTCGTTTTTTTGTAATAAAAACTTTATCTGTGCGAATTTTTACCTGAAATTTTGCATACCTATGTAGTTTTACGAGAGAAATTCACTGGTTTTCACAGATTTTCATTATCTTTTCAAGTTTTTGAAATATGGATAAAAGAATTTTTTTTTTGAAAAATAGTAAAATTTTCAAAATTTTCAAAATTTCGGTATAAGTTAATTGGAGCACGAGAAATACACTCGTTCAAACCGCATTTCAATATCTCTTTTAGTTCTCGAGATATGGGCCTCCAAAGTTGATATTTTTAAAAAGTTAAAAAATCTCGGTAAGTGATATATTGAAGCAAGTTTATTGCGATTTCCAGCCGTCAAATCACGCCTCTCAAAGACGTTAGTAGAGAGGAAGCCACAGGGATAATTTTAATGTGCTGAAAATTGTTTTATTTATAATAACAATATATTTCAAAAAGATCAGTTTTCAGATACCAACTTTCAGTCCTCGTATCCACTTAAACAGAATTGATAGTTCATCTCAGGACTTACTTAGCCCGTCTCTAAACTTTCCATCTACACAATAGTATGACTATAGATATTTGCACCCACTTTTCCATCACAAGTCACCGTAGACAAATTCCCAGGTCTCATACTCTCATGCGCTATGTTCTATGAATCTGTAATAAGCCGAGAGCGATTCGCTAGGTCGCCACCGCGTCGAGCAGCGGTTCCACCAGGATTTACATACAAATAAGATGGTATTGC
Organism: Pterostichus madidus; assembly: GCA_911728475.2. Lineage (NCBI taxonomy): Eukaryota > Metazoa > Arthropoda > Insecta > Coleoptera > Carabidae > Pterostichus > Pterostichus madidus. The sequence continues at coordinate 1,125,297 of OU452304.1, forward strand.
GGTGGCCCGCACCGTGGCAGCACCAGCACTAGCGTCCCGACGCGGCCAACGATGCTGCTTTGTTTACGCAGCCACCGGCGACGCGTTTGTAAATCTTACTTGTTGGGGTGTTTCTCTCAGCGAAAATAGAGTAATTATTGTGTGGAAAACCCAGTTGAATTGTTTCATTTATTATTATTATATTGTGCTAAATGGAAACTGTTATGACTACAACTTATGTCCCAAAAGGTATGATTGTGTCTGAGTACTTCGGATTCTATTATAAACTACTGAATTGGGAATAATTTCCTGTTGAGTAGAGTAACAAATAAATAAGACAGTCAATTTTAGTGTAGAGAATAAAACCAAGAAAAAAATTTGAGTCTCAACTAGAGCTGGGGGATATAGTTAGTAGGGTCGTTGATTTCCACCGATGTTTGAATTTGTGAACGTTCGAACATTCGAACATTTTGAACTTCGTCAGAAAAACTTCGATGCTTCAAACTTTAGAATTTTTTGAAGCTTCGAATTTACGAATATTCGAATTTTTCAAAGCTTCTAATTCTCGAATTTTTTGCCACTGAATTAACGCCATCTATCATCTCCAAACACACTCACGCATAATTCGCGAAAAGTCGGCCACGAATTAAATAATAAACTAGGCGAAGTCTCCTGCAAAAACTCTGTAAGATTAGGCGTCTTAATTAAGCCATCTACTCTCTTACCGCCCATCTAAATGCTATGGACTTTTAGTAAGACGTCTTAAAATGACAATAAAAGGGATACAAAAACGTCTTCATTAAAACGTAATGGTTAAAAGGCGTGATGATATATTTATTTTACGTATGTGACAGTTTTTAGATCAAAAATTTCCTAAACATTCGCGACCTAAAAAATCATTTACAGTTCAAGGTTAGTAAGTTATTTTTTACAATACCTGTACAAACAGAAGGAAAGGAATAATAGGTTGTAAAGTTAACAACTGTCAAATTGTTGTCAAAATATTATAGACCTGATGTAACCATGGAAACCAACTGTGCAATAAAAGTTCCACTCACTGTGTTTAAAAGTTTAGCTAATAGCAATTTACATAAGAAAATATACTTTGTACATGGGCGCCATTTTCAGCAAGAGTGAAACGAGTGCTTTACTTTGTGCGAATGATGCAAATGACGTCTTCGTGCACGAGTTTTGTAGAATGCTTTTTTGTAACGACCAAAAATTATATATGGGATGGCTAGCACAGTGGTATGAAGTCGGCCTGTGGATCCTGAGGTCCCTGGTTCGATTCCCACAGGCGACAAATTTTCATAATTTGAAAAAAGCTATCCCTGTGGCTCCTCCACCACTAACATGTTTGGGGGCCGTGATTTGACGACTGGTAACCGCACTTCACGCGCAAAAAATATATCACTTACCGAGATCTGCTGTAGTAGAGTGCCACACCCAGTAATGGGTAGAAGGCGTGATGATATATTTATTTATTTATTTTTTTCAAAAATTATATAATCGACAATGAGGAAATTTATTAAATTTGAAGCGTGAATTTATATTGACAGTTAAGTACGCCATGAATTGACATTTATTATTTGAAAACAAATTGTTTAGTTTTTCTCGTAAAGCTTGTGAAAATATATCTATATGTTAGCGTTATACGTTAATATTTCTATTTCTTTTATAAATTTATGGGATGGCTAGCACAGTGATATGAAGTCGGCCTATGGATCCTAAGGTCCCTGGTTCGAATCCCACAGGCGACAAATTTTCATAATTTGAAAAAGCTATCCCTGTGGCTCCTCCACCACTAACATCTTTGGGAGCCGTGATTTGACGACTGGTAACCGTACTTCACGCGCAAAATATATCACTTACCGAGATCTGCTTCAGCAGAGTGCCACACCCAGTAATGGGTAGAAGGCGTGATGATATACTTATACTTATACTTTTATAAATTCCTTAAAATGTGTGTACTCGTACAATTAGCGTTTTAATAGTAAAAATTTAGAATAATAAAAAATGGGTGTTTTTTCCATTACTTTGCGCACTAGTATGCAAAATTAAACTTTCCATCGATTTCCAAGGTAAAGAAAATCTTATTTTGAATGATGCGAGTATAAAAAACTTTTGAGAATTAGGTTGTTCATGTTTATCAACACTGGTTTTTGTTTGACATCATTGCTCTTTTGTTTCATGGCTAGGTAGATGGACTTCGAATCCGGAGATCCCGAGTTCGAATCTCACTCAAGCTAGAGATTATAAGAATAACTACTCTGCGGCTCGGTGAGTCCGGACCCTGTACTGTAATTGGGATTCAATTCCTGTTGTACAGAGTAGCATAAATAAATAAATAACATAAAAATACGCCCTACAGTATGTGTGTGTCATATTATTTCTCACGCTAGTAGCAAGAAAACAACTTGGTAAACAGTGTGGATTGAATAGTTTTCTAATTATTAAATAGCAAACTTTCTAATATTCATGTAGAATTTAATCCAAGTTTGCTTGCACTCCACGAGTTTCTAATATCGCAGTAATAATTATTTCTGGAAAACAATTCCAACATTGTTGAAGTTTCCTGCAGAGGGGTGGTTATGATTGAGCTGATAAGTTTTTGGGGATGTTAGAAAGAAGGAAAAGAGAACTAAGGGTAGTAGATTTTCTGAGAAATGTGTACTTTTCTCAAACAAGCAAATGCACTGGAATCCGTATGCATATTTCATTGAGTTTTCAAGTTAAAGTGGCGCGTCAAACAGTACGGAAAAAGAGGGTGAACTACTCCAAATCCCTGCAAAATAACAATATTGTTGTAGCTGACAAGTGCTGTTTCGTTCACTAGGGTTTTGTTCGTTTTTTGTAAGTGTTAGGTAGAATAGCCCTCGGCAGTAACTCCCCTTGATATTAAGTAAAATAAAATACAAAAATAAATTTAAATTGACAGTTCTCATAACTATTTGATATTAACAAAATTTTAAGTGAAACCATGGTAATTATCATTTGAAAAATAAATGTAAATAAATATATCATCACGCCTTTTACTCATTACTGGGTGTGGTACTCCGCCAAATTAGATCTCGGTAAGTGATATATTTTTGCCCGTGAAGTGCAGTTACCAGTCGTAAAATCACGGCCCTCAAAGATGTTAGTGATGGGAGAGCCACAGGAGTAATTTTAATGCGGTGAAAATGTTTGTCGACTGTGGGAATCGAACAAGAGTTTTTCAGGATCCACAGGCCGACTCGATACCACTGAGTAACTTAAATACTTTATAAAAGCAATAGTGCTTTATTATTTCGAAACATACACTAGTGCGTTAATAAAGTACTTATCCCACTCAAAATGAATGCGATAAGTGTGATTTATCGCACGGTCATAGATAAATAAATAAAAATTATATTATAAGTTTCCTCATACCAAAATTTTAGTTGTTTAAGTTAATCTTTTAGACAATGACAGTAAAGAAAACCAAATATTTCTCCTAATTTTCATAACTCTAACTTTTTATACAATAATTAGTAAATAGTGAGTGCGTTTTTGTAAAAATGGACCTACGCATTTTTTATAGAATAAATAAAACATAAAATAAATATATCATCACGCCTTCTACCCATTACTGGGTGTGGCACTCTGCCGAAGCAGATCTCGGTAAGTGATATATTTATGCGCGTGAAGTGCGGTTACCAGCCATCAAATCATGGTCTCCAAAGATATTAGTGAAGGCGGAGCCACAGGCATAGTACTAATGTGGTGAAAATGTTTGTCACCAGTGGGAAACGAACCAGGGTTGTTAGGATCCACAGGCCGACACGATACCACTGTGCCACCTACTCCCTAAATAATCTGGTAGATTATCAATTGATGGTTTAACACAGTACATATTGCTTAAATTACTGTCACAAAAAGGGATGGCTAGCACAGTGGTATGAAGTCGGCCTATGGATCTTGAGGTCCCTGGTTCGATTCCCACAGGCGACAAATTTTCATAATTTGAAAAAGCTATCCCTGTGGCTCCTCCACCACTAACATGTTTGGGGGCCGTGATTTGACGACTGGTAACCGCACTTCACGCGCAAAATATATCACTTACCGAGATCTGCTTCGGCAGAGTGCCACACCCAGTAATGGGTAGAAAGCGTGATGATATATTTATATTTATTTACAAAAAGCGCTTCTTGCGGCCACTTTAGCCACATCCCAGACCTATTATAATAACCTAGACAACATCCTATCTCGATAAATCAGTACAATTTTATTAATTTTGTTTTAACTGTCTTGTATCTAAACCAAATGATTTCATCAAATAAATAAGTTAGATATTAATATCAAATCTTCATTTTAACATATATTAGACAAATGAATCTTGCCAACAAGCCAACGCCATTACGTCGCCTAGCAACCAGTTCCTAACAAGTAAAATACGCGTTGACAACAAGGCGACCAGCCACGAGATTGCCAAGTTATCGCCGAGAAGTTATCATACGTTCCTCGTGATTCAATTACAATGAAAGTTGCACGAATTGGTCGGTCAGTAAGTTGATAATGGAGCGCTGCTCAGCAACTTGGGTGTGCATTACTAATTATTTAGTGCCAGAGAACTTACTACAGACAAGTTACAGACGTAAGTTCGGAGGATTGAATAATGTAGAACTGTGTTACATACATACGGAAGTGTATGCTTTGAGTGGGTTTGTTTGCAAGCGTGCAAGCGACGAGTATTCTAATAAGTTCTAATACAACTGAAATTTATTGTGAAGTTATTAGAATATGTAAAATTATAGTCGACTGAAATGGACGACAAAATCAAATCACTCAAAAGAAAACACCCGTTGCCTAGGTTCCTTATACACTATTATATTATGATGGTCAAGTCGATTCGATGTAGTTCTTTCTATGAAATAGTCATGGGCGTCCACGGAGGGTGGCAAGGAAAGGCGCAATATAAATATGTATATACAGGCTCCCCCACCACTAACATCTTTGGGGGCCGTGATTTGACGGCTGGTAATTGCACTTCACGCGCATAAATATATCACTTACCGAGATCTGCCCCGGAAGAGCGCCACACCTAATAATGGGTAAAAAGGCGGGATGATATTTTTTTTTTTGTGGCTTCTTTGGCGGACCAACTACTTAGGTCATATGCCGCCATTCCGCCCTGATCTGCGTTTTAGGTATTATGGTCAACAGCAACGCGGGTTTTCTCTGGACGGTCACCCATCCAAGTACTACCCGCGCGCAACGTTACTTAACTCGCGTTATCGCTTAGATCAGTTCCAACGAGTGCAGCCATGGCCGTTGACAAAATGATATATTTATTTGTTTATTTATTTATTTGTTACTTTACATAACTAGAATTTAATTCCAATGACAGTATAGGAGACCTATAGCTTATAATAGAATCCAAACCACTCAGAAACAATCGTATTTTTGATATAAGTTGAAGTTAGCGAGACTTGAACGCATGACCACTTGTTAATTAAGAAACGCAAGTTTTACTTCGTTTTTAGCCACTAGGAAACGATGTTTGCCGAATATTTTGATTAGTAAAAAACTGATTTTCAATGAAATATATGTGCAATTGCAGATCCCAGGGGTAAAAACATATCACAAAATCTAATTTGTCACAATAAAAATATTTCATTTTGAAGTGAAACTAATACATCTTCCACCATCCATCTTCCAGTTCTTGTCAATTTCTTGCTGATGGAATTCCTCCGAGTCCAGTCCTGTTTGACCCGTTCTCTCTGACCTACGTTTCTCAATATATATCAGCCGGAACATCCTACGTTTTCCCGGCTTCTCCGGACTTCTTACCGGAGTTTTTTTGTCGGTACGTTGCAAAAACTAAACCATTTGTTGGGAATTTTCTCAATGCCTTCTGTCCTCGTCATCATATAATGAGGGCACTGAAATATTGCGATCCGGGTAAACTCAGTTGATTCCGGAGAGCAGACCAACCCTCATCTTACTGCGATATTCTGTCTGGAAGTAGCTAGACTTGAATTAATTTCGTACTTTTCCATCGGCAATTTTAACAAGATTTATGATTGTTAAAAAGTGGATTTAATTAGCAGGACGACAACATAATAAATATATCTAGACGATTTTGAAGAAATTGTCTTGAAATTAGTGAATTACTTTTAAATAATATAGAACAATGTGCAAGCAATCAACAAACAAACCTTAGCAACGCCGTAAAACATTGTTCTCGTGTAATGTCATTAGCATGCAGATTCATTAAGCGGATTAGCACTAATACTATTTTTCATTTAGTTTTTAACTCTCTTTTCAATGTATGAAACAAGTTTATTTTAACTTCAGATAAAAAAAGAGTTCATTAGCATCAAATTTAGTTCATATCTTTAATCTGTTTTAATTTGAAACAGAGTTATAGATAATATTAAAAACGGTGTTAGCGCTAATCCGTTTTGTGAATCTGCCTGTAAGATTTTATTAATTTTGACAATATTTTAGTGATAAAAAGGCTTGTTACCTTTTTCGGCAATTGTTATAAAAATTACTATTAATTCTTTTTTAAGCGTTTCTAAATGGTCATTGAAAACATCAACTTCACGATGACAAATGAGAGCGTAATTGATAACTTTTCGTGATAACCGTAAAAAACATATGTATAATTTGATTTTAATAGTAATTACATTAATATAATTAAATATTTAGACTGGTTTAGATATAGAATATAATTTTCAATAACTTTTATTTGAATTTGAATGTTAGTCTTAGTTTATCGTAAAAGTAAATGTATAATTTATAACCTATGATTTAATGTAGCATGCATGTACGGTTTGAAATTATCAAGCAATAATTTTCATTCTTACTAGAAACGTGAGCAAAGGAAATTAAATATTTATTTAAATTAATTTCAGGTAATCATATCACGCAGGCCTTGGCGGCACAGCCAACTACGATACTACAAGCATATTACAAATGTGTGAAATTACATCGAATGATAAGACGACTTATTTCTTTGTACTGTCAAGATTATGAAAATATTTTGACTTTAGTTCTTGATATACAAAAGCCTTTATTTCTTTGAAAATGTTAATAAAATATATATCACATACCACACAGAGAATTGCATTTTATTTTATTTCTTAAAGTGAACCATGCGCATAATTGGTTTGTAGTTAAAACAAAATATTGTTGTTAGTTATTATTTATTCATTTATTTATTCTACTTTGTACAATAGAAATTTTATCCCAATTACAGTACCGGGTCCGAAATTACCGAGCCGTAGTGTTGTGGTATGTCTTATATTTTAGCTTGATTGGAATTCGAACCCACACCATCGTGTTGCCACTTGAATATGACACTATTATTTCAACTTTTTTAATAGTAGAGGAACGCTATTTCAGAATTGTTTACTTTACCATGATACGTCATAGTTTTCTGGTCCTAGGACCAAAAATAGGACTTTTACTACAGTTGTCACGGTGACCAAAATAACTTTGTCAATTTGTTTAATTTTAATTTGAATAAATATGCGACATTTTCTAAACAACTACTTCAAAAAAATAATTTGTATCACTCGAACTAAAACAATTATTTACAAGTACAGAAAGTAAAATTTTATAGAACGAGTAGGCAATTCGAGTCCAATAAAGGCACTTTCAGTACGAGCAGCGTACAGTATTTTTGTACAATACCTGTACTGTAAGTTACTTACTAATGACAAAATTTGAAAACAGTAAATGGAACTTTTATTGCACAGTTCTTTCCATGGTTACATCAGGACTATAATATTTACTTACCATTCACCGTAGGCAGTAAGCAAATATTATAGATCAAGGTCCTCTTTATTTTGACAAATTGACAGTTGTTAATTTTGAAACCTATTTTTCTTTTCCTTCTATTTTTGCAGATAATTAAAAAAAAGCTTACTAACTTAGAACTGTAAGCGATTTTTTAAGTCGCGAATATTTAGGAAATCTCGACTCTTTGGGCCTCGATTTTCTAAACCACATACTTGACCTAAAAACTGTCACTCACAGTTCATAGTACGTTATATACTATAGCTAAATCATACTGTAATATAATTTTTAAAGTACTATTTTTTGTTAAATAACTATTTATGGTACTAGTACTATAAACGCTAAGTTTTTGGCTACTATAAAATTAATATTATAGTACGATTTTATGAAAATACTATTACGAGTCTCTTAATATTACCAGACTCCGCTACAATTATTATTAATATAACATAAAATATATTGCACATACATTCTAGCTAAAAATTGAATTGTAGTAAATTTAAAAGCATTACATTTATCAATAAATAATAATGAAAAATTAATTCATTTCTCAAAAAAGGTTGGCGGAATTTTTTCATGGAAAAACAGATGAAGCCCCTTGGAAATAGGGTAATTAAAGAGAGATACAAATAGAAACACACACATGTACAACATGTTTCACAGTCCCACAAATGCATAGGAATTATAAAACAATTTTGTAACAGATTAGGCTGTTAATTACAGTAAATAGCGTCCATCAAATTTGATTAAATTTGCAAAAGTTGCCAAGAGAAAATTACATTGGATGATCAACATGACGCGTGGAAATCGTATTAGTTGTCAACAGACATTTACGATTTGAAAAATTGTCGAATTTTCACATTAGCTGGAAATTCTCTAACGAAATTTAGTTGGCACATAAAAAAACACATTAGACATGTCAAATTTCGGTTGCATCTAGTATTTACGCTAGTCTGCACAACAGGAACTTAATCTCAATTACAGTACAGGAGTCGGACTCATCGTACAGCAGTGTAGCAATTTATATATTTTTATAAAAAACAAAATATAAATAAATATATCATCAACCTTTTTAACCATTAATCGTAGCTCAGTGGTTAAAAGCGAAGTAAAACTTAAATAAAATATAAATAAATATTCATTATAATAATCGTAGCAGAAAGAGTTTTAGAGCAAATTATTTGAAAACCATTAAAAACCTAAGGGGTACCCCTTAGAAAAATAAGTAAAAATATCAAAAAACTTAAATCACTTCAAATGACCTCAAATTTTGCTAATAAGTCAATTCGGACATGGGGAATTCAATGCGGTTGAGCGCAACTTCGTATCACGTTTAGTTTTCGAGATAGAGCCTCCGGAAGTGTTGAACTTTCCAAAAATTTCAATATCTCAGGTTTTCGACTTTCCAGAGGCCATATCTCAAAAACTAAACGAGATATGAAGATACGCTCAACGGCATTGAATTTCCCGTGCTTCAATTAACTTGTATACAAATTTTCAGCGATTTTTAAAAGTTTCAAAAATGTTAGCCATCTTATTTTTCCTAAGCAGTTTTTGGCCAATATCTTAAAAACTAGAAGGCGTACGTACTTGGGAATTTGACTATTGAATTCAGCGGGTCAAAATACATATGTATGCAAATTTTCATTACAATAATCGTACGAGAAAGCTTTAGAAGAAATTGTTTGAAAATCGTAAAAAAAGGGGAATGTACTATTTCGAGTCTCGTACCTTTATTATTCGACCCGAAAACTTATATTTTTTAGTCCTAATGAAACAAATACCTATTTTGCAACAGAATAATATACAGGGGATGTTCAATTTAAGTACATCTCCATTTGCTATCTCCAGAACTATAAGAGCTATAGAGTTAGTTAAATTAGCAAAGAAATACCATTTTGGAAGTTTATTACAAAACTATTAACAAAATTTATGACATGTGCCTTTTTGATTTCACTGTATTCAAAAGGGTTAATAGGTTAACTGGGTCGCAGGTTGGACACCTCTGCTGTAAAGTACTCTCTTTGGTCACATGATATTTGACGGGTGTAAACTGGGTAAAACGATACATCTTTATTTGAAATTTAGTAGAGTAAACCCTTAGATCAAATATGGGTCAAACAAGGGTTTAGGGTGGCAAAGGTATCCCCAGCACGAACCGTGCTCCTACCCTACTTGATATAAATTAAATTACTCGCATTTTGTTTCATCGACGGAGGGGGTGGTAGGGGTGCGACGTTGCCAAGTTGCACAATGGGGCTGAAAGGGTGCCGCCTCGCCGCCGGTAATGTTTTAATTCGACGCCTACTGCGACGAGAACGAACGATCCAAATAGGCTTTGTTTGCCACTTTATTTTTCGCTAATTTTTAAGCCGGTGACCATAACGTAATGTTTTTACTTTTATATTGTTCTTTACAAAGCGCTCAAGATATTTTGCTAATGGAAATAACCGCAAATATATTTTTGGGGGCAAAGTTTTGTTTCATGGTAGCCTTTGCTTTCATCACGTTCATTTTTATGAAAAGGAATTACGTGTGATATTATTTTAAATTTCATGACAAATAAATATATATATATTTTAACAGTTATAATTAACAAGCGCTAAAATTAGAGATGGTTTGGGCATGTGACACATATATCGAAAGAAAGATATACAGGGTGTTCAATTTAGTTGTGCCATTATTGCTATCTCGAGAACTATAAGAGCTACAAGATTGGTTAAATTAGCAAAGAAATACCATTTCTCTGTTTTGGTATTAGAATAACATATTCTCGCCCGCATATTGATGCTAGAATGGGCTTCATTCTTAAACGATTTTTAGTGACATATTGTTATCATAGATTGATATAACTACATTAAATACACAAAATATCTAGGTAACTGATAAAATAAAGAAACATAATTTATACAAACATTTAGGCAACGTACAAAATCAATTGCAAATCAATGTCACCAACTTAACTATTCTATCAAAAATTTCCCTTAAGGTGGTTCCATCATGACAGTCTCATACAAAAGTATAGGTAACCTAAAAAGTTTATAAAAATAATTATTACATTTTTGTATGGTATAGGTTCTTAACAGAATTAACATTTTGCTACAAATATCATATAATTAACAATAACATTGAATATATTAAATAAAACTATTTAACTAGTTTATGAAATTCAGTAACATAGCAAAATTTTTTGAAGTGAATGTTTCATATCAACCAATAGCAGTGGAAGATTTTACCCAGCAGAAGCTATGACAACAAGGCGAAAACTACAAGCAGCATGATATTACCAGTCGGTACGAAATGTAACTGTATCATCGATACATCCTGTTGACAGTTCATAAGAAAAATGAGAAAAATGCACCAAAGCAATTATTATCAACTGTAACAATAATAAATAAATAAATATAAAATGCTGTAATTTTTGTATTAAAATTAATATATTTTACTGATCGAAATAATAACTTTCATAGTTCTTGCTTTGTCATTCGTGCGACCATCTCTGTCTACGCCTGCGACCATCTCTGTTTACGCGTGCGACCATCTCTGTCTACCCGTGCAACGTTGCCAAGCATTTCTGACAGTTTCATTGATTATCATAGAATATCCAACTTTCATCGCCAATTTCTTTGAAACTAATCCGGTAAGGCATGGATTTTTTAATTCTCGTATCTTTATCTTTACATGATGTACTGTGTGTTAGTTTTTTGTTAAAAAATAACTACAATATATGAATTTATTACGCAGCAAGCTGCCTCGCGAGGTACAGTTCCTATAACGCCAATGTATTTTTGATCGACTTTAGCTTTACATTATTCAGATCAACAATGGTAAACTTTTTAAAAAAAATTGCATACTATTGTAGAAACACATGAAAAATAACATATTTACATTTCAATCAAATCCGGGTAATATGCTTCCATGGTAGTACCACCTTAATATTGATGGAAATTATGTAGAAAAGCAGATTAAAGTACAAGCTTTCATTTAAAAATAAAATTGCTAAGAAAATGTACTTGTTTTATTTTATTTCAAAACGGTACTTACTTTAAATACACGCCTCGTACTATTTGCAATTCTATTAAAAAACCATAAACAATTTTTTTTTCGTTCAGTAATTCTCAAAATACGGGATGCAACTTTCTTATTTTAAATGGGAACCTGTTTTATTTGTTGACTATAAAGTACAGTACCATGACATTACAAATTCTTTGACAAGAATGCATATTAATTTGATATTAATTTAATTCAAATCGCATAGGAATCAACGTGCTATGCAATCCGTTACAACACACGCAGAAGTGTGTTCCAAACACAATAAACCCTGCATATCAAAAGCCACCCTATTGCCAATCATGTCAGCTAAAATAAAATTACTAGCTACATATCGAATATTTCTTCTGCGTTATTAAATTTGCTATGCGTCTATTTATATTCCAGTCTCTCCGCTCATTCCCTGCATGCGTGAGTTCACGCATCGAAATATTTATCCGCGAATTCGCAGTTGGTTGGTACCCCTGGCGGGCTTAACCGCATCGCGCGCGGTGAATACAAACACCCCCCCAATGACGGCAGCGTTGAAGATCGCGGGAATTTGCTCGCGCTCGTGCTCATATATCGGCAATTTGTACCCGATGATTTTCTGACGATGTGATGTATGAAACTGTGTCGATAAATGGACGTATTTGAATGATTGAATATGGAATGTTGTTTTTAGGGATTAGGAGATGAATTTGAGCATGTAAGGGGATGACAGTACAATCGGATTTAGTTACGATGGAATGGGATTGTATTTTGCGTATAGATTGAAATTTAGTGCTGTACTAGGATGGATTTAGGATTTAGAATTTTGATATACGTAGATACACAATAAACTATATAGTGATCAAAAGTGTTTCAGCAATTAAAAAAACTACTTGAAGTTGGTAAGACAGGTACATAAATTTATTTATGTGGGAATCGAACCAGGATTCTCTTTAGGGCAAACATATAAATTTAGATTCATTCAATTTTTGCAAATTTTACATTCATATTAACTTTTTTCATTTTGATATATGGGATGGCTAGCACAGTGGTATGAAGTCGGCCTGTGGATCTTGAGGTCCCTGGTTCGATTCCCACAGGCGACAAATTTTCATAATTTGAAAAAAGCTATCCCTGTGGCTCCTCCACCACTAACATGTTTGGGGGCCGTGATTTGACGACTGGTAACCGCACTTCACGCGCAAAATATATCACTTACCGAGATCTGCTTTAGCAGAGTGCCACACCCAGTAATGGGTAGAAGGCGTGATGATATATTTTTTTTTTTTTAATTTATATGTTTGCCCTAAATATTCAATTCGCAACTTTGAACGGATTCTACATTTTATTATACGTTTAAAAAATTTACGTTTGACCTGAAGATGGCCATAACCTTGGCTGAAACGTTGTCAATGAATCTTCATTAAATAAACTACAACTTAAGCCTATGTCCATTATTACCAGAGCTGGGCAAGCTTCTTAAAAAAAGTAGCTAAGCTACAGCTACAGCTATTCTTTAAAAAAGTTGCTAAGCTACAGCTATAAGCTATATTTTGTAAAATATAGCTAAGCTATAGCTAAAAGCTTTCGTTAAAGTAGCTGTTAAATTTTAAAGCTACTTTTTTAAATTATTGTGAAATAATTAAATTTGCCATTGTCATATGATCAGTCTTTTGTTATAATGACTGTTAATTTACTATTATATACATAAATATACAAAATAGCAAATAACATCTGGCACCTACTGTGTATTTTTGCGTATTAGAGCCAGTTAGAACCGGCAACAAATAATTATTTTGTGTGGGTTTAGCTTGTACGCATGCGTACTTTATTGACCTTCTGCTTAAAAAGTAGCTTTAAGCTACAAAAAGTAGCTTTAAAAGTAGCTTCAGTTGTTATTTTTAAGCTAATAGAAAAAAAATAGCTAGCTACAAGCTACAGCTATATTTTTTCACAGTTAGCTAAGGTAAATGTAGCTAAGCCAGTAGCTAAGCTACAAAAGAAGCTAGCTACTGCCCAGCTCTGATTATTACCTTACCATATTACATTTGGCTTATTAAAAAATTCTACTAGAAATTATGTTTTAGTTTAGTGCGATTGCTTCTATATCTAATCTATATATCTATGCAGATTATAAATAAATTAAATCAGCATTTCGTATTCCATTTTGTATAAATTTAATAACAAAATAGTGAACGTGTGATAGTAAAGGCAGTGGTGCATGTCAAAGGGCGGATTAAGTTGAAATTGGAACAAGGTCCCATAAATGATTAAAGGAGAATGAAAACCTATGGGATTAGATCCCGGTCTTTGCAGTTTCGCGCATCGTTGGCCACCCTCCCTCACCGCTACACGCTAACGCTGTTCGCTTGTCAATAGTGGACCACTCCACGGTTATCCCTGATGGGACATGAATTTTCGTTTCTCCGATCCCAGAACTCTATTTTTTGCTGAGGAATATATTCCCATGTTGAACATTTTCATATTTTTAACTTTAAGACGTTCAGGTCATGGCTACTGCTGAGATTTTTTTATATGAAAACGAATTTATCTTGCTAAATTTAATATATAAATTTTCTTTGAGATATTCTACAGCTGTGGTAGAGGCTAACTTGCTGAAGATGTATAATGCTGGTTTTATGTCGGATGTATGATTAAAGAGGTTCAAATTGAAACTTATATTTCCCGGATGGAAAAGAACATCGGAATTTAATACCATACGAGAATACATAAACCTAGGCTATTAAATTATTGTTTGATATATTGAATAATAAACTTTGCGGACGAAGCGACCCAAGCAAATATTCTGAATGCGAAAAACACATTCACCACTTATGAAAGTAACCATAACAACATTATAAATTACTACGGAAAGTTGAAAATAACATGCACTGATATGTTGTTATAACTCACACTTCTAATATATCAGGTGAAGTTCCACTGATCGACAACAGATGGCGTTACGATGAAAGAAAATAATAAAATAAATGAAAAGAATTTGTATTATTATTTCCATTGAAGTTTTGGCAGATTTTTCATCACATTTGCACAAATAAATTTATAAATATATCATCACCCCTTTAACCCATTATTGGGTGTGGCACTCTTCCGAAGCAGATCTCGGTAAGTGATATATTTATGCGCGTGAAGTGCGGTTACCAGCCGTCAAATCACGGCCCCCACAGATGTTAGTGGTGGGGGAGCCACAGGGGTAATTTTAAATTGGTGAAAATGTTTTGTCGGCTGTGGGGATCGAACCAGGGTTCTTGGTATTTATTATTTTATTTTTAAAAATTAATAATTACTTAGTTAGTTTTAGTATTATTTAATAGTTTGACATTACGGTTATTACAGTAGGTATCACCACACCTAACCTCAAACGTCAAACTTCAACGCATACCTTCAAAAAAACATCAGCTGTCAAAATGTAACAACATTGCTCTTGTAAACTTTTTTGTAGAAATATTTTGTGGTCGTCTGAAAAATAGTGTACATAACTCGCTCGAAAGTGTGATAACTGTGCTTGTGTACCTATATCACTCGGCGCTGCGCGCCTCTTTTTTAATTTATACACTTGCACGTTATCTTACACTTTCGATGCTTGTTCTGCAATGTACTATTGTGCAAGAATGAAAAGGACACTTTCTGCTCGAGGAACACACAATATTTTTTTACAACCATTTAGAAACGCGTGAATAAGAATTTAAAAATGATTTTTGTCAGTTTTTCTGTTTCTGTTTGAAATATCTTATTACCGCTCGGCAAACGGCAAATGTCAAGTTTCTGCTTTCAACTGATGGTTGTAAAAGTCTACTTTCTGCTCGGCCGTAAGAAAATGTCATTACACATTTACTATTTTATTACATATGAAATATACAATATAATTACAATTAATTTGTATTTGCAGAAGCAAGAAAGTATAAACCTGGAATTTAAGTTTAATTTTCTTTAAAAATATTTAAAGTAAAATCATAAACAATATTGAAACAGTAGTGTTCTATGTAACAGCATACAAATCTCAATGCTCCTTTGCTGTAGTTTCAAATTTCGCCACTAGGTTTACATTTTTATTGAGACATTGCAATAAGCTACTGTAATTGGGATTAAATTCCTGTTGTGCAGAGTAACACTTAAAAAAATATCTGCTAATAATTGAATCTTGACTTTTAAAAGAACATGTTTAAGAATTTAGATAAAGTTTAAATTAGATTTAGTTGACAAGAGCCCATGGCATTAAAAGATAAATAATTCCAGCGCTATAAAACTCCCTCATCTAATAAATCACTCTACCAATAAAAACGTACTTTAAGTTCGCCTCCTCCGGAGTATTTTTAACAAGGAGTGCATTTGACCAGCGCAAGACTTCAAAGATCACATTTTCAGGAGAGGCAGGGAGAGTGAAAGAGGTGGTAGGAAGTGTTAGAGAGACAGAGAGGGTCGAGACGTGGTCGTGAGTGGTGGGTGTCGGACGTCATTAGCCCGGCCCGTAAATTCGACGTGCGCTGTAAACTCAAGTTAGCGCAGCGGTTATTTACGTCCCGCAGGAGAGGAGCTGTGACGTCACGCTCCTGCCACAGGTGAAGGATTTACGAGGACGATCACTCTAACGCCAACTATCACTGTTTTCTTACACCCAAAATCCCGATACGATACGGAAGAGAGGAGAATTCGTTCATTTTGTTTCTAACTGAAATCTGCAATTGCTGAGCTACTTACTAAATATTATCACAACAATACTGTAGATAGTTGTAGTCCAGTCCATGTAATTCGCGTTCGCGGACTTCTACTTATATCCAAATAATATGATTAGGTCTGAATAATTCTGATCCCATAGCGCGATTAAATGGAATGTATTTTCTCCGGTAAAGAAGTTATGATTTTGCCATATTTCTACAATGTTTGGCGAATGATAATGAATACTTAACCTAAAAAAATTACGGCCAATTTTATTTTTATGAACTCTTATTTATTTGAATGATGAAACCATTAATAGGATCGCGATGTATAAAATTCTATAATATGAGTATGTAAAATGGAGATAATTTTTAAATAGCGAAATTAGTACTATACTAGTGGTCTGTCTTCTCGATAAGTTCCGCGGATATTGAAGTAGGATTCACTTCTGTAAGACAATTAACACAATATAACAGAAATGCCGCTACGGCTTTTCGTATGATCCCAAAAAAAATTGGTTAATTAAAAACCGAATTTTTTAATTGAACCAGTTTAAAAATCGAAAAATTTTAAAATAGGTTCTATTTAATTCGGACTACGAGAAATCGAATGCTGTTGAGCGCATCTTCATATCTTTTTAATTACGGAGTAACAGCGATTTTTGCTTTTTTTTAAATCTCAATTTTGAAGGCCCATATCTCGAAAACTAAAAGAGATATTGAAATGCGGTTTGAACGAGTGTCTTTTTCGTGCTCCCATTAATTTATAATGAAATTTTAAAAATTTTGAAAATTTTACCATTTTTTTCAAAATTTTCTCTTGCACATATTTTAAAAACTTGAAAAGATAATGAAAATTTGTAAACAGCAATGGATTCCTCGCATAATAATACATAAGTATGTAAAATTTCAGATTATTTGCTCCAGAAATACAGGTTTTAGAGGAAAAAATCTAAAAATGACAAAAATTCTTAAAAATCTTAAGGGGTATCCCTTCAAAAATCTTCAAAAAACAGTGATTTTTCGTCTTTTTGTAATAATAACTTTATCTGTGCGAATTTTTGCGTGAAATTTTGCATACCTATGTACTTTTACGAGAGGAATTCAATGATGTTCACAGATTTTTATTATCTTTTCAATTTTTTGAAATATTGAGAAATGAACATTTTGAAAAAAATGTATATTTTTCAAAATTTTAAAAATTTCGGTATAAGTTAATTAGAATACGAGAAATATACGCGTTTAAACCGCATTGCAATATCTCTTTTAGTTTTTGAGATATGGGTCGTCAAAGTTGAAATTTAAATAAATACAAATTCGCTGTTTCTCGAATCTTACAATGATACGAAAATGCGCTCAACGGCATTCAATTTCTCGTAGTCTGAATTATATAGGACCATATTAAAAAAAAATCAATTATTAAACTGGTTCAACCAAAAAAATTTACATTTTCATAACCGAATTTTTTTCGATAATGACTCCGGCGATTAAAGAAATATATATTGAGAATCAGTATATGTATAATTTTGTAGAAATATATAGGGAATTAAATGGTGAAATCCCCAATTTTATATCTAGTTTCATATTATTTTAAATTAATCGTAAACAAAAAATAAAATGAATATAAAATTATATTTGAATCACAAGGCAACTATAGCTCAGTTGGTTAAAACATAGATTCCAGATTCGAATCCTGGCAATATCCCAATTTAGCTCTTTATAATTCAATTCAAATTAACATACTCTAATTTATTAATTCGATATTGATATAATAAATATATAAATATATCATCACGCCTTCTAGCCATTACTGGGTGTGGCACTCTGTCGAAGCAGATCTTGGTAAGTGATATATTTTGCGCGTGAAGTGCGGTTACCAGTCGTCAAATCACGGCCCCCAAAGATGTTAGTGGTGGAGGAGCCACAGGGGTAGCTTTTAAAATTATGAAAATTGTTTGTCGTCTGTTGGAATCAAACCAGGGTTCTCGGGATCCACAGGCCGACTTCATACCACTGAGTTAGCCACCCCATAAAACTATTATATCAACAACAGGATGACTAAATTAACTAATCGTTGAAGATGAAATTATTGCTGATTCCGTGTCTGCGTTGCACGTGGTTGTTCGTACAGCCGGGTTTGATTATCAGGAAAGTTAAGTGAGCGGCAGTGTGCGATAGTGGTGATTCGGTCAGTGATCGCTTGGAACGTTTATTCTTTCATTCTCTCGCTCGCCTCCAATCACTGTAAATCCGAGTCGTGAGCCACTAGCTCCGAACTTTATTGTAACGTTCTGTACTCTCTTTCAACTTTCTACCAAACTGAACTCTACCTACAATGTTTTCTACACATCTGAATCGAACATATGTTGGCAATTAATCAATATACACAATCAATCAATATTATGTATTTCACTTACTCTTTAAATAAAAACATTTATCGATATGTTTTACTTGGTTCGGTTCTTTTTATTAATTATCATATTGAATAATGATATACTTGAGTTCTTGTCTGCTCAATGTGATGTGTACAGATTAGATATACTGCAGTTTAAGGTTATGTATATATCACTGCATATTTCTTCTTCTTCCATAAGCGTAATTGCCTACAATATGAAATTCCGTGCTTGGCGCGAAATTTAAATCGCTCTCACTTATATTTTCTTTTCACAATAGGATGCGGGTACTCACGTGACACTGTGACGTTTTGTGACGTAAAAACAGCTGTTCGAGCTGCGCCACTTACAAAATGAACTATTTTTTTCGTGACGAGATTTGAAAAGAACTGTTCTTTTCAAATCTTGTTGGGCTGCGATCACTGCGCCATCTACAAAATGAACTATTTTTTTGTGGCGAGATTTGAAAAGAACGGTTCTTTTCAAATATTGTTGGGCTGCGATCACTGCGCTACCTACAAAATGAACACTTTTTTTGTGGCGAGATTTGAAAAGAACGGTTCTTTTCAAATCTCGTCCCAAAAAAAATAGTACATTTTTTTTAGGTGGCGCAGTGATCTTTGCCCGAACAGCTGTTTTTACGTCACAAAACGTCACAGTGTCACGTGAGTGCCCGCATCCTATTGCGTAAAGTACAAATTAATTTCGGCACTAGTGTTTCTTTACTTACAGAAACGCACTTAGTCTGCATTTGTCTACGTTTCATATGTAACCAAGGCAATAATAGTTACGTAATTATAAAGAAATCGCACAGTTGTAGGAAAAATAAATAAATATATCATCACGCCTTCTACCCATTACTGGGTGTGGCACTCTGCAGCAGCAGATCTCGGTTAGTGACATATTTTACGCGTAAAATGCGGTTACCAGCTGTGATATCACGACCTCCAAGGATGTTAGTGGCGAAGAACTCACAGGGGTAGTTTTAATGTGGTGAAAATTGATGACTCCTGTGGTACTCTAACATGGGTTCTTATTTTTAAAGGATCTACAGCACTTACTACAAATATTGTCTAAATAAAATCATTTGCTGTAAATTTTATGAAGCTGATATTTCTCAATGAAGCCTCCAGTGAACAATTATTTGTAAAATAAAGTGAAAAGTGATTTAGGTGACGTAAGAAGTAAACAATCTTGAAAGACCGTAACTGTCGCGAATATTTTACATTGAAATTCATAATTTCTTCTAGAAAGTGCATGTTTCGCTCGCGACGGTTTGCGCCATAAATTCTTAAGGGCATTTTAAGATACGACAATGCATGTATGCGCTCTAGCAAGTACAAATTTCTTCAATATTGCATGGGTCATAAATATGCAACGGAGCTACACGAAATCGACCTAAGTCACCCTTGACACCCCCTTACCCCTTCCACCTCATCCACCCCTTCCACAACCGTAAGACCAACGTCTTTGGATTAGTATTCGCCACCGGTGTA
This sequence comes from Pterostichus madidus, assembly GCA_911728475.2. Taxonomy (NCBI): domain Eukaryota; kingdom Metazoa; phylum Arthropoda; class Insecta; order Coleoptera; family Carabidae; genus Pterostichus; species Pterostichus madidus. The sequence goes on from OU452304.1 coordinate 1,145,625, forward strand.
ATAGCTGGATATTATGCTCCATTAAAATAGAGAAAGTAGCTTTTAAACTGTTACACGTTCTAATATTAAATTGTTTATTAGTATTTGATACTAAATTCAGCGCATAATTCACTCAGTTAATATTACTGTTAGTACTGTTTGATTTGTGACAAACTTTTCACGAAATATGCTACTGTTCTGAATGGTCGTATTAGAAGGAGAAATTAAAATTAATATTGGTCTAAATATAGTATCAGAATAGATTGATTTTAATGGGAAAAATAACGCAAGCAATCGTTTAACGTTGCGTGATCGTTAAATAAATATTCACTATAATGTGCCACATAAATTATATATGCGTCGTGCGTAATATTTGTTCGTGGTAGAAACAAGAAAATATGCGCCATCTTTAATGGGTTCAGAATGGGCTCTTGTACCATAATCGAAATAACAAGAACGAAGGATAAAAATATAAAATATAAATAAATAAATATAGTTGCATACGTAATTTGGCTAATCACGGTGCAGAAAAACTATTGTTGTCTCTTTCCCTTGCCCAAGCCTCACTTCAAGCAATGCTACAGTATAGTAATGCCATATCCCCTCTTTTCAACGTCCTTGATTTTTATGAATGATTTTAGGGTTCGTGCTATTACGTATGTATGTATGTATATTAGATTCTTTGTTTATGTCAGGCTGTCATTTTACTGTTAAAATTCATTAAAGCACTTGTATCATAATAGAATTCATTACAAGACAATTTTTAGTATTGTAATATTGATATTACGTTATGAATTTAGGTAAAATTTTTATCACTATCCTCTTGTACGTACCTGAATGTCACTAATGTCAAATTATACTGTTGTTTTCCAGTGAAAATGAGCATGGCTTTTCTTTTCTTCTCTGGCGAAGAAAAATGTACTCACCGACAGGCAGAGCTGGGCAAGCTACTTAAAAAAAGTAGCTAAGCTACAGCTATAAGCTATATTTTGTAAAATATAGTTAAGCTACAGCTAAAAGCTTTCGTTAAAGTAGCTGTTCAATTTTAAAGCTACTTTTTTAAATTATTGTGAAATAATTAAATTTGCCATTGTCATATGATCAGTCTTTTGTTATAATGACTGTTAATTTACTATTACGTACATAGATATCAAAAATATCAAATACCATCTGGCACCTACTGTGTATTTTTGCGTATTAGAGCCAGTTAGAACCGGCAACAAATTATTATTTTGTGTGAGTTTAGCTTGTACGCATGCGTACTTTATTGACCTTCTGCTTAAAAAGTAGCTTTAAGCCACAAAAAGTAGCTTTAAAAGTAGCTTCAGTTGTTATTTTTAAGCTAATAGAAAAAAGAGTAGCTAGCTACAAGCTACAGCTATATTTTTTCACAGTTAGCTAAGCTACAGCTACAGCTAAGGTAAATGTAGCTAAGCTACAAAAGTAGCTAGCTACTGCCTAGCTCTGCCGACAGGACAGTAAAAAATATTTAAAAAAAAAACAATTACTCTCCTTGAAAGACGAAACTAGTGATGATAAAAACAAAACGTTAAATCCAATCCCCTAAACATGCATACCAGAATTATTTCCAAATAACAATTAATTTAGCCTCCCTTTCAATTATTTATTTCATTTCATACTCACGATAACATTTGACAAAATTGTAACCATGTCAACCCGAAAAAAAGCAAAAACGTAAGTGGTGAAGTGAACACGTGTTTTTAATATCGTTTTCAATATCGCGGCGGCTTTGAGCAGCAAAGAGAGAGAGAGAGAGGGCGCTCATTAAAAACTACTTTGTGGCGGCAACATCCTTGTTCCTCCTCACCCCTCGAACAACCCTTACTCCTCTTGTAATTAAAGCAAGTTGCGAGTATAATAAATAGTGCTTGCGCGTGCGCGAAAAGATGCAGAACAAAGAGTTCTTTGAGATGCCCTCCCCGTCAGAAATGCGGTAAGTCTTGATATTAACATTCTTCTTTGTGTTCTTCTTCTTCTTCTACCGACCGAAACCGAAATATTCACTTTATACTACGTTCATCAGTCATTGCTTTTGCTTTTTATACAAACTTATTACTTTGATGGAAACTATAAGAAAATTTGTTCTTAACATTGCTGTCATAGTTTACCAACAATCAGAAAGTTAGATACGATTCGTAAAAACCGCAAATTTCAATAGATTACTTATTTTGTATGTTAGTATAAACTGGTATACAGGGTGTTTGCCGTAAGACAACTACTATGAAAATTAAGTTTGTTTTGATAGATACAGAAAATAAAATAAATATATCATCACGCCGTCAACCCGTTAATGAATGTGGTACTCTGTCGTAGCAGATCTCGGTAAGTGATATATACGCGTGAAGTTTGGTTACCAGCCATCAAATCACGGTCTCCAAAGATGTTAGTAACTGGAGAGCTACAGGGGTAGTTTTGATGTAGTGAAAATTGTGGGCTGTCTGAATAGAAATTAGGGTTGTTGATTTTACGAATTTTCGCATAATTCAAATTGTGAATCTGGATCCTAACGTGAACACAGCATGTTGATATTAATTATTTTCAGAATAAACTCATGTGCAGAGTTTTGTATTAATTCGTAAGTAATTATTATTATTTGCCAAATTAATTCAATTTAGACTTCAAATTTCGCTACACTGTCAAAAACGTTTTAATTAAGACGTTTTTGTATCCTTTTTATTGTCATTTTAAAACGTTTTACTAAAAGTCCATAGCATTTAGATGGGCGGTAAGAGAATAGATGGCTTAATTAAGACACCTAACCTTGCAAAGTTTTTGTAGGATACTTCGCCGAGTTTATTATTTAATTTGTGGCCGACTTTTCGCGAATTATGCAAGAGCGTGTTTGGAGATAACAGATGGCGTTAATTCAGTGATAAAAATTTCGAGAAGTCGAAGCTTTGAAAAATTCGAAAATTCATAAATTCGAAGCTTCAAAAAATTCGAAGCTTCGAAGTTTTTCTGACGAAGTTCAAAACATTTGAATGTTCGAACGTTCAGAAATTCAAACTTTGGTGGACATCAACGACCCTAATCAACAAACCATAGCAACGACGTAAAACATCGTTCTCGTGAATATCATGTTGTTTATAACACGTGCCCAAAAAGGTTACGTGCTCGTGCAGATTTCCGGAAATCTGCACTTGCATGTAACAAGTCTTTTTCGGCACTTGTTATAAAAATAACTATTTTATTTTATTTTTACTTATGATGCTATTAATTGTAATTTAGATTGCTGGTATTAAGGCACTTTCACTAATTGATAATTTCTGATTGTATAGCAGTCCACGGCAGCTCGCGAACTTTTAATTTCCTGGCAGCCTCCTGGTAAATAGGGAAATCTTTCATGCGAAAGTATCCCTCCCTCCATGGGTCCTCATGGAAATCCTTTGTCTGGCGGTTCCTTTTCAGCATTACAAACCATTAATGCAACAATGCTTGTAAACAATAGGTCAGGCGACACTGAATTAACAATGCGACTCGTTTCGCAGCAAAACACAGAACAAACTCAACGCGGGAATAACAGCGAGGGTACGTTGTGCGCAGGCCGCGGACGAGGACAAAACCCGACTGGCGAAACTTTCAACGCTGGGATTAGAATACGACTCATATGAAATTGGGGATAACTTTGTTAGTTGGTTATCACTGCCTTTGGATTTCAGCAATTTTATATTCAAATTAGTTTAAAGTTGCTGTACTTCATTCTGTACGAGACTGTCGAAAACTCAAACTATTACCGTATAATAATAGTATATTACATAATAAGTCAGGCAACTGATATTTTACTTGACGAAGCGGTTTATTGAAATACAAGGCCGCAGACCGTGTATTTGAATCCGCTAAGTCAAGAAAAAACACTTTCCTGACGTATTATATATACTATTATTTTTGAAATCGTTTAATTTAATCCATATTTAGTCACAAATAATTCAAAATGTTTAAATTTATTGATTACGTATCCAAGGTTACAACAAAAATAACAGTCAGGTAAAATCTTTACTAGCTAAGTCAAGTAAAAAACTTTCCTGTCGTATGGTGCATACTATTTTTTCTGAAACCGTTTAATTTAATCAATATATAATCATAAATAATTCAAAATGATTAAATTTCTTTACATGAATTATACTGACAGCAGACTACGTATCCAAAGTTACAATAGGTAGAATCTTTACCTGACTTTTTTGCGAAAATATCGAGTGGCCATAATTATTAAATAAATAAATAAATATACGAGATCATCACGCCTACTACCCATTACTGGGCGTTATAAATGTTTGTTTATGCTAATCTGTACAACAGAAACATAAACCCAATTACACCACAGGGCCCGTACTCATTGAGCCCTAGTGTGCTAATTAATATATATATTTAGCTTGAGTGAGATACGAACTCGGGATCTCTGAATTCGAATGCTGTAACACTATCTACACCATCGTACTATTGATGAAGTAAAATAAAATAAAAATATCATCACGCCTTCTACCCATTCCTGGGTGTGGCCCTCTACCATCTCGCTAAGTGATATATTTTGCGCGTGAAGTGCGTTACCAGCCGTCAAATCACAGCCCCCAAAGATGTTAGTGGTGAGGGAGCCACAAGGGTAATTTTTAAAATGGTGAAAATTATTTGTCGCCTGTGGAAATCGAACCAGAGTTCTCAGGATCCACAGGCCGACATGATACCACTGTGCTAGCTACCCCATATTGATAAAGTGAATATAATATTTGGCGAAAATTAGTTGGAGGATGAATGTTTTAAGGGTTCGTGCTACCCCTTTAATGAAATATCGCTAGTTGCACCCTATTTAGTTTAGTGGCTCTAGTCTTATTTATTTTTCTTCGGTTGGTTGTCGTGCGAATAGGTTTACAGAGTACAATGACATCCCTCAAAGTAACACTATCAGTAATCGGTTGTAATTAGTCGACGAGCGTTGAAAAGAAATCCCCAGCATCGATAGGAGGCCATGACAATAAACAAGCGCGCAACGAAACAAAACTTTATAAAACCAACGATTCATCATTCGCGTTCTAATTTATCTTACGAGGAGAATCCGCAGTGTGGCGCGATTTTGTGAAGAATTTACCGGGCGATGGGAAAAAAGGCGAACGAGCGCTCAGGACAAAATAAAAAGCGACGCTCTTTTGTTGCGTTGCGACAGACCCCACGGCTCACGCCAACGCCTCTAGCGGGGGAGAAGATACTAATGCACCGCGATACATAGCCGTGTTAATTGAAATAAGGCCGCGGGGGTAAAGGACGTGAGAGACGCGAAGGACGCTCGTCGCATCGAAACTTATTTATTACTCGTGGACGGAATCATAATTTTGGTATTGAATTTCTCTCGACTAATATTTTGGTTCACAAAATGAATACATTAATTTATTCCTATATAGCTTGTTCACAAAATATCTGTACTACCTAGTGGTATTATTTATTTATTTATGCTACTCTGTACAACAGGAATTTAATTCCAATTATAGTACAGGGTTCGGGCTCACTGAACCGTATATATTTTTTAGCTTGAGTGGGATTCAAAATCGGGATCTTCGGATGCAAATGTCGTAATAGTAACCATAACATAGTACTGCCAGACAACTATAATAGTTATTTGTGTATCTAGAGCAGAAAGTAATCTATTACCGCTCACGCATGGAGATTATTGATCAAGGCGCAGCAGATAAACTTCATTCCCTGTATGAAAACGATTACGTCACATTCGGTATCCATGTGATTCAAGATTTTGTACTTAAAACGTTTACAATAGGCGTATTCCATTTGCCATTTGGCTCAGATCTAACTTACATTTACTGAACCATATCACTTATTTATTTCGCTGGATTACTTCGCTGACTTCACTTCTAGTATCAGAATTACTGATTTTAATGTACTTTGAAGTAATTCACCGCAATAACTATATCAGTTTGCTTAATTCTATTCATTTAGTCATATTATCTAATTTATCTGAACTGATTTAAGTGAACCAAGCGGCAAATGGAATACAGCTATTGGTATTGGATTGACATTTTTAAAACATTTAAATGTCAGATTTAATTAGTTTATAAATGAAACCAAATACTGCATATGTTAAATAATAACCAAATATAAATTTACCTTATCCCACGAAATATATTACCTACCGTATTGAAATATGTAATTTTGTAAAATAAAACTACAAGAAATATACATTTTTATATGTATTATTATTATATATAAATAAATAATATATGAAAATACAAAATACAATGCACATTACCTCTTGTACTACAGTTAAATTAATAAAAGGTCCTCGATTCTCTAACTCCAGCGCAAAATAATCGTTAAGATGACAAACGCATTCCTGCATTTGATTACCCAAAATTTTATAAGCCATTTATTATTTCTCAGTCTTTATATATGTATCAAAAATGTTACCATCTTAGAAATGACAGGCGAGAAAATAACAAAATCATGGCCATAGGTCTCTATTTTTATTTTATAAACAAATGTGAACAAAGTAAATATAAATTTTCGTATTAGTAAGAAATGTCATACGTTTTCATTAAAATAATTAATGTGATAGAATGTGGAAAAACATGAAACGTGTGTCTTTACTTATTAAGACATTAATGCCATTCGCATAGGTACGAATAATATTAATAAAAAAGATAGATATATTTCACCTCGTCCACATATGACGTTATCGTTTTCATACAGGGAATAGAGTTTAGCTACAACAGTCAATTAAAATTTGTCAATTGTTTAAATCGCTTACAGGCAAATTCATAAAGCGGTTTAGCGCTAACACCATTTTTTATTTCGTTTTTAACGTTCTTTTCGATGGATCAAACAAATTTATTTTAATTTGAGTTGAAGAGAGTAATAATTAGCATCAAATTTAATTCATTTCTTGAATCTGTTTTAATTTGAAACAAAGTTATACATAATATTAAAAACGGTGTTAGCGCTAATCCGTTTTATGAATCTGCCTATTAATGATTAAGTTAATCTTACCCGCTCTACTATTCCTACGTCATAACAATTTTTTTATCTAAATAAAGATAACTATTATTATTAAAATGAATAAGATAATAGATTACAGATAACAAATAAAATAATAAATAAATATATTATCACGCCTTCTACCCATTACTAGGTGTGGCTCTCTGTCGAAGCAGATCTCGGTAAGTGATATATTTTGCGCGTGAAAGAGCCACAGGGGAAGTTTTAAAATGACAGTTAAATGCCACAAGTTTAGTAGATCAATAGTTCAACTAGAAAATAAAAAGTAGAAAAACACAAGTATCATGTACATCAACTCCCATTCAAGTACGTTTTATTTTGAACTAAAGAAAACCAAAAAACTCTCTAAGATACTAAAAAGACTAAAGTGACGCTCAAAGAACAATTAAGCAAAAAACACGTTGGATGTGATTTAAAAAGGCAACGCAATTAAGGTCTAAACAACACTAATATAAAAATAATGTCCCTGAAAGATATATGTGTAGTCCATACAACCAGCTTCAAGTCGTAACGAATGTACTTCGGGGTTATTTATTCCTTGAGAAAAAAACCGATTTGTACGTCCATTACTGCAGCAGTTCGGCAAATGACCGGGCTGGTGGCGCGGCGATCGCAGCGGCCCCGGGCGCAGCCGGCAATCAACGGCAGATTGCTTTAAGATTGAACCCGAGATGTGAAAACACGACGCGACGAAATATGTTTTCAATAATGCATCAAGTGTTCCTGGGTGAGCACCCCGCGATGGATTTTGTCTTTTGACGTTTGATGCATTGGAAAACGTTATTTTTAGTTGTAGCTACTAGTGTAGATGTAGAATACTGATTTTACTTTAATACCGAAGATATTGTTTACATGCAAATATATAAATAAATAATTTCTGAAATCAGAAAGAAAGTGCCTCATTTCCTGATCAATTTTAGTATGGAAAGTAGATTTTTACCAAAGGAGTCCAGTAAAGTAAGCATCCAAGGCAACAACAAAAATAACAGTCTGGTAAAATACAAAACAGTTTGGTAAAGATTTTACCTGTTATTTTTTTTTGTAACCTTGGATACGTTGAATTATTTATGATTAATTGTTAATTCAATTAAACGGTTTCAGGCTAGCTCAGTGGTATGAAGTCGACCTCTGGATCCTGAGAACCCTGGTTCGATTCCCACAGACGACAAACAATTTTCATAATTTCAAAAGCAACCCATGTGGCTCCTCCACCACTAACATCTTTAGGGGCCGTGATTTGACGACTGGTAACCACACTTCACGCGCAAAATATATCACTTACCGAGATCTGCTTCGGCAGAGTATATTACATAATAAATCAGGAAAGTGATGTTTTATTTGATGAAGCGGCTTCGTATTTTAATCCGCTGATTCAAGTGAAAACGTTTTCCTGACGTACTATGTACACTATTTTTTCTAAAATAAAATACATAAATATATCATCACGCCTTCTACCCATTACTGGGTGTGGCACTCTGCCGAAGCAGATCTCAATAAGTGATATATTTTGCGCGTGAAGTACGGTTACCAGTCATCAAATCACGGCCCCCAAAGATGTTAGTGGTGGAGGAGCCACAGGGGTAGCTTTTCAAATTATGAAAATTGTTTGTCTCCTGTGGGAATCGAACCATGGTTCTCAGGATCCTAATTTTCCTCTCTGTTTCAAAGTCAAGTTTTCTGCGCATGTCATAAAGAAAATATTTTTTTCAGTGTTCTACTACTTTTGAAGGGGCTTGATAATTGTAGGTACTAACAATTAAAGCATTCTACTTGTATATTAATGTTAGTTACTTTTAAAATATTATTTTCTGTACAACTCTCTCAAAAATCTATTTTCTCTCACACATAAAAAAACAAAACCTGGTTTAATATCTCAACCACACATTCCTGACATTATTGGCGCAGGTATGTGTCGCACGACAGAAAAATGCGCCAAGTTATTAACTTAGAGTCGCGAATACCGTCGACAAAGAAGCTGCCTGCTTGAAGTTTTGTCATTGGAAGCAAAAATATTCCCTGGAAAGATGGGCGGTAAAATTAGAGTATATCCATGGAAATACTTGTTTAGATTTTGAGACATAGTTTCAAAAAAATTAAATTGGTGAAAATGTTTAGCAGCTGTGGGGATCGAACCAGGGTACTTAGGATCCACACGCCGACTCATTACCACTGAGCCACTACCCTATGGAAATTAATATACATTATATCAATAAACATTGAAAGTTTTGTAAAACTTTGCACAAATTCCATTAGTGTAGTAATTATCCGCGCTCGTATCTTCAGAGCATTCGTCTATTTTTACGCAACTCCGGAAATGGAAAACGAAGAAAACGTCTCTTAAAATCGCTCCTTTGTGTACAGTCTACGTCACAGGGAATGATCGATGAGGTCGCCACAGAGGAAATGCAGGATAAGCACAGGTGACTAGATGCAGCATTGTTGCACATTCTTATTCAAGCGGAAATCTATCACTACATCATTTGCACTTTTATGATCGTCATTTGTTATTTATTTGTTACTCTGCACAACAGGAACTTAATCGTAATTACAGTAGCTTAGAGTGGAATCCGAATCACTCAAGCACAATCGTTTTTTTTTTTTTTGTGGCTTCTCTGGCGGACCAACTACTTTAGGTCATATGCCGCCATTACGCCCTGATCTGCGTTTTAGGTATTATGGTCAACAGCAACGCGAGTTTTCTCTGAACGGTCACCCATTCAAGTACTACCCGTTTTTATGGTTCTAAATTTTGACTATTAAAACGCTAACTGTACTTATATACACACATTTTAAGGAATTTATAAAAGAAATAGACACATTAGCTTATAACGCCATCAAACAGACATATTTTAATAAAAGTAAACAAGTAAAAATCTACGACTAAGATATAACTAAAAATAAATGTAACCCCTAAGTCTTAATCAACATAAAGATAAATATAAATACGTATTTCGAGAATTAAGTAGGTGGCACAGTGATTATCGTATCGGCCAGTGGATCCTGAGAACCCTGGTTCGATTCCCACTGCCGACCTACATTTTCACCACATTAATACTACTCCTGTGGCTCCCCCTCCACTAACATCTTTGGGGGCCGTGATTTGACGACTGGTAACCGCATTTCACGCGCAAAATATATCACTTACTGAGATCTGCTTCGGCAGAGTACCACACCCAGTAATGGGTAGAAGGCGTGATGATATATTTATTTATTTTATTTTTTAAGTTCTCATCATCAGTAGACGAAACAAGTGGTCAAGGTTGAATCTGGATTCAACCTTGACCATTAGCTTGGTTCACAAGTCGCTTAATCTTGGCTTTCCCCTTGTTTCGTCTACTGATGATGAAAACTTAGTTCTCGAAATACGTATTTAGATTTATCTTTATATTAATTAAGGCTTAGGGGTTAATTTTATTTTTAGTTATATTTTAACAAGCTCTACGAGAAAAAAAATAAACAATTTGTTTTCAAATAACAGATGTCAATTCATGACATACTAAACTGTCAATATAAATTCACGCTTTAAATTTAATAACCTTTCTCACTATCAGTTATATAATTTTTGTTTGTTATTTATTTATTTATTTTTATTTATTTTGTTACTCTGCACAACAGGAACTTAAACCCAGGGGACCTACAGCTTATAGTGGAATCCGAACCACTCAGATACAATCGTATTTTTTTGATATAAGTAGAAGTCAGTGAGATTTGCACGCACGGCCTCTTGCTTGCTAATTAAGAAACGCAAGTTTTACCTCGCTTTTATCCACTGAGCTACGATTGTCTGTAAATAAAATCTGTTATCAAAAACATTGTACAAAACTCGTGCACGAAGACGTCAATTGCACCATTTGCGCAAATTAAAGCATTCGCTTCGCTCGTGCTTTAAAATTGCGCTCATGTACAAAGTATGTCTTCGCGCACTTGTTATGTAAATAGCTATTACGTACTAGTATCGTAGATAACTATTATTTATATTAGTCTGCACAACAGGAACTTAATCCCAATTAGAGTAGCTTATAATGAAATCCGAACCACTTAGACACAATCACATTTCTTTTATATTACTTTTATTTAATAAAAGAATGGAAGCAACTTTTTCGCACGTTTGCATCCCACTAAAGAAGGTAAAGAAATTAACCATAATGACTTTAGAATCTAAATAATGTAACTCAATTCCAAGCACTTTTCACGGATGCAGAATCCATTCCCAAATCTTTTTAAACGTAAAAACGTTTCACTAACACAGTTTCACTTCTAAATCTGACTTCAGGGTTCTTGTTGGTTCGTTCCTCGTTTCTTTTTCCCTCGTCATTACACATAAATAAATCAACGCAATGTCGCCTTAAGGATGAAGAAAGCTCTGCTGTACGCACTTTGCGTTTGCCGTGTTTTGTTGTTTGTCTGCGTTTTAATTGACTACCTGTCTCTCTCTTGCCACCTCGTGGAGAAGAACACAAAGTAGAGGTCAGGCAACAAGAGGAAGAAATATAAATTGTGGATTAATTATCGTTACATTGAGAATTTTTATTTATTTATTTGCTACTTTGTACAAATAGAATTTTATATATATAATATATATATATATATATATATATATATATATATATATATATATCATCACGCCTTCTACCCATTACTGGGCGTGGCACTCTTCCGAAGCAGATCTCGGTAAATGATATAGTTTGCGCGTGAAGTGCGGTTACCAGTCGTCAAATCACGGCCCCCAAAGATGTTAGTGGTGGAGGAGCCACAGGGGTAGCTTTTGAAATTATGAAAATTGTTTGTCGCCTGTGGGACTCGAACCAGTGTTCTCAGGATCCACAGGCCGACTTCATACCACTATATATGGGTGATTCCGTTCTAACTGTGATATTCAATGTCTTGTATTGTTTGTTCTCACAAGTCATTAATTAATAATCAATTAATGACATTTTTGTGTTAATTGGATAATTTTAAGCATATTTCAACATTATTTTTATATAATATAACTTGCCACTTAGAGAAAACCTACAATATATCATTTAAATGTCAGTACCGTGTCATGTCCATTTCTAGAATTTACCTATAAATTGTTAATTTTTTTGAAACGTCTAATGAACTATCTTGAAAGTACGTTACCTGAGTAATATTTACAAACATTGAGTTGATGAAATAGTGCCAAGAGTTTGTGTCATTTTAGAACTCAATTTTACTTTATGTCAGTACCGTGGATAAATGAGTCAGTACCGTGGAACGCAAAATTTGGAATTTGTTTGTCGTTCTTGACGCTTTGAAGTTGTAGTAAAATCCTTTCAGATTTTTATTCTTCCAGTAAAATAGATTAAATAATATGCATAAAAAAATTTAAAAAGTTTAATTTCAAAATCTTAAAATTTTTAATCAAAAAAATCACAGAACGGAATCACCCATATATATATATATATATATATATATAATAAATTTTCATAAAAGTCTCTTGTAATTCCTCTTAATACATAGAGATTCTCCACGTGTACTAAAATAGCGAAAGATTACAAATAATAATTTGCAACCGTACCCTCATTGAATCTTCATATACGTCCGTAGCAATACACCAAATTACAATAAATCAGCTCGAAGCACATATATTCATTCATTGAAATTGAAATGGAGGATACAATGAATGAAATAATTGCATTATCTCGTCTGCTCGCTCTTTCGTAGCATAAGCCAGCGTCAGTGCCGCCGCGGCTCCGCGGTAGAATTATAGCAAAAACCAATAACATTAAACAGAAGAGGAGTGTGAAATATCTCAGTGGAAACCATTTGCAAGCTGCAGGTCTGAACCTGAACAATACCCCCTCAACCGTTTCCGTTTTTCTCTTTCCCTCGTTACTCATTTCCTGTATAGGAAGGGAATGGTATTAAATCCGTAATAGTTTTACCAGGCAATTATTAATATTGTGTGTGAAATTGGAAGCGAGCCTCTGGCTAGGGGGTATTGTTCCTCGAGCTATTGTGCCATCGGGAGGGGGTATCTTTACCCATTTTGAGGGGAGAACTAGAGCCGGAAGGAAACTTGTGCGAATGAATTAGCTCAGGATATATTACGAGGACAGGGTGAAAAGTCCCTGAAAAATAAAACAGATGGAGCCACAATCACACAGATATGTCATTCAGTTCTGTTTTGATACCCATCGAAAGCAAGCAGCCTTGAAGATTTTTGAAAACATGGAAAAAATTGAATTTCGCATCTTGATTAAACATTATTTCTTGCGTGGAAAAAACATTACGCAAACCAAAGCATCGCTTGTTAAACATTACGGGGACTCCTCACCATCGACTGGAACGATTCACAAGTGGTTTACTGATTTTCGTTGTGATAGTACGACCACAAAGGACGCCGAACGTTCTGGTCGTCCAATTGAGGTTATAACGCCAGAAATCGTCGATAAAATCCATGGTATGACATTGGACGATCGGCGCGTTACAGTGCACGAGTCGGCTGAGGCTATGAGCATCTCAACCGAACGGGTACGGAACATTTTGCATAAATTTTTGGATATGAGAAAGCTATCTGCCAGATGGGTGTCGCATTTGCTCTCTGTTGACAACAAGCGTGACCGTGTGACAAATTCAAAGGACTGTTTGGCGATGTTCAAGCGCAATAATAAGGATTTTTTTCTCCAAATTTGGCCTCCTGCGATTTTTATCTATTTCCAAACTTGAAGAAATGGCTTGGTGGAAAGAGATTTGGCTCCAACGATGAGGTCAACGCTGAGACAAACGCCTTTTTTGAAGGATTGCCAAAATCGTATTATTTGGAAGGGATCGAACAATTAGAAAAACGTTGGACGAAGTGTATCGAGCTACAAGGAGATTATGTTGAGAAATAAAATATGTTTTGACCAAATAAATCATTTCTTGTTTAATTTTTCAGGGACTTTTCACCCTGCCCTCGTATACGCCTATTATGTTTCTGTATCCAACATTCACTACAATATATCAATGTAGGAAATAAGTTTTCCTAAATGAAATCAACTAAATATATTATCACACCTTTTACCCATTACTCGGCGTGGCACTCTGCCGAAGCAGAACTAGGTGATATATGAAGTGCGATTACCAGGCGTAAAATCACGACCCCCCAAAGATGTTAGTAACAGGGGAGCCACAGGAGTAGTATTAATGTTGTGAAAATGTTTGTCGGCAGTGCGAATCGAACCAGGGTTCTCAAGATCCATAGGCTGACACAATACCACTGTGCTACCTACTCTATCCATCCATCTTTCTTGTTCATTGTAAAAGTAATCAAGCAGATTTTTAAATTATGAATGTATTTAGAGTAAAGTAATTAAAATTTTAAATACGAAAGTAAAGAAATAAATAATCTGAGATGTAAAATGATAATGGCTTGTTTGAATATGATTCTCTTGTAAAATCTTCGCGTTTTGGTTTGGTAAGTAAAGCAATATTCCGAAATGACACGAGCAGAAATTATGGCATGGCGGCTCTAGCTGGAAATTTAAATATGCCCAAACAAAGAGCGAAGAATAAATTACACTTGACAAGAACAGAAGATAAGGCACGGTACATTTGGATTTGAATACGAAATAGTATTTATTTACGTTCATACAGCGCATATTTTATTTCTTCGCGTCTCGCGTCTCGCGTCTCTCGTCTCGTGTCTCGTTTCTCGGCCTTCCAAGTCGGATTGCTTAAATTTAAATCTCACGCCTTTTTGCAACCGACTGGGTTTGCGTGCCATCGTGCCTAAAGAATCGCAATTTATTTCCGAGAAAATTTAAAAATGTGTTGTTTAGACTTTTCATATGATTCTTTCTTTTGCACACATTGTCCTTATATTTAAATCCTTTATTCTCATTTTAAATTAAAAACGGATCTCTCTTTGAGAGCTCTTGTTGTACGAGGGTATACCGTGTGTCTTACGAAACAGGCTTTCTTGCAAAAGTAATTTTATTTTTATTAAAAAATTAAAATATACTACTTCCGGTTTAGCCGAAAATAGAATTAACTATTTTTTATTAAACAAAAATTATAAATAAATAAATATATCATCACGCCTTCTACCCATTACTGGATGTGGCACTCTGCCGTAGCAGATAAATAAAACAGATAAGTAATACCGGAATTTAAACCCGAGATCTTTTAAAATTCGTCTAAACGGTCTACCGCAGTTCTACGAATTCTTCAGAATGAATTTACATTTTTTATTTACGCTTATGTGTAAAGTAAGATATAATATACCCAAATCAGTGAGTAAAGTTAGGTATTATGACACTAGTGCGGTAATGCACACTTAGTGCGTAAAGTAATTATTTTACACACAGGAGAAGATGATTTTCAAAAACATCATATTTTCGACTTTCCTGAGGTTATATCTCAGAAACTTAACAAGATATGAAAATGCACTTAATAGCATTTTTTTAGTTTTTGATTGACGACTGTGGAAATCGAACCCCGGTTACCAGCCGTCAAATAACGGCCCCCCAAAATTATTAGTGGAGATAATTTGAATGTGGTGAAAATGTTTGTCGGCTGTGGGAATCGAACCAGGGTTCTCAGGATCCACAGACCGACTCGATACCACTGAGCCACCTACCCTATAATAATATAAATGTAATTTATTGCTGAGGGTGATTTGAATCTACACGTACATGAAAATTTTCTCAATTTTCTTCACAGCCAGTATACAAACATAAACAAACCATTTTTAATAATATAAGAATTAGTTTATAAACACAATTATCTGTTGGTAGATATTAGAAATACTTTTTGAAAAAGCAATGACCGTTCGCCGGGATTTGAAGCCAGAACCTATCACTCGCATGGTGACTGCTGCAACCAATTGAGCTACAAACACTCGGCAAATACTCATGCTTTTTCGCTTCAACTAAAGATTGCACGTAAAAATATTCACCGAGTGTTTGTAGCTCAATTGGTTAGAGCAGTCACCATGCGAGTGAAAGGTTCTGGTTTTAAATCCCGGCGAACGCTCATTGCTTTTTCAAAAATTATTTCTAACCTTTTTAATATTAATCAAAAGAATCTATTAGCTAGCTACCGCAGTTTTGTAACTTAAAAAAACTATATTATTTGTGTATATTAAATGCAGTCTTATATCACAGTATGAAATTAATAAATATGTACATAATGTTAGAATCTATTTGCGTAAACGCTATCGCATCGATGCATCCAAGTCACCTTGGCTTTGCTGCGAACAAACAGCTGCGGGCAGCAATCAAACCAAGATCCAAAGTCAACAAGCGAGCGCGCCTCGCTTCTTCGCAGGAAAACACGGAGGAAAAAAGATACGTAGTAGGCGGTGAGCCGGCATTGCACTATTTGAATAAGCCAGGACGCCACGGCGCAGTGCCGTGTCTATCTTGCATGCAAGGTAAACATTAACCAACGCGGGAGAATTGAAAAATTGATTCGATTGTAGTTAAATCGAGTTGAAATCTCTTAAAAGTTGAGAATGAATCGCCGGTTGCCCAGCAGGAGCAACTTGTACCATGTAGAAATGTATTTTAGGATGTTGATTGTTAACTTCCTAAGATATGTTGTCATTCCAGAACTTCTTAAATTTAAAGAATGGTAAATGGAAAATGGAAGATGTATGAATGAAACTATTGCTTTGTATTACTCTTTAGCTTAGTGGAAAACATCGAGATAAAACTTGGGTCTGACGCAAGAGGTTGTATGCTGACTTAAATTTTTATAAAAAATACGATTCTATGTAAATAGTTTGAGTTCAGTTAAATAGAAAAAGATCCTCTAATAATCAGAGCTGGGCAGTAGCTAGCTACTTTTGTAGCTTAGCTACTAGCTTAGCTACATTTACCTTAGCTATAGCTGTAGCTTAGCTAAATGTGAAAAAATATAACTGTAGCTTGTAGCGAGCTATGTTTTTTTTTATTAGCTTAAAAATATTGTTATAACAACTGAAGCTACTTTTAAAGCTACTTTTTGTAGCTTAAAGCTACCACTGTTTATTAAGAAATACCTATTCATTTTTGTTTTGTATTTGAATTGTATCTTCTTTATTGTTTTCTATAACTGTAGGATAACAAGTTATTATATAGTGTAAAATCTATTAACATATTTTATTTTTAAGTTGTTGTTAACATATCCTTGTTTTGTATTAAATATTAGAAGAACTAAACATTGACTGTTTAGAAGTCTTCTGTTAATGTGACTTAATTTATTCCGATATAAATAAGAATTATAGCATAACAAATTAACAGTACATTTGTCCATTTGCGATTTTTTTATATTTATTAACAATCATTATAACAAAAGACAAAAGACACTAAAAAAAGTAGCTTTAAAATTTAACAGCTACTTTATCGAAAGCTTTTAGCTGTAGCTTAGCTATATTTTACAAAATGTAGCTTATAGCTGTAGCTCAGCTACTTTTTTAAAGAATAGCTGTAGCTGTAGCCTAGCTACTTTTTTTAAGTAACTTGCCCAGCTCTGCTAATAATGAATAATACCCAAACCGAGCAATCAACAACAAAACTAAATATGACAACATAATAGAATATTTAAAACCTATATTAAATTAAAAAACTAGTTCATAATTTTATTTTTCTTGTTACACATATTGTTTTGTTGAAAGTTTTGTTTTTCCAATGTTGGTAACGATCTAAATATCTTTTCCCGTCGGCTACTCTGTACACACTGCTATTATGACACATGTTTTCTGTAATGTGATCTTATGTGAAAGCGCTTTATACTTATTGACTGTTCTTTTTGAACTGTATTTTTTATATTTTTTGTATACTTTTGACCTATCAAATGCTATTTATAAGAGATAAAACCCATTTTCTGTCACCATGATATATATTTCTGATAAATGGTTTGCAACAATTTGTAGTTCGAAACTTTCGACAAATGTTTAATAAATAATTTCGGATATAAATATTTCCTTGTACTTGTTTGTGTATAATACATAATTTTTATAGATTTAAATGCATAAATAAATTATTTAGCGAATATTTTGTGAAAACAAACAAAAAATGGAGAAAATTTAAGTATATAACTGGTTTTAACTAACTATAACTTAAAAACTAAGACAGGTAATTAAATTCTGTTTGAATATTTGTATTTCTCATACTTTTCTGGATATATATGTACAATTTGAACTATTTTTAATGAAGCATATTTATATAAGAAATGTCTGTCTAAAATCTGGACAGACGTTTTGAGGAAATTATTATTTTTTCTTAAAAATTTCTGATATTATGGTTATAGTATCTTCTCAACACGAGGATTCCAAATTTTTAAACCGCACTTTGATAGCTCTTTTAGTTTTCGAGATATTGCAATTTAAATATAGGTCAAAAAATGGTCTATTTTGCCCAAAAACTTCAAAAATAAAATAGTTATGAAATTGTCGATTACACTATTGGATCCTACGCAAAAAATTACACTAGTATGTAAATTTTCAGAATTTTTTCTGTTCAAATAAAAGTTTAAGAACAAAAAAACTGAAAATGGTCTAAAATTGAAAAAACACCAAGGGGTACCCCTTAAGAAATTTCAAGAAAAATAATTGTGAAATAAACGAGTTTTTTCCTTTCAACACCTTTATCTTTGACACGGAGATCACGCAAAAATTATGTAAAGCGCCATCCGACGCTTAGTTCTTGAAATATCGAAGATTTAGAATATCAGCTTTTGTGCCACCCAACATACTTGCCACTGTAACTTGAAAACTATTAGAGATATTACAAATCTAACTTCACTGGAGAATTTACCGTCCTTTACTTGGTATATATGTTAATTTTCACTAACTTTAATTGCAGAATAAAAAATTTGTCAGAGATTTTCCAAAATAATCTTCATCACGAAAATTGCTTATTTTTAGGCACCCATAACTCTAAAACTAAAAGAGATAATTAAAATCTGTTTACACCACTGAATTCAGCGTAGTTTTGTTAGTAAATAAGTATAGTTTCATTATCCCAACCTAAAAAATAAAAGTTCCAAGGTTGTATACCTAAAAAGTTGCAAAAATGGTGAAAATTTCAGTTTTCATCACATTTACACTACAGTAACAGAAAATATACATATGCTATTAATTTTCTAACGTCACCATTGGTTTCAGGACATCTTAGTTAGTAAATACAGGTAATACTTATCGTTTATGGTGAGTGTATAATAGACAAGAATATTGTTAGAAGAATGAATCTGTGTCATTTGAAATAGTTTGAGTGTACAGATGAAAGATTAATGAAATTGAGGATGAGAGATTGTGTGGGAAATAAATGGTTGAATATGATTGAAGGCTTGTTGCGTAAACAAAAGACGAGACAAGCATGTAGAAAGAAATTATGAATTTTTGACTCATATTAATATATTAATATTTCAGTTATTGCGTTGTGTGGACTTTTCTATCATATACAAGTGCAGGTTATCGCTTTCATCTTTTCTAATCTTTGTAGATTCGTTGTTAGATTCGTTATTAGATTCGTTGTTAGGAGTAAGCGTGAGTAATTTGAGATGTTTTACGCATATGTTATGTACGTCGAAGAAAGAAGATGAATGATCAGAGGATAGGAGTGATTGGATAGATGTGATTGAAGGTTTGTTGTGTGATAAATGATTACGAGTGTATTAAATAAATGAGTTTATGCACAACTGGGTCGAAAAGCATGTGTTTTAGCCCTAAAAAGCGGGCTTAAAAAGAAATAATTTCTATGGATACATAGTAAAATGACAATTTTTGTTTAATGCGAATACTTGATTCTGCAAAATGTCAATTTGACATTTAACCTATGTACATATTATAATCTTTGAACATATAATTAAATATTATTTTGTTGTGCATAAAATATTGTATGTACCACGGGTGAAATTAGCGTTTCTGACCCTGAGGATGTTATTAGCCCTCGGCGTTTTACGCCTCATGCCACGGACCAGAAACGTCTGTTTTCATCCGTGGTACATAAATAACTATTATATGGAGTGATCTATGAATGTGGTTAAAATAAGGGTGGTATGTTTAGATGAGAATGTTTGACGAGGACTGATTATTTGATGAATGTAATGAGTGAATATTTTATGAATGATTTTAGGGTTCGTGCTACCCCGTATGATGAGATATAGCGTGACGGTATGTATGTATGACTCTATTAAATAAATTCTTGATATTCATTTTGATGGTACACATCCAGTAGTGTTATATATAAAATACTTCCTAAAATAACTTATTCCAGGCAAAAACTAAAATATTCATATAACAAATTCTCCCATTTCTCTGCTTGATCTTGTTTCCAAATCTCCGAGCAGGTATAAATAGCGCGCGTGGTTTCTCGTTGCAGTGTGGCCGCCACCAGAAGCAAAGCCCAACAGGGACATATCACGTTGGCACTAATGGTCAGTTGATGGGTCCGCGTGGTCCGCTAAACGCGCGTTTGTTTTCATTTGGAACCGCACAGGAAATGGTTAGAGTTGTTACGTTTCCGGTCGTCTTGAGATACGTCGCACTTGAGATAGAAATTCAGTAATCTTAGAAAGATCTTCGCAACATTAAACGTGCATTTAAAATGATGGATAAGTCGCATAGAAATCACAACACTAGTTTTATTAACTGTCGTAATAGTTATTTGTGTCACATGGGTAAAAACTGGACTTTTGAGGGTGCGAGCATATTTTGACAGGTTGAGTCTAAAAAGAGGCTTGTAAATTGCGAGTACTCGCAAAGCAGTTTGATACACAAGATTTTTTAAATGAAATTAAAATTGGTAAAAATATCTAACTTCCTACTTTCACATGTTGGACTCGCCCTGCTGCATTTTCTCTACGGCGTATTACACTATCAATATTATTTATTAAAGATATTTCAATTATCTGTATACCTATATTTAATTATTTTAATTATGGGTGGTTATCAGTGGTATCAAGTCGGCATGTGGATCTTAAGTACCCTGGTTCGATCCCCATAGACGACAAACACTTTCACCAAATTACAATTACCCCTGTAACTCCCCCACCACTAACATTTTTGGGGCCGTGATTTGACGGCTGGTAACTGCACTTCACGCGCACAAATATATCACTTACCGCGATCTGCTTCGGCATAGAGCCACACCTAGTAATGGGTAAAAGGCGTGATGATATATTTACATTCATTTTATTTTTTATATATTTTATTGGCTGCTTACAACAACTTCTAATTGGACTATACTTATATTTGAGTTCGCAATGCACAAATTAGATCTAAAAATTTCTAACCTTTAAACATTCACTGATACTGACAGTCTGTGATGCAAATGCTAACATTACAAAAGTCCGGTAAACAAATGGTTTCCGAATGTTTTTGCGATATATAAAACTGGCAATCTCGAACGGAGGTGCATAATATAATATGATACTACTGCACTTACCCCTTTATAGGATAGATGCTCCCTGATATCGAGTCGGCCTGTGGATTTGAGAACCCAGGTTCGATTTCAACAGCAGACAAACAATTTTCACTTTATTCCCCTGTTGGTCACCCTTCACTAACATCTTTGAGGGCCGTGATTTGACGACTGGTAACCGCACTTCAAGTGTAAAATATATCAGTTACCGAGATCTGCTACGGCAGAGTGCCACACCCAGTAATAGGTAGAAGGCGTGATGATATATGTACTTATTTTATATTCCTGCAATTGATTGAAAGTTGTGATATATATTTCTTATTTTCCTAGACACTAATTTAGTTCATGTTTGGTAACAATTCTGAAAACAGATGTCGCAGTTGTTGGGTAAATGTCAAGTACTGTATTTATATAATAATTCGCAGAAGTTCTTTGCGTGTTTGGTGGAAGTATTTGACAACCGTGTAAAAGGTAAACTACTTGGAAATGGCTGTGTTCAACTACTTACAGTCTCATTAATAATACAACTTGATTATTTCAAAATCAACTTCAATACCTTCTAATGTACATGACTACAATATTTATTTCCAGCGCTACTAACGAAAAGGGAAACCTGGAAAATATTTGAACTAAAATGTATTTCTATCTAGACTTGAAACAAAAAAGCAATGATGTCAAACATAAATAAATAAATATATCATCACGCCTTCTATCCATTACTGGATGTGTTTTTAAATAGCAAATGTCAATTCATGACATACTAAACTGTCATATAAATTCACGCTTCAAATTTAATAACTTTTCTCAGTATCGGTTATATAATTTTTGCTTATTACAAAAAGCATTGTACAAAACTCGTGCATGAAGACGTCATTTGCACCAATCGCGCACTTGTAAATAGCTATTCTAGTGACAAAAGGCCATTAATTACGTGCAAAAAATGTAATTAATTTTATGTTGTGCAGAGTAACAAGTAAATAAATAAATAAATATAGAATATTTCGGTTGGTTGATTATGATGATTTCAGCGATGAAGCTATCAAAACATCGCGTGATTATGCAGTATGGAAAATCGTTTGTTTAGGAAAGTTTGCCATGGAAATATTCTATCTTGGAGGCGATGTTAGGCGATTATCCACAGGCCATTATGTTAGGCAGAGGCAAGTTTTCCGTTCAAGCACGAAGTGGAAACTTCGTCCTTCGTCCTGAACCCTTCAACACGTGCCTCCTTGTGCCCTTAACGCACACTTTGTTGTTGTTGAGTTCCTAGGAAGGGTTTACAACGAAATATTCACAACATTGTTACACACACACACACATTCTTTCATTTTTTACATATTTCTCTAATATTGCTATGCCTTTAAATATATTCTTGTTTCGTATTTGTATTCAGTTCTGCATTCACTTTGAAGAGGCGACGGTAAAAACATTTTGTAAGTGTCTTAAGATCGATTTATGAATAGATTGTTAAGTAAATGTTAACTAAAAACTATATAAATTACACAGGCACACAAAAAAAAATTGTCGCGATCCAGAAAGGAGATCCCTCTATTCATGGGCATCCACAGGAGGGGGCAAGGAAGTGCGCGCCCCCTCCCGGGTTTTAACTAGGGTGGTGACCACGACTCTAGAACATAGGACTTTAACATGTAAAATTATAATTTTGTAATTTCCTGCTTCCCTAAATATTTTAAGCAAAAAAGCTTGTAATAAAAGTTTTAGGGCATAAAATTCTGCATTTGAACCAATAAACTAAATTAATTTTACATACTTTGTAACGACACAAATTAGCTTTGAAAATGACGAAAATTGCCTCAAAACTATCGGCAGGCATGAAATTGAAACAAAATTAAACAAATGTTTGATTTTTTATCTGTCAAAATAAATGAAATAATAAAGAATTTATTTTGACAGTTTTGACAGATTTAACGTCAAACATTTGTTTAATTTTGTTTCATTTTCATAGCTATCGATAGTTTTGAGACAATTTTAGTCATTTTCAGATCTAATTTGTGCCGTTACAAAGCATGCAAAATTAATTTCGTATTTTATGCCCTAAAACTTTTATTTGAAGCTTTTTCCTTGTAAATAATTACGAACAGGAAATTAAAACAATATTATTTTACATGTTAAAGTCCTATGTTCGAGAGTCGAAGTCACCATCCTGTATATGTATATATAATAAAAATTAAATTATAAGTTTAAAGATAATAAATTTAAGCTGAAACTGAATTTTCAGCAGTATGTTCCCTATCGTAATCTAAGCTTATTAAGTGTACACAGACACAAAATATTAGAAAATAAAAGCTGTAAAACTGCTAAATCGGAATTTATTTCAGAAATGATGTCAATTTATGGAAGATTTATTAGAAAATTTGTCCTTCCTCTTCAATTAAAACCCAGACGACAAAGACTAGTAATTTATTTGACAAATTTAAATACTTTTTTATCTATTTGTTATAAGTATTTGTATTTATGTTATGTAAAAAAATATTTTAAAAATTTATGTATATCTGAGCTCCCCCCTCCCCCTTTCTGGAAAAATGTCTGTGGACACCCATACCTCTATTCCTAAGTATTTTGAGGCGCTGAAACCGAATATGACCTCCAAAATTTGTGAAACATCCCCATTTTTTCCTAAGCAACCCCTTATAGGAGGTAGGAGCGAGTGGCATTTAATTTCTGATTAAAACTCGAGATATATATATATATATATATATATATATATATATATATATATATATATATATATATATATATATATATATATATATATATATATGTTTTTTTGGGGTGTTGAGAACGAATGTGGCTATGAAAAACAATTTTTACCCCCGGGACACTCCATACCACCCCTTTACATAAATTGCTTAGTATAGCAACAGATAAAACCCCAAACAACAATGGTTGCTACGAAGATTTCAATTAAAATATCATGTTAACAATTCCTATACTTATCAATCTTTGTTACAAGATACGTCCAATAATGTTCTTTACGTTTAGAGTAGCAGACTGAAATTGAACCCGGCTCTTTTAAGTAGTAAAACACAGGCTGAAAGCACACAGTTGTTTAAAGTTTAAAGCAAGTTGAAAGGAGGCTATTCCATTTCTGTAATTGTTCCAAAACAAAAGCACCCTTTTTATAATAACATCTCAAACATCAAACATGATGTCTCCTCATTCATCATCCCTCATCTCTCGTCTCTTATCCTGCAGCATCCACGTATGAATGTGCGTCTTTATTGTCGGATTGGCCGGGATCGAAGCGTGCTAGAGGCGTGCGCAACTCTGTTTTAAAATGGATGGATTCACGCTTCGTCGGGTGCGAATAAAGGCAATTTCCTGACATGCTCGCGTCACTAGGATTTCTATAAAAACATCGGTACGAGACATGTAATGTTTTTATTGAAAATAAAGCGCTCGAAAATTGAAAGACAGGAACTTTGCCACGAGAGGGAGCAAAGAGCGATCGTGGTGCCCTCGCATCGCATCCGATGTAAACTTAATGTGTTTTATTAAATTTCTAACGCGATCGCGAGGGTGTGGCCGCATAACGGAATGTTTTTACGAGCGGATATACTCCTACACAGCTTAATATAAATATAGAACAAAACTCTTCAACAATAGTTTGTTGTTTGTTATATAACTAGTGATGATGACTTTGTAAATTGATGTACGACGGCGAAGTAGTAGAAAAAAGATGCTTTTAATATATGTTGTACATGATATTTAAGGCATATTGATATTAGATTGATTTTTCAGAGATTATTTTTTGACGTTTCTCAAAACCAATGAAATGCTTCATTGTATGTAACGTATCTGCGTCTTAACCAATCCTGTCATTATTATACTGAGAATAAAGCTCTTGTAATTATTCCCGGGAATAATCTCTGTAGGTACTTTTTTGTCTGTGACAAATCATAGGTAGTTGTCAAATAATTATTTAAAACTGTCAACGCGTCAAGTAAAATGTGTTAAAAAAATCGATTTAGTTCCATTTCAGATACAGAAATACACCAACAAATTTTGGATACAACTTCCAAGAATACATTAATAAGTAATCAATCCATATGAACCCAGTTCAAAATCTTTCAACACAATCTCACCCTCAATTTCACTAATCTTTCATTCGACATATATTCCACATATCTAAACTATTTCAATTAACAGAAACTAACTTTTCTTCTAACAAATACTTTAAAATATCGCTCACAGTGTCAGTATCAAATCTGTCCTCTATAGATAATTTAAAACAATGCTATAGAGAAAATATTCCACTTATTCGAGGTCTCGTAACATTCCACTCGTGTGTAATTTCATCGTGCTTCGCTTTCATTGAAAGTCGAGAAGGTATTCAACCTGTATGTAGGAAGTTACTGTGGTTACTAACAATTTCAGCAGCGCGGTATGTATGTAAATGTCGCGTGGTTACAGAGAGTTTGGTCAGGTAACTTTTAATTTTACGTGGGAGGCAACCAGGTTATTTTGCGCAATGAAATTTTATTTGATGGTTATAGCGTCGAATCCATTTATCACATTTTTGTTACAAATGTTACATGTTTCATATGATAACATAGTAGATCAACAACACAAGAAGTAAAGTTGATCCCGAGTTCGAATCCCAATCAAGCTAGAAATATATAAAGTACTATACTGCGGCTCGGTGAGTCTGGACCCTGTACTGTAATTGATATTTAGTTTCTGTTGCACAGAGTACCATAAATTAATAAATAGTCAAATAACGAATTTCTTGTATAGTTAGACTAGAGTATGAAAGTTGATGTTTAAATTGTATTATGGTTATGGTTACTTTTCATAGGTTTGCACTGTAAAAAACAGTTTTAAATAAATAATACTTTTATGTATATTGGTGTGAAGAATTAGAATTATGTGATAGATGGCTCAGTGGTCTCGAGTCGGCCTGTGAATCCTGAGAACCCTGGTTTGATTCCCACAGCTGACAAACATTTTTACCACATTAAAATTATGGGGTAATGGCACAGTGGTAGCAAGTCGGCCTGTGGATCCAAAGAACCCTCAGCCGACAAAACATTTTCACCAATTTAAAATTACCCCTGTGGCTCCCCCACTACTAACGTCTTTGGTGGCTGGTAACCGCACTTCATGCGCATAAATATATCACTTACCGAAATCTGCTTCGATAGAGTACCACACCCAGTAATGGGTAGAAGGCGTGATGATATATTTCTTTTATTTATCTATATAAAATTACCCCTGTGGCTCCCCCACCACTAACGTCTTTGGGGGCCGTGATTTGATGGCTGGTAATCGCACTTCATGCGCATAAATATATCACTTACCGAGATCTGCTTCGGCAGAGTCCCTCACCCAGTAATGGGTAAAAGGCGTGATGATATATTTATTTTATTTTAAAATTATTCCTGTAGCTTCCCCACCACTAACATCTTTGAGGGACGTGATTTGACGGCTGGTAACCGCACTTCATGCGCATAAATATATCACTTACCGAGATCTGCTTCGGCAGAGTACCACACCCAGTAATGAGTAAAAGGCGTGATTATATATTTATTCTATTTATATTTACCAAATACTTAACTGAAAAAAAATTTTAATTCAGCCCTGTGTTGTTATTCGGTGATAATAACTGTACTGCAGTGACCCATCTATTTTAAGCCAAACATGCTAAACATTTTCTGTAATTTTCAAATGAAACATTTGACTGGGTACCTGGAAACAAACAGTGGTGATGGTAGAAGAATTTGAGAATATAGTAATATTGTAAAGCAGCAAATATGAAATTGGATTCCGTTGTTGAAAGCTGGACTCGAAAACGTGCTCTTTGAAATTTCAACGATAACAAGATGACGTCATTCAAAATCCTACATCATAGTAGTCTTGTGAAGCACATAACAGATGAAAACTCACTGATGCGACACTAACAATAATATAAAACCATTGACAAACAACCGAATCTGCAATTTTACCCATTTTCAAAATTTAATCTTTTTCTTCATAGTTGAATAATTTCAGTATTAATAACAAATCTACATTAAACATTGAACATAGTGTGTTTAACACTTCAGTTAATCAAACATTTAAGGCTGAAAGGAAACCTCGACGGAAGAGAAGAGAGCAACGAAGAGTGATTCTGTGATTACCGCAATACTTTGTCAAGTAACCGCGGTGACTGGTTACACTGAAAACGTCCCAGTTCATTATTCATTTAACTTTATGAAATAATAACGGAAAATCTACACAATATCTCAACTGAATTTGCCCGTATGATAATTAATAGTATATTAAAGAATTAGTTTCATAATGCAATCTGTTAACATACGAGCCGCTCTGCGGAGAGTTTTATAAAGGACAAGAGCGTTAACAGGCCTTATGAACCGTGGCGTACCTAGGGAGGGGCGGTGGGTGCGGTCCGCACCGGGCGGCACATATTTTGGGGCGGTATTTTTTATATTTAGTTTTAGTTGTAAAAACCAACTTGTTCACTTCATAAGTTTACTATTCGATTTCTACGAAATATGAATTTCTATGATTTCGAATATCTTTCTTCATCGTCAAGTCAATGTAGGGTTGAAAATATTATCTTGAAAAATTCCTTTATTACTGTCTAATTTAAATATGCCATCCAATAGTAAAAAAGTTTCCCACCTATAGTTTGTCTCAATTACAATTATTTATTTATGTTTATTAATTTAATGGGGTAATGGCTCAGTGGTTTCGAGTTGGCCTGTGGATCCTGAGGACCCCGGTTTGATACCCAAAGTCGACAAACAATTTTCACCAAATTAAAATTACCCCTGTGGCTATCCTACCACTAACATCTTTGAGGGCCGTGATTTGACGGCTGGTAATCGCACTTCACGTACATAAATATATCACTTACCGAGATCTGCTTCGGCAGAGTGCCACATCCAGTAATGGGTAAAAGTTGTGATGATATATTTATTTTATATTTATTTTTTTATTTATTATTATTTGATTGACTTAGAAAGGGCGGTAAATTGGAGACCGCCCTGGGCGGCAAAAGTTCTAGGTACGCCACTGCTTATGAAACGTGTTCTTTATACTATTTTTTTGAGGTAATTTTATAATTCTGTTAAATTTTTAAAAACTGCAACTTATCAAAAATATAAGTTGGTGTTTTTTTATCATTCCTGTTGGTAGCGTTTCTCATAACATAGACAACTGAAATATCATATTTTTTGACAATTAATCAATATTTTTTTCTGTATTGTGAATGTTTTGAAGTTTGTCTGATTCTAGCATATTCTGTTAGTAATATTTCAACACCGACAATTTACAATTTTGAGGTTATGTCATTCATCTGTCAGATTTAAGAGCATTCATACTACTACTCCTACAAAATAAAAAGCGCCAAAAACAGTGCTCTTATCTCCATAAATAGTATATTACGTACCATGAACTGTAAGTGACAATTTTTAGGTCAAAATGTAGTTTGGGAAATCGAAACCCGAAGGGTCGAGATTACCAAAACAGTCGCGACCTAAAAAAGTCACTTACAGTTCGAGGTTAATAAGCTATTTTTTACAATACTTGCAAAAATAGAAGGAAAAGAAAAATAGGCTTCAAAATTGACAGCTGTCAAATTTTTGTCAAAATAAACAAGACTTTGACATGTAATATTTACTTACAGTTCACAGTGAATAGTAAGTAAATATTAAAGTCCTGATATAACCATGGAAACCACTGTGCAATAAAAGTTGCACTTACTGTGTTTAAATTTTGTCATTAATAGGTAACTTACAATACAAGTATTGTAAAATAAATATTTTCTTATAACAATTTTTTATTGTTGTACACAGATTTTCAAATAGCACATCTCGTGTTATATACAAGGGAATTGCATGAAAATTTAATTAGACATATATAAATATGTTATTAATGTACAGTAAAAATTTGACGTCAATCAAAGCACCCATCTTGAAACAACAACCCCTTATAAATTCCTCCAACTATGACATATACCATTAGGCCAACACCTTGTTCTCGCACCACTAACTAATAGCCTACTTTGTAAGACGGCCGCTAACTTAGTAGCGGTGTAGATTAGGCAATGTATCAGGACCTCATGACCCGGAGGAACCGGAACATACGCCACTAGCGCCACAGCGCCAGTGACTGATCGCGTAACTACCGGCCACACATCGGCCTGACACGGCTGATAGCCAGAGCTGTTTAATTCTTAACGCGTGGACAAATCGGCCCGGGGTGAAATGTGATGGGAACATTTCCTTGATTGCTTAGAATATTAGTGTGAGAAAGGTTCTATTATTCACGAGAATAGTAGATGGAGTATTTTTCAAGCAGCATTTCAGATGAGAAATACATTGCGATACTTCTACTACTATTTCTTATTTTATCAAATATTCTGGAAGATTTATGTGCGTCAGAAAAAGTATATATACGAGGTGTGGCTATTAAATAACGAGACTGATGCTGTTTTAACATTTTATTTTGATTCCATACCTATTTACTTATTATCACTTTCAATATACACCCCTCCTCTATCCCTACAATGCTCCATGCGAATCTTCCATTGTTCGAAACAGTGCTGGAAGTTTTCTTCTGTCAGCTCCTTCAGAACGCGTGTCGATTTCTCTTTCAAAGCTCAAATCTTGTTGTTATTAAGGCAAAGTTCACCTTAGGAAACAGACAGAAGTCGCACGGTGCAAGATCTGGCCAATAAGGCGGATGGTCCAACACTGGGATGCTGTACTTGGCTAGAAATCTCTTGACAGACATTGCGGAATGAGCCAGCGCATTGTTTTGATGGAGAAACCATGACTTGTCCTTACACAATGCGAGTACTTTTTTCAGTAAAATATAAGTTTCAGTAGTAGTTTTGCCAAGTTTCAAGTGAAATGTCACAACAATTCGTTGCTCTAATGTTGAAATTAACATTTTTTCGGCGAAACAAAAAAACAACTCTAATTAGAACGAATGCTACGGCTACACGGATTTTTTTACGAAGCGAGAAATTTTGATGATACATTAAATAAATTATTTTTCTCAGTTTGACAGTTACAGTGTATTATCTGATACTACCAACAGTCTAAAACAAAATGACGCGTGTCGTAATAAACGTTGTTTTGATACGTAACTGGGCTTCATAATGATTTCCTTACGAACGTAAAATAAAATACAGGGTGATCAAAAGGAATTGCTACAGTTGGCAATAAAAAAAAACTACTTAAAATTGGTAAGCCTGATACATAAATTCATTTCTTGTTGTTGACAGTGACATTTAAAATTTAAATTTGAGTACATTTATTATTACATTTATTTCTAAAGTATTTCTATTACTTAAAAAGTCAAAATTCTATTAGCAATCAGACTCCTGACATAACCTATTTGTATTTATTAGAAATGTCAAATAGCATTTCCGCCTTTACCGGGCGTTGTGCCAACTGTAGAATAAAAAGATCTCTGGCATTGTATTGCCAACTATAACAATTCCTTTTGATCATCCTGTAGTTTCATACGGCAATTTATTAACGCACGAGTCCAAATTTGGAAAACGAGTTTTAGAAAGGACGAGTGCTATAACAGGCCTTGTGAAACGTGTTCTTTACATTATTTTTTATATTGTGCTAATTTTATAAGATTTTTAAAAACTTGTCAAAAATATAAGTTGGTGTTTTTTATCACTCGTGTTTACAGTGCGATTATAGAGCTATAAGAACACTGAAATAGAAAAATAATATATATGAAACTAATTTTATAAATGAAGGAGCATGTCTGTTTTTCCATTCATTTAATCAATTTTAAATAAATTGTTCATTGAGTAGCACATCCTCTCGAACAAGGCAACAAGAGAGTCAAATTCCAATTACAGCAAAAATCATTCACACGTCGTTGAAATCAAACCAAATTGCTTTAAATTAACAACGAGGGCGAGGCGAGCATCCGCCCAGCCGGCATATAAAGTGGGCCAAAGGTAGAATCCCGTTGAATGTTATTTGTCATTCGAGAACCGTCTCTCGTCTCTCGTCTCTCGTCACCCGTCGCTTGTCGTTCGGCGGGAGAAAAGGGTTGGAGAGCTTAAATCGTTGAGCTTGATGTCCACGAATGGTCATCGTTGACCAGAGTGATTGCGAATTAAATTACAGATAAGCAGGTAACTAATTACTACGCTTTTTGCTGATTAATTAGTTGAATGTTTGATCACAAATTTTGTTTCACTATTTGTAAATAGAGATGTTTGCGAAATATAAGGGCTTTCGCCTTGCCTCTAAATACAAAGGTAAATATTTTTTTGTTAAATACAAATACGAATAGATGATTCAGATTTCACTACAAAACCACGTTTTCAAACTTCCTTAGTAATAAATATTATCTAAATACGAGACGTGTTTTTAAAGTAAGCACCGTTTTGAAATAAAAATAAAACAAGTATTATTTTCTTAGCAATTTTGTTTTTTAATGAAGACCTATACTTTAATCTACTTTTCTACATAATTTCCACAAATATTAAGGCACTTATCGTATCGTACAACCAGCTTTTGAATACAATCCTCGTAGAAATCTGCCGCCTCATTAGACAACCATTGTAATACGGTCGCTTTGACATCTTCATCGTCGTCGTGATGCTGACCATCCAGATGATTCTTCAGATGCAGGAATATATGGTAGTCCTGGGCGCTAGTTCGGGGCTGTAAGGAAGGTGATCAAGTTGTTCCTAGTTGTCAGTAATTCGTATGGCCATCTTTAAAAGCTCTCACCCATTTCCGTACCATTCCATGGCTCATAATGTTTTCTCCATACACTTCTCTGATCTGACAATGAATCTCGGCCGCTCTTACGCCTTTAGCACTAAGAAAACGAATTACAGCGTATATTCCACAATCGGCGGGATTCTCAATCGGAAGAGGCATTTCAAATACTCACAAAACACTCGTCAGCACGCCGAATGACTCTGTAATGACATCTGTGGCTTGCTAACAGAATGCGGTACACAAAACGGTACTTACTTATCACCTTTAGGAAAAAAGTGATATACACTCCTTTCACGGGGTATACCTATATTTTTATTCACTACCCCCATTAGAAAGCTAAATTATCATAAATTAATCTTAACAGAATTGGATTCTTCTTCAATGGCGGTACAGCCCGATTCGGGCCTGGGCCTACCGGGCACACCGAGCCGCAATTTTTACGTTGCCGTACTGCCGGTTTTCGTAGTCGATGTTACTTTTTAAGGCATATGTATAAGTGACTAGCTTATAGCGCCCGAGTATGATTAATACAAGTAACCGTATTTTTTATTCAACGACAAATCATACTTTTTCGACAGGCGGATTCGAACTGACGAACCTTGGTTCGGGTGAAGTCACAGCATGTTAAGAGATGGGCATTAAAGTAGTCTAGCGTAAAAAAAAAATTGCAGATCCGAATGAAATTTGGTGTACGTAAACCTTGAATAGTCATATGCATCCTGTTAAAATATGAAACACATTCATCGTCTGTGAACAAATATATTCGCATGTAAAGTTGAGTTCTTATATACGGGGCTTATGGCGATCATCACTCAGAATCGCACATATTTGCTTTGTGTACCTCTAAAATTTTGCAGTTTCATTTGAAAAACTAGTATGATGTTCTAGAACTATCCATGTATATTGTATCAGAAGGAGAAAGTTTTTTATCGTTTAGTAATGGATATATAGCCATGCAAAGCCTTGTTTTTAACGAAAAATTAAGAATCCCAATTTATAATGGCAACACCACACGGTGGTATGGTATTTGAAAATTCACTAGACCAACTACCTGTTAACAATTCATGATATTCAAATCATAATAGGTATAACACACTTATTTTATTAAATTTTATATTTTTTTGAGCGTCAGTTTCGCCACTCGACAACCGATGGCGCCACCGTCACACTAGTACTACCTTAACACGCTCAGCCACCGCGCCTGTTAACAGAATTGGAGCGCAAGTTTAAAACACTTCTACTAAGTAGTAATTGTAACTGTTAATTGAATACTGCAACTGGGAGTACATACCTTTTATGCAGAATACTTAATATATAAGTGTACGTTGCGATTAGTGAAAAGTTGTCAAATTGTCAACACCAATACACCATTTACCTACATAACACAAAACTCTCAAAGCTAATACAAATGCCTGACAAGTTATCTTAACCTCATAAACTAACAATAACTCTGTGAATACGCTGAAAGTGTCAATGTAAGCATTTCCCTTAATTGTACTGTCCAATGCATTTGACACAATAAGAAAACCTTTGTACTGAGCAAACAACAACACAGCACGGAATATATTTGAAATGTTACCGCAAACAGCGGTACAATAGCGACGCAAGTGTTTCGCGTGACGTATTTCTGAGTTTGATAATTGCGATAACAAACAGATATTAACATTCTAACGTAGAGCGTCTTCTCTGTGTTTTGTTATTTAATTAGCCAACGAACGTCGACGCTACGAGCAGTAAACGAACATACGCAGAGACAGGACCGTAACAAGGAGGAGGGATTCTTTATACACGAAGAGGAAGCTATATAACATGTTATGTGAACCCTGGTTTGATTCCCACAGGCGACCAAGAATTTTCATAATTTCAAAAACTACCCCTGTGGCTCCTCCACCACTAACATCTTTGGGAGCCGTGATTTGACGACTGATAACCGCACTTCACGTGCAAAATATATCACTTACCGAGATCTGCTTCGGCAGAGTGCCACACCCAGTAATGGGTAGAAGGCGTGATGATATATTTATTTATTTATGTGCTATTAAATTGATAACAGGAAGGATTAAAATATTTATTCATCAGAATCAATCTGACTCACTATTTTTACTTGAACCACAGACAAAATATATATAGTTCCACTAAAGTCTGAAAGTTGACGTTTAAATTATTATATGGTTGTGGCTTCTTTTCATAGTAAATAAGAAAAAAATATGAAAAAACTAAATTCTCCATCACTTGTCACAATTCCACAAAAATTTACAGCACGTTTGAATCAACTAATCAGATCATCAACAAACGGATGGTCAGTTCAACTTTAACCATAGACGCGTTTCGTCCTTTAGGGACTCATCAGTATGGTGCGATCAACTATCCAACTAGACCAACTAGGGACTAGTGAACTGTGATACTGTTTAAGCTGAACTGACGGATGTTAAAAACTATGTAAGCTGGTAACATGACATGAGAGCTACGGAGCAACCCATGGTGCCATCTACCGACAAAAATGATAAGTTGATTCAAACGTGCTGTACATTTTTATGGAACTTTGACAAGTGATGGAATTTTCTTTTCCTATTTTTTCTTATTTATTAAAACTCAGTTTCACATCGCAATTGACATTTTATCTTTGTATTATTTTAATTGCTGTCAAGCAGTTTGCGATTTTTTAATTTTTAATCTACTAAGAATCAATTTATCGAGTGTGCAAATTAGAATTACTAAATCATAGTCCAACGCATTGGCATTAAGTTATCTAGTCTATACTCGTATATTATAAGGTGTGATATTTAACATATTCTCTTAATTTTGTTGCAGTTTCGACGTACGAGGGAAGCCATTGGCCCAAGCACGCCATTGGTCAGCACCAGAAGTATTCGGATCCCGCGCTTACTTTCAAACGGTGGCCGAGCCAGCACAGCTGGTTATTAACGACGTCAGGCGTCACGATGAAGGCGTCTATCGTTGTCGCGTCGATTTCAGAAACACACAGACGCGCTCCTTCCGATATAACCTCACTGTTATCGGTAAGTCAGAACATAAACTCTATTGAGAATTTACCAAATATATGTAAAAACCAATTTTGATAGTTTCCACTAGTGAAATTAATAAGTAATATTTTTTTACTGTAACTGGTTAACAATAAAATAAATACAATGTCAGTTGAAAATAATCTACCGAAATGTCAAATTCTCGTTTGGGAACTACTTTTATAGAAGATATTTTTAATTAAAATTGAAGAAAACGTTCCAAAAAATACCAAAACATTCAAAGATTTTGCTTGTTAAATATAACTCGTAATATGATAATTGTCAGATAATATTTTGACAAGAATTTAAATTCGTTGTTACGGAAATTGAAATATAACGAGTTTTGAATATCAAAATATTATCGGCAAGTATCATATCACTTGTTATACGAACCTTGTGTCACATTAGTTAGCTCGACGTTTTATTATACAGTTTTATTTCTCGAATAAAATAAAATTTTAATAAGGCATATACTAGTATCTTGCTAATACACAGATTAAATTTGAAGTCAATCGATACATACATTTTGGAATGACAGCCATTGAAAGAGGAAGTAAATATTTCTGAATTAACTAAAACTTTTTCATTTTATTCAAAAAGTGTATAATAATAAAGTTTGTTTTAAATAATAATTAACTTTCACTTCATCCATCACACTGCCTACACGTTTGTGTCTGACGTATATTTAATATTAAATTTAGTTAACATTCTAGAATTTATTTCAATTTCTAACAAGACTCGAATTATGGGTCAAACAATGTAATTCTGGCGTCGTATTAGTTATGATTATACTATTAAATTTAATATTACTTTTTAAGTATAATGACGCCTCATATAAATTAAACAAACTGTAATATTAGTAAAAAGATTTTAAGAAAATAGTTAGCAAAAGGAAATAAATTCGCGATTGAATGCATGTGGCTGGTAAACGCAACATCAAGTAAAATCTTCGATAAAGTTTCTCCGTCTAGTCTAGACGCAAATAGGATTGTGCGGTCTGTTTCTGTGTTGTCTTCATTTGTTCCCAGAACAGTGTTGGACTTAGATTGAATGCGAGACAATGAGACAGAGAGACAGAGAGAGAGCGAACAGGAGAATGCACTCTTGGCCACATTCAAGAACTATTATTATCTCTGTTGCATAATTACTTAGATTTCACGAAAATAACCTTCTACGTAATAAGACTAATTTAATAATCAGAATATAATATCCGTTAGTATATTCAATAATTAAAAGCGGGTAACTAGCAGATAACTAATTTACAGCTGTCAAAAGTTCCTAAATTATTTTAAAATTAAATGTAAAAAATATAATCATGAGCATGGCGAATCCGCAATTGCAAAACAAGTTAAATAATTTTTAATAAATAAGAAAAAATAGGAAAAAATTTTCTATCTCTTGTCTCGTAATTCCACAGAGGTTTTTATAGCACGTTTGCATCAACTTCTCAGGTCATCAACAAACGGCTGGTCAGTTCAGCTTTAACCATAGAAGCGTTTCGTCCTTCCGGACTCATCAGTATGGTGCGATCATTTATCCAACTAGATCAACTAGGAAATAGTTTTTGTTTTTGTTAACAAAAAAGTCTGCATCTAATGATATCCTAATTCATAATTTTTCTTTATCTGAAACAAGAAACATTATTAAATAAATGTTAATTTTAATTAAATCATCTTCTTCTTCAATGGCGCTACAGCCCGAATCGGGCCTGGGCCTACCGAGTACACCGAGCCGCAGTTTTTACGCTGCCGTACTGCCGGTTTCCGTAGTCGATGCTACTTTTTAAGGCATATGTATAAGAGACTAGCTTATAGCGCCCGAGTATGATTAATATAAGTAACTGTATTTTTTATTTAACGACAAATCATACTTTGTTGACAGGCGGATTCGAACTGATGAACCTTGGGTGACGTCACAGCATGTTAAGAGATGTGCATTAACACGCTCGACCACCACGCCCATAATTATATCATTAGGGCCATGGAATTAACCAAATAAAAAACAAATATTCAAATCGACAGATAATGTTTTTATTTGACATTTATTTAACAACCTTGATTCGACTCCCGCAATCGACAAACAGTTTTCACCACATTAAAATTACCTCTATGGCTCCCCTTCCATTATTATCTTTAGGGGGCGTGATTTAACGACTTCACGCGCATAAATAGATCACTTAGGAACTAAAATCTGTTAATTATAATTGCTAATTGTAATTACTCAATGGATATTTATGAACGCAGCTGTTTGGAATACAACTCTCTGTACTCGTAAACAAATGCAGAAAAAAAACGAATCCGTCCCTGTGCGAATACTGGCACGTTTACAGTCGGTAAAGTAGTCTGATTGACATACTCCGTGCACATGAGACATCCCACCCGAACCGTACAGCTCCGGTTATTTCTTCTCCGGATTTACGACAACGGCGGGATTACCCAGAGTGCAATGCGCTAACCGCACCGCTCGAAGAATTTACCGACGTCGGCGTCGGCATCGGCGTCGCAGTCGCAATCTTCCGATGCAAACGTACGGTGGTGTTGATTACGCTCATTCTATAGCTACCGATGTTTCATTCGACCTAGTTCTGTCCAATAGGATATATAGGATTATTATACGGATATTGTTACATTCAACATGACATAATTATTATACTCTATTCAATACTACTTTTCTTTTACCAGGACAGGTGCATAGTAAGTAAATATTATAGTCCTGATGTAACCATGAAAACCACAGTACAATAAAAGTTCCACTTACTGTGCTTACATTTTGTCATTGATAGGTAACTTACAGTACAAGTATTTAGGAATATAGTTCAAGGGTGGCTAGCTCAGTGGTATGAAATCGGCCTGTGGATCCTGAGAACCCTGGTTCGATTCCCACAGGCGACAAACAATTTTCATAATTTCAAAAAAAAGCTACCCCTGTGGCTTCTCCACCACTAACATCTTTGGGGGCCGTGATTTGACGACTGA
Organism: Pterostichus madidus; assembly: GCA_911728475.2. Taxonomy (NCBI): domain Eukaryota; kingdom Metazoa; phylum Arthropoda; class Insecta; order Coleoptera; family Carabidae; genus Pterostichus; species Pterostichus madidus. The sequence goes on from OU452304.1 coordinate 1,183,703, forward strand.
TAACTGCACTTCACGCGCAAAATATATCACTTACCGAGATCTGCTTCGGCGGAGTGCCACATCCAGTACTGGGTAGAAGACGTGATGATATATTTATTTTTATTTTCTTTTTTTTTTCGATCGGTTTATATTCAATAACTAGTTATTTTATATTTCATATATAAACGTCATAAAACCAACAAAAAACAACTTTTCGGAAAATTTTACATAAAAATTGAGAAGGTAACAATGTAGGTTAAATTAGTGGTTTCTAGGCCGCCTATATTTTGGTATCGTGCTGCGAACCTCCATCATATAATTGAATTACGAAAAGGGTCCTAATTATTGGCACAGACCTGAAATTGGATACTATGACAAATGAAGCACACGTGTGTTGCATGACGTCATATAAAATTAATAGTACAGCTGACAAATGATTTCATGTGACAATTTAGCGAGTGAAAATATATGTACGGTGTTGAAATGAATCTTCCCGCGCTCACCTGGCTCAAATTCACGCTGTTTCGATCTGTTCGCGGTAAATCAAAATTAATCATCCGGCTCGTGACATGTGAAATATGTACAACAGTTGGATTATGTAATAGACGGAGTACTATTTGTTCTTGTTTAACTCACGACACGAAAAATTACAACATACTTGATTTTTTATATAAAAAAAAACTTTTAGATTATTGCAACAAAGCCATTTTAAAAAATTTTGATTCTATAATTACCTCTCGTACAAATATTTTGTATATATATATCATCACGCCTTTTATCCATTACTAGATGTGGCACTCTGCCGAAGCAGATCTCGGTAAGTGATATATTTTGCGCGTGAAGTGCGGTTACCAGTCGTCAAATCACGGCCCCCAAAGATGTTAGTGGTAGGGGAGCCACAGGGGTAGTTTTAAAATTGTGAAAATAGTTTTATCGCCTGTGGGAATCGAACCAGGTTTCTCAGGATCTACAGGCCTTCTTGATACCACCGAGCCATTATCCCATTAAATTAATAAACATAAATAAATAATTGTAATTGTGACAAACTATAGGTTAGGAACTTTTTTATCATTGGGGTGCTAGCTCAGTGGTATCTAGTCGGCCTGTGGATCCTGAGGTCCCTGGTTCGATTCTCACCGGCGACAAATTTTCATAATTTGAAAAACCTATTCCAGTGGCTCCTCCACCACTAACATGTTTGGGGGCCGTGATTTGACGACTGGTAACCGCACTTCACGCGCAAAATATATCACTTACCGAGATTTGCTTCAGCAGAGTGCCACATCCAGTAATGGGTAGAAGGCGTGATGATATATTTATTTATTTATTTATTGCCAAAATTGTGGTAATCTATTAGTAACCATAAAAAATAAGGGTTGTTATTAATTAACCTATCGATAACAAATATAATGATGAGTTACAGAATATACTGCTTAATATCAAAACATCCCCTCACAACCAAAGTCCACTTAAAATACGTTAGTTTATACATATCCTCTCAGTTTCGATAATAGCCTCCAGCCGGACCTAGGCTCTTTCGAATTTGTTAATTAAACTCATTACTAATACCCGGAGTCGGACGCTACGCTCTCTGGAGTACGCCGGAGCCGCGATCATCGCTTCTACCGCAAGACACTGGCGTAATTGCACGCCAACTCCGTGACTACAGCCATTGTAATTACTGTTATTTTCAACTTGGCCGCATAGTTTTAAGCTCCAACTTGTATATTTGATGTGTGGCGCTACGGTGCTGCCCTCTATTCGCAGGGATAATGTTACTGTTACGCTGAAGGTATTCGGTATTGACATTTACTGATGCTTGTTCTTTTACAAGGAATTCTTTAGATGAAAACGATGTAATGGTTGTATGTGAAAAGTACATCGAATGAAAAATTCATGGAGGGATGAATGGATGGATGTAATTGGAGATTAACTGAGCTTATATGGAGGGAACTATGAATGTTGTTGAAACAAGGATGGTGAAACGAGGGCTGAGTAATTGATGATTCTGATGAGTGGATGTAGTGTGAATGTTTCAATGGTTTGTGCTACTCCATTTTCTGGGATATAGCGTAATGTTATATATGTCTACAGTGTCCCCGAATGGACCAACTATAATCAAATTTGGAAAACGATAATGGACAACGGGCTTAAATTGTTTTAAATTTTATTGAAGATAAGCAGTGGCGTACCTATATCTTTTGCCGCCCAAGGCGGTCTCTAATTTGCCGCCCTTTCTATGTCAATCAAATGGTGGTTTTCATAAATTAAAAAAATAAATGTAAAATAAATATATCATTATGACTTTTACCCATTACTGGATGTGGCACTCTGCCGAAGCAGATCTCGGTAAGTGATATATTTATGTACATGAAGTGGGGTTACCAGCCGTTAAATTATGGCCCATAAAGATGTTAGTGGAGCCACAGGAGTAATTTTAATTTTTTGAAAATTGTTTGTCGGCTGTGGGAATCGAAACAAAATCCTCAGGATCCACAGGCCAACTCGAAACCACTGAGTCATTACCGCATTAAATTAATAAACATAAATAAATAATTGTAATTGAGACAAACTATAGGTGGGGAACTTTTTTACCATTGGATGGCATATTTAAATTAGGCAGTAAAAAAGGAATTTTTCGAGATAATATTTTCAACCCTACATTGGCTTGACGATGAAGAAAAATATTCGAAATCATATAGTAATTCATAATTCGTAAAAATTTAATAGTAAACTTATGAAGTGAACAAGTTCCTTTCACAACTAAAACTAAATATAAAAAATGCCGCCCCAAAATATGTGCCGCCCGGTGCGGACCGCATCCACCACCTTCTCCTAAGTACGTCACTGCAGATAAGATAACATTTCGACCAGGGTTATGGTCGCACTATGACTCTTCGCGGGCAAAAATGTAACTTAGATTCTTGTAATTTTACAATGTAGATTCATAATTGGTTTTTTAATTTTTGTCCATGTTTGCCCCCAATAGTTACTTCATACAACTTTATTTATATTTTTTTATGTACTAACATCTGTACTTTTGACTTGAAGATGACTATAACTTTGGTCGAAACTTTGTTTCATCTTCAATCAAACGTACACCAATTTAAACCCGTTGTCCATTATTGTTTTCCAATTAATATTTTAGCTTATTAAGAAAACATCATTATAATTGAATTTGTTTACTTCTCATGGTTAACTCGATCAGTAATCTAATATTTGATTAGGACCACTTTAGCAAATACCATAGATATTCCGATTTTGTACTCACGCTGTACAACATGCTAACACTCTGATAATTGCAAACGACTCACTCAGCTTCGTCAAGTAAAAACACTTATTATATAATATACTATTTTAAAGACTGACATTTTTTTTAACAAAAAATGATCGTTTTCATGTCTTGTTATCATATTCTTTTCTAGAGATCTCTTAATTGATGGAATAAGATTTTACTTTCTGATAGGGTCGTGAAAAACACAAATTGTTAACATCTTCACTTCACTGAAATATAATTTAATCAGTTATTCAACAATATCACGAAAGTATTAAAGTCATTACGAAATATCTATGAAAGTACATCGGTAGAACGGTTGGTTTTGTGTGTATAGGAATTCGCAAGGCTGTGGAAATAGTATTGTTAATTTAAATGAACATTTAATTGTATTGTTATTATCATGTGTTGTGGAGACAAGGTAATAGTGGATAATTTCGTGATGAAAACTAGCGTTAGGTTTCAGAATTATGTTGTAAGTTGTAGTTTAATACGAACAGACAGATATGAAAATACAAATATTACATGTTAGTACACTCGACGTATACGCTCTGGCAGAAACATACAAATATGTTGTGAGGCAAATTTAGATAATTATCTTGGCGGTTTAATGCACCCAGGTCCCCAACGCAATATCTACGAAACATATTAGTTTACTTTATTACTTTCCTAGTATTTTGACTTCAAAACAAGTTATTATTTAAGACAGTGGTTCTCACTTGGGGGTACGCGAAGATATTGGAAGGGAGAGGGTCGTCGAATGCTATTTACAAATTTTAAAACACATGTTTCCCAAGATTCATCCCGTTGTAAAGTTTTATTTAAATTTTAAGGATTAGTGAAAGGAAAAATATAATATATACTATTTATTTAGATGTTTATATTATTATTTTCAAGTGGGGTGGCTAGTTCAGTGGTATGAAGTCGGCCTGTGGTCCTGAGAACCCTGGTTCGATTCGCACAGGCGACAAACAATTTTCATAATTTCAAAAGCTACCTCTGTGGCTCCTCCACCACTAACATCTTTGGGGGCCGTGATTTGACGACTGGTAACCGCACTTCACGCGCATAAATATATCGCTTACCGAGATCTGCTTTGGCAGAGTGTCACACCCAGTAATGGGTAGAACGCGTGATGATATATTTTTTTTTCTTTTATATTCATGTTTGTTTCTGTTTCCGGTTAATTTTAAAAAAATATGAAACTAGATATGAAATTGGGGCTTTCACCATTTAATTCCTCATGTATTTTTACATAATTATGCATATTTTGATCCTCAATAAATATATTTTTTAAAGGCCGGAGTCGTGATCACAAAAATATGTTAATAAAAATACCAATTTTTTGGTTGAACCAGTTTAAAAATCGAAAAATTTTAAAATTTGGTTCTTATAATTCAGACTACAAGAAATCGATTGCCGTTGGACGCATCTTTATATCTGTTTTAGTTTTTAAGTTACAGCAATTTTTGACTTTATGAAAAGCTCAACTTTGAAGACTCATATCTGGAAAACTAAAAGAGATATTGAAATGCGGTCTGAATGAGTATATTTCTCGTGCTCTAGTTAACTTATAACGAAATTTTAAAAATTTTGAAAATTTTAAATTTTTTTCGAAATTTTCATTTCTCAATATTTCAAAAAATTGAGAAGATAATAAAAATCTGTGAACACCAATGAATTCCTCTCGTAAAAGTACATAGGTATGCAAAATTTCAGGCAAAAATTCGTACAGATAAAGGTTTTATTACAAAAAAACGAAAAATCACTGCTTTTTAATTATTTTTGAAGGGGTACCCCTTAAGAATTTTAGGAATTTTGGCCATTTTCAGTTTTTTTGCTCTAAAAATTGTATCCGTTGAACAAATATTCTGAAATTTTACATACGTATGTATTTTTTTGCGAGGAATCCATTGGTGTGTACAGATTTTCATTATGTCTTCAATTTTTTAAAATATTTAAAAATTAAAATTTTGAAAAAAATCGAAAATTTTCAAAATTATCAAAATATCGTTATAAGTTAATTAGAGTACGGGAAATACACTCGTTCAAACCGCGTTTGTCTATCTCTTTTACTTTTCGAGATATGGGCCTACAAAGTTGAGCTTTTTAAAAAGTCTAAAATCGCTGCAACTTAAAAACTAAAATAGATATGAAGATGCGCTCAACGGCATTCAATTTATCGTAGTCTAAAAGCACATGAATTTCAGCCCGGTTGTACATAAAAATAGTTATTTGTTTCATTAGGACCAAAACTTTCGGTTCGAGTAATAAATAATAAAACGATTCGAAATAGTATTTTTACTCCGCTTGAAACATATTGTTTTACTCACTTATTTAGAGAATTTCGCAGATTTATTCAAATTGAATGAAACAAATTGAAAAAATTCTATTTATCACCACGACAATTGTAGTAAAAATGTTATTTTTGGTCCTATGACCAAAAAACAATGACGTATCATTGGTAACATAAACATTCCTGAAACAGCGTACTTTTACTATTGGAAAAGTGGAAATAATAGTGTCATATTCAAGTGGAAGAAAAGTAATATTTTTTTTGGTATTTGTTGATCCGATATGTAGAAGTTTTTCCAAGATCCAGTTTTTATTTGCACGTACTGATCACATTCACATTCGAACATATTGAAATATATACGTGTGTGGAATGAACGAATTTCGTTTCTTCCTGTAGCACTTTATATGCAAGTAGTTTCCACACTATCCTGAATGGATCCTTCGCTGTGCATAACTTATCATTACTACGAACTATATTTTTACACTTGAGCTCGAAAATGCTTAAAATGATTTCGATAATCTTTAAAATAACCATGCAAAATAAAAATTGTTATTAACTTATTGATCATTAACAGATGATCAGAGCTGGGCAGTAGTTAGCTACTTTTGTAGCTTAGCTACTAGCTATGCTACGTTTACCTTAGCTGTAGCTGTTGTAGCTTAGCTAAATGTGAAAAAATATAGCTGTAGCTTGTAGCGAACTATCTTTTTTTCTATTAGCTTAAAAATATTGTTATAAGGACTGAAGCTATTTTTAAAGCTACTTTTTGAAGCTTAAAGCTACCACTGTTCAGTAAGAAATCCCTATTTATTTTTGTATTGTATATAAATTGTATCTTCTTTATTGTTTTCTATAACTGTAGGATAACAAGTTATTATATAGTTTAAAATCAATTAACATATTTTATTTTTTATTTGTTCTTAACCTATCCTAGTTTTGTATTAAATATTAGATGAACTAAACATTGACAGTTTAGGAGTCTTCTGTTAATGGGACTGTTAATTTATTCCGATATAAATAAGAATTATAGCATAACAAATTAACAGTACATTTGTCCATTTGCGATTTTTTATATTTATTAACAGTCATTGTAACAAAACACTGATCAACTGATCATATGACAATGGCAAATTTAATTAATTCACAATAATTGAAAAAAGTAGCTTTCAAATTTAATAGCTACTTTAACGAAAGCTTTTAGCTGTAGCTTAGCTATATTTTACAAAATGTGGCTTATAGCTGTAGCTCAGCTACTTTTTTAAAGAATAGCTGTAGCTGTAGCTTAGCTACTTTTTTTAAGTAGCTTGCCCAGCTCTTCTCTGTACAACAGGAACATAATTCCAGTTACAGTAGCTTATACTGCAATCCGAATCATTCAGTGTTCCCAATCATTTTCACGAATTTTCCTTTTTATAATTTTCCCTGAATGCCTTTATCCAGAATTTCCGTTTTCCCAGAATAATAATTTTCCTGTATGCTAGTTTCTTGTTGGTTATTTCCCAATTGACAACTTTCCATCTAAATAATTTCCCAAAATATTATTTTCCCGAACGTAGATTTCCGCAATTACCGTACATTTTATGTTTAAAATTTCTCGAATGAAAATTTTACAGCGTACAAATTTCCGGAATATTATTTTTCCTTACAGAAATTTTATGTAGCTTATAGCTGTAGCACAGCTACTTTTTTAAAGAAAAGCTGTAGCTGTAACATAGCCACTTTTTTTAAGTAGTTTGCTCAGCTCTGCAGATGATACAGTTACATAATATAGGAGTGTATTTTGAATTTAAATGAAATATGAATTTTGTTGTATGGTATTATTTGTTGAAATTTCAGCTAGGACAACAAACATTAATAAGAGTCGAAGTCACAATCCTACTTGTAGAGTAACGACTTGGCGTGGTCCGCACAATCATATTTTGCAGAATTACCCGGAATCAGTGTCTCGTAAATTCCGCCACAATCCCTGGGCAGCGGTCGCGGTTCCGCTAGCGAAGCGTGTGAAACAGACGCTGTGGATGCGAGCGTCGAAAGCGTAAATCGAATCGACGCTGTTTTATACGAGCACTCGTGGTGGAGGAAACACAACTTACTGCATCTGCGGTGCAAGGCGATCATTTGCATGCATACATGGTTTTGGAGTCATTAAGCCTCATTTACAACGAAAATAGGGAAAATGTACACTTTTTTATTCCTGAGAAATTTGTAGATCGTTTGAGGTTTAGTCGTAAGCTGCGTTTAAAATATTGCAAAATATTTATTTCGGGCCCTTTAAATATATATATACAGCGCGTTAAAAAAGTTCCGGGACGGTGAAATATCTCGAGAAAAACACATCGAATCAAGAAACCAAAAAACACGTGTTTCATATTTTGCAAAAAAAAGGCTTGTGGCTACTTGTGATTATGTTGATTTTCTTATTTGATTCAATGTTTATTTCTTGTGATATTAGACCGTTTTTTACATTTCTTTCAGAATCAAAACTTATTTTTGCGTTTAGAGCGCCATCTATTCCGAATTGGAAAAAAAGTTTCAGATAAAATTAACTTATTTTTTTTCGCAGAATACGAATATGTAATAAAAAATGGGGTTCCCATTTAAGGTTTCAACGTTGCCCCCCGCCCCACCCCCTGGGGGTGAAGGTTGGGGTTTGTGTTTGGTGTGCTTAGATAGGTTTTTGCAAAATATGAAACACGTGTTTTTTTGTTTCTTGATTCGATGTGTTTTTCTCGAGATATTTCACCGTCCCGGAACTTTTTTAACACGCTGCATATATATATATATATATATATATATATATATATATATATATATATATATATACAGGGTGGTGGCCGCGACTCTCGAACATAGGGATTTAAGATGTAAAATAATAATTTTGTAATTTCCTGCTTCCCTAATTATATTAAGCACGAAAGCAGCAAATAGAAGTTTTAGGATATACAATTCTACATCTAATCCAATAAACAAAATCAATTTTGCATGCATCGTAACGGCACAAATTAGATCTGAAAATAACGAAAATAGCCTCAAAACTATCGATAGCCATGGAATTGAAACAAAATTAAATAAATATTTGTCGTTTAATCTGTTAAAATAATTTCAAATTAAATCTGAAAATAACGAAATTATCGATAGTCATGAAATTGAAACAAAAAATGTTTGCCGTTTTCTGTGTCAAAATAAATGACATAATAAATAAAGAAATTAAATTTGGCTTCCCCTTCATTAACATCATTGGGGACCGTGATTTGACGGCTGGTAACCGCACTTTAAGCGCATAAATATATCACTTACCGAGATCTGCTTCGGCAGAGTACCACACCGAGTAATGGGTAAAATGCTTGATGATATATTTATTTATTTTATTTACCTATTATTTATTTTTATTTATATATGAAATAAATAAATATATCATCACGCCTTCTACCCATTACTGGGTGTAGCACTCTACCGTAGCAGATATCGGTAAGTGATATATTTTGCGAGTGAAGCGTGGTTACCAGTCATCAAATCACGGCCCGCAAAGATGTTAATGGTGGGGGAGCCAACAGATGTAGTTTTTTTTTTAATGGTGAAATTGTTTGTCGCCTGTGGGAATCGAATCAGGGTTCTCAGGATCTACAGACCGACTTGATACCACTGAGCTAGCTACCCCATAATGAAGACAATTTGTAATTCACATTCATAAGAAACAATCAATAGAGTGTCCTGATCAACTATTGGCTATTTTTTGTTTTATTTCTTCAATTGCATTTATGTTTGTTGTGCAGACACAGTCACAGCTGCAATAGCTAACTTCATTATGTGTGCTCGTTTACTTCTAAACATAAAAATAAAGATAACGTGCATTCGTGCACTGTAGCTGCTTTTTGTTTTTACTTTTTCTGTTAATTCAGACTGAATTACGAAGATCAGGAGCAGTTACACCACGCTTATTAGACAGATAGGTTCACTAACTTTTTACTAGCTCTGATAAATTTGTCGCTAGATGGCAATAGTGCACCATACCACCTGATTTATTATACATAAAAAGTAGTTTACAAATAACCTAAACTGTTTAGAAAAATATAGATTAAACTATTTAGATCAGTGGCGTACCTAGAGGGAGGCGGTGGGTGCAGTCTGCACCGGGCGGCACATATTTTGGAGCGGCATTTTTTATATTTAGTTTTAGTAGTAAAAACCAACTTGTTTACGTCAAAAGTTTACTATTCGATTTCTACGAATTATGAATTACTATATGATTTCGAATATTTTTCTTCATCGTCAAGTCAATGTAGGGTTGAAAATATTATTTCGAAAAATTCCTTTACTACTGCCTAATTTAAATATGCCATCCAATGGTAAAAAAGTTTCCCATCTATAGGTTGTTTTAATTACAATTATTTATTTATGTTTATTAATTTAATGTGGTAATGGCTCAGTGGTTTCGAGTTGGCCTGTGGATCCTGAGGACCCCAGTTCGATTCCTACAGCCGACAAACAATTTTCATCAAATTAATATTACCCCTGTGGTTCCCCCACCACTAACATCTTTGGAAGCCGTGATTTGACGGCTGGTAACTGCACTTCGTATACATAAATATATCACTTACCGAGATCTGCTTCGACAGAGTGCTACACCCAGTAATTCAATGCCGTTGAGCGCATCTTCAAATCTTGTTTAATCTGTAAGATATAGCCTCCGGAAAATTAGAATTTTCCAGAAAACTTATTCCCTCAGATGTTCTACTTTCCCGAGGCTGTATCTTCAAAACCAAAAGAGATATGTAGATGCGCTCAACAGCAATGAATTTTTCGCGCTTCAATTAAATTACAAACAAATTTATACCAAAATTTTAAAGATTCAATACCTTCTAATTGACTGAGTACTTAGTACTAAAGTATAAGTACTCGTCTACCAGTACTTGTACTTAATACTTACGTACTTTCATATTGTTACTTGCCCAGCTCTGATGCCAACTAAACATACTCGAAAACCCTATAATTCGCATCTTGTATGTTTTCACGCTAACAGTGAACACTTGCAAAGCATATGTTATTCATTAAAATTAAACTCGTTTTCTCAAACTTCGCTATAATTGAATTTATTTGACGTATTGACTCAGAGGTCGAGCAAAGGGCAAACAGAATGAAAGCACAGAATATTTCGATTTGGAAACAGGACAATGGATTTTATTTTATAAAAGGACAGAAAGCTGAATCATTAAAGAGTCTTTGATAATGCCTAGAGTACAGGAATTTGTATTATGTATTTGCTACTTTGCACAAGAGGACACAATCGTATTTTTTATGAGTTGAAGTCAGCAAAATGTGTATTTAATTATTTGTACTTCTCTGTACAACAGGATCTTAACAAATAAAATAAGAAAAAAAGGAAAAACACTTGTCAAAGTGCCACAAAATTACAGCACGTTTGAATCAACTTATTAGGTCATCATCAAAGGCTGGTCAGTTCAGCTTTAACCATAGACGCGTTTCGTCTTTACGGACTCATCAGTATGGTGCAATTAACTAACCAACTAGACCAACTACGGGCTAGTGAATTGTGATACTTTTTTAAGCTGAACTGACGGATGTTAGCCGATAACATGACACGAGATCTACGGAGCAACCCGTGGTGCCATCTACCGACAAAAATCGCAAACTGCTAAAACAAATCGCAATTGACAATTTGTCTTTGTTTTATATATTAATTGACAATTTGTCTTTATATTAGGATCTTAACAGTCTACCTATTACTAGATGTGGCACTCTGCCGTAGAAGATCTCGGTAAGTTTAGTGCGTGAAGTGCGATTACCAGGCATTAAACTACGGTCCCCGAAGATGTTAGTGGAGGAGGAGTCATAGGGATCATTTTAATGTAGTGAAAATTGTTTGTCGGCTGTGGGGATCAAACCCGGGTTTTCAAATCCACAGTCCAATTCGATAGCATTGAGCCATCTACCCCATAATATGAGTATAGGTATTTTATATCCCGCTTTTATAGGAATGAAAATCTAGTTAATTTTTTCTCGGCTTTAATATTTGATTGTTCGGCAATTCTTTTAAATTTTTTGTACGAAAAGAAACGTTGTATATCCTTGTTTAATTGCGGTGCTTTTATAAAAATAAATATTCATGCCACGGAAAATATAAAACTGCAAATTTATTCAGAGTAGATACAAAATATAACTTCAACTCAAAGAACGCAAAATATAGCGCGAATATTTTACATTTCGTTTTGAATATACCTCCTGCCATTTAATAACTGCGAATGCGAGATTGCGAAAAATTTTGTAACTCAGTTGAAATGGTTTGATCACGTGCAACGTATGTCGAATGAAAGATTGGTGAATTAGGTGCATGTTGGTTAAATTTGTAACAGGCACCTTGTACTTGGTACTAAGAGGTAACTGACATACGAAAGAATTTACTTGATTAAATGAATAATAAAGTGTAGCGTAAACGCTGCCACCACGGAATATTTAACTCTATTCCGAAAAGTAATTAAAATGGGACCGATGATCAAAATGGCGGGAATATGCGCGTGTGCAAAATCAAACACGTACTCAACAATAACAAAATTATATAATATTTAATAACGAATAACGAGTCAAAATAAATTATATAAATCAAAAATATTTACGAACTGAATACTTGGCGCTATATAAACCAAGGTATCACTTATTCACTAATTACACAATCAATTCAATATACCAGATTACTACAAACATATGCAATCAACAATTCTCATTACATAACTAAAATATACTTACATGAACTCAGAACAATAAACTTCACAAAATAAATATGCGATCGAGAGAGGCCCTTAAACTGTGTAATCTCTTTGACCGTTTCACACGGAAAGACAAAATGCAAGTGGTTACACTGTCCATGGTTCAAACATTTTATTACTAAAGGATGGGACAGTGGTTCTCAAAATAACACTAAATGGGCACTACTTTCGCATAAGAAACTAGATGTTTGGCACAAACTTATTGACATTCGCTGATTAGGCTCCCAACTGAACAAAACTAGAATTCTAACACTGGTATGCATAGTCGTTCGCCCAGCGACGCGCTGAGGAAGCGCTCATAAGCGATACACTTGGCGAAACGCTGGCGAACCGCTGGCGAACGACTATGAATACCAGTGTAAGAATTGTGGAATTTTTCACTGACAACTGAAAACTAACCATCAACCTTTTAATTGACTTTTAAATCAATTCAAATGCAAAGTCAACTTTTATAGTAATAAACGTTTATTACAAATTGTAGGTGACAGACTGTGAGAATGATCTAGGAATAAATGGATGGTTTTTGTTGTAGGTTTGATGAATGACAGATTCAAAAGAATGTTGCTAGAAAAGTAGGTATGTGGCAATTGAGATGGTTTGATTATGTGGAATGTATGTCGAATGAAAGGTTTGATAAAATAGGTGTATGTTGGTGAAACTGTGGGTGAGAGATTGCGTGAATGATTTAGACATAAGTGGATGAATATGATTGAAGGTTTGGTGAGTGACAGATTCAGAAGAATATAGTTAGAACTGTATCAATTAGATTTGGTATGTAGAATGTTCTGGGTGTATTATTTTAGACAAAAATGCTTGAAATAAAAGTTGTACAATTTAAAATTCTGCATCAAAAACAATAAACTAAATTTATTTATCCACAACTCATAATAAAGACATTATTACACTGATTTCAGTTGAATTATATGGCTCATAAAAAACTAGTGTTTTATATTCCATAAAACACTGTAAACAAATTGTTACTTAGCAACCACTTCATGATCTACCGTATTTTGAGAAACTACTTATAACTGAATCAATGTTAAGCGTTACGGCCAATCTTTTTCGATATCTATAATTTTGAGTTGTGGATAAAATTTTGTATTACGCTTAAGAAAAATTAAACACGAGACCGAAGGTCGAGTGTTTAAACTTTTCTTGCGTGTTTTATATACCTAATAAAACACTAGTATAACAAATAACTATGAATGATAATATTCGTATCACGGTGTGTAAAAATAAAAATATTTCAATTACAAATTGAGTACACGCATTGAATTGAAAATTCACAAAGAGCTCCTACCCTTGAAATCTTTTCCATCTGGCCGATAGATGGCAGGGAACTCGCTATTCGACTAAGTATTAACGCATATCTGTAGCGTCAGCTCTGCTGATTTATTGCCTAATGGATCGCGTCGGCGTCGGTTCGTACAAAAATGTAAAAGTTATTATGAGTGTTCGATGTATGAAATACGGACGACGCTGGTGATAATGCCAGATATACCACGCAAGACAAAATGTACGACGGAGAGTTGGTATTGATCTGATCGGGAATTGTGTTATCGAGATCGCTAGCGACTGTTTTTGGCATAAGTAGATATAAATGGCCTAACAAAACTACGATTTAAACGAACTTTAAGTGCCTCGTATTGTCACTAAAATATTATTTCTTTTTAAAATATTAAATAAAAAATTAAATAAACATATCATCACGCCTTTTACCCATTACTGGGTGTGGTACTCTACCGAAGCAGATCTCGGTAAGTGGTATATTTATGCGCGTGAAGTGCGGTTACCAGCCGTCAAATCACGGCCTCCAAAGATGTTAGTGGTGGGGGAGCCATAGGGGTAATTTTAAATTGGTGAAAATGTTTTGTCGGCTGCGGGAATTCAACCAGGGTTCTTAGGATCCACAGGCCGACTCGGATACCACTGAGCCATTACCCCATTTAATGGGGTTAAAATATTATATATAATTATTTATAAAATATATATTATGCTGTGTTCTAAAGCAGTTAATATGCTAAAAATGTTTATTTTGGATATTTGGATTCACATTTATCCAGTGTCTGAAAAATTCAGAGAATGTGGTATATATATATATATATATATATATATATATATATATATATATATATATATATATATATATATATATATATATATGAAATAAATGAATGTTTGTTTGTTTGTTTGTTTGTTTGTCCCGTATGCGTTCCTATATCATTCATCCGATTGTGTGGTAAGTTGTTGTGCGTACGCCCACTAAGGTTTCTGACTTAGCACAAGTCCAGTCCACCATCTTGAAACAAAATGGCCGCTAGCTATCCTAAAAAGTACTACACTGATTCGATTCAAATTTGGTATAGGTATAGACGAGAACAAATCTTAACATATAGGTATAATAAAGCGTCAGTCCGTCATCTTGAAACAAAATGGCCGCTAGCTATCCCGAAAAGTACTGCACTGATTCGATTCAAATTTAGTATAAGCATAGACGGGAACCAATCTTAACATATAGGTATAATAAAGCGTCAGTCCGCCGTCTTTAAACAAAATGGCCGCTAGCTATCCTGAAAAGTACTGCACTGATTCGATTCAAATTTGGTATAAGCATAGACGGGAACCAATCTTAACATATAGGTATAATAAAGCGTCAGTCCGCCATCTTGAAACAAAATGGCCGCTAGCTATCCTGAAAAGTACTGCACTGATTCGATTCAAATTTGGTATAAGCATAGACGCGTACCAATCTAAACATGTAGGTATAATAAATCTTCAGTCCTATGCCATTCGAATTCAAACGATTGCAGTTTCAGGTACGACTCGTATTTGCAATGACCATCAACAAAGCACAGGGACACTCGCTACAAGTGTGTGGACTAAATTTGGAAAATATTTTTTCGTGGTATAAATACGTATTCGTAACGTAAGTAGTCGTTATTCAAGAAATGAAAATAAGCTAGCTACTACAGAGAGTTTAGTAGAAAGTTATTGGCATTAAAATAACTTATTACTTAAACGAAGTATGTTCAGTTCTGACAAACTAATATACATAGTTGCGTGTCTCTCGATAACATCATTATATTGCATGTTGGGAACTAGTTTCCTAACATAACATACCTACTTACAAACACACGCACACAACTTAAAATAAGTCGTTACCGAAACGAAACGGGGCAGCACTGTGTTTCCTCCCTACACTACTATGTTAAGTAGCCTTCGAACTTACAACACAAGCCATATTTCTAACTATATCACGCTATGTTCCAGTAAATGCGGTTACACGTACCCTTCAATACCTTCTATACATTCATTCTTATTAATCTGCGTCAATCATTTCGATCTTTCACATTAATTCATCAATCTCTCATTCTCAATTTCAGCAATCTTATATTTAACATGTTTAAATTATTTCAATTCACTCTTCTAACAACATTTTTCTTATCAAACTTTTCCCCAAAACCTCACTTTTAAACAATGCTAAACTTCAATGTGTGACAATATTTGACAGAATTAAGTCGTGTATTTGTTATTAAATTGTTTTTCCTACAACTGTGCGATTTCTTTGTTATTATGTAACTATTATTGCCTTGGTTACGTATGAAAAGTAGATGAATGCCGACCAAGTGAGTTTCCGAAAGCAAAGAAACACTAAGTGCGGAAAGTGCTTCATTACGAAACTGTAAAAAAAGTTTTTTTGAGAGCGATTTAAATTTCGCGCCAAGCGCGTAATTCATATTTTGGCCACAGATGCTTATGGAAGAAGAAGATGCAGTGAGCCAGCGCTAGTAAATAAGCAGTAGTATATTTTGACATTTATAAACATAACCTTATATTGTAGTATATCTAATCTGTACACAACTAATAAAAAGTAGCGAACAAAGAAAAATATATCGATAAATGGTTTTAAGTAAGTGAAATACATAATATCTAGCACAGTGGTATGAAGTCGGCCTGTGGGTTCTGAGGTCTCTGGTTCGATTCCCACAGGCGACAAATTTTCATAATTTGAAAAAGCTTTCCCTGTGGGTCCTCCACCACTAACATGTTTGGGGGCCGTGATTTGACGACTGGTAACCGCACTTCACGCGCAAAATATATCACTTACCGAGAGTGCCACACCCAGCAATGGGTAGAAGGCGTGATGATATATTTATTTATTTATTTTTAAATACATAATATTTATTGTGTGTGTATATTATTAACATAGTTGTTACAGTTGCTTATATTGTCTAAAGAAACATTGATTTCTTCCGTACCTGTTCATATTATTAACAGTAATATTATTGAGAACAATTTCGGAGGCTTTAGAAGTACCAGCAGCAGGTTGATTGTCATTGTCGAAAATAGATGCAACATAGCATGATCCGGAGCTTCAATTATCTTTGGAGGTATTTATGATAAAGAAGAATCACTCACTGTACTATTCCAATCTAGACGATTTTGAAGAAATTATCTTGACGTTAGTAAAATATTTTTAAATAATGTAGAACAATGAGCAAGCAATCAACAAACAAACCATAGCAACGCCGTAAAACATTGTTCTCGTGTAATATCATTAAAATTTTATAAATTTTGATATTTCAGTGATTTACTAAATCGCACAGTTGTAGGAAAAATGTTGTTAATTAATTAAGTTAATTTTTATATATAATGTCTGTCGTTACAAAACACAAAAACAGTTATTTATAAATAAATACATAAATATATCATCACGCCTTCTACCCATTACTGGGTGTGGCACTCTGCCGATGCAGATCTCGGTAAGTGATATATTTTGCGCGTGAAGTGTGGTTACCAGTCGTCGAATCATGGCCCCCAAAGATGTTAGTGGTGGAGGAGCCACAGGGGTAGCTTTTGAAAGTATGAGAATTGTTTGTCGCCTGTGGGAATCGAACCAGAGTTCTCAGGTTCCACAGGCCGACTTCATACCACTGAGCTAGCTACCCCATTAAATAATAATATATAGAATAATCATGATAAATACGGATTGTCTTTAATTAATCGATCAGTAACAGATAATGATTCAGTTACAGAATAGGGGAGAATAAACTTTGTATCCATGGTATTAATAAATAATAATGAACTAGGGAGGCATAAAAGAAAGTATAATTAAAATTTAAGACGTCCGCCCTTCTGATCGTTTTAGAAATTCATCTTCTTAACCCCTTGAATAATCAAATAAAAACTGTCTCGAATCCTCGTTCAAACATTTCAATTCTAATAACTGCTTAATATTTAAATAAAATTCCCGACGCGAACCGGACTAGTGTCAACACAGCGATCGAAGTGTGCGTGCATCCGGAGCCTTGCCCGGAGCCCGGAGGATAATTCAGCAGGGTGAGGAACAGGGGGAACAGGAAGAGGAAGTGATGAATAAAGCTGAAGTTATCATCCAAGTGCACTTGGACGCCATAACGAGCTGTATCGGAGAAATTACCATATTTTTTTATTACTGAAATATAAATAAGTTTCTGATTCGCTGCTGTAAATTGATATATAGATAATTTTATAAAATAAATTGCATAGATTAGTTATCTATTATTATTAGTTATTATAGGATGGCTAGCTCAGTGGTATGAAGTCGGCCTGTGGATCCTGAGAACCCTGGTTCGATTACCACAGGCGACAATTTTCATAATTTTAAAAGCTACCCCTGTGGCTGCTTCACCACTAACATCTTTGGAGGCCGTGATTTGACGACTGGTAACCGCACTTCACGCGCAAAATATATCACTTACCGAGATCTGCTTCGGCAGAGTGCCACACCCAGTAATGGGTAGAAGGCGTGATGATATATTTATTTATTTTATTTTAGTTATCTCGAAGATGGTACTAAGTAGTGAGAACCTGGGTTCGAATCTCATTCTCTCGAAGCAATAGTACAGACAAAATATACCGGACGGTGCTGAACATAAGAATTTAACATGTAAAATGATAAAGTTGTAATTTTTTGCTTCAAATAAATTTTTTAGGTGCATAAAATTCTGCGTCTAAATTAATATATTTAATTAATTTTCTATGCTTTGTAACGACAATGATATCTGAAACTGACAAAAAAGTCTCAAACTATCAACTATCAAACTATCTATAGCCATGGAATTGAAACAAAATTAAACAAATGTTTGACGTTTTATCTGTCAAAACTGTCAAAATAAATGAAGGTAAGACAAAAATAAAATAAATAAATATATCATTACACCTTCTACTCATTACTGGGTGTGGCACTCTGCCGAAGTAGATCTCGGTAATATATTTTGCGCGTGAAGTGCGGTTACCAGTCGTCAAATCACGGTCCCTAAAGATGTTAGTGGTGGAGGAGCCACAGGGGTAGCTTTTGAAATTATGAAAATTATTTGTCGCCTATGGGAATCGAACCAGAGTTCTCAGGATCCATAGGCCGACTTCATACCACTGAGCTAGCCACCCCTATAATAATAATAAAAATAATAAAAAGAAATTATTTTGTCAGTTTTGACAGATAATACGTCATTTGTTTAATTGTGTTTTAATTCACCTTAATTAACTCAAGTAATAGCTACTCAAAAGAATTAAATATTATTTCCACTAGCCAATTCCTCTTATCTCATTTTAATTCTAATTACAGATTTGCTTGGTATCTCAATGATCCGTTAACGTTCGACTCATCTTGAAACAAGAAATTTTATTACCCTCCCCGAGTTTTTTCCGATATCCCAACTCTTCGTCTGGGTAGATCAATCACAGTGGCACTTCGATCGCTCAGGTGTCGTGCTCTATTTCCCCCTCCACCCCTACCCCTATTCTACCCTTGGCACTGGTTCCAATCATTTAGATCCACGGCGGCCTGGGCCAGGCCCGGCCAAGCCCAAAGAACAAGAAGAACGAACACGAAAAATAAGAATCCATATAATAAATTTATCGCAAAAACTCTCAGATAGACATAGATTTCTAAAATATTTTTTTTTACATAATATAAATACAAATACACATAACAAATAGACAACAAAATATTTAAATTTGTGAAATAAATGACTAGTCTTTGTCGTCTGGGTTTGAATTGGAGGACAATCTTCAAATAACTCTTCCATAAATTGACACCATTTCTTCAATAAATTCCGATTTACAGTTTTTATTTTCTAATATTTTGTGTCCGTGTATACTTAATAAACTTAGATTACTCAATCGTTACGATAGGGAACATGTCGCTAGCTGGCCATAAGAATACTGCTGGAAAGTTTCAGCTTGAATTTATTATCTTTAAACTTATAATTTAATTTTTATTTAATTTATATATGCATATACAGGATGGTTACCGCGACTCTCGCACATAGGATTTTAACATGTAAAATCATATTGATTTAGTTTCCTGTTTCGTAATTATTTAAAACAAAAAAGCTTCAAATAAAAGTTTTAGGGAATAAATACGAAATTAATTTTGCATGCTTCGTAACGGCATAAATTAGATCTGAAAATGACTAAAATTGTCTCAAAACTATCGATAGCTATGAAATTGAAACAAAATTAAACAAATGTTTGACGTTCAATCTGTCCAAACTGACAAAATAAATCCTTTATTTATTATTTCATTTATTTTGGCAGATAAAACGTCAAACATTTGTTTAATTTTGTTTCAATTACATACCTATCGATAGTTTTGAGGCAATTTTCGTCATTTTCAAATCTAATTTGTGTCGTTACAAAGTATGTGAAATTAATTTAGTTTATTGGTTCAGATGCAGAATTTTAAGCTCTAAGACTTTTATTTCAAGCTGTTTTGTTTAAAATATTTAGGGAAGCAGGATATTACAAAATTATAATTTTACATGTTAAAGTTCTATGTTCGAGAGTCGTGGTCACCACCCTAGTTATTATCCGGAGGGGGGAGGGGCACGCGCCCCGGCTTGCCCCCTTCTGTGGACGCCCATGTGTAAGATCAGAAAACGAAATAAATAAATTGAAATAAACACAAATACAAACTACTAATTTGCCAATTAATTGGTACTATATTTGCTAAATTTAATTGAAATATAAATTAAATAAATATATAATCACGGCTTTTACACATTACTCTCGATAAGTGATATATTTATGCGCGTGGAGTGCTGTCAAATCACGACCTCCAAAGATGTTAGTGGAGGGGAAGCTACAGAAGTAGTTTTGATGTGATGAAAATTATTTGTTTGCTGTGGGAATCGAACCTGAGTTCTCAAATACCACTCAACCGCCTTCCTCATATTGAAATATAGGTTAAGGGAATATTTAAAGGGTATAATGGAACAGCTCAAACAGACTTTAATGAAATTTTAGTAAATTCGGGCCTGGTCTTAACTGATAGCAACGTCTTCCTCGCAGCTAAGGTGACGCGATAAAGGGTTGTTTAATTAAAAGGGGGCTGTTGTGCTAATGATAACAAGGACAGATTGAAACTGTAAGGAGGGGAGATTTTAGACAAGGGTTATATTTTCACAGGTAATATAACAAGTGATGTAATTAGTATCAATGATATTTTCGAGTGAGAATCAAATGTGCTGCTTCGGTTTCGCGAGCAATATTTTGGATTATTAATCATACCACTAACATATTTGGGAGCCGTGATTTGACGACAGGTAATCGCACTTCACACGCAAAATATATCACTTACCGAGATCTGCCTCGGCAGAGTGCCACACTCAGTAATGAGTAGAAGGCGTGATGATATATTTATTTACATTTTCGAAAAAATATTTTGCCCGAGAATCAAAAAATGTATATAATCATCAAAACCCTTTTTTAACCATCCTGTAGACCTCACGAAAAAAGTGTCTTTCCTCAAGTGCTTTATATTCCTTTGGCTAGCTCAGTGGTATGAAGTCGGCCGGTGGATCCTGAGAACCTTGGTTCGATTCCCACAGACGACAAACAATTTTCATAATTTCAAAAAACTACCCCTGTGGCTCCTCCACCTCTAACATATTTGGGGGCCGTGGTTTGACGACTGATAAGCGCACTTGACGCGCAAAATATATCACTTACCGAGATCTGTTTCGGCAGAGTGCCACACCTAGTAATGGGTAGAAGGCGTGATGATATATTTATTTATTTTATATCTTTGGCTCAAAAAATGAAACGTCACCTTCAGATAGAAATGACTCACTTTCTTGCTTACATAGAAATATTTAAAATAAAATAATAAATATATCATCACGCCTTCTACCCATTACTGGGTGTGGCACTCTGCCGAAGCAGATTTCGGTAAGTGATATATTTTGCACGTGAAGTGCGGTTACCAGTCGTCAAATCATGGCCACCAAAGATGTTAGTGGTGGAGGAGCCACAGGGATAGCTTTTTTGAAATTATGAAAATTGTTTGTCGCCTGTGGGAATCGAACCAGGGTTCTCAGGATCCACAGGCCGACTTCATACCACTGAGCTAGCCACCCTATAAAGTATTTACAATAAACTAATTATGAAGTAATCTAATAAAAACTTAACCGAACACCTTCTTGTAAACATCATCTTAAAAACTTAACAGTAAATAGAAAAGTTAGCTATTCCTGCATACAAACAATTTACATAACATAATAAAGTAGTTATATTTATTTGTGCTAGTTTCGGATATGTTCTGTGTCGCTGATATAAAGCACAATTTGAAACTTTAAAACAATCACGTCAGAATGCTACAGAAGTCGCGAACTGGAACTACGGAGACGTAGTGGAACACGGGAACTTTCCAGAAGCAAATATTCATGTCGATTTGAATGGAAAACTTTCCGGAAGTTATAGCATACGCTTGAGCTTGCCTTCACGTCGCTCCTACTGGACGAGACTGAAGCCTAATTACGATAAAACTGATTTTGGTACGTTTATAGTATAGCTTAACACTATAATAGTTGGAGAGGTAGGGTGCAAAATGATGTCTCATTTATTCCAGTGACAGAAATGGATTTTTTAATAGATTATGTCATGGTTTGCGGTTTCTCGTGCTCTAATTAACTTATACTGAAATTTAGAAAATTTTGAAAATTTTACAATTTTTTCAAAATTTTCATTTCTCAATATTTCAAAAAATTGAAAAGATAATGAAAATCCGTGAAAACCAGTGAATTACTCTCATAAAAGTACATAGGTCTGTAAATTTTCAGCCAAAAATTCGAACAGCTAAAGTTTTTATTGCAAAAAAACTAAAAATCACTGTTTTTTAATTATTTTTGAAGGGGTGTACCCCTTAAGATTTTTACGAATTTTGGCCATTTTTAGTATTTTTACTCTAAAAATTGTATCCGTGGAGCAAAAATTCTGAAATTTTACATACATATGTACTTTTTTGCGAGAAATCTACTGGTGTTTACAGATTTTCATTATCTCGTCAAGTTTTTTAAATATAAGCAAAAGAAAATTTTGTAAAAAATACTAAAATTTTCAAAATTTTCGAAATTTCGGTATAAGTTAATTAAAGTCCGGGAAATAAACTCGTTTAGACCGCACTTCAATATCTCTTTTAATTTTCGAGATATAGGCCTTCAAAGTTGAGATTTTTAAAAAATCATAAATCGCAGTATCTCAAAAACTAAAAAAGATATGAAGATGCGCTCAACGGCATTCGATTTCTCGTAGTCTAAATGATAAAGAAACATGTTTTAAAAATCGATTTTCAACTGGTTCAACAAAAAAATTCACATATTCATAAAACGATTTTTTTGAGATCGTAGATAAAAGCCGTGATGATAAATAAATAAAATATATAATTGATAAATATTCTTCTTAAATAACCGTGTCAATGCAAATGATTCGTCACTGTTTATAATTAGGGGAGATTAGAAGGGTAGTAAATGAAGTCATCATCCATTTTTTAATCGACTCTGAGAGCTGCTGTATCATTCATTATCTTAATGAACAAAAACAAGAATACATCAGCAATATGTTGTACTAATCACAGATACTAAATTACCAACGACACAACCAGATGCCCGCCATTTTATAAGTACAAATCATTCATAACCTCCCTCCCTTCTCCTCTCCCCACCACCCTCCAAATCACTCCAATCCAACAACAATTAATTTTCAACAAGAAGCTTAACGAGTAATCTAAAATTAATATTATTTATTATCTCCCGCGATAAAAATGCGCGATTTGATTGGCCAGTGGTGGGCGGTGGGTGGGGGAGGGGCGACGCATGTGAATATATAAACGGTGAAACATTAATCACTGACTGAACGCTTTAAATAGTGTCAGAGAGAAATGATTCGGAATCATATTTTCATTTTTCCCAAACACGGTCATCCATCTTTCTCAAGCGCGCTCTGAGCGGTAATTCTGATAAATAGCGCCGGATTAACTGCGAACACGGCGGTGTGCGATACCTTCACATCAACACAACTCCCTGGAAACAACCCCAATACGCTTGAGGAACAACTGCTTTCACTTGTGAAGTACAACACTTGAATTGTCGCGCTAAATGTGTAACAAGTAAACAGTTAAGCATTTTATCAGTATTATTATTTTATAAGCTGCGTAATAGCTATTTACATAACAAGTGCGGGAAGACATATTTTTCTCATGAGCGCAATTTTGAATCACGAGCGAAACATACATACATACATACATATCTTCACGCTATATCCCAACAAATGGGGTAGCACGAACCCTAAAATCATTCATAAAACATTCACTCATCACACTCATCAAACAATCAGCCCTCGTCAAACATTTTCATCCAAACACACCACCCTCACTTAAACCACATTCATAGATCATTCCACATAAACTCATTAATCGAAATCATTTATCACACAACAAACCTTCAATCACATAATTTCTATTCACTTATCATTCATTTTCTTTCTTTAATGTACATAGCATATGCATAAAACATCTCAAATTACTCACGTTTACTCCTAACAACGAATCTAATAACGAAACTAACAACGAATCTACAAGATTAGAAAAGATGAAAGCGATAGCCTGCACTTGTATATGAAAGAAAAGTCCACACAATGCAGTAACTGAAAATGAAACAAAAAGATAAGAAAGGGAGGGAGCGTCGCCTTGCGCTTGTTTTTGAAAGTGAATTTCACGAGCGAAACGAGTGCTTTAATTTGAGCGAATGGTGCAAATGACGTCTTCGTGCACGAGTTTTGTACAATGATTTTTTAAACGAGCAAAAATTATGTAACCTATAGTAGAAATAGTATATTACATAATAAGTCAGGAAAGTGATATTTTACTTGACGAAACGGGCCGAGTATTTTAATCCGTTGACTCAAGTAAAAACACTTTCCTGGCGTATTATGTATACTAGTTTTTCTGAAACCGTTTAATTTAATCAATATTTAATCATAAATAATTCAAAATGTTTAATTATTTAAATATGGATTGTACTGACAGCAGACTACGTATCCAAGGCTACAACAAAAATAACAGTCAGGTAAAATCTTTACCAGACTGTTTTGTACTTCACCAGACTGTTATTTTTGTTGTAGCCTTGGATACGTACTTTACTTGACTGTTTTTATAAAAACCTACTTTCCATACTAAAATTGGTGAGGAAAGTAGGCACTTTCTTGCCGGTTTCAGAACAAGTTATTAAATTTGAAACGTGAATTTATATTGACAGTCTAATATGCCATGAATTGACATTTGTTATTTGAAAACAAATTGTTTAATTTTTCTCGTAAAGATTGTTAAAATATATCTGATTAATGGCGTTATAAGCTAATGTATCTACTTCTTTTATAAATTCCTTATGGGGTGGCTAGCTCAGTGGTATGAAGTCGGCCTGCGGATCCTGAGAACCCTGGTTCGATTCCCACAGACGACAAACCATTTTCATAATTTCAAAATCTACCCCTGTGGCCCCTGCAGCACTAGCATCTTTGGGGGCCGTGATTTGACGACTGGTAACCGCACTTCACGCGCAAAATATATCACTTACCGAGATCTGCTTCGGCAGAGTGCCACACCCAGTAATGGGTGGAAGGCGTGATGATATATTTATTTTATTTTATTTTAATTGGCGAGTAAAAATTTAGAACCAAAAAAATTTCTGTTTTTTCAGTTATTTCGAACCACTAGTGCGCAAAATCAAACTTTTCGTCAGTTTCCAGGATAAACCTTATTTTGAATGACGCGAGTACAAAAAGATACTTTTTCACCCTTTAAATATAATAGTTTAAACCAACTAAGCTACCGTTGGCCTGGATTGAAATCTGATTTTATTCCAATTTTTGTTTTGTTTTGTTATTTATCATAGACAGCTTCGATCCTATGACTCTTTCATAAGTATACTGAAAAACTTGACATAAGTAGATGCGTATCAAAAATAATAAACAAAATTAAAATGACATGAATATGAAATCTAACCTACTTCACTATAATATAATAAAATAATGGCAAATCCTTTTTAATATTGAACGCAAACACCGCAATCCGATTTGACATAGTTCTGGTCTAGACGCAATGTGGTATCAACACCAAATGCCGGATATTATAAATTGAATATTTCAATAACGCTTTAATATTGACAAATGTTATATGAGTTAATGTAAGCTTATTAATATTGCATGGAATCGTAATTACAATTTCAAATTTGATTTTCACAACAAATGCCAACAATTTATTGTAAACAGTGGTTGATTTTTGTTAAATTATTACTAGGTAATTATTGCATTTCAGTTCAGTTCAGTTTCTGTTGTGCCAAATACCAAATAATAAAAACAAAAACACTACTACTCCTATAGGATTTAAAACGCAACTCCAGAAACAAATATTTTGATATTTATTTTAGTATTATTGTAACACATTTACAACTGTTATGATTATTAGGAAGTAAAAAGGATGTATTATCCTCGTGTAATGTTCGTTTGTTTGTTGGTGAAATACACAACGTCTGTTGGTTAATTCTGTAATTCTTCAGCGTTCTTTATTGAGCCGTTTGATGGTGTTTTAATGCAGTGAGGCAGCGAACAGATCCTAGCTGCACCTGCGTTCCCGTTAGAAGCGCAAGCTCCACTTAACGTTAAACCTCTGATATATAAGTGCACATTTGTTTAAGAAACATCCCCGTAGTTACCAGCACACTTGATCACCGCTAAATTCGAATAAATGTCCAGATATATTGGTGTAGAGAGAAACTAGAAATTATAACAAGAGGCGACTCCGCCAAATAGTTCAACTACAAACGTACGAGTATGGTTTGTTTGTTTAAAACGCGAGCGATGAGAGCCTTGCCAAAAAATGTATGAAATTCTGAATCAGTTGAACTGCATTCGAATATGTGTAGGATTATGTTTTTTAAGGGCTTGAAATTTGATTGCCGAATACCTTCTAATATACAAATAAGTAGTAAATTATAGAATTTTTGCATTTCATAGCTATTTACATAATAAGTGCGCGTAAACATACTTTTTACATGACCGCAATTTTAATTTAACCTAAAAACTGTACATAAATATTTACGTCTTAGATTTTTAGAATAATTATTATTTTTTATTATTATAGTTCTTTACTAATTTCATATAATATAAGTAAAAACTGGCAAAAACAAGTGTTGACAAGCATGAACTTAGTTCCGTGAGATGTTTCGCGCGCTTGTCAAAGTATAACCATCTCTCTAAAAAAATAAAGCCTTCTTTCCCATTATCATGCTTTCTCTCTTACGATTAATTAAGAAATCCTTTATTATAATTTAGGAATGGCAGCTAGGTAAATTGACCGGTCAAAAATTGTCAATTGACGGTCAATTTGATCGATGTTGGAATATTTGACCAAATAAATTTGACCAATTCATCATCATCATCATATATATCATCACGCCTTCTACCCATTACTGGGTGTGGCACTCTGCTGAAGCAAAAAACAATAGTTTATTGCATAAAAATAATTTTTTTCTCGAAAAAACAAAATAAACAATACTTCTTTGGTAAAAAAAAAACAAAACTAGTGTTAATATAAATAGATAAATAATAAAAATATAAGAAATAAACACGAAACATGTGCGCGAGTACCACAGCTGTATTATTAACACACCAACCCTTAAAAAGTGCGAAATGCATAATGCAATAAC
Organism: Pterostichus madidus; assembly: GCA_911728475.2. Classification (NCBI taxonomy): domain Eukaryota; kingdom Metazoa; phylum Arthropoda; class Insecta; order Coleoptera; family Carabidae; genus Pterostichus; species Pterostichus madidus. The sequence continues at coordinate 1,211,057 of OU452304.1, forward strand.
TGCATCTCGCCGAACACGTGGACACGCGTCGACCTGTCCACGGAGGCTACACATAGAATTATGTGCCGGCACGATCCATACTACTCTAGTATTTGACGCGAGCATTTTGATAAATGACCAGTCAAATACTAGGTCAATTAAACGAAGAGTATTTGCCCAGTCAACTGCCATCCCTATTATTATAATTTCTTCCTTAGTAGGATCGTTACAACAAAATAAGAAAACAGTGAAAAAATATTTTTGTATGTAGATTAACATTTTTGTGGAATAGGCTATTCTGCACTGAAATTGAATTTGTAATCAGAAAAAGTAATAAATATTTATGTCAAAAGAAAAAGCCCGTAAACTCTTTATGAATTTTAAACTTTCATATTTCGAGAATCAATCAAAAATGCAAAAACAAATTTAGTCGCAGAAATGAACCGATTGAAATCGCAACAACTTCCAACAAATCTCACACCGATGAGGGTGAAGAAGAAAGGGGATGAAAGGAACTCGGGCTAAGAGCAGAATAGGGCGTTTCTTTCAACCCGACAAGAAAAGGAGCCGTTAAAAGATTAAAAATTATCGTATTCTTCCGTTCGCAGTCGTTTTTGACGTAGTAATTAAAAGCAGATTAATGATTTCTCGCCAACTTTTTCCGTAATTTCCGCGGTTGCTGCAGTGTGTACGAAGCCAGTCCTTCGCCACCATTTTGCGTGATTGATATCGAAACGATTTGAGGGGAAATCTGGTCGAGACCATGCGGATATTTTTTATTTGCTATTACATCTCATGCAAGGGCTTTCATTTAACGGTTTGCTCCACATTCGCCACCACCCGATTAAGCGAAGGACAAAACAGGAACTGTGTATGAAGGAAAATAAAAGTAATCTCCTTTGTTAATTAATTGGAATACTTGGCTTGAGATATATATATATATATATATGCGCGCGTGAAGTGCGGTTACCAGTCGTCAAATCACGGCTCCCAAAGATGTTAGTGGTATATATATATATATATATATATATATATATATATATATATATATATATATATATATATATAATTATATATATATATATATATAATAATTTAAATTTAAAGAATAAAATTGTTAAAATAAATCGTACGAGTACTTTTAATATTTAAATAAATATCAAGCCTAGTATTCCAATAAACAATGGAAATTAGTTTCATTTTTCTAAATATACAAAATTTTCAACGTTGAAACGGAACTTAATACAATTCTCTTAATACAATTTTTAGACAGTCCAATTATTGTATATACAAGGTGTCTTACAAAAACTGTGCCATACGATTGCTATGAGAAGTTGAAATTGCTCTCTCATTTGTCATCATAAAGTTGACGTTTTCTGTGGAGCAATCGAAAAATTATTTTATTGCGCGTTATCGTTGGAAAAGTTATTTTTGCGCTCGGTTCCAATGGCAACGCGCGAAATAGTTATTTTTTTACGACAGTGCAGAAAATAGACTTTTCCAACTGTCAGTTGAAAACCGAAAGTTTGCTAAGCGACTATATGCGTATTCCATTTGCCATTTGGATCAGATCTAACTTACATTTACTGATCCAGATCACTTCTTTATTTCGCTGGATTACTTCGCTGACTTTATTTTCAGTACTAGAATTACTGATTTTAATTTAATTTGAAGTAATTCATCCCGATAAGTGCATCAGTTTGTTTAAGTCAGTTCATTTAATCATGTTGTCTAATTTATCTGAACTGATTTAAATGAACTAAGTGGCAAATGGAATACAGCTAATGTAAGAGTGTATCATCGTATCCATGGATACATGAAAACTGTCGTTAAAAGTGTTGAATCTAAAAAAGACGTTCACACCAAAACTAATAAGTATTTATAATAGTTATTTGTGTACCTAGAGGAAAAAAAAAACTATTGCAAGGGCACTCTTTCTGCTCAAGAAGCACATGCACATAATATATTTTTTTTACAAATGATATGAAAAGTTGATATTTATGCTTTCAGTTGTCATCGTAAAGTTGACTGAGTAACAAACAATAAAATACTTTACAGCGCGTCTCCTATAGCAACAAGCGGTAAAATACTTTACCGCTCGCTTAGAAAAATATAAATTGTTGCATGCTTTGCTTGCGCTTCAATTACCGAGCACGAGCAATAAAGATTCACTTTACGTTCTTGATACACAAATACCTATTTTGTACGACCGAGCAGAAAATAGACTTTTCCAACTATCAGTAGAAAGCAGAAAGTTGCCATTTACCGCTTCCAAGCAGAAAAACAGTCAAAAATTATTATAAGTTCTTTTTCAAGCGTTTTAAAATGGTCATATAAAAATTGTGTGTACCTCGGCAACTATTATTCAACAAGTTAAATTGCAAAAGCTACATTTTTCAATTATTCTCTAATATCCCTTTTCAGTTCCACCAGAACAACCAACCATCCTCGACCGCTGGGGTCGTCACCTGAACGGCAGCGTAGGCCCTCACGAAGAAGGTGACGACGTGACCTTAACCTGCAGGACGGTTGGAGGTCATCCCGAGCCCGCCGTGCGCTGGCTCGTCAACGGACTTATGGTGGACGAGCAGCATGAACACAACGCTGGCGATGTCATCGAGAACCGACTAACGTGGCCGGCGGTTGCTCGAAGAGACCTGGACAGCGTCTTCACGTGTCAGGCTGTTAATACGAAGCTGACGGAACCGAAGGATGCTAGTGTTATGTTGGATTTGCATTGTGAGTTGATTTGTTTCGGTGAGAGGTATATATAAGTGATGGGTTTGAATTTTGTTGCAGTGAAACCATTGACGATTCGGATTTTAAAGACTCAGACTCCTTTGGTAGCTGATCGAAGGTATGAAGTTAGTTGTGAGTCTGCTGGGTCGAGACCGCCTTCTATTATCACGTGGTATAAAGGGAAGAGGCAACTCAAACGAACAAAAGTGAGTACCTATTTTTATATATAATAGTTATTTGTGCGTGTTTTGAAGTCCACTGAATCCGTTTTGATCATTTTCTCAATGATGTCTCTGTGTGTGTGGATGGATGGATGGATGGATGGATGGATGGATGGATGGATGGATGGATGGATGGATGGATGGATGGATGGATGGATGGATGGATGGATGGATGGATGGATGGATGGATGGATGGATGGATGGATGGATGGATGGATGGATGGATGGATGGATGGATGGATGGATGGATGGATGGATGGATGGATGGATGGATGGATGGATGGATGGATGGATGGATGGATGGATGGATGGATGGATGGATGGATGGATGGATGGATGGATGGATGGATGGATGGATGGATGGATGGATGGATGGATGGATGGATGGATGGATGGATGGATGGATGGATGGATGGATGGATGGATGGATGGATGGATGGATGGATGGATGGATGGATGGATGGATGGATGGATGGATGGATGGATGGATGGATGGATGGATGGATGGATGGATGGATGGATGGATGGATGGATGGATGGATGGATGGATGGATGGATGGATGGATGGATGGATGGATGGATGGATGGATGGATGGATGGATGGATGGATGGATGGATGGATGGATGGATGGATGGATGGATGGATGGATGGATGGATGGATGGATGGATGGATGGATGGATGGATGGATGGATGGATGGATGGATGGATGGATGGATGGATGGATGGATGGATGGATGGATGGATGGATGGATGGATGGATGGATGGATGGATGGATGGATGGATGGATGGATGGATGGATGGATGGATGGATGGATGGATGGATGGATGGATGGATGGATGGATGGATGGATGGATGGATGGATGGATGGATGGATGGATGGATGGATGGATGGATGGATGGATGGATGGATGGATGGATGGATGGATGGATGGATGGATGGATGGATGGATGGATGGATGGATGGATGGATGGATGGATGGATGGATGGATGGATGGATGGATGGATGGATGGATGGATGGATGGATGGATGGATGGATGGATGGATGGATGGATGGATGGATGGATGGATGGATGGATGGATGGATGTGTGTCGGAGTGTGCAATATCTCATGAACGAGATAAGATTTGTTAACGAAACTTGGTAATTATAAGTTTCATAAAAATACGAAGAGCTGAGTTGATTTTGAATGAAATTGAAAAACCGGAAGAGGACGTTTATTGGACACGCAAAACAATAAATTCCATTTATTTCAAAAATGGAATCAGTTACGAAAAAAGTTTCAAATAAAAGAACTTAAAATGTTATTTACAATTTTCCTGTATATGCGTCTAATTTTGAGAAAAACTAATTTTTATATTTAATAATATATTTCAATAATCATAGTAGCAATAGAAACAAAAAACATAAATTTTAATTTTCGCTTTATCTAGTTATCTAGGTCTTTTTTCGGTAAAACAAATACATCATTAAAATGGTCAACTAATTTGGCAACTTTGCGTCAATTTAATCGACTTCGTATCTCACGGTTCTTGCGATACCAAGGGTTAGGTTCGAATAACGGACATCCTGTATATGCCTCATCAGTAGAGTTAGACATAAAGTAGTCAACATTACTAAAAAAATTATACGCAAACAAATTGGGTATTTTATATGTTTCAAACAGATAAATGCCGAATTACTGAAAATCTAAATTACATGTTTAATAATATTATACATTCTGAATATTAAATATGCTGTGTATAAGAAAGTAGTGTGGTGGCCACACCAGATTTTCACACAAATGACGTCAGTCGCTCTTTATAACGTTTTTGGTATAGGTATATAATTTGTTTCATTACTCTATCAAAAAGAAAAATTTTCAGAAATAAATTAGACAGATGGCAGCAATGTGAAATCATACCATTGTTTTCCAGTTGTCATGGATAAGGCTTCACTAAAATTTACTTTCTTCCCTAGGGATGAAAATTTTAGTTTCTGGCAGGGTCGTAAAACAATAATTTAAAAACAATTTTTATTTTGCAATTACTCTATGCCTAAAACTAAATAGATAGCAATTCCGTGTTAATTAGATAAAAATGAAGCACTGAGCTCAACTTGCTCCTAATGACATTTCTCTCTCGGTTATAAACAAAAGTATATCTATAAAATATTTTATTACCCAAAGTAAAATTCATCTAAACTAGCGAATATTCCAAGTGTTTAAACTATCTTTACAGCAGTCATTTGCGAGATGATCACGCTTTCCCTGCGGCAAACTCCATCATAAAACTCGTCTATGATCAGCCCATTCCGGGAATCATTCCGTTTACGGTTCAATACGGACCGTAACTTCGGAATAAGAATCATTTTGAGTATTCCCTGCGAGTGCTGATACGTGTTAGAGGTGCTCTCTGCTACGAATTTAAATACGGACCTTGCTACTCGCTCTACTGTCAAACGCATCGCGGTGCGATTGTTTCACGCCATTTGCCAGGAATTTGCGAATTTTGAAGTGGCGAAACTTTTAGCAGATCACGTAAGATGGAGAAGTATGGCGAGAATGTAGAGATATTGCTTCAACTCGGCGAGGAAATATATAAACTGTATTCTTTGCTAATATACGGAGAACCTACTACCGTCGTTGCCAAGAAAGAATACCAAAGGAGTAAAGGAGATTAATAAAATATAAATATATAATCACGCCTTCTACGCATTACTGGGTGTGGCGCTCTGCCGAAGCAGATCTCGGTGTTAGTGGTGGAGGAGCCAAAGGGGCAGTTTTAAAATGCTGAAAATTATTTGTCGGCTGTGGGAATCGAACAGGGGTCCTCAGGCCAACTCGAAACCACTGAGCCATTACCCCATTAAATTAATAAACATAAATAAATAATTGTAATTGAGACAAACTATAGGTGGGGAACTTTTTTATCATTGGATGGCATATTTATATTAGGCAGTAATAAAGGAATTTTTCGAGATAATATTTTCAACCCTACATTGACTTGACGATGAAAAAAAATATTCGAAATCATATAGTAATTCATAATTCATAGAAATAAAATAGTAAATTTATGAAGTAAACAAGTTGTTTTTTACAACTAAAACTAAATATAAAAAATGCCGCTCCAAAATATGTGCCGCCCGGTGGTTCCTCCACTACTAACATCTTTGGGGGGGCGTGATTTGACGGCTGGTAACCGCACTTCACGCGCATAAATATATCGCTTACCGAGATCTGCTTCGGCAGAGTGCCACATCCAGTAATAGATAGAAGGCGTGCTGATATATTTATTTTATTTATTTTAGTTAAAACTCGATCGTAATTATGTATGCGCTTTTAACGCTAGTTGCATAAATAACTATTTTACTAGAGTTCTCATGGTGATAAAAATAATTTTGTCAATTATTTCATTTTAATTTGAATAAATTTTAGAAATAATCAATATAAGTAGATACTAAAAAAGAGAATATTTCAATCTGACTGAAAATACTGTTAATCAAAGTATCGTTCTACCTGAAACTTATCACCTATTTTCTGAACACCCCGTATGTATCACATAACAACATTACAAAACGAGAAACGAGACAGAACCTTAGAGAGAGAAAATGTTCTATCGGATTACACTTATATTAGTCAGTATAATCATTCTGTATATTGGTTTGTCAAAGTCAAACAAAGGCGATGTCAAACTAACAAGCCCTCATCCCTGATCCAATCTGTTCGTATTCCACACAATTCAAACAAGAATGTCGCCCGTGTAATACGACCACACGAATACGTATCAATTTAATTCGACAAACAACGATTGTTAGAACCATCCCATTTCATGAGACGTATTCGTATCAAATTTAATTCAAACCAATACTAATTAATTACCAATAAGTAATTTTATTTCAAAATTACCATTTATTTCAAATTAATAATCCTTTCATATCATTTTGCTTTCATCTACTTTTCTACAAGCTTCTGGAAAAACATACAACGATATTTTTTATTTTTATCCAAGAGTGCAACTGGATTTATAATGAAATAACGTAAGTGGTAACGCAAATGGTAAATGTCAAAAGTTGAGCATATGTTACAGCTAGTAATGATTTATAATAAAGTAAAGTAAGTAGCAAGAACAAAGATGCAACGCACTTCGCACTTACGGAAGTATCTACTTGGTTCTTCCTTTTCAAGGATTGAAGTGTTACTTTTAATCCCACAGGGATTAAATTGACAGGTGAACAACTATTACCGTAGGAACATATTTTTTACAAAATCTGATAATTTATTGTTCCTTTAATTTTAATTTATGCATCCAACAAAAAAAATGGCAAAAGCTTTCGAAATATATTCGCATTATCATATGTCTATGTATTTCTCGTAAGTCTTAACCATTTTGCACTTAACATTTAACTTTGATGTTTAAATGAATAGACATTTAAATAATATTGATCTTGTGTTCTAGTTGTATTTTTAGTAGTGTGTTTTAATAAGCCAAAAATAATGCAGGAATTCAATAATGGGCATAGGCTTAAGTTGTAATAATTTAATGAAGATTAATTGGCGTTTCGGTTAAGGTTATGGCCATCTTCAGTTTAAAAGAAAGATGTAAATATAACAATTAAAATTATTTAAAGTTGAAAGTTGAAGTTTCAGGGCAAACATTTAACAAATGAATTTTTTTTTATTTAATTCAAATATAAAGTAAAAATCACACTCTTCAGGGCAAATATTAAAATTCAGAATCATGTTTTTTGCTTTATATTTAGAATCAAACAATTATTTTTTTTTTCATTTATTAAATGTATGCCCTGAAACTTCAACCTTCAACTTTAAATCATTTTAATTGTTGTATTTACATCTTACATTTAACCTGAAGATGGCCATAGCCTTAGCCGAAACGTTGTCAATTAATTTTCGTTAAATTATTCCAACTTAAGCATATATCAATTATTGAATTCCTAGTTGTATTTTTGTTATTATGTGCATCTCAACCATTTGGATTACAATTTTTGAGCAATACAAGAGAAAAATAAATTATTATTATTAAATAGCTGTAACTGTTTTATGATACTACATTACTATAATTTTTTTAACTAAACATTGTTCAATCAATTTTTAAGTATTCTCTCTATAACTTTCAACAATATCTATTTAAAACATAATTAACTGGTATAGTTTATAACGATTGCTTATTTATTGATTCCACTTTAATTTGCTGTAATTTTTCAAGCATTGAGTTTTTGTTAAAAAAACATTATTTTGGGTCTCCCTAGCTATACTTTTAATCTTTTCCGTGCGTTATGAATCACCCTGTATAGGTACAAAAATAAATAGTTTCAATCTGTCTTTGCTCATCATAACTTTAGCCCATAATTATAGCGATTACAAAATATCTAGAATACCACTAATACAGAAACAGATAAATAGGTAGTTTACTAATCTCTACTAACTAACGTAATTCTCCCCAATTAATCGGCTACATACAAACTTCTTCCAGTCCTCCCACCCATTCCCCTCGTTTGCATCTGTTGCTCGCTTCACACATGTGACATTTAAACCCGAAAGGTTCGCCGATTCTAAAACAAAATGCTAAGCAGATTTATAACTGCCAAATATCAAGCCGCGTATTTATAGGTTCACTTATATCTGTCAGATGCTACAAATGCCGATACAGCCCTTGTAGAACACGGCCGCCCTAACCAACCCCACTTCTACCCCCATCTCCCGCATCCCACCTCCGCCCAGGCGGCGTGTCGATAGCTTGTTGTGGTTGTGGCGTTGTACTAATTTAGAGAGGTTTAATGTCGTGTCATTAATTGTACGATTATTGGCGATACTGTAAACGAACTGAATGCTGGAAGACGAAGGTGTTAAGTGGTTAACTGTGAATTATTGCTATCGAATTAGGGGTGTCCAATGTTGTGTTTAGTTTTAAAAAGTATGTGATTAAGTACATTTGATTCTAAATGCTATTGTAGCGTTTGAATGGTCCATAATTTATTTGTTTATGCTGCTCTGAACACAGTGGCGTACCTGGGAGGGAGGCGGTGGGTGCGGTCCACACCGAGCGGCACATATTTTAGGGCGGCATTTTTACTTTCTTATACTTGCAAGGCCACTGTTAGTTATTTCTAGTAATTTTAAGTTTGTTAGAATGCTACCAACTTATTATAAATGTCAAAAACGATAAAGTTGGGTTAAAGATATTAAAATGATTTACTGCATTGCAAATAATTGTGCAAATACTTATAGAATACATTTCTATATCAATGCAAAATAACATATGAAACAAATGTCAATAATACATGTGATATAAGAGGTTAAGCTGATATAATATGAAGTTAGTAACGACAAAAATTTGTAAATAAATTAATATTTCATTGCAGTTGCAAGTTGCTGAATATAAAGTGAAAAAAATATCTCTGCAACATTTTGCTGCAATAGTTGAACGTAAAACTTGCAAGTTGCAATTGCAGGTTGCGCTTGCTCAGTGTAAAACAGGCATTAGTGAACCACTAGCAGTGCGTTAGTGTAAAAACAAAAGACAAGTTAATTCCCTCAATCGTTTGTTAATTTCCCGTAAGTCCTTAATAACCCATTCTCACCCAAAGTAATTTAGCTTCCAAGGATCAAGAAACCCGTAAAAAAAACAAAACACATCACGCACTTCGTTCGGAACCTTTGCTTCGGTTGTATTGCTTCACATAAATAATGCAACACATCGTTCGGGTTCTCTTTCCCCGCGCACCCGTCTCACCATCAGACTCAGGGATGAGACGAAGTACTCACTCTTTTGATAAATATAAGAACGAGTCTGGAATCGATTACGAATACTCGGTCCGCATGAAAAAATTATTTCGATTAATTCGTGTTTCGAACACGTTAGGGCATTTTTAGAAATGTTTGCCGCAATCTCTTGAGATGTACGAGGTCGTTCAATAAGTCCTTAGAAAAAAGTAGAAAAAACACTTTTTTTGGGTAGATTTTTTTTTATTTTTCTACATAATCTCTTTTTAGCTCTATACACTTCTCTAATCGTTTTTCCAAATTTTTTAAGCCGTCCAAAAAGTAGGATTTCGGATGCTCCTCAAAATATGCCTCCGTTTGGGCGATGACCTCCTCATCCACTGTTTTGACTGTTCTTTTGTCTCTGGAGTGTAGTAATGTATCCAAGTCTCATCCACAGTTATGTATCGGACGCAGAAAATCTTCAGGATTACGACGGAAAAGCGCCAAAACAGCCTCAGAGTCCACCACACGATTGCGTTTATTCTCCACTGTGAGCAAACGCGGCACCCATCTTGCCGAGATTTTTTTCACACTTAATTTTTCGTGCAAAATTAAAGCGACTGTGCCTTGTGATATGCCTGTAGCCTCAACTATTTCGCGCAGTTTGATTCGTCAGTCACTTAAAACCATATCGTGGATTTGGTCAATCATTTCGGGGGTAGACACTTCTACAGGGCGTCCGGAACGATGTTCATCTTTTGTGGATGTACGGCCAGGTTTAAACTCATTCACCCAATTGTAAACAGTTGCAAACACAGGAGCAGATGTGCCATGAACTTCATCCAACTCAGCTTTAATTTCTTTCGGCGTTAAGCCTTTTAAATACAAATGTTTAATCACCGCTCGAAACTCACTTTTATCCATTATTATAAACTATCAAAAGTTTTTTACTACAATTGACAACAACAATGAAACTACGTGACGGTTAAAGCTAAAACTCTAACAGTTGACTAGTTAGGAGTGCTGCTTACTGGAAAAAAATCATTTTCGATACTAAGAGCACCATCTCTTGGATTTTCTAAGGACTTATTGAACGACCCTCGTAACATTTATCTAGGGTTTTTCTATACCTGTGGATCAAATTTTAAAGGTATACTGAAAACGTTATAACGATCAATAGAAGTCATCCATCCTGATAAAACTGAGTAAAAGGCGTGATGATATATTTATATATCTGTTATTTAATATTTTCTCTCCCGTATGAACAAATTCCATTCTCCGCTAAGGTCTGTGCTTCGCAGGAAGAACGCAACGGCAGCGTGGCAACGAACATTGCTGGCAACGTCTTGAGCAGTAATGGTGATTTATACCAGTGTTTAAGTAACCAGTTTTTTGTGTTTAAATGAAAGGTACGAAATTGAAATGGAACACATTACCAAGAATTGCGAGAAAACTTAAGATTAATGCCTCATTTCGGCGAGTGTAGCGCGCATTAAGCTGAAAGAACGGAACTGCACTTTTTGGTGCTTTCTTTAAATACAGTTTAATTTTTTTTAATGGAAATGTATTTATTAATTTCTTAGCAACGCCATTATTCTTTATTACGGGCTTCTATGAAAAGATTATGATTGTGGATGATGCGAAAATGATGCAGTTTTAGGACTTTGAACGCTATATCTGTAATTGTGATTTTATCACGAGTTAGTTGTTACCAAACAAACACGTTATTGTAAATACAAATTTGTTCCATAAAAATAAAAAAAACTATTTAGTAACATTGACAAATAGGATAAATAAGATAGTACATTCTTGCAAATGATAATAGTTATTTATGAGAATTTGTATACAAGTTAATTGAAGCACGAGAAATTCAACGCTGTTGAGCGCATTTTCATATCTCGTTTAGTTTTTTAGATATGGCCTCGGGAAAGTCGAAAAACTGCGGTGTTGAAATTTTTTGAAAGTTCAACTCTTCCGGAGGCTCTATCTCAAAAACTAAACGTGATACGAAGATGCGCTGAATGGCATTGAATTCCCCGTGTTCAAATTGACTTATTAGCAAAATTTCAGCTCATTAGAAGCGATTTAAGTTTTTTGAAATTTTTAATTAATTTTCCATGGGGTACCCTTTAGGTTTTTTACGATTTTCAAACAATTTGCTCTAAAACTCTTTCTCGTTCGATTATTGTAATGAAAATTTACATACATATGTATTTTGACCTGCTGAATCCAGTGGTCAAATCCTCAAGTTCGTACGTCTTTTAGTTTTTAAGATATTGTCCAAAAACTGTCTAGGAATAATAAAATGATGAAAATTTTTGAAAATTTTTAAAATCGCTGAAAATTTGTATACAAGTTAATTGATGCATGAGAAATTCAATTCCGTTGAGCGTATCTTCATATCTCGTTTAGTTTTTGAGATATGGCCTCGAGAAAGTCGAAAAACTGAGTCGTTGAAATTTTTTGAAAGTTCAACACTTCCGGAGGCTCCATCTCAAAAACTAAACGTGATACGCAGTTGCGCTCAACGGCATTGATTTCCCCTTGTCCAAATTGTCTTATTAGACAAATTTGAGCTCATTTGAAGCGATTGATATTTTTAATTATTTTCCCAAAGGTCAAATCCCCAAGTGCGTACGCCTTCTAGTTTTTAAGATATTGTCCAAAACAGTGTGATAACTGTACTCGTGTACTTAAATCACTCGGCGCTACGCGCCTCGCTTTTCAATTTCTACACTCGCACGTTATCTAACACTTTCGATGCTTATTATGTAATATACTAATTTTATACAAGGTTACCTTATATTCTAAAATTTGAAAAGTGTCGTGATTTTATTAAATCAGTTTTTCTTGTAAAATTGCTAAGTAACAAGGTTTCATCACAAACATAAATTTATCCGAAAAAATAAAAAGCTGTTTAGTTGATGAAAATACAGCCCGAATAATCCGCTATTAACATATATTGAAATGTGTTTTTTATTTTATAAAACTGTATGAGAAACAAAGAGTTAAATTAGTATATGAATAAACAAAAAGGAATTTATTTTTGTTTCCAGGAAGAAACACATGAGAATGTGACAATATCGGAGCTAAGCTTCGTGCCAACGACAGAAGATGACGGCAAATCGATCACATGCAGAGCGGAAAACCCTAACGTCACCGGCCTATTCTTAGAAACCTCCTGGAAGATCGACGTCGTGTGTAAGTAATCTGCTTTTGACGTTACACGCCCTTACCTTACCCTTTACTACAGATATTCACACTGCCCCTACTTCTCCATACAAATAAACACCCAGGGACGGATTCAGTTCTGGATTATAGCATAAGCTGACTAAGCTATAGCTTAGGGCCCCGACACGTTAGGGGCCCTGCGGAAATTGTAATAAAATTAAAAATTAAAAAACTAATAATGATACTTTATACAGAGTGATCAAAAGGAATTGTTACAGTAGGCAATTTAAAAAAACTACTTGAAATTGGTAAATAAATTCATTTCCTGTTGTTGACAGTGACATTTAAAATTTAAATTTGAGTACATTCATTATTACATTTATTTCTAAAGTGTTTCTGTTACTTAAAAAGTCAAAATTCTATTAGTTGTCAGACTCCTGACATAACCTATTTGTATTTATTAGAAATGTCAAATAGCATTTCCGCCTTTATCTGACGTTGTGCCAACTGTGGAATACAAAGATCTCTGGAATTGTATTGCCAACTATAACAATTCCTTTTGATCACCCTGTATATATATATATACTTCGGTAAACTAAACGTATAGGTATCCTACACGAGGAAAAAGCTAATGAAACATCAAATTTTAAAAGTGTAACAGAACTTAAACCGTTTTAATTATTAGACGTATGTTCTTAGTTAAAATTTTAATGAAACTAAACTGGCGAGCACAACGAACTCGTTCAATTTTTCATTCAAGCAGCTGTCAGAAAATTAATTCCTGAAAATTAATTCTTTTAATGAACATAATGTTAACTGCAACTGCAAGCTTCATAAATTACTTCCTAAATGCAGTACGGAAATAAGATTTAATTGATTCGTGTCAGAACTTCAAATCTACTGCAAATTAAAAGCTCACAATTATTTTATGTGTTATTTGTTTTATAATTAATAAATATTAATAAAAAGGCACTATGATCTGAATTTAAAATTAATCATTTATTTACTAACATGAAGGACAAATTTGATAAATTTAATTGCCATGATTTAATTTATAAAGTAAAATGTGGAGCATGTAATAGTTTTTATATTGGCGAAACGTCTCAACCACTTCACAAGAGGCTTTACCAACACCGCTACCATTGCAAGCTTTTAAATATATATATATTTTTTTTTGACCTTGTGTTATTTATTTCATCGAAATTTTACAATATTAATTGCAAAAAATATCGACCTACAATCTAAGGATATATGTAATATGTGGCAACGCTGCCGAATAAATTTTGACGATTCTCAACTGTAAATTCAGAAAAATATATTGAAATTTTTAAGGCACGAATTATTTTCACACTTTTTTCTTTACTTCACATATACATAAATAATAATTTAGTTGTCAACGGCCATGGCTGCCCTCGTTGGAACTGATCTAAGCGATAACGCGAGTTAAGTAACGTTGCGCGCGGGTAGTACTTGGATGGGTGACCGTCCAGAGAAAACCCGCGTTGCTGTTGACCGTAATACCTAAAACGCAGATCAGGGCATAATGGCGGCATATGACCAAAGTAGTTGGTCCGCCAAAGAAGCCACAGAAAAAAAAACAAAAAAATATAATAATAATTTAGTAATTTTCGTGTAAAATAAATAGTTTTAATATAAAATCGAAAAAGAATGAAATTGATATTTTACAGGCAGATTCACAAAACGGACTAGCGCTAATACCGTTTTTAATATTATCTATAACTCTGTTGCAAATTATAACAGATTAAATAAATGAACTAAATTTTACGCTAATTAACTGTCTTTTTAACTCAAGTTAAAATAAACTTGTTTCGTACATTGAAAAGAGAGTTAAAAATGAATAAAAAAATGGTGTTAGCGCTAATCCTCTTTGTGAATCTGCCTGTTAATGATTTAAATTTTTAGGTTCTTGCTTCCCAAATTATAACATCGTTTTAAATTTACTTTCTTACTGTGTTTCCTTAAAATAATATAATGAAATATTTATCTGACGTTGAAACTTCTTTCAAATTGCAATAAAATAACATTTTAAAATGATGTTATCATTCTGAATTGACATTTAAAGTTAAATAGTTAGCAAAAACAGTTTAACAATAGCTTTCATAATTAAACTATTTTCAGTATAATTATGAATCAACAGTGAACGCAAAGAATAAAAAAAATCCTTACTGAAATTGTGGAACGTACGTGTATTTCGTGGGAGGGAAATTTTCATTAAAATCAGCTGCATTTTAACATAATTATCCCGGTAATGAAAGTGCTTTAATTACGTAAGAGGAAATGATTAAAACATGGCAGACATTATGCCTGTCGATCTTAGCACTAATGGTACGTAGGTGCTGTACTAAGCAACAAATTTACACTTTACCACACTTCTATTACCTAACAGGAAATCACTTTATTAACATATGACACACCTACTTTGTTACATTAGAGGGCGAGTGCCCCGAGCCCGCAAGTAACAGGAGCCCCTTTATCTCTATCGCTTGTTGTTAAATATGCAAGTTTCTGAGTATCTACTTTAGAAGTGTTATATAGAATATAAAATGGTAAAGTTTAATTTAAAATTATAATTATAATTTTAAAATCTTTGTAGATTTGTTGTTAGATTCGTTGTTAGGAGTAAGCGTGAGTAATTTGAGATGTTTTATGCATATGTTATGTACGTTGAAGAAAGAAAATGAATGATAAGTGAATAGGAGTGATTGGATAGAAGTGATTAAAGGTTTGTTGTGTGTTAAGGTGGTTCTATCATGACAGTCTCATACAAAAGTATAGGTAACCTAAAAAGTTTATAAAAATAATTATTACATTTTTGTATGGTATAGGTTATTAACAGAATTAACATTTCGCTGCAAATACCATATAATTAACAATAACATTGAATATATTAAATAAAACTATTTAACTAGTTTATGAAACTCAGTAACATAAAATTTTTGGAAGTGAATGTTTCATGCCAACCAATAGCAGTGTAAGATTTTACACAGCAGAAGCTATGACAACAAGGCGAGAACCACAAGCTGTAACAACAAATAAATAAATATAAAATGCAGTAATATTTTTTTTTGTATTAAAATAAATATATTTTACTGATCGAAAATAACTTTCATTGTTCTTGCTTTGTCATTCGTGCGACCATCTCAGTCTACCCGTGCAACGTTGCCAAGCATTTCTGATAGTTTCATTGAAAATCATAGAATATTCAACTTTCATCGCCAATTTCTTTGAAACTAATTTTTTAATTCTCATACCTTTATCTTTACATGATGTACTGTGTGTTAGTTTTTTGTTAAAAAATAACTACAATATATGAATTTATTAGGCAGTAAGCTGCCTCGCGAGGTATAGTTCCTATAACGCCAATGCATTTTTGGTCGACATTATAAAGCTCAACAACGGTAAACTTTTAAAAAAAAAATTGCATACTAGTGTAGAAACACATGAAAAATAACATATTTACATTTCATTAAAATCCGGGTTAAATGCTTCCATGATAGTACCACCTTAAATGATTTCGGGCGTAATAAATAAATGAGTTTATTATGAAGTGATCTATGAATGTGGTTAAAGTAAGGGTGGTATGTTTGGATGAGAATATTTGACGAGCGCTGATTATTTGACGAATGTAATGAGTAAATATTTTATAACTGATTTTAGGGTTCGTGCTACCCCATTTGATGGGATATAGCGTGAAGATATGCATGTATGTATGTATAAACCCTCGAGACATTTTTTAAATTGTTTAGATTCAATTATTATTTCAGAAGATAATATCAGTATTCCTTATTTATTTTACATCCTGCATAATACATTAGTCGTAGATAAGGTATAGTTTACTTTTGCCCGAGGATCAATTTATATTGGTTTTACTATATGTATATTATGTCTACTAAAATTCAGCGCAGTGGTATACAACTCATAAGCTTTATGCCTGCTCCGTCTTTGTTTATGAATACATCCGTCTGTAAATCAGATGATTTATTGTCAAAGACCACGCATTTAGCAACATCGCATCAAGCTAAACGGCAACGTCGCCATCTTGTACCTGGAGAGTTATTAGCAACTCCTTGGCTAATTTGGCTCAATTAATAAATGAAATTGCACTAAATGAGAACTAATTACTCCGGGAGACACGGATGGCAATTTGCCGGCGCCATTCGACTCCGGTCGAAGATTGTCGAGTGCATTTCCGGTACGGGATCCGGGCAGATCCGGGGAATGAAGTGCAGGTGTCACGGTGCGAGAGACAGTGATTAGTTGCGAGGAAGTGTTTTGAATCTCGGGCGTTCGGAGCAGATTTTGTAATTATGAATGACATTGGGTTGAATAGTGTTTATCAGCCGGCTTCATTAATTTATCATTATATTAAAAATATTGTTAGAAGACTGAGCCACTACATTCAATTTGAGTTTGGGAAAATTGAGGGTGAGGAACTGCGTGGAAGATCAAGAACTAAATGAGTGGATATGATTGAAGGCAGTGGCGTACCTAGAGCGGGGCGGTGAGTGCGATCCGCACCGGGCGGCACATATTTTGGGGCGGCATTTTTTAAATTTAGTTTTAGTTGTAAAAAACAACTTGTTCACTTCATAAGTTTACTATTCGATTTCTACGAATTATGAATTACTATATGATTTGGAATATTTTTCTTCATCGTCAAGTCAATGTAGGGTTGAAAATATTATCTCGAAAAATTCCTTTATTACTGCCTAATTTAAATATACCATCCAATGGTAAAATAAGTTCCCCACCTATAGTTTGTCTCAATTACAATTATTTATTTATGTATATTAATTTAATGGGGTAATGGCTCAGTGGTTTCGAGTTGGCCTGTGGATCTTGAGGACCTCGGTTCGATTCACACAACCAACAGACAATTTTCACCAAATTAAAATTACCCCTGTGGCTTCCCCACCATTAAAATATTTGAGAGCCGTGATTTGAAGACTGGTAACGCACTTCACGTACATAAATATATCACTTATCGAGAGCTGCTTCGGCAGAGTGCCACACCCAGTAATGGTTGTGATGATCTATTTATTTTATATTTATTTTTTTAATTTATAAAAACCACCATTTTATTGACTTAAAAAGGGCGGCAAATTGGAGACGCCCTGGGCGGCAAAAGTTCTAGGTATGCCACTGCTGCATTGTGTGGATTTTTCTTTGATATACAAGTGCAGGCTATCGCTTTCATCTTTTCTAATCTTTGTAGATTCGTTGTTAGATTCGTTATTAGATTCGTTGTTAGATTCGTTATTAGATTCGTTGTTAAGAGTAAATGTGAATAATTTAAGATGTTTTGAGCATATGTGATTTACGTCGAAGAAAGAAGATGAATGATAAGTGAATAGATGTGATTGAACGTTTGTTGTGTGATAAATGATTTCGAGTATAATAAATAAATGAGTTTATATGGAGTGATCTATGATAGTTAAAGTGAGGGTGGTGTATTTAGTTGATAATATTTGACGAGGGCTGATTATTTGATGAATGTAATGAGTGAATATTTGATGAGTGATTTTAGGGTCCGTGCTACCCCATTTTATGGGATATAGCGTGAAGATATGTATGTATAAATTTTAAAATAAAATAAATAAATATATCATCACGCCTTCTACCCATTATTGGGTGTGGCACTCTGCCGAAACAGATCTCGATAAGTGACATATTTTGCACGTGAAGTGCGGTTACCAGTCGTCAAATCACGGCCCCCAAAGATGTTAGTGGTGGAGGAGCCACAGGGGTAGCTTTTGAAATTATGAAAATTGTTTGTCGCCTGTGGGAATCGAACCAAGGTTCTCAGGATCCACAGGCCGACTTCATACCACTGAGCTAGCCACCCCATTAAATTTTATAGGATTAATTAAAAAAAAATACGTATTGTATTTCTTTTTTAAATTTTTTTTTTAGATTTAGTAAAAATATTTAGAAATCTCATTTGGTTTTTGATTTACATTTGAATTAAAAAAAATTAAAGCCAATTCTTAGCAAAACAGCATTAAAAAATTGAGCTCCTCTACCAAGCCTGGGTCCCTGGGCTCGTGCCCCATGTGTCCTTATGGTAAAGACGGAACTGCATGTTATTATTACAAACCACTTGCTAAAAATACAACATGATGACAATAGTTTATATAATATTACACCCATTGAAGTGTCGGGTAGCATATGAATACTTAACATTTACATCCCCGAATAAAACATGACAATATATCATCTCGACAATTACAGCCAATAACAACGCATGTACAACATCCATCTAATTACAATGAAGTCGGCGTCGACACACAAAACAGTTGCCGGTGATACACTCAGCGTGAGTACATCTTTACGCTTGTTTTTATAGGCGTTATCATTAGGAACCCTCATAAAAAGTAATCACGGGAATAACCGGAGCCTCCGGGAGGATCCCGCAGGAGAGAGGGTTAATGGTCACATCTCCCGGAGCCGAATTTTCCGGTGGACCGGATTTCCAGCTGCCTGGTGAACGCGGAGAACTAGAACTAGTTTTATCTAAAGTGATGATAAAGACAAAAAAACTAGATAGCAGTGTAATCATCTTATCGTAATGGTTGATTTTTTATAGTTGGTAATATAGTTTGAAGCTCATTAGGGTCAGTAGTTTTGTTTTATTATTTTTTAAGGGTTTCGGATTCAATATGCAAGCTTTTGATACTAATGCGCATATACAGGGTGCACGAAAACTATCGTAACATAAAATGTTAATGTTAATTTTTGATCTTTTGTTGCAGATCCGCCAATAGTATCGCTACAGTTAGGGAGTACATTAAACGCGGATGACATCAAAGAAGGCGATGACGTCTACTTCGAATGTCATGTAAGAGCCAATCCACAATGGAGAAGATTAACTTGGCTTCATGATGTAAGTGATATTTTTACTTAAATAAAATAACAATATTGAATGTATTGTAACATGGGATTAGAATTGTAAATGAACGAATGGTGAAAACAGATTTGAGTTAAATTGCACAATTAAAATAAAGCTTAAGTGAATTCGCGCCATCGCATCTTATTAAGATGTCCGCGCATCTTCACCCGTAGAGTCGCTGTTTCTGACTGACTTGGCTATCCCAAACACTTGACATCCTCTGGGTAAAACTATCCACATCTGGAATCCATTTCCACAGATGTCTCAAGTGTTTGGGGCAGTGTAATCTGACGCAAAGGCACTGCCGATTACGTGAACACGAAAAGTTGCTAAAATTCATAGAACACTAACTAATAACTGTCACTTTTATAAATTAATGTCCTATATTTGAAAACCTACAGTTTTCGCATTTACACGAAAGGCCATGTGGCCACGAGTGTCAAATTATACGAAGCCCATCTTTTATCTGAAGCAACATACAATAATGAGATAGCCCCATTGTTACACTTAAATAAAATAAGAAAAATTAAATAGTCATTTGTTATTTGGTTCACCTACATCAGAGCAGATAAATTAGTCTATATAACTAATTAATAAACTGAACTGAACTAAATAAACTTTTGTATTATTATTTGTTTGCATCTATGAAAATTATTTTTTATCTCTGACTAATTTATTAAATAAAATAAATAAATATAAATATATCATCACTACTTTAACCCATTACTGGGTGTGGCACTCTGCCGAAGCAGATCTCGGTAAGTGATATATTTATGCGCGTGAAGTGCGGTTACCAGCAGTCAAATCACTGCCCCAAAGATGTAAGTAGAGGGAGAGCCACAGCGTTAATTTTAATGTGGTAAGATTTTTTGTTGATTGTGAGAATCGAACCCGGGTTCTCGAATATACAGTCCGACTCGATGCCATTGAGTAACCTGTGCTATTTTTTTTATTTATTTACTTATATTAATCTATATAACATGAATTTAATTCCAATCCCGAATTCGAATCTCATTTAAGCTGAAAATATATGAACTACCACACTGCAGCTCGGTGAGTCCGGATCCTGTACTATAACCGGGTTGAAATCAATATCTGATCTTATGTCGTGACATCACTGGTAATAAACAGATGACAGATGAAAAGCAACAAAGGACACATGGTTGTCATGGAGCAGAGGTTCCACAGTGCTGATAATTTAATTTGTGATGTCATCCACAAAGTTCAAAACCAAGTTCAGGTTTGTGTCGCTAGAGATACAGTAATTGGATGTTGTTATCTGTCAAACCCATGCCGACAACATTTCGATTCTAGATTACAAATAAATTACGCCATTTTGTATTTCTAATCTTGGAAAGGAATCTGAAATCAATCATTGACTCATGTTACAAAAGAATGTAGGTTTTATCTTATGCTTTAATTAATTTTAAATTTATTATCATGCCTGTTACCCATTAATGGGTGTGGCAATCTCCCGTAACAGATATACTTTTGCGTGTGAATGTGGTTACCAGCCGTCAAATCACAGTCAATTAAATCAATTAAAATTAGCTTAACATTTTGCTTAAAGTCATTTCGAAAACGAGGAATTCAATGCTGTTGAGCATATCTTCATAACCATTTTTTAGTTTTTAAGATATAGCCTCCGGAAGAGTTGAAATTAAAAAAATGAGATTTTCGACTTTCTGAGACTATACGAGTATCTTAAAAATTAAACGAGATATGAAAGAACGCTCAACAATAATGGTTTTCTCATAAAACAGTTTTTGATCAATATCTCAAAAGCTACAAGACGCACCTGAAAACGGCTCCTAAAATATTAGTGAAAGGGAGCCACAGGGGTAATTTTAAAATATATATATATATATATATATATATATATATATATATATATATATATATATCATCACGCCTTTTACCCATTACTGAGTGTGGCAGTCTGCCGAAGCAGATCTCGGTAAGTGATACATTTATGCGCGTAAAGTGCGGTTACCAGCCGTCAAATCACGGCCCCTAAAGATGTTAGTGGTGAAGGAGCCACAGGGGTAATTTTAATTTGGTAAAAATTGTTTGTTGTTTGCGGGAATCGATCTTAATTAAATTAAATTAAATAATAACGACATGACAATTTTTGGTGGAGGTGCTGCATTCTATTTATAAAGAATATAGAAAAAAAAAAAAACATATCATCACGCCTTTTACCCGTTACTAGGCGTGGCATTCTACTGTAGCAAATCTCGGTAAGTGATATATTTATGCGCGTAAAGTACGGTTACCAATTGTCAAAAATTTTGTAATGTGAGAGTACTGAACTTTGTAGTCATTGAATTAAATAAAAAAATACTGAATCGAATAAACAAATAAAACAAATAGGTTCCTATTTAAAATAAGAAAGTTGCACCTCGTATTTTAAGAACCATTGATCTAAAAAAAAATTGTTAATAATTTTGTAATACACTTAGAAAATAATATTTCTTTGCTAATTTAACCAACCTTGTAGCTCTTATAGTTCTCAAGATAGCAATGGTGGCAGAACTAAATTGAACATCCTGTATATAAAAAAAAGAAAAATTCTGGTTTAACATTTACAAGTTAATTCTAAAAAGAGTCCAGAATTCCTCGACAACCTAAACGTCGATAATCGTACCACCGTTCGAATAAAACTTCCAACAGACAAACCAAAGTTGACAGCACTTTCTCCCGTTCATTTGTGTCGCGACACTTTGGTGACATCGCTTGACACTTCCCGTTCTCTTTACCCCCGACTAGAGGCGCCTAGACGTAAACAAAGTACAAG
This sequence comes from Pterostichus madidus, assembly GCA_911728475.2. Classification (NCBI taxonomy): domain Eukaryota; kingdom Metazoa; phylum Arthropoda; class Insecta; order Coleoptera; family Carabidae; genus Pterostichus; species Pterostichus madidus. The sequence continues at coordinate 1,233,580 of OU452304.1, forward strand.
CGTTACGATCGAAACGGAAGACCTTTTCTTTAACGTGTCAGTTTCGTGTTTGATTGATGTGAGCCGATTGTGCCGCGATATAAAAGTGTGTTTACACAATCGCGATATGTAGTTCCTCATACGCACAAACGCAGGCTTTCAGAGCTTTTGAGAGAAAGATGTTAGGGTTGGAGTGGGGATGACACTTTAGAATGATTTAGGGGGTTTATGACAGTAGAGTAAGATGCTTAACTTGTTTTCAGAAATATTATCCAAATATATGGATGTAAATAAACGTGTATACTATTTAAAAAATATCTTTTCAGACGACCACTTACGAAAGTAACTATAACAACATCATAAACTACTACGGAAAGTTGAATATATCATACACCTCGTATGTTAGCATAACGTACACTTCTAACATCTCAGGTGAAGTTCCACTGATTGACCACAGGTGGCGTTACGATGAAAGAAAATAATAAAATAAATGAAAAGAATTTGTATTATTGTTTAGATTGAAGTTTTAGCAGATTTTTCAACACATACGCACAGATAAATCTTATTTTTTTAAATTAATAATTACTTATTTACTAATATTTTAGCATTATTTAATATTTTGACATTACGGTTAATACAGTTGCACAATACCTAACCTTAAACGTCAAACGTCAACGGTCATCTACAAAAACGCATCAGCTGTCAAAGTGTAACAACATTGCTCTTGTAAACTTTTTTTAGAAATATTTTGTGGTCGTCTGAAAAATAGTGTATATAACTCGCTCGAAAGTGTGATAAATTATTTCAGCTGAAACTGCTTAAATAAAAGTATAAAAAAAGTATATTACACAACACGCATGTTATGGCAATTATTCATTCAGATGATTACGGTTCTTGAATAATATACTATTTTCTGAAACCGGCACGAAAGTGCCTACTTTCCTGACCAATATTTGTATTGAAAGTAGATTTTTACCAGAACAGTCAAGTAAAATACGTATCCAAGGCTACAACAATAATAACCACCCGGTAAAGTACAAAACAGTCTGGTAAAGATTTTTGATGACTATTTTGTATTTTACCTGGCTTTTTTTTCTATTGTAACCTTGGATACGTAGTCTGTTAGCAATACAATTGTAACAAAACGGATAATTCAGAATTAGGTTTTGTTTATAAATTATGATATTTCACTAGCAACTCAGCTTCGAGAGATACAGACTAATTAAGCGTTATCTTAAGTATCTTTCTAAAGTTGACTTGACAGAGTTTATTTTGTTTATCAAATTTATTAGAGCATATGTGATAACGTCAGTATTCCGTAGATCAGTATTTATCAAGTTTATAGCTTTTCTGAATTGTCGCGTCTGGTTATACGGGATGTGATGACATATCTGGGTAAATTATTAGCTTAGTGTTGCTCGGATATATTTAACTTTCTGGGTTTTTTATGTAGACGCATATGTGGGAACAGTTATCTCGACCAACGCGACAATACCACCCCATACCCTTTTTCCAGAACATCCCATGGAATACAACAACGATTAGTTAGTGGTAGATTGGCTTCTGACGAGACAAGTTTGGCTCTCGACTTTATGAGCAAGATGTGTAGGTCTTGCCATGTATTTTGTAACTAAGTAAATAATAGTTTTATTCATACGTTGTTGTTGTTTCTATTGCCGGATAATTTGTTTAATTTCAATATTAATTATAACTTTTGTATTTTTATAATTTATACATTCTTTTATGTTTTAAATATATGTTTTTACAAGAAGTTCGTCTTATTTCGTTTTATTTAATCGTGTATTAAATCGCGTTATATTTCGTCTTGATTCTAATTTAGTTCGTCTCATTAACAATTGTCTTATACGCGTCACATCGGCTGTTCTCTTGCGCGTTACACAATTCATATCAAGAAATTGAAAAATTCTGAGTTCTTTATGATTAATATCTGTTTAAATTAAACGGTTTCAGAAAAAATAGTATACATAATACGTCAGGAAAGTGTTTTTACTTGACTCAGCGGATTAAAATATCACATTACTGTCTTATTATGTAATATACTATTATTTTTTTGCTATGTTGCATAAATAATAATTAAAACAGATGTATTACATATCTGGTAGATAAAAGCTGTCTCTTTTATTGCGATTACGGTAGTAAAAACTTGCCAATTTTTATTATGAACTATGATCTTAAAGTTTAAGAAAGGTTATAAAATTAGATAATCTATGGCATCTATCGCGTCTTTGTGTACCTACTTCATTAGGTTTTCATTGTCGGCATTTCATCAGTCCTCTTATCATCCGCGTGCGCATATCATCGTCTTTACGCGATAATGATTTTTATTTGATTTCCGGCAGAAGAATAATGGTCTATTAATTTTTTTCTTCTTCAGTGGAACCTGAATGGGAAATGGAGATATAAATTTTAAACGGCGATCTCTTTTTGCCTGAGAAATGAAAACGGTTATAAGAAATGAGAATCGTGTTGGTTTTTTATTAAAAATGTAATCGCTTGAAGCCGTCTATGCATACGGCCAGAATTTCAAACTCCGATATTATACACGAGCGCCACTGTCATTTAACAAAAACCTTACAAACTTATTTCAAATTATTCTGATTTTATTAATAAATTCGGCGACTGGTTTAAAATACTATTTTTCCACTACCAGTCTACAGCATCTTGCCATTTTTGGTTGTTGTTTGAGAAAAATAATAAATTTTTGAGATTGCATGATAAACGTCGAATCTTAGTAGCTCCTAATCAATAAGAAAATAACAATAATAATAATAATCAGTGCGCTGCGAGAATATAGTAGTTTGATCATCAAAAATATGGGGTATCAAGTCGGCCTGTGGATCCTGAGAACCCTGGTTTGATTACCACATGCGACAAACAATTTTCACCATTTTAAAACTACCCCTGTGGCTCCCCCACCATTAATATCTATGGAGGCCGTGATTTGACGGCTGGTAACCGCACTTCACGCGTAAAATATATCACTTACCGACATCTGCTTCGGCAGAGTGCCACACCCAATAATGGATAGAAGGCGTAATGATATATTTATGTTTAACCATGCTAGTACTGTAAACTACTATTACCGGTTGTATATAAAAAACTATTATTATTTTTGAGAAGAAAACTTCAAATAAAATTATTTTTCGTGAAATCGGCAAGAAAGTGCCACTTTCCTCACCAATTTTCGTATGGAAAGTAGATTTTACCAAAACAGTCAAGTACGTATCCAAGGTTACAACAAAAATAACAGTCTGGTAAATTACAAAATTTAGACTTTACCTGACTCTTATTTATTTTACCTGACTATTTTTTGTGGTAACATTTTTAATGATTTATCATTAATTATTGATTAAATTAAACGATTTCAGAAAAAATACTATACATAATACGTCAGGAAAGTATTTTTACTTTCCTTATTTATTATGTAATATACTATATATATTTTTCTTTTACTCGACCCGAAAACCTGTATTTCAGTCCTAATGAAACAAATAACTATTCCCTATATATTTATTTATTTGTTACTCTGCACAACAGGAACTTAATCCCAATTACAATAGCTTATAATGGAATCCGAACCACTCAGACACAATCCTATTTTTTATATATAAATAAAAGTCAGCGAGATTTGAAACCAAGCAAATTTTACTACAATTTTATCCAGTGAACTACGATTGCCGTAGTTAAACTCTTAATCAAATAAGTCCTGTACAACTAATAAATATTAATTTAAAAGCATTTAATTGGGGAAATAAAACGAAGCAGTAATTATCCATTCGGTGTACTCTTAACTCATAATTCACTTCAAATTACTTTAATTAATTTATATATCTCGAAAATATATACTGACTCTCCAGGCACCTATAACAGCTACAACATTGCATACGAAACTATGTACATTATACTAGGAAATATTTCCAGAGAAAAACACCTCGGCAGGACATACATTTATTTGAAACTTGTGCGTTTTATAGATAGTGCTTCATATTTATTTATTTATTTGTTACTCTGCATAACATGAACTTAATCCTAATTACAGTTGCTTATAGTGGAATCCGAACCACTCAGACACAATCGTATTTTGTTGATATACGAGGGCAGGGTGAAAAGTCCCTGAAAAATTAAACAAGAAATGATTTATTTGGTCAAAACATATTTTATTCCTCAACATAATCTCCTTGTAGCTCGATACACTTCGTCCAGCGTTTTTCTAATTTTTCGAACACTTCCAAATAATACGATTTTGGCAATCTTTCAAAATAGCCGTGTCTCAGCGATGACCTCATCGTTGAAGCCAAATCTCTTTCCGCCGAGCCATTTCTTCAAGTTTAGAAATAGATAAAAATCGCAGGGGGGCAAAGTCCTTCTTATTGCGCTTGAACATCGCCAAACACTCCTTTGAACTTGTCACACGGTCGCGCTTGTTGTCAAAAGAAAGCAAATACGGCACCCATCTGGCAGATATCCAAAAATTTATGCAAAATGTTCCGTACCCGTTCGATTGAGATGCTCATAGCCTCAGCACCTCGTGCACTTTAACTCGCCGATCGTCCAATTCATACCATGGATTTTATCGACGATTTCTGGCGTTGTAACCTCAATTGGACGACCAGAACGTTCGGCGTCCTTTGTAGTCATACTACCACAACGAAAATCAGTAAACCACTTGTAAATCGTTTCAATCGATGGTGACGAGTCCCCATAATGTTTAACAAGCGATGCTTTGGTTTGCGTAATGTTTTTTCCACGCAAGAAATATTGTTTAATCAAGACACGAAATTAACTTTTTTCCATGTTTTCAAAAATCTTCAAGGTTGCTTGCTTTCGATGGGTGTCAAAACAGAACTGAATCAGTCTGAAAATTTTAATGCGTTCTAGTTAAAGATGGTACATCACAAATGTTACATGAGATTTGAGATTGTGGCGCCATCTGTTTTATTTTTCAAGAACTTTTCACCCTGCCCTCGTATGTCGAAGATTAATTGTAGGGTGAAATCTAGCTACCTATTTATTTATTTATCGTAAGGCATTACAAAACAGTATTATAAAATAAAAATAAATATTAGGTATTTTATGTATATACATACACACATACACACATATACATAAATATGTGTGCATTATGTCTTGTGATTTTAGAGCATATTCTAGTTACAGGTCTAAATCTAGGTATTTTATCCATATCAGCGCTGTAGGGGAAGCTTTCATTATGTCTTCTGTAGGACCATCGTATTTTCGTATTGGACATTCCTGTATTATGTGGTCAATCGTTTGTTCAGGCGCACCACAATCGCAATTCGGGGATTCAGCCAGCCCTCATTTGGCGTGGCCCGTACGGACCATTCCTTCCGAGGGAGATCAAAACCTGGTAGACGTTTTGAGGCGTCTAGGACTACCTGATGGTTCCTAGCTGAGAGTTTCCAAGTTTTTTTCCATTCTTCTGAAATGTTGAAATTGCGCTGGCTTTTCACGTATTCGTTATTCCATATTATTATTACCTCATTTGAAGGAACATAACGGGATGTAATATTAAAATATCAAGGGATAATAAAATTACCCTGCAATTGACAATCCACAACAAATAAAAAACTAAATTCCCGAATTAAAAACTGTCCATCACGATGTTTAATTACGTAAACCGCTCCTTAACCCTTGTTCGTTGTCCAAGACTCGCTCGCAATCACTTTCCAACCAAACGAAAACAAAGTTCATTGTGCGGTCTAATCCGCAATTAGAGGTCTAACCCTCAGCGTCGGTTGAGCGAGTGCTGCTGCGTGACGTTGACATTGCGAGCGAAGCCGGAGAGGACATTCTTTGCTTGCAAGTGGAAATCAAATTAACTGGGATTTATTCCAAACGTGAACGGAGCAAGAGGAACAAAGACATGGAGACGCAGAGACGAAGATGGAGGATACGAGTCTTTATTGTACATGGAAAAAGTGCAATGGACACGTGACCGATAATGGAGGAGTGCCGATGGACTGGACAGGCGCATATTTAGGAGGATTTAGGATATATTATATAGCTTAAGAGTTGTCTATTTATTTCTTCTACCCATTACTGGGTATGGCACTCTACCGAAGCAGATCTCGGTAATTGATATATTTTGCGCGTGAAGAGCGGTTACCAGTTGTCAAATCACGGCCCCCAAAGATGTTAGTGGTGGAGGAGCCACAGGGGTAGTTTTTGAAATTATGAAAATTGTTTATCGCCTGTGGGAATCGAATCTAGGGTACCAGTTCGCGGGTTCAAATCTCGTTGACTTATATTATAAAAATATATTGGATTTCCACTATAAGCTGCTACTGTAGTTGGGATTCAGTTTCTTTTATGAAGAGTAGCAAACTAAATAGTGTTTGTAGTGGAATTTTAATTTATTTTGTTATTATCAAAAAATGGTGGCAGCAGCGAATAGTAGATATTTATAAAATTAATAGTAAATCAAAATTTTTGAATGTCCTATCGTTTCTGCGGAATTGAATCGAAATTTTGAAATAATTTTCCATAATTATTTGCATATAATTTTCATGTTTTCATCTTTATTACAATATTTTCAACCTTCAACTTGCAAAATAAATAAAATAAATAAATATATCATCACGCCTTCTGCCCATTACTGGGTGTGGCACTCTGCCGCAGCAGATCTCGGTAAGTGATATATTTTGCGCGTGAAATGCGGTTACCAGTCTTCAAATCACGGCCCTCAACGATGTTATTGGTGGAGGAGCCACAGGGGTCGTTTTTGTAATTATGAAAATTGTTTGTCGCCTGTGGGAATCGAACCAGGGTTCTCAGGTTCCACAGGCCGACTTCATACCACAGAGCTAGCCACTCATATTTATATATTTATAGTGGAATTTCCTAATAAATCTATTAGTTCTAGAGCCGTAAAGCTGTAAATAATGAACAAAATAACATCAAAATTTAAATAAATATAAATATATAATCACGCCTTCTACCCATTACTAGGTGTGGCATTTTGCCACAACAGATCTCGGTAAGTAATATATGCGCGTGAAATGCAGTTATCTGCCGTCAAATCAAGGTCCTCAAGGATGATAATGAAGTGGGAGGGGGGGGGGGGCACAAAAGTAATTTTAATTTAGGAAAAATTATTTGTAAGCTGTGATAATCCAACTCGATACCACTAAGCCACATCTAGCCCATTAAAATTTTAAAAAAAATTGATTTAAAATTTTTATAGAATCTGCGATATATTAAACCAGACAATTTAGGGAAATGTGTGTATTATTGTGGTTGGTAACTGTTACTGACATTTATGCAACTGTTAAGAAGTCCCCGATCATTTTAGAATTTTGAAATTATTTTTATTATTACAGTTAAATTTTGTATATACAGGATGGTGAACGCAACTCTCAAACATATGGATTTAACATGTAAAATCACAATTTTGTTATTTCCTGCTTCCCTAATTATTTTAAACAAAAAAGCTTCAAATAAAAGTTTTAGGGAATAAAATTCTGCATCTAGTACAATAAACAAAATTAATTTTGCATGCTTCGCAACGGCACAAATTTGATCTGAAAATAATGAAAATAGCCTGAAAACTATTGATAGCCATGGAACTAAAACAAAATTAAACAAATGATTGTCGTTTTATCTGTCAAAATAAATGACATAATAAATAAAGAAATTATTTTGACAGATACGTCAAACATTTGTTTTAATTTTGTTTCAATTCCATGGTTATCGATAGTTTTGAGGCTATTTTTATCATTTTCAGATCTAATTTGAGCCGTTACGAAGCCTGCATTTTGTTTATTGGCTTAGATGCAGAATTGTATGCCCTAAAACTTTTATTCGAAGCTTTTTCGTTTAAAATAATTAGGGAAGCAGGAAATTACAAAATTGTGATTTTACATGTTAAATCCCTATGTTCGAGAGTTGCGTTCACCACCCTGTATATATCAAGGAAAATAAAATCACTTGTACTTCGCCTGACCTACGTAAAGACAAATAATGTACTACCAAACAAATTTTGAGGTAGTATTAAAATGTTTATGTCCGCAGCTTCGAAATTACAAATACTATCAACAATCTAAAACAAAATGTTGCATATTATAATAAACGCTCCTTCGATACGCAATTACGTTTCATAATAACTTCCTTATGACCACAAAATACAAAAAGTTAGTTTTATTTACAAATTCCCGTTACGGTCCTGCACCCTCCAGCAGTACGTATTTAATCTCCCCAGATACGTGCTGGTTACTTTTTTGTATCGTTACGGAAACTTCTCGTCTTTTTTAGCGAGATTTCCTGTCTTTTTTTCATTCGTCGTCGAGATTGGACACAATTGGGCTGCCGCACGCGACACATATCCCCCTTGCGCCGGTCCTGGCGCCCACCGTGTCCAAGTTAATTAAAGATAATCTGTCTTCTCTGCAGATACTCTCATACGGGGAAGATGGTTTTTGAGATGTGATGATAGTGCGATTGGTTCTGATGGTTTCTGATTGGTTTGATGGTTATCGATTAGAGAGGGATAGAACAGACACGTAATAATGTCATTTTAATTTTCTGAAGTGTGATATGAAAAGCGAGCCATCAGTTTTTCTGTTGCCATGGTTACGAAAGTTATTTAGAACAAAAATGTATAAAATAAAAGTTGTAATTAAATTCTGCATTGATGTTAATTAGAAAAGTTCATTTTATTCATTTATGAAACCTTGTAAATTAGGTTTAAAAGTTGTTGATATTTTTGATGGAGGCGCAAATTATAATTAGGCCAACAAAAGTATGCTAAAGTATTGTTTTCATGCGATTGATAAAAGAATCAAATTAGGTATAAATCTGTTGCAGGTCAAATTATACAGGTTTTTAATTAATATTTTAATAAGGTTGGTAGCTCTGTGGTATCAAGTAATGGGTAGAAGGCGTGAAGATATATTTATTTATTTTATGTAAATACTTAACAAAATAAAAATAAATAAATATATCATCACGCCTTTTACCCATTACTGGGTTTGGCGCTATGCCGAAGCAGGTCTCCTTAAGTGATATATTTATGCGTGTGAAGTGCGGTTACCGGCCGTCAAATCACGGCCCCCAAAGATGTTAGGGGTGAAAATGTTTTGCCGACTGTGGGGATCAAATCAGGGTTCTTTGGATCCACAGGCCGACTTGATATAGATGTATATATATCATGGTGTCTACCAATTTCAAATTATAAAATTCCAGGAGATTCCAGGATTTCAAAGTACATATTACAACAAATTGCCAGGTAGTTTCATAAAATAACTAACAAAATTTGTAAAACGGAAAACAAACAAAAAATAGCCGCGAACTTTCAAATATCAATTTTATTCCAAAATATGAGAAAACTTGAATTACAAATTTTGTTTGACGGTAAATAATTTTTGTCCAGGTATTTTATAAAAATTCAATGACATTTCAGGATTTCAAAGTACGTTTTTAAATTCCAGGCTTTTTCCAGGAATTCTAGATCGGTAGACACCATGCCTATGATTCTACCCAATAAAATTAATTATTCATTGCACATGACTAAACATATCTTAAAAGCTTCATATTAATAATGATTGTGCATTTTCAATTATAGAAATAATACAATCTGAAATGAATAATGAAATAGAAATGATATATTTCATGATGTAATTTGCATTATATACGTTGAATACTCGTACTTTTCTCCATTTTCTTGTTTCCACTCTAATTCCAAGCACCTGATTAAAACACAATTTCCTACCCGTAATCGTCTCTCATTTAAATTACCCTCAAAATAAAACAACACACAGCCCATTAAAAATATAAATCTCCCTTAAAAACGTTAAATATTACAATCATAACGTTAAAATATAATTAAAAATGAGCAGTATGCATTAGCTCTGCCCAGATCAACTTGGCAACGACGCGAGCATTTTAATTAAAGCCTTTCGAGGCAGATGAACCTGGCAATTTACCCCACAATATATCTAAATAAGTACACCTGTTTGCCCTCTTCTACCCCATACGCACACTGTTGTAACATTTCCATTTTTATTCAAACACCATCATTTACTGAACGAACTTATTGTAGAATAATATATATTGTCATGTCATTACTGAGTGTGGCACTCTGCCGTAGCAGATCTCGGTAAGTGATATATTTTGCACGTGAAGTGCGGTTACCAGTCGTCAAATCACGGCCTCCAAAGATGTTAGTGGTGGAGGAGCCACAGGGGTAGTTTTTGAAATTATGAAAATTGTTTGTCGTCTCTGAGAATCGAACCAGGGTTCTTATGATCCACAGGCCGACTTCATATCACTGAGCTAGACCACCGCATGTGATATATGATATGATATATTTATATTTATTTAAAATTGTCTCTGTGAACGAAAGTATTGTAATAGTATATTACCTAATAAATCAGGAAAGTGTTATTTTACTTGACGAAGCGGTAGTTTGAAATACAAGGCTGCAGGCCGAGTATTTGAATCCGCCGAGTTAAGTAAAAACACTTTCCTGACGTATTAAGCTGGATTTATAATGAAGTAACGCAAGAAGCAACGCAAAAGTAATAAATAAGGCAACAAGTTAAAACTTGTGATTTAAGTAGAACCATTTATATTGAAGTAAAGCAACCAGTAATGTAAAATAAGCAATGCAAGAGATGGGCAACCTTCATCTTTCTACGTTACTTTACCTAACATTTCTTACCGCTAGTCAATCAGAGCGCTTTGAACTTGGCATTGTAATCTCTATTACCGACCGTGAAATATCAGCTGTTATTGTCAAATGAGGTAATGGCTCAGTGGTATCCGAGTCGGCCTGTGGATCCTAAAAACCCTGGTTCGATCCCCACGGCCGACAAAACATTTTCACCAATTTAAAATTACCTCTGTGGTTCCTCCACCACTAACATCTTTGGAGGCCGTGGTAACCGCACTTCACGCGCATAAATATATCACTTACCGAGATCTGCTTCGGCAGAGTGCCACACCCAGTAATGGGTAGAAGGCGTGATGATATTTTTTTTTTGTGGCTTCTTTGGCGGACCAACTACCATTACGCCCTGATCAGCGTTTTAGGTATTATGGTCAACAGCAACGCGGGTTTTCTCTGGCCGGTAATGATATATTTATTTATTTATTAATAAATTTTGGTTTGTATTTATTTTTTAGCTCAATATGTCCAACGTACCATACCCAGTAATAGGTAGAAGGCGTGATGATATATTTATATTTTTTTTTTGGATCACAAGTTTTAAGACGCTTCCTTTAATATATAATTAAAATTTCTAATCTTACTTACTAATTAGATAGCTATGATCATTCTGAGATCCTCTAGAAACACGCCTAATTTTTAAGTACAACCCTGCACAAAATAATAGCAACTCAAATATTATAAAAAGTTAAAAACAAAATTGCATATTTCAACCTCCACCAAAAAACGGTCATATCAGAGTCCTCGAAGTTGCAGTCTCTTAAACAAAACAAGAAGTAACATCTTCAGATATTAATTCAGCGGGCGGAAGATTTGATTTGACCAAGTAACTCGCTCGACCGAAAGAAATAGAAATACTCCAGTCGTCTCCAGGTTTCCTTGCACTCAACATTCAAATTTGCTCCGCGAGCGAAGAAATGAGCATCTTAAAACGTAACGAAGCAGACTCTGTTGCTAACAAATTTCTCAATTTCGTTTGTCGTTTTTTGTATTTTTATGTACGAGTAAACATTGTTATTGTAGAACATGAATTATACGACCAGAATTTTTATACATTTGCAGAAACAAATCAATAGCTTCATTCTCAGGAGAGTTATAAATAATCTTCAATTTTGGATTAGACAAATGAAGATTAACCATATTCTCAAAAAAGTTTAAATAAACTCTAATATTATCTTGTTACTATTTAGTTTTCGAAAAGTGATAACTTTTTCAAGTGGAACTAGAATAAAATTAGCTAACTTAAACTTTTGAAACTCTGGCTGCAGCTGTTTAGTTTTTATTAATTCGAACGGTTGTAAATCTTTTTTTTTTATTGCAGTTGGTTTCCATGGTTATATCAGGATTTTAATATTTACTTACTGTCCACCGTGGACATATCAAGATCCTGTTCATCGCCGTACAGCCGTCAATTTTGAAACATATTTTTCTTTTCCTTCTATTTGTGCAAGTATTGTAAAAAAATAGCTTACTAACCTCAAACTGTAAGTTTTTTAGGTTGCGAATATTTAGGAAATCTCGACCCTTCGGGGCTCGATTTCCCAAACTACATTCTATTGATTTTACGACTGCAGAGTGCCACACCCAGTAATGGGTAGAAGGCGAGATGATATATATATAAATATATATTTTATATTCTTGACCTATAAACTGTCACTTACAGTTCATGGTACGTAATATACTATTTCAACGACAGGGATAGAAATTAAATTTCTATGACACCAAAATCAAGATAGAAATCATTAATTTTAATCCCCAATGCTGTTTATATATATATATATATATATATATATATATATATATATATATATATATATATATATATATAGGTTGCGGGCACTCACGTGACACTGTGACGTTTTGTGACGTAAAAAAACAGCTGTTCGGGCAAAGATCACTGCGCCATCCACAAAATAAACTATTTTTGGGTCGAGATTTGAAAAGAACCGTTCTTTTTAAATCTTGCTCCAAAAAATAGTTCATTTTGTAGATTGCGCAGTGATCTTTACCCGAACAGCTGTTTTTTTGCGTCACAAAACGTCACAGTGTCACGTGAGTGCCCGCATCCTATTATGTGGTAGATAATTTTTACATTAAAACTACGCCTGTGGCTCTCCTTCCGCTAACATCTTTGGGGGACATGAATTGACGGCTAAAAACCGCATTTTAAGCGCAAAAATATGTCACTTATCGATAACTGCCATGGCGGAGTGCCACACCCAGTAATAAGTAGAAGATGTAATAATATATTTATATTTATTTAGATCAAAATATTTCAAATAAGTCTTAGATTATTTAGTTTTCCGCCATTTTTGAAGCATTTTTTCTAAAATAATTTAGATACATTTAACAACGGCAAATATACGATGCGAAATGTGTAAGTTATGCAGAAAACACTATTATTTTAATTGTGCTTCCAATGTAACTGTAGAAACTTTTAATGTCTCTATTACAATAAAGTTATTTTGTACAATTACTAAGCATGATCATCATCATTAATTTAAATGATAATAATGCCAGGAATTAACTACAAAACTTTTACAAATATAAACATTTCATTTAATTTACTTCCTAATGGAATCATTCGAGTACTTTACACAAATGACACTTAAATCTAAATATTTTATTAACAAAAAAATCACCATTAGTACATGACAACTTTATTCGTTTATCGTCGATCTGTTGAGCATTTAATATTTTAACAGACACAGTAATTAATAAAGCTGTGTTAAAGTGAATAATACGCCTATTTGCATCTAATGATGGCACATGAAGATTGATCTTTTTGAAACTAGATATAATTGTTATTATAAATGAAACATATTATATATTCTACATGTTTTTCAAGTTAAAGATTAAAAATATTGTAATAAAGATTAAAACATTAAAATTATATGCAAATAATTATGGAAAATTATTTCAAAATTCCGCAAAAACGATAGGACATTCAAAAATGTTTATTTACTATTAATTTTATAAATGTCTGCTGCTGCCACCATTTTTTGTTAATAACAAAATAAATTAAAAATGCAACTACAAACACTATTTACTGAATCCCAATTACAGTAGCTTATAATGGAAATCCAATATAATATTTTTATAATATATAACGAGATTTGAACCTGCGAACTCTTGCTGTTTTAAACACTAAGCTACAACTTCCTATATTATGAATCTATTTTTAAATGATTTTCTCTAGCATAATTGATGAAAATAATATATTATAAGGTTATTTAATAAAACATTTGAATGTGAATGTTGCAGGGGTTAGTTCTAAATCACAACATGTCGGCAAGGATAATCCGAAGCAACCAGAGTCTAGTCCTTCAGAAGGTGACAAGGCTCAGCGCAGGAATCTACGTTTGTTCTGCAGTTAACACAGAAGGAGAGACGCTAAGCAACGAACTAGGCTTCCGCGTTCAATGTAAGTTCAATGTAAACAATAGTTATTTACGATAGAAATATTATGTGTTATTATTATGAAACGAAATAAGAACCACATTGAGTTTCATGAATTTTATACAAAAATATATGTATTGACGTTTAACAAATAAAAATAACCATAAAGCTATTTATTATACAAGTGTTTTATTAGGTATATAAAACACGTAAGAAATGTTTAGACACTGAAGGTCGAGTGTTCAATATTTTAAGTGTTTTATATACCAATAAAACACAAGTATAATACTAAATTTTATCCACAACTAAAACTTCTTTTCTATATTCCCGGCCCGAATCTCAATATTCCATACCACAAAATTCATAAACCCACCTGCTACCCCCTCCTCCCTGCCCGTGCTGTTCAGGGGTAGTTTAATTAACTCCTGACGCTGCGTAGTTGCGTGAACAATGAACAGTGCTCGGCTGTCTTTTGTTTGCGCGTGATGACGCCACCTTGAATATTTATAAAGCGGCATGTTGTTCGAAACCGCTGCCGCTGCGACGTGCCCTACTAGGCCATGGGGAAGAGGGATTCCACCCCCGGGAGACGACAGTTAAGGGCAGGTATTAATTCAGCGTATGTCGTAAATCATCAGAAGACATTCAGTATTTTATATAGTTAATTTTTTTTTTGTAATAATTTGAGAGGCATTATATGAGTACATATATACTAGATGTTTCAAAAGTTTATGAAACAAAATTAATCTTGTTAAGTTTTTATGGAAAAGTTGAATTTTTCAGAAATTTTACCTCATCAGATTTTGTATTTTCCCGAGGCTATTTCTCAAAAACTAAACGAGATATGAATGTGCGTTCAACAGTATTGAGTTTCTCGTATTTCAATTAACTTATAAACAAATTTTTAGCAATATTTAAATTTCAAAAAAATACTAAAATTTTTCCATAAAACAGTTTCTGGACAATATCTCAAAATTTAGAAGATATAGTCACATGACGATTTTACCATTGGATTCAGCGGGTCAAAATACATATCTATGTACATTTTCGTTAAAATATTCGTACAAGAAAGAATTTTAAAGCAAACTGTCTGAAATTGGCCTAAAATCGAAAAATATCCAAGGGGTACCCCTTACGAAATTTTCAAACAATTAAATCGCTTTAAATTAGCTGAAAATTTGCTTAAAAGGTAATTCGGACTCCGTCAATTCAATACTGTTAAACGCATCTTCATATCTGGTTTAGTATTCAAGATATAACCTGCGGAAAAGTAAAATTTTCCAAAAATAAATAACTCATCAGATTTTCATCTTTCCCGGAGGCTATATCTTTAAAACTAAACAAGATATGAAGATGCGCTCAACGGCATTGAATTTCTCGAGTTTCAATTGACTTATAACCAAATTATCATCAATTTTTAAATTTCAAAATATTTTTAACCAAATTTTCACATAAAACAGTTTTTGGGCAACATTTAAAAAACTGGAAGATCATATATGCATTTCAGGATTTTATCGTTGGATTCTACGGGTTCAAATACATATGTATGTGAATTTTCGTTAGAATATTCGTACAAGAAATAATTTTAAAGGAAACTGTCTGAAATTGGCCCAAAATCGAAAAAAATCCAAGGGATACCCCTTAAGAAATTTTCAAAAAATTAAATCGCTTTAAGTCAATTCGGATACGAGAAATTTAGTGCTGCTGAGCGTATCTTCATATCTTCTTTAGTTTTTAAGTTATAGCCTCCTTCCTCATCAGATTTTCCACATTCCCGCAACTATATCTCAAAAACGAATCAGACAGAAAGATTAATAAAAAAATCACAAATAAAAGTAAAATAAATATATCATCACGCCTTCTACCCATTACTGGGTGTGGCACTCTGCCGAAGCAGATCTCAGTAAGTGATATATTATGCGCGTGAAGTGCGGTTACTAGTTAACAGAATTAACCCGTTCTGTCCACTCTACATCAACTCCTATTTCCAGACGCACCTATCTGCAAAACCGAGCGTATCATCGTCGTCGGCGCTTCCCGGGGCGAAAGCCTAGACATCAGCTGTGAAGTAGAAGCCGATCCTCCAGCTAAAAGCTACCGATGGAAGTTCAATAACTCCGGAGAAACTCTAGACGTCGCCGCGGAGAGATTCGCGAGTACCAGCAATGGAACGATGAGCATCTTACGATATACACCGGTTAGCGACCTGGACTACGGGACGCTAACCTGCTGGGCGATTAATACTGTGGGGCATCAAGAACAACCCTGCGTGTTCCAGGTAGGTAACTAGGAGATGAAGAGACTATGGTAATGATTGTGGAGATAGTAGGCGCATTCCATTTGCCATTTGGATCAGATCTAAATTACATTTACTGAACCAAATTACTTATTTATTTCGGTAGATTACTTCGCTGACTTTATTTTCAGTACTAGAATTACTTATTCTAATTTACTTTGAAGTAATCCACCCCAGTAAATGAATCAGATTTACTTCGTGGTATGATTTCCTTAAAATTAGACTGTGTCGCTACAGACGAAACCCGTTGTCAATTCCTATGAGTCATAGGAGTCTTGGGATCGATGCTGTGTTAGACACTATGACAGATAAATTCGGTTGACGCCTATCTCGTTCAGGGGAGCCGTGGCTTAGTGGTTAAAGCATCAGCCCGGCAAGCTGAAGGTCCTCGGTTCAAGTCCGGGCGTCTTCCGAATTTTTCTGTCATAAACTTTATATTTATTTGTATAATTTAACTATGATTTCTACGTGACATCCAGGTAGTAGCAGCAGGAAAACCATTCCCAGTACGCAACTGCACCTTAAGCAACCAAACCTCATCCTCGGTGGAGGTATCCTGCGTCCCTGGCTTCGATGGAGGCCTTCCCCAGCGCTTCGTGCTGGAGCTCTACACCAGCACATCCGCTGTGCCACGCTACAACATCTCTGCATTAGAACCACGATTCCTACTCACTGACCTTGAACCTGACGTCACCTTCCGCATCGTGGTGTTCGCGCTCAACGCCAAGGGCAGGAGTCATGGGGTTCCTACCGAGGAGGTGCTTTTCAGAGACGCGGAGAAGAGAACAGGTTAGGGAGAAATTTGTTTTAAGCGGTGGCGCTTCATTGTAGGGTTTTTCTGTTATTGTATATTTAATATTTAAATTGTTTAAACCATATTATTTTCAGAAATTATGTAGAAAAAATTATCTTTTACTCATGTTTAAAGATTTGCTAAAATACTTTAGATTATGTTTTTACGTTTCTCAAAACTAATGAAATGCTTCATTGTATGTCACGTGTCTGCGTTTTAACCAATCCTGTCATTATTATACTGAGAATAAAGCTCTTGTGATTATTCCCGGGAATAATCTCTGTAGGTGCTTTTGTTTGTGACAAATGATAGGTAGTTGTCAAATAATTATTTAAAACTGTCAACGCGTCAAGTAAAATAAAAAAAAAAAAAAAAAAATGTATCATCACGCCTTGTACCCATTACTGGCTGTGGCACTCTACCGAAGCAAATCTTGGTAAGTGATATATTTTGCGCGTGAAGTGCGGTTACCAGTCGTCAAATCACGGCCTTCAAAGATGTTAGTGGTGGTGTTGCCATTTGGCAATAGATACTCAAGCCCTACGGGCTTTTGTGACTATTGCCTGGCAACAAGTTTTCGAAAGATCTGTTAAATTATTTTCAATTTATTCTCACTCTCTTGTTATATATTATATTATATATAATTCTTTGATTAAAATAGAAGGGCTTTGGTTCGTTGGTAGTGAATATGTCATGAGGAGAATACACCTCTGGTGAAAGTAAAGGGCGTGATATTCACAGAACAATTGTAGAATTTAGCGTTATCAAACGTCCGTTCTGGGTTCGTTCTCTATTCAGCAACGTCTCGGATCTGCTGCCATTTTGTCTATGTCAGATTCACTCGCGTACAATTCAAGATGGATGGTTATCATAGATTTATACCCACCACGCCTCGATATTCCTTCACACTTCTGCTTCTAACATCTGTGCGTTATTAGAATTTCACTTCGATAATTGTCAGAAATATTTACCATGACTGTATTCTGTACACAAATAATAAAAAAAACCGAACAATGTAAAATATATCGATAAATGGTTTTATTTAAAGAGTAAGTAAAATACATAATATTTATTTTTTCTGTATATTATTAACACAGTTGTTACAGTTGCTTATATTGACATAATGTAAAGTGGAAACTTTTGTACTGTCTAAAGAAACAATGATTACTTCCATACCTGTTCATATTATTAACAGTAATATTATTGACAACAATTTCGGCGGTTATAGAAGTACCAGCAGCAGGTTGATTGTCATTATCGAAAATAGATCCAATATAGCATGTTCTGGGGCTTCAATTATCTTTGGAGGTGTTTATGATAAAGAAGAATCACTAACCTAGACAATTTTGAAGAAATTATCTTGAAATTAGTAAAATATTTTTAAATAACGTAGTACAATGTGCAAGCAATCAACAAACAAACCATAGCATCGCCTTAAACATCGTTCTCGTGTAATATCATTAAAATTTTATAAATTCTGTTAATATTTTAGTGATTTTTTAAATCGCACAGTTGTAGGAAAAATGTTGTTTATAACTATTTCGCACAAAAAAATAAATATATCATCACGTCTTCTACCCATTACTGGGTGTGGCACTCTGCCGAAGCAGATCTCGGTAAGTGATATATTTTGCGCGTGAAGTGCGGTTACCAGTCGTCAAATCACGGCCCTCAAAGATGCTAGTGGTGAAGGAGCCACAGGGATAATTTTAAATTGGTGAAAATGTTATGTCGGCTATGGGGATCGAACCAGGGTTCTTTGGATCCACAGGCCGACTTGATACCACTGAGCCATTACCCCATAATAAAATTATAATTACAATGCTATGGCATAGTACTACACCCAGAGATGGGTAAAATTAGAACAAACATAATTGGGGTCTCAGTAAATGATATATTTTGCGCGTGAAGTACGGTTACCAGTCGTCAAATCACGGCCCTCAAAGATGCTAGTGGTGAAGGAGCCACAGGGATAATTTTAAATTGGTGAAAATGTTATGTCGGCTATGGGGATCGAACCAGGGTTCTTTGGATCCACAGGCCGACTTGATACCACTGAGCCATTACCCCATAATAAAATTATAATTACAATGCTATGGCATAGTACTACACCCAGAGATGGGTAAAATTAGAACAAACATAATTGGGGTCTCAGTAAATGATATATTTTGCGCGTGAAGTACGGTTACCAGTCGTCAAATCACGGCCCCCAAAGATGCTAGTGGTGAAGGAGCCACAGGGGTAGTTTTGAAATTATGAAAATTGTTTGTCGCCTGTGGGAATCGAACCTGGGTTCTCAGGATCCACAGGCCGACTTCATACCACTGAGCTAGCCACCCCATAAAAAAATAAAAATCATATGTTCTCATTTAAAATAAGAAAGTTGTATCCCATATTTGGAGAACCACTAGTCGAGAAAAAAGCTCTGATGGCACATTTAAATTGAGCACCCTGTATATATGAGTAAAGACATGAAAATCGTACATCATATGTGCGTAACATTCGGCATGAATTATACTTGGTATAAATATTCCGGCAACAAATGTATAAGAAAGAATGATCCCCCAATGCGTAATTAAAAACGTTAGCTGAACAAGGGACGACAGTTTGACAGTTGGCGTCGAGTTTTGCCTTCATAATTCACACGAATTTCGAACTGAAGCCCTGCGTTCACATTTTAATTTGCGAAATAAAAGTAAGTTTTGACAGCGTGTAAATTACTGCGGCGACCACTGGTCATCCCGAAAGACAAATCATCCCGTTTGGTTATTGTTAAACAGCGCGTGACGTAATTTACGATCGGCTTTTGTTCTGCCCTAGCGTCATCCAAATTCATATTATGAGTGCAGAAACATTGGTGTTCACTGTGAGGCGCGCAGTGCGGGTTCGAATCCCGAAATAACTACATTTAAGTATGATTTTTAAGTGGGTAAATAACGCAAGAAATCCTGAACTAGGTAACAACAATCTGCATAACAGGAACTTAATCCCAATCACAGTACCATAGACGCACCTTTTTTATCCAACTTCAGCACGTGGACAATCAGTGGTCAAGATAAATTCTCCTTTTGATTATTCTAATTTGTTACAGTCTCATATAGTACAGGTAACTGAAAAAGTTTATAAAAACAAGTATTTAATTATATGTATAGTAAATAAAACAACAAATTTGCATACTAATGTAGAAACTCATGAAAAATAACATATTTAAAATCTGTCGTAAATGCTTGCATGATAGTACCACCTTAAGGATTAATTTAAAATAATATGACACTAGATATGAAATTGGGAATTTCACCATGTAATTCCATATATATTTCTACATAATTATGCATATTTAAATCCTGAATATATATGTTTTTATTCGCTGGAGCTATAATCGCAAAAAAATCGGTTAATGAAAATTCAAATTTTTTAGTTGAACCAATTTAAAAATCGAAAAAATTTAAAATATATTTCTATATAATTCAGACTACGAGAAATCGAACGCCGTTGAGCGCACCTTGATATCTTTTTTAGTTTCCGAGTTACAGCGATTTATGTCTTTTTAAAATTCGCAACTTTGAAGGCTCATATCTCGAAAACTAAAAGAGATATTGAGACGCGGTTTGAACGAGTGTATTTCTCGTGCCCTAATTAACTTATACTGAAATTTTAAAAAAATTGTAAATTTTGGAATTTTTTTCAAAATTTTCTTTTGCCCATATTTCAAAAAGTTGAAAAGATAATGAAAATCTGTAAAAACCAGTGCATTCCTCTCGTAAAAGTACATATGTATGTAAAATTTCAGAATTTTTGCATCACGGATAAAATTTTAAGAACAAAAAAACTAAAAATGGCCAAAATTCGTAAAATTCTTAAGGGGTACCCCTTCAAAAATAATTAAAAAACAGTGATTTTTAGTTTTTTTGTAATAAAAACTTTATCTGTGTGAAATTTTAACTGAAAATTTGTATACGTATGTACTTTTACGAGAGGAATTCACTGGTTTTCACAGATTTTCATTATCTCTTCAAGTTTTTAAAATATGGGCAAAACAAAATTTTGACAAAAATACTAAAATTTTCAAAATTTTCAAAAATTCGGTATACGTTAATTAGAGCACCAGAAATACACTCGTTCAAACCGCATTTCAATATCTCTTTTAGTTTTCGAGATATGGGCCTTCAAAGTTGAGATTTTTAAAAAGTCAAAAATCTCCGTAACTTCTGAACTAAAAAAGATATGAAGATGCGCTCAACGGCATTCAATTTCTCGTAGTCTATTTTATATAGGATTATATCAAAAAAAAAATCTAGTTTTAAACTGGTTCAACCAAAAAATTGGCATTTTCATTAACCGACTTTTTGCGATTATCAATCCGGCGATTATAAAATATATGTATAGAGGATCAAAATTTGTATAACTATGTAGAAATATATGACGAATTAAATGGTGAAATCCACAATTTCATATCCATTAATTGTAAACAGAAACAAACGTGAATATAAACATAAGCATCTAAATAAATATCATCACGCCTTCTACCCATTACTGAGTGTGGCACTCTGCCGAAGCAGATCTCGGTAAGAGATATATTTTGCGCGTGAAGTGCGGTTACCAGCCATCAAATCACGGCCCCCAAAGTTGTTAGTGGTGGGGGAGCCACAAGGGTGGTTTCTTTTTGAAATGGTGACAATTGTTTGTCGTCTGTGGGAATCGAATCCGGGTTCTCAGGATCCATCTTTAAATTTTAAAACTTAGTTTAAATAAATAAAAGCATATTAAATGATTCACAACAATATTAATTATTCCATCTAATTTTCTTTTATTAGTTTAAACGAAGTTTAAAATTCAAGTTTTGTTGGTACTACTGTCCATAAATGTATTTATACAGATTCCTCAATTCCAGCGTCCGACGGTTCTCTAAGCATCTCGCCTCTACTGGGCATCGTCATCGGAGCCGTCTGCACACTCATCATCATCGTGCTGCTGGTAGCAGTTCGTCTAAGACGCGGTGCCGGCTTCAGGTTCCTGTTCCAACACAAGACGACATCAGCGTCGCCGCATCCAGACGCCATGCACGGCGGCACGGGTGCTGGAGGAGGCGGCGCTAGCGTCAAACCTCTGTTGAGGTCTGTGAGCCCCCGGGAAGCCGTGGATGAGCAGGATCCTGATGTTATACCCAATAAATACGGTGAGGAGGATGTCCAAAATTACTTCCTTTCTAGATTTAAGAATAATATTTGTTTGACGAAGATAATTTATTTATTTTACGTAATTAACCACTTAGGACCACGATGAAGGTTTAACCGAGGGTTGGTCTGCCACCTAACCTTTACAAATTTATTATTGCGAGTAAATACAAGGGTGTATGCTACCCCGTTTAATGGGACATAAATATACAAACTGTGCTATCTACGCATAAATAAATAAATATATCATCACGCCTTTTACCCATTACTGGGTGTGGCAGTCTGCTGAAGCAGATCTCGGTAAGATATATTTATGCGCGTGAAGTGCGGTTACCAGCCGTCAAATCACGGCCCTCAAAGATGTTAGTAGAGAGGAGTCAAAGGGGCAATTTTAATGTGGTAAAAGTTGTTTCTCGGCTGTGGGAATCGAACCAAGGTTCTCTGGATCCATAGGCTAACTTGATACCACTGAGCAAATAAATAAATATATCATCACGCCTTTTACCTATTACTGGGTGTGGCACTCTGCCGAAGCAGATCTCGGTAAGTGATATATTTATGCGCGTAAATTGCGGTTACCGGCCGTCAAATCACGACCTCCAAAGATATTAGTAGAGGGGAGCCACAGGGGTACTTTTAATGTGGTAAAAATTGTTTGTCGGCTGTGGGAATCGAACCAAGGCTCTCAGGATCCACAGGCTAACTTGATACCACTGAGCAAATAAATAAATATATCATCACGCCTTCTACCCATTACTGAATGTGGCACTCTGCCGAAGCAGATCTCGGTAAGTGATATATTTATGCGCGTAAATTGCGGTTACCGGCCGTCAAATCACGGCCTCCAAAGATGTTAGTAGAGGGGAGCCACAGGGGTAATTTTAAATTCGTGAAACACTACCCCATATATAAATACAAATAGGTTGATGGACAGAAATACATTAGATTATTGCTCTAATTTATATATTAGTGTTACCAATTTCATCACTCTGTATTACATGTGTGTGTGTGTGTGTCTCAGGATCGCCAGATGGAGAAAGCGCAAGACCATCTTCAAACGGTCCAAGTCAAAACACCCTGGTGACATCAAGTGATGGCACTGGCGGAACAAACAATAAATTTGTCAAAACGCACTGGATCAGTCCTGGACCGCCACCAGTCATGGAACCAGTGGTAAGATAAAGAAAAAAGAAACACAATCATGGCCAGCTGCTCCAGTTGTTACCTCAAGTTTAAGGTAGCACTAGCGTGAATAAAAATTTTGCAGATCTGAATGAAATTTGGCGCACGTAAATATTGGATAGTCATACGCATCCTGTTAAAATATGAAACACATTCATCGTCTGTGAACAAATATATTCGCTTGTAAAGTTGAGTTCTTATACACGGGGCTTATGGCGATCATCACTCAGAATCGCACATATTTGGTTTGTGTACCTCGAAAATTTTGCAGTTTCATTTGAAAAACTAGTATGATGTTCTAGAACTATCCATGTGTATTGTATCAGAAGGAGAAAGTTTTTTTTCGTTTAGTAATGGATATATAGCCATGCAAAGCCTTGTTTTTAACGAAAAATTAAGAATCCCAATTTATAATGGCAACACCACACGGTGGTATGGTATTTGAAAATTCACTAGACCAACAACCTGTTAACAATTCATGATATTCAAATCATAATAGGTATAAAACACTTATTTTATTCAATTTTTATATTTTTTTGAGCGTCAGTTTCGCCACTCGACAACCGATGGCGCCACCGTCACACTAGTACTACCTTAACACTGTCAAACAATTGTCAAATGAAGATATTCTAAGTGACAATGAAGCAGCTGGTCGTAAGTTTCACAACCTGTCCAGAATTGTTCAAAATTTCTATTTTTTGGTTCAGATCCCGAGATCTTCTTCTTCCCTGAAGAAGTAAAGAATAATTGTCGAATATTGTCAGAAAAGGATTATCAAGTACTGGCTTTTATTATTTTCTGTATTTTTAAGAAAGTAGTATGAGTTCAAAATTGTAGTCTGTTAAATATCAAAGTTTTGAGTCAAGATTTTTTGTTAAGTTGCGTTCACAGCTATCCAATTAGTAATTATAATTAGCAATTATAATTAATAGTTACTGTCATATATGTCAAACAATGCTAGCGTTCACACCGACTAAATTAAGGCATTAATTAAAATATTTGCTTCAAACTTTTCACTTACAATTAATACGATATATGCATATAATATTTTTAATATTTTTTATATTATACTAAATGTACATTTCAACTGCCATGCAGTCATCAATAGTACATGCCGTAATAAAACTTCCCTAGTGAAGAAAATAATATTGTATTGTTTATAAACATTTACCTTCTCACAGTTGTAAACTATATATTAATTTAAAATAAATAAATAAGAAAAATAGGAAAACAAAATTTCCATCACTTGTCACAAATTCCAAAATTTTTACAGCTCGTTTGAATCAACTTATCAGGTCATCATCAAACGGCTGGTCAGTTCAGCTTTAACCTTAGAAATAATAATAAAAATATCACAGTTCACTAGTCCCTAGTTGGTCTAGTTGGATAGTTGATCACACCATACTGATGAGTCCCTAAAGGACGAAACGCGTCTATGGTTAAAGCTGAACTGACCAGCCGTTTGATGATGACCTGATAAGTTGATTCAAACGTGCTGTAAAAATTTTGGAATTTGTGACAAGTGATGGAAATTTTGTTTTCCTATTTTTCTTATTTATTAAGACACAGTTCCACATCGTAATTGACTTTTTGTCTTTATTTTATTAAAATAAATAGTACTTAATTTGGATCGCAATTTTTAAAACTCTTCTATTAATTGCTAATTACAATTACTAACTGTGTATCTACGATCGCATCTTCACTTTCCTAATATCCCACTTAACCAACTAATATTTCTGTATACATTCTATGTTTTAGTATCACCAATACAACAATCCAGTAGCAATGGTAGGCACATATCCTCGAGATTCGCGGCCGAAAGACCTGCGCCTGGGTTTGAACCCCAGCACGGGCGTCGTGTCCGTCAAGTCGAGCACGGCGGCGACGCTGCCGCGCTCTACGGACCTGGAGCTCAATGGGCTCGCCATCAAGGAGAGGTTGATGGCTAATCGGTTACCGGAAAGTTGCGTGTAACTTCTTCGTCCAAGTGGGACTGTTGTTGATGGTTCTTGTTTCTCTTAGTTGTAATCATTCTTGAACTTATTTTTTATTTAATAAATTGTGTTTCTTGATTGGTATTTTGACTAAGGGTTACTAATTAATCGAATTGATTTCGAAAAGAAGTAAAGTGTAGAAGACAATGACTATACTTAATTTTTTTTTAAGAATTCTGTTTCTAGAGATAAATTCGACACATGACTAAATGAAATGAATTAATTAAACTGATGCATTTATTGCGGTGAATTATTTCAAAGTAAATTAGAATCTGTAATTCTAGTACTGGAAATAAAGTCAGCGAAGTAATCCTAAGAAATAAATAAGTGATCTGATTCAGGAAAAGTAAGTTAGATCTGATCCAAATGGGAAATGGAATACGCCTTAAATGATTGGTTTACAGTGACCAACTGTTAATTTAGTTACAAAGTTGGACTTTATTACAAATCTTTGCCTTTATCTTTATTTAGCTGACAATTAATTTACACCTTTCGAAAAACTTGGCACCTAAAAACTACCTCTTACAGTTCATGGTACGTAATATACTATTAAATAATATTTTTTTCACCACTCGATCAGAAAGTAATATTTTCTGATGTTACACTTTTTCCCTTGGTATACAAATAACTATTTAAATTCAAAATGGTGCACATTGTCCATGCTTAAAGAAAACTATCAAACTGGCAAATGAAAGAGAGACAAATAAAGTTAAATTTTGTACCCGCGGTAATCATAGAACAAAGTCAAATGTGTTGTATCTTCTCCACGTAGAATACTTAAAAAACAAATAAACTATAGTAACCACGTCAATTTAACTAATTAGTAGCTTTTAAAATATGGAGTTTTCATTTTCTTCTAAAGTTTAAGAATGATTACAATAAATCCCTCCTTCTGTGTGTGTCATGACGTCACCACGTCCATTCTAGACCGTATATTTTATCGTACTTTAATTTTGACTAAGATTTGAATCACATTAAAAACAAATATACGGCCTAAATTTTCAAAACAAACAAGAGACGTCATTCTACCTATTTCAGGTTCCATCGAATAATTATTAAAAATGTGCTCCATGAAAACATCTGCGGATATTTGACAAATCAACTAGAACCTACAATAATCTTCATCAGTACTGTACATAATCTTCCAAATTTGCATTTGACTATTTATATAATAACCAAATATTTGTCAAATACTCTGACGAAACGTCATCCTAAACTTTACAACTTCGTGTGTGACAAATAACAATTCCAACTGACATTTGTGCTTTGTGTGCTTTTCCCAAAGCTCTATTGAGCTTCCAGTTACCAAGTAAGGACTTTACGAAGCGAAACTGAAATATCTGTCTATTGTTTTCCCGTTGTTGTTTCCCCTAAAAGAGAACTGTAATGAAGCCATCGGTTCAGCACGATGTAACTATTTTTAAATCAAATTTGTATAGTTAACTAATTTTAGTGTACGTAATTGTATATACCCACCCATTAATATATATATATATACATATCTCATTGCGCCGTTTTTCAATGGACATGTTTTTTTTTTATATCACGCATTTATCTCTATCATATCAGGAATACTTCATATGAATATTGCTTTAAGAATGTTGCAACCGAAACTTTTTTAATTATTTCTAGGTTCTCATTGACTTCTACGCTCTATAGATTCAACCAACCTTCCCCATAAGCGATCAGTTTACAAGATTTGGACACAGACAGAATATATTCAAACGTCTAAAGAAATGTATTCAAATGGCAGCCCTTTTAATCAATGAAATGGAATAAATTTATATTTGCAAAGCTATATTAAATATAAATTGTTTTAGTTATTTAAAAATTATTTGGGAAACCAGAATCGTAAATAAAAAATTATAAATTATTAGAAAAAGTATAAATTTAAATCACGTGACTTAAAATGATCCTCTACGTCAAAGATCATGCAGTAACGCACCAAGTGAGAAAATTTTAAAAACTATGAAGAAATAGTTATTTATGTATCAAGGGTGAAAACAGGCGTTTCTGGCCCGTGGCATGATTATTAACACGAGGCGCAAAGCGCCGAGGGCTAATAACATGCTCAGGGTCAGAAACGCTAATTTCACCCGTGGTACATACAATATTTTATGCACAACAAAATAACATTTAATTATATGTTCAAAAGATTAAAATATGTACATAGGTTATATGTCAAAATGACATTTTGCAGAATCAAGTATTCACAATAAACAAAAATTGTCATTTTATTTATGTATCCATAGCAATTATTTTTTATGGTGTTTAAGCCTGATTTTTAGGACTAAACACACATTATTTTCGGTCCGGTTATGCATAAAATTATAATTTTTTTTAAATAGTATTCGTAACATGCCATACTGTTTCCTTTAAAATGATTTTCAAAAAACGTGCAGCTATCTTATTGCAGCGCTAATGTCAATTTAGTTTATGAAATATAAATTACAGGTTATGTATTTAGAATTAATTCCTTTTAAAAAGAATTGTGTATTGTGAATTACAATTCCTTTATTTTTAGTGATTTAATTCATTGTCCATGAACTAAATCGACATTAGCACACCAATACAGACTCGTTCATTGATAAAAATACAGCTATTTGAATACAAGTCAGACGTATATATTTATCTGTGGTTTGGACATGTGGAATGCATGTCAAATGAAAGATTGGTGAAATTGAGGGCGAGAAATTGCGTGAACAACCTAAGTAAAAATGAATGAATATAATTGAAAGTTTATAAAAAATAAATCATGTATGTGGATGAGCTAAAGTGGTATGCCAGGAAAAGAATGTTTAATTAATGTTTCAGGGGTTAGTGCTACCCCATTTGATGGGATATAGCGCGGTGTATGTATGTATATAACATTTTTTATTATACATATAAATTATTATGAATACAAAATATCAAATTTAAATTACATATCGTATAGTACTACCTTTAACTATACATATCTTATTTTTAGTTCAAAATAATATTTAAACCATACTCCTAATTTTATATCCCGAACAATGTATCATTTGAAAACATTCCATTGTTGCAATGTTCATAAAAGCAAATACATAAATTCTCTCCTACGATATAAAACATTCATCTACTCTATACAGATTAATAATAATTGTGTATATTATTTTTAATTTTAGTCAACTTGAAACGTATCCACATGTCATATTTTCATGAATACTAAAATGGTCAATAATAAGAGATTTGTATTAAATAAGTAAATATTGTGATATTTTATGTAGATTAAACGATGATCAATGTTTAGGTGATAGATAATAAAAATATTAATGTAAGCAGTAACTTTCTTTTTGCAGAATACCCTTACTTTATAATAATATTTTTAATTCACATCATTTCCCATAGTTTATTCGACTAGAATAACTTAAATAAACAGTACCATTAATTTTGACAGTGGCTTCACTTTTTTCTATTTAGAACGGATCTATTAATTTGTATATCTATGATCAAATTCGCGGTCTCACTAGGTAGCTCTATGATTGTAGATGTCGCTACCTCCCACAGTCAGGTTGACGTTTATGTTGTGACTTTCAAAACGTGCCTTGATTTAAAAATATTAGGCACTAATTAATAGTTTATATATAATTTAAGGTTTGTATATTATTTTCTAAGCGTTTACCTATAAATATATCTATATTTCATGCATATTTTAGGACAAATAAGCTTTTGTAACCTATACAATGGCATCAACATCAACAGAACCTACAAATCCAACAGAAAAAAACCGTCCAGTATGTTTAGTCGTACTGGGAATGGCCGGTTCAGGTAAAACTAGCTTCGTACAACGTCTTACACACGAAAGTTACTCAACACATAAGCCTTATGTCGTTAATTTGGATCCGGCATGTAAAGATGTGCCATACAACGTAAACATTGACATCCGAGACACAATCAACTACAAAGAGGTGATGAAACAGTATAAATTGGGGCCCAACGGAGGCATTGTCACTGCCTTGAACTTATTTTCCACCAAATTTGCAGATGTCATTGAATTAATCGAGAAATCAAACAAGGAACATAAATATTGTGTTTTTGATACTCCTGGACAAATTGAAGTTTTTACTTGGTCCGTTTCAGGTTTGTCAATAATTTTATAGTATTTTTTCTACGACCGAGCAGAAAATACACTTTTCCAACTGTCAATTGAAAGCAAAAAGTTGACATTTTCGGCTTATCAGGCGGCAATAAGATCCATGGATACTGTTGCCAGAATTGTTAAACAAAACTGTCAAAAAGTATTTAAAAATCTTTTCCTACAACTATCTATGAAAAGTTTACATTTATGCTTTCAGTTGTCAACGTAAAGTTGATGGTTACTAAGGAACAAGCAAATAAGCATTTTACGCAGTAATAGTATATTATAAAATAGTCAGAAAAGTGATGTTTTACTTGACGAAGCGGTTGTTTGAAATACGAGGTCGCAGGCCAAGTATTTTAATTTGAAGGGTCAAGTAAAAATACTTTTCTGGCGTATTATGTATATTTTTTCTGAAACCGTTTTATTTAATCTTAAATTAATCATAAATAATTCAAAATGTTTAAACTTTTTGATATGAATTGTATTGACAGCTTACTACGTATCCAAAGTTACAACAAAAACAAAATACAGTCACGTAAAATCTTTACCAGACTGGTATTTTTCTTATAACCTTGGATACCGTACTTTACCTGACTTTTAGTAAAAATCTAATTTCCATACTAAAATTGGTCAGGAAAGTAGACACTTTCTTGCCGGTTTCAGAAAAAAGTATTTTATCACGCGCTTAATAAGGCAAATTTAAGATATTTTCATTTATTTTTGACTAAAATATGTTGATTTATGTAAAAATTACAGACTCAAACAGAATATTTTGTTTATTTACTTCGATTGTATATTTATTGTATTGGTTACAAATAAAACATAAATGAACATAGATTGAACTAACTGAATATAGTTATTTTCAATTTAAAAATACCTGTTTTGATAATTTCGTAGTCGTACGAAATATTATGTTTGTATCACGAGTGTAAAGTGTCTATTTCTCTTTCACTATTTTTTAATAACCGTGCGCGAATAATTAAAAAATCACTTTACGCTCTTAATACATAAATAACTATTTTAAGCGTTTCTAAACAGTCGTAGAAAAAAATATTGTGTGCATCTTGAGTAGTTACTTTCTGCTCTAGGTACACATATAACTATTTTTCATAATTTAGTTACAAAAACAATCATTTTTAGGGACAATTATCACCGAATCTCTCGCAGCAACATTCCCCACATGTATTATTTACGTAATGGACTTAGTTCGATCTGTGTCCCCATCAACTTTCATGTCCAACATGTTATACGCATGTTCAATTCTTTACCGCTCACGTTTACCGTTTATCATCGCGCTAAATAAGTCAGATGTTGTTTCTCCCGACTACGCATTGGAGTGGATCAGAGATTACGAGGCTTTTGAGGCAGCTTTAGAAGGGGGCGAAGGCTCTGGAGAAAGCAGTGGGACGGGAAATACACAAGGATATATTCAGAATCTAACACGAAGTATGGCATTAACTTTGGATGAGTTTTATCAAGGGTTGAGGGTTGTTGGAGTTAGTTCAGCCACTGGAGAAGGTTTTGGAGAGCTGGAGGATGTGATTGAAGATGCTGTGGACGAATATGAACGGTTAGTTACTTATAAAATGTTTTATGTACAACCGGGCCGAAATTCACGTGTTTTAGAACGAAAAAGCGGGCTTAAACACTTGTTTTTCGCCCTAGGGCCATACAAAAATAATTCCTTTGAATACATAAATAATATGACAATTTTTGTTTATTGTGAATACTTGATTTTACAAAATATCATTTTGACATATAACCTATGTACATACTTTAATCTTTGGAACATATAATTAAATGTTATTTGTTGTGCTTTGCTCCTCGTGCTAATAATCATGTCACGGGCTAGAAACGCCAGTTTTCACCCTTGATACATAAATAACTATTTTCTGAAACCGGCAGAAAGTACCTACTTTCCTGACCAATTTTAGTATGGAAAGTAGGTTTTTACAAAAACAATCAAGTAAAATACGTATTCAAGGCTACAACAAAAATAACAGTCGGTTAAAGTACAAAACAGTCTGGTAAAGATTTTACCTGACTGTTTTGTATTTTACCTGACTGTTTTTTTTTATTGTAACCTGGGATACGAGGCCGCAGGCCAAGTATTTTAAACAACCGCTTCGTCAAGTAAAATATCACTTTCCTGACTTATTATATACTTTATTATTTGTACTCGCATCATTCAAAATATGGTTTACATTTTCCTCGAAACTGAAAGAAAGTTTGATTTTGCGCACTAGTGCTTCAAAGTAATTCAAAAACCTTATTTTTAAAATGCTAATTGTATTTATTACACACATTTTAAGGAATTTATAAAAAAAGAGACATTAGCTTATAACGTCATCAATTAGATATATTTTAACAAGCTTTACTTACGATAAAAAATAAACAATTTGTTTTCAAACACTAAACAGTCAATATAAATTCACGCTTCAAATTTAATAACTTTTCTGAATATCAGTTAAGTAATTTGTGCATTTTACAAAACTCGTGCACGATAACGTCATTTGCACCATTCGCGCAAAACAAAGCACTCGCTATTCTCGTGCTTTAAAATTGCGCTCATGTGCAAAATAAGCGCACTTGTTATATAAATAGCTATGGTGTATTTTATGTTTGTGATTGGTTTTAAGGGAATATAAAGTGGAATGGGAACGTTTAAAAGCAGAACGTACTAAGAAATCAGCAGAAAGGGAAGCTGAGGCATCAAAATCTCCATCTGGTTCCAACTTAATCACGGAAGTAGCTAGAGGAAAAGAACTGACTGATATCTATCTTCGACATCCTGCGAATGAAAGCAGTGATGATGATGAAGGTGTTGAATTACCACCAGCTATTGGTAAATAAGCAGATTTATTATTTTTATGTGGCTCAGTAGATTTGAGAAGCTGGGTTCGATTCCCACAACTGACAAACAATTTTCAACACATTAATATTACCCCTGTGACTCTCCCTCCACTAACATCTTTGGGGAACGTGATTTGGCGTGATTTAGCGGCTGGTTACCGCACGCGTATAAATATATAACACCCAGTAATGGGTAGAAGGCGTGATGTTGTATTTATTAATTTTATGTATAAACTTAATTAATTTGTTGTTTATTTAGGAAATGGTGAAGAAGACGATGGAACTTTTCAGCTTTTCGTTTCGAAGCAGAAAGACAGTCGGGCGAAAAAATCCACTACGGCGGTAGAAGAAAAATAATTTATGTAAATAGTGTTGATTTTGTACCGTTTCTAATTGTAATACTAAGCTAATAATAAATAATAATCGCTCTAGTTCCTTATTACAAATTCCAGCCGTTATACTCGCAATTAGTAAAACTTATTTTTTTCTACGAACAGAAAGTAAACATTTTCAACTGTCAGTATAGTGTAGAAAGTTGATGTTTGCAGCTCGCGGAGCGGTAAAGTAAAAGCGTCTCATCGTATCCATGCATACAAGAAAACTCGGTAGAATTTCCCAACAATAAAACTAAAAAACGACCGAGCAGGAAATATACATTTCCAACTGCCAGTTGAAAGCAGAAAATTGACGTTTGACGCTCGCCGACTGGTAAAATACGACTGCATCATCATATCTATAGATATATGAAAACTGTCGCCCGAATTTACAAACTAAAACTGCTAGAAATTTATTTAAATTCATTTTTTTTCGACCATGCAGAAAATAGTAATTTCCAACTGTCAGTTAAGTGTAGAAAATTGACGTTTGCCACTCACCGAGCGGTAAAATAAAAGTGTATAATTATATCCATGCTAACATGAAAATTGTCGCCAGAATTTCAAAACAGAAAAACTATCAAAAATGATTTTTATTTCTTTTTAAAGCCAAAAAAATGTCTGCCGCTCCTGCTGAGTTGCAATTATAAATACATAAATAACTATTTAGGTGGTGGATTTTGGCTAAAATCTTTCGTAAATGCATGTATTGACTAGTAAATTTAAATTCAACGCCTTTATCGTGAAATGTGAATGCTGAAATTTCAAAATCAGTTTTGTTTTTGTTAGATTGGCTAGATTGGTTTTTGAGTCACCGTACAGCGCAAGCCGAGATCTGTCAGTTGTGGATTTGTAGAGGTTATGTGGTTATAATATTACTTTCAATCAATAAAACCTTTTGTAATTGACCAAAATAATTGATATAAACGATCTGCAACGATGCCGGTACGTAAAATGCAATATATAAACACATATAGTTATTAAAATCATAATAATAATTGGGCGTGTCCTTATCTTAAAGGCGTATCATTCAACTTTCCTGGAGCCCCAACAACTAGTCGGAAACACCGCTATTCTTCCCTTCAAGACACAATTTCGGGGCCCTGCTCCTTTACAAACAGGGGGCGATACCGATATAATAGATGAAGCTTTGTATTACTTCAAAGCAAACGTATTTTTTCGGACGTATGAGATAAAATCCGAAGCTGATCGCCTGTTAATCTATATTACTCTGTATGTAACTGAATGTTTAAAGCGGTTACAAAGGAGTCCAACTAAACAGTTGGCAATGAATGAGATGTATTCGTTAGCGATCTCCAGGTTTGACATTCCTGGAGATCCTGGATTTCCTTTGAATTCAGTTTATGCGAAGCCTGCGACTCCTGCTGAAGGAGGTAAGAAATTCAACAATGACACCGTTCTTTTAATTTTAATAATATTTCTAAATTAATTACCTGGATAAATGGGGTGATTGGCTCGGTGGTATCGTGTCGGATTGTAGATATGAGAACCTCGGTTCGATTCCCGTAACAAACAATTTTCACCACATTTAAATTATCTGATGATTTAAGACAAATACAGGATTCTTGATTTTAGTTTTGTTGTTTAGTAATTTCATTAGAGTATTTACCGGCACTTGTGTGAAATTCACTTTCAAAAACAAGCACAGGAGCGACAATCTTCCTTTCTTATTCATTTTCTGATTTTACATAGAATGTTTAATTAAAATTGTGTGTAATTCACTTTCAAAAGCAAGCGTAAAGCGATACTCCCTTCCTTTCTTAACTTTTAATTCGTTTTCAGTTCTTACATAGAGTTTTATGAAATTCCTTTTCAAAAACAAGCGTAGGGCGACGCTCTTTTCCTTATATTTTTGTTACCGCATTCATCTTTTTTAATCTTTGTAGATCCGTTATTTGGAGTGACTGGATAAATGTGATTGAACGTTTGTTGTGTGATAAATGATTTTG
Organism: Pterostichus madidus; assembly: GCA_911728475.2. Taxonomy (NCBI): domain Eukaryota; kingdom Metazoa; phylum Arthropoda; class Insecta; order Coleoptera; family Carabidae; genus Pterostichus; species Pterostichus madidus. The sequence goes on from OU452304.1 coordinate 1,268,401, forward strand.
AGTGTGATAAGGTTATATGGAGGGATTAATGAGTGTGATTAAATTGAGGATGCTGTGTTGGGATGGGAACGTTTGAAGAGGACTGATTATTTGATGAATTTATTGAGTAAATGTTTCATGAACAATTTTAGGGTTCGTGCTACCCCATTTGATGGAATATAGCGTGTTGTTATGTATATATTAATATAAAATGATCCCTGTAGCTGCCCCTCTACTAACATCTTTCGGGGCCGTGATTTGTCGGCTGGTAATCGCATAAATATATCACTTACCGAGATCTGCTACGGCAGAGTGCCACACTCAGTAATGGGTAGAAGGCGTGATGATATATTTATTTTATTAATTAATATTTTGTTGTTTGTTGCAGAAATGATGCGAGCGTATTTGACTCAGTTAAGACAAGAAACAGGACAAAGAGTATGTGAAAGAGTGTTTTCCACTGAAGATGGTAAACCGAGCAAATGGTGGTTGTGTTTTGCCAAGAAGAAGTTTATGGATAAATCGTTGTCTGGCCCAGGACAATAAATTCTTATTTTGTGTTTTGTATTTTTATAAATTTATCATTTGCATTTCATTTGTAATGTAAATAGTTGTAAACCAAGTAGTATTGTAATCAATATGGTTCAGTAAGTATAATAAATGTATTTGAAAATAATCAAAATAAAATAATTTAAACTTGAAGATATCTTAATTTATTATTTAACAGAGAGATTGTATTGCCCAAAGTATATTGATGTAGCACGTGTAACAGTTTTATCTACCAGTTTATTATGCGCTAGTTAGGGTCAGTTTTTTCCATCCCCAGATAAACTTAGATGTAATTGGGGAGAAAATTGATGAATATTTAGTTCTTCGAAATATAGGCATGTGGATACTTTAGAGTAATGTAATTTGACCCAATAAATCGATTGAGACCAAAATTAATTCGATATCACCACCTGTTTTCGAGATATGAGCGAAAATTGCTAAGAAAAATTGTTTCTTTTGTCTATTTCTTAATTTTTCATTTTAAACTTTAGATAAGAAATATATATGGGATGGCTAGCTCAGTGGTATGAAGTCGGCCTGTGGATCCTGAGAACCTCGGTTGGATTCCCACAGCCGACAAACAATTTTCACCACATTAAAATTACCCCTGTGGCTCCCCCTCCACTAACATCTTTGGGGGCCGTGATTTGACGACTGGTAACCGCACTTCACGCGCAAAATATATCACTTACCGAGATCTGCTTCGGCAGAGTGCCACACCCAGTAATGGGTAGAAGGCGTGATGATATATATATTTTTTTTTTTAAATAATCTAATTTAATATAACTCGAGAGTTGGATAAATTAGAAAATAATTCTCCAGTATCTTTCTCAAACTTGTTGTCATTCGGTATAGCAGATCTTGGTAAGTGCGCGTGAAGTGCAGTTACCAGCTGACAAATCACGCCTCCCTACGATAAGGGAGGGAAAGCCACAGGTGTAGTTTGAATATAGTGAAAATTGTTTGTCTGCTGTGGGAATCGAACCCGGATTCTTAAATCCAGAGACCGACTCGATACCACTGCGCCACGTAAGTTTAATAAATTTTATTAATAACATGACTCTACACTAACTGTTAGTTAGCGCACAGCTAAGTCCCTGCATCTAAGTATTGGTTCGACTATGCACTAACGATTTGTTAGTGCACAGCAAAAGTCAGTTAAACATAATAAATAAACCGTACTGCACACTAACCATTTGTTAGCGCTCAGCACAGTCAAACACCCGAACCGATAACCGAAACCGAAACGACGATAAACCGCGAACCGAACCGACCGTAACCGTACGGTTAACCTGCAACGGAAACGAATTGTGTGCATCTATCTTAATTAATTTATTAATTCGAGTGTACATCGCGAATTTAATATCTAAAATCATCCCGGGATGAATCGAAGAACAAAGCATCCGAATCATTCGATACTACCATAATTATACGTGCAATTACTAACTATACTTTTATAACAAGCTCGTTATAAAAATATAGTGGTAGTAGAAGAGCCCGCACGACCTCGGGGTCCTTGATTTGAGCGGCGAGTGACCTCTGAGGTCAAAAACAATTAAAATGAAGTCCGGACTATTTGTGTAAGAGACGAACGGACGGAACGACATCGGACGAAACAGAATTGACATAAAAACATAGTTGTTTTCCTCATAACATCTTGAATAATTATTTATTAATTGTAAAATTAATTACAAATAAATAATACTCAAAATGAAACAAGTTTTTGTCTTCCCAGCGTTTGTGATTTCATATGTCTTTCATTATTTTGAATGTAATTATTACGTTAATTAGTAATAATAATCAAAACAATTATTGGTTTTATTTTAATCGATTACTATAGGCAGTGGTGTAGTAAGAAGTTTACTGCAGATTCATTTATTTATTGTACTTACAGGGTGATCAAAAGGAATTGTTATAGTTGGCAATACAATTCCAGAGATCTTTTTATTCCACAATTGGCACAACGTCAGATAAAGGCAGAAATGCTATTTGAAAAAGAACATTTAATTATAAATTCAAAAGATTAAAGCATGTATACTTATATCAAAATGACATTTTGCTAAAAAGTATTTCCAGTAAACAAAAATTATCATTTTCTTTATGTATCCGTATGAAATTATTTTATTATTGCCCTAGGACCAAAAAGGAGAGTTTAAGCCCGCGTTACATGACTAAAATATATGAATTTCGGTCCGATTGTGCATAAATAAATTTACGTATATAAAATATTATCCAATGCACTGGTTGATTCTTTGTTGCTGTGCGCTCTGAATTTCTTTTGAGATGTGAATTATGATTCAATCTCCTCCCCGCCAATATAATTAATTGCAGTCCGCTGTCGGCATCGGTTCGTCACAAAAGATTACGTACATTCTCATTCTAGTACTTACTTAAAGGATTAGAGCCTGAAGGTACACAGATTTATTGCACTTATATTTTTACAATTGTCTATTTTTAACGTTCTTTTTGAACGCAATAAAATATTGTTAAACTTATTGTATATAGTTATAGTACATATATTTATTATTGATTTACTTACAATAAGTGCAGGATATATAGATGTTTGCCAATGCCAACGGATTTTGATTCCTAAAATCGAAGATTCTGATCACGGGAGAAAAGTCTTCTTTATTTTTATGATTAAGTTCACATTGTTACATCTTTCATTTCGCAACTGATTGTCGCAAATAAAGTAGGTAGTTAAAAATATGTCATTTAGCAAGATCTGCAATTGCAGCACTCTAAGGACGAATAAAAAAATATATTTATCAACTAAAAGCTAATAAATGAAATATGTAAACTTATGCGTTTCGTCAAGGTTTATATTTAGGGATAGGGACTGAAGAAGCCCTAATAATCTTCGCCCCGCCTTTTTTGAATGTGATACGCCCCTGAACCAATGACTCACGAGTTCAAAAGCGATTGGTCGGACTGTAGCTAAGAACAGGGTTTTATTGATCAACCAAACTATATTTCCTTATTTTTTAAACAATTTCTTGTGACCTTGGAGGTTATGGGTTCGATACTACTCTGCAATTTTCTCAAAAAAAATTCTCTGAAGATGGCGTAACTTCAAAGATGACCACACCAATGATAATAAAATTATTAGGTGTGGCACTCTGCCGTAGCAGATCTCATTAAGTGATATATTTATACGCGTGAGGCTCGGTTACCAGCTGTCGAACTACGACCCCCAAAGAGCTTAGCGGAGAGGGAGTCACAGGGATAATTTTATTGTAATGAATCGAACTCGGGTGTTCAAATTCACAAGCCTACATGGTTCCACTGAGCTATATCTACCCCATAAATAAGATGATAGAATTATTAGAAGTTAGAAATAATTTCATCCCCTAAATAAGATATTTTTATTAATTATTATTTAGGATAGAAGTGCTATCCTCTCACTTGATAATGCCGGTTTTTTTAAATTTATATACAAGCGATTGTAGCTCAGTGAATACAATTTACGACTGCCCAGCAAAAGGTCGTGTGTTCAAATCTTGCTCATTTCGACTTACCTTAAAAAAAATACGATTGTGTCTGAGTGATTCGGATTCCGCTGTACAGAATAACAAATAAATAAACACATAAGTTATTGACAGTATTAAAATAGATAATTATTTATTTATTTATAACAAATACAATATTTAATATTTAAACTATTTATATACCTTATTCCATGAATGAATGTTGCAGACAGTTGTCTCAAAGGAAGTCATGATTCCAAAAAAATTTAAAACCAAAGTTTTAGTGCATAACTTCTAGTGCACTTTTGTGCTTCAAAATGTATAAAGAAAAATGGTAGAAAAATTAATTCTTATCTTTTATTTCATGCAACATTCTTTCATATTATTTACACAACTGCATAAATTCAAAGATGTCAAAAGTATTCCGACATTTTTAAAAATACTTTACAAATATATACAATGGCTAATTATTCATAATATATAACAATTAAGATTCTGTAGCCTCAGTATTTATTAATTCCATTTCTGTATTGGTACTGTGTCTTCTTTGATGCAATCGTCGTTTTTGTACTTTACTTTTATATTTTTTATAAACAAAATATGATATTTTGAAGCATGCATATCCAATTACAAGAATTACAATCAAATTGTAAAGTGATTCACTATTTTTATTAATAGTCGAAACAATTTGCGAGTTCTCCTGCTGTTTAGAATTTGTTTTTACCAAAATGTCTGCTGTTTCAGTAACAATTATTTGATGTTCATTTATGCTAGATGTAGAAATGACAGAAGTGGTTGTATCAACAACATTTTGACATTTTATACCTTCAACATTTTCCACATCATAAATTTTTATTAAAATTTTATTCTCTACTTTCCTTCGAAGATAATTCAATATTGAAGTGAGTTCTGCACAAGAAAATAAATTATCTGACAAATCCATTTCTTTTAAAGAGAGTAAATGTGATTTTAACTGAATATGATTCAAATGTGTTATTTTATTACTATTAATTTTTAACGTTTCTAAACGTAGTAATGGGTATAGTGTTACCACATCCAAGGTATAGAAATTATTATAAGAAATATCGAGATATTTCAAATTACGTAAGGAAGAAAATATTCCGGTTTTCAAAACCGAAATATTATTGAATTGTAAATGCAAATAATTTAAACTTATCAATAACTGAAAAGAACATATTGGTAAATCATCTAACTGATTATTATTTAAATACAATGCCCGCAAGTTATTTTCTTCGTCAAACATATTGCAAGAAATAGTTTTAATCTTATTTTGGTCAAGATTTAAAGATCTTAAATTTGACAAACCTTTAAAAACATCATCATCTAATGATTGTATACATAAATTTGACAGATTCAACATAATCATATTTGTAAGTCCATTAAAAGCATATTTTTGTAATATTTTAATTTTGTTGCCAGTCACATATAAATCATTTAATCGCGAAAGAGACTTAAAAGTATCTGTATTTATTATTGTGAAATTATTATTCATTAAATTTAATGATGATAAAGAATTTAAACCCTGAAATGCATTTGAATCAATGGCAGTAATTCTATTATTTGATAAATCAAGTGTATCGAATTTTGTTAATCCGTTGAACATTTGAGATTTTAATATGTAAATATTTTTAAATTCCAAGTCCAAATTTTGTATGTTGCTCAGCCCAACAAATGCATTTGGTTGTATTTCAATTATTTTATTATGACGTAAGTGAAGAAATGTTAATGATTTTGTGTCATTAAATATGTATGATTGTAGAACAGATATGTTATTGTGTTCTAAATTGAGCGATTGTAAATTATAAAGTCCGGTAAAAGATCCAGGTTCAACCGAATTAATACAACAATTAACCAGTTCCAGTGATCTTAAATTTGTAAGGGAATTAAACGAATTATTTTTTAAGAATGCAATATTACTGTCTTTAATTTGTAAACTATCAACACTGTTTAGTTCATTAAAGGTATTTGGTTGTAGTTCCGGAATGTTTATGTTATTTAAAGACAAAGTTCTTAGGTTATGAAGTCCAACAAATGCATATGAAGGCAAGCTAGAAATAAAATTGTTATATATTTTTAAACTATTAACAGATTTTAAATCTGAAAAAGCATATGGTTCAATTTCATTTATACTACAATTATTTAAATTTAATTCAAGTAATTGTTGCAATCCTTTGAATGTATTATTTTGCAGTTTATTCATCTGATTTCCTGTTAAATACAAACTTTTAAGGGAGTCTAGCCCTTGAAAAGCATTTTGTTTTATAATTTGAATATTTAAATTTGTTAAATCCAGTGAGTTTATACGAATCAGGCCATTAAAAATACCTGGTTTTAAAATACGTATATTTCGAAAGAGGTGTTTGAAGTCTAAACTATAAATTTGACTTAGTCCAATAAATGCTTTAGGTTCTATTCGAGCAATATTATTCAAAGATAAATTCAAAGATTTGAGGTGAAAAGTTTGGTTAAATATTTCAGGTTGTAGAATTTTAATTTGATTATTTTGCAAATAAAGATGATTCAAAGACTTTAAATGATTAAATGCACCAGGTTCTATTGTCTCAATATTAAGGATAGATAAGTTAAGGCTTCTGAGATTAAATAGTCCTCCAAACATATCCTTTTTAAGAGTAGTAATATTTTGAAACACAGAACGAAAATCAAAATTATGAATTTGTTCCAAACTTTGAAACACATTCGGTTCTAGTTCCCAAATAGTATTTCCTCTCAAATCAAGGGTTATTAGATTTGTTGTTGAATTAAAAGTGTAAGCGTTTAGTTTAGTAAAGCGATTATAACTTAAATTTAAAAATTTTAATAAACCAAGATTGTTAAATGCTCCTGGTTCTATGTAGTTTATGTTTGAATAAGATAAATTTAGACTTAATAAGTTATTTAACTTGTTAAACATATTTTGGGGTAAAGTTTCGATAGAATTTTCACTTAAAATTATTTCTTGAACGTAGGGTAAATCAGAAAATATTTTGTGTTGTAAATTTCTAATACCAGATTTGCGCAAATTCAATTTTATTAATGAATGCAATGTTTTGAATGAATCTTCATGTAAGCTAAGTAGTCGATTGTTTTCTAAATTTAAAAACTGTAAAGAAGAAAGTCCTGTGAAAGCTTCTTCTTCAATTTGCTCAATATTCAAATTAGATAAATCTAAATTTTGTATTTGAGATAAACCTTCAAAATTGCCTGTTTTTATAACGTACATTTGTTGGAAAATACTTTTGGGTAAATGACGTACATTTTGTAAACCGTGAAAAGCCCCAGGTTGTATTAAAGTTATATTATTTGCATCAAAATTAAAATTATTTAATATATCTGTTCCGGTAAATGTATTCGAATATAAAGTTGATATGTTATTGTTTTGTAAATCAAGGGATCTTAAAGAGCTTAAACCGTTAAATGCTCCTGATTCAATTGTTTCTATATTGAGGGATGATAAATTTAAATATTGAATATTGGACAAACCATTAAAAAAATCTTTTTTAATTGTTTTACTTTTATTCATTAAAATTCGAATATTAAAATGTTCTATTCTTGTTAGACCAATGAATGAATTACTTTCTATATTATTAAGAGGGTTTTCATGTAAAAATAAATACTGCAAATTTATAAGCCCATTAAAACTTTTTGATTCAATTGATTCTATTTTACAATTTGACAAATTCAAAAGTACCAGATTGTGTAGTTCAACAAACGTGGATTCTTGTAACTTATTAATAGAATTTTCATTTAAGTATAAGTTTTGCAAATTACCAAGTCCGATAAAAGCCCCTTTTTCAATTATTTCAATTTGTAAGTTCGCTAAATTTAAATCACTTATATGTAGTAAATCATTGAACATTTCATACTTCAAAGTTGTAATCACAAAATTTTGTAAATCAATTTCTCGCAGATTAATTAATCCTGAAAATGCGTCTGATTCTATATTGCTTATTGGATTTCCAGACATATTTAATTTTTCTAACTGGCTCAAACCTAGAAAGGAATTAAATTTAATAGTTGAAATCAAGTTTTTCTGTAAATATAAACTTTGTAAATGATTCATTTTATTTAAAACTCCTATTAAAACAACTGATATCTTATTCTTAGATAAATCTAATGTTATTAAATTTTGCATTCCATCAAAAGTTTCAGGATTTAAAACAGATATTTCTGCTGAAGACATGTTTAAGTAACGAAGATCACGAAGATTACCAAATGAAGAAATGTCTATATTTCTTAATGGATTATTGAATAATGTTAAACTAGTTAAATATTGTAAATCTGAAAATGTGTCTGCAAGTAAACTTGTTATATTATTATCATGAAGATATAGTGTTCCTAAATGTGTTATTCCTTTAAATGTATATCTTTCAAGACTGTTTATATTTAATTTTGATAAATCTAAAGTATGTACATAGTCTAATCCACTAAATAAACTTGTTTTTAAATGAGTTAGATTGTGGAAAAAAGTACGGGGTTCAATTTGTTGTAAATTAGGTAAATCATTAAATGCGCCAGGTTCAATATTTCCTATTTTATTGTTAGTCAAATTTAAACTTGTCAATCGTACTAGACCAATAAAACTGTTTGATTTTAATGTAGTAATATTATTGTTTTGCAAATATAAATACATTAAATTGACCATTCCTTGAAATGCCCCTGAATCAATAGTTTGAATATCCATGTCAGATAAATTTAAAGACTGTTTTTGATTGAAACCGTCGAAGAATCCTAGTTTAAGTTGTTTCATAGTTTTAATAATTTTACTCAAATCTAAGTTTGTATTTTCTGGCATATTTACAAAAGCATGAGGTTCTGCTACCACAATAGGATTATTTTCTATTTGTAAGTGGTATAAACCTTGAGGAAAACCATAAGAATGTAAAATAGAAATGTTATTATTATCTAAATATAATGATTGCAAATTCAGTCCATCAAAAGTATGACTTTCAATCGATTGAATACCAAAACTAGAAAAATTTAATGTACGTATGTTACTTAGACCATTAAACATACCAGATTTTAAATACTTAATATTTGTAAAAATATAACGAAAGTCTATGTTTGTTACGCTGGATAATCCATTAAATGCATCCGCTTGGACATCAGTTATAGAATTTCCTGTCAAGTTCAAAGTGATAAGATTATTTAATCCGATAAACATTTTACTTCTTAAAACAGAAATGTTATTATTATCTAAATATAATGATTGCAAATTTAATCCATCAAAAGTATGATTTTCAATCGACTGAATACCAAAACTAGAAAAATTTAATGTACGTATGTTACTTAGGCCACTAAACATACCAGATTTTAAATACTTAATATTTGTAAAAATATAACGAAAATCTATGTTTGTTACGCTGGATAGTCCATTAAATGCATCCGCTTGGACACCAGTTATAGAATTTCCTGTCAAGTTCAAAGTGACAAGATTATTTAATCCGATAAACATTTTACTTCTTAAAACAGAAATGTTATTATTATCTAAATATAATGATTGCAAATTTAATCCATCAAAAGTATGATTTTCAATCGACTGAATACCAAAACTAGAAAAATTTAATGTACGTATGTTACTTAGACCATTAAACATTCCAGATTTTAAATACTTAATATTTGTAAAAATATAACGAAAATCTATGTTTGTTACGCTGAATAGTCCATTAAATGCATCCGCTTGGACATCAGTTATAGAATTTCCTGTCAAATTCAAAGTGTTAAGATTATTTAATCCGATAAAAATTTTACTCTTTAAAACAGAAATATTATTATTATAAAGATTCAGTTCTTGTAGTTCGCCCAATGATGACAAACTGTTTGGTTCTAATTTATTTATAAAATTATCAAATAAATGTAAATATCGTAATGATCTTAGGCCTTGGAAAATATTGTCATATAAAACAGTTATATTATTATTTTGGAGAAACAAATATTGAAGATTTGGTAAATCTTGAAAACTATTTTGTTCGATTGAACTCAAAGTATTACTGGATAAATTTAAGGTATGCAAGTTGTTTAATCCTTTAAAACTATTTTGTAGCTTAGTTAATCTATTATTTTGAAGATATAAATATTGAAGATTTGTCAGACCAATAAAAGCATTTTGATAAACAACAGATATATTGTTATTATTTAATCGAAGTTTATTTACTCGGCCATCAGAACTAAAAGTTTCAGACATTATTGTTGTTAAAGATAGATTTGATAAATCCATGTCCATAGTTGATGGTATTCCTTCAAACGTGTTTGGTTTTAGTATTTTTATATTCTGAAATATTTCTTTGTAATTAATATTTATATCAGCAACAAATTCTGAGAAAGTTTTTGGTTCTACTTCAACAATTGGATTATTTTTCAAATGTAATTCTCGTAATCCTTTCATAAGTCTAAATGTACTTGCAGTTAGAGTTGAAATATTATTATACTCTAGAAAAAGATGTTCTAAACATGTACCATAATACTCTGATCTTCTTGTGCCAAAAGGGCAATCAATATACACATAATAATAATCAGCTGAACCTGATATGGTTGAAATCACATTGTTATTTAAAATTAAAGTATTTAAACTTCGCAAATTGGTGAATATGTTTGTATCTAATATATTTAAATTGTTATTACTAGCATTTAAAAATGCTAGATTACTCATACTAATATCGAAAAAGTGTAAACTTACTAATTTATTATTAAATAAATTTAAACTGTTCAAATTAGGTAATGAATTGAAAGCTCCCTTTTGAATATTAGCAATTTGCGAATTACATAATTGTAATTCACGAATTTGATTGCATGATGTGAAAAACTTAGATATAACAGTATTAAAAATGTTATTATTTAATATAATTTTATTAAAGTCTCTATTTTCACTGTAGCAACGAAAATTTAAATCCTGTATATTATTATATGACAAATTTACAGACTTTATATTTAATAAAGGCTTTAGTACATCGCCATCAAAATACTTCAAATTGTTGTGCACAATATTTAAGTATTCCAAGTTTCCAAAACTATTAAAACTAGTAGCTTCTATTAGCTCTACACTACACCGACTTATAGTTAAACTATTAACATTTTTATATCCAGTTTTATTAAAAACTCTTTCATCAATTTTAGTTAAATTCACCTCATCGACAGTTAAATGTCTAACATTTTTTATGTCGACAATAACACTTATCTCTGCTATGAACTGTTCTTTAGTCATATTTTCGCAAGTGTATTTTAGATAATTTGAGTGAATGTCATATCCGGTTTTTGAACAATGGGTAGTCATCATTGTCGGTAAAGATGAAGCAAATGTTATCAGAAATACGAGCTGGATTCTTTGATGATGCATGGTGCTAAAACAAAAATAAATATATTTGATTCTGTTGCTGTTTGAAGCATTTTTACATAAAATAATTGGGAACAGTTTGATAGGAAGAAATATACAATGGCAAGTTGAATAGTTATGTATGTATTAAGGGCATAATCAAAAGATTAAAGCACTGAGGGAATATATACATTTTCCGAAAGCAACAATTAAAGGATTCAGTCTGTACGAGGGCAGGGTGAAAAGTCCCTGAAAAATAAAACAGATGGCGCCACAATCGCAAATGTGACATCTTTAACTAGAACGCATTAAAATTTTCAGACTGATATGTCATTCAGTTCTGTTTTGACACCCATCGAAAGCAAGCAACCTTGAAGATTTTTGAAAACATGGAAAAAAGTGAATTTTGCGTCTTGATTAAACATTATTTCTTGCGTGGAAAAAACATTACGCAAACCAAAGCATCGTTTGTTAAACATTATGGGGACTTCTCACCATCGATTGGTACGATTCACAAGTGGTTTACTGATTTTCGTTGTGATAGTATAACCACAAAGGACGCCGAACGTTCTGGTTGTCCAACTGAGGTTACAACGCCAGAAATCGTCGATAAAATCCATGGTATGATATTGGACGATCGGCGAGTTAAAGTGCACGAGCTAGCTGAGGCTATGAGCATCTCAACCGAACGGGTACGGAAGATTTTGCATAAATTTTTGGATATGAGAAAGCTATCTGCCAGATGGGTGCCGCATTTGCTCTCTGTTGACAACAAGCGCGACCGTGTGACAAGTTCAAAGGAGTGTTTAGCGATGTTCAAGCGCAATAAGAAGGATTTTTTGGCCCCCTGCGATTTTGATCTATTTCCAAACTTGAAGAAATGGCTCGGCGGAAAGAGATTTGGCTCCAACGATGAGGTCATCGCTGAGACAAACGCCTATTTTGAAGGATTGACAAAATCGTATTATTTGGAAGGAACCGAAAAATTAGAAAAATGTTGGACGAAGTGTATCGAGCTACAAGGAGATTATGTTGAGAAATAAAATGTGTTTTGACCAAATAAATCATTTCTTGTTTCATTTTTCAGGGACTTTTCACCCTGCCCTCGTAATTATTTATTATCGTTTTGCTGGCGTGGTTAATTTTAGGTTTACAGAGGTTTATATACATTTACGTGGCTATATGGTTTGTTTACCAACAAACAAACAAAATATTGTTAAATAAAAATGGAAGATATTAATAACTATTCCAAAGAAATATTCGATGAATGTGCAGAATTTTCCCTGTACGTCTGCAAATTAGTACGAAAAACATTACGAGTTTATTGTGTTGTCTGATATTTATTTTTTCACTGTTTTGACAAATGTTTTTTCACGGATTTGAAAATCGATCTTAATTATTCCATTTGACAATTGTAGAAAAAATGTTGTTTGTATTTCGTGGGCGAAAAAGTGACATTCTCACACGCAATAAAAAAATACTCATTTCGCGCATTTAATACAAAAATAACTATTATGATCCCAAAATAAAATAAATGATAAAATACCACTTTGCAATTTATTTATCAGTTGAAAATTTTATAATAAAAGATAAATTTAGAATCTATCTTATTTGTTTAAGAAAATCCTAGAAATATTTTGTTTACGATTAATATATACTTACGATAACTGATTATTAAAAAAATCACTTTTATCACAAGTGAAGCCGGTATTTATACCATTTTTTCTTGATCCTGAAACTGTACATAAATTATTTTAATATTCAAATAAAATATTATTAATAGTTAGTAAAAAATTAAATGTATATTCATAATATTTTCTTTTCCGAATAATATATACGTAAATGATAATAAATTTCAGAGTTATTGCTATATTATAATCTTTCTAAAATCAAAATTACCTTTTTCGACTGTAATTAACGAAAACAAAACTATTTGAAGAACGAAATCAACTTTGTTTTGTAAGTACGCTCTGAAAACTAAACTCAGACAAATAATAACGCTATCTTTTATGTACAAAGTGTTGCCCCTCCAATTTAATAGATAAATTGATGTATAAATGATGTTTCAAGCATCTACTAGTAAGAAGGGGAACTACCTATTTATTTTAAAAGAAAATTGATGCTACGTAATAGTTATTTTCGTGAAAAGTGCCTACTTTCCTGACCAATTTTAGTATGGAGAGTAGATTTTTACCAAAACAGTCAGGTAAAGTACGTATCCAAGGTTACAACAACAAAAAACAAATCAAGTACAAAACAGTTTGGTGTAGACTTATTTTGAGTCGGTATTGGATAATAGTATATTACATAATAAGTCAGGAAAGTGATATTTTACTTGACGAAGCGATTGTTTGAAATACGAGGCCGTAGGCCGAGTATTTTAATCCTCTAAGTTAAGTAAAAACACTTTCTTGACGTATTATGCATACTATTTTTTCTGAAACCGTTTATTTTAATCAATATTTAATTATAAATAATTTAAAATGTTTACATTTTTATTATTTGAATTGAACTAACAGCAGACTGCGTATCTAAGGTTACAACAAAAATAACAGTCAAGTAAAATCTTTACCAGACTGTTTTGTACTTTACAAATAAATAAAAATAAATAAATATATCATCACGCCTTCTACCCATTACTGGGTGTGGCTTTCTGCTGAAGCAGATCTCGGTAAGTGATATATTTTGCGCGTGACCGGTTACCAGTCGTCAAATTATGGCCCCCAAAGATGTTAGTGGTGGAGGAGCCACAGGGGTAGTTTTTGAAATTATGAAAATTGTTTATCGCCTGGGGGAATCGAACCAGGGTTCTCAGGATCCACATATACTATTTTTTCTGAAACCGTTTAATTTAATCAATATTTAATCATAAATAATTCAAAATGTTTAAATTTTTTTATATGAATTATACTGACAGCAGACTACGTATCCAAGGTTATAACAAAAATAACAGTCAGGTAAAATTTTTAACAGACTGTTTTGTACTTTACCAGACTGTTATTTTTATTGTACCCTTGGATACGTACTTTACTTGACTGTTTTTGTAAATACTTACTTACTATACTAAAACTGGTCAGGAAAATAGCCACTTTCTTGCCTGTTTCAGAAATAAAAAAGTGCAATATACATTATTTAATATTAAATGCACCTCCAATTCCAGATCTCAAAGGACGCTAATTCTTCCTTGCAAAATTTAATTATTCACCGTTGATAAAAAGTATGCACAAAATAATACCGCAAAAATTTTAAAATATTATTTATTATTCGTTGGCAATACCTATTAATTGCCGTCACAATATGTTCACAAAATAGTTGAAACTTGTTTATAAATTTGTAAAAATCAGCTAGTGATTTTTTACAAGTTATTGATTAAAGTCATCATATTTAAATTGAATATATGATCTTATTATACATATTTATTATTATGAATACTTGTGTCGTTCCTGGTTGTAAAAGTGTATCGCAACTTTTGCGTTTTCCACGCGACAAGAAGTTCTTGAAACAATGGATTCTAGCTCTTGGAAATCCTGTCTTGAAAAAAATGCGATTCGGACATATCTATAAAAGTAAACGAATCTGTGCAGATCATTTTGAAAATGATTGTTTTACTGATGAATCCACTATCATCAATAAATTTTTGATTCCAACTGCTATTCCATCTTTAAATTTACCCGGTAAGAAATACTAAAAATTTAGAACAGAAAAAAATGTTGCTTGGAAGGAATTATGAATGTAGATGAGACGAATGCTGATTTATGTTACAGAACAGCCCCAAAACATAAGCTGTCGAGCCCACTTATACACATACTTCATGTTTGATCCACACACTACAAGAGTTATAAGTAAATCATTTTCAAAACTGTTAAAAGAAGAAGCTTTAAATTTAACTCCAATTGACAGAAATTGTATATTAATGTTTACTACGCTTCCACTAAAACCAGAATTAAAATATAACTCTCAATTTGATATGATAATGGGCTGGCAGAATGGAAATGGTAAAATTAATAACATTTTCGCCGAACAAGTAATGGTTTTTATGATTCATGGTTTATACACAAATTGGAAACAACTAATTTCGTTTGTTTTCTGTGATGAAAACATCAAACCAAATATTTTAATCCAAAGCATTCAAGATATTTTGGCTACTTGTACTGCTGCAAGATTCAAAATTGTTGCAACGATTTGTGAAGAAAATGATAGTACTGTCAATGCTTTAACCGAACTAAAATCAATTACACATAATAATTGTTCTCATGGACCCGATGATTTAGGATACGAGAGTTTTCTTTTTGATGATCGAGAGATTATAATTTTATACGACGCTCCAGATCTTTTGAAAAATGTTCGAAATGAATTAATGTACAATGATATACATTTCAGTACAGAAAATATTAAGTATACTGCTAAATGGAATGATATCACGAAATTTGTTTCTGAAAATCAACAGAAGTTGAGCGTTTTAAATTTAAATGAAAATTGTTTAAATCCTAGTAAAATTAAAAAGAATTCTAGAAGTCAATGCACGAAGATATTCAGTTCCGAATTATCTTCATTAATGTTAAACTCAGTAAAGAAATATAATAACACAGCTATAGAAGGAACTGGAAAACTTCTACAATTCTTTAACACTCTTTTTGACAGTTTAAACGGTGTGAATAACAAATCTCCAATTAGCAAACCACTAAATCGAAATGTTACTTTAGGAAGTAAACATTGGGAAGCGTGGTCAACTCATGTCGAAGTATTAAACACTATTAAACTGTTAGATTGTCAAGGAAGAGAATATCAGCCACTCTGTATCACAAAATGGAAAAGCACTTTATATGGAATTATGCATTTATGGAGAGGTGTTCTTCAACGAGCAAAATTTAAATCATTTTCCCCGAAATATCTTCAGCTGCGAGATTTGGAAAGCGATATTTTTGAAATATACCGAATGAAAAATGAAGTTGGAAGGCAGAAGAAATGTCTAACACCAAATGAATTTGTAAAATCTTTTAACTATACTATAGTTAGATTTCCAGATAATAGGGTACCAATGTGTGATGCCACTAGGCCACTTTTATTATCTATGATTCAATATTTAGTTGATAAAAATGTTACTAATGAAGATTGTAGAAATTTGGACTTGGCAATCAATTCTAAATGTAGGGCTTTGTTGACTGAACCAGATTTTGATGACTTTATTTACGAACCAGTCTTATGGTTTGAAAAATCACAATTGTTTGAAGAGAATATACAATTATTTGAAACTTTTCCGGTTTATATTGCCAAGAAACGAATTGCGGAGAAATTTTTCGATTGTTTAAAGAGTATAAATTGTATTTTATGTAATAAAATATTGTTTGAACAAAATACCATTCCTATATCTTATGTAGCTTTATTGCACTCATCAAATATTAATTTTACTAAAGCTTTTCGTTTGATAGCATTGTATGTTAATCGAATATTGCCTCTGATATGTAATCGGCCGAATATTATGACAAATTTAGTTGTTAATATTAATAATGAACTTGATTTAAACTTTTTAGATTGTGGAGAACATTTATTAAATAAAATATTTGTTGAAATGTGTGTCCGGTACATGATATTAACTTGGGTTTGGAAACTGAATCGGTATCTTTATGGTAATAAAACAGTCTTTCATCAAAATATGAATAAAATTGCAAAACAAGCTATTTTATTAGGCAGAAAGCAAAAACACTTAAGAAATAAGCAGAAAAGTACTGTATATGCTGTTAAAAATAAGAATAGAAGGTTTACTGTATAAATAAAATTGTTATTTATAATTATAATCGGACAAAAAGTTAATTTAGTTGGTATATTGGTTTAAAAAACACTTTATGTTTATATAATAACATTGTTATGATAATAAAAGGGTAATTCATAATTGTATTTTATTATTTTGCTGCGCGCGCAACAAGCTCCACAAGCGCAATTGGGTAATTTCCCCCCAATCACAGTTCAGGATTCTAGCTCTTAAAGCCACGTTGGTAAAGTCTATTATTCTGTATAACGTTTTATCACTTATTTTCAAACGTAAATCATGGATAAATGTGTAGTAAGGGGTTGTTTAAGTACATCACAACTTGTAAAATTTCCACGGCATAAACAAAAATGCGAAGAATGGTTGAAGCAAATAGTAGACTCAAAATTAACAGTACGTAAAGTTACTCAAGTTTACAAATACTTTCGTTTGTGTATCGACCATTTTGAAGACAAATATTTCGAGAGACTTACTGTGATCCCAAGGAAATTACTACCCAATGCAATACCTACTTTGAATATGAATATAGCTGCTAAGAAAGCTGAACCAGAGTTGGATGATTCGCATTATATAGGTATGCAAATACTTTTGTTTCTTGTACGTTAGGTAATTATTTTTTTTTTTTAGATATTGGAAAAGATTTTCGAACTAGCTTTGCATGTGAATACAATAACTTTAAAATGCTGTATTCACTACATTTTCAAATCCTTCTTTATAAAAACATAGTGCGAATGATCCCTAGAAATAGAGCCTGTGTTTTACAGTTCGATTTTTTACCGATTAGAACTAATACTGAAGACAATCATCCTGCTGTTGGAGAAACTAAAGTTTTGGTGTTCATGCTACGAGGATTATTTGAAAATTGGAAACAACTTGTTGCATATGTATACGTTGATAAAAATCTCCAAGTTGAAACTTTAGCACAATATATTTGCGATGCTATTTATTCGGCAATAACGTTTTATTTTAATATATTTGCTATTGTTTGTGCGCCAGATCTTTTAAATATTGCAGCTATGGATATGATATCTAATAATCACAACAGGATTTATTATCATCCACCTCAAAAGTTCGAATTTATCACGTTCCCTGGACATCGGAACATTCTAATTTTGTACGATGTGCCACGTTTGTTAATAAAATTGCGTCAGGAGTTTACATATATGGATATCGCCTTTAAAATTGATTATAAAAGCTATATAGCATCGTGGAAGGATGTAGAAATTGTCCATGAATACAGGAAAAAAGAAAACTGCCAACTATTGACGGATGATCATGTATATTTATCAGAACGGAATGAAAGATCTGTTCACCAAGTTGCTCAAGTCTTCAGCAATTCGGTGAGTGATTCTTTGCTAGATTATGCAGATAAACATCCAGAAAAATATAACCGAACTATGCAGGGTACAAGCAAATTCTTATCTTTTTTCAATGACTTGTTTGATAGCGTAAATGGGTATAAGTTTACTGCTCCCAAACATAAACCTCTTTATAGAAGGGTTCGTCGTTCTACTGATCATTTTTTAACTTGGCAAAAAAGCGCAAAAAATTTGAAAAGTATGCGTTTTATTTGGAATGGCGAAAGAAAACAAACACCAACTTTGGGAAAATGGCAATCAACTATTCATGGCATCATGGAATTATGGAATTGTTTATTGGGGATAGGTTTCAATGAATTTGTTCCAAGAAGATTACATATGGATGCACTCGATAATGATTTATCCAGGATTCGATATCATGAATATTATGTTGAAGGGATGAAATGGAATGCATCGGAACAAATGAAAAGCGAATTTTATCCTGATGAACAAGAGTTTAATTTGGGATTTACTCATGTTGTGGAAAATGGAGCTAACTTTTTAACTCCATTATATTCCACGTTTTTGTCACCGATGCACTCAACTCGTTCGGATTTAGACTTTGAGAAAAATTCTGATGAATCTAAATTTAATTGTTTGGATGATAATTGTAGTACAATAATCACTATTTGTGACTTTGACGTAAATTTTGAAAATTATAAGATGTTATGGGGCAAGTATTTAATGTATATACAAAAGTACAACGAATTATAATTTTGAGCGCTATTATCATTTCAAGTTTGTGATTATTGTGCAATATTTTGTCAAAAATGTAACTAATAGTTTACTATTTCATTTTGTAGTTTTTGTGTTTGTTAATAAAGTTCGTTTCATCTGCATTAAATAATTTTTATTTCCCGCTTTGTACATTGAAGGTTTTCAGCTGAAAATCAGAAATGTTGATGCTCAAATGTTGGTTGGTATCACTGAAACGCACATTGTTTCTTGTACGTCAAAAGTTGTTATAATTTCATTTTAGAATAATACAATAATTAAGCAATTAGAAGAGATTCAAAGTACTATAATATATTAATTGTTACATCATGGATGATGAGGCAGAAACATATAAATTGTGGCGAATCCGTAAGACTGTAATGCAGGTATATCTTACATAACCTCAAATTAGTAAAAACAAATGAATAACAACTGAAAATTTACTTCAGCTTTGCCATGATCGTGGATATTTAGTAACACAAGAGGAATTGGATCAAACATTAGAGGATTTCAAAGATCAATTTGGTGATAAACCAAGGTATATTAATAACAATTGAAGTAATCATGACAGCTATCTATTAAAGACGTTTTTCAGTGAAAAGAGACCGGGCAGAGGAGAACTGACTGTACTAGTAGCTCATAACGATGATCCAACAGATCAAATGTTTGTCTTCTTCCCTGATGAACCCAAAATAGGCATTAAAACAATTAAAACTTATTGTCAGCGCATGCAGGATGAAAACATTCATCGAGCTATAATTGTAGTACAACAGGGAATGACTCCTTCTGCTAAACAATCTTTAGTGGATATGGCCCCGAAATATATTTTAGAACAGTTTTTAGAATCTGAATTACTGATTAATATTACAGAACACGAATTGGTTCCTGAACATGTAGTCATGACACCTGAAGAAAAACAAGAGCTACTCGCGAGATAGTATCCTTTATTTGTGCAAATGTACGACAGTGTTTTGTTATATTGTTTCCTTAATTCTTTCACAGCAAATTAAAAGAAAATATGTTGATGAGAATTCAAGCCGGTGATCCAGTTGCGCGGTACTTTGGATTGAAGCGTGGACAGGTAATTTTAAATTTTTAAAGATAGCTACAGTATCGACTGAGATGTTTTGTAGTATGTATAACAGATGGCGCAGGGGTTGTAGTAATTCATTTGTTTTTCAGGTTGTTAAAATTATTCGACCCTCAGAAACAGCTGGTCGTTATATTTCTTATCGCTTAGTATGTTAAATAAATAAATAAATAAATTACTAATGTTTTGTAGTTGTCAATATTTTTGTACTTCACTACAATAATTATTATTTAATTATGTATATGATAAAACAAGTTATATAAATGAACCTGTACATAGTTTTTTTACCAATAATTTACTTAAAATTACATAAATGCGTGCTGCCATAATTTAATTAAACCTGGCAACTTCATTGATTTATTAGAATCAAATATTTCTGAATAAATATAAATAGTTTGCACGATATAAAAAGTCATGCACCAATTAATCATAATTCAAACAACGTCAGAGAATAAACAACACAGTGTTATATATTGATTAACGATTTGCTAGCGCTTGTTGTTTTTATGGCTACTCATTTTACATATCACTGGAGGCGGCAGCTCGGCAGCAGTAAAGAGATACCCCTCGAGAACCAAAGACTATTGATCTCACGTCAACCACCTCCGTCCGCCTCAGTAATGTCATTTCCATGCGAGTGTATTGCCAATCAATGTTGGACCCCAATTATGCGTATTCGCCGCCATTGGTTGCGAGCAGCGCCGTTTTATGACTATTAATTCTGAACTGAGGCTCGACTTCGACCTCCAGGGACTTCTGCATAACTTTAACCTCCCTGTTTGCATGAAGCTGGTGACACATCTCCATGGTGCGTCAATAAAAACACCTACGGTACTGATATTACTTATATTGACTAACTGGTGACGGTTTTTTCTATGACATATCAAACTTTCAGATGTGACGCGAGATGGAAGTGTGATCGTGTTTGTTGATCGCACTCATGACCGTTTAAATGGAAACTTTGTAAAATTGTTAATAAATAATTTAGTTAACTTGAAATACAGGTTGTATTATTTGTGTTAGTGCATTTTGTAATTATTTATGTAGTTATTCTTGTGCGCATGCTCAGTAGTAAAGTTGAGAGCCGAAGTGTATTGGTGTGTTTGAACGTACCCTAAAATCGAATGGTGTGAAACTTGCCAAAGGCTTGTATTGATATCCTGTCACTAAACTCATTGTCATTGGAATTAATTATGATTCACATGAAAGAAAAATGTTCGAATTATTTTTTATATTACTAATTATTCCTTGTAAAAACAACAGTTTATAAGTAGAAAATCTTGTATTATTAGAAATTAAAAGTGTAATTTAAGTAATATTTATAATACATATTAATGTGAAAAAAATGTAAATGTAAATTTATGATAATGATATCCGCAGATTAAGAATTCAACCAATTTTAAAAATTAGTAAAAAAGTTAATCATTTTTAATGATTATTAAAATTATAGTATTGCTGTATGTTGCTACAGTAACCTGTACATTATAATTTTTGAAGATATTATCAAAAACAGCTGTACGAATATTTTCTACTTTTAGATATTATTTTGCAAAAAGTATTTACGTATATAAAATGACTCTTCTCCTTGTGCAATAACAGCGCTAACCAACGAGTCACAAGTTCTCTTAATGCGGAAAAATAAAGTTAGTCTTCAGATATTAACTATTATTTAATTACGATTAAAATAGTTGTACAATAATAAATTGGCTATTAAATGAAACATTTGGTGGATGTGTCAGGATACAGGAAATGCATTTTATTAACCAGTGAACTTCCGCTTTAAAAAAATTATTTTTACCACTATTATAGCTGCTCGTAACTAACTGAAAAAAATATATATCATCACACCTTTTACCTATTACTGGGTGTAGTACTCTACCGTAGCAGATTTTGGTATGAGTACGGTTATCAGCAGTCAAATCACGGCCCCCAAAGATGATATGGATAATTTTAACAGTGAAGTTTGTCGGCAGCAGGAATCGAACTTGGATTCTCAAACCCTCAGATTGACGCGATTTTACTGAGATATCTATTATATTAAATAGAAATAAATATATTAAAAATGTAATGTAAAGTTTAGTTGGTTTGATAGTACGGATCATCTTTAGACCAGATTATCGGAACCCGGAATTCCGGTGCCTTGAAAGACCGGACCGCCGTAATTCCGGCTACTGGATTTTTCATTTTACTTTAGTAAAAGTTTATATACTTAAATTATAATGTACGAAAGATAAGTACGTTTATATACTTATATTTTAATGTACAAAAGGTAAGTACAAAATTAACAATAAGAGAATAGTATATTGTAATACAAGTGTGATAAGAATTTTTCCAATTATATAATAAATAAATAAATAAATATATCATCACGCCTTCTACCCATTACTGAGTGTGGCACTCTGCTGAAGCAGATCTCGGTAAGTGATATATTCTGCGCGTGAAGTGCGGTTACCAGTCGTCAAATCACGGCCCCCAAACATGTTAGTGGTGGAAGAGCCACAGGGATAGCTTTTTCAAATTATGAAAATTTGTCGCCTGTGGGAATCGCACCAGGGTTCTCAGGATCCACAGGCCGACTTCATACCACTAAGCTAGCCATCCCATTATATGAGTTTTGCAATAGCTGTTGCCACACGTATGTTACGAGGGCAGGGTGAAAAGTCCCTGAAAAATAAAACAGATGGCGCCACAATCGCAAATCTCATGTGACATTTGTGATGTGCTATCTTTAACTAGAACGCATTAAAATTTTTAGACTGATATGTCATTCAGTTCTGTTTTGACACCCATCGAAAGCAAGCAACCTTGAAGATTTTTGAAAACATGGAAAAAAGTGAATTTCGCGTCTTGATTAAAAATTATTTCTTGCGTGGAAAAATCATTACGCAAAAAAAGCATCGCTTGTTAAACATTATGGGGACTCCTCACCATTGATTAGAACGATTCATAAGTGGTTTACTGATTTTCGTTGTGGTAATATGAACGCCGAACGTTCTGGTCGTCCAATTGAGGTTACAACGCCAGAAATCGTCGATAAAATCCATGGTATGATATTGGACGATCGGCGAGTTAAAGTTCACGAGGTTGCTGAGGCTATGAGCATCTCAACCGAACGGGTACGGAACATTTTGCATAAATTTTGGGATATGAGATAGCTATCTGCTAGCTGGGTGCCGCATTTGCTCTCTGTTGACAACAAGCGCGACCGTGTGACAAGTTCAAAGGAGTGTTTGGCAATATTCAAGCGCAATAAGAAGGACTTTTGGGCCCCCTGCGATTTTTATCTATTTCCAAACTTGGAGAAATGGCTCGGCAAAAAGAGATTTGGCTCCATCGATGAGGTCATCGCTGAGACAAACGCCTATTTTGAAGGATTGCCAAAATCGTATTATTTGGAAGGGATCGAAAAATTAGAAAAACGTTGGACGAAGTGTATCGAGATACAAGGCGATTATGTTGAGAAATAAAATATGTTTTGACCAAATAAATCATTTCTTGTTTCATTTTTCAGGAACTTTTCACCCTGCCTTCGTAACAACGCTGTCACGTTAATCACACTGTCTTTTTAAATACTTTTTTAAAATTTGCAAATAGCTTCCTTAAAAAAAGGCTGTTTTGAAGGATACAGAACTTTTAAATATAACTGACTGGGTAGTGCAAGTGTACAATAGAAATCAATGGAGGGATATATGCAAACAAGCCATGAATTTTTAGGGCTTGCAGATATAATTTGTTATTATTAAGGGGTTAAGTCCGGAATCGGAATTAGTCGTCTCCTGAATGCGGTCCTGTGCAACGCGCACGCACCTTACCCGCACGCCATGTGGCGGACATAAACAAACGACGTTACGCACGCTCTCATGCAGCGAGCCGCATCAGCTGTTGTTGGACTTGGTGCAGTAGTGGGGGGGTGTGTAGTGCGCGTGCGCGGTGTCGAGCATGTAGCGACGCAGCTCCGCGCGCCAGTCAGTGTGAGTGCGTCGTCGATGGCAGTAGCCAGGCGGTTGTGTTGTTCGCGTAGCGGCAGTGGTGGCGCTGGTGGGGGGCTCTTCCGCGCCGGGGGTCGCTCCCCCGACACCCTCCTCGACATCACCGCTAAGATCGTCGCTGAGAACATCCCGTTTCAACGCATTGAGGAGCGGTATGACCGCATCCCTGAGCCTGTGCAACGCCGTATCATATTCTGGTCGTTTCCCCGGAATGAACGTGACATTTGCATGTACTCTTCTTTATCGCGAGTGCCCGCGGTGAACTCAAGTGGTGATCACCAGAACCTCTCCTTTTGCAAGGGATTAAAGCTACTGGAGTCGGGCTGCGTTGACCACGTTCTCCAAGTCGGTAAGTGATCACCATGTGTCTAACCTCGACCCCATGCCGCGGTACTTTTTACTAGGAAAACGGGAATGTTTGTAGTGATGACGATTGCAATTGTTTACACACCCACACTACACACAGTTTCAGTTTCTGATTAGTTGTGACGCGAATCTTTTCTTTTATTAGGTATATTTACTACGGCAGATCTTCAGTTATATTGTAGTTGGAATTACAAAATAAATAAATATATCATCACACCTTTTACCCATTACTGGGTGTGGCATTTATACGTGTGAAATACAGTTACCGACCGTCAAATCACAGCCCTTTAAGATGTTAGTACAGGGAGAACCACAGGGGTAATTTTAATGTGCAGAATGTAATAATCGAACCGAGTTTCTCACATCTATAGTCCGACTCGATACCACTGAGCCACCTACCCCATATTAATTAATATTAATTGGGATTAAGTAATTAAGGTAACTCAGTGGTATCGAGTCGGCCTGTGGATCCTGAGAACCCTGGTTCGATTTTCACAGCCGACAAACATTTTCACCACATTAAAATTATCCTTCTGGCTCCCTCATCACGAACATATTTGAGGACCGTGATTTGACGACTGGTAACCGCACTTATATATCACTTACCGAGATCTGCTTCGGTAGAGTGCCACACCCAGTAATGGGTAAAGGGCGTGATGATATATTTATTTTAATTTTATTTTAAGTAACAAATAAAAATACATTTTGAACTTTAAACATTTGCTGATGATCAAATTACAAGTTCGATTAGTTTTGTCATTAAATTGTAGACAAATTGAATCCAGTTTTATAAAGATATAACTCTATTATTAACTTGACTTGATTAACCTATGCTTAGAAATAAATTAATAGCTTTGCATTCAGCTTGAATGCAGTTTCTATACTTAGAATAATAATTATTGCCGTCTAAGAAAATTGCGTATACAAGTACTTTGTAGATATTTTTGTAGAAAGATTATCGATCAGCAGAATCGTCTTAGTCTATGCAGAGGCCCTTGGGCACACAGAGTTTGGGCCCTTTTAGAAAGTCCATAATATTATGAAAACATTAGTATGTACATTTATTTAGTGACTTTATTGGTTGTTATGGTTAACTATAAACAAATCAAATATAAGTGAAGTGATTACTATTCGTATTTTGAGAATTGAACTTAATGATGATAGTTTCTTCCGGGATTTCTTTTGTGCAAAATCTTCTATTATGTCCTCAAAGTTCTTTGAAATATTTTAAAGTTATTTTAATATTCGTATATATTTTATATGGAGTTGGTGGCTCAGTAGTACCAAATCGGCCTGTGGATCCTGAGAACCTCGGTTGGATTCCCACAGTCGACAAACAATTTTCACCACATTAAAATTACCCCTGTGGCTCTCCCTCCACTAACATCTTTGGGGGCCATGATTTGACGACTGGTAACTGCACTTCACACGCATAAATATATCATTTACCGAGATCTGCTTCGGCAAAGTACCACACCCAGTAATTGGTAAAAGGTGTGATGATATATTTATTTTATTTATTTTTGTATATATTTAAATAAATAAATATATTTCATCACGCCTTTTACCCATTACTGAATGAGGCACTCTGCCAAATCAGATCTCGGTAAGTGATATATTATGCGTGTGAAGTGCGGTTACCAGTCGTCAAATCACGGCTCCCAAAGATGTTAGTGGTGGGGGAGTCACAGGGATAATTTTTTTAATTGGTCAATATGTTTGTCGGCTGTGGGGATCGAACCAGGATTCTTGGGATCCACTGGCCGACACGATACCACTGTGCCATTACCACATATATATGTATGTATTTTTTAAATTAAATTTTGTTCAGTTTAAATTTTTTTTAGAAATCTCGTCTAGTTTTCGATATACGTTTTAATACAAAAAAAAATAACGGCAATTCTTAGCAAAATTACTCTAAAATTGGGCTGTTCTATTTTCCGTGTAGACCACCTCGACATTTTGAGGCCCCCATCAAGCGGGGGATCCTGGGCTCGTGCCCTTATGGAAAAGACGGAACTATCGATCAAAATAAACAAGTGCTACTCTAGTTATTGTTGCTAACCAAACATCAATTAGTTAACAATGGAATTTAAAACGAACAAAAACGAAATAATGAAATTCAGCGTATTCCGTCAAGGATAGGAATTTAATATGTCGTCATTGTTTTAATATTTGTTGAATTATCTTTCTTCTGAATCAGCTCAAAATTAATCTTGTGCAATGTAACAAATATACGTACATGCCGCGCCTACTAATTAGTTTAATAAATGCAGTGCAATATTGTCATACTGTGTTTGCACTTTACCAAGTTTGAAGGACAAAATATCATTTGCGGTTGAAATCTCCGTGGTTACACCGATTTTTGTGCTAAGTAAAACTTTAGCTGTATTTTCTACTTGCTGCACTTAAATCAGTTCAGATAAATAAGACACATGACTAAATGAACTGAATTAAGCAAACTGATTCATTTATTGGGGTGAATTATTTTTATTTTATGGGGTAATGGCACAGTGGTAGCAAGTCGGCCTGTGGATCCAAAGAACACTAGTTCGATCCCCATAGCCGACAAAACATTTTCATCAATTTAAAAAATTTCCCCTGTGGCTCCCCCTCCACTAACGTCTTTGGGGGCCGTGATTAGACGGCTGGTAACCTCACTTCACGCGCATAAATATATCACTTATCGAGATCTGCTTCGGCAGAGTGCCGCACCCAGTAATGGGTAAAAGGCGTGAGGATATATTTATTTATTTATGTTACTATTTTTCCTATGGGGTAATGGCTCAGTGGTATCAAGCCGGTCTGTGGATCCAAAGAACCCTGGTTCGATCCCCATAGACGACAAAACATTTTCACCAATTTAAAAAATTACCCCTGTGGCTCCTACTCCACTAACGTCTTTGGGGGCCGTGATTTAACGGCTGGTAACCGCACTTCACGCGCATAAATATATCACTTACCGAGATCTGCTTCGGCAGAGTGACATACCCAGTAATGGGCAAAAGGCGTGAGGATATATTTATTTATTTATGTTACTATTTTTCCTATGGGGTAATGGCTCAGTGGTATCAAGCCGGTCTGTGGATCCAAAGAACCCTGGTTCGATCCCCATAGCCGACAAAACATTTTCATCAATTTAAAAAATTTCCCCTGTGGCTCCCCCTCCACTAACGTCTTTGGGGGCCGTGATTAGACGGCTGGTAACCTCACTTCACGTGCATAAATATATCACTTACCGAGATCTGCTTCGGCAGAGTGCCACAGCCAGTAACGAGTAAAAGGCGTGATGATATATATATTTTTTTAAATTATTTCAAAGTAAGTTAGAATCAGTAATTCTGGTACTGGAAATAAAGTCAGCGAAGTAATCCAACGAAATAAGTAAGCAATCTGGTTCAGTAAATGTAAGTTAGATCTGATCCAAATGACGAATGGAATACTCCTCTTATAGATTAGTTTTATATTTTTTTCAATACCAGACAGTGAGAAAGAGTCAATAATAATTCTTTTATAATAATTAGATTACAAGCCTAAGCGGCTAATCTCCATATTAACTAGAAGAAGGTTTTAATTCCCATTAACAGAGGTAGTTGCGAACGATCAATGGTTTGTACCGCATACACACATTACTCACCATCAGCCATTTTTATCCATTTGCTCCTGGGCCGTCCATGCAATGGTTCTTCTAAGTCTCACCTACATATAGATTATTTTTAATGTGGTGATGTTGACGTCATCACTGAAATAAATTAACGACGTTCAAGTGTAACATGTATATGACAAAGAGTGAGATTTATTTATATGTCGCCTGTTAAAATTCAAATACTAAAAAGTTGTTGCACAATCCAAAGGCGATATAATTATTAAAAACAATAAAAAGAAGGATAAGAAAAACGATTCAGTACTAATCCTAGGTAACGACAGAAGGACAATATAATACATATATATTTTGAATTAATATTAATTGAAAAACTTGTAGTTTGCAAACTTTTCACTTAGTACTTATAATTAATGTCGTCATTTAGTCAGTATGACAAACATTAACTAATAATTTAAAAATATATATAAAAATATTATCACGCCTTCTACCCACTACTGGGTGTGGCACTGCCGAAGCAGATCTCGGTAAGTGATATATTTTGCGCGTGAAGTGCGGTTACCAGTCGTCAAATCACGGCCTCCAAAGATGTTAGTGGTGGAGGAGCCACAGGGGTAACTTTTTGAAATTATGAAAATTGTTTGTTGCCTGTGAGAATCGAACCAGGGTTCTCAGGATCCACAGGCCGACTTCATACCACTGAGCTAGCCACCCCATATTAACTATTAATTATAATTACTAATTGGAACTTTAGAAAATACAAGATTTATTTTGCAAAAGAAAATTTTCTCCCATATTATGTCACTCAATCATTATTTGTTAATGATTTATAAGTTACATAACAACTCTTAATTTTTATGATTAATCTGCAGATTACCACTATTTCAGTATTCTGTGGTCAAAATAATTTATTTTGTTACTTCTATTTTACTTTTATACATTTTGCTCTCGTACAAAACTGCCAGTATAAAAATATATTACTTTTCAAACACACTTTTTATGGAACTGTCAGTGGGTTGTCTTTATATTATTTTTTATAATAACAGCTACGTATATTAATAAACAAAATGCATAAATATACCATACAAATATTAAAGTAAATTATTCTTGTCTCAGAATACCGAAATTGTTATCAACTGTAGAATAATGATGAAAAATAAAAATTGTCATTAACTTATCGATCATTTCGCCCTATTCTATAACGCGATCATAATCTGTTAATAATCGGTAGGTTAATGACAACCCTTATTTTTTATTATTAATTTGCAGATCACCACCATTCCGCCATTCTGTGACCAAAATCATTTATTCTGTTATTTCTATTTTATTTCCATGCATTTTGCTTTATACAAAACTGTCTGTGAGCTGTCATTATATTATTTCTTAATTCTTATAATAAAGGCTACGTATATTAGTAAACAAAACCTATGAATTTAATATAAAAATACCAGGGTAAGTTATTCTGGGCTCAGAATATCGAAATTGTGATCATCTGTGAAATGACGATAAAAAATAAATAATTATTACTAACGTATCGATCATTTCCCCCTATTTTGTAACGAGATATGTTAATGACAACCCTTATTTTTTATTATTAATCTGCAGATTACCACCATTTCGACATTCTGTGACCAAAATCATTTTTTCTGTTATTTCTATTTTACTTTTATGCATTTTGCTCTCATACAAAACTGTCATTACATTATTTTAATTCTTATAATAACAGCTACGTATATTAGTAAACAAAATCTATAAATATAACATAAAAATATCAAAGTAAATGATTCTGGTCTCAGAATTTTGCTATTGTCATTAACTTATCGATCATTAACAGATAATGATACAGTTACAGAATATAGGGGTGTATTATATTTGTGGAGCTTTATTTTCAAGTATTACAAATACATATGGGGTTGAATCATAATAAGAACTAACTGATTTTGTAATTTCGTGGTGTCTACCGACCTGAAATTCCTGACAAACATGAAAAAAGCTTAGAATTTAAAAACATTCCTTGAAATCCTTAAATATCCTTGAATTTTGATAAAATATCTGGAAAAAAATTATTTACCGTCAAACAATATTTTTAATTTAAGTTTTCTTATATTTTGGAATAAAATTGATGTTTGAAAGTTACACGTGCATCATAGATAGGTCTCTATTAATTGACCGAAATTTGTGTTTAATTTTTGAATTTTGAATGAACTATAGTATTTGTGTTGCTGTACAAGAAATTGAAAGCTGGTTGCTGTTTTTTTTTTAAAAAAATATATATTTCTTCACATTAATTATTTTTTGAAATTACCTGTATTTTTTTTTTGTTATGGACCGTGAAATCTTTGAATCTCCTGGAATTATATAATTTGAAATTGGTAGACTCGATGAATTTCAAATCTGAGCCACCATTTTGTTAAAACCTAGAATTAATTCTACTATATAGACCTAGAAAACCTTTCTTCTGTTTTCGAAGCGTCGTCAGTTCTCGCAGGTGCAGCGTCTCGACGTCGGACGTCTGTCGGATGTTTTCAGGCCCAGTAGTAGAACCGCTCCTCTCTGGAGGCTGGTATCGTAGCAAGGCTGGCCGGTCCACGGTCCGGCTTTGTTCTCTCTTTACCCTTCACCCCCCGCGTCGCAAGACACCCCGCATCAGCACCGGGTCATTCAGCCGAACTTGAGAATGTGTGCAACTGCTTCTGTCTCACTCTGGCCCGCACGGTGTATGAGTGTGAGTGTATATGCTGCCTATAAGCTAGAAGAAGAATACTTACTACCCTTAAGAGAAAACACTGATTGGAAATTATTTAATTAATCTATTTACTTATTTGTTACTCTGCACAACAGGAACTTAATCCCTGTTACAGTACAAGGGGCCTACAGCTTATAATGGAATCCGAACAACTCAGATAAAATCATATTAATTTGTATTGTGGATTTGAGAATCTGGGTTCGATTCACGAAATCGGCAAACTGAAAAAAATGTTCTTGTGTAGTGATGCATGACGAATTGAGATTACTCTCGCATCAAAAATAAAAGATGAAAGTAAGAACGATATTGGAATAGGAAATTTGAAACATAAAGATTGCTAGAGCGAGAATCTTATACGGGGTCCCGTATTTTTATAGGAAAATATATAAAGTATTATAAACAAATAAATATAAATATATCATCACGCCTTTTACCCATTACTGAGTGTGGCACTCTGCCGAAGCAGATCTCGGTAAGTGATATATTTATGCGCGTGAAGAGCGGTTACCAGTTGTCAAATCACGGCCCCCAAAGATGTTAGTGGTGGGGAAGCCACAGGGGTAATTTTAAATTGGTGAAAATGTTTTGTCGGCTGTGGGGATCGAACCAGGGTTCTTTGGATCCACAGGCCGACACGATAACCACTGCACCATTACCTCATTATTAAAGTATTATGTTAGGTTAAAAAATCATTATTTTGTTTTTGAGTTGTGTACAACAAGTAAGCATCTCATTTATTTAGCGCCCTTAAGAATCTCGTAAAATTACAAAATCTAAACAGATTAAATTTGGGAAAAATATCAATATTTCCGAAGACTTTCAACGGCATTGAACTTCTCGTGCTTAAATTAACTTATAAACTAATTTTCAGCAAATTTTTTATTTCAAAAAATGTTGGCCAAAATTTTCTCATAAACCAGTTATTCAACAATATCTCAAAAACTAGAAGACATATGCTATTAGGGACTTTGCCATTGGATTCAGCGAGTCAAAATACATATGTATGTAAATTTTTGGTACTATATTCGTACGGGAAATAATTTTAGAGCAAACAGTCTGAAATTAGCATAAAATCGAAAAAAAACTGAAGGGGTACCCCTTAAGAAATTTTCAAAAAATTTAATCGCTTCAAATTTGCTAAAATTTGCTTATAAGTCAATTCGACCACGAGTAATTCTTTGCCGTTGAGCGCATCTTCATTTCTTGTTTAATTTTTAAGATATAATCTTCGAAGTACTTGAATTTTACTTATTTTAGATATTGTACTTTCCGGTGATTCTCTTCGTCACTATACAGCTCGATTCTTAAAAAAGTTTTAGCTAATCCTGAAATTTGGATTGGCTTATCTTATCCTAATTCGACTTAAAAGAAAGTAATGATCCAAATTACTTTCTGCAACCCAAATGGTAACAAAAATATATTAAAGTTTATTTTTAAGAGTATAGGTTAGCTTTATTTGACTAATTCAAAATTCAGAATTAGCTATAAAACTTTTGAGAATTAGGCTTTTAAAGAGTAATTTAATGTTAAATTGTTGTCCAACATGTGACATTTTCCTAACATCAGTTTGATATTTTAATGGGGTGGCTAGCTCAGTGGTATGAAGTCGGCCTGTGGATCCTGAGAACCTGGTACCCTAGATTCGATTCCCACAGGCGACAAACAATTTTCATAATTTCAAAAGCTACCCTTGTGGCTCCTCCATCACTAACTTCTTTGAGGCCGTGATTTGACGACTGGTAACCGCACTTCACGCGCAAAATATATCACTTACCGAGATCTGCTTCGGCAGAGTGCCACACACAGTAATGGGTAGAAGGCGTGATGATATATTTATTTATTTTTATTTCAGTTTGACATTTTAATTTTTACAACTCAAAAATTATTTAATTTCTCTATACTAAAACGGGCTACCCGCGATTTCAGAGACATCTGTTGCCAACAGTATTTTTATAGTAATCGAAGTATACTTCGAAAATGCTTTAAAAAAGTCACCTCTCCATGAAACTTCTTACAAGAACTCCAGAACCAATTCGTCTGTACATAATTCCTCCTAACAGAAAAATACCTCAGAAATACGTTTATAAAGTATGACTGATTTCCGTCATCAATAATACAATAAAGTCCCTATTAGCCCCAAATCAATATAGTCTAGTAATTCCGTCCAAAGAACTCTCAAGAAACCATCGCCTTCGGCGAACCAAAGCAACCGTAGCTCAGACACAGGGGTAGCAATTGCACCACATCTCAACGGGGTGGCAGCAGAGAGGGAGAAACAAAACCTGGCGAAAGAAACGGGAGACCGAATCAAGAGCCACAAGTCGTGGACAATCCCTAAGGTGGCTGTGTATAGATGTACTTTGTGTACAGGAGGTTCTCTATTAGTTTGAAAGTTGGGCACTGAAGATTTGACAAACATGGAAAAGCAGTTTTTCTGTCTACATTTCTTGACAATTATTTGTTCTATGATCGAACAGAAAATAGACATTTCCAACTGTCAGTTGAAAGTAAAAAGTTCACGTTTGCTGCTTGCTGAGCGGTAATAAGATTTTGACGCTCACTGAGCGGTAAAGTAAGAGTGTACATGGAAACTGTCGTCCGTATTTCCAAACAGAAAAACTATCGAAAATTATTTTATTTTGGCATCATAAATTGTTTATTGGTTGTCAAAAGCGGGCGTAATTTGGCTATTATAACCTTAGGGCCAGAGCTGGGCAGTAGCTAGCTACTTTTGTAGCTTAGCTACTAGCTTAGCTACATTTACCTTAGCTGTAGCTGTAGCTTAGCTAACTGTGAAAAAATATAGCTGTAGCTTGTAGCTAGCTACTTTTTTTTCTATTAGCTTAAAAATTACAACTGAAGCTACTTTTAAAGCTACTTTTTGTAGTTTAAAGCTACTTTTTATAGCTTAAAGCTCCTTTTTAAGCAGAAGGTCAACAAAGTACGCATACGTACAAGCTAAACTCACACAAAATAATTATTTCTTGCCGGCTCTAACTGGCTCTAATACGCAAATATACACAGTAGGTGCCAGATGGTATTTGCTATTTTTTATATTTATGTACATAATAGTAAATTAACAGTCATTATAACAAAAGACTGATCATATGACAATGGCAAATTTAATTATTTCACAATAATTTAAAAAAGGAGCTTTAAAATTTAACAGCTACTTTAACGAAAGCTTTTAGCTGTAGCTTAGCTATATTTTACAAAATATAGCTTATAGCTGTAGCTTAGCTACTTTTTTTAAGTAGCTTGCCCAGCTCTGCTTAGGGCGTATAAAGTTGCCAAGCAACAGCTAGTCAAATAAATCAAAGTCATGATTTATAAATAAATTGTCAGACAACTTCGTATTGTTTTTCGTAAAGCTCTTTTGACTTCTGTAGTACTGATTTTCTCTGTGCATAACAGGAACTTAAACCAATTACAGTACAGGGGCCGGACTCACCGAGCCGTCTCTATTGTTTTTAAATTTCTAAACCATTTTTTTACAACAGTTTGTTGGTCTAAAATTTTTGTTATAAGTTACTGTTTTAGGAATAACATGCGAACAAATGAATGTTTTAGCAGTCATATTAATACTACTCAAATCGCGTTGACACCATAAGGATTCCCTCAAACGAATTGTTTATTTTCTTGTGATTAGTGCGCATGATGGAGCTTAATGTCACGTATTTACATTCGTCGCGTTTACACAAATATTTAAGCTAACAAAAACTGCAATTTGTGCTGGCATTTTCCAATAGATTAATATTAAATTACCACAGTGCGACCGCAACAGCGTTATTGCAAAACCCTTTACAGTAAAATGCTCTATTTTCAATTTTAGGAACGTTCAAACAAATGCTGGCCACAACGTTTAATCCAAATGTTTATTTACGGATTCACATGACTAATCGACTAAAACCTACATAGAGGTATCGACTCATGTTTTAATCACATATTTATTCGCTTTTTTACCAATGTATAGTTGTAACAATCAAACAGTTAGTGGTGATGGCAATGATTCAATAATGACACTTCTCGCGTCTTTGATTGGCAAAAATATTCCGCAATATATACAATGGTGTTCTTCTGCATAGCATACGAGATTGTCAAATTATCTTATAATTTCAAGCAAGAGGTCATGCGTTCAAATCTCGCTGACTTAAATTTATATTAAAAAAAAGATTGTGTGTATTTTCTAATTCATTTGTATACACATCGCACGCAACATACGTTTAAGTACATAGGGACTATACAGAATCTAGTGGAGTTAAATTTGGGAAAACATTTTCGAAGGGTGTATCTCAAAAACTAAACGAGATATGAAGATGCGCTCAACGGCATTGAATTTCCCGTGCTTCAATTAACTTATAAGCATATCTTTGGCAATTTTTCGAAATATTTTCACCAATTTTCTCATCAAACAGTTTTGTTAACAATATCTCAGAAACTAGAAGATATATGCACTTGGGGATTTTACCATTGGATTCAGCAGGTCAAAATACATATTTATGTATGTATATTTTCATTACAATATTCGTACGAGAAATAGTTTTAGAGCAAATAGTCTGAAATTCGCCTAAAATCGAAAAGAAACCAAAGGCTACCTCTTAAGAAAATTTCAAAAAATTCAATCGCTTCAAATTTGTGAAAAATTTGATTATAAGTCAATTCGGACATGGGTAATTAAATGCCATTGATCGCATCTTCATATCTCATTTAGTTTTTAAGATATAGCCCCCGAAAAACTAGATATTTCTAAAAAAAAATGTCTCATCAGATTTTCTAATTTTCCTAGGCTATATCTCGAAAACTAAACGAGATATGAAGATGTTCTCAACGGTATTGAATTTCTCGTGTCCAAATTGACTTATAAACTTATTTTCAGCAATTTTTATTTTTCCAAGAATTTCACCAAAATTTTCCCTAAAACAGTTTTTGAGCAATATTTCAAAAACTAGAAGACCTATTCCCACGGGGATTTTACCACTGGATTCAGTGGATCAAAATACATATGTATGTAAATTTTCGTTACAATATTCATACGAGAAAGAGTTTTAGAATAAACAGTCTGAAATTGGCCTAAAATCGAAAAAAATCCAAGGGGTACCCCTTAAGAAATTTTCAAAAAATTAAAATCGCTAAAAATTTGCTTGTATGTCAATTCGAACACGAGGAATTCAATGCCATAGAGAGACTCTTTATATCTTGTTAAGTTTTTGAGATATTGCCTCCAGAAAGGTATGAAGTCGGCCTGTGGATCCTGAGAACCCTGGTACCCTAGATTCGATTCCCACAGGCGACAAACAATTTCCATAATTTCAAAAGCTACCTCTGTGGCTTCTCCACCACTAACATCTTTGGGGGCCGTGATTTGACGACTGGTAACCGCACTTCACGCGCAAAATATATCACTTACCGAGATCTGCTTCGGCAGAGTGCCACACCCAGTAATGGGTAGAAGGCGTGATTTATTTATAATTTTTATTTAAAAAATATAAGACATGTTTTCATTTTTAAATGACATTTCATAGAAATAATGGTATATTAAAATAAAAGGTACAGAAAGAAACCTATTTTAGCACGATTTCTAAATTCGGACAAGTTGCGCAGCGGCTAGGGGATGAACGAACTTTACCGCTCGCTTAGAAAAATATAAATTGTTGCTGAAATCTTAATTTATTGAAACAATACTTACAAAATCTAAAATATAGGTTAGATTTATTTTTACACTTTTACACATATTATACATGAAGTTTGTTGCGCTATGATTTAAAGTTGAACCTGAACGCAGCTGGGCAGCAGTGCCAACTTAATAAGGATAAGGGATGTTAAAATTGAAAGTGTAGTTTTGACAATTCTGTATATTTATTCCAGAACTTGAAATGGTGTTTGATAAATTTGAGGATAAATTAGATTCCGTGATATTTTCATTAGAATTTTCAATTAGTACGCCAATCACTATTTTCTGAGATTTTTGAGCACATTTTTTATGTATGAAAATTTATCACAAACAATGATTGTTGATAACAGAATTTTTTAATTATGGATACTGATATCGTCATGGTTACATACAATACAGAAATTGGTGGAACGTGAATCGTACTAGCCTCATATTATTTTTTTAAATTTTATGGGGTGGCATAATTTCAAAAACTACCCCTGTGGCTCCTCCACCACTAACATCTTTGGAGGCCGTGATTTGACGACTGGTAATCGCATTTCTCGAGTAAAATATATTACTTACCGAGATCTGCTTCCGCAGAGTGCCACACCCAGTAATGGGTAAAAGGCGTGATGATATATTTATTTTTATTTATTTTTACAAAAAATTTAGTATGTAGAGTCATACAAAAAATTATGTGTGTGCCTCAAACGTAAAGTATCTGTATTGCTCTCGCTTTATAAAAGCGCTTTGCTCGCGCTTCAATTACCGAGCACGAGCAATAAAGATTCACTTTACGCTCTTGATACACAAATAACTATTATTTTATCGTGAATCGGTACGACATGAAACAGCACTTCACCATTTCTCCATTCCTCGTCCAGTTCCGAAAATGGAACGGTGTTTATCATTTTTAATTCGCCACAAATATAGACGTAGCAGGCGCTGCTTTGCTGGTCGCAAAAAAATTCCTTATATGAGTCGAGAAACCGGGTAATTATTGGTATTTATACGACACGGCGAGGCCTAACGAAGCGAAGTTATTGATTTTATTGAAGACGATTAACCAATTAACAGTTTCTAATCACATAAAATATATTTTTCATTGATGTTGCAGTTATTTCGTTATTAGTAACTGGTGGATGGACTAGTTTTTAAGCGAGAAATATTGTTAGAAATGGTAAATTAAGTAATAAATTTTAACCTGGGAAGTAATCATCCAGTGCCGACTAATACGAATATTTAGATGCAGTATTTTCTTGGCGTCGTATTTTATTAAAAATAAAGTTACTACCGCTACTAGGACATCAATATAATCGTTTCTAATTTGTTTTATAGAAAAATGTATCAAATTAAAATGATAAATATTTTAGTTCTTTGCAACTTAAACATATCTCTAGTATACTAAAAACGTTATAAAGATCGATTGACGTCATCCACCCTGATAAAACTTAATAAAATCATAAAAAAAACTGATGTAATATTTAAATGACAATTAAAGAAAAAATAAAATAAATAAATATATCATCACGCCTTTTACCCATTATTGAGTGTGGCACTCTGCCGAAGCAGATCTCGGTAAGTGATAAATTTTTGCGCGTGAAGTGCGATTACCAGTCGTCAAATCACGACCCCCAAAGATGTTAGTGGAGGGGGAGCCACAGGAGTAGTATTAATGTGGTGAAAATGTTTGTCGCCAGTGGGAATCGAACCAAGGTTCTCAGGATCCACAGGCCGACTTCATACCACTGAGCTAGCCACCCCATAAAATGCAAATCTAATACTAGAATATTGAATAATAGCTATATTTCCTATCGATTCATGTATTGAATGTAATTCTTTTTCATTTATAATTATTATTTTATATTTTGCACGTTTACAAGATACACAATTTCTGTCTATATCGAGTTGTCAATGTCAGATACTTAATCTATTGTTTTAAACATAAAAATATCTGTTTATAGACCTTGACTTTGAGCTATAGTAGTTTTTAAAAACTATTTTATAGCAATGCAGAGGGAAAGAACTTTGTCTAAAGAATGTCAATCATAAAATAAAACTGACTATTTGTTACTTACAGATTGTTATGATAAATAAAACAAATAATTTGACATACTCGTCAACAAATAAGTTTATGTTACTTGTTTTATTTCTCATGAGAACATAATAATTGATGTCTTTGTATTTTCAATTTAAAGAAAGTAGACACCCTGTACAATATAATTTCTGTTCGTGACGAATTCATAGGAGATGAAACTGGACGACACCTCCCATTTTGGGAACAGGACGTGTGTGCACAACCGTAAAGAAACCAGTTCTTAAATTCTTCTTATACGTGTGGACATTTCTTTGCACTGTTTTTTTTCCCATTCTTGCTTTACTTGTATCTTCATTGTGTATCTCTCTGAGTCCTGCCCTGTCTTTATAAGTACTGTTATCTGTAATTTCAAACTGGTCACGTGGTTACTCATCCTGGTACGAGATTTTAAACTCGTATTTTTTCTTTAGATTCTTCAAATGAATGCTAGCAATATTAATAACAAAGATTTGCATATTATTACAATAATTTTTTACTAGGCCAATATACAGTGTGTAATAAAAGTAAGGAATATTGATATTATCTCCTGAAATAATTAATTAATTTAAATAATTAATAAAACATTTCGAGGGTTTATAAAAACAAATAAATATATCATCATGCCTTTTACCCATTACTGGATGTGGCACTCTACCGAAGCAGATCTCGGTAAGTGATATATTTATGCGCGTGAAGTGCGGTTGCCAGCCATCAAATCACGGCCCCCAAAGATGTTAGTGGTGGAGGAGCCACAGGGGTATTTTTTTTTTTTTAAATTATGACAATTGTTTGTCGCCTGTGGGAATCGAACCAGGGTACCAGGGTTCTCAGGATCCACAGGACGACTTCATACCACTGAGCTAACCATCCCATTTTTTTTTTTTTTAAATGACATGTTATAATATTTTTGATCCCATTCCAGAGAATATTAGAAAAAAATTGAGAAAAATAAGTTGAATAAATGCTATTTTTACAGAAAATGAATTATATTAAATGGGAGTAAATTCCTGTTGTGCGAAGTTATAAATAAAATAAAGAAATTCTGTAATAAAATCAGGATTATTTAGGATTTTAGGAAGAGTTTAGGATTAAAATCAGGGTATGTTAGAGCCATCAGCCGTCGTCTTAATGCACTGGAGTTTTCTTCTTAGTTGAATTGAAATCACTGAAATTGTATTGCGTTGTATAAGAAGTTTCTTCTTTCTTTGTGAATTTTCTGCGCCCATTTGAATTTAGCTTGCACGCCACTGTAGACATAGGCCGCCTTGTAGATTTACACAGCTGCGAGCGAGTGCTTGTTATTTATTTTGGATTTGAACCCTGGCTACGCGATTTTAAAATTTGCTTGTGATTTTTTGTGATGAGAACTTTTCGGATTTTATTTTTCAAACTCTCAACGGTGATTTGCGATTGCGGTGAGGGTGAGATTGGTACTGCGGGTATTGATTCCATTTTTTTAAATATTGTTTTATTATTTTCTTTATGACGTACACTCTTTTCAGTACTAGTATTTAAACTGGATAAAAAACTCAAATAAAGGATTACGAATTATTGATTTTATTTGATATTTGATTACTTATTCTTTATTTTTATACTTTTAACTTTTTGTCTTTAACAATATTATTTTTCTTCGCAATTGCCGTACTGGTAATCTACAGCTTATGGTGACTACCGACCTGGAATTCCTGGAAATTTTAGAAAAAGTCTGGAATTGTAAAACCTGACTTGTGAAATCCTTAATTTGTTTTGGATAAAATTTATTTTCAGTAATAATAACAAGAGAGTGAGAATAAATTGAAAATAATGTAATGATTTTGATAAGAATAATGTTAACATTATTTACCGATTATATATAAATTTAATTATATTCCTTTTTTTCTGTATCTCGGTTGATTTAAAACAGAGAATCCAATCGAAACTACAGAATTACCGGTTTTTATATTACTAATTTCGGTTTTGTTAATTGGTTACGGTTTCAGAAAATATGATGTAGATTTTGGTTTAGGTTCGGATATTTAAAATTATAAATTTCGGTTTAGTACGGTTTCTGTATTTTGATATAACGGTTTTTTATGGTTGCGATTCAAAATAAACAACTAATAATATTTATATTGGTTTGATAGTAACTATTATATTAGTTGGATAGTTGATCGCACCATACTGATGAGTCCCTAAAGGACGAAACGCGTCTATGGTTAAAGCTGAACTGACCAGCCGTTTGTTGATGACCGGATAAGTTGATGCAAACGTGCTGTAAAACTGTTGTGGAATTTTGAGACAAGTGATGGAAAATTTGTTTTTTCCTATTCTTATTTTTTTAGATATATCTACATCACCATTGTCTCAACAAAATATTACTTTGTCGTTGTTAATGAGGGTGCTTGAATTCCTCTCGGCTCTCAGGAAATAGTTTTTCATTCTTCAAATCATAGGTTGCCTCGAGCAGAGCCACCCGAGACCAGCAAAGCTATTGGAGAGGTAGAAGCACAAATCGAACGAACCAGAGAACGCTTTGCTGTTCGCTGTTCGTCGCAAATTACTGTTTCAATTTTAGTGTCAGGCCTGAAATTCTTATACAAGGTTTACGATGGGTCGACAGCTAAGGACCTGTTATTTTCGACCATAGGCGGCGGCAGGAAAAAGTTTTAGGAAGGCTAGAAAAATAGTAAAATTGTAAAAATGTTTTTAAAAAGTTGACAGCCGCATTTACAAAACTGTTCTAGGCATTCATATCTTAGGGGGTAAAAATGCATCAGAAAAATATACAGGGTCTAACATAATTAAAGAGTAGGGAATATTGATATTATCTCTTGAAATAATCATTTAATCTAAATAATTAAAAAGAAAAAAACGTGTCGAAGGTTTATGATTGCAGATATTTTGGTAAGATCAGATATTTTTGATTGATAGGTAATTTTTTTTTTAAGTAACCTGCTATATTTTTTTTGATTATGTTCGAAAGAGTAATTATTTCTCCAATACATATGAAAAAAATAAAATAAAATAAATATATCATCACGCCTTC
This sequence comes from Pterostichus madidus, assembly GCA_911728475.2. NCBI lineage: Eukaryota > Metazoa > Arthropoda > Insecta > Coleoptera > Carabidae > Pterostichus > Pterostichus madidus. The sequence continues at coordinate 1,310,109 of OU452304.1, forward strand.
TACTCATTACTGAATGTGGCACTCTGCCAAAGCAGATCTCGGTAAGTGATATATTTTTGCGCGTGAAGAGCGGTTACCAGCCGTCAAATCACGGCCCTCATAGATGTTAATGGTGAGGAAGCCTCAGGGGTAGTTTTTAAAATGGTGAAAATTGTTTGTCGCCTGTGGGAATCGAACCAGGGTTCTCAGGAACCACAGGCCGACTTAATACCACTGACCTAGCTATCCCATAAAAAGAAGTAATACTTTATATGAAACAGAAAAAAATCATGCAATTTTACTATTTTTTTTACCGAAAATGGATTTTAGTTGCCATAGATATACTAGTGATAAAATAATAAAAAATCATAGAAACTGCTGTTATTCTTGAGAATATTTGTATAGATAAAAAATATTCTTTCAAATGAGAACAAAAAAATAATAGTGTGCCAATTAAAAAACTGCCGTCCCCTTCACTGTGAAAAAAATTACTATTGATAAAAGATATTCCGCCAAAATATCAAAAATCCTAGAAATTTCTTTTTTTTTATTATTTAGATTATTATTTTAGTAGATAATATCAATGGGGTGGCTAGCTCAGTGGTATGAAGTCAGCCTATGGGTCCTGAGAACCCTGGTTCGATTCCCACAGACGACAAACAATTTTCATAATTTCAAAAGCTACCCCTGTGGCTCCTCCACCACTAACATATTTGGGGGCCGTGATTTGATGACTGGTAACTGCACTTCACGCGCAAAATATATAACTTACAGAGGTCTGGTAGAGTGCCACACCCAGTAATGGGCAAAAGGCGTGATGATATATTTATTTATATTTATAATATCAATATTCCTTATTTATTTTACACTCTGTATAAAAATATATAAAAAAATTATAATTTTCTCGTACTTTTCTTCCTCGTGCCCCCTCCAAAAAAATCTGTTCCCGCCGCCTATGGCCCATCTACTATATACACAACACAGAAGACAGGGTCCAAGCAGGCCCATCGTATTTTGTTCAGAATTCGGTTCGCTATAAGTATATTTCAAGGCAGATGTATCTGGTACCTTTTACAAAGAAGTTTTTATACCCTACTGCGGGGCGAGGCGTCGAGAAAAGTATAAATCTGTGGTAGTCAAACTGTTCTTCAACATTCGACACGGTTGTAACGACAGCAACAAGATAAGAATATATAGTTTGTGATTATTATGAATTAATATAATTAATAAGTCATATGGGGTGGCTAGCTCAGTGGTATGAAGTCGGCCTGTGGATCCTGAGAACCCTGGTACCCTAGATTCGATTCCCACAGGCGACAAACAATTTTCATAATTTCAAAAACTACCCCTGTAACTCCTCTACCACAAATATCCTTGGGGGCCGTGATTTGACGACTGGTAACCGCACTTCACGAGCCAAATATATCACCGAGATCTGCTTCGGCAGAGTGCCACATCCAGTAATGGGTGGAAGGCGTGATGATATATTTATTTATTTTTTATAGTCATATCTAAATGGACCATTATAATTATTATTTTTTACGCAGTTTGACGGGTAAAATCAAAGTAAATTATTATTTAAAACAAACTTTTTTGAATAAAACGTAAAAGTTTTAGTTAATACAGAAATGTTTACTTCCTCTTTCAATGGCTGTTATTCCAAGATGTATGTATCTATTGGCTTCAAATTTTATCTGTGTATTCAGAACATACTACTATATATCTCAGTAAAATTTCATTTAAGGTAGTAGTAGTGTGACGGTGGCGCCATCGGTTGTCGAGTGGCGAAACTGACGCTCAAAAAATATAAAAATTTAATAAAATAACTGTTTTATACCTATTATGATTTGAATATCATGAATTGTTAACAGGTTGTTGGTCTAGTGAATTTTCAAATACCATACCACCGTGTGGTGTTGCCATTATAAATTAGGATCCTTAATTTTTCGTTAAAAACAAGGCTTTGCATGGCTATATATCCATTACTAAACGATAAAAAACTTTCTCCTTCTGATACAATATACATGGATAGTTCTAGAACATTATACTAGTTTTTCAAATGAAACTGCAAAATTTTAGAGGTACATAAACCAAATATGTGCGATTCTGAGTAATGATCGCCATAAGCCCCGTGTATAAGAACTCAACTTTACAAGCGAATATATTTGTTCACAGACGATGAATGTGTTTCATATTTTAACAGGATGCGTATGACTATCCAATGTTTACGTGCGCCAAATTTCATTCAGATCTGCAAACAATTTTTTCACGCTAGTACTACCTTAATTCTCTTGCATACTACACGAGAAATAAAACTGCAAAATAAAAGATCAAACGAAAAAATAAGATTCGGGTCAACTGATGTGCTACAAAGCTCGTATATCACACAGTTTTCGTGTTAGCAAAATAAATTCTTGGTTGGTAAAAGTTTGAGAATCACTGATGTAGAGGTATAGTCCCTCGTAAAACCTTCACCGTTCTTACGGGCCGCTATTTGGCCACCTATTGTTCATTTGTCTGGTAGGCTCGGTGTTTTCTTTATTTCGCCGTTTTCCCCCGAAATTAAATATAGCATGTAGTGAAACAGTACCCTTGCACCTTGTACTTTTGGTACAAAGCGTGAATTGTATCTCCTTACAATGTTGCGTGGGAGCATTTTTATATTTCTGAGTGGAGGTGCTTTTCTGAAAGGGTTTGAAACGTGGTGTTTGTATAGAAATATTCTGAAATTATATACATTTCATTTGTGTTGTTTTCAGGTGTGTTTTGTTAAGAAAGGGAAAGTGCAGAAAAATTTAAAGTATTTCATATTTTTCTTTTTTCTATAAAACTAAAGTAGTACTTACACTTATATTCGTTCTACAAAAGAGATATTATTACCGGGTGTCTCACAAAAATCGACGGCGCAGCGTCAATTTGAGTAATACTAACTTTGAAGTAAATAAACGACAAAAACGTTTATATAGGCCATCAATTTTTACTCAAATGAATTGAATTGTAGTCTGCTTGAAAGTTTATTTTATTAGCTTTGCGGTAGTTATCTTGAAATATTTTTAGCTTGAACATATAAAAAGTTATACATAAAAGTATCAAAAATGGCATTTTCGCCATTTAAACTACATGTAAATTTTGACCCCTCTACAGGCACGTGTTAACGTCATTTTTCGGACCTGCGATGATGACTCAATTTTTTTTTTATTTTTTCTGATTAGTTTATGTGGGGGAGAGCAACAAATTTCCGACTTTGCCAAAATAACGGACACCCTATTGTGGCTGTGCCATCACTAACAACTTTGGAGGCCGTGATTTGATCGCTGGTAATCGCACTTCACGCGCATAAATATATCACTAACCGAGATCTTCTTCGGCAGACTGCCACACCCAGTAATAGATAAAAAGGCATGATGATATATTTGTATTTATTTATGTAAATTCTAATTTTGTAAATTGTATATTTAATTGCTGCCGTTAACAAAACGCAGAAAGTAAATTTAGTTTATTGATTTAGATATAGATTTTTAAGCTCTACAACGTTTGTTTAAAGCATTTTTGTCTAAAATAATTTGAGAAGTAATGCGTACGGAAAAACGAATTCCCATGTTAAAACCTTATGGCCTGTTTTTCGTCATACACCCGGTATATATTATCTTCAGCTGTAGGGCATACATATTATTTGAATCGCTGTATCTTCAGAACTAAAACAAATACTGAAATTCTGTTGGAAGTTTTGTATTCTTCGTAATATTTTTGATACAAATTCATCTCATCCAAACTTGTGACTCCGTCGTCCGTCCCACTTGGCATAATTCGTTGTTTGCTAATGATAAAAATTTAAAAACCAAATATGTGTTTTAAGTTATGCGGTCTTTTGATGTTCGGGTAGATTTCTAAAAACTTGTGCCATATTTACTTTCATATTATTTAACTATAAACATAACTGGTATTATAAAAACAGTAACCCGGTTATGTTACTTACCATTTTTACTTTCTCCGCAAAGAAGAAGGCTAAACACATTTAGGAGAGAAAAACATATTTTCTTCGAAGATTTAAAACTAAACTAAATATTCTTCACAAAAATTTCAACGTAATATAAATAAAAAATAAATAAATATATCATCACGCCTTCTACCCATTACTGGGTGTGGCACTCTGCTGAAGCAGATCTCGGTAAGTGATATATTTTGCGCGTGAAGTGCGGTTACCAGTCGTCAAATCACGGCCCCCAAACATGTTAGTGGTGGAGGAGCCATAGGGATAGCTTTTTCAAATTATGATAAGGATAAAAAGGTATAATTTTACTGAAGGGTCCGTGTCAAAATGAAAGTAAAAGTTTAATAAATATTTTATATCGATTTCGAATGTTTTATGAATAACAGAAAAATGTCAAAATACTACGAGAAATTGAATGCCTATTTTAATTCTCGGGTTACAGCGATTTTTGAATTTTGAAAAATCTCAACTTTGAAGGCTCGTATCTCGAAAACTAAAAGAGATATTGAAACGCGGTTTGAAAGAGTATATTTCTCGTGCTCTAATTAACTCATACAGAAATTTTGAAAATTTTGAAAATTTGACAATTTTATTAAAAAAAAATTTTGGTCATATTTTAAAAACTTGAAGATATAATGAAAATCTGTAAAAACCAGTGAATTCCTCGCATAAAAATACAGACGTATGTAAAATTTCAGAATATTTGCTCGACGGATACAATTTTTAGAGCAAAAAAACTAAAAATGGCCAAAATTCGTAAAAATCTTAAGGGGTACCCCTTCAAAAATAATGAAAAAACAGTGATTTTTCGTTTTTTTGTAATAAAAACTTTATCTGTGCGAATTTTTGCCTGAAATTTTGCATACCTATGTACTTTTACGAGAGAAATACATTGGTGTTCACAGATTTGCATTATTATTATTATTTTTTAAAATATTGAGAAATGAAAATTTTGCAAAAAATTGTAAAATTTTGGTACAAGTTAATTAGACCACGAGAAACACAATCGTTCAAACCGCATTTTCATATCTCTTTTAGTTTTCAAGATATGGGCCTTCAAAGTTGAGTTTTTCAATTTGTACACTTGCACATTATCTTACACTATCGATGCTTGTTATTTAATATACTATTCCTATATTAATAATCAATGACTCTACCTTCATTAACATCTTTGAGGACCGTAATTTGACGGCTGGTAACCGCACTTCACGCGCATCAATATATCACTTACCGAGATCTGCTTCGGCAGAGTGCCACACCCAGTAATGGATAAAAGGCGTGATGATATATTTATTTATATTTATCGGTTTCCGTTCCGACTTGTGGAAGTTTTGTTGAGAAGCACTGGTTGAAGACACCGCCACGTTTTTCATGTCACCGTCCACCGCAAGCTGTATAGGAAGTAGGCTGTGGTTGGACAGGTACATATTTCTGTGCACGAAATTACGTTCTTCCTGTGTTACTGCGATGTTGCCGGTCGCATCCGTAAACCTACTTTACTTGGAACCACTCATTTTCATACAAATTAATTTCTTATCTTAGTTGTAAGACGTCGGTGGGGCAATTAGCCGAGATTAAAGACGTTTCCTTCGGGCGAGATGCGAACTAAAGCTTAACGCTAATCATTTCTGTATCAGGACAAACTTTCGGCTTTCGGGCCGCGTGCTTCAAAGATGTTTTTTCTTAAGGACGTATTCATATTTACCCGGAAAACTAGATTGAATATTATGGCGTCTATGGACAAATCTAATTTTTATACGAGGGCAGGGTGAAAAGTCCCTGAAAAATAAAATAATGTGATGTACCATCTTTAACTAGAACGCATTAAAATTTTCAGACTGATAAGTCATTCAGTTTTGTTTTGACACCCATCGAAAGCAAGCAACCTTGAAGATTTTTGAAAACATGGAAAAACGAGAATTTCGCGTCTTGATTAAACATTATTTCTTGCGTGGAAAACACATTACGCAAACCAAAGCATCGCTTGTTAAACATTATGGGGACTCCTCACCATCGACTGGAACGATTCACAAGTGGTTTACTGATTTTCGTTGTGGTAGTATGACCACAAAGGACGCCGAACGTACTGGTCGTCCAATAGAGGTTACAACGCCAGAAATCGTCGATAAAATCCATGGTATGATGTTGGACGATCGGCGAGTTAAAGTGCATGAGTTTGATGAGGCTATGAGCATCTCAACCGAACGGGTACGGAACATTTTGCATAAATTTTTGGATATGAGATAGCTATCTGCCAGATGGGTGCCGCATTTACTCTCTGTTGACAACAAGTGCGACCGTGTGACAAGTTCAAAGGAGTGTTTGGCGATGTTCAAGCGCAATAAGAAGGACTTTTTTCTCCAGATTTGGCCCCCTGCGATTTTTACCTATTTCAAAACTTGAAGAAATGGCTCGGCGGGAAGAGATTTGGCTCCAACGGTGAGGTCATCGCTGAGACAAACGCCTATTTTGAAGGATTGCCAAAATCGTATTATTTGGAAGGGATCAAAAAATTAAAAAAACGTTGGACGAAGTGTATTGAGCTACAAGGAGATTATGTTGAGAAATAAAATATGTTTTGACCAAATAAATCATTTTTTGTTTCATTTTCAGGGACTTTTCACCCTGCCCTCGTAACATATGCGCAAATCATCCAATGACTATATAATCTGATGAATGTGTCAAGGGTTCGTGCTACCCCATTTTATGGTATATATCTTGATATTATGTACGTATATAAAACTATGCTAACAGGCCACATTATGAAGTTCGGAGCTTGGTATCTTGTATAGTTGTTGAGCTCCATCAATAAGTTCGTACAATTTGAAATACATTTAAAAATCGTTGTCTACGTGAGTGACAGATAGCTCCTCTCATTCTGTTTTGATCGTCAGCGTGTTAGCCGAGGTCACAGTAGCACGAGAGCGGCACGCGTCACAAGCACGAGCGCAGAGTGCGGTGAACGGCTAGCGCCGGAGTATTTCCGGTGAACGAAGCAACGTGTCTCTGTCTCACTCACCTCTTGTTTTGTTTTGTTTTATTGAATGAGATTTCTACGGTTCTTGACTTGATGTGACTAATTGTTTATTGGGTATCAACGACTTTGATGTTCAAATCTTCGTCATCAGGACGGACATTTTTATTTATTTATTTGTTACTCTGCACAACAGGAATTGAGGCCCAAGTACAGTAGCTTATAGTGGAATCCGAACCACTCAGACACAATCATATTTTTTTTGAACCGGTAAGTGATATATTTATGCTCGTGAAGTACAGTTACCAGCCGTCAAATCACGGCCCTCAAAGATGTTAGTGATGGAGGAGCCACAGGGGTAATTTTAATGTAGTGAAAATGATTGTTGTCTGTGGGAATCGAACCAGAGTTCTTAAGATCCGCAGGCTGAGTCGATACCACTGAGCCACTACCTCATAAAATAAAAATAAATAATATACATAAATAAACCAACATGCCTTTTACTCATTACTGGGTGTGGCACTCTGCCGAATCAGATCTCGGTAAGTGATATATTTATGCTTGTGAAGTGCGGTTACCAGCCATTAAATCAAGGCCCTCAAAAATGTTACTGGTGGGAAAGCCACAGGGGTAATTTTAATGTTGTGAAAATGATTGTCGTCTGTGGGAATCGAACCAGAGTTCTTAGGATCCACACGCCGAATCGATACCACTGAGCCACCTACTCTATAAAATAAAAATAATTATAAATAAATATAACAACACCCCTTTTATTCATTACTGGTTGTGGCACTCTGCCGTAGCAGATCTTGGTAAGTGATATGTTTATGCTCGTGAAGTGTGGCTACCAGCCGCCAAATCACAGCCCTCAAAGATATTGGTGGTGGGAAAGCCACAGGGGTAATTTTAATGGGGAAAATGTCGTCCGTGGAAATCGAACCAGAGTTCTTTGGATCCATAAGCCGATTCGATACCTCTGAGCCACCTACCCCATCAAATAAAATATCTAAATTTCACACCGTAATGGGGACTTATAATTTTGACGTCACATGCAGTAGATTCTCCCTCCACACAGTTTCGTGTGAAACAACAAATAGGATGCGGGCACTCACGTGACACTGTGACGTGAAAACAGCTGTTCCGGGAAAGATCACTGCGCCACCTACAAAAAGAACCGGTTCTTTTTAAATCTCGTCCCAAAAAATAGTTCATTTTTGTAGGTGGCGCAGTGATCTTTCCCGGAATAGCTGTTTTTACGTCACAGTGTCACGTGAGTGCCCGCACCCTATTTGTAAAAATAGCGCGGTGACACCATGCCAAATCGATCAACTGCTTTCTCCTTCCAGCACTTCTCCCCGCAGATCTCCACATTTGTTTGACATTTAATGTTTGGATCACGTGATAAACGTCAAACTGTAAAGCTATACCATGTTCGCTACATAACAAATTATTAAAATCTATTTTACGCACTAGATGGCAACCAAAAATTTTGAATTGTATAATGCCTCATTAATTTGTAATTTGTAACCTATTGTGATTCGCAGAACTGTATGAATGATTGAACCAATAGATATGCATCAATAAAATCTAACTCCAACACAAACACAAATAACCGATAAAGTACATCGCGTAGTCGCGATAAGATAAGCGTCATCATCGCAAGGCAACTTGCTTTAGTCAAGGTTGGCATAGAAAACAATGTGAAGTGTTAATGACACCTCGTAGCTGCTGCTGCAGTGCTGCACTAATTTCATCTTGGCGTCTTTCGACTAATCTGCATAATAAGCAGAACACAACGTTATTTATAACGCTGCGATTATCGTTTAGCAAAGTACTTTTACTAACGACTTTAACTAATTGCTATAAAATTAACAGCGGAATTATATTTTGTGGGGGATGAAGAATTACTGCAACTATTGTTCAAAGACATGATTTGTTTATTTATTACTTTCATCTTTAATTTTACTTCCATTTTTAATGGGATGGCTAGCTCAGTGGTATGAAGTCGGCTTGTGGATCCTGAGAACCCTGGTTCCCACAGGCGACAAACAATTTTCATAATTTCAAAAACTACCCCTGTGGCTCCTCCACCACTAACATGTTTGGGGGCCGTGATTTGACGACTGGTAACCGCACTTCTCGCGCAAAATATATCACGTACCGAGATCTGCTTCGGCAGAGTGCCACACTCAGTAATGGGTAGAAGGCGTGATGATATATTTTTTATTTAGTTTTATCTTTAATTATACTTTCATTTTTAATGGGGTGGCTAGCTCAGTGGTATGAAGTCGGCCTGTGGATCCTGAGAACCCTGGTTCAATTCCCACAAGCGACAAACAATTTTAATAATTTCAAAAACTACCCCTGTGGCTTCTCCACCACTAACATCTTTGGGGGCCGTGATTTGACGACTGGTAACCGCACTTCACGCGCAAAATATATCACTTACCGAAATCTGCTGCGGCAGAGTGCCACACCCAGTAATGGGTAGAAAGCGTGATGATATATTTATTTTATTTATAGTTTAAATTGGTAAAGTGCATTTGATGGCAGTTCAAAGGTTCAAATTCTGGAGGTTTTTCAATTTCTTCGCCTATAATAAAATTAGTAAGCATATAGGACATTCCAACTCATACTTACAGGCAATCGTAGCTCAGTGGATAAAAGCAAGGTAAAACTTACATACATACATACATACGTACATATCTTCACGCTATATCCCATCAAATGGGGTAGCACGAACCCTAAAAACATTCACTCATAACATTCATCCAAACACACCACCGTCACTTCAACCACATTCATAGATCCCTTCATATAAACTTATTCATTTATTACACTCGAAATCATTCTTACATAACAAACCCTCATTCACATCCATCCAATCACTCCTATTCACCCATCATTCCTCGTCTTTCGTCAACCTACATAACACATGCATAAAACATCTCAAAAACTTGCGTTTCTTAATTAGCAAGCAAGAGGTCGTGCGTTCAAATCTTCTTCTTCTACTTACATCCAAAAAACACGATTGTGTCTGAGTGGTTCGGATTCCACTTTAAGCTGTAGGCCCCCTGTACTGTAATTGGGATTTACTGCCTGTTGTGCAGAGTAACAAATAATGGAATCGAACCAATCGAAAGTAGGGTATTTCTAATTGTAAGTTGAAGTCACCCAGGTTTAAACCTAGTTCGTTCTAATCCAATTGCTTGTCCACATTGTTACCAATTAATTTATAATCGCATCATTTAATTTCCTTTGAAATATGAAAATATGTCTATCAACAATTTATCCAATTACGGGACTAATTGCATCAAAATGCAAGTTCTAGTGCAGCATGTCCGTGTAATGACTAAATTCAATATTCAATACATGTTAGTGATTAGAAACTTATAGGAAACTGTGCTCAACTCAGAAACTAAACACAATCAAAACACATTAAATTTGTGCGCGGTACTGGACACTTTATCCATTAGGGAACTATGAAAATTCAAACTGTTTCCTGTTATGAAAATACTGTTTAAACATATGCTAGGAGCGAGCTGAAATTAATTTGGCGTTAGATGTACAAATAACTACTTACAGTTTTAATTTATTTTTTAACGACCCAGTGGCGTACTGAGGGAGGGGAGGCGGTGGGTGCGGGTCCGCACTGGGCGGCACATATTTTGGGGCGGCATTTTTTATATTTAGTATCAGTTGTCAAACACAACTTGTTCACTTCATAATTTTACTATTCGATTTCTACGAATTATGAATTATTATATGATTTTGAATATTTTTCTTCATCGTCAAGTCAATGTAGGGTTGAATATATTATCTCGAAAAATTCCTTTATTACTGCCTAATTTAAATTTGCCATCCAATGGTAAAAAAGTTCCCCACCTATAGTTTGTCACAATTACAGTTATTTATTTATGTCTATTAATTTAATGGGGTAATGGCCCAGTGGTTTCGAGTTGACCTGTGGATCCTGAGGACCCCGGTTCGATTCCCACAGCCGACAAACAATTTTCACCAAATGAAAATTACCCCTGTGGCTTACCGAGATCTGCTTCGGCAGAGTGCCACACTAAGTAATGGGTAAAAGTCGTGATGATATATTTATTTATTTTATTGTTACATATTTTCATCTTTTAAACATATAATTAAATATTATTTTGCTGTGCATAAAATATTGTATGTACCACGGGTGAAGTTAGCGTTTTCTACTAGTATTTTTAAATTTGGATAAAATAAATTGGAGGATAGATAAATTCCTTAGGTGCATAATCTCCTGTAGTAATAATATTCCGAAGCCATCTTCGATAGTACGCAGCGCGTACAACTGCCACGCACTACGCATGCGTGCGACGTAAAGAAGCAGAACGTATAACGGACATAAGGCTTGAGGGCACTGTCCCTTATTTCCTGTCCATGCAAATCACGAAATTTTAAGATACAAGTCTCGTAATTATTGTTGTGGGTGCGGAAAACGCTGCCAGATAACAGGCCGACCAGTTCCTGCTGACAAACGCCAGGAGAAATGGCTGCAGTCAACGAGAACACTTTCTGAATTATGGAAGTTATTGTTCTTGAGATTCTAAAATGAGGACGAAAGTCCCTTTGCTTTTAATTATTTGTCGCTTCGTTCTGAATGAAATTTACAATATAGAGGCAGTAAAACCTTCGACGTTTTAATAACTAGCTAAGTCCTGGCTCCAAAAATATTGTACTCCAGAGATATACATATGATTTTTTCTACAACACCATTTACCCATTACTGGGTGTGGAACTCTGCCAGAGCAGATCTCGCTAAGTGATATATTTACGCGCGTGAAATGCGGTTATCAGTCGTTAAGTCATGGTCCCCAAAGATGTTTGTGGAGGGGAAGCCACAGGGGTAATTTTGATGTGTAGAAATTGTTCGTCGACTGCGGGAATCCACAGTCTAACTCGATACCACAGAGCCACCTACTTTATGTGAAGTTTAAATAAAATAATCTTTATGATTCGTTTTCTGATATTAGAATAGTGTGTCTAATTGCATTTGTGTGGAATTGATTTTCAAAAAGAAGTTCAGCAGATGTAACTTAAATAAAAATTAGAATATTGACGATATAATAATTTAATATTTAAGACTGTGCCGACGAGTGCTATGAAACCAACCATAAGTAAGACAGAAAAACAGTGACTTTTCTCCCCAAAGAAACAATTTCCCATTTTCGACATATGCGGAAGAAAAACCTACTTTCGGTTAGAGTCTTCGAAAAAAATATATTATATTGCGCTTTGCGCCTCGTGCTAATAATATGCTCAAGATTAGAAACGCTAATTTCACACTTCAAATTTAATAAATTTCCTTTTTATCAATTATATAAATTTTGCTCGTTACAAAAAGCTTTGTACAATACTCGTGCACGAAGACGTCATTTGCACCATTCACACAAATTAAAAATTGCGCTCATGTGCAAAGTATGTCTTCGCGCACTTGTTATATAAATAGTGATTTTTGAATGTTTCTAGTGTAACCAAGACAATATAGATTTTTAGAAATATGACGTATTATTACACTTTAGTTCACTTCTATAAATACTTTTATCTTGTACCAAAATTTAACTGTGAATATCTGCACCAAATTTACTTAATTTTTAATAAAAGTTTGATTGTCGTTTGAAATTTAAATCAATATTTAAGCCTTCGCGTCGTATATCGCAGAAAAATTGTAGATTGACAGTTGAACGAACACTGATTAAATTATACAGACGAACGCTGCATTGATGGATGGTCGCTTTGGTTATTTGCGATCCGTCCGCTAATTTTTATTCCGGTTTAACCGTTAAGTTACGACAAATACAATCAGTGAGAAATTATTTGTTTTGCTAAGTTTGCAAAGTGAATTTCGCTAAATACGAATACCTGTTTGTTTACAGTCGGTGACACAAATATTTTTTACTTTTACGAATTTTTTTACTTAGAAAGTTTCGATGTTCAACATTTTCTGTTGCCAAACCTTCCTAAATTATTTTACAAAGAAATACTTTAAATAAAAATTATAGATAATTAATTTATCTACGATTTTTATGTAAGACATTCTTTTATAAAATCATTTTTCTACAACTGTGCGATTTCTTTGTTATTACGTAACTATTATTGCCTTGATTACGTATGGAAAGTAGACAAATGCAGACCAAGTGCGTTTCTGTAAGCAAAGAAACACTAGTGCGGAAAATGCTTCGTTACGTAATTGTCAAAAGAAAGTTGTTTTGAGAGCGATTTAGATTTCGCGCCGAGCGTGGCGAAACTGACGCTCAAAAAACTATAAAAATGGAATAAAATAAATGTTTTATACCTATTATGATTTGAATATCATGAATTGTTAACAGGTTGTTGGTCTAGTGAATTTTCAAATACCATACCACCGTGTGGTGTTGCCATTATAAATTGGGATTCTTAATTTTTCGTTAAAAACAAGGCTTTGCATGGCTATATATCCATTATTAAACGATAAAAAACTTTCTCCTTCTGATACAATATACATGGATAGTTCTAGAACATCATACTAGTTTTTCAAATGAAACTGCAAAATTTTAGAGGTACACAAACCAAATATGTGCGATTCTGTGTGATGATCACCATAAGCCCCGTGTATAAGAACTCAACTTTACAGGCGAATATATTTGTTCACAGACGATGAATGTGTTTCATATTTTAACAGGATGCGTATGACTATCCAATGTTTACGTGCGTCAAATTTCATTCAGATCTGCAAAAAAAATTTTCACGCTAGTACTACCTTAACAATCTCCATAAGCAAGCGGTAATAGACTACTTTCTGCTCTAGGTACACAAATAAATATTTTGAACGCATTTTAATTGTTTTTAAAAATGTAATGCGTTGTTACTAGATAGTAAACTATCGTTTTAATTTGTTTATTGTTTACTTAAAACTACATAGGTTCTCTAATCTTATCCGCAGTATTTTACAAGTACGCATACTATAATAAATTCTGCTATTTAATTAAATATATAGGCATATATTACTAGAATATTTGAATAAATAACAAGCTAGAGGTCACGCGTTCAAATCTCGCTGACTTCAACTTAAATAAAAAAATACGATTGTGTCTGAGTGGCAAATAACAAAATAAATAAAAATATAAAATTGTGGAAATGTAAGAATGTAACAGTGTGATTAAAACACTAATAAGAAAAAGAGAAAGAGGACGAAATGAGGGAGAAGATAATCATGTAACACATTTTCGCGAGTGGAGCAAGAAGCTAGCGGCGCGGCGACGGCGTCGGCGGCGCCGTAATTCGGGCGGCGACGACGCCAGCTGCCGCACATTCAAATTTAATAATCGATAATTTATTCCGAAACGCCCGTCCATATATCATGCTTGGAAAAACGTTCAGGGCGGCACAAGACTTAATTTATTACAAATGTGAACTGAACTGAACTGTACGCTTCGATATCCCCGCGTCTAAAGTCCGGTAAAATCCGGACTCCGGACTTTCTATAGTGAACATACCAACGTTCAACAATCGGGAAATATTTTGCAAATATTTTACAGTGCATTGAATTTAAATCGTAGCGAGATCTGCAATTTTTTATTGCCTGTCCCTTTTGAGAAATTAAAATAAAATTTTGCAATCGTTTCCCATTATTATTTGTACATAAGTTTCATGTTTTCATATTTATTACAATATGTACAATACATAATTGGAACTATTCTGTATCAAAAATTGCTAAACTTAGCACTCTGCCAAAGCAGATCTCGGTAAGTGATATTTTTATGTACGTGAAGTGTGATTACCAGCCGTCAAATCACGGCTCTCAAAGATGTTAGTGGTGAGGGAGCCACATGGGTAATTTTAATTTGGTGAAAATTGTTTGTCGGCTGTTAGAATCGAACCGGAGTCCTCTGTATCCACAAACCAACTCGAAACCACTGAGCCATTACCCCATTAAATTAAATAAATAAAATAAATATATCATCACGCCTTCTACCCATTACTGGGTGTGGCACTCTGCCGAAGCAGATCTCGGTAAGTGTTATTTTTGAGCGTGAAGTGCGGTTACCAGTCGTCAAATCACGGGCCCCAAAGATGTTAGTGTGGGTAATTTTAATTTGGTGAAAATTGTTTGTCGCCTGTTAGAATCGAACCGGAGTCCTCTGTATCCACAGACCAACTCGAAACCACTGAGCCATTATCCCATTAAATTAATAAACATAAATAAATAATTGTAATTGAGACAAACTATAGGTGGGGAACTTTTTTACCATTGGATGGCATATTTAAATTAGACAGTAATAAAGGAATTTTTCGAGATAATATTTTCAACCCCTACATTGACTTGACAATGAAGAAAAATGTTCAAAATCATATAGTAATTCTTAAATAAATATATCATCACGCCTTCTACCCATTAGCGGGTGTGGCACTCTGCCGAAGCGGATCTCGGTAAGTGATATATTTTTGCGTGTGAAATGCGGTTACCAGCCGTCAAATCACGGCCCCAAAGATGTTAGTGGTGAGGGAGCCACAGGGGTAATTTTTAAAATTGTGAAAATTGTCGCCTGTGGGAATCGAACCAGGATTTTTAGGATCCACAGGCCGACTTAATACCACCCCATAGTAATTCATAATTCGTAGAAATCGAATAGTAAACTTATGAAGTGAACAATATAAAAAATGCCGCCCGGTACGGACCGCACTCACCGCCCCCCCCCTTAGGTACGTCACTGGTACAAAGTAATATAAATAAATAAATAAATAATCGACAATATTCAGTAACCATAACATAGTAATATTCTCCAACTTGCGTATACTGTAGCAACACATTAACCGCGTTCCAAATGATGTGGGTGCCAGGATAACACGTTCACGTTCATATTCACACGTACGTATACACACTCTTCACGCACTAACGCACGCAGTTCACACACCTGGGCATCGTTGACACCTCGATAGCGAGTTCTCGGCGACCGTTCAATGTTTCGAAACTTGCAAATGTGTTCGCGGCGCTATCTAGATCTAGATGCTCTCAATCTTGTTCTGAGTTGAGACTTCTAGAGTTCTTGAATTCTTGCTTCTTGCTACGCTGTGGAGTAGTGTCATTTTAATTTACTACTTCTAACTGTTGCCTATGAGAACCTCAATGTGATAAGATAAAATTGGATGTTTCATCGTTTTGTTTTGGTACGAGGGCAAGGTGAGAAGTCCCCGAAATATGAAACAAGAAATGATTTATTTGGTCAAAACATATTTTATTTCTCAACATAATCTCCTTGTAGCTCGATACACTTCGTCCAACGTTTTTCTAATTTTTCGATCCCTTCCAAATAATACGATTATGGCAATCCTTCAAAATAGGCGTTTATCTCAGCGATGACCTCATCGTTGGAGCCAAATCTCTTTCCACCGAACCATTTCTTCAAGTTTGGAAATAGATAAAAATCGCAGAGGGCCAAAAAGTCCTTCTTATTACGCTTGAACATCGCCAAACACTCCTTTAAACTTGTCACACGGTCGCACTTGTTGTCAACAGAGAGTAAATGCGGCACCCATCTGGCAGATTGCTTTCTCATATCCAAAAATTTACGTAAAATGTTCCGTACCCGTTCGGTTGAGATGCTCATAGCCTCAGCCAGCTCGTGCACTTTAACTCGCCTATCGTCCAATATCATACCATGGATTTTATCGACGATTTCTGGCGTTGTAACCTCAATTGGACGACCAGAACGTTCGGCGTCCTTTGTGGTCATACTACTACAACGAAAATCAGTAAACCACTTGTGAATCGTTCCAATCGATGGTGAGGAGTCCCCATAATGTTCAACAAGCGATGCTTTGGTTTGCGTAATGTTTTTCCATGCAAGAAATAATGTTTAATCAAGACGCGATATTAACTTTTTTCCATGTTTTCAAAAATCTTCAAGGTTGCTTTCTTTCGATGGGTGTCAAAACAGAACTGAATGACATATCAGTCTGAAAATTTTAATGCGTTCTAGTTAAAGATGGTATATCACAAATGTCACATGAGATTTGCGATTGTGGCGCCATCTGTTTTATTTTTCAGGGACTTTTCACCCTGCCCTCATATTTCTATCGAGCTCTGTAATTGCAGGTCTTGAAGGATTTGTTTGATGAGGACTGATTATTTTGTGAATATAATGAGTGAATGTTTTGTGGATGATTTTAGGGGTTCGTGCTACCCCACTTGTTGAGATATAGCGTAATGATATGTATGTATGAAAGACTTCTTCTTCTTTAATGGCACTACAGCCCAAATCGGGCCTGGGCCTACCGGGCACACCGAGCCGCAGTTTTTACGCTGCCGTACTGCCGGTTTTCTGAGTCAATGTTACTTACTTTTAAGGCATATGTATAAGTGACTAGCTTATAGCGCCCGAGTATGATTAATACAAGTAACTATATTTTTTATTTTAACGACAAATCATACTTAGTCGACAGGCGGATTCGAACTGACGAACCTTGGTTCGGATGACGTCACAGCATGTTAAGAGATGTGCATTAACACGCTCGGCCATCGCGCCTGTGTATGAAAGACTTATTTATGTAAAATATATTTGGTATTTGTTGCTGTGCACAACAGGGATTTAATTCTAATTATACCGGATGGCTATAATTAATTGATAAAAAAAAATTGAGCTGACTACCCTGTTCAGTTGACAAGCCCCGTCACTGTCAACATGACATCTCTTGATTAATTTTTTTGGTTAAATTTTTTCCAACGTGGTGTTATTGTAAATAACCATTTTTATAAATAAAAGTGAAATTAAATTTGACAATGACAGGTAATCAAATTACAATTATAATTTTATTTGATATATAATTTAATATGGGGTGGCTAGCTCAGTGGTATGAAGTCGGCCTGTGGATCCTGAGAACCCTGGTACCCTAGATTCGATTCCCACAGGCGACAAACAATTTTCATAATTTCAAAAGCTACCCCTGTGGCTCCTCCACCACTAACATCTTTAGAGGCCGTGATTTGACGACTGGTAACCGCACTTCACGCGCATAAATATATCACTTACCGAGATCTGCTTCAGCAGACTGCCACACCCAGTAATGGGTAGAAGGCGTGATATATTTATTTATATTTATTTCTAATTTAACAAGTATACCAACCTAAAACTTAAAATATATAGATACCACTAAAAAACAACAGCTGTATTCCATTTGCCACTTGGATCACTTAAATCAGTTCAGATAAATTCGGCACATGACAAAATGAACTGAATTAAGCAAACTTATGCACCTATTGGGGCGAATTACTTCAAAGTAAATTAGAATCTATTATTCTAGCACTGAAAAGAAAGTCAGCAAAATAATCTAGCGAAATAATAAAATGATCTGGTTCAGTAAATGTAAGTTAGCTCTGATCCAAATGGCAAATGGAATACGCCCAAAGTCAATCATTTATAGTCATCCGATGGTGACTCAAAATATAACCTTTTTTGATGTCACTGGCAAAGTGTAAAATTTAGTCAAAAATAAAGGCGTTCTTATGTTCTTTGGCTGTGGGAATCGAACCCGGGTACACAAATCCACAGGTCGATTCTATACCACTGAGCCACCAACCCCATAAAAATAAATAAATTTATCATCACGTCTATTTACCCATTACTGGGTGTGGCATTCTGCAGTTCCATATCTATGTGACATATTTTTGCGTGTGAAGTGTGGTTACCAGAGATCAAATCACGACCCTCACAGATGTTAATGGGGAAGCCACAGGGGTAATTTTAATATTGTGAAAATTGTTTGTCGGTTGTGGAAATCGAATCCGGCTTTTCTAATCTGCAGGCCGACTCGATACCACTAAGAAATATAAAATGAATATAATATGAACATAACTTGTAAATAATAGAATTTTGTATTTAAAATTTTTTTATATTGCCTGAATTTTTATAGTTTTTCCGATGACAGATGTCAGTTGAAATCAGCGAGATTTGAACGCATAATTATTTTGCTTGAGATTCATGTTTTATCTCGGTTTTATCCTGTGTCTGAATGGTTCTGGTTCCAGTATAAGTTACTGTAATTGAGATTAGTTCCTGTTATACGGAGTAACAAATAAATAAATAAATAAATTGCTAAGAAATTCTTTGAAAACGGCTTGTACATGTCGTCGCTAGCGCAAACTCCGTCAGGATTTTCAGAATCTTGTCCGTCCTCTACACGGTACACTTCACATTTCACGTACATTTCAGACTGGTTTTCGTCCCTCCAGGACTTTTGAAAATTTATTTTATAGCGCAGCCCAAATACGTGCTATCTAAATATTTGTGCGTGCCAAGGTGACAGGGCCGGTTCCGGTTACATTTTTATTACCGTTTTTTTGCTAACGAATGTTCTGCGGTCAGCCAGTTCAGAAGGTGTTTTGTTTATGTTGTGTATTGAGGACATATCGATTTATTTTTAAATTAGAATTCAATTATTGACAGTTTATACAAATTATGGATTGATTTTTTGCTCCACTTTTAATATCTATGGTGTTGATTTGTTTAACTGTGAACACAATCTTCATTTGTAATTATAATTTTATTATGGGGTAGGTGGCTTAGTGGTAACGAATCGGATTGTGGATTTGAGAACCCGAGTTCGATTCACACAATTTTTAATACATTTAAATTATCCTTATGGCTCTCCCTTCAATAACATCTTTGGGATCCGTAATTTGACGACTGGTGACAGCAATTAACGTGCATAAATATATCACTTACCGAGATCTGCTACGGCGGAGTGCCACACCCAGTAATGTGTAAAAGGCGTGATGATATATTTATTTATTTAATTTATTTGATCTAATTCATATAATTATATTTTAAAGTAATTAATATTTTATAGCTAATTAATTATGTTATTTGTTTGGAAAATTTAATAAATTTCTTAGGATTGCATTAGTGCATTTGATTGAAGTATTTAAAGAAAACATCAAAATATACCGGGTATATCGAGCAAAGCGGGCGATTGGCGTTTAACATGGGAACACAGTTTTTCCTTCCGCATTGCTACCCAAATTATTTTAGACAAAAATGCTTTAAATAAAAGTTGTAGAGATTAAAATTCTGTATCTAAATCAATAAACTAAAGTTATTTTTCAAGTTTTGTAACGACAGAAATTAAATATGAAAGTTATAAAATTACAATTCCAGTATTTGTTACTAAGTTACAATCCTGTTAAAAACGTCGTACTAAGTATCGTTTTATACTGATTTTTGATCTCTACTTTGATACTAATTACTTGATACTGATAAATTTCTAATCTATAAATGACTTTTAACTACTTTAAATAAATGAAATACTTATTGGAATCAATTAATTTTGTTAGTTGAGTTTTTGCAAAACAATTACATCTGAGATACAATTATTTTATTACCAAATTAATACAAATCATTACATCATTTTAAAATAAAAATAAATAAATATATCGTCACGCCTTCCACCCATTACTGGGTGTGGCACTCTGCCGAAGCAGATCTCGGTAAGTGATATATTTTGCGCGTGAAGTGCGGTTACCAGTCGTCAAATCACAGCCTCCAAAGATGTTAGTAGTGGAGGAGCCACATGGGTAGTTTTTCAAATTATGAAAATTGTTTGTCGCCTGTGGGAATCGAATCTAGGGTACCAGGGTTCTCAGGATCCACAGGCCGACTTCATACCACTGAGCTAGCCACTCCATTACAAATTAAATAAAAGTATATTACTTGAGTACAAGTAAATCTTTAAAGCATCTTTGACGAGTTTAAGAGCAAGACGCAAAGCGTAGTGCTTTTAACGACACTAATGCTTTAAAAGCACTTATACACGTGTATCATACGTTATTTTTTATTACAATATACCTACATCACAATAGAGATGGAAAGCAGCATTTTCATTCATTTCATAGTTTTGTTTGTTTGATTTGAGATAATATTGTTTACATGGAGATAGGTTAGTATTTGTTGTTTACGTTACTATATGGATTCGTTGTTTTGCAAATTGTTGTGATAAATATGAATGGTGTAAAATAATTATGTTGTTGCTAAGCAACTTAAAAACAAGGTATATTTTAATGTTACATTTTCACACTCTTTTTAGTTTGTTAAACAAGGATTCACGTTATAATAATAGTATATTACTAGCGGTCAGCCTGGCTTCGCCAGGCCTTCACGCTATGCTCCGCGGACACTGAAATAGGATTCACTTCTGTAAGACAATTGACACTATATAAATCAAATTATTTCCGAAGTAAAAGTTTTCAATTCTACACGTCTGTCCTTTAAAATACATTTAATTGTTACCAAGCACGATAGGCTACGAAGCTGTGGCACTACAAAATTGATAATAAGAAAATCCAATTCAGCAAACGAACTCTTTAAACGACCTTTCATTTGATACCAAACACGATATGTCTGCACGCAAGACCTTCAATAGATCTTTCATTTGATACCAAACATGATAGGTTTTTATGCACTTTTACTAAAACAATTGCCGATCGAATAATATTCAATTTTGTACGCGAGCCCTTCAAAAGACCTTTTATTTGATACCAAACACGATAGGTTTTGATGCATTTTTACTAAAACAATTTTTGATCGAATAATATTAAATTTTGTATGCGAGCCCTTCAAAACACCTTTCATTTGATACCAAACACGATAGGTTTTGATGCATTTTTACTAAAACAATTGCCGATTGAATAATATTCAATTTTGTATGCGAGCCCTTCAACAGACCTTTCATTTGATACCAAACATGATAGGTTTTTATGCACTTTTACTAAAACAATTGTCGATCGGATAATATTTAATTTTGTACGCGAGCCCTTCAATAGACCTTTCATATGATACCAAACAAGATAGGTTTTGATGCATTTTGACTAAAACAATTACCGATCGAATAATATTTAATTTTCTACGCGAGCACTTCAATAGACTTTTCGTTTGATACCAAACACGATAGGTTTTGATGAATTTTTACTAAAACAATTGCCGATTGAATTATATTTAATTTTCTACGCGAGCCCTTCAATAGACCTTTCATTTGATACCAAACACGATAGGTTTTGATGCATTTTAACCAGAACAATTGCCGATCGAATAATATTTAATTTTCTACGCGAGCCCTTCTATAGACCTTTCATTTGATACCAAACACGATAGGTTTTGATGCGTTTTTACTAAAACAATTGCCGATCGAATAATATTTAATTTTGTACGCGAGCCCTTCAACAGACTTTTCATTTGATACCAAACACGATAGGTTTTGAAGCACTTTCACTAAAACATTTGCTGATTGAAAAAAATCTTAATTCTACATGCGTGACCTTCAAAACTTTTATATTATACCATATACGATAAGTTTTGAAAAACTTTCAATAAAATAAATATCGATAATAAATTTAAATAAATAATAATAAACAATATTTGCTTAGTTTCACTATATATTTTTACCGAGGACAATTTTGGTTTGGTTTACCTATATACTTTATATTACTTGTCAATTTGACGTTTAAACCAACTTCACAGTGAACTGCCGACAAAACAATTGCCGATCGAATAATATTTAATTTTCTACGCAAGGCCTTCAATAGACCTTTCATTTGATACCAAACACGATAGGTTTTGATGCGTTTTTACTAAATCAATTGCCGATCGAATAATATTTAATTTTCTACGCAAGCCCTTCAATAGACCTTTCATTTGATACCAAACACGATAGGTTTTGATGCATTTTTACTAAAACAATTGCCGATCGAATAATATTTAATTTTCTATGCGAGCCCTTCAATAGACCTTTCATTTGATACCAAACACGATAGGTTTTGATGCATTTTTACTAAAACAATTGCCGATCGAATAATATTTAATTTTCTACGCGAGCCCTTCAATAGACCTTTCATTTGATACCAAACACGATAGGTTTTGATGCATTTTTACTAAAACAATTGCCGATCGAATAATATTTAATTTTCTGCGCGAGCCCTTCAATAGACCTTTCATTTGATACCAAACACGATAGGTTTTGATACATTTTTACTAAAACAATTGCCGATTCAATAATATTTAATTAAGCACGCGAGCCCTTCAAAAGACCTTTCATTTGATACCAAACACGATAAGTTTTGATGCACTCTTACTAAAACAATTGCCCATCGAAAAAAATTGAATTCTGTATGAGAGCCCTTCAAAGGACCTTTTAGTTGATACCAAACACGATAGGTTTTGAAGCACTTTCACTAAAACAATTACTGATTGAAAAAATCTCATTTCTACATGCGTGACCTTTTAAACTTTCGTATTATACCATATACGATAAATTTCGAATTTTAATAATAAATTTAAATAAATAATAATAAAATTGTATTTAATGTAGATTGCCATGAACAATATTTGCTTAGTTTTACTATATATTTTTACCGAGGACAATTTTGGTTTGGTTTACCTGTATACTTTATATAACTTGTCAATTTGACGTTTAAACCAACTTCACAGTGAACTGTCAAAAATTTACTTTTTAAATATACATATTTGAAATGTGTAATTATAATAAAAACGTCCCCTCATTTCCCCAATATGTGTAAAATATTTCAAAACTACTCACAGATATTTCATATTTACGTAATTTATAATTAAAAATGCGACATGTCCACTGACAAACGTCAAAGTGACGTTTGATCTTCTTCTTAAAAATTTCAAAGCCTCCACACTCTTAGTTGATTTTGCCCCAAAAACGCATGTTTTTTCAAGTTTTCTCGCACATCATGTGCAGGAAAAATCTAAGACTAACAAAAGGCACCCCCCATGATTGACCTCTATCAAATAAAAAAAGTTTCAAATTAATCGGACAAACCGTCTAGGCTGTAGAGATGAGCAATTGAACGTGATGAATCCAAACAAACATATATACCTCTTACGCTTTTAGGTATAGGATATAATAAGGAAAATGATATAAAACACTTTCCTAACGTGTTATGTATACTACTGTTTTCTGAAGCCATTTAATTTAATCAATATTTAATCATAAATAATTTAAAATGTTTAAATTTTTTGATATGAATTGTACTGACAGCAGAATACGTATCCAAGGTTACAACAAAAGTAACAGTCAGGTAAAGTCTTTACCAGACTGTTTTGTCCTTTACCAGACTGTTATTTTTGTTGTAGCCTTGGATATGTACTTTACTTGACAGTTTTTATACAAACCTACTTTCCTTACTAAAATTGGTCAGGAAAGTTGGCACTTTCTTGTCGGTTTCCGAAAAAAAAAATAGTTTTAAGAAAGTCACCTACTTCCTATAACTTTAGTGACAATTTGTTTGCGATTTTAACAAATAAATAAATATTAATGATGTGTGTAACTTTTGTATTAAATAGAATTAGTATTAACTAATAGACTTATTGAGAAATAAATCGATAAGATATAATGAAAATTTTCAGTATTAAAAGTATTATATTCTGTTGACTCTACAATTTGAATGGAAATGAAGCGTCACGTCCTCGTATTTACTCAATATATCTGCTTATCATTATTAAATTGTAAATGTAAAATATATTACGTATAAATACATTTTATCTACACAATTTTTAAATATTCGCTTCAGTACGTGTTCTGGGAAATAATATTTATCATTTGGTATTAATCTGATTGTTATCTGATCAATAAATAAATTCGTTTTTCCTAGTAAGAGAAATTTTATTTGACATAAATGAGTTTGAAAGAATCCACTCGTATATATTTATAAATATGAAAATACTGATTATTCAACTGTCAGGAAAATTTATTTCAACTTTTTTCTTTTCACTCAGATATTTTTTCCAGCTGTCAAAAACATTTCTGTCGTATAATGATGCGGCATTCAAAATGACGACGCCATTATTTTTAGATTGCTCTCTAAAGTTATTTTTCAGTATCAAACTATTCTAAATTATCATATTTTATTTAGATAAATAATAGGGGTGGCTAGCTCAGTGGTATGAAGTCGGCATGTGGATCCTGAGAACCCTGGTTCGATTTCCACAGGCGACAAACAATTTTCATAATTTCTAAAACTACCTCTGTGGCTCATCCACCAATAACATCTTTGGGGGCCGTGATTTGACGACGGGTAACCGCACTTCACGCGCAAAAATATATCACTTACCGAGATCTGCTTCGGCAGAGTGCCACATCTAGTAATGGGTAGAAGGTGTGATGATATATTTATTTATTTATTTTATTTAATAATAGTATTTCTACTTATGCAAAAAACATATATTAAATTCAATGGTTCAGGCCCGTATTTAGTTTAATTTCTTAGTAGCAACAAAAATAATTGTGTTTAATAGTTTTTGACCAATGATATGTTTTATTCATTATCACGTGTGTGCGTCTTAACCAATCCTGTCATTGAGTCCGGACCGTGGGATTCAGTTCCGGTTGTATATAAATAAATATTACACTCCGAAATTAAGTAAAGTAAAAATCTTAAATTTAAAACAAAAAATATAATAAATCACGCCTTTTACCCATTCTTGGGTGTGGCACTCCGTCGAAGCAGATCTCGGTAAGTGATGCGAATGAAGTGCGGTTACCAGCCGTCAAATCACGGCCCCTCAAAGTGGTGAGAGAGCCACAGGGGTAATTTTTAATTTGGTGCAAATATTTGTCGATTGTGGGGATCGAACCATGGTTCTCAGGATGCACAGGCCGACTCGATACCACTGAGCCATTACCCCAATTAAATTTGTGAATATTAAATGTTACTCGAAAGCAGAAAATAATTCTCCAACTTTTCGAAAATCTTTTCGCATTTGCTGTGAAGGCTAGCTTACAAAATCCTTCTATTTACAAACACGACGCTATCGTATCTCCATCCCTCTTGCGGAATTCGTATCCAGCGCAGATATTACACAGACACAGCTTTGTGAAAAACGCTTGTAGTACACAAAGACTTCAGTCTAGCCGATGTAAAGAGTGCGGTTCTGGTTCTCCATGCCCGTACCGGTTCGATATCGAAGCGGTAGCGGTAGGAACCGGTAGCTTTACCGCAACACTGCGCCCTCTCAGACAGACCGGCTGCAAGCGTAAATTGATTATGGATTGAATTGGTGCAATTCAATTCAATGATTTCTGCCTGGGCGAAATGAAAATACGTTATAGACGGTTGTGTCGTTATAAACAAAGGTTTATTATTTATTTGTTATTCTGCGTAACAGGAACTTAGTCCAATTATAGTAGCTTATAGTGGAATTCGAACCACTCAAATACAATCGATTCCCGCAGGCGACGAACAATTTTTATAATTTCAAAAACTACCCCTGTGGCTCCTCCACCACTAACATCTTTGGGGGTCGTGATTTGACGACTGGTAACTGCACTTCATGCGCAAAATATATCACTTACCGAGATCTGCTTCGGCAGAGTGCCTCACCCAGTAATGGGTAGAAGGCATGATGATATATATTTTTTGTTGTTGAACCATTTGAAAATCGGGAATTTTTAAATTGTAGTTCTATATCATTCAAACTACGAGAAATCGAATGCCGTTGAGCGCATCTTAATATCTCTTTTAGTTTTTGAGTTACAGCGATTTTTGACTTTTTAAAAATCTCAACTTTGAAGGCCCATATCTCGAAAACTAAAAGAGATATTGAAATGCGGTCTGAACGAGTGTATTTCTCGTGCTCCAGTTAACTCAAGTTGAAATTTTGAAAATTTTGAAAATTTTACAATTTGTTTCAAAATTTGATTTTAAACATATTTCAAAAAGTTGAAGAGATAATGAAAATTTGTAAACACCAGTAGATTTCTCACAGAAAAATACATATGTATGTAAAATGTCAGAATTTTTGCTCCACGGATACAATTTTTAGAGGAAAAAAACTAAAAATGGCCTAAATTCGTAAAAATCTTAAGGGATACCCCTTCAAAAATAATTAAAAAACAGTGATTTTTCGGTTTTTTGTAATAAAAACTTTATGTGTGCGAATTTTTGGCTGAAATTTTACATACCTATGTACTTTTACGAGAGGAATTCATTGGTGTTCACAGATTTTCATTATCTTTTCAGTTTTTTGATATATTGAGAAATGAAAATTTTGAAAAAAAATTGCAAAATTTTCAAAACTTTGTTATAAGTTAATTGGATTACGAGAAATACACTCGTTCAAACCGCATTTCAATATCTCTTTTAGTTTTCGAGATATGGGCCTTCAAAGTTGAGATTTTCAAAAAGTCAAAAATCGCTGTAACTTAAAAACTAAAAAAGTTATAAAGATACGCTCAACGGGCTTAAATTTTTCGCAGTATGAAGTTTTTCCTACTTTGAAACGAGTTCTTGTTAATAATCTAGTTATAAAATGAATCACACAAAAATTTGGTCTAAAACCTCAAATTGGTGAATAACACAAAATGATGATTCATTGTTTTAACCAATGGTTGTTAGATTTAGCCTGCTGCAACAATGAGATTAACCCATGATTCCATTCTCATCTGCATATCGCAGGATGCATTTGGGGGGTGTTGCCCTCGTGGTGGGACGTTGGCGACGCCCCTGGACGCCGGGGTGCCAGGCTGCTAGTCTGCTCGGTATTGACGGACGCTGCGATCCATGGCTGCCTGGATTATCCGGTGATATATTAGTCCCAAATGACGAATTTGAGTTTTTAATTTAGTTTGGCCAGTCGTGGATGTAATATATTGTATGGGTGCCACTGCTGTAATGGAAAAATGGCGTTAGGATGTTTATTTTATTTATTAACTATTTGAAACTTAGGAAATTGTTTCTGATTGCTACGAATGATCAAAGTAAAATTTGATTTCTGTGACATTAAAATCATGATAGAAATATTCAATTTTAACCCGCCATGCTGTTATTGTCGTCTTGAAATTCTGTTAATTTTTTTGCAAAAAATTAAAAACAAAATAGGTAATGATTTTTTACAAAAAATAAAAATTTATCATTACGCCTTTTACCTATTACTGGGTGTGGCACTCTACCGAAGCAGATCTCGGTGACATATTTATGTGCGTGAGGTGCGGTTACCAGCCGTAAAATCACGGCCACCAAAGATGTTAATGCAGGAGAAGCCACAAGTATAATTTTAATGTGAAAATTGTTTGTCGGCTGTGGGAATCGAACCAGGGTTCTTGAGATCCACAGGCCGACTCGATACCACTGAGCCACTACCTCATTTACTCGGAGTTTAGTTAATTCAATATTTAGGATTAGCTAAAACTATTTGAGAATCTGACTGTTATGCCTGTTTTACACTGAGCAAGCGCAACCTACAATTTAACTTGCAAGTTTTATGTTCAACTAGTTGCACCAAAATGTTGCAGAGATATTTTTTTCACTTTACATTTGAAACTGCAATATATTATTAATTTATTTACAAATTTTTGTCGTTACTAACTTCATATTATATCAGCTTAACCTCTTATATCACTTGGTATTATTGAC
The DNA here is from genome assembly GCA_911728475.2 of Pterostichus madidus. Taxonomy (NCBI): domain Eukaryota; kingdom Metazoa; phylum Arthropoda; class Insecta; order Coleoptera; family Carabidae; genus Pterostichus; species Pterostichus madidus. Next base: position 1,338,492 of record OU452304.1, read on the forward strand.
ATTCATTTTATATGTTATTTTGCATTGATATAAAAATTTATTCTTATAAGTATTTGCACAATTATTTGCAATGCAGTAAATCATTTTAATATCCTTAACACAACTTTATCGTTTTTGACATTTATAATAAGTTGGTAGCATTCTAACAAACTTAAAATTACTAGAAATAACTAACACTGGCCTTGCAAGTCTTGCAAAAATTAGAACACGTTCTAATTCGTGCAAGAGATTGCTGCAAGATTGCTTCTGTCTCTTGCACTTGCAATTTCTGTATTACACTCGTTCAATATTGCTTCGACTTGTTGAAAGTTGCAGTTGCACTTGCAATATTGCTCAGTGTAAAACAGGCATTATAGTTTTAGAAATAGGTATCTTCTTATCATAAAATACAATAAAGAAACTTACTGAATATAAGTACTCATATTATTACAGACTCTCATTATTTTTCTGTTTTCCTAAAACCAAACTTAATTCAATTTCATAGATCACTAACTTCTTTTTCTTCTTTAATTCCCAACATACCCATATCACCCATATCCTTCCCTCCCCCTATAACATCCAATCCCAACTGCATTACCATCGCAGCAATGGCAGCGACTGCATCAACTACAACAACTTTAAGTAAATGCAAGTTTCCTATGCGTTGTGCAGCGCAGCACATGTTGGTGATTCACACACGGCGGCGGCGGTGGGCTCTGGGCCACCCCGGAGCGGCGCGTGCAACTCCGGCATCACGCCGGATTATACAGTCAGAATACAAACGCGTGCAGTGCAGATTGTGTAGCATAAAAGAGTAGCAATGTTGAACGGTGGACAATATTGGCAGTAGATCTGGTTCTGGCGGACATTGGTGCCTTTAAGCGGGGAGGTGATAGTAGCTGGGTGCGTTACGCGATGGCTTGTGAGCCTAATAGGATTTGGAGAAGATGCAAACTGTTGTGTATGTATTTTCAACTTGATAGGATAAATGATTAAGTGATAACGTGGAAAATAAGCCCAGAAACAATTTTCATCACATTAAAATTACCCTTTATATGGGGTAGCTAGCTCAGTGGTATCAAGCCGGCCTGTGGATCCTGAAAACCCTGATTCCCACAGACGACAAACAATTTTCACCATTTCTAAACTGCCCCTGTGGCTCCTCCACCACTAACATCTTTGGGAGCCGTGATTTGGCGGCTGGTAACCGCACTTCATGTGCAAAATATACCACTTACCGAGATTTGCTTCGGCAGAAGGCCACACCCAGTAATGGGTAGAAGGCGTGATATATTTATATTTATTTTTTATTTAAAATTCCCCCTTTGGCTCCCTCACCATTAACATCTTTGAAGGCCATAATTTGACTACTAGTAACCGCACTTCACGCGCATAAATACTCGTATATCACTTACAAACTTGCAAAAGGTGATATTTGACCGCGCGAATTGATAATTATTAGATACGATAACATTGAATTGAAATCACAATCAATATTTAATTGTTGATTAACAACAGTAAAGATTACTATTAAGAAAGAACTGTAAATATCAACAGTCGCTTTGAATCCTAAGATTTTTGCATTCGCGTATCAATTGCGTGTTAATACGCTCTTTGAAACGGCGCGATTGAATCTTGCGCTGTGATATGAATTATTGATTTGTTTAATGAAAAGTAGTGTGTGTCCATAATTGATGAAAAGTTGTATAATATCAGTTGTTTATTTATAATGAAACTAAGCACGATTTTATCGAGACCTTGCGATAACTCGCTATTGGTTTCATTTTTTCGATTTCTGATTAGTTGAATTGTCGCAACTTTGAATGTTATCGAAGTAATAACCAAGGTTTTGTTAGATTTTGACACCTTTGTTTCAATTGTTCACACGCCATTTTATTACTTTCTTATAGGAAAACTTATGCTTTTAAACCAAGCAACTATTATACGTTTGGCATTAAAAACACTACCAATTTTCTCCAGCATATTCTGGTGTATTATTAGTGTAAGATTGGGCCGAATTAGTGTATATCAGCTGTGATGGAATAATGACTAGTTTGTACAGTGATGAAAAGGTATTTTTTTCAGTTGGCAATAAAACAAAAACTACTTGAAACTGGTAAGCCTGATACATAAATTCAATTCCTGTTGTTGACAGTGACATCTGAAAATTAAAATTTAAAAAATAAATAAATATATCATGGGGTAGCTAGCTCAGTGGTATGAAGTGGGCCTGTGGATCCTGAGAACCCTAGTTCGATTCCCACAGGCCACAAACAATTTTCATAATTTCAAAAGCTACCCCTGTGGTTTCTCCACCGCTAACATATTTGGAGGCCGTGATTTGACGACTGGTAACCGCACTTCACGCGCAAAATATATCACTTACCGACATCTGCTTCGGCAGAGTGCCACACCCAGTAATGGGTAGAAAGCGTGATGATATATTTATTTATATTTATATTTAATAAATATATAATCACACCTTTTACCCATTACTGGGTGTGGCCCTCTGCCGAAGCAGATCTCGATAAATGATATATTTATGTACGTGAAGTGCGGTTACCAGCCGTCAAATCACGACCCCCAAAGATGTTAGTGGTGGGGGAGCCACAGAGGTAATTTTAATTTGGTGAAAATTGTTTGTCAGCTGTGGAAATCGAACCGGGGTTCTCAGGATCCACAGGCCAACTCGAAATCACTGAGCCACAACTCCATTAAATTAAAAATAAATAAATATATCATCACGCCTTCTACCCATTACTGGGTGTGGCACTCTGCCGAAGCAGATATCGGTAAGTAATATATTTTGCGCGTTACCAGTCGTCAAATCACGGCCCCCAAAGATGTTAGTGGTGGGGGAGCCACAGGGGTAGTTTTAAAATGGTGAAAATTGTTTGTCGCCTTTGGGAATCGAACCAGGGTTCTCATGATCCACAGGCCGACTTCATACCACTGAGCTAGTTACTCCATTAAATTAATAAACATAAATAAATAATTGTAATTGAGACAAACTATAGGTGGTGAACTTTTTTACCATAGGATGGGATATTTAAATTAGGCAGTAATAAAAGAATTTTTCGAGATAATATTTTCAACCCTACATTGCCTTGACGATGAAGAAAAATATTCTAAATCATATAGTAATTCATAATTCGTAGAAATCGAATAGTAAACTTGTGAATTGAACAAGTTGTTTTTTACAAGTAAAACTAAATATAAAAAATGCCGCCCCAAAATATGTGCCGCCCAGGGCGGACCCGCACTCATCGCCCCCCCTCCCAGGTACGCCACTGTGGCGTTGTGCCAACTGTGGAATAAAAAGATCTCCGGAATTGTATAGCCAACAAAAACAATTCCTTTTGATCACTCTGTATGAATAAATCTAATAAGTAACTAAATATTTTAAGGGTGCATGCTACCCCATTAGATGAAACATACCGTGATGTTATATATGTAGTAATTTTAAAATTATTTCAACCGTGGAAGTCTTTGCAAATTAAAAATATCGGCCGTGATATTTAAACATTTTTAATTAGTTTTTATATGGAAATATTTCGTATATTATAAAATATTTAATTATTAATATGGTAAAATGATTCTTTTAATAATATTATTTGAAGCAGATTAATTTTTGTTTTCGTTTACATTAAAAAACACTTAGTCTAGATATATTATTTTTCATTACTTCTGAAAAAATCTCGAAAGTGCTTTTAAAATCTTAATTGAAATTATGCCGGAAAATCTAATTATTTTTATAACGACTTTAAAAAATAAAAGTCTGTCAAACAACGTTTACAAGCTCTTAAGAAAGAATTTTCCCATTGCTGAGATTTTAACATCATTTTGAGACACGTCATCTCCGATCTTTAACAAACGACAAACAGATCAGAGTATGATACGATTTATGGTGAAACCGGCCCTGGGCGCAGGACCGGATTAACACTGTGAGGTATCACAGACCAATTTTTAAACATATAATTTTAGGTTGGTAAAATTTTGTGAATTTCAAAACTCTCCAAAAATTACTAAATAAACCAGTGCTTCTAAACTGTTATTTGAAAAATATTTTCAAGCTTTAAACCTCAAGCATGATGTGACGTACTATTATCAGGAAGTAAAAAAATAATTCTTTGAAACCAAACCAAACCTTATCTCATTTTCTAATTTATCCAACTCTCGAGTTATATTTAATTAGATTATTTTTTTAACTTAGCTGTTGGGGTCGATTCATTCAACTTAAAAGATTTTGAACTAGGTCCATATCGATTGATTACTTATTAATGTATTCTTGGAAGTTATTTCCAAAATTTGTTGGTGTATTTCTCTATCTGAAATGGAACTAAATCGATTTTTTTCACACATTGTACTTGACGCGTTGACAGTTTTAAATAATTATTTGACAACTACCTATCATTTGTCACAAACAAAAGCACCTACAGAGATTATTTCCGGGAATAATCACTAGAGCTTTATTCTCAGTATAATAATGACAGGATTAGTTAAAACGCAGACACGTGACATACAATGAAGCATTTCATTGGTTTTGAGGAACGTTAAAAAATAATCAGTACAAAAATAATCGTTTAATTTAGTTTCATTTTGACATAAAATAAATAAATATAAATATATCATCACGTCTTCTACCCATTACTGAATGTGGTACTCTGCCGTAGCAGATCTCGGTAAGTGATATATTTTGAGCATGAAGTGCTGTTACCAGCCATCAAATCACGGCCCCCAAATATGTTAGTGGAGAGTGTGTCACAGGGGAAAAATGTATTCTTGCAAGTTATTTCCAAAATTTGACAACTACCTATCATTTGTCACAAACAAAAAAGCATCTACAGAGAATATTCCCGGGAATAATCACAAGAGCTTAATTCTCAGTATAATAATGACAGGATTGGTTAAAACGCAGACACGTGGCATACAATGAAGCATTTCATTGGTTTTGAGGAACGTCAAAAAGTAATCATTATTAGTATTTAATTTGTTTACAATTTCTGCGGGGCACCCAATGTGTCGGGGCCCTAAACTTAGTCAGCTTATGATATAATCCGGCACTGCCTGAGTGTGACAAACTATTGTATTGATTGAAAAACAAAATGCATTTAAGTGTTAAAGCAGCAACTGTTGCCGAGATAATAACCTCTGTTGAATTTATACTGTTCTCAATATCGCGCAAGCTTTGGTTTTATTCCTCAGCCATCCGTTGCTCTGCAAGTTCTGTGCAAGTTTCGTATGTTTCCTTTTTCCGTGCACAAAGGTGCACGAATCATGCAGAGTACTAATGCATTTCTTTGCGCAGAACACAAGTTCTCGAAAACTTTGTTATCGAAGAAGTTTTTGTTGCAATGCTATCGGCTAGTGTAAAGAGAACGAAGCACGAAGCTGTGCTATTCTGCATTTCATATACATACTTTTACGTTCGAAATTTGAAACTTAGTTTTAAAATCTCGAGCTTGAGTTTTGACTTTGGGTTGCTGGTAAAACTTGTACGGTCACGTACTGACCGGAGCTGAGATATTTATCTTCTCTGAGATTATGACAGTGTTTCCAACGTACGGAAAGTTATTCCATGGAAATTTACCTCTTCTCTTGGTTAAAATTCAGATATATGGCGCAGATTTTAAGATACCTGCTTGTGTCATAAGATTTATTTGTTAATGAATCTACCTTACGACTTGTAGTTTTTAACTAAATTTATCTTTTACTTTATTTATTGTTTCATCTACTATCTCATACTATGCTTCATGGTGTTACATCTAATAAGCAAGAATTCATCTCGCATGAAGTATAAGTGAGTTAGAATAGAATACCCAGGGCCGTCTTAGGCCATGCAGAGGTCCTTGGACACACTAAGTTTGGGGCCCTTTTGAAAGTAAAAAAAAAAAAATGTGAATGAAATCATCAGTACGAGGGCAGGGTGAAAAATCCCTGAAAAACGAAACAAGAAATGATTTATTTGGTGAAAACATATTTTATTTCTCAACATAATCAATCTCCTTGTAGCTCGATACACTTCGTCCAACGTTTTTCTAATTTTTTGATCCCTTCCAAATAAAACAATTTTGGCAATCCTTCAAAATAGGCGTTTGTATACTTCATTCCCTGTATGAAAACGATGACGTCATATGTGGACGAGGTTATCATAGATACGATGAAATATAGCTATCTTTTTTTAATAATATTATTCGTACCTATGCGAACTACATAACGTATGTCTTAATAAGTTAAGACACACGTTTCATGTTTTTTCACGTTCTATCACAGTTATTATTTTAATGAAAACGTATGACAGTTCTTACTAATACGAAAATTTATATTTACTTTGTTCACATTTGTTTATAAAATAAAAATAGAGATTTTGTTATTTTCTCGCCTGTCATTTCTAAGTTTGTGACATTTTTTATACATAAATACAGACTGAGAAATGAGAAATGGCTAGAAAAATTTTGGGTAATCAAATGCAGAAATGCGTTTGTCATATTCATGATTATTTTGCGCCGGGGTTAGAGAATCGAGGATCTTTAATTAATTTAACTGTAGTACAAGAGGTAATGTGCATTGTATTTTGTATTTTCAAATAGTATTTATTTATTAATAATAATAATACAAATAAAAATGTATATTCCTTTGAGTTTTATTTTACAAAACTACATATTTCAATAAGGTAGGTAATATTTTTCGTGCGTTAAGATAAATTCATATTTGATTTTATTTAATATATGCAGAATTTGGTTTCATTATAAACTAATTAAATTTTATAAAGTAATAAATATTTGAATCAGACATTTAAATTTTAGGTTATGTTTTAAAAATGTCAATCCAATACCAATGTAAACGTTTTAAGTACAAAATCTTGAGTCACATGGATACCCAATGTGACGTAATCGTTTTCATACAGGGAATGGAGTTATATCAGCGATGACCAGCACTAGTCCACTCTTTCGACTGTTCTTTGGTCACTGGTGTGTTGTGATGGATCCATGTTTCGTCCACGGTTACGAAACGCTCTTCCTTGTTCTTCGATCCTGATAAACATTAAAATATCTCGTCATCAAAGACAAAGGACAACTAGCTACTTACTCTCCTCACCACGCACCGTTGTCCTTTTCCCTGTACTTAGCTGCGGCTCCGGACCCAGCGCTCTATAATTCAGTAGCGCCCGTCCGAGGGGGGAGGGCAGTCTATAGCCCTGAGGCATCTTAGAACCCCTAACTATCAAAGAGTCTAAGTCGCCTCAAATTGTAGCTTCGGCGATACGAAGTATTAGGTAGAGTTAAACTAAAACCTGACGCCATTTGATTAGGTTCATAATTGGCAGGTTTATATGGAGTAGATTATATTTTGTTTCCAAGGGTTCGGTTATTAAAAGTGTATTTTGTAAAGCTTGTAACGATCGGTACTACCAACTACAATTATTTCATAATTGGGAAATGAACTGCTAAAATATAAATAATGCGCATTTAAAATTATTTCTGTGGCTTTTTCTCCACTTATATCTTTAGGGACCATGATTTGACATCTGGAAACCGCGTATTATGTGGAAAATTTGTTGTACGATCTAGAAATTACAAATATCAAAAAAAATTAATCGCTTTAATAAGCTAAAATTTTGCTAAGAAGTCAATTCGGACACGGGGAATTCAATGCCGTTGAGCGTATATGAAGATGCGCTCAACGGCATTGAATTTGTCTTGTTTTAATTAACTTGTAAATAAATTTTCAGCGATTTTTAAAATTTTCTAAAATTTTCTCCATTTTATTTTTCCTAAACAGTTTTTGGACAATATCTTAAAAATTAGAAGACGTACACACTTGGGGATTTGGCCATTGGATTCAGCAGGTCAAAGTACATATGTAAGTAAATTTTCGTTACAATAATCGTACGACAAAGAGTTTTAGAGCAAGTTGTTTGAAAATCGTAAGAAATCTAAGGGATACCCCTTGGAAAAATAATTAAATATATCAAAAAACTTATATCGTTTTAAATGAGCTAAAATTTCGCTAATAAGTCAATTCAGACCCGGGGAATTCAGTACCGTTGAACGCACCTTCGTATCACGTTTAGTTTTTGAGATATCGCCTCGGAAAAGTGGATTTATTTATTTATTTATTTATTTTATTTTATGGGGTGGCTAGCTCAGTGGTATGAAGTCGGCCTATGAATCCTGAGAACCCTGGTTCGATTCCCACAGGCGACAAACAATTTTCATAATTTCAAAAAAAAGCTACCCCTGTGGCTCCTCCACCATTAACATCTTTGTGGGCCGTAATTTGACGACTGGTAACCGCATTTCACGCGCAAAATACATCACTTACCGAGATCTGCTTCGGCAGAGTGCCACACCCAGTAATGGGTAGAAGGCGTGATTATATATTTGTTTTTTTTACAAATCATGTAATGGATTAATGACTAATAATTAAATTTACTATCAATACATATATTATTATTTTCTATTTTTACAATAAATAAACATATCATCACGCCTTGTACCCATTACTGGGTGCAACAGTCTGCCGAAGCAGATCTCGATACTTTGTGAATTTATACAAAGAAAAACCTTATTTTGAAGGACTCTTTAGTCTACAGTAATTTTAAAAACTAAATTACAACAATGCAATAGAATTTAAAATCGAGCATACTGCGTCATTCATTTAGTTAGACTTTTGATGACGTAAGTGAATTCCTTAAATATTTCTACTATAGTGAGATGTTATTTATGTATCACAGTAATGGGTAAAAGGCGTAACGATACATTAATTTAATTTAAATGACTTAAAAGAAGAAGTCTAGAATTGTTGATGTCTTTGATTGACACAGGTCACCAATGACGTCACTCCCTGTATTATTATTCCACCCAAGCAGCATATCACATTATTACCACTCCAAATTATGCACCACAAAAAATAACAGCCTTCCGATTAATGTACATAAATTATTCGCACTTCGTTGACCAAGAAAATAACAAAGAAATCTCAATTCGCTTTTAGCGAGCGAGACAAAGACAAAACAGGCTTCCTCGAGTAACAATCGCATATCTAGTAAGTGAATCAAATTATAATTGGGTTAATTAACAAAATTACATAATTGCTGGGAAGAGGAAAACAGATGAACGGACGCCATCTTGATTAATAGCGAAGAAGGCAAGCTGTCTATTTTTTCGGATGCAATTTGGAACTATTAAATTTAAACTGTTATTATTGAGGCCTGTAGTGCATTATGTTAAAGTTATATTTAATTTAATACAATGTTAAATGTGTTACTTGGGGCTAAATGCTAACTCTATAATCACGTGATAGGATATAACTATATGCTGCCCTTTTAAAATGGTTGTAAGTTTATTCAGTTTTATTTTTCGTGGTTTCTATTGAAATTCAATGTCGTTATTTATATAAATATTTATAACATTTTCCTAGTATAACAAATTGGTTGAATTATTGAAATGACCCGCAGTCAAACATTATGACAGAATTTTAAGTTATTATTATTGAATTATGTTCTATTTTGTATTTTCTATTAGCTATATTTTAAAATGTTAAATTTGAGAAACATACGTGACTATTAATAGTCATTACTATATATTAAATTTATGAACATGTAACCTAAAACATGAATTATTTATTTATGTGTTATTCTGCATAATAGACACATAATTCCAATATTTTTTAATGATATATTTTTATTTTTATTTATTTTATTATTAAACAAAAGTACCAACAAAGTATACGAACATAGATTTTTGTATACAATATGTAATGGGGGATTCAAGTGGTAGAGCTTTTTAATATATATTTATTAAAATAAATTCTTGACCGTACATCATATTTAATACAATATAAAATCATACCATAAATGATATCTTTATTGCTGAAATATGAAATTGAAAGTTGAATCATTTAAAACGTGCGCACTGCCATATTGCAATGACGTAGTTGCATTAAGCCAATCACAGAGCTTTGTCTGAAACGTTTGTCGGTGCTCGGGGAAGACGAAGAAGAAATAAATATTCAGCATTCTACGATTCTACCAGTGACGTATAATACTAGACTGTCGTATTCAAGTCAATGCAGTGTTGTGAAGCAGAAAGGGATGGAATAACTTTTGGGTCCGCCGGATGCGCGGCAAGGAGCGAGTACACTTTGATGTTATGCAAGTTGCTCATTGCCGCGCATCCGCCTCACCAGTCAGTCATTCTATCCCTTTGTGCTTCACAACAAACGCCGTTGTTATCCGTCTAGTTATGTTTTGTCGGAGGATTCTACTGACGACACACGTTACGTGAAGTTACGTGTTATTTATCTCTGTCTTATCTGTCTCTCTTTAAGCTAAGATGCAACTACGTCATATTCGTTTGTTTCGAAAGTTTAAATATTTTTATCATGCTTAATACAAGTTTAAAAAAAATCTAAATTTTGGGTATAATAATTTTATTACGTAGATTAATATATAAAAAATTCTAAAAAGTCTTGAAAGGCCCCTCGGATTTTGTAAGGTTCGCTTTATTTAAATTATTTTATTAACTTCAGATTAAATATAATACAACAGAGATTATGTTAACGTCACTAGTAAAATAATTATCGTCTGTCACATCTAGTTTTCATCTTACAATAAATTGAATGATGTGACATCATCATACATAATTTGACAAACAACACATTGACTATATGAGATCGGTTTTACATGGGACCTATCTATACCTTGTAGTATTATAATATTTCATTGAAGTAATCGTAATTTGAGTTAGAGGGAATGCTCTATTCCTATTCAACTTGAAGCCGGCATAGAGTGTAGACACAGCCTCCTTTGATTTGACATATAATCGATTTCCAATGTTTGAGGGCCACAGGCCAGGTCAAGGATTATTTTTTACAACTGTTTGACCAAATGAATATCACCTTGGGTTAAACAGATACACCAGGTCACACACTTTTTCACTTCGGTCAAGTCATATATAAACTATGTAATAAATAAAATAAATAAATATATCATCACGCCTTCTACCCATTACTGGGTGTGGTACTCTACCCTAGCTGTTATATTTTATGCCAGAACTAAGGTTTCCTGCCGTCAAATCACGGCCCTCAAGTATGTTAGTGGAGATGGAGCCATAGGAGTAATTTTAATGAAAATTGTTTATCGGTTGTGAGAATCGAACCTGGGTTCTCAAATCCACAGGTCAACTCAATAATACTGAACCACTTGAATGAATGCAATAAACATATCGTTATGTCCCATTACTGGTATATATATATATATATATATATATATATATATATATATATATATATATATATATATATATATGCGTGTGACGTGTAGTTACCAGCCGTCAAATCTCAGCCCGCATGGATGTTAGTGAAGAGGGAGTCTCAGAGGTAGTTTTAGTGAAAATTGTTTTTGTCGGTTGTGGGAATTGAACCTGGATTCTCAAATCCACAGGCTGACTCGATAATAATTAGCCCCCTCAATAAATACAATAAATATATCACCAGTTTTTTACCCATTACTGGGTGTGGCACTCTATCGTAGTAAATCTAGGTGGTATATTTATACACGTGAAGTGCGGTTAAAACACGTTCCTCAAATATATTAAAGATAAGTTTATTGTAGTATAGAATTTGTCGGCTGCGGGAATCGAACTCTGGTTCGTTACCACTGAGCTATCTACCCCTTAGAGACAAATGGTTCAAATAAAAGTTTCGGAAGAACTTTTACTTGAATCTTGAAGCGTTTTTCTAAAAAAAAATAATTTAGGAAGATTAAAAATTACGGTTATGTCCCTCCATGACAGTTGCAATTCGTTTCCTTCTGTCTCCGGTCTCCCCATTGGCCGAAATCCAACATCTGAACTCAGACAACGAACAGCGACGCATCGTCTAGAAAACGCTAGCGCCATCACAGTCGTCTGTAGTTACATGTTAGTAATTATTTATTTATACTAATTAATTAGTTGGAACAACTGCGCTCTCCTTTGTTCTCGTATTGCGCGCTCGCATTGTGTACGCATTTGTTTCACTCCCTTCTCGTCTCTTTTCTACCATAAACACTCATATGTATGTCTCATGGGCGTACGTCATCTGGGAATTGCCAGGGACGTGCTATCGGGGCTTAGTTTCATATTTTAGTTAAAGGAAGTTTGCTCTTTGTAGAGTTGTTTATTCTATTTTTTAATTAAAATTTAATTGCTTTTTAATATCCTATTCTACGCTGGAAATATGCTTCGCAGATCTGCAGTTGCTGATCTATTATTAACCTCATATATTTTCACACGACGAAGATAATTATTAGAAAATTTGCAACATCATAGAGCAGTACATGGAGTAGGTGACACAGTAGTATCGTGTCGGCCTGTGGATCCTGAGAACCCTGGTTCGATTCGCACTGCCGACAAAACATTTTCACCACATTTATACTACTCCCGTGGTTCCACTAACATCTTTGGAGGCCGTGATTTGACGGCTGATAACCGCACTTCACGCGCATAAATATATTACTTACCGAGATCTGCTACGGCAGACTGCCACACCCAGTAATGGGTAGAAGACGTGACGATATATTTATATTTATTTATAGAGCAATACAGTGATGTGGGTAGCATTACGTTATTGTAATCCCGAGTTCGAATTCTACTCAACCTAAAGATATATAAGTCCTTGTCACCTGAGTGTCATTAATGTCAAATTTAATTTTCTTTTCTTTAGAAAATTATCACTATCTTCAATTCTTCTCTAAATTGAGTGATGAAAATATCACTTTCTGACACGTGAATAAAATATATTTTTCCACGACCATTAATTATATTTTTTAATCGGCCTGTGGATCCTGAGAACCCTGGTTTGATTCCCACTGTCGACAAAATATTTTCACCACTAACATCTTTGGGGGCCATTATTTCACGCCTGGTAATCGCACTTCACGCGCTATAATATATTACTTACCGAGATTTGCTTTGGCAGAGTACCACACCCAGTAATGAGTAGAAGGCGTAATGAAATATTTATTTATTTGATTAATTAATACAATCATTATAACTACGTTCTTAGATAGATATGAAATAAAATAAATAAATATATCATCACGCCTTCTACCCATTACTGGGTGTGGCACTCTGCCGAAGCAGATCTCGGTAAGTGATATATTTTGCGCGTGAAGTGCGGTTACCAGTCGTCAAATCACGGCCTCCAAAGATGTTATTGGTGGAGGAGCCACAGAGGGAGCTTTTGAAATTATGAAAATTGTTTGTCGTCTGTGGGAATCGAACCAGGGTTCTCAGGATCCACAGGCCGACTTCATACCACTGAGCTAGCCATCCCATTATTATATATTCTTTGTTATATAATCTACTATTGAGTTCATCAAATCTGACTTCTACTTACGAGTATATAAAAGAATACAATTAAATCTGTGTGGTTCGGATTCCATAATAAGCTACTGTAATTAGGATTAAATTCCTGTTGTGCAGAGTAACAAATAAATAAATGAAATGCGTTGCTACTAACAATTATTTATATTTCTATGTATTAGTAGCAAGGACAAGCCATGGTAATCACACCACCCATAAACAAAACAAGATCGAAAAAAACAAACAAGTACAATTATAAATTGCAATCAAATGAGCGAGTACATAAATCCCAAGCCGGTATCACATGCAGAACAGAACTGCACGACACGTCATAACTCTGTCACATGACACACACACAGGGTAAACTATAGTAGGGGTAGCTAGTCATTGTTTAATTCCCTTTATTACATGACACAGTAAAGATTTGCATGAAAAAGTAATTGTGCACAGAGTGAATGTACATACAGCGCGCGCGGTGTGCGCCCCTGGTACTAAATTCATTACGTGTGCGGGTTCGAGTCCCATCTGTGCCATGGGCGTACGTCACACGAGGACAACTGCAACCACTGCCAGTGAAATGGATCTATACGCTAATTTATCTTTTTTTATACACTCGAGAATGACACTATTATTTCATTATTTTCTGTTCAAAAAGTTAGTAATTTTGGGATTGATAGAACCAAACAATAGATGACGTATTCATGGTGATGTACATTTATTTGTTACTCTGCACAACAGGAACTCAATTGCAATTAGAGTAGCTTGTAGTAGAATCTGGACCACTCAGACACAATCATATTTTTTGGAAATAAGATGAAGTTAGTGAGATTTGAACGCACGACCTCTTGCTTGCAAATTAATAAATACAAGTTTTACCTCGCTTTTATCCACTGGACTACAATTGCCTATAATAATATATCAATGTTATGTTCATTTGTTTCATTTTAATTTAAGTAGACCAACGGAATTTGATGGTAAGATTTGGACAAAAATTGCTATCTTTTTTGTCCTAAAACAACAGGAATTTAATCCCAACTACAGTAGAAAGTTCAGACTCACCGAATCGCTGTGTGGTAGCTTGATCGTGATTCGAACTCGGAATCTTCGGATTCTCAAATATCCTAACGCTATAACAAGCAGATTGTTCTTGTATCAGCTGTTCTCAAGGACAACTTTAAAACCACATTTTAATAATGACACGTGCTAGTGATTAACAGAATCAAACATTTATCTCAGAAAACTATAAATACATGTAATGGTATCGCAACCTTCGAGAAAATTAAAAAATTCTAATATGAGATTAAGTTTTGCTTAAATAGTACTTGAAGCTAAAAATATAGGTGGTCAGATTAGAAAGATTTGCAATTGCAGAGCGCTGCTAGACCCACTAATACATAAAATACAGTGATGAAAACACAAGTTCGATTCGCACCATTTACAAATTACTCCTGTGGTTTTTCCTCCACTAATATCTTGAAGGAGGGAGTGTCATTTGACGGCTGGTATATATCATTGAGCTACCTAACTCAGGAGTGAATAAACTATCTTAATTATTTATTTATACTGCTTTGTACAACAGTAAATGAATCCCAATTACAGTACAGGGTCCGGACTCACCGAGCCATAGTACTATGCTTAAAGGGGATGCTAGCTCGCGATATATTTATTTTAGAATGATGAAGATTGTATTGTAAGGGGTAGGTGACTCAATGGTATCGAGTCGCTCTGTGAATTTAAGAACCTCTGTTCGATTCCCATAGTCGACAAACAATTTGCATCACATTCGAATAACCCTTTTAGTTCTCCCTCTACTAACATCTTTAGGGGCCGTAATTTGACGACTGGTAACTGCACTTCACGCGCTAAATATATCTGCTACGACAGAGTGCCACACCCAGTAATGGATAAAACGCGTGATGATATATTTTTATTTGTTTATGCTACTCTCCGAGCTGCAGTGTACTGGTTCATATATTTTTAGCTTGAAGGGGATTCGAACTTGGGAAATATTTATTTTTTATTAGAATTATGAAGATTGTATTGTAAGGGGTCGGTGACTCAGTGGTATCCAGTCGCTCTGTGAATTTAAGAATCTCTGTTCGATTCTCATAGTCGATACACAATTTTCATCACATTCAAATTACCACTTTAGTTTGCCCTCCACTATTATCTTTGGTGGCTGTGATTTGATGACTGGTACCTGCACTTCACATGCTAAATATATCAGTTACCCAGATCTGCTACGGCAGAATTCCACACCCAGAAACTTAGGTAAAAAGGCGTGATGATATATTTATTTTATTTTGTATCGTATTCTATCAAAATTTCTGTATTTTCATAGACTTTGTCCGTTTCCTTTTCAATTAAAAATACTAATGACTTAATCAACAAGTCTGTTTAATAATGAAAGTAAAAATAAAGTGTTCACGGCCCTGTTAAAGTTTTTGGAATTGAACAAAAGTGTTGGTCGGTCGTATACAGAGATAAAATAGGCATTTTTATCTTCATATTTCACAGTTTCTGCTTCATACTTCGTTCTAGAAAACACATTGTTCCGTCGTTTCGAATTCTGGCCGGAAAGATGCTTATCTGTCAACGTTAGATAAACCGACTACCATTAGTTATACAACTCGCTACTTATAATGTCCTTCTTCCTATGGAATTATACCTATTGACAAGAAGATCTCAAATCTAACCAAAATTGCAACAAATTGTAACTTTCCACCTATTTATAAGTTCTTTAATATAAAAAATGATTTTCATTTATTTTGACAGTTTAATGGGGTAGGTGGCTCAGTGGTATTGAGTCGACCTGTGGATTTAAGACTCCGGGTTCGATTCCTATAGCCGACAAACAATTTGCACCACATTAAAAACTACCTGTGTGACTCTCCCTTCAATTACTGAGATCTGCTATGGCAAAGTGCCACATTCAGTAATGGGTAGAAAGCGTCATGATATATTTTATATTTTGGCAGTTTTGACAGATAAAACGTCAAACATTTATTTAATTTTGTTTCAATTCTATGGCTATAGATATTTTTGTGGCCTTTCGTCATTTTCAGATCTAATTTATGCCATTACAAAGCGTACGAAATTAATTTTGTTTATTAATTTAGATCAAGAATTTTATGCCCTAAAACTTTTATTCGAAGCTTTTTGACTTAAAATAATTAGGAAAGCAGGAAATTACAAAATAATTATTTACAATATGGGATGGCTAGCTCAGTGGTATGAAGTCGGCCTGTGGATCCTGAGAACCCTGGTTCGATTCCCACAGGCGACAAACAATTTTCATAATTTCAAAAGCTACCCCTGTGGCTCCTCCACCACTAACATCTTTGGAGGCTGAGATTTGACGACTGGTAACCGCACTTCATGCGCAAAATATATCACTTACCGAGATCTGCTTCGGCAGAGTGCCACACCCAGTAATGGGTAGAAGGCGTGATGATATATTTATTTTTATGTATTATTTACAATTTTACATTTTCACCAATTTTAAATTACCACTAACATCTTTGGGGGCCGTGATTTGACGGCTGGTTACCGCACTTCACTAATGATAACTAAAAACTTATTTGCATGTTATTTGCCGATGGCAAGAAATTTCGAAGCGTTGGAAAGTTTCGACATATGAAAATATTAAGATCGTCTTCTGCAGCTTCCAGTTTCTTGTGTCACAATTTCTTCTTCTTCCAAACTACTAAAATTATGTAAATGTGCTTCTCAGTGTAATTTATTATTCGAATATTTCGTTTCGCTAGCACACGTCCATCTAACACGATCTAAAAATCCCAGAAATCTTTAAAAACAAACAAAATATTTTCTGTGTAGTTCTCCAAGAACGCTATCGCCAAGTATGCCTTGAATTTCTTAGAATCTCATCTTGCGAGAAGATCTGACGATCGTAACCATAGATGATGGTTATTTCGTTTCTTGTGTCTCTTGGCAACCAGAAGAACAACAACATAAAATCCAAGATGGCCGACGGTTCATTATTTTTGTTTATTAGCTTTAAAATTGTGGCTGAGGCCAACTGGTGACCCGGGTCAAACTGAAGTCTGGTTTACAGCACACAAAAATGGGAATGGGTTTGCTTTTTATGGTATTTTTATTTCTTGAATTTGGAATTTTTATTTCAGAACTATAAAAATGTTTTCAAGTTATAAACGAAAACTATGCCATATGTGATTAGCATAATTATAGGAAAAAGTTTCAAATACAAATTACAGAGTATTAAATTCCGCTTCTAAATTAGTCTAGATATTAAAAAAAAAATTAAAAAATATCATCACGCCTTCTACCCATTGCTGCGTGTGGCACTCTGCCGAAGTAGATCTCGGTAAGTGATATATTTTTCGCGTGAAGTGCGGTTACCAGTCGTCAAATCACGGCCCCCAAAGATGTTAGTTGTGGAGAGGCCACAGGGGTAGTTTTTTGAAATTATGAAAATTGTTTGTCGCCTGTGGGAATCGAATCTAGGGTACCAGGGTTTTCAGGATCCACAGGCCGACTTCATACCACTGAGCTAGCCCTCCATAAATAATATAACAATTAGATGCAACATTAAATTATCTACAGTTTTATTTTCAAATATTTACCTGTAAATAGTTGTGTCGAGTAATTTTCTGCCCTCAGAAAAATATATATGGGGCAGGTGGCTCAATGGTATCGAATCGACCTGTGGATCCTGAGAACCCTGGTTCGGTTCCCACAGCTGACAAACATTTTCACCACGTTATAATTACCCCTGTTGCTCCCGCACCACTAACATCTTTGGGGGGCATGAATCGACGGCTGATAACCGTAACCATATGCTTATATTCATTTGTCCATACGAATATAGATATCACTTATGAGTTATCTGTCTCTCTCCCACACGTGTACACGTGCGTGCGTGTATGCAGAGGCACGTGTCATGTGTGAACGGACCAGACTCCCCCCCCCCTCGTATTCACGGTTCGGGCCCTGGTTCCGGCAGCACCTGTGATTACATACGAACACACACACATATACGAAGAGTGGAAATGTGTGCTTCATTCAGTAATGAAATATTTTTATTTGAATGGTGTTAGAAAGTGTCAAAGGAATGAATTGTTCTTTGAGTATCGGCATGCAATAGCAGATCTCGATAAATAATATATTTTTTTCTCGCTTAAAATTAGCTAAATAATTGCTTATAAATGTATAATGTGTTTAGTTTTAAAGATATAGCCTCCAGAAATGATAAATTTTCCCCAAATTTTAGCTCATTAGATTTTGTACTTTCCCGAGGCAATATCTCAAAAACTAAACGAGATATGAAGATGCACTCAACGGTATTGACTTTCTCGTGCTTCAATTAACTAATATACATATTTTTAGCAATTTTTATTTTATGAAAAATTTTCATCAACTTTTTCTCATGAAACAGTTTTTGAACAATACCTTCTAAACTAGAAGACATATGCACTTGGGGATTTTACCATTGGATTCAGCGGGTCTAAATACATATGTATGTAAATTTTCATTACATTATTCATACCAGCAAGAATTTTAGAGCAAACAGTCTGAAATAGGCCTAAAATCGAAAAAATCTTAAGAAAATTTCAAAAAATAAAAATTGTTAAATATTAGCTTATAAGTCAATTCGGACACGAGGAATTCAATGGCGTTAAGCGTATTTTCATATCTTGTTTAGTTTTTAAGATATAGCCTCCGGAAAAGTTAAATTTTCTCCAAATTTTACTTCCTCAGATTTTGTACTTTTCGGAGGCTGTATCTCTAATAACAAACGAGATATGAAGTTACGCTCTACGGCATTGAATCTCTCGTGCTTCAATTAATTTATAAAAATATTTTTAACAATTTTTATTTTTTGAAAAAATTTCACTAACTTTTTCTCATGAAACAGTTTTTGAACAATACCTTCTAAACTAGAAGACATATGCACTTGGGGATTTTACCATTGGATTCAGCGGGTCTAAATACACATGTATGTAAATTTTCGTTACATTATTCGTACCAGTAAGAATTGTAGAGCAAACAGTCTGAAATAGGCCTAAAATCGAAAAAATCTTAAGGGGTACCCCTTTAGAAAATTTCAAAAAATAAAAATTGCTAAAAATTAGCTTATAAGTCAATTCGGACACGAGGAATTCAATGGCGTTAAGCGTATTTTCATATATTGTTTAGTTTTTAAGACACAGCCGCCAGAAACGTTCAATTTTTCCCAAATTTTTACTTCAACAAATTTTCTATTTTCTCGAGGCTATATCTCAAAAACTAAACGAGATATGACGATGCGCTCTACGGTATTGACTTTCTCGTGCTTCATTTAACTTATATACATATTTTTAGCTATTTTTATTTTATGAAAAATGTTCACCAAAATGTTCTCTTAAAATAGTTTTTGAACAATACCTCAAAAACTTGAAGACATATGCACTTGGGGATTTTACCATTGGATTTAGTAGGTCAAAATACATACACATGTACATTTTCGTTATAATATTCGTACGAGAAAGAATTTTAGAGCAAACAGTCTGAAATTGTCTTAAAATCGAAAAAAACCCAAGGGGTACCACTTAAAAAAATTTCAAAAACTAAAAATTGCTAAAAATTTGCTTATATGTCAATTCACACGCGAGGAATTCAATGCCGTTAAGCGCATCTCCATATCTTGTTTAGTTTTTAAGATATATATATCAAGTTTTGTACTACCATTCGAGATTCAGATTGTCTTAGGCAAAATTATTATTTTCTTCACTCAAACATGGTTGCTTTGAGATAAAGAAAACTAGAATAATTTGATAATAGACGAAATCGCTCCACCTAATTAATTTGTATTTTATAAATCTTTCAAGGGGAGGGATCGCCCCATTGCTCCCCCTTTCTTGGAACCGCCACTGAGCCTGCGTGCTTCCAATTTGTCTATGACAATTTTGAATTACTGTTGAAAATACTCTACTACAACATATTTGTAAATATCAATATATAAGGTAGATTAAAAGCAGAAGTTTTCGAATCTCGAATCTCTAGTATTTGTTGTGATTAATACATGTCCTGATAGATATAGTGTATAATATCTCTTTTGTAATGTTTGGGCTTGAGCCAACTTTAAAAATTGAATTATATTTTTGTTTTTTAATGTAAACATTTATCTAGCTTGCTTGCGGCAGATGTAATAATTTTAACTCGAGAACGAACTTAATAAATCGTTCGGAAAACGACCGCTTCTTCCACAATTTTCCTGCATTTTACATCGCTCTTTCAATTTAGAGATTTCCGTCTTGTCTTTTTATCAGAAATAAAACTAATTCTTGATTCGTCTGCAGCAAATACATCAAATCATATATTAAATAATCATTCGACTATTTATTTAAGCATAAGGCAGAGGTCAAGCGATCAAACTGCAACTTATAAGGTGTAGCTTCCCTGTACTGTAATAGGCTATTGCAACAGTATGGCATGTAAAGAAATATTTAACTCAGTGGTTTTTAAAGTGGGAGTTGCGACCCCTCGGGGGTCGCGAAGATATTGGAAGGGGGTCGTCGGATGCTATTTACAAATTTTAAAATACATCTTTCCAAAGATTCATTCCGGTGCAAACTTTTATTTAAATTTTAAGGATTAATGAAATGAAAAATATAATATATACTATTTATTTAGATGTTTATGGGATGGCTAGCTCAGTGGTATGAAGTCGGCCTGTGGATCCTAAGGTCCCTGGTTCGATTCCCTCAGGCGACAAATTTTCATAATTTGAAAAAGCTATCCCTGTGGCTCCTCCACCACTAACATGTTTGGGGGCCGTGATTTGACGACTGGTAACCGCACTCCACGCGCAAAATATATCACTTACCGAGATCTGCTTCAGCAGAGTGCCACACCCAGTAATGGGTGGAAGGCGTGATGATATATTTTACGGTTAATTTAAAAAAATATGAAACTAGATATGAAATTGGGGATTTCACAATTTAATTCCTCATATACTTTTACATAATTATGCATAATTTGATCGTGATATATTTTTTAATCGCCGGATTCGTGATTGCAAAATTGTATATTATTAAAAATGCCAATTTTTTGGTTAAATCAAGTTTAAAATCTGAAAATTTGTAAAATTTGGTTCTATATAATTCAGACTACGAGAAATTGAATCCCGTTGAGCGCATCTTCGTAACTTTTTTAGTTTTGGAGTTACAGCGATTTTCATTCCTCAATATTTCAAAAAATTGAAAAGATAATTAAAATCTGTGAACACCAATGGATTCCTCTCGTAAAAGTACATAGGTATGCAAATTTTCAGCCAAAAATTCGTACAGATACAGTTTTTATTACAAAAAACTAAAAATCACTGTTTTTTAATTATTTTTGAAGGGGTACCCCTTAAGATTTTAATTAATTTTGGCCATTTTTAGTTTTTTGTTCTAAAAATTGTATCGGTGGAGGAAACATTCTGAAATTTCACATACAGATGTACTTTCACGAGAGGAATTCATTGGTTTTCACAGATTTTCATTATCTCGTTAAGTTTTTGAAATATGGGCAATAGAAAATTTTGAGAAAAATTTAAAATTTTCAAATTTTTTAAAATTTCAGTATAAATTAATTAGAACACGAGAAATACACTCGTTCAAACCGCATTTAAATATCTCTTTTAGTTTTCGAGATATGGGCCTTCAAAGTTGAGATTTTAAAAAACTCAAAAACCTAATCAGATATTAAGATGCCTTGTACAAACTGCAATTTTTATCACATAAAAAGAAAGGGGGTCACGAAAGAATATATTTGTCATTTTTTCTTACATGGCTCCGAAAAGTTTGAAAACCATTGATTTAACTCATGTCCATTTTAGTTGTAAATGTGTTAAAATAATGCTAACAAAATGATTAAAAATAACGTATTAATATCTAAAATATGTAATTAAAAAATGTATAATTCAAAACGATCGCCATTGATGTTCTTGTGATATAGGTAGGTCAATATTACATATCCAAGTCCTGTTTATTTTGACAACAATTTGATAATTGTCTATTTTGAAAACTACATATTTTTCTTTTCCTTCTAGTTGTGCAAGTATTGTATAAAATAGCTGACTAACCTCGAACTGTAAGTGATTTTTTTAGATCACGAAGGTTTAGGTAATCTATCACTTACAGTTCATGATCCGTACTATACTATTTCCTCCCTAACTTCACAAGAAAAAATAAAAAACGGGAAACATTATTTTTGTACGTAGATTAACATACATACAAAATGATCAAATTTTTGTGGAATACCCTATTGGAACAAATAACAATTATCCGCCATCTTGTACAAACCTTCAAGCGCCATTTTTTTTTCATCTCACCGACACCGCTCTCTTCAATCGGTTCTAACTGCAAACACAAACAAACCGCAGCGTTTCTGTTGATGTTTTTCATTATAATTCCGGTGAAGTCTTCGCTGACCAAACGATGAAGCCGCTTCGGTGCTGTATTGTTGAACTGTCGGTGGCTCAGTCGGTCTATGTGATCGTACCACACGCATCATGTGAATGTAGGTATTGATGAGTGGACACAGAATTTACCATCGATGAAATATGAAAAGTCTTAAATTGGAAATTATAATTTTGAAAGATGCTGAGAAATGTATCAAAAATGGGAGAAATTGGGCATGTCTACCGACCTGGAATACCTGGAAAAAGCCTGGAATTTAAAAAATAAATAAATATATCATCACGCCTTTTACCCATTACTGGGTGTGGCACTTTGCAGAAGCAGATCTCGGTAAGTGATATATTTATGCGCGTGAAGTACCGTCAAATCACGGCCCCCAAAGATGTTAGTGGTAGAGGAGCCACAGGGGTAATTTTAAATTGATGAAAATGTTTTTTCGGCTGTGGGGATTGAACCAAGATTCTTAGGATCCACAGGCCGACTCGGATACCACTGAGCCATTACCCCGTTAAAAACATACTTTGAAATCCTTAAACATCCATGAATGGTTATAAAATACCTGGACAAAAATTATTTACCGTCAAACAAAATTTTTATTTTAAGTTTTCTTATATTTTGGAATAATTTTCACCAATTTAAAATTTCCCCTGTGGTTCCTGCACCACTAACATATTTGGGGGGCGTGATTTGACGGCTGGTAACCGCACTTCACGCGCATAAATACATCACTTACCGAGATCTGCTTCGACAGAGTGCCACACCCAGTAATGGGTAAAAGGTGTGATGATATATTTATTTTATTGTAATTTTAAAATTACCACTGTCACTCCCTAGTAACTATCATCTTTGGGAGCAGTGATTTTACGGCTGGTAAGCGGACTTAACACGCATAAATATATCTTACCGAGATCTGCTTCGACAGAGTGCCACACTCAGTCATGTGTAAAAGGCGTGATGATATATTTATGTATTTATTTAATTTATGTAGTAACTTTGATTTGCTTTTATTAATTTTAACCAAGTTTAAAATGTAAGTTTTGTTTGTACCGGTAAGAAACACTTACTGCTCTTCTTACTCAAATAACTATTGAGTTATCAGCCCTAATTTAACCACCTTTAGACTGTAGGACGAATTAATGAAACAATATTAAAAATTTGACCTTAACTATTAAAGCTAAGAAAGTTAAAACCCTGTTTAAATAAGATTACCCCAACCCTCCATATTAAAAAACAATAAATCCTATCGTATCCCATCCCTCGTCCACCCCATCGCGGTGTCAGAAGAATTAGCATGAAGCAGCTCGGAACAGGAATAGAGAGTTGCCCGCCGCCGCGTTTCGAAGCGTCACGTACGTCGCGGCGGAGGTGACGGCGGCTCACGCATGCGTCGCGAGGCAATCCATACTGCTTGCATGTATAAATCATCGGACCGTCGGCGTCGTCCCTGATGCCAACCACGCTAGCGGGGCAGAGGGCTGGGTGAAAAGAGACTTTGAGATTTGTGATCGAAAATGTGATCAAACTATAGCTGAGAGCTGTATTCAAAGACCTAACTTAAGATCATTCACTATTAGGCGTCTAAATACAGAAAAAATATTGTTTAGTTTTCATGTTAAGATTTTTTAAACAAAACTTTGGTCAATCTTTCCTGGGGTAATGGCTCAGTGGTATCAAGTCGGCTTGTGGATCTTAAGAACCCTGATTCGATTCCCACAGCTGACAAACATTTTCATCAATTTAAAATTACCCCTGTGGCACCCTCACCACTAACATCTTTGGGGGCCGTGATTTGACGGCTGGCAACCTCACTTCACATGCATAAATATATCACTTACTGCGATCTGCTTCGGCAGAGTGCCACACCCAATAATGGGTAAAAGGCGTGATGATATAAAACGTAGTTTTGAGCTACAAAAATATTTTTTGATGACAAACATTTTAAAAATTAGTTTTCCGTAACTTATATTTGATGTATTATTCTTTAAAATAATTTAGAAATTTTAGAAATAAAATAAAGTAAATATATCGTCGCACAATTTACCCATTACTGGGTATAGCATTCTGCCGTAGCAGATACTCGTATTTATACGCGTGAAGTGTGGTTATCAGATGTCGTATCACGGCCTCCAAAGATATAAGTGAAGGGGGAGTCACAGGGGTAATGAAAATTGTTTGCCAGCTGTGGGAATCGAACCCGGGTTCTCAAATACACAGTTCGACTCGATACTACTGTTATGCCTGTTTTACATTGAGCAAGCGCAACCTGTAATTGCAACTTGCAAGTTTTACGTTCAACTAGTTGCACCAAAATGTTGCAGAGATATTTTTTTCACTTTACATTCAGCAACTTGCAACTGCTCAATATAATATAAATTTATTTACAAATTTTTGTCGTTACTAACTTCATATTATATCAGCTTAACCTCTTATATCACTTGTATTATTGACATTTGTTTCATATGTCATTTTGCATTGATATAAAAATTTATTCTTATAAGTATTTGCACAATTATTTGCAATGTAGTAAATCATTTTAATATCCTTAACCCAACTGTATCGTTTTTGACATTTATAATAAGTTGGTATCATTCTAACAAACTTAAAATTACTAGAAATAACTAACAGTGGCCTTGCAAATCTTGCAAAAATTAGAACATGTTCTAATTCGTGCAAGAGGTTGATGCAAGATTGCTTCTGTCTCTTGCACTTGCAATTTCTGTATTACACTGGTTCAATATTGTTGCAATTTGTTGAAAGTTGCACTTGCAGGCATTAGAAACATTTGAGAGAAATAATTTTGCGTTGTCAATTATTTCAATGATTTTAGGAGACTTGTTAAATGTTTTATGGGCATTGAACATGAATAAAAATTATTTGGCGTATTGGAAAATGGAGCACAGCATCAGTATTTTAATTTATGTGCGTCTCATGTATGAATACATAACGAAATTTGTTGAAAATTCGGTCTAGTACGTCAGAAATTAGATTTTCCGTCACGTTGGTTCTATACCTGGATCCTTCAACATTTAGAAAGGAGAATCCTTATATAGCTACACATTTTAGGTTACTCTATTATGCAAAATAAATTTTGAATATGTAAATACAGCAAAGTGAATTTTTAAATCGCGAAAAAGTCAGACCGCGGTTTCTCATAATTAAAAGATGTAGTCGTAATGCATAATGTATATGCCACGTTCGTGCGGAATTATGAAAATAAATAATACTTTTTTACATTTCTCTTCAATTCTTCTATCGCAAACCCCACAATTATATTTATTTATTTATTTATTTATTTGTTACTCTGCGCAACAGGATCTTAATCCTTATTACAGTCGGTTATAATGAAATCTAAACCAATCAGACGTATTTGAATTTTGTATATAAGTCAGCGTGATGACATATTTATTTTATTTTAATTTTAAAATTACCCCTGTGGCTCCCTAGTTACTATCATCTTTGGGAGCCGTGATATTACGGCTAGTAACCGGATTTAACGCGCAAAATATATCACCTACCGAGATCTGCTTCGGCAGAGTGCCACACTCAGTAGTAATGGGTAGAAGGCGTGATGATATATTTATTTATTTTTTATATTTTTTGCAAACATTATTGTTTGGGGTCTTAACAATTTCCATACGTATTTTTGTTACATAATAACTTTTGTAGCTGAGTATACGTGGGTGGAAACCTGTACGGCTGGTAATATATTACCACACACATCCCTATCACAATATATTTTATAAATATTTAGATAGGCAGTACGGTAGTGTGTATAGCGTAATGGTATTTGAATTCGGAGATCTCGAGTTCGAATCCCACTTAAACTAAATTTATAAGAGCTACCCTGTACTGTAATTGGGATTAAGTTCCTGCTGTACATAAATAAACAAACATTTTCACTAGAAATGTACATATTCCGTAGTGCAAACAATAACAATAAATTGTTAATGTAAACTTCCATTCAAAATAAAATAGGATTCCTGCAAATGTTCTCGCATAGTATATGCATATACACACATCCGTACATACATCTTCGATGACTGTTTCCTTTTTTGTTGAGTTCAACTTGATACGTTGTCCATCTTCACCCTTCGAGGAATGGAAATAATATTGAACGGTGCATTTGGAATTCTACATGCGTTTCGCGTATTCGACAGCAGTGCGTTTGATGGAGAAGAATAACCTAAAAGAAATGGAATAAATAAACAACAGTTGTAAGAAGAGATGAGAAATTATTATTTATTTATTTATTTATTTATTTGATACAGCGCAATAGGAAATTACTGGCAGGGGAGAACAGAATAAAATAGTTGTTATTTTTCTTCTGGTTATAATTATGTATTATTAATATTGTTTTCTTTTGTTATAGGTAAGTCGAGATGTTATTCAACTATTTACCTAGAAATAAGAAGTAAAAAAGTTGGCAAGATATGGAAGGCAGTTTGGTAAGACAAATAGAAATATAAGATCTTTATAGTTAAATTATGTAGGTCACGAATTACTACCGTTTTAAGAAAGTAGAATGTTTTATGGGGGTAGGTGGCTCAATAGATATGAATATCTGGGTTCGATTCCCATAGCCGATAAATAATTTTCACCAAATTCCCTTTGTGGCTCCAACTTCACTAACATTTTTAGGGATCGTGATTTGTCGGTCGGTAATCGCACTTCACGCGTATATATCACTTACCGAGATATGCTGCGACAGAGTGCCACACCCAATAATGGGAATAAAAGGCGTGATGATATATTTATTTATTTTTATGGGGTAGGTGGCTCAGTGGTATCGAGTCGGACTGTGGCTTTGAGAGCCTGGGTTCGATGCTCAGAGTGAACAAACAATTTTCACCATATTAAAATTATCCCTGTAGCGTTCCCTCCACAAACATTTTTTGGGTGCCGTGATTTGACGGCTGTTAACAGTACGCATATAAATCACTTACCGAGATCTGCTCTGGTAAAGTGCCACACCCAGTAATGGATAAAAGGCGTGATGATATATTTATTTATTTTAGAATGTTTTAAAAATTAATCGTCAGCTCTTTCCGCATAGTTGTGGTTGGGTATTATAGGTAGAGCTGTCATATCACAAGCTAGAAATCATAAATACATACTTTACTGACTTATAAGAAGTGGTAGCAGAATGGATATAAGTTGTGTCTGCTAATCAAAAGATCGCGTGTTCAAATTTCGCTGACTTTAATTTACATTAAAAAAAATATATTATGTCTGAGTGGTTTGTATTCTTCTATAAATAAATAAATATATCATCATGCCTTCTACCCATTACTGGGTGTGGCACTCTGCCGAAGCAGATCTCGGTAAGTGATATATTTATGCACGTGAACTGCGGTTACCAGTCGTCAAATCACGGCCCCCAAAGATGTTAGTGGTGGAGGAGCCACAGGGGTTGTTTTTTTAGAAATTATGAAAATTGTTTGTCGTCTGTGGGAATCAAACCAGGGTTCTCAGGATCCACAAGCCGACTTCATACCACTGAGCTAGCCACCCCATTCCTCTATAAACTACTGTAATTGGGATTAAGTTCCTGTTGTGCAGATTAGCAAATAAATTACAAATTATAATAACAACTATGATTATGCAGTATAATCTGTCGGTCCTCTGTACTGCAATCAAGCTTATTTTCCTGTTGTGCAACTAGTATCTAATTTAGAACCAAAGTACGAAAAACTGTCATGAAAGAAAATCAATAAAATCGCAGTGTGAAAAGTTCCTTCTTTTCACTATTCTATAATCTCCAAATTTATTGCACACTAGCTGAGATGGGTCCAGGGTCAACGAACTATTTATTTAATTCAACCCTAGAACAGGTTGGGGATCAGAACAGTGAACACCCTTTCTATACACACGCACACACACGCGGGTACAATCTGTTTTAGTTTGGGTGCCATGCGTGCCACTAACGAACTGTCTGCGTGTCACATCACTCCAGTGCCGTACACAACATTTTTCTACAACATTCATAACAAGCGCCATTATAAATTTAATAGCGAGTAATTTTGTCTTTTCAAACTATCTTGAACAGTTTACATCCGACATTTTCAAATAAAATAAATAAATAAATAAATATATCATCACGCCTTCTACCCATTACTGGATGTAGCACTCTGCCGAAGCAGATCTCGATAAGTGATACATTTTACGCGTGAAGTGCGATTACCAGTCGTCAAATCACGGCCCCCAAAGATGTTAGTGGTGGAGAAGCCACAGGGGTAGTTTTTTTTTGAAATTATGAAAATTGTTTGTCGCCTGTGGGAATCGAATCTAGGGTACCAGGGTTCACAGGATCCACAGGCCGACTTCATACCACTGAGCTAGCCATCCCATATGGAAATTAGCGCTATAATTGCACAAGTGCAATTATCACTTATTAATCCACTCATTTCCAAGACAAAGTTGTAAAATAATGAAACGCTATTGGATGTTTAAAGTCAAAAATTGTAGTCGGCGCCACTGAACCTACTGTGATCTTTTGTGCGTCCCCCACACAAATAGTGGCTTCCGAGGGTGCTGTGATCATGTGCGATGAGATGATCCCCTGTCCCCCTTGCTACGGGCCTGCATGGGTTTTGGTCCTTCGATCCCTGGCCCTTGTTCATGCGAAATTCAATTGTGCTTGTTGTTTTAGTTACTTTACATTAACAATGTTGTTTATGCTGCGAATTGTTTGGGATTGTGTTCGATTTTTTTTATTGTTTGAGTAGAATGTTGACCAATTTTCCGAGAGGAAAAGTAAAACTTTTATTAGAAGCTTTTTGAAAATTTGTTTGGTGTTTGGTTCAGTGTAAAATGTTTGAAAATTGCAAATAATTTGGCATTAGCTCGATTTTTAATAGAGATTATTTATCCTGTTAACGAGGAGCAGGTAATAATCAATACAAAATCCAAAAATCTAAGTGAATCCTATACTGTAAATCAAACATTTATTTTAAATCACACTTATGATACAGGCAATCGTAGCTCAGTGGATAAAAGCGAGGTAAAACTTGCGTTTCTTAATTAGCAAGCAAGAGGTCGTGCGTTCAAATCTCACTGACTTCTACTTATATCCAAAAAAATACGATTGTGTCTGAGTGGTTCGGATTCCACTATATGCTACTGTAATTGGGATTAAGTTCCTGTTATATAGAATAAAAAATAAACAAATATATAAGCCTGATACTAGAAAATATGATAAATCTTTTTATTTATTTTTCGCAGCACAAAATACAATTATACTACTAATATTGTGAATATAGAATATAGTAAAATAATTTTTTTATGTATTTTGTGAATTGAACTGAAAATTAACACACGACCTCTTGCTTGCTAATTAATAATTGCATATATTTCTTTGGTTTTATTTACTGAACTACAATTTCCTATATTAGTTAATAACTTACAAAACATTCATCCCGATTTGCGTCTTCAACTTCTTCACAGTTTTGTCTTTGCAGTGCGCGTGTCCCATGTTGGAGGTCCCGCGGGATTATCGAGGGTGTTGCACGGTGTCACTGTTCTACCCCCTCTCGTCCTATCCACAGAGTCCTGCACGCGACTCCTGCCGCGTAGGATTGTGGGAATCCTGCTTTATGGCATGTGGCTCGTCCTGCGTGAAACTTAGTTATTGTGTGGCAGTTGCAGACTAGTAGATGGACCTAGTGACATGATTTAATGGATTGAGAAGGGCGCATAAAATTTAAATTTATTTTTTCCGAAAATATTTAATACTTAAACAATATTGAAATAGTTACATACAAATATAATGAAAGTGCTGCTATGCCGTAGTTTCAAATTTCGTTACTAGGTTGACATTCTTCTTGAGATATCCCAATAGGATGCGGCCACTCACGTGACACTGTGACGTTTTTGTGAAGTAAAAACAGCTGTTCCGGGAAAAATCACTGCGCCACCTACAAAAACGAGATTTGAAAAGAACCGGTACTTTTCAAATCTCGTCCCAAAAAATAGTTCATTTTTGTAGGTGGCGCAGTGATCTTTCCCGAAACAGCTGTTTTTATGTCACAAAAACGTCACAGTGTCACGTGAGTGCCCGCATCCTATTAGATCTAGACCTGGTAACTCTTTATTCTAATCATTGATCAAGCCATCTCAGCAATAATCAAATCAATGGTCTGTACTGCAGCTATCACAATCAGGCATTGAACAAAGGCTATCAGAACCGTACACTCACAAATTATAAAACATTCATCGTGTCTGCCTTGAGTCAGGGGCAGCGGCAGCACTGCAGTTGAAGGGGACACACCCCAGGAGAGCGCGATGCATTTTTTATTGGTATGAAAGCTATGCGCAAAGCTCTAACGTGATAAAGAGTGGATGTGTGACTGTTGTTTGTGCAGGACATTTACAATCAGTTGTATTCTTATGGAAATTGAAGTTTAACATGAGTTAATAACATGCAAATTTGGCAGGATGTAAAAAGAGAAAATACTTTGCAATTTAATTAATAATTCTTTCATTAAAACTAACCCTGTGGCTCCGCCTGTACTAACATCCTTGGGGGTTGTGATTTGACAGCTAGTAACCGCACTTCACGTGCAAAATATATCACTTACCGAGATCTGCTACGGTAGAGTGCCACATCCAGTAATGGGTAGAAGGAGTGATGATATATTTACTTTTTGTTATAAACTTGTTTTTCAGAATATTGTTTTAAAGCAACATATTTTAGTAGGTATTACTTTATTTATATATTAAGCTGCACAACAGGAAATCAATTCCAATAACAGTATATAGGGAAGTTACTGTTCGTAGTGAAATCTGAATCACTCAGACAAAGTTGTATTTTTGGATAAGTTAAAGTGAACGATGTTTAGACAATTATTAAAGCAGAAGGAGCAATATATTTTCTTAAATTATTTTCTTAATTTGTTTTGGGATGTTGTAGCTCTGCTCTTGCAGCTCTTTGTAGGTTATAATGAAATTTGAACCTGGATGTGATGTGTTTTGCTTATTATAAATGAAATAGTAATATATTTTTTCTTCAAACGTCAGAAAAGATAACATTTCAGAACTTCATGGAAACTGTTAAAATTTAAGTTTTTTGATAAATACTTTCTCTGCTACTTGTTAAAATCACGTAGTTTCATTGGTTCACCAGCGGTAGAACAAGTCTTTTTGGGTAAATATTGCAGCGTTTGAAGAAAAATAGCATATTTTATGTATAGCAAAAGTGATTTTTTGTGCCTCATCTGTAATTGTTTATATCGCTGCGTTCGTCTATTAATATCTATAAATTCGTCAAAAAAGTATCACTTTAGCTCCTTATAAAAGCAATTACTATTTTAAGCAACTCTCAAAAAAGTTAACATTTACGTACGTTCATCTATTTTATTTTACGTTATTAGCAACAGCCATTAAAGCTGCTAAAATATCAAATATTTGTTGGAAATCGTTTTTTTGATTACTGTTTTTAGATTAAAATTTGTAATATAATATATTTTGTACCTTATCTGTGAAACACGTTGGATGTACTCAGAATGTCATCTACCTCGGAAATTACCCAATAAATTTCTTAAAATTAAATTACTTCTAGCGTGAATGGGATTCGAACTCTGAATGTCTGAATTCAAATTTCGTAACGTTACTGACACTACCGTACTGCCGGATAATAATATATACATAGTCAAATAAATAGTTTTAAA
Organism: Pterostichus madidus; assembly: GCA_911728475.2. Lineage (NCBI taxonomy): Eukaryota > Metazoa > Arthropoda > Insecta > Coleoptera > Carabidae > Pterostichus > Pterostichus madidus. The sequence goes on from OU452304.1 coordinate 1,370,910, forward strand.
ATTCTGCATCATCCAATTTCTCAAAAACAATTTAACAAAATTTCCTCTTGAGAACCACTGGCACAATCCGCAGCACGCATGCGCCGTTCTGCTCGGGTGTAAGAGGGGAAGAAGGTAATAACGTAGATTGGCTGCAGGGCACGATGGTGCACTGTGATTGGTCCCCGGCAGCTTAACTCGCGCGGTGCTCGTAAAGCGCGCCTCATTTGAACGAACCCCTGCGATCGATACGGAATACACACGCGTTTCGCGTTCCTGGTTTACGAGCTCAACACTGGCGTGCTCAGGGCGAGATTAACGTTTGAGTAAGATCCAAGAACGTGGAAGTTGAAATGATCGGAGATGATGAAATATTCTGTGGTCTTTTACTAGGTTTTGGTTACTTTTAAGGAAATTGAAAAGAATGATCTTGATGCTGAAAGCTGTAAAAATCGGTTTATTTTTTACTAAACCCCATAAATATGACACTATCAATTTTTTCTTTAATTTATTATATCCATTTTTGTTGTGTGAACAAAAATTTAAACAAATTAAATAATGAAAAAAATATCTTTAAATTGCGTGTATGATGTGATCAATTTGTGTATTCATGGGGTGGCTAGCTCAGTGGTATGAAGTCGGCTTGTGGATCCTGAGAACTCTGGTTCGATTCCCTCAGGCGATAAACAATTTTCATAATTTCAAAAGCTGCCCCTGTGGCTCCTCCACCACTAACATATTTGGGGGCTGTGATTTGACGCACTTCACGCGCAAAATATATCACTTACCGAGATCTGCTTCGGCAGAGTGCCACATCCAGTAATGGGTAGAAGGCGTGATGATTTATTTATTTATTATGCACATTTCCAATTAGATGAATAATAACTTTATTATTTGCAATTTAAATTAAACCCGTTTTACCCATTACTGGGCGAGGTCCTTGCGATAAGTGATATATTTCTGCGTGTAAAGTGCTGTTGCCAGAAGTCGAATCTTGAACCCCAAAGATGTTAGAGTAGGGGGAGTCACAGAGGTAATTTTAAAAATAAATAAATAAATATATCATCACGCCTTCTATCCATTACTGGGTGTGGCACTCTACCGAAGCAGATCTCGGTAAGTGATATATTTTGCGCATGAAGTGCGGTTACCAGTCCTCAAATCACGGCCCCCAAAGATGTTAGTGGTGGAGGAGCCACAGGGGTAGTTTTTGAAATTATGAAAATTGTTTGTGGGAATCGAACCAGGGTTCTCAGGATCCACAGTTCGACTTCATACCACTGAGCTAGCCACCCCATAAAATAAAATTAAAATTTACTGGGAGGAACATGGCTTCTATTGTTTTTAAATCAATTATACACAGAGTAGTAATAAGTAGTAAATTATATGTTATACGGTTTCTTAATATTAGATATCTTTTAGTGGTGTCCTTAGATTTGTTCATTTCGCAAATAAAGTACAAACAAAAAAGCAATCTTCATTCAATCAGTGCGTTCAATAATTTGCTTCCTTGGTTGGTTCACTAGTACACCATTTTATTTCTCGTATTTTAATCATATTCCCTGAAGTTGATTTCCTTCAAAAGTTTAAGTGTCACTGGCTTCTCGCCAACAACTCTTGGACATTTCCAATTTTCACATTTGACGTGCGCAGTCGATAAGCAAAAATGCTGCAATTACGTTACATTGTTGCCATGTTGCCACTCTGCACATTTCTCGCAGGATGAAGAAGACTTCGAGGACCCTGGGTGGCAGATGGCCAGTGACGTACGTCAATAAGAGGCGTTTAATATATTTCAAGTTTTTCTTTCGGTTTATTTGATTGAAGTGGGAGTCAAAAAAATTTATAACAAAGAGAATTGTTCTCTATGTAGATGTTTTTATTTTTGGGATGAGTTATGCTCAATTGTTTTGTTTTTTACCCAAGTAAATAATAACGTTTAATACGTTTTTGCTCGGCAGAAAATTAATCTCAGTAACAGTAAAGACAATTTACAGCTTATAATAAAATCCATACCACTCGGACATAACTTGAAGTCAACTCTCGTTTGTCAAGGCACAGCACTACCATAGTGCTACAACTACACGTAAAATTATAATAGTTTAAAAGAAATATACACTTATTTTAATATATTGTTTAGAACCTGAAAACCTTGGTTCGATTCCCGCAGGCGACAAACAATTTTCATAATTTTAAAAGCTACCCCTGTGTCTCCTCCACCACTAACATCTTTGGAGACCGTGATTTGACGACTGGTAACCGCACTACACGCGCAAAATATATCACTTACCGAGATCTGCTTCGGCAGAGTGCCACACCCAGTAATGGGTAGAAGGCGTGATGATATATATATTTTTTTATATTGTTTAGAGCTGTGTGAAGATAAATGATTATAAAAAACACAATATTCATTTCTTCACAAGGGTTCTCAGGATCCACAGGTCGACTTCATACCACTGAGCTAGACATCCCATATATAAATAAAATAAATAATATAAAGAATATTATGTTGTTTAGAATACATTTATTTGTTTACAATACACAAGTTAAATTCGACAGTACGGTGGTTCAAATCCCTGTCAAGGTAAATATATATGAACTATCACATTACAGTTTGGTACGTGTAGATCCTGTACTGTAATTAGGATTAAGTTCCTGTTGTACAGAGTAGAATAAATAAATAGATATATTGAAATATAATAATGATTTGCAGAAGAAAAAGTGTGTTTCAAAACCAGGTAGAATCAAAATATCATTTGACATATTTCCATTTACAAACATAAGGAAGTACTTATCGAATGTCAATATTTAAATATCCAAAATTTCTTTTTCTGTTAAAATTTAGCATTATTGCGAAACAGTGTGACAAACTTTTAGTTCTCACAAACTCTAACCGGAATTACAACTGCAAAAAACGTTGTTTTTAGCAAACATTTATTAACGCGGCCCAGGTGTTGACATATTGTTCATTTTTGTAAATTTCTGTTGTTACAAAAATACAAAACAAACCAGTATTTTAATAGCTAAATTACAACCGAATGTGACTCTCTCACAGTCAGCGATAATTGTGGAAAAATGGTTAAAGCTATTTTAAAGTTAAAATGAAAATACTGCCCTTTCGTAATTCACAATTTAATCTTTATAGAGCGTGGTCAATTTCGTTGTGGTATCATTGCTATCTCGAAAACTATAAGAGATACAAGGTTGGGTAAATTAGCAAAGAAATACCATTTTCTAAGTGTATTAACAACGAAATTTTTCGATCAGTGGTTCTCAAAATACGGGGTCCAACTTTCTTATTTTAAATGGGAACCTATTTTTATTTGCTTTTTCGATTCGCTATTTTTTTCTGAATTCATAGACAGTAAAATTCAGTACCCGCACATTACAAATTTTTTGACAAAAATTGGAATTAATTTAATTAAAATTGCATAGTAATCAGCGTGCTTTGACAGAAGCAAATGACGAATAAAGTTTATTTACTTATTTTTTCACAAAATAATTGTATTGACGTGTAATAATGAATCAAAAAAACAATATTATGATTTGTTCATTTGTTTCTGTCGTAACACGCTGATTATATAAATAAATATAAATATATCATCACGCCTTTTACCCATTGGGTGTGGCACTCTGCCGAAGCAGATCTCGGTAAGTAATATATTTTTGCACGTGAAATGCGGTTACCAGCCGTCAAATTACGTCCCCTAATGATAGTGGAGGGGAAGCCACAGGGGTAATTTTATCACTTTGGTCTTTTCATGCCCAATAGTAGCCCGTGTCATGACATAGTTTCTATGTAAAATTGCCGGCCAACAAAGTATTAAATCGGTGCTAATGGTTGCCGGGTGTTGGGATCGAACCAAGGTTTTTAGGATCCACAGGCCGATTCGATATCACTGAGCCAATACGCTGATTCTATGCGATTTTAATTATATTAATGACAATTTAACATGCTTTTTTGTCAAAAATTTTGAAATGTGAGGATATTGAACTTTGTAGACGTTGAATTCAGAAAAAAAAACTGTATTGAATAAACAAATAACAAAAAATATGTTCCCATTTAAAATAAGAAAGTTGAACACCTTGTAGCTCTTATAGTTCTTGAGGTAGCAATGGTGGCACTACTAATTTGAACACCCTGTATAGTTCATACTTAATAGTTATTTTTATAACAAGTGCCGAAAAAGGCTCGTTACGTGCAAGTGCAGAATTTAACGCACGAGGCTAGCCGAGTGCGGAAATCTGCACGAGCATGTAACCTTTTTCGGCACGTGTTATAAACAACATTTTTCCTACAACTGTGCGATTTAGTAAATCACTAAAATATTATTAAAATTTATAATATTTATAAAATTTTAATGATATTACATGAGAACGATGTTTTACGGCGTTGCTATGGTTTGTTTGTTGATTGCTTGCACATTTTTCTACGTTATTTAAAAATATTTCACTAACGTCAAAATAATTTCTTCAAAATCATCTTGATTGGAATAGTACAGTGAGTGATTCTTCTTTATCATTAACACCTCCAAAGATAATTGAAGCTCCGGATCATACTATGTTGGATCTATTTTCGACAATGACAATCAACCTGCTGCTGGTACTTCTGAAGCTTCCGAAATTGTTACCAATAATATTACTGGTAATAATATGAACAGGTACGGAAGAAATCAATGTTTCTTTAGACACAAAAGTTTCCACTTTACATTATGTCAATATAAGCAACTGTAACAACTGTATTAATAATATACACAAACAATAAATATGAAGTATTTCACTTACTCTTTAAATAAAACCATTTATCGATATATTTTACTTTGTTCGGTTCTTTTTATTAATTGTCTACAGATTAGATATACTGCAAATTAAGGTTACGTTTATAAACGTCAAAATATACTACTGCATATTTACTAGCGCTGGTTCACCGTATCTTCTTCTTCCATAAGCGTCTGTGGTCAAAATATGAATGCCGCGCTCGGCGCGAAATTTAAAACGCTGTCAAAACAATTTTCTTTTAACAGTTACGTAATGAAGTACTTTCCGCACTAGTGTTTCTTTGCTTTCGGAAACGCACTTGGTCGGCATTCATCTACTTTCCATACGTAACCAAGGCAATTATAGTTACGTAATAACAAAGAAATCGCACAGTTATAGGAAAAATAAATTATTTATAACAATAAACTTTCATTATTTGGAAGGAAATATATTAGAAGAATGGTTTGAAGTTCGTGGATATAATCGCATATGTAAATGTAAACTTTTTTCGACAGTTACATAAAAAATAAATGTAATTCCGTACCTGTGGCAATGAATAATATTATTATACGTAAAGTACGAATGATTGAAAATTTGTAAAATTGAGTAGTATGAATATATAAAGTGTCAATTTACATATTTTATCTAGTAGAAATGTCAGCGTAAAATAAACACGTTTGAAAACTGAACAGTGTTATATTAAATTTAAATTTCACAAATAGATTACCATATATTTGAATCAACAATTGGATTATTCTAATTTTAAAGTGTGAAATGTATTATTAGAAATAATTTACTTCATTTTATTTTTAATTTATTATAATTTCTTTCACATATAAATTATTAAATCTATTGTATTTTTACATACATTTAAACCCGGTTGCATAAAGTAATGTTAACTATTTTATTAGCTAACAGCATGCTAAAAGTTAATAGTTGCCAATATGGCTGACACCACATTTGACATATTTCTCATTTTCATGTTATAATTAATTAAGCATTAAAATGCTTATTGTTATTTAGCATAATACAAAAATAGGATAGGTTAAGAACAAGTGAAAAATTAAATATATTATACACCGTTTTTTAACCAGGAGGAGTAATTTAAATTTTAACCGCTAAACCTGACGCTTCTGATTGGCTAGTGCTTCGTCCAGTTTACACTGTACATAGATTTTACATTTGATTTATTAGAGCTGTCATAAGTTTTGAGGTTATCTGTTTTCTTGTTGGTTTTTTGCATTTCTGTGATATTAAAATAAATCAGTTCTTTTAAGAACTAATAATATTCGGAGTGACAAATTAGAGTTTATAATGTCATTTGTATTTTAAAATAAATTCCATGAGACTTAATCAGTGCAGATGTGTAAGATATTTTTGTATTTCGCGCGAACAAAAATCTAGTAACTTTCTTTGGTAACTTTCTATAGTGTAAATCTGACTTGTGCATTTACTCCTCCTGGTTAAAAAACAGAGTATAATAGATTTTAAACTATATAATAACTTGTTATCCTACAGGTTAGAGAACAATAAAGAAGGTACAATTCAAATACAAAACAAAAATTAATAGGTATTTCTTAATGAACAGTGGTAGCTCTAAGCTACAAAAAGTAGCTTTGGGCTACAAAAAGTAGCTTTAAACTACAAAAAGTAACTTTAAGCTACAAAAAGTAGCTTTAAAAGTAGCTTCAGTTATTATAACAATATTTTTAAGTTAATAGAAAAAAAAATAGTTCGCTACAAGCTGCAGCTATATTTTTTCACATTTAGCTAAGCTACAGCTAAGGTAAACGTAGCTAAGCTAGTAGCTAAGCTACAAAAGTAGCTAGCTACTGCCCAGCTCTATTCTCAATCTTACTATATCATTCCATCTATTTATTCCTTTTCATCAATCTTTCATTTGACATACATTCCTCATGACTTAATCATCTCAATTGTGTTACAACATTTTTCTCAATCTCACACTCATCAAACCTTCAACCAAACATAGTTTCTATCAGTTTTAAAATATAAAATTATAGGATATTTAAGGATTTCAAGGAATATATTCATAAATTAATCTTTCGCCCTCAATTTCATCAATCTTTCTTTAGACATACGTTCCTTATGACCAAACCATCTCAACTGATATTATTAATAAATTAGTTCTTTTTAACATCAACAATAAAATAAAAGTGAAATTACTGGCACAAACGACACAATTAAAATCGAGCAACGGTAACAAAAGAAAGTAATATTTCTTTTGTTGAGCGAAAGACGAAAAGTGAGTCGAAGACGTGGACGCTGAACGAATTACGACATAATAGCGTGACGTCGACACGCAGGAAAAACGCGACACGGTAATGAGCCTTTAGTTTATGATTTTTGATCGACTGATAAAACAATTACCTAGCAACATTAAGCGATAAAATTGTCAACAGGTTTGTTGTTACTTTGATCTAGTAATGTCACTATGATTTTTATTTTAAATACAGGATACATCATAATTGATTACTGTTTATATTCTAATGTCACTCGTTACGGACCTGCACTTTATAAATAATAAACACAATCACAACAAATGTGTTTGTTATGGATGTTATAATAATAATCAGTAAACAAACGAAGCGATTTTGTTGATTATTTCCGTAATACTTGCAGATTTATGTAAAATTGGTTTTAATACCCCCTGTTTGAACATTGGTCATTCGTAGCTATATTTTATGGTAATGGTTTCTTTTCATAGGAACCATGGGTCTATTTCCAGATACTCAGTCAAATGTTGTATTTGAAAATCCAGGTAAATATTATAGCATGTCGAGCTTAAAATAGATGGGTTACTGTAGTACAGTTATAATCTCCGTATAACAACGCAGGGATGTATTTAAATTTTTTATATTTTTAAGTACTTAGTTTCTTGAAACTGCTTTTAAATTGATTATAAAAACTGAACTACTACAATAAATTTATCATATTCTAAGTAGTATAGTGGTATCGTGTCGGCTTGTGGATCTTGAGAACCCTGGTTTGATTCCCATTGCCGACAAACATTTTCACCACATTAATACTACTCCAGTGGCTCCCCCTCCACTAACATCTTTGGGAGCCGTGATTTGACGATTGGTAACCGCACTTCACGCGCAAAAATATATCACTTACCGAGATCTGTTTCGGCAGAGTACCACACCCAATAATGGGTAGAAGATGTGATGATATATTTATTTATTTTACCAATGGGGTAGATATGTCAGTGGTATCAAGTCGGCCTGTGGATCCTGAGAACCCTGGTTCGTTTCCCACAAGTGACAAACAATTTTCACTATTTTAAAATTACCCCTGTGGCTCCCTCACCAGTAACAGCTTTGAGGGCCGCGATTTGACGGCTGGTAATCGCACTTCACGCGCATAAATATATCACTTACCGCGAACTGTTTCGGCAGAGTGCCACACCCAATAATGGTTAGAAGGCGTGATGATATATTTATTTATTTATTTTTTTTTATATCCTAAGTTCTCGTCAAAGCGATAACTTATGACAAATATTTGAATTTTTTTCTCGTAATATCGGAATGTGACGATCGTAGGTGCCTTTTCCAATTTCTTCTACTCATAGCTTGCTTCTTCATTTCTACATATCTTCTTCCTTCTTTCAGGTCATCTTCCATCTTCTTTCTCCTCCTGCCTCTTTTATCTTCTCTTTCTACTGTCCCTTCTATTATATCCTTCATTACAACATGAGATAAAAAACTATAAAGTCATAATATAAAAATCTAAATATTTTGAACAAAAAGTTCATGTTTTAGTGCTTGTCATTTGCAGTGGCATGTGTCGATTAACTTTAAAATTTAACCTTGTATTAACAACATACTAAACTTTATCTGATAAAAATTTCACTCATTTCTTGTTTATACAATAGAAGAAAAATGATTTTGAAATTAAGGTACGAAAACAAAACTTCCCGCAAGTTGCTATTGCTTATTTTAATTTAATTTTTTTCTTTACTTTCTTGTATAAGAATAAATAATAAACTATTTTTAGCTAGTATAATACCTCTTATGTTGTCGTTCAAAATAGAAATGAGAAATTAAAATATTTTTTTGTTCAAATAATCAGCCGATTTTTCTATGACGGTTGGTTCAATTCAAATTTGGAGTTTAAATGAGATTAGTTTATTTCGTATACCTACAAATTTTATTGAAATGCTCGGCGAACTCGATAAGTTAACTTAAAATTAAATAATCTGTATTAAAAACAGTTTCATAACATAGATTTTATGGTTGTAAAACAATAGTTCCCGAATTCAATTTATTCTGACTTCAACATATATAGAAAAATACGATTATTATTAGAATTACGAGGGCAGGGTGAAAAGTCCCTAAAAAATAAAACAGCTGGCGCCACAATCGCAAATCTCATGTGACATTTGTGATGTACCATCTTCAACTAGAACGCATTAAAATTTTCAGACTGATATGTCATTCAGTTCTGTTTTGACACCCATCGAAAGCAAGTGACCTTGAAGATGGAAAAAAGTGAATTTCGCATCTTGATTAAACATTATTTCTTGCATGGAAAAAACATTACGCAAACCAAAGCATCGCTTGTTAAACATTATGGGGACTCCTCACCATCGATTGGAACGATTCACAATTGGTTCACTGATTTTCGTTGTGGTAGTATGACCACAAAGGACGCCAAACGTTCTGGTCGTCCAATTGATGTTACAACGCAAGAAATCGTCGATAAAACCCATGGTATGATATTGGACGATCGGCGAGTTAAAGTGCATGAGGTTTCTGAGGCTATGAGCATCTCAACCGAAAGGGAACATTTTGCATATATTTTTGGATATGAGAAAGCTATCTGCTAGATGGGTGCCGTATTTGCTCTCTGTTGACAACAAGCGCGATCGTGTGACAAGTTCAAAGGAGTTTTTGGCGATGTTCAAGCGCAATAAGAAGCACTTTTTTCTCCAGATTTGGTCCCTTGCGATTTTTATCTATTTCCAAACTTGAAGAAATGGCTCGGCAGAAAGAGATTTGGCTTTAACGATTAGGTCATCGCTGAAACAAACGCCTATTTTGAAGGATTGACAAAATCGTATTATTTGGAAGGGATCGAAAAATTAGAAAAACGTTGGACGAAGTGTATCGAGCTACAAGGAGATTATGTTGAGAAATAAAAAATGTTTTGACCAAATAAATCATTTCTTGTTTCATTTTTCAGGGACTTTTTACACTGCCCTCGTAAGTAGAAATCAGTGAGATTGGAACGCAAGACCTCTTGCTTGCTAATTATGTTTTACTTCGCTCTTATCCCCTGAACTACAATTCCCTGTAATCATACAAATTCCTGTTTAAAATTAATATAAAAATATGATCAAATCATCGAAAATCAATCAACCCTTCACCGTTAGTTCCTCCCAGCATCAATAGTCGTCACCATTCCGTTATCAGTCTCCCAGAACCGCTGTCAAAGTCTTCAGAATCCATCTTGATAACTTCTTCACTTGTTTATACCACTGCACGCGTATTAATGACCTTTAAATGCCGAAATTGACCCAGAGTTAACACTTCGGTTTATAATTAGACATGTTTAAAGGAGATAGAGTGTTCGTCGAGGTCGGTAGCGTTCGCAGTGGATATAAAAGCGAGATAGTGGTCTATCTGCTTTAAACCACCCTCCGATCTGTGGATAATAGCCGTGTCGCGGCAAGCCTTGCACCCCACAGTGGCGCCCGGGACGATTTCACAGGGGGCGATGGGGTTATTTTATTATTTTACTGGAGAAATGATAATTTGAGGGGGGATCTGTTACTATCGAGTCGGACTGTGAATTTGAGAACCCCAGTTCGAATCCCACAACCGACAAATAATTTTCACCACATTACAATTACTCCTGTGGTTTTCTCTCTACTTACATTTTTGGGGGTTGTGATTTAACGGCTGGTAACCGCACTTCACGCGCATAAATATATCACTTACCCAGAGCTTCGGTAGAGTACCACACCCAGTAATGGGTAAAAGGCGTGATGATATATTTATTTTATTTTATCTGTCACTAGTATCTTTGGGGCACAGGTAATCAAACTTTCACTACATATCAAATATTTTAGTCATTTATTAATTTATTTATGCTACTCTGTTCAACACGAACTTAATCCCAATTACAGTACAGGAGCCGGATTCGCCGAGCCGTTGTGTGGTAGTTCATATATATTTAACTTGAGTGGAATTCGAACTCGGGATCTCCGGATTCGAATGCTGTAACGCTATCCACAACACCGTACTGCCGAAAATAAAAATATTATAATAATAATAAAATTTATTAACTTTTATAACTGTCCAAAATGGTTGTCTTTTCATCATCACAATGTTAAGTGTCCTATAGATATAAAAGCGCATGTTCAATAAATCTTAAAGCATGTTTCATCGCTTATACCTGTTTCATTGCACAATGATCCTATTACTGTCTCATTTTGTACTTTTATCTACATCACGCGATCGTCGTTACAAAATTTCAAATATTTTTTTAGTAAATAAATTCCTGTTGTGTAAATAAAATTACACTTTAACTTACATCAGAAAAATATGATTGTGTCTGAGTGGTTCGGATTCAACTTTAAGCTACTATAATTGGGATTAAGTTTCTTTTGTACAGGGTAACAACTAAATAAATTTGTATGGTTCTTATGGACTGTAGTTGGATAGTAGTTGAATTACATTTTTGAAGTCTTCGTTCTCGAGTTCTGTGCAATTTTAATGAGACTTATTTCAATATGTTGTTCGTGTACAATTAAAATTTGAAGCAAAATCAATAAAAGTATCTTGGATTGCCAAGCGCTTGAACAATTTTTGACTATATTACAGCGTTTCTGAACCCTTTTCTTTTAATGTACCTCGTGGTCTCCCTGTGCAGCGTCACTTTATGCTATTTTTTTTTAAACCATTTAATTTAATCAATAATTAATCATAAATAATTCAAAATATTTATTTTTTTGATATGGCTTGTATTGACAGCGGAATACGTATCCAAGGTAAAAAAAAGTAAAATACAAAATAGTCAGATAAAATCTTTACCAGACTGTTTTGTACTTACCAGACTGTTTTGTACTTTAATACTGTTATTTTTATTATAGTCTTGGATACGTACTTTAATTGACTGATTTGGTAAAAATCCACTTTCCATACTAAACTTAGTCCACGACCGAAACGTCCACGTTTTATAATTATGAATACATAGTTCAATTATTGTCTGTGTATTATTTACCAATAACTGGATTTTGAAGGCCTTCCTTTACATCTTAAATACATCTTGGATCCTATATAACCTCAAAATTAAACTTAGTCAGGAAAGTATCAATAATTTACTTAGCTCTTGTAGAAGCTTCACGTACCCCTTGAGGGTCTTCAGACACTTCTAAACTCCTGCGTATTTTATCGTACGGTATTTGAATCTGGAGATCCCGAGTTCGAATCCCATCCAAACTACATATATATGAAATACCAGACCACGGCTCGATGTGTCCGAACCCTGTACTGTAATTGGGATTTAGTTCCTGTTGTACAGAGTAATATAAATAAATAAATAAATGTAGAGAAAAATCTTTTTAATCCTGGTCAAAAACATCAGAAGATCTCCGCCAATGCAGGACATTACCCAGTACGCATCGTCCTCACCCTGCCCGTAAACACATCAACCAAGAGGGGCGGCGACGGCGGTGGTGGTGGCGGTGCGAACACTCACAACGTTCACTCTCCGTTTCATAAGTCAGCGCGCTCGTAAACCCCCCTCCCTCTCTCTGCCCGTCTCTCTTCCTGCCGGCCTCGTCCTTGTCCCCGCTCGGATCTTCCTTCCTCGTCATTGTGAAGTTGTGGTTGTTTCCTGTCGCCCCTGCTACGCGGCGCCGCCACTGGCTATTGTTGCTTCGGGAGCTCTGCTGCCGTGTGCTGTTTTAACACACTGAGATATACATATTTATTTATTTAAAATTATGACAAAATGTCACTTGCGACATGGAACTAAATTCTTAAAATAAGAAAAATACGAAAAATAATTTTCAAACATTTGCCTGGCTCGGTGAGTTCGGACCCTGTACTGTAATTGGGATTAACTTCCTGTTGTACAGAGTAGAATAAATAAATAAATAAAATAAAATAAAAATAAATAAATATATCATCACACCTTTTATCCATTACTGAGTGTGGCACTCTGCCGAAGCAGATCTCGGTAAATGATATATTTATGCGCGTGAAGTGCGGTTATCAGCCGTCAAATCACGTTCCCCAAAGATGTTGAGGAAGCCACAGAGGTAATTTTAAATTGGTGAAAATGTTTGTCGGCTATGGCGATCGAACCAGGGTTCTTAGGATCCACAGGACGTCTCGATACCACAAAGCCACTACCCCATATTTAAAATGAGTTTATTAATTGTAATATTGTTTTAAGACGTACCCTTAAGTGTAAATAGAATTGCTCAGTGAAATTTTGCTTAATTTCGGAACTGTTAATGAGTCTTTATGTAACTGGAATTAATTTCCTGTTGTGCACTGTAGTAACAACGCGCAACAGACTGTCTATTCTGAGAACGCATTCCGGAAGAATTAGCAGGGTGTAAATCAGCACATTCCTTCAGTGTCTATTGTTGCTCCTCTCTTTTCTCTTCTCCTCTCTTTTCTCTTCTCCTCTCTTTCTAGTAACTTTGGTAAAGTTTTTGCTGGCTTATTCCCGGTGATGTTTTCAGTATTTCTCAGCGATGTTGGACGATTTAAGTTTGGTTATTATTTTTTTAAGAATGTTTCCAGTATTGAACGGTTCTTTTTATCTAGTTTTTTAGCTGAATGTTTTGTTTCTTTGAGTGTCGAGTCCACAGAAGTTTTTAAAGATGGCGGACAAGTTTTTGAATTTATAATTGGCTCCAGAAGTCACATTATAGTATAGTTATAGTCACGCAGTTATTTATTTATTTTGTTCTATTCTGCACAACAGGAACTTAATCTCAATTACAGTATAAGGAGCCCACAGCTTATAATGGAATTAAAACCACTTACACACAATAATATTTTTTGGATATAAGTTGAAATCGACGAGTTTTATTTCAGTTTTATGCAGTGGGCTACGATTGCGTTCTTATTTTAATGTTGAGTTGTAAGATCTGCAATTGCATATCTCTATATTCTTTCGATATATAGTTACATATTTGAATTACTTATATCTACCTGGCTAGCTCAGTGGTATGAAGTCGGCCTGTGGATCATGAGAACCCTGGTTCGATTCCCACATGCGACAAATAATTTTCATAATTTCAAAAACTATCCCTGTGGCTCCTCCACTACTAACATCTTTGGGGCCGTAATTTGTCGACTGGTAACCGCACTTCACGCGCAAAATATATCACTTACCGAGATCTGCTTCGGCAGAGTGCCACACCTATGGGTAGAAAGGCGTGATGATATATTTTTATTTACCTGTATCAAGCCTTGTTCAAATATCGCTGACTTATATCTAAAAAATACGATTGTGTCTTAAGTGGTTCGGATTCCATTATAAGCTACTTGTAACTGGGATTAAGTTCCTGTTGTGCAGAGTAACAAATACGAAAATAAAATCTTAATCCGAATTCCATCCACTAATATTTCTATCTACGTCTGTTACCCCGCATGTACATTTCTTACATGCGTGGAACATCGTTATATTTTTCTTGTTATCCTGGTAGGATCGTCTCACATCGGGCATTTCCGCCGAGGATCGAAACAAGCCGAAGAGAGACAATCATGATCCTGGTGCGGTCACCTAGCAACGAGCTCTCGCACTAAATACTTTAAATACCGCGTTTCCTTATTAATTTTGTGCATAATATGTTAACCCGTCGGTCGATGCTAACGAGGTTTTTGTCAGTGGCGTGCCACTAAAACAACAAAGGGGCACAAAACAATAATTTAATCATTGTTGTTCCTGCATTACTGCATATAGCTTTTAATAAATCTGTGTCACAATATTTAAATCATAAAATATATCAGTAATATATTATATATTTATGCGGTTACGTGTCATCAAATCATGGCCCTTAAACATGTTAGTTTTAATGCAGTGAAAATTGTTTGTCAGCTGTGGGAATCGAACCTGGGTTCTCAAATCTACAGACCGACTTGATACCACTAAGCCAGTGGTTTTCAAACTTTTCGGAGCCATGACCCTCTTGGGAGCAAAAATCACAAATATATTCTTTCGCGACCCCCTTTCTTTTTATGTGATCAAGATTGCAGTTTGTAAAAGGCTGATTTAATAATGTACAAACATAGAACCACGATTTCAGAAATTAGTAAAGGAAAAATTTCTCATTAAGGTGGTTCTATCATGACTGTCTCATAAAAGTATAGGTAACCGAAAACGTTTATAAAAACAAGTATTTAATTTTATGTATGGTATAAGTTATAAACAAAACAACAAATTTTTATGCTAATGTAGAAACTCATGAAAACTAGCATATTTAAATTTCATTAAAATCTGTCGTAAATGATAGTGCCACCTTACGGATTAATTTAAAATAATATAACACTAGTTATGAAATTGAGGGTTTCACCATTCGATTTCACATATATTTCTGCATACATATACATATTTTGATCCTCAAACAAATGTTTTATCGCCGGAGCCATCATTTAAAAAACTTCGTTTCATGAAATGCAATTTTTTTGTTGAACCAGTTAAAAATCGAAAATTTTTAAAACATGGTTCTATCTCATTCAGACTACGAGAAATCGAATGCCGTTGAGCGCATCTTAATATCTCTTTTAGTTTTTGAGTTACAGCGATTTTTGACTTTAAAAAAATCTCAACTTTAAAGGCCCATATCTCGAAAACTAAAAGAGATATTGAAATGCGGTTTGAACGAGTGTATTTCTCGTGCTCCAATTGACTAATATTGAAATTTTGAAAATTTTGAAATATTTTCAATTTTTTTCAAAATTTTGTTTTGCCTATATTTCAAAAACTTGACGAGATAATGAAAATCTGTAAACACCAGTAGATTTCTCCCAAAAAAAGACATATGTATGTAAAATTTCAGAATTTTTGCTCCACGGATACAATTTTTAGATCAAAAAAACTAAAAATGGCCTAAATTCGTGAAAATCTTAAGGGGTACCCCTTCAAAAATAATTAAAAAACAGTGATTTTTCGTTTTCTTGTAATAAAAACATTATCTGTGCGAATTTTTGGCTGAAAATTTACATACCTATGTACTTTTACAAGAGGAATCCATTGGTGTTCACAGATTTTCATTATCTTTTCAATTTTTTTAAATATTGAGAATTTAAATTTTGAAAAATATTGTAAAATTTTCAAAATTTTCAAAATTTCGGTATAAGTTAATTGGAGCACGAGAAATACACTCGTTCAAACCGCATTTCAATATCTCTTATAGTTTTCGAGATATGGGCCTTCAAAGTTGAGCTTTTCAAAAAGTCAAAAATCGCTGTAACTCGAAAACTAAAAAAGATATGAAGATGCGCTCAACGGCATTCGAATTCTCGTAGTATGAATTATATAGAACCATACTATAAAATTTTTCGATTTTTAAACTGGTTCAATAAAAAAATTGGCATTTTCATTAACTCTGGCGATTAAACAATATACTTATTGAGGATCAAAATACGCATAATTATGTAAAAATATATGAGGAATTAAATGGTGAAGTCCCCAATTTCATATATAGTTTCATTTTTTTTTAAATTAACCGTGATCGTGAATATAAATATAAATAAAAATAAATATATCATCACGCCTTCTATCCATTACTGAGTGTGGCACTCTGCCGAAGCAAATCTCGGTAAATGATATATTTTTGCGCGTGAAGTGCGGTTACCAGCCGTCAAATCACGGCCCCTAAAGATGTTAGTGGAGGGGGAGCCACAGGAGTAGTATTAATTTGGTGAAAATGTTTGTCGCCAGTGGGAATCGAATCAGGATTCTCAGGATCCACAGGCCGACACGATAACCACTGTGCCACCTACTCCATATAAACACCTAAATAAATAGTACATTCTATTTTTCATTTAATTAAAAAAAAAAATTAAATAAAAATTTGCAACGGAATGAATCTTTGGAAATATGTATTTTAAAATTTGTAAATAGCATCCGACGACCCCCTCCAATATATTCGCGACCCCCCAAGGGGGCCCACACTTTTAAAACCACCTCACTAAGCCATCTACTCCATAAAAATGTAGTATAATAAGTCTTAAATAATAATCATTGCAAAAACTCTTATTACAGTAGCTTACAGTAAAATCCGAATCATTTGAAAATAATTTTATTTTTAGATTTAATTGCAAATTGTAGTCTGCGAGATATGAATACTTCGTACTTTAGAATTAAATTAATGTTGTTCCAATTACAAATGTTTGACGAAATACATGCAAAATAACTATTATAAATTACAGCATTTTTACGAAAAACTTTCATTTTTAAATCGTTAGTGAACAGCCGCTATTTATTTTTATAAAACTCGCAAAATACATTTATTTACATCACAAATTACTTTTCATTACCTGTTTTGTTTTTCACCAAATACTATTGCTTCATAAAACAATTTATAAAGTTTTAAATAATTACGTTTTCATTGAGACCAACTACATATTAGTTTAAAAGCTTTTTAATAAATAAATACGTCATCATTTATCTTAGACTGTCTGATGTTTCTAATTTATTTTAGACAAACAATGCTTCAAGAAAACAGAAAATGTTGGTTTCTCGTTTCATTTATTTGCTACTCTGCACAACAGGAATTTAATCTCAATTACAGTAGCTTATCGTGCAATCCGAACCACTCAAGCACAATCATATTTTTTTATATACAGGGTGTTCAATTTAGTTTTGGCACCATTGCTATCTCGAGAACTATAAGAGCTACAAGGTTGGTTAAATTACCAAACAAATACCATTTTGTAAGTCTATTACAGAACTGTTAACAAAATTTTTTTTAACCTAGTGGTTCTTAATATACGGGGTTCAACTTTCTTATTTTAAACGGGAACCTATTTTTTTATTTACTTGTTCAATGTATTTTTTTCTAAATTCAACAATTATAAAGTATAGTACCTACACAATACAAAATTGTATACACAAATTTACTTTCATTGAATTAAAATCGCATTGGAAGCAGCTGACTAATAAAATGTATCCATTTATTTTTTCACAAAATAATTGTATTGACGTAAATGAGTCAAACAAACAAAAAATATACTGATTTGTTCATTTGTTTCTGTCATAGCACGCTGATTCTATGCGATTTTAATTAAATTAATCCAATGGGGTAATGGCTCAGCGGTATCCGAGTCGGCCTGTGGATCCTAAGAACCCTGGTTCGATCTCCACAGCCGACATTTTCACCAATCTAAAATTACCCCTGTGGTTCCCCCACCACTAACATCTTTGGGGCTGTGATTTGACGGCTGGTAACCGCACTTCACGCGCATAAATATATCACTTACCGAGATCTGAATCGGCAGAGTGCCACATCCAGTAATGGGTAAAAGGCGTGATGATATATTTATTTATTTATTTTTTAATGGGATAATGGCACAGTGGTAGCAACTCGGCCTGTGTATCCTAAGAACCCTGGTTCGATCCCACAGCCGACGAAACATATTCATCAATTTAAATTAACCCCTGTGGCTCCCCCAACACTAGCATCTTTGGGGGCTGTGATTTGACGGCTGGTAACTGCACTTCACGCGGATAAATATATCACTTACCGAGATCTGCTTCGGCAGAGTGCCACACCCAGTAATGGGTAAAAGGCGTGATGATATATTTATTTATTTTTTAATGGGGTGATGGCTCAGTGGTAGCAAGTCGGCCTGTGTAACCAAAGAACCCTGGTTCGATCCCACAGCCGACAAAACATTTTCACCAATTTAAAATTACCCCTGGGGCTCCTCCACCACTGACATCTTTGGGGGCAGTGATTTGACGGCTGGTAACCGGACTTCACGCGCATAAATATATAACTTATCGAGATCTGCTTCGGCAGAGTGCCACACTCAGTAATGAGTAAAAGGCGTGATGATATATTTATTTATTTTATTTTATCTCAATTTAATATGCATTTTTATCAAAAATTTTGTAATGTGAGGGTACTGGATATCACAGTCGTTGAATTCAGAAAAAAATACTGAATCGAACAAGCAAATATAAAAAATAGGTTCCCATTTAAAATAAGAAAGTTGCACCCCGTATTTTGAGAACCACTGATTGAAAAATTTCGTTGTTAATAGTTTTGTAATACACTTATAAAACAGTATTTGTTTGGTAATTTAAGCAACCTTGTAGCTCTAATAGTTCTCGAGATAGCAATAGTGGCACTACTAAATTGAACACACTGTATAAGTTGAAGTCAACAAAATCTCTTGCTTAGTAAATGCATACGACTAAATAATTAATTAAATATTAAAATTCGTTTCTACTTCTTCATTAAATCAAACTGCTCAAAAATTTTAGTAAACAATCAAGGCATGAAAATGTGTGCCAAGTGTCATGAGTAAGTTAGCAACACGGTTTGTACAAGTGGAGGAAACAACATCCAACAACATTCAACAACATTAACAACAGAAACGCTGAAAGTGAACAAAGAAAGTAAAACCGGAAAAGTTGGCTTCGTTTATACTTCCCCGTGTTATTCTGCTACATTGTTTGCTAATTAATTGTACTACAATTACAATATATTCAACGAAAACACAATAGACTAATAATGTTATAAACGGGCCACTGTATGTGGCTTTCAAACCAACAGGGACGCACTTAGGGGGCGGCAAACAAACTACGTTGTTGTATTATTATTTTGAGAATACAATACTTCAAGTTTGCACAAAACTAATAGCTACTGGCAGAGTATAAAATTCAGGAACAAAATTACAAATGCAAAATAGTTATTTATGTACCAAGGGTGAAATCAGGCGTTTCTGGCCCGTGGCTTTGCGCCTCGTGCTAATAACATGCTCAGGGTCTAATTGACTATATATTGAGGGTAGTGCAAAAGTCTGATAAGAACAATAACAATCCCCTTGAGTTGTTCTCAAAAATGTGAAGATTAATCACTTCTATTCTATAACTCGATCATTGTCTATTAATCATCGATAAGATAATGAAAACCCTGATTTTTTATGATTAATCTGCAGATTACCACCATTTCGGCATTTTGTGACCAAAATAATTTAATCTGTTACTTCTATTTTACTTTTATGTATTTTGCTCTCGTACCAAACTGTCATTATTAAAATAGTTATTTATGTACCAAGGGTGAAAACAGGCTTTTGTGGGCCGTGGAATTATTATTAGCACGAGACGCAAAGCGTCGAGGACTAATAACATGCTCAGGGTCAGAAACGCTAATTTCGCCCGTTTTACATACAATAGTTTATGCACAACAAAATAACATTTAATTATATGTTCAAAAGATTAAATAGGTTATATATCAAAATATTCACAATAAACAAAAATTATCATTTTATTTATGTATCCATAGGAATTATTTTTTATGGCCCTAGGGCCAAAAAAAAGTGTTTAAGCCCGTTTATTATTAAAACACATGCTTTTCGGCCCGGTTGTGCATAAAATTTATTTATCTGTTTATATTCTTCGCTCGCACTTCTAAAATAAATAATTAAATATATCATCACGCCTTTTATTCATTACTGGGTGAGGCACTCTGCCTTGCAGATCTTGTTGAGTGATATATTTATGCGCGTGAAGTGCGGTTACCAGCTGTCATATCACGCCCCCCAAAGATGTTAGTAGTGAGGAAACCCCAATTTGGTGAAAATGTTTGTCGATTGTGCGAATTGAACTAGGATTCCCAGGATCCGCAGGGTATCCGGGTTCGATTCCCACAGCCGACAAACAATTTTAACTACATCATGGATTCTTAAGGGTAGGTGGTTCAGTTGTATTGAGTCGGCTTGGAATCCTAGGAACCTTGATTCGATTCCCATAGCCGACAAAATTACCCCTGTGGGTAACTAACATCTTTGGGAGTCGTGCTTTGACGGCTGGTAACCGCACTTCAAGCGCTAAATATATCACTGATATCTGCTGGGCCGCATTCAGTAATGGGTAAAAGATGTGATGATATATTTATTTATTTTATTTTAAGAACAAGGTTGGCGCACGTAAACATTGGATAGTCATACGCATCCTGTTAAAATATGAAACACAATCATCGTCTGTGAATAAATATATTCGCTTGTAAAGTTGAGTTCTTATACACGGGGCTTATGGCGATCATCACTCAGAATCGCACATATTTGGTTTGTGTACCTCTAAAATTTTGCAGTTTCATTTGAAAAACTAGTATGATGTTCTAGAACTATCCATGTATATTGTATCAGAAGGAGAAAGTTTTTTATCGTTTAGTAATGGATATATAGCTATGCAAAGCCTTGTTTTTAGCGGAAAATTAAGAATCCCAATTTATAATGGCAACACCACACGGTGGTTATGGTATTTGAAAATTCACTAGACCAACAACCTGTTAACAATTCATGATATTCAAATCATAATAGGTATAAAACACTTGTTTTATTCAATTTTTACATTTTTTTGAGCGTCAGTTTCGCTACTCGACAATTGATGGCGCCACCGTCACACTAGTACTACCTTAAGGTAAATTTTTGTTTTGTTCTCAATTTTTTCTCGAAGTATAAACACCCTGTATAGGCTATGAAATAACTATTTCTCGTCTCAAAGAATGAAGTAAACAAGTAATTTCTCACTTATACATTCATTTTAACAGCCTCATTTAAAATTGAAACTAGTTTAAAATAACTAGTTCCTTCTGAATTTTACCAAAACAGACATGTTTCATTAATGTATAGAGTAATTAGGTAGAGTGCTCTTATCTTGTACTCCATTGTGAAACAAATGAATGTCTATCCCCTCCACCTTGTTTCCCGCATAGGGTACCAGTGTAAAAATTCGAATTACATAAATAGTAAATTAGCAACGGACTTGGGGTGAAATTAGACACCAACGCAGGTGTTGTAGTGGCAGCATTGAGAACGTTACAGCAATTTGTAGAAGGAATAAAGTTGTAGTTTGTTGTTGATAGATGGCTATGGACAGTGCCACCTGGATTCTTTTTTGTGTTTTAGCAGAAATTACTGCTATTAAAACTGAAATTAACGAACTAATAGTATGTAGTAATAACTTACTGTATCTAAGAGGATATTATCATTTTCCTACAATTTCTTTTTCATTATTATTTACCGTTAAAGCGTTAATATACAATATATAGCATGTTCGAATTATCTTGATTATTTGGTGTCGTTCAGATGTCAAATATCAAATTATATATTTCAAATAAATGTGACAGAAAATTCAATTCTTTGTATTCTTTTCTTTAAATTATTTGGAAATGTTTTACAGTGATAAATATACCAGGTATACTACGAAATCTGGGCTTTTGATTACGCCACAGAAACATTATTCAATTGAATAAATGTTGCATCTATATCATCACGCGTTTTATCCATTACTGGGTGTGGCACTCTGTCGAAACAGATCTCGATAAGAAATATATTTATGCGCGTGAACCCGGTTACCAGCCGTCAAATCACAGCCTCAAAGATGTTAGTGGAGGGGAAGCTACAGGGGTAATTTTAATATTTATCGGCTGTGGGATTCGAACCAGGGTTCTCAGGATTTACAGGTCGACTTGATACCACTGAGCCACGAACCTCATAGATGTTATGACGGATGGTATTTCGTCAAATGAAGCGCAAGAGAAACAATTTTTACCACATAAAAATTACCCCTGTGGCTCCCGCTCAACTAACATCTTGAGGGGCTGTGATTTGACGGCTGGTAACTGCACTTCACGCGGATAAATATATCACTTACCGAGATCTGCTTCGGCAGAGTGCCACACTCAGTAATGGATAAAAGGCGTGATGATATATTTATTTATTTTTTTTATAACACGAATTTTCTCCTGATGTAGGTACCTATAAATATTTATTAAATAATTTCTGTTATAATTATCATTAATTATATAATGTATGGCATATTCTTACATAAAAT
This sequence comes from Pterostichus madidus, assembly GCA_911728475.2. Classification (NCBI taxonomy): domain Eukaryota; kingdom Metazoa; phylum Arthropoda; class Insecta; order Coleoptera; family Carabidae; genus Pterostichus; species Pterostichus madidus. Next base: position 1,393,704 of record OU452304.1, read on the forward strand.
TAATAATAAATAAAATAAATAAATAAATATATCATCACGCCTTCTACCCATTGCTGGGTGTGTCACTCTGCTAAAGCAGATCTCGGTAAGTGATATATTTTTGCGCGTGAAGTGCGGTTACCAGTCGTCAAATCACGGCCCCCAAACATGTTAGTGGTGGAGGAGCCACAGGGATAGCTTTATCAAATTATGAAAATTTGTCGCCTGTGGGAATCGAACCAGGGACCTCAGGATCCACAGGCCGACTTCATACCACTGTGCTAGCCATCCCATAAATTAATAATAATAATATCTTTATTATTAATATAATTCAAAATATTAATTAAAATTTTATTTGTACATTTGTTTAATAACATACATTATTAAGTATTCATTAATGAAAAATTTTAATTTTAATTTCACGAATTTTGCATGGTTCGTGATTATATTGTGTTTTGTCAGAATGTATTACTAATTTTATTTTTATTCTTTTACAGGTAAGTGACCGCTACTTATTTTTATAACGAGTCCAGTAATGGGTAAGCCAGTTTAAAATTTTCTGAATACTGACGGCGAAGTTCAGTACATATTTGAATAAAAATATAATTAAAATATGAAATAAATTAGAATTTTATTAATTTGTAAGTTAAGTACAGTGACATGTAGAATATTTTAAAAATTCATGTGTGGTTATTCTCACCATTTTAATACCTCTTCATTAACCTTGTGCTAAATTTATGCAACTTACGGGATAGCTATTAGCATATAACTAATTTTAATATCAGTATTCTTCATCGTATCGTGGTGTGGTTAGCGTTACGGCATTCGAATTCGGAGATCCCGAGATCGAATCCCTCTCAAGCTAAAAATTTATGAACTACCACACTGCGGCTACGCGAGATCACCTTTATTTTATCTCATTAATTTTGTTAGTCCCAAACCATTTTTGTTAAAATGAATTTTAGTTATTTATGCATAACCGTGCCGAAATTAATGTTATTTAGCCATGAAAAGCGGGCGTAAACACTTATTTTCGACCCTAAGGTCAAAATAAAATATTTCCTATGGATACATACACAAAATGACAATTTTTGTTTATTGTGAGTACTTGATTTTAATTTTTTTTTTTGTGATACGGCTTCAACTACTTTGGTTACTAGCCGGGATGTTGGAAGCGTCTGCGCTGTAGTCAGCTACAGACGCTGATTGATGCCAGCCCTGACCGAGAATCGAACCCGGGACCTCTGGGTCAGTAGCCTAGTAGTCTAAACCACTGAGCCACAGAGGTCGGCTACTTGATTTTGTGAAGTGTCATTTTGCATTTAAATTTACCTATTTTTATCTTTTGAAATTAAAATTAATTCATCTTATATAAAATATTTTATGCACAACCGGGCCGAAAAGCAAGTGTTTTAGCCCTAAAAATATGGCTTAAACAATTATTTTTGGCCCTAGGGCCAAAACAAAATAATTCCTATGGATATAAATAAAATGACAATTTTTGTTTATTGTGAATACTTGATTCTGCAAAATATCATTTAGACATATTTTAATCTTTTGAACATATAATTAAAGGTTATTTTGTTGTGCATAAAATATTGTATGTACCACGGGTGAAATTAGCGTTTCTGACCCTGAGCATGTTATTAGCCCTCGGCGCTTTACGCCTCGTGTTAATAATCATGTCACGGGCCAGAAACGTCTGTTTTCACCCTTGGTACATAAATAACTAGTATGTACCACGATTGAAATGGTCGTTTCTGACCCTGGGCATGTTATTAGCAAGAGTTAGCTTCATTTGACAAATCCAAAATTCAGGATTTAATGGGTAATTTTTAATAAATAAATTTCCAACAATTTTCATTAAAGCCTTGTTAACCAATAATCCTGGATCTTTTTTTATTCCTTTCATTAACAGACAATCGTAGCTCAGTGGATAAAAGCGAGGTAAAACTTGCGTTTCTTAATTAGCAAGCAAGAGGTCGTGCGTTCAAATCTCACTGACTTCTACTTATATCAAAAAAATACGATTGTGTCTGAGTGGTTCGGATTCCACTATAAGCTGTAGCCCCCCTGTACTGTAATTGGGATTTATTTCCTGTTGTGCAGAGTAACAAATAAATAAATAAATTAATTAAATCAATACTTACGGCTTAATAATTTTAAAAAGCTGAAACAAAAATTCAGGATTAGCTAGATTCTACCCAAAACTCTTTTGAGTATTGTGCTGTTAGTTCTTACAATAAATGTTTTAAATTTGTGGGTACGAATTGCTAACTGTAATATCTGTGAACGAAGATTTAGTTTTAGTTGTTCCGCGGAAATTAATTACATCTCATCTATTTCCTTTTTTGAATAAATACTTTGAGAATGTTGCCAATAAAACGTTCTTCTTAAAATAGATTTCATTTTATATCTGAAACAGATACATCATAATATTCTTAAAGACGATGGTCGTTCCCTTCAAGTTCAGTGTTTCCTTCTTGTTCCGAGACAGGGTTGCCACCTGCCCTGTCCACCTGCGCCACCACACGGCCAACACGGGCTAATTAAACTTGTTTATTGCGGTATTTGTAATCTGTAATTACTCCTCTGTAAAACGGTTAACCGTCAAAAAACTATTTAGTACTTTTTTATTTGCCATGTTGGTATTGTAGTATTATTTTTGCACACAGTGACATGTGTTGAAAGGTTGTTATGCAAATTATGAGGCTGTTTTACCCATTGTTGGGTGTGGCAAGGTGATTAACAATCATTGTCTTAAAGATAACTGCGGTGATGTTTTTACTACGTTTAAATTTTAATAGTTATCAAATGTATACAGTATTATTAACTTCAGCAAATTAAACATACATTGTAAATATATTAATAGGTATAAAATATATCATCACGCCTTTTACCTATTACTGGGTGTGGCACTCTGCCGAAGTAGATCTCGGTAAGTGATATATTTATGCGCGTGAAAGATGTTAGAGGTGGAAGAGCCACAGGGGTAATTTTTAATTTGGTGAAAATTGTTTGTCAGCTGTGGGAATCGAACCAGGGTTCTCAAGATCCACTGACCGACTCGAAACCACTGAGCCACTACCCCATTAATAATTTTGAATATTATATTTTCCCTCATGAGGGCCAAATAGACAAAAAAATATTGAAAGTTGTGATATAAATTATTATTCTCTGTCTTCAGGGATTTTGATTAAAGAGGAAGGACATCTTCGAATATCTTCCATAAATTGACACCACTTCTTCAATAAATTTCGATTTAGCAGTTTTACCTTTCTTATATGGGATGGCTAGCTCAGTGGTATGAAATCGGACTGTGGATCCTTACAACCCTGGTTCGATTCCCACAGACGACAAACAATTTTCATAATTTCAAAAGCTACCCCTGTGATTCCTCCACCACTAACATCTTTGGGGGCTGTGATTTGACGACTGGTAACCGCACTTTACGCGCAAAATATATCATTTACCGAGATCTGCTTCGGCAGAGTGCTACACCCAGTAATGGGTAGAAGGCGTGATGATATATTTATTTATTTACCTTTCTTATTTTCTAATATTTTGTTTCTATATATATTTCATAAAGTTAGATTACTCAATCGTTACGATAGGGAACATGCCGTTAGCTGGCCAGAAGAATACTGTTGGAAATATAATTTCTACTTGGATTTATTATCTTTAAACTCATAATTTAATTTTTTATTTTATTTATATACAATACATATTTATATTGTATTTGGTTAGTTAATAACCAGAGGGGGTGACCGCCCTTCTTGCCCCCTCTTGCGGATGTCCATGCACAGGGGTAATTTTAATTTGACGAAAATGTTTGTCGGCTGTGGGATCTAACCAGGGTTCTCAGGATCCACAGTACGACTCGATACCACTGAGCCACTACCCCATAAATAAATAAATATCTCTAATATTTATGGAGGAGCTACAGTGGTAATTTTAAGTTCAGAATAATTTTAAAGAACAGTACTTCAAATAAGAGTCTTCGAAAATCTAGTTCTCCAGAACTTTTATTTAAAGCTTTTCCTGTAAAATAATACAGAACGAATTCACAGCGTAAAAATACCTCCTCCTCATCTATAATTTCTCAATTATCAACTTCTTTCGGTGGCTCACCACCACACGTACACGTGTCCTGCTACACTCTATTTACACACGTGTCGTTGTATGTGTGCGTGGTGCCGCACATGCGCCTCTGTTCGCGTATTCGCGTATTGATCGTATGACGTCATCGGCAGTTATGAATGATCAACTGACTTGGCGTTCGCACGATGCACATGAGCATTCGCTGAACACACGTGTTCGCATGCTGAGCGTGTAGGTTCCAAGAATAGTGGAGAGCTCTAGGAAATCAGCTGTTGAGTTGTGATAGAAAATAAGTTTTGTTTTGTATGTTTATTAGTTTAGTTTGTTACTCTGTACAACAGGAACGTAATACAAAGCAAGGACGGATAAGTACCACTGGTACTTTTCGTTACAATATTCGTACGAGGAAGAATTTTAGAGCAAACAGACTAAAAATAGCCTAAAATCGAAAAAAATCCAAGGGGTACCCTTCAAGAAATTTTCATAAAATAAATATCGCTAAAAATTTGCTTATAAGTCAATTGGGAGACGGGGAATTCAATGCCGTTGACCGCATTTTCATATCTTGTTTAGGTTTTAAGATATAGCCTCTGGAAAAATCCAATTTTCCAAAAAAAATTACCTCATCGTATGTTTGACTTTTCCAAGGCTATATCTCAAAAACTAAACAAGATATGAAGATGCGCTCAACGGCATTGAATTTCTCGTCCTTCAATTGACTTGTAAACAAATTTACAGCATTTTTTATTTTTTTTTAAGTTTTCACCAAAATTTTGCCATCGCGCAGTTTTTGAACAATATCTCAAAAACTAAAAGACATATGCACTTGGGGATTTTACCATTGGATTCAGCGGATCAAAATACATATGTATGTAAATTTTCGTTACAATATTCCTAGGAGGAAGACTTTTAGAGCAAACAGTCTTAAAATAGCCTAAAATCGAAAAAAATCCAAGGGGTACCCCTTAAGAAAAATTCAAAAAATTAATATCGTTAAAAATTTAATTATAAGTCAATTCGGACATGAAGAATTCAATGCCGTTGACCGCATATTCATATCTTGTGCAGTTTTTAAGATATAGCCTCCGGAAAAGTACAATTTTCCAAAAAATTTACCGCATCATACTTTCGACAGTCCCGAGGCTATATCTCAAAAACTAATCAAGATATGAAGATGCGCTCAACGGTATTGAATTTCTCGTGCTTCAATTGACTTGTGAATATATTTTCAGCATTTTTTATTTTTCAAAAAGTTTTCACCAAAATTTTCTCGTCAATTAGTTTTTGAACAATATCTCAAAAACTAGAAGACATATGCACTTACCATTGGATTCAATGGGTCAAAATACATATGTATGTAAATTTTCGTTACAATATTCGTACGAGAAAGAATTTTGAGGCAATTAGCCTAAAATTGAAAAAAACCAAGGGCTTTCGAAAATTATCAAAAAATTAAAATCGCTAAAAATTTCTTATAAGTCAATACGAACATGGGGAAATTGAATGCCGTTGACCGCATATTCATATCTTGTTCAGTTTTCAAGATATAGCCTCCGGAAAAGTTCAATTTTCCAAAAAAAAATACCGCATCATATTTTCGGCACTTCCGAGGCTCAAAAACTAAAGATATGTATGTCAACAACTTTGAATTTCTCGCACTTTTATTGACTGTAAACAAATTTTCAGCTTTTTTTATTTTTCAAAAAGTTTTCACTAAAATTTTTTCATCAATTAGTTTTTGAACAATATCTCAAAACTAGAAGACATGCACTTGGGGATTTTACCATTGGATTCAGCAGGTCTAAATACATATGTATGTAAATTTTCGTTAAGTCTAATCTAATTAAATATAACTCGAGAGTTGGATAAAATAGAAAATAATTCTCCAGTATCTTTCTCAAACTTGTTGGCATTTGGCAATAGGCACTCGAGACCTACGGGCTTTCGTGACTATTGCCTGGCAACAAGTTTTCGAAAGATCTGTCAAATTATTTTCAATTTATTCTCACTCTCTTGTTATATTATTACTAGTAATTTTTTTCAAAATAGAAATCCCTAGTTAAATCTTTAAACCATTTCACCTATTAGTTAATTTGATGCTAAACGCCTGCTAGAAGGTTGCAGCATTCTATTAATCATATTAAAAATAGTAAATTCAATTTACTATTAGTAGCAACCGTATGATTAGTACCAATAACACAGAAAACCGCATTGAATTACAAGAAATCAACAGTTCGAGAATTTCCTTTCCCAATTACATAATAAAATATTTCTCACGCTTATAAATAGTCAGTCTAGTTCAAGAGTAGGAGGTCAGTATATTCTTTCACGTGTCGTTGTGTAATTGCCGGCTCCAGTGAAGTTAGTCAGTCACCTTGCGCCGTACAGATATAATTTCACTGTGAGAGTTAGACCGCGCTATTAAATCGTGAGAGAATGCTACGCACTTGACTGGGTTCAAACCTGGTTTGAGCACCCACGCCGATGGACATAAATCTAGGTAATCATAGGTTGAGGAAGATGGTTTTTTTTTTTTGGTTTGTTGCTAGAGAAATTTACTTGTTTAAGGTTAGTTACTAGTTTTATTGTAATCGGTATTTGTGACTGAGAAGCGCTGCAATTACTGATCTTGGTAGATTTGTTCCAAATAAATGAAGTGACACAGAAATATATACCAGATGTCTACTTTTTCATTAATACTATCTTACATACGTAATTTTACAGATTGAAAAGTCCGAAACCAAAACAATTGACGCAACAGATAAAACAACCACAAACAATGCGTATAATAATTGCATGACTATGACTAAACAAAAACTGAAGTTCGTCCTTGCGGTTAGAGTCTAGCTCAGCTATAGTTGAACGGCCAGTGACGTCATCGTTGCTCTTTGCTTCATGCTTACCATGAGTGTATGCATAGAAACACGACGAACAGGAAAATGACGTCTGCGTCTAACACTATGTGTATTTGTGGTAGATACTGTTCGAGTGTGTGGAGACGACGTCATTTGATAGGTATTTCCTTTTATACTTTATACTGCCGGACGTACGTCTGATTTCTCATTCGTCTAAGGTTGCTTGACGTCGTGACGTCATCTCTCTTTCAGTGATTTACCGCCTTATTATATAAATGGATCATTATCTGTTAATGATCGATAAGTTAATGATCATTTTTATTTTCCATTGTTATTTTACAGATGTGCACGATTTCAATAATGTGAGACAAGAATAATATGTCAGTTTACTGACAGTTCCATAGAAAGTGAGGTTAAAATATTAATTTTATGCACAACCGGGCCGAAAAGCATGTGTTCTAGCCCTAAAAAGCGGGCTTAAACACTTCTTTTTGGCCCAGCCTGTTTTACATAAATAACTACATCTATACTGGTCTGAATAATTCTTATGGATGACGAAATATTATTTGATGTTGAGAAATAATTCCTATGGATACATAAATAAAAATTTTTTTTTTGTTGATTGTGAATACTTGATTCTGAAAATGTCATTTTGATATATAACTTATTCACATATTTTAATCTTTTGAACATATAATTAAATGTTATTTTGTTGTGCATCAAGTATTGTATGTACCACAGGTGAAATTAGCGTTTCTGACCCTGAACATGTTATTAGCCCTCGGTGCTTTGCGCCTCGTGCTAATAATCATGCCACGGCCCAGAAACGCCTGTTTTCACCCTTGGTACATAAATAACTATTATAATAATGACAGTTTGGTTCGAGAGCAAAATACATAAAAGTAAAATATAAGTAATAGAATAAATGATTTTGGTCACAAAATGCCGAAATGATGGTAATCTGCAGATTAATCTTAAAAAAATAGGATTGTCATTAACTTATTGATCATTAATAGATAATGATCGAGTTATAGAATAGGAAGGATTATTCTTTACATTTTTTAGAAGAGCTCAAGGGAATTATCATTGTTCTTATCAGACTTTTGAACTACCTTTAATATATAGTCAGTTTAAACGGAAGTATAAACTGCAATTTATTTGTAAACTAATTTTTAAAATAGCTCAAAACAGTACGAATCGAATAGTTAAAACCGCAGTTAAATATCTGCAATAGTTTCAGAGATATAAGCGATGAAAATTTTTCAGCAGGAATATTAAAAATGAACTTTCCGGCCGTTTAGCTCAAAAAAAATTCTCAATTATATTTTGTTAGTACAATTGAAATGTCCTGAATTCAATTATGCGAACAGAATTAAAATATCTTTTGTAGTTTTGAAGATATGGCGTGTTTAAGTTCACAGCAGGAATGAAAAAAAAATTGAGTGTGCATGACTTGAAATTTTTTTTGTTAGGTTTTGATTTACGTGTCATGTGTAAGAAGTATAGGTCAAAAATTGGTCTGTGAATAATTTAATTTTGGACAAAATTTATTTTTTACAATAGTTGTACTTAAGCTACCAATTAATGACAACATTTAAACATAGTAAGTGGCACTTTTATTGTACAGTGGTTTTCATGGTTATATCAGGACTTTAATATTTACTTACTGTCCACCTCGAATAGTAAGTAAATATTACATATCATGGTCTTGTTGTAATGGGGTGGCTAGCTCAGTGGTAGGAAGTCGGCCTGTGGATTCTGAGAACCCTGGTTCGATTCCCACAGGCGACAAACAATTTTCATAAATTCAAAAACTATCCCTGTGGCTCCTCCACCACTAACATCTTTGGTGACCGTGATTTGACGACTGGTAACCGCACTTCACGCGCAAAATATATCACTTACCGAGATCTGCTTCGGCAGAGTGCCACACCCAGTAATGGATAGAAGGCGTGATGATATATTTATTTATTTATGGTCTTGTTTATTTTGACAACAATAAGACAGCTGTCAATTTTGAAACAAATTTTTCTTTTCCTTCTGTTTGTGCTACTATTGTAAAAAATAGTTTTCTAACGTCGAACTTTAAGTGATTGTTTAGGTCGCTAATGTTTAGGAAATCTCGACCCATCGGGTCTCGATTTCCCAAACTACATTCTTGACCTAAAAACTGTCACTTACAGTTCATGGTTCGTAATATACTATAAACATTGCGGTAGACAAATAGTAACTGAAAATTTGTAATGTTTTACTGATTATGTTTGTTACAAAGCTTATGCCGCTCGCGGCCGCTTCGTACATTGAATATTAAATTGTAATTAGTGCAAAACTGACGAGCTCATATTATAAACATAATGCATCCATGTATTATTTATTTATTTTGAATAATTAACCATTATTTTTGGATTATTATTTGAATTTATGCATAGTGTTTTTCATAAAATTTTGCATTAAATATTTATTACTGACATTTTGGTAAATTGCTAATTTATTTTGCATTAAAAATGAGTACAGTATGGTAACAAAGTCGATATATTATTTTAGTGACGAAAGGTTACTATTTACATGTGATATCTATATGTTAATATCTTTTTTACTAACAACTGCATAAAATTTTCTTGCTTATACGATTTTATATCGCAAGATTAGTATTCAAAGCATGAAAATGAAAGGCGAGATACTAAAAAATAAATTAAAAACTCGATTAATAACTGTTATACGGTTTAATATTTTAAATAAATCAATAAATATATTCTATTTAATTTATACTAAATCGATTTAAGCTAATCTAAGCATTCACCGTGCAATCAGATACGAATGAGTATGCAAAATATCGTAAACTATAAAATAATTATTGCATAAATGAATTTGACGTTCTAAATAAAATAAGACAATTTTGCTTGTTCGATTTTTAGTTTAATATTGTCACATTACATAATTTTTGACAATTTACATTAATTTAATAAAAATCGTATAGGAATCAGCGTGCTTTGACAGAAGCAAGTGACTAATAAAATTTATTTATTTTTTCACGAAATAATTGTATTGACGTATAACAATGAATCAATCAAACAAAAATATTATTCATCTGTTTCTGTCATAGCACGCTGATTCTCTGCGATTTTAATAAAATTAATGTCAACTTAATATGAATTTTTGTCAAAAATTTTGTAATGTGAGGGTATTGAACTCTGTAGTCGTTAAATTCACAAAAAAATACAATATCGAATAAGCAAACAAAAAATATAGGTTCCCATTTAAAATAAGAAAGTTGCACTCCGTATTTTGAGAACCACTGGTCGAAACAAAATTTATTAATAGTTTTGTAATACACTTAGAAAATGGTATTTCTTTGCTAATTTAATCAACCTTGTAGCTCTTACAGTTCTCGAGATAACATTGGTGGCACAACTAAATTGAACACCCTGTATATGTAAATTTTTGTTACAATATTCGTACGAGAAAGAATTTTAGAGCAAATAAAATGACCTAAAATTAAAAAAAACTAGATAAATTTTCAACAAATTGAATCGCTTAAAATTAATATAACGTACATCATGACGTCTTCTACCCATTACTGGGCGTGGCACTTTGCCGTAGCAGATCTCAGTAAGTGATATATTCGTACGAGAAAGAATTTTAGAGCAAACAGTTTGAAAATGGCCTAAAATTAAAAAAAATTAAACTAGATAAATTTTCAACAAATTGAATCGCCTAAAATTAACATAAAGTACATCATTACGTGTTCTATCCATTACTGGGTGTGGCACTCCGCCATAGCAGATCTCAGTAAATGATATATTCGTACGAGAAAGGTTTTTAGAGCAAACGGTTAGAAAATGGCCTAAAATAAAAAAAAAACGAGATAAATTTTCAACAAATTGAATCGCCTAAAATTAACATAAAGTACATCATGATGTCTTCTACCCATTACTGGGTGTGACATTCTGCTGTAGCAGATCTCGGTGATATATTTATGCGCGTGAAGTGCGATTACCAGCCGTCAAGTTACGGCCCTCAAGGATGTTAATAAAGAAGGAGTCATAGGGATAGCTTTAATGTGGTGAAAATTGTTTCCACTATACGCTACTGTAATTGGGATTAAGTTCCTGTTGTGCAGAATAACAAATAAATGGATACATTGTCTTGTGAAAAATGTATAGTCCGTCAATGGTGCATCCTCCGCAACTAAAATACAACAGGCAGTGATTCACACCACAGTACCTTCTACAGCGTGACCTGTCACAGTGTTGGTGCGTTTATCCTCCTTCACCCCTCACCCCCGCGCACCGGTTCGCTCGCGTACTTCAAGGGGAACCACTGTTAGGTACTGTCTCTCTACACTTCATAACCTAACTTTAATTATAACATATTCCCTTTAATCGTTTAATAGCTGTATGGTTTTTGTCATTTTCTTACCGTTTACATGTTTACAATAACCGGTTCGCAGTGAATGGAGGAATTACTTATTAGTTTATCGCGGATGTGAGGTTGTTTTGTTTTGCAGGAATTGTTTTATTTTGTTTATTCGGCAATCAGATGGCGAATGTTTGCGTTTTTTGGTTGTTTTATTCGGACTGGCTTCATTTAGAAATGGAATTCAACCGTGAATTTTTAATGATGTGAGGATAATGGTAATTTTATTTAGATAATTAATGTTAAAGCGTGATTGTCATGCTGTATTTATTTATGTAGATGCATTATTTATTTTGGCTTACTGCGATAACGAACAAATTATTATTTGTCGATTTTTTGTATAACTCTTTTGTCATTTGTTTTAAATGTGTATTAGCAGCTTTTATTATATCATTTATTTTTATATTATGTATTTAAATTTTTAAATATGTATATTATTGATCCAATACTAAAAATGTGTGCGCAGTACATATCGAATAAAAATAGGACAAACGTTGCATGCGAATAAAATATTCCAACCAAAAATGGACTCATGTTATTCCAAGATGCATGCATACTAACGACATCTACTGGGTGTAATATCAAAAACGCCCATGGGTAAATCAGTATATCTGCCGCTATTGCTTGTGCTTGCCAGTGGCGTATCTTGAACTTTTGCCGCCCAGGGCGGTCTTCAATTTGCCGCCCTTTCTAAGTCAAACAAATGGTGATTTTTAAAATTAAAAAAATAAATATGAAATAAATATATCATCACGACTTTTACCTATTACTCGGTGCGGCACTCTGCCGAAGCAGGTAAGTGATATATTTATGTACGTGAAGTGCAGTTACCAGTCGTCAAATCACGGCCCACAAAGATGTTAGTAGTGGGGGAGCCACAGGAGTAATATTAATTTGGAGAAAATGGTAAGAATCGAACCGGGGTTCCCAGGATCCATAGGCCAACTCGAAACCACTGAGCCATTACCCCATTAAATTAATAAACATAAATAAATAATTGTAATTGAGACAAACTATAGGTGGGGAACTTTTTTACCATTGGATGACATATTTAAATTAGGCAGTAATAAAGGAACTTTTCGAGATAATATTTTCAACCCTACATTGACTTAACGATGACGAAAAATATTCGAAATCATATAGTAATTCATAATTCGTATAAATCGAATAGTAAACTTATGAAATTAACAATTTAAAAAATGCCGCCCGGTGCGAACCGCACCTACCGCCTCCCCTTAAGTACGCCACTGGTGCTTGCCAATTTATCTGGTGGTTTAAATAACAGTTCTAAAGACTAATAAGTCAATTCAGACACGAAGAATTCAATACCGTTGACCACATTTTCATATCTTGTATAGGGTTTAAGATATAGCTGCTAGAAAAATACATTTTGCCAAAAAAATTACCTGATCATATTTTCGACATTCCCGATGCTATATCTCAAAAACTAAACAGGATATAAAGTGCACTTTACGGCATTGAATTTCTCGTGCTTCAATTGACATGTAAACACATTTTCAGCATTTTTATTTTTCAAAAAGTTTTCATCAAAATTTTCTCATCAAGCAGTTTTTGAACAATATCTCAAAAACTTGAAGACATATGCACTTGTGGATTTTACCATTGGATTCAGTGGGTCAAAATATATATGTATGTAAATTTTAATTAAAATATTCGTACGAGGAAGAATTTTGGAGAAAACAGTCTGAAAATCGAAAAAAATCCAAGGGGTACCCCTTAAGAAATTTTCAAAAAATAAATATCGCTCAAAATTTGTTTATAAGTCAATTCGGACACGAGGAATTCAATGCCGTCGACCACATTTTCATATCTTTTAAAGGTTTTAAGATATAGCCCCCGAAAAAGTTCAATTTTCCAAAAAAAAAAATACCTCGTCATATTTTCGACATTCCGGAGACTATGGGCCAAATTCACAGTCGTCACTCACTCTCATCTCATCCTCACCTCACTCTCAAAGTCGAAGTAACTAAGGCAACTAACTCAAGAATTTGCACAATTTGAGTTAGTTGCCTTAGTTACTTCGATTTTAAGTGTGAGATAAGAATGAGATGAGGGTGAGTCACGACTATGAATTTGATCCTAAGACTACTAACTTAAATTGTATAAATTCTTGAGTTAGTTGCCTTAGTTACTTCGACTTTGAGAGTGGGTGAGGATGAGATGAGAGTGAGTGACGACTGTGAATTTGACCCTATATCTCAAAAAGTAAACAAGATATTAAGATGCGCTCTACGACATTGAATTTCTCCTGCTTTAATTGACTTGTAAACAAATTTTCACCATTTTTAATTTTTTTTTAAATTTTCTCCAAAATTGGGATTAAATTCCTGTTATACAGAGTAACAAATAAAATGTCAAACATGCAGTCATATTTTGTTCACATTCTAAGGCTACTCGATATAAAATTTTTGTTAATTTAAAAACCTCATTTTCGCGGTTATTAAATGTATAAATAAAAATGAACCAATTAACGAAATAAACAATAGTCCGTGTAAAAAATAATCTCATTAAATAAAATATTGGAAAAGATATTTTAAAATCCTGTTTTAAAGCGGCTACACAAACATTAATTAAAAATTCGCTTGAATTTCCAATATATTGTTTGAAACAAAGACCCAATTATCCCATGATGGTTTAATTTTTAAATCGGTTGCTTATAAAATAAACAATGCTCTAATAGATATTTGGAAATAATAAATTATTATTATCGTTTCGATCGGATAAATATTCTAGATATATAAATATTTCAGGGCCTACTAGAATACTCGTAAGAGTAATTTCCAGATCTGAATTATTTCTCAACGACCCCTACGTTTCCACAGCGTTGCTATGGCAATAAAATAAACAAAACTAAATTAGATTTTGTCAGCAAATATTTTCGTTAGACATAACATTTCAGTTGTTTTATTTTTATTAACTCAATTATTTGCGACATTTTGTAACTTGAACTTTTCAACACGTAAACGGGGACTTTAATTTAAAGTTAATCCGGACCTGTATCCAGATGGGTTTAAGACTCTAAAATTACTTTTTTTGGGATCGTCTAATGATTTATTTGGTACACACCTCATAATCAAAAATGGGATCGGTTTAATGAATTTTTTTAAATGAAAATTGTAGTTTTAAAAAAGGGTAAAATGTAATATTAGGGTAGGCGCCACTAAAAAATATTAGGTGGAGCTAATTTCTTGACTTAAATTATAATTTAGTTATTGCCAAATTTTTCATGGGACACAATGTATAGTTATAAAAGTATATTATATACTAAGGGACTAAAATCCGGAGGGTGAAGTTTATTTCGCAAGCCTTTATTTTTAATAAAGAAGTATTTGGCAGTTTAATGTAATTATTTTATTATATGGGATGGCTAGCACAGTGGTATGAAGTCGGCCAGTGGATCCTGAGGTCCCTGGTTCGATTCCCACAGGCGACAAATTTTCATAATTTGAAAAAGCTATCCCTGTGGCTCCTCCACCACTAACATGTTTGGGGGCCGTGATTTGACGACTGGTAACCGCACTTCACGCACAAAATATATCACTTACCGAGATCTGCTTTAGCAGAGTGCCACACCCAGCAATGGGTAGAAGGCGTGATGATATATTTATTTTATTTATAAAAAATATATTTGTAACAATTTTACATGAACTAAGCAATGATAGTTTAAAGTGATATATTTATATAAATAAATATAAATATATCATCACGCCTTCTACCCATTACTGGGTGTGGGACTCTACCGAAGCAGATCTCGGTAAGTGATATATTTTGCGCGTAAAGTGCGGTTACCAGTCCTCAAATCACGGCCCCCAAAGATGTTAGTGGTGGAGGAACCATAGAGGTAGCTCTTGAAATTATGAAAATTGTTTGTCGCCTGTGGAAATCGAACCAGGATTCTCAGGATCCACAGACTGACTTCATACCACTGAGCTAGCCACCCCATATTTATGGTTGACGTTTTTACAGACAACTCAACAACTTCATAAAAAATATCCCCAGAAACAGTTGTACAAAATTTAATTTTGTAGCATTGTTTTTGACAAGAATATTTGCACAAAATTCATTTTGTAAATGCAATATGAGGAAATTGTCTTGTATGAATCACGTGGTAAAATATGTCTTTTATCACACGGCGTGTTGTTCGTCTCAGCTGCGCCTAGTGATAAAAAGCACCACATTTAATCACTTGATACATAAATAATTATTTTCGTTGACAAACATTACAAATCAGACTGATAAAAATGTAGTTCTTTAAATCTGAAGATCCTGAGTTTGAATTCCACTCAAAGTAAAAATATCTCTTTTCTACTAGTTTCTAACAGGTCTCATTTAATATTTCATGTCGTTGCCGCTCAATATATTTGTGGATTGTGGCTCACCCATGTAAATAATAATTAGTACAAATCTAATTCAAGTAGTTAGTGATGTGCTATGTATGTAGCGAAGCCTCTAGTGTCTATAGGCCTTGCCAAAATCAATATAGCCAACCTATGTGTGTACATACACATCGTGGAATTCATACCAAAGCTCTTCACTAACACTACATGTCTATCATGCTCATGCAACATATACAGGATGTTTAATATTCACTAGACACTAGATTGATAATGCTGGTTTCATGTGTAAATTAAAATTTTATTCTAGTGCTTTTAAAATTGTACATTAGCACTAAAGAATAGCTGTTATTAATAAGTTATCTTTAATTTATAAATAAAATAAATAACATAAATATATCATCACGCCTTCTACCCATTACTGGGTGTGGCACTCTGCCGAAGCAGATCCCGGTAAGTGATATATTTATGCGCGTGAAGTGCGGTTACCAGTCGTCAAATCACGGCCCCCAAAGATGTTAGTGCTGGAGGAGCTACAGGGGTAGCTTTTGAAATTATGAAAATTGTTTGTCGCCTGTGGGAATCGAATCTAGGGTACCAGGGTTCTCAGGATCCACAAGCCGACTTCATACCACTGAGCTAGCCACCCACTCTTTAATTTTATGTTCGTTATACTAAATACATTTAAAGAAAACTATTATAAAAAAGTATATGTAAATATTCACCACCCCTTTTACCCATTAGTGGGTGTGGCACTCTGCCGTAGCAGATCTCGGTAAATTATTTCTTAGCAACAAGGAATCCTTATTTTTAGATTGTCATTTGTCTAAGTTTAATTTAAAGACCGAACTGTTCCTCTGAAACAATCTGTAAATATAATGTTAAAATAAAAGCAACGTCTCCTTTAAATATTTCTTATTCCGTGCCTGTAAGGGTCCCAAACCTTACCGCAACTGGTCCCGCTACCGCCGCCACCTTCGATTTGCTGCTCTAGCGGCGGCGGCGGCAGCAGCAGCGGCTGAGCCTGGGCGTGGCGCCGATCAGCTCTACACTTCCCCTTTAATTTGCGTCCGCTGGCGGCGGCGGCGACGACGGCGGTCGGGGGCGGCAGGATAGGGGAAATAGGGGGAAGGAAGACATGTCTGGTCGTCTGGGTCGAGGTCATAAGGTGCAATGGCTGATTTTTGAGCAGGAGGAAACATAAAGGAGAAGGATTATTATTAACAAAGAAATAGAAGAAAATCGGATTGTATTAGATTTTTTTATTTTTTGGAAATTTAAAAGTAGGTAGAAAAATTAATTGCTTGTAATTTTTGTTTGAAACATTTATCTCTAAGGGCCGGTTTTTCTATCTGCAGATAACGTTCCAGATATAACTATCGGCAGGGTAATTGAAAAAATATCGCATCAGAAAATGATACAAAAAAAATATATATCATCACGCCTTCTACCCATTACTGGGTGTGGCACTCTGCTGAAGCAGATCTCGGTAAGTGATATATTTTGCGCGTGAAGTGCGGTTACCAGTCGTCAAATCACGGCCCCCAAACATGTTAGTGGTGGAGGAGCCACAGGGATAGCTTTTTCAAATTATGAAAATTTGTCGCCTGTGGGAATCGAACCAGGGACCTCAGGATCCACAGGCCGACTTCATACCACTGAGCTAGCCTTCCCACAATGATATTCAGTCTAATTATTACCATTTGTGCTACGATTGCGATGCGATATTTTTTTATTTTTACTGCCGATAATTATCGGGAACGTTTTCTGCAAATGGAAAACCAGGGCATTAGAAACAAAATTTGTATATATTTTGTTGTTTCCTACGCGACCTAGGTTACTCATCTTTATGATTGGCTAAATTATCATTTATTTATTTATTTGTTACTCTGCACAACAGGAACTCCCAATTACAATAGCTTATAGTGCAATTTTTTTAAATTTTGTTTTCACTATAAAATTAAAATTTTGTAAAATAAATATATAATCACGCCTTCTAGTGGTGGAGGAGCCACAGGGGTAGCTTTTGAAATTAATTATTTGAATTGAAAATTTTTCAATCAATATTTTTCTCATTTTTATAAAAATGTGTGTCTGGAATTACAAATTTTATTTTAGAGATGTATGTGGTGGGGGAGCCACAGAGGTAGTTTTAATGTGGTGAAAATTGTTTATCGGCTGTGGGAATCAAACCCAGGGTCTCAAATTCACAAACCGCTCGATACTACTGAGCCACCTACCCCATAAAATAAACAAACTTACAAATTAATACTGTAATAAAAGCTGAAAAAGTGTATTTCTAAAATGGTGGACTCCCTGCAGATCACCCATCATGTAATCAGAGTTCCCCATTTGTTTAGTTCAATCGTTGTAAGTATTACTAACCGCAAAACATCGCAGTATTGCAAAAGCATCTATTTTCGTTTATTCAGTTTGTGGGATGCAGGTTTTATTTTCTGATTTGCCATTGGTTCCGACCACCGGACATGTTCAAATGTTGACTCATCGATAGTCAGAAATACTCATTCAACACCATTGCTTTGTCTTTTATCCGAAATATATTTATTTGCATTCATAGAACCAGTAATTTTATTTGTAGAGTTTAATTTTAAATTGTGATGCAAATTAATTAATTACAAAATTTTAAACATGTCAGCGACTGTTTTTATTCTCAGAATCTTGTAAAAAATTGTCGTTGTCCTTTTGGAAGTGCAGGAAACAAAAAATAGCCGCCATGTTATTATTTCAGGCAGTTTTTTCAGACTTTGGCACTGCGGACACCTTTTCTGAGAATTAATAAAATGGTTTTCTACTCTTAACCACAGAAATTCTTACATTGATCGCAGGTATTGTCTTTTTAGATGATCTTTGGTCTAACTTCATTCTTGTTTAACATCTATGGGTACTGTGAACAAATATGTTTTGTACTGACATCTACAATTTATTTTTAATAAGTATTTTTTTAAAGTAACAATTCATGAATTAAAATATATTATAGACAGACAAAGTGGGATACCGTCAAGGTTTGAAAGGTATTTTTTTGGATTGTGGATTCCATTATTAAATAAATAAATAAATATATCATCACGCCTTCTACCCCCAAACATGTTAGTGGTGGACGAGCCACAGGGATAGCTTTTTCAAATTATGAAAATTTGTCGCCTGTGGGAATCGAGCCAGGGACCTCAGGATCCACAGGCCGACTTCATACCACTGAGCTAGCCATCCCATATTAAATCATGCAAATTTTGCCAAAACCAAATATAAAAGCTTGTCTGTGTCAAGCGTGCGTTCTACGAGAATAGAGTTTGTTTGTTAGCAGTGTGAGCGAAGCGAGCCTCGCCAAAAAGTCTTCTAATTCCCTGAATTTTATAATCTGCCGGTAATAGATATAAGTTGAAGTCTGTGAGATTTAAATAAACAACCTTTTGTTTGTTGATTATTAATCCCAGGCGAGCGAAGCGAGCCATACTAAAAACATGCTCAATCATTAAATGTATTAAATTCAGAATAATTTTAATTAAAAACGAGTATAATAGCTTGCCTGTGTAGAGCATGCGTTCTATGCGCTTAGGGTTAATTTGTTTGAAACTCGAGCGAAGCGAGTCTCACCAAGAATGTGGTCTAATATAAAAATAATTGGTCTATACTACAATTTTTGTTTTTAGAATTTTGTACATTGTTTGAATTTTATATTCTGCTGGTAACAGATATAAATTGAAGTCAACGAGATTTGAACTCACAACCTCCTGCTTATTGATTATTAAACCAAAGCGAGCGAAGCGAGCCTTACCAAAAACACTCAATATTTAAATGTATGAAATTCAGAATAATTTTTGTCAAAATTGAAAATAACGGCTTGCGTGAAACGTATATTCTATGGGCTTAGGATTTGTTTGTTATTAGTGCGAGCGTTATCTATGGAACCCAAGTTTTATCTTGATTTTATCCACTGGGCTACGATTGCCTCCGGCAACTAAAATCCATTTTATAATTTCACTTATTGAGGTAGATGGCTCAGTGATATCGAGTAGACCTGTGAATTTGAGAACCCTGATTCGATTCCCACAGCTGACAAACAATTTTCACCACATTAAAACTACCTCTGTGGTTCCCCTTCACTACTATCTTTGGAAGTCGTGATTTGACAACTGGTAACCGCACTTCACGCCTGTATTGGTTAGAAGGCGTGGTGATACATTTATTTTCACTTATTCGCAATATTCTTATACATTTGAGAACCAACATAATTCCAGATGAACATTATAATGAATAATATTAATCCTTCTACACTACCACATCTTTCATTGTAGCTCGCCAGGCGAGTCGCCTGACTGAACTACTTGAACGTGACAATTACCGAGATTTATATAAACAAATATAACCTTGAGAGGCTGTCGTTCACACCGACACGGCTCACGCACACATGCGCACATCGTGTTGTAACTACCAACAGTGGAGGGGAGCAACGCGGTGCAACACGACTGTGTTTTGTCTGGGGTGGGGATGTGGCTACAGGTTGCAGGGGAGGGGGGAATTACTCTGGTGCGTGTTATCTAATCCTACTTACGCACGGAGAAATTTAGCTTTTATTAGTAACTAAAGTATATTTGTTATCCGGCACCTCCACCAATAGATGCGCTTGATTTATTTATTTATTTGTTACTCTGCACAACAGGAACTTAATCACAATTATAGTAGCTTATATTTGTTAGATATTAATTTAAGTCAGCGAGATTTGAACACATGACATTTTGCTTGTTAATTAGTAAACGCATATTTTACATCGATGTTTTCCACTGCGCTACAATTATATTTGCAGAGTTTTGTTTTAATTCGTAAGTAATTATTAATTATTATTATTTGCCAAATTAATTAAATTTAGACTTAAAATTTCGCTACACTGTCAAAAACGTTTTGAAAGACGTTTTTGTATCTTTTTTATAGTCATTTTAAAAAGTTTTACTAAATGTCCATAGCATTTAGATGGGCGGTAAGAGAATAGATGTCTTAATTAAGACGCATAAACTTGCAGAGTTTTTGCAGGATACTTCGCCGAGTTTATTATTTAATTCGTGGTCGACATTTCGCGAATTATGCGTGAGCGTGGTTGGAGATGACAGATGGCGTTAATTCAGTGGCAAAAAATTCGAGAATTCGAAGATTCAAAAAACTGGAAAATTCGTAAATTCGAAGCTTCGAAGTTTTTCTGACGAAGTTCAAAACATTCGAATGTTCGAACGTTCAGAAATTCATACTTCAGTGGAAATCAACGACCCTAAAGCCTCATTCACAATACGAAATTAGAGATTATGGTTAGTAGTTATAGTTAGTATTTATAGTTAGTATTTGTGTTGTATATATGATCGTTCACAATACCAAAATTAAGGGTGTAGATAGTGACATTGTTGGTAACGTAGAATACTGATTTTAATTAAATAAATACTAGTTTTGCAAGAGACGCTAGATGTCAGTTGAATCTTTACATATTTAAAAAAAATTGTATTGTATTGTTGCTTATCACAGACTTATATATAAAGATTGGTTATTTCGATATTTATTATAATTTATAAAAATGGGTGAAGAATTATTTCTTAACATGATTGAAAATATTAAATGTTCAAAAATATTAAACAGCGGGATGAACAATGGCAAATAATTGGAAAAACATTTAGTACAACAGGTAATGTAATAATTGTAATTATCGCACATAAGTAAAATTTCTAATAACAAAAGCATTTATTTCAAACGTCAAAATTCATTCGCGTTGCTGATTGGTAGTTTAGACAAGATGGCGCTAACTACTAACTATAAGTTTGAAGCATGCAAACTCTTGCGTTAAATGAAATTAACGCTAGGCAGTGTGAAGCAAATTTTGCTGTTGTGAACGCTTCTTGCGTCAAACTCTAGCGTTAACTATAAATGCTAACTATAACTACTGATTTCGTATTGAATGAGGCTTAATGGGTAAAAAGGCGTGATGATATATTTATTTATTTTATATGTAGTGTTTGTTAATACGCATCCTGGTTGCCATATAAAGTACCGGAGAAAGTGAGTAGGAGTATAGAAACCACTGCATGTACAGCGATTTCAAGACAGCGTCACAAAAATTCTCTATTTTCTTCGGGGCCCTGACTCGACAGCTGTTAAAAATGTGTAATAAATCCAGTGTCCTTTTTATAAAACCTGTGAATCCTTCATTCTTCCTCTGTCAAAGATCTCTTCAGTTCTTTGGTTAACCCACCCAGCTAATTTCACCCTGTTTGAATAAAAACTGCGCATCGTAGCCCCCAATGCACCCTTCGCAAACAACTGCACTCTGCACCCTTGGTCGTTGGTGAAGAATAGACCTATTTCCGAGGGTTAAGAACCACGAGCTGGGTTACTTCTGTCCAGGGAATTCCTGGAGGGATGAAACGGGGGGTTGGATTCATCTCTCGGTGCATATGTAATGTGGAACATGCAACCCTTACGTATAATTTAATTATTGCTAGATTTTAATAACACAATATATCATCACGTTGTTATTTATTTATTTAGTTGTTACTCTGCACAACAGGAATTTAATTCCAGTTACAGTAGCTTATAGTGGACTCTGGACCATTCAGATACAATCCTATTTCTTGGATATAAGTTGAAGTCAACAAGATTTGAACGCGCGACCGCTTGCTTGGTACATATGAATTATTGGTTCTTCATCATGCATTCCTTGTCTTAAAATCAAGATATCAAAATATAAAGATATCATCGCACCTTTTACCCATTACTGGGTATGGCACTCTACCATAGCAGATCTCAGTAAGTGATATATTTATGCACGTGAAATGCGGTTACCAGTCGTCAAATCATGTTTCCCAAAGATGTTAGTGGAGGGAGAACCACAGAGGTAATTTTAAGGGGAATCGAACACTGGTTCTTAAGGTAGTACTAGTGTGACGGTGCACGGTGGCGCCATCGGTTGTCGAGTGGCGAAACTTACACTCAAAAAAATATAAAAATTGAATAAAATAAGTGCTTCATGGTTTGAATATCATGAATTGTTAACGGGTTGTTGGTCTTGTGAATTTTCGAATACTATACCACCGTGTGGTGTTGCCATTATAAATTGGGATTCTTAATTTTTCGTTAAAAACAAGGCTTTGCATGGCTATATATCCATTACTAAACGATAAAAAACTGTCTCCTTCTGATACAATATACATGGATAGTTCTAGAACATCATACTAGTTTTTCAAATGAAACTGCAAAATTTTAGAGGTACACAAACCAAATATGTGCGATTCTGAGTGATGATCGCCATAAGCCCCGTGTATAAGAACTCAACTTTACAAGCGACTATATTTGTTCACAGACGATGAATGTGTTTCATATTTTAACAGGATGTGTATGACTATCCAATGTTTACGTGCGCCAAATTTCATTCAGATCTGCAAAATTTTCACGCTAGTACTACCTTAAATCCACAAGTTCGACTTGTTACCATTGAGTCACTTCGCCCATGATAATGTTTCGAAAAGAACTGACAACTAAAATGTATTTTTATATTTAAATTTTTAATAAAATTATTCAATACCGATAAAGCTGTATTTAGGTATTTCATAATTTTGAATGGGGTAATGGCTCAGTGGTATCAAATCGGCATGTGGATCCTGAGAACCCTGGTTCGATCCCCACAGCCGACAAACATTTTCACTAAATTAAAAATTACCCCTGTGGCTCCCCCACCACTAACATCTTTGGGGGCCGTGATTTGACGACTGGTAACCGCACTTCACGCGCATAAATATATCACCGAGATCTGCTTCGGCAGAGTGCCACACCTAATAATGGGTAAAAGGCGTGGAGATTATTTATTTTATTTATAATTTTGAAATAAACGAATCCAATATTTTTGCATTCATAAAAATATTTAAAATTTTAGATGGAACAAATACTTTTATCAAGTTTTCATTCTTTGTTTATAAATTCTGTGAAATACAATTTGGTAGACGCAAACTATATAATACTGAACTACTACAGCCTTAGTTTCATTACCTATTTCTGGGTGTAACATGTGACATCTTTGGTGTCAAATCAGGGCTTCCAAAAATATGATGAGAACTGTTAACAGGCAAGCAAGTCAGACAAGAAAGTCCTGTTAGAGATATATGCGTAGGCTGCATGCAGCTGTTTTTAGTATCTGTGTTTACTTCGCCGTCCGAGCTAGCTGAGCCAACTCTGATCTCTGATGTGTGAATGTGCGCCGTGCAGGTATGCAACCTGTTTGGACGGCCATGTGGGGCGTGGTGCAGCACACAGGGACGGATTCGCCCAAAATGATAATTATAAATACACCTTTTTCCAATACTGAATGCAACACCCTGTCGTAGCAGATATTTATGCGCGTGAAGTCGGTTACCAGTTGTCAAATCACGGCCCTCAAAGATATTATTGGAGCCACAAGGATCTCAAATCTCCAGTCCAACGTGAGTTGTCTACCCTTAAATAAAATAAATTGTAATATATATTTGACTCAGCTTAATAACAAAGAATAAAAATAACAATTTGCATGGTTACGGGTCTATATTGCGAATATATTTACTTTTAACTCGATGTAATATTAATACAGATTGATCAGAAATAAATAGTTTAGTTGGTAATACAATTCTGGGGACTTTTTTATGCTACAGTTGGCACAACATCAGGTAAAGGCGGAAATACTATTTGAAATGTTATTTTTATAATGAATACAAATATAAAAAATAAAAATAAATATATCATCACGTCTTTTACCCATTACTCTGTCAAATCACGGCCCCCAAAGATGTTAGTAGAGGGGGAGCCACAGGGGTAATTTTAAATTGGTGAAAATGTTTTGTCGGCTGTGGGAATCGAACCAGGGTTCTTAAGATCCACAGTCCGACACGATACCACTGTG
Source organism: Pterostichus madidus (assembly GCA_911728475.2). Classification (NCBI taxonomy): domain Eukaryota; kingdom Metazoa; phylum Arthropoda; class Insecta; order Coleoptera; family Carabidae; genus Pterostichus; species Pterostichus madidus. The sequence continues at coordinate 1,418,330 of OU452304.1, forward strand.
CCATTACCCCATACAAAGATATTCCATTTGCCATTTGAATCAGATCTAACTTACATCTACTGATCCAGAACATTTATTTATTTCGCTGGATTACTTCGCTGACTTTATTTCCAGTACTAGAATTACAGATTCTAATTTACTTTGAAGTAATTCACCCCAAGAAGTGCATCAATTTGCTTAATTCAATTCATTTAGTCATGTTGTCTAATTTATCGGAAATGATTTAAGTAAACCAAGTGGCAAATATAGCTATTGCCGCTTGGCAAGCGGCAAATGTCATATATCTGCATTCAAGTAACAGTTGGAAAAATCTAGTTTCTGCAGAAATATCGTTAATAAACCCTAGCTATCGGTGACGTATGGTAATATCGCACGAGGAGGTTTCTTCCTCCCCCTAAATCCGGGGCTGTTGGGTGCACCGGGGCTATTCACATTCCTCCCGCAGGTCGCGGGCCGCCAAACACTATTCCTCTCTTTCTCCGCGCTTCGCCGCCGCTACGTTCACTTGTTTTGGTCATCTCTCCCGTTGACTGGCTGACCTTGGTGTCCAGCCGCCCTCTACGTCTCTGACCCCTCGAGACGAGCCGCCACTGCTGCCGTTATTTCACTCTGATCTGCTTGGGCTTGGCCCCATTATCGGAGAGGATCGCCGGGTACCATCTTGCGCAGTGCGAATTTGAAGATGATGAGAACTGTTATATTTTGCTGAGATCAGTTGTTTGGTTGCTGAATTTAATTCAGACTGAATAAGACCTTCTGCCACTTCGTTTTTACGGATTACCAACAAATGAATACAATATTCAGTGCTGAATTAGTATTACCTAACATTGTATCTTTCCGATATGATTCACTAAATTTGAGGATGATGAAAACTGTTACATTTTACTGAAATTTGTAATTCAGACTGAATAAAACCTCATACCACTTGTTTTTTTTACGGATTATCAACAAATGAATACAATATTCAGTGCTGAATTGGTGTTGCCTAACATTGTATCTTTCCGATATGATTCTCTAAATTTGAGGAAGATCAAAAATGTTATATTTTACTAAGACCAGTCACTTACTTACTGAATTGAATTCAGACTTCGTTTTTGCAGATTATGAAGGTAGGAATAGTGTTGCCTATCATTGTATATTTCCGATATGATTCGTAGATATATAAAAAACAATACGACTGTATCTGAGTGGTTCAGATTCCACTATAAATTGCAAGGCTTTTTATACTGTAATTGGAATTAATTTCATCGTGTCCAAAGAAGCAAATAAAGAAATAAAAACACATCTTCAAATTGATTTCTGTCTGCTGAATACGATATTCAGTACTGCGAGAGACACGTAATAGTTATAGCACCAATGTTTTGTGCTTCGCTTTAAAATGATCATTATAGGTACAATACTTATTTGTTTGATTAGGACTGAAAATACAAGTTTTCGGGTCGAGTAATAATAGTATTTTTCCTGGCCAATTTTAGTATGGAAAGTAGATTTTTACCAAAACAGTCAAATAAAGTACGTATCCAAAGTTACAACAAAAATAACAGTCTGGTAAAGATTTTTTCCTACAACTCTGCGATTTCTTTGTTATTACGTAACTATAATTGCCTTAGTTACGTATGGAAAGTAGATGAATGCAGACCAAGTGCGTTTCCGAAAGCAAAGAAAAACTAGTGCGGAAAGTGCTTCATTACGTAACTGTCAAAAGAAAATTGTTTTGACAGCGATTTAAATTTCGCGCCGAGCGCGGAATTCATATTTTGACCACAGACGCTTATGGAAGAAGAAGATACGGTGAACCAGCGCTAGTAAATATGCAGTAGTATATTTTGACGTTTATAAACGTAACCTTAATTTGCAGTATATCTAATCTGTAGACAATTAATAAAAAGAACCGAACAAAGTAAAATATATCGATAAATGGTTTTATTTAAAGAGTAAGTGAAATACTGCATATTTATTGTTTGTGTATATTATTAATACAGTTGTTACAGTTGCTTATATTGACATAATGTAAAGTGGAAACTTTTGTGTCTAAAGAAACATTGATTTCTTCCGTACCTGTTCATATTATTACCAGTAATATTATTGGTAACAATTTCGGAAGCTTCAGAAGTACCTGCAGCAGATTGATTGTCATTGTCGAAAATAGATCCAACATAGTATGATCCGGAGCTTCAATTATCTTTGGAGGTGTTAATGATAAAGAAGAATCACTCACTGTACTATTCCAATCAAGATGATTTTGAAGAAATTATTTTGACGTTAGTGAAATATTTTTAAATAACGTAGAACAATGTGCAAGCAATCAACAAACAAACCATAGCAACGCCGTAAAACATCGTTCTCATGTAATATCATTAAAATTTTATAAATATTATAAATTTTAATAATATTTTAGTGATTTACTAAATCGCACAGTTGTAGGAAAAATGTTGTTTATAACTATTTCCTGGCCAATTTTAGTATGGAAAGTAGATTTTTACCAAAACAGTCAAATAAAATACATATCCAAAGTTACAACAAAAATAACAGTCTGGTAAAGATTTTAACTGACTGTTTTGTATTTTACATCAATTGCTTTTTTGTTGTTGTAATCTTGCATACGTAGTCTGCTGGCAATACAATTCATATCAAAAAATTTAAACGTTTTGTATTATTCATGATTAATTATTAATTAATTTAAACGGTTTCAGAAAAAAATAATATACATAATACGTCAGGAAAGTGTTTTTACTAATGTAATATACTATTTTAGTTCGATTGAAACTTTTTTTTTACCTACTTGATTTACTTAAATTAAATTGAAACAAATTGACATATCCTTGTATTTATTTGCTACTCTGCACAACAGGAACTTAACATCTATTACAGTAGTTAATAGTGGAATCCGAATCCCTAAACAGACACTCGTATTCACAGTCTTAGGGCGAGCGAAGCGAGTCTCGCCAATAATGCGTTTTAATATAAAAAGACCTGGTGAATAAAACAAATTTTGCACGTTGCCTGAATTTTCTATTTTGTCGGTAACAGATAAAGTTAAAGTCCGTGATATTAAATGTGCAAACTCCTGCTAACAGTACAGTAAATAAGGCAAGGAATTCCGTTAAAATGTCTTCATCTTTTATCTGTTGCTTTACAAATTACAGACATATGCACACAATCACAGACAGGTATTTAAACTAACGGAATAGTTAGTATATCACACACATTAGCACTAAACAGATATGAATGGAATTCTTGAAATGCTGTCTAATGGATTATTATTAGCTACAGATTTTTAAATAACTATCAATTTTAACAAATCAGCTGTTAATTTGTCATAAACTGTCATATGTAGCTATTTTAAAAATTAGAATAAATATTAAAAAATATATCGCCTTTTACCCAGTACTGGGTGAGACACTCTGCCGTAACAAATCTCGATGATATATTTTGCGCGTGAAGTGTGATTATCAACCGTCAATTTACAGCCCTCAAAGATATTAGTGGAGTGGGAGCCACAGGGGTAGTTTCAATGTGGTGAAAATTGTTTATGGGCTCTGGGAATCGAACTAGGCTTTTCAGGATCCACAGGCCGAGATCTGCTATAGTAGAATGCCACATCCAGTAATGTGTAAATGCCGAGATCTGCTATAGCAGAATGCCACACCCTGTAATGGGTAAATGCCGCGATAGTTTCAAATTTCGCTACTAGGTTCGCATTCTTATAGATATATTCAAATAGTGCGAACAAAAAAGAGATATCTCGTATTAGTGAGAGAGCGAGTTGATACCCGTCTATCTCCCTCGCGTGACGTCATTTGTATAACTCTCCATTGACAATTCGCTTATATTTATGTTCTCGTGTTGCAGGATTTCACCTAAGTGGTGAAGTGACAGCATGCCGGAGTCCAGCTCCGGTGACCGGAGCGTCGTCCGGCGGCGGTGGCGGCGGCTCCGGTGCCTCTACTACCAGTCTTCCCTGTGTACCGGATCCGCCGCATCAGAAGTTCAAGGTGTCGGTTAGTTTCGACAGGTAAGGAAGAAAACTTTCAGCTGTATTTTACGAATTTTTAAATGCTGTTTTCATAAAATCGTAAATAATTCAATTATGAATTTTTCATTGTGTGAAAACGTAGAAAACAAATTATGAGTAAACATTTAGTATGTTTCTTTTTCAAACATTGTTTGTTCAAATTGTAAATATTTATTAGCCCGTTATTTTCAACACATTTTGAACATAATAGATAGAGCTGGGCAAGCTACTCAAGATAGTAAGTTGTACTTACGTAACAGTTTTATAATAAAACAGATATAATTTTTTTAGTTTTTATAAGTGGGCAATAAGTTAATATTGGAAAAAGTTGTAGTAACCTGCGAATTAACAAATTTCATTTGTTTTCTTTTGTCTTTTAACTTAGCTCTCCGTTATATAAAATAAAAGACAAAATGTCTATTGCGATGTGGAATTGAGTCTTAATAAATAAGAAAAAATAGGAAAAAATAGATGGCACCACGAGTGGCTCCATAGCTCTCATGTCATGTTACCGTTGTAGATAGGTTAACATCAGTCAGTTCAGCTAAGTCGGTATCACAATCCACTATTTCCTAGTTGATCTAGTTGGATAAATGATCGCACCATACTGATGAGTCCGGAAGGACGAGACGCGTCTATGGTTAAAGCTGAACTGACCAGCCGTTTGTTGATGACCTGAGAAGTTGATGCAAACGTGCTGTAAAACCTCTGTGGAATTATGAGACAAGTGATGGAAATTTTTTTCCTATTTTTCTTATTTATTAAGACTCAATTCCACATCGCAATAGACATTTTGTCTTTTGTTTTATTTCAATAGCTGTCAAGCAGTTTGCGATTTTGTCGGTAGATGGCACCACGAGTGGCTCCATAGCTCTCATGTCATGTTACCGTTGTAGATAGGTTAACATCAGTCAGTTCAGCTAAGTCGGTATCACAATCCACTATTTCCTAGTTGATCTAGTTGGATAAATGATCGCACCATACTGATGAGTCCGGAAGGACGAAACGCGTCTATGGTTAAAGCTGAACTGACCAGCCGTTTGTTGATGACCTGAGAAGTTGATGCAAACGTGCTGTAAAACCTCTGTGGAATTACGAGACAAGTGATGAAAATTTTTTCCTATTTTTTCTTATTTATCTCCGTTATATGCTAGGTTGCATGAGCTGTATTCCATTTGCCACTTGGTTCATTTAAATCAGTTCAGATAAATTAGACAACATGACGAAATGAACTGAATTAAACAAACTGATGCATTTATTCTAGTGAATTACTTCAAAGTAAATTAGTATAAGTAATTCTAGTACTAGAAATAAAATCAGCGAAGTAATCCAGCGAAGTTTTATCGGTTCATTAGTAACTAACGGTTCAATAAGTTTCAGAAAATCGCTATTGGTACTGTTGCTAGATAAACAATTCTTTAACTAAAGAGCTCTTTATTTTTTCTTGTAACCCAGCAGTAGTTTGTTAAATACTGATTCATTATGTTAGATTTAAAGTTACTTCTATATCCGCTAAAACCGAATGTGATACAAAATTCTTATTACTCTCATCTTATGACCCTCAAAATAATTTATGAAAATACAATTATGAATCTTTCCATTAATTTGTCTTGTATTTTTTTTCAGATGTAAAATAACGTCGGTGACGTGTAGCTGTGAAACCAAGGACATCTTCTGGTGTCAACACGTAGTGGCGTTATCCCTTTACAGGATACGCAATGCAGAGAGTGTTAGGCTTCGTGTTCCCATATCAGGTAGGATTCCTTCTATAATTTTCAAACTAAATCCTAATTTTGACAATTAAATTCACGGACTTATCAATATGTACATTGCAACAATCGTGGATGAAACCAAAATATAACTACTCGTGTTTTATTAAAACTTAAAATAAATTATTTATTATTTTATTTTATGGAGGTCCCTCTATATTGTCCCAAATATTTTGAAAATACGTATCCTTCTCTGTTATAAACGAAGATATTTAAATAATTCTTGCACCATACAGTTGCAAATAATAACTTATACTAGAGTACATCGCTATCTCCATTTTGTTAAAAAATGGAGCTTCCTCCTTGCTACAAACTCTTCAATAGGATGCGAGCACTCACGTGACACTGTGACGTTTTGTGACGTAAAAACAGCTGTTCGGGCAAGGATCACTGCGCCACCTACAAAATGAACTATTTTTTGGGACGAGATTTGAAAAGACCGGTTCTTTTCAAATCTTGTTGGGCTGCGATCACTGCGCCACCTATAAAATAAACTATTTTTTTGTGGCGAGATTTGAAATGAACGGTTCTTTTCAAATCTCGTCCCAAAAAAAAATAGTTCATTTTGTAGGTGGCGCAGTGATGTTTGCCCGAACAGCTGTTTTTACGTCACAAAACGTCACATTGTCATGTGAGTGCCCGCATCCTATTACAGTTTGACTTCAACTTGCATCTGATTGGTCGGATTCCACAATAAGCTTCTGTAACTGGGATTAAGTTCCTGTTATGTAATTATAGCAAAAGATAGTAACAATTGAAAGGTGAATATTTAAAAATTAATTGATGCTTTCACCGAGAGAAGTGATGTCTCTGGAAAAAATATACTTTTTCGTGAAATCGAGAAACGCTTGCGGCTTAAGAAACGCAGTGCGGTTTTACATTTTATGGAAAAATTTTACCGGTTTTTGTGTGATTCATACAGCTACTTTCTTTTTAAGTCCGATAAATTTTATTCCGTAAAATTAGTAACTTGAATCACGCGTCTCTTTCACATAAATTTAGTTGCACGGAGCTCATTTAGTTGGCCGAGTATTCGATTTCGCTTGAGTCGGAGCTGATATATGCACAAAAAATAAATTAAACGATGACAAAAACTTTAATTTCCTTACGTATTTCACTCACATTTTGCGAAATATAGTTAAGACCACTTATTTTTGTTAGTAAGGAGTCAGTAATAGTTATTTACGATATAAGTATTGTAAAGTATCATATTACAACACGCGATGGGAAAAATTGTCGAATGACGTCGTAGACCGATTTTGATAATCTATCGAATATTATACAATATTTATTATCCACCATTAACATCTTTGGGGGCCGTGATTTAACGACTGGTAACCGCACTTCATGCGCATAAATATATCACTTACCGAGTTCTGCTACGGCAGGGTGCCACACTCAGTAATGGGTAGAAGGCGTGATGATATATTTATTTATTTATATATTTATTTTACAATATTTATGTTGTACAATGTTTTACTTAATTTCATGATATGATAAAAATTATATTATGGAGTAGATGGCTCAGTGGTATCGAGTCGGACTGTGGATTTAAGAACCCGGGTTCGGTTTGCGAAGTGGACAAACAATTTTCACCATATTAAAATTATCCCTGTGGTTTCCCCTTCGCTAACATCTTTATGGGACGTGATTTGACGGCTGGTAATCGCACTTCACGCACAAAATATATCACTTACTACGATCTGCTACGACAAAGTGCCACACCCAGTAATAGGTAGAATGTGTGATGATATATTTATATATTTTTTTGCAAAATTGACATTTTATATTTGACAATTTTCAGTTTTGGGGGCCATGGTCCCTCCCTTGGACTTATTTTTTTTTATAAGTGTTATTTTTATTCGAGTTTAATAATCATATAGGAATAAAATCGCTGAAAAACTGTTTAAAATTTAAAAACTAAGAACAGAATACAAAATACGTACAAATATTCATACAAAAATTACAGAATTGGTTGTCAGTATTATAAGTTTTCCTTTAAAAAAAGTCAAAAAGCTCCTCCTCCTTGTAAATTTTCTAGATCCGCCCTTGTATATAAGGCACAGTTTTTGTCGAACATTGAAAAATTGAAAACGAAATAAATATTGAATTTTGCCGTAATTTTCCAAAACTATTCATTTTAGCTTCCGCAATAAAGAACATAGAAAAATCAATATTAAAATAATTTATAGTGCTAACTCCTGAAATACAATATATATTACCACAATTTCCGTAATAATTACTGAATCAAAATTATTGCAGTCATATTTACCACAGAATTTAAATCGTACAAATCATAAACTTTTCCATGCTGCATTTTTGTGTAATAAATAACAGGTTGTTATTTATTATAGATATAAAACTAGTCTATCGTAAAATCACTAAAATATCCAGCACATCTGGTAGAGGAATTAGTTAAAATCTTGAAAATGTTAGTTAGAAACTCAAGAGTCCAGTTAGTCAAATGTTGTCTTATCTTGTACGAAATAATTTCAGGTTTTGAAAGAAAATATTTGTGTTTTATTAGTTAGCGAGTTCTTCGGCATTTCTTTAGAATGTAGTGAAGTGTTAAGTTGCATAGGCGGCGCTAAGGAAAATTGGTTTTACGATATTTAAAAATGCTGAGTTCGAATCCCATACAAGCTAAAAATATATGAACTACCACACTGCGCTTCGGTGAGTTCGGACCCTGTACTGTAATTGGAATTATGTAAGTTCCTCGTGTACAGAGTAGTATAAATAAATAAATAAATCTTGAAGATTTATGCGACACGCCTTTTACCCATTACTGAGTGTGACACTCTGCCGATGCAGATCTCGGTAAGTGATATATTTTGCGCGTGAAGTGCGGTTACCAGTCGTCAAATCACGGCCCCCAAAGATGTTAGTGGTGGAGTAGTCACAGAGGTAGTTTTTGAAATTATGAAAATTGTTTGTCGCCTGTGGGAATCGAACCAGGGTTCTCAGGATCCACAGGCCGACTTCATACCACTGAGGTAGCCACCCCATTCATATGACTTAAATTCTTAAAAATTAGACTGTGTCGCTACAGACGAAACCCGTTGTCAATTCCTATGAGACATAGGAGTCTTGGGATCGATGCTGTGTTAGACACTATGATAGATGAATTCGATTGACGCCTATCTCGTTCAGGGGAGCCGTGGCTTAGTGGTTAAGCATCAGTCCGGCAAGCTGAAGGTCCTCGATTCGAGTCCGGACGTCTACCGAATTTTGCTGTCATAAACTTTAAACATAAGTAATATGTTGACCAAATTGAGCGTACCGTAATATCCTGCTAATAACAATACCTAATATTTAGTTAAAAAAAAAAAATAACTATATCATCACGCCTTCTACCCATTACAGGGTGTGGCATTCTGCCGAAGCAGATCTTGGTAAGTGATATATTTTGCGCGTGAAGTTCGGTTACCAGTCGTCAAATCACGGCCCCCAAAGATGTTAGTGGTGGAGGAGTCTCAGGTAGTTTTTGAAATTATGAAAATTGTTTGTCGTCTGTGGGAATCGAACCAGGGTTCTCAGGATCCACAGGCCGACTTCATACCACTGAGCTAGCCACCCCATTAAATTCAATTAACCTTTAAAATGTGGTAAAAATCTATATGTGAAACAGAGAGGTGCCTCCTTAGTTCTATCCTGCAGTAGTAGTCCTGCGCATGCCCCATATCCACATCTTACAGGACGCCACAGCGGGGCCGCAGTCTCGCCCGTTTTAAATGGCAAATTAATTTATTTCCGGGCCCCGTATGACAACGAAACCATTCGATATCCTGAGCGCGTGATTGAATTAGGCCCGCGCCCCCGACGAAGCCGCGCCGGCGCTCGCAGCGTTGCCCCACGCTAGCTTTGATGTCACGAGGCGCCAATAGCACCCCGCCTGTAACGATTTTATATTATAGCGGCCTTCGGTAAGCAGCAGGAGCGGTCCTAGCACAAAAAAACTATAAAGTTTCGCCATAAAATTGTAATATAACACTACAAAGGTTGCAATAAACGGAAGCGCGTTTATCGATCCTGTTCGACTAAAGGCGGATGGATTCGGACACAGCAGGATGGATACATCGTCTTTAAAACAAATTCCAGTTTCCTGCTATTTATTTTGCCCAGTGTAAATTATTATTTCTCCCTCGGTTATTGCTTCAATTGTTTGTTTATTGTTGTATTGTTGATGTTAGCGCTTTTGTACTACTTACTGTATTAATTTTTAAGTATTTTCAACATGTAACCTTGAAGGAGCAACATTTTCCTGGCTCGAAACGGAAACAGGGTTTGTTATTATTTCATTCTTTTTGCGCGTCTGATAGAATGTATTTACAATGCACAAATACTTCATTTGTATAGTTATTGTGTCCGCTTGAAAAGGCATTACCTGTTTATTAAAGTTGATATGCTGATGTCCGCCGTCGAAAGGAAAACGGGAAAGATTCGTCGACGTACGCGCTTGGAGCTTTCAGCTTTATAAACGCGACAATTAATTTCAAGTGAAATGAATTCACCAAAACTTAACATTTGCGTTTTGTTTAAATGTCATTATTTATTTTCTATTCTTACACTGTTATTATACACTTTTCTACAAAGTTACACCATATAAACAGATTATTTGGTCATATGGAATGTATGTTGAATGAAAGATTGTTGAAATTAAAGGTGATAAATTGCGTGGAATAAATGGATGAAAGAGGTTTGGTGCATGAACGAAAGATGATACGAGCTTGTATGATTAATAGCAGGATGAATTGATGAATAAATATTCAGTAAATGTTTCAAGGGTTCGTGCTACCCCATTTGATGTGGAACAGAGCTGGGCAAGCTATTTAAAAAAAGTAGCTAAGCTACAGCTACAGCTATTCTTTAAAAAAGTAGCTGAGCTACAGCTATAAGCTACATTTTGTAAAATATAGCTAAACTACAGCTAAAAGCTTTAATTAAAGTAGCTGTTTCAATTATTGTGTATTATAAAATTTGCCATTGTCATATGATCAGTTGATCAGTCTTTTGTTACAATAACTGTAAATAAATATAAAAAATCGCAAATGGACAAATGTACTGTTAATTTGTTATGCTATAATTCTTATTTATATCGGAATAAATTAACAGTCACATTAACAGAAGACTCCTAAACAGTCAATATTTAGTTCATCTAATATTTAATACAAAAGTAGGATAGATTAAGAACAAGTGAAAAATAAAATATGTTAATAGATTTTACACTATATAATAACTTGTTATCCTACAGTTATAGAAAACAATAAAGAAGGTACAATTCAAATACAAAACAAAAATTAATAGGTATTTTTTAATGAACAATGGTAGCTTTAAGATACAAAAAGTAGCTTTGGGCTACAAAAAGTAGCTTTAAGCTACAAAAAGTAGCTTTAAAAGTAGCTTCAGTTGTTATAACAATATTTTTAAGTTAATAGAAAAAAAAACATAGCTCGCTACAAGCTACAGCTATATTTTTTCACATTTAGCTAAGCTACAGCTACAGCTAAGGTAAATGTAACTAAGTTAGTAGCTAAGCTACAAAAGTAGCTAGCTACTGCTAGTAATTTTTATTTATTATAAATATATAAAATATATCATTACGCTTTCTACCTATTACTGGGTGTGGCACTCTGCCGAAGCAGATCTTGGTAAGTGATATATTTTGCGCGTGAAGTGCGGTTACCAGTCGTCAAATCCCGGCCTCCAAAGATGTTAGTGGTGGAGGAGCCACAGGGGTAGTTTTTGAAATTATGAAAATTGTTTGTCCCCTGTGAGAATCGAACCAGGGTTCTCAGGATCCATAGGCCGACGTCATACCACTGAGCTAGCCACCCCATAGTCAATAATTAATCATAAATAATTCAGAATGTTTAAATATTTTGTTAAGAATTATATTGACAACAGATTAAATAAAAACACAGTCAGGTAAAGTCTTTACCAGATTGTTTTTGTACTTTACCTGACTGTTTTTTGTTGGAATAACCTTGGATACGTTCTTTACCTGACTGTTTTGGTAAAAACCTACTTTCCGTACTAAAATTAGTCAGGAAAGTAGGCACTTTCTTTCTGGTTTCAGAAAAAAAAAATTATGGATACTCCAAACATTGACTTCAGGGTCTAGATATACAAATAAGCATGAAACAATTGCTGTAAAGCTGTACACCCATGACAGGATGAATGTTTGTTGTAGATAATATTCCGGGAAGCATTTTACCAGTGTACCTAACCTATCTGTTGATGTGCACACATACTTATACTTTATCCAATGAAAGTAAATGTAAATAGACCCACATGACACGGCTGGTGTTTCGTTTACTTGGACCGCTTGCTAGCCGCCATGCGGCACTGTTTCTCTCTATTGTAAATAGTTATATTTTTAGTTTATCCTTTGAAGAAGATAAATCCTAGTAATTTTAGCTCGCCAGAGCAATGCACTAGGTGTTTAAAAACGCTTAATAAACCATCAGTTATCTTATGTCTACAAGAAGCTGTTACTAACGAACATTTCAGTTTAATTTGTTCTGGACTTTTTAGCATAAAAGGAACATGTTCAACAGAGCTGGGCAAGCTACTTAAAAAAAGTAGCTAAGCTACAGCTATAGCTATTCTTTAAAAAAGTAGTTGAGCTACAGCTATAAGATACACTTTGTAAAATATAGCTAAGCTACAGCTAAAAGCTTTCGTTAAAGTAGCTGTTAAATTTGAAAGCTACTTTTTTCAATTATTGTGAAATAATTAAATTTGTCATTGTCATATGATCAGTTGATCAGTCTTTTGTTATAATGACAGTTAATTTTTATAAAAAATCGCAAATGGACAAATGTACTATTAATTTTTGATGCTATAATTTTTATTTATATCGGAATAAATTAACAGTCACATTAACAGAATACTCCTAAACAGTCAATGTTTAGTTCATCTAATATTTAATACAAAAGTAGGATAGGTTAAGAACAAGTGAAAAATTAAGTATAGTAATAGATTTTAAACTATATAATAACTTGTTATCCTACAGTTCTAGAAAACAATAAAGAAGGTATAATTCAAATACAAAACAAAAATAATTAGGTTTTTCTAATGAACAGTGGTAGCTTTAAGCTAGAAAAAGTAGCTTTGGGCTACAAAAAGTTGCTTTTAAAGTAGCTTCAGTTGTTGTAATAATATTTTTAAGCTAATAGAAAAAAAAAATAGTTCGCTACAAGCTACAGCTATATTTTTTCACATTTAGCTAAGCTATAGCTACAGCTAAGGTAAACGTAGCTAAGCTACAAAAGTTGCTAGCTACTGCCCAGCTCTGATGTTCAATAAAATTGACTTTTAAATATTTAAATATTATTTAATATACTTATAGTTTTATAATAAGTAATAAGCGTAGCTGTTCAATTAATATTTGTTTAAAATTTGTCCGAAGATGCCACTACGGCTCGGTGAGTTCGGACCCTGTACTGTAATTGGGATTAAGTTCCTGTTGTACAGACTAACAGAAATAAATAAATAACTCATATTTTTCTGCTGCAGCAACCAGCAAACCAGTAAAGTTATGTATGTTGCAATCACATTATTATATATACTCATCCCATTGCTGAGTATGGTACTCTGCCGTAGCAGATCTCGATAAGTGATATATTTATGTGTGTGAAGTGCAGTTATCACCCGTCAAATCATGATCCTTAAATATGTTAGTAGAGAGGAAGCCACAGGGCTTATTTTAATGTGGAGAAAATTGTCTCCTGTGAAAATCGAATCCAGGTTCTTAAATATTATTGAGCCACCTACCCCATTAAGAAAACGTAACTATAATAATTGCAAGAAGCTTATAAAGAAATTAAATAAATGTATCATCACGCATTTTACCCATTACTGGATGTGACACTCTGCCGAAGCAGATCTCGGTAAGTGATATATTTTGCTCGTGAAGTGCGGTTATCAGCCGTCAAATCACGGCCTCCAAAGATATTAGTGGAGGGGGAGCCACAGAGGTTGTTTTAATGTGTGAAAATTGTCAGCTGTGGAAATCGAACCAGGATTCTCAGGATCCACAGGCCGACTTGATACCACCGAGCCACCAATCCCAACTGTAATCATTATTATTTATAAATATGTATTTAGTTTCTAATTCACAAAAATAGCTAACAATTATGACAATTACTAGATATTGTTAATTATAATTCTCAATTAATTAACAACCTTATTCGTAACTAACTTTAATACCAATTATTTCAATTCGGAATAAAATTGACGTTAGTTAATAGTGACTGTAAATCTTTAAACTTTAATATATCATTTGTTTTCTTCCAGAAACGTTGCTCCAAATGGACAGACAACAACTTCAAAAATTCGTCCAGTACCTAATCTCAGAGCATCACACAGAAGTCCTTCCCACAGCGCAAAAACTAGCGGACGAGATTCTTCAGCAACGCTCTGAGATCAATCAAATACCTGGAGCGCCGGATCCCACAGCTGGCGCTTCTGCAGACGATGACCACTCGTGGCACCTCGATGAAGAGCAAGTCTGCGAACAGGTCAAGTCGTATCTCTCACAGAATACGTACTATAATGCTAACAAGCAGCTCAATTCCTTATTTTCAAAGGTAAGAAAATCTTTATTTGTTTATTGTGGAATTGAAAGTAAAATCATGGCTGGAATGCGCTTTAACTTCACGCATTTAGGTGTTTAACGAATGGCGTGGCTCTACTTTGGCGCGAAAGGGAAATGTACAGTCTCAGTCAAAATACTTCGCTGCTGCAGCATGTACGATGTGCGCATTTATGCAAATTTATTAATGATATATTTATTTATTATTAATTCATTCTTTGACATGCTATTTTTATAAATGGAAAGAAATACACGTCGTCTCATTATTTCATGAATTCAAATAAACCGTGATTGTTTTTAAAACCAACTTTTGACGATAGTAGCAACCCCCTCAGATAATCCTCTCAGCTTTTTCTACAATCATGCAGTAAATGGCATTTATCGTATTCATTTTGAGTGTGATAAGTACCTTATTAACGCACTAGTGTGTTTTTGGAAATATTGCCGCATTAATGCTTTAATTTAGTACTTATCGCACTCAAAATGATAGTTACTATGGTTTCACTTAACTTTTTACAGGCAGATTCATAAAACGGATTAGCGCTAACACCGTTTTTTATATTATCTATAACTCTGTTTCAAATTAAAACAGATTAAAGAAATGAACTAAATTTGATGCTAATTAACTCTCTTTTTAACTCAAGTTAAAATAAACTTCTTTCGTACATTGAAAAGAGAGTTAAAAACGAAATAAAAATTGGTGTTAGTGCTAATCCGTTTTATGAATCTGCCTGTTACAGGCAAATAATAATGAGAGCTGTCAATTCAAAATAATTTTTATTTTTATTTTAATTTATTTCATGGTCATAGATAAAATTTTGTACGAATACGTGTGTTAATGCATCATTGAGATACGTATTTTAATGATGTATTTATCCCACTTGTATCATAAATAACTATTATTCAACTCTAGAAGAAAGCGGTGAGAAATTGTGTGAATTATGGTATTATTAATGTTGATGAAGTGAAAGTAGTAGTATGCCAGCATAAGAAAATGTGGCAAAGATTGATTATAAAATTGTGTAGTATGTTTTGTATACAAGCAATCGCAGCCCGGTGGATAAAACCGAGACAAAACTTATGTTTATTATGCTGACTTATGTCTAAAAATACGATTGTGTCTGAGTAGTTTAGGTTCCATTATAAGCTACAGTAATTGGGATTAAATTCCTGTTATGCCGATTAAAAATAAATAAATGTATGTTGTTTGCAGGTGAGAGAGATGTTAAGAGCACAAGATTCAAATGGTGCAAGAATGTTAACACTGATAACGGAGCAGTTCCTCTCAGATCCCAGATTACAAATGTGGCGAAATCAGGGAACACCAATGACAGATAAATGTCGCCAGTTATGGGATCAATTAGGTACTATCAACTTCAAAAATATTCTGGTACAGTCGGTTAACAAATAATATTAAATTTCAGGAGCACTGTGGGTATGTATAGTCTTAAATCCACAGTGCAACAACAATGAAAAGCAACAATGGAAAACATTGTTAGAAAAATGGACAAAAATCGACGTGTGTCCTTTAGAAGATCCCGACTTCAGGCCACAACAACATGGCGCGCATTCCTCAAACCGAGATTCCGTAAGAACCAAAAAACTAACTCTTCAAATATCAAACTAACTTAAATCTTTCTTGCAGTACTACAACAGAGACAGAGACCGCGACCGGGACAGATATTACGACCGAGACAGAGACAGAGACCATAATAGACTTCGTGATCGTGACCGAGAGCGTGATCGTGACCGAGAACGAGATAGAGATCGAGAAAGAGAACGAGAGCGTGAACGTGATCGAGATCGAGAAAGAGAGAGAGATCGTGATCGAGAACGAGCGAGAAATGAACGTGAAAGAGAAAGAGAACGTGAGCGTGAACGTGAGAGAGTTCAGTATGATACCTCAGAGTCTTCCGAAGAAGATGATGGGGATAGTAATAGTTACAGTAGTCACAGAAGTAATAAACGAATGCGCCTTTCAAGATGTCAGTACAAAAGTGGAGCTCCTGTGCTTCCGCGGACCGTGTTTCACAGGTAACAATCATAACACACACACATCTAATAACATTCTACTTAATATAACATTTTGATTATTATTAATGTTTGATTTATTTTGCAGAGCGTTGGACGCGGTTGAAATGTCATGGGATAATATGCACCTTAAACATATTTTGTCCAGTGATGCATATTGCTCCCATATTCCAGATAGTTCTAGTTCAGGAAGCTTCAATTCACAAGGACAGCCTCTTTGGCACGGTAAGAATTATTTTACATCTTCAAACAAAATAACACACAAATGAAAAGAATGCCCTACTAGCCTGGTCACACTTCAGTTGGCCCAATTTAGATTTTTCGTTTGATGTTATATTTTACAGTTTTATTTCTCGTGTAGTACGCAAGAAAATGAAATGAAATTTTAATGAGACATTTACTAGTATGTTGTTAATACACAGATAAAATTTTAAGTCAATCGATACATACATCTAGAAATGACAGCCATTGAAAGAGGAAGTATACATATCTGTTTTAACTAAAAAAAAATTGTTTTATTAAAAAACTGTCTAATAATAAAGTTTGTTTTACATAATATTTATCTTCAATTTTATCCGCCGAACTGCCCACAAGATAATAGTCATGATAGTTCATATGTATGTTGATTTAGTTTATTGTTAAGAAAAAAAAATGACAGTTATACTGCTATACATTTTGTGTTTAAGGTATATTTAATGTTAAATTTAGTTAAAAATGTTGAAAATTAATTGTAGAATTTAAATGTAAGTTACCTGGGTTTTTAGTGTTATTTAAATTTTTAACGAAAAAATTAGATTCGGGCCAACTGATGCGGGCCTGGGCTCGTATATTCAGTAACTGTATCATTATCTGTTAATGATCGATAAGTTAATAACTTTAATATTTCACGATTCATTACAGATATTATGTGACCGGAATAATTTACTCAGACATTTTTATGTTACATTCTTGCATTTTACTAATTTATTTACGTAGCTGGTATATAAAAAAAGTAACAGATAATGATCGAGTTACAGAGTTTGTGAGTTTAAATCTTACTAGTTTCAACTTAGATTCCATTATAAGCTATTGTAATTGTGAATATTAATCTCTGCAGAGTCATTGCCACTTTGCGCTGCCCGCGTGGACTCCCTGCGATCCCACGGGCACACGGAGGCAGCTCTCCGGCTGGCCGTAGCCGTGGTGCGTACCATGAAACAGCAGCAGCTAGCCGCGCAGCGAAAATGGCACGAGAGTCAGCAGAGCGGCAGCTGTGGCGCCGGTACGCGGCCGCTGCCCACGCCCTGCACGTCACGCTGTGGTGGAATGGGCTCTAGCTCATGTCCTCTCACGGCTAATGCCACCACGGATGGTTGGGTTGGACATCCTCTTGATCCGATTGGATGTCTTTTTGATACTTTAGCTGATGCGAGTATTGTTCCTGATGATGCTAGGCCCAGGACACCCACGTATTTCGGTGAGTTCAAACATAAATTTAGATAAATAACATCACGCTATATTCCATCAAATGGGGTAGCACGAACCCTAAAATCATTCATAAAACATTTACTCATTAAATCAGTCCTCGTCAAACATTCTCATCCTAACACACCACCCTCACTTTAACCACATTCATAGATCCCTCCATATAAGCTCACTTATTTATCACACTAGAAATCATTCTTCACACAACTAATCTTCAATCACATCTATCCAATCACTCTTATTCACTTTTCATTCATCTTCTTTCTTCGACGTACATAACAAATTAATCACGCTTACTTCTAACAACGAATCTACAAAGATTAGAAAAGATGAAAGCGAATTTATCCTTACGCTTTAAACATAGATTTGTTAACTGTGAAAACGGGAGTGTTTAAAGTTAACGATCTCTCTTCTGTAGATCTCATAGGTTTAGAAGAGCAGCACAACAACATCCGACCTCGTTATCAGCACGTCCCTGTCGTGGGTTCCCGCGACCGCTCTGAAACATACCTCACGCTGGCATTTGAAGTAGCGCTGATCGGGCTGGGCCAACAGCGCATTATGCCAGTGGGGCTGTACGCGCAGGAGAAGGCGTGCAAACAAGAAGACCGCCTCATCGCCAAGCTACAAGAGATTGACTTAGACAACAGTCTCGTGGCGGTACTGCGGAGACAAGCTATCGTGTTGTTGGAAGGAGGGCCTACTAGTGGACTTGGGCTGGGGATACATGCGGAGAGCATTCCCATGCACACTTTTGCCAGGTAGATTTATTTATTCAAAAATAAAGTGTTCGTCTCGAACGCCCGACAGAAGTGATAACTTTATCCCGATTATTTTAAGTAATTTTATCGTTTATGATATGGTAAAAGGTTTTAATTAAATAAAAAAAGAGCGAGTGAGGAAGTCTGAATTCCGTAGCGGTTCACCCTTCCATAAGAAGTTATCACTTTAAAAATGTTTTCGATTTCTAACGATTTGTTTCTTGCAGATTTCTCTTCTTGTCACTGTTGAATTACTACCCCGACCTGGCTTATGAGGTAGGATTGAGAGCCATGAGACTGCCTGTTCTGGAAGAACACGAAGACTCCGATGACCCGATGGGTGGAAACCCGTCTGCGTCGCTTATCATCAGCAGGTATCCGCGGTGGTTTACTCTGGGGCACATTGAGACGCAGCAGTGCGCGTTGTCGTCTACTATGCTCAGCGCAGCCAAAGGTAAGAAAGAAATCTTTAACAACCTAATTCTTAAAAAAGTTTTCCTACAACTGTGCGATTTCTTTGATATTATGTAACTATTATTGCTTTGACAAATGTAGACCAAGTGCGTTTCTGTAAGCAAAGAAACACTAATGTTGAAAGTAATTTGTACTTTACGCAATTGTCAAAAGAAAATATAAGTGAGAGCGATTTAAATTTCGCGTTAAGTGCTCGTGTAGATTTCTGCGTTAAATTCTGCACTTGCACGTAACAAGCCTTTTTCGGCACTTGTTATAAAAATAACTATTAAATAAATTCTAATGTAATCTTGGTACTATTACTATTACTATTAAAATAGGACGAGTAAGATTAGCTAATCTAAAATTCAGGATTAATAGAAACTTTTTTGAGACTCTAGCTGTATAAGATTAGTTTGTAGAGTGAATAACTGGATGGTTGTGTTGTCTAGGTGAAGTGATGCGACTACGAACAGTTCTCGAGTCGTCACAAAGACATATCCATAGTTCCTCGCACTTGTTCAAACTTGCACAGGATGCCTTTCGTTTTGCTACGCCCGAGAATGGACCTAGACATCCTACTTTACTTAGCGTTGCATTCGAACTGGGCTTACAGGTATGCATATAATAATACATTGACATTTTCTAATATATAAATCAAAATAAATATATCATCACGCCTTTTACCTATTACTGGGTGTGGCACTCTACCGTAGCAGATGTCGATAAGTGATATATTTATGCGCATAAATTTTGGTTATCAACCGTCAAATCATGCCCTCAAATACATTAGCAGAGGGAGAGTCACAGGGCTAATTTTAATGTGGTGAAAATTGTTTGTCGGCTGCGGGAATCCGACTCGATACTACTGAGCTACCTACGCCATTTTGTAATATAATTATTGCAAACATAGGTAATGCGAATGACGCTGTCGTCGTTGAATTGGCGACGGCGAGAGATGGTGCGCTGGTTGGTGACATGCGCGACGGAAGTGGGCGTAGAAGCGCTCATGTCCATCATGCAGAACTGGTACCAGTTCTTCACAGCCACGGAGGCTACTGGGCCTGTCGCTACCACCATAATGTCGCACAGCACCATCATGAGACTGAACCTGTCGTTCTCGCAACAGGAGGAACTCTCCAGTTGCGCCAGGACGTTGGCCTTGCAGTGTGCCACTAAAGTAAATACGACGCGACAGTCGACGAATCATATTTCTTGTGCTGTTTCTAATGTTCTTGTTTTTTTTTTCTCTTAGGATCCTCCAAACTGTGCCTTGAATGCTCTGACATTGTGTGAGAACGAGGCGTTGGCGTTTGAGACGGCGTACCAGATCGTTATAGACGCAGCGTCGCATATTATGACTTCCTCGCAGTTGTTTACCATCGCGCGGTATATGGAGCATCGTGGGTACCCCACCCGCGCCTACAAGCTGGCCATGCTTGCCATGAAGAACGTGCACTTAGCCTACAATCAGGTGAGACACCAACGAAAGCTCAGCTTTCTGTTCTTCAGATATGATTCTTTTCATTCAAGCTCGTTTATTTCTTTCACCTGGAATACCCAGCCCTATACGTTTATTCCTAGATAGTTCACACAATCTCACACCCTCAATTTAATCAGTCTTTCATTCAACATTTGTCCCACATGCCCCAGCTACTAGGGTTGTTGATTTTTCGAATATTCGAGACTTCGAATGTTCGGATTTATTGAACCTTCGAATTTTTGAATATTCCGAATTTTCGAATTTTTGAATATTCCGAATTTTCGAATTTTTGAATATTCCGAATTTTCGAATTTTTGAATATTCCGAATTTTCGAATTATTCGAATTGTGAATCTGGATCCTAACGTGAACACGGCATTATTTCAGAATAAACTCATTTGCAGAGTTTTGTATTAATTCATAAATAATTATTATTAATTATTATTATTTGCCAAATTAATTCAATTTAGACTTAAAATTTCGCTACACTGTCAAAAACGTTTTAATTGAGACGTTTTTGTATCCTTTTTATTGTCATTTTAAAACGTTTTAGTAAAAGTCCGTAGCATTTAAATGGGCGGTAAGAGACTAGATGGTTTAATTAAGACGCATAAACTTGCAGAGTTTTTGCAGGATACTTCCCCGAGGTTATTATTTAATTCGTGGCCGACTTTTCGCGAATTATGCGTGAGCATGATTGGGGATGACAGATGGCGTTAATTCAGACAGAAAATTCAAGAATTCGAATCTTTCAAAACTTAGAAATTTCGTAAATTCGAAGCTTCGAAGTTTTTCTAACGAAGTTCAAAACATTCGATTGTTCGAACGTTCAGAAATTCGAACTTCGGTGGAAATCAACGACCCTACCAGCTACCTTAACTGACATCTATTTTTCTTACAATATTCTTCTTAATTTCACACTCATCATACATATTCTCCATTTTTATCCATTGCTTCCATTATTCCTGTTCTTTGTCATTTTTTTCATTTTTTCCTCTTCATATTTCCTATTCCTACTTTCCATGTTTTCCTCAGTTTTTTTCCTATTTTCCTTCTTTTATCGATTTTCTAATTTTCCTAGATTGTATTAGTCCAACCTCATTATGAGGCCGTGCTCTATCTTTTCAACTATATTTAATGATTTATCTTTCTTTTTTATATTTTCATTTCTTTCTCTGTTCCACTTTGTTTTTCCTGCAATATTTCTTAGGTATTTCATTTCTGTAGTGATTTTCTTTGCCTCATGTTTCTTCTACATACTCCGTGATTAGTGCAGCTGTTTTCCACTCTCTATTTTCCTTTCTATTATATTTCATAAAATATGTATATTATTGCTTGTTTTTTTTTCTGTTTTGAATGCTGTCTGTTCTTCCTCTAATTCGTTACTTATTTCTCTTCTTAGTCTAGATTCTATTATTCTTTTATACATAAAAATATAATATTAATGTGTGTGTTTTTTTTAAGGATACGCATCCAGCAATAAACGACATCCACTGGGCATGCGCGTTAAGCCACTCATTAGGTAAATCCGAGCTAACAAACATGATTCCACTGTTGGTAAAGAACGTCCAATGCGCGACTGTCCTCTCCGACATCCTCCGACGCTGCAGCATGACGGCGCCAGGGATGTCATGCCCCCACCCCGCGTCTCTCGACTCCAGCAAACACCATTCGCATCCTCACCGAAGCCGAGGTTGCACCGGTCCTATTAAACCTCTGTCGTATGATCGGCCACCTCTTCGGCAACTCCTTGAGGCTGCTGTAGCCGCGTACATCAACACGACACATTCGCGCCTCACGCATATATCTCCACGACACTACGGGGACTTTATTGACTTCCTGACGAAAGCGAGGGACACCTTCATCTTAGCGCATGACGGTCACGCGCAATTCACGCAACTTATTGAGAATATGAAAGTCGCGTATAAAGGTAAGAAGAAACTAATGTTCCTGGTCAAAGAGAGGTTCGGCTGATATTTTTTTCATGTTTTGGTATTTATACTAAAACGTGATTAATGCAATTATTTAGTTCATCGATACCTGCATCTTTGTTCCAAAATTCGTGTAATCAGGTTAATATTCAAAAAAAAGTTTTACCATTTCAGTATTATGATTAATAAATTGACATCTATCATATATTCATCACATAAATGCTTCCTATTGCATGTTATTATTTATTTTATTTATCTGTGTCTGGACATTTTGTGATAATTTAGCGAAGAAACGACAGCGTAGTAAATTTGCAACAGAGATGCGGGTACGACATTAACGAAGAAATAGTTTGCGCATTTCTTTGTTACAAAGGTATCACAGTACCTTGATAATGTGCCAGCAAATATTTATTAAATTTTCTTCTGAGAAACCGGTATTATTTTTATTTATGTTAATTTTTATTGAATGTTAATATCTTGACTGGATTTTTTTAATTTTGGAAAAGGATAATAATGGAATACAGTTCTCTTTAGGTGTAACTGGTTCTTTTTGCCATACAATGACGAAAAATCAATGATATATGATCATGATTTGCTTTTATGGTCAGAGTATTGATTTTGTTTGACTAAGTTTTTTTATGATTTTTTGCTGTAAGTTCGCTCCGGATTACCAATAACTTCTCTTCAGAGTAGAGACATTCGACAGGTACCTCTTATACTAGAAAAGGTACAGAGGAACTGTTCCGGTACGAAAAAGACATTTTTATAACCATTTAGTAACATTAACAAGCTGATATGTTTTACGTAAGAGTTGCCGGTAAACAAAACTGTATAATAAAATAAATAAATATATCATCACGCCTTCTACCCATTCCTGGGTGTGGCATTCTGCCGTAGCAGATCTCGGTAAGTGATATATTTAGCGCGTGAAATGTGGTTACCAGCCGTTAAATCACGGCTCTCAAAGGTGTTAGTGGAGGGAAAGACAGGGGTAGTTTTAATGAAGTGAAAATTGCTTGTCGGCTGTAGGAATTGAACCCGGGCGAAGATCTTAATCAAACGTTTATTTTGATACCAAATACAGTTTATTTTGTTAATTATTTACCATTAACAAAATTAATTATGATCTTTAATAATTTTCTGTTTTTAAATTTTTAAATTAATACAAAACTTGAACACACTACAAAATTATTTTGTATTAAATAAAAAAAATAAATATTATAACTTACATAAAGCTATAATATTAACAAAATAAACAACTTCTTTCGTAAAAAAAAAGTATAATTTCGGTTAATTATCCCTGCATATCACTACTAAAAAAACAAGTACTTTTTTAGTTTGATTGGAACATATTATTTTTTGTAAACCACTTATTTAGAAAATTTCGCAGATTAATAAAAATAAAACAAATAGACAAAATTATGTTTATCGCCATACTGTAGTAAAAATGCTATTTTTTATTCAAGGACAAAAAAACTATGACTTATCCACGGTAACGTAAACATTCCTGAAATAGTGTTCTTTTACTATTGAAAAAATTGAAATAATAGTGTCACATTCAAGTAAGTGAAAAAAAAAAATGTCTTTTCGTTTCGAAACAGTTATATTGTGCCTTTTCTAGTATAAGGGGTACCCGTCGAATGTCTCTGGGCTAGAAAGAACCTTTGTTGGTCATCCAGAGCAAACTTACGACAAAAAATCGGAAAAAAGCCTAAAATCATATAAAATTAATACCATGACAGGAAAATCAAGTCATGATCATTATTTAGACCTATTCTGTAACAAAAGTTGCTAAGTATAGTAATTGCTAAGACTCTAAACAACAATAGTTGCTATCAATAGACGTAGCAATTTTTGTTATAGAATAGGTCCAAATATAATTGATTTTCTTTCATTGTAGGGTAAAAAGAACGAGTTACACATATAGAAAGCCGAGTTAGAAAAAAGTAAAAAATTGTTGTGCATCAATCACCTTTCATTCTATTATTATCTTCTTGCAAAATTATTTTTTATGTTAGTTTACTTGTGTACATAGTGTAATCACGATCTCATGCCAAAAGGCAACTATAGATAAGTATTATTTTTAATAATTAATGACGTATAGATACAGATATGTATCCCCCCTCCCCTTAGCCAATTTCATTGAATGTTAATTTTATTTGTATGCTCGTTCGTATTTGATTCAGGTCCTTGTTCTGAATTGGTGTTGCTTATGTTTATTTAACCAAAGATTGTTGTTTGTAAAGTATTAATGTAAATATACCGTATCAAGTGGTGAACATTTTAAATCTTCACCAACGTAGATGAATAATCGAAAGTTCAGAAAAAAGTTCTGGTTTCATTTTTTTATGATTCTTTTTGGCAGCTAAAGTTCGGCAACAACATTATGACCGCTTGTATAAACACTGTTTAAGAATGATTAATTTTATTTTGATTGGTGTTGGTACAAGCGATTTATGTGTCAGGGCTTTCCGTAAGTAACGCAAATAATTTATTTTTAATTCGTAATGAGCTCATTGAATTATGGGGTATTATATTCGCTGCATTTTATTACGAAATACAAATACACATTTAACCAAGCAAAAGTTATAAACTAAATAGATAATAAATAAAGTTATTTTCCGTTGAATAAATAAAAATATATCTGCATATAACAAATAATAGTTCAATAAAGATACATTAATCAAAAATCTTGTTAGAAAAAGTTAAAAGTGTATTAGAATTCAGTAATATTTATAAAGGACACTGGTTATTTGTATAAAGTTGTAAGTCTAAGCAGTGAATATTTAATAATGTACAGTGTATTTAATAATATTGTAATAGCAAACGATGAATGCATTTTTCTGAACTTTGGTGATCATTTGAAAACCTGACAAAAGGTAATATGCTTCCTGTTGTATAATAATATAAAACAGTATATCAATAAGTACAAAACAGTGACATACAGTCGACCAAGCTAGGGCAATTGTCAAACTGTTCTCATTCCACAATTCGGCGGCCGTCGGAAGCTTACACAGTTTTTCACCGATAATCTCCCTTTTTCTGTAACTGGATCATTATCTGTAATCGACCGATTGGGATGTGCTCTAATTTTGTGTTAATTTGAAAGATGAAAAACATGGAAAATCATTCAAGTTCATATTTAATTTTTTTAAATGATTTGTGAAATTATTGGAAAATTAGCTAAATACGCGGTATTTGGTTTCAAAATGAAATTTTGATTATGATCTTCGCGAATCTGATAAAAAATGCATAATTAACCGTAGTGAATTATGAATTTCATTTAACTGGTTAATTAATATAATTATAATTAACCGGTAAATGCACATTACTACTTATACATATTATTATAAAATAAATAAATAAATATATCATCACGCCTTTTACCTATTACTGGGTGTGGCACTCTGCCGAAGTAGATCTCGGTAAGTGATATATTTATGGGGTTATCAGCCGTCAAATCACGGCCCCCAAAGATGCTAGTGGTGAGGGAGCCACAGGAGTAATTATATTATAAAAAAGAATATAATGATAGCTGTTTAAAAGTAATATTTTTTTATACTGGTAGCAGTTATTTTCCAGATCAGAATTTTGGTATTCTGATGCTGAGTTGCATGAAAGTTTTATCGGATCATTAGCAACTAACGGTTCAATAAATTTCAGAAAATCGCTATTGATACTGTTGCTAGATAAACAATTCTTTAACTAAAGAGCTCCTTATTTTTTTCTTGCAACCCAGCATGAGATCAGAATAATTTACCCTGACATTTTAACGTTATATTCATGCATTTTGTTTACTAATATACGAAGCTGTTATTATAAAAATAATATAATGACAGTTCCATAAAAAGTGTTGTTAAAAATAATATTTTTTTTATACAGGCAGTTTTGTAGAAGAGCAAAATGCATAAAAGTAAAATAGAAGTAACAGAATAAATGATTTTGGTCACAGAATATCAAAATGGTGTTAATCTATAGAGTAATTACAAAAAATAAGGGTTGTCCTTAATCGGTAACAGATAATGATCGAATTACAAGGGGAGAATATTTGAAAAAAATAGGAGATGAATGTAGAAAACGGGCAAGTGCCAAGACTGATGATAAAAAGATTTATATTTATATTTTTCTTTGCAGTAAAAACAACATTTCTTTAAATTATGTTCATTATATTAATGAATGCTCGACATAAGTGTAAAACTTTGTAAGGTTCGTCATCCGCATTGACAAGCTACCTCTGCAAGGCTAAATAGTGACACTCCCGATGACTGTAACATACTACATGACTTAGTAGCTTTCGACTGATTATCTACTTATGTAAAAAAGTATTGATATTCCCCATTTTCAAACAAATTCAGAGTAACTAACCCCCTATATTATATGTTCGCGTTTAGTTAAGTACGTTTCATTTTAATTCATTGAAAGTGATATTTTCTAAGTGTAAATTAAAGACGGACGTTTAACCGAGTCGTGTGAGGAACGGACTCAATATTGATGTGGTAATATTTTGTAATAAATCACGAAATATGTTGTTGTACGGCCAAGGAAAAATTACTTTATTAAAAACAAATATTTGTGGTTTGTAGTTTTTATTTGGCCGGATAAAAACTGGTAATTATAATATGAGCTGGGCTGACTCTAAGCAATGAACAATTTATTTGGTTATTTGTTTTAATTTATTGTTTATATTTCTTGTAATCTTGTTGCAATGTGCAAGAAAAATTTGCTGGCGATACGCAGTTTTGTACTATCGAGCCCAAGTGAACGTAAATAATACTTAAATTGAGTTTCAAAATTATGTATGCAATTGTAATAATAAGTATTTTATTTTGTTTTCATTAGTAATAATTCAGAATGGTGGTACTGTTAAATTATTCGTAAATTAATGATTGTTTTCTGGGATTAACTTTTATTATGAATAAGAATTTGTGCATTGAAAATGTATTTGATTTGGTGGCATATTACTGAAGTAATAGTAGCAAGGTCCCAGGCGAAAAATTTTGCCATCATCATTCTCATTATTTTGTTTTTCATAATAATTATGTTGCATGTTCTTTGACTTTTTAAGACTGTTCAGTGTTTTATCAGTTAATGGTAAAACTTTTTCATTGTAAATTTATTTATAATATTAATTTATAATCTGTGATTCAAACAGTTTACCATTGATGTTATTATATTTTTTTACAAAATGTGTATTCTGTTATTCAGTTAGTTAACTACATTATTGTGTTGTGTTTGATTTTAAAATTCTTGTCGGAACATTTTGATTTCTTTTCAAAATTTATTTAAATTGTGTAAATGTGTTATCGACTTTATATTAAAAATGTAAATATTAACGAGGCAAGTAATTACTTGGTTTAGCTATTATGGTAGCTGAAACGATTCCATTCCGCAGAAATAATTTTGTATAATTGGTTTTACGTTGTGTGCTAATTGTGTAAATTTAATAGGACGTTGTATATATGCTAACAAATAACATAGCGTAATTATTTGTTATTATGAGTCTACTCGCATTCTCATTTGATCTGTCTGTCTGTACGAATCATTTTGTGATTATTTTTATGATAATAAATACAGTATTTGAATTCTTTTTATATTTACGCTCCGATATGTGACGTCATACACCGGCTCCACCTGTTGAATTCTAACCAATCCAAGCAGTGCATTCAAATGTTTCAAAACAAGTGACAGTTGGTTCTTGGCAGGTTGTGTTATCTTGAGTTAAATAGTTTTAACGTTTTATTTTTATTTATTTACCAAGAAATAACAATAATTGTAGTATTATGTATATGTTTGTATAAATTAGCATGTTCAACAAGTCAATTGAAGAATTTATTAACGAGCAGAAGAGTAAACTTTCACAAGAAAAAAGAAAATTGGAGGAACAACTTCCAGACATGCAGGTAAATTATTTATAGGGCAGAAAGTAAGATTTGATTCCTTGGTTTGGTGCATGTCTACTATATTTTAATTAATAATTATAACCTTCAAACCGTGTGACATAAATGAGCAGTTAATACCAATTAACAATTTCAATAATAAATTATTGTCGTTCTATATTCATTGTTTGTATTACATAAATAATATTATTCAAAGACATTACATTAGCATGACATGTATAATGAGGCAATATCAATTAGATTCGTTTTGAAGGTTTACATCATTATAAATCGTTCATATCGTTTCAATTACCTGCATGAATGTTTAACCAACTTTTACGTACTTTCCAATAAATAATTCCTCATTTTTCGTCCACTACTGAATATTAAACTACGTATTTAACATTTAATTTATGGTAAAATCGATAGACACTAAACGGAGAGGGTTCTATTTCACAGTTAAAAGGTGCTTACCCTCCTGTCATGTCCTTATTGATTTTTATCCCAACCTAAATGTGATGACACTATAATTTTGATAATACATCATCCTTATTCCTGGTAATTATAACTTGATGTGATTAAAACGTTTATAAATCAAGTTGTACATATGTAGTTTTGTTTTGTGTAGATTGACAAGGAAAATGGTTTCGAAAAGCCTTATATTTATGTTTCAAACATCGAATCTGAAGAAAAGGAAAATATTCCCTCGAATTGTTCGGCAGAGCATTTGCGGGTATGTATTACATTTTTAACTTATTATTTATTTACAAAACACGTAAGCGATAATACGTTTAAAATTATTCGATATAGAATTTCATAACACGATAGCAATTAATTTTTTATGGTCAGTAATAGTCACATTTTCTTCTGGAAACTTGTAGGTGACAATATCTTGATTGTAATTTTGTGTGTGCAGGATGATGCTCACAAAATGTTGAAATACGGTGAGTTCAGTCCAAATAATCCAAAAATGAGGGTAGCAACGCAACCCTATTTAGGGATGGGGGAGTATGAACACAGAAAACAGTTTTTGTCCGATCAACGAAGAGCTGACTATCAACAGTACACCGATAAGGTACTCACCATTTTTACTGTTCACATATTTTTATCTGTTCAAAATTTATTTATTTATTATTGTGTAACAAAAATGTTGAACTTCACTGAGTTATTTTTCCCAGCAACTGTTGGGTTGCTAAGCATTATTATAACAAAACATACGCCATGTCCCATCAAATAGAGTAGCACGAACCCTTAAAATATTCTCTAGATTTGTTTTGCAATGAATCATCTTCATTCATATCATCCATTTATTTCTAGAACGTTCACGCAATCTTTCACCCTCATGCTGGGTTGCATGAAAGTTTTATCGGTTCATTAGCAACTAACGGTTCAATAAATTTCAGAAAATCGCTATTGATATAAGCTGTATTCCATTTGCCACTTGGTTCACTAAAATCAGTTCAGATAAATTAGATAACAAGACTAAATGAATTGAATTAAACAAACTAATGCACTTATTGAAGTGAATTACTTTAAAATAAATTAGAATCAGTAATTTTAGTACTGGAAATAAAGGCAGCGAAGTGATCCAGCGAAATAAATAAATGATCTGGTGCAGTAAATGTAAGTTAAATCTGATCCAAATGGCAAATGGAATACGCCTACTGTTGCTAGATAAACAATTCTTTAACTAAAGAGCTCTTTATTTTTTTCTTGCAACCCAGCATCAATTTCACCAATCTTTCATTCGAAATTATAAATAAATAAATAGATATATCATCACGCCTTTTACCCATTACTGGGTGTGGCACTCTGCCGAAGCCGATCTCGGTAAGTGATATATTTATGCGCGTGAAGTGCTGTTCCCAGCCGTGAAATCACGGCCTCCAAAGATGTTAGTGGTGGAGGAGCCACAGGAATAATTTTAAATTAGTGTTTTGTCGGCTGTGGGGATCGAACAAAGGTTCTTAGGATCCACAGGCCGACTCGGGTACCACTGAATCATTACCCTATTAATTACGAAATTAATTTGGTGAAAACTGTTTGTCGGCTGGCTACGATTTCCAAACAATTTGGGGGCCGTAATTTGACGTCTTCTTCACGTGCATAAATATATCACTTATCGAGATCTGCTACGGCAGAGTGCCACCCAAAAGTGGGAGTAAGAGGCGTGTTCATATATTTATTTATTTTTATGGGGTAGGTGGCTCGGTTGTATCGAATTGGACTGTAGATTTGAGAACCTGGGTTCAATTCCCAGAGCCAACAAACAGTTTTCACCACATTAAAATTACCCCTGTGGCTCTCCCATCATTAGCATCTGTGGGGAACGTGATTTGATGGCTGGTACTTATCAAGATCTGTTACAGCCGAGTGCCACACCCAATAATGGATAAAAAGGCGTGATGATATACTTATAATTATTTATTTATTTCATTGTAACACACTCAATCGAACATATCGGGGTACATTCACCTTTCAATTGTATCAATATTAAAGTGTTTTTGACATTTAAATCTTGTCTTTTCATCTTTAGTTTGACCCCAAAATAATTTTAATATGTAATTGATTTTTGTGCCCTACTTTCTTCATTATACGATTTAGTTTTCTAAATAAATAATAAAATAGACAAGTATAATTTTAGGTAAAACGTACAACAGATCGAGACAACGACTTTATCAAAAATAATTTTAGGGGAAGTCGCCCCGTTTCTAACAGTCGGGATAAGGCAGTACAAACCGACATACAAAATGTTAATACGCAGTTGGTGCGTAAACACAACACATTTTATGTTTAATATTTGTCTTACTTTGTACTTCTTCTAGATTCAGTGCGATTTACCTTCTCATTTTAAGAAAGATAAAGAGAGGAGTCCACGTAGCCGACCAGTTAAAATAGATAAAGTACAGATAGAAACCCAGAATAATATTATTATTCCAAATCGTAGCAGATATTTAGACAAAGTTGATGGGTTAAAAAATAATAGTCCTAGAGGTAAAATCTTTACTTATTTTGTATTTTTTTTTAATGATTTTGTAATTTCCTTCAGCTAAATTAATGGCAGATTTACAAAGTTCTTATTTCCCGACTTCAATGGGTTACCAAGTAGGCGGCACTCAAGACGATGTAAGTATTTTTTTCATGTTTCGCTGCAATATAGTTTAAATGTTTTAATTATTTAGGATAAATTGGAGAAATCTCGTCGGCAAGAAAAGTATTTGGCGGAGCTACGTCAGCAGATTGATGAAAAACACCAATTGTTGCAAAAACACAAGGAGCAGGAGAAAATGGAACAAGATGTTGCATCGAGACGGCTTGAATCGCAGATGAGAGACATTAATATTGATGATAAAACTTTAATTGGGCAGCACTACTCCAACAATTTACCGGTAAATAATTATAAACATTATACTTATTAAATATTTATACTTTACACAATTACTCATTAGATCCAGTTTTTAATTCTGATCATTGTTTTTTCACTTCTGCTCTAAAATAAATATGAAATGAAAATTTGAACTTTGAATTTATTATTTGTGGAAAAAAATAGACACCGAGTATATAGAATGAAAGATTGGTGAGAGATGGCCTAGAAATATATAAATGAGTAGCTTGTATGAATTATAAATGTAAAATAAATATATCATTACGCCTTTTACCTATTACTGGGTGTGGCATTCTGCAATAGCAGATTTCGGCAAGTGATATATTTTAGCACGTGAAGTGCAGTTACCAGTCGTCAAATTTTAAAAGTAAATGCTAATTATAGAGACGTTATAATTGGAACGTTTTATTAGAAATTAGATTATTAGCAGTCAAATCACGGCCCTCAAAGATGTTAGTGGAGGGAGAGCTACAAGTGTAATTTTAATGTAGTGAAATTTGTTTATCGGCTGTGGGAACCGAACCCGGGTTCTCAAATTTATAGTCTTACGCTATCTAATTATCAATTATGAATGTAAATAAAAAATAAATAAATATATCATCACGCCTTCTACCCATTACTGGGTGTGGCACTCTGCCGAAGCAGATCTCGGTAAGTGATATATTTTGCGCGTGAAGTGCTGTTACCAGTCGTCAAATCACGGCCCCCAAAGATGTTATTGGTAGAGGAGCCACAGGGGTATTTTTTAAAATTATGAAAATTGTTTGTCGCCTGTGGGTTCTCAGGATCCACAGGCCGACTTCATACCACTGAGCTAGCCACCCCATTATGAATGTGGATGAAGATAAAATGGTATGACAGAATAGAACTGTTTAGTGAAGATTTTAAAGTCTTTTAGGCAGTCTATAAAATTGATTTTTTTTCCAAAACCTTTTTAAGGCTTTTATTATCCCAGAAAAAATTCAACATATTTTTTTAGATAATCATCTTCTGAACTATTAATCCTAAAGATCTTCTGAGTTTATCTTCCCTTTAAAAACATTCTAGAATCCCTTTTAGACAGTGTATTTTCCTATTCTTTTAGGGGTAGGTGGCTCAATGATATCGAGTCGGCCTGTGAATTTGAGAATTAATTTTCACCACATTAAAATTACCTCTGTGCTTCTTCCAAACATCTTTAGATGCTGTGATTTCACTTCATGTACATAAATATATCACTTATCAAAATCTGTTACGGCAGAGTGCCACACCTAGTAATGAGTAGAAGGCGTGATGATATATTTATTTTATTTGTTGCTACTTTTCGAACGTTTTAAGGGTGGTTGCTTATTCAGTGTAATGTTGCAGACGAACACCGAACCAAAAATGGAAAGAACATTCAATCGCAACAATAAATGGACAGAAAACAGGTATAAATCCCGAATAGACAGTAGTCATACGCACCGTTCTGACCCAACCGAGAAAAAAATTACCTCTAAATACACCAATTCTCCCCCGTTATCCAGACGTGATAAGCCCCCATATTCATTCAACATTCCCGCAAATTCTGTATTTGCAAATGCCCTTCCCGTTAAAAATAGAATCAATAAAAATCATTCTAAACTAGCTTTAAATATTAGTAATAATTTGACAACGAAAGAAAGCCAAAAACGTATCTTAAACTCTAACTCCAAATTAGAAGAATCGTTACCGATTCCTGTTCTAAAAGCGCAGAGTCCAGTTGCCAAAGAACTAATTAATGCAGTCGCTGTTCAATCCAAGACCTCGGATGCAATGCGGAAACTAGAAGACAAGTGGCAGGTAGGTAATATATTTACATCCATTTCACTTTGTTCTTGAATTCCAACTACGAAATAAATCATTTAAGATTCCGGCGGTTCAAAAAAATATTATTAAAAGCACCGAGCGCCAGACGGAAGGAGGAATATTGACACAATTGGGCGCAATAAGATTGCAGTTGCAGCAGGAACAACTTCGCCTAGATGAAACTCTGCGAAAACGAGGAAATTCACAATCAGTCGTTCAAGCTGATGTTCATCGCCACTTCAATTAGTGATACTAGAATTTAGATGATTTATTTCACTTTTATAACATTTTTGTTTTGTTGTTAATGTCTATTTTTGAATATTTATCTTAGTCATTTACTGTTTAATACTGAATACTTTATTTATGTAATTATTTAGAATCTTCGATTTTATAAATAAATCTGATAATTAGATATTTGTTTCTTAAAAACGTAATACCAAAGATTTCGTTTAAATTATGCTGCAATATGCTTCATTTAAATATTGCTTTTATTTTAAATATAATTATCATAATTGAAAAATATATTTTTTTCTGAAACCGGCAAGAAACTGCCTACTTTCTTGACTAATTTTAGTATGGAAAGTAGGTTTTTACAAAAACAGTCACGTAAAGTACGTATCCAAGGCCACAAGAAAAAATAACAGTCTGGTAAAGTACAAAACAGTCTGATAAAGATTTTACATGACTGTTATTTTTGTTGTAACCTTTACTATTTATGCTATCGATTCAAATGTTGAATATTTGGACTTTTTAGCATATTTAGTATTAAAATATATTACATTTATTTATATAATTACATATCTATAATTTAGAAATATTCAAAGAAAGAAGAAAAACAAAAATGGTCGCCATTGCTTATGTCCGAAAGTATTGATCGATTCGCATATGAAACAACCAAATTATATCCATATAAGGAGTGCTGGAACCCTCAGATTCATACCGGAAACTTGCAGCTTCTATGGTAGATACAGTAAGTACCAATATAATTTACTATTTTATTAATATTATTTGTGATAGTTTCTAATGATTGTATTCTGTGTTTAGAGTGGCAGTTGCAGCAACAGTGAAGAAGCCAACCTCCTACCAAAAGTTTTCGTCCCGGGTTTTCCTTTCGGTGATGAACAGCGAATGCTGGGGAGGCAGGATCAGCGGCTTGCCCCGGAGCATCATCCAAGTCACTGATCCAGGCTTATACCTACTTCAAATGAACATTGTATTCACAAATAAATAAAATAATTGCAATAAATAATTAATTCAGAAATAAATAATATAATTGCAATATACATTGTATTCAGAAATAAATAAAATAATATCAATAAATATTGTATTCATAAATAAATAAAACAATTGCAATAAACACTGTATTTACATATAAATAAAATTATTGTAATTTAATATGTTAAAAACAATAATAAATATGTTTTAAATTGATAATTTACAATAACTCTCTTTAAAACATATTTATTCTTTAAGAATAAGATATATTGTAATAAGATGTATGTTTTGGCAAACAACTTATTATAATATTTTTTATTCTTAAAGAATAAATATGTTTTAAAGAGAGTTATTGTAAATTATCAATTTAAAACATATTTATTATTGTTTTTAACATATTAAATTACAATTATTTTATTTATATGTGAATGTTTACTGCAATTGTTTTATTTATTTATGAATACAATATTTATTGATATTATTTTATTTATTTATGAATACAATATTTATTGCAATTATTTTATTTATTTCTGAATACAATGTTTATTGCAATTGTTGTATTTATTTCTGAATATATTGTTTATTTTCTGAATGCAATGTTTATTGCAATTGTTTTATTTACTTCTGAATACAATGTTTATTGCAACTGTTTTATTTATTTATGAATACAATATTTATTGCAATTATTTTATTTATTTCTGAATGCAATGTTTATTGCAATTGTTGTATTTATTTATTAATGCAATGTTTATTTCAATTGTATTATTTATTTCTGAATACATATGTTTATTGAAATTATGTTGTTTATTTGTTGAATACAATGTTTGAAGTAGATATAAGCCTGGATCAGTGACCTAAATGATCCAGCTCCCTAGCATTTGTTGTTCATCACCAAAAGGAAACACCAAAACAAGAGTCTTGGTAGATGGTTGGCTTCTTTACTGCTGCTGCAACTGCGATTCTAAACAACATTCTGCTAGAACTTTTCAGATGATATTGACTCTGGAGACTCTGTAGAAGATGGCGACGACTCCAGTGAACACTGTTGAAGATGCCAGCGACTCCAAGATGAGCCTCGTGCTCCAAGTTAGCTGCAGGTGACGACTCCAAGTGCGTGGAGGCTTTATAAACAAAGACAAAATATTAAATTAAAATTTGCAATAATGATGAACAAAATAGAATAACAAATAAAATATATCATCACACCTTTTATCCATTACTGGATGTAGCAGATCTCGGTAAGTGATATATATACACGCGTGAAGCGCGGTTACCAGCCGTCAAAACACGGCCCTCAAAGATGTTAGTGGTGGGGAAGCCACAGAGGTAATTTTAAATTATTGAAAATAAAATAACAAATAATATAAAATTAATTTACTTACATTAATGTTCCTAGAAGTAAATTTTACATTCTGTTAGAACTTTTCAAGATGATCTTGACTCTGGAGACCCTGAAGAAGATGGCGACGACATCAATAGCTCTGTAGAAGATGGCTATGACTCCAGGGACACTGTTGAAAACTAGTTTGATTTTTTTAACAATTATTTTGGACAGAAATATTTCATTATTTTATTTACAAAATATAAAAACAGATAAGGGTGATTAACTTTATTTTTCTGTCTTTAATCGGTCATAAATTATCTACAGAAAAATACCCTAAATAAAAGTGTAATATAAATTTATTTATATCCAGCTTTTATTTCAAATGTTTTATTTTGAAGTAATCCCTGAACATTTTGACAATGAAAAATGTAGTTAATCACCCTTAGTTTGTTCACCAAGGGTGAAACAGGCGTTTCTGGCCCGTGGCATGATTATTAGTACGAGGCGCAAAGCGCCGATTGCTAATAATTCAAGGGTCAGAAACGCTTATTTCACCCGTGGTATATACAATATTTTATGCACAACAAAATAACATTTAATTATATGCTCAAAATATTAAAATATGTTTAAGATAATTTTAAATTGTTTCTATATTCCACAATTGATAAACTGTGAGTAAAATCGGTATCTGCTCTCGTTATGGTTCCTACAATTCCACACTAAAAACATTAAATACATATTTAATAATATATGTTACAAATTATGTTTTACAGTATTTTATTTCCTAATTTCTATGCCTTACAAGAGGTGGAATGTAATCATACAAATTAATTCTTTGCTAAAATAACAGTTGTATAATTTGGGCCGTTCTATCAACAAGAAATTTAAATGATTTCACAACAAAGGATGGTATATACATTATATTACACATATAATACATGTCACTTCAATGAAAAGAACAAACAACTGAATAGGGTATACGAATAAATTAAGATAATATTGAATACGAAATTATTGCAAGCGGACATGATTCAAAGTTTATATACAGCATGAAAACAAATTGAAATATACCCCTCATCTCTTTTCTTTATCATTCATTATCTGTAATCGATCAATATCTTAATAATAACCTTTGACATTTTCATATTTTTCTTTACTTATATTAACGTAGCAACTATTATAAAATAATGACAGTTTACTGACAGCTTCGTAAAAAGTTTTATTACAAACTAATATTTTATACATTGGCAGCTTTTTGGTACGAGAGCAAAATGCTTAAAAGAAAAATAGAAATAACGGAATAAATGATTTTAGTCATGTTCGAAAAGGTGCTAATTGTCAAAAATAACGGTTGTTATTAATTTTATTTGTTAGTCACTTGTAAACCTCATTTATTCTGTTAATTGTTTGGTAATTATGTAAATGAATCTTTACCGTTACTAACATACACATTTTTTTTTTTGTAAAATCGTACTATAATAGGCTTATTCCATTTGCCATTTGGATAAGATCTAATTTACATTTACTGAACCACTTACAGGCAGATTCATAAGGCGGATTAGCGCTAGCACCATTTTCTATTTCGGTTTTAACTCTGTTTTCAATTTTTAAAGTTAATTTTTATGACAGAAAAATATGGGCGTCTTCCATTTAAAATTAACTTTAAAAACTATCATTGTCACTGTACTTCAAAGTCATTCTTATGACAAAAAATTTACTCTGTAAGTTTATTTTAACTTAGGTTAAAATGAGAGTTAATTAGCATCAAATTTAATTTATTTCCTGAATCTGTCTTAATTTGAAACAGAGTTATAATAGATAATATTAAAAACGGTGTTAGCGCTAATCCGTTTTTTGAATTTGCCTGTTAGTTATTACGGTAGATTACTTCACTAACTTTATTTCCAGAACTAGAATTATTGATTCCAATTTATTATGAAGTAATTCACCTCAATAGGTATATCATTTTGTTTAATTAAGTTCATTTAGTTATGATGTCTAATTTATCTGAACTGATTTAAATGAACCAAGTGATAAATGGAATACAGCTAATATTAGGCCTATTCCATTTTGCCATTTGGATCAGATCTAACTTACATTTACTGAACCAAATCACTTATTTATTTCGCTGGATTACTTCACTAACTTTATTTGCAGTACTAGAATTACTCATTTTAATTTATTTTGAAGTAATTCACCTCAATAAATGCATCAGTTTGCTTAATTCAGTTCATTTCTTTATGTTGTCTAATTTATCTGAACTGATTTAAATGAACCAAATGACAAATGGAATACAGCTTATATTAATGTTATAGTAATCAATAGTAACAACAGGAAATAAGCTTTTATAGTACTAGTACTATAACAGTAATAATATAGTACGATTAACAAAAAATATTGTACGCTGCTCGTAGTGAAAGTGTCTTTACTTGCTCGTCCTATAAACTTTCACTTTCAGTACTTGTAACGTAAATAACTATTACAGGTCAGCTGTCAATTTTAGTAGTTAGTAAACAAGCGCGTTGCCACAATAATTTTTGACATTTGTAACTGACAGGATTTAATTATAAATTTTAATTTTGTTTACAAATGAGTAACAAATAAAATGTTGTACAATACACGCAAGGTAACTGTTTTTACGACCTCAAGGAGGTGACAGGTTCGCCAGTCAATCCTCCTTTCGGCAGTAAAACTATTTTACCGTACTACTACAACGATTGATAACAGATAATGATCGAGATACCAAATAAGAGAGGGTTGTCTAACTTTATTTCTATCTTATTAAAATATATGTCCCGAAAAAACTAACATAGCATATTGAATAGTATTAAAATGAGTTTTTCCGGTTCAACTCGCGCTAATATCAAGCTTTTTATTGGTCAAAACATTCCTAAACAATAGCCACCATCGTGTTACGACCAACAGAACAAACAAAGAAGAAAAAGCAATGAATAATATCATGATTAATACACATCAACAATTTTTGAAACTCTAAAGCTATATACATAACAACGATACAGAATACTGTTTGCAGGTGCAACCAGTTTTCAATTTATTTATTAAAATATGGTACGATTGCACAATACATGATACACCATTCCCGCTAATACTACAACAACGTGCTTTGTGCTTAAACTTTTGTATCAATCATATCTATGTTTATTTTATAGTAAACATAAGGATAGTAGTCGGACTGACCGAATCCTAAACCTGGGATGTCGACGCTCTGGAAGGAGAAAGATTATTAACGATGTATTTATTATTTAATTATCACTTGGTTTTGACGTACATCAACATTAGCAGAACCTTGAAGAGCACTTCCATCTAAATGCCCGTACAGTTGGTTCAAAACGTCTCGAAGACGTTTCGTGTTTTTCTTATTTGGATGTAAAAGCACTGATTGGAAGTTCACTGGCAGACCGTACCTATAATTTATTCAAAATGGTTCTTTTCTGCTGTTATTTCTCTAAATAATTTTAAAGTAAAATTAGGGGTAGACAGCTTTGACGGCTAGTATCGAAATCTCCTACGATAGAATGCTATTCGCAGTAAAAGACGCGATGATATATTTATTATAATTACCTCTGGAGGCCGTGATTTTACGGTAGGTAAACGCATTTCATGCGCATAAATATATCACTTACTGAGATCTGCTACGGCAGAGTGCCATATCCAATAACGGGTAAATGGCGTGATGATATATTTCTAAATTATTTTGGAATAAAAAGTAAAAACCTCCAATTTAGATAATAATTAAAAATATATATATTTGTATGCTGTCATCAATTTTGGAATAAGTAACTCAATTTTTTCAAATTAAAATATTCATATTTTAATTAATATATTTGAATAAAAATTTTAAGATTAATATCATTTTTAACATCGTTTATTTATATTTATAGGAAATATAAAAATATCCTTTGGGATAAATTGAATCATTGAAATTTTATTGATTTATTAGTTCATTTTAAAAGCATTGGCGGCGCTGTACGAAAGAATGTCACAATTATCTGTGCAGCACCACACATTCCCACGGTTAACGAGGGAACTAATGCTCGCATTCCTAGCCAATTAGCGAAACTTTATTGATTTTTTAGTTCGTTTCAAGAGTGTTGGCGGCGCTGTATGACCTAATTTCAAAATTATCACTTATTTTGTGCAATAAAAATAAATTAAGCGATTTCCGTAAAATTTAAACGTTTTTTGGTGAAATGTTTCAAACAAAACTTATTTATTATTTTATTCTCTACAATATTTATTTGAAACTTTTTTGTTTACAACCATTAATTTCTCCGATCACGCTGAAATTTTGAATGACCTTTCTACGACATTAAATATCGATATTGCATTTTAAAGTTTTAAATCCCATTTAAAAGTCCTGTTTAGTTTGTTATTTATACTGGGTGACACAGAAATGGGAAATAGGATTTTTAAATGTACGGAAATTGGCTTATCTGTACATTTAGATATTTGAAAAATAAAATTTAACTTTTTGTCAACAAATACGAGAAAGTCATGAAAATAAAATAAAAAACAGACAAAGCGAAATCTCATTATGATAGTTAAGCTCAACATTTAAAATAAGAAATTATTGACAGCTGTCAAAATTAAATTTTGTCTAACTAGCTTTTTATTTTCATAGCTATCTGATTTTTGACATAAATATCTAGTACTACAGACATGCTAAAATATAACAAATTGAAACTTTGTTTAACGAAAATTGATTTTAAACAATTTTTTATTCTTGTCCCTTCGCTCTAAAATGTACAGAAGAGCCTATTTCCGAATTTTTTAAAAGGTATGTTTCGCATTTTTGAATAAATAAAAATAATGTTACCTCAAAACTGATTCAACAAAGACCCTCAAAGCCTTGACATGGATCCAAGCACAGAAACATTCACTGAAATTCACCTTCAACCATCGAACAAGCGGACCCTAAAACAAAACATTCACTAACAACAACTCTTTATTCTGTTTCAGATTTCTTACAAACTGCTTCTTTTTATCAGTGACCAACTTCGTGATTTCATTCTTTCCAGCCGCCAACTCTTCCTCATTGTAAGTGAAATCTCTTACGATGAACTTCCTGTCTCTGGCGTGAAGTTTGAACTCTTCAGCGACCTTTTTGAACAAAGAAACGCTGAACAAACCGTATTCTTGATCTTGGGAGATGAGAACGGTTGAACGAGGCACAATCATATCGGTGATTTTTTCATAATTTTGGTACCAATCATTAAACACTGGTCTGATGGAAATTCATAGTTAGTTTGAGGATAAATTATAGTTATAGAGTTTCTTACTTAGGGACAATTACTAAAACAGTTGTTAAATATTCGGAATCCAAAATGAAGTGTTCTTTCTTCACCAAGTCGGCTAAATTGCGAGTTAACAGACTTCCTCTAAAAATAAAAACGCGAGTCAGATTATTTTATATTTAAGAATAAATGGATAGTATGGTTACGAAGTGAATGATTCCGATTGGGAGGTATATACGAGCTTGTATAACAAGAATTATAAATAGGGATGAAACGAAAGTAATGTGTTAGAAATGGGAATGTTTGATGGAGATAAATATGGATTAAATTGAAGGTGAGAGATTCTGTAAACGATTCAGGAATTGAGAGGTATAAATAAGCTTGTATGACAGGAATTATAAATATAGATGAAGAGAAAGTGATGTATCAGAACGGAAATGTTTGGCAGGGATAAATATGGCTCAAATTAAGGGTGAGAGATTGCGTAGATAATCGAGGAATAAATGGTTGGATATGATTAAAGTGGGCGGAATAAACGACAAGAATTATAAACGTGGATCAAGAGAAGCTGGTCTGTCAGAATGTGAATGTTTAAAATAAAATAAATAAATATATCATCACGACTTCTACCCATTACAGAGTGTGGCACTCTGCCGAAGCAAATCTCGGTAAGTGATATATTTTGCGTGTGAAGTGCGGTTACCATTCGTCAAATCACGGCCCCCAAAGATGTTAGTGGTGGAGGAGCCACAGGGGTAGCCTTTTGAAATTATGAAAATTGTCGCCTGTTGGAATCGTACCAGGGTTCTCAGGATCCACAAGCCGACTTCATACCACTGAGCTAGCCAAGATACAAATGGATGAAATTGAAGGTGAGAGATTGTATAGTAATTCGAGGGATAAAAGATTGGATATGATCAAAGTGGAAGGAATTGTATGACAGGAATTATAAACGTAGATGAAGAGAAAGTTGTATGTCAGAATGGGAATGTTTGACAGAGATAAATATGGAAGAAATTGATGGTAAGAGCTTATGTAGACATTGGATGAATAAACGAGGTTGTATAATAAGAAACATAAATGTAAATGAAGCGAAAGTAATGCGACAAAATGGGAACATTTGGCCAAGATATGTAAATGAATTTGAAAGTGAGAGATTGTGTAGTCAACCTAGAAATAAATGTATGATTAAGACGAATAAACTATCTTGTATGAAAGGAATATATGGCAGGATAGAAATGTTTGTCGGATGAATCTAATAAATAAACTTTCTTACGTCTGTTTCTTCTCCAAACTCTGTAAGCTGCCTTTCAAGTTATTATACGCAGTGGACTTTGTCTTCAAATCAGCATCAATCTGTCCAACCTGTTTGCTGATGATATCAGCAATATTCCTTAAGGACTGCTTGATGGGATATTTAGCAATATCCCACTGGAATCGTGTGATGTAGCTGGGAAGATCACCTGTCACCCAAATCGACAATTACTTCGTGAAAATGACCAACATTCGGATGACATTAACTTCTAAGTCTGAACATGGTATTTGGCACACTTTGTGTTCGTGCAGAAGATACAGACAGACACATTTAATAAAGAGATAAGAGATAGATGATAGTTTTGATAGAAACATGAAGGAAATAACAGATATAAGTACACGTATTTTACAATAGAAACAGAAATGTATTTTGAATAATGTTGACGTAGATAAAACAAAACAGATAATAGATTTAACTCGTAAGATTGATGAATAATGATTTTATATAAACACTGGATAGCTAACTTACGTGTACAAGTGAGGCAAATGGAGGGGATATACCGCCATTTGCATGAAAGGCAAAGATGCATTGTTCTATTTATTGTATTATATGGCAAGTATGAAATAAAGGTTGAATAAAATAGATTTCTAAATATATGACACAAACATTAAAAAATTGCCGGTGTTGCTTATAGGTGATAAAATATTTATAATTACATGAACAATTATGTTACCCAAACATAATTTTCTAAAACATTGCGTCATAATTTTATTTATTAGTTTTTATCAACTCTATTCGTTGAAATTTGTGACGTATGGTTGCGTACTCATCAGTTTTATAATTTAAATTTTTAATATGTAATTCAAATTATTATTTTTTTGACAAATGATTTTTGTAAATAACTACTGGAGATTATTAAATTTGACTTGAAAATGGACACAAGCCATGTGTCCGAAACATCGTCAATATATTACTAGTAGGGTCGTTGATTTCCACCGGAGTTTGAATTTCTGATC
Source organism: Pterostichus madidus (assembly GCA_911728475.2). Lineage (NCBI taxonomy): Eukaryota > Metazoa > Arthropoda > Insecta > Coleoptera > Carabidae > Pterostichus > Pterostichus madidus. The sequence goes on from OU452304.1 coordinate 1,461,967, forward strand.
GTTCGAACATTCGAATGTTATGAACTTCGTCAAAAAAACTTCGAAGCTTCGAATTTACGATTTTTTCGTTGCTTCGAATTCTCGATTTTTTTTGCCACTGAATTAACGCCATCTGTCATCTCCAAACACGCTCACGCATAATTCGCGAAAAGTCGGTCAAGAATTATATAATAAACTCGGCGAAGTGTCCTGCAAAAACTCTGCAAGTTTAGGCATCTTAATTAAGACATCTATTCTCTTACCGCCTATCTAAATGCTATGGACTTTTAGTAAAACGTTTTAAAATGACAATAAAAAGGATACAAAAACGTCTTAATTAAAACGTTTTTGACAGTATAGCGAAATTTTAAGTCTAAATTGAATTAATTTGGCAAATAATAATTAATAATAATTACTTACGAATTAATTCAAAACTCTGCGAATGAGTTTATTCTGAAAATAATTCACATCAACATGCCGTGTTCACGTTAGGATCCAGATTCACAATTAGAATAATTCGAAAATTCGGAATATTCAAAAATTCGAATCTAAATTCGAAGGTTCAATAAATCGAAGTCTCGAATATTCGAAAAATCAACAACCCTACTCAGTGGTATCGAGTCGGATTGTGGATTCGATTCCCATAGCCGACAAACAATTTTTACCACATTAAAATTACCCCTGTGGCTCCCCCTGCTCTAATATCTTTGGGGGGTCATGATTTAACGACTGGGAACCACAATTCACGCGAATAAATAAATTCTTTTAATAAAGCCAAGTCATTCGATAAATCCTGGATTAATTATTTGATTTCCTGCTCCAAATACAACATTTCGGATAATTAACTTACAAATTTTACATAAATGCTTATGGCATAATTCAATATAGCGCTATTTTTGCCTGCCCTGGACATGGCCACCTTCAACTTTCTTGTCTCACAGATGTCAATGCATGTTACAAGCCAGTGTTTATAATATAAAATCTTTGTTGCTGAAATTGAGGATAAGACATTGCGTGAACAACCTAGGAATAAAGAGATAGCTTGTATGAAAGGAATTATGAAAGTGGATGAAGCTAAAGTGGTCTGGCAAGATAGGAATGTTCAGTGTATGTTAGATCTAAAATTAAATAAAAAAACTAGTTCAGAAAATGAAAAACAATAGAAAATTTTTTGAGATAAAATTCGAGATAGAGAATAGAAATACGAATAAAGAAGTGAATACCACTGACTGTACACCGAGCTGCAGTAAGCACAGAGGGAATCTAGATTGGCGGTGCTGGAACAACACATTGACTAAACAACAAAACACTGCATCGGCTGTGTACAATGACGGTGCGGCGCTGCCCCGGGACTGACCTGGCCCCAGTACGGTCGTGGGCACGCCGCCGCCGTCCCCGTCCTCCGGGGGCCGCGCGCCCTGCCCCCACGGCACCGGAGATTCTGCCTCTTGCACCACAAAGCACCAGATAAAAAAAATCATCAACCGTCCTTCAACGGCAAAATTTACCACATTCAGACTTACTAATTCACAGAATACTCTAATTTCTAAACATTTAACAGAATTTATAGTGTCAAGAAATCGGAGCAATCTGATAAGGAGAAAATTGTAAAATTGTGTGATAACTTACTGTTGTTTGCCATCAAGTTTTCATGTAACTTATCTCGCTGATCCTCCAGAACTTCGCCCAGATATGTGGCGACTTTCCTCGTAACTTGTTCCACGAAGGCATCTAGCTTCCCTAAATCATCTGACAGCCCAACCAGCTGATCTAAGGTGCCCACCTTTAAACAAACATACCGTGCATGACAAGTCATGTGACATTTGACATAATGATTGTGTGGCTTACCTTTAGGTCGGGAATGTGAAATTTGTAGTTTACAGAGAGGCTGTTCTGTTTACTTGTGGAATTGTTCAAAGTTTCCCATGTTTGTTGACAGGTTTTATCCCCCGGAGCCGAAATTAACCAATATTCAGTCATTTCGGGTTTACTCTGTGCATTACACATAATTGAAATTAGAATTCTAGATAATTCAGAACATAAATACTTGAAAAATTAATATTAAAACATCCCTTTTGACATAATGACAGCAAAAAGGTGTTGTTACTGTTCTTATTTTCACTAACGTTTTTCATTTGTTTGACACACCAAAGCAATCTAGATCAACATATGCTTAGAAATAACACTTACCTATTGCTATAAATATTAAATTTAATAGTTATTTATATTTTTAAATCAATATCGTTGTTAATTTGAAGTAAACGTTCAACCACTCCTTCTGACCATCACAGAATTCACGTGATTTGGTGCTACCAGCTGGTGGAACAAAACAGAATCACGAGTGACATTTCATGACGTCACGTACCAAGACCATTAGGATTGTATACTTACATAACATTCATTCATATTTTTTTATAATTAAAACTGTAGCAAATTTAAATAATATGGCACTTGTAGTTTAGATATTTAATTTATATTTTATTTAATATATGTAGGTAATCCGGAAATCTATTCCAAGAATTCAAAAACTAGCGCGCGCTAAACAACTGACTGATAAAAGCTCAAAACAAATGGCTCTGTTGAAAGTCTCAAAACAATTGACTGTTGAAAGTCTACACTAACTTGATTTTCTTAATAAAATAAATTGTATTTCTTATATAATAACAAATATTAAGGTTTTAAAATGAAAAATGCAGGTATCAATAAATATAATAGGGTAAAGTGAAGATAGATGTCTCCACGGTATATTTCCATGCATGTTTTCAGGAGAACAGTGCGCTTGATCCAATTTCTACTGAATTTTCAGCAGTTTCAGTAAGTTGTTCTGCTGAAAACATCCTGTTTTGGTGTATCAACAATATTACGAGTAAGTTTTACGTATCGGTTGGTTGCTATGTGTGCATTTGTAGTAAATAAACAAATAATAATAAAAAAATGAATGTGTATTTACCTTATTCATGTTATTGATGTTATTAGTTGTGAAATAGAACATTCCAATCTGAAAAATACGAAATGTATGTTATTAAAATAAATATTAAACATCTGAATATATTTATTTTGCATTTTATTATACATAAGGATATTCAAAGTGCAACAATTTGACTAACATTAATTTAAGTTTTTACCAATATTTTGTTTGAATCGTTTGCTTACATTTAATATCATTTACTTAATAAAAGTATTCTAAACAAAAATGCTGATAAAGGGAATTATGTTAAAATTATAAATTACAGTAATAGTGCAATTTAAAAAAAGAGATAATAATTTGTTTTGTCGATAATTAGTCATTTAATTATTAATTCCCAAATCAACATTTTTCAGAATAGTTTTTAAAAATTTGTTGGAGTTAGAATGAAAATTATGAAGTTCACTACAAATACTGGAAGAAACAATAAAATTTACGATTATTTGAACATTTAAATAGTAATTTTAGCCAAAACTAAATTAAGTAGAAGTGAGATATTTTAAAAATAACAAATTTGGCTTCATATATTTTTCATAATCAAATTACTTAACAGAAAAATATTTTTTTCTGGGACCGGCAAGAAAGTGCATACTTTCCAGACCAATTTTAGTATGGAAAGCAGATTTTTATCAAAACAGTCAAGTAAGGTACATATCCAAGGTTACAACAAAAATAACACTCTGGTAAAGTACAAAACACTCTGGTAAATTACAAAACAATCTGGTAAAGTACAAAACAGTCTGGTAAAGTACAAAACAGTCTGATAAAGTACAAAACAGTCTGGTAAAGTACAAAACAGTCTGGTAAAGTACAAAACAGTCTGGTAAAGTACAAAACAGTCTGGTAAAGTACACCTGACCTGACTGTTTTGAATTTTACCTGACTGTTTTTTTTCTTTTTATAACCTTGGATACGTAGTCCGCTGTCAATACAATTCATATCAAAATATTGAAACTTTTTGAATTATTTATGATTAATTATTGATTAAATTAAACGGTTTCAGAAAAAATAGTATACATAATACGTCAGGAAAGTGTTTTACTTGACTCAACAGATTAAAATACACGGCCTGCGTCTTCGTATTACAAACAACCGTTTCGTCAAGTAAAATATCTCTTTTCTGACTTATTATGTAATATACAATTTCCTGAAACAGGCAAGAAAGAGCCTACTTTCCTCACCAATTTTAGTATGGAAAGTAGATTTTACCAAAACAGACAAGTAAAGTACGTATCCAAGGTTACAACAAAAATAACAGTCTGGGAAAGTACAAAAAAGTCTGGTAAAGGATTTTACCTAACTGTTTTGTATTTTACCTGACTGGTTTTTGTTGTTGTAACCTTAGATACGTAGTCTGCTGTCAATACAATTCATATAACAAAATTTAAACATTTTGAATTATTTATGATTAATTATTGATTGAATTAAACGATTTCAGAAAAAATTGTATAAATAATAATTTGAAGAATTTTCCCTAAAATAATTAAGGATGATTTCGCATTGAAAAATATATGATGTCAAATGTGTGAAGTTTTGAAAATTCTCTCCTACCACAAGAAATGATTACCACTACTGATTCTGTGTACAGATGCCATGAGATCTAAGTTATATAATAATACTGACACATTGATTTTGACACTTGTAAATTTTACACATAAATACAGACCTTTTACTAGCAATTATCCTATTTTACACTTAAATTGACATGCACAATTAACATTTAATTAATAAGTAATTAATGAGAATGGATCAAACAATGGTATGAACTATTTTTTACCAAGTTCACGCTCTTGTTTGAAAGATTTTCATAATATTTTCGATTTGATATCCTAAGTGAACACATCATATTACAAATAATTCGACTACACATATACTTCTTATCAGTTCTCAGTACTAATCTGACAAGCAGTTTTGTAACTGATCAGTTTTCTAATGATCAATCTCCTCTTGTTCTGTTAATGGTCGACAAGCTTTTTTTCATGATTACAGTACAGATTTTCACAATTTCAGTATTCTGTGGCCAGAATAATTTACTCTGGTATTTTTATGTTATTTTCATGCATTTTACTTTCTTATATTAACGTAGCTGTTGTTAAAAAAAGAATACAATGACAGCTCACTGACAGCTTCGTAAAAAGTAATATTTTTTATACTGGCAGCTCGTACGAGAGCAAAATTAATTAATTAATTTATTTATTATGCTGCACAACCATGGGCGTCCGCAGGGGGAGGGGGGCGAGCCGCCCCCCCTGGATATTAACTATTTGGAATTTCCTGCTTCCCTAAATATTTTAAGCAAAAAAGCTTGAAATAAAAGTTTTAGGGGTTAAAATGCTGCATCTGAATCAATAAACAAAATTAATTTCACATACTTTGTAACGACACAAATTAGATGTAAAAATGACGAAAATTGCCTCAAAACTATAGGCATGCAATTGAAACACAATTAAACAAATGTTTGACGTTTTGTCTGTCAAAATAAATGAAATAATAAATAAAGAATTTATTTTGCCAGTTTTGACAAATTGAACGTCAAACATTTGTTTAATTTTGTTTTAATTTCATAGCTATCGATAGTTTTGAGACAATTTTCGTCATTTTGAGTTCTAATTTGTGCCGTTACAAAGCATGCAAAATTAATTTCGTATTTTATTCCCTAAAACTTTTATTTGAAGCTTTAAATATTTTATTATGTGTATTTGTATTTATATTATGTAAAAAAAATATTTTTGAAATTCATGTCTATCTGAGAGTTTTTTGCGACCCCCTCCCGCCCCCTGGAAAAATGTCTGTGAACGCCCATGTGCACAACAGGAACTTAATCCCAATTAAAGTACAGGGAGCCTACAGCTTATAGTGGAATCCGAACCACTCAGACACAATCGTATTTTTTTATATAAGTAGAAGTCAGTGAGATTTGAACGCACGACCCCTTGCTCTCTAATTAAGAAACGCAAGTTTTTCCTCTGCGCTACAATTATCTATAATCTGTAAATGCATAAAAGTATAATAGAATAATAGTACATTTGAATCTATTCTGTAATAAAAATTGCTAAGTATAGTAATTGCTAAGACCTCAAACAACAATGGTTGATATCAAAAGATCATTTTAATAATTGCTATACTCAATTTTTGTTACAGAATAGGATGCGGACACTCACGGACACTGACATTTTTGTGACGTAAAAACAGCTGTACGGGCAAAGATCACTGCGCCACCTACAAAATGAACTAATTTTTGTGGCGAGATTTGAAAAGAACGGTTCTTTTCAAATCTCGCCACAAAAAATAGTTCATTTTGTAGGTGGCGCAGTGATCTTTGCTCGTACAGCTGTTTTTACGTCACAAAAAACGTCACTGGATCACGTGAGTGCCCGCATCCTATATGTTTAATTATGTACCAAGGGTCTAAAGTGTATAATTTATTGACAAAATATGAATAAATAAATATCTAAGACTCTGCGGACGGTTGCTATGAAACCAACCAAAAATAAAGGAGAAACAAGTTATTTTTCTCTCTAGGGAGGAAAATTCTATTTCCTTCAGCTGGGACACCCCCTTTTATGAGGGAAGGAAAACCTACGTTCGATTAATGTTGTAGAAAATAATATATTATATACTAAGGGACTTAAGTGTACAATTTAATTCTGAGGGTGATATAATCACCTGAGGGATTAAATGCACTTTAGTCCTTTTTCTCACCTCCATCCATACATTTTGAATTAATGATTAATTTTGATATTGACTTGACATATCATTCATAATGACAGCATTATATAATTTTTTTTAAGTAACTTAGGCAACATAAAAAAGTATTTTTTTTGAGGTTTATAATATACTTGTTGCTACGGTAATCCTTATTTATCCTGCAAATTAATCCTAAAAATATAAAATAAATATATCATCACGCCTTTTACCCATTACTGGGTGTGGCACTCTACCGAAGCAGATCTCGGTAAGTGATATATTTTTGCGCGTTGCCAGCCGTCAAATAACGGCCCCCAAAGATGTTAGTCGAGAGGGAGCCACAGGGGTAATTTCAATTTGGTGTAAATTGTTTGTCGGCTGTGGGGATCGAATCGTGGTTCTCAGGATCCACAAGCCGACTCGAGAATATATTTTAAATTAAATCTCTACGGGATTAAAAGTCACACTTTAGTCCTCGAAAAGCAAGAATAAAGTAGGTCATTTATTCCCGGATGTACGAAAATTATTTTTAGTCAAAGTATAGAAATGGTGGTGATCTATAAAGTAATCATGTCATTAACTTGTTGACTGTCACTAATAAAAGATGAAATTGTAATGATCTAGCTTAGATCAGTAAGGTTTATATTTGTAGATCAGTGACAAAACTGCTGATAAATGATAAATCAGCCAGTACTGACTCGTTACTATTTCATTTGTTTTAAAATGGACGACTGGTTATTATTTTATACAGATATAAACAAAATGCGATCGGGAGCTATAGTAACCATAGGAACGATAAACTGAATAAATTACTATCATATAATTCTGATAAATAAATTAATGAAAATATAGATTTGAATTTTTAACTGAAGAATAATTATTTACAGAAAAATAAAACAGATGGAAAAGCTCAAAAATAATAGAAGATCGCTGGAGTTTTATCTATATTATAAGAGTTAAGATTCTTTATTTTTATAGAAGAAAATAAATAATATATAATAAAATAAATTTATCAGTTATTACTATAAATTTTCAACTAAAAATATACAATATATACATATAGATAGATTATAATATGAAATATATCTAACAGACTTATAAAGTTTATTTATTTATTAATTAGTTATTTAAAGAAAATATGGACTGGACAGATTCAGTTAAAATCAAAAACATACCGGGTGTTCTACAATATTAGACTTCGTATTATTAGTACACGCGGTATGTTTCGTATTCGCTGGACATTACATTGTACAAATAAATAAATATGGGTTTAAATCCTGGATAACGTGCACTAGGAGGCGCCGCTGAAGTCGTCTTCGTCAGAGACTAGCACTGCGTTCAGACTTGAAGGTAGCGACACTCCTAGAAACGGACAACACATGAACTACGACATACAAATACCAACCCATACAATACACAATAATATCAAACACAAAAACTGCTATTTCAAAAACAATTCGAAGGTGGAATTAAAAAAAACAAGATTTCAAAGTGATTGAAAAAACAAGCATTTTTATGGTTCTAAATATTGATTATTAAAACGCTAATTGTACTTATATACACACATTTTAAGGAATTTATAAAAGAAGTAGAGACATTAAGTTATAACACCATCAGTCAAACATATTTTCACTAGCTTTACGAGAAAAAATAATCAATTTGTTTTGAAATAACAAATGTCAATTCATGGCATACTACACTGTCAATATAAATTCACGCTTCAAAATTAATACATTTCCTTATTATCGGGTATATAATTTTTGTTCGGTACAAAAAGCATTGTACAAAATTCGTGCACGAAGATGTCATTTGTACCATTCGCGCAAATTAAAGTACTCGCTTCGCTCGTGCTTTAAAATTGCGCTCATGTATAAAGTATGTCTTTGCGCACTTGTTATGTAAATAACTATTATTCTCTAGATAAAGAAATAGTTAGAGAGCTAGGGTGCAAAACGATGTCTAGTTTCCAGTGAAATGTTTTTTTTTAATAGATTATGTCATGATAAACATGAAAAAAAGAAACTTAGATTTGGGAACGGGTGGAAACTATAGATGGCGCTGATGTGAATGCGCTGATTTTAAGGGTGGTTGTTGATCCCTACACCAGTCCACGTTCAGAGCTTCTGTCACCAATGAGCAACCAGCAATAATTTCTGTCAATATGTTTTTGTCATGTATTCATCGTAAACAAGTAGTAATATGTCACACGACACCATAAAAATTGTCTATTTTGACTGGTTATATTGCGCATGCGTCATCGTCTATCTACCATATTTATTACTTAATTATATCAAAGTCTATAATTTAAACTGAAAATTAGCCTGTAAAAAATATGTCACCCTTAAAATCGGCGTATTCACATCGGCGCAATCTATAGTTGCCACCTAGTTCCAAATTTAATTTTCTTTTTTCATGTTTATCATGACATAAAAAATAATTAAATAAATATATCATCACGCCTTTTACCCATTACTGGGTGTGGCACTCTGCCGAAGCAGATCTCGGTAAGTGACAGTCGTCAAATCACGGCCTCCAAAGATGTTAGTGGTGGAGGAGCCACAAGGGTAGTTTTTGAAATTATGAAAATTCTGGGGTAATTTTAAATTGGTGAAAATTGTTTGTCGCCTGTGGAAATCGAACCAGGGTTCTCAGGATCCACAGGCCGACTTCATACCACTGAGCTAGCCACCCCGAAATCATTTCTGTTACTGGAAAAAATCATTTTGCACCCTAGCTCTCTAACTAAACTTCAGCAACTAGCATCCATTCACCCAAAACCACCACCCCCACCCATCACCAACCCCTCCATCTATCTCTCCACCTACCTGGTGCACCAATTCCTCCGACACCGATGTCCACCACACTGTTGTTCCCTCGACAGTCACCAGCGTGCTTGGTATCAATGACGAAGCCGGTGGCGCAGGCATCCTGCAGCATATGACACCAGGTTTTGTAGGTACGCTGATTGGAGCCGCACAAGGGCCCTGCATTGGGGTCGCGGTCTTGCCGAGGGCACCGTTGACCGCACGTCACGCAGCGAGGTGCTCCCGTGGACGCGTCCGTCAGGCATTGCTGACGGTCTCGGCATCGCACCGTGCTGCAGGTTGCATGGGCTGGAGAGGAAAATTATTGTTTTAGTAATGGGTTGTTTTCAGAGCTGGGCAGTAGCTAGCTACTTTTGTAGCTTAGCTAGGTTTACCTTAGCTGTAGCTGTAGCTTAGCTAAATGTGAAAAAATATAGCTGTAGCTTGTAGCGAACTGTTTTTTTTTCTATTAGCTTAAAAATATTTTTATAACAACTGAAGCTACTTTTAAAGCTACTTTTTGTAGTTTAAAGCTAACAAGATATTATATAGTTTAAAATCTATTAACATATTTTATTTTTCACTTGTTCTTAACTTAATACTTTTGTATTAAATATAAAGATGAACTATATATTGACTGTTTAGGAGTCTTCTGTTAATGCACTTTAGTTCCTTGGTATATAATATACAATTTTCAAACCCAGTAAAAAAATTATAATTTTCTAGTCTCAATTAAGAGAAGAGGGTGATACTTTTCATCTCTAGAGAAGAAAGTATATTTTTATACGACCATGACAGAAAGTAGGATTTTCCACTCATATAGAAAATATTATCAGAGCTGGGCAAGCTACTTAAAAAAAGTAGCTAAGCTACAGCTACAGCTATTCTTTAAAAAAGTAGCTAAGCTACAGCTATAAGCTACATTTTGTAAAATATAGCTAAGCTACAGCTAAAAGCTTTCGTTAAAGTAGCTGTTAAATTTTAAAGCTACTTTAATGAATTATTGTGAAATAATTAAATTTGCCATTGTCATATGATCAGTCTTTTGTTATAATGACTGTTAATTTACTATTATATACATAAATATCAAAAATAGCAAATACCATCTGGCACCTACTGTGTATTTTTGCGTATTAGAGCCAGTTAGAACCGGCAACAAATAATTATTTTGTGTGGGTTTAGCTTGTACGCATGCGTACTTTGTTGACCTTCTGCTTAAAAAGTAGCTTTAAGCTACAAAAAGTAGCTTTAAAAGTAGCTTCAGTTGTTATTTTTAAGCTAATAGAAAAAAAAGTAGCTAGCTACAAGCTACAGCTATATTTTTTCACAGTTAGCTAAGCTACAGCTAAGGTAAATGTAGCTAAGCTAGTAGCTAAGCTACAAAAGTAGCTAGCTACTGCCCAGCTCTGAGTATTATTTCCTTCACGGTTGTAGAAAGTATTTTTTTTCTGACCGAATAGATCATCATATCCATGAATACATGAAAACTGTTCATGTTTTCAAACGAATTTTAAAACAGAATAACTGTCAAAAAAGATTTATAAATTATTTTTCTAGCATTGCTAAATTGTCAAATTTTTATATTTTTTTTGGTACCAGGAGCAGGTCCTCAAATAACTAATTTCTTCCCTAGGGACGGAAAGTAAAGCCAAACACATGGCAACTGGAATATAATGATATCCAGGAGAAATCTGTCAAAAGAACCTTAACAAAATTTCTAATTTATTTGTCATTGTTCTCTCAGGCATTTTAATCCTTCATCTTTGGTTCGGGACATGAATCAGTACCTTCAGGAAGAAATATCTTACTTTCTTCCCTTGATATACAAATAAAAAAATAAAATAAATAAATATATCATCACGCCTTCTACCCATTACTGAGTGTGGCACTCTGCTGAAGCAGATCTCGGTAAGTGATATAATTTGCGCGTGAAGTGCGGTTACCAGTCGTCAAATCACGGCCCCCAAAGATGTTAGTGGTGGAGGAGCTACAGGGATAGCTTTTTCAAATTATGAAAATTTGTCGCCTGTGGGAATCGAACCAGGGACCTCAGGATCCACAGGCCGACTTCATATCACTGAGCTAGCCATTCCAAATAACTATTTCAATTCAAAAATTGTTGCCAAATTTCTTTGATATGCCCTTCACTTAATCTAATATTTATCTAAATCAGATAAAAGATGTTGACAGACAATCTAATGTATTTCCTGACAAATAGAAATCGACAAAAACATTCACCACAAATCCATGAAACATGAAACACCCGCGCTGATTTCTCCGCACGACAGTTGACAGTGTATATCGAGGCAATAAGAAACAAAACACTGTCTAATTATGTTGTGATTTATGTTGTGAACACGCCTTGTTTAGGCCCTTACACACCTGCATCTACATATTAGAAAGTACCTACGCATTCTCTGTGCATGTGTGTATGTATGTAAATAATGTAATAGTATGTTGTTGTCTATATGTTCCAGTCCATTTAATCTGTAGACATATAGAGTAATAGTAGTTTAACAAACAAACCCACGTTCAGGAAAATCTTGCTTCAGCTATTAAATAAATTATATTTTGAGTTGGAATACAATGTAAAGAAAACAGAAATTAAATAAGCAAAAATATTGAAACAATTTTCAAAACATTGTATCTATGAAACTATAGATTGTACGAAGATGAAACATAAAGCAAATTAAAGTTTATTTAATTCTCTTTATTATGATAGATTGAGATTTGCAAAGCGGATAATTATTAACGCTGTAATTAGCGTTAAAAAAAATTACAACCAAATTAATTTTGAATCCGAAACGCAACCAACATTACATATTTGTAAATCAGGAGGACTAATATTACAATTTTATTTATATTTTCTTTCTTTTATTTACTTATTTATTTTTCTAAGCTGATTAATAAGAGATTAATTTCAATTATAGTACAGGATATTTACAGCTTATAGTGGATTACAAACCACTAGATATTAGTTGTACTGTTAACGGGTTTTGAACCCGCAGCAAAATAGTTATTTACGATATAAGTAATGTATCATATTACAATGTTTTACCTAATTTCATGATATGACAAAAAGTATTACAAAACTGACATTTGTTAATTTATTTACAGTACTTGTATTAATGACAAAATTTAAACACAGTACAAATTTGTTGCAGTAGTTTCCATGGTTATAACAAAACTTTAATATTTACTTACTGTCCACCGTGAATAGTAAGTAAATATTACATATCAAGGTCCTGTTTATTTTGACAACAATTTGACAGCTGTCAATTTTGAAACCTATTTTTCTTTTCCTTCTAGTTGTGCAAGTATTGTAAAAAATAGCTTACTAACCTCGAACGGTAAGTGATTTTTTTAGATCGCGAATGTTTAGGAAATCTCGTCCCTTCGAGCCTCGATTTCCCAAACTGCATTCTTGACCTAAAAACTGTCACTTACAGTTCATGGTACGTAATAGATTATTATTCACTTTTACACCTTAAATAAAAGTTATAATGGGGTGGCTAGTTCAGTGGTATGAAGTCGGCCTGTGAATCCTGAGAACCCTGGTTCGATTCCCACAGGCGACAAACAATTTTCATAATTTCAAAAGCTACCCCTGTGGCTCCTTCACCACTAACATCTTTGGAGGCCGTGATTTGACGACTGGTAACCGCACTTCACGCGCAAAATATATCACTTACCGAAATCTGCTTCAGCAGAGTGCCACACCCAGTAATGGATAGAAGGCGTGATGATATATTTATTTATTTATAAAAGTTATAGAAAACTGAATTTTCTACCAAATATATTTCAAACAATTTCTTCTAAAACAATTAAGAAACGTTTGACACTGAAAAACATTCGATGACAAATCTTTTTATATTTCCTGCTCCCAAAGATAAACTGGCACCTCCGCCACTGCAACTATTTTCTTATAGGAGTGGCAAGACACGCACAATCACCCTTCACCCTGCAATACTTACACACAAACACACATACGCACACGCAGCGGTGTAGAGAGCAAAAGCATTTATTTTCTACATTGTAAATTAGGTGTTTCGTAAACGTAAACCATTCTATAGCGCAGTGCTCAGTAATTCGGTTTCGATTTTAATTCGATTTAATTGTAATTGCTGCTTTAATGATGGAGAATGGTCGAGGCCGGTATCAATGGTTGCGAAACGAACATATATACATGCACTGCAAAGCTAATTGTAAATGTACAAATACACTATGTCCTGCAAAACTATTATGTATGTTTAGTTTTATTTTGAGAACTCGGGTTCGATTCCCAGAGCATACAAACAATTTTGACCTAATTAAAAGAAAAACACACACTATAGAGTCGCCCTGAGGATCCTGAGAAAACTCTGGTTCGATTCCCACAGCCGACAAACAATTTTCAGCACTTTAAAAATGTTCTTAAATCCACAGACCGACTCGATACCGCTGAGCCACCTACTCCATAGTTTTAGTTTTTTTTATAAATAAAATAAATATATTATCATGTCTTTTACCCATTACTGGATGTGGCACTCTGCATAGCAGATCTCGATGATATATTTATGCGCGTGAAGTGCGGTTACCAGCCGTCAACTCACGGCTCCCAACGATGTTAGTGGTGGGGAAGCCACAGGGGTAATTTTAATTTGCTGAAAATTGTTTGTCGGCTGTGGGAATCGAACAGGGGTCTTCAGGATCCACAGGCCAACTCGAAACCACTGAGCCATTACCCCATTAAATTAATAAACATAAATAAATAATTGTAATTGAGACAAACTATAGGTGGGGAACTTTTTTAGCATTGGATAGCATATTTAAATTAGGCAGTAATAAAGGAATTTTTCGAGATAATATTTTCAACCCTACATTGACTTGACGACGAAGAAAAATATTCGAAATCATATAGTAATTCATAATTCGTAGAAATCGAATAGTAAACTTATGAAGTGAACAAGTTGTTTTTTACAACTAAAACTAAATATAAAAAATCTGGTGTGGACACCACACGACTTTCTTATACACAGCATATATAATATTTAGAATATATGTTATAAAACATGTAATTTAATTTCTTTCCGTAAGAAGACATAGATAACTAGATAAAGCAAAAATTAAAATTTATGTTTTTTGTTTCTAATGCTACTATGATTATTGAAATATATTATTAAATATAAAAATTTGTTTTTCTCAAAATTAGACGCATATACAGGAAAATTGCAAATAACATTTTATGTTCCAAATATTTTTGCTAACATCTTTTATTTGAAACATTTTTTCGTAACTGATTCCATTTTTGAAATAAATGGAATTTATTGTTTTGTGTGTTCGGTAAACTTCCGCTTCCGGCTATTCAATTTCATTCAAAATCAACTCAGCTCTTCGTATTTTCATGAAACTTATAATTACCAAGTTTCGTTAACAAATCTTATCTCGTTCATGAGATATTGCACATACGGACACACATCCATCCATCCATCCATCCACACACACACACAGACATCATTGAGAAAATGATCAAAACGGATTCAGTGGACCTCAAAACATGTATTTCCGCGAAAATCTCGTCAACGATTTTTTTCACGATTACAATACTTCCTTATACTGCGTATAAGAAAGTAAAAATACCGCCCCAAAATATCGCCCGGTGCGGGCCGTACCCACCGTCTCCTTCTAGGTACACCACTGTGTTTATTTAAAAATTGGTTCCGGTTCAAAATACTTCCTATACAATTAATATATTAAATTAACCATATTTATGTATAGCCTACAGATATTCAACACCAACGTACTAATTTTCAATTTATAAAACATTACACCACACTTTCTTCCCTTTTTGTTAATTATCACTAAGTATAAACACTTTTTCAAGACTTACAAAGTGTGAAAATTGCCAAAAACCCGTCTGAAAGTCAATATCCTAAACGAATAAAATAATGACAAAAAAAACAAGACGTGCACGTTTGCTAATAAACATGCGACTGTTAATTGCCAAAATTCTCCATTTTGTTTTTCCTGAGAGGGGCAGGATGCAGGACATGTCTATCCGCACACCGGAATTCGTAAACACGCCACTAAATATAACAAGACGCTACTTAATCGCTCGGCCTAAATACAGCACTAGCGTGTATCAGATTTATCTGCAACGTACTTTAAGTTAATGTTACGTTGCTAGGATGTGATTTTGTTTACGTTAGGTGTTCTGTTTTGACATATATATGAACTTATTTTGAACATGATCAACAGGATATTTGAATAGAATTTCATCAGAACAAAAAGCAGTCTACTGTTTATTTATTTTTTTATTTATTTGTTATTCTGCACAACAGGAACTTAATCCCAGTTATAATAGCTTATAGTGGAATCCGAACCACTCAGATACAATCGTTTTTTTGGATATCAATTGAAGTCACCGAGATTTGAACGCACGACTTCTTGCTTGTTATTTAGTAAACGCAAGTTTTACCTTGGTTATAACGACTAGGCTACAATTGCCTGTTTCTCAAATATTAAGTGAAATTCAACAACATTGGATCGAAAAATAATGTCAAATGAATTAATAATTGCTATCAGCGATTCTATATCTAAAAATAAATAAATATATCATCACGCCTTTTACCCATTACAGAGTGTGGCACTCTGCCGTAGCATATAAGATAAATTTCTTAAAATGTGTGTGTATATAAGTACAATTAGTGTTTTAATAGCCAAAATTTAGAATCATAAAAAAATGAGTGTTTTTCAATTACTTTGCGCACTAGTGCAGAAAATCAAACTTTCCATCAGTTTCCAAGATAATGTAAACATTATTTTGAATGATGCGAGTAAAAAATTAATTTTGTGATTTAAAAAAAAAATATTCTTGATTCATAATCAGCATATCAAACAACATCCTTAACGTTTGTACCCGAAGTTACGTAACACTCTGTATTCATGCGTTTGAAGTGTGGTTACCAGCCGTCATATCACAACTCTCAAAAATGTTCGTGGTGGGAGAGCCACAGGGGTAATTTTAATGTTCTTATTCATATATTTTCTTAGATTTGCTCATTTTCGATCAGAACGTCAAAGGATATAATTTCTATCAGTTTAAAAATAATACAAAGCTAGTTTTCTACGACTCTCGCTTGTCTAGCGAAAGTCCTACTTACCCTTCGGTTGCTTCAACCTTCCCTACCATCTATAGCTTATAGTAGGACTAATTTCCTGTTGTGCAGTTCAGTAAATAAATAAATAAATAAATGAATAATGACTTCTTCGATGTAACCCAACGCCAACAATTTGTTGAAAGATTTTGAAGCATCATGTGAGTAAACAGACCACGTGACGTGTTGGCGAGGTGTCACCGTCAAGTGTAGTGTGAGTGGTCCCCTCCACTCCACCTGGTCGCCATGGCGACGTGTTGTTGACTTACGACACTTGTCACGAGTTTGTTTTACCACCACTGATATTTGCTTAAGTTCTCTTCGACAACTCTCGATCTTATAGACATGTGGATGCAGAAGAAGTGAATGTTGATTTTTTATGTTCAGATTTTATTTCCTTACAATCAATGTATTATGTACTTTTTTTAAAGAATTGAGAACTATTTTTCTCTTTTAATAATTATTTTATATTTTCCCCTTTAACATGACACATCTCAGTGGTATCAAGTCGACCTGTGAATCCTGAGAACCTCGGTTCGAGTCCCATGGCCAACAAACAATTTTCACCACATTAAAATTACTCCTGTGGCTCCCCCACCACTAACATCTTTGGGGGCCGTGATTTGACAACGTAACCGCACTTCACGCGCAAAATATATCACTTACCGAGATCTGCTTCGGCAGAGTGCCACACCCAGTAATGGGTAGAAGGCGTGATGATATATTTATTACCTGATGATGGTCTAGTCGACCGAAATACGTCTATATTTTTTTAAAACCTACCTAGTGTTGATTTTTTAATTTTATTAAATTAATTGACATAAAAATGCTACAAATAAACTCATTAATTCGCTTTTTTTTTTTGTCTAAAATAATTGTTAATGCTTCTCCATTAAATATAAAGTGCAGGATGCAAAGCACAATCAGTAATTTTTCTATTTTCTTAGCGTAGTTGGAATAATTCAATTGATAAGTAACTGCATTCAATATAATGAATACTATGCATCGTATGGCTCGGCATATGGCTAACTGCTAACAATATAGCATAGCTACGGTTGATAGCATGTGGCGAGCGTATTACTATCCATTTACCATCATTACTTTGTATCTATTATAGTCTATCTAAACTCTTTACGTCTATAAGTTTATTTATCGATTAATTAATTTCACATAAAGAAAATTATACCCTTGGCTTAAGTTAGATCCACATAAAGATATATTTATATATATAATTTGTACTTGAATTCTATGCTATAATAATAAAGACTAGATTTATGATATGATGTAATAGTTATTTATTTACTGATACTTTAATAATTTCCTGAAAAAATCAGTCTAACAAAATTATTAAAATATTGCAAGATACGAGTAAATAAATAATGTTTATGCAGAACCGGTCCGAAATTAATGTATTTTAGCAGTAAAAAGCGGGCTTAAACACATCTTTGTGGCCCTAGGGCCTTAAAAAAAATAATTTCTATGGATACATAAATAAAATGACAATTTATGTTTATTGTGAATATTTAATGGGGTGGCTAGCTCAGTGGTATGAAGTCGGCAGGCGACAATTTTCATAATTTCAAAAACTACCCCTGTGGCTCCTCCACCACTAACATCTTTGGGAGTCGTAATTTGACGACTGGTAACCGCACTTCACGCGCAAAATATATCACTTACCGAGATCTGCTTCGGCAGAGTGCCACACCCAGTAATGGGTAGAAGGCGTGATGATATATATATATATATATATATACATATATATTTTTTTTTTGTGAATATTTCATTTTACAAAATGTCATTTTGACATATAACCTATTTACATATTTTAATCTTTTGAACATATAATTAAATGTTATTTTGTTGTGCATAAAATATTGTATATACCACGGGTGAAATTAGCGTTTCTGACCCTGAGCATGTTATTAGCCCTCGGCGCTTTGCGCCTCGTGTTAATAATCATGCCACGGCCCAGAAACGCCTGTTTTCACCCTTGGTACATAAATAACTATTCTACAACCATTTCGGAACGCTTAAAAAATAATTTTAAATAATTTTTGACTGCTGTTTAGGTTTTGAAATACAATAGGAAATGTTGACAGTTTTCATGCATTCATTATGGAGTGGCTAGCTCAGTGGTATGAAGTCGGCCTGTGGATCCTGAGAACCCTGGTTCGATTCCCACAGGCGACAAACAATTTTCATAATTTCAAAAAAGCTACCCCTGTGGCTCCTCCACCACTAACATCTTTGGGGGCCGTGATTTGACGACTGGTAACCGCACTTCAAGCGCAAAATATATCACTTACCGAGATCTCCTTCGGCAGAGTGCCACAGCCAATAATGGGTAGAAGGCGTGATCATATATTTATTTTTTTTAATTTATGGATACGATTAATACATTCTTACTTCACCGCTAGGTGAGCGGCAAACGTTAACTTTCCACACCCAACTGACGGTTGAAACTGTCTACTTTCTGACCGGCCGTATATATAAAAAAATAACAATTTGTACAATAAGTTTTTGTCACAAAATAGATGTCAATTAAATATGCTATGAGAAACAAAAGAATTATTTAATTGTTTCAGAGTGGTTGGAATTCCATTATAAGCTACTGTAACAGGAATTAAATTCCTGTTGTGCAGAGTAACACATAAATAAAATAATTCTCAAGTGCAGTAGGTAATGATAGAAATGATAATTTTTTTGATGTCTCTATTTCCGAAAGGATTACGTAAGACTAGATTAGCACTCCGGTATTTATTATTTGCAGAGCGCGTCCTGCTACGGCTCATTACACAGCAGGCGCCAATAGATTCAGCGATCCTAGTTATTTATTACTTTAACTCAACGGCTACACCGAAAAAACTGATTCATGGAACACACACACCTAGAAAAACAAAACAAAAACAAAGGAATGTGGATATTTAACGAATTTTTAGATGCCCAAATTCACAATATTGTTAAACTATAATCTGTCTATTTTTTTATGACGGCAGTTGTTCTTTATAACGTTTACAGTATAGCTAACGTTGTAAATAAAACTTACGTTTTCTTCTTTCATAACCGAGATTTGCTATAGTGCCACATTTATTTATTTATTTGTTACTCTGCACAACAGGAACTTAATCCCATTTACAGTAGCTGATAGTGGAATCCAAACCATTCAGACCCAATCATGGGTACAATAGCATGATGATATATTTATTTATTTATAAAAGAGATTAGGGTTGTTGATTTCCACCGAATTTCGAATTTCTGAACATTCGAACATTCGAACATTCGAATTTTTTGAACTTCGGCAAAAAAAATTCGAATCTTCGAATTTTCGAATTTACGAATTTTTTGAACTTTTCGAATTTACGAATTTTTTGAACTTTTCGAATTTTCGAATTTTCCGAAGCTTCGAATTTTCTAATTTTTTGCCAATTAATTAACGCCATCTGTCATCTCCAAGTACGCTCACGCATAATTCGTGAAAAGTCGGACACGAATTAAATAATAAATTCGGCGAAGTATTCTGCAAAAACTCTGCAAGGTTAGGCGTCTTAATTAAGCCATCTACTCTCTTAACCGCCCATCTAAATGCTATGGATTTTTAGTAAAACGTTTTAAAATGAGAATAAAAAGGATACAAAAACGTTTTAAATATAACGTTTTTGACAGTGTAACGAAATTTTATTAATAATTATTACTTATGAATTAATACAAAACTCTGCAAATGAGTTTATTTTGAAAATAATTCATACCACGTTAGGATCTAAAACATTTCAAATAATTCGCAAAATTCAAAAAATTCGAAAATTCGAATGTTCAAAAAATTCAAAACTTCGAATAATTCGAAATATTCGAGTTTAAATTCGAATGTTAAAAAAATTCGAACATTCGAATTTTCGAATATTCGTAAAATCAACAACCCTAAAAGAGATGACAAATTATTTGGTTGTTTTTATGTAGTTTGAAGAAGAGAAAATATGTGGCATAGTGAACTGATGACGGAGACTTGTATTGAGAGTTATTTGTTGTTTGATTCTACAGTTTCCAAGGTTACCACTTACATAATTTTGTCTTCAAGAAACATTCACAATAACAATTAAATTGTATATTAGGAATATTCAGTTATAATATAAACTTTTTAAATTTAAGAACAATGTTATATATTTATAAATTATTAGGTATTTGGAAGTATTGTAATGTATCAATACTACCCCAATGGCTCCTCCTCCACTAACATCTTTGGAGGCCGTTATTTGAAGGCTGGTAATCGCACTTCTCGTGCAAAATATATCACTTATCGAGATCTGCTACAGCAGATTATCACACCCAGTAATGAAAAAAAGGTGTACTGTAATTGGGATTCAATTCCTGTTGTACAGAGTAACATAAATAAATAAATAATAAATAATTTATATAATTATTTATTTAATTTATTTAAACAAGTTTTTAAGAAGTATTTTTTAATTGGGCCAATAATAAGTCGTGCCACTGGAATTGCAAGATTTAGTTTTAGTTTACTGTATCGTAATAAAACTCATTACTACAAGCTTTTTAGTATTATTACAGGCAATAGTAGCCTAAAGGATAAAAGAGAGGTAAAACTTAAGTTTCTTAATTAACGAGCAAGAGGTTGTGCGTTCAAATCTCGCTGACTTCTACTTATATCAAAAAATACAATCGTGTTCAAGTGGTTCGGATTCCACTATAAGCTACTGTAATTGAGATTAAGTTCCTGTTGTGCAGACTAACAAATAAATAATAACATACATACATACATACATCAAGCTATATTTCATCAAATAAGGTAGAACGAACCCTAAAATTATTCATAAAACATTCACTCACTACATTCATCAAATAATCAGTCCTCGTCGAACATTCTCATCCAAACACACCACCCTCACTTTAACCACATACATAGATCACTCCATATAAACTCATTTATTTATTACACTCGAAATCATGTATCACACAACAAACCTTTAATCACATCTATCCAATCATTCCTATTCACTTATCATTCATCTTCTTTCTTCAACGTACATATAACATATGCGTAAAATATCTCAAATGAAATAATAACGAAGAAAGAAAGTGTCAAATCTTAAACAATTTTAAGTTTGAATATTAATAATGTGTGTAGAGATTCGCGTCAAGGCAGCAACATTCCTCTTACATAACCTCCTGCGTGTTCTTGTACAGAACACGGAACCTAAGTCTTGCATCTCCATCTCCCATATCCCACCAGTGTTATTGTACACAAATCAGTCCACGGCGACTGTAGCCTCGCTGTGCGGCTGTCCTTGGCACGTCCTTGGCGGAGGGGTCATTACCCAGGCACTCTCTCTCTCTTGCCGACGCGTTTTCCGTCTGACCCCGGTGTCTGGAGAAGTGGACAGACCTTTGCCGCTGAATTGAAAATTAAGTAATGGTTGGAGCGAAGCAGGATGTAGGTCACACATTGGACAGCTTTGCACTTTCTCCAAATAAGAATTCTTGCAAGAGTTAGATTTATTTGTTACACTGCATAACAGGAAATTCCTTTTACACTTCATTTGTTTGCAGAAATACAGGTTCGATTCTCTCAATCGATAAGCTATACTCCATATTGTGACTTTTCCCTCCATGAATATCTTTGAGGGCCGTGATTTTACGGCTGGTAACCGCACTTCACGCGGTAAATATAGATCTGCTACGGCAGAATGCCATACTCAATATGGATAAAAAGCGTGATGATATATTTATTAGTTAAAATCGCCGCACAACAATACATGCCAGACTTCATTTGTTTATAGAAATACAGTTAATTAGTCAATGAGGTAAGATTGAGAACCCGGGTTCGATTTCCTCAACCTATAAGCTATACTCCACATTGTGGCTTCCCCTCATTGAACATCGTTGATGCCCGTTTATTTGACGACTAGTAATCTCACTTCACGTGCATAAATATAGCACTTACCGTGATCTGCTGAGAGAATGCCACACTCAGTAATGGGTAAAAAGCGTGATGATCGATTTATGAAAAAAATAATAAGAAATTTTCAAGGTGGTAATACTGACAGATTCAATAAACATTTGTAATTTAAATTAATTTGACATTTATTAATTAATTTAAAGTTCAAATTTATAATTATCTAGGTTATATTATATAAAATAACATACCTTTAATTTATAATACAGAAGTATTTTGCAATTCAATGTAAAGTGGAACTTTTATTTCACAGCGGTTTCCATGGTTACATCAAGACTTTAATATTTACTTACTATCTATCGTGGACAATAAGTAAATATTACATATCAAGATTCTGTTTATTTTGACAACAATTTGACAGCTGTCAATTTTTAAACTTAATTTTCTTTTCCTTCGACTTGTGCAAATATTGTAGAAAATAGCTTACTAACCGCGAACTGTAAGTGATTATTTACGTCACGAATGTTTAGGAATTCGAAGCTCGAAGAGTGGCTAGTTCAGTGGTATGAAGTCGGCCTGTGGATCCTGAGAACCCTGGTACCCTAGATTCGATTCCCACAGGCGACAAACAATTTTCATAATTTCTAAAACTACCCCTGTGGCTCCTCCACCACTAACATCTTTGAGGGGCGCGATTTGACGACTGGTAACCGCACTTCACGCGCAAAATATATCACCGAGATCTGCTTCGGCAGAGTGCCACACCCGGTAATGGGTAGAAGGCGTGATGATATATTTATTTATTTATTTTAAGAGTCGAGATTTCCCAAACTACATTCTAGACCTAAAAAGTGTCACTTACAGTTCATGGTACGTAATATACTATTCTAAAACAGTTATACAAAATTGAATTTTACAGCACTGTTTTTGACAAAAATGAAATTTCACTTTGTAAACGCAATATATGAAAATACTCAAGTGTAAACAAATTGACATTATTGTTTTCGATTCTAATAAATACAAAAAATGCCAGTGAGAGAATGAATCTGGAACAATCTTTAATATTATTTAAGAAAATAAACAATTTCCCCTAGACTAAAAAGACTAGCTCAGTGGTATGAAGTCGGCCTGTGGATCCTGAGGTCCCTGGTTCGATTCCCACAGGCGACAAATTTTCATAATTTGAAAAAAGCTATCCCTGTGGCTCCTCCACCACTAACATGTTTGGGGGCCGTGATTTGACGACTGGTAACCGCACTTCACGCGCAAAAAATATATCACTTACCGAGATCTGCTGTAGCAGAGTGCCACACCCAGTAATGGGTAGAAGGCGTGATGATATATTTATTTTATTTATTTAAAAAGACTAAATTGTTGTTGGCAAAATACTATGTAAATACACGTGCTGAAAAGGCCACTGGAAAATTACAGTATAGAAGATCTACAGATTCTAGTGGAATCTGAATCAGTTAGATGCAGAAGTGGAGGAATAAGAAAATAATGAATATAGTTTCCAGTCATTCCTCTTGCAATTTTTATTGTCTATCAATACATTGCACTCCGCGTCGCTCCACACAATAAAGAACAGTTGAAAGCGCGAAGCCATAGCCGCCTTCCACTGATTCTTACATAGCACATTGAACATTCAACATTCTCGCATTGCACTCTGCACTGTACCCACATAGATATAAGACAACGACATAACCGCAAAATTTTATAAATACCTATATTACTACCAAACGTATTTTAATTATTTTAGTGGTAGATACATTTTATTTGAACCATTTATCTCTAAAACAGTTGTAAATAAAAACTACATAATACCAAATTGATTTATTTATTTAAATCGTTCAAGTCATCACCATTTAGCTCATTCTAAGCTTCGTAAGGCGACGTGCAGGCGATCTCATAAAGCATCCTCAAAGCTTTGTAACAATAGCGCATTGTACGCAGTTCCGCGTAGCGTAATTCACAGAACTGTGACTGAAGCTGCATGGAGACTGCAACGCTGCGTCAAACGAGTAACTTACAGGAAAAGGCTGGATATCCGGGTTCTAGGATAATTAACAGGATATGGATGTTAAAGAGGGGTGTAGGGAGGAGGGAAGGATACGTAAGTGGTAGTTTTGACGCAAGAAGGAAGAAGATATTGGGAGAAATAAAGGGAGACTTCAATACTTGGTTAAGACAGATCCCTTCATGGAAATTAAATAATTCTAGTATGGCAAAACAGTTTTTACTGCTGAAAGGAGGAATTGACTGGTGAGCCTGTCATCTCCTTGAGGAAGTAAAACAGTTACTTTGCGTGTATTGTACAATATTTTATTTGTTGTTTACAAAAGTCATTTTTCTGAAACCGGCAAGAAAGTGCCTATTTTCCTGACCAATTTTAGTATGGAAAGTAGGTTTTTACTAAAACAGTCAAGTAAAGTATGTATCCAAGACTACAACAAAAATAACAGTCTGGTAAAGAACAAAACAGTCTGGTAAAGATTTTACCTGACTGTTTTTTTTTAGTTATAACCTTGGATACGTAGATTGCTGTCAGTACAATTCATATCAAAAAAGTTAAACATTTTGAATTATTTATGATTAAATATTGATTCAATTAAACGGTTTCAGGAAGTACACAATAATATGTCAAGTATAATATCACATTCCTGACTTATTATGTAATATACTATTATTCAAACTGTTTATTCACTATGGAAATGAATCTTTACAAGCTAGTAACTTGTAAAATTGTAGCGTTACGGCATTTGTATCCAAAGATCCCGAGTTCAAATTCCACTCAAGCTAAAAATGTGTTAACTACCATACTACGGCTCGGTAAGTCAGTACCCTGTACTGCAATTGAGATTAAAATCCTGTTGTGCAAAGTAGCATAAATAAATAAATATATCATCACACCTTTTACCTGTTATTGGAGGTGGCATTTTTCTATAGCAGATATCAGTGATACTAGCCGTCAAATCACTGTCCCCACAGATATTAGTGTTAGTTTGAAATCGAACTCAGATTTTCAAATCGACAGGCCAACGCAGTTTCACTGTGTTATTTACCCCATAAATGTTTCAAATTAAATTTGGGTTATAAAAAGTGAAGAAACAATTTTCATAATTTCAAAAACTACCCCTGTGGCTCCTCCACCACTAACATCTTTGGAGGCCGTGATTTGACGACTGGTAACCGCACTTCACGCACAAAACTATATCACTTACCGAGATCTGCTTCGGCAGAGTGCCACATCCAGTAATGGGTAGAAGGCGTGATGATATATTTATATTTATTTTATTTTATAAAAAGTAAAGAAGTACCAATGTTATAAACTCAAAAGAACTAGAAAAATACCGGAAATGAAATTATACTTAAATATATAATCATACAACAATAATAGCATCTATACGAGAAAAAAAAATCCTGTGCTAGTAGTAATTCATTTGTCAGTTTGTCACTCATTAAAATCCAGTGTGCTAATCATCACGCATCAAGGCTTGCCATGACACACACACAAAGATAATTACCTGTACTGCAAAACAGCTGAAGCGTAGTTCGTGTGCGTAGTACGTATATAGCGAAACACGTGTAAATTTATGATAAAATCAGAGAGGAAACTGCATGCTGCACAATGGGAACGGTCTTGGGTTCAATTCCCATGCAGGTAGTGCAGTACGCATAACGAATGTCCTGACCTAGCCTAACCCATAGTCGCAGCCGCGGCCTACGTTGATGGAGGATGCTTGAGATAGTTAAACGCACTAGATGGATTTATATTGTAACAGAATTTCTCAAAACTTTTCAATTGTTTTTTTTCTATCTTTACTTCTTTGATATGGGGTAATAGCTCAACGATTTTCTGAAACTTATTAAACCGTTAGTTGCTAATGAACCGATAAAACTGTCATGCAACCCAGTATGAATCTGACTAAGGGTAATATTTTTATAGAAAAGTTTAGGAAGCACTTGTGTTGTATCATTAAGCCCGTATTTAGTTGCCCTATATAACATAACGAGTGATCAACATTTTTAAGTTGACTTTACGATTTCCCGTGACTCTATAACGTTACTTTTATTGAAAAACCCCAAGTCATAAAGATGGTTTTAATTAAAGACACCAGGATCATAATCAGGTGATTTCTAGCAACTTTGTTCGTCATTTTTATTAACAGCGTGATTAAAAATTATTGCAAGAAGATTTTCATTAAGTTTTATTATTCCAATTTTATTGAGAAAATAAATCGTTTATTAGGGGGTTGAACTCGGTAAGCAATTATTTCAACCCTTCTCGATTCTTCCTCACCTATTTACATAAAAATAAACAAAAACTAATCACAATAGGCTATTCCACAAAAATATGATTATTTTATATATTAACCTACATACAAAAATATTTTTTTACAATACTTGTACTGTAAGTTACATTAATGACAAAATTTAAACACAGTAAGTGAAACTTTTATTGCACAGTGGTTTCCATGGTTATATCAGGATATTTACTTACTATCCAGCAGAGCTGGGCAGTAGCTAGCTACTTTTGTAGCTTAGCTACTAGCTTAGCTACATTTACCTTAGCTGTAGCTGTAGCTTAGCTAACTGTGAAAAAATATAGCTGTAGCTAGCTACTGTTTTTTCTATTAGCTTAAAAATAACAACTGAAGCAACTTTTAAAGCTACTTTTTGTAGCTTAAAGCTTCTTTTTGTAGCTTCAAGCTACTTTTTGTAGCTTCAAGCTACTTTTTGTAGCTTAAAGCTACTTTTTGTATCTTCAAGCTACTTTTTGTATCTTCAAGCTACTTTTTGTAGCTTCAAGCTACTTTTTGTAGCTTCAAGCTACTTTTTGTAGCTTCAAGCTACATTTTAAGCAGAAGGTCAACAAAGTACGCATGCGTACAAGCTAAACCCACACAAAATAATAATTTCTTGCCGGTTCTAACTGGCTCTAATACGCAAAAATACACAGTAGGTGCCAGATGTTATCTGCTATTTTTGATATTTATGTACATAATAGTAAATTAACAGTCATTATAACAAAAGACTGATCATATGACAATGGCAAATTTAATTGTTTCACAATAATTTAAAAAAGTAGCTTTAAAATTTAACAGCTACTTTAACGAAAGGTTTTAGCTGTAGCTTAGCTATATTTTACAAAATATAGCTTATAGCTGTAGCTTAGCTACTTTTTTAAAGAATAGCTGTAGCTGTAGCTTAGCTACTTTTTTTAAGTAGCTTGCCCAGCTCTGCTATCCAGTAAGTGAATATTACATATCAAGGTCCTGTTTATTTTGATAATTTGACAGTTGTTAATTTTGAAACCTATTTTTCTTTTCCTTCTATTTGTGCAAGTATTGTAAAAAATAACTTACTAACCTTGAACTGTAAGCGATTTTTTTAGGTCGCGAATGTTTAGGAAATCTCTACCCTTCGGACGTCGATTTCCAAAACTACATTCTTAACCTAAAAACTGTCACTTACAGTTCATTGTACATACTGTTCCATGTTTTTTTTTATTTTGTTGTAACTTTTTTGAAACTTTTTTGCTAAAAATAAATACAAGAGTTTTATAAAATTGCAAGTCAGGTTTTTTCTTTCCAGGCTTTTTGCAAGGTTTCCAGTAATTCCAGGTCGATATATTTATTTATTTGTTACTCTGCACAACAGGAACTTAATCCCAATTACAGTAGCTTATAGTGGAATCCGAACCACTCAGACACAATCGTATTTTTATGGATATACTCGTAAATAGAACTCAGTGAGATTGGAACCTCTAGCATGTTAATGAAGAAACGCAAGTTTTCCCTCGCTTTTACCCACTGAGCTAAGATTGTCTGTGGGCTATATTTGTCGGTACTATACCATGAAGTTCATTTCATAATCTGTTTAAGCAACAAACCGTCAGCGTCAATTCTATTCATCCATTTACTCCTAGGTCGTCTGGGGCATTCGTCGAGGACGAACAGGAGCGACACAAATCCTAGTGCAGAGCAAAGTAGCGAAACGAATGATTTTCCATATTTACGGTGCAACGTTTTACGATTTGTTAATTATTTCCTGCAATGATTTTTAGCGCGATTTTACAACCGAGCGGGAATGTTCGTTTTTGTTTTGTTTATTAAACAACCTACAATCGCTACGTCACAGCCGGAGTCTGCTGACAGTGGCGGAACTTTTATTTTCAATATATTTTTTTTATTTTTACATTGTATGGGGTGGCTAGCTCAGTGGTATGAAGTCGGCCTGTGGATCCTGAGAACCCTGGTTCGATTCACACAGGCGACAAACAATTTTCATAATTTCAAAAACTACCCCTCTGGCTCCTCCACCACTAACATCTTTGGGGGCCGTGATTTGACGACCGGTAACCGCATTTCACGCACAAAATATATCACTTACCGAGATCTGCTTCGGCAGAGTGCCATACCCAGTAATGGGTAGAAGGCGTGATGATATATATATATTTTTACATTGTTTTTTTTGGTCATAATTAAAAAATGACGGTTAACATGATTTCGGCCGTCTGGATATCTGAAAAAAAGGTAAATTATTAAGTGTTAAAGCTGCTAGTCCAAACTAAAAGGAACTTTTTTCATGGAAAAAACAAAATGGCGGCCGATTTTCAAAAGAACTCATTTTAAGAAACACCTGCCATTTCGTTATTTTGTTATTTTTCGATGAAAAAGGTTCCTTTTAGTCCGGCCTATAGCGGCTTTAACAATTAATAATTTGCCTTTTTTTTCAGAAGTCCAGACGGCCGAAATCATATCAACCATCATTATATGATGTTTTTTAGAAAAATTCGTGTGATAAAAAAAACAATGTAAAAATAAAAAAAAAGTATACTTGAAAAATTTCAATTTCAGTAAAAAAGAATATTAAAAAAAATATATTTTTTTTCATTCTCAAAGTAGAAAGACTCCTTAATACCAATGACAGTAGCTTACGAAGTGTGGCTATTAAATAACGAGACTGATGTTGCTACAGACGAAGTACGCATGCGGCAAACACCAGCGATCGTCTGTTTTTTAGCGTGAAGCTTTCTCTTTCGAATGCAGTACCTCTCGCTTCTGTAAACAAATCCGTATAGCAGTAGCATTCGTTCTAATTAGAGTTGTTTTTTGTTTCGCCGAAAAAATGAAAAGTGCAATATTAGAGCAACGAATTGTTGTGAAATTTCATATGAAACTGCTACTGAAACTTATAATTTATTGTAAAAAGTACCCGAATTGTGGAAGGACAAGTCATGGTTTTCGTTGGCTCATTCCGCAATGTCTGTCAAGAGATTTCTAGCCAAGTACAGCATCCCAGTGTTGAACCATCCGCCTTATTCGCCAGATCTTGCACCGTGCGACTTCTATCTGTTTCCTAAGGTGAAATTTGCCTTAATAGCAACAAGATTTGAGCTTTGAAAGAGAAATCGGCACGCGTTCTGAAGAAGCTGGCAGAAGAAGACTTCCAGCACTGTTTCGAACAATGAAAGATTCGCCATGGAGCATTGTAGGGATAGAGGAGGGGTGTATATTGAAAGTGATAATAAGTAAATAGGTATGGTATCAAAATAAAATGTTAAAACAGCATCAGTCTCTTTATTTAATAGCCACACCTCGCATAGTAGAATCCGAACCACTCATACACAATCGTAGTTTTGGATATAAGTTGAAGTCAGCGAGATTTGAACGCACGACCTCTTGCTTGCTAATTAAGAAACACAAGTTTTACCTCGCTTTTATTTATTTATTTATTTATTTATTTGTTACTCTGTACAACAGGACATAAATCCCAATTACAGTACAGGAGGCCTACAGCTTATAGTGGAATCCGAACCACTCAGACACAATCGCATTTTTTGGATACAAGTAGAAGTCAGTGAGATTTGAACGCACGACCTCTTGCTTGCTAATTAAGAAACGCAAGTTTTACCTCGCTTTTATCCACTGAGCTACGATTGCCTACATTATCCATTACGATACCCTAATACAAATTAAAGTCAACGAATGAAAGAAACAAGGGATGATAAATACTAAAAAAACAAGTCACTATCTTGTGAAATTTAACTCTCCGCGTGTATCGCCGGCGCTGGAGTGAAAGAAATTCCGCGAAAAGTGTACGCTAGGTGGTGCGCATGTGTTGGTAAGGCCGAATTACTCGGATAACAGTGTCAGACGGCGGCCGAAGAGTATTTTTAGCAGCGGTTCCCCCACGCGCCAGCCCAGGAAATAAAGTCGATGGTTTATGACTCGACGGTGATCGCTGACTGCGTGATGCAGACGCAAGACGAAGACACAAGACATAAGATTCTGATCGCGAACGCGACCAAGAGGAATATTACTACATACAACGCAAGATTGGTAGGATTTGTCAATATATTATTTACTTATTTGATAGATATTAGACGTATAAATGTCGTTTAGTTTTCATACTTAACATTTTCAAAACACAAATTGTGAACTCAGTTTAAAAGTCTATTAGAGACGTGATTAAAATATTAAACAATTTCAATCAATAATTTAAAAAAGTATAGCTACTTTTGCTGGAAGATTGTTATTGATTTGGTTATTTGTTTATTTATGTTTGGTGTACGTCGATATATTTTAATAGTCATTTGTGTACCTAGAGCAGAAAGTAGACTATTCCGCTCGCGCATGGAAATTGTTGATCAAGAGCAATAACAATTTAGGGCCAGTTTTTCAATCACCGATTAATGTTAATCATGATTAAATAATAATGGAAACTATGGTTACCATTATTATTTAATCATGGTTAACATTAATCGAGAGTAAACCAGCGTTTGAAAAACTGGCCCTTAAAGAATTTAAGTCATATGAATGACTTTGAAGTTTGATAAATTTAAAGTTTATGACAGAAAAATTCGGGAGACGCCCGGACTCGAACCGAGGACCTTTTCTGTCATAAACTTTAAATTTATCAAACTTCAAAGTCATTCATATGACTTAAATTCTTTAAATTTACTTTGTGGTATGATCAGATTGTGTCGCTACAGACGAAACCCGTTGTCAATTCCTGTGAGACATAGGAGTCTTGGGATCGATGCTGTGTTAGACACTATGACAGATAAATTCGGTTGACGCCTATTCGTTCAAGGGATCCGTGCTTTAGTGGTTAAAGCATCAGCCCGGCAAGCTGAAGGTCCTCGGTTCGAGTTTGGGCGTCTCCCGAATTTTTCTGTCATAAACTTTAAATTTAGCAATAACAATGCAAGAACGGCAAGGATCCTTTCTGCTCGAGGTGCACACAATATTTTTTCTACGATCATTTAAAAACCCTTGAAAAATAATTGAAAATAATTTTTTACAGTTTCTGTGTTATAAAATTCGTTTGAAAATATTGTCAGTTTTCATGTATACAGTCTTTACCACTCGGCGAGCGGTAAAGTTTAATCGCCGCTCGGTGAATGGCAAACGTCAACTTTCTGTCCTCACCAACTATTTTCTGGTCGGTTGTAGAAAAATAAAGCAGCACCAAAAGTATACTTTGCAACAGACTTTCTACTAGTCCTGCATACATTACTTTTTATGCACGATTGTGTGTTCATAAAGTAGCACTTTATTGGCCTAGTTCGATAAAATAGTAAAATTGGACTGCTGTAAATATCAAAAAATAAGTCACAATATATGTCGTAATTAATTAATTAATTCCTTTGAATTTAATACAATTTATTTTGTTTCTTTTGAGATTATTAAATTTTGAGACATTTTAAACCCTTTATTTGACAAATTTAACGGTTTAACAATTATTAATAATATTGTTAAACAACAGCAATATCAAAGCACACTTTATGATATGACTAAGTTTTACACATTGACATAATTTAAGAAAACAAATCGACTCCAAGACAGTTGAATATAAATCTTTATATACAATTCGTACATTATGGACTTGTTACATAAATAGCTATTATACGACCATTTATAAAAAAGATTCAACAATAATTTCAAAAAAAGGTATAAAATATATTTTCACAATTTTCATGTCTCTATGGAAGTAGTAGTTTCTATAAGAGTAAGCGGCAAATATGTACTTTCCATACATGAAGTAAATGCAAAAATACCTACTTTCTATCATGGTCTTATAATAATTATTTTCGTCTCAAACAAATGCGAATCTAAGTAAGGGAGAATATAGTGTAACCATACAGTTGAATATTCAACTTTTATTATCATTATCTGTAAAATAACTATCCAAATTTCTGTTGACGAAATTATATAAAAAAATTGATCCTGACATACTAAAAAAAACAAAAAACAATAAACGTGGGCAACAGTAGTCGCGAAGAACAATAACAAATAAATAAATAAAACTCTTTTCTCACTCACGTTTACATCTCCCCTTATACGCCACGGGAACAGCCCTTCCCTTCCTGCAAGCCGCCTCCCTCAAATGACACGAGCTAGGATATGTCGCCCCATCAGCTCCACAGACTTGCTTGGAGGCAGCAACAACCGCCGTCGCGGGCGTCGTGGTTTCAGGCGACGTCGGTGCCGGGCATCGGCGCGAACATCGCACGCAGTGCGGTTTCAGATTTTGATCCACGAGGCAGTGTTTCCCGCTTCCGCAGCGAATCTTTTCACATGAACCTGAAACAGGAAGAAGAAAGGGGAGAATTAGGATGGTTCAGCAACAAGAAGAGTTAAATAGACTACCATAAATTAAATTTTTTTATTTTATTTTGGCATAATAAGTTATTTATGTATCGAGGGTGAAAACAGGCGTTTTTTGCCCGTGGCATTATTATTAGAACGAGGCGCAGAGTGACGAGGGCTATTAACATGCTCAGGGTCAGAAACGCTAATTTCACCCGTGGTACATACAATATTTTATGCACAACAATATAACATTGAATTATATATTGAAAAGATTCAAATAAATACATTTATATGTCAAAGTAACATTTTGCAAAATCAAATATTCATATATCCTGAGAACCCTGGTTCGATTCCCACAGGCGACAAACAATTTTCATACTTTCAAAACCTACCCCTATGGCTCCTCCACAACTAACATTTTTGAGGGCTGTGATTTGACGACTGATAACCACACTTCACGCGCAAAATATATCACTTACCGAGATCTGCTTCGACAGAGTGCCACACCCAGTAATGGGTAGAAGGCGTAATGATATATTTATTTATTTTATTTTTAATAAATATTCACAATTAACAAAAATTGTCATTTTATTTATGTATCCATAGGAATGATTTTATTATGGCCCTAGGGCTAAAAAAAAGTATTTAAGCCTGCTTTTCATTCTTAAAACACATTAATGTCAGCCCGGTTGAGCATAAACTTGTAGTATGCATAATCGGATAGAAATTTATGTGTTTTAACCATGAAAAGCGGGCGAAAATACTTGTTTTTGGCCATGGAGCCATGATAAAATATTTCCTATAGATACATACATAAAATGACAATTTTTGTACAAGTACTGAAAGTAAAACTTTATAGGACGAGTCCAATAAAGACACAATATTTTTTCTACGATAATTTAGAAACGCTTGAAAAATAATTTATTGTTTGCGACAGTTTTCAGGTACAATTTTTTTGTTTTAGCCTTAAAAAGCGGGCTTAAACACTTGTTTTGGGCCTTAGGGCCATAAAAAATAATTCCTATGGATAGATAAATAAAATAACAATTATAGTTTATTGTACATATTTAAATCTTTTGAATATATAATTAAATGTTATTTTGTTGTCCATAAAATATTGTATGTACACCTCGGGAGAAATTAGCGTTTTTGGTCCAGAAGCGCCTGTTTTCACCCTTGATACATAAATAACTATTTTATAGTTCTATTTTTTTGTCAAGTCGTAATATAATATATTTTTTATAGTACTAGTACCGTAAAATAAGTCTTAATAACAACAATACTGTTAAAAGTTCGATTGTAAATTGAGTTAATAAATTTTATTTAGTTTAGAAATACATTAATTTGTCACTTATAAAAACCAGCCAAGTATTCAAGAATTTTAGAGTAAATAAGATCATTCAACATAATAAAAGGAGAATTTACACTAACATAAACATCGAATCAAATATAAATGTCTCAAACTATTTTAACGATACCGATTGTTCTTATTGTTCCATACGTTTTTCGCGCACTTATTTCAAGAATTCGTGTCTGTTGCTTGCAACTTTATACGCATTACCACCGCTTGTTGATACTCTTATAATTTACTCTACAACGTTACATTCCTAATTATAGTAGCGCCATAAACCCGGCATAATATTTACACAATAAACAGCAGGCTACTAGATGCATTCCTCGCCGCCGAACTATTCACAACGTAAAACAATCATTCACTTATTTATTATCATTATCGAGTCGTCGCTGAGATTACATACTTCTATTTTAACCACTCGCATTTCGACAAGATATGCCTCTTGATTAACTAACAATTTGTCATTTTAATATGCTTCATATTTTAACTGCTTAATAACTATCAAAATTACGGTGATATAAGCTATATTCAAATTTGTCACTTAACATAGTTTTAGTGTGAATAAAATAAGTGTTTTATAGCTATTATGATTTGAATATCATGAATTGTTAACAGGTTGTTGGTCTAGTGAATTTTCAAATACCGTACAACCGTGTGGTGTTGCCATTATAAATTGGGATCCTTAATTTTTCGTTAAAAAAAATACTTTGCATGGCTACTCAACGATAAAAATCTTTCTCCTTTTGATACAATATACATGGATAGTTCTAGAACATCATACT
This sequence comes from Pterostichus madidus, assembly GCA_911728475.2. Classification (NCBI taxonomy): domain Eukaryota; kingdom Metazoa; phylum Arthropoda; class Insecta; order Coleoptera; family Carabidae; genus Pterostichus; species Pterostichus madidus. The sequence continues at coordinate 1,497,180 of OU452304.1, forward strand.
AGTTGTTCAAATGAAACTGCAAAATTTGATTTGGTCTGAATCAATTCTGTGAGTACGGCACTGACGTATAACCTCCTATATCGTGCGCGCGAAACTTGTCTAGAGGGATCACTTATGGAATACTAGCCACTGCACTACACTTCGAAGATGAAGTGTTATAAGTGCGAAATTTTCGCCTTTAATACAAAATCAACTAATTCTTGACGATTTTCAGAAACGATCACAGGTTAGACATACGCAATCTTATATATTCCAGTACTTCCTTCACTTCGTTATTTTTTACCCAGAATAATTTGCATTATTAGTTTTATAATTTTAATTTTTTTACAATTTCCGCGGGCCCCCAATGTTTTGGGGACCTAAGTTATAGCTTAGTCAGCTTATGCTATAATCCAGCACTGATGGTGAAAATTGTTTGTCGACTGTGAGAATCGAATTCGGGTTCTCAAATCCGTCGAATTATGGCCCTTAGAGATGTTGGTGGAGGGGGAGCCACAGGGGCAGTATTAATGTGGTGAAAATTGTTTGTCGACTGTGAGAATCGAATCTGGGTTCTCATATCCACAGACCGACTTGATACCACATAGCCACCTACTTCAATTTAGAAAAAGTATTAGTCAAAAAAGTCAAACTATTTCTATGAAATAAAACAAAAGACAAAATGTCGGTATCACAATCCACTATTCCCTAGTTGGTCTAGTTGGTTAAATGATCGCACCATACTGATGAGTCTGTAAGGACGAAACGCGTCTATGGTTAAAGCTGAACTGACCAGCCGTTTGTTGATGACCTGATAGTTGATGCAAACGTGCTGTAAAACCTTTGTGGAATTATGAGACAAGTGATGGAAAATTTGTTTTTTCCTATTTTTTCTTATTTATTTCTATGAAGTTCGGAAAAATGTTTTCTTTGTTGCGTGGGCCAAGTAGTCAGTCAGAGTGTATTAGAGAAAAGTAAGGAATGCCGAGCTGAGGCTGGTCGAAATCCATTGGTATCTTTTGGTTATTTCTTTCTTCCGAATGTAAATTCGATTTCTCTTGTTGGAATGCAGCTGATGGCGCCAGGCACAGAGCAGGCGTTGAGATCGGAATGCAAATGTTATTAATAAAGCGCGCGTGTTTTGTTCTTTCCGTTTTTACGAGGAACTGAACACTGAAGAAGTAAGGAGATCCGCGAACCAAAATAGCTTTACTGTGCGTTAACGTACCTGCTGCACTGCACTGTGAATAAACACTGCATTGCTCGCATATTCACGATGCAACGACGCACTGATGAAGCCACACGGATTTGTCTAAATAAATACGTCGGTTTCCTGATATTTATTACATAATACTAGCAACTCTCGTGCGGAGAACAGTCAGTATATTAAGGTAGTACTAGCGTGAAATTTTTTTTGCAGATCTGAATAAAATTTGGCGCACGTAAACATTGGATAGTCATACGCATCCTGTTAAAATATGAAACACATTCATCGTCTGTGAACAAATATAATCACTTGTAAAGTTGAGTTCTTATACACGGGGCTTATGGCGATCATTACTCAGAATCGCACATATTTGGTTTGTGTACCTATAAAATTTTGCAGTTTCATTTGAAAAACTAGTATGATGTTCTAGAACTATCCATGTATATTGTATCAGAAGGAGAAAGTTTTTTATCGTTTAGTAATGGATATATAGCCATGCAAAGCCTTGTTTTTAACGAAAAATTAAGAATCCCAATTTATAATGGCAACACCACACGGTGGTATGGTATTTGAAAATTCACTAGACCAACAACCTGTTAACAATCCATGATATTCAAATCATAATAGGTATAAAACACTTGAGCGCCAGTTTCGCCACTCACCAACCGATGGTGCCACCGTCACACTAGTACTACCTTAAGGTCAAACAGTAGCATTATTGCTATTATAAATGAAACTTATTATTTATTTATTTATGCTACTCTTTAAAACAGGAACTTAATCCTAATTACAGTACAAGGTTCGAACTCACCGTATCGTAGCGTGATAGTTCATATATATTTAGCTTAAGTGGGATTCAAACTCGGGATCACCGGATTTGAATGCCGTAACGCTATCCACATCACCGTACTGCTAGCAAATACTAGCAATCCCAAAAAACATGCTCATCTTCCAAAAATTAATTATTTTTGAAGCAATTACATTTATATTACAAATTTAGAAACTATATCAAAAAGGGCGCTGAACTACATAAAAAGTGAAAATATTATATTTCTGGTGTAACCGGAAGTGATCCCAACTTTTTTATTTTAAATGGAACATTTTGTATATATTGTCAAAGTTTGAGTTATACATTTTTAATTATAAATCAGTGTAAAAAAAATTAATTAGTTACTTTATTAAAATTCAGAAATTTAAAGTAAATACTTAGTAATTAATCAAATTAAATTATAAAAAGAAAAATTGAGATCGAGGCTGCCTATGACACAATAAAAAATAGAGAAAAAAATTTGAATCCATGACGAGCGTAGCTTAGTTGATTAAAGTATATGACTGGGGTCCATAAAGGTCTCAGGTTCAAAACCTGACAGTATCTCAATCACTACTTATAATATAATGTACTATTATCGTACAGTGTGCGAGAAACAGTCACTTTTTGCACTAAAAATAAGTACAAAATGACGCAGTTTTTGCATGATCGTAGAAAAACATAATTATCTCTATAGCTAATTTTACAAAGACCGTTGCCATACGTATGTTACATACTATTTTTTCTAGAATCGAGAATTTAAATTTCTTAAAATCGAAATTTGACAGCTGTCATTTACCGTTATATATCACATTAATTAAAAAAAAGATTTTTCAACAATGGTTGACTTGGAAACAACATCATAAACGATTTCTTGCCATACAGAATGTTGCTAAATAGTCATTTGTATACCTAGAATAGCGGCAAGGACACTTTCTGCTCGAGATATATACAATATTTTTTACGACCATTTAAAAGTGCTTGAAAAATAATTAAAAATAGTTTTTGACAGTTTTTCATGTACGCATGAATATGATGATACACTCTTAATTTACCGCTCGGGAAGCGGCAAAATCTTGTTGCCGATCAGTAAGCGGTAAAGTCACCTATTTGTTTTCAACTAAACAGTTGACAATGTCTTTCCACAATCATAACACGACCGTAGAAAAAACATTTTTCTCAATCATTTGCAATAAATAATATCAGACAGTACTCACTTTGACAATGTCCATAATACGCAATAGCCAACGTACTACTCTTTCTCCTACACGCCCTCTTCCTCAATCTACACACCGTCCGATAGCTTCTTCCATCAGTCCCACAAACCGGCCCTTTGTGCTGCGGCCGATGTCTTCTACAATCCGGGGCGCAGACACACCTAGGGCGCCCTCTCCGTACCGCGCAGCGTTGACCAGCACCACAGCGAACCCCTTGACACGACTGGCGACATGCTAGGCACGGGACACCGCCACCTAGCACGCGCCAGAAGAACAAGGCGCCGCTGTCCAAAGTCTCCGCGGACCACGCGGTCGCGAGGGTTGACCCCGCGGCGGAACAGCACTCCTCGCGGGACATGTTGTCGGAGAGGAGTTCGGTACAGCGCCCGTTGCGGACCATTGATGACCAGCAGTTGCCACCTGGAAGATAAGGGAAGTATTGTTATTTTGGGGTAGAGGTGGCTTCGAGATACAGTATAAAATAAAATAGTATAGAATCGAAGGTTGGTGCTGAAGGAACTTAAAAAATATATATATATCATCACGCCTTCTACCCATTACTGGATGTGGCACTCTGCCGAAGTAGATCTCGATAAGTGATATATTTTACGCGTGAAGTGCGGTTACCAGTCGTCAAATCACGGACTCCAAAGATGTTAGAGGTGGAGAAGCCACAGGGGTAGTTTTTTTTTGAAATTATGAAAATTGTTTGTCGCCTGTGGGAATTGAATCAGGGTTCTTAGGATCCACAGGCCGACTTCATACCACTGAGCTAGCCACCCCATGAAGGAACTTGATGACCCAATAAGCTGAAATCGATAAACAAATTTGTTATATTTTTTGTTTAATTTTGTAAAACATAGCAGATCTCGGTAAGTGATATATTTTGTAAGTGATACATTTTGCGTGTGAAATGCAATAACCAAATGTAAAATCACGGCCCTCTAAGATATTAGTAGAGGGAGAGTGATATACCGAAAATGGTGAGGTATTAAACCCTTAGATATATGAAAATTGTTGGAAAATTATTTATAAGTTAATATTACATTTAGTTTTTGAGATATAGTCTTGGGAAAATACAAAATCTAAAACGAGTAAAATTAGGGGCAAAATCAACTTTTCCGGAGTATATATCTCAAAAACTAAACGTAATACGAAGTTGCACTCAACGGCATTGAATTCCCCGTGTTCGAATTGACTTATTAGCATAATTTTAGCTCATTTAAAGCGATTTAAGTTTTTTGAAATTTTTAATTATTTTTGTAATTTGCTTTAAAACTCTTTCTCGTACGATTATTGTAACGAAAATACATACATATGTATTTTGACCTGCTGAATCCAATGGTCAAATCCCCAAGTGCGTACACCTTCTAGTTTTTAAGATATTATCCAGAAACTGTTTAGGAAAAATAAAATGGCGAAAATTTTTGAAAATTTTGAAAATTTTAAAAATCGCTGAATTTTTGTGTACAAGTTAATTAAAGCCGTTGAGCGCATCTTCATATCTCATTTAGCTTTTTAGATAGAGATTCGGGAAAGGGTGAGGCGAGATGCGAGAGTAATCTCGTCTTATCGTGCTTTAATTTATATCAAAACACCTACCTACCGATGTCCAATATTTATAAATAATCTGACAGTCACAATGACTCTTATTGCTGTCACAAAAAGTTATAACTAGCAAGCGGTTTATAAAAAAAATAAACAAAAAAATGTACATGGCGCCTCCACCAAATAATTTCCATTTACATTACATACATGTGTAAATATATTCTGTACAATAAAACTAACTAATTCTTGAAACAATTTCATCAAAAGACAAATAAAATACACAACAATTCCTCTTCCAATCTTCCAATAACATTGCACACCTCTACCTACATGACTTATATTAGTTATACAAATGTATAAGACACGACAGAAGAAAACCTTCATCATCTTATCGAGTCTCTCCCTACTTGTACGCCACTGTCGTCTCTCTAACCAACTAGACAGGTGCTGTACATGAAGGCACGACTTGCACGTCTATGTGCAAGGCCATGCTCGATGTTATACCGCAGCGGTGATGCAACAGCAGACCAATACGACCGCTAACACACCAGGAACTAGCAGCATTCGCAATGTGTTTGTGCGTATGCAGTGCGTATGGAAATATATAGACGTTGAGTCGTATGGTGATAGACTTCGCTAGACAACCGAAAGATGAGAATTGAAAAAAAATAATGCAGAAGCTAGAAGTGTTCTAATTAGTTGAGTACATTAGAGGTAACGTTACCGGTGTTTGAATCCGGAGATACTGGGTTCAAATTCAACTAGTGCCTGCTCTAGCTGTTGCCCCGGACAAAAAAAATTGATTGCCGCCCCGTTAAACATACATCTTTAATAAATAAATAAATATATCATCACGCCTTCTACCCATTACTGAGTGTGGCACTCTGCCGAAGCAGATCTCGGTAAGTGATATATTTTACGCGTGAAGTGCAGTTACCAGTCGTCAAATCACGGCCCCCAAAGATATTAGTGGTGGAGGAGCCACAGGGGTAGCTTTTGAAATTATGAAAATTGTTTGTTGCCTGTGGGAATCGAACCAGGGTTTTCGGGATCCACAGGCCGACTTCATACCACTGAGCTAGCCACTCCATACTAATTCTAATTAATTGAGTAAATTAGAGGTAGCGTTACTGGTGTTTGAACTCGCAGATACCGAGTTCAAATCCAACTAGTGTCGCCCCGGACAAAAAAATAAATTGCTGCCCAGTTAAACATACATCTTTGAAAAATGTAAATAAATATATCATCACGCCTTTTACCCATTACTGAGTGTGGCACTCTGCCATAGCAGATCATAGTAAATAATATATTTTGAGTGTGAAGTGCTGTTACCAGCCGTCAAATCACGGCCCCCAAAGATGTTAGTGGTGGAGGAGCCACAGGGGTAATTTAAAAATTAGTTAAAATGTTTGTCGGCTGTGGGGATCGAACCAGGGTTCTTAGGATCCGTTGGCCGACTCGCTACCACTGAGTCACTGCCGCATAATAAATAACTGTATATATTTTATTTTAAATAAAAGTCAATTGGATGTCAGACATTCTCATACAGAGGGATATCTCAAATTTAACAATGTAAAATACAAAATACAGGGTGATCAAAAGGAATTGTTATAGTTGGCAGTACAATTCCAGAGATCTTTTTATTGCACAGTTGGCACAACGTCAGATAAAGGCGGAAATGCTATTTGACATTTCTAATAAATACAAATAGGTTATGTCAGGAGTCTGACAGCTAATAGAATTTTGACTTTTTAAGTAATAGAAATACTTTAGAAATAAATTTTAAATGTCACTGTCAACAACAGGAAATAAATTTATGTATCAGGCTTATCAATTTCAAGTAGTTTTTTTTATTGCCAACTGTAACAATTACTTTTGATCTCTCTGTACAAAAAAATAAAATAAATATAAATATATCATCACGCCTTTTACCAATTACTGGGTGTGGCACTCTGCCGAAGCAGATCTCGGTAAGTGATATATTTATACGCGTTAAGTACGGTTACCAGTCGTCAAATCACAGCCCTCAAAGATGTTAGTAGTGGGGGAGCCACAGGGGTAATTTTTTAATTGGTGAAAATGTTTGTCGGCTGTGGGGATCGAATCAGGGTTCTTATGATCCACAGACCGACTCGATATCACAGTGCCATTACCCCATATAAAATATAAAATTATAATAATAAAATTGAAAATGAAGATTTATCCTTCCTAAAAAACCGTCAATATCACACAATATAGGAAATGATTGATTTGATAACACAAAAGTTGATAAAATAAAGAAATAAATAATTTATTGAAATAAATATACAGACAGAGCTATCATTTAATTAACAAACACAGACGTTACTTTTATTTGGCAGCGACAGAAAGTAGTATATTGGAAAACAAGTATCAACAATTGGTCATTCAAATATGTGTTTTTTATACTGTTTTTCTTATATCGCATTCACTTACTTTCAAAATTTTTATTTAAAAAAAAATAATAAAATTTCAAGGTGGTACTACCGACAGATTCAGAAACATTTGAAATTTAATTAATTTTGATATTTATTAGTTACGTTAAAGTTCAAATTAATAATTGTCTAGGTTATGTTATAAAACACTTATTTTTAATAAATAATTGTTTTGCGTTTATAGTAATTATTTTATTATATAAAAAATAATAACTGCAATAATTTTAAATAATGAGATATCATGACTGTCTCATAAAAGTATAGGTAACCGAAAAAGTTATAAAAACAAGTATTTAATTTTATGTATGGTATAAGCTATAAATAAAACAAAAAATTTTCATGCCAATGTAGAGATTTATGAAAAATAACATATTTCAGTTTCAATCAAATTTGTCGTAAATGATACTACCACATGAGGGATTAATTTAAAATAATATAACACTAGTTATGAAATTGAGGAATTCACTATTCGATTCCACATATATTACTGCGAAGATATACATATATTGATCCTCAAAAAAAAAAAATTTAATCGCCCGAATCATGATCTCAAAAAATTCGTCTAATGAAAATGCGATTTTTTTGTTGAACCAGTTAAAAATCGAAAAATTTTAAAATATAGTTCTATATAATTTAGACTACGAGAAATCGAATGCCGTTGAGCGCATCTTCACATCTATTTTAGTTTTTGAGTTACAGCGATTTTTGACTTTTTAAATATCTCAACTTTGAAGGCCCATATGTCGAAAACTAAAAGAGATATTGAAATGCGGTTTGAACGAGTGTATTTCTCGTGCTCTAATTAACTTATACAGAAATTTTGAAAAAATTGAAAATTTTATACATTTTTTCAAAATTCTCTTTTGCCCATATTTCAAAAAATTGACGAGATAATGAAAATCTGTAATCACCAGTGGATTAGTCGCAAAAAAATACATACATATGTAAAATTTCAGAATTTTTGCCCCACGCTTACAATTTGTAGAGCAAAAAAACTAGAAATGGCCAAAATTCGTAAAAATCTTAAGGGGTACCCCTTCAAAAATCTTCAAAAAACAGTGATTTTTGTTTTTTTTGTAATAAAAACTTTATCTGTGTGAATTTTTGTCTGAAATTTTGCATACCTATGTACTTTTACGAGAGGAATTCAGTGGTGTTCACAGATTTTCATTACCTTTTAAATTTTTGAAATATTGAGAAACGATTTTTTTTTAAACGTAAAATTTTCAAAATTTTCAAAATTTCGATATAAGTTAATTGGAGCACGAGAAATACACTCGTTCAAACCGCATTTCAATATCTCTCTTAGTTTTCGAGATATGGGCCTTCAAAGTTGAGCTTTTCAAAAAGTCATAAATCACTGTAACTTAAAAACTAAAAAAGATATCAAGATGCGCTCTCCGGCATTCATTTTCTCGTAGTCTGAATTATATAGAACCTTATTTTAAATATTTCTATTTTTGAACTGGTTCAAGAAAAAAATTCATATTTTCATTAACATAAATTTTTGCGATCATGACTTTGGCGATTAAAAAAATATATATTGAGGATCAAAATATGCAAAATTATGCAGAAATATATGTGGAATTTAATGGTGAAATCTCTAATTTCATATCTAGTTTCATATTTTTTTAAATTAACCGTACACAGAAACAAACAGAATATAAATATATCCATCTAAATATACTCGTTTTATACTTTTCATTTCATTAATCTATAAAACCTTGCAACCGGATGAATCTTTGGAAACATGTATTTTAAAATTTGTAAATAGCATCCGACGACCCCCTCCAATATCTTCGCCACCCCCCGAGGGGTCACGACCCTCACTTTGAAGACCACTGCTGTAGAATAACTAAAACTGACCAATTTGAAGTAAAAACTTACTCAATTCATTTATCTAGTATCCATGACTTGTTCACAATATTTCAAATAAAATGCAAAATATGCAGAATCATAACAAAATAAATTATAAACAACTGAGTGATTTGAATGTAATAAAAATCATCGAACTATTTCTCAATTGAACAGTTTGATTCTCGAAGTGTTTCCAATAAAAGTTATGAAGAATTCGAAGGCCTGTCGAATTTTTTTGTAAAAACGTGTGGGATTTGACTTATAGTCCATCGTAAATCATCAGACAAGAATTTTGACTACGTACGCTGCAATAAAAACCGTGTTACCGGCCGATACGATCTTGTTCTGTTCTTGTTGATTTATTATCACCATGGCAATACATCCTGATTTGATTTGTTGTCTATAATTGTTTATTTTTTCAAGAGAGACATATTTCATATTCAGTTTTCTTCTAATGTCTCAAAATTATCTTTTTATTACACAATATTCCGGTAGTACAGTAATGTAAGTAGCGTTATGACCAGTGGCGTACCAAGAACTTTTGCCGCCCAGGGCGGTGTCCAATTTGCCGCCCTTTATAAGTCAATCAAATGGTGGCTTTAATAAATTCAAAAAATAAATATAAAATAAATATATCATCACGACTTTTACCAATTACTGGATGTGGCACTCTGCTGAAGCAGATCTCGGTAAGTGATATATTTATATACGTGAAGTGCGGTTGAGCATGTTTTAAGCCCTCGGCGTCTTGCGCCTCGTGCTAATAATCATGCCACGGGCCAGAAACGCCTGTTTTCACCCTTAGTACATGTATCAAGGATGAAAACTGGCGTTTCTGGCCCGCGGCATGATTATAAGCACGAGACGCAAAGCGCCGAGGGCTAATAATATGCTCAGGGTTAGAAACGCTAATTTGACCCGTGGTACATACAATATTTTATGCACAACAAAATAACATTTAATTATATGTTCAAAAGATTAAAATATGTACATAGGTTATATGTCAAAATGAAATTTGTAAAATCAAGTATTCACAATAAACAGAAATTGTCATTTTATTTCTGTAATCAAAGGAATTATTATTTTAAGGCCCTAGGGCCAAAAAGAAGTGTCTAAGCCAACTTTTTAGGGCTAAAACACATTAATTTCGGCCCGGTTGTGCATAAATGTCCTTGTTGCTACTGTAATGCTTTTTACCATCTGAACAGATTTAGAGTCACTCTTCTATCAACATTCTTCTCAATCTTAGACTAATAATGCGCCAACTATAATTGAGATGAATAATAAATAAAGTTTAAAGAAACACGCATCTGTTGATGACTTGTAGTTAGTAGATTCTCGAGTACACAACGATGACATCTTATAATAAAAATATAAAAACATATAATAAAAATGAAAATGTCAATTTACTGCAGCGACAGTCTGAAATCCAATAAAACAAGTGTGAAATCGCTTGGTCGTCGTCATCATGCAGAGCAAAACCAAGAGCGAGAACCACTGAACTAATACTAGAGAATTCTGATTCTGTATAAGTGCTCTGTATCTAATTTACCAACTTGGTAGGTTGAGAATTGGTGGAAACACACTTCTAGTGTTTTACATTTTAATTTGTTGGTATTGGCTAGTATTAAAAATTAATTTAAAAGCTTAATTATGTCACATTATTTTTATGTAAATGAACATTTTCTTATAGTTATAAATGTGAAATAGTTATTTGTGTATCAAGAGAAGAAAGTAAGATATTTCTTCTCAAAGGTGCCGTTTCATTTTCGAAGACGCGGGATATAAAACATCTGAGGGAAGAATGATACTTTCTTCACGAAGTATACATATATTTTTTCACTACCTTATCAGACAGTAGAACTAATTTTGTAACAGAATTAGTAGTAACAAATCATACCTTTGTTTTTCAGATGCTATAGTATGGCTTTACTATTCTTCCCAAGGGATGAAAACTATTACTTTCTTCTCTTAATTGAAGGAAGCCATGAGAAATAATTATTTGTATGTCAAGAGAAGAAAGTGAGACATTTCTGATGCCGTTTCATTTCCCGAGACAAAGGCAAAGGATATAAAGCACTTGAGGAAAAATTATACTTTTTTAGGAGGTATATATATCGTATAATTTTGTTCACTATTCTATACACAGGAATAGGTAAATTTGAGAAACGAGGTTAATTCCCACAACCGAAAAAATTTTTTTCGCCATATGCAAAATTATTCCTGTGGTGCCCCCTCTACTAATATCTTTGGAGGCCGTGATTTGACAGCTAGTAGCCGCATTTCACGCTCATAAATATATCACAGAGATCTAATACGGTAGAGTACTACATCCAGTAAAGGTTATTAAAAGGCGTGATGATATATTTATTTTATTTTATCGACAAGTATATTTTCAGAAATTTGCGTTTATTATTCTTTTGACAGATATCTCCTGGATGTTGCTAACGTCAAATCATAACTTTACTTTTCTACCCTAGGAAAGGAAAATGCACCTTTTTCCATAGGGATAAAAAGTATTACTTTCTTCACTCAACTGAGGTCACAAAAATTTATTTTCTTAATTAAAAAAAAAATTCTTCAAATATCAGGCAAGATGAAATTTCAGAACTATTTAGATTTTTCTGATAAATACTTTTTCTGACGCTCGTTATAGTCAAGGAATTTAATAGGTTCTCAAGCGGCAGAAAAATTGGATACAAATTCCGGCAATTGAAGAAAAAATAGTAGGTATATATTTTATGTGGAGCGAATGTGACTTTTGTGACCTACCTGTAGTTATTGGCCTCGCTGAGTTTGTCCGTCTGATTCCTACAGATTTGCCACAGAAAGTATCCCTTTAGCTCCTTATAAAATAATATACTATTTTGTACTTACTCTTTTATATAAAATCTGTTTAAAAAACAATAAATTACTGGTTTTTAGATCAAATGCAATACAAAAGACAAATTGTCTTTTGCGATGTGGAATTGAGTCTGGTTAGTTCAGCTTTAACCATAGACGCGTTTCGTCCTTTAGGGACTCATCAGTATGGTGCGATCAACTATCCAACTAGACCAACTGATGAGTCCCTAAAGGACGAAACGCGTCTATGGTTAAAGCTGAACTGACCAGCCGTTTGTTGATGACCTGATAAGTTGATGCAAACGTGCTGTAAAACTTTTGTGGAATTTTGAGACAAGTGATGGAAAATTAGTTTTTTCCTATTCTTATTTTCAAATGCAATCATGAAAATAAAACTGTCGACTATACTGTCCAGGATACTTTAATCTCATTGGTTAAACCCTCAAGTTTAGTTAGTTTAGTGAAACCTGGTGAAATGTGCTTTCCCGTCGCAAATGCTATTTCAATGGTTGGAGCATATACAGTCGCGGCAACGGCGAAACAAATAGCCGAGGTTTTTTTCCAAAGATAATTAAAACTAGTCTGCGCTATCGCCGTCATCACTCGATTACAACGCCAGTGCCGCCAGCGAGAACTAAGCAAACACCAGACGAGCCATTTGCATTTAAATAGTGCCGCAGCTAGGAAAAAAGTGTCGCGCATTTGTGAATTAACGGAATAATTGTGTTGTAGGTGCACTGCACTACTCTCAGTCTCGGCTCCGCAATCACGCTCAAAAAACTACCCTTATAAATTCAATTTTAACGCCACCTTATACCAGGACAGCAGAAAAACACTACTAACTTTGACTTCGTACTCAACTGAATTATATGCTTACTTTTTATACAACTTTTTTGTGTTTGTTTCATTATTCATGGAAAGGTTTATCAGTTTAAAGGCGCTAACACCCCCAAAGGTCTCAATCCACAGTACAGTTCATACATATATTACATCATCACAATATTCCATATGGGGTATGGGGTACGTGGTTTAATGGTATCAAATCGGTCTGCGGATTTGAGAACCCTGGTTCGATTCCCAACAGCCGACAAACAATTTTTACAACATTAAAATTACCCTTATGTCCTCCCTCCTCCATCATCCTTGGAGGTCGTGATTTGATGGCTAGTAACTGCACTTCACGCGCATAAATATATCACTTACCGAAATCTGCTACGGCAGGAGTGCTGTACCAAGTAATAAGTAAAAGGCGTGATTATATTTATTCATTTGCTGACAGTAATGCTTATTAAATTTATTTATCATTATTTCTTGATTCAATGTTGTTTTAGTTGAATTACACTTAATATTTGGGAAATATACAATCGTAGCCCAGCGGTTAAAGCAAAGGTAAAACTTGCGTTTACTAATTAACAAGCAAAAGTTAGTGTGTTCAAATCTCGCCGGCTTCAAGTTGTATTAAAAAATTCGATTGTTTCTGAGTGACTCGGATTCCACTATATAAGCTATTGTGTAATTGGTAGGAATGTCGATTTTGTAAAAAAAATGCCGAACGAATATTCGGTCAACCGAATATCCGGATATTCGGATATTCGAGTATTCGGATATTCGAATATTCTGATATTCGAGTATTCGGATATTCGAATATTCGGCTATTCGGATATTCGAATTTTCGGCTATTCGGATATTCGAATATTCGGCTATTCGGATATTCGGATATTCGGCTATTCGGATATTCGGCTATTCGAATTTTTATGTAATTATGGAGCACATTAATGTATTTAATAATTAATAATAGAATTAGAACAACAATACTCGTATGTAATTTTAATTTAAAAGAATCAATATTACTGTTATCAATGTGAGAGGATGCCAAGCTTAATATTGTGAAATGATTGCAGGATCTACCTTTAATTACCCAAAATGTCATATTATATTACGTGAGTAAAATGAAAATAACTGATTCATAATTATGTTTCTTGGATAACTATTTGCATATAAATACAATTAATAATAATTGATGACAATAAGAAATACGCATTGTTCTAATGTTTAAAATGTGTGCTGTTTAGATTTTTGAATTCGTTTGTTTATTAGAATGTGCTAAAATATTGTAGCTAAATTAAAAATCTAAAATATTTATTAAGAACTTTCGGCAATTCGAACTATTCGTTATTTATTACTGACTATTCCGATATTCGAACTATTCATATATTCGTATATTCGGCTATTCGGATATTCGAATATTCGGATATTAGAATATTCGGCTATTCGAATATTCGGTTATTCGGATATTAGGATATTCGAATATTCGGATATTCGAACTATTCGGATAGCCAAAACCGAATATTAGTCATATAAATATTCGAATATTCGAATATCCGGATATAATCAACATCCCTAGTAATTGGGATTATGTTCCTGTTGTACAGAGTAACAAATAAATAAAATAAATAAATGGAAACCGGTGAAAAGTTTTATTTTGCGCACTAGTGCGCAAAGTAACTTAAAAAACACCCATTTTTTATGATTCTAAATTTTTACTTTTAAAACGCTAATTGTACTTATATAAGAAATAGAGGCATTAACTTATAACGTCATCAAACAGACATATTTTAACAAACCTAGCGAGAAAAAATGAACAATTTGTTTTCAAATAACAAATGTCAAGTCATGGCATACTTAACTGTCAATAAAAATTCACGCTTCAAATTTAATAAATTTTCTCATTGTCCATCATATAATTTTTGCTCGTTACAAAAAGCATTGTACAAAACTCGTGCACGAAGACGTCATTTGCACCATTTGCGCTCATGTGCAAAGTACATCTTCATGAACTTGTTATGTAAATAGCTATTTTACAACAGTTGTCATGGTGATAATAATTTTGTCAATTAGTTTCATTTTATATTAAATAAGGCCCGGTTTTTTCATTTCCCGATAAAGTTCCCAATATCTACCAGCGGAACATATAAAAAAGTATCGCATCGAAATCGTAGCACAAATGTTAATAAGTATATTAAATGTAATTTTCTGATGCGATATTTTTTCAAAATTAGTATCATACTGCAAATACACGTTTGTACCTGCTACTATTTCCAGTAGCGATTTTATGGAACACCACCCATCCGGTGTATCCTGCTGAAACGTCTCTTTCCTGCTTCTATAATTACTCGTCAATCGTCATTCAGACGCAGTATGTTCTTGTTCAGAATGAAATACGAATGCACATCCATTTTATGATGAAAACTTGGCATTGTCGCAGAAAAGTGACTCACGCGATGCACTATGCATTATTTTGCAAGTGTTTGCAGGGGCGCCGGGTTTTGGAAATTAGTGGGGGTGCTTTAACTCACAACCCACAAATAGGGAGGGGGGCTGTTTGTATTACGTGTATTTTTACCTAAAATTAAATGAGTTCAAATAAAAGGTTTACAGTTGTTTTCTCTTTTTAATCTTTACCAACCCAATTCTCCAAAGAGTTTTAGCTAGAATCTAGCTAATCCTGAATTTTGGATTTGTCAAATTAAACTCAACCATAAGCTCAAAAAAGTTTAAATAAACTTTAATACAATCTTCTTACCATTTAGATCTTGGAAAGTGAATCGTTTCAACTTGTTTAAGTCAGACTAGCATGAAAAAAAAGTTATAGCTAATCCCAAATTTGGATTAGCTATAACTTTTATCGGAATATCGCCTTTTACCCATTACTAGGTGTAGCATTCTGCCGGGGCAGATCTCGGTAAGTGATATATTTATATGCGTGAAGTGTAGTTACCAGCCGTCAAATCACGGCTCCCACAGCTGTTAGTAGAAGGGGCCACAGGGGTAATTTTAATGTGGTGAAAACTGTTTGCCAGCTGTGGAAATCGAGCGAGGTTCTCAGGATCCACAGGCTGACTCGATACCACTGAGCTAGCTACCCCATAATAATCATGAAAAATAGGGGTTGTCATTAACTTATCGATCAGTAACAGACAATAGTTCAGTTACAAATTAGGTTAGATTAAGATTTTTAATTTTGAGACTCTTTATTTCTTTCTTCTCTTATTTTGTTTGTTTTTTTATTTAGTTTTTTCTTTTTTCTTTTTTCTTTTTTCTTTTTTCTTTTTTTTTCTTTTTAATTTTTTCTTATTTTTTATTTTTTGTGGAGGTGCTAAGCACCCACGGAGTCGGCGCCCCTGTGTATTTGGCGCGCCGATCACCGAGAACTAGAAATAATACTAGGTAACCTGTAACAGATTGTTATTTGCGCGTGAAAATATTCCCGTTTTATGTTTTGGCTGCGGCGATGTTTTTAAACGGATTACTTCTGAATACGAATATTTTCTTTCTGTTTATTCTCCATGAATGTTGACAAATAATTGTTATATATAGAAGCTTGTTGATACATTGTATATTTTTAACGAGCGTGAAATTTATTATTTGCATATTTTGATGCAAATTTTTGTTTGTCATCCTAATTTATGTTTATTTAACTAGGTGATGAAATATTTTACTGCTCATAATTTTATTTTTAACAAGCCACATTTTTTTACCGAAAAGTGCACTCATTTAGGTGATTTTGTCGTTCGGAAACTGTGACAGTGACAGATCAGACTCATCGTACTGGGATTTTTAAATTTGAAAGCGCTCATAGTGACGAAAATATTAACTAGAACAAAGGTACAGTTTGCTATACTGAAAACATTATAAAGATGGACTGACGTCATCAAAAAATATAAGTAGATGAATGACAAGGTGCTACTACTACTTACATGTAACCAATTTTAAATTGTATTGTGCGTTGCTTCTTTGGAGATGACAAGATTTCATGTTTCTTTGACTTCGCAGATATTTTAGAGACTTTTAGTGCGTCCAGTACTCTCTAATAAATTGTAAATGAATAATAAAAATTAATGACATATATACTAATTTACCTCTCGTACAGCACTAGGGGTAAAAGCGGTTCATTATTTGTATATTCATATACATACATATCTTCACGCTATATCCCAACAAATGGGTTAGCACGAACCCTAAAATCACTCATAAAACATTCACTCATCAAACAATCAGCCCTCGTCAAACATTATCATCCAAACACACCACCCTCACTTCAACCACATTCATAGATCACTCCATATAAACTCATTCATTTATTACACTCGAAATCATTTATCACACAACAAACCTTCAATCACATCATTCCTATTCACATACATACATACATATCTTCACGCTATATCCCAACAAATGGGGTAGCACGAATCCTAAAATCACTCATGAAATATTCACTCATTACAATCATCAGATAATCAGCCCTCGTCAAACATTATCATCCAAACACAGCACCCTCACTTTAACCATTTTCATAGATCACTCCATATAAACTCATTTATTTATTATACTCGAAATCATTTATCACACAACAAACCTTCAATCACATCTATCCAATCACTCCTATTCACTCATCATTCATCTTCTTTCTTCGACGTACATAACATATGCATAAAACATCTCAAATTACTCACGTTTACTCCTAACAACAAATCTAATAATGAATCTAACAACGAATCTACAAAGATTAGAAGAGATGAAAGCGATAGCCTGCATCAAATATGAAAGAAAAGTCCACACAATGCAGTAACTGAAAATGAAACAACAAGATAAGAAAGGAAGGGAGTGTCGCCCTTATTCAAAATAAATTATTAAATGAAGAATCAGTAATGGACATTTCTTTGACAAATTTCTTCCCTTCGACATTGTTATAGCTTTTAAAAACTAATGTAAGTAAAAGTCAAAGACCTTAAACAGATTTTTTGATGTTTGAAACAATTGATCATGAATCTGACAGATCAATGACAACTCGATATAGACAAAAAATTGCCACTACATGAATTGATAGTAAATATAGCTATTATTCAATATACTTATATAAGATTTGTTTTTCAATTCTGTTTTTCTTTTTAAATTGTCATTTAAATATTGCACCAGTTCCTTTTGATTTTATTAAGTTTTCTCAGGATGGATAACGTCATTCAATCTTTATAACGTTTTCAGTATACTAACCTAATAACAAAGTACTTAAAAACAAATAAAAAAGAATAATACTAGAACTAATATTTATAATAAAGAAGATAGTAAAACTATAATTAATTAATATTATACAGAATTTGACGTGACATCCCGTAATACATCCATGCTATCTCGTACATGTTAGTTGATGTTATGATTCTTCGAACAGCGGAAGACTTAACAAATGACTATCAAAGAATAATAAACAGTTGCTAAAGCCGATTATACCTTCCTAGACTTCTCTGAAGCTACATCAAATTCCGCCATCGTTAACAGGAGTTCTATATCGGAGAAATATTTCTAAGAATATTATCAGATTATAATAATTGTGAAACAGGTGCATGTGGATGAAATTGAGGGTGAGAGATTGCTTAAAAGACCTAGAAATATATATGATATTAGCTAGTATGAAAGGAATTATGAATGGGATGGTGTAGCAAACTGTATTTGCGTATATACGAGGGAAGGGTGAAAAGTCTCTTAAAAATAAAACAGATGGCGCCACAATCGCAAATCTCATGTGACATTTGTGATGTACCATCTTTAACTAGAACGAATTAAAATTTTCAGACTGATATGTAATTCAGTTCTGTTTTGACACCCATCGAAAGCAAGCAACCTTGAAGATTTTTGAAAACATGGAAAAAAGTGAATTCCGCGTCTTGATTAAACATTACGCAAACCAAAGCATCGCTTGTTAAACATTATGGGGAGTCCTCACCATCGATTGGAACGATTCACAAGTGATTTACTGATTTTCGTTGTGGTAGTAAGACCACAAAGGACGCCGAACGGTCTGGTTATCCAATTGAGGTTACAACGCCAGAAATCGTCGATAAAATCCGTGATATGATATTGGACGATCGGCGAGTTAAAGTGCACGAGCCTGCTGAGGCTATAAGCATCTCAACCAAACGGGTACGGAAAATTTTGCATAAATTTTTGGATATGAGAAAGCTATCTGCCAGATGGGTGCCGCATTTGCTCTCTGTTGACAACAAGCGCGACCGTGTGACAAGTTCAAAGAAGTGTTTGGCGATGTTCAAGCGCAATAAGAAGAACTTTTTAGCCCTCTGCGATTTTTATCTATTTCCAAACTTGAAGAAATGGCTCGGCGGAAAGAGATTTGGCTTCAACGATGAGGTCATCGCTGAGACAAACGCCTATTTTGAAGGATAGCCAAAATCGTATTATTTGGAAGGGATCGAAAAATTAGAAAAACGTTGGACGAAGTGTATCGAGCTACAAGGAGATTATGTTGAGAAATAAAATATGTTTTGACGAAATAAATCATTTCTTGTTTCATTTTTCCGGGACTTTTCACCCTGCCCTCGTATATACCTCGCCTTGCTCTTAAGAAATGAAATGGCACTTGCGAGAGGATATGTCTCACTTTCTTCCATTAATACACAAGTAACTATTTCACAATATTCCACCTTTTGAAACCAGTAATCCATAATTCTCTATATTAATAGTATACATAAATACAGTTAGTTTTCCGATCTCTGTAGCTCAGTGGTTTAGACTATTAGGCTACTGACCCAGAGGTCCCGGGTTCGATTCCCGGTCAGGGCTGGCATCAATCAGCGTCTGTAGCTGACTACAGCGGAGACGCTTCCATCATCATACCGGCTAGTAACCAAAGCAGTTGAAGCCGTATCACAAAAAGAAAAAAAGTTAGTTTGAAATGAATCTCGTTTAATTTGCCATGAAAAAAATTACATTATTAAATGACAAGGGATACATGACGCTTCACGGTGAGCCCAAGGGATACACTGATTGAACCACTGGTATAAACTATTGAGAATCACAGGTATAGCTAATAATCTAAACACTTGAATTTATTTGTACTTGAAATATTTATCTGACTTAGACTGTAGACGAAGATGATGATAGTCAAAGGTTCAAGAGTAACTACAGTATGATGTAATCTAACAAGAGAATTTTTTGTTCTTAGTCTGCTTAGTGGGCGCGAAAACAAAAATAAAAAATTATAACGACAAAATAATCTACAAGTGTTAGCTCTGCTACTGTGTTTTGTTTGTTTGGTCCTTCTTCCTGTTTCTAACTCAAAACACATTAAAATTACTTGTTTAATACTTTTTTGTTTGGTTGGTTTTGTTTTTTGTTTGACTGTTGGTATTATTGTCGTGGTTACCGTCATCTATCCGGAAAGCACTACTTTTTCTTCTTCTTCTTCCGGAGCAATTAACACAACTTGTTCTTTCAGGTGTCAATGTAATTTAGACATTTAGTACTAGAAGTAGATAACATACATGGTAATGTAAAATATCATAACTGACAATTAAAATTGTTACCATTTTTTAACAAAATTAGAGTAGAATAGTTATTTGTTTAATTAGAACTTAAAATACGAGGATTGGAACGATTCACAAGTGGTTTACTAATTTTCGTTGTGGTAGTATGACCAAAAAGGACGCCGAACGTTCTGGTCGTCCAATTGAGGTTCTTCTTCTTCTTCTTTACTGGCGCTACAGCCCGAGTCGGGCCTGGGCCTACCGGGCACACCGAGCCGCAGTTTTTACGCTGCCGTACTGCCGGTTTTCTGAATCGATGTTACTTACTTTTAAGGCATATGTATAAGTGACTAGCTTATAGCGCCCGAGTAAGATTAATATAAGTAACTGTATTTTTTATTTTAACGGCAAATCATACTTTGTCGACAGGCGGATTCGAACTGACGAACCTTGGTTCGGATGACGTCACAGCATGTTAAGAGATGTGCATTAACACGCTCGGCTATCGCTCGGCCATCGCGCGTTCTGGTCGTCCTATTGAGGTTACAACGCCAGAAATCGTCGATAAAATCCATGTAGATGATCGGCGAGTTAAAGTGCACGAGCCTGCTGAGGCTATAAGCATCTCAACCGAACGGATACGGAACATTTTCCATAAATTTTTTGATATGAGAAAGCTAACTACCAGATGGGTGCCGCATTTGCTCTCTGTTGACAACAAGCGAAACCGTGTGACAAGTTCAAAGGAGTCTTTAGCGATGTTCAAGCGCAATAAGAAGGACTTTTTGGCCCCCTGCGATTTTTATCTATTTCCAAACTTGAAGAAATGGCTCGGCAGAAAGAGATTTGGCTTCAACGATGAGGTCATCGGTGAGACAAACGCCTATTTTGAAGGATTGCCAAAAACGTATTATTTGGAAGGAATCGAAAAATTAGAAAAACGTTGGACGAAGTATATCGAGCTACAAGGAGATTATGTTCAGAAAAAATATATATTTTGACCAAATAAATCATTTCTTGTTTCATTTTTCAGGGACTTTTCACCCTGCCCTCGTAATCATACCAATCTATAAATTATTTTTCATAATACTTTACAGATGAATACAATTTCAGCATTTTGTAATTAAAATAATCCATTATTATTTCTATTGTATTATGGTACGAATTTGCCTGTACAAACAAAAGTTATTTTTTAACCACACTCTTTACGCAGCTGACAAAGAAAATAACATAAAAAATGCCAGGATAAATGATTCTTGTCATAAAATACTAAAATTGTTACGGAAGATTTAAGAAAGAATTTGAATTTACAACGCACGAAAGCTATAAAAAAACGAAGAGATAAAATCAGCGTATAAGTAATGTAATATGTTACATAATTATGTCATCAAGTCCCTAATATCACATATGTTAAACAGAAGTTAATTAACATATAAACAAATCAAAAATGTGAAAGTTTTAAAGTAGATCAAGCTCAACAGAAAAACAACAATTCGCAACTTGCGATCAAAACATTCTTCACAATGTTTTGCTCG
The DNA here is from genome assembly GCA_911728475.2 of Pterostichus madidus. Classification (NCBI taxonomy): domain Eukaryota; kingdom Metazoa; phylum Arthropoda; class Insecta; order Coleoptera; family Carabidae; genus Pterostichus; species Pterostichus madidus. The sequence continues at coordinate 1,518,943 of OU452304.1, forward strand.
TCTCGGTCATCACAAAAAAACCTCAAACAGGAAAATAACAATTTTCTGTTAGTTTGTCCTCGAACAGAAACAAGTACTGGCGGTTTTTTCCAATAAAAAAACTGCGTCAGTCATAACAAAATTACAGAGCCATTTGACTTAATCATTGACGAAAAATCTAATTAAAAAAATTCTGTTCTTAGTCGCGGTGGGAGACCTCTGCGTCTGTGTATGTGTATGTTTGTTTTGGCGCGAACAGTGTGTATGAATGAAGCTGGTTGCTATGGTAGCGCGACACGCACTGACCTTGAGACATCGTGCTACTACTACGAGCCCCCTTGTCTCACCCCGTACCGCCGCCACTGCCGCCACTGCCGCACAGGAAAAGCCGACCATGTGGTCAATGTGATCGCGAATACTGTTCAAATGGAATAAGGATATTTGAGAATTTTCAGAGGCGGTAAATTCCTGTGGCTTTCCCGTCTAGTAACATCTTTGGGGGGCGTGATTTGACGGCTGGTAAGTGGACTACTGGCGTTTGAATATATTAGTTATTGAGATCTGTTGTGGTAGAGTGCCACATCCGATAATGGGTAAAAGGCGTGATGATATATTTTTATTTATCAGTATTTTTCAAATGTTTGTTTATGGCTTTGCAGTTTTATTCTAATTCTAATAAATGAAAAAGGGAGCTTACATATTATAATGGGTTGAGAACCACTCAGACACAATCGCATTTTTTTATACCAGGTATTTACTTTTTTTGTTTATAGGGAATAAATTCATAAAATATTCAATTGGCGATAGATTTTTCTCTATTAATTTTACAAATGAAGTGTAAATATGTAAGTATAAATTAGAAATAATACCGTTGTTTCCCAGTTGACATAAATATGGCTTTATTTTTCCTCTCTAATTCACATTCCACCCTATGATTAAAAGTATCACTTTTTTTCGTTAATTGAGGGATAAAGTCATGAAAAAAGAATATAAAGACAGCTCAATAACAGCTTCGAAATAAGTGTGGATAAAAAGTAATAATTTTTATACTGCATACAATTAAAACAGAAATACTAGAATAGATGATTATGGGATGGCTAGCTCAGTGGTATGAAGTCGGCCTGTGGATCCTGAGGTCCCTGATTCGATTCCCACAGGCGACAAATTTTCATAATTTGAAAAAGCTATCCCTGTGGCTCCTCCACCACTAACATGTTTGGGGGCCGTGATTTGACGACTGGTAACCGCACTTCAGGCGCAAAATATATCACTTACCGAGATCTGCTTAGTTTTAGCTTTTGTTTTGTATTTGAATTGTACCTTCTTTATTGTTTTCTGTAACTATAGGTTAACAAGTTATTATATAGTGTAAAATCTATTAACATATTTTATTTTTCACTTGTTCTTAACCTATCCTACTTTTGTATTAAATATTAGATGAACTAAACATTGACTGTTTAGGAGTCTTCTGTTAATGTGACTGTTAATTTATTCCAATATAAATAAGAATTATAGCATAACAAATTAACAGTACATTTGTCCATTTGCGATTTTTGATATTTATGTACATAATAGTAAATTAACAGTCATTATAACAAAAGACTGATCAACTGATCATATGACAATGGCAAATTTAATTCATAATAATTGAAAAAAAGTAGCTTTAAAATTTACCAGCTACTTTAACGAAAGCTTTTAGCTGTAGCTTAGCTATATTTTACAAAATGTAGCTTATAGCTGTAGCTCAGCTACTTTTTTAAAGAATAGCTGTAGCTTAGCTATTTTTTTGAAGTAGCTTACCCAGCTCTGGTAATTATAAACAATAAGGGCTGTCATTACAGTATCGCTCGATAAAAGACAGTGATATGGAATGATTGTTGTATTCGGCAAACGCTGTCGTGTTTTGTTTCTATGAGTAATTTCCCGGTAAACAAGTACTGGTAGCGTCGTACCTCTGGCGGTGATTAATTTCGCCGAGGCGGGACGTAATGTGCAGTGGTGTAATGACCGGATGTGTGTAGTGCGAGAATTGTCTAACGCATGACGAAAGTCGACAGACGGGCAATTTGGTCAGGTGCTGCAGCAGGAATCTGCTTATTAACTAGTATTAATCATCCGGAAAAAATACAATTATTAATGACAAGATACGAACGCTTGCACGATGTACGTGAGAATAGAAATTGTTACTAATAACACCCAGTTTCTTTAAATCTCGATTTCGTTTAGTTGAAATCGTACAATTAAAAATTTGATGACTTTGATTTTTTTACGGAACTGGCATTTAGCTATCATTATATTATTTTTTATAATAACAGCTACGTATATTAGTATATAAAAACCATGAATATAACATAAAAATGCTAGGGTACATTATTCTGATTTCACAATATCGAAATTGTGATCATCTGTAAAATAAATATGAAAAATAAAATATATCATTAACTTATCGATCATTAACAGATAATGATCCACTTACAGAACAGTTGTAAAATGATGTGTTTTCGTCAAATTCAGGAATGAAAATTTCCTTGCAACAGTTTTTAAGAAGTCAAATCAAAAATTGAATAGTATATTAGTCAGGAAAGTAATATTTTACTTGACGAAGCTGTTGTTTAAAATACAAGGCGTGCAGGTCGAGTATTTTAATTCGCTGAGGCAAATAAAAACTCTTTTCTGACGTATTATGTATAATATTTTATCTGAAATCGTTTAATTTAATCAATAATGCCTGTGGATCCTAAGAACCCTGGTTCGATTCCTACAGACGATAAAACATTTGCACCAATTAAAACAATTACCCCTGTGGCTCCTCCACCACTAACATCTTTGGGGGCCGTGATTTGACGACTGGTAACAGCACTTCAAGCGCATAAATATATCACTTACCGAGATTTGCGTCGGCAGACTGCCACACCCAGTAATGGGTAAAAGGCGTAATGATATATTTATTTAATAATTAAATTCAAAATGTTTAAATTTTTTTAAATGAATTGTATTGACAGTAGACTACGTATCCAAGGTTACAAATAAGGTAAAATATAAAATAACAAAGTCTTTACCAGACTGTTTTGTATTCTTTACCAGACTGTTATTTTGTTGTAGCCTTGGATACGTATTTTACTTGACTGTTTTGGTAAAAATCTACTGAAATTGATCAGGAAAGTAAGTACTTTCTTGCCGGTTTCAGACAAAATTATTTTACCTTTAAAAATATAATATGGAGTGGCTAGGTCAGTGCTATGAAGTCGGCCTGTGGATCCTGAGAACCCTGGTTCGATTCCCACAGGCGACAAACAATTTTCATAATTTCAAAAACTACCCCAGTGGCTCCCCCACCACTAACATCTTTGGGGGCCGTGATTTGATGACTGGTAACCGCTCTTCACGCGCAAAATACATATATCACTTACCGAGATCTGCTTCGGCAGAGTGCCACACAGAGTAATGGGTAGAAGGCGTGATGATATATTTATTTATTTTATTTTTAAATAAATAAATAAATATATCATCACGCCTTCTACCCATTACTGGGTGTGGCACTCTGCTGAAGCAGATCTCGGTAAGTGATATATTTTGCGCGTAAAGTGCGGTTACCAATCGTCAAATCACGGCCCCCAAACATGTTAGTGGCGGAGGAGCCACAGGGATAGCTTTTTCAAATTATGAAAATTTGTCGCCTGTGGGAATCGAAGCAGGGACCTCTGGATCCACAGGCCGACTTCATACCACTGAGCTAGCCATCCCATTTTTACCTTTAAAAATATGTCGAATATATAATATGTATCATTTATGAAAGTGGTTGAAGTGAGGGTGGTGGGTTTGACGGGGGCTGATTATTTGATTATGTTATGAGTGATTTTAGGGTTTGTGCTACCCCATTTGATGGGATATAGATATGTTTGTATGTATAAAAGAATAATAATATCTTATATGCGAAAGCAAATAAACAAATAAATAATTAGTAAAATTAGGTAAATATTTCCTGAACCCGCGTTCATGCTTATTATAAATCAAATTTGAGTTCCGTGCGTATTACCGGCGCCAAGTCCTGCTTACAGCTCTTCTATGAATGACAGCGCGTTGTAGCGTCGCGACGCCAATGACGTCACACACACAGCCGCCTGCCTTCTGACATGACAAATTCGAACGCTTTGTTTGTTATGTCACAGATTCAGGCTTCATTATCTTTACAAGCAAGAATGTTTTTACTTCTAACACAACGAATTTGTCTCTCGTGACGTACATGTTTGACGTTTCTATCTAAAGGATTTGTGTAATTGTGCCGAACTGAAAAACGGAAAAGATTTTTCAATGACAAGACAGTTTTACTATAGTTTTATCTAGTCGAAAAGTTAATGAGCTGCAGAGGCTAAAAATATCGATGAATTAACGATTGTATAATTTAGGGTAGTACTAAACAAACAAATGAAAGATTTTTTGCTGTCAAACTATTTTAAATTAGAAGTTTGTTGCGTGATGAGTAAATGAGCTTATATGGAGGGATCTATGAATGTGATTGAAGCGAGGGTGGTGTGTTCGGATGAGAATGTTTTGACGAGGACTGATTATTTGATGAATTGAATGTTTTTTTAATGATTCTAGGGTTCGTGCTACCTCATTTGATTGGATATAGGGTTGTTGATTTTACGAATATTCGAGACTTCGATTATTCGGATTTATTGAACCTTCGAATTTAAATTTGAACTTTCGAATTTTTGAATATTCAAAATTTTCGAATTTTGGAATATTCCGAATTTACGAATTTCGATTTTTTCGAATTGTGAATCTGGATCCTAACGTGAACACGGCATGTTGATATGAATTATTTTCAGAATAAACTCATGTGCAGAGTTTTGTATTAATTCGTAAGTAATTATTATTATTTGCCAAATTAATTCAATTTAAAATTTCGACTATCAAAAACGTTTTAATTAAGACGTTTTTGTATCCTTTTTATTGTCATTTTAAAACGTCCATAGCATTTATATGGGCGGTAAGAGAATAGATGTCTTAATTAAGACGCCTAACCTTGCAGAGTTTTTGCAGGATACTTCGCAGAGTTTATTATTTAATTCGTGGCAGACATTTCGCGAATTATGCGTGAGCGTGTTTGGAGATGACAGATGGCGTTAATTCAGTGACAAAAAATCGAGAATTCGAAGCTTCGAAAAATTCGAAAATTCTAGCTTCAAAAAATTCGAAAGCAGAAGCAGATCTCGGTAAGTGATATATTTATCCGCGTGAAGTGCGGTTACCAGCCGTCAAATCACGGCCTCCAAAGATATTAGTAGTGGGGGAGCCCCAGGGTTAATTTTAAATTGGTGAAAATATTTTGTCGGTTGTGGGGATCGAACCAGGGTTCTTAGAATCCACAGGCCGATTTGACACCACTGAGCCATTACCCCATATATCTAAATGTAACTTTTATATATAATAATTGAAAATCTTCTAGTTTCTGTGTTCCTGCTTCAATCGGGCAAACCGAACTAAAATTGTAAAAGACTCATATTGTTTAACATTCTCAAATAATAACGTCATCGCGTCTCCCAAAAGTTCAACGTCTTTTTTTAGTTTTCCTAGAACAGAGGAAGCATAAAAATTCCCAAATATACCGCACTTAAATATTTTCACTTAGCAGGAAACTTCAAATTTTAAACACATCCCACGAAAGAATGGAAATAATTACGAAAGAATTTTCGTGGGCTTATTAACTAATCAGCTTTTAAAACGTATTTTTCTTTTCGATCAGTTTAAAAATACTTCTGTCAAAACATTTATTTTGTTGGTCTTATTATTATTCTATCTGTCTGTCAGTTAATAATAGACGCATCGTTCTCTTCATACTAATTTTCATACACAATCATTTATTTTATTTATTTATATGCTACTCTGAACAACAGGAATTTCATCTCAGTTACGGAAGCTTCCAGTGGAATCCGAATTATTCAGGTCCAGTTCTGTTTTTTCAATATATAGCTTTTTATTGACTAAATATATATAAAATAAAACTGGATATAAATAAAAGAAATAATTCCGAATGGAAAAAATCGGCTCTTATTCAAATAAAAGTAAAACAAATTGACAAAATTATTTTTATCACCATGACAACTGTAGTAAAAATGCTATTTTTGGTTCTAAGACTAAAAAGCGATGACGTATCCATGGCAACGTAAACATTCCTGTTATAGCGTTCTTTTACTACTTAAAAAGTTCAAATAATAATGTCATATTCAAGTGGGAGAAAAATATAATTTCTTTTTATTACTAGTGTTACAAACATGTCATTTTTCAATACTTTCTAGTGTCAAAAAGACGTTATTTAAAAAAATTGTAATTAAAAAGTTACTATGAAATAAACTTAACTACGTAACCTACAAAATAAATATTTTTGACGTTTGAAATGTCATTAGTTAGATTAGCTTAATTAGCTAGCTCAGTGGTATGAAGTCGGCCTGTGGATCCTGAGAACCCTGGTACCCTAGATTCGATTCCCACAGGCGACAAACAATTTTCATAATTTCAAAAACTATCCCTGTGGCTCCTCCACCACTAACATCTTTGGGGGCCGTGATTTGACGACTGGTAACCGCACTTCACACGCAAAATATATTACTTACCGAAATCTGCTTCGGCAGAGTGCCCCAGCCAGTAATGGGTAGAAGGCGTGATGATATATTTATTTTATTTAGTTAAAACTTCACATAGAAACATTTTTATATATTATAAAAGTGTCTTTATTGCATATAGGTTTGCGACACTCGTCTATGGGTCGTGCTGCAAACTTATCACTCAATAAAGTGACACTTTTAACACTAGTTGCATAAATAACTACTACCAACGTCATAAACATGTCTTTCAAAACTTTCTAGAGTCAAAAGGACGTTATTTTTGCACGCCGTTAAAAAAACGTAAATAGCTGCTTGAAAACAAACTTAATTACGTAACCTAAAAAATAAATATTTCGAAAATTTGTAATGTCATTATTTGTAAAATTAAAAAAAATATAAATATATCATCACGCCTTCTATCCATTACTGGGTGTGGGCACTCGACCAAAGCAGATATATTTTGTGCGAAAAATGCGGTTACCAGCCATCAAATCACAGCCCCTAAAGATGTTAGTGAAGGGGGGACCACAGGGGTAGTTTTTATATGCTGAAAATTGTTTGTCAGCTGTGGAAATCGAATTCGGGTTCTGAAATCTACAGGCCGACTCGCTACCACCTACCCCAAATATCTCAAATAAAACTAGATATAAAGAAATATAAATATAAATGCGTAATATATATTAATTATTTTACAATTGAAAGTGTGATAAATATGTATCATTTATATAGGTTAACCTCGTATTTGCAAATCTAGTACAAGTAAACAAGTAATTTCCATGTGAACGAATCGTCGTTGTGTGAATTTTTTTTCATACCGCGATGTTTTGTTTACCTGCTTCACTTGTTTCATCTATTAGGACTGTTATTGTTCATAATTGGGTCATGATTCATACCTATTTATCAACATGTTCACATGATCTTATTTACATAAATAACCGATCAATTTATTATTCTATTATTATGAAAAAATTTACCCTATTTCATATTTTATTACATAAAATTTGTATCTTCAAAAATAAATTAATAAAAATATTCATATTTATGCAGAAAATTATGATAAATTCAATGGTGCAATTGATAGGTCCATATTTAGTCTAGTTTTTGAGATATAACCTCCAAAATGAAGATTTTTTTCAAGTTTTATACTGCTTTATATATTATGTAATAAAAAATGTGTACATGAATTTAAACCTACTAAAATATTTGTACTTATGTTAAATACTATGACAAATTCAATGGTTCAATTGCCAGGCCCGTATTGAGCCTAATTTTTAAGATATAATCTCCAAAATAAATGTTTTTTTGACTTTTGCACTTCTATACATATTATGTAATAAAAAAATTACTCCATCAATTTAAATAGACAAAAATTTTTGTACTTGTGCAAAGAACTATGATAAATTCAATGGTGTAATTTTCAGGTACGTATTTAGCCTAATTTTTAAGATATAATCTACAAAAATTGTGTTTCTTACACTATTTTACATTTCCTGTAATACAAATTTTGCCCTTTAATTAAAATCGATAAAAATAATCATCCTGATACAAAAAATTATCAGAAATTCAATAATAAAATTTGCAGATCCGTATCAGGTCAAGTTTTTAAGATATAAGTAGTAGATATGAAGATCTCGTATCTCAATAGATAATAGTTATTTATGTATCTAGGGTGAAAACAGGCCAGAAACGCCCGTGGCATGATTATTAACACGAGGTGCAAAGCGCCAAAGGTTAATAACATGCTCAGGGCTAGAAACGCTAATTTCACCCGTGGTAAATACAATATTTTATGCACAACAAAATAACATTTAATTATATGTTCAAAACATTAAAATATGTACATAGATTATATGTCAAAATAACATTTTGTAAAATCAAGTATTCAGAATAAATAAAAATTGCCATTTTATTTATGTATCCATAGGAATTATATCTTATGGCCCTAGGGCCAAAAAGAACTGTTTCAACCCGCTTTTTATGGCTAAAACATATAAATTCCGACCCGGTTGTGCATAAACATATTTTTAGCAATTTTAATTTATATATGTATATTTTTCTGTAAGTATGTTTCAAAGATTAATACATATTAACTAAACACAGCAACAATCGTTCAATCACGCCGGAAGATTGTGAAAGAGAAGACGCATATTTGCGTCCAAGTTTAAACGTTTAATTTATGATGTTACATTCTCAGTAAACACTTGCAATCATTGATAATTTCTTGCAGATTGACAGAACAACGTGTTTGTGGTAAACAGATTCATATTTTATAATATTTATTAAATCATGAATACTGAAATTATTAGTTTTTATTTTTATGCCGAACGTATCAAACGCGATAATGATTTATTTACTATGGAATGGTTTCGTAATTCTTTGATATGAGAATGGGAATAAAAATATTTGTAATGAAAGGAATTTTGTTTTGTATTTGTTTTTCTTGTAAATTGTTTCTGATTTATTCATAATATAGTAGGTCATTGACTAACTTTATTTTTTCACAATTATACATTCTTAAATCATTTTAGATAAAGATACTAAAAAAAAAGTGCTCCAAAATGTACTTCTTTGTAACTTTAATGATTAAAAGTAGTGGTTTTCAAAGTGTGGGCGCGACCCCTCGGGGGGTCGCGAAGACTTTGAAAGGGGGTCGTCGGATGCTATTTACAAATTTTAAAATACATGTTGCAAACTTTTATTTAAACTTTAAGGATTAATAAAATGAAAAATGTATACTATTTAGATAAATAAAATATATCATCACGCCTTCTACCCATTACTGGGTGTGGCACTCTGCCGAAGCAGATCTCGGTAAATAGTGATATATTTTGCGCGTGAAGTGCGGTTACCAGTCATCAAATCACGGCCTCCAAAGATGTTAGTGGTGGAAGAGCCACAGGGGTAGCTTTTGAAATTATGAAAATTATTTGTCGCCTGTGGGAATCGAACCAGGGTATTCAGGATCCACAAACCGACTTCGTACCACTGAGCTAGCGACCCCATATTTAGATGCTTATGTTTATATTAACGTTTCTGTTTACAATTAATTTTAAATAATATGATACTAGATATGAAATTGGGGATTTCATTTATTTCCTCATATATTTCTACATAATTATGCATATTTTGAGGATCAAAATATGTATTTTTAAATCGCCAGAGTCGTGATCGCAAAAATGCATGTTAATAAAAATGCCAATTCTTTGGTTGAACCAGATTAAAAACCGGAAAATTTTAAAATATGGTTCTATATAAAACAGATTACGAGAAATCGAGTGCCGTTGAGCGCATCTTCATATCTTTTTTAGTTTTCAAGATACAGCGGTTTTTGTCTTTTTAAAAATTTCAACTTTGAAGGCCCATATCTCGAAAATTAAAAGAGATATTGAAATGCGGTTTGAACGAGCGTATTTCTCGTGCTCCAATTAACTTATACTGATATTTTGAAAATTTCGAAAATTTTACTATTTTTCAAAATTTACTTTTACTCATATTTCAAAAACTTGAAGAGATAATGAAAATCTGTGAAAACCAGTGAATTCCTCTCGTAAAAATACATACGTATGTAAAATTTCAAGCAAAAATTCGGCGAGGCAATGTTGTTATTACAAAAAAACGAAAAATCACTGTTTTTTGAAGATTTTTGAAGGGGTACCCCTTAAGATTTTTATGAATTTTGCCCATTTTTAGTTTTTTTGCTCTAAAAATTGTATCCGTGGAGCAAAAATTCTGAAATTTTACATACATACGTACTTTTTCAAGAGAAATTCACTGGTTTTTACAGATTTTCATTATCTCTTCAAGTTTTTGAATTATGGGCAAAAGAAAATTTTGATAAAAATTTTAAAATTTTCAAAATTTTCAAAATTTCAGTATAAGTTAATTGGTACACGAGGAATACACTCGTTTAAACCGCGTTTCAATATCTCTTTTAGTTTTCGAGATATGGGCCTTCAAAGTTTAGATTTGTTAAAAGTAGCAGATCTCGGTAAGTTATAAATTTATACACATGAAGTGAGGTTACCAGACGTCAAATCACTGCCCCTAAAAATGTTAGTGGAGGGGAAGCAACAGAGGTAATTTTAATGTAGTGAAAATTATTTGTCGACTGTGAGAATCGAACTCGGGTTCACAATTCCACAGTCCGACTCGATATCACTGAGCCACCTGCCCCATTAAAAAAGGGTTTTAGTATCTATAATTTCCTTAATTACCACCATTCGAGAATTAAATTTGTTTGAAATAAATTGCGATTTCATATCTAGAGATCTATGATTTTTTGTAAAAACAAATACATCTTTAAAATGGCCTACTATTGTGGCAATATTAATCTAATTTATCTTGGGTAATAGCTCTTCTAGTTCTAGAGTGGTGACAATTTGTATATTTACTTATTTTATTGAGTTGTTGATTTCTGAGAAACAAAAGTTTGTTATTATAAATCTGACATAACACTAGTAAAGTTAATAATGTTTTCGAATTCCGTTCAAAAGACAATATACAAACGAAAGAAGAATTCAAGAATGCCATGACGTCAGAGTTCACTAGATCATAGAACATTGCTTAAATATATCGGAGCAGCATCCAAAAATTCTCCGAAAGAAATGTAAAGAATTCAAAAAAATTATTTATTGCATGTTTTGAATATTTCTACCGCGGAAATAAGACAAGAATCTTCTGGTTAAATGTGTTAATTATCTACATAATTATAATAGTTGAAAAGAATTTTATATGAGGGTTATAACATATTCTTGACACTTCTCTACGAGTTGTTGACAAAATTTATTTTTGACGTTTCTAAAAAACTCTTCGTGATAATTTGTAATGTGGCATCCGTTTGTTTTTTCAGTTTTCACTTCTAAGTTTAGAACACTAAACGTTTCGTTTTTGTTTTTGTTGTTTTAACCTAGTTCTAATACTAAACTGCAAAGCTAACTGCAAAATTTATCACTAGAAAATATACACGCGGTCCTAAACCAGTGGAAGTAATTTAATAATAATAAAATAAATAAATATATCATCACGCCTTTTATCCATTACTGGATGTGGCACTCTGCCGGAGCAGATCTCAGTAAGTGATATATTTATGGGCGTGAAGTGCGGTTATCAGCCGTCAAATCACGGCCCCCAAAGATGTTAGTGGAGGGAAAGTCACAGGGGTAATTTTAATGTGGTGAAAATGTTTGTCGGCTATGGGTATCGAACCAGGGTTCTCAGGATCCACAGACCGATAAAAGCAGAATTTAAAATATAAATATATCATCACTCCTTTTACCCATTACTGGGTGTGGCACTTTGCCGAAGCAAATCTCGGTAAGTGATATATTTATGGGCGTGAAGTGCTGTTACTAGTCGTCAAATCACGGCCTCCAATGATGTTAGTGATGGGGAAGTCACAGGGGTAATTTTAAAGTGGTGAAAATGTTTGTTGGCTATGGAGATCGAACCAGGGTTCTTAGGATCCACAGACCGATAAAAGCAGAATTTAAAATCCACAGGCCGACTTCATACCACTGAGCTAGCCACTTCAGAATAATATATAAAATATAATATATATATATATATATATATATATATATATATATATATATATATATATATATATATATCATCACGCCTTCTCCTCATTACTGGGTGTGGCACTCTGCCGAACCAGATCTCGATAAGTGATATATTTATGGGCGAGAAGTGCGGTTATCAGCCGTCAAATCACGGCCCCCAAAGGTGTTAGTGGAGGGAAAGTCACAGGGGTAATTTTAAAGTGGTGAAAATGTTTGTCGGCTGTGGGCATCGAACCAGGGATCCACAGACCGATAAAAGCAGAATTTAAAATATAAATATATCATCACTCCTTTTACCCATTACTGTGCCGATTTCTTGGGACACCTTGTATACATATTGCCGTCTGTTATTTGTTACAAAATAATATAAACGAAAACAATTTATAAAAAAATATTTGTACCTTGTTTTCAAGATCAAAAACATATCAAACAAAAAAAATCTTCATGATAATGTGCTTCAGGACATATACCAACACTCGTATATCATATCTAGATATGTCTGTCTTGTTCAGACTCTAAATCATGTCTAGAAATATTTGGATGTTAATAAATACACTCTGTAAATATATTTACCTCGGTCTGATGATGAATGGTTGTATAGATAAATAATTAAAAGAAATATTGTCGATTCTTCCTACGTAACATTTTTTCTGTGTTGGATAAAAAATATTATAGTTTCTGAACTCAACCGGAAATTAAAAGTTTAAACAAAAAATGTTGATCAAAGTTTAGGCTATTTGTTGTTGAAATATTTTACTTGCTTCTGATTGGGTAAATGAAATTCGCACCGAAATATTACCTTAATTTATTTTGATAGTTTTGACAGATAAAACGTCAAACATTTGTTTCATTTTGTTTCAATTCCATGGCTATCGAAAGTTCTGAGTTAGTTTTCGTTATTTTTAGATCTACGGGGTGATCAAAAGGAATTGTTACAGTTGGCAGTAAAAAAAAATACTTGAAATTGGTAAGCCTGGTACATAAATTCATTTCCTGTTGTTGACAGTGACATTTTAAAATTTAAATTTACATTTGAGTACATTTATTATTACATTTATTTCTAAAGTATTTCTATTACTTAAAAAGTCAAAATCCTATTAGCTGTAAGACTCCTGACATAACCTATTTGTATTTATTTTATGGCCTAAAACTTTTATTTGAAGCTTTTTTGCTTAAAATAATTAGGGAAGCAGGAAATTACAACATTATGATTTTACATGTTAAAACCTAAAAACTGTCACCCACATTTCATAGCACGTAATATACTATTTTACAACCTGTACTGTAAGTTACTATTAATGACAAAATTTAATCATAAGGCGTATTCCATTTGCCATTTGGATCAGATCTAACTTACATTTACTGAACCAGATCATTTATTTATTTCACTGGATAACTACGCTGACTTTATTTCGAGTCGTAAAATTACTTATTCTAATTTAATTTAAAGTAATACACCGCAATAAGTGCATCGATTTGCTTAATTCAGTTTATTTATTCATAATGTCTAATTTATCTGAAAAGATTTAAGTGAACCAAGTGACAAATGGAATACAGCTGTTGAACTTTTATTGCACAGTGGTTTCCATAGTTACATCAGGACTATAATATTTACTTACCATCCACCGTGCTAATTTTGAAACCTATTTTTCTTTTCCTTCTATTTGTGTAAGTATTGTAAAAAATAAATTACTATCCTCGAACTGTAAGTGATTTTTTTAGGTCGCGATTGTTTAGAAAATCTTCAGTAGTATCAAAGAAAAGTTCGTGGTGCAAATCTTGACTTGAACTTAAATAAATAAATATATCATCACGCCTTTTACCCATTACTGGGTGTAGCACTCTGCCGAAGCAGATCTCGGTAAGTGATATATTTATGCGCGTGAAGTGCGGTTACTAGCCGCCAAATCACGGCAAATATGTTAGTGCTGGGGGGGAGGGGGGTGGGCACAAGGCTAATTTTCATTTGACGAAAATTGATTGTCGATTGTGGGAATCGAACCGGGGTTCTCAGGATCCACAGGCCGACTCCATACCACTGAGCCATTACCCTATAACTTATATTCTAAAATACGACTGTGTATGAATGATTTAGATTCCACTATAAGCTACTGTAATTGGCATTAAATTCCTGTTGTGCAAAATAAATAAAAAACTTCCCTATTTCTAGAACTGCCGTTCTGGTCCCAATTAAAATTAATAATAACAACTTTATTGCAAAATTTTGCTTGTTATTTGAAACAACCGTCAAGAAATGATTTAACTCTATCTAAATCTCAGTTTGATCTTGATCCAAGCTGCGTATAAGATGTCAAAGTGATGTTTTGATTGCGCATCGTAATATGTAACAAGTATTTGCGTACAAGAAGATTGTGTACGTGATGTACAAAAGTGAAACAGATGTTCAAGCGCATGGTAACACACTAACTGCTGAACGTACCGAGTTATTTCTGTTTACAAGTGAATTATTTATCTATTTGCATGCCTGGCGAACCGCCCAATCGGAATATTGACCTAGCGCAGGACTATGCACACCACCACTATTAGGAAGTAAGAACGTGCAACCATTCATGAGGATCTTCAGCAATCGTAGCTCAGTTGATAAAACCGAAATAAAACTTTGTGTTTATTAGTTAATGAGAAAGAGGTTGTGTATTTAAATCTCTTTGATTTCAACTTTATACAAATGTGATTGTGTCCGAGTGGTTCTGATTGCGCTATAAGTTACTGTAATTCAGGGTTGAAAAAACCCGGACCCACTGGGTTTTTTTGGTTTATTTGGCCACTATTAGGTTATTTGTAATAATGACAAATACACTTTTTAATTCAAGTTATTTAATTTTAGATTTGTTTATGGGTAAAAGGCGTATATTTATTTATAATTTATAATATTTTCTGTTAGTGGAGGGGTCTCTTTGGGGGCCGTGATTTGCTGACTGGTAATTGCATTATATATATATATATATATATATATATATATATATATATATATATATATATATATATAATCACGCCTTCTACTCATTACTGGGTGTGGTACTCTGCCGAAGCAGATCCCGGTAAGTGATATATTTTGCGCGTGAAGTGCGGTCACCAGCCGTCAAATCACAGCCCTCAAAGATGTTAGTGGTAGAGGAGCCACAGGGGTAGCTTTTGAAATTTTGAAAATTGTTTGTGGCCTGTGGAATCGAACCAGGGTTCTTAGGATCCACAGGCCGACTTCATACCACTGAGCTAGCCACTTCAGAATAATATATAAAATATAATATATATATATATATATATATATATATATATATATATATATATATATATATATATATATATCATCACGCCTTCTCCTCATTACTGGGTGTGGCACTCTGCCGAAGCAGATCTCGTTAAGTGATATATTTTGCGTGTGAAGTGCGGTTACCAGCCGTCAAATCACGGCCCTCAAAGATGTTAGTGGTGGAGGAGCCACAGGGGTAGCTTTTGAAATTTTGAAAATATATATAAAATATATATATATATATATATATAATCACGCCTTTTACCCATTACTGGATGTGGCACTTTACCGAAGCAGATCTCGGTAAGTGATATATATATATATATATATATGCGCGTGAAGTGCTGGTACCAGCCCTCAAATCACAACCCCCAAAGATGATAGTGGTAGGAGAGTCACAGGGATAATTTTAATGTGGTGAAAATGTTTGTCGGCGGTGTGGGTCCAACCACGGTTCTTAAGATCCACAGGCCGACTTGATACCACTGAGTCATTCCCATTTAGAATATATCACCTACTAAAATCTGCTACGGTAGAGTGCCACATCCAGTAATGGGTAAAAGGTGTGATGATATATTTATTTTTTATTTGTAATTCATCCTATATTTATTTATTTATTTATTTATATATCGAGAAAAGTTTCTCTGAAAATTGTGTGAAGGCGTGATGATTAATATATGAATTAATTAGAGTTTCCTCAGATGTGCTGATATAATTTATTTTCGTGTGTAAATTGACAGTTTCACAATTTCATCTAACTAGGTCAAATGCATGGTTTTATGGATAGTTAAATGCAAGCTTATGATATACATCAAAATCACATGACCAGTGGGCGGAAATACATAAATTGTTATTTACTAACGTCATTTCACACGCTTGATTTAGATAAAATTTAACAATAAGACTTGTGAAGAAATACTTAACATACCTCTACAACATATACATATACAGGGTGTCCCATATAACATTACGATCTTGAATATCTCGAAAACAATGCATCGTAACAAACAGTGAGCCGAATCTAACCTTCATAGTTTCTGAGGGGACATCGGATTTTGACAAAATGGCTTCCGATCTCCCCAGGGGGGGGGGAAAGGGGGTAAACTTAAAAATCTTAAATGGGAGCCCCTATTTTTTATTGCAGATTCGAAGCGTAAAAAAATTTGTTGGTTTTATTCGGAAACTTTTTTTGTATTCCCAACAGGTGGCGCTGTAATCGTAAAAATGTGAATTTGTATATGTTGTTGTAGCAACATGGTTACACGGCGTTCCATAAGCCAGAGTTCTAATAGACACATCAACATTCATAATTTCTTGGTAATGGTTCAATGGTATCGAGTCGGCCTGCGGATCCTGAGAACCCTGGTTCGATCCCCACAGCCGACAAACATTTTCAACAAATTAAAATTACCCTTGTGGCTCCCCTCCAACTAACATCTTCGGGAGCCGTGATTTAACGGCTGGTAACCGCATTTTACGCGCATAAATATATCACTTACCGAGATCTGCTTCGGCAGAGTGCCACGCCCAGTAATGGGTGAAAGGAGTTATATATTTTTTATTTTTATAATTCCTTTCATATAAAATCGCCTCATCTTTCATTCATTCTCATTCTTTTAGTATATAGCCACAGGAGTAATTTTAATGTGGTGAAAATTGTTTATCGGTAGCGGGAATCGAATCAAGGTTCTCAAAGCCATAAGCCAGACTCGAACCACTAATCTCAGACATCGAAATCTGCAATAGCAGTGCTGCATATTATTTTTTTTTTTTTTCTTGTGGCTTCTTTGGCGGACCAACTACTTAGGTCATATGCCGCCATTCCGCCCTGATCTGCGTTTTAGGTATTATGGTCAACAGCAACGCGGGTTTTCTCTGGACGGTCACCCATCCAAGTACTACCCGCGCGCAACGTTACTTAACTCGCGTTATCGCTTAGATCAGTTCCAACCTCAGACAAAACATTACTAGACGGAGAACAACGGCGTTTGTTGTGAAGTAGAATGGGTTAGAATAACTTGGTGATGAGACGGGTGCGCGGCAAAGAGCTAGTACAAGTTGGTGTTATGCAGGTTACATTTTTGTTGATGACAGTTATCAAACGCGAGCATTTTATTTATTTAAATATAAAAGTGCGTATACAAAACACTTAATATGTCAAAAATTAACCTTTACTTTGATGTATGAAAAGTAAGTAATTGAATATAAAAATAATTACACAAATGTTTGCAACTTGCATAACATCAAAGTGTACTCGCTCCTTGCCGCGCACCCGCCTCACCCACAAGTTACTCCAACTCTTTCTCCTTCACAACACTGCATTGACTTGAATACGGCAGACTTTGTCTAAGGTATGTTTTGTCTGAGGTTCCAACGAATGCAACCATGGCCGTTGACAATATTATTATTAATATTGTATTTATTTATGTTCATTGGCAAAGAAAGTACGCCTCCAAAAATAATTTTATTACAATGAAGTAATTTTAATTCTCGCTAAAATGAAAAATTTCCTGGCAGTTGCACTGTAGTCACAGCACTCTATTCGCAACTCGCAAGTATTTTATACTCCATAACAGTTATTTTTAGTTCCAAGTTCCTGAATAAGTTATATATAACTGTGTTATTTTTGGCTGCTTGTATTTATTATTATTCTTCTATTTAATTAATAAATTTTCTTTATGAAACTTTGTTCGACCTCTGACTCACGCTGTGTGCAAATTCGATTTGCGATTGTTTCAGTCCTTGTTTATAGATGCATTTACTTGTTATCAGAAACAAGTTGTTTGGGTTGAAAACCAGTAACATGTTTATTGCAGAAACTGTTAGAGTTATAAATGCAACTAAGTTTTTTTCTAAGCAGTTTATACTAAATTTAAGACCTAAGTCTTATCTTTAGAATATGCTAATAGAATCTAGGAATGAAATAAAATCTGAGCTAATATCAGATTACAAAAAAAGGGATGACATGTTGTAATAAAATCTAGATTTTTTTTAATAAAATTTAAGTCTCCACATTCCTGGGATCTATGATAATAATTTAGAACTTTGGCGACAAAAAAAATTAAGTCTTGTCTATAAAAATGGATTCTACGGTCGTACAATGCATACCTAATTTTTGAATTTAAAACAATATATATAAAAATAAATAAATAAATATATCATCACGCCTTCTACTCATTACTGGGTGCGGCACTCTGCCGAAGCAGATCTCGGTAAGTGATATATTTTAGCACGTGAAGTGCGGTTACCAGCCGTCAAATCACGGCCCCCATAGATGTTAGTGGTGGGGGAGCCACAGGGGTAGTTTTAAAATGGTGAAAATTGTTTGTCGCCTGTGGGAATCGAACCAGGGTTCTCAGGATCCACAGGCCGACTTGATACCCATTACTGGATGTGGCACTCTGTCGTAGCAAATCTCGGTAAGTGATATATTTCGCGCATCTAATCACGGTCCCCAAAGATAATAATGGAAGGGAAGCTACAGACAGTTCCGTCTTTTCCATAAGGCCACATGGGACACGAACCCAGGGCACCCGGCTTGATGGGGGCCTCAAAATGCCGAAGTCGTCGTTTACACGGAAAATAGAAGAGCTCAATTTATTAAAATTAAATGTAAATCGAAAACCAGATGCGATTTCTACATATTTATTAAACAGTGAACAACATTTTGCTACATCTAAAAAAATTTCAAAAAAATACATACCTTAAAATTTCTTAATTAATCCTATAAAATGTATACAAATATTAAAATAACTTTTGCCACAACTGTGCGATTTCTTTGTTATTACGTAATTATTATTGCCTTGGTTACGGGTGGAAAGGAGACAAATGCAGACCAAGTGCGTTTCAGTAAGCGAAGAAACACTATTGTGAAAAGTAATTTTACGCAACTGTCAAAAGCAAGTTGTATTGAGAGCGATTTAA
The DNA here is from genome assembly GCA_911728475.2 of Pterostichus madidus. Lineage (NCBI taxonomy): Eukaryota > Metazoa > Arthropoda > Insecta > Coleoptera > Carabidae > Pterostichus > Pterostichus madidus. The sequence continues at coordinate 1,538,286 of OU452304.1, forward strand.
ATTTCGTGTCGAGCGCGGAATTCATATTTTCGCCGTAAAACATCGTTCTCGTGTAATATCGTTAAAATTATTTAAATTTTGATAATATTTTAGTGATTTTCTAAATCGCATAGTTGTAGGAAAAATGTTGTTTATAACACATTCTGAAAAAGGTTACGTGCTCGCGCACATAACAAGCATTTTTCGGCATTTGTTATAAAAATAATTATTAAAATATTTTAAAAAAATTTGAGAACGTAATAGAAGATTTTGCACGACAGAAATCCCGGAAGAAACTATCATCATTAACGTAAGTTCAATTCTCAAAATACGAGTAGTAATCACTTCACTTATATTTGATAATAACCAATAACGTCATTAAATAAAAGTATATATATTGATGTTTTCATTCGCTTTTTTGTTGTACTTTCTAAAGAGGCCCGGAACTCTGTGTGCCCAAGGGCCCCTGAATGGCTTAACACGGCCCTGGCCACAGGGGTAGTATTAATGTGGTGAAAATTGTTTGTTGGCTGTGGAAATCGAACTCTGATTCTCAAATCTACAGTCCGACTTGATACCACTGAGCTACCTACCTCTACTTGTTGATAGGGTAGTGGAAACAATTATACGGTATGTATACCTGGTGAAGAAAGTGTCATTTTTCCTTCAGGTCAAATCATACAAGACGCATACCTAATTTTTGTATTAAAATATATCATCACGCCTTCTACCCATTACTGGGTGTGACTTACTGCCGTAGCAGATCTCGGTAAGTGTTATATATTTTGCGCGTGAAGTACCGTCAAATCACGACCCCCAAATATGTTATTGGAGAGAAAGTAATTGGGATTAAGTTCCTGTTGTCATTATTTTCAAATTTTAATTAGCATTTTCTATCTTAGCTTTCTGGTTCTTTTAAAGATATAATTTTTATAACAAAACTGAAATAAATAATTCCTCAAAATCTTGAGAAATGTATAAAAGGACAGTTTGTCGCATACAATGAATTATCATGCGACATACGATGTGCTAAAAAACCAAGCAAAACAAAAACACAACACACTTCAAGAAAAAAAGAAAAAGAAAACAAGTACGTCGCGCCAACAAACAAACAAACAAAATGTCATCGAACCGCGACAACAATTGACAATCAGCAACAATCAATCACAGGACGTTCTTCAGGTAGCGTTAATGCAAACTATACCTCGGTGCAAACACTCAGAATCCCTCAAATAGAAAAGACTTCTTACATTATCCGCTGTCAAATGTTTCCAAATTATTTTACAAAAAAATGTTTTAAATAAACCTGATAGACAATTTAGTTCTCTACAACTTTAATTTAAATAATTTTTTTCTAACATAATTCAGAAACGTTTTACAGGGGAAAATATACGAAATAAAATGTTCAAAAAAGTACATACATTATTATATTCTGAATACGGGTCTGAAATCCTTGTACCTTCCCCACATAACAACCATCGAAAGTGTAAGATAACGTGCGAGTGTACAAATTGAAAAACGAGGCGCGCAGCGCCGAGTGATTTAAGTACACGAGCATAGTTATCACACTTTCGAGCGAGTTATATACACTATTTTTCAGACGACCACAAAATATTACTAAAAAATGTTTACAAGAGCAATGTTGTTACACTTTGACACCTGATGCGTTTTTGTAGGTAAGCGTTGACGTTTGATGTTTGAGGTTAGGTATTGTGATACCAACTGTGCTAACCGTAATGTCAAAATTTTAAAGAATGCTAATTAGTAAATAAATAATTATTAATTTAAAAAAATAAGATTTATCTGTGCAAATGTGTTGAAAAATCTGCCAAAACTTCTATTTAAATAATAATACAAATTCTTTTTATTTATTTTATTATTTTCTTTCATCGTAACGCCATCTGTTGTCAATCAGTGAAACTTCACATGGTATGTTAGAAGTGTGCGTTATACTAACATATCAGTGTATGTTATGTTCAACTTTCCGTAGTAGTTTATGATGTTGTTATGGTTACTTTCCTAAGTGGTCGTCTGAAAATAACTGTTTATATTAGTTTTATTTATTTATTAATGCTACTCTGTACAACAGGAACTTAATCCCAATTATAGAACAGAGTTCGAAATCACTGAACCGTAGTTTGGTAGTTCATATATTTTTTAGCTTGCCTGGGATTTGAACTCGGGATTTGCGGATTTAAATGCCGTAACGCTACCCACACAACCGTAATTTAAACTATTAAAAATTTAACTTTTGACTGTACCACAGGCCAGAATACTACTACTATTTGTATAAATATTTATCATACACAGTTTAAGATTCCACCCTTGTATCAAGCACGCCCCGATGGCGTAATTCCAAGCCCTAGCTTCATACAGAGCGAATCTCGTTACTAAATGAAAGTAGTGACAATTTCTCCGAGTCCGGATCTGGCAGGACACGTAACAGGCAGGACAACCTCTCCAGACACAACACACGAAGAATGCGGGCTATGCAGAACGAGGCGAGGTCGTTGCCAACCCCATAAACAGGACGGTAACGACAGATTTTCACTTCTTGTAATGTACACAAAAACCAGTTTTTTATACTTTTGTTGTTGACATTTAGTTACGTACCAATAACATGAGAATAATTATTTGTTTAATTGTTGAACAAGTGAATAATAAAATGTACGTTGTGTAGATGATTTACATAATAGATATTTTGCAAAAAAGGAATAATTTCATGGCCGTTGCAGATGCATCGTTTGTAAGTACGTAGTAGATCATTTCCTGAATTGTACACATTGTCAGTGGCGTAGCTAATTTTTTTTAAAAGGGCGCAAATAATTAGTTATGTTAATTTATATTTTATTTTTTTAATACAGGCTCCAATTTATATAACAAATTATATCTAAGTGCTTTCACTATTAAAAAATGACGGTTGACATGATTTCGGTCGTCTGAACATACGAAAAAAAATAATAAATGGCAAATTATTAAGTGTTAAAGTCGTTATAGCCCGGACTAAAAGGAACTTTTTTTGATCGAAAAATAATAAAATGGCGGCCGTTTTTTTAAAATGGGAGTTTGCGACTTTAACACTTGATAATTTGGCATTCTTATTTTTTTTTCAGATGTCCAGACGGCAGAAATCATGTCAACCGTCATTTTTTGAAGCTTCTTTCAAAAAATTCGTGTGACCAAAAAACCAATGTAAAAATCAAAAAAATAATTATTTTTGTACTCTTAAAGTATGAATTACCTAAAAAATTCCAAAACGATATCTTGATACCTTATTCTCAAGGTAGAAAGACCCCTTAAAAGATGATTCTTTCATCAATTAATTTGGAGTGGCTAGCTCAGTGGTATGAAGTCGGCCTGTGGATCCTGAGAACCCTGGTACCCTAGATTCGATTCCCACAAGCGACAAACAATTTTGATAATTTCAAAAACTACCCCTGTGACTCCTCCACCACTAACATCTTTAGGGGCCGTGATTTGACGACTGGTAACCGCACTTCACGCGCAAAATATATCACTTACCGAGATCTGCTTCGGCAGAGTGCCACACTCAGTAATGGGTAGAAGGCGTGATGATATAGTTATTTATTTATTCATTTATTAATTTGGAATATTTTAATAATAGAAATAATTATCAAATTAAAAGCAAATAGCGCGCTATAGTAAATAAAGAGGCCCTTTTAGAAACGGGTTAGCTCCGCTTCTGAATATTGTTAATTATTAATACGAATGCAGTGTATCATCAATCAAAATAGTTATTTCGTAATGCAACAATTTTGTAACGCGCAAAATGTTGCAGAATTTATTGTCATCTTCTTGGAATTTTCCAATAAATCAATCAACAAATTGTATGATGTATGGTTATCAGTCGTTATCAATTGTTTCCGCCAATCAGAAGATATAACATCCCAGCCAACTAGGATTGGTCGTTGATTTTTGCAAAATATAACAGTTATCAGTAGAAACAATTGACAGTCGATATAAATTATAGTTATATGCAATTTACTTACAAAATGTAATTAATGTACTGTAATTACAAATTGCTGTTTTAATTATTAAAGTAGGTAAGGTGTAATTAGTATTTTTACCAGTTTTCTCATGTTGGATTTATTTCTATATATCTAGTTTCAATTGATAATTAATTAATTTATAATGCTAATGCATCTGAATTATTATTTCAAAAAAACTTTTATTGCTCCAAACTAATAATTAATTCTCCAGACAGGTATACTTATCCAGATTTTTTAATATTCAATAAATTATACAAGATGGCCACTGAAAAAATGATACCAATAGAACGTTTTTTATCGTTTGTTAAAAATAAACCTTTTTTATACATAAAACAAGTTTATCTTATGAAATTTAATTACCTTAACTCAAAAATTATACACTTGCACCTTATAGATTTCAAGTTTCTTAGAATAAAATTAACAAACATTTTTTCTTCTCAAATTTCGGAAATTTTAATTATATACTAGCTATAAATTTATTATATATTAGTAACCTACAGAGAGATCGAACTTGGCTATGGAAAAAATCAAATGTTGCTAATGTATTCATTAAAAATTAATAACAAACGACGGTCACAATGAAATCAGGTCCAAGGAATTTCCTCGTGAAGGCCGATAGAACAACACAGTTGTAATGGCCATTTAAAGAAAGCGTTTCTATATGAATCTATTTCGCCTATGTGTTTGTAGATTTCGAGACCAGATTCCAACCAGAGCTTGGCAAGCTACTTAAAAAAAGTAGCTAAGCTACAGCTACAGCTATTCTTTAAAAAAGTAGCTAAGCTACAGCTATAAGCTACATTTTGTAAAATATAGCTAAGCTACAGCTAAAAGCTTTCGTTAAAGGAGCTGTTAAATTTTAAAGCTACTTTTTTTAATTATTGTGAAACAATTAAATTTGCCATTGTCATATGAACAGTCTTTTGTTAGAATGTCTGTTAATTTACTATTACGTACATAAATATCAAAAATAGCAAATACCATCTGGCACCTACTGTGTATTTTTGCGTATTAGAGCCAGTTAGAACCGGCAACAAATTATTATTTTGTGTGGGTTTAGCTTGTACGCATGCGTACTTTGTTGACCTTCTGCTTAAAAAGTAGCTTGAAGCTACAAAAAGTAGCTTTAAGCTACAAAAAGTAGCTTTAAAAGTAGCTTCAGTTGTTATTTTTGATTAGCTAATCTCATGCTAGTCCGATTTAAAAAAGTTAATTCAATTCTCGTTCCGAAATATAAATGGTATTCAGAGCTTTAAGCTACAAAAAGAAGCTTTAAAAGTAGCTTCAGTTGTTATTTTTAAGCTAATAGAAAAAAAGTAGCTAACTACAAGCTATAGCTATATTTTTTCACAGTTAGCTAAGCTACAGCTACAGCTAAGGTAAATGTAGCTAAGCTAGTAGCTAAGCTACAAAAGTAGCTAGCTACTGCCCAGCTCTGATTCCAACAATTTCAAAATAATTGTGTCTCAGTAAATAATAATTATTTGTGTACCTAGAACAGAAAATAGTCTATTGCCGCTCGAGGTGCACATAAATGTTTTTCTATGACAATCTACAAACGCTTGATAAAGAATTTAAATAATTTTATGCACAACCGGGCCGAAATGTATGTGTTTTAGCCCTAAAAAAGCGGGCTTAAATACTTCTTTTTGGCTCAAAAATGTGAGTCAAATAATGCATGAACAACTGAAGAATAACTGGATGGATATAATTGAATGTTTGTTGCATATTCTGAGAAATACAAAAAAAAATTATTATACAAAATTAAATTAGACAAACGGGCGCATAATATCATATAAATATAATAAATATATCATCACGCCTTCTACCCATTACTGGATGTGGCACTCTGCCGTAGCAGATCTCGTTAAGTGATATATTTATGCGCGTGAAGTGCAATTAACAGCTATCAAATCACGGCCTTCATAGATGTTAGTGATGGGGGAGCCACAGGGGTAGTTTTAAAATGGTGAAAATTGTTTGTCGCCTGTGGGAATCGAACCAGGGCTCTCAAAGATGTAAGTGGAGGAGTCACAGGGGTAATTTTAATGTGGTGAAAATTGTTTGTAGGCTGTGGCAATCGAACCCAGGTTCTCAGGATCCACAGACCGGTAGATTGAAGAAGCAGGTACTCGAGTAAGTTGATGAACTTGAGGGTGAGAGATTGTGTGGACCATCAAAGAATAAATGGATGGATATGATTAGATCAGATTGTATGAATTTGAATATAGAGAAAATTTTATTGATTTTAAATTTCACAAAGCATGATAATATATAAATGTTAATCACTGCAAACACGCAGAAAACGAAGTTCAATATCGTTAAAGTAAATTTATTAATTTGATGTACACGTATGTGCGTAAATGTATATTGCATGCGTCATCATAAACAACTGAAAAAACATTGGAGAAAATCATCATCATTCTAGAAAGACGCCGTGTATCACTGATAAAAAATCTATCAATGAACCATTAATGATTTATAATTATATGTCTTAATAAACCCAAATTTATGAAGCATATTAGGAGAGTTTTTGCGCCAATAAATTTGTGTGATTACTTTTACGTCGAACAAATTACAGTGTTTACCAGATCCCCGACGACATATGCTCATAACAGATCAATTAATGCATGAAGAGAAAGAGAGCGTTCATAATCAACAAAATGCATTCTGCATTTTATATTTGATAAATTGTTTAAAATCTTTTGTTTAAAGTCAGTGTTTTATAAACAGCAAAGCAAAAATCAAACAATCTATTTGATTATTTTTTGACGTTTCTCAAAACCAATGAAATGTATGTTACGTGTCTGCGTTTTAACCAATCCTGTCATTATTATATTGAGAATTAATGTCTTGTGATTGTTCCCGGGAATTTATCTCTGTAGATGCTTTCTTGTTTGTGACAAATGATAGGTAGTTGTCAAATAATTATTTAAAACTGTCAACGCGTCAAGTAAAATGTGTGAAAAAATCGATTTAGTTGTATTTTAGATACAGAAACACATCAACAAATTTTGGAAACTTCCAAGAATACATTAATAAGTAATTAATCGATATGAACCCAGTTCAAAATCTTTTAAGTTGGATGAATCGACATCAACAGCTAAGTCAAAAAATAATCTAATTAAATATAACTCGAGAGTTGGATAAATTAGAAAATAATTCTCCAGTATCTTTCTCAAACTTGTTGCCATTTGGTAATAGTAACTCAAGTCCTACAGGCTTTCGTGACTATTGCCTGGCAACAAGTTTTCGAAAGATCTGTCAAATTATTTTCAATTTATTCTCACTTTCTTGTTATATTATTACTGAGAATTTTAACCCGTCGATAGTGCACTGGAAAATAGTTTCGTAAAATGTATGTATGTATTATTAATGACCTGGACTACAATTCTCATATGTAATCAGTTCCGTGTTTTCCATAAGGGCACATAGGGCACGAGTCCAGGCCCCTCGTGATAAGATTAATAATCGAATATATAGAACGTGAAATCCGCATCGTCAATGACAATTATATTAACTTTGATAACATGTTGGGTTGCATGAAAAAAATAAAGAGCTCTTTAGTTAAAGAATTGTTTATCTAGCAACAGTATCAATAGCGAAATTCTGAAATTTATTGAACCGTTAGTTACTAATGAACCGATAAAACTTGCATGCAACCAGACACGAACCTTAGTTTATTATTTATGAGAATGTGGTTGCTTGTAACAACTGACAAGAAGAATTGACAAAATCACGACACTAATGATGCAGAGATTTTGTCTAATGTCCAATTGCTCCAATCGTACCAACAAAACCACCAAGTTTAAGTTTAGGAAATAAAAATTTAGTCTCCTCGAGTAGTATTTACTAAGACCTTTTACCGAGTGAAGTATTTTAATATAATTATTTATTTATTTATGCTACTTTGTATAACAGGAACTTAACTCCAATTAAAGTCCAGGGTTTGGACTTATCGAGTCGCAGTGTGCTAGTTCATATATATATATATTTAGCTTGAGTAAGATTCGAACTCGAGATCTTCGAATTCGAATACTGTAACGCTATCCACACTATCGTACTGTCCTATTATGATATTTATATTCGTCGTTACCAAGGTAATGAAGGTAAATAAACCTTTATCCACTTGGTATCAGTTCTTTTCTCTTTTAATTCGAAGTCCAATATTACAAGTAATCGTAGTCCAGTGGATAAAAGCGAGGTATAACTTGCGTTTCTTAATTAACAAGCAAGATGTCGTGCGTTTGAATCTCGCTAACTTCAATTTATATCCAAAAAATACGATTGTGTCTGAGTGGTTCGGATTCCACTATAAGCTATTGTAATTGGGCTTATGTTCCTGTTGTGCAGAGTAACAAATAGATTAATAAAAAATAAAAGTCAAATGACATTTCTGTATCGAGTGTTTATACATGAGGTAAATTAATATTATTAATGGATTAACACTTACAATTTTCTAATTTATATTTTAATATTTTATGGTTCTTTTTCCTTGTTTTATATTTTATTATATTTTGTAACATTGCAATAATAATAATAATAATAATAACAATAATAATAATAAAATTATAACAAACATAATTGATGTTTCAATAGTTCACTGCAACCTATTTTAATATTTGGGCCTTTTTATTAAATGCAGGGATAACGGATATATCATTAACAAAATTTGACAGTTCAATGTAAAATAAAATAAATAAATATATCATCACACCTTCTACCCATTACTGGATGTGGCACTCTGCCGAAGCAGATCTCGGTAAGTGATATATTTTGCGCGTGAAGTGCGGTTACTAGTCGTCAAATCACAGCCCCCAAAGATGCTAGTGCTGGAGGGGCCACAGAGGTAGTTTTTGAAATTATGAAAATTGTTTGTCGCCTGTGGGAATCGAACCAGGGTTCTCAGGATCCACAGGCCGACTTCATACCATTGAGCTAGACAGTGATTTTTTTAATCGATGGGAGAGGTGGCCCAATGTTATCGAGTCGGTCTGTGGATTTAAGAACCTCAGTTCAATTCCCACATCCGATAAACAATTTTCATCATATTGAAATTACCCCTGTGGCTCCCTTACAACTAACATCTGTGGGGGCCGTAATTCGACGGCACTTTACACGCATAAATATATCACTTATCAAGATCTGCTATGGCATAGTACTACACCCAGAGATGGGTAAAAGGCGTGATAAAATATCTGTCCGATTCTCACATGCGACAAACAATTTGCATCACATTGAAATTACCCCTGTGGCTCCCTTTCCACTAGCATCTGTGGGGGCTGTAATTTGACAGCACTTCACACGCATAAATATATAATTTATCAAGATCTGCTATGGCATAGTACTACACCCAGAGATGGATAAAAGGCGTGATAAAATATCTGTTCGATTCCCACATGCGACAAACAATTTTCATCACATTGAAAATACCCCTGTGGCTCCCTTTCCACTAGCATCTGTGGGGGGCCGTAATTTGACGTCACTTCACACGCATAAATATATCACTTATCAAGATCTGCTATGACATAGTACTACACCCAGAGATGGGTAAAAGGCGTGATAAAATATTAATTTTTTCCTGTACTTTACTAATAAATATCAAGATTTTATTAGATTTTATGTGGGATATTTTGTACCTCTAATTTTTTCTGTGCGGTGTGAACGTGTGTAGACATAACGTAACTGAACGTATCACATAACGTTACGTAACATAGCACGTGGACGCCGCAACCACTTGTTCGTCGACGGGCGTCGGTACGCCCCACACAAATACAAACACACATGCAACGCGAATGTATTAACCTGTTGCCTTTCTTCTGAATCGCGATTTTATCTCCTTTACCCAGTTATTCCTGTCATTAAATACACAACTCATACTTAGTAAAAAATTGTCTTTAACTTTAAAGTTTCCGTCAACAATTTTAAATGGATGATTATTTTAAACATACAGCTGTTAATTGACGTAATTTATATTAAACTGATAAACAAAAATATGTTATCATGTCGTACACAACATTGTTAAATAATTATTTATTATTTTAATTAGTTTAGAAAACTGTTTATTTATTGATACAAATAGATTGGGTAAAAAGTTAGACCAAAATTTGGTGAAGATATTGAAGTATTATTGGACAAAATATCGCTTGGAATTTTGAGAACGGTTAACATCTTAAGATTAGAGTAGAAGTACGATAAGAAATTAGAGCAAATATGATTATTTCCGGTTTAACCAAGTTTTAACTATTGTTAACCTTATTATTGGTAATAAGAACATTTGGGGCCAGTTTTTCATCGCTGGTTTACTCTTGATTAATAGTAATCATGATTAAATAATAATGGTAACCATAGTTTCCATTATTATTTAAACATGATTAACATTGATCGGTGATTGAAAAATTGGCCTTTAGAGTATTTCAAAGTCTGTATTTATTGCCACGGAGTGTTTCTTCCGGGTACAAAAATGATTTGACAGTTGTTCTGGACTTACCATGCGAAAGTTTGAAAAAAAGTGTCGCAAATAGAATAAAAATAATCAGCGTTCTCGCGGCAAAACAATCAGCATTCATTGCGACGTGTCGTCCAGCGGCGTAGCTGGACCCAAGTGGCGCGAAGAACTTCTTCAGAGCCTCAGGTCCACGGGGCACACCCCCGTTGCCATGGCGCCCTCACATAGACACAAACCACTCACAAACTGAATGTTTAACACAAGCACTGTGAAGATAGAAGAAGCACTGTCGCTGGAGAGACGGAGGAATCGGAGGAATCGGAGGAATCTTAGAGTTAGCGAAGTCTTAGCGAAGTGTTCACGGAGTGTGGTCTGCACGTCTGCAAGCAGCAGACTGCGAAGTACGAGTGTAGCGAGTACGACGAGAGTTGAGGCAACGGCGCAACAGACAACGACCCAAAAAAGCAGCGGCGGTGGAGGTGGCGGTGGAGGTGGTGGCGGCGGCACGCGGCGCGCATCGCAGGTGCAATCACCTGCCTGACTCGCGCCGGACCAGACATACACAGACATCGTCTTCGTGGCTCAACTAAACCAACACTTATTACCGCTTTTACGCACTTTTTAAACTTGTATTTAATTCAATTTTAGACTCATTTGTTTTTTAATAAATATATTTAAAGTAATACTACATTATTAAATAAAATAAATATATCATCACGCCTGGGATGGCTAGCTCAGTGGTATGAAGTCGGCCTGTGGGACCCTAGTTCGATTCCCCCAGGCGACAAACAATTTTCATAATTTCAAAAGCTACCCCTGTGGCTCCTCCACCACTAACATCTTTGGGAGCTGTGATTTGACGACTGGTAACCGCACTTCACGCGGAAAATATATCACCGAGATCTGCTTCCCAGTAATGGGTAGAAGGCGTGATGATATATTTATTTATTTATTTATTTATTTTAATATTTTATGGTTTTTTTTCCTCCACTACTAACATCTTTGGAGGCCGTGATTTGACGACTTCTAAACGCACTTCACGCGCAAAATATATCTCTTACCGAGATCTGCTTCGGCAGAGTGCCACACCCAGTAATGGGTAGAAGGCGTGATGATATATTTATTTATTTATTTATTTTAATATTTTATGGTTCTTTTTCCTCCACTACTATCATCTTTGGGAGCCGTGATTTGACGACTGGTAACCGTACTTCACGCGCAAAATATATCACTTACCGAGATCTGCTTCGACAGAGTGCCACACCCAGTAATGGGTAGAAGGCGTGATGATATATTTATTTATTTATTTATTTTAATATTTTATGTTTTTTTTTTCTCCACTACTAACATCTTTGGAGGCCGTGATTTGACGACTTCTAACCGCACTTCACGTGCAAAATATATCACTTACCGAGATCTGCTTCGGCAGAATGCTACACCCAGTAATGGGTAGGAGGCGTGATGATATATTTATTTATTTATTTATTTATTTTAATATTTTATGGTTTTTTTCCTCAACTACTAGCATCTTTGGGGGCCGTGATTTGATGACTGATAACCGTACTTCACGCGCAAAAATATCACTTACCGAGATCTGCTTCGGCAGAGTGCCACATTCAGTAATGGGTAGAAGGCGTGATGATATATTTATTTTTTATATTTTTATCACGCCTTCTACTCATTATTGGTGTAGCACTCTGCCGTAACAAATCCCAATAAGTGAAATATTTTGTGTGTGAAGTGCGATTACCATACGTCAAATCATGCCTCCCCCCACGAATGATAATGGCGGCAGAGTCGTAGGAGTAATTTTAATCGAAACAAGGTTCTCAAATCCACAGGTCGACTCGATACCACTGATTCATTTCTTTAATTATTGATGACTATGGATCTATTTAATTCAAATCTGTATTTTGTTATGTATCAAAAAACAGATTTGTGATAAGTTCCGGAGTACAAAGGTCTCAGGGTCAAATCCTGGCGGTGTGCCAATTATTTTCTTTATAATTGAATTAAAGTGATTTGTTTATTGAAATTTATGAAAATGTTTATAGTTATATAAATAAATAAATAAATCTGCCAAAGCAGATCTCGGTAAGTGATATATTTTGCGCGTGAAGTGCGGTTACCAGTCGTCAAATCACGGCCTCCAAAGATGTTAGTGGTGGAGGAACCACAGGGGTAGTTTTTGAAATTATGAAAATTGCTGGTCGCCTATGGGAATCGAACCAGGGTTCTCAGGATCCACAGGCCGACTTCATACCACTGAGCTAGCCACCCCATAAAAATAAAATAATGTAATTAGTATAATTATAATTATAATTAGTATAATTCGATAGGATAAAAAAGGAAGGGAGGCAAAACTCTACCTCACAATTGTTGCCATCTTTCGGAAATACGTCACTTTTCCTACTAGTTAGTTTTTTTTTAAAAGTTAATGATAATATAAATATTTTATCAAGTTTTATATTGTACGCAATAAAAAAACAACTATCCGTTAATAGAAACTAATAAAAATGTTCATACTAATGCAGAAAACTATGCTGAATGCAATGGTGCAATTTTCAAGTCAATATCATTTGTAGTTTTTAATCTATAAGATTACTTTTTAACGTTTCTCAAAACCAATGAAATGCTTCATTGTATGTCACGTGTCTGCGTTTTAACAATCCTGTCATTTTTATACTGAGAATAAAGCTCTTGTGATTTTTCCCGGGAATTATCTCTGTAGATACATTTTTGTTTGTCACAAATGATAGGTAGTTGTCAAATAATTATTTAAAACTGTCAACGCGTCAAGTAAAATGTGTGAAAAAAAATTGATTTAGTTGTATTACAGAAATACACCAACAAATTTTGGAAACAACTTCCAAGAATACATTAATAAGTAATCAATCGAAATGGACCCAGTTCACAATCTTTTAAGTTGGATGAATCGACCTCAACAGCTAAGTCAAAAAATAATCTAATTAAATATAACTCGAGAGTTGGATAAATTAGAAAATAATTCTCCATTATCTTTCTCAAACTTGTTGCCATTTGGCAATAGCCACTCAAGCCCTTCGGGCTTTCGTGACTAGTGCCTGGCAACAAGTTTTTAAAAGATCTGTCAAATTATTTTCAATTTATTCTCACTCTCTTGTTATATTATTACTGATACTTAATTTTCACCCTTTCTCTTCCGTCCAATTCAATCTGTATCCCTTTCATACATTCTAATCCAAGCAGTCCAGATAAAACAACAGCACAGCGTTTTTAAACTTTGCCTTTATAATAACAGCAATTTGTTATTTATTTACCAATAAAAAGCAATGTCAAGTCATGTTCTGTCCAAGTTTTTCATCTGAGAAAGAAAAGCATTAGAAACAGTGAGAATCTATTAAAATGTAATTAACCAGCTCTAGGAAATTAGTTCAGTCCGATCAGAGTTGGCCAAGGTTGCCAGCCGCGCAGCAATTGTTTCATTCTGTCATAAACAATTGAACCGGACATAGACAAAAGAAGTAAGAAGTGCATCTGTAGGCAATGGAAATTTTCCGCATGTATCATGGGTTAATAATAGGCTACCTGCTGGTTATTATGTAAATCAACTATTACTGATTTCCTCAACTGGTATAGTACGTTCAAAAGCGGAAGGCAATACGTCAACAAGGAAATTTTTATTAAATTTCGATTTGAATCATTCGAATAGACAATCGTGGCCCAGCTATGGATAAAACTTGAGATAAAATTTGCGTCTTAAGATAGTACTAGTGTGACGGTGGCGCCATCGGTTGTCGAGTGGCGAAACTGACGCTCAAAAAAATATAAAAATTGAATAAAATAAGTGTGTTATACCTACTATGATTTGAATATCATGAATTGTTAACAGGTTGTTGGTCTAGTGAATTTTCAAATACCAAACCACCGTGTGGTGTTGCCATTATAAATTGGGATTCTTAATTTTTCGTTAAAAACAAGGCTTTGCATGGCTATATATCCATTACTACACGATAAAAAACTTTCTCCTTCTGATACAATATACATGGATAGTTCTAGAACATCATACTAGTTTTTCAAATGACACTGCAAAATTTTAGAGGTACACAAATCAAATATGTGCGATTCTGAGTGATGATCGCCATAAGCCCCGTGTATAAGAACTCAACTTTACAAGCGAATATATTTGTTCACAGACGATGAATGTGTTTCATATTTTAACAGGATGCGTATGACTATCCAATGTTTAGGTGCGCCAAATTTCATTCGGATCTGCAAAATTTTTTTTTACGATAGTACTACCTTAATTGTGCTCTCTCTTCAATTTTTTTTCCAACTATGTCAACTGAGAAAAGAAGGTTAATTCATTGGTTTGCAACACTCGCCTATGTCTCGTGCTTCAATCTTCCCACTCGTGTAATAAAGTGACACTTGTAACACGAGGGGCATACAATATTTTTTCTACGATCAAGTTTTAATTAATTATTATACTAATCTAACTAATGATATTTCAAACGTCCAAATTATTCATTTTGTAGATAACCTAGTTCACTTTGTTTCGTAGTAACTATTTAATTATTTCTTAGTAGCCGTGCAATTTTTTTTTACAATACCTGTAGTATAAGTTAGTATCGTTAATTTCCACCGAAGTTTGAATTTCTGAACGTTCGAACATTCGAATGTTTAGAAATTTACGAATTTTCGAATTTTTCGAAGCTTCAAATTCTCGAATTTTTTTCCACAGAATTAACGCCATCTGTTATCTTCAAACACGCTCACGCATAACTCGCGAAAAGTCGGCCCCGAATTAAATAATAAACTCGGCGAAGTATCCTGCAAAAACTGCAAGTTTAGGCGTCTTAATTAAGACATCTAATCTCTTACCGCCCATCTAAATGCTATGGACTTTTAGTAAAACGTTTTAAAATGACAATAAAAAGGATACAAAAACGTCTTAATTAAAACGTTTTTGACAGTGTAGCGAAATTTTAAGTCTAAATTGAATTAATTTGGCAAATTTTAATAATTAATAATAATTACTTACGAATTAATACAAAACTCTGCAAATGAGTTTATTCTGAAAATAATTCATATCAACATGCCGTGTTTACGTTGGGATCTAGATTCACAATTAGAATAATTCGAAAATTCGTAAATTCGGAATATTCCAAAATTCAGAATAATCAAAAATTCGAATCTAAATTAGAAGATTCAATAAATCCGAACAATAGAAATCTAGAATATTCGAAAATAAATAAAAGAAATAGGAAAAAACAAATCATTCGAAAATTCGTCAATTCGGAATATTCAAAAATTAGAAAGTTCGAATCTAAATTTGAAGGTTCAGTAAATCCGAACAATCGAAGTCTCGAATATCCGAAAAATCAACAACCCTTGTTACCATTAGCGACAAAATTTAAACACAGTAAGTGGAATTTTTATTGCACAGTTTATTTCCAAGGCTACATCAGGACTATATTTACTTACCATCCACTATGGACAGTAAGTAAATATTACAGATAAAGGTCCTATTTATTTCGACAACAATTTGACACCTGACAATTTTGAAACCTATTTTTCTTTTCCTTCTATTTATGTAGGTATTGTAAAAAAATAGATTACTAACCACGAACTGTAAGTAATTTTTTAAGTCGCGAATCTTAAGAAAATCTTGACCCTACAGGCTTCGATTTCTCAAACTAAATTCTTGATTTAAAAACTGTCACTTACAGTTCATGGTACGTAATATACTATTTTAGCACAATGCAATAATTACGTGCAAAAAAGATTATTTTTGCACAGCTTGCAAAAATGACGTCTTTTTGACACTAGAAAGTATTTTTAAATGACAGAAACACGTCAAAAAGTTGAAACAATAGTACCATATTCAGAGCTGAGCAGTAGCTAGCTACTTTTGTAGCTTAGCTACTAGCTTAGCTACATTTACCTTAGCTGTAGCTGTAGCTTAGCTAACTGTGAAAAAATATAGCTGTAGCTTGTAGCTAGCTACTTTTTTTTCTATTAGCTTAAAAATAACAACTGAAGCTACTTTTAAAGCTACTGTTTGTAGCTTAAAGCTACTGTTTGTAGCTTAAAGCTACTTTTTAAGCAGAAGGTCAACAAAGTACGCATGCGTACAAGCTAAACCCACACAAAATAATTATTTGTTGCCGGTTCTAACTGGCTCTAATACGCAAAAATACACAGTAGGTGCCAGATGGTATTTGCTATTTTTTATATTTATGTACATAATAATAAATTAACAGTCATTATAACAAAAGACTGATAATATGACAATGGCGAATTTAATTATTTCACAATAATTTAAAAAAGTAGCTTTAAAAAATAACAGCTTATTTAACGAAAGTTTTTAGCTGTAGCCTAGCTATATTTTATAAAATATAGCTTATAGCTGTAGCTTAGCTACTTTTTTAAAGAATAGCTGTAGCTGTAGCTTAGCTACTTTTTTTAAGTAACTTGCCCAGCTCTGACCATATTCAAGTGGGTGAAAAATTCTAACCAAACATCCAATTATTTTATTTATTTATTTATTTATTTATTTATTTATTTATTTGTTTACAGGAGAACCAACAGCAATTGCCAATGGTAGGTTCTCGCAAAATCACATTTATAGTATATTAACGTAAATGAACTGATAATACATATGTTCATATGATAAATAGCGCATATTAAATATATTTTTACATATTACATATAACGGCATATAATACTTACATCAAATTTGAATTTAAATATTGTATTACTAAATAAATCTACATCAAGAAAAAATTTATTATAGCACAGCATCATGCGACTAAGAGGAGCATTTATGTAACAGTTCGTGTTGTGCTGCGACAGATAGAATAGACATTGTAATCTTGTGCATTTATGTGGTATGTAGAATCTTATATAAGGCATCAACATACAAGCTTCCAATTTGTTATTCAGAATTTTAAATAGAAATAATTGATCTGCTACCATTCTACGCTTAACTAAGAACATCCCCCAAAATATCAAACCCTGAAACATACACTACTTCCCTAATTCCTCCACTGGTCAAGCGAACCTCACTGACATAACACCCATCTAACAAATAGTCCCTCCTGACTACTACAACCTGACTCGGTCTATATTTGCCATGCACTGGGTCCCACTCGCTGCTCGCCAGCAGATGTGCAATGTACTCCGCCGCCCTCGCGATTCCTCCGCCACTGCATTGACATTCCGTGTGGAGACACCTGGCCATCGCTGGTATTTTCGTACTTGCCTCGACGACGAAGTGCAAGTGACGGTACAGTAGATTATGCGCACGGTGAAGTTTTTTTGGGTTTGCATATGTATGGATTCGTGAAATTTCAGTACGCGGAATAATTGTTTGGAGAGGTTTTCGCGAAAATGATGCATATACGGATATATTTTGAGATAGACGAAAATGTGCATGGTGCAGTTTTTTGTTATGCTATTTATAAGTGTTACTAACTATTCGTACATATTATACCAATCATTGCTTTCCTGAATATTACATAACAATTCTGTATCTTGTCATTTACTCCATCAGAAGTTATACTTGAAACTTAAGCAGTATTCCATTTGCCACTTGGTTCATTTAAATCAGTTCAGATAAATTAGACAACATGACTAAATAAACTGAATTAAGAAAACTGATGTACTTATTGGCAGAGCTGGGCAATACTGAAGTACAGTGATTAGTACTTAAGTACCCATTTTTCGTATCTTCTAGTACTTAATACTTATACTGAAGTATATTTATTTTTGTTTTACTTAATACTTGAAATTTTTAAGTACTAAATTTCAGCTTGTACTTAAGACTTACATTTTTGGATAGTAAATGTAAAAAATATTGAAGTACTTTTCAAATAATTAAGTACGTCAATATTATTAAAGTCACGAAAAGTACTTAAATATTTCGAAACATTTGAAGTACTTTGATTTTGCGGTTAATGCAGTTTTTTTTATTGTGCTGTACTGTGACGTGAACGTGAGGAGCACAGACATGTATATTTTTGTTTTATATATATATATATATATATATATATATATATATATATATATATATATATATATATATATATATATATATATATATATATATACAACGAATCAAACCAAGGTTCTCAAATCCAATAAATAAAATTCCAAAAGGTTTCTCACCCACCCATAAAAGCACATATGATCACGAAACCAACCTTTTTCATACGTAACATAACAACAATGAGATAGAGAGAGAGAATATTTGTTTATAAATACAGGCTGTTCCACAAAAATTATATAACTCGCCATTAGTACATAAACTAAAAGTTTTAAATACATAATACCTTTTTGATATTTTTCCGGTCAGTGATCGTAGATTTTTACCTAGTAAAATACCTTTAAAAACCTAATAAAAAATTTAGGTAACTTGAAAGGCTAAATAAAACACGCTTGCAATAAAAAAAACTTTTTTAGTACGCCCCTTAGAACACTTTTACTTTCAACGTAAAATTTTAACGTTAGTTTTTTATAGCCAGAACTTTGTCGTCTCATTGACTGGCACAAAAAAATAAAATACAGAAGTTATAAAATCCTCTCTAATATTAACAACTTTCAGTATAATTTCATAGCCTTCCTTACCTACTATGAGACGTCATTTTTATTTTACAAGGAACTACAGGCACCCTCTTTTAACAGCCATTTCAGAAGATTTGTTGAATTTTTAATTTAATAATAAATTTAATGGGGTAATGGCTCAGTGATATCGAGTCGGCGTGTGGATCCTGGGAACCCTGGTTCGATCCCCACAGCCGACAAACATTTTCATCAATTTAAAATTACCCCTGTGGCTCCCCCACCACTAACATCTTTGGGGGACGTGATTTGATGACTGGTAACCGCACTTCACGAGCATAAATATATCACTTATTGACATCTGCTTCGGCAGAGTGCCACACCCAGTAATGGGTAAAAGGCGTGATCATAATGTCAGCTCCCGGACAGTTCCGTAAAAAGTGTGAATAAAAATTATATTTTTTTTATATTGGCATTTATGTACGACAGCAAAATGCATAAAAATAAAATAGAAGTAACACATTTGCATAGATAAATCTTATTTTTTAAAATTAATAATTACTTATTTATTCTTGTACTACGCGCCTCGTTTTTCAATTTGTACACTCGCACGTTATCTTACACTTTCGATGCTTGTTATGTAATATACTATTAGATCTCTTATTTTCTCAAATAGTAAAATAAAATAAATAAATATATCATCACGCCTTCTACCCATTACTGAGTGTGGCACTCTGCCGAAGCAGATCTCGGTAAGTGATATATTTTGCGCGTGAAGTGCGGTTACCAGTCGTCAAATCACGTCCTCCAAAGATGTTAGTGGTGGAGGAGCCACAGGGGTAGTTTTTGAAATTATGAAAATTGTTTGTCGCCTGTGGGAATCGAACCAGGGTTCTCAGTATCCACAGGCCGACTTCATACTTCAAAGGTTATTGCAGATTCATTGTCCCACTGTAATTTTTATATTTATGACAATCGAAAACAATCATATCATTCTACTGACACTGGAGTTTAGAAAATAATCACTTTCCACCCGCAAATGAGTGCGGAAAGTGAGTACTTTTCGCACTATCGTAGAAAAAATAATGAATAGTTGATCTTGTGACTGTTTGAGATGTACTGTTGTAAAGCAATGTGTCAGCAGTAACTGACGGGCACATCATATACAAATTTAGTGCAGGTTCGACAGAAGCCCGACTATAAATACAGACATAATTGGCTTCGTTCCAGACTTCATCTCAAAATATAAAATAAATCTCCGGCTACCAATACTTATAACACGCGCACGAGATGCACCTCTGTAACTTTGCTTAATTAACCAATTTGTATATTCATTTATAACACATGCTCGCCCATTTCCTTCTTCTTGTGTCAGGCGGCTGTGAAATACAAACAAAATACTAACGGGGAGATGCTTCATTAGCGATAAACATATTTTAAATAAAATAAATAAATAAATATATCATCACACCTTCAACCCATTACTGGGTGTGGCACTCTGCCGAAGCAGGTCTCGGTAAGTGATATATTTATGTACGTGAAGTGCGGTTACCAGCCGTAAAATCACGCCCTCCAAAGATTTTAGTGGTGGAGGAGCCACAGGGATAATTTTAATTTGGTGAAAATTGTTTGTCGTTTGTGGGAATCGAACCGGGGTCCACAGGATCCACAGGCCAACTTGAAACCACTGAGCCATTACCCCATTAAACTAATAAACCTAAATAAATAATTGTAATTGAGACAAACTATAGGTGGGGAACTTTTTTACCATTGGATGGCATATTTAAATTAGGCAGTAATATAGGAATTTTTCGAGATAATATTTTCAACCCTACATTGACTTGACGACGAAGAAAAATATTCGAAATCATATAGTAATTCATAGTTCGTAGAAATCGAATAGTAAACTTGTGAAGTGAACAAGTTGTTTTTTACAACTAAAACTAAATATAAAAAATGCCGCCCGGTGCGGACCGCGCCCAATGCCCCCCCTAGGTACGCCACTAGTTTTGAGGTAATTTCCTTCACTTTTAGATCTAATTTGTCCCGTTACACAGCTTGCAAAATAATTTTGTGTATTGATTTAATTGCAGAATTTTATGTTCTAAAACTTTTATTTGAAGCTTTTTTGCTTAAAATAATTAAGGAAGTAGGAAATGGCAACATTATGATTTTTTCCTCCACCACTAACATGTTTGGGGGCCGTGATTTGACGACTGGTAACCGCACTTCACGCGCAAAATATATCACTTACCGAGATCTGCTTCAGCAGAGTGCCACACCCAGTAATGGGTAGAAGGCGTGATGATATATTTATTTATTTATTTTATATGATTTTACATGCTAAATCCTTATGTTCATCCTTACCAAACACCATCAAATAATATTTTGACTGGAATTTCAATTCGTTGTTATGGAATAGGAAGTAGGCGTAATGATATATTTATTTTTATATTTATGGAAAAACTAAAATTCCTTTGAACATTCAAAATGTTACCTTGGTCTGTAATTAAGAAAACATTCTTACAAAGGACCACTTCTCTTTGGTTCTACTATAGTCGAACAAAATTCTGTGTAAAATTTCAAGAATTCTTGCCATAATTTAGCCCCAACCTTCCAAAATCCAAATCTATTGTATAAGAATCTATTAGTTTTCACAATTAAATTTCCAGAATTATGAATGAAGCATTTCTCAGAAAACCTATTTCGTTTTCACAGTCTATAACGTCAAATCGTTTTCAATTCCAGAATCCATTAAAAATGGGTCCGAAAAATCAATGTCTAAACATAAAATATCGCATTTCTGTTTGTAAACGATACCCTAGTTCCGTAGTTGTTAACTGTCCTATAAGGGATGGAACGGACTTCTAAAAGCCGGGGAGGACCACCTACGACGGGGTGAATACCCCGAAAAACTACCCTACTGTTTCCTTGTAAGACCGCAAAAGCACCGGAAAGATTTAAGAATTATTTTATAATTTATCCAACTCTCGAGTTATATTTAATTAGATTATTTTTTGACTTAGCTGTTGAGGTCGATTCATCCAACTTAAAAGATTTTGAACTGGGTTCATATCAATTGATTACTTATTAATGTATTCTTAGAAGTTGTCTCCAAAATTTGTTGGTGTATTTCTGTATCTAAAATCGATTTTTTTAACACATTTTACTTGATGCGTTGACAGTTTTAAATAATTATTTGACAACTACCTATCATTTGTCACAAACAAAAAAGCATCTCCAGAGATAATTCCCGGGAATAATCACAAGACCTTTATTCTCAGTATAATAATGACAGGATTGGTTTAAACGCAGACACGTGATATACAATAGAGCATTTTATTGGTTTTGAGAAACGTCAAAAAATAATCACTGAAAGTTTCAGGGCTTGAGCTACTCCATTTATAGTAAAAGTCGAATCACTCAACAAGATTTGAAATGATGAATTCTCATTTGTGAAAAAACAGTGTACCTTCAATTATAATATTATTATTTTTCATTTTGAAAATAATACTCATAATTAACTAATTACTTTTCTAATTACTGTAAGAAGCGGTAAAACAGTAAATAGTTAAAAATCATAAAAACCATCAAAATAGAAGCGTAAAATTTACAATTATTTTCTTGTTATAACTTTCATACCAATTAAAGAAACTTAAATGACAAACTCAGCAAAAACTATCATTCGAAAAAGAAATAAATTTTCAATTATTTTCTTCTACACAGCGCTAATTTTTGTAAATAAAACAAGAGGGAAAAATATGCAGATTTAGCATAAGTATAAACGAAAAATGCCATCGTGTTAAGTGCAATGACATCTTTACTACCTAGACACCGGCTGTCGATAAGATTTGAACCCGGCACCGCAGCGTTTGACTATCACTGACTCATCGCTGACTTATGGATTGTCGCTATGTCAATTGTGGTTATGTTACTAATTAATTCAGTTTATATCGTGCATGTTAATTGCTTGATGCTTCTGTAATTTGTCTCATTAATTTTGTAATTATTATTTCTATATTTGTACTTCCTTATTTGATTGTACATCTGTTTTATTTCTATGCAAACTTTTGAACTTTTTTCGGGGCAATGGGACTTTTACACTTTCTTTTCTACAATGTGGTGCACTACCAAATAATATATTTCACTTTATATTGCCAACGTAGTTAAATTATTTTTTCTACGACTGTTAAGAAAAGTTGATATTTATGCTTTCAGTTGTCATCGTAAAGTTGATGGTTACTGAGTAACGAACAATAAAATACTTTACCGCGCGTCTCCTATAGCAACAAGCGGTAAAATACTTTACCGTTCGCTTAGAAAAATATAAATTGTTGCTGAAATCTTAATTTATTGAAACAATACTTAGAAAATCTAAAATATAGGTTAGATTCATTTTTACACTTTTACACATATTATACATGAAGTTTGTTGCACTATGATTTGAAGTTGAATCTGAACGCAGCTGGACAGCAGTGCCAACTTAATGAGGATGAGGTATGTTACAATTGAAAGTGCAGTTTTACAGTTTTGTATATTTATTCCGGAACTTGAAATGGTGTTCGATAAATTAGATTCTGTGATATTCTCATTAGAATTTTCAGTTAGTACGCCTACCATTATTTTCTGAGATTTTTTGACCACATTTTTTATTTCCACAGGCGACAAATTTTCATAATTTGAAAAAGCTATCCCTGTGGCTCCTCCACCACTAACATGTTTGGGGGCCGTGATTTGACGACTGGTAACCGCACTTCACGCGCAAAATATATCACTTACCGAGATCTGCTTTAGCAGAGTGCCACACCCAGTACTGGGTAGAAGGCGTGATGATATATTTATTTATTTTATTTTTTATTTATGTGTGAAATTTATCACATACAAAGATTGTTGATAACAGAAATTTTTAATTATTTACTTAGATACTGATATCATTATGGTTACATACAATACAGAAATTGGTGGAATGTGAATTGAACTAGCCCCATATTATTTTTTAAAATTTTTGAGTAAGTAAAGTCGTAAAATAAATTATGTGTGTGCCTCAAGCATAAAGTATCTTTATTGCTCGCGCTCTAATGCAGTGCTTTAATTACCGAGCACGAGCAATACAGATTCACTTTACAAAATTTACAGATTCACTCTACAAAATTTTCAAGAGAGGGAAGGGGCATTTTGCCTTTTTTAAGGAAAGCATATAATACTGACAAACAATTCTGTAATTTTTGTGTGGAATATACGAGCCCAGTCCAGCTTCAGTTGGCCCGAATCTAATTTTATCGTTAAAATTTAAATAATACTAAAAACCCAGGTAACTTACATTTACTAAATTCTATAATTAATTTTCAACATTTTTAACTACATTTAACGTTAAACATACCTTAAAGACAAAATGTATATAACTAAATCAACACTCAAATGAACTATCATGATTATTATCTTGTGGGCAGTTTGGCGGATGAAATTGAATTTAATTATTATTTAAAACAAACTTTATTATTATACAGTTTTTTTAATAAAACATTTTTTTTCAGTTAAAACAGAAATGTTTACTTCCTCTTTCAATGGCTGTCATTTCTAGATGTATGTATCGATTGACTTAAAATTTTATCTATGTATTAACAACATACACAGGCAATCGTAGCTCAGTGGATAAAAGCGAGGTAAAACTTGCGTTACTTAATTAGCAAGCAAGAGGTCGTGCGTTCAAATCTCACTGACTTCTACTTATATCCAAAAACTACGATTGTGTCTGAGTGGTTCGGATTCCACTATAAGCTGTAGGTCCCCTGTACTGTAATTGGGATTTACTTCCTGTTGTGCAGAGTAACAAAATAAATAAATAAACATACTAGTATATGTTTCATTAAAATTTCATTTCATTATCTTGCATACTACACGAGAAATAAAACAGTAAAATATAACATTAAACGAAAAAATAAAATTGGGCCAACTGAAGCTGGGCCGGGCTCGTATATATTTGTGTGTATTTTGTATTCCGTTCTTAGTTTTTAAATTTTAAGCAGTCTGAAAAACTCGGAAAAGTCTGACAATCCAAATTTTGAAAAAGTTGTTTCAGAGGATTAAAAAGTTTTTCAGAGATTTTATTTCTATAAGAGTTATCAATCTCGAATAAAAATAACACTTATAAAAACTAAAAAAACATAATAAGCCCAAGGAGGCCCCTCCGTGGATCCGCTCTTGAAGATGGGATCTGTGAAATGTCGATAGACAATTGCAAAATATATCAAAACCTGTAATACAATAATATTCATGGACCGGTAACTTATTATATATTAAAATTTCCTCTGTGGCTTATCCACCAGTACCATTTCTAGGGAGCATATTTTGAGGGTTAATAACACCGTATAAATAAACAAATAAATAGAGATTAACCCCAAAACAACTTCGTAAGAATATCAAGCAGTCTACAGTGTAAAATTCGGCCAGTGCTGCAACAAACTTCTACAAATTCTGTTCGCCTAATACTTGTAAAGTCAGCGAGTGGTCAACCTTGTGTTTGACTGGACGTTCACTTCCGCGTCCCTCTTCATCCCTTACCATACCATTCAACCCTTCTTACATACATACACACATACGGTGAGGGAGAGAAAATAGATAGAAAGTAGGGAAAGTAGAGAGAGAAAACTACCCCGTATAAAAACAGAAAAATGTTTCCGACAAATTTGTGGATTTTCATTTCAAACGTATTGAAATAAAATAAATATATCATCACGCCTTTTACCCATTACTAAGTGTGGCACTGCTGTAGTAGATCTTGGTAAGTGAAATTTATGCGCGCAAAATGGGGTTATCAAATCGGCCTGTGGATTCTGAGAACCTCGGTTCGATTCCCACAGCCGACAATTTTGACCACATTAAAATTACCCCTATGGCTCTTCCTTTACTAACATCTGTGGGGGCCGTGATTCAACGGTTGGTAACCGCACTTCACGCGCATAAATATATCACCGAGATCTACTCCGACAGAGTGCCACACCCAGTCATGGGTAAAAGACATGATATTTATTTATTTATTTTAAAATGTGGTTACCGGCTGTCAAATTACAACCCTTAAAGTTGTTAGTGGAGGAGGAGCCACAGGAGTAATTTTAATGTAGTGAAAATTGTTTGTCGGCTGTGGGAATTAAACCCGGGTTCTCAAATGCACAGGCCGACTCGATACCACTGAGCCACCTACCTCTTATTAATATATTATGTATCGTATAAATATTTTAAGTGAAAACTATTGTAATAAATTTAAAAATATTTATGCGCAAATAATAATACAAAATTATTATAAAATCTATATCTTACATAATAAATTATAAATTGTACATTTTTGCCAGGTTTTCTTTTAATTCGTTTCTCATTAAAACTAAGTGTGTTTACATTATAAACGATTTTCATGTAATAAAACAAAAGACAAAATGTCTATTGCGAAGTGGAATTGAGTCTTAATAAATAAGAAAAATAGGAAAAAATTTTCCATCACTTGTCTCATAATTCCACAGAGGTTTTACAGCACGTTTGCATCAACTTCTCAGGTCATCAACAAACGGCTGGTCAGTTAAGCTTTAACTATAGACGCGTTTCGTCCTTCCGGACTCATCAGTATGGTGCGATCATATATCCAACTAGATCAACCTGAGAAGTTGATGCAAACGTGCTGTAAAACCTCTGTGGAATTATAAGACAAGTGATGGAATTTTTTTTACTATTTTTCTGATTTTCATGTGTTTGAATTACTTCTCGTTTCCATACTGAAAATATAGTTTTGTTTGTTAATACAAAATGTATCTGGAAAATTCAAGGAAAACGTCGCTCAAAAATTTTAGTTTTTCGGAGAATTTTGTCTGGCTTACAGATTTCATTAGAATTTATTTATTTATTTGCTGCTTTGCACAACAGGAAATTAATGCCAATTACAGTAGCTTATAGTGGAATACTATTCAGACATTACTAATGTGAGTTCCAATAGTCACCCTAGGGACATAACCACAATAGGTTCAAATCCCGAAACATATATACTACTACTACTACATTGTTATATTTTTATTTATAAGTTGAAGATATTAAAAAATATTATTAACTTCTAACTTGATTTAGGCTTGAATTGAAGTTTAGTGTTACAATGATTCATTTTAACAGTTACAAATTGATATATATTTCCTAATGACGCACATAATATATGTTTATTAATTCCAAACTAGGATATTAACTTAATAATTACAGAGAATCTATTAAAATTAATTATATTTCTTTGTAGAAATTAACTTACAAAAATGTTTATGAAATTTCCTCGAAATGAAACAAGGTTTTTCCTGAGTTTATTTAGGTTAATATAAAATTTTCCTTGGAGCTTTCCTTTCTTCGTACACCACAAAATTTATTTTCTGACGAAAAGTACCCAAAAATATTTAGATTTATTTATATTATAAGTGAAATATGGGATAGATGACTCAGTGGTATCGAGTTGGACTGCGAATACAATTCCCATAGCAGACAAACAATTTTCACTTCTGTGGCTCCTCCTCCACTAACATCTTTGAGGGCCGTGACTTGACGGCTGGTAATCGCATTTCACATAAATATATCACTTACCGAGATTTGCTACAGTAGAGTGCCACACACAGTATTGGGTAAAAAGGCGTGATGATATATTTATATTTATTTATTTTATTTATCCTTCGATTGTCCACACAAGCTCTTGTGATTATTCCCGGGAATAATCTCTGTAGATGCTGTTTTGTTTGTGACAAATATTAGTTATTTTTATAAATGCAGCACAAACCAATTTAAGTAAGATTTATGTTCCTAAAACTGGGGGTAAGCATTATTCTAGACTTGAAAATAAATCAATATATCATCACACCTTTTACCAATTACTGGGTGTGGCACTCTACTGTAACAGATTTCGATAAGTGATATATTTATGCGCGTGAAGTGCGATTACTAACCGTCAAATCACGGCCCCCAAAGATGTTAGTAAAGGAGGAGCCACAGGGGTAATTTTAATGTGGTCAAAATTATCGGCTGTGGAAATCGAACCGAGGTTTTCAGGATCCACAGGCCGATTTGATACCACCCACTAACTCCATTTTACGCGAATATCACTTATCGAAATCTACTACGGAAGAGTGCCACACCCAGTAATGAGTAAAAGGCGTGATGAAGCCGCAGGGGTAATTTTAAAAATAAATAAATATATCATCACGACTTTTACCCATTACTGTGTGTGGCACTCTGTCGAAGCAGATCTCGGTAAATGATATATTTATACTCGTGAAGTACGGTTACCAGCCGTCAAATCACGGCCCCCAAAGATGTTAGCGTGAGGTTGCCACAGGGGTAATTTTAAATTGGTGAAAATGTTTGTCGGCTGTGGAGATCAAACCAGGGTTCTCAGGATCCACAGACCGATTTGATACCACTGAGCCACTAACTCCATTTTACTCGAATATCACTTACCGAGATCTACTACGGAAGAGTGCCATACCCAGTAATGAATAAAAGGTTTGATGAAGCCACAGGGGTAATTTTAAAAATAAATAAATATATCATCACGACTTTTACCCATTACTGTGTGTGGCACTCTGCCGAAGCAGATCTCGGTAAATGATATATTTATGCTCGTGAAGTGAGGTTACCAACCGTCAAATCACGGCCCTCAAAGATGTTAGCGTAGAGGGAGCCACAGGGGTAATTTTAAATTGGTGAAAATGTTTGTCGGCTGTGGAGATCGAACCAGGGTACTTAAGTTCCACAGGCCGACTTGATACCACTGAGACACCTACCCCTAATATTTATTTATTTATTAAAATTAGTTGGTGGAGATTGTGTGTAGAAATATATATTGAAATGATTTTGTTTTTGCTAGAATTGGTCGTTGCATCATAATCATTAAAATTCAAGAAATTTCTTAATTTTAAATATCAATAGTAGAAATAATTAACTGAACAATAAACTTTTATGATTTTAATGAAGAAATTCCAAATTAAAATTCTAAAAAACCAGTTGAGAACATTCAAAATCTGTTAATCTCTACTTTAAAACGGTTTAACACTCAAATGATTTCAATAAAAAATTATTGTAACAGTTTCAGGTTTTATAAGACGCGGTAGATATTTAAAATGCCCATTTCGAAGCTAATAACTGTTTTTAAATGGGTCTAAATGTATAGTAGCATAACTTATGGTGGAATTCTATAACAAATCTAAAAGTTTATAAATTCGTCAATCTGTAAATAATGAACAAAATCATATCAATATCTGTTGATCAGTACAAAATATTTCGTTACGATTTTGTTCAGCATTTACAGATTTACAAATCATACATACATACATACATATCTTCCCGCTATATCCCAACAAATGGGGTAGCACGAATCCTAAAATCACTCATGAAATATTCACTCATTACAATCATCAGATAATCAGCCCTCGTCAAACATTATCATCCAAACACAGCACCCACCATTTTCATAGATATAAACTCATTTATTTATTATACTCGAAATCATTTATCACACAACAAACCTTCAGTCACATCTATCCAATCATTCCTATTCACTCATCATTCATCTTCTTTCTTCGACGTACATAACATATGCATAAAACATCTCAAATTACTCACGCTTACTCCTAACTACGAATCTAATAATGAAAGTAACAACGAATCTACAAAGATTAGAGAAGATGAAAGCGATAGCCTACAATTGTATATGAAAGAAAAGTCCACACAATGCAGTTACCGAAAATGAAATAAAAAGATAATAAATGAAGGGAGTGTCGCCCTGTACTTGTTTTTGAAAGTGAATTCCACACAATTGCAGTTAAACACTCTATGTAAGAACTGAAATTATAAATATATATATATATATATATATATAGAATTCATTTTCCAAAACAAGCGTAGAGTGACATTCCCTTCCTTTCTTATCTTTTAATTCGTTTTCAGTTCCTACATAGAGTGTTTAACTGCAATGATGTGGAATTCACTTTTAAAAACAAGCACAGAGCGACACTCCCGTTCTTTCTAATCTTTTTGTTTCTTTTTGAGTTACTGCAATGTGTTGACTTTTCTTTCGTATACAAGTGCAGGCTATCGCTTTCATCTTTTTCTAATCTTTGTAGATTCGTTGTTAGATTCGTTATTAGATTCGTTGTTAGGAGTAAGCGTGAGTAATTTGAGATGTTTTATGCAAATGTTATGTACGTCGAAGAAAGAAGATGAATGATACGTGAATAGGAGTGATTGGATAGATGTGATTGAAGGTTTGTTGTGTGATAAATTATTTTAGTGTAATAAATGAATGAGTTTATATGGAGTGATCTATGATTGTGGTTGAAGTGAGGATTGATTATTTGATGAATTTAATAAGTGAATGTTTTATGAATGATTTTAGGGTTCGTGCTACCCCATTTGTTGGGATAAAGCGTGAAGATATGTATGTATGTATGTACGATTTGTAAATCTGTAAATTCTGAACAAAATCGCAACGAAACTCATAACTTATGAAATATTTTGTACTGATCATCAGATATTGATATGATTTTGTTCATTATTTACAGATTGACGAGTTTATAAACTTATAGATTTGTTATAGAATTCCATCATTAGTCTTTCTTTAATTACCAATTTATTATTTTTGAATACCAATTGTTTGTTATTATAATCTAATTGTTTCTTTGTTTACAACAGAAAGCATCTTTCTGAGAAACAGAAAAAATATAATTAATTGTTAAACAAATAACATGATTAAACTAATTACTCGTAAACAAATTGTTTTCTGTTTTCGATGACAGAAGTTAACTTAAAATTGACAAATGATAGTTTGGAATTCATCGCTATCTAAGTTTGCAATCTCTAGATTTATAGATAATCAAGTTACGAATATCTAATTAATAAATTATTTTGTTTGATCGTCCTTGAGGATAATTTATCGTTAGTTGATGGTCATTTATCATCACCTGGCTGTTCAGTTGTTCTGGTTGTTGTGTGGAGCGTTGCTAGGCGACAACCTTAGTAAATTCTTGTTGTTTTATTGTTTGAAATTGTGAGGCTTAACTGTACGTTGCATGTGCTATCAGTAAATCATTTTCATAGCCGTCTTTCTATTTTACGCAAAACAGACAAATCCGCAAAAAATGTATTATTTTATAAGTTAATCTACGTACAAAAAAAATGTTCCCTGTTATTTATTTTGTTGTAAAGTTCCTATTGAGGAAGAAAAAATAATAGTAAATATTATTAATTAATTGTGATAGAAGTAGCTTTTGGTGGCAAAGATAGCATTAATATTAAGAGAGAAAGCATAATAATGACAAAGAATGCTTTTTTTTGTGAGATGTGTATTCTTTGACAAGAGCGCAACTTCGCTACATAAATATAAATATATCATCACGCCTTCTACCCATTACTGGGTGTGGCACTCTGCAGAAGCAGATCTCGGTAAGTGATATATTTATGCGCGTGAAGTGCGGTTACCAGCCGTCAAATCACCGCCCCCAAAGATATTAGTGGTGGGGAAGCCACAGGGATAATTTTTAATTTGTGAAAATGTTTTGTCGACTGTGGGATCGAACCAGGGTTCTTAGGATCCACAGGCCGACTTGATACCACTGAGCCATTACCCCATTTTATATATATATATATATATATATATATATATATATATATATATATATATATATATATATTACTTACCGAGATCTGCTTTGGCAGAGTGCCACACCCAGGAATGGGTAGAAGGCGTGATGATATATATATATATATAAATAAAAAATAAATATATCATCACTATACTGGATGTGGCACTCTTCCGAAGCAGATCTCGGTAAGTAATATATTTTGCGCGTGAAGTGACCAATCGTCAAATCACGCCCCCAAAGATGGGGAGGAGGGGTGGAGGAGCCACAGGGGTAGCTTTTGAAATTATGAAAATTGTTTGTTGCTTGTGGGAATCGAACCAGTGTTCTCAGGATCCACAGGCCGACTTCATACCACTGAGCTAGCCACCCCATATATATATATATATATATATATTAAATATTAATATTTAGTAGCAGTGAAGTGGAAATTCCATGAAACGCAATTAAATTGTTTTGTACTAATTAATACTTTATCAAACCAATGTCTTTATGAAGCTGATAGGACCAGCAGACGAAAAACCTACCATTGTTTCATAACAATAGAACGTCGGGTCTCGATAAGGCCAACAAAAGACTGTCTAGCCGATAAAACGTCCTCATTACAAAAATGAGTTTAAATAATAAACTCCCTCTTTACCCTACAAAAAACTGATTTCGTCGCACTGCCTACTACGATTCTCTTATGTCTCTGTTCCTATTCACCCTTGTAGATACAGATATTCACCCCCTGCACAAGGGTGCGGGGTTATAGCTCGAGACGGGACTTATTCACAAAAAATCCTGCCCTTCCAAGGGCATGTCGGCGATGTTTCGTTGTTTCGGTTCACTTTTCCGAAGGGGAAATCAGGAGGGTCTTTGCGCCCTTATCAGTAAATATTTAACTTTTTACGATCAAAATGCTGACAATATAATATACAAAGTTAAGAACGCATCTAGGTTTTCTGTGGTCTTATCGCGACTTTGATTAAAATTTCTGGAAGATCGTGCTTCGCTCCGGAAATAATGGAAGATTTAAAAAGAAATATACGATAAAAAAATACTATACTATGATACTAGTGTATAAGTCTTTAAAGAAATTGTGACGAGTTTAAGAGCACGACGCGTAGCGGAGTGCTTTTAATAGCACTAGTGCGTAATCTGGCAAATAGAGCGGGAAAACAACATTTTCATTTTGATTCATTTCACAATTTTAAAATAAATAAATATATCATCATGCCTTCTACCCATTACTGGATGTGGCACTCTGCCGAAGTAGATCTCGGTAAGTGATATATTTATGCGCGTGAAGTGCGGTTACCAGCCGTCAAATCACGGCCCCCAAAGATGTTAGTGGTGGGTGTTAATTCAGAGAAATTATTTTAGCCACAGAAAGTCGAAGTGGTGGTCATCTATAGAGTAAAATAAATATATAATGACGCCTTTACCCATTACTGGTTGTGGCACTTTGCTAGGGCAGATCTCGGTAAATGATATATTTATGCGCGTGAAGTGTGATTACCAGCCGTCAAATCACGGTTTCCAAAGCTGTTAGTAGAAGGGGCCACAGAGGTAATTTTAATGTGGTGAAAACTGTTTGCCAGCTGTGGGAATCGAAGCGAGGTTCTCAGGATCCACAGGCTGACTCGATACCACTGAGCTAACTACCCCATAATAATCATTAGGGTTGTTGATTTTTCGAATATTCGAGACTTCGAATTTAGATTCGAACTTTCGAATTTATTGAACCTTCGGATTTAGATTCCAACTTTCGAATTTTTGAATATTCCGAATTTTTGAATAGGTATTCCGAATTTTCGAATTGTGAATCTGGATCTTAACGTGAACACGGCATGTTGATATGAATTATTTTCAGAATAAACGCATTTGCAGAGTTTTGTATTCATTCATAAGTAAAAATAAATAAATAAATATATCATCACGCCTTCTACCCATTACTGGGTGTGGCACTCTGCTGAAGCAGATCTCGGTAAGTGATATATTTTGCGCGGAAGTGCGGTTACCAGTCTTCAAATCACGGCCCCCAAAGATGTTAGTGGTGGAGGAGCCACAGGGATAGCTTTTTCAAATTATGAAAATTTGTCGCCCGTGGGAATCGAACCAGGGACTTCAGGATCCACAGGCCGACTTCATACCACTGAGTTAGCCATCCCATTTCATTCATAAGTAATTATTATTAATTATTATTTGCCAAATTAATTCAATTTAGGCTTAAAATTTCGCTACACTGTCAAAAACGTTTTAATTAAGACGTTTTTGTATCAATTTATTCTCATTTTAAAACGTTTTATTAAAAGTCCGTAGCATTTAGATTAATTCGTGGCCGACTTTTCGCGAATTATGCGTGCGTATGTTTGGAGATGACAGATGGCGTTAATTCAGTGACAAATAATTCGATAATTCGAAGCTTTGAAAAATTCGAAAATTCGTAAATTCGAAGCTTCGAAGTTTTTCTGACGAAGTTCAAAACAATCGAATGATCGAACGTTCAGAAATTAGAACTTCGGTGGAAATCAACGATCCTAGTTCGAATTTCACTATAAGCTGTAGGTTTCCTGTACTGTAATTGAATGATTGAATTCCTGTTGTGCAGAATAACAAATAAATATATAATAGTTTGTTTCTCTATTGTCGAAAAAGAGAAAATCCTTTTCATTTAACAACTGCCGGTAAAATAATTCCTACACTACTAAAAAAAGCCTCGATGTCGTCTCATTCATCTCGATTCACCAAAGTCCAGAAAAGGCTCGATCAACAAAACACCAGATCTCGTATGAATCACAACTGGTGATTGTTTCTCTCTTTTATTTTCCTGTCTCTCTATACCATCTGTGAGTGTCTGTCTCTGTCTACGGAGAGTCTGATGCATCCGAGAGAGAATTACGTAAAACTACAATTACGCATCTCGCCTGTTTTGAAAGATGATCGTTTTTTAATTGTACGGTTGGGTTTGAAGATATATTAAAAGGTAATTCAGAAGTTACAAACTGTATATAAGGAAAGGATCATTTTTAGTCATTTATTTTTGGTTTTGTTGGTTTATATTTCATGCTTAAATGGTTCATGGTTAATGATGATTTACTCACTCTTATAAGAGAGGATAATACAACAGAATTTTATTCTGCCGTTGGCTTGGAAAACTGTCATTTTATTTTTGAATATGGCGCCATGATTTTAAACATCCAATAATAGCTGTATTTCATTTGCCATTTGGTTCACTTAAATCAGTTCAGATAAATTCGACAAATGACTAAATGAACTGAATTAAGCAAACTGATGTACTTATTGGGGTGAATTACGGCAAAGTAAATTAGATTCTGTAATTTTTGTACTGGAAATATAGTCAGCGAAGTAATCCAGCGAAATAAATAAATGATCTGGTTCAGTAAATGTAAGCTAGATCTGATCCAAATGGCAAATGGAATACGCCTTATGTTTCATTATTTGAATACGTTGTGATGGAAATGAGTAAATTAATAAGTGATAATTAAAATTTTCAGTAATAACAAGAGAGTGATAATAAATTGCAAATAATTTGACAGATCTTTCGAAAACTTGTTGCCAGACAATAGTCACGAAAGTCCGTAGGGCTTGAGTGGCTATTGTCAAATGCCAACAAGTTTGAGAAAGGTACTGGAGAATTATTTTCTAATTTATCCAACTCTCGAGTTATATTTAATTAGATTATTTTTTGACTTAGCTGTTGAGGTCGATTCATCCAATTTAAAACATTTTGAACTGGGTTCATATCGATTGATTACTTATTAATGTATTCTTGGAAGTTGTTTCCAAAATTTGTTGGTGTATTTCTGTATCTAAAATACAACTAAATCGATTTTTTTCACATTTTACTTGACGCGTTGACAGTTTTAAATAATTATTTGACAACTACCTATCATTTGTCACAAACAAGAAAGCATCTACAGAGATAATTCCCGGGAATAATCACAAGAGCTTTATTCTCAGTATAATAATGACAGGATTGGTTAAAACGCAACACGTGACATACAATGAAGCATTTCATTGGTTTTGAGAAACGTCAGAAAATAATCTGTAATAATATAACAAGAAAGTGAGAATAAATTGAAAATAATTTGACAGATCTTTGAAAACATGTTGCTTACGGGCTTTCCCGTGACTATTGCCAAATGGGAACAAGTTTGAGAAAGATACTGGATGTATATATATATATATATATATATATATATATATATATATATATATATATATATATATATATATATATATATATATATATTAAAATTTAAACCAAAAATAAGTTACAGCCAATCGTAGCTCAGTGGATAAAAGCGAGATAAAACATGCGTTTCTTAATTAACAAGCAAGAATTCATTCGTTCAAATTTCACTGACTTCAAACTATATCAACAAAATACGATTGTGTCTGAGTGGTTCGGATTCCACTATAAGCTACTGTAATAGGGATTAAGTTCCTGTTGTGCAGACAAATAAATAAACAAAACTACGTTCACTTGTTTTTTATCTCTTATTGATAGTGATCTTTGTTGTGGTCGGTCAGCGCTATTTAGTGTTAAGAACATACGTTTAATGGCTGGTAAAGTCAACGTAACATAGTACAACGTAACATAAGGCAGCGGATGCCGTTAGCATATGTCGGAAGCCGATTCTGCATCTAGAGAATGCTTTAAAAATCTTGACAGATATACTAATGAAGCCACAGCAAGTAACGTTGATTGGCATAGAGTTATATGTACGTGTGTGCGTTTGTGTGTGTGTTGGTTCGTCTCATTACGAGGGACTTTGTATACTGAGATTATCTTCTAGTGGTTTTTGTTTTATCTGAGTTCATTCAGTAACCCTGCAAGTCTATGTTTAACCATTTGCAATTTACCTACGACTGTACCGAGTACACTCACTGTATTCACTATAAAAGCTCATTAATTTAATGTGGATTCTTTAAATATTTATTAAGGGTTTGTAAAGTCAAATAAATAAATATATCATCAAACCAATTACTCATTACTGAGTGTGGCACGCAGCCGAAGCAGGTCTCGGTAAGTGATATAGTTATGCGCATGAAATGCGGTTACTAACCGTCAAATCACGTCCCCAAATATGATAGTGGAAGGGAAGTTTTATATAAATAAATAAATCATCATAGCTTCTATCCATTACTGGGTGTGGCAGTCTGTCAAAGTAGATCTCGGTAAGTTATATAGTTATGCGCGTGAAGTGCGATTACTAACCGTCAAATCACGTCCCCAAATATGATAGTAGAAGGGAAGTTTTATATAAATAAATAAATCATCATGGCTTCTATCCATTACTGGGTGTGGCACTCTGCCGAAGCAGATCTCGGTAAGTGATATAGTTATGCGCATGAAGTGCGGTTACTAACCGTCAAATCACGTCCCCAAATATGATAGTGGACGGGAAGTTTTATAAAAATAAATAAATAAATCATCACGCCTTCTATCCATTATTGGGTGTGGTAGTCTGTCGAAGCAGACCTCGGTAAGTGATATATTTATGCGAGTGAAGTGTAGTTACCAGCCGTTAAGTCACGGCCCCATAAAGATGTTAGTGGTGGAGGAGCCACAGGTGTAATTTTTTAAATTGGTGAAAATGTTTGTCGGCTGTGGGGATCGAACCAGGGTTTTCAGGATCCACAGGCCGACTTGATACCACTGAGCCATTACCCCATAAACTTGTATAAGTAAAATAAACAAATATATCATCACGCCTTTTACCCATTACTGGGTGTGGTACTCTGCTGGAGCAGATCTCGATAAGTGATATAGTTATGCGCGTGAAGTGCGGTTACTAACCGTCAAATCACGGCCCCAAATATGATAGTGGACGGGAAGTTTTATATAAATAAATAAATCATCACGCCTTCTATCCATTACTGGGTGTGGCACTTTGTCGAAGCAGATCTCGGTAAGTGATATATTTATGTGCGTGAAGTGTGGTTACCAGCCATTAAGTCACGGCTCCCAAAGATGTTAGTGTTGGGGGAGCCACAGGGGTAATTTTAAATTGATGAAAATGTTTGTCGGTTATGGGGATCAAACCAGGGTTTTCAGGATCTACAGGTCGACTCGGTACCACTGACCCATTAACCCATAAACTTGTATGTTCTATTAAAATCATATAATGCCCTAGAGCATTATGAACTAAATAATGTACATTAGATCCATGGCATTAATAAACAATAATGCACTAGGAAGATATAAATAACTATAATTGAATGATTATAATAGTATATTATACAACAATGCTATAATGGATGCTATTATTCACAACGATAAAGTTTATACGAGCGAGCAAAGCGAGCGAAGGTTGTAATCATCTAATTATAGTTAAAACAAAAAAGTTGTGCTTGACACCATTTTAAAAATAATTCGCGACTAAAAAAATCACTAATCTCCAGATTACATGTAATTCAATCAGTCATTAAATTGATTTCAATAAAAGGCAAATCCGATAAGTCCCATACAAGTCCAGAAGAAACATCGTTCGATTTTTGTTTATTATTTTAATATGTCTATATCTATCGCAAATTTCCTAATCTTTCAGTTCTGTTGAAACAATTTCAGAGCATGACGTTCTCGGAAACTGTAACTATAATATTATTAGAAACAATATTTGATCAGTTGGCTTATCGTAGAAAACTTGCTAAATGCGCAAATACAGGGAGAAAAATTAACGAAAAATTAAAAATAGCGTTGCGAATAAATGCATTCCTATTAGTTTAGTCTCGGAACGTTCTCAGAAGGAACGTGATAATATGTTGGTTATAATTTATTATTATTATTGAATAATATATTCATAGATGCAGATATCATTCATGGAATATTCATCATTACACAAAAATTAAAATAATAACAAATACTTTCATTTCTCAACAAACTTTTTTACTGGAAAAATTATTGTAATTTCATTTGTTAGTGCCTTTTAGTGCCTTTATCATGTGTTAAAAAATGTCAGAATAATAAATAAGTCAAAATTAATTAATTTTAGAAAAAAAAGTGTACGTACAAAAAAAAGTCTAAATCTAATGAGTCCATAGTTATTTACATAACAAGTGGGAGAATGGTGCAAATGACGTCTTCGTGCACGAGTTTTGTACAATGCTTTTTGTAACGAGCAAAAATTATATATCGACAATGAGGAAATTTATTAAATTTGAATCGTGAATTTATATTGACAGTTTAGTATGCTATGAATTGACATTCGTTATTTGAAATAAACTGTTCATTTTTTCTCGTAAGGTTTGTAAAAATATGTCTGTTTGATGGCGTTATAAGCTAATGTCTCTATTTTTTTATAAATATCTTAAAATGTGTGTATATAAGTACAATTAGCGTTTTAATAGTTAAAATTTAGAATAATAAAAAATGGGTGTTTTTTTCAATTACTTTTTTACTTTCAAAAACAAGCGCAGGGCGACGCTCCCTCCCTTTCTTATCTTTTTGTTTCATTTTCAGTTACTACACTGTGTGGACTTTTCTTTCATATACAAGTGCAGGCTATCGCTTTCATCTTTTCTAATCTTGTAGACTTGTTGTTAGTTTCGTTATTAGATTCGTTGTTATGAGTAAACGTGAGTAATTTGAGATGTTTTATGCATATCTTATGTACGTTGAAGAAAGAAAATGAATGATAAGTGAATAGGAATGATGTGATTGAAGATTTGTTGTTGGATAATGATTTCGAGTGTAATAAATGAATGAGTTTATATGGAGTGATCTATGAATGAGGTTGAAGTGAGGGTGGTTTGTTTGGATGAAAATGTTTGACGAGGACTGATTGTTTGATGAGTGAATGTTTTATGAGTGATTTTAGGGTTCGTGCTACCCCATTTGTTGGGATATAGCGTGAAGATATATATGTATGTACTTTTTACCCATTACTGGGTGTGGCACTCTGCCGAAGCAGATTTCAGTAAGTGATATATTCATGCGCGTGAAGTACGGTTACCAGCCATAAAATCACCCCAAAGTGGTGGGGGATCCACAGGGGTAATTTTAAATTGGTGAAAATGTTTTGTCGGCTGTGGGGATCGAACCAAAGTTCTTAAAATTCAAACGCCGACTCAACACCACTAATCCATTACCCGATAAAAAGTTGAATTAGAATAAAAAATGGAAAGTAGGTGGCACATTTGTATCGAGTCGGTTTATGGATCCTGAGAACCTCGGTTCAATCCCCACAGCCGACAAACATTTTCACCAATTTAAAATTACTCCTGTGGCTTTCCCACCATTAACATCTTTGGGGGTCGTGACTTGACGGCTAGTAACCGCACTTCATGCGCATAAATATATCACTTACCGAGATCTGCTTCGGCAGAGTGCCACACCCAGTAATAGGTAGAAGGCGTAATGATATATCTATATTTTATTTAGAATAAAAAATCGCATCTATGAAATGTAACAATTTTTGGCAGTTCATAATTAATTAATTAGACGAATTTTAATGCTAATATTAATTAATTATAACTAGTGGTGTAAAAACAATTTATATTTTTCTGGTGTAAAGTAATAGAAACTTGAACAGAAGAAGATACCATCTCGTTACGTTACGTAGCGTTGCAATGGGTTAAGTTTGCGTTACAGGAACAAGACGCCACAGTGTTGAACAGGAAATCCGGTTCGCGCACCGGAAATGCACTTTTATTCCTTCCACTTTGACTATATTTTTGTCTGCGTTTGAAGATTTCTTCGCATTGCATTTGTATCTCTTTAAGAAAAGTAGACAATATTAAATATTAAAATTAATTCTATTACAAAAATATAAAGAATTTTTATCAAGCAGTGGCTCTCAAAATATAGGACACAACTCTCTTATTTTAAATGAGAGCATATATATATATATATATATATATATATCTATATATATATATATATATATATATATATATATATATATATATATATATATATATATATATATATATATATATATATATATTTTTAATATGTGGTGGCTAGCTCAGTGGTATGAAGTCGGCCTGTGGATCCTGAGAACCCAGGTTCGATTCCCACAGGCAACAAATAATTTTCATAATTTAAAATGTTACCCCTGTGACTCCTCCACCACTAACACCTTTGGGGGCCGTGATTTGACGGCTGGTAACCGCACTTCACGCGCAAAATATATCTCTTACCGAAATCTGCTTCCGCTGAGTGCCACACCTAGCAATGTAAGGTGAGAATATTCCTTTGGGAGGGAATTTATATGGGAATATTTCCTGTAACAATATAAATTCCCGTTTCTTGGGAATTTATTTTTGTTGCAGATTTACTGTCAAAACTGTACAGACATTCTGTGATATGCTTGCAGCATGTATTTCTGCGGCAATTTGGCTGGTTAAGTGGTATATAGTGGACGTCTTGTGCTGTGTTCCTGTGTTTAATTTTAAAAATTGGAAGAAAAAAAGCTGCAGTATGAAAATATTTTTAAAATGATGGATAATCTGCTCTATGCAAGTACTGCAATACAGTATACAAGGTTGTGAATGCAACAAAAATGTTAAAGCATATTAAAAAATGTATTGAGTGCCCAGTTGAAGTACGAAAATATATTAACGCTCAATCAGATAAAAAAAAACTATAACATTTAGCAACATCAACAGCTACAGCATCGCCCCATAGCCTCAACATCTGATCAACACGAAATTGAAATATCAGCTTCTGATTCGACGTAATCAATTTTAGTACACACTCTTCTTTATATTCTTTTAAAATTTAAATAATTTTTCTGTAAATTTATTTATTTATTTCGATGCTTCGGTACACTATACTATATCTTCGTCAGAAAAATAGAATTAATAATAAATAAACAAAACGTATCTATACCCAAGTAACTAAGAAATAATAAATATTTGGGTTGAATATTGCTTACCTTACAAAATCAAGATTAAAAAAAAAATTCCCTGTAAATTTCCAATATAGTAATATTCCCGGGAATATTTCCTAAAAATAAATTCCCGGGAATTTTACATTGCTTGCCACACCCAGTAATGGATAGAAGGCGTGATGGTATATATATATATATATATATATTTTTTTATTTTTTTTATTTTTTGTGCAGAAGAGAATTTTAATACATTATTTACGTTTGAATCACCAATGCTATGATATATTCCATTGAAATAATAGTATGTAACTGGAGTCTTAACAAGTCTAAGTGCAATGTTTTGGTGATGAAAGAGTGAGACGGATGAGGATTCTGAGAGTGAGCGAGAGAGTATTAAGTGTTGTCTGTCGCAATGTCTGTCTGGTCACACTTCAGTCTGTATATAAATGTTTATCTGGATTAATGGGTATCAGACACTACAAATGATCGGTCAGTGACGTTCACTTCTTTAGGAGGAAAAGAGAATTAATCCTGAGTGCAGATACAGGGTGTTTTAATACTTAAAATTCATAATAGTATATTATATAACATGTAGGGTCGTTGATTTCCCGCAAAGTTCGAATTTCTGAACGTTCGACATTCTAATGTTTTGAACTTCGTCAGAAAAACTTAGAAGCTTCGAATTTTTGAAGCTTCAAATTTACGAATTTTCGAAATTTCAAAGCTTTGAATTCTCGAATTTTTTGTCTCTGAATTAACGCCATCTGTCATCTCCAAACATGCTCACGCATAATTCGTGAAAAGTCGGCTACGTTAAAAATAATAAAAATAATAATAGGCAGTTAACATGTAAAATCACGGCCCCCAAAGATGATAGTGGTGGGGAAGCCAAAGGGGTAGTTTATAAAATGGTGAAAATTTTTTGTCGTCTGTGGAAATCGAACCAGGGTTCTCAGGATCCACAGGCCGACTTAATACCACTGAGCTAGCTACCTCACCAATATATCATGTACATGTATATATATATAATTTTTTCTTCTTCAGTGTATCAAATCTAAATAATGTATATAATTTCAAATTTAAAAATACCAATACAAACTTGTATTTAATTACAATTATCGTAAGTAAATGTGGGTAATTATGAACTAATCATACATGGTGCATTATTTTCACCACCTGGTATGTGTCAAATTTTCGCATCACCCAGTATAATAATGAATGAAAGATACCAGCAAATTTGATTCATAAAGCGAGTAAAAAAATACTTGTTCACGAAGCAGACACATTTCTACTAAACTGAACGACATTATCACATGTATATCGCCTCTCAGAGGGGGAAGGGAACCGTTCACCAGACAATAACAATGTCTGGGAATGAGGCCTTGCCATAGGCGTGCAACCGGGGCTTTCTAATTCCGCAAAAAATCAGTACCAGCTGAAATACATCGACAACATAAATTAGAATTAAAATTATTAAAATATATTTATCTTTCGTTATTTTAATTATTATTACTAAAATTTCTATTTTAATATCCTGGCCAGTTTTATGCGTTTCGCTCGTTCACATTTTAATTGAAAAGTATTTCTCCTAATTTGAATTCTGCGGAAACTGTTAGTCCGGAAACATAAATTCGACATTTTTTCCACTTGTAAGAAGATGATGAGTTTTTGATTTCGGCCTACAGATTTTTTGCAGAGATTTAGAAAATGTTACTCACACCTAATTAACCTAATGGTTCTGTTGATTTACTGCGTAATTAGTAGCGGACAATATTTTTTATAAGAATTATAATCCGCTATTAAACTTTTCATTATGATGAAAAATTTAAATAAATGGAACAATTTAAAATATTTTACTAGAATACTAACTAGATAAAGGAGGATCTAGGGTTTTATGACGCGAGTGTTTCTACCCATTACTGGGTGTGGCACTCTGCCGCAGCAGATATATTTTGCGCGTGAAGTGCGGTTACCAGTCGTCAAATCACGGCCTCCAAAGATGTTAGTGATGGAAGAGCCACAGGGGTAGTTTTTGAAATTATGAAAATTGTTTGTCGTCTGTGGGAATCGAACCATGGTTCTCAGAATCCACATGCCGACTTCATACCACTAAGCTAGCCACCCCATAAAAAATATAATATACTATTTATTAACAGGCAGATTCATAAAGCGGATTAGCGCTAACACCATTTTTCATTTCGTTTTTAGCTCTCTTTTCAATGTACGAAACAAGTTTATTTTAACTTAAGTTAAAAAGAGAGTTAATTAGCAT
This sequence comes from Pterostichus madidus, assembly GCA_911728475.2. Taxonomy (NCBI): domain Eukaryota; kingdom Metazoa; phylum Arthropoda; class Insecta; order Coleoptera; family Carabidae; genus Pterostichus; species Pterostichus madidus. The sequence continues at coordinate 1,582,034 of OU452304.1, forward strand.
CAAATTTAGTTCATTTCTTTAATCTGTTTTAATTTTAAACAGGGTTATAGATAATATTAAAAACGGTGTTAGCACTAATCCGTTTTATGAATCTGCCTGTTATATGTTTATATTCACGTTTGTTTCTGTTTACGGTTAATTTAAAGAAATATGAAACTAGATATGAAATTAATGATTTCACCATTTAATTCTTCATATATTTTTACATAATTATGCATATTTTGATCCTCAAGATATATATTTTTTTAATCGCCGGAGTCGTGATCGCAAAAATGTCTGTTAATGAAAATGTAATTTTTTTTTGTTTAACCAGTTTAAAAACAGATATATTTTAAAATATAGTTCTATATAATTCAGAATACGAGAAATCGAATGCCGTTGAGCGCATATTCATATCTTTTTTAGTTTTTAAGTTACAACGATTTTTGACTTTTTGAAAAGCTCAACTTTGAAGGCCCATATCTCGAAAACTAAAAGAGATATTGAAATGCGGTTTGAACGAGTGTATTTCTCGTGCTCTAGTTAACTTATACTGAAATTTTGAAAATTTTTGAAAATTTTAGAATTTTTTTCGAAATTTTCATTTCTCAATATTTCATAAAATTGCAAAAATAATATAAATCTGTGAACACCAATGAATTCCTCTCGTAAAAGTACCTAGGTATGCAAAATTTCAGGCAAAAATTCGAACAGATAAAGGTTTTATTACAAAAAAACGAAAAATCACTGTTTTTTAATCATTTTTGAAGGGGTACCCCTTAAGATTTATACGAATTTTGGCCATTTTCAGTTTTTTTGCGCTAAAAATTTTATCCGTTGAGGAAAAATTCTGAAATGTTATATACCTATGTATTTTTTTGCGAGGAATCTACTGGTGTTTACAGATTTTCATTATCTCGTCAAATTTTTGAAATATGGGCAAAAGAAAATTTTGAAAAATTTGTAAAATTTTCAAAATTTTCAAAATTTCAGAATAAGTTAATTGCAGCACGAGAAATGCACTCGTTCAAACCGCATTTCAATATCTCTTTTAGTTTTCAAGATATGAGCCTTCAAAGTTGAGATTTAAAAAAAAGTCAAAAATGGCTGTAATTCAAATACTAAAAAAGATATGAAGATGCGCTCAACAGCATTAGATTTCTCGTAGTCTGAATTATATAGAACCATATTTTAAAATTTTTCGATTTTAAACTGGTTGCATTTTTGTTCAAGAAAGTTAATTAATATTGTGTTACTAACTGAATAATGTGACAGACGTTTGTTGTTTTAATAAATACCTAACTTAGTAGAAATATTACCCCTTAACACTCGTAACGAACGGGGGATAGAAATTTTAAAAATGGAAAAATCAATTTTAGTTAATTATACAAAATTTTTCCATTTTCAGTTTTTACAGTTATTATACACTGATACCATGAATATGGTTTTACTTTCCCTAGGGACGAAAAGTATGATTTTCGTCTCTTAACTGAGGGAAAAAAATGTAACTTTCTGACAGAATCATGAAAAAAAATTCTAGACCTGTTTGTTATACTTTGCGTTGTTTTGAGAAAGTAAAATTAATTTAGAAAATTCCTGTTTCTATTTTCTGTTGCAACGGTGTAAATATAAAAATAAAAATAGTAATATTACTAATGCATCTTGGAAAAACATTCATCAAAACAGTTTTTAGCTGCAGTGCTAACGATATTTTAATTTATCTATTTACAAAACATGTCAACCGAAGCACACATGATAAATGAGTGGTCAAACGAAATAGTTTTTTATTTTCTCCAACCTCTACCTGAAGACAATAAATCGCAGCCAGAGATAAAACTGTTTTTGTTTTGCAGTTGGTAGCCTTGCAGTCCTCGCACAGAGTGTAAACAAACATATCAGTACAATAAATGACCATAAAGCTCTTTAAATGGTATAGATACACGTTTTTATTTCTGTCTAGTTGGCGGTACAAAAACAAATCACAGTCGTTAGGTGGCTGGCAGAACAATTGCAAGTCGATCGATTATTAGACGCCATCTTTAATACGATTTACGAGCTCGTAACCTATAATTTACTGGACTCTAATGATGGATTCCGATCGGTGATTGTCAAAAATTGTTTATGAGGTATAATGTTGCCAAGCAACAAAAAAAAAAAACAATCGTGATGATATAGGAATTAAATAGGAGCCTTTTAAATCGACACAGCAAAAAATATTTTTTGTAGATCTAGCAAGCTTGATTTTATCTACAAAAATTGAAAATATATTTAGTTAATATTTTTAAAATAATGACAGATTATATCAAAGTCAATTATAAAGATTACTTTTTGCCGTTTCTCAAAACCAATGAAATGCTTCATTGTATGTCCGAGTTTTAACCAATCCTGTCATTATTATACTGAGAATAAAGCTCTTGTGATTATGCCCGAGAATAATCTCTGTAGGTGCTTTTTTGTTTGTGACAAATGATAGGTAGTTGTCAAATAATTATTTAAAACTGTCAACGCGTCAAGTAAAATGTGAAAAAAAATCGATTTAGTTCCATTTCAAATACAGAAATACACCAACAAATTTTGGATACAACTTCCAAGAATACATTAATAAGTAATCAATCAATATGGACCCAGTTCAAAATCTTTTGAGTTGGATGAATCGACCTCAACAGCTAAGTCAAAAAATAATCTAATTAAATATAACTCGAGAGTTGGATAAATTAGAAAATTATTCTCCAGTATCTTTCTCAAACTTGTTGTCATTTGGCCTTCTACCCATTACTGGGTGTGACACTCTGCCGAAGCAGATTTCGGTAAGTGATATATTTTTGGCGTGAAGTGCGGTTACCAGCCGTCAAATCACGGCCCTCAAAGATGTTAGTAATTATTTAATAGGGTAATGGCTCAGTGGTATCGAGTCGGCCTGCGGATCCTGAGAATCCTGGTTCAATCTCCATAGCCGACAAACATTTTCACCAAATTAAAATTACACCTTTGACTCCCCAGCATTAACATCTTTGGGGGCCGTGATTTGATGGCTGGTAACCGCACTTCACGTGCAAAATATATCACTTACCGAGATCTGCTTCGGCAGAATGCCACACCCAGTAATGGGTAGAAGGCGTGATGATATATTTATTTTATTATTTTACAAATACAATATGTAAACAACAAATATACACATTTCCTAACTTTCCAGTTCAGTATAAATAAATTTTGTTTTTTATAATACTTTCATAAATTTCCTTAATTATTGATCTTTTACATTTGATGAGTAAGTTTTGTCAATTGAATATTAAAAAAATAAAACTATTAAAATGAAAAACAACTTAATTCGATTCTGTATATATAGAAAACATTCGATAACACTGTATCCCTGTGTTCCAACATTACCAGAAGACGTAATTTTCAATATAGTAAATTGTGGTTACACTACAATTGAAATAAAAGTCATCTTTATATAGCCGTATAACCTTTTGCATCCGACGACATTAATCAGAAAAAATGCATTATTTCTACAGTTTAATTATGCATTTATTCGCAAACAACTCTGACGTAACACAATTACGGATGTACTATTGGCAATATTATTCATTTAGTTGCAGTAATCAACTCAATATGCTATTTGGTTATTTCCCTACCTGGTGCAGCTGTTGAAAGGTCATCTCCTGTTGATGACGGCTTCTGTGAAGACAACTTCCAGGAAACTACACCCACGAATGTACACTGAACAACACTTTGCACTATACTAGCAAAATATTTTTAATTTATTTACTTGAGGTCCCGACGTTGAAGTTTGTTAGTTCTTGTCCGAACCAAACTAAACGTCATAGAATGCGGTGCAATATAAATAAATATGTGTATTGTCTGTTTCTTGTAATGTTATTTGGGCAAATAGTTTATCGATTTTTTAATTTGGTTGTCTGGCTATGAAGCAGTGGTTGTTAAAATGTTGTAAGAACAATTTCAACATTTTACATTGTAAATTATTTTAGAAAAAATACTATATATAAAATATTGAAATATATATTTTTTTTTATATCATGTATTATATTTTGGCGTCATAAACTTGTATTTATACTACCAATGTCAAAATTAGTGTACGATTATTTGGCGCGAAGTTTTAGAACGGTAATATGCTCGGTCATTTATATATCTTACATGACGTCATATGACCAAAAATCGGTAATATGACCGCGGTTACTAAGTACCAATCCTAGGGCAGGGAGAAAAGTCCCTGAAAAATAAAACAGAGGCGCCACAATCGCAAATCTCATGTGACATTTGTGATGTACCATCTTTAATTAGAACGCATTAAAATTTTTAGACTGATATGTCATTCAGTTCTGTTTTGACACCTATCGAAAGCAAGCAACCTTGAAGATTTTTGAAAACATGGAAAAAAGTGAATTTCGCGTCTTGATTAAACATTATTTCTATGCAAACCAAAGCATCGCTTGTTAAACATTATGGGGACTCCTCACCATCGATTGGAACGATTCGCAAGTGGTTTACTGATTTTCGTTGTGGTAGTATGAGCACAAAGGACGCCGAACGTTCTGGTCGTCCAATTGAGGTTACAACGCCAGAAATCGTCGATAAAATCCATGGTATGATATTGGACGATAGACGAGTTAAAGTGCACGAGCTGGCTGAGGCTATGAGCATATCAACCGAACGGGTCCGGAACATTTTGCATAAATTTTTTGATATGAGAAAGCTATCTGCCAGATGGGTGCCGCATTGTGGACAACGCACCGGCGCACAGGTCCGCAGTCGCAATGGCAAAATTGCATGAAATGCGCTACGAATTGGTTCGTCATCCACCATATTCTCCAAATTTGGCCCCCTGTGATTTTTATCTATTTCCAAACTTGAAGAAATGGCCCGGCAGAAAGAGATTTGGCTCCAATGATCAGGTCATCGCTGAGATAAACGCCTATTTTGAAGGATTGCCAAAATCGTATTATTTGGAAGGGATCGAAAAATTATAAAAACGTTGGACGAAGTGTATCGAGCTACAAGGAGATTATGTTGACAAATAAAATATGTTTTGACCAAATAAATCATTTCTTGTTTCATTTTTCAGGGACTTTTCACCCTGCCCTCGTATATGTAAAAACTTGCCAAAAGCAAGCTTTTCATTTATTTTTCAATAATTGCTTATTATTTATTTACTATAATCTACGAATTTTGAATTGATCCACATTAAAATATCTATTATTTATTTATTTATTTTAAAATATGTTGAAAATGTGCATCGTGTGTGTAAATAAATGACTTGGCTCCTGACTACTTCCACTGACGCAAGTAATTCATTCATATTTATGATTTCTAAACAGATTTAGACATTTCGCAATGTTGTTCTTGATTTCACGTGCGCATTTTATTTGTGAAGCTGAGTCGACGGAAGGATAAACAGGATAATTGTAAAATATGGTACGTTTAATTGTAATTATAATACAAAATAATTGTTATAAAATCATTAAACTATGGGTACTTACAAAACGATGATAGGTTTGAATTAATGCTCAATGTAATCGTACTAGTGGATCTGAAACAGAAAAAGTAGAATCAAAATTAATAAATATATAAAACAAAAGACAAAATGTCTATTGCGATGTGGAATTGAGTCTTAATAAATAAGAAAAAATAGGAAAAATTTTCCATCACTTGTCTCGTAATTCCACAGAGGTTTTACAGCACGTTTGCATCAACTTCTCAGGTCATCAACAAACGGCTGGTCAGTTCAGCTTTAACCATAGACGCGTTTCGTCCTTCCGGACTCATCAGTATGGTGCGATCATTTATCCAACTAGATCAACTAGGAAATAGTGGATTGTGATACCGACTTAGCTGAACTGACTGATGTTAACCTATCTACAACGGTAACATGACATGAGAGCTATGGAGCCACTCGTGGTGCCATCTACCACCCCTTTTACCCATTACTGGGTGTGGCACTCTGCTGCAGCAGATCTCTACTTATGCGCGTAAAGTGCAGTTACTAGTCGTCAAATCACGGCCTCCAAGGATGATAGTGGCGGAGGGACATAAGGGTAATTTTAAAGTGGTGAAAATTGTTTGTCGGCTGTTGGAAATCGAACCGAGGTTCTCAACTCCGCAGATCGACTTAACACCACTGAACCACTTACCCCGCCGTCAAATGTTATATTATTACAGAGGCAGACACAAAGAAATATTTAATTTGGTAAAATAATAAATAAATAAATATATCATCACGCCTTTTACCAATTACTGGGTGTGGCACTCTGCCGAAGCAGATCTCGGTAAGTGATATATTTATGCGCGTAAAGTGCGGTTACTAGTCGTCAAATCACGGCCCCCAAAGATGTTAGTGGTGGAGGAGCCACAGGGGTAATTTTAAATTGATGAAAATGTTTTGTCGGCTCTGGGGATCGAACTAGGGTTCTTAGGATCCACAGGCCGACTTGATACCACTGAGCCATAAAATAATAATATAAAATAAATAAATATATCATCTCGTCTTCTACCCATTATTGGGTGTGGCACTCTGCCTTAGCAGATCTCGGTAAGTTATATATTTGTACCAGCCGTCAAATGAAGGAGACACAAGGATATTTTTAATTTAGGTAAATAATAAAATAAAATAAATAATAAATATATCATCACGCCTTCTACCCATTATTGGGCGTCGCACTCTTCCGTATCTATTATTAGCAGATATATTTATACGCGTGAAGTGCAGTTACCAGTCGTCAAATCACGATCCCAAAGATGTTAGTGGTGGAGGAGCCAACGGGGTAATGTTCATGTGGTGAAAATGTTTGTCGACTGTAGGAATCGAACCGAGGTTCTCATGATCCACAGGCCGACTCGATACCACCGAGCTATCTGCGCCATATTTACTTAAATAAATCAATATTATTGTATTATTTTTTTTTAACAGTTTTGTTTGTAAATTCTTGTTTTTTAGGGCCTTCGAATGCCTTTTTCGTTCTTCATTCTTATGCAAGAAAAACACACTAATATCGCGGACATCTTACAAAATTAACTAATATTTATCGCACGAAGAAAGTATCGAAAAATGAAACGTCACCTTCAGGAAGAACTATCCAACTTTCTTCTCTCGATATACAAATAACTATAATACATTAACTTCGTTGTGTGTTCTTTGGGCATGTAGTGTTTGTAAACGCGCATCCCGGCCCGGCGATGCAAATGCACGCGGGGTCGGCGCGTAGCGTAACGTAAGGCAACGGAGTCGGCGACTGATTTATCTCGGAATCTCACGCATAAATCAGCGCGGATCCAATCAATACAGGAACTAAACACGCTACTTGATTTTACAAACACGCGTTGCAGCTTCTTGCTATGTGTGTGTGTGTGAATATGTGTGTACCTGATACCCAGAACATGTGGAAAAACTTACGCATTGTGTAGTCATATGTAAATAACACACGAATGAAAAGAATTTATCAATGATTAGTTATAGTAATGTATGATAAGGCGAGAGTGTTCTCGAAGATCGTTTCGTCTCGCAATAAATATAAGAGACGAGAGCGAGAATTCGAGACGAGATCGATATTAAGATTGCGAGTGCGAGAATCTCGTATATTTCTATACGGTATCAAATCGGCTTGTGGATCCTGAGAACCCTGGTTTGATTCCCACGGGCGACAAACAATTTTCACCATTTTAAAACTACCCCTGTGGCTCCCTCACCTCTAACATCTATGAGGGCCGTGATTTGACGGCTGGTAATATATCACTTACCGAGATCTGCTTCGGCAGAGTGTCACACCCAGTAATGGGAAGACGGCGTAATGATATATTTTTTATTTTTTTATAATAGTTAATTATGTACCTAGGGTGAAAACAGGCGTTTCTGGCTCGCGGCATGATTATTAGCACGAGGCGCAAAGCACCGAGGACTAATAACATGCGCAGGGTTAGCAAATTTCACCCGTGGTGCATACAATATTTTATGCACAACAAAATAACATTTAATTATATGTTCAAAAGATTAAATAATGTATTATATGTCAAAATGACATTTTGCAGAATCAAGTATTCACAATAAACAAAAATTGTCATTTTATTTATGTATCCATAGGAATGATTTCTTTTTGACCCAAGGGCCCTTGGAAAAACAATTAAAAATTTCAAAAAACTTAAATCACTTCAAATGAGCTCATAAGTCAATTCGGACACGGGGAATACAATGCCGTTGAGCGCAACTTCATATCACGTTTAGTTTTTGAGATAGAGCCTCCGGAAGTGTAGAGCTTTCAAAAAATTTCAACATCTCAGTTTTTCGACTTTCCCGAGGCCATATCTCAAAAACTAAACGAGATATGAAGATGCGCCCAACGGCATTGAATTTCTCTTGCTTCAATTAACTTATAAACATATTTTCAGCGATTTTTATTTTTTGAAAAATGTTCACCAAAATTTTCTCATAAAATAGTTTTTGGACAATATCTTAAAAACTAGATGACGTACGCACTTGGGGATTTTACCATTGGATTCAGCGGGTCAAAATACATATGTATGTAAATTTTCGTTACAATATTCGTACGAGAAAGAGTTTTAGAGCAAACAATCGGAAATTGGCCTAAAATCGTAAAAAATCTAAGGGGTACCCCTTAAGAAATTTTCAAAAAATAAATATCGCTAAAAATTTGCTTATAAGTCAATTCGGACACGAGGAATTCAATGCCGTTGAGCACATCTTCATATCTTGTTTAGTTTTGAAGATATAGACTCCAGACTCCAGTATTTCTTTTCCAAATTTTACTTACTTCAGATTTTGTACTTTTTCAAGGTTTTATCTCAAAAACTAAACAAGATATGAAGATGTACAAATACTCAGCTCATACCATAAATATTTTTCAAAAAATTAATCCTCTAAAATTTGCTTATAAGTCAATGTGTGCATAAAGAGATCAAATCTAGTATTTAAGTTATACATACATAATAATGGGGTGGCTAGCTCAGTGGTATGAAGTCGGCCTGTGGATCCTGAGAACCCTGGTACCCTAGATTCGATTCCCACAGGCGACAAACAATTTTCATAATTTCAAAAGCTACCCCTGTGGCTCCTCCACCACTAACAACTTTGGGGGCCGTGATTTGACGACTGGTAACCGCATTTCATGCGCAAAATATGTCACTTACCGAGATCTGCTGCGGCCACACCCAGTAATGGGTAGAATGCGTGATGATATATTTATTTTATTTTTATACATAATATCACGCTATATCCCATTAAATGGGGTAGCACGCACCCCTGAACCATTCACATTTCGTCTTCTTTTCATGGCTATATGAACACATAAGACATAATTCACCATCATCCACAATAATACAGAAATATCCGTGTTTATTTTACAATATTTTAAATCGTCAATAACTGTTTGTTTATCATTAGCGCTTCAAGATACAAATGTAAACATAAATTGTTGTGCAGAACAAGCTATAAAATATTTTATAGGTACATACAGTGTACTTGTTAAGATGTTATTACGCACGATATGCGGTTACCAGATCACCACATAACAGTTTATAATAATAAAGAAGAATTTTGGAGGAATGCGAACCGAACTTGCGCTTAAATTTTCCTTCGCTTTATTTTTTATTCTTTTAATAAAAAATAAATATATCATCTCGCCTTTTACCCATTACTGGATGTGGCACTCTGCCGGCGCAGATCTCGGTAAGTGATATATTTATGCGCGTGAAGTGCTGTCATCAGCCGTCAAATTACGCCTCTCAAAGATGTTAATGGAGGAGGAGTAATAAACTTAAATTAAAAATATTGTTTAAAGGTAATAATTTTTTTCCAGTTATTTTATAAAAATTCAAGGATATGTAAGGATTGCAAGGTAGGTATATATTTAACTTCCAGGCTTTTTCCAGGTTTTCCAGGAATTCCAGGTCGGTAGACACCATGAATTGTCATGGATATGGCTTTACTTTCTTTCATAGGGATGAAAAGTATATCTTCGAATCTTGCAAAACATACATACATATATACATATCTTTACGTTATATCCCAACAAATGGGGTACCACGAATCCTAAAATCACTCATAAAACATTCACTCATCACACTCATCAAACAATCAGCCATCGTCGAACATTATCATCCAAACACACCACCCTCACTTCAACCACATTCATAGATCACTCCATATAAATTCATTAATTTATTACACTCGAAATCATTTATCACACAATAAACCTTCAATCACATCACTCCTATTCACTTATCATTCATCTTCTTTCTTCAACGTACATAACATATGCATAAAACATCTCAAATTACTCACGCTTACTACTCCTAACAACGAATCTAATAACGAAACTAACAACAAATCTACAAAGATTAGAAAAGATGAAAGCGATAGCCTGCACTTGTATATGAAAGAATTTCCATACAATGCAGTTACCGAAAATGAAACAAAAAGATAATAAATGAAGGGAGTATCGCTCTGCGCTTGTTTTTGAAAGTGATTTTCACGCAATTGCATTTAAACACTCTACGTAAGAACTGAAAACGAATTAAAATATAAGAAAGGAAGGGAGTGTCGCTCTACGTTTGTTTTTGAAAGCGAATTCCACACAATTGCAATTAAACACTCAATATAAAATCAGAAAACGAATAAAAAACAAGAAACGAAGGGAGTATCGTCCCTGCGCTTGTTTTGAAAGTGAATTTCACACACAATTGCAGTTAATCACTCTAATGAAATTAATAAACAACAAAAAAAAACTTTGTAACATATATAGATGATCCTGTAATATAGCTTATCGTTACGGAGTGAAATAGGTACAGTAATATGGCATACAGTGTCCTCCTATAACTTCTACTCTTATGTCTAAAATTGATACAAGTGCCAGATACATTCTTAGAAGTCAAAGTCTTGAAACCCCTATTGGGGACAGTATAACCTATTTCACAATAATCAATTTAAAAAAATAATAATTCTCCATCAAGTCAAGTTGCAAATGTCATATCACGAAAGCTCAGAACGCAAAACGTTACGATTACGTCGCGCCGAGTTATCCGGAACGTGACGTGCCGGAATGCAAGGGGCGTGGTCCGCAGATACATTGTTGCAAATTGCCCCAGCCGAGAACACAACAACATCAGTACAGATGCAGGCTTCTCTGCCAGCATCGAGCAGAACCTCTCATATGATACTGACACTGACAACTAACGCCAAGACAGAGATTAACCCTGCCTTGGTAGAGATAGGGCATTTTTTTTATCTAAATTTTTAATTTATTTCTGACAATTTTACTCTCTCTGATGTGCATATCTACGGTGACCATATTATTTTGGTGAAAATAAAGGACAAATTTGAAGAAAGTTAGAAGAAATTAGCATTGGATGGCATGTTGGTGCCTTTCAGCAGCTTTCTACATTCTTATACACAGTAAATGGGGTAATGGCACAGAGGTAGCAAGTCGGCCTGAGGATCCCAAGAACCCTGGTTCGATCCCCACAGCCGACAAAACATTTTCACCAATTGAAAATTACCCCTGTGGCTCCCCCACCACTAACATCTTTGGGGGCCGTGATTTGACAGCTGGTAACCGCACTTCACGCGTATAAATATATCACTTACCGAGATCTGCTTCGGCAGAGTGCCACACCCAGTAATGGGTAAAAGGCGTGATGATATATTTATTTATTTTATACACAGTATAAGGAAATATTGGTATCGCGAAAAAAATCGTTGACGAGATTTACGCGGAAATACGTGTTTTGAGGTCCACTGAATCCGTTTTGATCATTTTCTCAATGATGTCTGTGTGTGTCGGGGTGTGTGTGTGTGTGTGTGTGTGTGTGTGGATGGATGGATGGATGGATGGATGGATGGTTGTGTGTCCGAGTGTGCAATATCTCATGAACGAGATAAGATTTGTTAACGAAACTTGGTAATTATAAGTTTCATGAAAATGCGAAGAGCTGAGTTGATTTTGAATGAAATTGAAAAACCGGAAGAGGAAGTTTACTGGACACACAAAACAATAAATTCCATTTATTTCAAAAATGGAGATAGTTACGAAAAAAAGTTTCAAATAAAAGATTATAGCAAAAATATTTGGAACATAAAATGTTATTTGCAATTCTCCTGTATATGCGTCTAATTTTGAGAAAAACTAACTTATAAAATAAATATATCATCACGCCTTCTACCCATTACTGGGTTTGGCACTCTGCTGAAGCAGATCTCGGTAAGTGATATATTTTGCGCGTGAAGTGCGGGTACCAGTCGTCAAATCACGGCCCCCAAAGATGTTAGTGGTGGAAGAGCCACATGGGTAGCTTTTGAAATTATGAAAATTGTTTGTCGTCTGTGGGAATCGAACGAAGGTTCTCAGGATCCACAGGCCGATTTCATACCACTGAGCTAGCCACCCCATAAAAACATAAACATGTTTAATATTTATATGTCAAATAATAATTGTCAAACGCAAGGAGCAAGTCATAAGTGTTCAATTTAGCGTTTTTGATGCTATATAAATTTCATTAAATATTAAATATGCTACCCCTGTGGCTCCTCCACCACAAACATCTTTGAGGGCCGTGATTTGACGACTGGTAACCTCACTTCACGCGCAAAATATATCACTTACCGAGATCTGCTTCGGCAGAGTGCCACACCCAGTAATGGGTAGAAGGCGTGATGATATATTTATTTATTTATTTATTTTTATTAAATATGCTGTGTATAAGAAAGTCGTGTGGTGCCCACACAAGATTTTTTATTTTGGTCCTCACAGACCAGCACCCGATCGAAAGTGTTTCAGGGGGCCCACTCGACAGACGGAGGGTTAATGAATTACTAAGTATTTACTTAGAAAATAACAATGAAATAATCATGCACTAGTTTGAATATCGCGTAAGGACTATTATAATTAGCGGAAACGTAGATAACAGTGAACCGGATATGACGTAGTACGGTCCACACCTCCCAATATGCATCAACAACAACAACAACGCGGAACCAGGTCACGTAAACAACTGGCAACATTCAACATTCATCGTGAGATTTACTACATAGTTGTTTATGCACAATCCCCATTCCACACATTACCCATAATTTCACAGGCGGAAGTGCTGCCCTGACCTATCCTCTATCTACGAGGACAATGCTTGATGCTGTGAGACTCAGATGGCCACGCGGACCTCATTTCAACCGCTAATAAATCGACCACGTATAATTATAATCCACTGGTTCAAACCGAGATAAAACTTTAATCTCAAGTTCAGTATACTATTAGTTAGAGAGCTAGGGTACAAAATGATGTTTCATTTATTCCAGTGACAGAAATGGTTTTTTTAATAGATTATGTCATGATAAACATGATAAAAAGAAAATTAGATTTGGGAACGGGTGGCAACTATAGATGGCGACGATGTGAACGCGCCGATTTTCAGGGTAGTTGTTGATATATTTTTTACAGGCTAATTTTGAGCTTAAATTATAGACTTTGGTATAATTAAGTAATAAAAATGGTAGACAAAAGTTTTGGCCGATGACGCATGCGCGACAAAATCGGTCAAATTAAGCAATTTTTATGGTGTCGTGTGACATATTACTACTTGTTCACGACGAATACATGACAAAAAAATTATTGACATAAATTATTGCTGGTTGCTCATTGGTGACAGAAGCTTTGAAAGTGGACTGGTGTAGGGATCAACAACCACCCTTAAAATCTGCGCATCCACATCGCCGGCATCTATAGTTGCCACCCGTTCCCAAATCTAATTTTCTTTTTTTCATGTTTATCATGACATAATCTATTAAAAAATCAATTTCTGTCACTGGAATAAATGAGCCATCATTTTGCATCCTAGCTCTCTAACTATATTTCTCAAGTAAGGGTTTATGCCTTAAGGGGGGACCCCACCCTGGAACTTTCAAAAAATAGATTTTTTTTTTGCATTTTTCCGATCCTTTGGGCCTCTACAATGTTGTGGTAAAACGATTTTTCGATATATAACTTCATTGCAAAGATACATCGAGAAATTTTATCATATATAATCACACTGTAAACTGAACTTGAAACTTTAAACGCATTTTTCTCGAAACCATGATTTTTTATCTGGCTGCAGAAAAATCTCGGGATCTATCCAACCGATTTCGCTCTTTTTTTGTGTCCAATACGTAAAAATATATTCTCTATGGTGAAGCATAGGATTTTTTTGATATTTCAATTTTTCGATTTTTTATGAACATTTGAATGACGAATTTTTTTACAAAAAATGAAACTGTTTTTGAAATCGCTGCCATTTTTGTAATTTTTTGAATTTCAAAAAATCGCTATACTACACCTTAGATAATTTCATATAGTTTTGGGTTTTTCAAATCGGAATGTTCTGCGATGTTTCAAGACTTCCCGGTGCATGCAGCCAGCGAGGAGCAGTTTTGAGAAGCCGATCCGTGTGTACCCGTGCCACGGAATAACGGATCGATATTTTTACGTAAAAAAAATGTCAAGTAAAGATGAAATATAACTGAATATTATATAAAAGACCTGAAGAGATTGCTTCATTTTTAATACCAGAAAAAAAATCGTGATAATCGCTTATTTTTTGACTCTCCAGGGTGGGGTCCCCCCTTAAAAAAATACGATTGTGTCTGAGTGGTTTGGATTCCAGTATAAGCTACTGTAATTGGGATTAAGTTCCTAACAAAATAAATAGAATATATTTACGCGATTCTCCAGATTTCCAAACTTGAAGAAATAGCTCGGCGGAAAGAGATTTGGCCCCAACGATGAGGTCATCGCTGAGACAACGCCTATTTTGAAGGATTGCCAAAATCGTATTATTTGGAAGGGATCGAAAAATTAGAAAAACGTTGGACGAAGTGTATCGAGTTACAAGGAGATTATGTTGAGAAATAAAATACGTTTTGATCAAATAAATCATTTCTTGTTTCATTTTTCAGGGACTTTTCACTCTGCCCATGTATAATTCAGAGTTACGATGCTTCCTTTTAACCAAAACAAAGTTAGAACAAAGATAATCAGCCATTGTAGTTGACAGAGGTCTTGGATACAACTGGATTAGTTTATAAGTTAGAATAACTGTGTATAATTTCTAAACATTCTCATCTTGTCCACAAGCAATCCGTTTCTCTTTTGTCTGATTGAGAGTGATCGAAGTAGGAAGACACCTCTCCGCGCGATTCCACGAAGCGATGTCCGAAGGCGAGTGATTCAGCCGCGGTCCGCGCTGTCTGCTGTGCCGCCGCCCCCCCTGAACCCCGCACCCCCCGGCCTGGTCAGCGCGCAGACCAGTCGCAGACCAAGTGAACTGTAGGGGTGCAATCAACTTGCGCGAGTAGAGTCATCCACCTCGGGATGCAACGTACAGCGAGAATACACTCACTCAAGTGTAAGAACATTGCTATAGGATTCCAAATCTGGAGGTATGGACTCCAGTTTTATACCAGATTTAAATAAGGATTCTACACAGGCTGTGAGTTTTACTTGTAGCAAATAATAGGAGTGTGGCTGAGTGGTTAGGTTTGCATTGTAAGATGCTGTAATTGGGATTAAGTTCCTGTTGTGAAGACTAATAAACATAAACTATTGTCCTTTCTTAGCAATCGCATCATTGTCTGATAGTTAACAATGATCTTTTTCTGAATATTTCATTCGCTTTAGTATAGTTATAGTCCCAATAGAGTATGATAGTTAACTTTTAAATTATTGTAAGATTATGGTTTCGTTTCATAAGTTTACGTACGAAAAGAGTTTGAAAGAAATATGACCTTTATGTATTTTGCTATCAAGAACTAAATTTGTACAAAAAACCCTAAGTACTTAAGTAATATCTGTACCTACAAAATATCCAAATAACAACACAGGGCTTTTATTTAAATTTTCAGTAATAATATAACAGGAGAGTGAGAATAAATTGAAAATAATTTGATAGATCTTTCGAAAACTTGTTGCCAAGCAATAGTCACGAAAGTCCGTAGAGCTTGAGTGGCTATTGCCAAATGACAACAAGTTTGAGAAAGATACTGGAGAATTATTTTCTAATTTATCCAACTCTCGAGTTATATTTAATTAGATTATTTTTTGACTTTGCTGTTGAGGTCGATTCATCCAACTTAAAAGATTTTGAACTGGGTTCATTTCGATTGATTACTTATTAATGTATTCTTGGAAGTTGTTTCCAAAATTTGTTGGTGTATTTCTGTATCTGAAATGGAACTAAATCGATTTTTGTTCACACATTTTACTTGATGCGTTGACAGTTTTAAATACTTATTTGACAACTACCTATCATCTGTCACAAACAAAAAAGCACCCACAGAGATTATTCCCGGGAATCATCACAAGAGCTTTATTCTCAGTATAATAATATCAGGATTGGTTAAAATGCAGATACCTGACATACAATGAAGCATTTCATTGGTTTTGAGAAACATCAAACAATAATCACTCAAATACTTTTGTCTGATGCAATTTTTTATTCGAATTGGACATTTCAAATCACAGCTCTAGGGTATCATCAAATTATAAATGTCCAATTGATTGATAAAAAATATCCAGACAAATACTTTTTCGTGAAACCCTTCGATATATCGATAATAAAGCTACTAGTAGCTATCGGTATATTACCTATGATAAAATATCCCTGATAACTTTGTAAGTTATTTGCTTTCCGCGTTGTTAGTGCACTTCGTACTATTATAACAGTGTGGTGACTTCAAAGCTTCGGTCATTGTTACACGAAGGCGATTCCGGAGTCCGGCTAATGGCTTCCGGTAGCTCCGGACAAAGGGATTCTTCACTCGCCAGACACAAATGGAGAAAATGGCGAAAGAAACTAAAACGTATCGATACTTTTGTGTTTTTATTTGTTTTAAAATGATTCATATTGGAATGGAAAACTTATTATAATGCACACACAAAGATATAGAAAATATAAAAATAAATATATCATCACGCCTTTTACCCATTAGTGGGTGTAGCATTCTGCCGTAGTAGATCGCGTAAAATGCAGTTATCAGCCGTCAAATTACGCCCTCCAAAGAATTTAGTAAAGGGCAAAGCCACAGAGATAGTTTTAATGTGGTGAAAAATATTTGTTGACTGCGGGAATCTCAAATTCACAAGCCGATTGAGGCACCTACCCCAATAATAAGGACTAATTATAATACCAATGAATAAAATAAATATATCATGACGCCTTTTATCCATTATACTGAGTGTGGCACTCTGCTGTTGCAGATCTCGGTAAGTGATATATTTATGTGTGTGAAGTGCAGTTACCAGCGTCAAATCGCGTCTTTCAAAGATAATACTGGAGGAGGAACCACAGAGATAATTTTAATGTGGTGACAACTGTTTGTCGGCTGTGGGAATCGAACCCGAGCTCTCAAATCCACAGGTCGACTGGATACCACTGAACCTACCTTAATAATAAGAAAATCAGATCTCCTAATCAATCGGACGCACTTTTACAAACTAAAAATGGGGTGGCTAGCTCAGTTGTATGAAGTCAGCCTGTGGATCCTGAGAACCCTGGTTCGATTCCCATAGGCGACAAACACTTTTCATAATTTCTAAAACTACCCCTGTGGCTTCTCCACCAATAACATCTTTGGAGGCCGTGATTTGACGACTGGTAACCGCACTTCACATGCAAAATATATCACTTACCGAGATCTGCTTCGGCAGAGTGCCACATCCAGCAATGGGTAGAAGGCGTGATGATATATTTATTTATTTTTTACAATAAATATATAATCACGCCTTTTACCTAATATCGGATGTGACACTGTGCCATAGCAAATCTCTGTAAGTAATATATTCGTATTTATGCGCGTGAAGTGCGGTTACCAATCGTCAAATCACGGCCTCCAAATATGAAAATATTTTATTGTGGTGAAAATTATTTGTCGACTGCGGGAATCGAACCCGGGTTCTCAAATCTACAGGTCGACTCGATACCGCTGAATCACCTACCCCAATAATAAGAAAATCAGGAAACCTCATCATTTGGACTCACTTTTACAAACCAAAAATGGTAATACCAATGAATAAAATAAATATATCATCACGCCTTTTATTCATTACTGGATGTGGCACTCTGCCGTAGCAGATCTCGGTAAGTGATATATTTATGCGCGTGAAGTGCAGTTACCAACCTTCAAATCCCAGCCCCCAAAGATGTTAGTGTAGGAGGAGCCATAGGGGTAATTTTAATAGGCCAACTCGATACCACTGAGCCATCTACCACTGATGAACCTGTGTTCCAAATCTTCTAGTGAGATATTAAGAAATAAAACGTTTCCATTCTTTCCGATATAGTGATGATTACGTTTTTCAATCGCGGTTGAGGTTTCTAACTAAAAAATAAATTGGTCTTTCTCTTGGTTGAACTAACCAGTAACCAACTAACGTAAGAAAAATGCTAGAAATGCTTGAGTAGCTTGCTGCGGTTAACAGGTGCAGTGCTTCCGGCCTCCAGCCGCCATTTTCTTTTCTTTGTACAGAGACACTAGCGCTATGGCAAGATGCTGCAGCTAAACTACACAATGAACTGCAATTTGCACCCTACATCGACAATGGAACTAGCCATCGTGGAAACTGCTTCATGTGATTCTTTTGTGAACACGAGATTCAAGAAGAGGAAGAAGAAATATAACGAACGTAAACGATTGAAGTCTTCAAGAAATGAGACGCAAAAAATAACTAGTATTTCTATTTAGTCATAAAATAATAATAGGCTATCTATGTACAATAGTTGTTTATTTATCAAGGGTGAAAACAGGCGTTTCTAGCACGAGGCGCGACAAAAGAACACCTAATTTATTGTTCAAAAGAGTAAAGTAGGCACAATTAAATGTAAAAGTGTCATTTTGCAAAATCATGTATTCATAATAAACTAAAATTGTCATTTTATTTATGTATCCATAGGAATGGCTCTAGGGCCAAAAACTAATGTTTACGCCCACTTTTCATGGCTAAAATACACAAATGTAGGCCCGGTTGTGCGTAATAATTACTTATGTATCAAGGGCGATTCTGGCCCGTAGCATGATTATTAGCACGAGGCGCAAGGCGCCCACTTTTGAGGGATAAGTTTTTCTACAATTGTCAAAAAAGCAACATTTTTACATCGTTACGGATAGGCGAACTACATACCGTTTTGTAAGTCTATTGCAAAACTAATAACAAATTTTTTTTGGACCAGTGGTTCTCAAAATACGGAGTGAAACTTTCTTATTTTAAATGAGAACCTATTTTTTTTCTTGTTCATTTCAGTATTTTTTTTCTAAATGTCACGACTATAAAGTTCAGTACTCTCACATAACAAATTTTTTCACAAAAATTAACATTGATTTAATTAAAATCGTATAGGAATCAGTGTGCAATGAGAATGAGAAAGAAATGATTAATAAAATTTATTTTCCTACAACTGTGCAATTTCTTTGTTATTACGTAACTATAATTGCCTTGGTTACGTATGGAAAGTAGATGAATGCAGACCAAGTGCGTTTCTGAAGGCAAAGAAACACTAGTGCGGAAAGTGCTTCATTACGCAACTGTAAAAAAGTTTTTTTGAGAGCGATTTAAATTTCACGCCAAACGCGTAATTCATATTTTGGCCACAGACGCTTATGGAAGAAAAAGATGCAGTGAGTCAGCGCTAGTAAATATGCAGTAGTATATTTTGACGTTTATAAACATAACCTTAAATTGCAGTATATCTAATCTGTACACAATTAATAAAAAGAACCGAACAAAGTAAAATATATCGATAAATGGTTTTAAGTAAGTGAAATACATAATATTTATTGTTTGTGTATATTATTAACATAGTTGTTACAGTTGCTTATATTGACATAATGTAAAGTGGAAACTTTTGTATTGTCTAAAGAAACATTGATTTCTTCCGTACCTGTTCAAATGATTAACAGTAATATTATTGATAACAATTTCGGGGGCTTTAGAAGTACCAGCAGCAGGTTGATTGTCATTGTCGAAAATAGATGCAACATAGCATGATCCGGAGCTTCAATTATCTTTGGAGGTATTTATGATAAAGAAGAATCACTCACTGTACTATTCCAATCTAGACGATTTTGAAGAAATTATCTTGAGGTTAGTAAAATATTTTTAAATAAAGTAGAACAATGTGCAAGCAACCAACAAACAAACCATAGCAACGCCGTAAAACATCGTTCTCCTGTAATATCATTAAAATTTTATAAATTTTGATAATATTTTAGTGGTTTACTAAATCGCACAGTTGTAGGAAAAATTCTCATTTAACATAAGAAAGTTGCAACTCGTATTTTGAGAACCGCTGGTCGAAATTTTTTTTTTTTGTTAATGGTTTTGTAATACTCTTAGAAAACGGTATTTCTTTACTAATTTAACCAACCTTGTATCTCTTATAGTTCTCGAGATAGCAATGATGGCACAAATAAATTGAACACCCCGTATAGTTATAAGTTGAAGACTGCGATTCGTATTTTATAAAACTACAATGTCCGGGGTAATACGATGGTACGTGCAGCATTACAGAAATAAAAAACGGAAATCCCGAGTTCGAATCCCACTCAAGCTAAATATATACGAACTACCCTACTGCATCTTAGTGAGTCCGAACCCTGCACTGTAATTGGGATTAAGTTCCTGTCGTACAGAGTAGCACAAATAAAAATAACTTTGTCAAAATTTTGGTACAATGTAAAACATATCTCTGTCAGTATAACAAGTTTCCGGAAGCGGAACTGGGCGTGTTTAGTGTACGTAGGCGTGGTTAAGACTTGGCGCATGGCACCGCGACGCCAGTGCGGCACTTGTTTCACACCGTACGGCAATTGTTTCACCTCGAAGAGCAACAAGACAAGAATGAGCGCACTTCGCGGGTAAATTAGTCTGAAGATGGATTGGTCTGGATCTCTCCTGCACAGAGATATTAATCAAAGGCTCCAGCATGCAGACAGGAAGTTTAGTTTTTCGTATTTGATACCTGGAGAACGTAGTGGACGTGGCTCAGACACAGCGCACTAGATTGCTTGAAGTATCACGTTTTATACGAGCAATTTGAGAATCTGCGGCATTTTAAAATTATCCCTGTGGTTCCTTCTCTACTAACATCTTTGAGGCCGTGATTTAACGGCTGGTAACCGCATTTCACGGGTATAAATATATCACTTACCGAGATCTGCTACGGCAGAGTGCCATACTCAGTAATGGGTAAAAGGCGTGATGATATATTTATTTATTTTTTATAATACTTGTATTGTAAGTTACCTATTAGTGACAAAATTTAAACACAGTAAGTGAAACTTTTATTGCACAGTGGTTTCCATTGCTATAACAGGACTTTAATATTTACTTACTGCCAACCGTGAACAGTAAGTAAATATTATATATCAAGGTTCTGTTTATTTTGATAACAATTTGGCAACTGTCAATTTTGAAACCGATTTTTCTTTTCCTTCTATTTGCAAGTATTATAAAAAATAGCTTACTAACCGCGAACTGTAAGTGATTTTTTTAGGTCTCGACTTTTTAGGAAATCTCGACCCTTCGGATCTCGATTTCCCAAACTACATTCTTGACCTAAAAACTGTCACTTACAGTTCATGATATGTAATATACTATTATTTATAATAACTAATCATGGTATTATCATTACAGAATCCTTTTACAAATATCTGCGTAGGAGTAGGTAGCTCAGTGGTATCGAGTCGGCTTGTGAATCCTAAGAACCCGTGTTCAATTCACACAATCGACAAACAATTCTCAATTCCCCTGTGGCTCCTTATCCACAAACATCTTTAGGGGCCATGATTTGAAGGCTGGTAATCGCACTTCACGCGCATAAATATATCACTTACCGAGATCTGCTACGGCAGAGTGCCACACCAGTAATGGGTAGACGGCGTGAACATATATATTTTTTTTTGTGGCTTCTTTGGCGGACCAACTACTTAGGTCATATGCCGCCATTCCGCCCTAATCTGCGTTTTAGTTGTTAATGGTCAACAGCAACGTGGGTTTTCTCTGGACGGTCACCCATCCAAGTACCAGCCGCGCGCAACGTTACTTAACTCGCGTTATCGCTTAGATCAGTTCCAACGAGTGCAGCCATGGCCGCTGACAATCATATATTTATTTATTTATTTGTTTATTTATTGTTTAAAAAGTATCTTGTTTAAAAAACGAAACAAAAATTAATGTTTTTTATAAAATTTGGATCTCTTGTATTTTGATAACCAAAAGATATAGGACCTATATTTATATGACATATTTTACTCAAATTGATGTTAGGAAAACGCTATTAATTTTTTTCACTACTTCTCAAACACCCTGTATTTGGTTTTATTTGCCATATTTCTATTAGAACTCAACACCTTCAACCTTGTTGAAAGTGTGCATCTCGGAGCGTCGGTGATGGATGTTTGTGGGTCTCTTGGCGTCTAGACGCTTGTCTGGACGCTGCACGTCGTCTCCCCACCCCCGCATAGAGTTAATTAACCGCCGCCACCACCACCACCGCGCGAATGAGATGCAATTCGTCAGCGCGTGCAACGAACACGCCAGATTTATCACGGAATGTACGTCGTGTACAAGAATTTACCTAAGTTTACTAAATATATTTTCGTTACCAAATATGTAATATGTAAAAAGAATGGTTCATTATACAATTAATATAATCTTAATTAGTAAACTTTAATTAGGAATTAATGAGTGGTTTGACTGAAAGTTTGTTGTTTGAATCAAAGTTGAGACGAGCTTTAAGTATGAAAAGAATTAAAGAGTTTGCGGCAAGCAAGAAGCAACTCCATTTTTTATCAAAATGGAGGCAGTGATATATTCTCTTATCAGTTTTTATTTGTATTCGTTTGATGCAAGAATTATGTAAATAATAATAATAATAATAATAATTTTACTTGACGCGTTGACAGTTTTAAATAATTATTTGACAACTACCTATCATTTGTCACAAACAAAAGCACCTACAGAGATTATTCCCGGGAATTATCACAAGAGCTTTATTCTCAGTATAATAATGACAGGATTTGTTAAAACGCAGACACGTGACATACAATGAATCATTTCATTGGTTTAGAGAAACGTCAAAAAATAATCAAAATAACTTTCACTGCATTGGTTCATTTTCACACAAATTCGTGATTCTATTGGTTCTCACATTTACCTAATAAATTATCATGATTATTTGTATTATTCTGAAAACCAATGAAATGCATCATTGTATGTCACGTGTCTGCGTTTTAATAAATCCTGTCATTATTATACTGAGAATAAAGCTCTTGTGATTCTTCCCGCAAATAATCCCTGTAGGTGCTTTTGTTTGTGACAAATGATAGATAGTTGTCAAATAATTATTTAAAACTGTCAACGCGTCAAGTAAAATGTGTGAAAAACATCGATTTAGTTGTATTTCAGATACAGAAATACACCAACAAATTTTGGAAACAACTTCCAAGAATACATTAATAAGTAATCAACCGATATGGACCCAGTTCAAAATCTTTTAAATTGCATGAATCGACCTCAACAACTAAGTCAAAAAATAATCTAATTAAATATAACTCGAGAGTTGGATAAATTAGAAAATAATTCTCCAGTATCTTTCTCAAACTGGTCGCCATTTGGCAATAGCCACTCAAGTCCTACGGGCTTTGGTGATTATTGCCTGGCAACAAGTTTTCGAAAGATCTGTCAAATTATTTTCAATGTATTCTCACTCTCTTGTTATATTATTACTGATTATTATCTTATAGGCATTTTGACGGATAAAATCAAAGTGTATGATTATACAATTTTGAATAAAACGAAAAAGTTTTAGTTAATACAGAAATGTTTACTTCCTCGTTCAATGGTTGTCTTTCCAAGATGTATGTATCGATTGACTATAAATTTTATCTGTGTATTAACAACATACTAGTATATATCGCATTTTAGTTAATTCTCTTGAATACTACACGAGAAATAAAACATCAAACGAAAAAAATAAGATTCAAGCCAACTGTTATGAGGCAGGGTTAATAAACAAATGACAAATACACTCAAAACTAAACTTACCATCTGCATTTAAGTTTCAGCTTCATCAGAAGATTCCTTGAAAGCCTCTAGAGTAACATCCTTGACTTTCTGGTATCGTTGTTGAGCCTTCTTCCATACAGAAGCCTTCCTGTCTGTAGGCCCCTCCTTCAGAGTGGTCCCACCAGGTACTGCACTTCCTAGACCAGTAGTGCCTTCGTTGGACACCAGTCCAACCTTGAAAAAACAAAAGAAGATTCATATATTCCCGGAAGCCAAAGAAACTTAACCTTACGGTTAGTTTAATAATAATAATAGTCTAGTGCAGCTAGTGGAGCTCATCGTTTTGTTGATAAAAAAACAAAAGACGAACTGGCTCCCAAAACAAAAACGAAACGAGCCAAACCAGCTGACAAATTAGACGTAGAAGGCCTTGACAGCGTGGTATAATAGCCTATGTGGAGTTATAGTTATTATATCCCATTTTGATTATGTTAATACGCTAATGATAGTGTTTTCTTTTTCAAACACACTCAGATGTTTTGCGTGGGTCTCATTTGCACATTCCATTATAGGGTCATGAGCATAAATTGAGTTTGCTAAATTTATGGACAGAAACAGTGCTGGATTATAACATAAGCTGACTAAGTTACAGCTTAGGGCCTCGACACATTGGGGGCCCCGCGGAAATTGTAAAAAAACTAATAATGAAAATTTATCTGGGTAAAAACTAACGAAGAGAAGAAACTACTGGAATATATAAGTTTGCGTATGTCTAACTGCTGGTCATATCTAGAGGTCGTCAAGAATTAGTTGATTTTGTATTAAAGGCGAAAAATTCGCGCTTATAACACTTCATCCTCGACGTGTAGTGCAGTGGCTATAGTCTGTTTTTAACCAAGAGGAGTAATTTAAATTTTAACCGCTAAAACTGACGCTTCTGATTGGCTAGTGCTTCGTCCAGTTTACACTGTACATAGATTTTACATTTGATTTATTAGAGCTGTCATAAGTTTTGAGGTTATCTGTTTTCTTGTTGGTTTTTTGCATTTCTGTGACATTAAAATAAATCAGTTCTTTTAAGAACTAATAATATACGGAGTGACAAATTAGAGTTTATAATGTCATTTGTATTTTAAAATAAATTCCATGAGACTTAATCAGTGCTGATGTGTACGAAATTTTTGTATTTCGCGCGAAAAAAAATCTAGTAACTTTCTTTGGTAACTTTCTATAGTGTAAATCTGACTTGTGCATTTACTCCTCCTGGTTAAAAAACAGACTATAGTACCCTATAAGTCAGTGGTTTTCAAAGTGTGGGTCGCGACACCTCAGAGGGTCGTCAAACATTGAAGGGGGGTCGTCGGATGTTATTTACAAATTTTAAAATACATGTTTCTAAAGATTCATCCCGTTGCAAACTTTTATTTAAATTTTAAGGATTAATGGAATGAAAAATATATACTAGTTATTTAGATACTTATGTGTATATTATTCTTGTTTCTGTTTACAATTAATTTTAAATAATATGAAACTAGATAGAAAATTGGGGATTTCATCATTTAATTCCTCATATATTTCTACACAATTATGCATATTTTGTACCTTAAAATATATTTTTTTTAATCGCCAAAGTCATGATCGCAAAAATTTCTGTAAATGAAAATGCGAATGTTGGTTGAACCAGTTTAAAAATAGAAAAATTTTAAAATATGGTTCTATATAAATCAGACTACGAGAAATTGAATGCCGTTGAGCGCATCTTCATATCTCTTTTAGTTTTCGAGTTACGGCGATTTTTAACTTTTTTTAAATCTCAACTTTGAAGGCCCATATCTCGAAAACTAAAAGAGATATTGAAATGCGGTTTAAACGAGTGTATTTCTCGTGGTCTAATTAACTTATACCGAAATTTTAAAAATTTTGAAAATTTTATATTTTTTTTTTAATTTTCATTTTTTAATATTTCAAAAAATTGAAAAGATAATAAAAATCTGTGGACACCAGTGAATTCCTCTCATAAAAATACATAGGTATGCAAATTTTCAGCCAAAAATTCGCACAGATAAAGTTTTTATTACAAAAAAACGAAAAATCACAGTTTTTTAATTATTTTTGAAGGGGTACCCCTTAAGTTTTTTACGAATTTTGACCATTTTTAGTTTTTTTGGTCTAAAAATTGTATCCGTCGAGCAAAAATTCTGAAACTTTACATACCTATGTACTTTTACGAGAGAAATTCACTGGTTTTTACAGATTTTTATTATCTCTTCAACTTTTTGAAATATGGGCAAAAGAAAATTTAGAAAAAAATTGTAAAATTTTCAAAAATTTTAAATTTTCAATATAAGTTAATTAGACCACGAGAAATACACTCGTTCAAACCGCATTTCAATATCTCTTTTAGTTTTCGAGATATGGACCTTCAAAGTTGAGATTTAAAAAAAGTGAAATATCGCCGTATCTAGACAACTAAACGAGATAGGAAGATGCATTCAATTTCTCGTAGTTTGGTTTATATAGAACTATATTTTAAAATTTTTCGATTTTTAAACTGGTTCAACCAAAACATTCGCATTTTCATTTTTGGGACCACGACTTCGACGATTAAAAAAAATATATTTTGGGGATCAAAATAAGCATAATTATGTAGAAATATATGAGGAATTACATTGTGAAATCTTCAATTTTATATCTAGTTTCATATTATTTAAAATTAATCCTTAAGGTGGTACTATCAAAAATCTGTTGTGCTTAGGGCCCCTCATAGTGTTAATCCGGCCCTGGACAGAAACAATTTGGAAGGATGTTATCAAAAGTTTCGAGGTTATTTACTGAATCTTGTTCTTGTTTGGTGATAAAATTACGCATAGGGAGACATTTTTCGTGGATTTTATTTGAACCATAAACGCAACGATTGCGACTATAAAACCACGCCAAGCGGGCCAACACGGTAAATGTTCTCGCCAGCCACCAAATTAAATTTGCATCTCAGTATTTTGAGAACCCGAGGGCTTATTTTCAAACCCTTACCTATCACAGAACTACCGCATATTTAAAAAAAATTGAGAAAGTAAAATAATAGCATACTTTCCGTCATAGTCGTATAAAAATAACTATTCCCTAGGGATGAAAAGTATCACTTTCTTCTCTAAATTGAAGAAAGAAAATTTGACTTTCTGGCAGGACCACGAAAACAAAAATTGTAGCAGCGTTAAAACAATTTATTGATAGAAAATATTTAATAGGCATTTCAGAACAAGTAACCTAATTGTACGACATGTTTATTTAGAGGACAATTAGAGCTGTTCCTATCACAAGTTTTGACATAAAAACAAGTCTTCATTTTGACATTTTATCCAGCCAATCAGAATCAAGATTAAATAGGTACTATATAACCAAAGTACAATATCACTATGTTGAAATGTCTGTATCCAGATAGAGTAATTATATAAGCATCCCGTGAAAGAGTGTAACGAAGCGGGGAGCGGTTAATACCGGTCGTAAATTAGCGGTAACGAAGCAGAGGTGACAGCGACCAGTCGTGCTCCCGGTCTTCGCAAGTTTAGGACCCTAAATTGGCATCCAAGTATTCCAAACGCGATATAACATCAAAAATAATTTACCAAATATTGCAAATATTCCACATTATCTCAGACAGACACTAACTCTACCTTTTTATAAGCCAAAATATATAAGGACTTTAAATAGAATACATATCGCGAGAAGTTCAAATTTTCTTGATCTAAATCACCCATCACTGGGTGTGGCACTCTGTCAAAGCAGATCTCGGTAAGCGATATATTTATGCGCGTGAAGTGCGGTTACCAGCCATCAAATCACAGCCCCCTAAAGATATTAGTGATGGGGGAGCCAGGTTTTAGAATCTACAGGTCGACTCGATACCACTGAGCCATCTATTCCATTATATACAGGATGGTGACCGCGATTCTCAAACACCGGGATTTAACATGTAAAATCATAATTTTGCAATTTCCTATTTCCCTAATTATTTTAAGCAAAAAATTCTGCATCTAAACAAATATACAAAATAAATGTCATAATAAATAAAGAAATTATTTTTGTCGGTAGATGGCACCACGGGTTGCTCTGTAGCTCTCATGTCATGTTACCGGCTTACATAGTTTAACATCAGTCAGTTCAGCTAAGACAGTATCACAATTCACTAGTCCCTAGTTGGTCTAGTTGGATAGTTGCTCGCACCATACTGATGAGTTCCTAAAGGACGAAACGCGTCTATGGTTAAAGCTGAACTGACCAGCCGTTTGTTGATGACCTGGTAAGTTGATTCAAACGTGCTTGTAAATTTTTATGGAAATTTTGACAAGTGATGGAAAATTTGTTTTTTCCTATTTTTCTTATTTATCAAGACTCAATTCCACATCGCAATTGACATTTTGTCTTTGTATTATTTCAATAGCTGTCAAGCAGTTTGAGATTTTTGTTGGTAGATGGCACCACGAGTTGCTCCATAGCTCTCATGTCATGTAACCGGCTTACATAGTTTAACATCAGTCAGTTCAGCTAAGACAGTATCACAATTCACTAGTCCCTAGTTGATATAGTTGGATAGTTGATCGCACCATACTGAAGAGTTCCTAAAGGACGAAACGCGTCTATGGTTAAAGCTGAACTGACCAGCCGTTTGTTGATGACCTGGTAAGTTGATTCAAACGTGCTTGTATTTTTTTGTGGAAATTTTGACAAGTGATGGAAAATTTGTTTTTTCTTATTTATTTGTTTAATTTTGTTTGAATTATATGACTATCGATAGTTTTGAGGCTATTTTCGTTATTTTCAGATTTAATTTGTGCCGTTACAAAGCATGCAAAATTAATTTTGTATATTTGTTTAGATGCAGAATTTTATGCCCTAAAACTTTTATTCAAAGTTTTTTTGCTTAAAATAATTAGGGAGGCAGAAAATTAAAAAATTATGATTTTTGTTCGAGAGTCGCGGTCACCATCCTGTATTTGAAAATTAAATAATAGATATAGAAAAACTTGAAAAGATATTCCACAGTTGAAAATAATTGCAATTTCAGTTCCTCAATCAAAAACAAATGAATATTCATTCGCCGTAGAATTACAGTAGGCGCTGTCTGTAAAAACAAAAGAAAACAATTTCAGGCACAGCCACTGTGATTATAAGTTAGTTATAAAGTTACGCAATCGTCTCTGCCTGGAAAAAAATGACGATAATTTAGGGTTCCGACAACACACGGGCGAAATTATTAATTTAATTTGTATGTAGGCACTCCAAAATAATATCAAGTTGCCTTCCTGACTCGGAGAGAATATTACAATATGCAAGAACTTGTTTTTCAAACTTTGGTGTAAATAAGTAGCTAATTTGAAATTTAAGTGATGTCCTGCTGTTTTATGCTGGAAACATTTGATATCAACAAATTTTAATATTATTTACATGGAAATTAATTAGGATTCAGATGTTTTTATCGGTTTATTTTGATCTTAACATTGAATTGGAAATCTTACAAGGATACTTTTCTGCAATGGGAGTTTTATTGGATTTCATACAAAAAATATTCAAATTAAAATTGAATCTTTTAATTATTGTTTTGTGAATCATACGTCTCCTTAGGTGGTTAAAATAGGCACCGTAAACAATGATCTTGTAACAAGACGTTATTTTTTGTAAATAAATTAAACATATTATATAAAAATTAAATAAATTCTCGTAAATATATTATCACGCCTTTTATCCATTACTTTGCCGAAGCAGATCACGGTAAGTGATATATTTATGTGCGTGAAGTGCACTTACCAGCCGTTAAATCACAGCCCCCAAAGATGTTAGTGGTGGGAGAGCCACTGGGGTAATTTTAAATTGGTGAAAAAGTTTGTCGGCTGTGCGTGAAGTGCACTTACCAGCCGTTAGATCACGGCCCCCAAAATGTAAGTGAAGGAGGAGCCACAGGTGTAGTTTTAAAATTGTGAAAATTGTTTGTCGCCTGTGGGAATCGAACTAGGGTTCTCAAGATCCACAGGCCGACTTGATACCACTGAGATAGCTACCCCATATGTCATAATTTTGTATGTGCGAATTAATGTAATATCGTTCACATGAAGATGGGTTAGCATTTATTGTTTACTATGTGGATTCGCTGTGATAAATGTGGAGAAATTATTTTTTTTTTAAACCGGCATAAAAGTGAGTACTTTCCTGACCACTTTTAATATGGAAAGTAGATTTTTACCAAAACAGTCAAGTAAAGTACATATCCAAGGTTACAACAAAAATAACACTATGGTAAACTACAAAACAGTCTGGTAAAGACTTTGCCTGACTGTTTTGTATTTTACCTGACTGTTTTTTTTGTTTTTGTAACCTTGGATACATAGTCTGTTGTTAATATAATTCTTATCAAAAAATTTAAACATTTTGAATGTAAGTGAAGGACGAGCCACAGAGAAAGTTTTAAATAAATATAAATATATCACACCTTTTACCCATTACTGGGAATACACCTTTTACCTATTACTGGGTGTGGCACTCTCTCGAAGCAGATCTTGGTAAATGATATATGAATGCGCGTGAAGTGCGGTTACCAAGCGTCCAATCATGGCCCCCAAAGATTTTGTGGATGGGGGAACCACAGGGGTAATTTTAAATTGGTGAAAATGTTTTGTCAGCTGTGGGGATCGAACCAGGGTTCTTAAGATCCATTGACCGACTTAATACCACTGAGCCATTACCCCATATTAGATAGTTTTAATAGTTTTTTATGGGGTAGCTAGCTCAGTGGTATGAAGTCGGCCTGTGGATCCTGAGAACCCTGGTTCGATTCCCTCAGACGACAAACAATTTTCATAATTTCAAAAACTACCCCTGTGGCTCCTCCACCACTAACATCTTTGGGGGCCGTGATTTGACGATTAGTAACCGCACTTCACGCGTAAAATATATCATGTGTGTGTGGATGGATGGATGGATGTGTGTCCGTATGTGCAATATCTCCTGAACGAGATAAGATTTGTTAACGAAACTTGGTAATTATAAGTTTCATGAAAATACGAAGAGCTGAGTTGATTTTGAATGAAATTGAAAAACCGGAAGCGGAAGTTTACCGGACACACAAAACAATAAATTCAATTTATTTCAAAAATGGAATCAGTTACGAAAAAATGTTTCAAATAAAAGATGTTAGCAAAAATATTTGGAACATAAAATGTTATTTGCAATTTTCCTGTATATGCGTCTAATTTTGAGAAAAACTAATTTTTATATTTAATAATATATTTCAATAATCATAGTAGCATTAGAAACAAAAAACATAAATTTTAATTTTTGCTTTATCTAGTTATTTATGTCTTCTTACGGAAAGAAACTAAATTACATGTTTAATAACATATATTCTAAATATTATATATGCTGTGTATAAGAAAGTCGTGTGGTGCCCACACCAGATTTTTTTAATTTACTGATTACTATACGAAATACCTAGTAAAATTTGGTTGAAATTAAAAACCTGGTAACAAGAACTGGTTAACCATTCACTGAGCCGCAAAATCAGTTAGAATAACCTGGTAGCATAACCGTAACCAAATCTGAACCGTATACGATTACCAATGTGACGTAATAGCAAGAGTTAAAAATACGCCTCCCAGTTTGGGACGCCACTGGTGCGAGTTACCTAGTATTTTCAGTGGAAACATCACTTCTGTTTTAATTAATCGGTCTGGTGCAGTGGTTGTCATTCGACCTTGAGTTTTCGTCTGTCTGTCTCACTTTAGTCTGTTCAGTATGGCGCGCAGTTTTTTCTTTTGTTTTCACTTTCAAAATAGGGAACTACCGTGCATTCCATTGTTTTTTGCTTGGCTAACTATTCGTGACAATTTGTCTAACATCACTGAGATGTGGCTTGATGATGGTGATTCCTTTTGCCCTCTCCCAATTCTACCATGGAGGTAAAAAATTGTTGTGTATGTATCAAGGGTGAAAACAAGCGTTTCTGGCCCGTGGTATGATTATTAGCACAAGGCGCAAAACGCCGAGGGCTAATAACATGCTCAGGGTCAGAAACGCTAATTTCACCCGTGGTACATACAATATTTTATGCACAACAAAATAACATTTAATTATATGTTCAAAAGATTAAAATATGTACATAGGTTATATGTTAAAATGATATTTTGCAGAATCAAGTATTCACAATAAACAAAAATTTTCATTTTATTTATGTATCCATAGGAAATATTTTTTTATGCCCTTAGGGCCAAAAAGAAGTGTTTATACTGGACGCAAAGATATAAGAAAATGACTTTTAGACGCCCCTCACAGCATGTAATTAGTACAGGCTTATCCCAGGATTGAAATGGTAGAAATGTGAAAAGAAACAGAGCCGTATTATAATTATTTTATTTCTGTTAACATAATAAAGATGTTTTATTATTTATTTATGTATTTATTTACATTTTAAGTTTAAAATATAGTCAAAAGTCATGTTACAGTGTTCAATAATAATATAATAACATGGATAAAAATAGAATAACAATAATATGAGCATGAAATAGAATTTTATTAACTTTGTGACAAATCTACTTTGCACCCCTTTGTTAACTGTAGCCAGACTTCCCGCTGAGGCCGGTAAAACCCACCTATTAAGAAGTCAACACGATTCCTTATATTTTTGCGTCCACTATATGCTCACTTTTTCAGACTAAAAGATATGAATTTCGATCCGGTTGTATATAAACATCTTTTCGTGCAAGATTATTTTTTTATTTATTTTATGGGTTAGGTGGCACAGTGGTATCGAGTTGGTCTGTGAACTTGAAAACCTGGGTTCGATTCCCATAGTCAATAAACCACTAACATCTTTGGGGGCCGTGATTTGACGACAGGTAACTGCACTTCACGCCCATAAATATATCACTTACCGAGATCTGCTTCGACGAAGTGCCATACCCAGTAATGGATAAAAGGCGTGATGATATATTTTTATTTATTTAATTTAATTTTTTTCTTTATGGGATGGCTAGCACAGTGGTATGAAGTCGGCCTGTGGATCCTGAGGTCCCTGGTTCGATTCCCACAGGCGACAAATTTTCATAATTTGAAAAAGCTATCCCTGTGGCTCCTCCACCACTAACATGTTTGG
The DNA here is from genome assembly GCA_911728475.2 of Pterostichus madidus. Classification (NCBI taxonomy): domain Eukaryota; kingdom Metazoa; phylum Arthropoda; class Insecta; order Coleoptera; family Carabidae; genus Pterostichus; species Pterostichus madidus. Next base: position 1,615,205 of record OU452304.1, read on the forward strand.
GGGCCGTGATTTGACGACTGGTAACCGCACTTCACGCGCAAAATATATCACTTACCGAGATCTGCTTTAGCAGAGTGCCACACCCAGAAATGGGTAGAAGGCGTGATGATATATTTTTATTTATTTAATTGAATTTTTTTCTTTTGTACAATACCTACGACTTTACTGAACGTTACTAACGGTAACGTTCGCTAAAACTACTAAAATACATAAAATTTGTATCTGAAGATCTCGAGTTCGAATCTCGTCCTAGCAATAAATATAGACACTATCACGCCTTCTACCTATTACTGGGTGTGGCACTCTGCCATAGCAGATCTCGGTAAACGATATATTTATCGCGTTAATTGCGGTTACCAGTCAATAAATCACGGCCCCCAAAGATGTTAGTGGAGGGGGAGCCACAGGGGTAATTTTAATGGGGTGAAAATTGTTTGTCAGTTGTGGGAATCGAACCGAGGTTCTCAAATCCACAGGCCAGCTTGATAAAAAAAAATATAATCACCGATACGGGCAGCGAATAGTGTTGTCGCTTCACAAGCAAGAGTCAGTGGGTTCCAACCTTGTTAAAAATATTTGTTACTTTGCACAACAGGAATTAACAAGGGTAGTAAAATTAAAACCATTCCCAACAGTTTTATTTTTGGTTATAAGTTGAAATGAACAACAGAAATAAATAAACTTTTTTGCGTGATTTTAGCACGTTGTCAATTAGTTTTATTGCAGTTTCGAAAAATGCAATTTTATAATCCTTTATGATGCACTTATAAAGTATAGTTAGGTATAGTAGTAAATTTTATGTCCAAAACCCAGACAGATATCAATCTTTAGTCTCTGATGAGTCTGAAATTTTTTGCAGATATTATTGTCAACAAGTTTATAGTATATGGTTTACGATCCCCAAAATTAAGGTAGATGCGATTGCAGTAATTTCAGAAGAATGTGTTAATTGCATATACATATACAGGATGATGCAATAACTGAGAATAATATTTTAAGAAATATTTACCCATATTTTCATCAATGTATGTTAGCGATCGATAAATTAATGACTACATCTATTTCTACCATTTCGAAATTCTGTGAGCAATAGTTGTTTTTATAACAAGTGCCGAAAAAGGCTCGTTACGTGCAAGTGCAGAATTTAACGAGCTAGGGTGCAAAATGATGTCTCATTTATTCCAGTGACACAAATGGATCTTTTAATAGATTATGTCATGATAAACATGAAAAAAAGAAAATTAGATATGGAAACGAGTGGCAACTATAGATGGCGTCGATGTGACTGCCGATTTTAAGAGTGGTTGTTGACGTATTTTTTACAGGCTAGTTAGTTTTAATTATAGACTTTGGTATAATTAAGTAATAAAAATGGTAGACAGAAGTCCGATGATGCATGCGCGACAAAACCGATCAAAGTAAGCAATTTTTATGGTGTCATGTGACATATTACTACTTGTTCACAACGAATACATGACAAAAAAATTATTGACAGAAATTATTGCTGATTACTTATTGGTGACAGAAGCTCTGAAAGTGCACTGGTGTAGTGATCAACAACCACCATTAAAATTTGCGCATTCCCATCGGCGCCATCTATAGTGCCACCCGTTTCCAAATCTAATTTTCTTTTTTTCATGTTTATCATGACATAATCTATTAAAAAATCCATTTCTGTCACTGGAATAAATGAGCCATCATTTTGCACCCTAGCTAGCTAAACTAAAACGCTAAAAACGTTTGAACTGGCACATTCCGACTCAGTGAGTCCGAATCCTGCACTGTAATAGGGATTAAGTTCCTGTTGTACAGAGTAGCACAGTGGTATGAAGTCGGCCTGTGGATCCTGAGGTCCCTGGTTCGATTCCCACAGGCGACAAATTTTCATAATTTGAAAAAGCTATCCCTGCGGCTCCTCCACCACTAACATGTTTGGGGGCCGTGATTTGACGACTGGTAACCGCACTTCACGCGCAAAATATATCACTTACCGAGATCTGCTTTAGCAGAGTGCCACACCCAGTAATGGGGGTAGAAGGCGTGATGATATATTTATTTTTTTTATATAAAAACTGCTACGTCAGACGCCCACACCTAATAATAAATAAAAAGCATTTTGATATATTTATTTATTTATAGAATATTGGAGGTACAGTCCCATTGTTTGATTTTTCAGTTTCTGTACATCCAGTGAAGGAAGTAGGGTGACGAACGGCACTGTGCATCCTGAACTTGACACCTTGACCTTGAGGAACGACAGCCCTTGCCCTTGTCCAAGTGCGCGCCACTCTACATGCACAGGTGCAACCGAATTTACAAGGACACCCGCCATACTCCAGTGCAGGCCAAACAGTTCATTTCGTGTTCGTTACCTTTCCGGACTCATTAGCAACACTAACTTATATTTGTTTTTATATGGAATTTGTTAGCAAGTAGTTATGTCGAAATTGCAGCCGACTTCTTCATTGATAAAATAAATTTATCATTATGCTCTTTACCCATTACTGGAAGCGGTATTCTGCCTAGCAGATGTCTGTAAGTGATATATTTTACGGGTGAAGTGCGATTACCAGCCGTTAAATCACGACCTCCCAAGATATGTGAAGGAGAAACCACAAAGTGGTGAAAATGTTTGTCGACTGTGAGAATTGAACCAGGATTCTCAGGATCCACAGGCCGACCTACCCCCATCAACAATTAAGTCAAGATGTGAGGATGATGTAAAAGTTTGAGAAGCGCTTGTTGGTGAAGTCTAGACTTATTGATCGATGTAGGATCAGTGTTACGTCATATAGCATCCTTTGCTAGTCAGTGCATGCGTCATCCTTTTCTATACATCGTTCTATCTTTGTCATCTGTGACAGAAGCAACAGGTATCTGTGAATATACCACCCCTACATACGTTTTACGTTGTCAAATGTTTCCAGTTGTTCAAATAGGTCCCAGGTTCAAATTCTGGTGCTACCTTAATTATTCTTTATACATTTAATTTAAATAATTAAAAAAACGTTTCGCGGAATTATGATTATGGATATTTTGGCGAAAAGAGATATTTTTTATCGATATACTAAAAACATTATAAAGATCGATTGACGTCATCCAACCTGATAAAACTTAAGAAAATCATAAGACACTGGTGCAATATTTAAATGACAATTAAAAAAAAATCTGGTGTGGGCACCACACGACTTTCTTATACACAGCATATTTAATATATTCAGAATATATAATATGTAATTTAGCTTTTCAGTAATTCAGCATTTATCTGTTTGAAACATATAAAATATCAAATTTGTTTACGTATAATTTTTTTGTAATGTTGACTACTTTATGTCTAACTTTACTGATGAGGCATATACAGGATATCCGTTTTTTGAGCCTAACCCTTGGTATCTCAAGAACCGTGAGATACGAAGTCGAATAAATTGAGGCAAAGTTGCCAAATTAGTTGACCATTTTAATGATGTATTTGTTTTCCCGAAAAAAGACATAGATAATTAGATAAAGCGAAAATTAAAATCTATGTTTTTTGTTTCTATTGCTACTATGATTATTGAAATATATTATTAAATATAAAAATTGATTTTTCCCAAATTAGACGCATATACAGAAAAATTGCAAATAACATTTTATGTTCCAAATATTTTTGCTAACATCTTTTATTTGAAACTTTTTTTCGTAACTGATTCAATTTTTGAAATAAATGGAATTTATTGTTTTGTGTGTCCAGTAAACATCCTCTTCCGGTTTTTCAATTTAATTCAAAATCAACTCAGCTCTTCGTATTTTAATGAAACTTATAATTACCAAGTTTCGTTAACAAATCTTATCTCGTTCATGAGATATTGCACACTCGGACACACACACACACACACACACACACACACACACACACACACACACACACACACACACACACACACACACACACACACAGACATCATTGAGAAAATGATCAAAACGGATTCAGTGGACCTCAAAACACGTATTTCCGCGAAATTCTCGTCAACGATTTTTTTCACGATTCTAATACTTCCTTATACTGTGTGAAAGTAAAAAATCTGGTGTGGTCACCACAAGACTTTCTTATACACAGCATATTTAATATTTAGAATATTTTCAGTAATTCAGCATTTATCTGTTTGAAACATATAAAATATCAAATTTGTTTAATGTTTAGTAACATTGATTACTTTATGTCTAACTTTACTGATGAGGCATATACTGATTGTCCGTTTTTCGAGCCTAACCCTTGGTATCTCAAGAACCGTGAGATACGAAGTCGATTAAATTGAGGAAAAGTTGCCAAATTAGTTGACCATTTTAATGATGTATTTGTTTTTCCGAAAAAAGACATAGATAACTAGATAAAGCGAAAATTAAACTTTATGTTTTTTGTTTCTATAGGATGCGGGCACTCACTTGACACAGTGACGTTTTTGTGACTTAAAAACAGCTGTACGGGCAAAGATCACTGCGCCACCTACAAAATGAACTATTTTTTGTGGCGAGATTTGAAAAGAACCGTTCTTTTCAAATCTCGAAAAAAGACATAGATAACTAGATAAAGCGAAAATTAAAATTTATGTTTTTTGTTTCTGTTGCTACTATGATTATTCAAATATGTGTCATTCATCTATTTATATTTTTTGATGATGTCAGTCGATCTTTATAACGGTTTTAGTATAGTCATTTCTTCACAGCGAAGGGGACGGCAAACGAGTATTGAGCATATTTTTTGGCAATACCCGAATTTGGGTGAAAGTAGAAGTCAGCGAGATTTGAACACATAACCTCTTGCTTGTTAATCAGTAAAGCTGGTCTATCATATCATTTAAAATAAGAATACAAACAGAAAATTTGAATATCCTCCCCTTCCATGTAACATATTCCAAGTCCGTCCCTGTACCGCGTATTTGCAATTCACTAATGATTGCCCGAACAAAAAACTGTTTTGGCGAGAATGCTGTTGAGTCATTTGTCATATTTCACAAGCTGGTAGATTGGGCAGCTACATTATAGACGGGTAGACAGAAGGTAGACCGACCAGGTAGAAGAAGTCTGTGTCTAAACCCTGATCAGCAGGTAAAGGTAGCCGTGGTCCGGGTTCTGCTCAGGGTGACCTAAATCCCAAGTAGACTTGCCCCAGACAAACGCCGCCGGCGAACAAAACGCCTTGTGAGTTAATAGAATGCAATATATTAGAATACTGTTTATTAATTTCAATTATACGAGTAGTACAGAAACCAAAGATCCTGCGTTAGAATTTCCCTCAAGATGAAAATATTTCAACTAGCATACAGCGGCATGGTGAATTTGGACCCTGTACTGTAATTGGGATTAAGTTCCTAAAGTACAGAGTATATAAAATAAAAATAAATATATCATCACGCTTTTTACCCATTACTGGAAGTGGCACTCTGCAGAAGTGGTTACCAACCGTCAAATCACGCCCCCAAAGATATTAGTGAAGAGGGAGCCACAGGAGTAGTTTTAATGTGGTGAAAATTGTTTGTGAACTGTGGGAATCGAACTAGGGTTCTCAGGATCTATAAGCTGACTCGATACCACTGAGCCACCTGTTCCATAGTACAGAGCAGAATAAATAAATAAATAAATAATGGACGCATTTGTATTGTTGAAGAGAAATTGGTCCAATAGAAAAAAACCGAAGTAAAGCTAAATTTTGATCGTAAGACCAAAAAACGAAGATGTATCCATGATAACGTAAACATTTCCGAAATAACGTTCTTTTACTATAGAAAAAGTTGAAATAATAATGTTATATTCAAGTGGCAGGCATGAGTAGGAGGTTCAGTGGTATTGGGTTGGCCAGTGGATTTGAAATCGGGGTTTGATTCCCACAGCCGACAACAATTATTACCAAATTAAAATTACTCCTATGGCTTCTCCTCCACCAACATCTTTGGGGGACGTGATTTGACGGCACTTCACGCGCAAAATATATCACTTATCGAGATCTGCTATGTCACAGTGCCACACCTAGTAATGGGTAAAAGGCTTGATGATATATTTATTTTATTTTTGACAAAATTATTTTTATCGCCATGATAAAATAAAATAAATATATCATCACGCCTTCTACCCATTACTGGGTGTGGCACTCTGCCGAAGCAGATCTCGGTAAGTGATATATTGTGCGGTTACCAGTCGTCGAATCACGGCCCCCAAAGATGTTAGTGGAGGGGGAGCCACAGGAGTAGTATTAATGTGGTGAAAATGTTTGTTGCCAGTGGGAATCGATCCAGGGTAAAAAATGTTATTTTGGTTCTGAGTCCCAAAAACAAAGACGTATCCACGGTAGTGTAAACATTTTTGAAATAGCGTTTTTTTATTATCGAAAAAGTTGAAATAATGGTGTCATATTCCAGTGGGTGAAAAGTTCAAATAAACCTATAGTGCGTGATTCTTTTCTGCAAAATTCCTCTGTGTCCTTGATGGCCGGGGTGCAGTGGTGCATCCTCGGTTGCACCTGCAGACGCGAGTCTGCGATGCAGTCTAAGCGCGTCCCGTCTGCAATCTGCAGACTTCATGGAGCAGACAGATAAATGGTTACGCAATTACTGGTAAAAACCCGATGCTAGTGCTTGCCACAGAGCCGGACTCGGCTAGGGTGAGAGCTGGGGAATAGTAGCATTCCAACGTGTAGTAACACAAAGATAAGAATGAAGAATTGTACGAGAATTATCGTAACGATCTAGAAATGTGGAGGCAACGGTAGGTTTGCAAGCAAACTGCACCTTAATACAGAGTTATAAATTAAATAAAATGAATAAAATATATCATCACGCCTTTTACCCATTACTGGATGTGGCACTCTGCCGAAGCAGATCTCGGTAAGTGATATATTTTGTGCGTGAAGTGCGGTTACCAGTCGTCAAATTACGGCCTCCAAAGATGTTAGTGGTGGAGGAGTCAACGGGGTAATTTTAATGTGGTGAAAATGTTTGTCGGCTGTAGGAATCGAACCGGGGTTCTCAAGATCCACAGGCCGACTTGATACCATCGAGCTATCAACTCCACACTTGACAGAAAAACAGATTTCAAATATAAATAAAAAATAAATAAATATATCATCACGCCTTCTACCCATTGCTGAGTGTGGCACTCTGCCGAAGCAGATCTCGGTAAGTGATATATTTTGCGCGTGAAGTTCGGTTACCAGTCGTCAAATCACGGCTCCCAAAGATGTTAGTGGTGGAGGAGCCACAGGGGTAGTTTTTGAAATTATGAAAGTTGTTTGTCGCCTGTGGGAATCGAACTAGGGTTCTTAGGATCCACAGGCCGACTTCATACCACTGAGCTAGCCACCCCATAATAATCAAAAATAATAATTTTTTTTTTAATACAGAGTTGTAAATAAAATAAAATGAATAAAAATATATCATCACGCCTTTTACCCATTACTGGGTGTGGCCTCTCTGCCGAAGCAGATTTCGGTAAGTGATATATTTATGCGCGTGAAGTTATCTTTTTGTTTACGTATCTAGCCATGAAACAAAAAAGCAATGATATCTAACAAATTATTATAAAATAATACACTCCGGCTAAATGAGTCTGAACCCTGTACTGTAATTGGGATTAAATTTATATTATATATAATAATTATTTATTATACAAGTGTTTTATTAGGTATGGGGTGGCTAGCTCAGTGGTATCAAGTTGGCATGTGGATCCTGAGAACCCTGGTTCTATTCCTACAGACGACAAACAATTTTCACTATTTGAAAACTACCCCTGTGGCTCCCTCATCACTTACATCTTTAGGGGCTGTGATTTGACGGCTGATAACCGCATTTCACGCGCAAAATATATCACTTACCGAGATCTGCTTCGGCAGGGTGCCACAATCAGTAATGGGTAGAAGACGTGAGGATATATTTATTTATTTATTTTTTATTAGGTATATAAAACACGCAAGAAAAGTTTAATAACCATTAGCAGCCATCGTCAATATGTAATGTATGTGTACAAAAAAGAAGAAAATCGCGAACGTAATAGCTATTTACATAACAAGTGCGCGAATGCTGCAAATGGCGTCTTCGTGCACGAGTTTTGTACAATGCTTTTTATAACGAGCAAAAATTATAGAACCGACAATGAGGAAATTTATTAAATTTGAAGACAGTTAAGAATGCCATGAATTGACATTTGTTATTTGAAAACAAACTGTTTTTTTTTCTCGTAAAGTTTGCTAAAATATGTCTGATTGATGGCGTTATAAGCTAATGTCTCTATTTCGTTTTTAACAGTTTCATATATAGTTTACGTATCAAGGAAAGAAAGTCAGACATTTCTTCCTGAGCCAAAGGCGAAAAACAAAAGAATGATCCTTTCTTTACGAGGTATACATATACTTTGTCACTACTCTATTAGAAATTAATTAAAATTTTAGATAAGATTTATGACTCTCTTGGAAGATATCACCTGAATGATAATAATGTCAAATTCCTGGTTTAGGGGAAAAAAAAGTTACTTTCTTCTGTAAAGACGAAAAGTATCATTTTCATTTCTCAGGCAGAAATCGTGAAGAAAAAAAATCATTTAAAAACGAAACTGTTCAACAATAGAGCATCTATAAAAAGGTGCAATTTCTAAATGAGCATCCAGGATATTCAGTTAACATCTTTTCTGTTCTCTACGACTGTCTTTTGTCTTTACTTTTGTCTCACTTTCTCATTAATACGCACATACAGACTGCGTCTGTCGTTAAATATGTCGGGATAATAAAGTTGTCGATGTTACCTCTGATAATAGGGAAAGTTATGCATAAACTACATAAATAGAAACTTCTTTAAATATTACTTAATAATCTTAAACATCCCGGCACGATTTAATCAAGAATATTTATGTTTTTTGTTAAAACTTTCTGCTCGAGAAATGAGAAAAATATCATCCAATTACACTACAAATAAATAAATAAATATATCATCACGCCTTCTACCCATTATTAGGTGTGGCACTCTGCCGAAGCAGATCTCGGTAAGTGATATATTTTTGCGCGTGAAGTACGGTTATCAGCCGTCAAATCTCGGCCCATGTTAGTGGAGGGGAGACACAGGAGTAGTATTAATGTGGTGCAAATGTTTGTCGCCAGTGGGAATCGAACCAGGGTTCTCAAGATCAGAGCTGGGCAAGCTATTTAAAAAAATAGCTAAGCTACAGCTATTCTTTAAAAAAGTAGCTAAGCTATAAGCTATATTTTGTAAAATATAGCTAAGCTACAACTAAAAGCTTTCGTTAAAGTAGCTGTTAAATTTTAAAGCTACTTTTTTAAATTATTGTGAAATAATTAAATTTGCCATTGTCATATGATCAGTCTTTTGTTATAATGACTGTTAATTTACTATTATGTACATAAATATCAAAAATAGCAAATACCATCTGGCACCTACTGTGTATTTTTGCGTATTAGAGCCAGTTTGAACCGATAACAAATAATTATTTTGTGTGGGTTTAACTTGTACGCATGCGTACTTTGTTGACCTTCTGCTTAAAAAGTAGCTTTAAGCTACAAAAAGTAGCTTTAAAAGTAGCTTCAGTTGTTATTTTTAAGCTAATAGAAGAAAAAGTAGCTAGCTACAAGCTACAGCTATATTTTTTCACAGTTAGCTAAGCTACAGCTACAGCTAAGGTAAATGTAGCTAAGCAAGTAGCTAAGCTACAAAAGTAGCTAGCTACTGCTCAGCTCTGCTCAAGATCCACAGGTGTTAAAATTGCCACTTTTTTGCACGGGAGAGAAACTTCTCTTACTTCCATAGATTCGCAACATTTATTTATTTGTGCTACTCTGTACAATCCCAATTAAAATTAATTAATTAATCCCAATTACAGTACAGTGTCTGGATTCATCGTGCTCATATATTTTTAGCTTGAGTGGGGTTAGAACCTGAGATCTTCAGATTTGAATGTCGTAGATCTAAATAATCTTTAAGCAAATTGAAGAAATAAATACAATCTTATATCCATGGTTGAGAAAATGTTCCTATAAAAATTGTCGGTTCCATTTCTTCAGAATCTTCTTAAGTTCATCACGTAGAGGCATTTAGTAATAAAACCCGGGTTCAGTAATAAACCGTACATGTCGTAAACCTCAACCTCAACAATAACAAAAGATTTTTTCCAAAAAACAAAACAATAAAGAAAATTTGAAGCCACGTAAAAATCTTAAAACTGGGAAGATTTTATCTTGACTTGAAATATGAACCAGATCCTTGTGTTTATGAGATCATTTCGTGCGCGTACGCATGCGTTGCGTGCGCAGGCGCGTGTTGTATGTTGGCCCGGCTGCCCGACTGGCCAGGCCATCTAGATGCATTTTTATGTGTACCAGCTGCACAAAAATGACCACCAAAACAACGGAATACGACAAAATGTAATTGATGCGCCGCAGACTTCATGCGACAGTATTTGGTTGGGAAGGGGATTCTTTACATGCAAATTGGATGGTATTTTCATGTATTTCATATTGTGTTACTCAGAATTTGGTATTTTTACGGAATACTGTAAATATTCTCAACTGTGAATTTTACAAATTGCAGTTTTTCAAAAAATACATCTAACACTAACAGCAACTAATTAAAAAATAATCTCCAATATTATTTTTTGACGTTTCTCAAAACCAATGAAATGCTTCATTGTATGTCACGTGTCTAGGTTTTAACCAATCCAGTCATTATTATACTGAGAATAAAGCTCTTGTGATTATTCCCGGGAATAATCTCTCTAGATGCTTTTTTGTTTGTGACAAATATTAGGTAGTTGTCAAATAATTATTTAAAACTGTCAACGCGTCAAGTAAAATGTGTGACAAAAATCGATTTAGTTCCATTTCAGATACAGAAATACACCAACAAATTTTGGAAACAACTTCCAAGAATACATTAATTAGTAATCAATTGAAATGGACCTAGTTCAAAATCTTTTAAGTTGGATGAATCGACCTCAACAGCTAAGTCAAAAAATAATCTAATTAAATATAACTCGAGAGTTGGATAAATTAGAAAATAATTCTCCAGTATCTTTCTCAAACTTGTTGCCATTTGGCAATAGCCACTCAAGACCTACGGGCTTTCGTGACTATTGCCTGGCGACAAGTTTTCGAAAGATCTGCCACATTATTTTCAATTTAATCTCATTCTCTTGTTATATTATTACTGATAAATAAATAGAAATAGTAAAAAACTGTGGTTTGATGAGTCTGGGCCGTGGACTGTAATTGGGATTATGTTTCTGAACATAAATAAATAAATATGGCTTTACTTTCTTCTTTTTCTAGGGTGGAAAAATTAACTTTCTTCCTTAAGGATGAAAATAAACACTTTCTTTTCTCATTTGAGGAAAGAAAATTTTATTTTTTGACAGGATCATAAAAAATAGTCATTTGATTTATTATACTAATTCGAGTCTAGTAATATAGGCCTGGTGGCATAAAACGTTGTAAGTTAATGACGTTGTTAACTACGAGAAAAAAAAAAGAAAAACACATCTAAGAAATGTCAAAATTTTTGACAGACCAATATTTTAAAATACCACAAATGTTTTATTTATTTATTTATGGGGTAGGTGGCTTAGTGGTATCAGACTCGGACTGTGAATTTGAGAACCTCGGTTCGATTCCCACAGCCGACAAACAATTTTCACTACATTAATACTACCCCTGTTGTTGTGAAATTAAATTTATTTAAATACTTTCAAAATTTAAAAATGTTTTTTTGAATTGAAAGAAACAGTCCTCAGCAACGTGTCGGCCAGGCTGTAGCTCTCGCTCGACTCGGCACGGCCCGGTATGTTTTGGTTGCAGCGGGTAAGACCGGTAGCCGCGGTCACCTGTCCCCGCCCCGCGCCCCCTTCGCCCGGCCCTGCACACCTGTCATGCTAGCGGTGATTGTGTACTTTAGCCAGAATGCGTATTTTCAAACCGTACATAGTTACAAAAAAAAGTGTCTGTGACTATTGTCAAATTATAAAATAAGTACATATCATCACGCCTTTTACCCATTACTGGATGTGGCACTCTGCCGTAGCAGATCTCGGTAAGTGATATATTTATGCGCGTGAAGTGCGATTACCAGACGTCAAATCACGGCCTCCAAAGATGTTAGTGGTGGAGGAGCCACAGGGGTAGTTTTTGAAATTATGAAAATTGTTTGTCGTTTGTGGGAATCGAACCAGGGTTCTCAGGATCCACAGGCCGACTTCATACCACTGAGCTAGCCACCCTTAAATAATAATAAACAATTTTCACCATTTTAAAATCACCCCTGTGGCTCTCCCACCACTAACAACTTTGAAGGCCGTGATTTGACGACTGGTAACCGCACTTCACGCGCAAAATATATCACTTTCCGAGACCTGCTTCGGCAGAGTGCCACACCCAGTAATGGGTAGAAGGCGTGATGATATATTTATTTTTTATTAATGGGGTGGCTAGCTCAGTGGTATGAAGTCGGCCTGTGGATCCTGAGAACCCTGGTACCCTAGATTCGATTCCCACAGGCGACAAACAATTTTCATAATTTCAAAAACTACCCCTGTGGCTCCTCCACCACTAACATCTTTGAAGGCCGTGATTTGACGACTGGTAACCGCACTTCATGCGCATAAATATATCACTTACCGAGATCTGTTTCGGCAGAGTGCCACACCCAGTAATGGGTAGAAGGCGTGATGATATATTTATTTTTATTTATAAAAATCCTTATGTATGTATGTACTAAAGACGGAGATAATTAGTCTTCATAGAGAAGAAATGAAGAAAACGACGATACTCTGACGCAAAGAAAACAAATGCAATCAACGAATATCCGGTGCAGCACCATCAGCTGTCAACAACAAGAATACAACGTGCAAGAAACGCACATAATACATAACGCCGTTCCAGGAGTTGTCATTATCATTATTATTCATACATGCAAATTAATGGACGTCTATTTAATGTTCAGATTGTTGCTGTTGTCAGTTTCTTGTTTTTGTTTTCTTCAGTAAAAAAATTAATATGCAAAATAAAACTAGTTGATGTCGTTTTTCAATTATTTACATACAAACTATTTGTTGAAAAAAATATATATTTCTAGTGACTGGATTAAAAATATACATATTTATTTATTTATTTGTTGCGCTGTACAAAAAGAAATTAATATTAATAATATACCATTTTTTATTTCACCTACTTGAATATGACACTATTATTTCAACTTTTTTAATAGTAAAAGAACGCTATTTCAAGAATGTTTACGGTACCATGGATACGTCATCGTTTTTTGGTCAAAAACTGCATTTTTGCACAGTTGTCATGGTGATAAATAGTATATTACGTATTATGAACTGTAAGTGACAATTTTTAGGTTAAGAATGTAGTTTTGGAAATCAAAGCCCGAAGGGTCGAGGTTTCCTAAACATTCGCGACCTAAAAAAATCACTTACAGTTCGAGGTTAGTAAGCTACTTTTTTACAATACTTGCACATATAGAAGGTAAAAAAATATCTGTCAAAATTGACAGCTGTTAAATTGTTGTCAAGATAAACAGGATCTTAATATGTAATATTTACTTACTTTTCACGGTGGACAGTAAGTAAATATAGGATGTGGGCACTCACGTGACTTTGTGACGTAAAAAAACAGCTGTTCGGGCAACGATCATTGCGCCATCTACAAAATGAACTATTTTTTTGTGACGAGATTTGAAAAGAACCGTTCTTTTCAAATCTCGTTATAAAAATAACTATTATTGAACTATTATATTGAACCATAAGAAATAGAAACAAAACTAATTATTATAACCATAATTTTCACCACATTAAAAGATACTCCTGTGGGTCGTAATTTGACGACTGATAACCGCACTTCACGCGCAAAATATATCACTTACCGAGATCTGCTTCGGCAGAGTGCCACACCTAGTAATGGGTAGAAGGCGTGATGATATATTTATTTGTTTTATTTTACGTTTTGAATCTGAATTTTGAATTCTTTTAATTTTAAAATGCTGCTAGTGAATAATTTGTAATTATAAAAAATCTAGTGGTGTAAAATCGGGAGACCTTGTCGCCCATTATATTTCTTCACCGTTTGATTTAAAAAAAAAAATTAAATATCTGAACATTTTCTTCAACTACATATATTATTTACAAATTGCAAATCGTTAAAACAATGCGACACGAATTAACACGAATTTTAACTCAATAACCTATGTTTCATTTTAAACTAAACTATCTAATACAAAGCTATCATTCGTAACCATGGATACCGCAAATAATAAATTTCGCATTAAAATAAATTCGCTGTATTTTATATACAGCTAAATTTATCTGCTATTTTCTAAACAAGAAATTAATTTCAATGCCAGTAAAGCAACAAACAGCAGTAGTGGAATCCAGCTAGCGCACAGGCCCAGACAAATTTTGATAATTAGAATTAATTGAACAGGTATGTTCACGCAATCACGCAGCATTGCAAACCGATTTCGACTTTGCTGCTCACAGACTGAGAAAATCATACAGTGTCAGTACCATCTCCCATCGAAGTACTGTCGAAAATTACTTTAAAATGTGTGCAAAAAGTGAAAAGTAGTGCTAAACCTAACCTAACTTTAATTCCAACATCGTTACTGTCAAGACTAAAATCAGAGTGTAAATAATTGTAAAAACAAATGAATAAATAGTAGTGTAGTGTTACAATTGTGAGAACAGACCGGTCTAGCAAATATGCCGTTATGTTAGGTTATGTTTGTCGTTTTGCTAAAACAAATGCATGTTAAGAGAAAGGATAATAGAATAAAGAAACAGTAATGAGACAATTTCTGTTGTTGGCCGAGTGTTTTTGTTGTTCCAAGCCTTGATTGCATCGTAATGACGACGAGGGAAGTGTGTTGTCAGCGGAGCACCCGAAGGCAGTAGACTCAGAAGGTAGATCAACTTTTTAATTATTCATTAGATGTTTAGTACGAGAGAAGTAATGATTATACATTGTTGTAAACCTAAGTTCATTATTGTCATCAATATTGTCATTGTTAATTTGATATATTTGTGTGTTGTTATGCAATGAGGTACAGATGAACAACAGGAAATAATTCTCAGGCAAAAATAAAAACAAATTTAAGATATTGTCATTGTTGATTTAAATATTTGTTTGTTGTTATGCAATAAGGTAGAGACCAACAGGAAATAATTTTCGGGCAAAAAAAAACAAATAGGATGCGGGCACTCACGTGACACAGTGACGTAAGAACAGCTGTTCCGGGAAAGATCACTGCGCCATCTATAAAATGAACTATTTTTTTGTGGCAAGATTTGGAAAGAACCGGTTCTTTTCAAATCTATCTATAATATGTGTCTTATTTACCGCGCGAAAATACTTGTGGCCAATGAAAACCTTCCAAACATGTGATGTCACTATATTTTAAATCGCTTATATCTTAAAGTAAAACATTATTTTTAACTATTCAATTATAGCCATTATTCTATTTTTTTTTATCCTTCATTCTTGTTATTTCAGTTATGGTATAAAAGCCCATAGGATGCAGGCACTCACGTGACAATGTGACGTTTTGTGACGTAAAAACAGCTGTTTGCGCTGCGATCACTGCGCCACCTATAAAATGAACTATTTTTTTGGGACGATTGAAAAGAACCGTTCTTTTCAAATCTTGTCACAAAAAAATAGTTCATTTTGTAGGTGGCACAGTGATCGCAGCCCAACAAGATTTGAAAAGAACTGTTCTTTTCAAATCTCGTCACAAAAAATAGTTCATTTTGTAGGTGGCGCAATGATCGCAGCCCAACAAGATTTGAAAAGAAACGTTCTTTTCAAATCTTGTCCCAAAAAAAATAGTTCATTTTATAGGTGGCGCAGTGATCGCAGCCTAAACAGCTGTTTTTACATCACAAAACGTCACAGTGTCACGTGAGTGCCCGCATCCTATGAGAACCTTCCGAACTTGTGACGTCACTATATTCTAAATCGCTTATATCTCTGATGTAAAACATTATTTTTAATTATTATTTTCACTAATAGCCATTATTCTATATATTATGTTTTTCTCCTTCATTTTTGTTATTTCATTGATGGTATAGGAGACCATTTTATATTTATAACTGATTTAGGTTTCTCATCATCATTGGTCAAATTCCAGACGAAGTTACATTTAGTTCACATATTTGCCGAGGTTATTTTCTGTTCGTTGCGCTGTATTTTAAAATTATCTTTATCGTTTTTTTTGTTTTTTTTTTGTCTTGTCAAAGGTTTATAATGTATTTTAGAGAAAAATATGTAAAACTGTGTCAAAAACATGTCCCAATTTATTAATTTTAAAGTTAAAACATTCTTATGTCCAAAATTTCATTCTTTTTGAACAGCATTCTATCTGTATAAAAGGATAAAAAGAAAAAATATGTTGTCATAAAATCAAGTAAAAAGTCTCAAACAAGAACATTTAAATAAAATTAGTTTGTTGACTGCAAAATAACACTTTACAGTTAATTTGCACGAAGATTTCAATAGGTAAACATCTCAAAAGTGCGAATAATATCATTTTACAATCTTACGCCCCGAAAACAAATCCATATGCATATTTACTTAGCCAGGTACCTGCATATTTATTATAATTTTAACACGGTATAAAGCCAGCCAAGCTTGGTTCCACTAATAAATAAACATAAAAATGAGGACATTCTAGGGACTTTTTGATTTTGTTGTGGACGAAGTCCAGTGATAAGTAAATTTGTTTTGGGTTCTTGATCGTAGGCGGGTTATATTCGGGTAATCTCTAGTGATGCAGGTTTAAAACGCGGTTTTAAGTGGTTCCAGTCGTAAACGAGTGGTTGAATCGCAAACGAAAAATGGTTATGGTTGTTCACTTCAGAACTGGGAGTGGTTATTGTTATTATTTAACCGGTTACTATAAAAACAGAATTCTTGCGAATCAGAAAGCGAAATGCAATATAAAATAACTACAGAGCGATCAAAAGGAATTGTTTCAGTTGGTAATACAATTCCGGAGATCTTTTTATTCCACAGTTGGCACAACACCAGGTAAAGGTGGAAATGTTATTTGACATGTCTAATAAATACAAATAGGTTATGTCAGGAGTCTGGCAGCTAATAGGATTTAGGCTTTTTAAGTAATTATAAATGTACTCAAATTTAAATTTTCAAATGTCACTGTCAACCACTGGAAATGTATTTATGTATCAGGCTTACCAATTTCAAGTAGATTTTTTATTTCCAAACGAAACAATTCCTGTTGATTACTCTGTACTTCGTTGAAGTTTTAGAACAGAAACATAACCTTATTTTTAAGCGATAAGCGTGACATGTGTGACGTCATAGACGTTACAATTCGTATCTTTAAATAGACTTTTCTTAATTTACAGGTACGTTAGAAATGATTTGAAAATTGATTTGTATATTAGGGAAATGAGCAAATATTTTTATAATTAACTCTTGAAACAAGCGATAAACGTGACATGTGTGACGTCATAGACGTTACAATTCACATCTTTAAATACACATTTCTTAATTTTTAGATAAATTAGAAATGATTAGAAAATTGATTTGTGTGTATATATATATATATATATATATATATATATATATATATATATATATATATATATATATATATATAAATATTTATATAATTAACTCTTGAAACAAACGATAAACGTGACATGTGTGACATCATAGACGTTACAATTCGCATATTTAAATACACATTTCTTAATTTGTGGGTACGTTAGAAATGATTTGAAAATTGATTTGTATATTGGTGAAATGAGCAAATATTTTTATAATTAATTCTTGAAACAAGCGATAAATGTGACATGTGTAACGTCATAGACGTTACAATTCGTATCTTTAAATAGACTTTTCTTAATTTGTGGGTACGTTAGGAATGATTTGAAAATTGATTTGTATATTGGGGAAATGAGCAAATGTTTTTATAAATAACTCTTGAAACAAGCGATAAACGTGACATGTGTGACGTCATAGACGTTACAGTTCGTATCTTTAAATAGACTTTTCTTAATTTGTAGGTACGTTAGAAATGATTTGAAATTTGATTTACAGATTAGGGAAATGAGCAAATATTTTTATAATTGACAGTTGATGAATAAATATGTTGTGACTTACCGGTTCAGTCATCCCAGTTCCGTCCTTGCCAAGAGCTTGTCCTTCCGTCCATCCCATTTTGGCCAGCATTTTAAATCCTTTGTTATCTGGCGCGATTGATCTATACGGAAAACACAAAATATTTATTGATAATACAATTTATATTTATTTATATGGGGTAGGTGGCTCAGAGATATCGAGTCGGCCGGTGGATTTGAGAACTCGTTTTCGATTCCCACAGCCGACAAACAATTTTCACCACATTAAAAACTACCCCTGTGGATCCCTCTCCACTAACATCTTTGGGGGGCCATGATTTAACGGCTGGTAACTGCACTTCATGCGCATAAATATATCACTTACCGAGATTTGCTTCGGCAGAGTGCCACATCCAGTAATGGATAAAAGACGTGATGATATATTTATATTTTTATTTATTTTTTACAATTTATATTTATTTATAGAATAGGTGGCTTAGAAGTATTGAGTCGGCTGGTGGATTTGAGAACCTGGGTTCGATTCCCACAGCCGATAAACAATTTTCACCACAATAAAAACTATCCGTGAGGCTCCTCCTCCACTAACATCTTTGGGAGCCATGATTTGACGACTGGTAATCGAACTTAACGCGCATAAATATATCACTTACCGAGATTTGGTTCGGCAGAGTACCACACCCAGTAATGGATAAAAGACGTGATGATATATTTATATTTATTTAATTTAAAAACTATCCCTGTGGCTCCTCCTCTACTGACATCTTTGGGGACCATGATTTAACGGCTGGGAACTGCACTTCACGCGCATAAAATATATCACTTATCAAAATCTGCTACGGCAGAGTGCCACACTCAGTAATGGGTAAAATGCGTGATGATATATTTATATTTATTTAATTTAAAAACTATCCCTGTGGCTCCCCCTCTACTGACATCTTTGGGGGTCATAATTTAACGGCTGGGAACTGCACTTCACGCGCATAAAATATATCACTTACCGAGATCTGCTTCGGCAGAGTGCCACTCCCAGTAATGGGTAAAAGGCGTGATGATATATTTATTTATATTTAATGAACTTACTCATGAACAGAAGCAACTTGTGTTTTCTCGCTGTTGTGATGACTCCCGACTTTCTTTCTTCTTTCTTCCGCCCGATCGGAATAACCAGCCGCCACGTTACTTTCAGAATCTTGAGAAGTTTCCAACCCAAATTTTTTCCGTAGTCTTCGAAGTTCTTTTTTATATTGAGTGCTTTTCTTCGCTGTTTTTTCTACTTCTGTAACTAAATAATAAATTATGTAAAAATACGGGATGAAATATTTAAGATGAAATACTTTGTGGTGGTTTTTCAATCTGTATTAAGCCTGGTTCACAATGGCCACAAGTTTTTTGTCCATCGTGAATGTGACACAAGAGTTTCGTTGTCCCAAGTTGTATAATACTGCCGTGAACTACTTGTTGGGGATCGCTGGTTTGTTTAGCGGCAGAAATTCGTTTTCCGTTTAAAATTGTTCCATTTTGTGAACCCAGGTCTTTAATCATATATTGTCCTAGGTCTTTGTCGAATGTTATTTCTGCGTGACTTTTACTAACGTTAATATCGGGAATAATGATTGATTTTTCACCCTCGCGTCCGATTTGCCCCCCATCGCAAGTAATTATGTAGAGAGAACCGATTTTTAATTTTTCTAAGGTTGTTTCTTTTAAAATAATTCGCATACAAGGTGGCCATGATTGAGATATTTCTGAAACAAAAGAAAAAGAACATGTAAAATATAAATCTAAGGCTACTTAAAGGACTAGTACCTATTAGAAGGCTAAAAAAGCAAATTTTCAAGAATTTTTTTTAAATAAATAAATATATATCATCACGCCTTCTACCCATTACTGGGTGTGGCACCCTGCCGAAGCAGATCTCTATAAGTGATATATTTTGCGCGTGAAGTGTGGTTACCAGTCGTTAAATCACGGCCCCCAAAGATGTTAGTGGTGGAGGAGCCACAGAGATAGCTTTTTTGAAATTATGAAAATGTGGGAATCGAACCAGGGTTCTCAGGATCCTCAGGCCGACTTCATACCACTGAGCTAGCCACCCCATAAGAATTTATTTTGTAGCTTCTTTATTTGATATGACCATACAACTTTTTTTATAATGTGAGTCTTTTGAGAGTACAACAAATTTTGTTGTTGATTTTTTTGACTTTTTATCCAATTTATAGATGGCGTCAAAGTTGAGTCCATTAAAAATCCTTGTCCCATGGTGGACAGTTAATCTCAAAATTAGCAGGATAGAAACAAAATATTCAAAAAGCATTTTAAAGAGCAAGGTGTCTCACACAATAATTTACCATCGTTAAGGAAAAATCGGTAAGAAACAAAAAATGGCGGACTTTTAAAACAAAGTGTGAAAAATCGATCCTTTTTTCTCCTTTTTCCTTGCGCACACTGAGTGTAGCTCTCTGTCGTAGGAGATCTTTGCAAGTGATATATTTAGGCGTGTGAAGTGCGGTTACCAGCCGGCAAATCACGGTCCCCAAAGATATTAGTGGACGGAGAGCCACAGGGGTAGTTTTTAATGTGGTGAAAATTGTTGGCTGTGGGAATCGAACAAGAAAACAAGAAAATATACTGTAATGCATTCGTGCAGGCAAATAATTATTCGGGAAATTATTGAGATGCAAAATTGTCATTCTGGAAAATATTATTCAGAAAAATTGTCAATCGGAAAATACAAGAAATTAACATACGTTAAAAAGATATTCGGGAAAATTGAAATTCTGGAAAAAGGTATTCAGGAAATAATCATGCGAAATTATAATTCGGGAAAACTGTTAATCCAGAAAATGGTCGGAAAAATAATTTTCAATAAATAAATAAATATCTATAATGTGAGTCCTTCGAGAATACAACAAATTTTGTTGTTGATTTTTTTGACTTTTTATCCAATTTATACATGGCGTCAAAGTTGAGTTCATTTAAAATTTTTGTCCCATGGTGGACAGTTAATCTCAGAATTAGCAAGTCAGAAACAAAATATTCAAAAAGCATTTTAAAGAGGAAGGTGTCTCACACAATAATTCACCACCGTACAAGAAAAATCGGTAAAGAACAAAAAATGGCGGACTTTTAAAATAAAGTGTGAAAAATCAACTCTTTTGTTCTCCTTTTTTCTTGCGCCAAAATGTTATTTTTAATTTTATGGCTAAATTGTGGTGAATTATTGTGTAGAATAGTTTAATAAATAAAACGCGCCATGATTTATTAAAATCGGTTTAGTAGATCCCGAGATTAACTGTCCGCCATTTAAAAAAATGTTATTTCCAAAAAATCGCGTTTTAAGTTTGTTTCGTATTATAACACCAGCCAGCGCGCGACCACTTAAAGTTCTTCTATACTAATTTAACTTTCGAATTTTTCAAAAATATGGTAACAGCACTTCACGCGCTAAATATATCACTTTCCGAGATCTGCTTCGGCAGAGTGCCACACCCAGTAATACTTTAGAAGGTTTAAAGAATTGAAAAATGTAAAAAAAAAATCGATTTTTGAAGATTCTAATAGGTACTCGTCCTTAATTAATGTCATTTTTGAAGTTGGAATTAAATTGATTAAATTACCAATAACTTCTGGTTCATCACTACTTTCGTAACTTATTTCCGAATCAGAATCTTTTTCACTTTCCGAACATTCGCCCTCTTCTAAACTAGTTTGGTCCTTTTTTTCTTTTTTGTCAGTTTTGATTTTGGCCCGTTTACCATCCTACAATATGAAACATTGCATCAGAAATCGGTACATACCTAGAGCATTGGTGCGTGAATGATCTATGCTCAATTGAGAAAAATTTTGCAGTAGACCATCGATAGAATAATGTTTTACCTGAAAAAAATATTATTTAATTACAGTAAACGTGGGATTTTATATGAAATTACTTGATCTTTATGTTGTTTCTTTCTTTTAACGCCGTTATCTTCTTTCACCGGTTCAGCATTTCTGACTACGCTAACTTGAGAATGAAAATCGTATGTTTTTGTCTCGTTATTGTAAACCATGTACGTTCCACTTTGCCCATCGTAATATAAACCTAACTCCTGGAAGATAAATTAAAATAATAACAAAATAAAAAGAAGATTAAAGTTTTTATTTAGGCATACAGCGTTATAATAATATCCTGTATTATAGTCGTAATACATGCCGGATGTAGGCTCATAAACGAAGCCTGTTTTAAGCATGGCATTTTCAGCTGCTTCCTTTATCTCTTCTGTTAAACTTTTCGGTGCATCTTCACCTTTAGTAACTTCTTCATTTATATCTGCAGGTGTTTGGGTAAAAGCATCTTTGTGCTTGACTTTAGGACGCTAGAATACAAGTTACCAA
The DNA here is from genome assembly GCA_911728475.2 of Pterostichus madidus. Classification (NCBI taxonomy): domain Eukaryota; kingdom Metazoa; phylum Arthropoda; class Insecta; order Coleoptera; family Carabidae; genus Pterostichus; species Pterostichus madidus. Next base: position 1,637,711 of record OU452304.1, read on the forward strand.
ATAACTAGTTTTGGAATGATGTTTATATTTACCATTTTTTTAATGCTGCCTTTTAGTTTCTTTATTTTCTTTTCTAATTTTTTTATCCGCTTCCCTTGGCGGATAATAAATGCTAGAATTTCGGGTTTATCTTTCAAATCATTGTGAAAAATTTTGAGGTTAGACTTGGAATTACTATCGGATTCTGTATCGCTTTCGTTATTTATTTTACCACATGAATTAGTCTTGTGGTCTTTTTCATCATCAACCTCTTCGTTTGGATCAATTTGAGGTAATTCCAATAGGTCATTACTCATTTTTAATTTTTAAAATGATTTGACGTTTAGCACTGACACTGTTCGCAGGTTAGAAACGTTATTTCTGTCAGCCAATCAAGTTGCACTATGTTTTGCAATTGTTTGTAGTTTAAAAACAAAAGAAGATCAATCTAATACAAATAAAATTAAACAAATGACGATCAGGACTTCAAAACTAATGAACTAGTTCCTATTTTTAAATTATTAGTTTAGAAAAATTATTTTATTATTTCCAATTTTATAAACATTGTTAAATTATTATTAATTCAAATATGACTTTATTTATAAATGATTGTAAATTATTATGATATAACCTCAATAATCATTTTTATTGATTACTGTAGCAAAGTGATAAGACGTGACATCATAGTCTTTTTTATTACCTAGTAGATAATAGGCTATAATAAATACTTTTTAACATGTCAGAAGAAAAGCTTCAAATCGTTCGCAATGCCATTGGCAAATTTCCAGATTTTCCTAAACCAGGGATTTTATTCAGGTCTGTTAATAACAAAAATAAAATAAACATCAAAATAAAACTTTGTTTAAAATTTCAGGGACATTTTTTCAGTATTAAAAGAACCGTCTGTATTCAAAATTCTCCATGAAATTTTAGTAGATCATGTAGCAAAACTAACCCCAAAAATACAAGCGATTGCTGCTTTGGAATCACGTGGATTTCTGTTCGGCCCTACCATAGCTCTCGAACTAGAAGTCCCCTTTATTCCAATCCGAAAAAAGGGCAAACTACCCGGAAAAACTCAATCAGTTAGCTATGACCTTGAATATGGTGAAGTTAGTTTATTTAATAAAATAATAAGAACAATTTATCAAAAATAATTTATTTTAGGATGCATTTGAAATACAATTAAACAGTTTAAAACCAGGAACAAAAATCTTGATTATCGATGATTTACTTGCAACTGGAGGCAGTATGGCAGCTGCTTGCAAGCTTTTATCCACCGCTGGGTTTGAAATATCACAGTGTGTTGTTGTTATGGAACTAAAAGATCTGAATGGACGAGAAAAAATCACTTGTCCTTTACATTCATTCATTAAATATTAAAAACGCAATTAAATCATTCCTTTGCTCAATAACTTTCTGAATTGTAGATACAACTTGCGCTTGAAGATGAGTTTCCATTCGTGTATCTACTTTCCAGCAATTTTTTTTCATTTTTAACTAATTTTTTTCGATCACCCAGACTTTGAGTTAAATGATTTAATAAACAGTTAGCTTCGCGCATTTTGGAGTTTGTGAATTTGTCTAATAAGTTTTGTACATCGTTTTCTAGTTCTTTTGTGTCATTTTCCATTTTTAAAACCTGTGAAAAGTTACAATAAATATTATTTAAAACAAAGAGTGGTTTTATTTTAAACTGTAGAAGGCTTTGAAACAACTGATGGTGTTTTGTTTTAAATATTAATAGGTGGCTTTGGAATAAGTGAAGGAAACATGATGGTGTTTTGTTTTAAATTAATAGGTGGCTATGAAACAAATGACAAACGGAAGGCGATAGTTGTTTTACCTGTACGCTTGCATGTGTTTGTAATACATGTATTTTTTTCTTCGCTTCTTCTTTAGCCACAGCCATGTCGATGTTTTGTGTTCTATCATTTGCCACTGAAATACCAATTGGAATGCTTACTTTATTAGTAAGTCTATTAAAGTTAACATTGTTTCGAATCTAAAACAAAATATATAATTATGGTTACCGTCCATTTTCCCGAATACAAATAAAATAAATAAATATATCATCACGCCATTTACTCATTACTGGGTGTGGCACTCTGCCGTAGCAGATCTCGGTAAGTGATATATTTATGCGCGTGAAGTGCGGTTACCAGTTGTCAAATCACGGTTCCCAAAGATGTTAGTGGAGAGAGAACCACAGGAGTAATTTTATTGTAGTGAAAATTGTTTGTCGGCTGCGGGAATCGAACCCGGATGCTCAAATCAACTGTTCTGAACGACAATTTTAAAGAAAACCAATTTCCAAAATGACAATTTTATCGGATGAAAATTTTAAAGAATAATAATTTCTCAAATGCAAATTTTACGAATGGCAAATTTTCGGAATAGCCATTTTCCCGAATGACCATTTAATAAAATTCAATAATAATAATTACACGTATGCAATAGGATGCGGGCACTCACGTGACAATGTGACGTAAAAACAGCTGTTTGGACTGCGTTCACTGCGCCACCTACATAATGAAATATTTTTTTGGGACAAGATTTGAAAAGAACCGTTCTTTTCAAATCATGTTGGGCTGCGATCACTGCGCCACATACAAAATGAACTATTTTTTCGTGACGAGATTTGAAAAGAAGTGTTCTTTTCAAATTTGGTCCCAAAATAAATAGTAGGTGGCGCAATGATCGCAGCCCAACCAGCTGTTTTTACGGCACAAAACGTCACATTGTCACGTGAGTGCCTGCATCCTATTTTCGCGAATGTAATTTCTTTAAATTTCTAAATTATTTGTAAAGTGCTTATTGTATTATAAGGCAGTTTAAAACTCATTGTATTAATTTTTTTTTGAGAAAATGGTAATTCCGGAAATAGACCATAATTAAAAATGCATTTATAAAATTATGGAAAAAGGTATTCAGGAAATAATCATGCGAGAAAATTATAACTCGGAAAACGGTCATTCTGAAAAAAAAGTCGAGAAAATGATCGGAAAAGTATAATTATAAATATAAATACTAATGTTCAATCTTACTTCTTCCAATTCATTTTTTATTTTCTCTCGTTGTTTTTCGATACTTTTATATTTTTCCGGTATGAGATTGTCATCATTGATGGACTGCAGTAGCATATTTTCCAAAATAGTTTTTTGTTTTAATAATTCGACGTAGTGTTTGCTCAGATCTTCTTCTGTTTGTTGTATATCTAACTCATCTTGCATTTGATTGTATTCAACATTTTTTAACATCTTATCAAGTTCTCGTTTCCGATCATTGAGATTAATTTGTTCCAGTTTACGTCTGGAAACTTCCATTGACTCTGCTTGCATTTCCATGAGATTTATTTTGAGTTTTGATAGTTCCATTTTTCGTTTGTCCACACGCTCTCTTTCTTTTGACATTTTATCATGATACATGTCTTCCAACACTGAATAAAAATAATTATTAATTTGTGTTTAGTGACGAAATACAGGGTGTTCAATTTAGAAGTGCCACCATTACTATCTCGAGAACTATAAGAGCTACAAGGTTGGTTAACTTACCAAACAAATACCGTTTTCTAAGTCTATTACAAAACTATTAACAATTTTTTTTCAACCAGTGGTTCTCAAAATACTGAGTCCAACTTTCTTATTTTAAATGGGAACCTATTTATGACATATATATGAGTTGTGGATAAAATTTATTTATTTATCCACAACTCATATTATAAAGATATAATTACACTGATTTCAGTTGTATTATATAGCTCATAAAACACGAGTGTTTTATATTCTATAAAACACTGTAAACAACTTGTGACTTAACAACCACTTCATGATCTATCGTATTTTGAGAAACTATATATAATTGAATCAACGTTAAACGTTACGATCAATCTTCTTCGATACCTATAATTATGAGTTGTGGATAAAATTTTGTATTACACTTGTGTTTTATTGGTATATAAAACACTTAAGAATATTAAATATTCGACCTTCGATTTCGTGTTTAAACTTTTCTTGCGTGTTTTATGGAATAGCTAGCTCAGTGGTATCAAGTCGGCCAGTGGATCCTGGGAACCCTGGTTTGATTGCCACAGGCGACAAACAATTTTCACCATTTTAAAAAACTACCATTGTGGCTCCTCCGCCACTAACATCTTTGAGGGCCGTGATTTGACGGCTGGTAACCGCACTTCACGCGCAAAATATATCACTTACCGAGATCTGCTTCGGCAGAGTGCTACATTCAGTAATGGGTAGAAGGCGTGATAATATATTTATTTATTTATTTATTTATAAAACATTTATAATAAATAACTATTATCCACAACTCATATATTATAAAGACACAATTGTACTGATTTCAGTTGTATTATATGACTCATAAAACACTAGTTTTTTATATTCTATACAACACTGTAAACAACTTGTTACTTAGCAACCACTTCATGATCTACCGTATTTTAAACTATTCTTGCGTGTTTTATATACCTAATAAAACACTTATATCATAAATAACTATGTTTCACAAAATAATTGTATTGATGTATAATAATGAATCAAACAAACAAAAATATTATAATTTGTTCATTTGTTTCTGTCATAGCACGCTGATTCTGTCAATGTCAATTTAATATGCATTTTTGTCTAAATTTTTGTAATGTGAGGGTATTGATCTTTGTAGTAGTTGAATTCAGAAAACCATACTGAATCGAATAAGCAAATATAAAAAATAGGTTCCCATTTAGATAAGAAAGTTGCACTCCGTATTTCGAGAGCCACTAGTCAAAAAATATTTTTGTTAATAGTTTTGTAATAGACTTAGAAAATGGTATTTCTTTGTTAGTTTAACTAATCTTGTAGCTCTTATAGTTCTCGAGATAGCAATGGTGCCACAACTAAATTGAACACCCTGTATATTATATTACTTTGTAATCGTTTCGTTTCCGCTTCTTTAATTTTAAATTCATTCTGTCTTTCGGATTCAGCTTCTTTATATTTTACAATTTGAGTTTCCATTTTAGAAATTTCCTCCTCTGCCTCTCTTAAATCTTCACTTTCACCATTTTCAAAATTCAATAAAACTTTTGAATAATTATCAAAAATCGGATAAGCCCCAACGGGTAATTTAACAAAATGGTTTAAATATTTTCTCGGATGATTTTGCTCGCTGGTTTTATTTAGTAAAAAGTATGATTTCGAAATGATTTTTTGAACTCCAACTGGATTTTGATTGGCATAAAAAGCTTCAAAATCTTCTACCGATTTTAAAGTAGCCAAAACAGCTCTACATAATATGTTGTATGCAACTGGAACCATCAACATTAGGGCCGGTTCATTAGATAAAATGTGATCCCATAAAATTAGCCATTCTTTAATAGTTAAAATTTCAGTGAAAGCAGTTTGTAGCATTGTCCAAGCATAGTGATGTGACGTCACGTTTTTTGACGTCAAAAAGACCAGCAATTGCGGATCATGTTCAGCGAGAATATTCTCAATCATTGCTAGAGTGTTCACAGGAGCGCATGGTGTGTATTCGAACCAATGTTGACACCAGTTTACTATAAAAATAGTTTTTAATATTTGTCGCAATATTTAAAATTTATTTTTTCTGAAACCGGCAAGAAAGTGCCTACTTTCCTGGTGGAAAGTAAGGTTTTACCAAAACAGTCAGGTAAAGTACGTATACAAGGTTACAAATAAAATAGATAGGTAAAGTACGAAACAGTCTGGTAATGATTTTACTTGTTTTATATTTTATCTACGACCATACGATAATAGTATATTAGGTACCATGAACTGTAAGTGACAGTTTTTAGGTCAAGAATTCGCGACCTAAAAAAATCACTTACAATTCGAGGTTAGTAAGTTTTTTTTTTACAATACTTGCAAAAATAGAAGGAAAAGAAAAATAGGTTTAAAAATTGACAGCTGTCAAATTGTCAAAATAAACAGGACCTTGATATGTAATATTTACTTACAGTTCACGGTGAACAGTAAGTAAATATAAAAGTCCTAATATAACCATGGAAACTACTTTACAATAAAAGTTCCACTTACTGTGTTTCAATTTTGTCATTAATATGTAACTTACAGTACAAGTATTGTAAAAATGACACTTATCGCATTCATTTTAAGTGAGGTAATTTATTAACGCACTAGTGTGTTTTTGGAAATATTAACGCACTAGTGCTTAAAAATAAATAAAGTACTTGTCGCACTAATAATGATAAGTTACCATAGTTTCACTAACATCTTTGGGGGCCGTGATTTGACGACTGATAACCGCACTTCACGCGTTAAATATATCACTTACCCAGAGTGCCACACCCAGCAATGGGTAGAAGGCGTGATGATATATTTTTTTGTAACCTTGGATACATAGTTTGCTCTCAACAAGATTCTTAGTAAAAAAATGTAACATTTTGAATTGTTTATATTTAATTATTGATTAAATTAAACGGTTTCAGAAAAAATAGTATACATAATACGTCAGGAAAGTGTTTTTATTTGACTCAGCGGATTAAAATACTTACCCTGCGGCCTCGTATTTCAAACAACCGTGTCGTGAAATAAAACATCACTTTACTGACTTATTAAGTAATATAATATTACTTACAAATTATTGTTATGACAGCTTCAAAGCAGGCCTGTGGTTCATTTTCAAAGACTTTTACAAAAGGAAAAACAAATAATGGTAAAAAATCTATATGACAAAATATGGAACACCAGTTTCCAATATTGGAAAGTAATCGTTTTAAATTTTTTAATACATTTTTATTAACCAATGGATATTTGTGACCAATGCTATTAAAACTTTCATTAAAGCCTTTATTCATAATTGAAGTAAAACTTTTAAAATTATTCGGTAAAAACAATATTTTTGTCCAAATTAAAGCACGATATGATTCTGGATATTCACCGTATTCCTTTAAAATCCTTTGAAGAGTATTTAAATTTAATTCTTCTTGAGGCTGAAACATAATTGTTATTTATGTACCAAGGGTAAAAACAAGCGTTTCTGACCCGTGGCATGATTTTTAGCACGAGGCGCAAAGCGCCGAGGGCTAATAACATGCTGAGGGTCAGAAACGCTAATTGTACATACAATATTTTATGCACACCATTTAATTATACAGAGTGATCAAAAGGAATTGTTACAGTTGGCAATAAGAAAAACTACTTGAAATTGGTAAGACTGATACATAAATTCATTTTTTGTTGTTGACAATGACATTTAAAATTTAAATTAAAATAAAAAATAAATAAATATATCATCACGCCTTCTACCCATTACTGGGTGTGGCACTCTGCCGAAGCAGATCTCGGTAAGTGATATATTATGCGCGTGAAGTGCGGTTACCAGTCGTCAAATCACGGCCCCCAAAGATGTTAGTGGTGGAGGAGCCACAGGGGTAGTTCTTGAAATTATTAAAATTGTTTGTCGTCTGTGGGAATCGAACCAGGGTTCTCAGGATCCACAGGCCGACTTCATACCACTGAGCTACCCACCCCATTAAAATTTAAATTTGAGTACATTTATTTCTAAAGTATTTCTATTACTTAAAAAGTCAAAATTCTATTAGCTGTCAGACTTCTGACATAACATTTGTATTTCCGCCTTTATCTGACGTTGTGCCAACTGTGGAATAAAAAGATCTCTGGAATTGTATTGCCAACTATAACAATTCATTTTGATCACCCTGTATGTTCAAAAGATTAAAATATGTAAATAGGTTTTATGTCAAAATGACATTTTGTAGAATCAAGTATTCACAATAAATAAAAATTGTCATTTTATTTATGTATCCCCAGGAATGGTTTCTTTTTGACCCATGGGCCAAAAAGAAGTGCTTTTCGGCCCGGTTATGCATAAAATAAAGATAAATAATAATTATCTACCTTTGGTGGTGGTAAAAACAATTTAGTTTTTCTCCTAGTTCCTAAACCAGGCTGGCCACAACCTGGATCACAAATATCCGAAGCTGGTGGTTCAAGAAAATGACTAAGTTTATAAATATTCACTTCTCCGGATTTTAAAACGCAAGCTAAATGAGTTCCATTTAAAGAGGAAGTGAAAGAACTTATTTCACTGTCTAAACGAATTTTTGTAATAACAATATTTTGTTCCATGTCTAAGAAATGGATAATTCCATTGCTGCCTAATAAAATGAGGAATTTATTTGCCCCTCCATCATGAGATTGTGAAACAAAGTCTGCTGATTTAACAGTTATTTCTTCGGGAAGGTCAAGAATTTTTGTTAAGTTCCAAGTATCGAGAGAGAAAATGATTAATTTTGATGCAATGCCAGCTAGTACCATTGTTGTTCCATTTCTAAAATGTTTCACGAATTTTAATTCATAGGTTTATGTTTGGAAGTAATTTTATTGACAGTCGGTAGAATAAACAAGCTTGGCAAACGACCGTTAGCTCAATTTTTAAGTAATAAAACATTCACAAAAAGATTTTTCTCGAAATTTGATTATGTATACAACTTATTTAACCATTATATAACTTTTATGTAAATTAAATAAATCACAGTTAGGTTTTTTATGAAAGTAAGTTTTGTATAAACCCTAGCAAGCATTGAACCGGTTGTAGGTCAATTAAAACATTACCGATTCGTGTTTTCTAGAAAGTAGTGTTGCGTTTAAAGTAAAATATTAAACTCGTTTTGGGTCTGTTAAAAAATTCATAAATCGGTTTTTTTTCTGAATTAAATTTTGTATAAACTCTACCCAAACATTCAACCAATTTTAGGGAAATTAAAAAAATCACAAATAGACTTTTCTCGAAAGTAGGTTTAAAGCGGTTTGAAGTCAATTACAAAAATTCATAAATCTGTTTTTCTCGAAAGTAAGATTTAAAAATTCGCAAGACGGTTTGTCTCGAAAGTATGTTTTGTATAAATTCTAAGCAAATATTAAACCGGTTTTAGGTTAATTTAAAATTCACAAACCGGTTTTTCTCGAAAATAGACCATAAATACAAAATATTCAACCGGCTCCGGAAATTAAAAAAAATCGGTTTCTCAAAAGTAGATATATCTACAAATCCTAAACAAATATTAAACCAGTTTTAGATCAATTAAAAAATTTACAAACCAGATTTTTCTCCCAAATAGGTTTTAAAAGAAACATTAAACCGGGTCTTAGGTTAATTTAGAAATTCACAAACCGGTTTTTCCATATTAAAGTTTGTATAAAACCTAAAGATACATTAAATCAGTTAATAGATCAATTAGAAATTAACAAACCCGGTTTTTCTCAAAAGTATATTTTATATAAGAAGAAAAATTAGAAGCCGGTTTTTCTTGAAAGTTTAAACATAAATTATTCAACCGGTTTTGGGTTAATTATAAAATTCGACAAATAATTTCTCGATCTTTATATAAATCCTAATATTAAAAGAGTTAGATCAAATTAAAATTCAAAAAAACTTTTATAAATCGGCAAAACAAAATCAAGACGTTGACCCCGACTTAAATATTAAAATACCTAATTATAAAATGTTATTTTAAGCTTGTATATTCTACCGCTGTTAAAAAATAAATACCTAGTCACAGCGATGCTTTTTATAAAAAAATTGTTCCATTCTGTAGGCAAAAGTTTCTTGAACGATTCAAACGTTTCATTTTTCCAAACATGAATATAATCATCCGAAAAACATGCGATTATATTGTGCGTTGCAGGCATGTAAAAAATCTTTAAAACCCATTAAAAATTTGAAAATACATTCAATCATTTCTGACTTACTTGTTTGAGAGTTGTCGGACTCTGAATCGTCAGTTCATGAACTTTAGAGAAAGTTTTCAAGTTAAATATGATCGCCTGAGTTGAGCTTGCTGTAAGGCATTGATTATCGGCAAATGAAATACTTTTTACCGGTTGATTATGGCCTTGTAGAAGGCCAGAAACTACACCTACATGCACATTAAAAACATACAGATCTCCACTATCATGACCAATAATTAAATCACTGGTTTGAAGTGGAGAAAAAGCAAGAACAGAACATGAATTAAATTTAGGTAATGACCAGTACTTCTCGACAGAAAAATCAACGATGAATATATTCCCATCGATGTCTGCACTGGCTACAATTAATCCAGAACTGTCAAATCTTGAATGTAAAAATCGTATACGTTTTTCTATGCGTTTGTAGTTGATTGTATGATGTATTTGCACTACTAACCTGTAATATAAACATTTAAAACTGTGAAATATACTGTTTTATGAATGGATTACCCATCTTTTGTGATTGGTTTGAAGCTAAAGAATTTTTTCTCGATTTCTCCTGTAGAAGGATTGCTTCGTACATTCATAATACTTGAGAATCTTTCAAACAAACTTCTAAACAAATCATGACAACAGCAGCTGTCAAATATAGTTCACAGATTTATTCATAGATGGCGCCACTAGATTCAGCGCGATTATTTTAAAATTATCTTTTGTAATTGGTTTGAAGCTAAAGTATTTTTTCTCGATTTCTCCTGTAGAAGGATTGCTTCGTACATTCATAATACTTGAGAAACTTTCAAACAAACTTCTAAACAAATATTGACAACAGCAGCTGTCAAATGTAGTTCACAGATTTGTTCATAGATGGCGCCACTAGATTCTGCGCGATTATTTTAAAATTATCTTTTGTAATTGGTTTGAAGCTAAAGTATTTTTTCTCGATTTCTCCTGTTAAAGGATTGCTTCAAACATTCATAATACTTGAGAAACTTTCAAACGAACTTCTAAACAAATCATGACAACAGCAGCTGTCAAATATAGCTCACAGAGTTATTCACAGATGGCGCCAGTATATATAGCGCCATCATTTTAAAATTATCTTTCGTGATTGGTTTGAAGCTAAAGTATTTTTTCTCGATTTCTCCTGTAGAAGGATTGCTTCGAACATTCATAATACTTGAGAAACTTTCAAACTTCTAAACAAATCATGACAACAGCAGCTATCAAATATAGTTCACACATTTATTCATAGATGGTGCCAGTAGATTCAGCGCGATCATTTTAAAATTATTAATTATAAATATTATTGATTTTTGTCTATATTTGTACATATTAACATTTTATTTCATGCTATATCTGTTATCTAGTCTTATTTATATATATTTACAATATTTTATCTTAAAGATACCTACAATTATTTCTACAAGTGACGCAAATTAAATAATAAGGTATTTATCTATTTATTTGAGATTTCCTTATCTATATTTGTACGAGAGAGATTACCTACTTTATTGTTACGAGTCAATTTAGTTACCGGCCTAGTATAGTCGAGTAAATAATTTAATTTAGTTCAAATTGAATCATGGAAGACGGAACTTGTCAAATCCTACCGATTGGAATTGATATTAAACCGCAAATTACATTAGACGACACTCAAATTTTACTGGAAAAGTTGTACGGATTAAAATGTAAATCAATTGTTGAGCTCAACGCGTACGACGACAAAAACTATAAGATTTCTGTTGTTGAATCTTGTGATAATGAATACATTTCAAAAGTTTGTGAAACTGGCTACGTTTTTAAAATTTTAAATAGTTTCGACTCGAAAAAAGTTTCCTTTGTTGAAGCACAAAATGATATGATGATATTTTTAGGTAGGTAAATATTTGTAATGTTTTTATAACAATTCATGATAAACTTTTTTAGCTAAGAATAATATAAAATGTTCCAAGCCAGTATTAAATAATAATGGACAATATTATTCGGTAGAAAAGTTAAAAGACGGCAGAGAACATATAGTAAGATTATTAGAATTTATTCCAGGAAAAATATTTTGCGAAATTTCGCCAACAAAACAGTTATTTTTCGATGGAGGGCGTTATATCGCCAACCTGAATATTATTCTCAAGGTGACATGAATAATTTCTAATCATATTTTTTTTATAGTTATTAAATTAATTTGTAGAATTTTTACCACGCCGCATTTAAAAATCATCGTTCGTTATGGATGCTGGAATCGCTCTCCGAAATAAAACAATTTTTGTACGTAGTACAAAATAAAGATGATTTAAAAATGATTGAAGAAATCATATTTGAGTTTGAAATGAAGGTTTTGAGAAATTTGGGTATTTTTGAAAAAGGTTGTTTACATGGAGATTTCAATGAACAAAATATAATCGTACGACAATCAGAAAATGGAGAATGGACTATTGATGCTCTGTTGGATTTTGGAGACACTCAGTATTCTTGTTTATTATTTGAATTAGCTGTGGCATTAACATACATGATTATCCAGGGTAAAGATATTAATATGGCCGGATATTTTTTGGCTGGGTATTCTACTGTTAGGCCTATTCCAGAACATGAGTACAAACTTTTAAAAGTAAGATTTATTTATTATTTAGCAAAGCATAAAATCAATATATTTCTTATCAATTTTTTGCCGACAAACAATTTTCACTACGTTAAAAACTACCCCTGTGGCCCCCTTTCCACTAACATCTTTGGGAGCCGTAATTTGACGGCTGGTAATTGTAGACCACGCGCAAAATATATCACTTACCGCAATCTGCCACGGCTGAGTGCCACAGCCAGTAATGGGTAGAAGACGTGAAAGAATAATAAATTAAAAAAATATCACATTGAAATGATAATAATTACAATGAATGCGCATCTTATTTGGAACAAATAAATCTAAATTTCTAATTTATTTCTGAAACGTTTGCTTTCTAATACGATAATATAAAAATCATATGTGTACCTCGTGAAGAAAGTGTCATTATTCGTTCAGCTGTTTTTGCATTTCTTCGTCTTGGGAAATAAAACGACACCTTCGGGAAGAAATGTGTCACTTTTTTCCCTTGATATAAAATAGTATATTACGGACCATCAACTGTAAGTGATAGTTTTTAGGTCAAGAATGTAGTTTGGGAAATCTCGTCCCTTTGGGCCCCGGTTTTCTAAACATTCGCGACCTAAAAAATCACTTACAGTTCGAGATTAGTAAGCTATTTTTTACAATACTTGCACAAATAGAAGGAAAGGTAAAATGGTTTTCAAAATTGACAGCTGTCAAATTGTTGTCAATATAAACAGGTCCTTCATATGAAATATTTACTTACTCTCTACAGTGGATAGTAAGTAAATATTAAAGTCCTGATGTAACCATAAAAACCACTGTGCAGTAAAAGTTCCACTTACTGTGTTTAAATTTTGTCGTTAATAGGTTACTTACAGTACAAGTATTGTAAAATAGTATATTACATACCAAGGGACTAAATAGAATAATTTAATCCTGAGAGTGTAGTTGGAGAGAATTCCTAAATATTCGCGACCTATAAAAATCACTTACAGTTCGAGATTAGTAAGCTATTTTTTACAATACTTGCACAAATAGAAGGAAAAGCAAAATAGGTCTCAAAATTGACAGCTGTCAATTTGTTGTCAAAACAGGACCTAAATAAATAAAATAAATAAATATATCATCACGCCTTCTACCCATTACTGGGTGTGGCACTCTGCCGAAGCAGATCTCGGTAAGTGATATATTTTGTGCGTGAAGTGCGGTTACCAGTCGTCAAATCACGACCCCCAAAGGACCTTGATAGGTAATATTTACTTACTGTGCACGGTAGACATTAAAGTCCTGATATAACCATGAAAACCACTGTGCAATAAAAGCTCCACTTACCGTGTTTAAATTTTGTTATTAATATGTAACTTACAGTAGAAGTATTTTAAAAATAACTATTTCTGTAGGTCTGCGTAGCAGCAAGATTCTGTCAATCATTAGTGATGGGGACCTATTCAAATCTGCAACATCCAGATAATAAATATGTGTTATCTACTCAAGCTACTGGCTGGATATTGCTTAGAAAACTTTGGTTTGAACCTAATGAAAAACTAATTGACGATTGGAAATGTATTGTGGAAACACATAAAAATATGCAATCGTTTTGAATTTATTTTGTCTTATAAAGGGTCACAGCTCTGAAAGTAAGCGAAATTTCACTTTGCAATTACAATTATACTTAAGGATACGTCTTAAAACAATGTTAAGTAGGCTACGAAATTAACAATTTTAAATTAGTGTCATTCACAAATGGTTTTTTTTTTCAATGGATATACTTTGTTTATGTGCAAATGACTGAAATTGTGTATTTTTGATATACTAAAAACGTTATAAAGATCGACTGACGTCATCCGTCCTGATAAAACTTAATAAAATCGTAAAAAAACTGGTGCAATATTTAAATAACAATTAAAAAAAAATGGCATTAAAATACGTATCTTATATAAGAATATTGAATAATAGCTACATATATTTATTATCGATTCATGTATTGAAAATAATTGTGTTTCATTTATTTGCTTTGCGCCTCGTGCTAATAATCATGCCACGGGCCAGAAACATTAATTTCACCCGTGGTACATACAATATTTTATGCACAACAAAATAACATTTAATTATATATTCAAAAGATTAAAATATGTACATAGGTTATATGTTAAAATGACATTTTGTAGAATCAAGTATTCACAATAAACAAAAATTGTCATATTATTTATGTATCCATAGAAATTATTTCTTTTTGGCAAAAAAGAAGTGTTTAAACCCGTTTTTTAGGGCACACATGAATTTCGACCTGGTTGTGCATAAAAATATTTTTGTATTTCGTGGGCGAAAGTCGTATTTTTTTGTGTGTTCGAATGACATTTTTGTCTCGACAATGACATTCTCACGCACAACAAAAAGCCAATAATTTCTCGCACGTAATACAAAAAAGTCATTTGAACGCGTCAAATAACATGAATTTCGCCCACGAAATACATTTTTTCTGTAACTGTAAAAAAGAATAATTAAAATCGATTTTTAAAACCGTGAAAAAAGTTTATTAAAACAGTACAACAATTTATTTTTTCATAGTTTGGTTGGTGATCATGGTAATATAGTTATATTTTCACGTGTGAAAAAAACACAAACTTCGCGTATGCATAACGATGTAAAAATGTCACGCATAATAGTTATTTATGTACCAAGGGTGAAAACAGACGTTTCTGGCCCGCTTTGCGCCTCGTGCTAATAATCATGCTCAGGATCAAAAACGCTAATTTTACCCGTGGTACATAGAATATTTTATACACAAGAAAATAATATTTAATTACATGTTTAAAAGATTAAAATATGTACATAGGTTATATGTCAAAATGACATTTTGCAGAATCAAGTATTCACAATAAACAAAAATTGTCATTTTGTTTACGTATTCATAGGAATTATTTTTAGGGTTAAAATACATGAATTTCTGCCCGGTTGTGCATAAAATATTAATTGTCATTGTCATAAACAAATGAAACAAAAGTGTAATATATTATATTATCTAGCTATCATAGAAGTTTGTGATTGCGTATAAATTCGCATGCGAATTATGATTGAAATGATGTTAAATTTTGACATATATGCAAATATTTTAACATTGTTGTTAACATGGTGAACGTTTACAAAACAAAATATAAGTGAAATTATTAAGTGAAATTTCGCGTAATATCGGAGCCATGAATCCTTAAATATGTAATAATATCATTATTGTTAGCAATATATGTGTAATCAGTATTTTTTTGTAGTAAATTGATTCAATTTTCAAAAAGAACATTACTCTAATTCTAATATATTTGCAATTAAAAACTAAATATTTATCTTCTTTAAACAAAATATTGTTTAATATAAATATATTTTTCTCTAAAATAACTTAGAAATATGTGTCAGCACAAAAACACAATAAAATAATTTAAACCAATGTATGTTGATTCGTTGTTAGGAGTAAGCGTGAGTAATTTGAGATGTTTTGCGCATATGTTATGTACGTCGAAGAAAGAAGATGAATGATAAGTGAATAGGAGTGATTGGATTGATGTGAGTGAAGGTTTGTTGTGTGATAAATGATTTCGAGTGTAATAAATAAATGAGTTCATATGGAGTGATCTATGAATGTGGTTGAAGTGAGGGTGGTTTGTTTGGATGAGAATGTTTGACGAGGACTGATTATTTGATGAATTTAATGAGTAAATGTTTTATTAATTTAGGGTTCGTGCTACTCCATTTAATGCGATATAGCGTGATGATATGTATGCATGTATGTATGTTGATGAAATTAAGAGTGTGAGATTGATATGAATGTGGATGAAGCGAAAAACTGGTTGTTAGATGTTAAAGTCTGTTTAATGCCTAATTAAAAATCTCAATTTAAAGATATTTTTCTACCTTTGAGTTACCAACAACCATAATTTTGTTCATCATTTATTTAAAAACAAATAATACATGTATTGCAATTATTTTACATATGTTTATAACAATAGCAATAATAAAATTATTATTTATAATAATATCAAAAGTAAAATTATAAATTTTGTATCTGCAGAGTATATTTCTATTCTTGTATCGTTCAAGGTAAAATTTATAAACTTCAGTTAGATCATGCCTCTCACTAATTAATCGAGTCGAAACCAGCAATAACGTAACATCGTTACTGCTAACTAAATGTACGCTCGGGCTACATCTATCTCTCTCTAACGCATTGTAATTATCGGAGTGTTGCGCAAGCTTCGCTCACTTGCCTCGAAATCGTTGTCGTGTACAGACGTAGAAACGGGCTCCGTACTTTTTCTGCCTTATTAGAAGGCTTAAATATTGTCCTCCGAATACGCTAGCTTCACGTGAAGCACATCATAACTTTCTACATACATTAGGCAAGGTTTAATTAGCGTACGCAGGCGGGTGGGGCGAGACCCTCGCGACCAAGGCC
Organism: Pterostichus madidus; assembly: GCA_911728475.2. Lineage (NCBI taxonomy): Eukaryota > Metazoa > Arthropoda > Insecta > Coleoptera > Carabidae > Pterostichus > Pterostichus madidus. Next base: position 1,654,446 of record OU452304.1, read on the forward strand.
ATAGTTTGGTTCCGGTCGCCCAGCTCATTCATTCATTTTGAACAATTACATATTTGTACCTATTTAAAAGAGAATTTAAATATGGCTAATCGTGAATGAATGATTAATTCATGAAAGTTAATATTTGGAAATAGCTTAGAAAATTTTAAAAATACAATCAATTTAAACATTGTAAAGATAAATTTTAGAATTTATATTTTAAATATTGGAAACAATTATTTTATATTATTTATATATTATCTTTATTTACAAAATATAATGACCGTTAGTATAAAACAGCCGATTAGAAGTAGATTAATTTTATTTTTCTGCTATCAGACGTTTATAAATTATTTATAGAAAAATATTTGAAATAAAAGTGATACAAATTTGTTTATATTCATCTTTTACTTCAAATATTTTTGCCAAAAATAAATCCAAAATATTTAACACTGTAAATATAGTTAGTCAGTCTTGGTGACAATGTATCACAACGGTAGCTAACGATCTATTAGACGTCATCATTAAAAAATATCTAATCTAAAAATATCTAATAGATTGTGCTACAAAATGAAGATTTATTATTTTAAAGTGAATCATTATTTTATAAATTTTTAAATAAATATTAAACAAATAATAAATATATTTTAACGAGATTTATTGTAAGTTATCAATTTTATACAATATAATTATCAAAGTTTTTGACAGACTTTTACCCAAATAATTTAAAATTAACAATTTTCTTACATTGATGTTGCAAACCGCGGACTTGATGTTCGATCTCGGCTTTGCTTATATTGTTGGCAAGCTTCTAAGATGTTGCAAGAGAAGACGATGACTCAGATGATGATGTCCACGATGATAACAGTTCCGGTGAGACTGGTAAGAACACCAGCTGCTCCACGATGATGATACAAGCTCCGATGACGTTGTCCAGGGTGGCGACAGCTCGGGTGACGCTGGTATGAACTCCAGCTACTCCACGGTGATGATATAAGCTCCGACGACGCTGGTATGAACTTCAACTACTCCACGATGATGCTGAGGCCGCAGGAGATGCTTGCAGGTCCCGATATGTCGATGAATCTGAAACATAAACTCAGAACACAAAGCAATAAAAAGAATAATGAACAAGTTATGATAAAACAGCAAACAGCATACACCATTCATACCACAGATTACATTCATATCATGCATTCCATTCAGCCATTTCTTGTTCTTCAAGTTGTTTTCAGATTTGGTTTCTTTGTCGTCTCTTCGTTTCTTTCTTGCCTTTTCCCTACCTAAGTTTTTGTGTACAAGTAGCTAATTGTAAGACCCGCACTGAATCTACAACAAAGCAACCGAAGCGTGCTTGTTTTTAGCAAAACGTGAGCATATTCCGTGCCCCGACCTCTCGGTTTGCGCCTAGTGAACCTACCCGGCTGTTGGGAAAATGGTAAACAGTGCTAGGCTGGCAGCACGGCTTCTAGACCTCCCAATGACTCATTGGTACACACCTCCGAGGAGGCTGGTTTGTGCAGATTCGGCTACGCCACCAGCTAGACATCGGTTTAACACTCTCTCGCTAGGTTACACCAAGACAACAGCTAGCACGAGGGCCGTCCCTACCGATTCACGAACGCTAATAAGACTTGCCTGATGTATGTTGGGCCCCACGTGGAGCTAGCGTATGTATGTGGTGGACAATACAAAACCCGATATCGCGATAACCACCCACGAAACGATTTTCAGATATGAAGGCCTGCTACAAGGCAGAAATACCCACAAGTTAAAAGTACGTAGCGCGTCTGTTCATTGGAAAGGTTGCGAGGCAAGTAAACAATTTCTCCGTTTTAATGAATGCTGGTTTCGACAAAACTTACACAACAAAAACTACTCCGATAACTACAATGTATTAGAAAGAGATAGACAGCGTACAATTCACAGTAACGATGTTACGTTGTTGCATGTTACGACGGAATAATTAGTACTATCTAAAGTTACCTTGAACGATACAAGAATAGAAATACATATACACTTCAAATGCAATATTTATATTTTTACTTTTGATATTATAAATAATAATTTTATTATTGTTATTATTACAAACATATGTAAAATAATTTTAATACATTTTTGACGTGTAGCTATGAAAAAAAAGTGTTTCTAAATGATCGTAGAAAAATATAGTGTAAACCACGAACAGAAAGTAGTCGATTGCCTCGATCAACAATTTCCATGCGCAAGTGATAATAGGCTACTTTCTGCTCTAGGTACACAAATAACTATTATGTATTAACAATTTTCATATAAGTTACCAATATGTTTTTATGTCAGTTTTTTCAAGTTGTTAAGTTATTAAGAAATAATACAGAGTGATCAAAAGGAATTGTTACAGTTGGCAATACAATTCCGGAGATCTTTTTATTGCACAGTTGGCACAACGCCAGGTAAAGGCGGAAATGCTATTTGACATTTCTAATAAATACAAATAGGTTATGTCAGGAGTTTGACAACTAATAGAATTTTGACTTTTTAAGTAATAACTTTATAAATAAATGTAATAATAAATGTACTCAAATTTAAATTTAAATTTTCAAATGTCACTGTGAACAACAGGAAATGAATTTATGTATCAGGCTTACCAAGTTTCAAGTAGGTTTTTTTATTGCCAATTGTAACAATTCCTATTGATCACTCTGGTAATAATAAAAATAATCTGTTGTCGATTTGTATGAAAGGAGTTAGAAGGAGAAAGAATGAATGTTTGGTTGAATTGTATCCATCATTTATTGTAAAATAAACGATCATAATATTATTAACATAATAACAAGATCATGTTCTTTATTTATAATAATCCTATAATCATCGATCAAACACAACGTGAAGATCATGCGAAAAGTAACGAAGTAACAAATGAAACGCAGTCACATGACCTACACGCTCAACGTGAGTTCAACACTGAATACTGTTTATTGGAATGTATTGCAGGGGTAACACAGTTAGTTAGTTAGTTAGTAAGAGGTTAGCTACGTAGCTGATATTTAAAATAGCCGTTCGTTTACTTTACTTTAGTAGGTCTTAATGCATCAGGCAGCATATCATATTTGCGTAGAGTTTATCAGGTAAAAATTCAAATAGGATTCGATCCATCCAAATATAGACTATACAGTACGTTTATTATATAAATAATACTTACTAATAGGACGATTTTCAACTCTTAACTACTAAATTAATTTTCTTTTGTTTCTTTGAATTAATTTGTGCTAGATAAAATTAAACATACACGTGCCTCTCTTAGAAAAATCTCATTATTACTTCTATCTCCTGGTAAACTAGAATAATTAAATGAATCTTACTAATAATGATGTTTTTCTGTTTCGAAACACGCAGTATATAATCGGCAGTGAAAATTACAACAAAATCGTTCTAATTGTGACCTAAATCTAAGACCAAATTAAATGGGTATTGCTTATCATGAAAGCTACCATTTTCTATCGACAGTATTGCATCAAAAAAATTAAAAACCTTACCAATAAATCTATCTAAAATATTTACAAGTAAACTATGGAATGAGGAACAATACAACAAATACTCAAAATGAATGTACATGAACAGTAACGAAATTATGATTGGTGGTAACTCAATGGTAGAAAAATATCTTTAAATTGGGATTTTTAATAGTTTAGTACAACAAGGGCAGACTTTAACATCTAACAACCAGTTTTCACTTCAGCCACAATAGCAATCTCACACCCCTAATTTCATCAACAAAGACGTGATCGTGTTTTTAAATTACTTTAATGAAAAATATTTCAAATAGAAGCATGGCCAACTTCATTGAATTGCGCTACGCTTATTATGGCCGTTTCATATGTCATTAAAATGCCTAGTTTCAAAATTAAAGAGCGGGTACGTCAACCAGCGCCTCTAACGAGATATGTCGTAACTAAATTTGAAAATACAGCTGCATGCATTGATTGGAAAAAATACTAAAAATAAGCCTAGTCATTGTATATTTATTATCATACGAATTTTATAGTAAAATACTAATCATTGGTACCAATAATTCAACTTGACAGCGTTGTCACTTTCCTTTAATAGAAATAAAAAGCACTAGATGGAATTACTTGACGTACCAAACATGGCCAACTTCATTGAAATGCGCTACGCTTATTATGGCCATTTCATGTCATTAAAATGCCTAGTTTCAAATTTACAGACCGGGTACGTCCACTAGCGCCTCTAACGAGATACGTCGTAACTAAATTTGAAAATACTGCCGATTGCATTGATTGAAAAAATCCTAAAAACAAACCTAGTCTTTATATATTTATTATCATACGATCTTTACAGTAAAATACTAACCGTTGGCACCAATAATTCAATAATACTTCCTTCTTTTGACCTATAAACACTTCAAAATTTTTAAATAGGTAGACAATATGGCGGCATTATTTACCTGAAGTGACAGATAGTGCTACGTTGCCAAATGAAATTCACTTAGTCTAGACTAGCTAGTCACTGTAGTCGAAAACTCAGAATACTAATCATAATATTTAATAATATTTAATGTATAAATAAAATACTCAGTTGCATTAAATGTATTTGTTTGATCACATAAACTTCAGTTTTCAAATATTTTAAGGTTGTTTTTGTAATTTGACAGCGTTGCCACTTTCCTTTAATAAAAATAAAAAGCACTGGATGGCATTACTTGACGTACCAAAACTGTAAAAAACTCACGACATATTTTTATGTATAAAAATACCAAAATGATGAAATGAAACAGCCAAAATGAGCGTAGCGCAATTCAATGAAGTTGGTCATGATAGAAGTTGCAGAAAAATTAATTTTGAGCAGAAAATATATGATAAAGATAGATGCTCTTGTTTTTGGTTACATTTGTGTCTGAATTAAAAATCCCAATTAACAGGCACGCCATTTACAAATGATATTTAAATCAGTGGTACCGAAAATGTTTAACTATGTTAGTTTAATTGTATTAAATTCGGAAGCTACTGATTCAAACATTGGAAATAGATGATTTACAATACTGTAACACTGAAAACACCCCGTTGTCTCCATGGGCAACCAAAGTATTTTCACATGTTTGACAACTACAATAGACTTGATTGCATGTTTATAATACTGAACATGCTTACATATATACAGAGATTCATATAATAAATAAAGAAATTCAAATTATGGTCAATAGATAAAATACTTGAAGTATTTTTCTAACTTTATATCATTTTTTTAAACTTTAACAAACAATCCACTCGATTTGATCGCTCACAGCGATTGCTACCCTTCTCAATCAATTTATTATTGTTATAATCATTTCTTTATTATTACATTTACTCACTATGTGATCACCCATCGTTAATTATTAACACCGGATTTTATATAAATTTTCATTCGAAAGGGGAACATAATTCATGATTAGGGGTGCATTTTAGTGAATTTCACACTTTCCCTTAAAGCTCATTTAAAAACAATCACAATATTTTCAATCGTATTCCCTGCCACATCACTTTCACTTACTACACCAGATCATTTATTGATTCAGATCGGTTTATTCAGTTCGATTTCTCTGATCAGATTTATGTGACATAAGTAGCAAATAGAATACAACAATACAGGGTGTTCAATTTAGTCGTGCCACCGATGCTATCTCGAGAACTATAAGAGCTACAAGGTTGGTTAAATTAGCAAAGATATACAATTTTCTAAGTCTATTCCAAAACTATTAACAAAACATTTTTCGACCAGTGGTTCTCAATATACGGGAGGCAACTTTCTTATTTTAAATGGGAACCTATTTTTTTATTTGCTTATTCGATTCTGTATTTTTTCGTAATTCAACGACCACAAAGTTCAGCACCCTTACATTATATATTTTTGACAAAACTACATATTAAATTGACTTTAATTTAATTAAAATCGCACAGAAGCACCGTGCTATGACAGAAACAAATGAACAAATCATAATATTTTTGTTTGTTTGATTTATTAATATACGACAATACAATTAATTTGTTAAAAAATAAATAAATAAATTTTTTGTGCTCATTCAAAATAAGGTTTACATTATCTTGAAAACCGATGGAAAGTTTGATTTTGCGCACTAGTGCGCAAAGCAACGTCCATTTTTTATGATTCTAAATTTTGACTATTAAAACGCTAATTGTACTTATTATATACACACATTTTAAGGAATTTATAAAAGAAATAGAGACGTTAGCTTATAATGCCGTCAAACAGCCATATTTTAACAAAATTTACGAGAAAAAATAAACAATTTGCTTTCAAATAACAAATGTCAATTCATGGCATACTTAACTGTCAATATAAATTAACGCTTCAAATTTAATAAATTTCCTCATTATCGGTTATATAATTTTTGCTCATAACAAAAAGCATTGTACAAAACTCGTGCACGAAGACGTCATTTGAACCATTCGTGCAAATTAAAGTACTCGCTTCGCTCGTGCTTCAAAATTGCGCTCATGTGAAAAGTATATCTTCGCGCACTTGTTATGGAAATAGCTATTATTAGTCATTTGCTTCTGTCATAGCACGCTGATGTCTATGCGATTTTAATTAATGTCAATTTTCGTAAAAAATTTTGTAATGTGAGGGTACTGAACTTTATAGTCTTTTAAGTCAGAAAAAAATACAGAATCAAACAAGCAAATTTAAAAAAAATAGGTTGCCATTTAAAATAAGAAAGTTGAACCCAGTATTTTGAGAACCACCGGTCAAAAAATTGTAATGTGAGGGTATTGAACTTTATAGTTGTTGAATTTAAAAAAAAAATGCTGAATCGAATAAGCAAATAAAAAAAATAGGTTCCCATTTAAAATAAGAAAGTTGCATCCCGTATTTTGAGAACCACTGGTCGAAAAATGTTTTGTTAATAGTTTTGTAATAGACTTACAAAATGGCATTTCTTTGCTAATTTAACCAAACTTTGTAGCTCTTATAGTTCTCGAGATAACAATGGTGGCATAAATAAATTGAACATCTTGTGTAATCTACATAAATTTATTTAGCTAAAAAGATAAACAATTATTGTTACTACTAATTAAATTCGTATATTATCATCTACTATGTTCAATTATTAAAATAAATTATGTTATGAATCATAAAATTAATTTGAAGAATTCTTCTTCGTCAGAAGAAAATAGTGTTGAAATAAGTAATGTAGTTGTGAGCGGGAGATTCACTAAAATGTTAGTCGTGATCGAGTCAAAGCAGGGGAAAAATTTAAGGCAAGAATCCCCAAATAGAAGCAATTGAAAAACCTCACACATGAGTTCATCACTGCCACATCATAAGTAAAGAAGAAGGCCGTGAGTACAACACAACCGACAACGAAACAGAATCGTAACATTCAGTCTTGTATGACACCACACTGTGCGTAAAGTGAATGTCTCTGGGGATTTCAGCGCTGCTGGCTGCACGAGTGGCAGCATTGCTGCTCGTATCGTGCCACCCCGCACATGTTCATCGCCTTGACTTGAGGGCAGAACGACGAGTGGTCGAGACACTCACCCCCTGCATATAAACACAAAACACACCTTCTGAACAAATACATAAAACATTTACTACTACCAACACTACCATGCCCCTGTTTGAATAATTTTAATTCCAAGATGTATCGGTCGATTGACTTTAAATTTTAACTAAAGAAATATTAAAATATAACTCACTAAAATTTTACTTAAATATCTTGCATAGAACACGAGAAAAAAAAACTTCAAAGTCACTGCATAAAAGTTTCCGGCAATAAGAGGAAACAAGTTAAAGCGCTTGTATTTCCTAAATGAATCGGTCGATTGACTTTTTATTTTAACTGTGTACTAAAATTATATTAAAATATAAGTATTTTAACTTTAACTTAAATATCTTGCATAAAATACGAGAAAGAAAACCTCCAATTCAGTGGAGAAAAATCAAAGTTTCCGCCAGTAAAAGGATACAAGTTTAAACGTTTGTAATTCCTAAATTAATCGGTCAAATGACTTTAAATTTGAACTACAAATTAAAAACATATTAACATATGTCGGACAAAAATTTAATTCAAATTCTTTAGAAAGAAAATTTCAAAAATATCGTCCAAACATAAAAGTTTATCTGCTATAAAATCACTAGTTTGATCGCAATTCTTGAGTGCATCGGTCGCTTGACTTTAAATTTTAACTGTACATTAAAAATATATCAAAGTATATCTGATTAGATTTCACTTTAATTCCTTCTGTGCAACATAAAAAAGCTAATTTTATTAATTGACTCGGCCAGAATAAAATATTTTAGTTTATTAGATTAATAATAAACTTATGAATGTTACTTACATGAAGATTTGGGACACGGAGGTCCCCTGCAAGCCTTCATGACAGGAGGCCTGGGTTGATCCCTGCAAGCGCTTCCTGCAGGCTTCTTCGTACCAGTCCACACACATTGCAGGATACGATACTTTACTCCTTGGGCCTCACAAGCTGCTGCACACTACACACAAAATTACAAGACTTATATTTCATTTGCCACTTGACTTTTTATATCAATTCAAACAGGAAGGTGGTTACTTTAAGCTGAATTTTAATCAATAACTTTAGCAAAGTAAACTATGTAAATTCTATGTTAATTAGGTAAACTTTAAAGGAAGCAAAGAAGAAAATTATGAACAAAAGAAAAAGCTTAAACTATTGAACAATAATTTTTGTTTGTCTTTAAAATCATAATTATAACAGTAAATGAAAAGCGTAGGAGAAAAAGGACACTGTATAAGACTATTTTGAAAAGGAAGAGAATGTGGTTAAGCCAAGGGATGCTGTAATGAAGAACGTAATAGAAGGGACAGTAGAAGGAGAAGGTAAAAGAAACAGGAGGAGGACGAAGACAGTAGACGATATGAAAGAAGGAAGAAGTGATGGAGAAATGAAGTGGCTGGCTATGAGTAGAAGAAGTTGGGCAAGGCATTTGGGACCTGCGTCAAGCAGCTAACTTAAATACTAAAGAGGTTTTTTTTTAAAACTAGATTAATTCTTCCTCTAAGGACAGTTTCTTTTTCAAATGTTAAATTTTAATTAGACATTATAGAAAAAAGTTGAAATATTGGATAATATTTTGTGTTTGTTTTTAAAATAATAATTTTAACAGGAAAACTAAACACTATTTTGTTAAAGTTTTAATTATTAAGCTGTAAATGATTTCTTTTTTTAATAAACAGTGTTTTCTTCCTCACCTCTGACCACTCTCCCACTTTCCACGTTCCTCGACACCTCTCACTCATACACTCCCTCCGATGAGGTGGCCTCTCACTTTCTTCACACTTGACCCCACCAGATTCGGTGGAGTTAATTACGACTCCGCTGACCTGGCAGGTAACAGCGCGTCGTTGTAACGCTGTGTCCCACGTCAGACATCTGGAGGACTCGCATGCTGACCACGGTGATGTTGCCCACATAGGACATGAGTCCCAACCGCATTTGCGAATCGTGGGTGGAGTAGCCAGACCGGCGTCTTCGCAGAGGGTTGCGTCCACGTCTTGCGATGTGTTGTGAAGACGAACCTAGGGGATTTTCATAAATTATATATCTGTAGAACGAAGAATGAATGATGAACCCGGGTTCTCAAATCCACAGGCCGACTCGATATCACTGAGCCATTTATTTAATTATTGATGACTATGGATCTATTTAATTCAAATCGGTATTTTGTTATGTATCAAAAAACAGATTTGTACTAAGTTCTGAAGTACAAAGGTCTCAGCGTCAAATTCTATTGGTATCCCAATTACTTTCTTTATAATTGAATTATAGTTATTTTTATAACAAGTGCCGAAAAAGGTTTGTTACGTGCAAGTGCAGAATCTGCACGAGCACGTAACCTTTTTCAGCACATGTTATAAACAACATTTTTCTTACAACTGTGCGATTTAGAAAATCACTAAAATATTGTCAAAATTTATAAAATCTTAATGATATTACACGAGAACGATATTTTACGGCGTTGCTATGGTTTGTTTGTTGATTGCTTGTACATTGTTCTACGTTATTTAAAAATATTTCACTAATTTCAAGACAATTTCTTCAAAATCGTCTAGATTGGAATAGTACAGTAAACACCTCCAAAGATAATTAAAGCCCCAGATCATACTATGTTGCATCTATTTTCGACAATGACAATCAACCTGCTGCTGGTACTTCTAAAGCCTCCGAAATTGTTGTCAAAAATATTACTGTTAATAATATGACCAGGTACAGAAGAAATCAATGTTTCTTTAGACAGTACAAAAGTTTCCACTTCACTCTCGGCGCGAAATTTAAATCGCTCTGAATACAACTTTCTTTCGACAGTTGCGTAACAAATTACTTTCCGCACTGGGGTTTTTTGCTTACAGAAACGCACTTGGTCTGCATTTGTCTTCTTTCCACCCGTAACCAAGGCAATCATAGTTAAGTAATAACAAAGAAATCGCACAGTTGTAGGAAAAATTATATTATTGTTTATTTAAACTTTTTTGACAATATGTTTCAGCTTAATTTGACTAATCCAAAATTTAAGATTAGCTAAAACTATTTTGAGAATTGTGTTGTAAAAGATTTATAAAAATAAAATATATCATCACGCCTTCCACCCATTACTGGGTGTAGCACTCTGCCGAAGCAGATCTCGGTAAGTGATATATTTTGCCCGTGAAGTGCGGTTACCAGTCGTTAAATCACAGCCCCCAAAGATGTTAGTGGTGGAGGAGCCACAGGGACAGTTTTTAAAATTATGAAAATTGTTTGTCGCCTGTGGGAATCGAACCAGGGTTCTCAGGATCCACAGGCCGACTTCATACCACTGAGCTAGCCACCCCATTTATTTATTTATGAAATTGATGGTTAAAAATTATGAATGTATATGAAAAAATTTGCTCTCACCATGCAATGTGCTGCCCTCATCTGAAATCCATTCCCTCCACAAGTTTGTGAGCATTCAGTCCATTCGGTAATCATCCAATCAAACTTCAGATTGTCCGCAGTGCCTTTTCCTAGAACGATAGCGTGTCCTATAAGGTCATCTTCAGAGTCCTCCTCCTCCTCGTGTAGTTCAAGGTGATCCAAGTCACCTCCAGGACTGGTGACCTCTGGAGGATGAAGATTAGCCACCATGCGGTGACCTCGACTGTTGGTGAATGTCTGAAACGGCCACAGTTGCTGTGCCCTTGTTATTGTGAATGTTACTCAAAGCGACGGGGAATATAAGAATTATTTATTTGCGTACAGAGTCTGAGAATAAAGAAGAGTTATTTTGCGAATCAATTTCGCATCGCTCATGCAACTTAATAAAAATTGATAATATTACAGTTTAATTTTTAGCGGTCACGTTTTCAATTTTCTTGGGACGCGTCAGCGTGTTTGATGGATCATTCTACGCGAGGTAAAGTGACAAATAATGAAGTGATTTATCAAAGACATGAGCGTATGACGCGGACACTAACACTGGCGCTAGTGTTTCAGAGAACAGCTGTGACGAACAATGTGAACAGACATGCGACAAATATGATATGGCGTGAGAGTGAACATGCACTATGATATGTGTTCTATACTTGATGTGTTATATTAAACGTATAGTATATACAGGGTGCTTCATAACTTCGGGTACATACGTTAAGGGTATATGTTTTTTGATATGCTCAGTGTGAATCAAAAATATATTTTTTTAATCACTTAATTAATTTTTATGTTACCAGTCAAAAATTCTTCGTTGCCACTATGTGGATGGTTATGTTAAACTTAATAATTACAAATAACTGCTAATAATTGAATTGTGTAATAAGTAAATTAATGTAATTGTTTGTTTTTAATAGGAAAGCAAATCCAGTGCAGTACTAGAAAAAGTTTAAATAAAAATAATGAATTTTTTTTTTCTGGCTTCTTTGGCGGACCAAATACTCAGGTCATATGCCGCCATTACGCCCTGATCTACGTTTTAGTTGTTATTGTCAACAGCAATGCGAGTTTTCTCTGGATGGTCACCCATCCAAATACTACCCGCGCGCAACGTTGCTTAACTCGCGTTATCGCTTAGATCAGTTCCAACGAGCGCAGCCATGGTCGTTGACGATGAATTATTTATGGCTAGTTTTATAAACGACAAATTTATTTACTTCCAAAGTAAATAAAATTTAATCATTCAAATGACAGTCGAACTTTTGACAGTAATTTATTCGAATTTGTTAATTTAATAGTAATTTATTGTACTAATGTGGCATGTGATATTATAAGTCACGGAAGAAAAAGTATACTGTGCGACGAAAATAAATAAATATATCATCACGCTTTCTACCCATTACTGGGTGTGGCACTCTGCCGAAGCAGATCTCGGTAAGTGATATATTTTGCACGTGAAATGCGGTTACCAACCGTCAAATCACGGCCCCCAAAGATATTAGTGGTGCGAGAGCCATAGGGGTAGTTTTAAAATGGTGAAAATTGTTTGTCGCCTGTGGGAATCGAACCAGAGTTCTCTGGATCCACAGATCGACTTGATACCACTGAGCTAGCTGCCTCATTATATATATATATATATATATATATATATATATATATATATACACACTCCCTCCCTTTCTTATCTTTTTGTTTCATTTTCAGTTACTGCATTGTGTGGACTTTTCTTTCATATACAAGTGCAGGCTATCGTTTTCATCTTTTCTAATCTTGTAGGTTCGTTGTTAGATTCGTTGTTAGGAGTAAGTGTGAGTAATTTGAGATGTTTTATGCATATGTTATGCACGTTGAAGTAAGAAGATGAAGCCTGAAGCCTTTTTATATTTATTAATTTTATGATTTGTATCCTAAACTTTAATTTTATGCAATAAATTCAAGTAATATAAAATAAAATATATCATCACGCCTTTTACCCATTACTGGGTGTGGTACTCTGCCGAAGCAGATCTCGGTAAGTGATATATTTATGCGCGTACCAGCCATCAAATCACGGCTCCCAAAGATGTTAGTGGTGGAGGAGCCACAGGGGTAATTTAAAATTGGTGAAAATGTTTTCTTGGCTGTGGGGATCGAACCAGGGTTCTTAGGATCCACAGGTCGACTCGGATACCACTGAGCCATTACCCCATTTTCAAACAATATGAGGCTATGATTTTGTAAAATAATCATATATAAGTTATTAAAAGTGTAGTGTATCAGTGTAAACTAATTCTGATTAAAATGGAAAGAATTTTGGGCTGACGACCGTCTATATATAATAGATTATACTAAACATAAACGTGTGAATGTTTTGTGTTGTGATTGAAAAAGGAACGAAGTGTGGTTGCGGAAACATATGAGGATCATTGTCGTGGAAAAATCACCCCGATAACGAACAATGTGACAGCGGCAAAGGGTGATGACATATGTATAAATAAGTCGATTCAAATACGCAAATATTTCACGTTTTTCGCTCATTTTTTACCCGCGTAGCTCCTACAAATACGTCCTTGATTTTGCGAATATATTCCCGGACGAAACGACTAAAATGTAATGATTTTTTTCTTTATACAGGGTGATTCATAACGTACGGAGAAGATTGAAAATGTAGCTAGGGAGGCACAAAATAATATCTTAGTAAAATAAATAAATATAAATATATCATCACGACTTTTTCCCATTACTAAGTGTGGCACTCTGCTGGGGCAGATCTCGGTAAGTGATATATTTATACGCGTGAAGTGCGGTTACCAGCCGTCAGATAATGGCCCCCAAAGATGTTAGTAGAGAGAGAGTCACAGGGGTAATTTTATAAAATAAAAAATAAATAAATATATCATCACGCTTTCTACCCATTACTGGGTGTGGCACTCTGCCGAAGCAGATCTCGGTAAGTGATATATTTTGCGGTTACCAGTCGTCAAATTACGGCCCCCAAAGATGTTAGTGGTGGAGGAGCCACAGGGGTAGTTTTTGAAATTATGAAAATTGTTTGTCGTCTTTGGGAATCGAACCAGGGTTCTCAGGATCCACAGGCCAACTTCATACCACTGAGCTAGCCACTCCATAAATAAATAATAAATAAATATAAATATATTATCATGCCTTTACCCATTACTGGGTGTGGCACTCTGCCGAAGCAGATCTCGGTACGTGATATATTTATGCGCGTGAAGTGCGATTACCAGCCGTCAAATCACGGCCTCTAAAGACGTTAGTTGTTTCTATGGAAACGATAACTATCATTTACCTATAATTTTCAGCGGTATTCCTTAAGTGGGCGTTAATTTATTTAATTTGCTGTAACACTTTGAATATTTAGTTTTTGTCAAAAGTCTATTAAGGAAAAGACATTATTTTGCTCCCTTCCCCAGCAACACTTTCAATTTTTTCCGTACGTTATGAGTCACCCTGTATACCTATACCACGTACCCTGTTTCCCTTTGGGAGACTTTCGAAGTACATTTATAGATTAATATTTTGCATGTGAAAAATTCAAAAGTTTGAAACAGGATTCATGTTAGGATTCCGTGGCGCATCCTTGTATGAAATATTTTAGCAATTTCATGTGTATGGTTCTAGTTTTGAAGTTCCGCGATACTTGCAACAGAAGTGCAGCTATTCGACGAATAAGATACAATTTTCCGATACGATATTGAGTTATATTTCAACCTGTTATATTGAATCAACTACGTTATTTTATTGACTACGTTTACTCTGCCAAATAAATCGAATTTGCCCACTCCCTCAAATGGAATTTACAATTGTTTCAGTTTGAAAATGCTCTTTCTACAGCCACTAAATTTAATTTTGGTATATTGAAATTGTTTAGTATTCATAAAGGCGTAAAGCAAGCAGATTTCATTAGTTAAAGGCGACACGGTAAAGCCGTATTTATAGAACTATTCACCTTACAGTTTATTTATTTATTTTATATTCTGTACAACAGAAAATTAATTACAAATTGTGGAATGCGAACCACTCAGACAAAGCCGTATTTTTGTGATATTTATTTATTTATGCTACTTAATCCCAATTACAGTACAGAGTCCGGACTCACCGAGCCGTATTGTGCTAGTTCATATAATTTTAACTCAAATGGGATTCGAACTCCGGATCATCGGATTCGAATGCCGTAACGCTACCCACACCACGGAACTACCGAATGCCATAAATTGAAAAATTAAATACAAGAAGTAAATATGATTGGTGGAAACTAATACTATTTGCATCAATATTAGAGTGCATTAAACATCAAATCTAAAAATAATAGTAGTTTATATAACAAGGGAATAAAGATTGTTATTATTTGTTGAGAGCGAAGATTGAATGCTGAGGGATGCAATCACTTGAGGCAAATAATAACACATTACTCATGTGTTATATATATGATATTTTATATACAAACGGAAAAATTCATTGTTTAACAAAATATTAAAAAATAAAAATAAAAAATATATCATCACGCCTTCTACCCATTACTGGGTGTGGCACTCTGCCGAAGCAGATCTCGGTAAGTGATATATTTTGCGCGTGATGTGCGGTTACCAGTCGTCAAATCACGGCCTCCAAAGATGTTAGTGATGGAGGAGCCACAGGGGTAGCTTTTGAAATTATGAAAATTGTTTGTCGCCTGTGGGAATCGAATCTAGGGTACCAGGGTTCTCAGGATCCACAGGCCGACTTCATACCACTGAGCTAGCCACCTCATAAAAAAATAAACTGTTAATAGCATGTAAAACTAGTCAAAATGAAGCGCATTCCTATAAACGAAAAACTATATATTTTTTTTTGTTATTAACAAATGTTACAAATATTTTCATGTAAATAATTTCACAGAGAAGTTCAAAGATCTCTCTCTGATATACGCACAAGAGAAATGAAGGTCTATGGAATACTAAGAAAATATATTTTTCTCGGTGGCACTACCAATGACCTTGAAACACTTTATTTCCCTAGGAAGAACTTGATATTTTTGTTCCCCTTGGTAAGTAAATAAATGAAGCTCATTAAGTAATGATTTTGATAAAAATAAAATTAGCGTCATTTACCGGTTGTATATAAAAATATTTTTTTTAAATAAATATTAACTTGTAAATAAATAAATAATTAAGCTAATACGTTAAGCACAATTTTTAAGCTGTCTCTAAAATAATTGTTATAACTTATAGTACATTCTAGTAATCTGAACTTTCATTTATCCGACATAAATTGATAGATCAGTAAAGAGAGCGATTTTCGCATATATTTTTTCATTTTTTCAAAATTGTTGAATTCAAATGGAATAAACAATTTCCTTTCAACCGTTTTTTGTAAATTAAATAATAATTTTGTAATCATTTTCCATTATTATTTGCACATAAACTTAATGTTTTTAAAATTACAATACTTTCTACTTTTAAGCTATAAAATATACAGGGTGTTCAATTTAGTTGTGTCACCATTGCTATCTCGAGAACTATAAGAGCTACAAGGTTGGTTAAATTAGCAAAGAAATACCATTTTCTTAGTGTATTACAAAACTACAGAGTGATCAAAAGGAATTGTTACAGTTGGCAATAAAAAAAACTACTTGAAATAGGTAAGCCTGATACATAAATTCATTTTCTGTTGTTGACAGACACATTTAAAATTTAAATTTGAGTACATTTATTATTATTACATTTATTTCTAAAGTATTTCTATTACTTAAAAAATCAAAATTCTATTAGCTGTCAGATTCCTGACATAACCTATTTGTATTTATTAGAAATGTCAAATAGCATTTCCGCCTTTATCTGACGTTGTGCCAACTGTGGAATAAAAAGATCGCTGGAATTGTATTGCCAACTATAACAATTCCTTTTGATCACCCTGTATTAACAATTTTTTTTTGACCAGTAATTCTTAAAATATAGTTTGCAACTTTCTTATTTTAAATAGGAACCTATTTATTTTATTTGCTTGTTCGATTCATTAGTTTTTTTCTGAATTCAACGACTATAACGTATAATAATGAATCAAACAAAAATATTATGATTTGTTCATTTATTTCTGTTATAGAACGCTGATTCTAAGCGATATTAATTAAATTAATGCCAATTATTAAAAAAAAAAACAAATACATATTAATGTATTTTTGAAGAATAAATTAGTATAGTGCATGAAGACAATGGCTTATAGCTCTTAAAAGTCCTGGATTAAATTCCAGTACGCTAATATTTATATAAAATTATTATTACCATCTATTTTGATCTGCAACAACAAAGCTAACATAGTAAAAACCGTGTTGACACCCTGATTAACTAATTAATTAAAACACTTCTTGCAACAGTAATTATAATTAATAAGGATTACTAGAGTGCACTATAAAATATTCAACAACTACCAGCGTATTTCCAACATCTACTACAATCGAGCACACTACACAGATAGCGTATTCACAACATCTAGCCGTACTGGGAGCGGCTCACCTGTAAGTTGGATAACAGTTGCTGAAAATGTGGAAGGGGGCGCGCGGCGGCGCTTCGAGGTACTTCCGCTTGTAACGGGGGCCGCTGAGTTGCGGCGGCGGGCAGCTGAGAGGGCAGAGCGCCCTCCTTCACCAGGGAAAAGATTTATCATTCGGATTTGTAAGGTAATAGATTGGCTATGGTATAAAGCACGGAGACGGAGACAATAGGCTATTTCAATAGTACGACGTTTAAAGACCCTTCGGGCCTCGATTTCTCAAACTACATTCTTGACCTAAAAACTGTCACTTACAGTTTATGGTATGTAATATACTATTAATTACAACAATAATTAAAATAATAAATGTTAGAATACCACAGTAACCTAGTACATCAAATTCTTTTTAATAAGATGCGGGCACTCACGTGACACTGTGATGTTTTTGTGACGTAAAAAACAGCTGTTCGGGCAAAGATCACTGCGCCACCTACAAAATGAACTATTTTTTGTGGCGAGATTTGAAAAGAACGGTTCTTTTCAAATCTCGTCTCAAAAAATAGTTCATTTTGTAGATGGCGCAGTGATCTTTGCCCGAACAGCTGTTTTTTACGTCACAAAAACGTCACAGTGTCACGTGAGTGCCCGCATCTTATTGAACCTAAAAAATGTATGTCTTAAATTTGTAGAATAATAATGAATTTTATTATTATTTGAATATTAACAGTTGGAACGTGATTAATGTAATATAGTTCTTCAAGAATTTCGTATAATATAAGTAAACCCAGACAAAATCAAGTGTTGACAAACGTGAACTTAGTTCCGTGAGATGTTTCGCGCTCTTGTCAAAGTAAACCCATCTCTCTCTCAAAAAAGAAAGCCTTCTTTCTCATTATTATACTTTCTTTCTTAATATTAATGCTATCTTTGTCACCAAGAGCTACCTACGTCACGATTAAATAATAAATCTTTATTATTAATTTCTCCCTTAGTAGGTACAAAATTGAAAAAAAAAACACAGAAAAATTATTTTTTTACATAGATATAAATAAATATATCATCACGCCTTCTACCCATTACTGGGTGTGGCACTCTGCCGAAGCAGATCTCGGTAAATGATATATTTTACGCGTGAAGTGCGGTTACCAGTCGTCAAATCACGGCCTCCAAAGATGTTAGTGGTGGAGGAGCCACAGGGGTAGTTTTTGAAATTATGAAAATTGTTTGTCGCCTGTGGGAATCGAACCAGAGTTTTCAGGATCCACAGGCCGACTTCATACCACTGAGCTAGCCACCCCATAACATAAATAAATAAATAAATAATGAAATTTTGGAATAGCCTATTTTCGCGAGATAATTACGATACTGTCAATTTAATTTAATATTAATAATTTCACAGTCAAAAATGTACGATTCCAACTTGAATAATATTTTGAATGAATTGTTAAAATATTTGTGTAAAGAGTAATAAATGAATTCGTTTGTCTTTACGTGTAAAATATAAAGGAGGAATTAAACGTGTGGCATATTTCGTGATTTTATTAGTAGCACGGTTGAATGTTATGAATGCATGTTATTAAATCTTTGAGCAGCGTACACCCCGTTATTGCGGTGGTTGTTTTAGTAATGATTGCGGAAATTAGGAAATTCCTTCCCACAGCTATTTCACATTACATTATCATTTACATATTTACGAGATTCACTCGCAAGACACACCTATATATTTACAAGGAGAAAATGTTTCATCAAAAAGATATATACAGGATGTTTCCCGGATATAGGACACTTTGATTAGTATCTTTATTATTGGGAATTAAAGAAAATCATATAAATGAAAGTTGTAGGAGGTCAAGACTTATATTCAATTATTTAGAAAATAATTTTAAACCAGTTGTTCTCAAACTAAGACACATAAGTTTTTTTTTTTAAATGGCAATTTATATATAAATTTAGCCCATTTGATAGAGAATTCATCTATCAAATATTTTTATAAACTTACATTACAAATCAAAAATAGAAAATTATTTTTAAAATTTTGATCAATAAAAAAATTATAATTATAATTATAAACATTCGAATAATAAATAGTTTTCAAAATTATTCACATCTTATATAATATCATGGCCCACTGTTTTGTGTCATATTAAATAAAATATAACTAAAATTTTACAATCCGATTCTTAAAAAAGTTTTAGTTAATCTTGAATTTTGAATGGTGCAAATGACGTTTTCGTGCACGAGTTTTGTACAATGCTTTTTGTAACGAATACAAATTATGTAATAGTAACATTTGTTATTTGAAAACAAATTGTTTATTTTTTCTCGTAAAGATTGTTAAAATATGCCTGATTGATGGCGTTATAAGTCAATGTCTCTATTTCTTTTAGAAATTTCTTAAAAAGTGTGTATTTAAGTACAATCAGCTTTTAAAAAAAATATATTTTTTTGAATAAATAAATATATCATAACGCCTTTTACCCATTACAGGGTGTGGCACTCCTCCGAAGTAGATCTCGGTAAGTGATATATTTATGAGCGTGAAGTGTGGTTACCAGCCGTTTAATCACGGCCCCCAAAAATGTTAGTGGTGGAGAAGCCACAGGGGTAGTTTTAAATTGGTGAAAATGTTTGTCGGCTGTGGAGATCGAACCAAGGTTCTTAGGACCCACAGACCGCCTTGATACCACTGAGCCATTATCCTATTATCAGCGTTTTAATAGTCAAAATTTAGAACCATAAAAATGGGTGATTTTTAATTACTTTGAAGCACTAGTGCGCAAAAACAAACTTTACTTTAGCTTCCAGGGTCATGTAAACCTTATGATGCGAGTAAAAAAAACTCTTTTGAAAATCGGGCTGTAAATTTTAAATTTAAATCATTTTATAAAATCAGTAAAAAGAGAACATTCCTACCTCATCATCATCGACCTCCCTCGTTGTACTGCTCTGATGTGGCGAAATAGCATTGAACTTATTATGATTAGGATCAGCATGTGACATACTCGGCGGCATGGTCGGTCTAAACGCAGTCCGACTCCTCCCTACTTGTTTCGGTAGGGATTGAGGCGCCCCCTCCTTCTGTTCATGCGATATATTGTCCTGATTCAACGGGAAAGGTTGATGGTACCCCCCACTACTTCTCCCCGCGAAGCCCTCTCCACCATCTTGTATTCGTGTTCGGTCGATTCTGTTCGCGTTCTGTCGGTCGATCTCTTCTGAACTGGGGAATTCACCCGGTTTTGGTTTAACTGTTAAGGTGAGGTCTGCTGTTGATTTGCCAGCCATGCATGTATAGATTCCGCTGTCGCTATAAGCGAGGTTTTGGATCCGAAGTGCTCCTTTTTTGGATATTTTATATTTCTTTGATTTGGTGAGATAGTTATGGTCTTTCGCCCATTGGATTTTAGTTCTATTGTATCGTTTTACATGGCATTTGATTTTAATCATAGTCCCGTAGAAAACAGTTGCTGAACCTCCTATTTTCACACTGATTTTCTTCTTTTTTGGGTCGTGTTGTATGTATGAACTATTGGATACCACTATTTCTGGTTTGTCTGACTCAAGGACACAACTTTTGGTATTACAAGGTCTTCTTTCTAATGGTTTTGAGGATGGGCATGATGCTGGGGGTCTATCAACCACATGGTTCTGTGCCATCACTTGTTTACACTCAACTTTACGTTCTTTTATTCCTCCACCACAACTTTTGGAGCATTTGGACCATTCGGTGTGGTGCCATTTGACTGGACAATCCAACATGTTGCAGTATTGTCTGTCTGGTGGTGGTGGTTGAGGACACATGTGATTGGGTATTACAACAATGTTGTTTCCACCCCCTTGGCTGACCTCATGAATGCAGTTAACTTCACGGGTTTGAATTCCGAATCCGCAGGATTTTGTACAAGGTTGAAAATCGGAGTAGTTCCATCTTGGTGGACAGGGATGTTCGTTGCAAGTTCGGACAACGACAAGAGGTTTTGTTTCCGGTGGACAAAGATAAGCGGAAGTGACTTTTTGGTTGTCTTCTCTAACACAGTTAACTATAAGTTCTTGTACGCCTCCTAAACATGAGGCACTGCAATGAGTAAAACCTTGTTCCTTCCAAGAGTATTTAGTAGGAAAATTACGGTATGGTTCATCCATATAACCCCCACCACCATTACCTTGAACTGTAATTTGAACTGTTGGATCATACATAGGACATGATTCCAAAGTACAAGTTTCTGTTTCTTCCGGTTTGGGTCCTGGACAATGTCCATCGGGAAGTTTGGCAATTGTTCTGGAGATCTCGAGGAATATCTTACAGTTGACGTCTCTTCTGCGTATTCCTTTGCCGCAGGTGACGCTACATGGGCCCCATTCTTCGGCGATGAATCTGCACATAGAATAAGGGAATTGAATGGGGGTAGTGAACTAGGGTGGTGACTAGAGCGGCAAGATGCTCAGCATTCCGCCATAATGCATCGTTGAAGTATGTAACCGCATGCAGTGGCTCTCAAACTGTTCAACGGTCGCCTCGAGGACCACTAGTCAAGCTGATGGAAGCTACCGACATTCACTCCTACAAACATTTTGAGCCAAAGAAGGACAACTGTTTAAACACTTGTTCTTTGCCTTTCAAATTTAACAGTAAAAATAAATAAAATAAATATATCATCACGACTTCTACCCATTACTGGGTGTGGCACTCTGCCGAAGCAGATCTCGGTAAGTGATATATTTTGCGCGTGAAATGCGGTTACCAGTCGTCAAATCACGGCCTCCAAATATGTTAGTGGTGGAGGAGCCACAGGGGTAGCTTTTTAAATTATGAAAATTGTTTGCCGCCTGTGGGAATCGAACCAGAGTTCTCAAAATCCACAGGCCGACTTCATACCACTGATCTAACCATCCCATAAACAGTATATTAACAATATATTAAAATTAGATCTCATTAAAATTTTGTTCAATTATCTTGCATACAGTATGAGAAAGAAAACTCCAAAGTTAATGTTTGATAGTCAAAGTTACATACAAAGTGTAATACGAGAAAAAGAAGTTTTGGAAGATATACAGGATGTCCATATTTACAGGCATCGATTGGGGCATCTCAGAGGTGTTTTATTTTCTCAAAAATTCTCGTAGGTCTTTGGAGGAAAACAGATTTTCGACTATTTTTCATTTTAAATTAATTTGTAAATAGTCCCATATAAAGAAAACAGTTTCAAAGAAAAAAAATAAATTTTGTTGATATTTCATCAGTGGTATAGGAATATATTTTATTTAAATGCACATTTTTGAGATATGATATAAAATTATGATTTTAAAATGGAACCAATACTTGAAAATATCTTTATTAAAATGCATAGTTCTTTCTAATTTTAACTAATGAAAAAATTGTCCAATAGTATATTATGATACTGGTGTATAAGTTAGGGAAGTTTATTTTAATGGGTTATTCGAAAGTTCGGATATTTACATAAGGGATATTCGGTTTTGGCTATCCGGATAGCTAGGATATCTGAACTGATCGAATATTTGAATAACCCAACAGTTCGAATAGTTCAAACATTCAAATAGTTAATGAGACCAAATAGTCAAATCAAAATAATGAACGAATAGTTCGGACTGCTCTAAAAGTTTGCAAGTAAGTCAAATCGGACACGGAGAATTCAATGTTGTTGAGCGCATCTTCATATCTTGTTTAGTTTTTAAGATACAGCCTCCGGGAAAGTTCAATTTTTCAAAAAAATTACTGCATCATATTTTCGACTTTCTCGAAGCTATATCTCAAAAACTAAACAAGATATGAAGATGCGCTCAACGGCATTGAATTTCTCGTGCATCAATTGCCTTGTAAACAAATTTTCAGCATTTTTTATTTTTCAAAAAGTTTTCACTAAGATTTTCTCATCGATCAGTTTTTGATCAATATCTCTAAAACTAGAAGACATATGCACTTGGGAATCTTACCATTGGATTCAGCGGGTCAAAATACATATGTATGTAAATTTTCGTTACAATATTCGTACGAGGAAGAATTTTAGAGCAAACAGTTTGAAAATAGCCTAAAATCGAAAAAAAGCCAAGGGGTACCCCTTAAGAAATTTACAAAAAATAAAAATCGCTAAAAATTAGTTTATAAGTCAATTCGGACACGAGGAATTCAATGCCGTTGAGCGTATTTTCATATCTTGTTTAGTTTTTAAGATAAACCCACCGGAGAAGTTCAATTTTCCAAAAAAATTATATCTTCATATTTTCGACTTTCTCGAGGCTATATCTCAAAAACTAAACAAGATATGAAGATGCGCTCAACGGCATTGAATTTCTCATACTTCAATTGACTTGTAAACAAATATTCAGCATTTTTTATTTTTCAAAAAGTTTTCTCTAAGATTTTCTCATCGAGCAGTTTTTGAACAATATCTCAAAAACTAGAAGACATATGCACTTGGGGATTTTACCACTGAATTCGGCGGGTCAAAATACACATGTATGTAAATTTTCGTTACAATATTCATACGAGGAAGAATTTTAGAGTAAACAGTCTGAAAATAGCCTAAAATAAAAAAAAATCCAAGGGGTACCACTTAAGAAATTTTCAAAAAATTAAAGTCGCTAAAAATTTGCTTATAAGTCAATTCGAACACGAGGAATTCAATGCAGTTGAGCGCGTTTTCATATCTTGTTTAGTTTTTAAGATAGAGCCTCCGGAAAAGTTCAATTTTCCAAAAAAATTATCTCATAATATATTTGACTTTCTCGAGGCTATATCTCAAAAACTAAACAAGATATGAAGTTGCGCTCAACGGCATTGTATTTCTCGTGCTTCAATTGACTTGTAAACAAATTTTCAGCAAGTTTTATTTTTCAAAAAGTTTTCACTAAGATTTTCTCATTGAGCAGTTTTTGAACAATATCTCAAAAACTAGAAGACATATGCACTTGGGGATTTTACCATTGGATTCAGCGGGTCAAAATACATATGTATCTAAATTTTCGTTACAATATTCGTACGAGGAAGAATTTTAGAGTATACAGTCTGAAAATAACCTAAAATAAAAAAAAATCCAAGGGGTACCCCTTAAGAAATTTTCAAAAAATAAAACTCGCTAAAAATTTGCTTATAAGTCAATTCGAACTCGAGGCATTCAATACCATTGTCCGCATTTTCATATCTTGTTTAGTTTTTAAAATATAGCCTCCGGAAAAGTTAAATTTTCCAAAAAAAATACTTCATCATATTTTCGACTTTCCCGAGACGCACAAAAAATCCCATTTAACCTAACAGGTTTCGGGATGGTGAGCCTCGAAATATGGACATCCTGTACATATAAAAATAACAAGCATAGAAATAGAGGCCCTATTTTGACCCACTGTTATGTAGCAGTAGACGCACCCTCAAAATTAGGACTGCGAACTAATTAACAAACATAAGTTGTATTCCATTTGCCACTTGGGGAACTTAATAACAAACAAGAAGATGAATCATTCAAATAAGTAATAATGTTTCTTATCCAAACGGCAAAAGAAATAGGCCTAATAGTGAAAAAGGTTCGTAGCCCTACTACGCACTAAAATAAAAACCTGAAACTAGGGACTGTCGCACCTGGATAAAATTAGAAAAAATCCATGCTTCCCAACCGTAGTTCCTGCTCAAAACTAACCGCCCTAAATAGTTTAATCTGTGACTGTATGGAATGTAATTGTAACACGACAAGTCCATTTAGAAATAAGTAGAAACTGATGAGTGCTTTTGGGACACTTCGTCAGAGGGCAGACGACGGGGATGGCAGGCACTAAGTGAGGTGCAGAAGCTGGGTCAGGGGTCAGCTGTAGTCGGAAGCTCTGCTGAGTGAGTGACTGAGTGAGTCGGTGGTGAGTGAGCGTTAGTTTCCTCAGTGAGAGCAGCTAGAGTACTGTGAGTGCTAGTGAGATAGTTAGTAAATATTGGTGCGTGTTTAAGTACGTGTTTAGTGAGAAAACACAACAGACACATTACTTTATATCTCTTTTAAAAATATTTTAAATGATTTAATTTATTCTCAAATTATTTGTAACTAGGAAAATGTCTCAAAAAATTGTACATGTTACAAAAAAAGGAAAAAAATTTTATTATTAAACTGGACTAAACATTGGTACCCTGTACAACTGGAACTTAATATTACTGCGTTTACCTCACAATAGTAAAATGGGTTGACTTAATAGTCAGAAAACAGTGATTAATTTTTTTTGTTAAAATTAAATTCCATCTCAAGATTTTGGTAATAAAATATTATTCTTACAATACTTGTACTGTAAGTTATTTATTTATGACAAAATTTAAACATAGTAAGTGGAACTTTCATTATTACTATATTACCATGCACCGTGGACAGTACGTAAAAATTATAGATCAAGGTTCCATTTATTTTGACAACAATTTGACAGCTGTTAATTTTGAAACCTATTTTTCTTTTCTTTCTATTTGTGCAAATATTGTAAAAAATAGCTTACTAACCTAGAATTGTAAGTATTTTTTAGGTCGCGAATGTTTAGGAAATCTCGACGCTTTGAGCCTCGATTTCTCAAACTACATTCTTGACCAAAAAACTGTCACTTACGGTTCATGGTACGTAATATACTATTTTTCTCACCCACTTCAATATGATACTATTATTTCAACTGTTTCAATAGTAAAAAAAGCTATTTCAGGAATGTTTACGTTACCATAGGTACGTCATCGTTTTTTAGTCTTAGAACCAAATATAGCATTTTTACTATAGTTGTCATGGTGATAAGAATAACGTTGTTAATTTATTTAATTTTAATTGAATAAAATTGCAAAATTTTCTAAATAAGTCAATAAAAAAAAATAATTTGTATCAAAGGGACTAAAAATACTATTTCGAGTTTCGCAATATTTACTACTCGACCAGAAAACTTGTATTTTTAGACTTAATGAAACAAATAACTATTGTTTAATGTCACTTTTATCGTTTTTTGTCCACATATTTTCTTTTTTTTTATCAATTAATTATGACAACTGTCAACTGAATTAAGTCAACTGAATTTAAGTCAAACCATGGTAACTATCATTTTGAGTGCGATAAATACTTTATTAAAACACTAGTGCGGTAATATTTCTAAAAACGCACTACTGCGTTAATAAAGTACTTATCTCACTCAAAATAAATGCAATAAGTGTCATTTATCGCACGGTCGTAGATAATGTAATTAATACAGTTTTTTAATCTCGCACTATTTATTTTTAATATGTAAATATTTTTGATTACATCGTATTACATACAAATTTTAAATATGAATTCATATTTTTATATTACTAAATGTAGTCATAATAGTCACGTAAAATTAAAATATTATTATAAAAACAAAAAAAAAACAAAAATATATCATCACGCCTTCTACCCATTACTGGGTGTGGCACTCTGCTGAATCAGATATATTTTGCGCGTGAAGTGCGGTTACCAGTCGTCAAATCACGGCCCCCAAACATGTTAGTGGTGGAAGAGCCACAGGGATAGTTTTTTCAAATTATGAAAATTTGTCGCCTGTGGGAATCGAACCAGGGACCTCAGGATCCACAGGCCGACTTCATACCACTGAGCTAGCCATCCCATTTATTATAAAAAACAAACTTATATTATGGCAATTCTGATTAAAAAACTTATTTGTAGACAAATTTATATGGGCCATTTCCCTATCCCCACTTTAGGATATGTTGGCTTCACAACAAATGTCCCTATGGTTTGTCTATTTTGTATGGTTGAAGGATTCAAACCTACATTAACTTATAAGCAACAATACTTTCTTCTTTATCGGTAGATGGCACTACTAGGTGATATTGATTTAGATATTCTTATCATCCGTCAGTTCAGCCTAAACAATATCACAGTTCACTAGATCCTAGTTGGTCTAGTTGGATACTTGATCGCACCATACTGATGAGCTCCCACAGAGCGAAACGCGTCTATGCTTAAAGCTGAACTGACCAGCCGTTTGATGATGACCTAATAAGTTGATTCAAATGTGCTGTAATTTTTTCTTTTTTTCCTATTTTTCTTATTTATTAATAATACTTTCCTTGAAAATAACTTGAGAATATCTGACTGGAAAAATAAGTATTTATTTAACATCTTTTTAATAATTAAATAACGCGTCTATGGTTAAGAGCTGAACTGACCAGCAACTGATGATGACGTCACAAGTTGCTTTAAATCTTGTGGAACAAGTATTAGGAAATGATTTTTTCTATCATGTTTCTTATTTTAAGAATTAGTTCCACTTCGCAATTGACAATTTGTGTTTGTTAATAAAGTAATGTGTCGCATCGTGAGAGAGATATAGTGAGATAGATAAGAGAGAAGAAGACAAAACGTTTAGAGTAAGTTGCAGTACCTCACATACACCCAACCGCAGGCAAAGTACACTTTGTATTTGCTGAAAACATAACACAGCACACTCATAGCGACACCAAAATACCAAGTTCCGCTTTATAGTGATCAGGGCACGCACAACACAAAGCTTGGGACAACATCCGACGGACACAGTTACGTTGCGCGCTACCGGACACATCGTGGTGTTTTGCAGATGCACTGACACTGACGATGACTATTTACAGTTGATTTTTACGTTTGTTGTGGTGGTATGATTGTAAGAGGCCTTTGAGATTATAACTCACACTTTTATCAATCTTGGAACGCTCTTTTATAACTTACACGCTAACAAATTGCAAATGCTGCAAATGAGGATTTCGATTTGGTTATAATGTCATAAATTTTAGTTAAATTTATGGCCGTTTTTCGTGCTTGTTTTCAATTATATATGACCTGATGTCATGCTAACCGAATTATGTCATTGGACACGCTAAGAACATAATTTCATATAACTTAAAATCGGCTACACTGGTTTTTAAGAAATTTACATTTTATTTTTGCCCACAATATTTCATTTTAATTTACATTTTAACAACCAAAATGGGAAATAAATACCGATATATCAGAAGTTTTGATCGAATACAAACTATCTTCTGTACCAAAATTTGTGTGTCATATTAAGCACTGTCTAAAACGGGCTTTAGAAATACTTTTTTCGCTATTTACTAAATTTTGAAGCTATTACCATAAAATAAAATAATGTCAAGCTATCTAAAATAGTATGTATGAACAACTGATTAAAAGTGATTAACTTTATATTATACTCTTCAAACGTTTATAACTTCTTTTACCTAATTCATAACGTAATATCAATATTACAATATTAAATGATGTGTCGTAATGGGTTCTATTACGATACAAGTGCTGTAATGATTTTTTTCTGAAACCGATAAGAAAGTGCCTACTTTCCTGACCAATATAAATATGGAAAGTATATTTTTACCAAAACAGTCAAGTAAAGTACGTATCTAAGAATACAACAAAAATAACAGTCTGGTGAAGATTTTACCTGATTGTTTTGTATTTTACTGGATTGATTTTGTTTGTTTGTTATAACCTTGGATACGTAGTCTTCTTTCAATAGAATTTATATCAAATAATTTAAATATTTTAAATTATTTATGATTAATTATTGATTAAATGAAACGGTTTCAGAAAAAATAATATACATAATACGTCAGGAAAGTGTTTTTACTTGATGAAGCGGTTGTTTGAAATACGAGGCCGTAGGCCGAATATTTTAGTTTGCGGAGTCAAGTAAAATATCACTTTCCTGACTTATTATGTAATACACTATTTTCTACGATCGTATTGAAAAGTCAACATATTAACATACAAAATGAGTGTGAAAAGTACCTCTTTGTAATACTCAGTGCGGCATGATTTTTGGCGCACTCATTGTGGTAAGAAATTGTTATTATTTCATGTGAAACATATCAGTAAATGATAGATGTTAAATGTGGATTTTAATATTAAGAAATAAAAGTTCACGGCCTTAGAAAAGGTTTCTTCAATTTTGGAACTACGATTTCTTATTTAAAAAGACTACAAAAGACGCAAAATAGAAAAAAATACTAGAAATCATTTTATAATTGCTATTTTATTTTGTAAGAATGGGTTAGTCTAACTCTTCGAACTCATTCTTTAATAAACTATTAGAGAATGTTTAAATAATGGTTTAAAAAATATTCTTTATAAATAATTTAGTAAAGTTCGAAAAAAGTTACTCAACAGCTAGTAAGTTATTAGCGCAAAAAAGTAAAAAGTAGTTTACAAAAAATTCCAAGAAGAACATCTTTATAGAAGAGCGTTCCAATCAACAAAATATGTCAATAAAAATTTGTCACTCACGTTGGGTCACTTGGTGCAACTTCTCCAATAAGCCTCTCCGCGTGGGCGGGCGGTGGCGGCGGATCCGGTGGATAGGGTTGAAGCAGAGGTTGCGTGTGATATAATCCTGGCAGGAGTTCGTCCAGGTGGTCGTCCTCTGGTGGTAGAGGAATGGGACAAGCGATGCCGGTGGCACAGGGCTGCTGGTCATCTGGTTTTCCTACGTCGGAGCACAGTACGGAGGGGTTGTCACGGTTGTCACGACACTCCACCACGCGGACTTGGATGCCGCTGCTGCAGGAGACGGAACACTGGGGAGGACGAAAGAAAGACATAGTTTGTATGCAGTGTAAGCGTCTGTTGATGAAGAAGTTGAACATGTATTTATTTTTCTGAAACCGGCAAGAAAGTGCTTACTTTCTTGACCAATTTTTTTTTTTTTTTCCGGCTTCTTTGGCGGACCAACTACTCAGGTCATATGCCGCCATTACGCCCTGATCTGCGTTTTAGTTGTTATTGTCAACAGCAACGCGAGTTTTCTCTGGACGGTCACCCATCCAAATACTACCCGCGCGCAACGTTGCTTAACTCGCGTTATCGCTTAGATCAGTACCAACGAGCGCAGCCATGGCCGTTGACTTGACCAATTTTAGTATGGAAAGTAGATTTTTACTAAAACAGTCAAATAAAGTATTTATCCTACAACAAAAATAACAGTCTGGTAAAGTACAAAACAGTCTGATAAAGATTTTATCTGATTGTTTTGTATTTTACCTGACTGTTTTTTTTTGTTGTCACCTTGGATACGTAGTCTACTGTCAATACGATTCATATCAAAAAATTTAAACATTTTGAATTATTTATGATTGATTATTGATTGAATTAAACGGTTTCAGACAAAGATAGTATGCATAATACGTCAGGAAAGTGTTTTTACTTGACTCAACGGAATAAAATACTCGGCCTGCGGCCTCGTATTTCAAACAGCCGCTTCGTCAAGTAAAATATCACTTTCCTGACTTATGTAATATACTATTATTTGCTACTATGCTCAACAGGAACTTTATCCCAATTACTGTAGGGACCTAGGATATAAGTAGAAGTCAGTGAGATTTGAACGCACGACCTCTTGCTTGCTAATTAAGAAATGCAAGTTTTACCTCGCTTTTATCCACTGAGCTACGATTTCCTGCAATGACTATACTTGCTACTAGTTTCATGTGGTTGTAGATTAAACATTTTTTACGATACTTGTACTATAAGCTTTCTATTAATGACAAAATTTGAACGCAGTAAGTGGAACTTTTATTGCATACTAGTTTTCATAGTTACATCAGGTCTATAATATTTATTTACCATTCACCGTGCACAGTAAATAATTATTATAGATCAAGGTCCTGTTTATTTTGACAGCAATTTGATAGCTGTCACTTTTGAAACCTATTTTTCTTTTCCTTCTATTTGTGTAAGTATTGTAAAAAATAGTAAACTAACTTCGAATTGTTTTTTTTAGGTCGCGAATGTTTAGGAAATCTCGACCCTACGAGCCTCGATTTATATATCTAGGTCCTGTTTATTTTGACAAGAATTTGATAGCTGTTAATTTTGAAACCTATTTTTCTTTTCCTTCTATTTGTGCAGGTATTGCAAAAAATAGCTTACTAACCTCGAACTATAAGTGATTTTTTAGGTCGAGAATGTTTAGGAAATCTCGACCCTTCGAGCCTCGATTTCCCAAACTACATTTTTGACCTAAAAACTGTCACAGTTCATAGTACGTAATATACTATTTCTGTGTCTATTTTGTAAAATAAATCTTTCAAAATTACGTACTCGTAAATAAATCTTACAAACGAATCAGTATTAATAAAAAAATACAACAAAAATTATTGTTAAAAATCTTATTAAACTCTAAATCTCTTAAAATATTATATTGTCGCTTACCCCAGACCACGGCGAAGTCCTCCATTTCGGACAATCGATCTGATTGCACGGCTCCTGGTACCTCGGTTTGTGTCCTCCTCTGCAATTGTGTTCGCCTACCTGAACAATTGTAAACACCCAATTACCACATGTGAACATGCACACAAAATGTGTCGATACGGGCCTGATTGTGCTGCAATTGTACCCGCATCTCATGTCATCGCCCACAACCAGAATTACGTTCATTATACCAGGATTTGAATTTCACACAATATATTCATCAGTGCTTGTGACAAACACTTATAATTTAATTGTTATTTAAATATTAAAGGAAGAAAAAGAAAGTAGGATATTTCTTCCTGAAAGTGCTGTTTCATTTTTCGAGCCGAAGGCGAAATATAGAGAATTTCAGGACAGAATGACACTTTCTTCACGAGATATACAATTTGAAAAAGTTTTAGTATCAATGAGAAGCAAATGTCATTGTTGTAAGGAGAGAAATTTTAAAAATAAGTTGGTTATACTGCACTTTACACTTTTTTTCACTACCCTATCAGAAAGAAAAATTTTCAGAAATAAATAAATAAATATATCATCACGCCTTTTACCCATTATTGAGTGTAGCACTCTGCAGAAGCAGATCTCGGTAAGTGATATATTTATACGCGTGAAGTGCGGTTACCAGCCTTCAAATCACGGCCCCCAAAGATGTTAGTGATGGGGGCAGAAGCGGATTTAAAATATTTCGAGCCCTAGGCAAAATAATTATTTCGGGTCCTTTAGGATACAAAATTCTGCATCTAATCAAATAAACAAAAATAATTTCACATGCTTCGTAGTAACAGCACAAATTAGATATGAAAATATCGATAGCCATGACATTGAAATAAAATTAACAAATGTTTAACGTTTTATGTGTCAAAATTAATGACATAATAAATAAAGAAATTATTTTGACAGATTAAACGTCAAATATTTGTTTAATTTTGTTTCAATTCCATGGCTATCGATTGTTTTGAGGCTATTTTCATTATTTTCAGATCTAATTTGTGCCGTTACGAAGCATGCAAAATTAATTTTGTTTATTGGATTATTAGATGCAGAATTTTATGTCCTAAAACTTTTATTTGAAGTTGTCTTGTTTAAAATAATTAGGGAAGCAGGAAATTATAAAATTATGATTTTACATGTTAAATACTCAAGAATCGCGGTCACCACTCTGTATATATATTTCTATTATTTAAACTAAAAGCTTGAATCCGGGCCCTAAAATTTTTGGACCCTAGGCTATTGCCTCTTTAGCCTAGACCAAAGTCCGCCTATGGATGGGAGAGCCACAGGGATAATTTTAAATTGGTGAAAATGTTTGTCGGCTGTGGGGATTGAACCAGGATTCTTAAGATTCACAGGCCGACTCGATACCACTGAGCCACTACCCCATAAAATGAATAGTGTTAATTGATTTAGATAGAAACATTTTCCTATAAAATAACCAGGGAAGCAATGGTATTTTCTATATTAATCCCCTGTGGCACAATTTTCATACATTTGCACATTTGCGAAAGATATCAAAAACCCAGCTCATGTATACCTTGCCGCAGGGAGAGAATAAGTGTAATAATATCTTTAAAATGATGTAGAAAATGAAAACAAATTACTTGCTTGTTTTTGGGCTCCATCTTGTTCTGATTAAATTATGAAAACACCGGGTGTAAGTTGTACGCAATGCGTCTGACTGGCGTTAAATTTATGTAGGGCCATTTCGCGTCTCCACTTTGTTAGGCACGATGTTTATCATTATTATGTACAGCTTTATCTCGAACTGCGAGTAGCGGGTAGATTCACCCTGCTCTGCATCAGCGGACCATTAGCGTTAACGCAACGTGACGCAACATAACGCAGCGTAACGCAGAGTTACGTAACGCACGCATGACTGATGTGCGGACCCCGTCACACGTTTAGGCTTTTCAACTAACGCATATGCCAGGAGCAAAGTCAGTAGACTTGCTCTTCCTTCTCATATTTGTTGTTATATATCACAATTCAAATGCCCGCGAAGGATCTATTAAATTGTATTATTATTTTTTATATTTATATTATTTTATTTGACGACTGGTAACCGCACTTCACGCGCAAAATACATCACTTACCGAGATCTGCTTCGGCAGAGTGCCACACCCAGTAATGGGTAGACGGCGTGATGATATATTTATTTATTTTATTTATAACAAAAGTGACAGGTCATTTACGTATCACGACCCCGTCGAAAAATAACATTTTCTTACCTCAATGGGGGGTTCAATTGGTAGAGCTTTTTAATATACTAAGGCAGGGGTGAAAAGTCCCTGAAAAATGAAACAGATGGCGCCACAATCGCAAATCTCATGTGACATTTGTGATGTACCATCTTTAAGTAGAACGCATTAAAATTTTCAGACTGATATGTCATTCAGTTCTGTTTTGACACCTATCGAAAGCAAGCAACCTTGAAGATTTTTGAAAACATGGAAAAAAGTGAATTTCGCGTCTTGATGAAACATTATTTCTTGCGTGGAAAAAACATTACGTAAACCAAAGCATCGCTTGTTAAATATTATGGGGACTTCTCACCTTCGATTGGAATGATTCAGCAGTCGAAATATACATTTAGTATGTTTTAATAAAACTTCCCTAGTGAAGAAAAAAAATATTGTGTTATTTATTACTGACTTATTAAATGCAGAATTCTATTGTCTGTAACTTGTATTTGAAACATTTTTATCTAAAATTAACTGACCACTTTTGCGCAATAATAACCCGATGCCTACGTTTTCATTTGACACTTAGTATATAACAGTTTCTGGTAATTGTCTTGCCGATAAGTGAAAGTACTTGTTCTTAGACCCTTCTTATAATTGTCGTTTCTTTCTCCAAATCTTTCTCCACAAATCCCTTCTGGGAGTGTCCGTTAATTCCTCTGTAACATTCTTCCAGTCAGTTAAGTATTCTATCGGGTGTCGTACAGTCATTACGCTGTCAAATTGCCCAATAAAAACATCTCGACTTGCGCTGAGTTCCCGACAACTTTCCTGCAACGATCTGATCGAGTTACTCCGTAAATTTATAACACCGGCCGTTCTTCGCTATATCACACCTTTATTAGATTATTTTTGCAATTTGTTTTGTATCGCGCGAGGTAATATTAATAATAACGCCAGCAAGCACTGGCTAGAACAAATTTCTGGGGTAATTTCTTACTGTTCAAAGTATTACTTTCTTGTTAGAAGGTTTTATAAGGATGTAAGTTACTTAGTTTAAAGTTTGAAGATGATATAAGGGTCTGTAGTCATAAATAATAAATTGCAAGTGGACCTCGTAGTGTTTCGCTGTCAAATGTTATTTTAGAAAAATTTGTCTAAAATAATAGCAATAGAATATTACCAAGGGAACAAAATAAGACATTTTTTCCCCAAGGTGCCATTTCATTTCCTAAGTCGAAGGTGAGGGTTATAAAATACCCGAGGGAAGAATGAAATCAAAAATTCAATTAGAAATTTAGATAAGATTTATTATTCTGTCGATAGATGTCACCTGGATGTCACTAATGTCATAGCCAACTTCATTGAATTGCGCTACGCTTATTATGGCCATTTCTTATGTCATATGTGATGGCTAGCTCAGTGGTATGAAGTCGGCCTGTGGATCCTGAGGTCCCTGGTTCGATTCCCACAGGCGACAAATTTTCATAATTTGAAAAAGCTATCTCTGTGGCTCCTCCATCACTAACATGTCTGGGGGCCGTGATTTGACGACTGGTAACCGCACTTCACGCGCAAAATATATCACTTACCGAGATCTGCTTCAGCAGAATGCCACAACCAGTAATGGGTAGAAGGCGTGATGATATATTTATTTATTTATTTTTATTTCTTATGTCATTAAAATACCTAGTTTCAAATTTACAAAGTGAGCACGTCAACTAGCGCCTCTGACGAGATATTTTGTAACTAAATTTGAAAATAAATTTAAAGTTGATGACAAAAGACGCCCGGACTTGAACCGAGAACCTTCAGCTAGCCGGGTTGTTGCTTTAACCACTAGGCCACGGCTCCCCTGAACGAGATAGGCGTCAACCGAATTTATCTGTCATAGTGTCTAACACAGCATCGATCCCAAGACTCCTATGACTCATAGGAATTGACAACGGGTTTCGTCCGTAACGACACAGTCTGATTTTAAGGAAATCATACCACGAAGTAAATTTCAAGAGTTTCAAGACTGCTGGTAACCGCACTTCACGCGCATAAATATATCACTTACCGAGATCTGCTTCGGCAGAGTGCCACACCCAGTAATGGGTAAAATGCGTGAAGATATATTTATTATTACAACTCAAGTACTTTTTACTATTTTTTTTACAATTTTCACTACATTAAAATTACCCCTGTGGCTCCCTCTCTACTATCATCTTTGAGGGGCATGATTTGGCAGCTGGTAACCGTACATCACGCGCAAAAATATATCACTTACCGAGATCTGCTTAAGCAGAGTGCCACACCTAGTAATGGGTAGAAGACGTGATGATATATTTATTTATTTTATTTATTACAATTTAATTTGATCAAATACTAAATATTTACTTAGAAAATAATAATTAAACATTAAGAAAGAAATAAATAAGTGAATGTTGTGATTGTTTCTTACCTTGACGCGAGTATTGTTGGCGTCCTCCACACACTGCACCTGCCGAAGACGGCTGCCACCCCCACAGCTCACCGAACACGGCCCCCATTCGCCTGCGATCCACCTGTGCACAAATTAATCCACATACACTTCGGTCATACACGCCGAGGAAGCCGCGATCCGTTTCGCCTGTTCCTATCTCTTAAGCGGTCCATAACGTAAGAATTTATATCCCGTGTGTGCGGGTTTTTTTATCGCTGTGTTTTGTTTTAAATGGCTGAAGTTATTTTTTGTTTTTCAAGTGGTTACCGCGTTTCAATTATTTCTGGACAGGTACATGCGAGGAATAAGAGATTTACTTGGAAAGTTTTTAATGTTGTTTCGTAATTGGAACATAAACCCGGTAAGGATTTTGGAATTTTTTAGCCGTTAAGAGAGAACTTAGTAAATTATAAGTGCATTGTGGGGTTACTAAGGAAAACTAAGTATCTTATTATACAGGGAGTCCCATAAGAACTGTGCCCTACACGATTAACAGCGGAAAGAAATATTATTGATATTATCTATGTAGTTGGCAGAGCTGGGCAGTAGCTAGCTACTTTTGTAGCTTAGCTACTAGCTTAGCTACATTTACCTTAGCTGTAGCTGTAGCTTAGCTAACTGTGAAAAAATATAGCTGTAGCTTGTAGCTAGCTACTTTTTTTTCTAATAGCTTAAAAATAACAACTGAAGCTACTTTTAAAGCTACTTTTTGTAGCTTCAAGCTACTTTTTAAGCAGAAGGTCAACAAAGTACGCATGCGTACAAGCTAAACCCACACAAAATAATTATTTGTTGTCGGTTCTAACTGGCTCTAATACGCAAAAATACCCAGTAGGTGCCAGATGGTATTTGCTATTTTTGATATTTATGTACATAATAGTAAATTAACAGTCCTTATAACAAAAGACTGATCATATGACAATGGCAAATTTAATTATTTCACAATAATTGAAAAAAGTAGCTTTAAAATTTAACAGCTACTTTAACGAAAGCTTTTAGCTGTAGCTTAGCTATATTTTACAAAATATAGCTTATAGCTGTAGCTCAGCTACTTTTTTGAAGAATAGCTGTAGCTGTAGCTTAGCTACGTTTTTTAAGTAGCTTGCCCAGCTCTGGTATTTGGTCATGAAACTAAAACAAATGCAAACAAATGTAAAATGTCAGAATCTAAATATTTATTTAATTATTTCGTCTGTAAAGTAATGGCTTACTTACTTGGGCGGGCATTTGTGTGTGTTGCACTGCACCACAGTGGTCCGATCCGGTTTTTGGACGGCGTTACACAACTGCTGTTCGACTTCCGCTCCGGAAACACGATTTTGACACACGGGTCTGGACATCTTGTACCCTTCAAACAAAAAACCCACAGAATTGGTGAACTGGTCACTCGTGTTAATTTAACAGCCAAAAATATGTGAAATGATAACATAAATTTGTCATATTCTCATTTTTCAGAAAGTATAACAAAATAATTATTTCACGAGTTTGTCAGAAAGTTATATTTTCTTCTCCTAACTGTACCAAGAAAGTGTAAAACTTTCGGTTACTGAAAATGCCAATTTTTTTTGGTTGAACCAATTTAAAAATATAATTTTTTAAAATATGGTTCTATATAATTCAGACTAGGAGAGTAACAGCGGTTTTCGACTTTTTTTAAATTTCAACTTTGAAGGTCCATTACTAGAAAACTAAAAGAGATATTGATATGCGGTTTGAACGAGTGTATTTCTCGTGTTTCAGTTAACTTATACTGAAATTTAAAAAAATTTGAATATTTTACAATTTTTTTCAAAATTTTCATTTCCTCATATTTAAAAAAATTGAAAAGATAGTGAAAATCTGTGAACACCAATGAATTCCTCTCGTAAAAATACATAAGCATGTAAATTTTCAGCCAAAAATTCGCACAGATAAAGTTTCTATTATAACAAAACGAAAAATCACTGTTTATTAATTATTTTTGAAGGGGGTACCCCTTAAGATTTTTACGAATTTTGGCCATTTTTAGTTTTCTTGCTCTAGAAATTGTATCCGTGAAGCAAAAATTCTCCAATTTTACATATATAATCATTTTTTGCGAGGAATCTACTGGTGTTTATAAATTTTTATTATATCATAAAATTTTTGAAATATGGGCAAAATAATTTTTATGAAAAAAAATGTAAAATTTTCAACATTTCGTGTATAAGATAACTAGAGCACGAGAAATACTCTCGTTCAAACCGCATTTTAATATCTCTATTAGTTTTTGAGATATGGGCCTTCAAAATGAAGATTTTTTAAAAGGCAAAAATCGCTATATCTCGATGACAAAAAAAGATATGAAGATGCGCTCGACGGCATTCGATTTCTTGTAGTCTGAATGATATAGAACCAGACCGATTGCTAATAAATAACTATTTCTTACCTCCGCCGCAAGTGACGGAACATAGCGACATGGGCGCGATGGTCCAGTGATACAAGGGCTGCGCACAAGAAGTTCCATCCCCTCCGCAAACGCCGCAAGCATCTACTTTCTTCGTGGACCCGATTCTTAAGTCACAACCAACCCTCTGCAACAAAAATACACACATTTTTCAAGTAATTATATCATCGATGTTAGCAAAAAACATCCCTCTGTGCACCCCCAAATAAAGAAGAAGTTTAATGCAGTTTTATAGCACAATCAAAATATAAAATTAGACTACTTCCGGTTTGGCTCTGGAGTCGCTTCTGGTTAAGGAGTCACTAGAACTAGGTCGGCAATTATAAATTCATGTTTGCTGGTTTATTATTCAATCAAAGTTTAAGATAAGGGTTGGAATGCTTAAAGACATTTTATACTGGTTTCAGAAGAAGTTGATAATGTTGTTAACGCTGTCAAATGATGATAAATAATTTTGAAGTAAAATGTTAAACAAGAGATATGAAGAACTAAATTTTATTTTTATATTTTGAAGTAAAATGTTAAACAAGAGATATGAAGAACTAAATTTTATTTTTATAACTCAGAGTTAAAAGAATCAGAATAAATTCTAGTTATATGTATGGGATGGCTAGCTCAGTGGTATGAAGTCGGCCAGTGGATCCTGAGGTCCCTGGTTCGAT
Source organism: Pterostichus madidus (assembly GCA_911728475.2). NCBI lineage: Eukaryota > Metazoa > Arthropoda > Insecta > Coleoptera > Carabidae > Pterostichus > Pterostichus madidus. Next base: position 1,693,783 of record OU452304.1, read on the forward strand.
TCCCACAGGCGACAAATTTTCATAATTTGAAAAAGTTATCCCTGTGGCTCCTCCACCACTAACATGTTTGGGGGCCGTGATTTGACGACTGGTAACCGCACTTCACGCGCAAAATATATCACTTACCGAGATCTGCTTCAGCAGAGTGCCACACCCAGTAATGGGTAGAAGGCGTGATGATATATTTATTTAATTTATTTATATTATAAAAAAATAAATATATCATCACACCTTCTACCCATTACTGGGTGTGGCACTCTGCCGAAGCAGATCTCGGTAAGTGATATATTTTGCGCGTGAAGTGCGGTTACCAGCCGTCAAATCACGGCCCCCATAGATGTTAGTGGTGGGGGAGCCGCAGGGGTATTTTTTAAAATGGTGAAAATTGTTTGTCGTCTGTGGGAATCGAACCAGGAATCTCAGGATTCACAGACAGACTGGATACCATTGAGCTAGCTACCCCATCTAGTTATATTATAACAAAAATAATTCGTTTAATAATAAAATCAGAGAGAAAATTATCAATAATTTATTAATTAATATTTATTTGTGAACCAAGAGCAGAAAGAAGTCGATTGTCGCTCGCGCGTGTAAATTGTTGATCAACCATTTAAAAACGCTTAAAAAAGAATTTAGAAGCATTTTTAAACACGCGGATATATTACTGCTTCGAGTTCGAATCTCACTCAAGGTAATAGTTTTTTATGTATCAAGGGTAAAAACAGGTTTCTGGCCCGTGACATAATTATGTGCACGAGGCGCAAAGCGCCGAGGGCTAATAACATGCTCAGGGTCAGAAATGCTAATTTCACCCGTGGTACATACAATACTTTATGCACAACAAAATAACATTTAATTATATGTTCAAACGATTAAAATTTGTAGGTACATAGGGTTATATGTCAAAATGACATTTTGTAAAATCAGGTATTCACAATAAACAAAAATTGTCATTTTATTTATGCATCCATAGAAATGATTTCTTTTTGGGCCATGGGCCAAAAAGAACAGTTTAAGCCCGCTTTTTAGGACTAAAACATATGCTTTTCGGTCCGGTTGTGCATAAAAATATATAAAGTACCACACTGCGGCTCGGTGAGTCCGGGCCCTTTACTGTAATTGGGATTAAGTACATAAATAAATAAATAGGTAATAAGGAGCCCAGTGAAATAAATGAAAATTGGTGGATTCGCTAAATTTAATATTAGAGTTGATAGAAGCACATGTGTCATTTGGCAAACATCCTGTATCGTAGATTGTAGTTTGACCAAACTTGAATACAGTTTGCATAAATGAGCATATATTTAATGGTTGCTGTTCAAAGGACGAAATTATGTATATTTGAATTATTTATCTACATATGTTTGATGTTTATCCTGGAGTTAGAAAATCAATTATTATTTATTCACATAAATATTTCACTTGTAGATAAAGCACTAGATTTAGCACTAGTTTGTTAATGAGATGGTGGGGCATGTGGAACGTACAGGTATGTCGAATGAAACTCCAAATTTTCTTTATGACTCTGTTAGTTAATATATTTGGTAAAATCAAATAATTATTTGTGTACCTAGAGTAAAAATTAATCTGCTGTTTGAAATGTACATAATATTTTTTATCCGATAGTTTAAAAAACAAACACTTGAAAAATAGTTTTAAATCATTTATAAAAAATCTGGTGTGTGCACCACACGACTTTCTTATACACAGCATATATACTATTTAGAATATATGTTATTAAACATGTAATTTAGTTTCTTTCCGTATGAAGACATAGATAACTAGATAAAGCGAAAATTAAAATGTATGTTTTTTGTTTCTATTGCTACTATGATTATTGAAATATATTATTAAATATAAAAATTAGTTTTTCTCAAAATTAGACACATATATAGAAATATTGCAAATAACATTTTATATTTCAAATATTTTTGCTACCATTTTTTATTTGAAACTTTTTTTCGTAACTGATTTCATTTTTGATATAAATGGAATTTATTGATTTGTGTGTCCAATAAATTTCCTCTTCCGGTTTTTCAATTTCATTCAAAATCAACTCAGCTCTTCGTATTTTCATTAAACTTATAATTACCAAGTTTCGTTAACAAATTTTATCTCGTTCATGAGATATTGCACATACGGACACACATCCATCCATCCATCCATCCATCCACACACACACACAGACATCATTGAGAAAATGATCAAAACGGATTCAGTGGACCTCAAAACACGTATTTCCGCGAAAATCTCGTCAACGATTTTTTTCACGATTCCAATTCTTCCTTATACTGCGTATAAGAAAGTAAAAACAAGCAGATATTTTACTTTTCCGTTTGTTGTCATTGGGGACAAGTAATAATGTTACTTCTTTGCTTCTTGCTATTGGAGATAATCGGAAATGTAAAATAAACGTTTATGCCTGGAAAACGCTAACATTCTATTGTCAAATTACTGCTGAAATGGCATACTTTCTGTCCTGGTCGCATAAAAATAAAATTATGGAAAACTTATAAATAGTATATTAAAATAAAGTTACAGAAGGCAACCTATTCTAGTGCGAGTTCGGAATTCGGTCAAGAGTCGCGCAGCGGCGAGAGGTCGTACGAACGAGTATTAGAATTGGCTTCTGTAACGAATATTTTATACTATTTTTTCTATATCTGTGTTCTTCTATAATTAATTCCCTGTATGAAAACTATTACGTCACGTTCGGTATCCATGTGATTCAAGATTTTGTGCTTAAAACGTTTACGGCTGGTAATCGCACTTCACTTCACCGAGAGCTGCTACGTCAAAGTGCGACACCCAGTAATGGGTAGAAGGCGTGATAATATTTAATTTTATACCATTCTATAATAACAATATGTTACCAAAAATCATGTACGAATGAAGCTCATTCTAGAATCAATATGCATGCGAGAATATGTATTCTAATATCGAAAACAGAGAACAAATATTTCTTTGCTAAAAAAATAGTTTGCGGTGTAACTGGGCACGAATAATTCTGTGTAATTCCTCTCGAAAATAATTTCAGCAATATTCCAACGCACATTTTGATTTGTTTATCGTGTGAATCAAACCCGTCTCACGGTGTAAACACTGCATGCATATTAACACGACACTGATGTACAAATATATTATTAGCGTAACGCATACATAGCATTACACAACGTAAACTTTACACTCGTGCTGACGTTTAAATCACAAGATTATCACCATTGATGACAGCTGACATCATGTGGAAAATCATTCCAATCATTCACTAGAATCATCCATTGGAATTTATAAATATATTGAGTGGAATATTGTTCTGTATTTCGAAAATTTTCACAGTTAAAATGTCCTATGATCTGTCTCACCATAATTTTAGAGAAATTTTAATAATCTACGAATTATTATAGGTTGCACTGTGTAATCCGTATCGGCCTGTGGTTTCTAAGAACCCTGGTTCGATTCCCACTGCCGACAAACATTTTCACTACATTAATATACTACACTTGTGGCTCCCCCTCTACGAACATCTTTGGGGCCGTGATTTGACGGCTATTAACTGCACTTCACGCGCAAAAATATATCACTTATCGAGATCTGCTTCGGCAGAGTGCCACACACAGTAATGGGTACAAGGCGTAATGATATTTTTATTTATTTTAAAATTATCCCTGTGGTTATCCCTGCACTAACATCTTTGGAGACCGTGATTTGGCGGCTGGTTTACGTCCTTCACGCGCATAAATATATCACTTACCAAGATCTGCTACGGCAGAGCGCCACACCCAGTAATAGGTAAAAGGCGTAATGATATATTTATTTATTTATTTCAAAATTATCTCTATGACTCCCCTTTAAATATCTTTGAGGCTGCGATATGTCGGCTGGTAACCGCACTTCACGCGCATAAATATATCACTTACCGAGATCTGCTACGGCAGAGTGCCACACCCAGTAATGATATATTTATTATTACAACTCAAGTACTTTTTACAATTATTATTTTTTGCTTATCTGATAGTTGAGTTATCTGAACGTTCCCAAAAGTGTTTACATTTGAAATATATTCCAGGTAAAGTACGTTCTAACGTATTTGAATATCAAATAAAACTTTGAAAGTTTAAATGGAAGTTAACTGTGAAAACATGTGCACCGTGAAACAAAAGTCAAATAGAGTAACTTTTCCTTCAGTTGCTGGAATCCCAAATCTGCTTGGAAATATCTGATAGTGTTATGAATTTTTCAACACGATGCGCAATTGATTTTCTCAAAAAATAAAAGCGTCAATGCATTCCGCGTCACCATGGTTACGTTACTATAATTTCAGTTATTTACTGGTTTGAAACGCTGTTACGATGGTTTACGATCTCGTAAAAGACAGTAGCTAGTGGTGTATTATTTGACTGGGACTGTATTTTTCATATGTGACGTCATACATTGTCACAAGAAACATTTAATGTTATATTTTCTTACAGCTTTATTCCTTTCAAATTGTTCTCGGAATTTAATATATTTTTAAAGCTATTTTCGACCATACAAACATAACATCACGCTATATATCATCAAATCGGGTACACTCCATTCCCTGTATCAGAACGATTACGTCATATGTGGACGAGGTTATCATAGATACGATGAAATATAGCTATCTTTTTTTAATAATATTCGTACCTATGCGAATGACATAACGTATGTCTTAATAAGTAAAGACACACGTTTCATGTTTTTTCACGTTCTATCAAATTTATTATTTGAATGAAAACGTATGACAGTTCTTACTAATACGAAAATTTATATTTACTTTGTTCACATTTGTTTATAAAATAAAAATAGAGATGATTTTGTTATTTTCTCGCCTGTCATTTCTAAGTTTGTGATATTTCTGATACATAAATACAGACTGAGAAATAAGAAATGGCTTGAAAAATTTTGGGTAATCAAATGCAGAAATGCGTTTGTCGTATTCATAATTATTTTGCGCTGGAGTTAGAGAGAATCGAGCATCTTTAATTAATTTAACTGTAGTACAAGAGGTAATGTGCATTGTATTTTGTATTTTCATATATTATTTATTTATATATAATAATAATGCATATAAAAATGTATATTCTTTTAAGTTTTATTTTACAAAATTACATATTTCAATAAGGTAGGTAATATTTTTCGTGAGTTAAGATAAATTTTATTTGGATTCTTTTATAAACTAATTAAATTTAATAAAGTAATAAATATTTTAATCTGACATTTAATTTTTAGGTTATGTTTTAAAAATAAAATAAAAATAAATATATCATCACGCCTTCTACCCATTACTGGGTGTGGCACTCTGCTGAAGCAGATCTCGGTAAGTGATATATTTTGCGCGTGAAGTGCGGTTACCAGTCGTCAAATCACAGCCCCCAAACATGTTGGTGGTGGAGGAGCCACAGGGATAGCTTTTTCAAATTATGAAAATTTGTCGCCTGTGGCAATCGAACCAGGGACCTCAGGATCCATATGCCGACTTCATACCACTGAGCTAGCCATACCATAAAAATGTCAATCCAATACCAATGTAAACGTTTTAAGCACAAAATCTGGAATCACATGGATACCGAATGTGCGTAATAGTTTTCATACAGGAAATAGAGTATAGCACGAACCCTAGAATTATTCATAAAACCTCCATTAATCAGATTCATCAAATATTCAGTCCTCGTCAAACATTTTCTTTTGGGAAATAATTACTGTTTAATTTTTTTTACCACTAATCTGCAATCCCAGGACCATAAAGCTGTCCTTCCAAGTTTCAAGCATGAAGTGCGGATACTAGCCGTCAAATCACGATCCTCAAAGATGTTAGTGAAGAGGGAGTGACTAAATTGTAGAACAATACATCGCTAATGAATCTCTTTAAAAAGAAGGGTGTTTAAGTTTTAATAAACGGCAGGGAGTCAGATAGAGTGCGTCTATTTCCAGCAGCACTCCTGGTAGACCGAAATCCAAGTGCATAAATTAGCAAGTTACACAGGTATCTTTGCGGGGATCGTACGAAATTGCCGCTGTAAATTTATTCCACGTTCTGGCGCAGTCGTGGCGGATTCTGCGGGGGCTCGTCACACGGAATGAGTGCAGCGAACAGAGCGGAGTCCAGAGAGCGATGCTCTCAGGATCAGACACAGGAATACTGTTAGGAAAAGTGGTGAGTTGAAATAAGGTGGTCGAGAAGATGAGGATTTACAGTGCCGTACTAGGAGATATTTACATTTTATATAGTTTTCTAAGTTACGATTCGATTTAGGAATGTACTCTTTAAAATTAAATTTGTTATAATAATCGTATGAGAAAGAATTAAAATTAATCGCTTGACACTGGGAATTCAATGTCGTTGAGCGCATCTTTATACCTTGTTCGGTTTTTAAGATGTAGCTTCTGAAATAATTAAACTTTCCAAAAATTTTACCTTATTAGATTTTCGACTTTCCTGAGACTATATCCGAAAAACTAAACGAGACATGAAGATGCGCTCAACGGCATTGAATATCTCCAGGAGACCGATTCTAATTCGTAGCAACCAAATATTTAGTTGAATGACGTATTTTTGATGACGTCAAGCAACTTAGTTAAATTTCTAGGGAATTTATTTTCTACTGTTGGTTACAAACATCAGACTATATATTTTGTTGTGGTATTTCTGAAAAACTTATTGCCGCTTTTTGTGATTGTTTATTGTTAACAAGTCCACTTTGTTGAATGAAATCGTAACTATGTTTCTATATTTAGCATTATTTATTCAAATAACCAAACTTTTCAAAACACGGCACTGCAAAACATACGAATAGGACGTAGCGACTGAGTTAGCGACTGGTTCAAAGCAGTTGCTAACAGTAAGTCGCTAGAAAATGTCTAGTCGCCAATAATGACGTCACACGTAAGTTACACTTTATCCCGCAAGGTGGCTACACTATCGGTAACAACAATAAATGACGTCAAGCCAGTCGCTACAACTGGTTGCTACGAATTAGAATCGGTCTCCAGTTTCAATTAACTTATAAACTAATTTTTATATTTAGATAATTTTTTTCCAAAGTTTTCCCTTACATTTTTTATACGACGTTTCAAAAACCTAAAGGCATATTTACATGAGGACTTCTCCATTGGATTTGGCAGGTAAAAATACATATGTACGTAAAATTTTGTTGCTATATTCGTTCGAGAAAGAATGTTAGAGCAAACAGTCTAAAATTCGCCTAAAATTGAAAAAAACCTAAGGAATTTTCAAAAAATTAAATCGACTGTACCTCAAAAACTAAACGAGATATGAAGATGCGCTTAACGGCATTAAGTTTTTCGTGCGTCAATTAACTTATAAACATATTTTCAGCAATTTTAATTTTTTGAAAAAAATTGTACCAAAATTTACTCATAAAACTGTTTTTGAACAATATCTCAAAAACTAGAAGACATATGAACTTGGGGACTTTACCATTGGATTCAGCAGGTCCAAATACATGTGTATGTAAATTTTCGTTACAATATTCGTACGGATAAGAATTTTAGAGCAAACTGTCTGAAATTAGCGTAAAATCGAAAAAAATCCAAGGGGTACCCCTTAAGAAATAATTAAAAATTTAAATTGCTCTAAATGAGCTAAAAATTTGCTTACAAGACAATTCGGACACGAGGAATTCAATGCCGTTGAGCGCATCTTCATATCTTGTTCAGTTTTTAAGATATAGACCCCAGAAAAGTTGTATTTTTGCCTAAGTTTTTGTCATTACAAATTTTGTACTTTTTCAAGACTTTTGTGAAGTATTAAGTTAACTAATACAACAAGTGATGATAATTGCCGATAATATTTTGACTAGAATTATGAGTTCTTATGAAAATATATTTTCTACGAATTTAAATTCATTTGAAAATATTATCTGACAATTATCATATTAAAGCAAGAAAAAAATAAAGACCTCTTTAGTTAAAGCACTGTTTATCTAGCAACAGTATCAATAGCGATTTTCTGAAATTTATTGAACCGTTAGTTGCTAATGAACTGATAAAACTTTCATGCAACCCAGCATCAGAGTTATATTTTGCATGAGAATTTAACAAGCAAAAATAGTTAACAAGATTTGTCATTTCGATAGATTCTTTTACAACTGACGTTTATAAAAATTGCATTTATTTTATGGGTAACCACGGAGGTTTAATTATTTATTAATTTTATTGATTCATTTTCAAACAAATGCGTGATGCTATTGGTGGTAAATAAAACATACAACAGAAACATTCAAACATTCCTCAGATATTGAAACAATTCAAGAGCCCGCATTTGACTTTATTAACTTAAAAATAAAATAAATATATCATCACGCCTTCTACCCATTACTAGGTGTGGTATTCTGCCGAAGCAGATCTCGGTAAGTGATATATTTTGTGCGTGAAGTGCGGTTACCTGTCATCAAATCACGGCCCCCAACTATGTTAGTGGTAGAGGAGCCACAGGGGTAGTCTTTGAAATTATGAAAATTGTTTGTCGCCTGTGGGAATCGAACCAGGGTTCTCAGGATCCACATGCCGACTTCATACTACTGAGCTAGCCACCCCATACTTTATTAACTTATTTGCTTTTATTTCATACTTCCACCCTTATTTCATCCCTTTAAAACTTCCCTTCAACATATTTCTTAGCGTGAAAAACCACACGACAGGTATGTGTCAGCATAGGAACTTTCCTCCTCGTATACAGTGTTACAAAATCGGCTTGGAAACTTGTGAATCTTCGCGACTTTGCGAAGCATGCGTACCGATAGAAATCCTCCGGAAAACTTTGCCTCCGGGAGAATACTCCGGGTGCGAGAGATAACAGGAGGGATGTAAATAGGGCAGAGGTGAGAATCACACATTAGTAAGCCTCAAGATCCTGGGATCGAAACTACGAGAGCAATTAGTAGATATTAGCAGCAATATTTTCATTAGTACATGATTTGTTTTTAATGAAATAATTTGTTACATCAATGTTTCACAAACGAAATGAAAGCATCGATGATTGTAATTTAACAAAACATTTTCGTTTAATCATTGAAACATGAGTAAATCAATTCGCATCAAAATCAGCATCAGCATATCATCAGTGACAAATGATAATAATTAGTGAAAATACGCTTAATTAATAATCTAATTACATTTGATGTAATCACGGTATTTTAGTAATGAATAAAATAAATAATATTTCAATAAATTTATTACAAAACAACGATTAATATACAGAGTGATCAAAGGGAATTGTTACAGTTGGCAATAAAAAAAACTACTTGAAATTGGTAAGCCTGATACATAAATTCATTTCCTGTTGTTGATAGTGACATTTAATATGTAAATTTGAGTACATTTATTATTACATTTATTTCTAAAGTATTTCTATTACTTAAAAAGTCAAAATTCTATTAGCTATCAGACTCCTGACATAACCTATTTGTATTTATTAGAAATGTCAAATAGCATTTCCGCCTTTATCTGACGTTGTGCCAACTGTGGAATAAAAAGATCTCTGGAATTGTGTTGCCAACTATAACAATTCCTTTTGATCATCCTGTATATCCAGTAGAAGCGCATGAAAATTAAATTTTTACCAAAAAAGTAACCTATTTATTAAATTAAATATATAAATATATCATTAAGCTTTCTAGCTATTACTGAGTGTGGTACTCTGCCGTAACAAATCTTGGTAAGTGATATATTTTGCGAATGAAGTGCAGTAACCAGCCGTCAAACTACATCTAACAAGAATGTCAGTGTAGTGAGGAACAACAAGGGTAGTTTTAATGTGGTGAAAATTGTTTGTCGGTTGTGGGAATCAAACCCGGGTTCTCGAATAATAAGGTTTCTTATATTTGTGTAAGGAATACTAGAATTGCTTGTTTTGTGACACGTCCAGTAATTGACAATTGTACTTATTAATAAGAAGGATATAACGCAAATTTTGTCATTCAAAATTAAGGTAGTACTATCGTGACAAATTTTTTTGCAGGTCTGAATGAAATTTGGCGTACGTAAACATTGGATAGTCATACGCATCCTGTTAAAATATGAAACACATTCATCGTCTGTGAACAAATATATTCGCTTGTAAAGTTGAGTTCTTATACACGGGGCTTATGGCGATCATCACTCAGAATCGCACATATTTGGTTTGTGTACCTCTAAAATTTTGCAGTTTCATTTGAAAAACTAGTACGATGTTCTAGAACTATCCATGTATATTGTATCAGAAGGAGAAAGTTTTTTATCGTTTAGTAATGGATATATAGCCATGCAAAGCCTTGTTTTTAACGAAAAATTAAGAATCCCAATTTATAATGGCAACACCACACGGTGGTATGGTATTTGAAAATTCACTAGACCAACAACCTGTTTACAATTCATGATATTCAAACCATAATAGGGATAAAACACTTATTTTATTCAATTTTTTGAGCGTCAGTTTCGCCACTCGACAACCGATGGCGCCACCGTCACACTAGTACTACCTTAAATATATAAAAATAAAACTAGCGTGGTAAAAATTATGTTAATTATAGTGAAACCACTTACAACTAAACTTACCTTGCACTTGCCGTCAATACACATATCCAAGCTCCCCGGCCTGCACCTGGTGCCATCATGCACCCTCTCAGAGAGCCTGGCCACCACGACGGCTTCATCCTCCAGTTCCTGAAGACGGTCGTCGTCTTGTTCCTCCTCGCCGCCGCTACTGCCGCTGGAGTCGTCTCTAGCCGAGCCTAGATGCCCTAAGAGGCGAGCTGTTACGGTTGAACCACGAGGACGCCCTCGACAAGCCAGTGCGCATGCCTCGGAGTCATCGTAGTGCGCGGACCAGTCTAGGAGTTGACCTTCGTACGGGATGCTGTTGAAGGATGAGCATTGGATGTCGCGGAAGTCGTGCGATTCGGGACATGGCTGAAAAGAAGATTGTTATTAGTATTTTTATAGAAAATCGAAGTGCAGTTAAATTAAAATTAATACATCTATCACCATTACGTAACATTCATTAAATGTAAGTTTCTATATGTATAGCACAGGTCCAGTCCGCCATCTTGAAATAAAATGGCAGCTAGATATCCTGAAAAGTACTGCACTGATTCGATTAAAATTTGTTATAAGCATAGACGAGAATCATTCTTAACATATAGATATAATAAAGCTTCAGTCCGCCATCTTGAAACAAAATGGCCGCTAGTTATCCTGATAAGTACTGTACTGATTAAATTCAAATTTGGTATAGGCATATACAAGAACCAATCTTAACATATAGGTATAATAAAGCTTCAGTCCTATGCCATTCGAATTCAAACGTTTGCAGTTTCCGGTACGACTCGCATTTGCAATGACCATCAACAAAGCATAAGGACAATCGCTACAAGTGTGTGGACTAAATTTGGAAAATCCATGCTTCTCACATGGACAGCTGTATGTGGCATGCTTCTGATTTATTCGTAAACATCCCAAAGAGAAAAACAAAAAATATTGTGTATCCAAAAGAACTTCAATAAACAGAATTAAACACAAACACTTTCTTGAAACCCTCTGCTTTAAACTATGCTAAATATTAAGTCATATTATTTAACAATTCAAATGGCACAAGATAAAAAATTTCCTTTTAAAAACAAAATAGCCAATAATATTAATTTCCTCTTTAAGGGAAAACATTTTCAGTCCAATATCTCTGCTATCACAGCAGCTTGCTATCAGCACCGGAGTGACTCCGGGCACTCCGGTCACATATAGCCTCGAGCGGTGCGATACTAGTCCGGAGACGGAGCAAAGGTCACTAAGATCTCGGCTCGTTTCATGCGAAACAAAAACGTTACTTTGCTAAACGTTAAACGGTTTCATTCTGAGAAACGACGGTTAATACGACAAATGTGCTGAATGGGTACTTGAAGAGAAGGTTAGATCTGTTAGGGATTTTTGTTATTTTGTTGGTAAGTTGAAAAGTTTTTATCAAATAACACCTTTGAAATATTTATAAGATTTATCCTGCAATTTAGATTCGGCAAATATTCTATCACTCTTGCTTTATTCGAATTATTTAGGGGATTATATTGTCAACTATTCAGTTGAGAATAATTACAATATGTCTTAAGATACCCTAACTATTTTTTTAAATATATTTATTAAATCCGTATTGTAATTATTCTCAACATAATACAAAGTTGACATCTGTCAATAGCTTCGTAAAATCTGTCATGTTGCTGTAATAAATAAAAATAATATATGAATAAATAATTTTCATTGTTTAAATTTTTAATATTTTTTACAGTTTTTTGACAGTTTATTATGTAATTAATAAGAGTCATTTAAAAATCTGCCTCGACAGATGTGTAGGGAATTTCATTACATTTAATTTAAAAATATATACCGGCTGTCCCATTTAACTTGACAACTTGAAATAACTCAAAAAATACGTGATGTACGAAAAAAGTGAGCCGAGACCAAATCTTAACAGTTTTGAAGGGGGAATCATTCTATGCTAAAATCAGGACCCCCCCTGTCCCCAGTGGGTGTGGCGGTGGGCAACATTGAAATCTTAAATAGGAACCCCCACTTTTTATGAAAAAAAGTTTCACACAAAACTTATGTATTTTTGTCCGTAGAATCCGAATCTGAATGGGGGTTACTATTTAAGATTTCAATGTTGATCACCGCCCCACCCACTGGGGGCAGGGAGGATTCTGATTTTAGCATAGAATGATTCCCTCTTCAAAACTGTTAAGATTTGGTCTCGGCTCAATTTTTCGTACATCCCGTATTTTTTGAGTTATTTCAAGTTGTCAAGTTAAATGGGATACCCTGTATATCCAGATCCCATGGATATTAAGGTCTCCATCGATTTTTGTGCTTTCAGTACGATGGTGTCGCTAGCGTTACGACATTCGAATCTAGAGATCCCGAGTTTGAATTCCACTCAAGTTAAAAACGTATGAATCCGGACTCTGTACTGTAATTGGGGTTAAGTTCCTGTTCTACAGAGTAGCATAAATAAATAAAATCATTCAGCTTCGCTTCGAAAAGAAACAGCGCCTTCTGAATACCTCTCACGTTCTTTCCTTGATATACAAATAATTATTATTAACACAATTCAATTTATGAGGACAAGCCGCAACAGGACTACCAGTTCCTTATAATTACTACATGTATAATGGAGAAATTCCTCCCTCTGTCGGTGGTATCACAGTGTCCAATTCCCCGTATGACGTAATAAAGTTAGAAATATTGGCACGACACTATCAGATCCCAGTCTGTTCTCCGTTTATTTCGTTCCCGTTTCCTTGAGACTGCCGCCGCCGCCGTCACCGCTGCTGCCGCCTCCAGCAAGCCAGATACGCAGTAGGCCATGCCACCAACACCACCACCGCCACCGCCGCCAACCACCGACGTCGTCACCCAAACAGCCCCGTTGTTTTATTTTATATGCGAGCGTTACTTTTTACGAGTCGCCTGAAATCGAGTAGGCATTGTAGAATCGTGCTGGGAGGCATTCGCCCAAACGGAAAATATTCGATGAAATATTAGGAAACATGATTTGCTGTATAGGAGAGTTTTTAGTTAGTTACCCATTAATGAAGGTAGCACGCATCCTTAAAACATTTACTGTATAATTATTCATTAGATTTATCCCGCAATTAATTAATTTATATTCGATATGGGGTAGGTTAGGTTGGAACTTCGTACCCATAAAATAGGGTAGCACATACCCTTAAAACATGCTAATAATCATGCCCCGGGTCAGAATCGCTTGTTTTCACACTTGATACATAAATAACTACAGGATGATCAAAAGGAAGTGTTATAGTTGGCAATACAATTCCAGAGACCTTTTTATTCTACAGTTGGCACAACGTCAGATAAAGGCGGAAATGCTATTTGACATTTCTAATAAATACAAATAGGTTATGTCAGGAGTCTGACAGCTAATAGAATTTTGACTTTTTAAGTAACAAAAATACTTAAGAAATAAATATAATAATAATGTACTCAAATTTAAATTTTAAATATCACTGTCAACAACAGGAAATGAATTTATGTATCAGGCTTACCAATTTCAAGTAGTTTTTTTTATTGTCTACTGTAACAATTCCTTTTGATCACCCTGTATTATTAATACATGTTTTTCTCATGGCTAGGTATATAATATAAAATACGTCCTCGTATTTACATTTCTAGCAAAAAGTTACTGATTTGCATTTTAGTGAACACCTTGTATACATCAATATTTGATAAATTTATTTCTTTTTCCATCAACCGTTTAATTCATTTTCCATTCTTTTTATAAATTATCACTCAAGTTAATATAGCGGTAACCTCAAGAAAATATCGGTTTGTCCTCGACTAACACACAACCCTCCTAAATCCGCCCCTGGTGTGTACACAGGCCCGTCGCGCAAGTCTTCATGACTTCATGTACGCGTTTCAGCTTCAGCTGAAGACGCTGAAAAGACTGAAATATATTCAAGATCGCAGACGCTGACGATATTTGAAAGTTTCGTATAACAAGCATGCTACGCTTCCTCATTAAGATATTCTTGTGGATGGAACGGTGGTATTAAAAATCTTTTTGTTATATTTTGGAAAGTTAGAGAAAGTTGGTTGAATGACTAAGTTTTTCTACTAATGCTTCGGTTCATTTGAAGGATATTTAAATATTATTAATATTATGAGACAGGTGGATTAGTAGATTTGAGAACCTCAGTTCGGTTCCCACAACCGATAAACAATTTTCACCACATTAAAATTACCCCTTAGTGGTATCAAGTCGGCAGTAACGCTACCCACCCTACTGTACTGCCGGATGTTGTATATTTGTTAATAAGACGTGGGTAGGGTGAAAAGTCCCTGAAAAATAAAACAGATGGCGCCACAATCGCAAATCTCATGTGACATTTGTGATGTACCATCTTTAAGTAGAACGCATTAAAATTTTCAGACTGATATGTCATTCAGTTCTGTTTTGACACCCATCGAAAGCAAGCAACCTTGAAGAAACATGAAAAAAAGTGAATTTCGCGTCTTGATTAAACATTATTTCTTGCGTGGAAAAAACATTACGCAAACCAAAGCATCGCTTGTAAACATTATGGGGACTCCTCACCATCGATTGGAACGATCCACAAGTGGTATACTGATTTTCATTGTGGTAGTATGACCACAAAGGACGCTGAACGTTCTGGTCGTCCAATTGAGGTTACAACGCCAGAAATCGTCGATAAAATCCATGGTATGATATTGGACGATCGGCGAGTTAAAGCGCACGAGCTAACTGAGGCTATGAGCATCTCAACCGAAAGGGTACGGAACATTTTGCATAAATTTTTGGATATGAGAAAGCTATCTGCCAGATGGGTGCCGCATTTGCTCTCTGTTGATAACAAGCGCGACCGTGTGGCAATGGAAAAATTGCATGAATTGCGCTTGCGTCATTCACCATATTCTCCAGATTTGCTCCCCTGCGACTTTTATCTATTTTCAAATTTGAAGAAATGGCCCGGCGGAAAGAGATTTGGCTCCAACGATGAGGTCATCGCTGAGACAAACGCCTATTTTGAAGGATTGCCAAAATCGTATTATTTGGAAGGGATCGAAAAATTTGAAAAACGTTGGACAAAGTGTATCGAACTACAAGGAGATTATGTTGAGAAATAAAATATGTTTTGACCAAATAAATCATTTCTTGTTTCATTTTTCAGGGACTTTTCACCCTGCCCTCGTAAATGAAGCTGTTAATTTTAATTAATGAAAATATTCATACATATGCAGAAAACCATGCTGGATATAATAATGAACAGTTCAGATCCGTACTTAGTGTAGTTTTTGAGTAAAAAAATAAAAACCCAATAGTATTTTGACGATACTTCAACATTTCTACAAAAATCTGAAATATGAAAAATTTAAATTCAAAACATCTTCCAAACAATAACACGTAACGCAAACATGCTGTTCATCGAAGTATACTTTATTACGTCATCAATATATCATACAATGCAGTGCAGACAACCTTACAGCTCTAAATACACCATAAAACGCACTGTTTTATAAAGTAACAACTGATGAAACCGCCCGTAAAAAACATCAACAAATAAAATAGTTTCAAGGGATGGAAAGAGGTGGAAAGTAGTTTATTTACTGTCCACTTCAAGGGTTAATCCCGGTTGTGTAAGTTAACCCGAGTTAAGCAAGACAAACACAAGTGGCGGGCAGAGCTTCCATGCTGGTGTCTTTTTACTTTCTTTGCTGAAAATTGTCCCCTAAAATGTTGCTTTTTTCTCTGTGTGCTTACCAGATACTCTGTCAAACTTTAAATGCTAAAGTTTTTTAAAAGTTGACAAACTTTAATACTACTACTAAATGTGTTCAAACCAAGGATTTCATATAAACACTGGATAGCTGACTTACGCGTACAAGTGAGGCAAGTGGTGGAGGTATGCTGCAATAAAGGCAAAGCATACATTGTTTTATTGTATTATACTTGTATGTTATTTTTCTTATGTTTGTATTGAATAAATATTATCAAGTGTGAAATTATAGATTGAGTAATAGCTATTTACATAACAAGTGCACGAGTTTTGTACAAGGTTTTTTGAAACGCGCAAAAATTCTATAATCGTCAATGAGGAAATTTATTAAATTTGAAGCGTGAAGTTACATTGAAAGATTAATATGCCTTGAATTGACATTTGTTATTTTTTTTTCATAAAGTTTGTTAAAATATGCCTGATTGATGGCGTTATAAGCTACTATCTCTATTTCTTTTATAAATTCCTTCAAATGTGTGTATATAAGTACAATTAACGTTTTAATAATAAAAATTTAGAATCATAAAATTGGGTGTTTTTTTCAATTACTTTGCGCACAATAAATAAATAAATAAATATATCATCACGCCTTCTACTGGGTACTCAAGCTCCACAGGCTGAGTCGATACCACTCAGCCACCTACCTCATACTTTTGTTTGTTTCGTAAATAAATAAATATATCATCACGCCTTTTTACCCATTACTTTGTGTGGCAGTCTGCTGAAGCAGATCTCGGTAAGTGATATATTTTGTGCGTGAAGTGCGGTTACCAGTCGTCAAATCACGGCCCCCAAACATGTTAGTGGTGGAGGAGCCACAGGGATAGCTTTTTCAAATTATGAAAATTTGTCGCCTGTGGGAATCGAACCAGGGACCTCAGGATCCACAGGCCGACTTCATACCACTGAGCTAGCCATCCCATTACTAGTGCGCAAAATCAAATTTTCCAACGGTTTCCAAGGTTATGTAAAACTTATTTTGAATGATGCGAGTACAAAAAATAGATTATTGAATATATAACTCAAACATTAAAATATTGTCGTCTTCTTGTTACTTATAGGTGCATTATGACGATAAAATATTTGCAATTACATGAACAGTTTTAAAGAACTCCATAGAGTTGATCAAAACTAATATATATAATTATGACTCAATGTTTTAACATTTACATATGTATAAATAAACATAAATATACCCGTATATTGATAATTAATAAATACAGAAACAATTCAATTGATAAAATAATTTTGTATAAATTGTGTCATTATAATGGCGATAAAAATATCATTGACCTGACAAAATAACAGAACCGTGATTATAATCATGTAAATTATATTTATGTATTATAATACACATTGCAACACCTACATTGGGGATGAATTTGTTTTAAATATGATCAGTAATTCAACAAAATTTAAGTGATTTATATATGCACATAAAAAAAAAACAATTTTCATTGATTTTGAAACCTAAATTTTTTTTTCCCCAAAATTTATAAACAACCGATATCAAACAATTTTCATACACATTAAAACTACCCTTGTGGCTACCAAGTCCTGAAAATTTATCTCGAAAATTTTGAAATACTTTTCATAAAGAATATATAAGTTTTATCAATTTGTTACTCTGCAGAACAGGGAATTAATCCCAATTACAGTAGCTAAAAGTGTAAGTCTAACCACTCATACATACAAATCATATCTACCTATAATACTTGCTACTTTATCAAATGCGTTAGATATAAAGTATTTACTTACCACGAGTATTACCGTTCCCCATAATCTTATATTGAGATTATCTTCTACTATACTATACGATTCCATTTCAAACGTCAGATCTAACCTCATTTACATGTCACTTAATGCTAATTAATTTAATTAAAACTAAAGAAATAATTCGTAACTAAACAAAGACTTGGCAACAATATTAAGTTTTAATCAAGACTTCTGCAGAGAACTGTATGTGTACAGCATTTCTGTGTTGTTCGCGTTGTACGGTTGTCAGATATTAAATTCACAGACAGATTACAAGACACGGTGTGAGGAAGAAGAGAGAAGCGAAGAGTGAGAGAAGAAAATCGATGTTCAATTGCGGCTTTATTCATCTGTCGGATAATAACTACGTAAAGTGAAACACTTGTAAATATGACAGCCGTCATTCAAAAGGTTTCATTCAAGGAATTACTGTCTTTCGCTTTCTAAGTGACACCACTGATTCTGGAATCGCCCAGATGAATTTTGATCTCTACGGCGTATTACACTATATATATTATTTATTTAAGATAGTTCAATTATCTGTATTTATATTTTTTACTGCAAATTGAATAATAATTACTTACATTTGAGATTACAATACACAAATTAGATTTAAAATTGATAAAAAATTCTAATTTCCAAGAACTCACTACCAGTGATATCAATACTAACATCACAAAAGTTTCTAGTTTTTACCAGACAGCGTTCTAAAAACGTTAATGTTGAACAAAGGTACGAAAAATAATAAATAAATAAGTATTTTATTCGTAAAAGATTTACGCCCAGTTAAATATTCGAAAGATTAAAGATTGCCATTTTAAATTGATTTGAGTTGTTAGATGTAGAAGAATGTGAAAAATACTAAAGAATTTTCTTTCCAACTTCAGAAACCGTTTGAAAAACGAAGGAAAACCCGGAAAACCATTTACAAAACATAAAGCGAAAAAAAAACCAGTAAAACAAAAAACTGCACCGATGGAAACAGAACAGAAACGGCATCGGAGAAAACAGAAGACAGTCAAGTCGGCACAAACAGAAGACACTTGCAATCTCAACAACGGCGCATCACGAGACGAACAAATCAACCGCGAACAACAAAAGAATAACGCGCACTCGATATTGTCCGGAGCGGGTCTACATCTACCCGGAGCTATCCGGACTTGCACGGAGTGAACGGAAGTGTCCAGGCCGGAAGCAACGTATGACAGGTCGCGGTGACGACACCAAATGACCCTGTTATCATCGGTTCATGACGAAATATTACAAGGAGACCGGAATTTGCTGGTGCAAGTAGTCCAGGTCAAAGGTCAACTTCAGGTCAATGGAATAACCGCCAGATATTATTTCCAGAGGTTACTAACTTGGTTTTATAAATAAATGAGTTTATATGGGGTGGCTAGCTCAGTGGTATGAAGTCGGCCTGTGGATCCTGAGAACCCTGGTACCCTAGATTCGATTCCGACAGGCGACAAACAATTTTCATAATTTCAAAAGCTACCCCTGTGGCTCCCCACCACTAACATCTTTGGGGGCCGTGATTTGACGACTGGTAATCGCACTTCACGCGCAAAATATATCACTTACCGAGATCTGCTTCGGCAGAGTGCCACAACTGGGTAATGGCACAGCGCTATCCGAGTCGGCCTGTGGATCCTAAGAACCCTGGTTCGATCCCCACAGTCGACAAACATTTTCACCAATTTAAAAATTATCCCTGTGGCTCCCCCACCACTAACATCTTTGGGGGCCGTGATTTGACGACTGATAACCGCACTTCAGGCGCAAAATATATCACTTACCGAGATCTGCTTCGGCAGAGTGCCACACACAGGAATGGGTAGAAGGCGTGATGATATATTTATTTATTTATTTATATGGAGTGATCTATGAATGTGGTTGAAGTGAGAGTGGTGTGTTTCGATGAGAATGTGTGACGAGGACTGATTATTTGAAGAATTTAATGAGTGAATGTTTTATGAGTGATTTTAGGGTTCGTGCTACCCCATTTGATGGGATATAGCGTGATGACATGTATGTATGTAAGTATTATATTTGAGAAAAAAATACAATCACTGCTAAGAAAAGTGTTGGGAGGGGGTGATATTTTATTTATATTAAATGTTAAATGAGTCTTCCCTTTTCTAAACAGATTCTTAAAAAAAATAAACTACAGGGTGATCAAAAGGAATTGTTATAGTTGGCAATACAATTCCAGAGATCTTTTTATTCCACAATTGGCACAACGTCAGATAAAGGCGGAAATGCTATTTGACATTTCTAATAAATACAAATAGGTTATGTCAGGAGTCTGACAGCTAATAGAAATTTTGACGTTTTAAGTAATAGAAATACTTTAGAAATAAATGTACTCAAATTTAAATTTTAAATGTCACTGTCAACAACAGGAAATGCATTTATGTATCAGGGTTACCAATATCAAGTAGTTTTTTTTTATTGCCAACTGTAACAATTCCTTTTGCTCACTCTGTATAATTAATTAATTAATAATTGAATATGGCGGTTTGCCCGATGCGTTACTGTAAAATTAGAAGGTTCAACTCAGGCTGGTTAGGGTGTATTTATGTAGATCGAGTTGCCGTTATTCAAACTGGAAGGAAACACGTCGTTACGGTCTAAAACTTTGCTGACTTTATGTTCCAAGGATAAGTCCTTGGGCGTTAGAAGAAAAAGGATTGATCCTTTAGTCCTGGCGCAAGGACACACATTGAATTTTCAACATCCTTGTTCTATACAGTTACACTCGATAGATTTTTTAACAGATAGACATTTGTTTTAAAGATTTTTAAATATTTTAATAAATAAATCCTAACTTACTTATAACTTATAACTATAACTTATAACTTATTTTATGCAAATTTCAGAAATACAAGCTAAATATTGATATGAAATAAAAATATCAAGACTGGAAAACTGTCAATTGACAGGCTATATCAGTTTATATAAATAAAAAATAAATAAATATACCATCACGCCTTTTTTTAGGCGATGGTTTTCATAAATCCATGGATACGATGATACACTCTTCTTTTACCGCTCGGCGAGCGGTAAAATCTTATTACATCAAGTTTCTGTATTCAGTTGATAGTTGAAAATACTTACTTTCTGCACTGTCGCAGAAAATAACTATTTACATAACAAGTGCGCGAATACATACTTTGCACAGGAGTGCAATTTGCTTCATTTGAATTTAAATTGTTTTAAAATAAATAAATAAATATATCATATTTTTTCTCGTAAAGTAAATAAATATATCATCACGCCTTCTACCCATTACTGGGTGTGGCACTCTGCCGAAGCAGATCTCGGTAAGTGATATATTTTGCGCGTGAAGTGCGGTTACCAGTCGTCAAATCACGGCCCCCAAAGATGTTAGTGGTGGAGGAGCCACAAGGGGTAGCTTTTTAAATTATGAAAATTGTTTGTCGCCTGTGGGAATCGAACCAGGGTTCTCAGGATCCACAGGTCGACTTCATAACACTGAGCTAGCCACCCCATAAAAAAGTATGTTAAAATATGTCTGTTTGGTGGCGTTATAAGTTAATGTCTCTATTTCTTTTATAAATTCCTTAAAATGTGTGTATAATAAGTACAATTAGCATTTTAATAGTAAAAATTTAGAACCATAAAAATGAGTGATTTTATTCAATTACTTTCCGCACTAGTGCGCAAAATCAAAGTTTCCATCGGTTTCCAAGGTAATGTAAACCTTATTTTGAATGGTGCGAGTACAAACACCCCATTTCGAAGTATCAATTACAATTTACAAACTGTTATCTCATTTCTTCGTCTTTAAAACGCAAGTAATTTTTTTCATAAGCCATTTCCCATTTGGAAAAGGGTAAAAGACGTTCCGAGATGTATTTATTAACGGCCACGTGTTTGTTGGAAAATACCATCGCAATGTGCTGTTTAAAATTAACGACTTGCCCACTAATTAGTCGCTTCTGGGCAAAGAAGCTCATTTAGGTTTACTGCAAACAAGAACACTACCGCATCAGTTTTTTCCCTCGACCTTTCCTCGCTTCGGCAATGTTCGGCAGGGTTCGTAAAGTTCCGACTATGAATTATGCCTGTCGAACTCGCTAATTGACTCCCGGAGTTTCTCTTTCTTCCGCCGGATTTACAGGATGGCTGGTAAGTCCGCGACGCGAGGTATTGTTTAGTGTATGGTGAGGCGATTTATCTTTACAAGTTTTCGAGCTGTGTTTTGTTCAAACAATCGCATTGAAAGTGGATGATTTATTAATGCACTTTGGTGAAGTTGAAGTTTTAAGTCTAAAGCCTACATGTACGGGAAACTTTGCAGTCTAATCTTAATAGTGGCGAGACACGGGTTCCTTTCATCTAGAGTCATATATGTGAGCTGCAGGCCCGCATCTAGGGGTAACAGGATTCCATAGTTCATTTTTAATAGTACACTGCTCAAAAAAAAAACCGGTCACCTAAAAAATCCCAAAAAAACGTCATTTTCTAAACCCCTGTCAGTTTGTCAGTTTTGAAACAAATTGGATGCAATTTTTTGTCCGAAGTCGCCCAAAGTCTAGTCTTTGAAAAGCTGTGAATTGATTTTGACTAACCTACCTTTCCCTTCCCCCCGCCACCACCAAACAAGAACCACTTTTTTCCTGAAAAAAAAGGTGATTTTTCCAAGTTTTCTCTGGGAATCATCAGCCGTCAATTGACAAATCTGTTTACAGACAATGAAAATATGGACTTTTTGTTACTCGAACGCAAAACTGCATCAAAATGGAATGATTTTTTAAAGTTATGATTTTTTGAAAAAAAAAGAGATTTTTGCAGAGGTTAGCATTAAATTGTCCGTAGTACGTAGACACTCGAACACATACGGACACACAAACGCACACGCGCACACACACACACACACACACACACAAACGCACACACCCACACAGACACACACACACACACACAGACGACGCACACGTAGATGTAAACGCAAACGTTCTCGCACGTTTGCGTTTACATCTGCGTGTGCGTCGTCTGTGTGTGTGTGTGTGGGGGGGGTGTGGGGGGTGTGGGGGGGTGTGTTTGTGCGTGTGTGTGCGTGTACGTTTATGTGTCCGTATGTGTTCGAGTGTCTACGTACTATGGACAATTGAATGCCAACCTCTGAAAATATCACATTTTTTTCAAAAAAATCATAACTTTTTTTAAAAATCGTCCGATTTTTATGCAGTTTTGCAAATGTCCATATTTTCATTATCTGTAAACAGATTTGTTAATTGACAGCTGATGATTCCCATAAAAAGCTTGGAAAATCACCTTTTTTTTTCAGGAAAAAAGTGGTTCTCGTTTGGTGGTGGCGGAGAGAAGGGAAAGGGAGGTTAGTCAAAATCAATTCACAGCTTTTCAAAGACTAGACTTTGGGCGACTTCGGACAAAAAATTGCATCCAATTTGTTTCAAAACTGACAAACTGACAGGGGTTTGAAAAGTGACGTTGTTTTGGGATTTTTTGGGTGACCGGTTTTTTATTGAGCAGTGTATATTAAAGAACTAGTTTCATACGGCAATCTGTTAATGAACGAGTCCAAATTTGGAAAACGAGTTTTTCAAAGCACGAGTGCGATAACAGGCCATATAAAAGCTGTTCTTTATACAATTTTTTCTATTGAAGTAAATTTATAATTCTGTTAGAATGAAAGAAAACTGCGACTTGTCAAAAATATAAGTTGGTGTTTTTTATCAGCTGTGTTGGTAGCGCTTCTCATAGCACAAAAATGGAATTTTTTTGTCATTTAATCAATATTTTTTTCTATACCACTAAGATGCAGTTTTGCAAGCATTTGTTTCAGATCTGGCCTTGTGAGTTTTATACGACCATCCTTATAATGAAAAACAAATGTAAACAAAATTTGTTTTTGCAGGAAATCATTAACTAATGACAATATTGATGTTAATCAAATATGTATTGAATGTATTATACGACTAATAGTCATAGCTCTACTTATTTTGAAATTATTTTACAGGAAATCGTTAAATAATAATTGCATGAAAAAATAACAATAATTGTTATATTGTGAAAATAATATAAAAAGCACATGAACATATTTGAATTATTACATTGTATACAACAAAATCAACAATGTTTCTTCAAATACTTATATTTGTCGTTGTAATGGAAAATTGTTTCTGCAGTTTCTTGGAAATGCCTGTAAGTATTTGAATATTTTCTAATTTGTAAAAATAAAATAAATAAATCATCATTATTTTTTTATGGCCCTAGGGCCAAAAAGAAGTGTTTAAGCCCGCTGTTTAGGGCTAAAACACATTAATTCCGGCCCGGTTAATAAAATAAATATATCATCACGCCTTTTACCCATTACTGGATGTGGCACTCTGCCGAAGCAGATCTCGGTAAGTGATATATTTATGCGTATGAATTGCGGTTACCAGCCGTCAAAATGTTTTATGGTCATATCAAATAAAGAAGCTGCAAAAATTCTTGAAAATTTGTTCAATAAATTAAAATACGTGCATAGGTTATATATCAAAATGATATTTTGCAGAATTATGTATTCACAGTAAACAAAAACTGTGATTTTATTTATGTATTCATAAGAATTATTTTTTTATGGCCCTAGGGCCAAAAAGAAGTGTTTGAGCCCGCTGTTTTAGGGCGAAAACACATTAATTTCGGCCCGGTTAATAAAATAAATATATCATCACGCCTTTTACTCTTTACTGGATGTGGCACAAAGATGTTAGTGGTGAAGGAACCACAAGGGTAATTTTAAATTGGTGAAAATGTTTTGTCGGCTGTGGGGATCGAACCAGGGTTCTTAGGATCCACAGGCCGACTCGGATAGCGCTGAGCCATTACCCGGTTGTGCATAAAAAAATTATATTGTATGCCTGTGGATCCTGAGAACCCTGGTACCCTAGATTCGATTCCCACAGGCGACAAACAATTTTCATAATTTCAAAAGCTACCTCTATGGCTCCTCTACCACTAACATCTTTGGGAGCCGTGATTTAACGACTGGTAACCGCACTTCACGCGCAAAATATATCACTTACCGAGATCTGCTTCGGCAGAGTGCCACACCCAGTAATGGGCAGAAGGCGTGATGATATATTTATTTATTTATTTTATTTCATTCACCATTCTGTATATTTTCCGCTGTCAAATATTTACAAATTATTTTATAGAACAAGTTTCAAATAACAGTTGTTGCTTAAAATACGAACCGGATTTCAAAAATTGTAATTGGAAAAATCGTTCATTTCCAAATGGATTTGTTTTGGAAAACAAAACAGAAACGCGGCTCAGTTTCTGTTTAGTTGGCATTTAATGTAAACCTACTAAATCATGCTTTTAACTTTTAGTCAAAATATACAATAATTCCAAAAGATGCTGATATAAAATCTAACGAAGAATTTATTTCTGCTTCTGCAGCCATTTTTCAAGATTCTGCTAAACAAACTTTATTTAATCTTACAGCGAACTTAAAGCAAGAAATTACAAACAATATAATACTTGAATTAAGTATAAAAACAGGAGATTCAAATGGCAACTATCAAGATTTCGGAGGGAAATTAACTAAAAATGTTTGCGATTTTATCAAAAACGATAGGTTTTTCTATCCTGGGATAGCAAAAACTAGTAATTTCCCGAAATCTTGCCCTGTGAAACTTGGTAATTATTATATAGCAAACTATATTGTCCCGGTGAAAGATTTGCCACCAGTCTTGCCAGAAGGACGCCTCATTATTTTTATCAATTTACTCAAAGGAAAGGACAGAATTTTGGAACTTTCTGTACATGGAATGATTGTTAAGAATTTTTAAATTTATGTCGTTAATGCTCGTTTGTAACAAAACTTATTTTGTTTTGTCTAACTTAAATAAATAAAAGCAAATTCATATAAAATATGATATGATGATCTTTACATTACTGCCAAACATTTAAATTTCGTTGGTGCAAACGGACATTAATAAAATTAATTTTTAGTGTATGTTCTTATATAATATAACAACTGGCTTGAGAAATGAATTTGTTAGAGATATATTTATTTCCAAAGTAAAACAGATAATAAACAATTAAAATCATCAATTCCTAAGGACAAAGACCTGGTTGCATAAAGAAATGTTAAGTATGTGGTTAACTAACAGCATGGTTAAAGTTAACAATGGCCAAGATGGATGACACCACATTTTATATATTTTCTGATTTTTATGTTATAATTAATTAACATCTGCAATGCTTATTGTTAATTAAATAGCAATGGTAAAACAGTATTTGCAACAAATAATTTTTAGTTTAATGCATACTATAGAAAATATAACGTTTTAAAAATATATGAAGAAAATGTCATTTTTCCCTAAGGTACTTTATATCTCTCGCTTTCGATTCGGAAAATAATACAGCATCTTCGGGAAGAAATGTCTTACTTTCTTCTCTTGATATACAAATAACAATTGCGCTACTAACTTTATAGAAAAATTTGATACAGAAACTTCAAAATGTTAACCGCGAACTGTTATACTTCGTAACAGATTTGGTTAGCATTGTTTCCATAAATAAGAAAAAGTTTCCATCACTTGCCACAAATTCCACAAAAATTTGCAGCACGTTTGAATCAACTTATCAGGTCATCAACAAACGGCTAGTCAGTTCAGCTTTAACCATAGACGCGTTTCGTCCTTTAGGGACTTATCAGTATGGTGCGATCAACTATCCAACTAAACCAACTACGGACTAGTGAATTGTGATACTGTCTTAGCTGAACTGACTGATGTTAAACTATGTAAGCCGGTAACATGACGTGAGAGCTATGAAGCAACCCGTGGTGCCATCTACCGACAAAAATCACAAACTTCTAACAGCTATTGAAATCATACAAAGACAAAATGTAAATTGCGATATGGAATTGAGTCCTATTAATTTATTTTTATTTATTAAGACTCAATTCCGCATCGCAATTGACATTTTGTCTTTATATCATTGTTTCTATGATAACCACTCTGCCAGTTCCGTAAATTCATCTCAAATTGATAATAAAAAGACTAGAAAAATGTGTCACTAGTATAAAAACACTTAATTGTGTCCTGACTACATGCTAGAAAATTTAAGTAATAAAAATGTGTTCCTACCTGCATGTTGCAAATCTTGTAGCGTACAGGTTCACCCTTGCACCCTGCTTGGGAGGTGCAACGTCTTAGCTGATGAGAGACGCCTCCGTCGCAGGACCTGGAGCAGGTGGACCAGTCTGACCACGATGTCCAACCGAGCGATCGAGGTTCGAGCTTCCATATTTCTAACCTCTGAAACAAACATGAAACAATCAGAAATACTTGCTTTTTCAATAGTCAATATTTCAACTTTAATTTTAAGGAATTAATTACATGTTGTGCAATATTTGAATAATCTTTATACAATACTGTGACTTATCTATTAATGACAAAATTTAAACACAGTAAATGCAACTTTTATTGCACAGTGGTTTCCCTGCTTATATCACCGTGGACAGTAAGTAAATATTACATATCAAGGTCTTATTTATTTTGACAACAATTTGACAGCTGTTAATTTTGAAACCTATTTTACTTTTCCTTCTATTTGTGCAAGTATTATAAAAAATAGCTTACTAACCTAGAATTAAAAGTGATTTTTTCAAGTCGCGAATGTTTAAAAAATCTGATCTTTCGGGCCTCGATTTCCCAAACTATATTATTGACCTAAGAACTGTCACTTACAGTTCATAGTACGTAATATACTATTTTCACAATACCTGTACTGTAAATTACCCATTAATGACAATATTTAAACACAGTAAGTGTCACTTTTATTGCACAGTGTTATTAATGTCCTGTTTATTTACTTACCATCTACATTACACAATACGTAAATAAAAAATAAATAAATATATCATCACGCCTTCTACCCATTACTGGATGTGGCACTCTGCCGAAGCAGATCTCGGTAAGTGACATATTTTGCGCGTGAAGTGCGGTTACCAGTCGTAAAATCACGGCCCCCAAAGATGTTAGTGGTGGAGGAGCCACAGGGGTAGTTTTTGAAATTATGAAAATTGTTTGTCGCTTGTGGGAATCGAACCAGGGTTCTCAGGATCCACAGGCCGACTTCATACCACTGAGCTAGCCACCCCATAGTAAGTAAATAATATACATATATTTCAATTTTGACAATAATTTGATAGTTGTTAATTTTGGAACCAATTCTATCCTAGGGCATTATTAACTAAATAATGTACCTTGTATCCCAGGTTTTAATAAATACTAATGAATTAGGAAAACTTAAAAAAAATATTTTGCACGATTAGGATTTTTTATATGTTTACCGATAGGTTTTTCAAGGCAGTAAGAAATCAATAAAATGGCGTAATAATATATTTATTTGAGTATGAAAATTTCCATGTCCATTATAATCTTCTCATTATAAATTCAGCACCATAAGGACACTACAATCCTTTGAACCTTCGCTAAACGCAGATTAACTTGAGCAGCTTTTGTTCTGATCACGTACTAAACTACGCCATATGAAGAAGAAAGAATGCATACATGCATACTGCAGATTAAGCTCTAGAGAGAGCTTTAGAAAACCGAGACTCTTATTTGTTTTAGTTTTAAAGTTGGCCTGGTGCGCTCTCATACAATATTTTGAATTTCCTGTCGCTGGGTTGAAAAGTTCAAACCAACTTTATAGTTATTTTTGAACTAAGAAGATTGCATTTATTTTACGGAGATATTGTCACAAATCTTCGTTCTTTCTCTGCATATGTACACGATTGAGAAACATGTCTCATTTTAGTGAGAAAATTTTGAAATTATACTAAGAATTTATTACGTATATCTGGGAACTAATAGAATCATACATTTGTTTGAAAATGAACCAATGATGTAATAGCAATGGGCATAATGGCTCGGTGGTATCGAGTCGGCCTGTGAATCCTAAGAAACCTGGTTCGATCCACACAGCCGATTTTCACTAATTTTTAAATTACCCCTGTGGCTCCCCCACTACTAACATCTTTGGGGGCCATGATTTTATGGCTGGTAGCCGCACTTCACGCGCATAAATATATCACTTACCGAGATCTGCTTCGGCAGAGTGCCACACCCGGTAATAGGTAAAAGGCGTGATGATATATTTATATTTATTTATTTATTTTTTGTAATAGCTATTTATATACCAAGTGCCCGAAGACATACTTTGAAAATGAGCGCAATTTTAAAGCACGGGCGAAGCGAGTGCTTTAATTAGCGTGAATAGTGCAAATGACGTCTTCGTGTACGAGTTTTGTACAATGCTTTTTGTAACGAGCAAAAATTATATAACCGATGGTGAGAAAAGTTATTAAATTTAAAGCGAGAATTTATATTCACAATTTAGTTTGCCATGAATTGACATTTGTTATTTGAAAACAATTGTTTATTTCTTCTCTTAAACTTCGTTAAAATATGTTTGATTGATGGCGGTATAAGCTAACGTCTCTACTTCTTTTATAAATTCCTTAAAATGTGTGTATATGAATACAATTAGCGTTTTAATAGTGGTAATTTAGAACCATAAAAATAGATGTCCCTTTTCTATTACTTTGAAGCACTAGTGTGCAAAATCAAACTTTCTATCGGTTTCTAAGGCAATGTAAACCTTGTTTTGAATGGTGCGAGTACAAAATAGGTATTTATGTACCAAGGGTGAAAACAGACCCTGATCATGTTATTAGCCCTCGGCGCTTTGCCCCTCGTGCTAATAATCATGCCACGGGCCAGAAAAGCTAATTTCACCCGTGGTATATTCAATATTTTATGCACAACAAAATAACATTCAATTATATGTTCAAAAGATTAAAATATGTAAATAGGTTATATGTCAAAATGAAATTTTGCAGAATCAACTATTCACAATAAACAAAAATTGTCATTTTATTTATGTATCCATAGGAATTATTTATTTATGGTCCTAGGGCCAAAAGAAGTGTTTAAGCCCGCTTTTTAGGGATAAAACAAATGTTTTTAGACCCAGTTGTGCATAATACCTATTTAAGACTAAACGGCCCGAGAAATTTGAAATAAACAGTATCGATTTTACTTATTTAAAGACCTCTGCTTCTAATATTTGCCAAAAAAATATTGTACGATAAAAACTAAACACCCTTGTATAATTACCCTCGAAAACTAATAAATATTTTGTTCTAATTATTATTTAATATCACAGGGCGTTCAGGATATCTCGAGTGACAGTTAGTGGTAGCAAAGGTGCAAAAACAATTTATCACCAGCATCAAGAAACTGAAATAAAAATTTTATAGCTAGCAGGGGCTTGATAATTCGGCGGCCTTGCAAAGATAAACACCGTGATTAGAATTGTAAATGAGAGAGGTTATTAATTACTAGCTGGGCCCAACATATACAGCCATTCATCAAAAACACCACAGAAGAACCCACAATTATTAGTTTCGTTATAAGCGACAAGAATCACCATATTTTTACTCGATATTTTGTCACCAAAATTATATTTGGCAAACTTTGTTCTTTGTTAGCAAATTTTAAAGGAAAATGTTTCAATTAAAAGTTACGAAGAACGAAAATAAAATTAAGGATAACTTAAAAATAAGAAAAAGTTTTGAAGGATTACCGTTCATTTACACGAATACAATTTCTTGAAAGACAATTTCAACGAATAATAATTTTAAAGAAAAACAAGTACCTGGATGACAATTTATAGAATGCGAATTTTATCGAAAGGAAATTATGAAACATAACAATTACTCGAGTAACAATTCTATGAAGGAAGATTACAAGCTGCATTTTCCCGAATGGCAAATTTTCGGAATAATCATTTTCTCAAATTACCATTTTCCAGCATGCTAATTCCCAGTATTATAGTGATTATTTTTTGACGTTTCTCAAAACCAATGAAATGCTTCATTGTGTGTCATGTGTCTGCGTTTTAACCAATCCTGTCATTATTATACTAAGAATTAAGCTCTTGTGATTATTCCCGGGAATTATCTCTGTAGATGCTTTTTTGTTTGTGACAAATGATAGGTAGTTGTCAAATAATTATTTGAAACTGTCAACTTGTAAGTAAAATGTGTGAAAAAAATCGATTTAGTTGTATTTTAGATACAGAAATACACCAACAAATTTTGGAAACAACTCCTAAGAATACATTAATAAGTAATCAATCGATATGGATCCAGTTCAGAATATTTTAAGTTGGATGAATCGACCTCAACAGCTAAGTCAAAAAATAATCTAATTAAATATAACTCGATAGTTGGATAAATTAGAAAATAATTCTCTAGTATTTTTCTCAAACTTATTGCCATTTGGCAATAGCCACTCAAGCCCTACGGGCTTTCGTGACTATTGCCTGGCAACAAGTTTTCGAAAGTATTTTCAATTTATTCTCACTCTTTTGTTATATTATTAATAAATAAAATATATCATCACGCCTTCTACCCATTACTGGGTGTGGCACTCTGCCGAAGCGGATCTCGGTAAGTGATATATTTTGCGAGTGAAATTCGGTTACCAGTCGTCAAATCACGACCTCCAAAGATGTTAGTGGTGGAGGAGCCACATGGGTAGTTTTTGAAATTATGAAAATTGTTTGTCACCTGTGGGAATCGAACCAGGGTTCGTTATATTATTACTGAAAATAATTTGACATATCTTTCGAAAACTTGTTGCAAGGCTATTGCCAAATGGCAACAAGTTTGAGAAAGATACTGGAGAATTATATTTTAATTTATTGTACTCTCGAGTTATATTTAATTAGATTATTTTTTGACTTAACTGTTGCTTCTAATAATCGTGCCACGGGCCAGAAACGACTATTTCACTCTTGGTACATAAATAACTATTATTTATAAGTACTATAGTAATCAGACAAATAACATGACAGTTGTCAACAACATATTTAATTGCGATAAAATTTTGAATTAATGACATAACATGAGCTATGTCTTACTACAGTTATCAGTACGGTGTCTGTAGTTAGTTTTGATGTGAAGCCGGCCCTGTATCGGTCCTGTATGGTGTTGTGTAGTGTATATGGATTACTCCGGCAATATTTGCGTGCAGCAAGAGACATCTCAATGCATTGTAATTGATGTTATTTTACAAAGTTTCAAATTTATTTCCGTTGTTCGCCCGCCTGCTGTTCGGCCAACTCCGCCACTATTCGGCTGTTGTCGTAGAAACTCAAATTATTTATTGTACGTGACGGCAGCTTCCATACATAAATACCAATTCTCATACAATAGAAATTTTGCCCCAACTTTTCTCCATGATAAAATTTATCTTTCTACTATTTTATTACCGTAATATCATATTGAAAACCCTCATTTCTTCTGTATACTTTTTATTAAATTTATAAATAAATAAATAAAATATATCATCACGCCTTCTACCCATTACTGGGTGTGGCACTCTGCTGAAGCAGATCTCGGTAAGTGATATATTTTGCGCGGTTACCAGTCGTCAAATCACGGCCCCCAAACATGTTAGTGGTGGAGGAGCCACAGGGATAGCTTTTTGAAATTATGAAAATTTGTCGCCTGTGGGAATCGAACCAGGGTCCTTAGGATCCACAGGCCGACTTCATACCACTGAGCTAGCCATCCCATTTATGTGCTTTAATTTTAACTTAATTTCAATTATCCTAATCCTAATTTGTTACTCTGTACAACAGGAACTTAATCCCAATTACAGGAGCTTATTGAGAAATTTGAACCACTCAGACACAATCGTTAATTAGTATATTACATAATAAGCATCGAAAGTATAAGATAACGTGCGAGTGTTCAAATTGAAAAATGAGTGATTTAAGTACACGAGCACAGTTATCACACTTTCGAGCGAGTTATGTACACTATTTTTCAGACGACCACAAAATATTTCTAAAAAAAGTTTACTAGAACAATGTTTTTACACTTTGACAGCTGATGCGTTTTTGAAGGTTAGCGTTGACGTTTGATATTTGAGGTTAGGTGTGGTGATACCTACTGTACTAACTGTAATGTCAAAATAATAAATAATGCTAAAATATTAGTAAATAAGTAATTATTAATGTTAAAAAATAAGATTTATCTGTGCAAATGAGTTGAAAAGTCTGCCAAAACTTCGATATAAATAATAATACAATTTTTTTAAATTTTATTATTTTCTTTCATTCATGCGCGTAAAGCGTAGTTACCAACCGTCAAATCACAGTCCTCATAGATGTTAGTGGAGGGGAAGCCACAGGAGTAATTTCAAATAAATAAAAAAATAAATATATCATCACGCCTTCTACCTATTACTAAGTAGGCACTTTCTTGCCGGCTCAGAAGAAGTTATAAACGCAAGCTGTCAGAAAATTTTATAATTTCCCTACTAGTAGTACTGTTATTTTCTATAACACTCTGTTAACAATGACAAATAATAAATGTTATAAGTAACTTATGACGTGGTTACTATGGAAATAATTTATATTTACCTAACCGGTGACACGTAAAGAAATGAAAATTGTGTTTATAATTTACCGTTTTGAAATAATTGTTGTAATGGCTGTACGGTAGCGCTCGCAAGTTAAATCTCAAGAGAGGGTGGGATTACAGAGTGCGTGCCCCAGTTTCGACGCCACTGCAGTCTCCAGTGTCGACATCCATTCCGTAGAGACAACATTGAATTATTCATGGGCGTAAAGTCTTCAACTCTCAATGGAGGTTTTTCTCATACTTTTATTGCTGTATTCCGCGTGGTTGCCCTTACTCTTTCCCCACTTACCCCGCCACTGGAGGACGGGAGTCACTTTCCAGAAATACATTCCCTTCACGCAAAGATTAAATTTAGGGGAAGGCGGGGCAGTATAGAAAATACTACTCGTAAATAGTAATTTTGATAACTAGTTTAACAGCTTTTATAGTAATATGTTCCTCAATTAGTAATAGAATATGTGAAATTAGGGGTGAGAAATTGCGTGGATAATTTAGCACCACTAACATCTTTGGGGGCTGTGATTTGACGACTGGTAACCGCACTTTACGCGCAAAATATATCACTTACCGAGATCTGCTTCGGCAGAGTGCCGCACCCAGTAATGGATAGAAGGCGTGATGATATATTTATTTATTTAGAAAACCTAGAAATAAATGAAATAGGTGGCTCAGTGGTATTGAGTCGACTTGTGAATTGAAAAACCCAGGTTTGATTCTCAAGGCCAACAAACAATTTTCACCACATTAAAACTATCCTTGTTCCCCTCTTCACTAACATCATTGGGGGTCGTGATTTGACGGCTGGTAACACTATGAAGGGCCCTAAGCACAACAGATTTGGAGCCCCTCCCTTCCCGTTTCAAAGGCAATAGTCTTTTTTTTTTACTATTGTCCATGACATGTTTTGTACTTCTTTATTTGTGACTATATTTATTTATTTAGTTTTTATTGTTTTGACTTTTGTAAAATTTGTTTACAATTATTTTACAATTTTGTTACAACATTATTGTTTTGTTTATGCTGATGATGTCCAGTTCGCTGGACGAAACGTCCCATTATATTCTATTGCTAGATTGAGTTCTGAGCAGTTTTTGATCCTGAGACCTACTCTCTTTTTCCTTAACATATTGATAGGATCTGCTTTACCTAAATTTTTGATTTTTTAATTTTAATTTTTATTTAATGTGTCGGGGCCCTAAGCTATAGCTTAGTCAGCTTATGCTATAATCTAGCACTAGATCTGGTTTAGTAGGTGTAAGTTAGATCTGATTCAAATTGTCAATGGAATACGCCAATATATTTTCAGTTTAAAACAAAAATTAATAACTCTAATTTCGGCAAGTCTCCACCATGTTATCTTGGAGTGTTTCGCGAAATGATGTATGAGTCCATTGCAGCATCACTATCAGTTATAAACCAAACAAATAAATCTCGTAGTCCTGTCTTGTCCAGGACGATTTATCGTGTCCAGTAGCGTTTATTAACATACACTCGCATATTTACAATTTTTTGCCATTTATTCGTTCACTGACAGAAAGACACTCCCTTTTTGCATTCGCATCCCCCTTTACATACTGGGTGACTCACAAATACATCCCAATATGAAAAAATATCACCGAGGGGACACTACAGTATTTATTGATCGATCTAGATTTTGTAATAAATGACACTGTAACCTAAGATACACTTTGACAACTGATGCATTTTTGTAGGTAAGCGTTGACGTTTGAGGTTAGGTATTGTGATACCACATGTATTAACCACAATGAAAATATATTTTGACTGCGGTAACAACATTGCTCTTGTAAACTTTTTTTAGAAATATTTTGTGATAGCTAGCTCAGTAGTATCAAGTCGGCCGATCCTGAGAACCCTGGTTCGATTCCCATAGGCGACGAAACAATTTTCACCATTTCAAAACTACCTCTGTGGCTCTTCCACCACTAATATCTTTCGGTGCCGTGATTTACGGCTGGTAACCGCACTTCACGTGCAAAATATATCACTTACAGATATCTGCTGCGGCAGAGTACCACACTCAGTAATGGGATAGAAGGCGTGATGATATATTTATATATTTATTTATTATTATTGAAAATGAGACAAAAAGATAAAAAGGAAGGGAGTGTTACCTTGCGCTTGTTTTTGTATTGTCCGAAGGTATTTTACGTTATTTAGTTTGTATATTTATAAGTTTATTTACACTGTAAATTTTAGTAGCAGATGATGAGTTTTGTTTCTACTCGAAACGTTCTTATTAATGTTATATACAAAATAAAAAAATTGGCTGAAATCTGAATAAACTGAGTAATAACAGTTTATTCTGAATTCAGTAAATGTTTTTATTTTTTTATTTTGTCAACGTTTCGACTGCCAGTTTTCTTCAGGACAGAAGAAGACTAGTCAGACAGACAAACAGACAGTCGAAACTTTGACAAAATAAAAAATTTACTGAATTCCGAATAAACTGTTATTACTTTCACTTTCATCTACAGTCAAATAAAAACTATATCTGTTCTTATTAATATATTTTATATTTTATTCGATTCTTTAAACATAATTTTATACTCGTATGTATATGTGTGTATATATATATATATATATATATATATATATATATATATATATATATATATATTCAGAGTGAAAATATAATTTTCTGGATCAGTAATTTTGATTCCAATCTAATATTACCTTATAAATATCAAATTTGTATAACGTTGTAACGCGTTAATAATATATTAAAGAGTGTTATATCCACAACAAGTATACCCTAGCAGTTTCATTTAAAATTCAGGAAAAGTTAAAATTCCTCCATCGCAGCCTGGCGACATTAATAATTAAAATATTAGCGTAAATATCCCTCCGAGAAGTGAACAAACAAAACAAAATCCCGGTCGTGTATTTTCCCTCACGAATAAAACAACAACACTTAAAAATTAACTAAAAACTCTGTAACACCAACTTGAAATTCTGGCGGAGGCGCCGGTAAACAACTGACGGCGATCAAACAATTAGAGGAAGTACACTCCGAGACAACAGTGGCATTACAAACATAGTGACCAATCTGGAGTTAAGTTATTCCGGTCCTGTTATTTTCTATTGTTTTGTAACAACTAGGGCAGAATTGTTATTTATATGTTAAGGGAAAAAAGTGGGCCATTTTTATTCCCGGAGGTATTGTTTCATGTTCTTTACGAGATAAACGTATAATTTTTTCGCACTTCCGAGGGTGAATAACCTCCTTTATTCTTCCACTTCAAGGACTGAAGTGTCACTTTTAATTCCGGAAAGATAAATAAAATAAAAATAAATATATCATCGCGCCTTCTACCCATTACTGGGTGTGACACTATGCTGAAGCAGATCTCGGTAAGTGATATATTTTGTGCGTTACCAGCCGTAAAATCACGTCCCTAAAGATGTTAAAGAAAATGTATTCGTTATCTATGATGAATTCCTAGATTCGTAATTAATCTACTTATAAATTAATTAATAATATTTAAAATTTGAGCGATATCTCGACAATATAGTGAAAAGTTTCTAAAATTAATATTGTGCGTTAATAAGGGTCTGTAATTTAAAACTTCTCGCAAATCAATTAAGAAGTGAAAACAACAAGTAAAATTAATTATTCTTGCTGCTAATTAGTTCCTTTTTAAAAATGCTAGAGTTCCAGTAGAGATTAAATATAGGACACGTTACAAAAAAATAAATAAATTTATTAGCGTCATAAAAAACGCAAGCTTAGATATTTTTATTTGCTTTAAGTTTTAATGTCTCTCCTTAATGCTGCCCTGTTATTTACGTTATGGTTTTATACGGATATAATTCGCGGAAGCTTAAAAGTTGGCGTTGCCCGAGTTTCATTTTTTTACTTCCTGTCTTAAAAAACAACAATGTTTGTTATTATGTTGACACAATCGTATTAGCGTAAACCGCGTTTTTGTAGAGTTCGCGAACTTTATTGTCAAACATAGTATGCATTCCATTCGAAAATAGAATTGTTATTTATGTATCTAGAGCAGAAAGTAGTCTATTACCGCTCTCGTAGCTACAACCTTGTAGGAGCAGTAAGCACATTTTCTGCTCGAGGTGCACATAATATTGTTTATGCATAACCGGGCCAAAATAAAGTATTCTAGCCCTAAAAAGCGGACTTAAACGCTTATTTTTGGCCCATGGATCAAACATAAATAACTCCTATGGATACATAAACAAAATTTTTGATTATTGTGAAAACTTGATTTTACAAAATGTCATTTTGACATATAACCTATGTACATATTTTAATCTTTTGACCATTAATTAAATGTTATTTTATTGTGCATAATAGTTATTTGTGTATCAAGAGCGTAAAGTGAATCTTTATTGCTCGTGCTCGGTAATTGAAGCGCGAGCGAAGCGAGCGCTGCAATAAAGCGAGAGCAATAAAGATACTTTACACATAATTTTTTCTACGACTTTACTTACTAAAAAATAAAAAAAAATAATATGGGGCTAGTTCAATTCACGTTCCACCAATTTCTGTAATGTATGTAACCATGATGATATCCGTATCCAAGTAAATAATTTTAAAAATCTGTTATCAACAATCTTTGTGATAAATTTTCACACATAAATAACAAATGTGCTGAAAAATCTCAGAAAATAGTGATTGGCGTACTAACTGAAAATTCTAATGAGAATATCACAGAATCTAATTTATCCCCAAATTTATCAAACACCATTTCAAGTTCCGGAAGAAATATACAAAATTGTCAAAACTGCACTTTCAATTTTAACATCCCTCATCCTCATTAAGTTGGTACTGCTGCCTAGCTGCGTTCAGGTTCAACTTCAAATCATAGCGCAGCAAACTTCATGTATAATATATGTAAAAGTGTAAAAATGAATCTAACCTATATTTTAGATTTTGTAACAATTTATAAGCGAGCGGTAAAGTATTTTACCGCTTGTTGCTACAGGAAACGTGCGGTAAAGTTTTTATTGTTCGTTACTCAGTAACCATCAACTTTACGATGACAAAAGCATAAATATCAACTTTTCATAGCAGTTGTAGAAAAAATAATGTATGTACCACGGGTGAAATTACCGTTTTTGACCCTGAGCATGTTATTAGTCCTCGGCGCTTTGCGCCGCGTGCTAATAATCATGCTACGGGCCAGAAACGCCTGTTTTCACCCTTGATACATAAACAACTATTATGATGGCAAAATAAAATCTTACTTTATCGCTCGGCGAGCGGCAAAATCTTATCACCACTCTTCAAGCCGTCAATGTCAATTTTCTGTTCCAGCTGACAATTGGAAATATATATTTTCTGCTCTCTCGTACAAAAAAAGTTAATGGCAGTATCCCATTGTTCTAGTTTCCATTACCAACTGTCTATTTCACCAGCAATGTTTCAAAAACGATTAGAAATCTCTCGGCAAGGTTGGTACACGTGCGACAGCCTCGCGGGATGTTCCAGACTCGACCCGGTCTCGCTTAATATACACAACGAGTTTGAAGTTTAAATCGCGCCGTTCCCTCGGGAGCTCTCTCTGTCCTTGTCTAGCGCACACTGAGATTATGGAATCGACGAAGGGATTGGGAACCGCATATGCGAGGTATATAATTGAGAGTTTTTTACTGGGAAATAAAACAGCGAAGTTATGCGAAATGAACTAAAAGGACTAAATTGGCCACTGTTTTATTGATTTTCATTTATGGAACAGTAAAAAATCTACATTATTTAAATAGGTTCGCAAGTTGTAATAAAAAGAAAACTATGTATACTTTTCGTGACCTTGTCGGAAAGCATAATTTTCTTTTTTTCAATTGAAAGAAGAAAGTGATACTTTTCTTTTCAAGGGAAGAAAAGTAAGGTCATCCAAGTGAAAACTGTAAGGGAATAATAAATACTTTTAATTTTTGAATTTATTTATGATTATTTTTTGACGTTTCTCAAAACCAATGAAATGCTTGATTGTATGTCATGTATCTGCGTTTTAACCAATCCTGTCATTATTATACTGAGAATAAAGCTCTTGTGATTATTCCCGGGAATAATCTCTGTAGGTGCTTTGGTGCGTAGAATAAATTATTTTAGTCACAGAAAGTCCAAGTGGTGTTAATCTATAGAGTAATCATGAAAAATAGGGGTTGTCGTTAACGTATCGATCAGTAACAGATAATGATTCAGTTATAGAATGGGGCGGTATGCCCTGAAAAGCAGTCGTCCTCCGTGTATTTAAATTTTATTTATTTATAAAGTCAACTAATCCAAATAGAGGGGAATACATATTATTTTTAGTATTTACATTTTTACTTGTACAACTAACTATCGTACGGCTTAACAAACAAAAATTTGAATCCTTAGGATTTTCAAACAAAAGTTGTTAACATTCAGTTTTCAATATGTAGAGAGTTTGGAAAGTTCAATTAATCTAGTTGCCTTATAAAAATATCTAAAATAAAACAAATAAATATAT
Source organism: Pterostichus madidus (assembly GCA_911728475.2). Lineage (NCBI taxonomy): Eukaryota > Metazoa > Arthropoda > Insecta > Coleoptera > Carabidae > Pterostichus > Pterostichus madidus. The sequence goes on from OU452304.1 coordinate 1,733,832, forward strand.
CATTACGATAAGTGATAAATTTATGTGCGTGAATTGCGATTGTCAGCTGTCAAATCATGGCTTCCAAAGATGTTAGTCGTGGAGGAGCCACAGGGGTAGTTTTATTGAGGTGAAAATATTTTTCCACTGTGGAAATCGAACCAGAGTAAAATGTCTAAAAAGCCGTAAGCAGATAATCGGCTGTATCATGTAACATATCTTTAATAATAAGCGACGTCGATAAATTTTGCAAGCATTGGCATCACCGGTTTTGTCTTGACGTTTGTCAAATTTGTATTTATATGAATAAAAATTTGACAAACAACAAAACGAAACCGATGTTGCCAAAGCTAAAAAAAGTTATCGATGTCGCTTATTATTAACGATGTGTTACATGATACAGCCGAATAGTAGCTTAGTGAAAAGCTAGATGAAACTTGCATTTCAAGTATGAGGTTTTGGGTTCAAATGACTTAAATTTATATAAAAAGAAACGATGAGTGGTTCGAACTCCACCACGAATTGAAATAAGTTGTATGTACCGTACTGTAATATTAAAATGTGAAATTCGCATACAACAACGTCCGAAGAAATAATTAATAAGTTTCTAGGAACGTCCTCTACTTTGTCAGAAAGTCAGTGGCGGTTCGGCTGCAACAGTAGCACACGTAAGAACAAATCGGCGACACAGAGAAGAATTGAGAAGACGCAGAAGGGCCGGAACAGCAAGAAGAGGAAGGAGAACTACTTGTGAGCCGAATACCGCCCTTCATTTATACTTTATCATCGCTCGTTCTCGTATTCGCATCGCGGACACGTCCATCTCGGTCACGAATAACAATTTTACAAAAACGACGCACAGGAGAAGACACTAGCTTCCATACACAGCGCCGGACTGACAAGAATTACTCTTTTATTTGCTACTCTCCACAACAGGATTTAAATCTTAATTGTTCAGTTGCTTATAGTGGAATTTGATCCACTTGGACGCAAGCGTATCTTTTTGGATGTAAAACGAAGTCATCGAATATAAAGAAACAAATTATAAATTAGTTTAAATGAATGTTTTGTTAACAGTTTAGGAAACTGAAAAAAATGTCAGTAGTAATATAACAAGAGAGTGAGAATAAATTGAAAATTATTTGACAGATCTTTCGAAAACTTGTTGCTAGGCAATAGTCACGAAAGTCCGTAGGGCCAAATGCCAACCAGTTTGAGAAAGATCCTGGAGAATTATTTTCTAATTTATCCAACTCTCGACATATCTAATTAGATTATTTTTTGACTTGGCTGTTGAGGTCGATTCATCCGACTTAAAAGATTTTGAACTGGGTCCATATCGATTGATTACTTATTAATGTATTCTTGGAAGTTGTTTCCAAAAGTTATTGGTGTATTTCTGTATCTGAAATACAACTAAATCGATTTTTTTCACACATTTTACTTGACGCGTTGACAGTTTTAAATAATTATTTGACAACTATCTATCATTTGTCACATTTCCGGAAATAATCACTAGAATTTTATTCTCATGTTGGGTTGCAAGAAAAAAATAAAGACCTCTTTAGTTAAAGAACTGTTTGTCTAGCAACAGTATCAATAGCGATTTTCTGAAATTTATTGAACCGTTAGTTGCTAATGAACCGATAAATCTTTCATGCAACCCAGCATCAGTATGATAATGATGGGATTGGTTAAAACGCAGACACGTGACATACAGTGAATCATTTTATTGGTTTTGAGAAACGTCAACAAATAATCACTGTAGTCTTTTGAATTTCTGGCTTTATTAATAGATTTGGAAAAAGTGCGACGTTTTGGTTTATGGTTGAAGCCATTTTCAAGCAAAAAATTATACCGGGTGATGCTTGGTAAGGGTGAATATAAGGACTTAAGATATAAAATCATAATGTAATTTCCTGCTTCCCTAAATATTTGAACCAAGGAAACTTCAAATAATACTTTTAGGATATAAAAATATGCACTTAAATCAATACATAATAGTTATTTAGCATTCCATTCTAAATACTTTTGTAGTAGAAATGTAGTTCACATCATTTGTGCTCTATCTGATACAAAAAGTATCGATTATTTTATGGTATATTAGGGAAAATCATAGTTTTTACGTGACAGATGACAGCGATTCTATTATTCGAAATAGAATTCTATATGGCGCGATCCGGGGGCTGTACTGTAATTAAGATTAAGTTGCTGCTGTACTGAGTAGAATAAATATAAAATATATATATATATATATATATATATATATATATATATATATATATATATATATATATATATATATATATCATCACGCCTTCTACCCATTACCGGGTGTGGCACTTTGCCGAAGCAGACCTCGGTATGTGATATATTTTGCGCGTGAAGTGCGGTTACCAGCTGTAAAATCACGACCTCCAAAGATGTTAGTGGTGGAGGAGCCACAGGGGTAGTTTTTGAAATTATGAAAATTGTTTGTCGCCTGTGGGAATCGAACCAGGGTTCTCAGGGCCGACTTCATACCACTAAAATAAAAAGAAAATAAAATAAATAAGACATTAAATAAATTGTAGTAGGCCTACTCCGTCCCTGTCCTATATAGGACCCTTACCGACGCATGAGAAATAAAAATCATGACCTGCGTCCTCCGGAGTCCAACACTCACCCAGAGTCACCGGAGTCACCCGGAGTCACAGCTCCGGGCCCGCAGTAGTATCGCCGCACTGCCTAGACAAAAACCGAAACGACGCAAGATATCGTAAAGAGTGCGTCGTCGCTCTCGTAAACGTCCCTCATCCTCACCCCCCACCACTTCTGCTGACAGACTTGTGTCGAAAGTAACGCTACTCGACGGTGAGATGGTATGTAAAGAAATATTTATTATGACAACGTGATAGCGTTGTTTTATCTGTGATATTACGGAATTGAACAATATGTCTTAGTTTTGATTAGAAGTTATGGAGGGAAAATATGAAATTAATTGATGTATTCATATACGAGCCTAAAATAATATAATTTTATTTATGGGGTGGCTAGCTCAGTGGTATGAAGTCGGCCTGTGGATCCTGAGAACCCTAGTTCGATTCCCACAGGCGACAAATAATTTTCATAATTTAAAAAACTACCCCTGTGGCTGCTCCACCACTAACATCTTTGGGGCCGTGATTTGACGACTGGTAACCGCACTTCACGCGCAAAATATATCACTTACCGAGATCTGCTTCGGCAGAGTACCACACCCAGTAATGGGTAGAAGGCGTGATGACATATTTATTTATTTATTATCCATAATTCTATTTTCGTTACAAATTTACCTAAGTAATAGTTAAAACGCAGATATCTTACATTTACTAAATTCTACAATTAATTTTAAACATTTTTCATTAAATTTAACGTTTTTATAGCCAAACTTTAGAACCATAAAAATGTGTGTTTTTTCAATTACTTTCCATCGGTTTCCAAGGTAACGTAAACCTTATTTTGAATGATGTGAGTACAAAATAGTTATTTATGTACCAAGGGTGAAAGCTGGCGTTTCTGGCCTGTGGAATGATTATTAGCACGAGGCACAAAGCGCCGAGGGCTAATAACATATTCAGGGACAGAAACGCTAATTTCTGCCGTGGTACATACAATATTTTATGCACAACAAAATAATATTTAGTTATATGTTCAAAAGATTAAAATATGTACATAGGCTATATGTCTAAATGACATTTTGTAGAATCACAATAAACAAAAACTCTTATTTTATGTATGTATCCATAGAAAATATTTCTTTTTGGTCCATGGGCCAAAAAAAAATGTTTAAGCCCGTTTTTTAAGGCTAAAGCACATTAATTTCGGTTGTGCATAAACATATTTATTGGCCCTCAAAAGCGGGCGTCATTTGATTACTATAGCCATAGATTGTATGAATATAACAAAATAATTCGTATTATTTTGCATAAAGTTCTTTTGATTTCAATGATACTAATTATATGAAATTTAAATGCTGCTTGTAGTTCAAATTGTAGTATTCTTCTTTCCACTGACTTTCCGGTAAATTTTAATAACAATTCTCCCAAATGTGTACAACTTCTTCGTCAGTTCTCCTCCTGTAGGAAAAGTCCCTCTCCTCTCTCCTGGTTCCGCCCCGACATGATCATTTACCGATAGAGGCCGTTCAGCAAATCTGCTAACACCGCTGAATTATTGAGTGTATCAATTACCGCTTGGGTAAAACGCTGGTAAGAAGTCCACGAATAAAAACCGCGCGCGTCTACAATCGATCGACGTTCAATCACTTCGCGGAGCAGTTGGATCGGCTGACTGACAGACTGATACAGGGCTGGATAAAGTATTATAAGGGTTGGAGGACAACCCTAATGCGCATAGTAACAAAACCTTCTTCTTAATTACTGTAGCCTATACACGTTAAGCAAATAATAAGTCACTTACAACTCATGTTGCTATGGAAGTAAGTTATACTTACGTTACCGATGGCGTGAAATAGTGTATTGTAATACTAGTGAGGAATTGATACTACTAGATCACTCAAAAACAAGCGCTCAAACACTCCCTTTGTTTCTTATCTTTTTTATTCGTTTTCTGAGCTTACATTGAGTGTTTAACTGCAATTGTGTGGAATTAACTTTCAAAAACAAGCGTAGAGCGACACTACCTTCCTTTCTTATCTTTTAATTCGTTTTCAGTTCTTACGTAAAATGTTTAAATGCAATTGTGTGAAATTCACTTTCAAACACAAGCGCAGGGCAACACTCTCTTCCTTTATTATCTTTTTGTTTCATTTTCAGTTACTGCATTGTGTGGACTTTTCTTTCATATACAAATGCAGGCTATCGCTTTCATATTTTCTAATCTTTGTAGATTCGTTGTTAGATTCGTTATTAGATTCGTTGTTAGGAGTAAGCGTGAGTAGTTTGAGATGTTTTATGCATATGTTATGTACGTTGAAGAAAGACAATGATTTCGAATGTAATAAATGAATGAGTTTATATGGAGTGATCTATGAATGTGGTTGAAGAGAGGGTGGTGTGTTTGGATGATAATGTTTGACGTGGGCTGATTGTTTGATGAGTGTGATGAGTGAATGTTTTATGAATGATTTTAGGATTAATGCTACCCCATTTGTTGGGATTTAGCGTGAAGATATGTATGTATGTATGTAGAACACTCGCTATCTTCTCGTTTTTCAAAAGCTCTTTCTCCCGTACGTTATATGCTATTTTTTGTAACATTAAATGTGAAACCTACATTTTTTTCCATTGTAAAAGACTTAATTATTATTTTACTGTTCTATTTAGTTTAAATATTCAGGTGAAAAACTTGTCAGTATATTTTAAAACAAACATTGTTAACAAAGTTTCACATTTAGAATGTAAAATCTTCTATGTAAATACACAAAGTCTGTGAGTTTTTCCCCAGAAGGTTTACTCCAGATCAGCTTAAATTCCTTGGACCCGCTGTCGGATTTCGTACCTTTCTTCGTGATGGATTACCACCGCACACAAGTTTTTGACAAGCACCTACAGCCTTTTTCTTCTTCTTTAATTAATTCCTCGACGACTCATCCCTCAGTTCCTGTCGCTAAGGTATTTATTCGCTAATTGCGTTAGCAGACCGATGAACGATTATCAACCGGATGTGAGTTCATTTAAAAATTATACCTTGTTAGAAATTCGACCAAGTTTGTACTGCCGGTAAATCAGGGAAGTTTAGAACACGAAGTAAATTACTCACAGCATCTTGCAAGAAGGGAGTCAGTATTTTATTATTTCGTAATAACTTCGCGAAAGTTTTAATCAAGACAGTCCATATTTTGGTATCGTGCAGAATGAGAGATAAATGTTAATTTTCATTTCGCTTTCTTTTCAAATTAAAATGATCAATTAGTTTTTTGTAAAAAAATTGCTAGTAATACTGTTATTGTTTTTTTTTTATGACCGAGTAGAAAGTAAACATTTCCACCTATCAGTTGAGTGCAAAAAGTTAATGTTTGCTGCTCGCCGAGCGGTAAAGTAAGAGTGTATCCATGGATAACAGGCAATCGTAGCTCAGTGGATAAAAGCGAGGTAAAATTTGCGTTTCTTAATTAGCAAGCAAGAGGTCGTACGTTCAAATCTCACTGACTTCTACTTATATCCAAAAATACGATTGTGTCTGAGTGGTTCGGATTCCACTATAAGCTGTAGGCCCCCTGTACTGTAATTGGGATTTACTTCCTGTTGTGCAGAGTAACAAATAATAATAATAATAATACCTGAAAACTGTTGATCGAATTTTCAAATAGATAAACTGTCATAAATGATTTTTATGCACAACTGGGCCGCAATTAATGTGTTTTAGCCATAAAAATCGGGCTTAAACACTTATTTTTGGCCCTAGGGCGATAATAAAATAATTTCCTACGGATACATAAACAAAATGATAATTTTTGTTTACTATAAATACTAGATTTTGCAAAATATAAATGTACTTGTTTTAATGTTTTGAATATAAAATTAAATATTATTTTGTTGTGCATAAAATATAGTATGTACCACAGGTGAAATTTGCGTTTCTGACCCTGAGCATGTTATTAGCCCTCGGCGTTTTGCACCTCGTGTTAATAATCATGCCACAGGCCAAAAATGCCTGTTTTCAACCTTGATACATAAATAACTATTATGATGCTAAAATAAACTATGTTAAAATATTGTACGTAAAGCATCTTTAGTTCCTAGAGTGTCTTAAAACAGCTTGTGACTGAAGACTAATTTTTCGTACTAGTATCGTAAATAATTCTTTTCTGAAACCGGCAAGAAAGTGGCTACTATCCTGACTAATTTTAGTATGGAAAGTAGGTTTTTATCAAAACAGTCAAGTAAAGTACGTATCCAAGGCTACAACAAAAATAACAATGTGGTAAAGTATAAAACAGTCTGGTAAAGATTTTACCTGACTGTTTTTTATTTTACCTAACTGTTATTTTTGTTGTAACTTTGGATACGTATGTATAAATACAATTCATATCAAAAAATTTAAACATTTTGAATTATTTATGATTAGATATTGATTGAATTGAACGGTTTCAGAAAAAATAGTATACTTAATACGTCAGGAAAATGTTTTTACTTGTCTGTGGCCTCGTATTTGAAACAACCGTTTCATTAAGTAAAACATCACTTTCCGGACTTATTATGTAATATACTATTAATTACCTATTCTTGTACATCGAAGTAAATAATAACAAACATCGTATTGCAACGTGACCCAATAGTGAACTAATAAAATCTGAATATTTGTTTTATTTGCAAATGTGTGTCAAAGTATAAAAAATAAAGAGAGCACAATAATATTCAGGATTCCCAAAGGACAAATAAATTTCTGGCTCCACATGTTTACGTCGAAGAAGCTTCGAAACCCAATACTGAATTCTAAATACTTTTCTGCATCAGTGTGCGCGTTAGCATGTATTTTCTCCGAGAACACGATTAAATTTGTCGGGGGTGTGGCTACCCCGAAAAAAATGTTCCAGCTGACAGGAGAAATAGAAAGAAAATAAATTTAAATTTTCATGAGTGAGGGTAAGTTTGTACAGCCCTCGGCTGTCTCCTTGTAGGAAGTGTCATTGAAAAATTCTGAAGCTATATGTTTGGGTATTTCTCCACTGTGTGGTGCGTCTACAACGACGCATAACAGCCCGAATTCAATATGAAATAAATTATAAAAGAAATTGAAAAATTTCACGGCATGTCACTGAATGGATTCCAGGGAGGCACTTACGTTTTTCTTGCCTTTATCTCCTTTCAAAGACACGGACTTTCTGCTTATATCTCTTTAACTTTCTCCATAAAATACATCAATGCTTGACGGTACAGTGACAAGAGAAAATGTTACTAAACGGTTTCGCATTACAGATTTTATACACAGATGCTACGTTTTATATAAAAAAATACTCACTTTCAAAGCAATCATCTTAGTTTAAATACTAGATGTCCCTAGGATTATGATCTAAACATAAAATATAAATTTCAAATTTCAAAACATGATCTAAACATAAAATAAATATAAATATATCATCACGCCTTTTACCCATTACTGGGTGTGGCACTCTGCCGAAGCAGATCTCGGTAAGTGATATATTTATACGCGTGAAGTGCGGTTACCAGCCGTAAAATCATGGCCCCCAAAGATGTAAGTGATGGGGTAGCCATAGAGGTAGTGTTTTTAAAATGGTCAAAAAACACATAAGTAAAATTTCTTAATTAAATAAATAAATAAATATATCATTACACCTTTTACCTATTATTGGGTGTGGCACTTTGCCGAAGCAGATCTCGGTAAGTGATATATTTATGCGCGTGAAGTGCGGTAACCAGCCGTCAAATCACGGCTCCCAAAGATGTGACTGGTGAGGGAGTCACTGGGCTAATTTTAATTTGGTGAAAATTGTTTGTCGGCTGTGGGAATCAAACCAGAGTTCTTTGGATCCGCAGGCCGACTTAATACCACTGAGCTATTACCCCATATTGAAATATAAATATATTATCACGCCTTTTACACATTACTTGGTGTGGCACTCTGCCGAAGCAGATCTCGGTAAATGATATATTTATGCGCGTGAAGTGCAGTTACCAGCCGTAAAATCATGGCCCCCAAAGATGTAAGTGATTTAGCCATAGAGGTAGTTTTTTTAAAATGGTCAAAAAACACATTAAGTAAAATTTCTTAATTAAATAAATAAATAAATATATCATCACGCCTTTACCTATTACTTGGTGTGGCACTCTGCCGAAGTAGATCTCGGTAAGTGATATATTTATGCGCGTGAAGTGCGGTTACCAGCAGTCAAATTACGACTCCCAAAGATGTTAGTGATGGGAGAGCCACAGGGGTAATTTTAAATTGGTGAAAATGTTTTGTCGACTGTGGTCAAATCAGGGTTCTTTGGATACACAAGCTGACTTGATACCACTGTGCCATTACCCATATTATAAGAAAGTTGTGTCCCGTATTTTAAGAACAACAATATCCTTGTAAATTAGTGGTTCTTTGCTAATTTAACCAACCTCGTAGCTCTTATAGTTCTCGAGATAGCAATGGTGGCACACTTAAGGTAGTACTAGTATGATGGTGGCGCCATCGGTTGTCGAGTGGCGAAACTGTCGCTCAAAAAAATATAAAAATTGAATAAAATGTTTTATACTAATTATGATTTGAATATCATGAATTGTTAACAGGTTGTTGGTCTAGTGAATTTTCAAATACCATACCACCGTGTGGTGTTGCCATTATAAATTGGGATTCTTAATTTTTCGTTAAAAACAAGGCTTTGCATGGCTATATATCCATTACTAAACGATACAAAACTTTCTCCTTCTGATACAATATACATGGATAGTTCTAGAACATCATACTAGTTTTTCAAATGAAACTGCAAAATTTTAGAGGTACACAAACCAAATATGTGCGATTCTGAGTGATGATCGCCATAAGTCCCGTGTATAAGAACTCAACTTTACAAGCTAATATATTTGTTCACAGACGATGAATATGTTTTATATTTTAACAGGATGCGTATGACTATCCAATGTTTACGTGTGTCAAATTTCATTCAGATCTGCAAAATTTTGTATCACGCTAGTACTATCTTAAATGGAACATTTTTTATATACTACCACTTTACGGCTCGGTGAGTCCAGACCCTGTACTGTAATTAGGATTAAGTTCCTGTTGTACAGAGTAGCATAAATAAATAAACAAGTACTAATAATTAATTGGTAGCCAACAATTTTAGCAGCAATTACCATTCAACAAATATAAATAAAATAAATAAATATATCATCACGCCTTCTACCTATTACTGGATGTGGCACTCTGCTGAAGCAGATCTCGGTAAGTGATATATTTTGCGCGTGAAGTGCGGTTACCAGTCGTCAAATCACGGCCCCCAAACATGTTAGTGGTGGAGGAGCCACAGGGATAGCTTTTTCAAATTATGAAAATTTGTCGCCTGTGGGAATCGAACCAGGGACCTCAGGGTCCACAGGCCGACTTCATACCACTGAGCTAGCCATCCCATTCAACAAATGTGTAATAATATTAGTATGTAACTGTCAAAATCCTCTTCATATACGTGCTGTCAGTCCCGAAGACAAATTACAGGGTGGTTCACAATGAGTGTATGCGCGTGCTTGTGAGATAATAACCCCAGGGTATAAAAGACAACATTAAAAATAATTATCTCCTTTCACAAGTGAGTAATACGTTACAGCGCTAGAGGTCTCCACCGTGCTCATTACATGAGTTCCTCCAGAGTCATTAACCGGAAGTACCGGAGTAACCGGAAAGACGTCTTCATTATAATCCGGGAACGCAACAACTGCATATTCGCACAATGAATGGTTGCGTGTGGAATTGAAAGAAATTCGTTCATCGCGTTTTGCTAAATGAGAGGTTTGCGTTTTTATCCTGACCGCAATTTTATTAAGTTCCTCACGATCATATATACTAAACTGTTTTTCTATTTTTTCAATATAGCCTATTCTCATTATTTTTCACGACTCTACCAGAAAGCAAAATTTTATTTCCTCACTAGAGAGAAGAAAGTGGTAAGGACACATTTCACATTTTATATGCAATTGCATTTTGTACACTAATTTATTATGCACAACCGGGCCGAAATTCATGTGTTTTAGCCCTAAAAAGCGGGCTTAAATACTTCTTTGTGCCTCTAGAGCCATAAAAAATAATTCCTGTGAATATATAAATAAAATGATAATTTTTGTTTATTTGAATACTTGATTTTACAAAATGTCATTTTGACATATAACCTATGTACATATTTTAATCATTTGAACATACAGGCTGGTGAATGCAACTCTCGAACATAGAGATTTAACATGTAAAATCACAATTTTGTAATTTCCTGCTTCCCTAATTATTTTAAGCAAAAAAGCTTCAAATAAAAGTTTTAGGGCATAAAATTCTGCATCTAAGCCAATAAACAAAATTAACTTTGTATGCTTCGTAACGGTATAAATTAGATTTGAAAATGACAAAAATAGCCTCAAAACTATCGATAGCCCTGGAATTGAGACAAAATTAAACAAATGTTTGACTTATAATCTGTCAAAATAATTTCTTTATTTATTATATCATTTATTTTGACAGATAAAACGACAAACATTTGTTTAATTTTGTTTTAGTTCCATGGCTATCAATAGTTTTCAGGCTATTTTCGTTATTTTCAGATCAAATTTGTGCCGTTACGAAGCATGCAAAATTAATTTTGTTTATTACATTAGATGCAGAATTTTATTCCCTAAAACTTTTATTTGAAGCTTTTTTGCTTAAAATAATTAGGGAAGCAGGAAATTACAAAATTGTGATTTTACATGTTAAATCCCTATGTTCGAGATTTGCATTCACCACCCTGTATAATTAAATGTTATTTTGTTGTGCATAAAATATTGTATGTACCACGGGTGAAATTAGAGTTTCTGACCCTGAGCATATTATTAGCACGAGGCGCAAAGCATATTGCGGGTCAAAAACGAATGTTTTCACCCTTGGTATATAAAAAACTATTAAAACTATTAAAATAATATTTTTTGACAGTTTTTTTGTTGGGAAATTCGGGTAACAGTTCTCATGTATCCATGGATACGATGACACATTCTTACTTTAGAGCTCGGCGAGCGGTAAAATCATATTGCTACTCTTCAAGCAGCAAATGTCAACAATGGTGCTTTGCGCCTCGTGCGAATAATAGTGTATATACCACAGGACTAAAATGCATTTAATCCCTCAGGTGATGATTTCCCTAGTCTGGGGCTCATAAAATAAACTTCACCCTTTGTATTATTTTTAAAACATTTGGAAAGAACTGAAACAATCAATGAAATAAAAAATACAAAAGTATTATCCTACCTGATCGCCCCGGATGTCGGTCAAGTTCGTCAATCCTTCGTGCAAGTTCGAGATGAGCGGGAGCGGTGTGGAATGCTCGCCGGAAGCCCACGTGATCAGGCATAACGACTGGAACAAATGAACGAATGTCAACAACACTGATTCGTTTCCGGTGTAATAACGAGTCCGGACTCCGGAGAACTGTTCCTGCCAGAGCTCTGAACGTCTGAACTTGACAAAATTACACTCCTGCTGTGATACCTTACGCTAAACGCTAAATGATCGCGTTTCCTGCTAAACTGATTTTCATTGCTTTATTTGTAAATGGAGTAAATATAGAAGTGGTGGATTCGCATTGGATTCTGCAAAGGAGACACCGATAGCGTTTGAGGGATTGTGTGGATGATTGAGGAATAAATGGATGGATGGGATTGAAGGTTTGTTGCGTGAATGAAAGGAGAAATGAGCTTGTATTAAAGGAATTATGAATGAGGATAAAGATTAATTATATAATAAAAAATAAATAAATATATAATTGCACCTTTTAGCCATTACTGAGCGTGATATTTTGCCGTAGAAAACTTTGGTAAGTGAAGTGCGATTACCAGTCGTCAAATTATGGCTCCCAAACATGTTATAATTATACAATAAAATAAAATATAAATAAATATATCATCACGTCTTTTACCCATTTTACTGAGGGTGTCATTTTGTTGTAATAGATCTTATGATACATTTATACGTATGAAGTGTGGTTACCAGTCGCCAAATTACGGCTCCCAAAGATGTTAATGGAGCCACATGAATTATACAATAAATAAATATATCATAACGGCTTTTACCCAATACTGGGTGTGACATTCATCCGTATTAGATCTCGTGATACATTTATGCGCGAACCAGCCGTCAAATCACGGCCCTCAAAGATAGTACTAGAGGGAAAGCTAAATTTCAACACCTCAGTTTTCCAACTTTCCCGAAGCCATATCTCAAAAACTAAACAAGATATGAAGATGTGCTCAACGGCATTGAATTTCTCGTACCTTATTAAACTTGTATACAAATTTTCAGTGATTTTTAAAATTTTCTAAAATTTTCGCCATTTTATTTCCCTAAACAGCTTTCGGATAATATCTTAAAAACCAGAAAGCGTACGCACTTGGGGATTTGACCATTGTATTCAGCGGGTCAAAATACATGTGTACACATATGTTAATTTTCGTTACAATAATTGTAGGAGAAAGAGTTTTGGAGCAAATTGTTTGAAAATCGTAAAAAACCTAAGAAAAGTTCCTTTGGAAGAGGATATAAAAGAGTACTATTAGATTTTGAGTGAGCACTTGCACTAATCCTTCAGGACGAAGAAAATGAAATAACTGAAACTTAGTTACGTCCAGCAGCATGTTTCATTACCTGCAATTCTTAAGCTCCATGAAGTAATTTTCCGCATTAAAAAGAATAACTTGTCCTTTTTTCCAGGATGTCCCCAGAGGAACAACTTTTGCAGAAATCAAAGAAGCTTTGAGTTGTCTTGACACAGCCTACATCAGGAGGAATTCATAATTCATGTGACTCCTGTCTATCATTTTTCAAAGTTAAAAATAAACATTGGATTTTCTTTCAATTTTTGATTAGTTCAAGAAGAGGCAGATGGAAAGTTAGTAAATAGAGATTCATGTAAAATTATTTGAAAGTAGAATATTATTTAATTTTTATATTCTAATTTTAACGTTTTCTCTCTCGTACAATGAGCAAAACTTAAATAAGACTGATTTATTTATTTATTTCTTTATGTTGCTCTGTACAACAGAAACTTAATTCCAGTTACAGTACATTAATAATAAAATATTTCTAATCGCGGTGCTGCTTTATACAGATCCTGCAATTATTTCACATTTTTGAGCTTGGCATACTCTCATGTCGATAACAGTAGAAGAATATAGAATATCTTAACAATTCTGCTTTGAAACTCGAGTAATTAAAATATAATGAATTAATTATAACAAAGTGAAGGTACATCATATATAGAATCAGTTTCAGTATTTCAGTACTTTGTCGAATATTCAGTGATGAGACAAACATTCACCGGTGAGAGAAACCTTTATATCAACAATAAAAATAGTCATTGAAACATACATCAGCGCCTGTTACAATATGTTCTCTTTTAATTAAATTTTTAATGAATTTTACACGCAGAATGAAACAAAGAAGTTGAAATATTCACGGCAGTTTTTAATCAGAATTTTCAGCGTCTCTCAGCACCATAGAACGAACTGTTTATGTTCTGTTGATAATGGATGTGTATGTAAAGCTGTACTGGACGTTCACTGAAAACTGAAACTGAGTACTGAAAGTTTACCTTACTGGATAGCACTACATTATTATTATTACAGGCAATCGTAGCCCAGTAGTGGGGAAGCCACAGACGTAATTTTAATATGGTGAAAATTGTTTGTCGGGAATCAAACCCAGGATCTCAAATAGTAATAATAATGAATTAGAAAAACATAAATATAAATATTTATCAGTTTCGAGTCCAACAGAACTTTCTGTTATCTGATGGTAAGCATCAAATATATCATTTGTTGTTCAGCAGTTGCAGATCGAAATAAAAAGCACCAAACTGGTCCGTTAGCAAACAATCCGTTATTAGTTGCCGCAACGTGACGGCCAAGCAAGCTCCTCGTACACAGAGCCGTACTCAGGAACTTTCCGCTAATCGTAGTTCGTGGTGTTATAAATTCATTTCGTGCACGGTGCACCAGCCAGATTGTCCCTAAATACTTGAACAGCAGGAAATCGAATGGATGTAAAATTAATCAGTTGCGACGTTGCCAGTTTTAAACTGTCAGCGAAGTCGAGCCAGTATTGTTTTACTCGTTTTGTTGCGATGTTGCCAACTAATGGCACTGGAGTAAAAGGTTTCAACCCTGAGGACGTGTATGTATTTTTAATTTCATTTTCTAGTTGTTTTACTCGTTTGGAAATATTTACTAGCATAGTTTGAGTTTAAATGGAGTTCTCTGTTTCTGGAATTATATACACATAGCTACATCACGTTATGTCCCATATTAAAATATTAACTAGGCATTTTTCATTAGATTTGGTCTGCAATTAATTTCGATTTTAGTATCAATCACATTTATAATTCCTTTCAACCAAACTCGTACATTTGTTTTATCTTCAATCATTTTCATCAATTTATTCCTAGATCGTCTAAGTCAGTGGTATTCAAACTTTTTGAAGCCATGACCCCTTTGGAAGCAAAAATAACAAATATAAACATCAAATTATTAAATTCTACTTTGCATACTAGATTAGTAGTTTTCAAAGTATGAGTCTTCTACCCATTACTAGATGTGGCACTCTGCAGAAGCAGATCTCGGTAAGTGATATATTTTGCGCGTGAAGTGCGGTTACCAGTCGTCAAATCACGGCCCCCAAAGCTGTTAGTGAAGTGGGAGCCACAGGGGTAGTTTTTTTTTAAATGGTGAAAATTGTTTGTTTATTTAATTTATTTAAATTAGTAAATTACCAGTAGTATGAGGTGGCTAGCTCAGTGGTATGAAGTCGGCCTGTGGATCCTGAGAACCCTGGTTCGATTCCCACAGACGACAAACAATTTTCATAATTTCAAAAGCTATCCCTGTGGCTTCCCCACCACTAACATCTTTGGGGGCCGTGATTTGATGATTGGTAACCGCACTTCGCGCGCAAAAATATATCACTTACCGAGATCTGCTTCGGCAGAGTGCCACACCCAGTAATGGGTAGAAGGCGTGATGGTATATATATTATTACCAGTAGTACTTCTTGAATAATTGTCGTGACCCATCGTTACGATTCATGATACATTTTTGAGGGACTACGACGTGAGTCAAATTTTAAAATTCGTGAGCAGGTGTGATTCTCCGACCAAAGAAATTAGCGTGTGTGAATGAGCGTGAAAAAAATATTTTGTTTCGTGAGTGCGCGTGATCGTATTAGACAACCGAAAAACTTGAAATGTATAAGGTCCCATTCACATTATCACACATTAATCCATCCACTTCTTATATTTCACCTCAAATCGTTTATGGTACGATTTTGAATTTCTTAAAGTATTTACTCTGTGTTGAATGTTTTTTATCGGTAGGTCGTTCGTTTGCACAGAAATAAAAAAGCGTTTTTTTGAGTCATTTACAGTGAGTTTATTTGGTTAATTATCCATGGCGATGCGATAATATCGCCTACGTTTTGTTCGCTGCTGATTAAGATTCGTTATTCTCACTCACTCCTCGCTCTGTTCTGTTCTATTCTGTTGCATGATTGTGAAAACTTACGCTGGAGGTAATTAAGTATTTCCGAAACATTAATTTTCTTTCTTCATATATTTCACAATTTTCTGCTGAAAATAGTTTCAATCCCTTGGTGGTGGTACATACTGAAGTTGTGATTTACTTCTTCCGGTAAATTACTTACCATCATCAGTCATCAGTAAATTTTGCTCTTATTACAAATTTAAATTATATTCCCCAAAATCGATCTAAATAGACTTCTTTATAACCTAATTATTGATGAATAATTTATTAGTATGAGGTAAATGGCTCAGTGGTACCGAGTGGATTTGAGAATATCGGTTAGATTTCCACACCCGAAAAACAATTTTCACCACGTTTAAACTACCACTGTGGCTCCCACTTCACTAACATCTTTGGGGCCCGTGATTTATAATTTTCTTGTTAAAGGTCTCTAATGTCAAATTGTACCATTGTTTTTATGGGGAGGCTAGCTCAGTGGTATGAAGTTGGCCTGTGGATCCTGAGAACCCTGGTTCGATTCCCACAGACGACAAACAATTTTCATAATTTCAAAAGTTACCCCTGTGGCTCCTCCACCACTACCATCTTTGGGGGCCGTGATTTGACGACTGGTAACCGCACTTCACGCGCAAAATATATCACTTACCGAGATCTGCTTCAGCAGAGTGCCACACCCAGTAATGGGTAAAAGGCGTGATGATATATTTATTATTTATTTATATTTGTAACAGAGATAGGTGGCTCAGTGGTATCGAGTCAGCCTGTTGATCCTGAGAACCCTGGTTCGATTCCCAGAGCCGACAAACATTTTCACAACATTAAAATTACCCCTGTGGCTCCTCCACCACTGACATCTATGAAGGCTGTGATTTGACGGCTGAAGTGTGGTTCTTCACGCGCATAAATATATCACTTACCGAGATCTGCTTCGGCAGAGTGCCACACCCAGTAATGGGTAAAAGGCGTGATGATATATTTATTTCCTGTATTTGTAACAGGAATTCCAATTACAGTAGCTTATAGTTCACTTAAATATTAATTTCCTGTTGGGGTAGTAAATAAATTTTGGAGGAAATATGTTAATAATTTTATCGATAAAAATCCAATTTATTTCAGTTAGATAAAATATCCTGATAATGAAGTATAATGAAAGACTGCCAGGTATATTGAAAATGATTACCAATATTCAATCCATAAATTAAATAAATTGGTGCTATAAACTATCGGTTAAAAGAGTAAAAATTATCAAAAATAAATTTCCTCTTCGAAAGAGGGTCAAGCCCTCAATGGTCAAACTTAAAAACTTAAAATATAAAATTGACATCGCGCGTATGGCGCACATAATAAAAATTGATTTGTTTCCGTTAGGAATCAATACCTCCGGAGTTTCCGGTCGCCATTCATCTCTATAGCGCTTTCCGGGGGTGAAAGGCTACTATTTCCGGAGGAACTTTACTCCGGATTTTTTCTGCACGGCTGCGAATTATTTTCGCACTGACAGCTTACACATGTTTATGTTGGAGCTTTAATACGAGCTTTATAAGCTCGCAGCAAGGCTGCAATGTTGCCAACCTATTTTTGCCTGTTCGATAAATATCCCTATCTCACGTGAATATCTATGGTATGTTTGAATGTAGTTGTAATCAAAATATACACGTCATAAATTTTGGTACTTTGAAAGGCTGTTGTTATGTTGTTATTTATTTTCACTCGACAGGGATATCCCTTCTGTTTATTTATTACTATACATGACTAGATTTTGGTTTTATCATTGTCGATGAAAACATTGTAAATTATTTCAAATGTATGGGAATACAATTTTATGAACCTTAAGTTTGCGCCTGAAATACCAAAGAATATTAAGTATCACTTCTCATACACTATCATTTAAATATTAGGAAAGCAGACAGTAGATCTCAGGATCAAAATTTGCAACGAAATCAATCTAGCAAAAGAATATAATTGAACGTTTCGTCCAGCGAACTGGACATCATCAGCAAAAAACAAATAATAATATAACAAAACAGTTATACTAAAATTGTAAAAAACTTTTACAAAAGTAATAACAATAAAAAAACAAACAAAAATATGTACTTTAGCATGTCACAGACAATAGTCAAATATTGTTATGACTTTTGTAAAAGTTTTTTACAATTTTAGTATAACTGTTTTGTTATATTATTATTTGTTTTTTGCTGATGATGTCCAGTTCGCTGGACGAAACGTTCAATTATATTCTTTTGCTAGATTGATTTCGTTGCAAATTTTGATCCTGAGACCTACTCTCTTGTTTCCTAATATATTGATAGTATCTACATTACCTAATTCATATCATTTAAATAGAACAACTTTATTTAGTAATCTCAAATTCAATGGGTCCCAAGTTCATTATAAACAGTAGGTCCTCTGTACTCTAATTGCCAATAATTGTACTGTAGTTATTAGTTAAAGAGGAAAAATGCTTTCGTTTCGTGTTGGACAAAACCTTTTTTTTCACGACATACTTTAAAAATGGATTTTTTTCTAAAACCGGCAAAAAACTGCCTACTTTCCTGACCAATTTTAGTATGGTAACTAGGTTTTTACAAAAACAGTCAAGTAAAGCACGTATCCAAGGCTACAATAAAAATAACAATCTAGTAAAGTACAAAACAGTCCGGTAAAGATTTTACCTGACTATTATTTTTGTTGTAACCTTGGATACGTAGTCTGCTGTCAGTAAAATTGGTATAAAAAAATTTAAACATTTTGAATTATTTATGATTAGATATTGATTAAATTAAATGGTTTATGAAAACACAGTATACATAATACATCAGGACAGTGTTTTTACTTGTCGAAGATGTTCTTTGAAATACGAGGCTGCAGGCCGAGTATTTTAATCAGCTAACAGTCATGTAAAATGTTTACGAGACTGTTTTGTACTTTACCAGACTGTTATTTTTGTTGTAGCCTTGGATACGTACTTTACTTGACTGTTTTTGTAAAAACCTACTTTCCATACTCAAATTGGTCAGAAAAGTAGGCACTTTCTTGCCGGTTTCAGAAAAAATACTATATCGTGTCTCGTAATATTGCCTATGCTTCATTCATATAACCAAGAATACAACTGCGTCTAGACGACTTGAATTCCACTATAAGACCTATTCCATTTACCATTTGGATCAGATCTAACTTACATTTACTGAACCAAATCACTTATTTATTTCGCTGGATTACTTCACTGGCTTTATTTCTAGTACTAGAATTACTTTATTTTAATTTATTTTGAAGTAATTAACTCCAATAAATGCATCAGTTTACTTAATTCAGTTCATTTCGTCATGTTATCTAATTTATCTGAACTGATTTAAATGAACCAAATGGCAAATGGAATACAGCTATAGTTGTTGATTCAGATTAATTTCTTGTAGTATATTTTAAACAGAATACTAAACAGAAAATACATGATGCCAAATAATTATAAAATTCTCCAATTACATTAAATATTGTCCTCAAGCCCTAAGTATAATTATAATTATTGTATATGCTTGTGTAACCTTCTAAGCCCCTTAGTTTATATTGCCAGCAGGTAGTTGTTAGAAATCTTAACAATGTCAAACGTGTACAACAGATATTTAACCTGTAAGTTTGGCGTGATTGCGTAAAGACAACAGATGTAATTACATGGCGTCCCTCAAAAGCTTTGCGCAGACAATAACTCTATAACGCCATCGTCAACGCAAACATAACACAAGCATAATGAAATTTCCTCCCGGGATTAGAACCGGATTACGTCAGGTTGCCGTGCAGGTGAGGATAATGGTGTCGTTTTTAATTAGTAAATTGAATAAATGTTACATGACGGACTGGATTTTCTATCGTCTGGCAAAGTTTACTTGTTTATTTGTTTATGCTACTTTGTATAATAGGAATTTAATCACAATTACAGTACAGGGCCGGACGCATCGAGCCGTATTGTGGTAGTTCATAATATTTAGCATGAGATTCAAACTCAGGATCTTCGAAGTCGAACGCCGTAACGCTACATACTATCGCACTGCTGGAAAATTCCATTTGCAGTATATGGTCCTGATTTATCGAGCCATAGTGTGATATCCGGAGATCCCGAGTTCGATTCCGACTCAAGCTAGAAATTATAATTAAAACCACTCTGCGGCTCCGTGAGACCGGACCCTGTACTGTAATTGGGATTCAATTCCTGTTGTACAGAGTAAAATAAATAATAAATAATATATATTTAGTTTGGGTGGAATTCGAACTCAAAATATTCCTATTCGAAAGCCGTAGTTACAGCTAAGTATCGATAATAGTATATTACATAATAAGTCAGGAAAGTGATATTTTACTTGACGAAGCGGTTGTTTGAAATACGAGACCGCAGGCCGAGTATTTGAAATGCTGGGTTGCAAGAAAAAAATAAAGAGCTCTTTAGTTAAAGAATTGTTTATCTAGCAACAGTATCAATAGCGATTTTCTGAAACTTATTGAACCGTTAGTTGCTAATGAACTGATAAAACTTTCATGCAATCCAGCATGAGTCAAGTAAAAATACATTCCTGACGTATTATGTATACTATTTTTTTCTGAAACTGTTTAATTTATTCAATAATGAAATAATTCAAAATGTTTAAATTTTTTGATATAAATTATACAGACAGTCAGATAAAATCTTTACCAGACTGTTTCGTACTTTACCAGACTGTTATTTTTGTTGTAGCCTTGGATACGTATTTTACTTGACTGTTTTAGTAAAAACCTACTTTCCATACTAAAATTGGTCAGGAAATAGGCAGTTTCTTGCCGGTTTCAGAAAAAATAAATTTAAAAATATGGCAACAAAATCATAGAACAAATTATTAAATTTCATGTATATGGGGTGGCTAGCTCAGTGGTATTAAGTCGACCTGTAGATCCTGAGAACCCTGGTTCGATTCCCACAGACGACAAACAATTTTCATAATTTCTAAAGCTACCCCTGTGGCTCCTCCACCACTAATATCTTTCCAGGCCGTGATTTGACGACTGGTAACCGCACTTCACGCGCAAAATATATCACTTACCGAGATCTGCTTCGGCAGAGTGCCACACCCAGTAATGGGTAGAAGGCGTGATGATATATTTATTTATTTATATCTATATGTCGTATTAGGATGAGATATTTTTTATTTATTCTGGAGATAGCTATCCAGAATTTTAACCAGAGATGGAAAAACCGACCCGAAGAGAAATCTGTTAAACATTTTTAAATTATTTTAGCAAAAAATGCTTCAAACGGAAACTAAACATTTTCGAATCATTCCACTACTTTTACTCTGGTATGCATAGTCGTTCGCCAGCGTTTCGCCAAGTGTATCGCTTATGGGCGCTTCCTCAGCGCCTCGCTGGGCGAACGACTATGCATACCAGCGTTAGTGTATCCGCATTAATAATTACTTTCATCCAAAAGCTTGATTATTTGCCCCATTTTCAATCAAATCCATCCATTTATTCTTATATCGTCCATGTAATTCATCCTCAATTTCATTAATCTTTCAGTCAACTTTTATTCCTTTTGCCCAAACCATCTTATCTGATACACCTCTACTTTTCTAACAACATTTGTCCCTATTTTACGAATATGCTTTATTATTTATTTCTATCTGAATACAGGCCTGTGTGTCGTATATATTAAGGGTTGAGAATCAGTGGAGGGAGTAAAACCAACACGTCGTGTTTACCAACAAGGCGCTAAGTTGCCCACCAGAGCACCTAGCGTAGAGTCGAGTTCAAACTTTTCTTATTATCCTACGAAAATTATTTCTCCATTCGGATTTACGAATGAAATTTGCCGCACGAGCGATTCCGCGTCGGCAGTGTTTTGTCTTCAGAAGCAGTGCCTACTTGGCATTCTGGCCGCGTGGCTGTTGCTGCTGCGAAGCCCTATTTGTGGGCAATTGTTTTATTTCTGAACCGAGACGATATTGAAACAGACAGCCAGGAAATAAGCTTAACCTCATTCAGACAAATAAAGCACAGATTTGGTTTGCTCTAATCACCTATCTCGTTTACTTAATTTTTATTGTTTCCTTCTTTTCTAAATAACCCCAAAGCAAGGAGCCTAACATCAGCATCAGAAATCTTATACTCTATTACAAGCAAGTAAATGAAAGATCTTGAAATCGGCTCTAACGATTTTGATAAAATTTGGTATTTTAATAGTTTTGATCTCATTCTAGCGAAAGTTCATTTAGTACGACATTTTGAAAGAAAGTTGGGAACAGACATGAAAATATAGATATTCAAAATATAGGTGTTTTAAGGCACAGTAATTTGTCCTAAGGACTCGATTCATACCAAAATGAATTCCATATCACTTACACTGGTATGCATAGTCGTTCGCCCAGCGATGCGCTGAGGAAGCGCCCATAAGCGATACACTTGGCAAAACTCTGGCGAAACGCTGGCGAACGACTATGAATACTAGTGTAACTGTTTCCAAAATATGAACGAAAATTCGCAAAAAAATTACAAAGAAAAGTCCTTTCTACTATTTAATTCTTAATTAATATATAGTTTAAACCTGTGTGAAGATAAATGTTATTAAACAACACAATATTATTTTCCTCACAAGGTAAGTTTTATTATACAAAATGTTCTTTTGGACTGCCATCGTCAGTAGTACACTGACGATGATTGCATGGCAGTCGAAATGTACATTTAGTATAAAAAACTTCCCTTATGAAGAAAATAATATTATACATACATACATACATATCTTCACGCTATATCCCAACAAATGGGGTAGCACGAACCCTAAAATCACTCACAAAATATTCACTCATCACACCCATCAAACAACCAGCCATCACCAAACATTTTCATCCAAACACACCACCCTCACTTCAACCACATTTATAGATCACTCCATATAATCTCATTCATTTATTACACTCGAAATCATTATCACACAACAAACCTTCAATCACATCATTCCTATTCTCTTACCATTTGTAACAAATCATGGTGGTCAAAAAAGAGAATTTATCTTAACCACTGATTGTCGACGTGCTGAAGTTGAATAATAAGTAATGAAACGCTGCATGTGCGAGTGGTAAATATTTTATTAAAACAACATAATAAAAACTAACATAAAATAAAGATAATGAATTAATTAAACAACAAATAACAAATTAATAACATCATATTCTCGGGATAGACACCCTCGAATATTCTTCTACTCACGAATCATAACTACTATCTACGTACTAACATCTACTACTTTCGAACTGTCTGCTACATACTTCTACATTGTATACTCTCATCTACTATCATCTTTAAACTACGGCATTTATACTAAATAAATGCTAGATCGCAATAATTCCGCTGAATGTGGCAAATACCTCAGACGATCGCGCGTGTTCCAAAAGGTGAATAACATGACATGTGTCTTAAAGACGCAATCTAATCAACAATTTTGCAAACGATTTTTCTTACACATTCTGTTTGTTACACATTCATTTTCCTTCCTCAACGTACATAACATATGCATAAAAAAAAATCTCAAATTACTCACATTTACTCACATTTACTTCCTAGAATATTATGTTGTTTATAAATATCTATTTTCTGGTTTCTTATTTTTAATTTTTATCTTTCTGTCTCCCGTAATTTCCCGAGCGAAGCTTGGTATCCAAATATTTTTGTTTTAAACAAAAATATCGCCTAATGAAAATTTTAAAAATAAATGTTCTAAAATAAGTAGACACCCGGTATAATTAGAAAATTAGATAACATTTATAATTTTCTTGTTAAACATCACTAATGTCAAATTATACCATTTTTTTCCAATTACCATGGATATAACTTTATTTGGAAGAAAAGGAAAAATATTCTCTACAGATAAAAATATTACTTTCTTCTCTTAATTTAAGGAAGAAAATTTTACTTTCTTACGTATGTTTAAAATTTGTATAAAGGTATCTGGTGGTATCTCTGTTGATTTTCTCTATTATGTTCGCTGCTTTATAGGGTTGAAAAAATCATAATTCACCCGGCGTCATCGGACTCCTAGTGTTGAAAAGTGGAAGTTCAGTGCATGAACTGCATGAGTTTTATCTCGCGCTTACAAAAACTTCTGCGGGGTTTTTATTAAACCAACTTACAGTTCTCTTTCCCTTGTCCTACAAGTTGCATGTCAGCAGAAAATCAACTATTATTGTCCTCATTCTTGGGTACAGCACTGTCTTTATTCAAAATTGACAGACTAAACTGAAAGCGACTTTTCAATTAAAAAAAGATTCATGTTTAAGAGCTTACCATTACTTTAAGTTTTAACTGTTCACTAACAACACATTAGAAGTTGTTTCAATATATTTTCACTCATTTTTTTTCTTTGTATACAACAAGAAGAAAAAAAAATAAAATATACTGTTTTTTTAAAATAATTTAAATACAAGGACGGTAGAAAATATTTGACATCAAAAGTTCAAGATAATTTGAAGATAATTAAATTAGTACTTGATAGACCTGCAACTGCAGATTATTTATATTTAGAATTAGGTTATTTCCACAGCTGACGAACAATTTTCACCACATTAAAACTACCCCTGTGGCCCCTTTCCATTAACATACTTGGGGGCCGTGATTTGACGGCTGGTAATCGCACTTTACGCACAAAATATATCACATACCGAAATCCACATCCAGTAATGGGTAGAAGGATTCGGACTGTGGATTCGAAAACTCAGATTCGATTCTCACAACCGAAAAGCAATTTTCAAACAGTTTTAATGTTCTCTCTCCACTAACATATTTGAGGACCGTGATTTGACGACTGGTAACCGCACTTGCAAAATATTTCACTTACCGAGATCTGCTACGGCAGAGTACCACACTCAGTAATGGGTAGAAGGCATGATGATATATTTATTTATTGGGGTAGCAGCTCAGTGATATCAAGTCGGCCTGAGGATCCTAAGAACCCTGGTTCGATCCTCACAGCTGACAAACATTTTCACCAATTTAAAATTACCCCTGTGGCTCCCCCACCGATAACATCTTTGGGGGCCGTGATTTGACGACTATTAACCACACTTCACGCGCATAAATATATCATTTACCGAGATTTGCTACGGGAGAGTGCCACACTCAGTAATGGGTAGAAGGCGTGATGATATATTTATTTATTTGTTATGTATTCGTATGTATTAACAACGAAGAAATCGTACGTTCAAATTCCGCAGATTTCAATTTATATAAAAAAGTATGATTGTTTCTGAGTGGTTCGGATTCCAATATAAGCTACTGTAATTGGGATTAAGTTCCTGTTGTACGGAGAACGAAATAAATAATAATAAAAAAATAGTAATATTTTAAAGTAGAATTTGATGTTGTAGTATTTGTTTGTATTGTGCGAATCTGCGATTTTCTCCGGGTCGTCTTTTATTTCGTACGTGAACAGATGACAAGCAATTTCTTGGGGAAAATGCCCCACCAAATAAATTGCCCCTATTACAGGGAGTCGGGGGCAATATAGCTAAAAGAATCTTTAAAATATGTGGTCGAATACCACCGAGTTTAAATTCTACACATTATTAAATTCCAGTGTATCAATTTATCTGGCGTTCGTATAAACTTTTCCCGTCACTTTGTCGATTACCGGCAATTACTCGCTTGAAAAAATAAAAACAATTGCGGACAGAAATTCCATGGCTCTCTGTACACACAATTACTGCATTACTGGGCCTTTGCAGGACCGGCACAAATGAAATTAGTGGAGATACCGCGCGACAGATGGACGTAAATACACGGACAGACCATCAGGCTGACGGACAGACAGAGAGACGCTTGAGTTGGAGTTACGGTGGTTTATCGCAGTTGGCCGGGTGTGTTGGCGCGACGCCCAGCCTTCTAGATATGCTAGTAAATACGGGGGATAGGTTAAATGCGACCAGCACATCAGCTCACTGCATATTTTTTTGTGCTTGATTTTCTGTTTTGACTGGGAAGTTTTTACTACTATTTTATGGAATTTTGCGATTATGGAGTTGGTACACACAATCATATAGATTGCTGGAATTAATGCTGAATAGGCTAATAACTAGTAGTTTACTAACTTTATTGTTTCGCTGAAAAACTGATAATAATTATATAATTACTTATAAAACTGGACCAAATGTAAACAAATATACAGGTTAAAAAAGTTCCGGGACGGTGAAATATCTCGAGAAATACACATCGAATCAAGAAACCAAAAAACACGTGTTTCATATTTTGCAAAAAAAGGCTTGTGGCTACTTGTGATTATGTTGATTTTTTTATTTGATTCAATGTTTATTTCTTGTGATATTAGACCGTTTTTTACTTTTCTTTCAGAATCATGTCAAAACTTATTTTTGCGTTTAGAGCGCCATCTATTTCGAATTGGAAAAAAAGTTTCAGATAAAATTATCTTATTTTTTTTCGCAGAATACGAATCTGTAATAAAAAATGGGGGTTCCCATTTAAGGTTTCAACGTTGCCCCCCCGCCTGGGTGTGGCACTCTGCCGAAACAGATCTCAGTAAGTGATATATTTATGTACGTGAAGTGCGGTTACCAGCCGTCAAATCACGGCCTCCAAAGATGATAGTGGTGGGGGAATCACAGGAGTCATTTTAATTTGGTGAAAATTGTTTGTCGGCTGTGGTAATCGAACCGGGGTCCTCAGGATCCACAGGCCAACTCGAAATCACTGAGCCATTACCCCATTAAATTAATAAACATAAATAAATAATTGTAATTGAGACAAACTTTAGGTGGGGAACTCTTTTATCATTGGATGGCATATTTAAATTAGGCAGTAATAAAGGAATTTTTCGAGATAATATTTTTAGCCCTACATTGACTTGACGATAAAGAAAAATATTCGAAATCATATAGTAATTCATAATTCGTAGAAATCGAATAGTAAACTTATGAAGTGAACAAGTTGTTTTTTACAACAAAAACTAAATATAAAAAATGCCGCCCCAAAATATGTGCCGCCCGGTGCGGACCGCAGCCACCGTCCTCCCCTAGGTACGCCACTGCAATATACTATTTTCTTCCCTGAAATAACTGGAAAACAACTGTATGATTTGACATTAGTGACATCAAGAACGCATCAGTTAAGATAATATTAAATCTGGTCTACATCAATTTCTAATTTATTTCAGAAAATTTACTTTTTGATGAAACAGTACAAAAACTTGTTTGAAGAAAATATACCTCCCTTGATATACCAATAACTATAATTACTTTCGTAAAACTGTTAATTAGTTACAATTTCAAATAGTATTTCACATTATTAGTTGTGAACTAGTGTATAGTTAATAATAATTATGTAGGTACATTCGCAACAAACACACATACATAACATACATATGTAATGAGCTTTTCTGGAGCAAAAAACCTCGCCTAATGAATCTGTTCGGCGTTGTTTACCCGTTAGGGATTATAACAGTATTATTGTATGGGTCAGGGCTGTTAATTGCATTACGAATTACCTTTACATTATAGATGAAGCCCATAAATGACCAACCAACCACCAGAATCAACGCCATCCATTACACATATGAGTATGGAAGCATTATGTTCTGAAACTATGTAGTGCAAGTTATTGATTTTTCTATTCGTTTGCCAGTCAACGAATTACTAATTCATGCAGTAAATTATTAATTCTATTGGATACAATTCATTTAATGACATTCGTTTTACAACTTTAAAATATGTGTTCACATAAATAAATAAATAAATATATCATCACGCCTTTTACCCATTACTGAGTGTGGCACTCTGCCGAAGCAGATCTCGGTAAGAGATATATTTATGCGCGTGAACTGCGGTTACCAGCCGTCAAATCACGGCCCCCAAAGATGTTAGTGGTGGAGGAGCCACAGAGGTAATTTTAAATTGGTGAAAATGTTTTGTCGGCTGTGGGGATCGAACCAGGGTTCTTAGGATCCACAGGCCAACTCGGATACCACTAAGCCATTACCCCATGTGTTCTCATAATATGTAGTATTAATGTGGAACACATCCTGATAAATTTTAATAAAACTTGAAGCATTTATTGCGATGGCGGTCACAGAAGAATGATTACGGAATAGTTACAATACGATATCTTCCATAAAATGGAGTAACCAAAACCTGTGAAACGTTCATTACATTCATTCTACAGTCAATCTTCATCTACATTCATAATTCCGCTTGCACAAGTTATATTATTCAATCGTTGAGTTATTCCCAAATTTTACCTCTTACGATTTTGTATTTTCCCGAGGCTGTATCTCAAAAACTAAACGAGATATGGAGATGAGCTTAACGGCATTGAATTTGTCGTATTCGAATTGACTTATATGCAAATTTTTAGCAAATTTAAAGATATTTAATTTTTTGAAAATTTCTTAAGGGGTACCCCTTAAGTTTTTGTCGATTTTAGGCCAATTTCAGACTGTTTGCTCTAGAATTCTTCCTCTTATGAATATTGTAACGAAAATTTACATACATATGTATTTGGACCCGCCGAATCCAATGGTAAAATATTCAAGTGAATATAACTTCTAGTTTTTGAGATATTGTTCAAAAACTATTTCATGAGAAAATTCTAGTTAACATTTTTCAAAAAATAAATATTGCTGAAAATATGTTTATAAGTTAATTGACGCACGAGAAATTCAATGCCGTTGAGCGCATCTTCAAATCTCGTTTAGTTTTTGAGATATGGCCTCGGGAAAGTCGAAAAACTGAGGTGTTGAAATTTTTTGAAAGTTCAACACTACCGGAGGCTCTATCTCAAAAACTAAACGTGATACAAAGTTGTGCGCAACGCCATTGAATTCCCCGTGTCCGAATTGACTTATTAGCAAAATTTGATCTCATTTGAAGCGATTTAAAATTTTTGATATTTTTAATTATTTTTCAAGGGGTACCCCTTAGATTTTTTACGATTTTCAAACAACTTGCTCTAAAACTCTTTTTCGAACGATTATTCTAACGAAAATTTACATACATATGTATTTTAACCCGCTGAATCCAATGGTCAAATCCCCAAGTGCGTACACCTTCTATTTTTTACGATATTGTCCAAAAATTGTTTAGGAAAAATAAAAAGGCAAAAATTTATGAAAATTTAAAAAATCGCTGAAAATTTGTATAAAAATTAATTGACGCACGAGAAATTCAATGCCATTGAGCGCATCTTCATATCTCGTTTAGTTTTTGAGATATGGCCTCTGGAAAGTCGAAAAACTGAGGTGTATCTCAAAAAGTAAACGTGGTACGGGCTTTCGTGACTATTGCCTGGCAACAAGTTTTCGAAAGATCTGTCAAATTATTTTTTATTTATTCTTACTCTCTTGTTATATTATTACTGAAAATATACATATATATGTATTTTGACTCGCTGCATCCAATGGTAAAGTTCCCAAGTGCGTATGTCATCTATATCTTAAAAACCAAATAAGTTAATAATATAATTCTGTTACAAGTTGGTTTTCAGATTCTGATTTGGTTTAATTTTTATTATTAGTAAATTTTTTTTGAAGATTTGGCTGATAAAGAATTATATAAAATGTAAGGGTATCCTGCTTTGTTTTAATTACTAAAAACATAAATTAATGTTCGTTTGCACTGTAGACAAAAATGTGATAAAATTCTTGAAAGTTTGGAGTACATGAGAGATGTAGTAAAAACTCCTAAAAGCAGAAGATAAAAATTCCTCTCTTCTTTTGTTTCCATTGTGCGATGACAAGGGAACATGAGAAAAATGGAAGATAATAAAAAGTTGATGAATTAAAGAGTAATGTGCCTGTACGCAAATGAACCGACAATTATTATGTGATCTAGTTGAGAAAATTCTGGCTGTTCGCTGGAATGAATTTATTGTTGGATTTATGATTAACGATGCGAGAGCACGCTATTCAAATCAATGGAAGTTACGTTGTTTTGCACACGTAAATGTCAAGAGACGAGATTCACTGATACGCAAATTCTAAATTCGTGCAGGCTATTTTACATACACATTTTATGTTGAACTAATATTTTCAAAGGTAATATACATAACAAGTGATGATTATCTTCGCTGAAATTTTCGAGTGGAACCGAACAAGCAATATATTAGATTTTATTAATCATATAGCGAGCTTATATTTAATCAGAATACGAATATAAATAAATAAATAAATATATCATCACGCCTTCTAGCTATTACTGGGTGTGGCACTCTGCCGAAGCAGATCTCGGTAAGTGATATATTTTGCGCGTGAAGTGCGGTTACCAGTCGTCAAATCACGGCCCCAAAGATGTTAGTGGTGGAGGAGCCCCAGGGGTATTTTTTTGAAATTATGAAAATTGTTTGTCGCTTCTGGGAATCAAACCAGGGTTCTCAGAATCCACAGGCCGACTTCATACCACTGAGCTAGCCACCCCATAAGGTGAATTAATAACCGATAATTGCACTAGTGTATTTACAGCGGTTATATCACGATAATTGTAGTGTCAGGTTCATGCCATTCTATTTAACGAGGGATACAGTGTGATATAATATATGTATAGAATAAAACACATTATAAATCAAACTCAAAGAACTCTCAACTCAACATTGTCTGCCTCATAAACTGATTCATCGTTTCTGACGAGGCGACAACGGGTCCTGAAGCGCTAAAGAGGGTTCAACTGGATTGTGACAGGCTGATGAGTGCGGGAGGGTAGGGGGAGGTCAAGGGTCAACCGACGTGACGCCCTTCACGTCACACTAGCGTCGTCGGCGTCGCCGTCGTCGCGCAATTCATTAGCTAACTGAATTATTACGTAGTGTCTGAATAACTTCAGTGGAAGGTATAATGGATTTTAAATAGATTTGTTATAGTTTTAAATAAATAAATACTACGTTATGTTCCGTCATATTGGGTGGCAACCCTTGAAACATTTATTAGATTTACCCTACAAATAATCTATGCAAAACTCTCTTAATCATGTAATACTATCAAAGTTTAAAGTTCCTGGCAGGTAAGCTCCTCTCATGTTTCGTTTACGTAACAAACCTTCAATCATATATATTGTTCCTACATAAATAAATAAAAATAAATATATAACCAAGCCTTCTTCCCATTACTGGGTGTGGCACTCTGCCGAAGCAGATCTCGGTAAGTGATATATTTTGCGCGTGAAGCGCGGTTATCAGTCGTCAAATCACGGCCTCCAAAGATGTTAGTGGTGGAGGAGCCACAGGGGTAGCTTTTGAAATTATGAAAATTGTTTGTTGCCTGTGGGAATCGAACCAGGGTTCTAAGGATCCACAGGCCGACTTCATACCACTGAGCTAGCCACATCGTTCCATATAATCTCCCTTAGACTTAATTTCACCAATGTTTCATTTGTCATTCGTTCATTAGGTCAAAACTATCCCAATTGATACATCGCGTTGCGTGATAAGTGCACTATTTTTGTAATTAAAATTGGAGAAGCATATCACAATACCTAACCTCAAACGTCAACCGTCAACGCTTACATACAAAAACGCATCAGCTGTCAAAGTGTAACAACATTATTCTTGTAAACTTTTTTTAGTAATATTTTGTGGTCGTCTGAAAAATAGTGTACATAACTCGCTCGAAAGTGTGATAACTGTGCTCGTGTACTTAAATTACTCGGCGCTGCGCGTCTCGTTTTTCAATTTGTACACTCGTACGATATCTTATGCCTGTTTTACACTGAGCAACCGCAATCTGCAATTGCAACTTGCAAGTTTTACGTTCACCTATTTGCACCAAAATGTTGCAGAGATATTTTTTTCACTTTACATTCAGCAACTTGCAACTGCAATGTAATATTAATTTATTTACAAATTTTTGTCGTTACTAACTTCATTTTATATCAGCTTAACCTCTTACAGGCAGATTCATAAAGCGGATTAGCGCTAACACCAATTTTTTATTTCGTTTTTAACTCTCTTTTCAATGTACGAAACAAGTTTATTTTAACTTGAGTTAAAAAGAGAGTTAATTAGCATAAAATTTAGTTCCTTTCTTTAATCTGTTTTAATTTGAAACAGAGTTATAGCTAATATTAAAAACGGTGTTAGCGCTAATCCGTTTTGTGAATCTGCCTGTTAGAAAATTGTATTATTGATATTCGTTTCATATGTTATTTTGCATTGATACAAAAATGTATTCTTATAAGAATTTGCACAATTATTTGCAATGCGGTAAATCATTTTAATATCCTTAACCCAACTTTATCGTTTTTCACATTTATAATAAGTTGGTAGCATTCTAACAAACTTAAAATTACTAGAAATAACTAACAGCGGCCTTGCAACTCTTGCAAAAATTAGAACATGTTCTAATTCGTGCAAGAGGTTGCTGCAAGATTGCGTCTGTCTCTTGCACTTGCAATTTCTGTATTACACTCGTTCAATATTGCTTCAACTTGTTGAAAGTTGCAGTTGCACTTGCAATATTGCTCAGTGTAAAACAGGCATTACACTTTCGATCCTTTTTATGTAATATACTATTATGAAACAGTTTTTAAGGTTATTTTGAGGTTAGGAAAGAGCCATGAGCCAAAACCGAAATTCTGAATGCTGGATTCAGATTTAGCGCACCAAAATACATAGGAATATGTTATTCTGTACTTTCTCACTAGAACTTTTTCTTTTTTTTGTGTGTCTGTGTTATTAAACGCCTTAAATACTGTTCATCCAATACTGACAAATTCTAAAGCACCGTTTACGCTTTCCACCCTTCAATCCGATTTCCCCATCGCTGTATTTCCCCTCCTGCCTACTCTATACTCACTGACGTTTCATTAGTCCCGGAGCCGTTCCAGAGTAACTCCGGACCCGGAATTAATAAGACGTAAACGCAGTGCCGAGAAAACGTTTATAAAATAAATCAGCTGCTAATTGAGACTCGATATTGTGGGTGTGAGGTGGGAATGCGAGAGCTTTCACAGAGACATTCTTCTGAGCTTGAGCTTGAGTTGTAGTAGTGTGTTGTGGATTAGAGCTTTCAAGCTTCATTACGTGTAAATAGCGGGAAATGAGGAAATGACAAGATTGGTAAATTCTGAAGGATTGATACGAACAGTGGGATTCAAAATTTGTCAGCGACATAATTAATTATTATAAATATAAAAATCTGGTGTGGGCACCACACGACTTTCTTATACACAACATATATAATATTTAGAATATATGTTATTAAACATGTAATTTAGTTTCTTTCCGAAAGAAGACATAGATAACTAGATAAAGCAAAAATTAAAATTTATGTTTTTTGTTTCTATTGCTACTATGATTATTGAAATATATTATTAAATATAAAAATTAGTTTTTCTCAAAATTAGATGCATATACAGGAAAATTGCAAATAACATTTTATGTTCCAAATATTTTTGCTGACATCATTTATTTGAAACTTTTTTTCGTAACTGATTCCATTTTTGAAATAAATGGAATTTATTGTTTTGTGTGTCCAGTAAACTTCCTCTTCCGGTTTTTCAATTTCATTCAAAATCAACTCAGCTCTTCGTATTTTCATGAAACTTATAATTACCAAGTTTCGTTAACAAATCTTATCTCGTTCATGAGATATTGCACGACCGGACACACATCCATCCATCCACACACACAGACATCATTGAGAAAATGATCAAAACGGATTCAGTGGACCTCAAAACACGTATTTCCGCGAAAATCTCGTCAACAAACTCTCAAGGTTATGTCAAAAAACTAAAACTAAGACTATGTTAAGATGTGGAAACAAGGCTTTACATGTACAAAAAACTACAGTTTGTTGTTCTGTTATAAATTTCAATAAAACAACGAACTATTTCGTTTCTTGTAGCGTAATTATGTTTTAAAAAGTACGTAAATGTCAAGCTATATGAGAAGGCGTACATATTAAAAAAAAATCTAATGAATAATGAGCCAAATATCAAACAAACCTTATCAATTCATCTAGAAACTTTAGAACATTCCAATTCTGAGTTGACAGCTTTTATAAATGAATACTGCCGCGGTTAAGAGCCCAAAAAAATAAATAAAATAAAACCAGAAACACATGTTACCTCCCTCGTCCCACACACGAGTCCAGAGGACTCCGGAGCTCCGGGTCTCCGGGTGCTCACCGCTCTTTATTAAATCATTTTCCTTGGGTCCGGGCGCGTGGTTATAAATCAGCCTCGATCGTGATTTAGAGGCACGGGGGTTGAAGGGGTTGAAAGCCGTGAAACAGGGTGTGAACATGTGAATGTGAACCGGCCTGTTGGGATCGCTGTGGCTGTAATTGTTTAACAGGACCGTACTTATAGTAATTGAGGTAATTATATTAAATGTATGGAATTTAATAATTTGGAATTTGATACAATTTGATTTATGGAGAGTTTCATAAACTGAGATAATGAAAAGTGTATGTATACTTTGGAGTATGGTCAGTGGCGTACCTAGAGTGGGGCGGTGGGTGCGGCCCGCACCGGGCGGCACATATTTTGGGACGGCATTTTTTATATTTAGTTTTAGTTGTAAAAACAACTTGTTCATTTCATAAGTTTACTATTCGATTTCTACGAATTATGAATTATTATATGATTTCGAATATTTTTCTTCATCGTCAAGTCAATGTAGGGTTGAAAATATCTCGAAAAATTCCTTTATTACTGCCTAATTTAAATATGCCATCCAATGGTAAAAAAGTTCCCCACCTATAGTTTGTCTTAATTACAATTATTTATTTATGTTTCTAATTATTTAATGGGGTAATGGTTCAGTGGTTTCGAGTAGGCCTGTGGATCCTGAGGACCCGGGTTCGATTCCCACAGCGGACAAACAATTTTCACCCAATTAAAATTATCGCTGTGGCTCCCCCACTACTAACATCTTTGGGGGCCGTGATTTGCGTACATAATATATCACTTACCGAGATCTGCTTCGGCAGAGTGCTACACCCAGTAATGGGTAAAAGTCGTGATGATATATTTATTTTATATATATTTTTTAAATTTATAAAAACCACCTTTTGATTGAATTAGAAAGGGCGACAAATTGAAGACCGCCCTGGGCGGCAAAAGTTCTAGGTACGCCACTAACTATGATTAGTGAGAAATTGAGAAGAATTTGGGTAGATGTTGGTGGGGAAATTTAAAGCGAGAGATAACAAAAATTGCTAAGTACAGCAATTGCTAATATGATTTTTTGATAGCAATCTTCTTAGCAACCATTGTTGTTTGGGGTCTTACCAATTGCTATACTTAGCAATCTAACAATAAATGGATGGAATTTTCTTTTTCAATTTTCAAGTGCATGATGTCGCATTCTTTCTTTCTATAATTTGTGGATTCGTTGAACCGAGCGTGAACAATTTGAGATATTATACGAGCATCGATCCCAAGATGTGTTTATTTATTTATTTATTTACGCTACTCTGTACAACAGGAATTTAATCCAAATTACAGTACAGGGTCCGGTCTCACCGAGCCGTAGTAAGGTAGTTCGTATATATTTAGCTTCAAGTGGGATTCGAACTCGGGATCTCCGGATTCGAATGCCGTAACGCTACCCACTCTACCGTACTGCCGGACACTATAACAGAGGAAATTTGTTGGCGCCTGTATCGAACAGGTGGGATGTGGTCTAGTGGTTAAGACATCGGCCCGGCAAGCTGAAGGTCCCCGGTTCGAATCCGGGTGTCTTCCAAATTTGTCTGTCATAAAATTAACTTTAAAAATTATCATTGTCACTGTACTTCAATGTTATTCATAAGACAAAAATTAACTTTTATTTATTGTTTAGTTCATATTTTAATTATTATTTATTATCTTATTAAAATAGAGTTATCTTTAGAATGATCTAAATAAAAAAAAGACTATCTGTTACAACATCGCATCTAGACAAGATCCACAAGTAACCATCTCATAGAAAATAGTGTACAAGACAAAGATGCACATACGCATAGTTGGGTAACATAGTATGTCGTGTCCGAGTAGTTATTATAGGGTAGTAATTTACAACAATGGAGCTTCGGACTAAGCTGCCGCTGTCCAACCACCCATTATTATACTGCCTCGCTTCTATCGCGCTATTGTTAGCATTATTGTGATATATTTTACCTAGACCATAGGCGGCGAGCCTGATGTTTACCTAGGGCACACTCACCAATTCAAATCGTCAACCGAATTTTGTGTTCAGAAATTAAATATTTACTTATTATTATTTTAACTTTATGCCCATTCGCTATTACATACTGTTATTACTAAGTAAAAAATTATATAAGATATGTTTACAATTCTAATATAAATAAAAAAATCTGGTCTGAGTACTACACGTCTTTCTTATACACAGCATATTTAATATTTAGAATATATGAATGTAATATAATATTTTAAAACATGCAATTTAGATTTTCAGTAATTCAGAATTTATCTGTTTGAAACATATAAAATATTAAATTTGATTCTTATAATTTTTTAGTAATGTTGACTACTTTATGTCTAACTTTACTCATGAGGCATATACAGTGGACTTCAAAACACGTATTTCCGCGAAAACCTCGTCGACGATTTTTTTCACGATTCCAATACTTCCTTATACTGTGTATAAGAAAGTAATTATATGGGATATGTTTACAATTCTATTTACGCCTTTTACCCATTAGTGGCTCAGTGGTATCGAGTCAGTTTGTGGTTCCTGGTTCAATCCCCGTAGTCGATAAACATTTTCACCAATTTAAAATTATCCCTGTGGCTCCCCCCCCACTAACATCCTTGGGGGCCGTGATTTGACGACATAACCGCACTTCACGCGCATAAATATATCACTTACCGAGATCTGCTTCGGCAGAATGCCACACCCAGTAATGTGTAAAAGGCGTGATGATATATTTATATATATTTATTTATAAATAATCCACAGATTAGAACAATTTAGACACAGTCGTATTTTTAAATCTAATTTGTTGTAATTAAATTTTGGATGTACGCATATTGGACGCGTAATAATTAAGATTAAAATTATATTAATGAAGTATCCCCATCATAATACACTTAAAATAATAATTTTGACTAATTACTACCAATTATTAATAGACACGCAGATACTAGTATCAATATCATCGTTTGCTAGAACAAAGTTAATAACAATTACTTGAACCATTAAAATTTCATTAATTACTGTATTGATAGGAAGTTTAATTAGTTTAATTAATCTCATTACAGGCGTCACGCTGTCTGCGATGTTATGCAGGATGATAACAAAAGTGAATAGTTTCAAAGCTTTCATAGACTTTGTCAGAAAAACAAAAACATGTTTTAGTTCTGAACAAATTGGTGGCAGCAATCAGTCAATTATTTTTATTTAAACACATTTTCTGAGATATATTTCACTATATTTAAACAAATGTAAGTAATAAATAAATATATCATCACGTCTTCTACACATTACTGGGTGTGGCACTCTGCCGAAGCAGATCTCGGTAAGTGATAAATTTTGCGCGTGAAATGCGGTTACCAGTCATCAAATCACGGCCTCCAAAGATGTTAGTGGTGGAGGAGCCACAGGGGTAGCTTTTGAAATTATGAAAATTGTTTGTCGCCTGTGGGAATTGAACCAGGGTTCTCAGGATCCATAGGCCGAGTTCATACCACTGAGCTAGCCACCGATGTATATATATATATATATATATATATATATATATATATATATATATATATATATATATATATATATATATATATATATATAAATAAATATATCATCGCGCCTTCTACCCAGTACTGGGTGTGGCACACTGCTGTAGCAGATCTCGATAAGTGATATATTTTACGCGTGAAGTACAGTTACCATTTGTCAAATTACGGCCCCCAAAGATGATGGAGAAGTCACAGGAGTAATTTTAATGTGGTGAAAATTGTTGTCGGCTATGGGAATCGAATCCAGGTTTTCAAATTCACAGACTGACTCGATACCACTGAGCCAGCTACCTCATAAATATATTTAGTATTTTATTATCTCGCCCCCAAACTTGTTTAAGAAATAAAATTGAAATTTTAAAATCATTTTCAATTAGTATTTATACATAAATTAAATTTCCTCAAATTTATTACAATATTCTCTACCTTTCATTTCAATAAATTTTAGAATACATATAATGAATAATTTATAATATCAATAAGAGAATAAATTGAGTCATATTAAATTTGTTAAAACAGGGCAATGTTTAACTTTATTAAATTTAATTAATATTGTTTCATAAACATTTTTCCGGTTGAGCGCAATTCAAATAAATTAAATGAACAATAAATTTGTGTAAACAACTGCCTACTTTATTTACCGTCAATTATTTTTTAATATATTTCGCTTTTATTATGCCTATATTTTGTTAAAATTAATTTTTAAATTATTTATAATTGTACCTAAAGCTATAGAGGTCGTATTTATATTTACAGGCAATTGTTGTGAAACCGGGTCGGCCTGTGGATTCTGAGAACCCTGGTTCGATCCCAGCAGCCGACAAGCAGCATTTTCACCAAATTAAAATTACCCCTGTAGCTCTCCCATCACTAATATCTTTGAGGGCGTGATTTTAAGCCTGGTAACCTCACTTCATGTGTATAAATATATCACTTACCGAGATCTGCTTCGGCAGAGTGCCACACTCAGTAATGGGTAAAAGGCGTGATGATATATTTATATTTATTTATTTATTTATATAAATTAACTATAATGGGGTGGTTAGCACAGTGGTATGAAGTCGGCCTGTGGATCCTGAGAACCCTGGTTCGATCCATACAGCCGACAAGCATTTTCACCAAATTAAAATTACCCCTGTAGCTCTCCCACTAGTAACATCTCTGGGGGCCGTGATTTCATGGCTGGTAACCGCACTTCATGCGTATAAATATATCACTTACCGAGATCTGCTTCGGCAGAGTGCCACACTCAGTAATGGGTAAAAGGCGTGATGATATATTTATATTTATTTATTTATATAAATTAACTATAATGGGGTGGTTAGCACAGTGGTATGAAATCGGCCTGTGGATCCTGAGAACCTTAGTTCGATTTCCACAGGCGACAAACAATTTTCATAATTTAAAAAACTATCCCTGTGGCTCTTCCACCACTAACATTTTTGGGGGTCGTGATTTGACGGCTGGTAACCGCACTTTATGCGTATAAATATATCACTTACCGAGATCTGCTTCGGCAGAGTGCCACACTCAGTAATGGGTAAAAGGCGTGATGATATATTTATTATTTATATAAATTAACTATAATGGGGTGGTTAGCTCAGTGGAATGAAGTCGGCCTGTGGATCCTGAGAATCCTAGTTCGATTCCCAAAGCCGACAAGCATTTTCACCAAATTAAAATTACCCCTGTAGCTCCCCCACCAGTAACATCTTTGGGGGCCGTAATTTGATGACTGGTAACCGCACTTCATGCGTATAAATATATCACTTACCGAGATCTGCTTCGGCAGAGTGTCACACTCAGTAATGGGTAAAAGGCGTGTTGATATATTTATATTTATTTATTTATTTATATAAATTAACTTAAATTGTGAAATCTATATTTGTACGCGTTGCCATTGAGCTGTCTACCCCATATTAAATTAAAATTTAACTTTATGAAAATCTTGAAGGGCTAATGTCAAAGTTAAAATTAATTTATTATATCAGAAAGACGAAAGTAAATAATCGATGACTGTATATAGTTGACAGTTGTCATACGATCTAAATAAGATGTCATTATATATAAATTCATCTCTGTCAGAACACAGCTGAAATCAAATTAGAAACTTCCATATTTAACTAGTCGAAAATTCTTTCTCAAATCGATCGACAATACATCAAAGATTAATGAGAAAGACAGAAGAATCTTTCTCTCTCTATTCACCAGTCCATTCACCTACATTTTTTCTGCATTATTATTCATAGTGCAGCACGTAAGACTTGGTGGTTTTTGTCGGCGTCAAGTTGGCAAACTTGGACGAATCTGGTAAGCTAATGTAACATTAACGGGGGCTTTCCTTGTGTGTCTTTGGCGTGTTTTTATAGGACTTGGAGTTTATGATCCACAAATTTACGTGGCGAAATTAAAGCGCCTGGGGTAAATATAAGTAGGCGCTGGACAACGCACGATTCGCTAATGTTTTTTCTTTTTTCCAAGAAAGGTTTGATAAATGATGGCTGGTTGAGAAGCACGGAAAGATTTTTACACGATGTAAGAAATTTATTATTTTTAATTACAGTCGAAGTATATTAAAAAATAAAGAATTGTATTTTGAAATTCGTTCATATAGTTTGTTTGGTAGGAGATCGTGGCCGTATTTGATTCTGATTTAATGATCAAAATGTCAAAATAAAGATATACTGGGTGTGTACAGGAACGTGGAACAAACAGAGTGATTAAAAGTAAGTGTTTCAGTTGCCAATAATTACTTGAAATTGGTAAGACTGATACATAAATTTATTTCCTGTCGTTGACAGTGACATTTTAAAATTTAAATTAATACAAATCCTTGTTTCCCTTATCCACATCCTTTTATTTGTCATCATTACTCACAGAGCAATAATATAAAGTATTTCTATCACTCAACCTATTTGTATTTATTATAAAAACGACCTGTCAAATAGTATTTCTGACTTTACCTAAGCGCTGCCAACTGTGGAAAAAAAAGATCCCCATAATTGTATTGACACTCTGTAGAATTTAACACAGGATCTTTAAAATGTTAGGAATTAGGTCTCCTTTACATTTATATTTAAATTGTTCAAAATTAAATATTATGTTTAAAAAAAAATAGCAGGTGTATAGTAAGTGATATTTTTGTCAAAAATCAGATAGCTAAGAAAATAAGAAACCAATAAAACAACATCTTATTCTGATAGTTCAGTTTAACAATTAAGATAAAGAATTGTTGACTGATCTGTCAAAATAAAATTGTGTTTATTTTTTTTTTGTTCATTTTCAGGCAGATTCATAAAACAGATTAGCGCTAACACCGTTTTTAATATTATCTATAACTCTGTTTCAAATTAAAACAGATTAAAGAAATGAACTAAATTTAATGCTAATTAACTCTCTTTTTAACTCAAGTTAAAATAAACTTGTTTCGTACATTGAAAAGATAGTTAAAAACGAAATAAAAAATGGTGTTAGCGCTAATCCGCTTTATGAATCTGCCTGTTCTTGTCTATCTCAATTTTGACAAAAATGTAATTATGAGTTATCTAACAAATTGTAATAATGCTGTTAATGTGAGTTATATATTAAGTAAATATCAAAATTAATCATTGAAAGTAATAGTAAAATAGTGTATATACTACAGGAGTAAAATGCATTTATCCCCTCAGCTGATTATTTCCCTCTCCTGCAGTTCGTGAAATAAACTTCACCCTCAAGATTAAATGATGCACTTTGGTCCCTTCGTATATAATATACTATGATTTTGTGTTATGTTAATGTGCACAACAGGAATTGAGTTCCCATTATAGTCTAGGATCCGGATTATAAGCTGCTGTAATTAAAATTAAGTTCCTGTTGTGCAAGTAACAAATAAACTAATATATTTCTTCGTAAAAGATTCTCCTTCTTAAATTTTATTTCAGACTATTCGTACAATTCAATTTATTTGTTATAAGTTCACAATTTCTGTGAAAGAAAATAGACAATATTTTTATGATGGTAGACCCGGAGTAAAACAATTGACGAAAGCAGCAGTAGGGGATGTAATTTTAAAAACTGGGCCACAACGACACAACTCTCGTGTGATGTTAGTCGATGGCAAACAATTCAGCATCAGCCCAGGGCCAAAGCTACGGCTGCGACTTCTACATACATGCACACCCACACACAGACAGAAGAAGAGACAAGCAATGAATATCGTCTTCCGGATCTGGCCGATTTCCAAGATGGCAGGACACCAGTAACGCAGTAACCCCTTTCCAGGGTGAAGGCGACGTAGCGACGCCGCCGCTGATACTATAATATCTACAGCCGCTCCAACTGCCGCCCCCAGCTACCACCCCCAGCTGCCCCAAATAACCACAAAGACTTTAAAAATACAGGACGGACTCCAAATCTGAATTATTTACTTCCGTACTGGTTTATATTCAACGTACAAGATTTCTAACTTTATACAAAGTATCCATCTTACTCGGTAACTCGATCATTGTTTATTACCAAACGATAAAAAATGACAACCCTTAGTTTTCAACATTACTACGATTTAAGTAATACAAAGACAAAATGTCAATTGTGATGTGGAATTGAGTCTAAGGGTTAGTTTTTCAATCACCGATTAATGTTAATCATGATTAAATAATAATGGAAACTATGGTTTCCATTATTATTTAATCATGATTAACACTAATCGAGAGTAAACCGGCGATTGAAAAACTGGCCCTTAATAAATAAGAAAAATAGGAAAAAACAAATTTTCCGTCACTTGTCACAAGTTCCACAAAAATTTACAGCATGTTTGAATCAACTTATCAGGTCATCAACAAACGGCTGGTCAGGTCAGCTTTAACCATAGACGCGTTTCGTCCTTTAGGGACACATCAGTATGGTGCGTTCAACTATCCAACTAGACCAACTAGGAACTACAAATTCACTAGTCCTAAATTTTGTTACGATACAAAATGAGAAACGGGATAAAATTTAACCTTTCCAAAGACTGTACCTCAAAATTAGCTTTGAGATAAATACCAACAATGTAAAATTAATTAATTAACAAGAAATTCAAATAACAAACACACGCAAACATTCCGCATTTCAAGAAAATATCTCCAAGTATAATTATTACAATGATATAGAAATGCGTAGGAATTCATTTGAAAGAGATACTAATTTCCATTTCCTGGAATAGTGAAAACACCAAACACCAAGCATTCGACATATCTGCGCATGCCATGAAATGTAAACCATCTCTCCAGAGTTATTTCCTCGGAGCAAAACGGCGGCATCCGACTAACGCCAGCTATTTACAACAGAACAAAACAATCTAATGTACGGGGTAGATTCGCAACTGTCATTAAGGCACCAACAAAACAAAACAGAGTCGTTCCGCAGTAGAGTGCGGACGTCAACGGACAAACGCGCATCGCGAGATGGACAACACGTTGGCTGGGGACGGGGGATACCACATTAAACTTGGACCCTGGAATTCAACGCAAATTGAAAATGGAGCTTCTAATTATCATACCGCAGTTAACAAACCGTTTGTTGTTTTTTCTTCATTATCAACACTTTGTTTTGTGGATAATACATTCGCAGATAGAGATGACATTGGCGAAGTCAGATAAAGTTGTATTGTATTAGATAGATGGACCTCTTGGACAGAATCGTATTGTGATTATTTATTTATTTATACTAGTTTACATAACATGAACTTATAGTTAGAGAGCTAGGGTACAAAATGATGTCTCATTTATTCCAGTGACAGAAATGGATTTTTTTATAGATTATTTCATGATAAACATGAAAAAAAGAAAATTGGATTTGGCAACGGGTGTCAACTATAGATAGCGTCGATGTGAATGCGCCGATTTTAAGGGTTTCCCTTGTAGACCTGAAGATGAACACGAACAAGTGTTCGAAACGTCGTCTTTTATAATTTAAATAAATAATTTATTTATTATACTAAATTCTTAAAGCCTTTATCCAAAAATCCTGGATCTTTTAATTCCTTTTTATAAAATGATATATTTATAATTTTTTTAATGTTTATGTGGCCTGTATGTAAATTCAGTTTCATTTGATGCCGGTTCTGTTTTCATGACCATGGTAAAGTTTCTGTAACCGCAGTCCATCACTGGTTGAACCGTTAATTAAACCGATGCGTTACCCGATTTGAAAACGTCGGATTGCGGTTACTCGACGTTTCGTGTGATGTGACTTACACAGGACTGTACTCACGAGAAGAAGAAAATTTGTGTATATCTTACATAATTTCAAGAAGAAATAAATAAATATATCATCATGCCTTTAACCCATTACTAGGTGTGGCACTCGGTAAGTGACATATTTAAGCTCGTGAAGTACGGTTACCAGCCGTTAAATCACGGCCCTCAAAGATGTTAATGGTAAAGGAAGCTACAAGGCTAATTTTAATGTGGTGAAAATGTTTGTATGCTGTGGGAATCGAACTAGGGTTCTCAGGATCCACAAGCCGATGATACAACTAGGGTTACCACCTCAGAACTAAGTCTCGCCCGGAGACGATAACTATTTTTTTAAAGAAGATCCTGCAATTTTATTATTATTACCATATTTGATAAAAAAGGGTTACATTGTTTTGTTAAAGACAAGTGTTTTTGTTATCATGGTAAAATAATTACATATAAAATAAAGTAAAACAAGATTGGAAGTGATAAATCTACTGTAACAATAAAATTAGTGTATTCAATGTCATATATACGATTAAACTGTAACAATATTGACAAAATTGAAGACAATCACAAGCAACAGAAGACATCCCCTCACCTAAAATTATGACTATTTCTGAAAACTTTATACAATTCTAAAAAATTTGATCTGATACAAGATGATATATATTAGAACCGAAATAAATTGTATAAATTCTTCCTTAAAATCATGAGGACAGAATCAAGAAATTGGAAGATTTAGTGACAGAAATTAAACTAGATAACAGTAAGATGCAGAAGATCATCAAAGAAAAACTTTAATAATT
This sequence comes from Pterostichus madidus, assembly GCA_911728475.2. Classification (NCBI taxonomy): domain Eukaryota; kingdom Metazoa; phylum Arthropoda; class Insecta; order Coleoptera; family Carabidae; genus Pterostichus; species Pterostichus madidus. The sequence goes on from OU452304.1 coordinate 1,778,702, forward strand.
TAGCGGCGTAGAAGATTCCGAAAGTGAGACAGATTTGTCCTGGACAACTAACTACATAGCACTACACATTCAATTTTATTTACACAACCCGGAGAAATAATAATTAAACCCGGAGCCCGGAGATAACTCATTGAAACCCGGAGTCTCTGGCTCAAACCCGGAGAAGTGGCAAGTCTAGATACAACTGAGCCACCTAATTTCAAGAACTGTAACTTATATCCTCTGTACTGTAATTGACGTGATGACGAATTGTCTAAAGTATTTTGCCATCGTATTCTTTTTGTTTGTTCATGTTTGCATGTCGTCGTATCGTGATTGTTTTTGTAGTTTAGGGTAGGTCCTAAATTTCTGGTTGTCAAAGTGCAATGTACGTTTCACAGTTGAGAAAACCGCTACAAAACCAGAGAGTTTTTATTAATAATGTTATTTCGCAAGGCGAAAATACATACATATATAACGTAATAAAATTAGAGCCATAAATCTACGAGTCATAACGAGGAGAGTCATAAAAAACGGCTTAGATTTCACCGTTGCCAAGAGTCAAAATAAATGCATTTCCTCCAGTAAAACAAAACAACACGTTGGAAAAACACGAACGAAAAAATCACCGAAATCTCGAATGAAACAAAAGTGCAGCGGGATGAAAAATCGGGAAACAAAACACGATAGTGCAATGTCCACTTAGACAGAGCTTGTTGTCGTCTCTCTTGCTCGCAGGGAGAGTTATGGAGGGTTGTAGTGTTATCTCTGTCTGGAAGCCTTTACGTTGGAGTCGTTTATCAGCGCTTGGAAATAGTGGAAATGCTCGGTGGCGACGCATGTGTAAAATATAAACTCTGATATTTTTATACGACAGTTGTGTATGTCTCTTATATTCTTTACAATTTACGCATTTTATCCTACTCCAAAACTTTTTGTAACAAAATTGTACAACAGTTAACTGGAATTACTTAGTTATTTGCTACGCGGCACAACAGGAAATTGGATCAAATTACGACTCATAGTAGACACTGAACCTCTCAGACAGTGTACATATTTTACCCTACTCTAATGCTGGGTTGCAAGAAAAAAATAAAGAGCTCTTTAGTTAAAGAATTGTTTATCTAGAAACACTAGCAATAGCGATTTTCTGAAATTTATTGAACCATAAGTTGCTAATGAACCGATAAAACTTTCATGCAACCCAGCATAAGACTATTTGTGTGAGGTAATGGCTCAGTGGTATCAAGTCGGCCTGTGGATCCTAAGAACCCTGATTCGATCCCACAGTCGACAAAACATTTTCACCAATTTTAATAAAACTTACCCCTGTGGCTCTTCCACCACTAACATCTTTGGGGGCCGTGATTTGATGGCTGGTAACCGCACTCCATGCGCATAAATATATTACTTACCGAGATCTGCTTCGGCAGAGTGTCACATCCAGTAATGAGTAGAAGGTGTGATGATATATTTATTTATTTTTTATTTAAAATTGATTTGCAAATAGTCTTAAATGAAATAATGGTGTGAAAAATTGTACTATTTATATAACGTGGAGAAAATGTCTCTTTACTCCAGAGGTACATGATTTTTTCTTCGACAGTGCTGACGATTGCTGTGTAACCAACTATAAATAAGAGAGGAAAACAGTTACTTTCCTTTCTAGGAAGGAATATTTTATTTCTTCCTTAGGAAGACAATGGTCTTCTTTCGACTTGCATACGAAGGAAGAAAAGCCTACTTTCGGTTAAGGTCGTAGAAATACATAGTTATTTACGTTTCTTTCTTTAGTGTCAAAAATTGTTTAACCAGGGCATTAAAACCCTAAAAAGACAATAGGTATATCATCATCTATTTCTTTATCTCAAAAACTAAACAAAATATGTAGATACGCAATCAACAGTACTGAATTTAGAGAAAAATACTGTACATGCAAAATTTCAGCACAAACATTCACAACAAAAAAATTCAGATAATATTTATACATTTCAATGTATTTTTAAATGTGTTAACGCCGGCTCATGAACTACTACACCCTCCTTTATAGCTAGTATTTATAACTGGAAACCATTTTGTTGATAGTGTTACATATAATTGAAAGATCTTCCGCGAGATACCATTCATACATTAGAATATACACCGTAGAATTGCCAAGCTTTTAGTTTCCCGCATATGGTATTAAACACTGATAACATGAACATGTGTCGTATAGAGGACATGAATGGCCATTATTAGTTATGTACGTACATTAAATGATGTCACATTAATTCGATTGTCAATAATCGATATACCGAGCGCTGTAGTCGCTAAAGGAATTACTTACTTATCGACAAACTTGATGAAAAATCGCTGTTGGATCTGGAAGTTTGAAAGTTATCTCGACTGTTGAAAATAATAAATTTTTGTGGAGATGATGAGATATTGTTTATTGGATACAATGGATTGCCAAATTCTTTTGTTTGTCACACGCTCCGAACAGAATTTGTGTACAAATATAGTGTATACAGGATGTCCCATAAGAACTGTGTCATAGGGGGTTATATGGGAAATAAGTTTTTACTTTACAGGAAAACTATTCACATGAATGTTTAGAGTATTAAATTTTGTATAGAAATCAGTTTAGATATTACATCACGCCTTTTATCCATTACTGATGTGGTTACTTCGCCTTAACAGATCTTGGTAAGTGATTTATTTATGTGCATAAAGTGCAGTTACCACCTGTCAAATCATGGCCCTCAAAGATGTAGTGAAAGGGAAGCCACAGACGTAATTTTATTATGCTGAAAATGTGGCTGAGAATCGAATACAGGTTCTCAAATCCCCAGACCACTATCCATAAGAAATCACAATAAACATAAAATATTCTATAAATTAAAATAAAAAAATCTCTAACAATACTTTATGTGTCTCCTTGTATTACTTTTGCCCTACATTTCCTCTTTTCCGCAACAAAAACTAAGATTCCACGCCTCCAAAACGAAACTGAAAGAAACAGAAGACAAGTATAAAAAAATCGTTTCATGCGATGAGAAATTAATAGATTTCTCCGTGTGGGAGTAGAACAAAGACAAAACACTTGTAAGACAGAGCCAGGGTGTGTGTTACATGAATTAGTTTGATAGTGGGCGTGGCCTACCCAATGACACATCACCTCTGGCTAGAAGTCACCTTGCGTTGCTACAACCATCGTTCTCTTGTTAACAAACAAAAAGCAAACTCGATTAAAGACCGCGGCGATGTTTTCTTTAATATTTCATGATGTGATTAATAATTGGGTGGGATAATTTGGTTAGTGTAAACAAGAGGAATTCTTTGGAACAATGAAGTGGTGAGTCTATTGTTTCAGGGTGTTACAATGGCATAACTTGGGAAAACTTTCATAATATATGAATAGGGTGGTTATTTTACCGAAAATTCTTGGGAGTGCGGACTTTCTCTTCGACTAATTTAGTTTCGATTTAAATTAACTGCCAATAAGTTACATTTTAAATAAAAATACTTGTATATTCTATTATTTCAACTTTTTCAATAGTAAAAGAATACTATTTTAGGAATGTTTACGGTATTCCAATCCGGGGATCCCAAGTTCGAATCTAATTCAAGCTAAAAATAATAATAACTACCACATTGTGGCTCGATGAGTCCGGACCCTGTACTGTAATTGAAATTTAGTTCCTATTGTACAGAGTAGCATAAATAAATAAGTTTTCTTTTTTTGTTGTAAATAGCATTTTTACTACAGTTGTCAGTAGTTATGGTGATATCAGTCATTTGTTTTATTAGGACTAAAAATATCAGTTTTCGGGTCATGTAATAAAGGTTGTTGGACGACGTATAGCGGAGTCTGGTAATATTACGAGACTCGAAATAGTATTTTTAGTGTGACTGAAATAAATGTTTTTTTTTACCCACTTATTTAGAAAATTGCGCAGATTTACACAGAATTAAAACAAATTGACAAAATTATTTTTAACAATGTAGTAAAAACGCTACTTTTTAATCCTAGAACAAAAAGAAAGATGTATCCATTATAACGAAAATATTTCTGAAATAGAATTTCAGCCCTAAAAAGATCATTTATATGGATACGTAAATAAAATGACAATTTTTGTTTATTGTGAATACTTGATTTTACAAAATTTCATGTTGACATATAACCTATTTATAAATTTTAATATTTTGAACATATAATTAAAGGTTATTTTGTTGTGCATAAAATATTGTATGTACCACGGGTGAAATTAGCGTTTCAGACCCTGAGCATGTTATTAGCACTCGGCGCTTTGCGCCTCGTCCTAATAATCATGCCACGGGCCTGAAACGCCTATTTTCACCCTTGATACATAAATAACTATTATTATATAAAAAAAAAATGGGGATTTGAAACTGAGACATTTGAATGTCAGTTCTAATCAATTGAACTACTACACTCCTGTAATTAAAATCGCTCTTTAAAAAATTTGGTTTCATTTATTATTTTTATGTATTTACTTCTATTAAAAATGATTTATTTATAACATAGCATAACAAGAATTTAATCGTAATTACAGTACTGTGGACCTATAGCTTATAGTGAAATTCGAACCACTCCGAAACAGCCATAATTTATTTGGATACAAGTCGAAATGATCTTTGATAACATAATTAAATAAACATGACTCTAATCTACCTCAGAGTCTATTCCGTCAAGTGATAAATAACCCCGAATTAAAATATATCCACCCTGTCTGGAAAATCAAGCAACCTATGACAATACATCACCCTATTGTTTTATTCAGCAGCCACATCGTTCCAGATCTCAAAAAACTCTCTCTCGTTGTATAAATAACAGATGCGTTATCAAACGCACACGCAACACCGAAATGAACCTATCAACGACGGACGTAGCAGTAAATCATCCCCCAAGCGCGTATCAACAAGAGAGATGATGATATGTGTGTATTTCCTGTGCGAAATAAGAGATTACAGGGTTATTATCAAGGTGGGCTGGTTTCAATTTAGGTTTTTATGTGGGGTGTAATGTTTTACTAGCGCATAAACTGGGATTTCACAGGCAAATGATGAAGGAGAAACGGATGAAGAAGAAAACATGATTGTAGGATGCTGGTGTAAAAGACAGATTTGTTGAAATTAGGTTGCAGATGAAAATACACACTTAAACCCCTATTTTCTTATACATCCCTTATTTATAATATTAAACTACAACTGTGTTGCCATGGGTAGGTGGCTCAGTGGTATCGTGTCGGCCTGTGGATCCTGAGAACTCTGGTTCGATTTCCACAGTCGACAAACCCTATTAAAACTACTCCTTGTAGTTCCTCCACCACTAACATCTCTGAGAATCGTGATATGACGGCTGGTAACCACACTTCACGCATATAAATATATCACATATCGAAATCTGCTTTGACAGAGTGCCACACCCAGTAATAGGTAAAAGGCAGAAGCGGATTTAAAATATTTCGGGCCCTAGGCAAAATATTTATTTCGGGCCCTTTAGGACATAAAATTCTGCATCTAGTCCAATAAATAAAAATAATTTTACATGCTTCGTAACAGCACAAATTAGATCTGAAAATAACGAAATTATCGATAGCCATGAAATTGAAACAAAATTAACAAATGCTTAACGTTTTATGTGTCAAAAGAAATGACATAATAAATAAAGAAATTATTTTGACTGATTAAACGTCAAACATTTGTATAATTTTGTTTCAATTCCATGACTATCGATAGTTTTGAGGCTATTTTCGTTATTTTCAGATCTAATTTGTGTCGTTACGAAACATGCAAAATTAATTTTGTTTATTGGATTAGATGCAGAATTTTATGTCCTAAAACTTTTATTTGAAGCTGTCTTACTTAAAATAATTAGGGAGGCAGGAAATTATAAAATTACGATTTTACATGTTAAATACCCATATTCGAGAGTCGCGGTCACCACCTTGTATATATATTTCTATTATTTAAACTAAAAATTTGAATCCGGGCCTTAAAATTTTTGACCCTAGGCTATTGCCTCTTTAGCCTAGGCCAATGTGTGATGATATATTTATTTATTGACATTGTGTTGACTATATATCAGATATAAATTTTCTACTCTAGAATTCACTACTACATAATTAGAGTTAAAATTAATTCACTGCTCTAAAATTGAAGTAAGAAATTTATTTATTAACTTAAAGTTTGAATAATGGTCAATTGCTCCAACAAAATATATATTTTAAACTTGGTTTAAATAAATAAAAGCATATCGAATGTTTGACAGCAATATCAATTATTCCATATGACATGTGACTCCAATTTTCTTTTATTTATTTAAACCAAGTTTAAAATTTAAATGTTGTCAGTACAACTGGTCATAAAAAATTTATTCACTAATGTAGTATTGGAGTAAGAAATACATTCACTGCTCCAGAAATAAAATAAGAAATTATTTCCCTCCTGTAGAATTGATAGGGGTAGTGGCTCAGTGGTATCGAGTCGATCGGTGGATCCTAAGAACCCTGATTCAATTCCCAAAACCGATAAACATTTTCACCAATTTAAAATTACCCCCGTGACTCCCCTAACATCTTTGGGGGCCGTGATTTAACGGCTAGTAACTCGCGCATAAATATATCACTTACCGAGATCTGATTCGGTAGAGTGCCACACCCAGTAATGTGTAAAAGGCGTGTGATATATTTATATTTATTTTTCGGTAGAATTGAAATAAGAAACATATTCCTTACTGTATGGAGTGACTAGCTCAGTGGTATGAAGTCGGCATGTGGATCCAAGGAACCCTGGTTCGATTCCCACAGGCGACAAACAATTTTCATAATTTCAAAAGCTACCCCTGTGGTTCCTCCACCACTAACATCTTTGGGGGCCGTGATTTGACGACTGGTAACCGCACTTCACGCGCAAAATATATTACTTACCGAGATCTGCTTCGGCAGAGTGCCACACCCAGTAATGAGTAGAAGGCGTGATGATATATTATTATTATTATTATTATTATTCCTTACTGTAAAAATGGGGTAAGATGTTTATTCACTACCCTAGAATTGGGGTAATGAATAACTCATTACTCCAATTCTGGCGTTAGTTAACTCTGATTAAAAAAACATGTATTTCTTTTTAATATTTTGTATACGACTTTTATTTGAAAGCATTTTCATTAAAGAAATCATTGAAGCACCAGGAAACTCGTTTGAATCGCCTGTAGCACTTTTCACATTAACAATTTTTCATAAATTTCACTTCGTATAAATTGCAAAAACGTGCTGATATGTTTATTTAATTAATAAACTAAAATACTGAAAACATCCTGAAATGAATTAACTTCATGACAAGTTATGATATTGCAAAAAAAAACCTATGTAAACAAATGCTAGTTTAAATATTTTCCCAGCAATTACTGCATGTGATTTATGGAATATCATCACACATTTATGTACGCGAGTGTCCAACAGAATCTACGCATATCTATAGGCAGGCGGATAGTTTACGATTTACTTTTTCATTGCAGCGATTTTGATTTATTGTACACTCAATAAATGAGTTAATAAATAATGGCTTTATTGTTTTTCTGTTGCCGTATTCTGAAAAAAGTTATTGGTATTTCAATATAAATTATTTTTCAGGGTTTTTAATTTATTAATTATTGAAAAAAATGAAATGTTAAAAAAAAACTTTTTGTTTTGTAATATTTACAGATATTTTAAATACTTCATTACAGATTAAAATTTAACATTTTTTTGGTAAATTTTCTCATTAGAGAAACAAAATATGTTACAAATTATTTGAGGCAGAATTTGTTTGATTAATTAGATAAAATTAATTACCTATATTATTGCCTTGAGGTATTCAAATTTTAATATAAATATATTTTTTATATAAAACAAGCCCCGATTAACCTGGATTATTTTTTCTCAATTTTTATTCATTTGTATACATTATCCTCTATACTATCTATATAAATAAATAATATAAATATATCATCACGCCTTCTACAATTACTGGATGTGGCACTCTGCCGTAGCAGATCTCGGTAAGTGATATATTTTGCGCGTGAATTGCGGTTACCAGCCGTCAAATCACGGTCTCCAAAAATGTTAGTGAAGGAGGAACTACAGGGATAATTTTAATATGGTGAGAATTATTTGTCGGGGAAGCCACAGGGGTAGTTTATGAAATTATGAAAATTGTTTGTCGCCTGTGGGAATCGAACCAGGGTTCTCAGGATCCACAGGCCGACTTCATACCACTGAGCTAGCCACCCCATTAAAAAATGTATTATTGATTTCAATTTATTTTACTTTCTGAAAAATTGTATGTATTCTTTCCTGAGGTCTTTTATATTTCTCGGCTTCGGCTTGGGAAATGAAATGGCACTTTCGAGAAGAAATATATCACTTTCTTTCCTTGGTATACAATACTTATTTATGCAACTAGTGTAAAAATATCTTTATTGCACTCATACAAGCTTCCCATTCGAGTAATAAAGTAACACTTTCAACACGAGTTGCAGATATATTTTTGTAACTAATTATACTAACCAAGCTAATGACATTTTAAACGTCAAAATAGTTTTTTATGTACCAATGGTGAAAACAGGCGTTTCTGATTCGTGGCATGATTATTAGTACGAAGCGCAAAGCGCCTAGGGCTAATAACATGCTTAGGGTCAGAAACGCTAATTTCACCCGTGGTACATACAATATTTTATGTACAACAAAATAACATTTAATTATATGTTCAAAAGATTAAAATATGTACATAGGTTATATGTCAAAATTACATTTTGCAGAATCAAGTATTCACAATACACAAAAATTGTCATTTTATTTATGTATCCATAGTAATGATTTTTTTTTGCCCTAGGACCAAAAGGATGTATTTAAGCCCGATTTTTAGGGCTAAAACACATGTTTTTTGACCCGGTTGTGCATAAATATTTATTTTGTAAGTCATGAATTTAAGTTTGGTTCGTAGCAACTATTTAATTACATTTGTACGGCGTGTATAAAAGTTTTCAAATGTCTTAAAGATTTAAAACGATTCCAAAAGTGGTAAAAGTAATTACTTCAAATGCAAAGGAATTACTTAATTAATTAGGTACTAGTATTTTGACATTGACAGTAATTCAATTATACTAGTTTATCATACTAATCCAATAAAGTGCCATTTTACGGACACTAAACAGTATCATAAATCAAGTAGGTACGGCGCAGTCGACCATAAACATTTTTTTAAGAAAAATTTGAAACAAATGATTAGTAGCATCATTTTACCATAATAACCATTTAAACAAATGAAAGCCTAATGTAAGGTTCATCTACACCTACACCTACACCAGTCGGTAATAACAAGTGATGTACGATGATAACATCCATCTAGTGAGCCATGGGTGGTTCATACATCCCCACACACACAGCGGTCACGTGTTAGTATTAGTGGGTACCTGCCCACAAAAACAATGGACAAAGAAAAAATGTTTCTCTCACAGCTACAACGCATAGAATTATTTTGTGTCTACCAGTTGTATACGGCGACACATGTGTTGTATATGAGCGTACAGGTACCAAAAAGGGCCTTGTACATACGTATGTAATGAATTTCGTTTTAAAAGTATAATTAATTTTAAAATAAATTACTTTTATGTTTGTTCATGTTCTACAGGTTTTGTCTTTTGATATTTCTTTAATTATATTAATTATAGGAACGTACAAAAAGGTGTTGCTTCCAATGAAATATTATATTTTTACCTTTGTTTTATTTTCTTCAAACATTTGAAAAATTTATTATTTTCTCTCTGAAATGATTCATGGAAATGCATGTAGGCAGGGCCGTCTAAGCTCATGCAAGGACCCTTGGGCATACAAAATTTGGAGCCCTTTTAAAAAAGTAAAAAAAAAAAATGTGAATGAGAACATCAGTATGTAGTTTTATTTAGTTATTATGGTAAGCTTTTCACAAATCAAATATAAGTGAAGTGATTACTACTCGTATTTTGAGAATTAGAATTACATTAATGATTATAATTTCTTCCGGGATTTCTGTTGTGCAAAATCTTCTACTCGTATTATGTTCTCAAAGTTCTTTCAAATATTGTAAAGTTATTGTAATATTTATATAAATTTTATAGAATTAATTAAGAAATTTTAAGTTATGAATTTTTTTTTGGGTGGCTAGCTCAGTGGTATGAAGTCGGCCTGTGGATCCTGAGAACCCTGGTTCGATTCCCACAGGCGACAAACTATTTCCATAATTTCAAAAACTACCCCTGTGGCTCCTTCACCACTAACATCTTTGGGGGCCGTGATTTGACGACTGGTAACCGCACTTCACGCGCAAAATATATCACATACCGAGATCTGCTTCGGCAGAGTGCCAGACCTAGTAATGGGTAGAAGGCGTGATGATATATTTATTTATTTATAATTTTTTTTTTTTAGATTATTAAAATTTTGTTCATTGTTTAAAAATTATTTAGAAATCTCATCTGGTTCTCGATCTACATTTAAATTTAAAAAATTTAACGGCAATTCTTAGCAAAATTGCATTAAAAATTGAGCTCCTCTAGTTTCCGTGTAAACGACGACCTCGGCATTTTCAGGCCCCTATCAAGCCGGGGGCCCTGGGCTCATGCCCTATGTGCCCTTATGATATAGACGGCATTGTATGTAGGTCACATTTATATAATTATCGTTGGAATATTTATTTATTTCAAATAAGGCGAACATTTCGGACATAAGATCTTGCCCATCATTAGCGACTATCGACGAATAATTAACAAGAACATAACAAATACAGCTTAAACAGAGCCACGTCAAAAACAATAAAAATAATATTATCAAAATTATTTACAGAACAACGTTCGGTAAAAGTCAAAGAACAGAATGCCAACGTATGTGGTAACTTTATTATGCAATCGAACACAAATATAAATTTACTTTGAGGACTAAATTTTCTTGTTCTATATTTTATAAACAAAAACAAATAATAAAACAATGGAAAATCTATCCGCGTATGTTTCTGTTATTTCTTGTTGTTGTGCAACGAAATTAAAGCGGTTTATGCCGCACTAGAATGTTGTGGTCTTTGATGTTGCCAACACTGGATTTGTAGTTTACAAAGACGTTGCAATTACAGTTTCTCTCTGTACGTTGTTTTAATTATTATATGAAGATGTGTGTATAACTTGTAGAACTTGTATAATTTGAGAATAGTAGGTAAGGGTTAAAGAAAAAGTCAAGGTGCTGTTTCGTCGTGCGTTGATTTAACAGGATCCCACAGCCGAAATCTGACACACTTAAGTAGAAGAAAATGGCGGTATAATATATTTATTTTCACACAATTAATTTTTTTTTTTAATTTTTTATCGAAGTTCATGTTGTAGAAACTACAGAGTGATCAGAATTAAGGGTTTTAGTTGGCAATAAAATTCTGGGGATCTTTTTATTTCACAGTTGGCACAACACCAGGTAAGGGCGGAAGTACTGTTTAACATGTCATTTTCATAATAAGTACACACAGGTTGAATGATAGAAACACTTTAAATTATTACTCTGTGAGTAATATTAGGAAATAAAAGGATGTGAGTAAAAGTAACTATGATTTTTATTCAGTAATAATATAACAAGAGAGTGAGAATAAATTGAAAATAAATTGACAGATCTTTCGAAAACTTGTTGCCAGGTAATAATCACCAAAGCCCGTAGGGCTTGAGTGGCTATTGCCAAATGGCAACAAGTTTGAGAAAGATACTGGAGAATGTTTCTAATTTATCCAAGTCTCGAGTTATATTTAATTAGATTATTTTTTGACTTAGCTGTTGAGGTCGATTCATCCAACTTAAAAGATTTTGAACTGGGTTCATATAGATTGATTACTTATTAATGTATTCTTGGAAGTTGTTTCCAAAATTTGTTGATGTATTCTATATCTGAAATACAACTAAATCGATTTTTTCACACATTTTACTTGACGCGTTGACAGTTTTAAATAATTATTTGACAACTACCTATCATTTGTCACAAACAAAAAAGCACCTACAGAGATTATTCCCGGGAATAATCACAAGAGCTTTATTCTCAGTATAATAATGACAGGATTGATTAAAACGCAGACACGTGACATACAATGAAGCATTTCATTGATTTTGAGTAACGTTAAAAATAATCATTTAAATTTTCAAATGTCACTGTCAACAACAGAAAATAAATTTATGTATCAGTCTTCCCAATTTCAAATATATTTTTTATTGCCAACTGAAACGCATATTTCTGATCAGTGTGTTGCATAAATAAATAAATAACTATAAAAAAAAGCATGTTCACAGGCCGGCTCGATACTATGTAACAAAACAATAAAATAAAAAAAGTATATATCATCACGCCATTGACAATTACTGCTACTGCAGATCTCGGTAAATGATATATTTATGCGCGTGAACATATAAAAAAAGACAAAGTTTTTAAAATGGTGGAAAGTAATTAACGGCGTAGCTTGTCTTATTAAAATTAATAATAATTCTGGAAGCCTCCCAAATTTTTAACGTCCCACGGGAATAAAATTAATTTCAAACACAATTCTCTTCAATCTATTTAATTCCAGTTAAATAAGTAATAGCATTCTTACTACAGGGACGAACATGAAAATACGGCATTTATGATGTTAACGTTACCGAGTAATTAATTAAAAATACTTTCTCGTTCATTACTTTAACTTTACGTGATGGCGGTGCCACTGTGGCGGCGGTGGCGGCGGTACGAACTAATCTCCGGATCAAACAAATGAGAAACGCAATCAACGCGATTAGAACAAATACACAGCGCGGTGAAGTGTCAAAGGGTGCTGTAGATGAGAACAACTGACTGTTGGTGGCTGTTCATTAGTGACGTTTTACTATCGTTGAAGAGACGCATCTAGGGGGAGGGAATATAGGGGTAGTAGAATATTTCAGACAATTGGAAATATTTGGATGGCTAGCTCGAGATTTTCAAGAAATAAAAATCGCTCAAAATTTGCTTATAAGATATATATATATATACAAGATATTATCGCCGGAAAAGTTCAATTTTCGAACAAAATTACCTCATCATATTTTCGACTTTCCCGAGGCTATAACTCAAAAACTAAACGAGATATGAAGATGCGCTCAACGACACTGAATTTCTCGTGCTTCAATTGACTTGTAAATAATTTTTCTGTATTTTTTTTTTTTCTAAGTTTTCACCACAATTTTCTAATCGAGCAGTTTTGGAACAATATCTTAAAAACCAAAAGATATACGCATTTGGGGATTGGACCATTGGATTCAGCGGGTCTAAATACATATGTATGTAAATTTTAGTTATAATATTCGTACGGAGAAGAATTTTGGAGCAAAGAGTCCGAAATTGGCCTAAAATCTAAAAAAATCCAAGGGGTACCCCTTAAGATATTTCCAAAAAAATAAATTTCTTTAAATTAGCTAAAAGTTTACTAATAGATCAATTCGGACACGAGGAATTCAATGCCGTTGAGCGCATCTTCATATCTCGTTTAGTTTTTAAGATAAAGCCTCCGTAAACGAAGAATTTTTCAAAAAATTTACCTCATCAGATTTTCTTCTTTCCCGTGTCTACATATATCTGAAAAACTAAATGAGATATGAAGATGCGTTCAACAGCATAGAATTTCTCGCGTTTCAATTAACGTATAAGCATTTGAGGACTTGACCACTGGTTTCAGCGGGTCAAAATACAAATGTATAATCCTTAAAATTTTATGTATGGCCTTGAGGATCCTCAAATATGGATGGGAAATGAATTAATAATCGTATTTATTTCATAACAATTATAATGGTTTTGCTTTTTTCTTTTCTTTTTTTTTTAATTTTTATTTCATAACAATTATAATTGGACGTTTCGAATCGACAACGCGATTCATCATCAGCTGGTAACAAAATAATTTAATTTTACAAAAATTGACACATTCAACCATTCAAAAAGTCAACAGAACTCACCATAACAATTTTAATTGCAGATATTTAACGTATATTTTAGATATAATAAGAGTAAAAAACTCAAAATTACATAAGCCAACATGATCATGTCAGAGACATAAAAAACACATCTCCACGTGGAGGTTGGAACAGTTCTGAAGAAGCAAAAACGGAAGTACAACTTAGAAGGATCAAATGGCGATCAATTATATTTATTATGAAATAAATACGATTATTTATTCATTTCCCATGCATAATTGAGGATCCCCAAGGTCATTCATCAAATTTTACGAGATTTATGGATCCAACCTAACCTCATTATAATCCTTAAGAAATAAATAAAAGTTTATCCACTTACAAATAGTTCTCTTACCTATTTATCCGATATCATATTGACAAAAAAAAACGTTTCTATACCTATATAGCGTGTTTATAAATTAGATGAATTACCGTTATTAAACTTATAATTGAATTACATTACAGGCTTGAGACAATGAAAATGAAGTGAACTTAGGCGAGTTATGTCACAGGCTAGAGTTATTTTTCACAGGATGGGGGTAAAGTTATGACAAGCATTCAAGTAATTTTATGAGGGCGCATAAGGGTGTTATTAATACAAGTTAAGTTAAATTCGCACGTGCGAAATGGAAGGAAATTTCCATACGTGTAATTGAAACCCTTCAGTGAAATAACCCCTCTATAAACCTGCCTTCTACGCTCCAGTTTGCTCCCATAGGCGTACGTCACGACAGAACTTTATCTTAACTTTATTTGATTATGGAACGACGAACATGAATTTCCTAAGAAGAACTATTTTTTAGACATTTTTACTTGTTCTTGGAAAAGTTTCTATAAATATAAAACTAAATATATCATCATGCCTTCTACCCATTTCTGGGTGTGACACTCTACTGTAACAGATCTCGGTAAGTGATATATTTTGCGCTTGAAGCGCGTTAATTCACGGCCCGTAAGTATGTTAGTAGAGGGGAAGCCACAGGGGTAGTTTTAATGTGGTGAAAATTGTTTGCCAGCTGTGGGAATCGAACCAGAGTTCTGGAATCCATTGGTTAAGCAATTTGCCCCATTTTTTACAAATGTAATATTAGTTAGAGAGCTAGGGTGCAAAATGATGTCTCATTTATTTCAGTGACAGAAATGGATTTTTTTAATAGATTATGTCATGATAAACATGAAAAAAAGAAAATTAGATTTGGGAACGGGTGGCAACTATAGATGGCGTCGGTGTGAATGCGCATATTTTAAGGGTTCATATATTCTAACAGTGTCACTGCAGACGACTCTCGTTTCAAGTCTTTCAGAATATGAAAAATTTATTGGGCTCGGAGGAAGTTTAGTAAAATAAATTTAATAAGTTAAGTAAAATAAATATATCATCATGCCTTTTACCTATTACTGGGTGTGATACTCCGTCGTAGCAGATCTCGAAAAGTGCTTTATTATGCGCGTGAAGTACGGTTACCAGTCATCAAATCACGACCTACAAAAATGTTAGTAAAGAGGGAGCCACAGGGATCATTTTAATGTAGTGTCGGCTGTGAAGATCAAACCCGGGTCCTCTTATCCACAATCCGACTTGATACCACTGAACCACCTACCCCATTATAAATAATAATCTATAAGTTCAAAGGCATTTCAATTCTGTAAGCTAAATTTTGTGTAATACTTTTTAATTTTGTTTATTAGGGTTTTATTTTCGTAAAACATCCCTCTTTAGGTATTAAAGTAAGAGATTGTGTAGTCGGTTCTTGGTGGAACATTTTATAATAATAAAGTTTGAATAAAAACTCTTGATTTGTCCTCAGATATAATATTTATCAAATATATAACGATCGTTTCGACTTTGCAGTCATCATCAGATACAGTAGTATTCATTAGATATCTGCTGAATTACGCACTCACAATATACCATTATATTCTTACAGGATCCCTTTTCAATAGTAAACATCCCTAGTTCATCATTAAAAATGTAAAGTTAATTTTGTAAGATAAAGTGTACAGACTGTATTTTAGTTTAAATGAACTTGTTAGCGTTAAAACTTAAAAGAAACACAAAAATGTGATAGTGAAAAGTGAGTTAAGAACCCGTTACTAGGATTTATGTAACTCTGGAAATTAAAATAAAAAATTTAGGTAAAGGTAGAACAGTTAATTTATGTCCTGACTTTAAGAGGAAACTCATTTCTACTTCGGTTAAAATTTAATGTTTCATTAACGTTTTCGCTACAGCGGGAAGACTCTGTAAACGCGCAGGAAAATAAAAAAATGTGGATTATAATTGCAATCTTTACAAACTTACAGCAGGTTCATAAACGTCTTCGCTTAATGAATAACACTGCCAGAATTTTCATCGTAAGGTTGAGAAATCAATACCTAAATTATTTATTTCTTGCTCTGCACAACAGGAACTTAGTCCCAATTACAGTAGCTTATAGTAGAATCTAAATGTCTCAGATATATATCGTAGTCCATTTGCCATTTGGATCAGAACTAACTTACACTTACTGAAACGGATTCCTTATTTATTTGATTTGTTTACTGCACTCATTTTATTCCTAGTAGAAAATTCTCCAGTTCGGATTGGGCTTGTAGTAATCCACACTAATAAGTGCATCAGTTAGCTTAGTTCAGTTTATTTAGTCATGTTGTCTAATTTATCTGAACTGATTTAAATGAACCAAGTGGCAAATGGAATAGAGCTACAATTGTATTTTTTGTATACCGAGTGGGGCTTTGTAAAGGTAAATAAATACATATAAATAAATATATCATCACGACTTCCACCCATTACTGAGTGTGGCACTCTGCCGAAGCAGATCTCGATAAGTGATATATTTATGCGCGTGAAGTGCGGTTACCAGCAGTCAAATTACGCCTCCCAAAGATGTTAGTGGTAGGGGAGCCACAGGGATATCTTTAAATTGCTGAAAATGTTTTGTCGGCTGTGGAGAACGAACCAGGGTTCTTAAAATCCACAGGCCGACTTGATACCACTGAACCATTACCTAATATATAACATGATGAAAATGGGAATTTAAGAAAATGGTTATTCTGGAAATAGACCTAAGGAAAAATGCATTTATAATGTTTGTGCCTGGAAAAATAATATTAGGGAAATTGGTATGCTGTAAAATTGCTATTCTGGAAATTTTAATCCAGAAAATGTATGATAATGTATTCGAGAAATCCACGTCAGAAGAAATAATTTTTTCGGGAATTTATTTAGAGCAAAAATTGTCATTCTGGAAATTTGTCAATCGGGAAATAACCTACAAGAACATTGCTGTACGGGAAACAGGTATTCGGGAAAATTATTATTCGGAAAAACGGAAATACTGGAAACAGGCGTGCAGGAAATAATCATGTGCGAAAATTATAATTAAGAAAAACAGTCATTCCGAGAAAAACTATTTTGAAAATCGCATTTTAAAAAATGATTAAGAAAGTTTGAAGTCAGCGAGATTTAAAAACACGAGCTAAAAAAAATATATGAACTTGCATACTGCGACTCAGTGAGTCCTGGCCCTATACTGTAATTGGGATTAAGTTCCTGTTGTACACAGTAGCATAATATATACATAATTAGAATATAACAACCTGTTTTACAAATAACTAAGGTGTATCAAATTCGAATACGGCATCAGTTAGTTAATCATCATCTCATCTAAATGAGCTCATTGGCATGTTCTCGTCGCGACGCCACTGTATCCAGGCGTCTTATTTCCCGGACTTATTACCTCAACAGAAACAAAGACAGGTTTACCGCCTACAGCCCAAACTGCGTGTTTTGTATTTAAATGTCTTGAGAATGAAATGTAAATGAGATTTTGACATCGTCTGTTTGCGAGATATTGAATTTGTCTTTTGATCTGCACCGTGTGTATTAATACTCCGGTGAAACTCCGAGAGAACTCCGGGGGGCGGCTAACTCCCCGTCGAAACGAAACAGAGGTAGATGAGATGAAGCATTATTGTAGAGAAGTGGTATTAAAACTTTTCGGAGCCGTGACCCCCTTGGAGGTAAAAATCACAAATATATTCTTTCGCGATCCCCTTACTTTTTATGTGATCAAAATTGGAAAAGGCTGATTTAATAATGTACATTACAAACGTAGAACAACGATTTCAAAAATTAGTAAAGGAAAAATTTCTCATTATGGTGGTTCATCATGACAGTCTCATTAAAGTATAGGTAACCGAAAAAGTTTATAAAAACAAGTATTTAATTTTATGGATGGTAAATAAAACAACAAATTTGCATACTAATGTAGAAACTCGTGAAAAATAACATATTTAAATGTCATTAAAATCTGTCGTAAATGCTTCCATGATAGTACCACCTTAAGGATTAATTTAAAATAATATGACACTAGATATGAAATCGAGGATTTCACCATGTAATTCCTCATATATTTCTACATAATTATGCATATTTTGATCCTCAAAAAATATATTTTTTAATCGCCGAAGTCGTGATCGCAAAAATTTATGTTAATGAAAATGCGAATTTTTTGGTTGAACCAGTTTAAGAACCGAAAAATTTTAAAATATGGTTCTATATAAATCAGACTACGAGAAATTGAATGCCGTTGAGCGCATCTTCATATCTTTTTTTGTTTTTAAGATACAGCGATTTTTGTCTTTTTAAAAATCTCAACTTTGAAGGCCCATATCTCGAAAACTAAAAGAGATATTGAAACGCGGTTTGAACGAGTGTATTTCTCGTGTTTCAATTAACTTATATTGAAATTTTGAAAATTTTGAAAATTTTGCAATTTTTTTCAAAATTTTCTTTTGCCCATAATTCAAAAATTTGAAGAGATAATAAAAATCTGTAAAAACCAGTGGATTCCTCGCATAAAAATACATACGTATGTAAAATTTCAGAATGTTTGCAGCACGGATAAAATTTTTAGAGCAAAAAAACTATAAATGGCCTAAATTCGTAAAATTCTTAAGGGGTACCCCTTCAAAAATAATTAAAAAACAGTGATTTTTCGTTATTTTGTAATAAAAACTTTATCTTTCCGAATTTTTGCTTGAAATTTTACATAACTATGTACTTTTACGAGAGGAATTCACTGGTTGCCACAGATTTTCATTATCTCTTCAAGTTTTTGAAATATGGGCAAAAGAAAATTTTGAAAAAAATTATAAAATTTTCGAAATTTTCAAAATATCAGTATATGTTAATTGAAGCACGAGAAATACACTCGTTCAAACCGCGTTTCAATATCTCTTTTAGTTTTCGAGATATGGGCCTTCAAAGTTGAGATTTTTAAAAAGACAAAAATTGCCGTAACTCGGAAACTAAAAAAGATATGAAGATGCGCTCAACGGCATTCGATTTCTCGTAATCTGATTTATATAGAACCATATTTAAAAAAAATTCGATTTTTAAACTGGTTCAACAAAAAAATTGGCATTTTAATTTTTTTTTATTTTTGCGATCACGACTCTGGCGATTAAAAAATACATATTTTGATCCTCAAAATACGCATAATTATATAGAAATATATGAGGAAATAAATGGTGAAATCCCCGATTTCATATCTAGTATCATATTATTTCAAATTAATTGTAAACAGAAAATTTCAAACTGTGACACTCTACCGTAATCAATGATCAAAATATTAATTGCAATTTTGACAGGAAAACAAAGCTCATATTTCACACATTTGTGCTATATTTATAGAGATTCAGTCGTACTGGGTTCCGCCTATGTACACTCAACTACAGAATTTACAAGCAAAATTGTGTGTATTTAAATATGCCAAGCAATATTGATAACATGATTTTTAAAATTTAAAATGTATTTAAAAGAGAGATCTTCAATTTTTACTCAATTTCTTGATGACTTCAAGGTATATTCAAATAAGAATAAATATTTTACCTTATATTTTCGACAGATATTTTCTTGTAGAATGTTTAGTCAAATGGTACGTACCTGAAACAAATAAAATAACAATTAGTAAAAACAAATCTTTCATTATAACATTCTACATATTATTAGCATCTCTCTATCTCCTAAATAAGATGTTTCTGTGCGCTTGGTAACCATAACAACGAAGTAAACAACAATAAACAGACTGTAGCATACTGGCATTATTATCTCATTATTTCTCGTTATATGTGGCCCCTGTTTGCCCACCAAATGCACGGAACTGTTTACACACATACATACATACAAACATAAAGCCATTATATGGCCTCAATTAAAAGCTCGTTGTATTATGCATTGTTCACGAATTTCAAAAATTTCAAATGAACCAATTACAAAAAAAATACGGGAGATGGAAATAACGTTTTGTGTAAATTTTAAGAATGCTATTATTTAGTATGCGTTGTGAATTTTTATATTTATTTGATTTATAAATTACATAAAATAAATAAATATATCATCACGCCTTCTATCCATTACTGGGTGTAGAACTCTGCCGAAGCAGATCTCGGTAAGTGATATATTTTGCGCGTGAAGTGCGGTTACCAGCCGTCAACTCACGGCCTCCAAAGATGTTAGAGGTGGAGGAGCCACAGGGGTAGTTTTTGAAATTATGAAAATTGTTTATCGCCTGTGGGAATCGAACCAGGGTTCTCAGGATCCGCAGGCCGACTTCATACCACTGAGCTAGCCACCCCATTACATGTATTTTATATATTTATTCAGACATGAAAAATAACAATTAAACCGGCAAAAAGGTAGTGTGGATAGCGTTACGGCATCTGAATTCGGAGATACTGAGTTCAAATCCCATTAATGCTAATTATATATGAAGTACCACACTGCGGCTCGGTAAGTCAGAGCCCTGAACTGTAATTGGAATAAAATTCCTGTTGTACAGAGTAGCATATAGTTATTTATGTACTAAGGGTGAAAACAGGCTTTGCGCCTCATGCTAATAACATGCTCAGGGTCAGAAACGCTAATATCACCCGTGGTACATACAATATTTTATGCACAACAAAATAACATTTAATTATATGTTCAAAATATTGAAATATGTACATAGGTTATATGTCAAAATGATATTTTGTAAAATCAAGTATTCACAATAAATAAATTTTTTATTTATGTATCCATAAGAATGATTTTTTTATGGCCCTAGGGCCAAAAACAAGTGTTTAAGCACGCTTTTTAGGACTAAAACACGTTAATTTCGCTCCGGTTGTCCATAAATAAATAAATAACATAAAAAATAAGAAAATAAAAGGAAAACCAAATTTTCCAACACTTGTCAAAGTTCCACAAAATTACAGCACATTTGAATCAACTTATTAGGTCATCATCAAACGGCTTGACCAGCTTTAACCATAGACGCGTTTCCCTCTTTAGGAGCTCATCAGTATGGTGCGATCAACTAGGGGCTAGTGAACTGTAGTAGGTACTATGTAAGCTAAACTGACAGATGTTAAGAATACTTACTACGGAGAACCATGCAGTGCCATCTAGCATATTCTTAACATCTGTCAATTCAACTTACACTAGCCCCTATTTGGTCTAGTTGGATAGTTGGTCGCACCATACTGATGAGTCCCTAAAGAACGAAACGCGTCTATGGTTAAAGCTGAACTGACCAGCCTTTGATGACCTAATAAGTTGATTCAAATGTGCTGTAATGTTGTGAAACTTTGACAAGTATTAGAATTATTTTTTTCCTATTATTAAGACACAGTTCCACATCGCAATTGACAATTTGTCTTTGTCTTAAATAACATCACGCTATATCCTATCAAATGGGAAAGTTCGAACCCTAGAAACTTTCACAGAACTTTCACTCATCAGATTTATCCAAGAATTAGTCTTCGTCAAACATTAACGTTCCCTCCATTCATTCCTCACACTCTGAATCTTTCATCTCGTAACAAACGTTCAATCAAATCCATCCATTCACTCCTATACATCTGTTTTATTGATCTTTCTTTTGATGTACGCGCCACATGCCCAAATAATTTAACTTTAACAGTTATGTAACTACAATTATAAATAAACTAAATCAATGTGTTGTTTGCAATGCTTATTTGGCAAAATAAATCTAAATAATTTGTATTGTTTTTAATAGTTGAAAATATCATAATAATATTGAAATAAATATTTATCTGTTCACGTACATAAACAATTAATATTAACCACATAAATTCATTTTGCAAATATTGATATTATTGTTAATGGAACCATCCATGCGGCAGGACAGTGATGTGTGTCGCTACAATAATATGTTATTATTTTTATGGGGTAGCTAGCTCAGTGGTATTGAGTCGGCCTATGGATTTGAAAACTCGGGTTCGATTCCTACAGCCGACAAACAATTTTTTCCACATTAAAATTACTCCTGTGGCTCTCTCTCTAATAATATCTTTGGGTGCAGTGATTTAACGGCTGGTAACCGTACTTCACGTGTATAATATGTCACTTACTGAAATATGCTACAGGAGAGTGCCACATCCAGTAATGGGTAAAAGAAGTGACTATATATTTAGTTATATTTATATTTTGTATTATTCTTGAAAGTGATTTAAAGAAAAATTACCCCTGTGGCTCCCTCTCTATTAACATCTTTGGGAACCGTAATTTAACAGCTGGTGACGGTACTTCACGTGCATAAATATGTCACTTACTGAAATATGTTACGGCAGAGTGCCACATCCAGTAATGGGTAAAAGACGTGGCTATATATTTAGCTCTATTTATATATTTTATTATTCTTTAAAGTAATTTAAAGAAATGTAATGTTTTTCATTACTGCTACTGTGTGAAATCTTAAAAAATTCTGATTATGAAAAAATAACATTTTCATCTGCAGCAGAATTCAATTATGTTTCAAGAAGCTTCAAAGCTCGTAGAGCCCAAAGCTTAGCACGAAGTCGTGCTTTCATACTTAATGTTTCATATCTCAGTGTGCCGTGCTTATACCCAATTCGCGATTATCTCTCTCTTCGATTTTCTACTGTTTTGCATCGAAGTCGAAAAGTCCTGCGAAATAATTGACAATCGCATAATTATTTATTGTATCGAAATAATTTATAATATTAATAATAAATATTTATAATAATAAATAATATTATTTATATTTATATATTGTATCGATATAATTCATTTCCGGTGACATTAGATAAATTGTATCGAGTTGGCCTGTGGATTTGAGAACTCGGGTTTGATTTCCCCAGCCGACAAACAATTTTCACCACATTAAAACTACCCCTGTGGCTCTCCCGCTATTAATATCTTTGAGGGCCGTGATTAAATAACTTCTGTTCGTATGTACATGTCGTTGAATCCCTTTCGCATGCGACTTATTGTTTGAACAAAAAAAAAAGTCAACTCTTGGACAATTCCTGGATCCGCCCTTGTTGACAATTATTATTTGACATATAAATGATAAACATGTTTATGTTTTTTGTTTCTATTGCTACAATGATTATTGAAATATATTATTAAATACATAAATTAGTTTTGCTCAAAATTAGACGCATGTACAGGAAAATTGCAAATAACATTTTATGTTCCAAATATTCTTGCTAACATCTTTTATTTGAAACTTGTTTTCGTAACTGATTCCATTTTTGAAATATATTAAATCTATTGTTTTGAGACAAAATCAACTCAGCTCTTCGTATTTTCATGAAACTTTTAATTACCAAGTTTCGTTAACAAATCTTATTTCGTTCATGAGATATTGCAAATTTGGGCACACATCCATCCACGCACACACACACACACACACACACACACACACACACACACACACACCCTGACATCATTGAGAAAGTGATCAAAACGGATTCAGTGGACCTCAAAACACGTATTTCCGCGAAAATCTCGTCAACGATTTTTTCACGATTCCAATACTTCCTTATACTGTGTATAAGAAAGTAAAACTAGAGTAGATATATACCTAAAAATTGTACCATTGATTTCAGCATAGTATTGTGTATAAGTACGTATAATTTTATTGATTGGATAAGAAAGTATACTCGCTGACAATAACAAAGTATGTATTCAAAATATAGAAAGGTATCTCGGGGTTATTAAATGTAAAAATACTCCATTCATCTTCATTACGACGCATAATAAAGTCGGTACTTCATTTTCATTTTAAAGATACGTTATCTTCCACAAACAGCAAACAGCAAGGCTACAAAGTCAACAGAAATCTTCGGAATTTCTTTTTTAATCTAAAATATTCCAACCGCAATCTCTTTATACCGCTACGAACAAACGACAGTGTAAAAACCGAATCAAGTGGTTTATGAGACAAATGAATAACGGCGTGGCGCCATCCATCCCTCAACCAACTTGATCGAAATTCTCTGCAGGTAGACATTGCTTCCATTCTTTCGTGAGTGTTCGCGTTCTCTTTCATATTTTCTGTAACGATTACTGGGTATTAGATCGTAGATATCCATGAATGAGGGTGTAAATCGAACGATCCGGTGATGGTATTCATTTCTGATCATTGCTCAAGCTTCGTTCACAATGGATCAAATTTAATAAATAGATAAAACATTCATCGTACGAAAAGATACTGTAATTTGGATCAAGTTCCTTTTGTAATGTAATAAAGTCTTGTACTTTACTAGACTGTTATTTTTGTTGTAGCCTTGGATACGAATTTTACTTGACTGTTTTGGTAAAAATCTACTTTTCATACTATTACTACCATTATATAAAATACAATTAAATAATATAATCTGATCCAAAGAACGTTGATAATTTCACTTACCTGACTCATTATGTAATAAACTATTACTAATTAGTATTGGTTAAGATTCATTTACAAAGTTATCGAACAGTTTGAATAAATAACGTTTACAAGTGAGTAACAAATGAAGTTTGTTTACAAATGAGTAAAAGTAAAATGTTGTACAATACGCACAAGCTAACTATTTTTCACTGCCTGTAGGAGATAACAGGTTCGCCAATCAATCCTCCTTTATGATTAAATATTGATTAAATAAAACGGTTTCAGAAAAAAATAGTATACATAATACGTCAGGAAAGTGCTTTTACTTGACTCAGCGGGTTAAAGTACTTGGCCTGCGCCCTCGTATTTCAAACAACCGCTTCGTTAAGTAAAATATCACTTTCCTGACTTATTATGTAATATACTATTACTATGCTATGAACCAGTTAGGAGCAGAAGGGTTGAAAAAATATATACTCCACAATGTTTGGATTGCTTGGCTTTTTTCAAATAAAATTTTTACAAAGTAATTACAGCCGACGACGTTTCGGGACTATGAGTTGGTCCCATTATCATGTCAAAAATAAATAAGTTAAATAAACATAACAGTTTACAATAAAAAAATATAAATAATTCCGTGTGGAAACTATAGTCAAAGTTTACAGACTTAAATAAACTATCATTATAACATGTTAAAAACAGTGATAACGGCACCATAGTCAAAACAAATTGATTTGTATTGTAAACTGTTATGTTTATTTAACTTATTTATTTTTGACTTGATAATGGGACCAACCCATAGTCCCGAAACGTCGTCGGCTGTAATTATTTTGTAAAAATTTTATTTGAAAAAAGCCAAGCAATCCAAACATTGTAGAGTATATATTTTTTCAACCCTTCTGCTCCTAAACTGGTTCATACAATATACGGCTAAATAAAACGGATCTCCATTTTGAGATTCCACATATTATTACTATGCTAGTATTAGCTGTATTCCATTTGCCACTTGGCTCACTTAAATCGGTTCAGATCAATTAGACAACACGACAAATTAACTAAATTAAATAAACTGATGCACTTATTGGAGTGAATTACTTCAAAGTAAATTAGAATCAGTAATTCTAGTACTAGAAATAAAGTGAACGAAGCAATCCAGCGAAATAAATAAGTGATCTGGTTCAATAAATGTCTTGTCAAATGGAATGCGCCTGTTGTAATCTACTGTAATTGACAACTACAAAACATAACTATTGTTTCTCCGTAGGCTACTACAATATACAAAATATGAATAAAGTCAACTTTATACAGATATCTTGTTTACACACTCTTAATAACGTAGTGTTCGCCTGCCACCAAACCTCAAAATGACAGAAAAACTAAACGATTTCTTAACGAAGATAGGGTCATGTCCGTTACACTACACGCAAAGCTGCTCTTCCATTAAATTGAGTCGCCTTAGACGTCCCGTCTCGTCCGACGTTATCGTGGTGTAATTCGACCATGTATCGCTTCAAGTGCTACAGGTATACAGGTAGTCTAGCAAAGATGTAAGACGAAGATAGACAGATGGAACTAGAATGAATTTATCGCTCTGTCTCCTTCTGGAGCGGACATTCCTAGATGCAAGATATCGGGGTGAACTCGCTGTTCACTGTTCTGTGTTTCAGTGTTTGTCCGGAAGGTAGATTTCCTACATGCAAGCGATTGGTGTTGGACAGATTAGATGAAGGTGAGTTCTGTTTGAATTGGTTTCTGTGTCTATGATGTGTATGACAGTTAAAAGCTGATGCAAAATTAAATAAATACCTAAAGCAAATCATGGGGTAATGGCTCAGTGGTATCAAGTCGGCCTGTGGATCCTAAGAATCCTGGTTTGATCCCCAAAGCCGACAAAACATTTTTACCAATTTAAAAATTACTCCTGTGGCTTCCTCACCACTAACATCTTTGTGGGCCGTGATTTGACGGCTGGTAGGCGCACTTCACGCGTATAAATATATCACTTACCGAGATCTACTTCGACAGAGTGTCACATCCAGTAATGGCTAAAAAGGCGTGATGATATATTTATATTTATTTTATTTTATCAATTGGAACTAAGAATGCATTAGAAAATTTAATAAATCAATATATTTCTACTCATTACTGGGTGTGGCAACCTGCCGTAGCAGATCTAGGTAAGTGATATATTTGTAGGCGTGAAATGTAGTTACTAGCTGTCAAAGCACGGCTCCCAAAGATATTAGTGGAGGAGGAGTCACAAAGGTAGTTTTGAAAAATAAATAATGCTACAAATTTGTTTACAAATCAATTGAAGCACAAGAAATTCAATGCCGTTGCATCTTCATATCTTGTTTAGTTTTTGAGATATACCATCGGGAAAATTGAAAATATGATGAGGTAATTTTTTTTGGACAATTTATCTTTTTCTGGAGGTTATATCTTAAGAACTAAACAAGATATGAAACTGCGCTCAACGGCATTGAATTTCTCGTCCCCGAATTGAGTTATAAGCAAATTTTGAGCGATTTATATTTTTGGAAATTTTGTAAGGGGTACCCCTTTGATTTTTTTTCGATTTTAGGCTATTTTCAGACTGCTTGCTCTAAAATTATTTCTCGTACGAATATTGTAACGAAAATATATACATATGTATTTTGAACCGCTGAATCCAATAGTAAAATCCCCAAGTAAATATCTCTTCTAGTTTTTGAGATATTGTTCAAAAACTGCTCGGTGAGAAAATTTAGGTCAAAACTTTTGGGAGAATTAAAAATGCTGAAAATTTGTTTACAAGTCAATTGAAGCACGAGAAATTCAATGCTGCTGAGCGCATCTTCATACCTTGTTTAGTTTTTGAGATATAGCCTCGGAAATGTCGAAAATATGATGTATTTTTTTGGAAAATTGAACTTTTCCGGAGATTATATCTTAAAAACCAAACAGATTATGAAAATGCGCATAACTGCATTGAATTCCTCATGTCTAAATTGACTCAATAGCACACTTTTAGAGCAGTCCGAACTATTCGTTTATTATTATTATTTGTACTATTCGGTCTCATTAAATATTTGAATATTCAAATTATTCGGACTGTTCGGTTATTCGAATATTCGATCAGTTCAGATATCCGAGCTATTCGTATATTCAAACGATCCGAATAGTCGAACTATTCGGATAGCCAAACTATTCGGATAGCCAAAACCAAATATCCATTATGTAAATATCCGAATATTCGAATATCCGAATACAATCAACATTCGTACTAAAATTATTGATTCGTTCGGCAGTACAGTGGTGTGGGTTGAATCCGGAGATCCCGGATTCGAATTCCTCTCTAGCTAAATATATATGAACTACTACATTATGGCTCGGTAATTCCAGATCCTGTACTGTGCATAAATAAATAAATGATCGAGTTACAAAATTGAGGGTACAAAAAATAAACATTCCCGAAATAAAAAATACAAAGAAGTCATTCTCGTCGTCTTCTAGCATCGTGACGTTGTCTTTTAATTGAATGCGTGTTTATCTTAGAAAGAGACATCTCCCGAGCGAGAAGAATACATTAAGATGTAGAGTGATATCTCAGTAATCTGGGTTAAAACAACAAGCCACCAGAATGAGGGAGCGACAACGCGAAAAGCGACTGTTAACTCAAGCACATTTAGCCAATAAAGAATTCATCTGTATAGCGGATAAGTAAACGTACAGCCTGCCTTGGTTGGTATCGCTAAGCGGTAGGGTAACCGTTACCGGTACCGGTACCGGTAGGCATCACCGGAAATAACAGATGCGATTTGAATGTTTGATCCACTGCGCTAGAGATAAAATATTAACTGTATGCTATGAGCTGTAAATGCTGTAGCTTCGTTTTCAGCTTCAGGTTTGGTTTCAGCGAGTGTTTCAGTCATGTAGTATTTAATGGTAAATCGCTGAGGATATTGAAGCATTGTTATTTTAAATGCTAATGAATTTGACATGAGGGTAAACTTTAAATTAAATAAATGAAATATTAGCTTTCAACGAACGGATTGTAACTTATTCAAAGTAATGGTTAATTTGAATTTTATTACGCCAGTTTAAACAATTGTTTCATATTTATTTATTTTATAACACTGTACAACAGGAACTTCAGAGTAGGTAAATTATGAAACCAGTACATTTTTAAAAGGATTCTAATTCATGTATCCCATTAGTTTAATTTAATGGGGTAGGTGGTTCAGTTGAATCGAGTCGGCCTGTGGATCCTTAGAACCCTGGTTCGATTCCCATGGCCTACAAACATTTTCACCACATTAAAATTACCCTTGTGGCTCCTCTACCATTAACATCTTTGGGGACCGTGATTTGACGGCTGGTAACCGCACTTCACGCGCATAAATATATCACCGAGATCTGCTTCGACAGAGTGTCGCACTCAGTAATGGGTAGAAGGCGTGATGATATATTTATTTATTTTATTTATTCAAAGACATATATTTTCAAATTCACGTTGGTTTGATTCGCAAAATCGTAAACACAATTTAAATACATAGATTCAAAAAGAAATTAGGGAAAACGTATCCGACGGTCTAGAGTTCGAATCCCACTCAAACTAAATATATACCGGGTGTATTACGAAAAGCGGATCATAAGTTTTTAATATGGGACAACAGTTTTTCCAAGCGCATTGCTTTTGAAATTATTTTAAACAAAACTGCTTTAAATAAGAATAGAAGAGCTTATAATGCTACATCTAAAAAAATATACAGTAACACAAATTAGATCTGAAAATGACGAAAATTTTCTCAAAACTAGAGATAGCCATGGAATTGAAACAAAATTAAACATATGCTTCACGTTTTATCTGTCAAAATTGTCAAATTAAATGAAGATAATGATATAAAGATATTATTTTGATAGTTTTGTCACTCTTCATGAGTCAAAAAGCCACAAGGTTTTAAAATGTTTTAATAAAAGTAATATTTGTATTTATTTACTTCTATATGATAATGACCGTTAGCCAAAACATTGCAACTTAATAAACTTGTAAAATAAGTAAATAAATATATCATCACTTTTTCACATTACTGGGTGTGGCACTCTATCAAAGCAGATCTCGATAAATGATTTATGTGCGTGAAATACGGTTACCAGCAGTCAAACCACGGCCCTCAAAGATGTTAGTGGAGGGAGAATGACAGGGGTAATTTCAATGTGGTAAAAATTGTTTGTCGGCTATAAGCTACAACTATCTATATTTATTTTTTCCGATAGTTTTAATCTATTCAATACGAATTTACATCATGTATTTTCTAGCGATCTTTTCAAACATTATTTACGATTTGTAATAAATCTAGTTCCTATCAAGCCTTATCTAAATAACCAAAGATGTTAAACATTCAAACAAAAATTTGTTACTTTCTTATCAGCGTGAATCGAAATGTTTACAGAAAATTATCTAGGCACATAAATTACCTGAACACATACGAAGAATTCAAAATCTTTTTACTTGAAAATACCAAGAAAGAGATAAGATAACAGATACGTTATCTAGAATCTATTAATAGCATTAATAAATAACTTATTTTTATCTGTTTGATCTCCGTGACTTAATCTCAATCTCAAGATATTTCAAGCTTACGGTTAAAAAATATGTTTTTCTTAAAAACGGAAGCTGCAAAAAATAATTAAAATTTCCGTCTTGCCTCCAGAGATAATAATCTAAAAATGGATTAAAATGATTTCATGGTTGATTAATTATCCCACCTGTACAGGTGGTACAAAGCCCGGAAGCGCCCGGAGGCTCCCGGAATTCTCTCCGAGCCGGGAGTTTTCTTTATAATCTAAGACAAGAGAGATTACTTTTCTCATACTGCGACCCGCCTGAAATGAGTTATTAATGTGCGGGATTTTGTTTTATTTTGAAAGATTATTTTCAGGCGCCTGTAAACAGATGTAGCTAGGTTAACAGCGTGTTCAGGGGCGGCGGGACAGGTTGAGAGGCGGGGCACTCATTTTGTTCCACGTATATTTTCTTGTCAAGGTAATGACTGGCCTTTCTATTTTACTCTGACACTTGGTTGAAACAAATTACTGTGTGTTTTAAACTGGTACTTTTTTCTTTGCTTTTTCAGCAAACTGAAAATAAATTTCTATTAGATCTATTGCCTCCTAAAAGAATATCCGTTTCCGAGCTGCGCTGTTCTTACATTTCATATTTAATGCATCTTTATTTTCAATAAATTACAATAAATTAAAATTGATCATTATCTATTAATAAAATAAAAATATCTTGACACCTTTACCTATTACTAGATGTAGCACTCTCCCGTAGAAGATCTCGGTAGGAGATATATTTCTGCGCGTGAAGTGCAGTCGTCAAATCAAGGCCCCCAAAGATGTTAGTGGAGGGGGAGCCACAGGAGTAATTTTAATGTGGTAAAAATTGTATATGGAAACAGAGATCTTAATTTTTTTGTCAGTTTTGTACCATAAACCATCTAATCTATCTAAAAACTTACATTTAATAATTGCATTATTTAAAGGTTGTGAAAAAAAAAATACTTTTCTTCTCAAACCGGCAAGAAATTGTCTACTTTTCTGACCAATTTTAGTATGGAAAGTAGGTTTTTACCATAAACAGTCAAGTAAAGTACGTATCCAAGACTACAACAAAACTAACAATCTGGTAAAGTTCAAGACAGTCTGGTAAAGATTTCATTTGACTGTTATTTTTGTTGTAACCTTGGATACTTAGTCTACTATGAATACAATTCATATCAAAAAATGTAAACATTTTGTATTATTTATGATTAAATATTGATTAAGTTAAAGATTTCAGAAAAAATAGTATACATAGCACGTCATGGATTAAAATTAAATTAAAATATCACTTTCCTGACTTACTATGTAATGTACTATTACAATACTTGTACTGTAAGTTACCTATTATTGACAAAATTTAAATACAGTAAGTGTAAATTTTATTGAACAGTGGTTTCCATGGTTATATCAGGACAATATTTACTAACTGTCCACCGTGAACAGTAAGTAAACATTACATATTAAGGTCCTCTTTACTTTGACAACAATTTGACAGTTGTCAATTTTGAAACCGATTCTTCTTTTCCTTCTATTTGTGCAAGTATTATAAAAAATAGCTTTTTAACCTCGAACTGTAAGTGATTTTTTTAGGTCGCGAATGTTTAGGAAATCTCGACCCTTCGGGTCTTGATTTCCCATTATATTCTTGGCTTAAAAACTTTCATTTACAGGTCATGGTACGTAAAATACTATTACACACTGTTTACCATGATTGCCGATACACTCAGTTGAACTGTGACCGGCTCATGACTAGACACCAACTTTACGTACTAGTATTGTAAATAACTACTTAAAACCATGGCTGATAACAAGGCGCTCATCGAATGTTGTAAAATAATTGACAGACAAATGTCAAAACTACAAACATGAATTTATAATATATATTGAAAGATGACATGTACCTAACTTGGAAAGAATATAATCATTAGCTCAACGAACAAATTGCCTTAACATAGTATCAGATACCTAAATAAATATCACAATGTCAATATACGTAAAAGAATGTGATTATTATAAATGAATGACTTCTTGTAGGAAACGAGTGTGCTTCTGTCTCTCTTCTACAACTGTCTTCAGATGTGTATAGCTGTCCTTGTTGCACAGCAGGGTTGATATTAGTCATGTGATGCAGACACGAGGGTATTTGTCATGGCCAACACGATTACAATCGGTTTATTGTAATGTCCTAATAAAAACTGTCTTTCTTATATTTTTATTACTATTCTTGCCTTGTTTCCTTGTCGTATTGTACACGTATAATTGCTGACCGTTTTTAGAATAAGGTTTTTTGGAAAACGAATCATAAATTACATTTATAATAACAGGTTATGTTTTTAGTTTAGAGGTAGTAGTAAGTATTAAAATTATTTATCTTGTTATTTCTGTTTTACTTTTACGTTGCTAGAGTAACAAATATTACTTTTTAACCACACTTTTTAAGAAGCTGTTATTATATTATTTTTCGTACTTTCGTGTGGAAATGACCTATTTTATTCTGCTTTTGCGAGGACTGAAGACATACTTTTAATCCCGAAGGGATTAAATTTCTAATTTTATTCCTCCAGGATTAAATTGACAGGTAAACAAGCACTACCTTAGCCTTAAAATATTTCATTTTACCTTTACCTAAGTTACTTAAAAATAAATATATCATTACGCCTTTTATGGGGTAGCTAGCTCAGTGCTATCAAGTCGGCCTGTGGATCCTGAGAACCCTGGTTCGATTCCCACAGGCGACAAACAATTTTCACCAATTTAAAATTACCCCAATGGCTCCTCCACCATTAACATCTATGGGGGCCGTAATTTGACGGCTGGTAACCGCAGTTCACGTGTAAAATATATCACTTACCGAGATCTGCTTCGGCAGAGTGCCACACCCAGTAATGGGTAGAAGGCGTGATGATATATTTATTATTTATTTATATTTATCACGCCTTTTATCCATGACTGGGAGTGGCACTCTGCCAAAGCAGATCTCGGTAAGTGATATATTTATGCGCGTGAAATGCAGTTACCAGCCATCAAATTACAGCCCCCAAAATTTTAGTAGAGGAAGAACTACAGAAATAATTTTAATGTGGTGAAAATTGTTTGTCGGTTGTGAAAATCGAACCCGAGTCTCAAATCCGCAGTCCGACTCGATCCCACTGAGCCACTCACACCACAGTTAAAAATAATAAATTTACAAGTCTTGAAATTCTCTGGCAAAAACTTTGAGACAAAGCTATTGAAAGGAATTAAAGCTTACGTAAACGTAAAGAGTTGTTTTTGAGTGTGACCGAAATAGAATCATATCTAGGGTACGAGGTGGTAAGCTCTCCTTAAAGAAGGGGTTAAGGGAACTGGAGCGATTGGCGCGACCAGGTACGGTGTTTACTTGAACTAGAAATCACGTGACTTTCACACGTCAAACTTTAGCAAATTATTTCACAACTAACTGAAACTACAATCAACTGATAAAATAAAACTACTAACTTTTCCAGAGACGATTAACACTTCATTTTATTATGTTCATTTAATTTTTCATTATTTATTTCGCAAATTTACCAGCGTATATTTTCTACTGTTAAATATTTATGGGGTGGCTAGCTCAGTGGTATGAAGTCGGCCTGTGGATCCTGAGAACCCTGGTACCCTAGATTCGATTCCCACAGGTGACAAACAATTTTAATAATTTTAAAAAACCACCCCTGTGGCACCTCCACCACTAACATCTTTGGGAGCCGTGATTTGACGACTGGTAACCGCACTTCACGAGCAAAATATATCACTTACCGAGATCTGCTTCGGCAGAGTGCCACGCCCAGTAATGGGTAAAAGGCGTGATGATATATTTATTTATTTATTTAAATATTTATAAATTATTTTACAAAAAATATATTAACAAAATTTGTTAAGTATCTAGTAGATTTGAGAAGTCGGATTCGATTCCCACAGCCGGAAAACAATTTTTATAACATTAAAACCACTGCACTGACATTTTTGGGGACTGTGATTTTATGTCTGGTAACCGCACATCTCGTGATTTGCTTCGGCAGAGTACCATACCCAGTAATGGGTAGAGGGCGTGATTTCTTCCAAGGTAAATAAAATGTATTCATTCAAATGACAGTCGACAATTTGACAGTAATGTTATTTATGCCACAAAATAAATTCGTTCGACTTTGTTGATTAATTTAAATTTACTATGAAACTAAATTAATTTTATCCCTTATAATACTGGGCATGTATCTTTTATATAAAGCAGTTTTCTTTCAAATTTAAAAACGTTCAACAGCAAAAAATATATAATTTTATTTTTTTTAAAAGAATTAAAACATTGCCACGGAACTAGAAGTCTGTGTAGATCTGGTATGTATGTGTGTGTTTCATTCAGGCGTATCTTGGATGATTGCAGAAGGCGTCGATTCATTCCGAGCTCACCTCTCGAGTTATTTTATTTTATTTTTAGCTGGGACTGTACAGATATATATCTTCTTTATATCGTAAATCTTTTGTACTCACGTTACAGTACTCTCTTTTTTAATAAAACACTTCTACTTTTATATATTTATTTATTTATTTGATAATCCCCAAAAGTATTGCTTTCATGTCCTTTTTTCTTTCACCTGAGAGTGTTTCATTTTATTTAACTAATTCGGAATTCCTAAATAATGTACTCGAATTTCTATGAAAATTGTCATCAGCAAGAATTAATCAAACAAATTTACAAGATCGTACAAAAAGAGCAAATAAATTAAATCTCAGAGGCAGATCGAATAAAACTCAACTGTTCTTATACAGCTCACTAAAAAATTACATCTGACAAGTGAAGAAGAAGAAGAAGAGATAAAAATACATCTGAAACAGCGAAAGAGGGAATCAAAGGGATACGTCGCCAGGACCGGACTGCCACTGAAAAGAAATTCGCGAGGGCGAAGCCATTATAGTAATAAACAAATACTGGGTGACTATAAATAGATGACATTCTTTTTTCAGTAATACCTATATATTATATGTTTATGTTGGTATACCTGATTGTCAAATTCAAATATGTCAAATACAATATAATTGTAATTTGATTACCATTTATGGTCAAACATTTATTTCACCTTTATTTATAAAAATGGTTATTTAAAATAAAACCAAATTGGGAAAACTTCAGAGATGTCATGTTGATAATGACGAGGTTTGCCAACTAAACAGGGTAGCCAACTCAATTTTTTTTGTCAATTATAGTCATTCGGTAGAATGGTAGAATTCTGCGATAAATCTATAAGTTTATAGATCTGTAAATCTGTAAATAATGAACAAATTCACATCAATATTTCTACAATATTTATGGATTTATACAGAATCCTATCGTAAATCATTTGGCGCTTTGATCGCTTAGATGGGTTCAATTCCCACAGCCGACAAACAATTTTTACCACATAAAAATTACTCCCATGGCTCGCTCTTTACTAACATCTTTGGAGGCCGTGATTTTATGATTGGTTATTGTTTAATTATTTCATGGACGTAGATATTTTTCGAATAATACAAATAATTAATTAATTTTTGCGCTCTGATAAAATACACGATTTAAATGTGTTTAATATAAAAAAATCCGTCTTCTCTTCAACTTTTATTTGAAGTATTTTCCTGTAAAATTAATTGGGAAGCAATGCCCACCAAAAAACTGATATGTTCTATGTTCTGGTTTTGGATGGACACACTGTATATATATATACATATATACGTAAAAAATTGTGAAAATTGTTATTTATTAAAATGGCCATAACTTCGGCTACAATTATCGTACCACCACAAAATTGGTGGTTAAAATAATCAGAAAAAAATAGATTTTTCGATTTTGACAGGAAAAAATCTGTTATTTTACAGTCTAAGTAATGCGATGCGAAAAAACGCCTAAAAACACCATTTTTTCCAACTTCATCGCATTTGTGGCACCGGTTCCGCCTTATAAAACGTCAAATAAAGATCCATATGGTTTCTTTGACATCACTAGGAACCTATTGAGCGAGTACATAATTTTTTTTCTTTTTTACGGACACCCTAATATATAATATATATATATATTATATATTATATATTATATATAAGGGTGTCCGTAAAAAAGAAAAAAAATTATGTACTCGCTCATATATATATATATATATATATATATATATATATATATATATTTCTTTTCTTTTATCGTCGTTATAATTAGAATTTGAAAAATAATTTTCCCGTTATGATAAAAACTTGTATAGAAAAACACGTATTTACAAATGTATCATTTTCCGAATTCGACCCTGTGCTCTGCACATATATTTTATATGGTGTTTCTTTGATTCACGCCGGCAAAACTGAAAAAAATGCTAAAAATTCGCAGCCACCCTCGATGAGTGATACGCTATAATAATATGCAAATTCTTCTTGAAAGGATTTTAGCGCTCGGCCTTTGCGTTTCACTTCTCTTTCTGTGTTTGCTCCCCACTTCTCAGATACAAACATTTCAATTATATCTCGTATTAACACACCACACTGCATATTTAATATACCGGAATATACATAATGCAAAATATATTAACATATGTTAAAAACATTAACTATATATTTTGCTTGCTACTAAACATTGCTGACTTATTTAAAAATAATTCAGCAATTTCTCGAAAGTGCCAAGTCGAAGGTATGGAATATAAAGCACCTGAAGGAAAGATTACACTTTCTTCAAGAGGTGAATGACTCTAAGAGTAATAAGAGTGGTTGACGCGAGGATGGAGTGTTAGGATGAGAATGTTTGACGAAGCCTGATTATTTGATGAATCTGATGAGTGAATGTTTTCGAATGATTCTGGGGTTCGTGCTACCCCATTTGATAGGATATGGCGTGATATTTATGTATGTAAACCTGTATATGTATATATGTAAACCTATATATTTTTTTCAATACCCTGTCAGAAATTCAATTTTTAGAAATAAATAATTTGAAATTTAAAAAAGATTTGTCAACGGCCATGGCTGCGCTCGTTGGTACTGATCTAAGCGATAACGCGAGTTAAGTAACGTTGCGCGCGGGTAGTATTTGGATGGGTGACCGTTCAGAGAAAACTCGCGTTGCTGTTGACCATAACAACTAAAACGCAGATCAGGGCGTAATGGCGGCATATGACCTTGCTGGTTGGTCCGCCAAAAGAAGCCACAAAAAAAAAATTTATTCTTTTGACAGATGTCACTAATGTAAAACCGTAGCTCAGTGGTAAAAGCGAGGTAAAACTTGCATTTCTTAAATAGCAAGCAAGAGGTCGTGCGTTCAAATCTCACTGACTTCTACTTATATCAAAAAAATACGATTGTGTCTCAGTGGTTCGGATTCCATTATAAGCTGTAGACTCCCTGTACTGTAATTGGGATTTAATTCCTGTTGTGCAGAGTAACAAATAAATAAAGCATACTATTGTTTTCACCACATTAATACTACTCCTGTGGCTTCCCCTCCACTAACATCTTTGGGGGCCGTAATTTGACGACTGGTAACTGCACTTCACGCGCATAAATATATCACTTACCGAGATCTGCTTCGGCAGAGTGCCACACCCAGTAATGGATAGAAGGCGTGATGATATTTTTTTTTATTGTTTTCCAGCTGCCATTGATATAACTTTATTTTCCTTCCGTAGACCATATTATTTTCTGATAGGATCGTGATATTCTGGTAAATTTTGATATTTTCGTCGTACGGAGATTTATAAAAGTAGCCGGTTTATTTAATTTAAAACATTGTTGTAGTATGTGGTAGGCAGCTCAGTGGTATCGAATCGGACTGTGTATTTGGGAACCCAGGTTCGATTCCTACAGCCAACAAACAAATAAAATTACCTTTGTGGCTTCTCGTTCACTATCATCTGTGGGGCCATGATTTAACTGCTAGTAACCACACTTCACGCGCATAAATATATCACTTACCGAGATCTGCTACGGCATAGTGCCACACCCAGTAATGTGCAAAAGGCGTGATGATATATTTATTTACTCCACACCCAATATGTTAATTAATTTATTATTTGTATTATTGTTCAATAAGAGATAATTTGAGTAAATAAAACGACAACCATCAGTCAAGTAAATAAGCTATTATACGTTCGTGAGGAACAATTTATTTTTAGAATAGAACAAATATAAAATATAACTAGCAATCATGTTAATCTGTCTTTCTTTTGACATTCACGTTATATTTATATCTAACCACAATTCTATTTATATGCATTTTTATTGAATCACATCGGAAAAATGTATCAGCCCCGCAGTAAAAATTTTATTACGGGCAGTTTTATTAATAAAACAAAATCACAGCGACAGGTGAAATAAAACCAAATCAAGGTTGCCTTGCGGTGTAGTTCGTTTGTTTTACGTCGGAAGCGAGTTTGTCCAGAGACTACTTGATCTATGGCACCGTTTGTTCTTTGTTTCTCTAGGGAGGACGCACAGCCATCTGGATAAATTGTTCGATTAACCCTTCCTGAACAAGTGACTGCTCCCGGGTGGTGCTTAAGTCAGGTGATACTGATTTCTTACTTGTTCTGCAAAAAAAATTTACTGCTAGGGTGAATAACCGAGCGATGATTTCAAATAGCTAGCTTACTACTATTCCAAGGGCAGATATTTCAATCTCCTAATAAAGTTCCTAATTAATATAACATTATGCTATATCCCATCAAATGGGGTAACACGAACCCTAAAATCATTCATAAAACATTAACCCTTCAGATTCATCAAATAATTAGTTCTCGTCAAACATTCTCATCATGACACACCATCCTCGCTTCAACTACCTTCATAGTTCTCTCCATACGTATACGAGTATGCTAATGTAATCATCACACTCACAATCATTCATCACACAACAAACCTTCAATCACATTCATCCAATCATTCCTATTCAGTTTTTATTCATCTTCTTTCTTCGACGAACGTTACATATGCGCAAAACACTTCAAATTATTCACGCTTACTTCTTTAACAACGAATCTAACAATGAATCTACAAAGATTAGGAAAAATGAAAGCGATAGTCTACGCTTGTATTTGAAACCAAATTCTACACAATGCAGTAACTGAAAGTAAGTTGAAATTTTAAAAATTATACTAACTGACATTTCATTGGAATTTTTTAAGTAAATACTTAGCAATTGATCAAATTAAATTAAATTATGTGGTGGCTAGCTCAGTGGTATGAAATCGGTGTGTGGATCCTGAGAATCCTGGTTCGATTCCCACAGGCGATAATCAATTTTCATAATTTCAAAAGCTACCCTTGTAGCTCCTCCACAACTAACATCTTTGAAGGCCGTGATTTGACGACTGGTAACCGCACTTCACGCGCAAAATATATCACTTACCGAGATCTGCTTCGGCAGAGTGCCACATCCAGTAATGGGTAGAAGGCGTGATGATATATTTATTTATTTATTTTTATTTCTGCAGAATTTTAAGCTCTACAGCTTTTATTTGAAGCTTCTTTGTATAAAATAATTTGGAAAGTAATGCGCACCTAAAAACTGGTTTTCCATGTTAAATATTTACCTATAGCCCATTTTTCATGAAACATTCGGTATATATAAACTAATAGAAATTGTGTGAACTAGCATACTGCGGTTTGGTTAGTTCGGACCTGTATTTGAAATTGAAATTAAATGCCACACCCAGTAATGGGTAGAAGGCGAGATGATATATTTTTTTATATATATAAATTATAAATAAAAATAAATAAATATATCATCACGCCTTTAACCCTAAATAAAAATAAATAAATATATCAACACGCCTTTAACCCTTTACTGGGTGTGGCACTCTGTCGAAGCAGATCTCAATAAGTGATTTTATGCGCGTGAAGTGCTGTTAACAGCCGTCAAATAGGAGCAATTTTAATTTAGTGAAAATGTTTGTCGGCTCTGAGGATCGAACCAGGGTTCTCAGAGTCCACAGGCCGACTTGATACCACTAAGCTATTAGATTAATTATAAAGAGAAAAATACCGATAGGATGTGAATCTACATGAATTTCGGTCTGGTTGTGCATAAAAGTTATTTGTCCAAATAAATGTTGAATCAAATCGGACTATTGATTTGAGAACACGGGTTCAATTCCCAGAGCCGACAAACCACATTAAAAATACCCTTGTGGCTTCCCCACCACTAACGTCTTTATGGGCCGTGATTTGACGGCTGGTAACCTTACTTCACGAAGATAAATATATCACATATCGAGATCTGATACGGCAGAGTGCCACATTCAGTAATGGATAAAAGGCGTAATGATATATTAATTTTATCAATTACACAAATCATCATTGAATGTTTTAATTAATGGAATAATTTCGATAAATATCGTGATGTGAACAATTTCCCGTGTCAATCTAAAATGCAATGCAATCAAAGTTCTTAATAACTGCAAAAGCTTGAATTACACGATAAGACTCATAAATTACCCAGGCAGTATTTAATACTCATGATACAGATCTCATAATTTCTAGTAATAAAGTTGTAGACATAATAGAGCCCCGTAGCCGTAACGTAAAGTTAGCATAACGTAATGAAGGTTTATTGATGCGTTTGTGATGCATGGGCGTAGGTTGAGGGGTAATGGTCAATTTCGTCTGTATTAATAGAAACCTTTGTGTATTACTGACGTCATCAGTTGCAGTTTAATTTGCAAGAATTATTCCTAATTCTGATTGTAGCTAATGGGTCTCTCGTATCATCTTTCAGTTACGCAATAAACCTTCAATCATATCCATTCCTTTACGAGGGCAGGGTGAAAAGTCTCTGAAAAATAAAATAGATGGCGCCACAATCGCAAATCTCATGTGACATTTATGATGTACCATCTTTAACTAGAACGCATTAAAATTTTCAGACTGATATGTCATTCAGTTCTGTTTTGACACCCATTGAAAGCAAGCAACCTTGAAGATTTCTGAAAACATGGAAAAAAGTGAATTTCGCGTCTTGATTAAACATTATTTCTTGCGTGGAAAAAACATTACGCAAACCAAAGCACCGCTTGTTAAACATTATGGGGACTCTTCATCATCGATTGGAACGATTCACAAGTGGTTTACTGATTTTCGTTGTGGTAGTCTGACCACAAAGGACGCCGAACGTTCTGATCGTCCAATTGAGGTTACAATGCCAGAAATCGTATATGCCATTCTTCTTTGTCTAACACCGAAGCAGATCTCGGTAAGTGACATATTTATGCGCGTGAAGTGCGGTTATCAGCCGTCAAATCACTGCCCCTAAAGATGTTAGTGATGGGGAAGCCAGAAGGGTAATTTTAATGTGGTGAAAATGTTTGTCGGCTGTGAGAATCGAACCAGGATTCTCAGGATCTACAAGCAGACTCGATACCACTGAGCCACCTACCCCATACTACCAATATTAAGGGAAAAAAACTGGTCAACAAGGGTGCGCGGCCAAAACAAAAGTATATAATAATTTTGTATATTTATTACCACAAAACACATTGCAAACTAAATTCAAATAAATTCCCGGCGTCACACGAGGGTCAGTATATTTAATTACAAATAAATAACAATTCCTGTCAGCAGCACATGTTCCTGCTTCGGTCCTGCACGACCCACAGCCTGCTTCGTTCTCAACAACACATATATAAATCCCATTCCTGTAATTGAAACAAAATCTATAATCTTCTGGGGAGGGGTAACCACTGTGGGCTACATGGGATGCTGTGTGGGGGCTGGAGGGTGCTGTGGGCGTTGGGGGTGCGTGTGGATATAGGTCGGCTGGGATTCAAGTCCAGAAGGAGAGATCAACGGATTAGATGGTAAATCTGCCGACATGCCTTGCTGATGTGTGTGTTTGAATTTTTTATGGGGAAATTTTTGGATACAATTTATTTGGAAAGAAAGGTTGATAGTTTATAATGGTTCATCTATAAAATACTTTAATCAATGATGCAAAATGATAACAGATTTTGTTTTTAAGAATTGTCACTTAAATTTAAAAATATATCAACACGCCTTTTTACATAGTACTGAATG
The DNA here is from genome assembly GCA_911728475.2 of Pterostichus madidus. NCBI lineage: Eukaryota > Metazoa > Arthropoda > Insecta > Coleoptera > Carabidae > Pterostichus > Pterostichus madidus. Next base: position 1,820,987 of record OU452304.1, read on the forward strand.
TGGCATTCTACCGGAACAGATCTCGGTAAGCAATATATTTATATACGTGAAATGCGGTTACCAGTCGTCAAACCACGGTCACCAAAGTTGTTAGTGGAAGGAGAGCCACAGGAGTAATTTTCATAAGGTGAAAATTGTTTGTCGGCTATGGGAATCAAACCTGGGTTCTCAGATACACTGTCCGATTCGATACCACTTGTATGAATCTTACACATTGATATCCTTTCAATACTTGTATTACAATATACTATACTTTTCTTCCCTGGGGAAAAAAATAATTATGTTTTCATCAAGGATGAAAAGTACATGTTTCTTCTCTCAATTATGGGAAAAAAAAATTTACTGCTGATAGAGTCGGAAAAAACATATTTCTGTTATTCTAAAACCCATCTATACGTAGTTTGAATACTTCCATAAATTTTCATTTGAGTACTTCTATAAGTTATACTGTAGGTAATATTTTATAATTATAAATATGGTACACATATCAATTATTCAAAGCTATTAATTTATATTAATTTATAATTAAATCATATTTAAAATCCACTCAATAATTTTCATCAGTACCAGTTCGTTAAAATTTATTTTAACACATATTAATAATAAATGTGATTCAAATACAATTCGGTTTGCAATATTGCATTACTGGAAATTTTAAAAGCTTTTTATATTTACGAGTATAAATAAAACAAAAAAAATCTATAAAACCTACAAACGATAAATATATTTTAGTGAGTTAATAAACGTAAAAGCTTTATCTGTCACACAATTATGTACTAGTACTTCATTAATTTTTCAGATACATTAAACATAAATTCAGTCTTTGGTAATTAAAGTTAAATATCTTATACATACATATATTTTTATGAATTAATATATTTTATACACAATCGAGTCGAAATTTATGTGTTTTAGCCCTAAAATGCGGGCTTAAATAGATAGTTTTGGCCCTAGGGCCATAAAAAAGTAAGTCCTACGGAAACATAAATAAAATTTTTGTTTATTGCGAATACTTGATTTTACAAAATGTCATATGATGTCATTTGACCATATAAAAAAAAAAAATTTAAATATATCATCACACCTTCTACCCATTACTGGGTGTGGCACTCTGCCGGAGCAGATCTCGGCAAGTGATATATTTATGCGCGTGAAGTGCGGTTACCAGCCGTCAAATCACGGCCTCCATTAGTGGTGGGGGAGTCACAAGAGTAGTATCAATGTGGTGAAAATGTTTGTCGCCAGTGGGAATCGAACCTGAGTTCTCAGGATCCACAGGCCAACACGATAATCACTGTGCCACCTACTCCATAAAAACAAAACATTTTCACCAAATTAAAATTACCCCTATGGCTCCCCCACTACTAACGTCTTCGGGGGCTGTGATTTGACGACTAGTAACCGCACTTCACGCGCATAAATATATCACTTACCGAGATCTGCTTCGGCAGAGTGCCCACATTCAGTAATGGGTAAAAGGCGTGATGATATATTTATTTTGATCATCTAGTTAAATGTTATTTTGTTGTGCATAAAATATTGTATGTACCACGGCTGAAATTAGCGTTTCTGATCCCGAACATGTTATTAGCCCTCGGCGCTTTGCGCCTCGTTCTAATAATTATGTCACGGGCCAGAAACGCCTGTTTTCACCCTTGATACATAAATAACTATATGTTACTCTGTACAACAGGAATTTAATTCCAATTACAAATACAGGATCTGGACTAACCAAGCCGCAGTATGCTAGTTCTTACAATTTCTATTAATTTATATATACGGAGTGTTTCATGAAAAACGGGCTATAGGTATTTAACATGGAAAAACAGTTTTTGGGTGCGCATTACTTTCCAAATTATTTTAGACAAAGAAGCTTCAAATGAAAGCTGTAGAGCTTAAAATTCTGCAGAAAGAAAAATAAATAAATAAATATAACATTACGCCTTCTATCCATTACTGGGTGTGGCACTCTGCCGAAGCAGATCTCGGTAAGTGATATATTTTGCGCGTGAAGTGCGGTTACCAGTCGTCAGAAGTTATGTTTAAATGGTTCTAGCTACCCCATATAGCATGAGGTTATTTATATATTATGCTTGTAGACTTGTTAAAACAAACAAACAAATGAATTAATACATTGATAAGAAAGAAACCAGTGGCATGTTCCATCACGCCATTCTGAGATTAATTTATATGTGGGAGATAATACCAAAGCATCCCTTAAAAAAATCATATATAACAAAACAAACGACATCTATATATCTGTGAAGTAATCTAGTAAATGGTCCAATCGAGCCCTCGTTACTTAACTTTGTAAGCGACAGTTAGCGACCAACTTTCCTCCGAATTTATCGAGAGGGCTGTGAAAGATATGAGCCAAGAACATCGAGTTACCGAGCAAGATATCCCGGACATTATCACAAATAAAAATATATTCTTTCCGCCGATATTTATGTAGAGGGCGATGGTATAAATATACAAGAATAATGTGTTCGTTTGCATAGAAAAACCATTGGTGAATTCGACAGAGTATAAGATTATGAGAAATTGTGGTCTTTGATTATTTGACTGATGAGGAAAAAATATTTTTCTTGAGGAATATTAAAATCTCGTTTGTAGATTTTTTTATCAATTCGAAGATTTTATTTTGATATATGTATATTGAAGGAGAAAAGCTTGACACTAATTTTACGAAACGCATATTTTTTTTACTATCCTATAGAAAGTAAATTATCGGCATGTGGATCCTGAGAACCTCGGTTCGATTCCCACAGCCGACAAACAATTTTCATACATACATACATACATATCTTAACGCTATATCCCAACAAATTGGGTAGCACGAACAATAAAATCACTCATTATATTCATCAAATAATCAGCCCTCGTCAAACATTAGCATCCAAACATATCACCCTCACTTTAACCACATTCATAGATCACTCCATATAAACTCATTCGTTTATTACATTCTAAATCATTTCTCACACAACAAACCTTCAATCACTTCTATCCTATTCACTTATCATTCATCTTCTTTCTTCGACGTACATAACATATGCATAAAACATCTCAAATTACTCACGCTTACTCCTAACAACGAATCTAATAACGAATCTAACAACGAATCTACAAAGATTAGAAAAGATGAAAAGGATAGCCTGCACTTGTATATGAAAGAAAAGTCCACACAATGCAGCAACTGAAAATGAAACAAAAAGTTAAGAAAGGAAGGAGGTGTCGCCCTGCGCTTGTTTTTGAAAGCGAATTCCATACAATTGCAGTTAAACACTCTACGTAAGAACTGCAAACGAATTAAAAGATAAGAAAGGAAATTTTCACCACATTAAAATTACTCCTGTGGCTTCCCCTCCACTAACATCTTTGGGAGCCGTGATTTGGAGATTGGTAACCGCACTTCACGCGCATAAATATATCACTTACCGAGATTTATAATTCCTTTCATTCACAAGAGAATATCAAGATCTGTAAATGTATAATTATTTCACCTAGATATCATTAAAGACATTGCGTCATAAGTCTACATAATTTTAGTGTGGTTAGATTTTAGGAACGAACAATCATGTTCTGTGAGTAAATATATTAAAGCGCTTACAAGGTGTTTAAAGTTTGTGAAAGCTGCACTAAGTTTTAATAAGTAGAGCTTCTGTGGTAAGCAAGTTTCCAAGGTGTGATAAGAAACATAAGAGCAGCAGATTACATTGTTTTGGTGTATGCGTATCGAACGTAACTTTTCTAGAGGCTATAGAAAAAAATAATGTTTGTTTCGAGAGCTCGTGAATCTTTATTATTACCTTGCGAAAGATATTAAGAAAATATAAATGAAATCAGGATGACAGAGTTCACAAGTTTTATCGGATATATATCTACAATTATTTGCGGATCAGTTCATGATGAAATATTGTTTATAACTTTTGTAACAAAAAAGATTATATTTTCGACGCGGGTTTTTGTAACTAATATAACAAGTGAAATGATAATTGTCAATATATTTTGACATTAATTATGGGTAACAATGAATTTCAATTCATGTTAAAGTATTGTCATATTTTGCGTGCGACTTTAACAAGCATAATCTTTAAATTATTTGGAATTTTTTGAAACGGTTTCTTTCATTTTAATAAAAATATCTTCTATAGAAGCTGTTCACCATCGAGAATTTGACATTTCGATCGATTATTTTCTATTAACGTTTATGAAAATAGTATTTATTTGATTGGCAACCAAGCAGATTTAATTACAGTCAAAATATATCACTTATTGATGTCACTAGTGGAAAATTATTAAAATAGCTTTCATTTTATTGGTTCATTTTCAAAAAACTCGTGATTCTATTGGTTCTCACATATACATGGTAAATTTTCCGTCCAATATGTCTTTTTCAGACGACCACTTATGGAAGTAACCATAACAACATCATAAACTACTACGGAAAGTTGAACATGACATACACCTTGTATGTTAGTATAACGTACACTTCTCACATATTAGGTGAAGTTCCACTGATTGACAACAGATGGCGTTACGATGAAAGAAAATAATAAAATAAATGAAAAAAATTTGTATTATTATTTAAATCGAAGTTTTGGCCGATTTTTCAGAACATTTGCACAGATAATCTTATTTTTAAAATTAATAATTACTTATTTACTAATATTTTAGCATTATTTAATATTTTGATATTACGGTTAGTACAATGGGGTAATGGCTCAATGGTATCAAGTCGGCCTGTGGATCCAAAGAACCCTGGTTCGATCCCCAAAGCCGACAAAACATTTTCACCAATTTAAAATTACCCCTGTGGCTCCCCACCATTAACACCTTTGGGGGCCGTGATTTGACGGCTGGTAACCACACTTCACGCGCCTAAATATATCACTTACCGAGATCTGCTTCGGCAGAGTGCCACACCCAGTAAAAGGCGTGATGATATATTTATATTTATTTACGGTTAGTATAGTTGGTATCACCATACCTAACCTCAAACGTGAAAAATCAACGCTTACCTTCAAAACCCATCAGCTGTGAAAGGGTAACAACATTGCTCTTGTGAACTTTTTTTAAAAATATGTTGTGGTCGTCTGAAAAATAGTGTACATAACTCGCTCTAAAGTGTGATAACTGTGTTTTTGCACTTTAATCATGTTATGAATAAAAGTTTAATAATGGATTTGGCAAGCTTGTGCTTTTGAAAATGGGAAAAACGTGAAAGTGTATATATTTATTGTGATGCAAACAACGTTATTAGGCATGAAAATTCCAAAAAAAATCGTGGCAATTTGGTTGAATATTGAGAAAGGAGAATAAAAAAATTCAAACGTCACATGAATCGTATATTTGAGTGTTACATATCGCATTTACTGCGAAAGCAGCTGCAAAACTTCAATATACCATAACTCATACAAACATGAACCCAAGCCGCACGGAATACAAATGCCGCTGCTAACAGACCAATCCCGTCGGTGGAAAAAATAATAAAATCCTCCCGGAGAATTTGCTTCGACTCCGGGATTCCACAACTCCGGGAGATTCGATACCATATTGGTTTTCTTTTGTCACGAACAGCCACAGAATTGTTTGTCAAACAAGGGAAAAGCCGCCCTGGCCTAAATCTGATACGTTATTTTTTAAATGCTCACGAATTTAATTTCCAAATGTACATGATTATTTTTTGACGTTTCTCAAAACCAATGAAGTGCTTCATTGTATATCACGTGTCTGCGTTTTTACCAATCCTGTCATTATTATACTGAGAATAAAGCTCTTGTGATTATTCCCGGGAATAATCTCTGTAGATGCTATTTGTTTGTGACAAGTGATAGGTAGTTGTCAAATAATTATTTAAAACTGTCAACGAGTCAAGTAAAATAAAATAAATATATCATCACGCCTTCTACCCATTATTGGGTGTGGCACTCTGCCGAAGCAGATCTCGATAAGTGATATACCTTTGTGCGTGAAGTGCGGTTAGCAGCCGTCAAATCACGGCCCCCAAAGATATTAGTGGAGGGGGAGCCACAGGAGTAGTATTAATGTGGTGAAAATGTTTGTCGCCAGTGGGAATCGAACCAGGGTTGTCAGGATCCACAGGCCGACACAATAACACAATAACCATGGAGTCAAGTAAAATGTGTAGAAAAAATCGATTTAGTTCCATTTCAGATACAGAAATACATCAACAAATTTTGGAAACAACTTCCAAGAATACAATAATAGGTAAGTAATTAATCGATATGAACCCAGTTCAAAATCTTTTAAGTTGGATGAATCGACCTCAACAGCTAAGTCAAAAAATAATCCAATTAAATATAACTCGAGAGTTGGATAAATTAGAAAATAAATCTCCAGTATCTTTCTCAAACTTGTTGCCATTTGGCAATAGCCACTCAAGCCCTACGGGCTTTCGTGACTATTGCCTGGCAACAAGTTTTCGAAAGATCTGTCAAATTATTCTCACTAATTCCATTCATTTTAAAATTGTGCAAAATATGTCTTCGCGCACTTGTTATGTAAATAGCTATTTTTAAATCCAATTGTGCAAAAAAAAATATTTTTATTAACAAGATATGTTTCTCTTTGTAAATACGAAAGCAGTAACAGTAAAATCAATGATAATTTAATTCAAAAGTTTTGTTTGTATGAAAACGTGGTTCGTAAAATATTTAATTACAATATCGGTCACAATTCCAGTTAAAGTATTTCGTATCACTGGTAATGGCAACGCGCGCGTATAATTAAATTTCCTCCCGGAAACAAACGGCTCCGGAAACACGGAACATGACAGTTGGACAGACAGAGCAAGCAACATATCACGTGACACAGCACAACTGCAATCACCTTCTTGCGAAGTTCAAATCTATCACTATATCAAGAAATAATACCTTCGATTTATTTGATACTCTGATACTTATTCTCAATTACCGTACATATATACTAATGGTTTTTTTTTTAATTTTAATAAAAATTTCGTCTGTAGAAACAGTTTCCAATCGATAATTTGACATTACGATAGATCATTTTCAATTGACATTTATGAAACTTGCATTTATTTTATTGGTAACCAAGGAGATTTAATTACAGTGAAGAATTATCAGTAATAATAGGCGTATTCCATTTGCCATATAGATCAGATCTAACTTACACTTACTGAGTCAGATCACTTATTTATTTCGCTGGATTACTTCGCCGACTTTATTTCCAGTACTAAAATTACTGATTCTAATTTACTTTAAAATAATTCACCTCAATAAGTCCATTAGCTTGCTTAATTCAGTTCATTCAATTATGTTCTCTAAATTATGTGAACTGATTTAATGGGATGGCTAGCTCAGTGGTATGAAGTCGGCCTGTGGATCCTGAGGTCCCTGGTTCGATTCCCACAGGCGAGAAATTTTCATAATTTCAAAAAGCTATCCCTGTGGCTCCTCCACCACTAACATCTTTGGGGGCCGTGATTTGACGACTGGTAACCGCACTTCACGCGCAAAATATATCACTTACCGAGATCTGCTTCAGCAGAGTGCCACACCCAGTAATGGGTAGAAGGCGTGATGATATATTTATATTTATTTTATTTAAGTCAACCGAGTGGCAAATGGAATACAGCTAATATAAGAAGGGAGTGAGAATAAATTGAAAATAATTTGACAGATCTATCGAAAACTTATTGCGAAATGCAACTCTCGAGTTATATTTAATTAATTAATATTGTTTTCCCATATTTTACTTGATGCGTTGACAGTTTTAAATAATTATTTGACAACTACATATTATTTGTCAACAAAAACAAAAGCTACAGAGATTATTCCCGGGAATAATCACAAGAGCTTTATTCTCAGTATAATAATGACAGGATTGGTTAAAAGGCAGACACGTGACATACAATGCAGCATTTTATTGGTTTTGAGAAACGTCAAAAAATAATCAATTATATTGTAACGAATTTAAAGCCAGACAAATCGAGAACATTCCAGAAACCTTCTCGAGAACAAGTGCGTAGCAGCGTGACATCATAAATGCATAGAGCTCGCTCGCATGTCTGAGCGTGTGGTTTGACGGGATATTCTAGAACGTCCTGGAATATTCGAGAACTGTTCTACGGACGGGAATATATAAGCCGAGGCCGAGTGGCTGAGTTCAGTTGACAGTTGACAGTTGACAGTAGACTTCGAACGTGTAATATAAATGTGGTGAAATAAATAACAGCTCTAGTGCACGTAATATAAATAGTAGTTTTAGTGATCGTTATATAAATAATATTAGTGTTTAAATATTTATTAGTAGTGTTTAAGTCTTATTGTAGTTTTGATTAATTCTAAATAAGTTTCTGTTATTTTAATATTAATTCATTAAATAAATACCTTTATTTTCGTTTAACATAAATAGTTGTGAGTCATTTCTGTGCCTTAAACATTCTACACACTTCCAGAAAGACGAAAAACGTTACAATATTAATAAATTTATTTCTAGTAACACAGTAATATTTTTTGGATATAAATTTGAACGCACAAATTTTCTTATTAAATGTGATATTGCAAATGTCAATCACGAGAAGCATAAATTTAGAGATAATTACAAGTTGGGTATAGCTAAGGAAGTAGGCGTATCCATGTGGGTAGCTACTGAATATAGCCGATTCAGAAGCGGAAATCAGCAAAATCCAATAGACATGACGTCACATCCGGCATCCGTCGCTGTGCGTACCTCATACAATCTCAATAATTCAAATGAACCGTTCTGGACGAAGTGGAAGTGAGACGGACGAATTCATTATATAGACAGAGTTGGTTTAACTAAGCATGAATAATGTAAAGTATCTGCAATGTGGAATAATTCAAGGAAGTTAACGAGAACGCGACTTGTGCAAAAATTCAGCAGGAAATTGTCGACTAATCCACTGCTGCTCGGAACATTACAGCAGGAACAGCAGCGACGCTGTGTTAACAACGCTTAGCGAGAGCAAGACACTCTCTTTGATTTTATTTCATATTTTACCTAATCCCGACTTTCAATTTAATTCCTTGTAAGAGATTTCCTTCAACTCACTAACTAACTTATATTTTATAGTCTTTACACTACATAGAGTTATATAATATCATGCTATATCCCATCAAATAGGGTAGCACGAACCCTAGAAACATTCACTCATCAAATTCAACAAATAATCACTTATTAGATTCATCAAATAATTAGTCTTCCTCAAACATTCTCAGTGATAATATAACAGGAGAGTGAGAATACATTGAATATAATTTGACAGGTCTTTCGAAAACTTGTTGCCAGGAATGCCAGGCAATAGTTATGAAAGCCCATAGGGCTTGAATGGCTATTGCCAAATGGCAACAAGTTTGAGAAAGATACTGGGGAAATATTTTCTAATTTATCCAACTCTCGAGTTATATTTAATTAGATTACTTTTTGTCTTAGCTGTTGAGGTCGATTCATCCAACTTTAAAGATTTGTAACTGGATCAATATCGATTGATTACTTATTAATGTATTCTTGGAAGTTATTTTCAAAATTTGTTGGTGTATCTCTGTATCTGAAATGCAACAAAATCGATTTTTTTCACACATTTTACTTGACGCGTTGACAGTTTTAAATAATTATTTGACCACTACCTATCATTTGTCGCAAACAAAAAAGAATCTACAGAGATAATTCCCGGGAATAATCACAAGAGCTTTATTCTCAGTATAATAATGACAGAATTGATTAAGACGCAGACACGTGACATACAATGAAGCATTTTATTGGTTTTGAGAAACGTCAAAAAATAAGTTTAGAAATGATGAAAATTATAGTACATTATTTTTTTCCACAGCAGATTTTAAAGGGCAAAAATTAGAAAAATTTACGAACAATTTTAAGGTCTCAAGTAGCGTGGCTTGTTATTGAAAACAATTTCCATTTCAATCAGTTTTTTCACCAAGTGTATACAGAAAATAAACAAAATCGATGAAGAAAAACTACCATCAGATGTGGAATAAGAGTGCTTTCAATAAGGAATATTTGCAGATTTTGCAAACTGATTTCTGAAGAAACTGACTGATGGGGACAAACCTAAAAAATCGAAAATCATCGAACTAGATGATGTCATTCGATTTTTAAAAGAAGCTTCAGATGACGACTATCTTCAAAATTCATCAATATAAAAAAATTACAGAAAATTAAATTACTTTATCTACCCTTGATATTAAAGCGTTATTTTATCTACCCTTAATATGCTATTTTATCTATTATTTTGATGTTGAATTGCATAAAAGTTTTATCGGTTCATTAGCATCAATACTGTTGCCAAATAAACAATTCTTTACCTAAAGAGCTCTCTATTTTTTCTTGCAACCCAGCATGAGTACAACAAAGTATACTTTATCATCTGCTATAGAAAAATATAAATTATTAAGTTAATATCACCAGTGAAGAGAGGAGAGAGGAGACAGGAGAACGCTGTGACGATACTCATGCATACATGAACAGATTCCAAACATGACCCCGTCGTGTACACCCACACACCAAACTATCAAATACAATTAAAACTAATGAACTATTGAAAATTAATTTACATAATTTCCTCGTTCAAATATTGAGACAAACTTATATGACACAGTTAAAACCTCGAGGGATATCCGCAACATTAATCTCTATAAAATGAAATGAATTTATAAATATTTACAATTTAATCTCAAGCAATAATATTCCGTAATGTAATTGGTTCGAAGTCTCGCCTGTAGAATGCGCTGCAGTAATGCTACCGTTACTAATACAACATAATACACATGTAATACCTTCGAGTTACATACGAACGCATTTGTCATATGTGGAGCGCATCTGTATGTTTTAGTTTAGCTTTGTGTACTGGGATTGAACATATAGTTCTCCCTTCTACTTTACGTATATATATTATATGTTTGTGTTGCTCTCTGTATATTGCATTGTTTAATAGGGTTTATTTTGCTTATTAGAAATGAAATAAAGTATGAACAGTGCTGATTAATTATTTGTGGAGAGATTTGATGAGAGATTTAAACTGATAATTTGACAATTGACACACAATCAGATATTTAATATAAATAAATAAATAAATATATCATCACGCCTTCTACCCATTACAGGATGCGGCACTCTGCCGGAGCAGATCTCGGTAAGTGATATATTTTGCGCGTGAAGTGCTGTTACCAGTCGTCAAATCACGGCCCCCAAATATGTTAGTGGTAGAGGAGCCACAGGGGTAGCTTTCTGAAATTATGAAAATTGCTTTGTCGCCTGTAGGAATCGAACCAGGATTCTCAGGATCCACAGGCCGACTTCATACCACTGAGATAGCCACCCCATATTTAATCAGTTCTGTAATATAATATACAGGGTGTTTTATGATGAAACGGCGCCATTTTACAGATCATAATTTATTTTATCTACGACCGTGCGATAAATGACATGTTGCTAATCCTTAATTGCAAATTGAAAATTCCAGTACTACCTAAGCAAAATTTAAAACTGCAATCATATAATTTTTTAATTATTCTGTAACTGTATATCACGGATAGCACTTTAAAAATCCAATAACCTGAAACAGAATTCAGCAGCAGAAAATAAAAAAATGTCTTTCAAATTGATACAACGCAAAGTTAACTGAATATTGTTAGAACAATTAAGGATTAAATTCCAACGTTCAACAGAAACTTTTTTTTTTAGTTTTCATCATGAAAAGTAAATGAACGTAGAGTGTAAATTTCTGTGTAAACTCACGTTGAATCTATTCAGTTTGGTCTATTTAATTTTTCATTTATTTCTGTGAAGAATTATAAGATTACAGTTATAGTAAGAGTTTTTGTTTTAAAAAACAATTGCTTGTTTACAGTTAAATGCTTTAGAAGTAGAAAAAGCTTATTATTTCAAAAGTTCCACCAGAAGTTGACAAATATAAACAAATGCGAATTTTTTGGTTGAACCAGTATAAAAATCGAAAAATTTTAAAATATATTTCTATATAGTTCAGACTACGAGAAATCGAATGCCGTTGAGCGCATCTTCATATCTTTTTTTAGTTTACAAGTTTTAGTCTTTTTTTAAATCTCAACTTTGAAGACCCATATGTCGAAAACTAAAAGAGGTATTGAAATGCGGTTTGAACAAGTGTATTTCTCGTGCTCTAATTAACTTATACTCAAATTTTGAAAATTTAGAAAATGTTCATATTTATTTCGAAATTTTCTTTTGCCCATATTTCAAAAACTTGACGAGATAATAAAAATTTGTAAAAACCAATGGATTTCTCGCATAAAAATACATATGTATGTAAAATTTCAGAATTTTTGCTTTACGGATAAAATTTTTAGAGCAAAAAACTAAAAATGGCCAATATTCGTAAAATTCTTAAGGGGTACCCCTTAAAAAAAATAATTAAAAAACAGTGATTTTTCGTTTTTTTGTAATAAAAACTTAATCTGTCCGAATTTTTAGCTGGAAATTTGCATACCTATGTACTTTTACGAGAGAAATTAGAAAAAAATTTAAAATTTTCATAATTTTTTAAATTTCGGTATCAGTTAATTGGAGCACGAGAAATGTACTCATTCAAACCGAATTTCAATATCTCATTTAGTTTTCGAGATATGAGCCTTCAAAGTTGAGATTTAAAAAAAAAATCGCCGTAACGAAAACTAAAAAAGATATGAAGATGCGCTCAACGGCATTCGATTTCTCATAGTCTAATTTATATGAAACTATATTTTAAAAATTTTCAGTTTTTAATCTGATTGAACAAAAAAATTGGCATTTTTTTTAACAGAAATTTTTGTTATCACGACTTTTGCGATTAAAAAAATATATATTGAGAATCAATATATGCATAATTATGTAGAAATATATGAGGAATTAAATGGTAAAATCCCCAATTCCATATCTAGTTTCATATTTTTTTAAATAAACCGTAAACAGAAACAAACGTGAATATAAATATAACCATCTAAATAAATAGTATATATTACGAGTATAGTTATGGGGTGGCTAGCTCAGTGGTATGAAGTCGGCCTGTGGATCCTGAGAACCCTGGTTCGATTCCCACAGGCGACAAACAATTTTCATAATTTCAAAAACTACCCCTGTGGCTCCTCCAGCACTAACATATTTGGGGGCCGTGATTTGACGAGTGCCAACCGCATTTCACACGCAAAATATTTCACTTACTGAGATATGCTTCGGCAGAGTGCCACACCCAGTAATGGGTAGAAGGCGTAATGATATATTTATTTATTTATTTACGAGTATAGTTGTCATTTCATTAATCCTTAAAATTTAAATAAAAGCTTGTAACGGGTTGAATCTTGGAAACATGTCTTTAAAATTTGTAAATAGCATTCGACGACCCTTCAATGACATCGCGACCCCCACTTTGAAAATCATAAATATATCACTTATCAAGATCTGCTACGGCAGAGTGCCACACCCAGTAATGGATGAAAGGCGTGATAGTATATTTAAATAATTTATTTATTATTAACAAATGTTTATATCAGTACCGTCTATTCATTTATAGGGAAATAGTAACGAATCTAGTCTAATTATAATTGTCAGTAAATGTGGAACAACATTAAAATAATTAATATTACGATTGCGCCGATAGCGTCCATTTCCGTGTCCATTATAATAGTCCTGCTCTATCCTCAGGCTTATCCTGCAAAACCCAAAACGTAGATCATAATTACCCTGTTGACACATAGCAGATTACCACTCATTATACTCCGAACATAGCCGAACATAGCCGACAACAGCCGGTGTTCAAGAGGACGACATGGTATACTTTTTGTACGGATTCGTTTTAACAACCAAATAAAAACTAAACTTGTGAAAGTTCTAGATTTGTTAGTTACTTTATCGGAAAATGTCTGCTTGTAAAAACTTTTAATTGCTCGAATGACGACTTGAAAACTTTATTTTTAATGTAGTTTTTCAGGAGTAAAATGTTTTAATGATTTGAGTTCTTCAAATTTTATACAAAATCACAACATTTTCTCTGATTCTAAAATAAATTTATCATCATGTCTTCTACCCATTACTGGGTGTGGTACTCTGCCGTAGCAGATCTAGGTAAATGATATATTTTGCGCGTGAAGTACAGTTACCAGTCGTCAATTCGCGGCTCCCAAGGATGTTAGTAGAGAGAGAACAACCGAAAATAAAATAAATAGGTATATCATCACGCCTTTTATCCATTACTGGGTGTGGAACTCTGCCGTAACAAAACTGAGTGATATATTTTGCGAGTGAAGTACGGTTACCAGCCGTCAAATCACGGTCTCCAAGGAGGGACAGCCACAAGAGTAATTTTAATGTGGTGAAAATTCTTTGTCGGTTTTGGGAACCACACCCGTATTCTCAAATCCACATCCCGACTCTATGCCACTGAGCTATTTATTTATTTCTGTATTTATGCTTCGCGGTTCAACAGGAACTGAATCACAATTACCGTACAATAAAATTACATCATGCATTTTAAATAGATACTATAGCTAATATTTGTAGTCGATAAAATATTAATCTTGAAACGTAAAAAAAAAATTAAACAATACGTTCGCTATTACAGTTTGACGAAGTAAAGATAAAAGTTAAATTCTGTACCTTTACACACGACGTGATTCTGCTGCATTGCTGCTGCCATTCTGTTCATTGAAATGTCCACTATCTCTAACACACGCACACTGTACACTTTACACTATGGCCGTATTTATTTGGGATTTTTAAAGTAACCTGCAGGTTACTTGGCACACTTTAAGTAACCTGGAACTAACCTTAAACTGAGCCTACTGCCCCAGCTATTTTAGCGGGTTGGTAGATTCAACCCGTTTACTATCTCTATCTAGTCAACTTGTGTTCCTTGTTATTCGTGGCGGCATCGCGATTTGTAATAGTATAGAGAGGTTAGGAGTTATTTTTATGAAAAACGTAAGTAATTTTATAACAATATTTTGAAAAAATATACTAAAATATTATTTATGCAGGTGATGGAAGAGCAATATGCATTATGTGTTTCTTGCAATATAAGTCACAGAGGATAATATTACGACACATTATTACGACTCCGAACTTCATTATTTTGATAGTGCTGATGACAAAATTATAAAAAAATGAACAGACCCTGACGTTATTTGCTTTTTGACTACATATAAAAAATATGAAGATGACTTAAAACATGCAATTAAAAGCGCACTTGAACACACAAACAAAACTAAGCAGATGTCGCTTCGAACATGCATTCAGATTTTAAATTTACCGCCAGTGTTTACAACTGACACTAGATGCATCATTTATTTGGAAGTAACACGAGTTAGTTCTAGGTCAGTTCAGGGTTGGTTCAAAATTTCCCAAACAAATACGGCCTATATTCACACACATATGTAATAAGTGTTACACTAAATACACACTTTACTGGCTTATTCTGTGCTCTAATTTTCACATATTTCACTTTAAAATCACTTGAAATCACTAACAAAATGTCTACGGAGACAACAACTACCGGACACGACTGATGAACCTGTTGTTGCAAACAGATTCCTAATTATTCACATAAGAAACTATGTCATACGATTCTCACCTTTATTACTTGAATGTAGAAGGGCAAGAATACTATGCTATGAAAGGGGTTAATTCGACAAGTGCGCAGGTTTGATCTTAAACAATCAACCAAATAGATATTTAAGAATAATACTGTAATAAACTATTAGAATAATATGCACGATTTATTTGGATAATAACATTTATCAATTTTTCTGGTGTAAAAATTTATAAAATGACTCATACGCATAACTGGATCTGAAATTGGCGCCTAAACTTTAAAAAATAAGACACTATTGGTAAAATAAATGTTGCAAAAGGATTTGTGCTACCTTATTTAATGGCAAAAAGCGTACTGCTATGTATGCATTTTCTTCTAAATTGTTTAATAAATATCAGTTTTATTTATAAAAATGGGCATACAGCCAAAATGAAAATAATTTATTTATAAATGAATATTTGCACATACTTTTTTATAAACATAAATAAAAATAAACAAATATATCATCACGCCTTCTACACATTACTGAAGCAGATCTCGGTAAGTGATATATTTTTGCATGTGAAGTGCGGTTATTAGCCGTAAAATTACGGCCCCCAAAGATATTAGTGGAGAATGAGCCACAGGGATAATTTTAATGTAGTGAAAATATTGTCGGCTGTGGTAATCGAACCAGGGTTCTCAGGATCCACAGACAGTCTCGATATCACTGAGTCACCTACCCTATACTACTAATATTGGGGAAGCTACAGGGGTAATTTTAATGTGTTTTGTCTGCTGTGGGAATCGAACCCGGGTTCTCAAATCTGTAATCCGACTTGTTACAGCATTGATTTGGACAAATAACTTGTATGCATAACCGGCCTGAAATTCATATACCAGTTTTACTCTTTATAATTTAATTTAATTATTTGCTAAGTATAAACTTAAAAAAATATAATTAAATAACAGTTAGTTAGCTTGAAGTGCGGTTGCCAGCCGTCGAATCGTGGCCCCTAAAGATGTTAGTGGAGGGGGATCCATAGGAGTAATATTAATGTGGTGAAAATGTTTGTTGGCAGTGAGAATCAAACCAGAGTTCTCAGGATCCACATGCCGACACGATACCACTGTACCACCTACTCCATATACATCTTGGGAAAAATATTGGATAATCTAAAAAATGTACTGTAAAAATCCCATTTCCTAGCTGTCAAAACCAATGACGGTATAACAAAAAATTAAAAAATATACTAAGCAAAAACAAATACTTTCAGCATCCGTAATGACGTTTATTCAGAAAGAAGAAATTTGAATTTCCAAGCGACGGGGGACGAATTTTAATTAAAGTATAGTCTACGTCAAGTTGGCCTGGACTTCGGAAAACAATTAAAAAGTCGAGAAACAACTGAACGAGCGTTGGAGGGAGATGGACTATGGCGGGAAGTTGTCAAACAGAGTTCCGAACCGCACAGTGTTTACACTCGTTAACTGAACTCTTTAATTACTGATGACGCTAATTTACCCTTGGGTAAATTCACCCCGACCATCCCCACATACGCACTGTCAACTGTTTTCCAATGTAATGCCCCTCTTCCAATCAATAAACTACAATAGGAACTAAATCCTAGTATGAGAGATTGAGTGAACGATTTAGAAATAAATTAAGTAAATAAATATATCATCACTCCTTTTACCCATTACTGGGTGTGGCACTCTGTTGTAGCAGATCTTGGAAAGTAATATATTTTGTGCGTGAAGTGCGGATATTAGCCGTCAGATCACGGCCTCCAAAGATGTAAGTGGTGGAGGAGCCACAGGGGTAATTTTAATTTGGTGAAAATGTTTGTCGGCTGTGGGGATCGAATCAGTGTTCTCAGAATCCACAGGCCGACTTGATACCACTGAGCCTTTACTCCATTAGAAATAAATTAATAAATAAATATATCATCACGCCTTCTTCCCATTACTGGGTATGGCACTCTGCCGAAACAAATCTCGCTAAGTCATATATTTTGCGCGTGAAGTGCGGCTACCAGTCGTCAAATCACGGCCTCCAAAGATGTTAGTGGTGGAGGAGCCACAGGGATAGCTTTTGAAATTATGAAAATTGTTTGTCGCCTGTGGGAATCGAAACAGGGTTCTCAAATTCTCCATTTCATAAAGTAAATAAAAATAAATATATCATTACGCCTTTATCCATTACAGGGTGTGGTCTCTGCCGCACCACTAACATCTTTGGAGGCCGTGATTTGACGGCTGGTAACCGCACTTACCGAAATCTGCTTTTGCAGAGTGCCACGCCCAGTAATGGGTAAAAGGCGGGATGATATATTTATATATATTTTTATTTAAAATTACCCATGTGACTCTCCCGCCACTAACATCTTTGGAGGTCGTGATTTGATGGCTGGTAACCGCACTTCACGCGCAGAAATATATCACTTACCAAAATCTGCTTCTGCAGAGTGCCACGCCCAGTAATGAGTAAAAGGCATGATGATATATTTGATACATATTTATAAAATATTCAAATAAAAAGTAACAACAACAAGAATGAATTTAAAATGAAATGCTAGTAGTTTATTACAATTTTCTACATGAATTAGATTCCTTTCTGTATGCAATTTTCCATGTTGTATATATATGAAGAAAGAAAATCTTCTTCGAGTGCAAATTGCAGAGTAAAATGTTTATTGTGTGCTGTGTAAGAGTCATGTTCGCAGAACACTTATTTTCCGGCCACTCGGATTATCTCGTATCATATCAAGCAGGCCATGCTGTCGTCTCGAGCTTCGCTTTTTAAAGATGTGACGGTACATTAAGCAATGATGACTCCTTCTCCCGCTTCGTGGATATACCGGATATCTTACGAACATTTTAATTTACCAAAACAACCAAGAATAAATTTTATCATGCTTGCAATTTGTCATTTTGGTGGAGATGTATCCGGATAGAAATTGTTAAAATGAATTGTTGATTGTATCTTGATAGAAACGGGAAATAAGTGGGTAGGTTTTTTGGGACATCTGGTATATTAGAAAAAGGTTTACAAGACTGAAGTTCTAGTGAGTATGCTCGAGTTGTTAGCGAACTTATCCGATCTTTGAACTCCAATTTTCGTAGTAGTTACAAGTTTGTTTCTTTTTATTTTTGACTTCATGACTTCATATTACACTTAAATAAATAATAAATAAGTCCGACATTTCCATTCCTATTTCAGCAACAAATATACTTGCTTACAAACTTTAATAGTAAATAAATAATTAAATATATATAAGCCGGATAATTTTAGAGTGTTAAGGTACCAAGTTCCAATCCTTTTTAACTGTCTTTTTTATTATATTTTTTTTTGCCTACTTCAATATAAGACTATTATTTCAACTTTTTCAATAATGAAAGAACGCTATTTCAGGATTGCTATTTATCACCATCAGAGCTGGGCAGTAGCTAGCTAGTTTTGTAGCTTAGCTACTAGCTTAGCTACGTTTACCTTAGCTGTAGCTGTAGCTTAGCTAAATGTGCAAAAATATAGCTGTAGCTTGTAGCGAACTACTTTGAAAGCTACTTTTTGTAGCTTAAAGCTACCACTGTTCATTAAGAAATACCTATTAATTTTTGTTTTGTATTCGAATTTTACCTTCTTTATTGTTTTCTATAACTGTAGGATAACAAGTTATTATATAGTGTAAAATCTATTAACATATTTTATTTTTCACTTGTTCTTAACCTATCCTACTTTTGTATTAAATATTAGATGAACTAAACATTGACTGTTTAGGAGTCTTCTGTTAATGTGACTGTTAATTTATTCCGATATAAATAAGAATAATAGCATAACAAATGAACAGTACATTTGTCCATATGCGATATTTTATATTTGTTAACAGTCATTGTAACAAAAGACTGATCAACTGATCATATGACAATGGCAAATTTAATAATTCACAATAATTGAAAAAAGTAGCTTTAAAATTTAACAGCTACTTTAATGAAAACTTTTAGCTGTAGTATATATTTTACAAAATGTAGCTTAGACCTGTAGCTCAGCTACTTTTTTAAAGAATAGCTGTAGCTGTAGCTTAGCTACTTTTTTCAGTAGCTTGCTCTGATCACCATGACAAGTGAAGTAAAAATGTTATTTTTGATCCTAAAAACAAAAAGCGATCTTGCCTCCATGGTAAGCTAAATAATTTTGTTAATTTATTTAATTTAAAATGGGGTAATGGCTCAGTGGTATGAAGTCGGCCTGTGGATCCTAAGAACCCTGGTTCGATCCCCACAACCGACAATACATTTTCACCAATTTATAAAATACCCCTGTGGTTCCTCCACCACTAATTTCTTTGGAAGTCGTGGTTTGATGGCTGGTAACCACACTTCACGCGCATAAATATATCACTTACCGAGATCTGCTTCGGCAGAGTGCCACACCAAGTAATGAGTAGAAGGCGTAATGATATATTTATTTATTTATCCATAACTCATATATAATAAAGACATTATTACACTGATTTCAGTTGAATTATATGACTCATAAAACACTAGTGTTTTATATTCCATAAAACACTGTAAACAACTTGTTGTTTAGCAACCAGTTCATGATCTACCATATTTTGAGAAACTTATATAACTGAATCAACGTTAAACGTTACGACCAATCTTCTTCGATACCTATAATTATGAGTTGTGGATACAATTTTGTATTACACTTACTTGTGTTTTAAATAAATATAAATAAATAAATATATCATCACGCCTTCTTACCCATTACTGGGTGTGGCACTCTGCCGAAGCAGATCTCGGTAAGTGATATAAAACACGTGTATAATAAATAACTATTATTTTATTTTATCTTGTTTCAAATTTTGAGTAGTAAAAAATGTATCTGTCAAATAAATAAATAAAATTATTAATACTTCTTCAGAAAACGTTAAATAACGTAATGGTGATTTTTCGGTATCGAAACTAGTTTATCAATCAAACATTTAATTTCTCCGCAGTAAAATATGAAAATATCAAATCAGTGTCGGACGAAATAAAGTGCACCAGTTAACAATTAACTCATAGGGAATTTGAATCCAATAACGACGTTATTAGCAGCGCCACAAGTCCTGCGACGGAGTGTTGAGGAACTATACCCACTCACCACAATTATAAACTGTGTACACGTGTATTCCACACAAAAACCTACCTCTCTTATGTGTTCGTGAGGGTGTTGTGTGTGTGTGTCATGCTTTGTTACTGTTTTACTTTCTCTGTCTCTTTTTAACTTGAGGTTTGAGGGTGGTGCTCGAAGTTGTCTCTTTCTGTTTTGTGTTTTGTGTTTTGTTCCCGAGGGTTTTGTTTTTTTTTCCTCTTTTTTTAGTTCTCTGCAAGATTTTATGTTTACGTTTTAATTTTTTGTATTCTTGTTATTGTAATTATGTTTCACTGGAGTTAAATATTTAATTATTTTGGAAATAATGTTCAAAATTGTAAATTGAAATACCTGATGGTTTCAACAAAAATTAGAACTCGTAGATTTTTAAATTAAAACTTGTTTATTACAATTAACATGTTTGTTTTAATGGCGAGTTATACAATTGACGTCACACCTAGAGGGAAAGCAAAAGAAAGAGACATCTGGTACTAGTGAGAGAGTTAGTTGATAGCCCACGACTAACCAGAGTATACTTTTAACAAACGATGCAGATTAAAGGACATATTAAAAATATGCTCTAACTGATCTTGGTCTGTCAACTAGCTCTCTCGCTAATGTGAGATATCTCTTTCACTATTGTTATACTTTTTATCTTAAGGGAAGAAGAATAATTTTCTACCGTAGGAAAGGAAAGTAAAGTCATTTTCCATGGCAACTAGAAAACAACAGTATGATTTGACATTAGTGACATCTAGGTTATATCAATCTAAATTCCTAATTCATTTATAAAATTTTTACATTACGATAGGGTAATGAAAACAATTATAGATATATCTTTTGAAGACATTATCATTCTTTCGATATGTGACGTCTGTCACTTACTGTTATATTTCACATTAATTCAAATTAAAAAAGGGTTCCAAAATGGTTGTCTTGAAAACATGATTACAAACGATTTCTTGTTTCACTGCAGTGTTGTAAAGAGACACTTTCCATATTGATTTTGAAAGTTGATATGTCAACTTTTCAACACGACCGTAGAAAAAGTAAATTAAATAATGTATCAAACATAAGTTCAAGTCACTTGTTTTATTTTTGATGGTAATTTAAAAAAATCGGGTGGGCACCATACGACTTTATTATACACAGCATATTTAATATTTAGAGTATATGAATGTTATATTATATTAATTAACTTGTAATTTACTTTTTCAGTAATTCAGCATTTATCTGAATTTATTAAAATTATGAGATTTTACTGATTTCTTTTTAATTTTCATTAAAGTTGCCAAATTAGTTGACCATTTTAATAATGTATTTGTTTTTCCAAAAAAAAAACATAGATAACTAGATAAAGCGAAAATTAAAATTTATGTTTTTTGTTTCTATTGCTACTATGATTATTGAACTATAGTATTAAACATAAAAATTAGTTTTTCTCAAAATTAGACGCATATACAGGAAAATTGCAAATAACATTTTATGTTCCAAATATTTTTGCTAACATCTTTTATTTGAAACTTTTTTTCATAACTGACTCCATTTTTGAAATAAATGGAATTCTCTTCGTATTTTCATGAAACTTATAATTACCAAGTTTCGTTAACAAATCTTATCTCGTTCATGAGATATTGCACACTCGGACACACATCCATCCATCCATCCACACACACACACACACACAGACATCATTGAGAAAATGATGAAAACGGATTCAGTGAACCTCAAAACACGTATTTCCGCGAAAATCTCGTCAACGATTTTTTTCACGATTACAATACTTCCTTATACTGCGTATAAGAAAGTAAAAATTAATATATCATCACGCCTTTTATACATTACGACCGAAACAGATCTTGGTAAGTGATATATTTTTGCGCGTGAAGTGCCGTTATCAGCTGTCAAATCACGGCCTCCAAAGATGTTAGTGTGGGGGAGCCACAAGGGTAATTTTAATGTTTGTCGGCTGTGGAAATCGATCCAGGATTCTCAGGATCCACAGGCCGACACCATACCACTGAGCCACCTACCACATTATGATAATCAGTAAATATTGTAAAATTGTCAATTTTATTATTATTAATTCACAAGGAACATATCCGTATCAGAAATTTGTACATTTTAAAATTATTTGAAGAACGAATAATATTAAGTTATTATAGATAATCTCCGATTGTTCGACAGATGCCCGTCTAACCCACATCCAATCTGACAGCAAGAACATTTCACTTCTGCGGTAATTTATTACCAGGATCGTATCAGGAGGGGGATGTAACAAGTCCGACTCTGTATCGACATTTCGACATCTCATTCCACAATCACCGACTAAATCTTTAATTAACTAAATGAATATTAATGACTGGTGTTTTATCAAAATGTCGCGCACGAAAAAATCATATTTCATTTGCCATCATTTATTATCCAAGCGAGATGAGAAAGAAGATCTGTCGGGATTAGACGACCGGAGCTGAGCCCGGACTTTAGAATCCCCGGAGCCCAGGACAACACCCGGACCTTCATAATTAAAACTGTACGTCTGACGACTCGCGGCAAGAATTATTCTTGTCGGAATGAATTCACTTTTATTATTTTAATCATAAACTTGGAATAACATATTTTAAACTTCAATTTGTAATAGGGATGATCACAAAATTTAAAATGAAAAGTTATTAGTACTCACTTTTCGCACGATCGTAGAAAAAATCATTTTCAATAGCTTTGTGGGGTGGCTAGCTCAGTGGTATGAAGTCGACCTGTGGATCTTGAGAACCCTGGTTCGGTTCCCACAGGCGACAAACAATTTTAATAATTTCAAAAACTATCCCTGTGGCTCCTCCACCGTTAACATCTTTGGGGGCCGTGATGTGATGACTGGTAACTGCACTTCACGCGCAAAATATATCACTTACCAAGATCTGCTTCGGCAGTGTGCCACATCCAGTAATGGGTAAAAGGCGTGATGATATATTTATTTATTTATTTATTTGTTGGTTTGAAATTCGCTTAAAGGCCAGTTTTTCAATCGTCAGTTAATGTTAATCATGATTAAACCGGTGATTAAAAAACTGGCCCTTAAACTATTAACAGATTTTGTGTATCCATGGATGCAGACTTTTTTAGAAAGTGACTCTTTACTAACTGTACAAAGTGTGTAAAGTATGTGCTTTACGTATAATGGAATAAAAACAAATAAAACAAAGTTAAGAATGATAAAATCCCAAATTCCAAAAGAGTTGAATTGTATTGTAACATCTCTGTCTGTCATTGAGTTTCTGTAACGTCGTTGTGGGGTTCACTAACCGCCCCCGCGCCGTGCGTTGATAGTTCCGGATGTCCAGTTAACGGGAGCCGTTGCCACCGCCGTCGGCGGAGTCTGTGATCACTCGGCCCGACTCCTATTGATTCTGGAGCGCGGCGGCGGCGGGGCCGGGGCGGCGGCGTTGCGACACGCTGGCGTCACGGCGCCCTGCGTCCCGTCTCCCACCACCGAACAGATACAGACACGCCAGGATGCTGGAGTGAGATGCGATTGTGGATTTTCATTTTTCAATTAATTTCAATTACATATATCCATGTGGTCGTACTACGAGGCCGTATTTACAAATAAACCATTAGGAGGTAAAATCTAAGAAAATCTCTAAAAAATATGTAGATAATAATAAGAAACAAGACGGACAGTATTGATGTCAAATATGTTAGTACAAGGGTTTAAATTTCAGTAATAACAATTTGGTTAACTTCAATCTATAAAAAAAACACACAGACACACATATATCTGTCCGAGAATTTGAAATTAGGATTTGTTGGTTTTTAAAAACCGGTTTTAAAATAGTTATTTATGAACCAAGGGCGAAAACAGGCATTTCTGGCCCGTGGTACATACAATATTTTATGTACAACAAAATAACATTTAATTGTATGTTTAAAAGATTAAAATATGTACATAGGTTATATGTCAAAATGACATTTTGCAGAATCAAGTATTCACAATAAACAAAAATTCTCATTTTATTTATGTATCCATAAGAATTATTTCTTTTTGGCCCGCGGGCCAAAAAGTAGTGTTTAAACTCGCTTTTTAGTGCTAAAACACATGCTTTTCGGCACGGTTGTGCATAAAAGAATTTTTTTGGATAAATTTGTAAAATTTGAAAACTAGTTCTTAGCCTTAAAATTTGTTTTTCTATGGTCGTGTTGATAAGTCACCGTATCAACATTCAAAATTAGTGTGGAAAGTATCTCTCTGTAACACTCAGTGCGGCATGAAATCGTTTATGATGTTTCCAAGACAACCCAATGTGGAACAATCTTTTTATTTAAATTGATGTAAAATATAAGAGCAAATGACAAATGTCAAATATAGATTTTAAGAAATATAAGTTCAGAACCTTAGAAAAAATAATATATAACAAAAGTGTGGCAACGGCCATTGCAAAACTTGTAATACAATACTTATACTTATGCTTTAGCAGAGTGCCACACCCAGTAATGGGTAGAAGGCGTGATGATATATTTATTTATATTTTATTGACTATTTTAAATATTATAATTAATAAGTAAAAATTAATTAATGACTGAATTCATAATTTTAATATTTACTTTTTACTTTTTTTTTTAATTTGTTTTTTATGAAGTATATTTTAACTGTATTTCCATAAATATATAACTAACATCACGTTATATCCCACCAAATGGGGTAATACTAACCCCTGAAACATTCAGAGAACATTGACTGATCAGATTCATAAAAAATTTAGTCTTCGTCAAATATTTTCATCCTGACACACCATCCTCGCGTCAACCGCATTAACGATCCCTCTATACAAGCTCATTTATTTTTTACACTATAAATTTTTCAATCACATCCATCCATTCGCTCCTATATACCTGTTACATTAATCTTTCACTCGACATTCGCTCCACATGCACAAATCATCTCTACTCATTCACATCCACTCATCTAATAACAAATTTAAAAGAAATTAAAGAAAAGCAAATTGAAAAATGGTACAGATTTGTAGAGATTTTAGATAATTTTTTAATAGGGTTTATAATATTTTTATACCCAACAGGGACAAAAAATATGTATTTTAGCCATGAAAAGCGAGCGTAAACTCTAGTTTCTGGGTCTAGGGCAATAATAAAATATTTCCTATGATAGGTGGCACAGTGGTATCGTGTCGTCCTGTGGATCTGGAGAACCCTGGTTCGATTCCCACTGCTGACAAACATTTTCATCACATTAATACTACTCCTGTAGCTCCACTAACATCTTTGGGGGCCGTGATTTGACAGCTGATAACCAAACTTTACGCGAAAAAAATATATCATTTACGGAGATCTGCTTCGGTGGAGTGCCACACCCAGTAATGGGTAGAAGGCATGATGTTACATTTATTTATTTATTCATTTATTCATTTATTTATTTTTTTATTTATTTATTTATTTACTTATTTATTTATTTATTTATAAACAAAATGACAATTTTAGTTTATTGTGAATACTAGATTTTGCAAAATGACACTTTCATGTTTAAATGTGCCTATTTTAATCCTTTGTATTTAAAATTAAATGTTCTTTTGTTGTGCATAAAATATTGTATGTAACACGGGTAAAATTAGCATAATATTATCCCTCGGCGCTTCGCGTCTCGTGCTAATAATCATGCCGCGGGCCAGATACTCATGATTCTACCCTTGATACATAATAGTTATTTATGTACCAAGGGTGAAAACAGGCGTTTCTGGCCCGCAGCATTATTATTAGAACGAGGCGCAAAGCGCCGAAGACTAATAACATGCTCAAGGTCAGAAACGCTAATTTCTCCCGTGGTACATACAATATTTTATGCACAACAAAATAACATTAGGTTATATGTCACAATGACATTTTGTAAAATCAAGTATTCACAATAAACAAAACTTATCATTTTATTTATGTATCCACAGGAATTATTTTTATATGGCCCTAGGGCCAAAAAGAAGTATTTATGCTCGCTTTTTAGGACTAAAACACATGAATTTCGGCCCGGTTGTGCATAAATAACTATTGTTTGTAGGTTTTTGTGTAGACTTTAGTTAAAAGCCTACTATAAGCAACTGCAATTGAAATAAACAAATAAATTAATTTCTTCGCCCTCTTTGACGGTGAAATCGCTCCAGATCAACCTCTCATAATCTCTCGGAATGCTGTGACTACATCAACTCACGAAGTTCCTCACTTTGTCGGCATTGAAGCAGGTCTGTCCCAGCCCCGAACTCCAAGAGCGAGGGTCAGTGAAGTTTTCCGAACGGTTTGTTGCAACACTAACACCGTAACTTTGTACTTCACAATACCGCCGATCCCTCAGCTTTCAAGAATATCCTGCGGATGTACGGACAGGATAGGTTATCTCTAAGGACGAATATTAGCAGTGGATGATAGCGAATTTATAAGCAGCAGGATTGTCCAGGTTGGAGTGATGTTATCAAGGTATTTGAATACTTGTTTTGGATACTTCAATTTGAGGAAAGTTTTTTGAATATTTTAAGGTTCTATAGTCTTATGGTGGTGTTCTGTATAAATCCATAAGTTTTGTAGATCTGTAAATCTGTAAATGATGAACAAAATCGCAACGAAACTTGTTACTCTATGAAATACTTTGTACGTATCAACAAATATTGATGTGATTTTGTTCATTATCTTTAAATTATAGATTTATCACAGAATTTCACGATTGATTTCATACATACATACAACATAACATCACGCTATATCCTATCAAATGGAGTAGCACGAACTCTAAAATCACTCCTAAAACATTCACTCATTAGGTTCACCAAATAACACAGGCAGACAAAAAAAATAAATTGTCGCGATCCCGAAAGGAGACCCCTCTATTCCTAAGTATTTTGAAGCGCTGAAATCGAATATGACCTCCAAAATTTATTAAACATCCCCATTTTCCCCCAAGCAACCCCTTATAGGGGGTAGGAGCGGGTGGCATTTAATTTCTGATTAAAAGTCGATATATATACGGATTCCCATGTTTTTTGGGCTACTGAGAACGAATATGGCTATGAAAAACAATTTTTACTTCCGGGACACCCCCTACCACCCCTTTACAGGTTTTGGAAGGGGGTTGAAATTGAGATGGTTCTTCATGGCTATATTCGTTTTCAGCACCCAAAAAAACATGGGAATCCATATACATCTCGATTTTTCATAAAATTTCAAATTTCAACCCCATTCCAGAGCCTGTAAAGGGATAGTAGGGGGTGTCCCGGAGATAAAAATAGTTTTCTTCTGTAAGGAAAAAGTAAGTAATTTCATCTAAATTACTCATTTATTTCTGAAAATTCTACTTTCTGATAGGGTATAAAAAAATTATATGTAATGTAATTGATAGTACTTTTGCAGAGTAGGTAGCTCAATGGTATCAAGTCTGGCTGTGGATTTGAGAACCCCGGTTCGATTCCCGACAAACAATTTTCACCACATTAAAATTACCTTTGTGGCCCTCCTTCCACTAACATTTTTTGGGGCTGTGGATTTGACAGCTAGTGACTGTACTTCACGCACATAAATATATCACTTACCGATATCTGCTGCGACAGAGTGCCACACCCAGTAATGAGTCCAAGGTGTGATGATATATTTATTTATTTACTTCAGCGCTGATAATATTGCACGCCTTCCTCTCGATAATAAAGGGGTGAGAAACACTAACATGTATTAAAACAAAAGTCTTTTGTTTTATTTCAATAGCTGTCAAGCAGTTTGCGATTTTGTCGGTAGATGGCACCACGAGTGGCTTCATAGCTCTCATGTCATGTTACCGTTGTAGATAGGTTAACATCAGTCAGTACAGCTAAGTCGGTATCACAATCCACTATTTCCTAGTTGATCTAGTTGGATAAATGATCGCACCATACTGATGAGTCCGGAAGGACGAAACGCGTCTATGGTTAAAGCTGAACTGACCAGCCGTTTGTTGATGACCTGAGAAGTTGATGCAAACGTGCTGTAAAACCTCTGTGGAATTATGAGAAAAGTGATGGAAATTTTTTTCCTATTTTTCTTATTTACTAACATGTATAATAAAATATAGAATAAAAATAAAATAAATAAATAAATATATCATCACACATTAGGGATGGGACATCGAATCAAAAATATCGATGTTATACATCGATGTTGACATCGGTGAAAGATATTGATGTAAACAAAATATCGAACACAAAACATCGATGTATTAAAAACATCGATGTTTTTACTATTTTGCATTCTGATCTGTCAAATCACTTATCTAGCATTTTTTATTTGATTTGATTATTAGGATTTTTAAGTAAAACAAGAGACAGAGACTGAAAACTGAAAAACTTGTAAACCCTTTCCCAACAGTTGAACATAAACACTTGCTTTTTGTATGTACCTTTCAATAAACGAATCAACGACATGAACCTGTGTGTACTCGTAGTGCAGTTTATTCTTTTTCTCTACTGCGTAGACAAAATGGTGTGTGAATGTGAACGTGAAATTGACAATAAGACCAAGGCCATGGCGTTGTGACGTTGTGTGTCTACAAGGGAAACTAACGAAAACTGTTGAATAAGTAAAATCCCCAACTCTAATTATATATTATTTATTATTCAAAAACATCGATGATTTATTGTAACATCGATGAAAACATCGATGTTTAAAAAGGATCATTATCGATGTTCAAACATCGAACATCGGAAATATAACATCGATGTTTTCGAAACATCGATGTTTATCGCCCATCCCTATCACACATTCTATCTATTACTGGGTGTTGCTGTGATATATTTTGAACGTGAAGTACGTAGAATGAGTTTTGTAATATAGTAATCGCGGCTTGGGGTAGATATATGCATGATTAAAGCTTGGCGCTGTGATCGAGTTAGAATTGTAGCATCGACCTAAATGAGATTGGAACAACGGGCGACACAGAGAACCAGGCCGTGAAATGAACGTAATTCAATCATTAGCTGCATTGGAACGTGCTCATATTGTCGCGTTACCGTCAAAAACTAGACCAACTGACAGTTAAATATGCACAGCGTTTCTCACTTTACTTGTGTTATTCTCTGCATGGAATTTATACTGGCCTATTTCCACTTTATATAGATTTATCGATTGTGTGCAAATGCAGCCAATGTTGCACACATTATTAAATAACAACGACATTACTCTAACGTCTATATTTGTTCACTAAAATAAAAACTACATTTTCAGAAATTAAAATTATTTCTTAGGCTAGTTCGATTCCCACAGACGACAAACAATTTTCATAATTTCCAAAACAACCCCAGTGGCTCCTCCACCACTAACATCTTCGGGGGCCGTGATTTGATGGCTGGCAACCGTACTTCACGCGAAAAAATATATCACTTACCGAGAACTGCTTCGGCAGAGTGCCACACCCAGTAATGGATAGAAGGCGTGATGATATATTTATTTATTTATGTATTTATAAAATTATTTCTTGTCTGTTTAGGAGGGTTAATATCACCTTGACTTTTAAAATGATATTTAGATCAAACCTTTTGAACCAGCAAAAACTTTTTTGAGATTCAGGCGGTTAATATTTTAATTTATAAAGTATTGGGTCTGGACTCACCGAACCACAGCGTGATAATTTATATATTTTAGCTTGAGTTGGATTCGAATTCGGATTCTTTGAATTCGAACTCTATAACGCTAATCATACCATTGTATTGCTGGATTTATAGCCTAATGCAAGAATTCTGAACAAGAAGACTATGGACTCCTAAGAGGTACGTAGAGCTTCTACAGAGGGTACGTGAATCTGGCATAGAACAAAAAAATATATACCATCACGTCTTCTACCCATTACTGGGTGTGGCACTCTGCCGAAGCAGATCTCGGTAAATGATATATTTTGCGCGTGAAGTGCGGTTACCAGTCGTCAAATCACGGCCCCCGAAGATGTTAGTGGTGAAGGAGCCACAGGGGTAGTTTTTAAAATTATGAAAATTGTTTGTCGCCTGTGGAAATCGAACCAGGGTTCTCAGGATCCACAGGTCGACTTCATACCACTGAGCTAGCCACCCCACAGAGGTTACGTAAATAATTTTATGCACAACCGGCCCGAAATTCATGTGTTTTAGCCCTAAACAAATAAAATGACAATTTTTATTTATTTTGGCATATAACCTATGTACATATTTTAATCTTTTGAACATATAATTAAATGTTATTTTGTTGTGCTTAAAATATTGTATGTATCACGGGTGAAATTAGCGTTTCTAACTCTCAGCATGTTAATAACCTTCGGTGTTCTGCGCCTCGTGCTAATAATCATGCCGCGGGTCAGAAACGCCTGTTTACACCCTTGATATATATTTTTTGAGGACCCTGTCAATCTGTCAAATGTATATATATATATATATATATACACAGTAACAAATAAATAAAGATCAATGCAATATTTCATCTTATTTTCATGAATGACTTTCAGTGAAATGACGTAACATTCTCAGAGAATCCCAGCACAATATCGCGTTGTCTGACGTCACGTTGGCTGTGGCGGACAGATCGGCAAGCTACAGTCACCCGAACCCGTGTCTTCTGCAGTGTGACATCCCTTCACTTCTTACCCCCTGGCTTTATCCAAGTCCTGATAAAGAGCACGTACTTTAGACGTGTTTACACCGACTACAAGTAAAGCTAAACTTATCGGTTTTATTCTATAAGTCACACAATATGGAAGATATGATTGAATTTACAATCGACATGTTTTATAAATAGTTGACGTGAAGTCAACCATTGAACTATCAATTTAACAATATAAAACTGTGCTTATTGGTTTTCTTTATGATTGGTTGAAACCACGTTAACGGAAACTATCTTAAATAATTTTTAAATGTTTTGAAAACGTTTCCGACCATTTTCCCGAATGCAATTTTTAAAATGATTATTTCATGAATGTCTTCTTCTAGAATTTCCATTTTCCCGAATAATAATTTCTCCGAGTGCCTTTTCCCGCATACTTATTTTTTTTATTCTGGATTGACAATCCTCTCAAATGAATTTTGCATCTACATAATTTTCCGAATAATTTTTTTCTAGAATCATAACTTGGTGCATGTAATATATAAAGAGTAATTAAGTAATAATTAAGGAGTGTGTGTTGTGTGTTTGCAAAGTAAAAATAATAAAAATTCCAAGACGATAAAGTATCTGAAACTCTTGTATAAAAAGATTTGTAAGAAAAACAGAAATACTTTAGTAAAGTTTTATTATAATACCCAACAAGTTTGCAAAAGTTGCAACGTAAAAGTCCCGACGTTTATGCAGAAAAGGAATTTGAAAATCGACTTCGATCGACCGAACTGCAAGAGCAAAAAATGGGAAACATATCGCTACAATGTTACTGCAACTTTTCTCCGAATCATTACCCAACTTTTCATTTTCTTTCGCAACTTTTCATTCTATGCATTTAAACTATTTCATCATTTTATTTCATTGTTTGTTAGTATTATTACTTCGATAATTCAAATAAATAAATATATCATCACGCCTTTTCGTGAGTTGACGACTGGTGAGCGCACTTCACGCGCATAAATGTATCACTTACCGAGATCTGCTACGGAGGAGTATCACACCCAGTAATGGGTAAAAGGCGTCATGATATATTTATATATATTTCTATTTAAAATTACCCCTATGGATCCTCCTCCACTAACATCTTTGGGGGCCGTGATTTGATGACTGTTAACCACACTTCACGCGCATAAATATATCACTTACCGAGATCTGCTACGGCAGAGTGCCATACCCAGTAATGGGAAAAAGGTGTGATGATATATTTATTTATATTTTTATTTAAAATTACCCCTATGGATCCTCCTCCACTAACATCTTTGGGGGCCGTAATTTGATGACTGTCAACCACACTTCACGCGCATAAATATATCACTTACCGAGATCTGCTACGGCAGAGTGCCATACCCAGTAATGGGTAAAAGGTGTGATGATATATTTATTTATATTGTTATTTAAAATTACCCCTATGGATTCTCCTCCACTAACATCTTTGGGGGCCGTAATTTGATGACTGTTAACGCGCATAAATATATCACTTATCGAGATCTGCTACGGCAGAGTGCCACATCCAGTAATGGGTAGAAGACGTGATGATATATTTATTTATTATTTTATCTTTAATAAATTAGTTCTGAAATAATTTAGAAACTATTGACTGCAGAAAATACTTAATGCCAAACACTTCCCTTATAATTCTAAAATATTTTTAGTCCACTGCTACTCTTCGTTTTTGGAACAAGCTACTAAATAATACCCTCCAACTCTCAGCGTCAGCCAAGGCAATGTGTGATTTCCATAAGTAATTAGTGTTGTTGTTTGTCGGTCTGTGATGACGTACATACATACATCTCAACGTAACTGGTTAAATAATTCAAACGTAATGGATCTTCTGGGATGTCAGCGCCAGCTGGATCATCCGGACTCGACTCCAGATCAAGTCCGGGCAGCGTTGCAACCGGAGCTTTCACTCGTGAGTGGAATCGCTAATTATATCTCTCGCAGATTTTTATAAAGCGGAAGTATTACGAAATAAACGTTTTTTAAATAAAACTTTGTGTGTTGGTCTATTAATATTACGAGTACGTTCATGCACTTCTAGTCGTGCACGAAATAATATATTTTTTTGTACTCGTAACATTCAAAATAAAGTTGACATTACCCTGGAAACTGAAGTAAAGCTTGATTTTATGCACTAGTCCTTCAAAGTAATTGAAAAAACACGCATTACAAGATTCTAAATTTTGACTAGTAAAACACTAATTATACTTATATCCAAACTTTTTAAAGAATTTATATAAGAAATAGAAACATTAACTTATAATGCCAAGTTGTTTTCAAATAACAAATGTCAATTCATGACATACTAAACTATCAATATAAATTCACGCTTCAAATTTAATAAATTTCCTCATTGTCGATTATATAATTTTTGCTCATTACAAAAAGCATTGTACAAAACTCGTGCACGAAAACGTCATTTGCATTATTCGCACAAATTAAAGCACTCGCTTCGCTCGTCTTATCCGATTTATTTTTAGTGGATACATTTTATTTGAAGATACAGTATTTCAATTTTTTAACAAACAAAAAAAATATATATAAAATAAAATAAATAAATATTTCATCACGCCTTCTACCCATTACTGGGTGTGGCACTCTGCCGAAGCAGATCTCGGTAAGTGATATATTTTTGCGCGTGAAGTGCGGTTACCCGCCATCAAATCACGGCCCCCAAAGATGTCAGTGGTGGAGGAACCACAGGGGTAGCTTTTGAAATTATGAAAATTATATATAATCACGGTTTCTACCCATTGCTGAGTATGGTACTCTGTCGTAGCAAAAGTAATATATTTTGAGCATAAAGTGTGTTTACCAGCTGTTAAATACAGGCCCCCAAAGAAGTTAGTAGGGTGAAAGCCACAATGGTAGTTTTAATATGACAAAACCTATATATCGGCGGGGCGAATCCAACCCGGGATTCCTTAACCAAGTTCCTAATAAATTTTTGCTTTGTCCTTATTCATAATCTCATCTCATATTTCGGGGTAGCTAGCTCAGTGATATCAAGTCGGCCTGTGGATCCTAAGAACCCTGGTTCGATTCCCACAGACGACAAACAATTTTCACCATTTAAAAAATTACCCTTGTGGCTCCCCCACCACTTACATCTTTGGGAGCCGTGATTTAACGGCTGGTAACCGCACTTCACGCGCAAAATATATCACTTACCGAGATCTGCTTTGGCAGAGTGCCACACCCAGTAATGTGTAGAAGGCGTGATGATATATTTATTTATATTTTTATCTCATGCTTCATTCACGCAACAAACCGTCATTACCTTCAACATATTCATCCATGTATTCATTATGCGCTTCAATCTCCCACCCTCGATTACATCAACCTTTCATGTCACATATCCAAACGATCTCAACCTGGCACGCACCCATTCTTCTCAATATCATACACATATCATACACCAACGACTTCGGGAGACGACGAAGGTGTTTCATAGCATTATCCATAAAAGCAGTGCGACGCTAGGTCCCCGGATCTAGTCCGAGCCGACTCCCGGAAGATGAAGTAGACGGCTTGGCGCGCGCTAAATCTGGGCTTTGCCGGGCCTGAAGAATTTATGTTTTACATGGTGTTGCTCGCCGCAAATGTGCGCCCCTCGCGCCCGGCGCCCCGGTGCAGCCGCGAACAGTGTTACATTTATGTAAATATGTGTTTTGTGCGCACAGAACAAATGGAAATGCGTTAACGGTTAGCGCTGCCGCCAGAAATTTATGTGTGTTCTACGCGAGCAGGTCATACTCTTTTCATTTTTAACCTCTGTGACCTCTTTGGTTCAACAAGAGAAAAATAGACAAGTGTTGCAGAGTATCTACTAATATTAAAATGTTAAATTTGTAGATGATATTTGGATTTTATATATAGATATAGTCTCGGGAAAGAATAAAATTTGAAATGAGTAAAATTTGGGAAAAAATCAATTTTTCCTGGGCCTATATTTTAAAAACTAAACAAAATATGAAAATGCGCCCAA
Organism: Pterostichus madidus; assembly: GCA_911728475.2. Lineage (NCBI taxonomy): Eukaryota > Metazoa > Arthropoda > Insecta > Coleoptera > Carabidae > Pterostichus > Pterostichus madidus. The sequence goes on from OU452304.1 coordinate 1,856,297, forward strand.
CGGCATTGAATTCCTCGTGTTCGAATTGACTTAGAAGCAAATTTTTAACAATTTTTATTTTTTGTAAATTTCTGAAGGGGTACCCCTTGTTTTTTTTTCGATTTTAGACGAATTTAAGACTGCTTGCTTTAAAATTCTATTCTGTACGAATAATATAACAAAAATTTACATACATATGTACTTTGACCTGCTAAATCCAATGGTAAAATCCCCAAGTGCATGTATCTTCTAGTTTTTTAGATATTGTTCAAAACCTGCTCGATTAGAAAAAATTTGTGAAAACCTTTTGAAAAATAAAAAATACTGAAAATTTGTTTACAAGTCAATTGAAACACGGAAAATTCAATGGCGTTAAGCACATTCTCATATCTAGTTTAGTTTTTGAGATATAGCCCCTGGAAAGTCGAAAATATGATAAGGTAATTTTTTTGGAAAAATGAACTTTTCCGGAGGTTATACCTTAAAAACTAAACAACATATGAAAATTTGTTCAACGCCATTGAATTCCTCGTGTTCGAATTGACTTATAAGCAAATTTTTAGTTCTTTTTATTTTTTGAAAATTTCGTAAGGGGTACGTACCCCTTGAATTTTTTTCGATTTTAGGCCAATTTCAGACTTTTTGCTCTAAAATTCTTTTCCGTATGACTATTGTAACGAAAATTTACAAACATATGTATTTGGACCCGCTTAATCCAATGCTACCAACCACAAGTGCATATGTCTTCTAGTTTTTGAAATATTGTTCAAAAACTGCTCGATGAGAAAATTAAGGTGAAAACTTTTTGAAAAATAAAAAATGCTGAAAATTTGTTTACAAGTCAAACGAAACACAGGAAATTCAATGTCGTTGAGCGCATTTTCATATCTAGTTTAGTTTTTGAGATATAGCCACTGGAAAGTTGAAAATATGATGAGGTCAATTTTTGGGAAAACTGAACTTTTCCGGAGGTTATATCTTAAAAACTAAACCAGATATGAAGATGCGCTCAACGGCATTGAATTCCTCGTGTTCAAATTGACTTATAAGCAAAATTTTAACAATTTGTATTTTTTGAAAATTTCTTTAGGGGTACCCCTTGGATTTTTTTCGATTTTAGGCCAATTTCAGACTTATTGCTCTAAAATTATTTTCCGTACGAATATTGTAACGAAAATTTACATACATATGTATTTTAACCCGCTGAATCCAATGGTAAAACCCCCAAGTGCATATATCTCCTAGTTGTTGAGATATTGTTCAATAACTGTGTTAAGAGAAAATTTTAGTAAAAAATTTTCAAATATAATAATTGGTGTAAATCAGTTTATGCGTTGATTAAAGCACGAGAAATTCAATGCCGTTGAGCGCATCTTCATATTTCATTTAGTTTTTCAGATATATGCTAGGTTGCATGAAAGTTTTATCGGTTCATTAGCAACTAACGGTTCAATAAATTTCAGAAAATCCCATTTGATACTGTTGCTTGATAAACACTTCTTTAACTCTCTTTATTTTTTTCTTGCAACCCAGCAATAGTCTCGATAAAGTAAAAAATTTGATGCAGTAAAATTTGGGGAAAATTCTACTTTTCCGGAGACTGTATCTTAACTAGTGTCAAAAATTACTACATTTTGGTGCACGGAATATAAACCTAACAATCTACAAGCCAAAAGTATATTTTTCTATAACAAGAATCGCATTTTAATGTGTTTGAATCGGTTCTGATGTCACAACTAAGCTCTACGTCACTAAAAAGTTCTGTGGTTAAATAAAAATATTTAACGATTAATCATAAAAATGTATGAAATATAAGTCAACGTCAACAAATAGCATGCTTCTGACAATTTGTACAATTTGTGTTTTACGTCTTCAGAAATCGTTTGCGACTGAAAACCGCATCTTATAGCTTTAAATAATTTATCACGTGATAATTTTAGTAGAAATCGATGCAATATCGCCGCGAGTGACCTTGCAAACACTGGAACAATGCAGGAAAATTACTGCAGGACTAATGCACGTATGAAGCTATTAAATTTCTTCGATAACACACTTACTCCATTTTGTTACATTGATGTTACAATTTGCTACGTTTTACAAATATCAGGACTTTATTGCTTCTTTTATTAATTTGATTTTACGTCATAACTGCATGTTCGGTTAAACAAACTGGAATCAATGAAACTTGACATGCGAAATATGTTTTCGAACTCTACTAAATGAATATATCATACAATAAAAAAAAAATATATATATATATATATATATATATATATATATATATATATATATATATATATATATATATATATATATATATATATATATATATATAAATATATAATCACGCCTTCTACCCATTACTGGGTGTGGCACTCTGCCGAAGCAGATCTCGGTAAGTGATATATTTTGCGCGTGAAGAGCGGTTACCAGTCGTCAAATCACGGCCCCCAAAGATGTTAGTGGTGGAGGAGCCACAGGGGTAGTTTTTTTTTTGAAATTATGGAAAAAGTTTGTCTGTCGCCTGTGGGAATCGAAACAGGGTTCTCAGGATCCACAGGTCGACATTATATTACTGAGCTAGCCACTCCATATATAAAAATATCATCATGCCTTTTATCCATTATTGGGTATGGCACTTTACCCTAGAAGATTTCAGTAAGTGATATATTTATGAGCGTCAAGTGCGGTTATCAGCCGTCAAATAACGGCCCCGAAAGATGTTAGTGGTGGAGCCACAGAGGTAATTTTAATGTGATGAAAATTATACAAAGACAAATTGTCAATGAATAATTAAAACAAAATTCCAATACTTGTTAAAGATCCACAAAATTACAGCACATCAACTTATTCATCATCAAAGGCTGGTCAGTTCAGCTTTAACCATAGACGCGTTTCATCCTTTAGGGACTCATCAGTATGGTGCGATCAACTATCCAACTAGACCAACTAGGGGCTAGTGAACTATGATACTTTTTGAGCTGAACTGACGGATGTTAAACTATGTAAGCAATCAACAATTTGTCTTTGTTTTATTTTTTCATTGACAATTTGTCTTTGTATTATTTATTTATTGCTATTCAGCAGTTTGCGATTTTTGTCGGTAGATGACACCACGGGTTGCTCCGTAGCTCTCATGTCATGTTACTGGCTTACATAGTTTTCGCACAAATTAAAGCACTCGCTTCGCTCGTGTTTTAAAATAGCTCTCATGTGCAAAGTATGTTTTCGTGCACTTGTTATGTAAATAGCTATTATTAAAGCACTACTGGGGTAATATTTTTAAAAATGCACTAGTTTAAAAGAGTTTTGATGTCGTTTTCTATTCGCGAAATTAAATCGAAGTAAATTATTTCCCGAAGCTATTAAAGAAGGTGCCAAAATGACAACTTTAGAATTACTCCCTGCTAAATTAAAAAAAAAGTATGAATTATCATATATGTTATAATCAGTTCGCAGAATGATGCAAAACGAAGAATATAGAATGCTCTAGAAATGACATTTACTTTTAACGCACGTTAAATGTGATTGACTTTACTTTTAAAAGGGCGCTTTATAATATTGCATTTTTCACAGAAGTATGCCTTGAGAAAAAATCATTTTTTACCAGTGTTTGTGTAAAAAGATGTTGACAGCGTCTTAATTGAATTGCAGACAAGAGGCAATGAGTATTTTTCCGCGCAAGTCTGGCGTATTTAGTTTCCGATGTGGTAATGATCACAACGTTGTTTGAACGTTCGGCTGAAAGCTCGAATTTGTAAACTACCTCATTTTCATGTAATAAAATAAATCTTCCATTAAGCAGAGGCAGGATCGGCTCTGGATAACTGGAACCCTGGAACCAGGCAAACTCTGGAGCTCTGGAAATCGTTCCAGAAGATGGATGGAAATTGCTGGACGATTTCTTGCTATGGGATTAATTATTTGAAGTGGTTTTATACTCGGGCATATATTCATCTAGTGAATTTTATTGTGAGCCGTACATTACATATCCGACAATTACATTGCTTACTAATATGTTCAACAGTAGAATTACTTTTATTTTATTGTTAATATTTTAACTCTTATTTATGATATAATTATTTTTATAGACAGTTTGTAAATAATGTTAACTTTATTCTTATCAAATCATTACTTAATGTGCTTCATTATTTACTAGGATTGTTGATTTTTCGAATATTCGAGACTTCGATTGTTCGGATTTATTGAACCTTCGAATTTAGATTCGAACTTTCGAATTTTCGAATATTCCGAATTTTAGAATTTTAGAATTTTGGAATATTTCGAATTTACGAATTAATCGAATTGTGAATCTGGATCCTAACGTGAACACGGCATGTTGAATGAATTATTTTCAAAATATACTCATTTGCAGAGTTTTGTATTAATTCGTAAGTAATTAATTATTAATTATTATTATTTGCCAAATTTATGGAGCAGGTAGCACAGTGGTACGAAGTCGGCCTGTGGATCCTGAGAACCCTGGTTCGATTCCCACAGGCGACAAACAATTTTCTTAATTTCAAACACTACCCCTATGGCTCCTCCACCACTAACATCTTTGGGAGCCGTGATTTGACGATTGGTAACCGTACTTCACGCGCGAAATATATCACTTACCGAGATCTGCTTCGGCAGAGTGCCACACCCAGTAATGGGTAGAAGGCGTGATGATATATTTATTTTTATTTATATTTGCCAAATTAATTCAATTTAGACTTCGAATTTCGCTACACTGTCAAAAACGTTTTAATTAAGACGTTTTTGTATCCTTTTTATTGTGATTTTAAAACGTTTTACTAAAAGTCCATAGCATTTAGATGGACGGTAAGAGAATTGATGTCTATAATTAAGAGAGTAGATGTCTTAATTAAGATGCCTAACCTTGCAGAGTTTTTGCAGAGTTTTTGCAGGATACTTCGCCGAGTTTATTATTTAAGTCGTGGCCGACTTTTCGCGAATTATGCGTGAGCGTGTTTGGAGATGACAGATGGCGTTAATTCAGTGGCAACAAATTCAAGAATTCGAAGCCTCGAAAAATTCGAAAATTAGTAAATTCAAGGCTTCAAAAAATTCGATTTATTTAAAAAGTAAAAAAAAGTGCCACGGGGCAAAGCGATTTGCTTCTGATGAAGCACTTAAAGAAGTTGATGAACAATTTTTGCAGAGTTGGCCAAGGTTTTTTTTTTCTGACGGTATAGAATAATAAGAAAAGAGATGGCATAACATAAGTATTATAAGTGTTGAAGAAATTAACATCGGAAAATATTTTTGGTAATGACAAATGATGACTAGGTAGATAATATAAAAATTGCACCCCCGTAATTTATTTACTCCCGATGATTCAAATTACAGCACATAAGAGAGGCTAAGAAGAAAAAAGATTTTTCAAATTACGAATTCTTCGTCTAGATAAAAAATAAATATTATATATATAATGTGTTTTTCTATTTTTCTCGAATTTTGTGGATAAATAAATCAAATGGTTTCTCTGTAAAACAAAGTTCTTTACTTTCCTTTTTCCAATTTACAACTTATAGCTAATATTTACAACTTAATCCTAAATCTTACCTGTAAAACAAAGAAACAACATTCAATGTTAGTTATCCACGATGTTCTTTCTTTCTTCCACAGTTTATCTATCTTATTTTTAACAAATTTAATCGATCTATATCTTTTACAATTTTTCTCTCCACGTGTCTCACTTTTCGAAATGTCATCTCCCCGCACAGTCAGATGCCTGTTTTATCGACACACACTTTGTGTGGGAAATTTTAAAGGGAATGCAACGCATTTACCTTACATATATAATATAAATTACAACTGCGCCGCCCCTATAAGCTGTAATAAATAAATAAATAAACAAATAAAACATGTAAATAACACGTAGACATTTTTATATGCCTAACAAAACCAGCAAAATATCGCAAGTCTTTGCAACTGCCTTTGACCACGTTTATAAAATAAATAATAGATTATCGCCCTCAAGTATCCCTGCAAAGTGAACACCTCAATTCTTTCCCACTTGTAAAGGTTCACCCTCAGCCACCCCACGTCATCGAGTATAGAAACAGAGGTCGGCGTGAAGTGACGGCCGAGTATTGATATTCAGATTAGGGTCACACGTTGTTGTGTCTCAAACCCGCCGGCTGTGGGATTCAAACCCCGACCCGACATTAATAAAGCTCGTCTCTTAGCTGCGCTGTAAGCTGTGGTCGCCAAAGGACGCAGACGGGACGCTACGTAAGATGTAACGTAAGGAAATAATGGTTGAGGTCGAGAGTAAATAAATATATCATCACGCCTTTTATAAACTTTAGGCACAGACAAAATATATATAGACGTCTAAATGAATGTATTGATATAGCAGTGCTTTTAACAATGAAATTAGTAGTTCAGGACGAGACTGTATTGCAGTGCTAATGGCGATTTATTTCGTCATTGCATTAGGACGCTAATAGTTAAGAAATTATAATTTAACAATATACAATTCATTTTAAAAGGTATATCGTCCAGAACTACAAATATCATTGATAAAAAACTCTGCCATTTGAATACTTTCAGTTCGACATCTGTATATATTAATTTTCTACGACAGAGGAGAAAATAGACATTTCCAACTGTAAGTTGAAAGCAGAAAGTTGACGTTTATCGCTTGCCAAGCGGTAATAAGTTTTTGCCGTTCGCCATGCGGTAATGTAAGAGTGTATCATCATATCCATGTCAACAACAAAATTGTCAGTAATAATATAACAAGAGAGTGAGAATTGAAAATAATTTGACAGATCTTTCGAAAACTTGTTGCCACGCAGTAGTCATGAAAGCCCGTAGGGCTTGAGTGGCTATTGCACAAATGCCAACAAGTTTGAGAAAGATACTGGAGAATTATTTTCAATTTATTCTCACTCTCTTGTTATATTTAATTAGATTATTTTTTGGTTTAGCTGTTGAGTTCGATTCATCCAACTTAAAAGATTTTGAACTGGGTTCATATCGATTGATTACTTATTAATGTATGCTTGGAAATTGTTTCCAAAATTTGTTGGTGTATTTCTGTATCTAAAATACAACTAAATCGATTTTTTTCACACATTTTACTTGACGCGTTGACAATTTTAAATAATTATTTGACAACTACCTATCATTTGTCGCAAACAAAAAAGCATCTGCAGAGATCATTTCCAGCTTTATTCTCAGTATAATAATGACAGGATTGGTTAAAACGCAGACACGTGACATACAATAAAGCATTTCATTGGTTTTGAGAAATGTCAAAAAATAATCAGTAACAATATAACAAGAGAGTGAGAATAAATTGAAAATAATTAGACAGATCTTTCGAAAACTTGTTGGCAGGCAATAGTCTCGAAAGCCCGTAGGGCTTGAGTGGCTATTGCCAAATGGCAACAAGTTTGAGAAAGATACTGGAGAATTATTTTCTAATTTATGGAACATATATAGTCGGTTGTCAATAAAATTCATATCAAAAATTTAAACATTTTGAATGCCTTATGACGGTTTCAGAAAAAATAGTATACGTAGTACGTCAGGAAATTAAAGTAATTTGCCTACGGCCTCGTATTTCAAACAACCCTTCGTCAAATAAAATATCATTTTCCTGACTTATTATGTAATATACTATTATTTTACAACAAGTACTATAATTGATACTAATTTCTTATTGTTTTCTCTAATAAATAAATAAACAAAAACTGTTAATCTTTCTTGGCTAATCTTTCAAATAGTAATTGTGAACCTGCTCCATATTATTAAATAAGTCTTACTACAGTAAAAGTAACAATATTGGAGTATCTGAGAGCATCACGTCCGGTACAGCGAGCGATACAACACAACAATACAAATGCTCATTGGTACAATCTGTGCGCTTGTTAATAATGACGGAACGTGGCTCAATTAAGTGCTAGGAGGCCATGGAATCACTGGCGGCGGTTACGACGGCGACGCGGGAGCGGTGGTTCCGACACCAGCGCCGGTCATTACCGCAACAAACGTTCCGGATTCCCCGGAAATTACAGACAATTAAATGAGAAAAACAAGTGAATCAATCCACGAAGATCGGACCAGCGAAGGATTCTTTAAAGTGGATGATATTTTTACGAGGAATTAAATGAAATCTTGAGTTAATTTTCTATTGCAATATAAAAATAAATAAATATGTATCATTACGCCTTCTATCCATTACTGGGTGTGGCAATCTGCCGTAGCAGACATATTTTGATACTCAAAAAAATTTAAGTCCTCATATAACCATGGAAACCAATGTGCAATAAAAGTTGCACTTACTATGTTTAAATTTTGTAATTAATAGGTAACTTATAGTACAAGTATTGTAAAAAATATGTATGATACAATTCTTCAATTTACTCTATTGTAAAAAGGTTGAAATTCTGATTTTCATTCCTCGATAAAATTTAATGGCCATGATGGTATTCATTGCATTGAAAATTTTTACCGATATGTTTACTGATTGAACCATTCAATACGCAATTCGTTCCAAGAAATAAATATATAAACAGCGTCGTTACCAACCTAATAACAAACTGTTAACCCAGATATGAAATATTCAAATATCATCGCAGCGCCGCGATGCTGAATTTGAAATTATTGCTCAATTTTGCAGCACAACTGGAGTACTGGTATTATTGAATTTCTCTTCATTTTATGTTGTGTATTTTATGTAGGCTAGTACACTAACGTAATAATAAAATATAAGTAGGAGAAATATAAATGTTGTGGTCTTCTTGGTGAAGTCGTATTTTATTTCATGGGCTCTTGAAAGCCTCAGGAGACCATTTCTACAATCATAACTTAATCCTACTCTGCGGTTTCTTCCTCTCTCTCTCTATCTCTTCTACACACACATATATTTCTTGAAACTATATACCAGTGTTTCTTAATCAGTCTTGTCCAGAAACACTCAAACAAATAAATAAGAAAAATAGGAAAAAACAAATTTTCCATCACTTGTCACAAATTCAACAAAAATTTACAGCACGTTTGAATCAACTTATCAGGTCATCAACAAACGGCTGGTCAGTTCAGCTTTAACCATAGACGCGTTTCGTCCTTTAGGGACTCATCAGTATGGTGCGATCAACTATCCAACTAGACCAACTAGGGACTAGTGAATTGTGATCCTGTCTTAGCTGAACTGACTGATGTTAAACTAAGTAAGCCGGTAACATGACATGAGAGCTACGGAGCAACCCGTGGTGCCATCTACCGACAAAAATCGCGGTAATGGGTAGAAGGCGTGATGCTATATTTATTTATTTATTTATTTAAAAATTAAGATTTATCTGTGCAAATGTGCTAAAAAATCTGCCAAAACTTCGATTTATTTAATAATACAAATAGTTTTCATTATTTTATTATTTTCTTTCATCGTAACGCCATCTGTTATCACCAGTGGAACTTCACTTGATATGTTAGTGGTGTGCGTTATACTAACATATTGTATGTTATATTCAACTTTTCGTAGTAGTTTATGATATTGCTATGGTTACTTTCATAAAGCCCATGACACATATAGCGTCAAAACTCCGAGTCTACCATTTGACTGCCAAAAATAGAAACGCCTCTATTTTCAGCAGTCAAGACTGCCGAAAACCAACTTCATTATGATGCTGGTTTTTGCGCTATCTTCCTTTGTTGTTTGACGTATGAATTATTATTGTTTGATATTTTGTACATTTTTATAGTTAAATTTATTTACTTTATACATAGTTAGATATTTTTAAGTTTTCATAATTCATTTATAGTTCATGTCAAATATTTTTAATTAAATTTTTTGTTTTAATAATCCTCGTTTATAGTTTTTATATTTCTTAATAGTCTATAAATATTTTAAATAATACATTTTAGTTTTTTTATTTCATTTATAGTTCATATAATTTTTTTTTAATTTATTTTTTTGTTTTATATTTCGTAGTTTATAGTTTTTATATTTCTTAATAGTCGATAAATATTTTAAATAATACAAATTAACAAATTACACGTTAAAGTGAACAAATATTTAATTCTGACTGCCAAAAACACTGACTATATGTGTCACCCGTTTTGGACGTGACTCTCAGTTTTTCAGCAGTTTGTAGCAGACTCGGAGTTTTGACGCTATATGTGCCAGGGGCTTTAGAGATCGTCTGAAAATAACGTTTATAAATGAGTAAAAAATAAAATATGTATGTTCACCTGTAACGGGCACATCCGGTATAATAATCCAGTTATAGAGTACAAAGGAATATTAATATAAAAGAGGAAGAAATAAGAATAATTGCAGGTTTAAACACATTTGATTTAATCTAACTAAACAACCAAGAAATCAGTGTAGTGTGTACAGCAGTCTCATTTCCGGGTCCGGTTTTTCCCGGAGGCGGCGCGGCGGCGTCTGCGGCTGACAAACGTGCCTGTCACACAAGCGCTTGCTGCCGCGCAATAAAATATGACGGTCAAACAGTATTTCTCATTTCGGTTTACGCGGAGGACGCGGCATTTGTCTTCTGGAGACGCCCGGAGTTTCACAACTACCGAGTCTTAGTAGGCGAGGGTTAAGACAATCACGGGGCATAAACATTCTTAGTGTGATGTATTTTCAGATGTCTTCTTTTATTTAAACATGAGTGTTTTCTCTCTTTGGATTTATAACTAATTTATACTATTTTATAATTATTTACAACAATTATCCAAGTACATTTTTTGTTGTCAAAAGTTATTTAACAAACAAAAATATTTCAAATAAAAGAATAGATATTTGTGTACCTAGGCAGTGAACTGACTGTTTTGTGTACCGAAGAATGAGGCAGACAACATTCTGAGTACGCCAAATACTTATAATGTATGTACGAGATGAACACAATATATATTTTATTATTTATTTATTTATGTTACTCTACAACAGGAATTGATTCCCAATTACAGTACAGGATCCGGACTCACCGAGCCGCAGAGTGGTTGTAATTATAATTTCTAGCTTGAGTGGGAATCGAACTCGGGATCTCTGGATTCGAATTCCGTAACGCTACCCATCCCACCTTTTTTAACAAACTAAAAAGTCTGCGAAAACAACATTAATGCTACGTTTCCATGTCTTAACATAGTCTCCGTTTTAGTCTTGGTTTTTGGTTTTTGTTTCTGTTTATGTCGGAAAAATTCCAGCCATTTTCAGCTCTTAACATAAACATAACCTTAATTCATTATTCTAGTGAAGGTTTGTTCACTTAAATGAGAAAATAATTGTATAAAACTATTTGAAATACTTTAAAAATTATATAAAATTATTAATGATGAACAGTAATTACTATTAAAATTAAGCACTAGTTTATATATCATCAATTTCTTACGACTACATATTGCTATAAATAACGTAGGAACATTTGGCGACGAAAAATATACCACACAAAATGTTCGAGATAATTTGAAACTAATTCTAATTGTATTATTTTTAGATGAAGAATACATTTGTAAATATCTCGTGAAATATAATACATTGTTCTTTTTATTTTTGATGAACTTGTTAAGCATGATAATATTGTAGAATTATCCTTTAGATATTCAAGAAGAAATAAATTACGAATAATATCCCCTGTGGTGTTCTTTTTGGCTTTACTTTTGAGTTGTAAATAATACCCTCATAAAAATGTACTGAAAGCTATAAAACGGGAAAAGTAATTGTATCATGGTAGCTTTTGCATGCTTGGCCAACTTGATGAGTTCGTTACAAAATAATCCTTCAAGACTGCAACTACCATCAAAAGTTACTATGAAATCATATGTTCCTAGAAGACATACACGATTTTGTATCGTATTTTCATGGCTACCTGATTTTTGACTACGGCTCGGTTAAGGGGTCTTTCTGTTTATTTGGGATTAAAAAAGGAGCTTTTAAACTATTTTTTATATTTAAATAAATCAAAACCATTTATTAAATAACAGTGTTTTTCATTAATATAAACTTTAAGAAATATATACATATATACAGGTATAAAATTTCTTCATCATTTCTTTTGATATTAGGAACAAAAATGAATAAAAAGAAAAACAAGCGCCTACGATTGCTCTTCGTTGGTTCACGTTAAACAAAAAGCCAAACGGAATAGAAAATATATACTTATATCTTCTTCGTCTTCGACTATTTTTCTCACACATAAGGCTTTTTGGAACAACTGTAATTTTTTTACTTTTTGTTTTCAAAATTTTTCTGTAGAGGACGAAAAAGCTATAAGTATATTTTGAAATGCCGTTTGGTTTATTTGTTGGAGATGAACCAACGAGGAGCAATCGTGGGCACCGCAGGACGCTTTTCTTTTTGGAACATATTTGTGCACGCGCGTAGAGCCTAATATCAAAAGAAATTATGGAATTTTTTTATATACATATTCCTTTGTATAGAAAAAATTGCTATTTAATAAATGGTTTTGATTTAAAAATAAAAATAATTTAAAAGCTCCTTTTTTAACCCCAAAAAACTAGAAAGACCCCTTAATTCGGCTCCTGTACCGTAATTGGAATTAAGTTCCTAATGTGCAGAGTAGCAATTTTTGATTTTTGTACTTTTGCTCCAAAATGTACAAATAAATAAATACAGATTGAAAAAAAATTCTGTGAGATTACTGTAACAACAAAGTGGTCTAAAGATTGTAAAAACCATCATTACAAGAAAATGATTTGAAAATAAGTATTCCTTGCAACAACGTGGTTTGATTTCTCGCATATTAGCATACTGCTCGGCACGTTATCGAGGCAATTCGATAGCAATTCGTGTCGTCGTCGATAATTTACCACCACGCCCGACAAAAAATCCGCCATAACTCAGCTGGCCCGAAGAAAATAAAACCACCCTCTCTGTACAGAGCCCTGCTCCTGATTTATTTTATTGGATGCAGTGCATGCAGTAGGCTGTGAAACAAAAGCCACCCGTCGTGTTTTGTTTTCTGTTTTTGTTTGTGTTATGTTCGCGCGGTTTTTGTTAACGTTTCATTAATAAATATTTGGTTATTGGATTTTGATTCGTTCTTGTTTTTTGTTGCATTGTTGTAATCCTTTATTTCTGGAGTTAATTGAGTTTTATTTATGTTTCAGGATTTTATTGTTTTATCGATAATTATAATTGACTATTATTCCATATTAACCGACATTATTGATGTATTTACAAAATAATTATTCAATTTTTTCACGAATTTTAAATTTGATGCACGATGGCAGAGCTGGAATATATATCAATCAATTGTGTGAAAACAGTATATTACGTACCATGAACTGTAAGTGACAGTTTCTAGGCCAAGAATGTAATTTGGGAAATCGAGGCCCATTCGCGACCTAAAAAAATCACTTATAGTTCGAGATTAATAAACTATTTTTTTACAATACTTGCACAAATATAAGGAAAAGAAAAATAGGTTTTAAAATTGATAGCTGTCAAATTATAGTCAAGATAAACAGGACCTTGATATGTAATATTTACTTACTGTTAACGGTGGACAGTAAGTAAATATTAAAGTCCTGATGTAACCATGGAAATCACTGTTGCACTTACTGTGGCGTACCTAGAACTTTTGCCACCCAGGGCGGTCTCCAATTTACCGCTCTTTCTAAGTCAATCAAATGGTGGTTTTTATAAATTAAAAAAATAAATATAAAATAAATATATCATCACGACTTTTACCCATTACTGGGTGTGGCACTCTGCCGAAGCAGATCTCGGTAAGTGATATATTTATGTACGTGAAGTGCGGTTCCCAGCCGTCAAATAACGGCTCCCAAAGATGTTAGTGGTGGGGGAGCCACAGGGGTAATTTTAATTTGGTGAAAATTGTTTGTCGGCTGTGGGAATCGAACCGAGGTCCTCAAGATCCACAGGCCAACTCGAAACCACAGAGCCATTACCTCATTAAATTAATAAACATTAATAATTGTAATTGAGACAAACTATAGGTGGGGAACATTTTTACCATTGGATGGCATATTGAAATTAGGCAGTAATAAAAGAATTTTTCGAGATAATATTTTCAACCCTACATTGGCTTGACGATGAAGAAAAATATTCGAAATCATATAGAAATTCATTCATCGTAGAAATCGATTAGTAAACTTATGAATTGAACAAGTTGTTTTTTACAACTAAAACTACATATTAAAAAATGCCGCCCCAAAATATGTGCTCCCCCCCACTAGGTACGCCACTGACTGTGTTTAAATTTGTCATTACAAGTATTTTATAAAATATTATGACTCACTTATTGCTATAGAAGTAAGTTAAACATACATTACCAGTGGCGCGAAAAATACAATTAAATAATATAATTTGCATCAAATGACGTCGCGAATCACACTTTCGTTTAAACTGTAGGTAATAAATATGGCGACACATAGGTTGAGAAACACTGGTATAAATAATAACATTATTGTTAATGCTACCTAGAGCAGGTATTCATAATACATGTTTCTAAAACCGATTTATATTTAAATATGAATAAAACTAATTATAAAATTTAAACGAGGTGAACAATAAATAAAACATAATCAAGAAATCATATTGTTCGAAAAACACGCACAACAAATAAATTACAAAACAAAACATGTTATTTGCATTTGATTGTTTTTTATTTAACAATAAATTCAAAAACAATATTTATCCACGTCTATTAAGCTCACCAATGAAATTTCAGTATTTATAAATAGAATTTAAAAGACACAGCAGGAAAGGGAATTCTGCAAAGTTTTGTTAAAACAGGATAGAAACGCCTTCTCTGTTATTTCGGCGTCGTAGGCATCTACGGTGGCTCGAATTTGAATGTTTCATTCTCGTTAACGTGCGAGAAATAATTCGAGAAGTGTAGAAGAGAGCAAACAAAAATTTCAGTTTATATTTAATATAATTCAGAGCTTTAAACAGTTGACGGTTGGCGGTGAGCTTAAAGCGGAGCAACTTGAATGAATGTTGCTTCAATTCCTCAGGATTCTGGATTCTATTTAGAAATAAGGAATTTCCCTCAGATTTCAATTTTCAGATTTGACAGAATGGTTTAAGTTCTTGCATTTTCGATTTTATATTTTCACATTTATCAAATAAGTTATTTAGTCTTTCTTATAATTGCAACAATTAATAATGTTTAATGGGGTGGCTAGCTCAGTGGTATGAAGTCAGCCTATAGATCTTGAGAACTCTGGTGCGATTCCCACAGGCGATAAACAAATTTCATAATTTAAAAAACTATACAGTTTACAAGAGCAATGTTGTTACACTTTGACAGCTGATGCGTTTTTGAAGGTAAGCGTTGACGTTTGACGTTTGAGGTTAGGTATTATGATACCAACTGTGCTAACCGTAATGCCAAAATATTGAATAATGCTAAAATATTTATTTATTTATTTGTTACTCTGCACAACAGGAAGTAAATCCCAATTACAGTACAGGGGACCTACAGCTTACAATGGAATCCGAACCACTCAGACACAATCGTATTTTTTTGATATAAGTAGAAGTCAAAGAGATTTGAACGCACGACCTCTTCCTTTCTAATTAAGAAACGCAAGTTTTACCTCGCTTTTATCCACTGAGCTACGATAGTAAATAAGTAATTATTAATTTAAATGAATAAGATTTATCTATGCAAATGTGTTGACCAATCTGCCAAAACTTCTATTTAAATAATAATGCAAAGTTTTTTTTATTTATTTGATTATTTTCTTTCATCGTAACTCCATCTGTTGTGAATCAGTGGAACTTCACCTGATATGTTAGAAGTGTACGTTATACTAATATATCAGTGTATGTTATGTTCAACTTTCCGTAGTAGTTTATGATGTCGTTGTGGTTACTTTCATAAGCGGTCGTCTGAAAAATTATTTACAATCTTTCACCCTCAACATCACCAATCTTTTATTCGACATACGTTCCACATGCTCAAATAATCACAGAAATAGAAGTTTAGAAATGGAAAATGTAAGTGCACCATTCCGTGGTGGCACAAATGCGAAAATTATTCGTTATCAGTGTAAGGGCGTGAATCATTTAAAAACGAAACAACCAAATAAAAAGCTAACGAGCCTTGCATATTCCACTTCTCACCCTCAGGGTGGAGTTTCGCGCCATGACGTCACCATAAACAACAGTGGAACATCGCTAGGCCGCCTTCATATCTCGGGACAGTTTTACGAATTTCCGTTTTTAAAACGAGGCGCAGTAATTTACGACCGTCATTACGCTGGAGATGTGACCTTGGCCGGACAACACCCCCTTCCCCCTCCACCAGTAAGGAGTAAATGTGTTGTTTCCGGTTTCCGGTTGTTGCTCACTTGTCTGTTTCTTTTTCTGTTAAGTGTGACTAGGGTACAGATTGTGGTATGGGTAATTCTCGTTTTTCCTGCTGGGGTGATAACAACTGACAAACGCTTGGCACGTGGTTTGACTTATCTCGTTTCGGTTCGGCTCCGGTCGGCTACACTCGGAAACGATGCAGGAAAAACGTGAGATTCCTGCTGCGCTCTCAATACGCTTTACGTTTGCGCTTACACTACTTTCAGGAATGCAGACATGTAGAAAGAATGCGATGGAGAATATTTCCTTGGAAATATCGTAGACATTTCTTGGAATTCTTACACATCGACCATCGGTCACTATATATTCCGATGTATGTGATGACATGCAGCTTTCATTAATCGCATTTATTGTTGCTTTGTTGACATACATTTTCTATACTTGCAACTTATGTAATATTCTCACTTAACACATTTATTAAAATCAAATACATTTCTACTAGTTTTCTAACCTTTCAATATTTACTTATTTATTTGCTACGCTGCAAATACGAGTACACTTGCTTCACCAGACTTTACGATCTACATAAGCAAAGTTAACCAACATCTACTTTATTCCTGAGTGAAATTATTGGTATTATAGTAAGGAAAATAGAAACAAAAATTCCAAACACTCGTTTAAGTTCCACAAAATTTAGAGCCTCTGCATCAACTATTAGGTCATCATTAGGCGTATTCCATTTGTCATTTGGATTAGATCTAACTTATATTTACTGAACTACACAGTATGTCCCAAAAATAACGAAACTTTTAATTTAAATCATAGAACACGTAGCGCAATCTATTGAACATACACATTGTTAGAAAGATACATCTTTCCTCTTTCGAACGCACACAACTTCATACAATCAGGTGACAGTTTAAAAATTTACGCGCATTTTAATCACAGTAGTTTTTGTGTTTATGTTGTAAAAATACAATGGAACAACGAGCAAATATTAAATTTTGTGTTAAACTTGGAAAAAAATTTGCTGAGATATACGAATTGATGAACAAAGTTTATGGTGATGATTGTTCATCTCGTTTATAAGTGGTTTGCAAAATTTAAAACTGGTCGTGAAGATTTAAATGATGATGAAAGATCTGGACGTCCAAAAGCCGGAAATTATGCTGAATTAGTCGAAAAAGTGCGTGAAATCATTGCTGTCGATGCGAATTTTACTGTTAGAATTTTGGGTGAAGAATTAAATACGAGTAAAAATACTATTTGGAGAATTCTAACTGAAGATTTGGGTAAAAGAAAGATTTGTTCACGTTTTGTTCCACATGAATTAAATGAAAACCAAAAAGTCGCTCGTGTAAGTCAACGAATTTTTGATGAAAAAATATATTTGTGTCATCGACCATTCTTCGTATTCGCCTGATCTATCACCATGTGACTATTATCTTTTTCCAAAACTGAAAATTGCCATGAAAGGAGCGTTTTATGATGATATTCCAGCCATTCAAGCAGCCGTGACACAGGTGTTAAAGAACGTTCCTTTAGATGGCATAAAAAAATCTATGTATGCTCTAGTTGATCGTTCTAAAAAGTGTATTGATTCAAATCGAACCTATTTTGAATAAATATTACGTTTCAAACATAATACAATGCGTGTTTTATTCTATATCTAAAGAGTTTCGTTATTTTTGGGACATACTGTTTATATCCCACATATTCAAACAGTTTCAACAAACTTACGACATACTCCTTTTCTTCTACCAAATATCAAATATGACCTTATTTCAGCTCCAATGCAATTTATTCTATGTCAGATCTGTCAATAGGTAGCAATGATCGTCCTCCACGTATATCTCTAACACCGCACGTGAATATTAATTCGCTCCGGCTAATTCAGACCCGGAACCCGGAACCCGGAATCATAGCAGCCACAGAGTTGTAAACTCCAAACAATCACTGGCCATAGGGAGCGTGTCGTAAACATCGTCGAACGCGATGACTGCATACCCTATGATGATGCAATTTAGTTGCTGTGGTTTCGCTGTGTTGTAGTATCAGTACACGATCTGTTTGATATTGTTGGTCAGTTACTGAATTAGGAAATACGTTATGATGTACATATTACTTCGATAGCAATAATAATGTCAGTAATATATTGGTCTATTCAGGAATGATATTCGGTTTAGATTGTTATCATAAATAGTTTTGTTGCAAACAACTGTTTTCATTATACAGAGTGATCAAAAGGGATTGTTACAGTTGGCAATAAAAAAAACTACTTGAAATTGGTAAGCCTGATACATAAATTCAATTCCTGTTGTTGACAGTGACATTTAAAATTTTAATTTGAGTACATTTAATATTAAATTTATTTCTAAAGTATTTCTATTACTTAAAAAGTCAAAGGGGTAATAGCTCAGTGGTATCAAGTCGGCCTGTGGATCCTAAGAACCCTGGTTCGATCCCCACAGCCGGCAAAGCATTTTAACCAATTTAAAGTTACCCCTGTGGCTCCTCCACCATTGGCATCTTTGGGGGGCGTGATTTGATGGCTGGTAACCGCACTTCACGCGCATAAATATATCACTTACCGAGATCTGCTTCGGCAGAGTGCCACACCCAGTACTGGGTAAAAGGCGTGATGATATATTTATTTTATTTATTTAAAAAGTCAAAATTCTATTAGTTGTCAGACTCCTGACATAACCTATTTGTATTTATTAGAAATGTCAAATAGCATTTCCGCCTTTATCTGACGTTGTGCCAACTGTGGAATAAAAAGATCTCTGGAATTGTATTGCCAACTATAACAATTCCTTTTGATCATCCTGTAGTATGACGCAAAATGTATTTATAATTTATTACTATAGCTCGTTTTTTCAAAGAATTCTATGTGGATAAAGTAAGAAGCATTTTATTTTGTCCTCTGATCGATATTTACATGTCCGTGAGAACTATCCCCCATATTCTCTAAGTGTATCATTATCTGTTAATGATCGATAAGTTAATGATGAGTTTTATTTTTCATAGTTATTTTATAGATGATGACAATTTCGATATTCTGAGACCAGAATAATTTACCCTGATATTTTTATGTTGTATTAACGCATTTTGTTTACTAATGTTCGTAACTGTTATTATAAAAAGTAATACGAGCCCGTTCCCACTTCAGTTGGCCCGAATCTAATTTTTTCGTAAAAATTTTAAATAATACCAAAAACCCAGGTATCTTACATTTACTAAATTCTACAATTAATTTGCAACATTTTTAACTAAATTTAACTTTAAATATACCTTAAACACAAAATGTGTAGCAGTATAACCCTCATTTTTTTTCTTCGCATAAACTAAATCAACACACAAATGAACTATCATGATTATTATCTTGTGGGCAGTTCGGCGGATGAAATTGAAGTTAATTATTATTTAAAACAAACTTTATACAGTTTTCTAATAATTTTTTTTTTTAGCTTAAACAGAAATGTTTACTTCCTCTTTCAATGGCTGTCATTTCTAGATGTATGTATCGATTGACTTAAAATTTTATCTGTGTATTAACAACATACTAGTATATGTCTCATTAAAATTTCATTTCATTTTCTTGCATACTACACGAGAAATAGAACTGTAAAATATAACATCAAACGAAATAATAAAATTGGGCCAACTGAACTGGGACCGGGCTCGTATAATGATAATTCACTGACAGTTGGTTAAAAAAATTTTTTTTAGTGGCCGATTTGTATGAAAGTGAAATAAAAGTAACAGAATAAATTATTTTGTTTAACTTTAACATATGCGCAAAACGTTAAAAAATGTCGAGAATTGGGCTGTACTCGTAAGAGTCTAAGGTATATTTAATGTTAAATTTAGTTACAAATATTGGAAACTAATTGCAGAATTTAGAAAATGTAAAATACCTGCGTTTTTAATATTATTTAAATTTTTAACTAACTAAGAATTATGGACTAAATGATGTGATTCTGTCCTCGTAAATCCATTATAAATAGTCTAAATACAAAGAACTGTTTTACTTAAAAATAAGAAAGCATACCTACTAATTTACAAATGTTTAAACCAACAAAAGTCTACTAGCAAACATTAAAGTTATCTTTCTATCTAAAACGCAGTAATATTTTCTTTCATAACATCTTTAAAGTTTCTTGTTTTGCTCAGGTTTCCAAAGCAAGTCACGTGATATACCAAACACCGCATAACAAAGTTAACAAACATAATAAGACTGACTTACCAGTAACGTAGAGATCCTCATGCCGTCGTCCTTGAATATGGAGACTCCTAGTGCGATAGTGGCTCTGTTGAGCTACTTCTGCCCGTGTTGGCCATCCATACGGCCCTGGAAAACAAAAGTCATGTCAAACGAGGAGAATACATTATTTTGGAAATGGAATAGAATTGAATCGAAGGTTTGACCCGTAGGTATTTGGTAAAACAATATAAAATATAATGGGTAGGAAGCGTACGACGGCTTGGAAGGACCAGGGTAAAATATTTTTTTGGCTAAAATCTCGACTTTTAAACTTGGGATCTGACTTTTTAAACTCGGGATCCGACTTTTTAAAGTCGGGATCCGACTTTAATTCTGGAATTGGGTCCCGAGTTTAAAAAGTATTTTTTTTATATAAGTAGAAGTCAGTGAGATATGAACGCAGGATATCTTGTTTGCTAATTAAGAAACGCAAGTTTTATCCCGCTTTTATACACTAGGTTACAATGGTCAACGAATCTTTGAAAAATATGAGATTTAATAAACATCTTTTCATATAGAAATAAATATTTCTCGCTTAATTATAAATTTCCCAAGTTGAGTTCATTAAATCAACTCCAACTTCGATACTGCGTCGTATCGATCTGTCAGTCAGCGCCCGCGATGCGCTTGTTAATCCTCCGGTTGTACAGCGCCCGGAATTTTTCCGGAATATTTTGTTAGAAAATTATCCGTCTGAGTGCACTTCGGGTGTTCCGGTTCTCCGCACTCGGGAATAAATATTAAAATTACCGGATATTTTATTCATAAAGTCTCCGCAGACCGGAGCGGAGATCTGTAAACATGGAATTTATAATTTTATGGAATTAAAATCACTATTTGCATTTCGAATCAAACTTGACAATTGTCAGTTAAAGTTAATGACGGTTTTAATTGTTTTACTTTATATTATAATTCGGTTTAGTCAACATTCAGTTTTTGAAAAGCTTTTATATAAAAATAAATAAATATAAATCACGACTTTTACCCATTACTGGGTGTGACAATCTGTAAAACAGATCTCGGTAATTATAATCATGATTAAATAATAATGGTAACCATAGTTTCCATTATTATTTAATCGTGATTAACAATAACCGGCGATTAAAAAACTGGCTCTAAATAAATTAACAGCCGAATTCTTAAAGAAATTTTAGCTAAAATCTAGCTAATCCTGAATTTTTCCAAAAAAGTATAAACAAACTTTAATATAAACTTCTTACCATTTAGTTTTCGGAAAGTGAATTGAATTAACTTTTTAAATCGGACCAGCATAAGATCAGCTAAACCACAATTCATGATTAGCTAAAACTTTTTCACAAATGGGCTGTAAATCTATAAATTTGTATTGAATTTAATACAACATAGAGTGACAAAACGGGATAAATTTGCTTCCTTTTCTAAACAGTAGCTACACTAAGTTCGTTCTAAGAGAAATGCGAATTGTTTGTATTTATTGTGCATTTCACAGCCACCTCACACTGCAAATATCACCGTGAGTGCAACAGCAGGAATGCATTCTATGCACGTGCACCCGATCGTCATTTGCATGTGATCGTCGCTTGTTTTATACATTCGATTTGCGTTTAGAAGCGAGATGTATGCGCTACGCCATCAAATCGAACTTATCATGTTTCCTATGCATCTTAAACTTGCATGTCATTTGTTTCCCAGCAGGAAATATTTTTCACTTGAATTACTCGTGATTTTAAACAATGAATCAATGCACAGATGTAAATCATATGTATTTGTTAGAAGAAAACGGAATATTTCGATTTGATACTCTTAGATGGAGGGCTCGCGACAAATCTGTTACCTTATTCCTATTACAAAGAGTACTGATGATATTACTTACTCCATATTTATTCTGTCTTTTATTTTAATCCACAAGTCTACATATACTTGTAGTTTACATTCATAATTAATATAATAAGTGATATGATACTTGCTGTAGTGGAAACTATCAAAATAGCTTTCATTTAATTGATTCATTTTCAAACAAATTCATTTTACTGTTGGCTGTCACATATACGTGGTAAATTCTCAGTAATAATATAACAAGAGAGTGAGAAGAAATTGAAAATAATTTGACAGATCTTTCGAAAACTTGTTGCCAGGAAATAGTCACGAAAGTCAGAAGGGCTTTGCCAAATGGCAACGAGTTTGAGAAAGATACTGGAGAATTATTTTCTAATTAATCCAACTCTCGAGTTATATTTAATTAGATTATTTTATGACTTAGCTGTTGAGGTCGATTCATCCAACTTAAAAGGTTTTGAACTGGGTCCATTTCGATTGATTACTTATTAATGTATTCTTGGAAGTTGTGTCCAAAATTTGTTGGTGTATTTCTGTATCTAAAATACAACTAAATCGATTTTTTTCACATATTTTACTTGACGCGTTGACAGTTTTAAATAATTATTTGACAACTACCTATCATTTGTCACAAACAAAAAAGCATCTACAGAGATAATTCCCGGGAATAATCACAAGAGCTTTATTCTCAGTATAATAATGACAGGATTGGTTAAAACGCAGATACGTGACATACAATGAAGCATTTCATTGGTTTTGAGAAACGCCAAAAAATAATCAAAGCAATACACAAGTGTAACGATTTTAAATAGCAAAACTAAATACAATAAAGTGCAGTATATTAAACATTTTATTCAAGGAACCAGCTAATAAAATAAAGAAATATTCCTGGCCTTCAGAATTTGACTAACATATTAACTGTGACTTCTGTATTTACATAGGGTCTTTTCTTTCTATATTTCTTTCAAAAAGTTAGAAAAACAAAATGAAAATAGTGAAAAATGCGTGTAAATTTTACTTTCCGCGTGTAATAATGCAAGATGTAAGTTTTATTTAAGAGGTAACAAATTGTCTCAACACCCGTGTTCGCTGCCACACCGAATAATTTTATTTAGACATAAAATATAGAGGGAAATGTTATGAGGATCCACATAAAATTACACTTGATCAAAGTGGAGAATTATTACAGGGCCGTACCGAATAGAATTTCATCTTGAAGGATAGTAGGAGATATCACATACAAACAAAGACATTTTCTTTTAAAAAATCGTATTCACAATAAACAAAAATTGTCATTTTATTTATGAATCCCATGGGCCAAAAAGAAATGCCGCTGTTTAGGTCTAAAACACATGCTTTTCGGCCCGGTTGCAGATAAATCTTTTATTGTTGTCCTGAAAAAGCATTGCAACTATCCTAATGTCCTCACCATAAAATGCCTATTGCTCCTCGTGCAAACTACTTACAAAAATAAGGATCTGAAATATGTCGGCATTGAAAGGCCTATACAATCAAAAATTCTTATCAATTTCTGGTGTCGACGACGTCGGTATAATATAATCCTGTTGTACGATCAAATTCCGCGTCGTGCGGATGACAGCGACATAACCTACTAGATGTCGCGCCGCTCATCATATCATGTTAACGCTAGGGTAGGGGGATACACAGCCCTCAGTGATCAATCAGGGGGATGGTGACGTCATGCGGCACAATGCCGGAAAATCTGAATGCCGGGCGAGACTTTGGCAGTTCTTACGCGAGTTTTGATTGGCTGGGAGATGGGGGGAAGGAGGACATTTCCGCCAACTTTAAAAATATGAAGAAACTTATCTCTTTTTATTGCTTTAAGAATTTATATCAAAAGCATTTTGAAATGAGAATTTCTACGATATGGAGAACTGAATGTTTTTTCCTCATTTCAATGCAGATAAAAAGAAATAATTTGACAACCTCAAAGACAGGACTTTAATTGATTTTCTACAAATTTTGCAACGTGATTATAAACAAGGTCGTCGAAGACTTCAACATGAAACAATAAATACAATTGCGTCTTAATATAAAACGATACAAAACGGAAAATTAGTCTTTTATTATTAAGTACGGTGGTGTGGATAGCGTTGCAGCATTCGAATTTGGAGATCACATCTTAAGATATTTTAGATTTTAGGGTTATTTCAAACTGTTTGCTCTAACATTCTTTCTCGTACGAATATTATAATGAAATTTACATACATAAGTATTTTGACCCGCTGAATCCAATAGTACAATCCCCAAGTGCATATGTCTTCTAGTTTTTGAGATATTGTTCAAAAAATGCTCGATGAGAAAATTTTATTGAAAACATTTGGAACAATAAAAAATGTTGAAAATTTGTTTACAAGTCAATTGAAGCACGAAAAATTGTCGTTGAGCGCATCTTCATATTTAGTTTAGTTTTTAAAATATGATCTCTGCAAAGTCAAACATAGGTAATTTTTTTCGAAAATTGAACTTTTCCGAAGGTTATATCTAAAAAAACTAAACAAGATATGAAAATACGCTCAACGGCATTGAATTCCTCGTGTTCGAATTGTCTTATAAGCAATTTTTTTGCGATTTTTATTTTTCTTAAGGGATACTCCTAGGATTTTTTTTCAATTTTAGGCTATTTTAAATCTCTTTGCTCTAAAATTCTTCCTCGTACGAATATTGTAAGGAAAATTTACATACATATGTATTTTGATCCGCTGAATACAATGGTAAAATCTCCAAATGCATATGTCTTCTAGTTTTTAAATTATTGTTCAAAGACTGCTCGATAAGAAAATTTTGGTGAAAACTTTTTGAAAAATAAAAAATGTTGAAAATTTGTGTACAAGTCAATTGAAGTATGAGAAATGCAATGCCGTTGAGCCCATCTTCATATCTTGTTCAGTTTTTGAGATAGAGCCTCGGAAAAGTTAAAAATATAATGAGGTAAACTTTTTGGATAATTGAACTTTTCCGGAGGCTATATCTTTAAAACTAAATAAGATATGAAGATGCCCTCAACGGCATTAAATTTAGCGCATTCCGAACTATTTGTTCATTATTATTATTTGACTATTCGGTCTCATTAACTATTTGTATATTCGAACTATCCCGACAGTTCGATTATCCGGACTTTATAGCAATAAGCCATCTATCCTATAAAACAATACTAAATGACATAAATTAATAATAATTAAACCTTTACTAAGATAATCTTAAACTTTATTTATTTTACTAAGTCGACCTGTGAATTTAAGAACCTGTGTTCGATTCGCACAGCCGGCAAACAATTTACCCCACATTAAAATTACTCCTATAGCTCTTCCTCTACTAACATCTTTGAGGGCCGTGATTTGACGACTGGTAATCACACATAACGCGCATAAATATATCACTTACCGAGATCTGCTTCAGTCGACTATCATACTCAGTAATGGGTAAAAGGCGTGATGATATATTTATTTAATACATCACAAAATAGAATATATTAGGGCTTAATGAATAATAATGAAAACTTTCTAAAACTATAGACTGTTTAATTAAAAAATAAAAAATAATGTAACTTCTCCATTCATGGTATTTGCCATTTCGCTTATTGTTCAAAATCTAATAATCTCTCCTCGGAACATCATCTCAACAAAGATAACCATAGCAACGAATATAACGAAAGAAACATTCCGTATTTTAATCGTGTCGTAAGTAAGAAATATAGCCCCGTCTTCCTACACCGGAAATAAGAAAGTCAACGCGTTAAAATATTTGCAGTTGGTATCACTGCAGAGCCTGTTAACTTTTCAATTTTCCGTTGCGATAAAATTGTCAATCCACTCGGTGTTGTACACGCTTTCGAACGAGAGAAGGGACAGCCAATCACGAGCCAGGACACATGTCCTCGGACCTACCACGCGATGGCTTTGTTGGCGCTGGACGTGCGTGACGTGATGGTATTAAAGGCATGAGGATCATAGTGATTGTGAGGATTCTGATGGTGTGAAGGACCACGGAAATGCACGATCATTGGCGGAAATCACTACTAGTGGAGTATTTTCACTGATTTAGGGTTGATGAAATAGGTAAATTCTATTCCACGTAACTATGTAGTCATTTTAAATGTATTATTAGTTCGAACCAATCAACATCACAGAATTTGCATGATAACGGGTGTATATCCAGCGCATTGTTTTGATGGAGAAACCATGACTTGTCCTTCCACAATTCGGGTACTTTTTTCAATAAATTATAAATTTCAGTAGCATTTTTGCCAAGTTTCATATGAAATTTCACAATAATTCATTGCTCTAATGTTGCAGTTAAGGTGGTTCTGTCATGACAGTCTCATACAAAATTATAGGTAACCTAAAAAGTTTATAAAAATAATAATGATATTTTTGTATG
Organism: Pterostichus madidus; assembly: GCA_911728475.2. Classification (NCBI taxonomy): domain Eukaryota; kingdom Metazoa; phylum Arthropoda; class Insecta; order Coleoptera; family Carabidae; genus Pterostichus; species Pterostichus madidus. The sequence goes on from OU452304.1 coordinate 1,883,038, forward strand.
GTATAGGTTATTAACAGAATTAACATTTCGCTGCAAAATATCGTATAATTAACAATAACATTAATGGCCGGTTTCACCAACAAAAATGAAATTTTAAACATGGATTAAATAAATAAAAGCAAATCAAAATGTCAAGTCAAATGAAATAATTAACATTGCTGTCATACATTCGATTTGCTTTTATTTCTTTAAACCGTGTTTAAAATTTAATTTTTGTTGATGAAACCGGGCATGAATATATTAAATAAAACTATTATTTAACTAGTTTATGAAATTCAGTAACATAACAAAAATTTTGGAAGTGAATGTTTTATGCCAACCAATAGCAGTGTAAGATTTTACACAGCAGAAGTTATGACAACAATGCGAGAATCACAAGCAGCATGATATTACCAGTCGGTACGAAACGTAACTGTATTATCGATACATCCTGTTGGCAGTTCATAAGAAAAATGAGAAAAATGCACCAAAGCAATTATTATCAACTGTAACAACAAATAAATAAATATAAAATGCTGCAATATTTTTTTTTTATTAAAATTAATATATTTTACTAATCGAAATAATAACTTTGATAGTTCTTGCTTTGTCATTCGTGCGACCATCTCTGTCTACGCCTGCGACCATCTCTGTTTACGCGTGCGACCATCTCTGTCTACCCGTGCAACGTTGCCAAGCATTTCTAACAGTTTAATTGAATATCATAGAATATCCAACTTTCATCGTCAATTTCTTTGAAACTAATCCGGTAAGGCATGGATTTTTTAATTCTCATACCTTTATCTTTACATGATGTACTGTGTGTTAGTTTTTTGTTAAAAACTAACTACAATATATGAATTTATTATGCAGTAAGCTGCCCTGCGACGTACAGTTCCAATAACGCCAATGCATTTTTGGTCGACTTTAACTTTACATTACACAGCTCAACAACGGTAAACTTAAAAAAAAAATTGCATACTAGTGTAGAAACACATGAAAAATAACATATTTATATTTCATTAAAATCCGGGTTAAATGCTTCCATGATAGTACCACCTTAACATTTTTTTGGCGAAACAAAAAAACAACTCTAATTAGAACGAATGCTACGGCTATACGGATTTGTTTACAGAAGCGAGATGTACTGCATGAGAAAGAGAAAGCCTCACGATAAAAAGCTGACGGTCGCTGGTGTTTGGCGCATGCGTACTTCGTCTGTAGCAGCGTCAGTCTCGTTATTTAATAGCCATACCTCGTACAAAACCCTATTTCGATTATGATACTACCCACGCATGTCAATTCTTGCTGCAACATTTATCACTTATCTGCCATATACTCATCTGCAACATTTACACTCTATTGTATCTCCTCATTAACACGCCATATATCCTCTCCAAGTTGTATGAGATTCCTTAGCATGACGCGCACTATTAGCGTAGTTAAAATTCCGTTCAGGCTGAAGAAAGTTTTTGTTCTGTTGCTGAACAAGTTTCAGTGCCTAATTCCACATATAATGTAGTGACAGTGATGGCTGCGAGCGAATACAACGTGGAAAGAATTTCAAGTCAGGATTAGGCGATGAAACATGTAACCAAGTTTAAAACAGAACCGCGGATATCTGACGCAGGATTATCGGTTGTGATCGTGTGGTATTTCCTGCCTACCTGGATCTAGGATGTGGGATGTAGGATACATGGTATTGACAAGGTGACCCAGTTTAAAAATCTTATATTGAAAATAAAAAATGTTGCTGTTTTCCGCTTGCCTTGTCAATTTAATGGTTGTAAAAAGTTTAATCTTCTGTCCTGAGCTTAAGGATGATCGTTAGGATCATTAAGATGGGGTAGAGTTCATGTAATCTATTTTAAATTTGGAAAAAGTTTGATATGGTCTTGTTAAAACATGACACAAATTAATTTAAGATTCATCAAATATAAAAAAGAATTGCTGTATAGGAAGTTATAGCTTTATCGTTGGACTCTCGTTAAACAAGCGAGAGCAAATGTTGCAGAGTTAGTACTACTGAGAAATTGAGAAAACGCTACGTTAGCGAGAGTCTGAAAAATCTAGCCAAATTGACTTCAAATTATTTACAATAATAGTTAATTGTGTATCAAGGGAACAAAGTGAGACGTTTATTCTCGAAGGAATCGTTTCATTTCACGAGACGAATGCGAGAGATATAAAGCATCTGAGGAAAGGATAACACTTTCTTCACGATGTAGATGAATTTTTTTCACTGTCCTACCAGAAACTAACATTTTGTGAACTAAATTAAAACTTTATAAATAAATAAATAAATATAAATATATCATCACGTCTTTTACCCATTACTGGATGTGGCACTCTGCCGATCTCGGTAAGTGATTTATTTATGTTCGTGAAGTGCGGTTACCAGCTTGAAAAGATGTTAATGGTGGAGGAGCCACAGGGGTAATTTTAATTTGGTGAAAATGTTTGTCGGCTGTGGGGATCCAACCAGGATACTTAGGAACCACAGGCCGACTGGGATACCACTGAACCATTAGAACTATATATAATAGTAAATAAATATATCATCACGCCTTTTACCCATTACTGGATGTGACACACTGCAGAGGCAGATCTCGGTAAGTGATTTATTTATGTTCGTGAAGTGCGGTTACCAGCTTGCAAAGATGCTAATGGTGGAGGAGCCACAGGGGTAATTTTAATTTGGTGAAAATATTTGTCGGCTGTGGGATCGAACCAGGGTTCCTAGGAACCACAGGCCGACTCGGATACCACTGAGCCATTAGACCTTTATATAATAGTTTAATAGTAAATAAATATATCATCACGCTTTCTACCCATTACTAGGTGTGGCACTCTGCCGAAGCATATCTCGGTAAGTAATATATTTTGCGCGTGAAGTGTGATTACCAGTCGTCAAAAAACGGCCCGCAAAGATGTTAGTGGTGGAGGAGCCACAGGGGTAGATTTTGAAATTATGAAAATTGTTTGTCGCCTGTGGGAATCGAATCAGGGTTCTCAGGATCCACAGGCTGACTTCATACCACTGAGCTAGCCACCCCATAATAGTATATTATATAATAAGTCAGGAAAGTAATATTGATGGCCGAGTATTTCAATCTGTTGAGTCACATAAAAACACTTTCCTGACTTATTACATATACTATTTTTTCAGAAATTTAATTTAATCAACATTTAATCATAAATAATTCAAATATGTATATATATATATATATATATATATATATATATAGCATAATTATGTAGAAATATATGAGGAATTAAATGGTGGGATCCCCGATTTCATATCTAGCTTCATATTATTTTAAATTAACCATAAACAGAAACAAACGTGGATATAAATATAAGCGTCTAAATAAATAGTATAAATTTTTCATTTCATTAATCCTTAAAATTTAAATAAAAGCTTGCAATAGGATGATTATTTTAAAACATGTATTTTAAAATTTTTAAATAGCATCCGACGGCCCTCCTCCAATATCTTCGCGACCCTCACTTTGATACCCACTGCTATAAATAAAGACTAATTTTCTTAACACGGGGGCTCACAAAATCTATTGTGCTTAGGGCCCCTCATAGTGTTCATCCGGCTCTGAGCATATGGCATTAGTTTTCGCGTAACACTCTGTATAGGTATTTAAAGATAATAATTCGAAACGAGGGTGGCTAAATTAGTTTATAACAAATCCTGCCGTTTGAAACAATTACTAATAATTTGAAAGGATTGACTTATATTTACATGGCCGGTACTTCTAATCGCGCTCGCAGCAATTTCCCTGACAATAAACCGTTTAATAGCCGTTAAATTTTCTATGGCTACCTATAAATTAAATACAATATTTTAGCATTAATTAAGTGAGAGAAAATTATTTACCTTTTACGAGACCGGAGAAAGCGATGAAGCTAATATTTTAAATTGTAAATTACGTATCGAACTTTGACATTTAATAATTTTTGGTATAATTTCCTCTTGCATTATGGATGATGTTTTAATTTGTTTTTTGCTTTTGATGGAATATGATGGAATGACTTGAAATTTTCTTAAAACGAACTTGCTGAACTTTTGTACTCGTGCGTTTGCACGAAATTTTAATTTATATTCCAAATTGTAAACGATTTAATTGAATAAATAAAATATCATATTTTATTTTTTAATTTAAACAGATTTGAAGGACCAAATGTATACAATATTTTTTTTATGCAACTGTGCTTTGTACGATATAAAAGTGCAATTGTTATTTGTGTACCTAGAGCAGAAAGTAATCTATTACTGTTCACGCAAGAAGATTGTTTTAAGCAACAACCATGCAAGAGCGGTAAGGACATTTTCTGCTCGAGGTGCACACAATATTTTTCTCTACGACAATTTAGAAAATCTTGAAAAATAATTTAAAATTGCTTGTCAGTTTTTCTATTTTTCGCTTCAAACTGTTGAGTTTTCACGTATCCATGGATGCATTAGTTCTTTATTGCTCGGCGAGCGACAAAATCTTATTACCGCACGCCGAGTGGCAAACGTCAACTTTCTGCCCTCAACTGACAGTTATAAATGTTTACTTTCTGCAGGGTCATACAAAAAAGTTATTACAAATTGTAATTTAAAAATTATTTTTTACTTAATGCTAATAATGAGCAAGAATAATTAACCGAAATAATAATTAGCCTAATTGACGTTAATTAACTGCGTAAAGTTTGATTTCATAATTAACAGGTTCATTTTACTTTCCTGTCATTTTAAAGTTTGGTTAGGCTTAAACAAAATGTAAAAATAAAAAACATTTCGGTACTTTCTTTTTTACAATAAGTATATGTAGAGCAGAAAGTAGTCTATTGTCGCTCACGCAAGAGCGGCAAGGACCCTTTCTGCTCGAGATGCACACAATATTTTTTTTACCATTTAAAAACCCTTGAAAAAGAATTTTAAGGACAATCTGGCCGAAAAGCATGTATTTTAGCCCTAAAAAGCGGGCGAATTTCTATGAATACATAAATCAAAAGTAAATTTTTGTTTATTGTGCATACATGATTCTGCAAAATGTCATTTTTCATAATAACCAATGTACATATTCTAATCTTTTGAACATATAATTAAATGTTATTTTGTTGTGCATAAAATATTGTATGTACCACGGGTGAAATGAGCGTTTCTGACCTTGAGCATGCGGGCCAGAACAGCCTGTTTACACCCTTCGAACATAAATAACTATTAAATCATTTTTGACAGTTTTTCTGTTTGGAAATTTTAGCGACAATTTTCATATATCCATAGATACGATGAATCAATAGGCATATTCCATTTGCCATTTGGATCAGATCTAACTTACATTTACTGAGGCAATTCACTTTTTTATTTCGCTGGATTACTTCGCTGACTTTATTTCTTGTACTAGAATTACTGATTCTACTTTACTTTGAAGTAATCCACTCCAATAAGTGCATCAGTTTGCTTAGTTCAGTTCATTTCGTCATGTTGTCTAATTTATCTGAACTGATTTAAACGAACCAAGTTGCAAATGGAATACGGCGGAAAATGTCAGCTTTCTGCTTTCAACTAGCAGTTGGAAAAGTTTATTTTCTATTCGCTCGTGGAAAAAATAAATTGTTTATTTTGTTATTTATTTGCTATTTTTATTTAATTTATTATAATAACAATTACATTTTATTTCAAAAAGACCATTCTACATATGTCAATATTAGTTCCAACTATCTGCATGTTTCCTATGAACTCTATCTCTAACGCCAAATGCTTTAATTTAAATGTGTAATTGTATATCTTAGAACTCAGAAGAACACATGATGTATCATATGGGAGTATATTATTCATACCCACTATAAACGTCAAAACACTAATAAAATTATTAAAACCAGAAAGCAAATATGAATATATATTTTACAGCCGTTTTACGGCATATGTAAAGCAAATTAATTATGAATGTATATAGTTGTAATTGGAATTTTAGTGCCGTAGAAATTGATTCCAAGTATTAATGACAAGTAAAATAACAATTCTATTTAAATAAACTTTAAATTATTATTTACGACAAGCAACAAATCATAAAAGAATAAATAGAACAAAGATGAACATTTCTAGCACTGGGCTTGTCTAATTTACTGTAACTTTAAACTGTCCCCGGAACCGGAAATACAGTTTTTATCAGAGAATCCGGCGCTTGCGATCAATATTAAGATTTCTTTTCCAATCCGTTTATCAAATCGAATTTGGGAGAAACAGACACGATTCTCTACGAGTGAGATCGGAGTATATGGCTTGTTCAGGGGTATCTTACATATATTACCTGCCCGTGATTTTATCTAGCAGGGGAACCAGTGGCGCCGATATAGGGTTGATAAAGGGAGGGTTTCGTTGTGATTATTGATATTTGCGAAAATTCGTTTTTGTACAATCTAATATTGTACAAATTAATTATTTTTTACACTGCACAACAAAACTTAATCTCAACTGCAATCGCTTATATTATGTCATTTTTGGGGTAAGTGGCTCAGTGGTTTTGGCCAGTGGAATTAAGTACCCTGGTTCGATTCCCACAGCTGATAAATAATTTTCACCACATTAAAATTACTCCTGTGGCTCCTTCTGCAATAACATTTTTGAGGCCGTGATTTGACGGATGGTAACCGCACTTTTTACCTCCTAATAATGCATTATCACATGTATATCAAACAAAATTTTATCTATGACCACGAAATAAATTAAAATTATAACAATAATAATTTTGAATTGACATTTAAAAAAATTAAGGTAAACCATAGCAACTACTCGTATTATTTTGAGTGCAAAAAGTATTTTATGCACCACCGGGCTGAAATTAATGTGTTTCAGCCCTAAAAGGCGGGCTTAAACACTTCTTTTTGGCCCTAAGGGCCATAAAAACATAATTCCTATGGATCAATAAATAAAATGACAATTATTGTTTATTGTGAATACTTGATTTTACAAAATGTCATTTTGATATAAAACCTATGTATATATTTTAATCTTTTGAACATATAATTTTTTTTTTTTCTGTGGCTTCTTTGGCGGACCAACTACTTAGGTCATATGCCGCCATTCCGCCCTGATCTGCGTTTTAGGTATTATGGTCAACAGCAACGCGGGTTTTCTCTGGACGGTCACCCATCCAAGTACTACCCGCGCGCAACGTTACTTAACTCGCGTTATCGCTTAGATCAGTTCCAACTAGTGCAGCCATGGCTATTGACAAACATATAATTAAATGTCGTTTTGTTGTGCATAAAATATTGTATGTACCACGCGTGATATTTGCGTTTCTGACCCTGAGCATGTTATTAGCACGAGGTGCAAAGGGGGCCAGAAACTCCTGTTTTCACCCTTGGTACATAAGTAACTATTATTAAAGCACTAGTGCGTTAATATTTCCAAAAACACACTAGTGCGTCAATAAGGTACATATCTCACTCAAAATAAATGCGATAAGTGTCATTTATCGCACGGTCGTAGATAAAAAAAACAATATTTTTGAGCATACCTTTAATAAAGGAACTTGTATTGCTGCTCTCATAAATGGATTCCACTGTGTAAGTATGATATCGAATTGGGAATGGTTAAAATGGGAGTTAGCCGATAAACTACCCCCTCCCTTAAAGTCGGCCATGGCCGCCCAACAGATTAATTGTGGTAAAAAGGGCTTATGTAGATTATCTTAACGAATTGTTCACCAGTTGAAAAAATTACACACAGAAATTACTATTTGAGTTATGGGCTGTATTTTGCTGGACGTGATGCCGTAAATAATCCAATACGGGTCTGGAATGTTGGTTTTTTTGTTGTGCGACTTGTAATTCAACAACTGTTGTTCAACACTCTGATTGTACAACAGATTGCAACTTTAGCGAGCAATATTTTCCTGATAACAGGAGTGGAACTGATGATATTATAAATTTATTTTCACGAATAAATATCATTCGTCATGATGGAGTAAAAACTGCTATACATTTTATTCTGATAGTGACAGATTTAATTTAAAATAATAAAATATGAGCTATCATATTAATTAAATCATTAGATACACACTGTATAATGAATATTTAATTTATGTGGAGCACTGAATATATTCAGGATACAGTAGAAATAAATGTTTGTGTCAAAAACTAGACCAATTTTGCCCGAGCTTCAAATATTTAATTAATTTAATCGATTTTTAATTAAAAAAGCGAGAGATAGAATTTACAATGAACTGCAGTGATCCATTTTTTAACAGATACCTCTATAATTAGAGTAATAATAATAAAATGAATAAATATATCATCACGCCTTTTACCCAATACTGGATGTGGCACTCTGCCGAAGCAGATCTCGATAAGTGATATATTTTTGCGCGTGAAGTGCTGTTACCAGTCGTCAAATCACTGCCCCCAAAGATGTTAGTGGGTGAGAGAGCCACAGGAGTAGTATTTAATGTGGTGAAAATGTTTGTCGGCTGTGGGAATCGAACTAGGATTGTCAGGTTCCACAGACCGACTCGATACCACTGAGCCATTAACCCATAGTGAAGAAAAAAATTTGTATACCTCGTGAAGAAAGTGTCTTCTCTTAGGTACTTTTACCTTCAGAAAGAAATGTTTTACTTCCTGTCCTTGATATACGAATAACTATTGTGGATTGTAAACACAACAGAAAAGTTTCAGTTTTCGTTCTCTTACAATATCTTTTCTTTATTTAATTTTCTGCAAATATGTCAAGTCTTTTACCAATTCCTGGATATGTCTTGCAGATCTCTCCTATCCTACCACTTTCTAGAATCATTATCCAACAAAAACTATTGTTTAAAGTACCCTTATTTTTTTTAATGAAGTCATTATTAACTTTACCGTCTCTCCACTTACAGTAAACTAACTTAAGACGACGTCTTCTATAGTTACAAATTTTTTGTTTGTTCCAAGAGTGCTCTACTTATTGTTGGCCCGTCACGAACTTTGCAAGTCGAGTTGACTAGCGCAGTCACAACACTGCAGTCCTACCAACTATTAATCACACTTCCTGTTCGACGATGTTTCAATAATTAAAAGCTGAAGTTTAATTTATTATCCTCCAGGATGAAAACTGACTACCGATATTGCCACTTGCCTGATTTCATATTGTTAATATGTTCATTTACTTTCATTATAAGGTGGATACTAAGAATCCCGGTTCGATTCCCACAGCCGACAATTTTAACCAGAAAAGTTAGCAACATATCAGTTGTAGCACCATGGTAGTGCTATTGTTTAACATGCGAGAGATCGTGGAATGTAACAATTGGATCTATTCTGTAACAACAATTGCTAAGTATAGTAGTTGCTAAGACCTCAAAGGACAATGGTTACTAGGAAGTTTGCTATTGGGGGTCGTGATTTGACGGCTGGTAATGCGCATAAATATATCACTTACCGAGATCTGCTTCGGCAAAGTGCTACACCCATCAATGGGCAAAAGGCGTGATGATATATTTATTTTACTATCTTATCGGAACGTTAAACTTTCCATAGAATAGTATAATCAGCGGACTGCTGCCACATATAATAAATAAATAAATTTAAATAAGATTTATAATTCTTTTAATAGTTGTTAACTGAATATTATTAATATCAAATCATATGTATAATAATTTCCCATTTATTATAGTTTTACTTTCTTTCCCTAGAGATGAAAAATTGCTTCTCTCCATTGAGGGAAATGAATACTTTCTGATAGGGTCGTAAAAAATAGCTATACATATAACATGGAACGAAAGTATATTATTTCCTCTCGCGGGTGACCTTTAATAATAATAATCACACAAGGGAGGTAATGACACTTTACTCCAGAAGTACACATATAATTTTTGTACGACCATTAATTCATATTATTTCAATAAAAATTAATAAACAGCTATGGGGTAGGTGGCTCAGTTCGATTCCCTCACAGTTGACAAACAATTTTCACCATATTAAAACTACCCCCAAGGATGTTAGTGGAAGAGGAGTCTTTCAATAACATACCTGGGAGCCCAGATTAACGGCTGGTAACCTATACATTACGTACAAAATATGTCACTTATCAAGATCTGCTACGACAGAGTGCCACACCCAGTAATGGGTAAAAGGCGTGATAATATATTTATTTATTTAATTATAATATATAAGAGAGTGTTGACCGGCGCTATGAATTCAATCTCAATTAAGAGAAAAAAACAATTCTTTCAACCAGCATATGTGGGGGAAAAAGCCTACTTTCGTTTAAGGTAGTAAAAAAAATGATTCATGTACTATTATTTCTTATAGCCTAGCAATGATTATAACATACTACAGGGTGATCAAAAGGAATTGTTATAGTTGGCAATACAATTCCAGAGATCTTTTTATTCCACAGTTGGCACAATGTCCGGTAAAGGCGGAAATGCTATTTGACATTTCTAATAAATACAAATAGGTTATGTCCGGAGTCTGACAGCTAATAGAATTTTGACTTTTTAAGTAATAGAAATACTTTAGAAATAAATGTAATAATAAATGTACTCAAATTTAAATTTTAAATGTCACTGTCAACAACAGGAAATGAATTTATGTATCAGGCTTACCAATTTCAAGTAGTTTTTTTTATTGCCAACTGTAACAATTCCTTTTGATCACTCTGTAGAATAATGTATCAAAAACACAGCGAACAAGTTTCATTTTTCGACTCATCGAAAAAAAAAGATTAATTTGCAATGGTTATAACTAGTGTGGCACTCACGACGTGAACATTTAAAGTGATAGAAATCAGTTTTGATTTGCATTTTCCGATACCACTGAAATATTTATTTAATTAATTACAGTTTAATTAAAGTAATGAATTAATCTGTTACGTTTCGGTAACGAAGTCTAGTATGCAAGCTGCGCCAAAGTGCAGCCGATCAAAATCGTATTCATTTCATTTCGCCAACTGAAATTCTCCTCGTTCTGAAATCCCTGCAAAACTGCTTTATTTAATTGGAGAACTTTTCTAAATTCTACAGATTACTTCTCGATCGACGGAAATGATTTTCATGCAAATGTCAGTGAATTTCTGTAGTTCCAGCGATACAGGAGTTTGTTATCCCTGTCTCTTTACTTCTGAATGCAGTTTGGTTAGTTTTGCATCTCTGTCGCATGGAGAGTTTTAGGGGTGGGGGTTTGAAGAAACAATTGAAGTTCGCAGACAAATAATCTAGTCATTTTCCCTAAAGGACATACAAATTCAGTGAAGTTAGTTTAAGTTCAATTTTCGGGGCATCTCGTCGACCACGTAATTGCATAACGTTGGCATTCTGTAGCTTTCTATACTGTTGTGTGCGTGTGTATGTGGAAATGTGGTTCTTGCAGTGCCGTACTAACATATTTTTCCCAAGGGAATACATTATTCAATTATTGTATAGCTAAACACTGAAATGCTTTTATTAAATTGCTTTTTGTTCGTATTTTATTTGCAAAATAAACAAACCTAAGAAATTTTCTAAAAGTTTAATAGAGAGCTAGGGTGCAAAATGATGTCTCATTTATTCCAGTGACAGACATGGATTTTTAATAGGTTATGTTATGGCTAGCTCACTGGTATGAAGTCGGCCTGTGGATCCTGAGGTCCCTGGTTCGATTCCCACAGGCGACAAATTTTCATAATTTGAAAAAGCTATCCCTGTGGCTCCTCCATCACTAACATGTTTGGGGGCCGTGATTTGACGACTGGTAACCGCACTTCACGCGCAAAATATATCACTTACTGAGATCTGCTTCAGCAGAGTGCCACACCCAGTAATGGGTAGAAGGCGTGATGATATATTTATTTATTTATTTATTTATGTCATGATAAACATGAAGAAAAGAAAATTAGATTTGGGAACGGGTGACAACTATAGATGGCGCCGATGTGAATGCGCCGATTTTAAGGGTAGTTGTTGGCATATTTTTTACAGGCTAATTTTCATTTTAAATTATAGACTTTGGTATAATTAAGTAATAAAAATGGTAGACAGAAGTTTTGCCTGATGACGCATGCGCGACAAAACCGGTCAAAGTAGGCAATTTTTATGGTGTCGTGTGACATATTACTACTTGTTCACGACGAAAATATGACAAGAATTTATTGGCAGAAATTATTGCTGGTTGCTCATTGATGACAGAAGCTCTGAAAGTGGACTGGTGTAGGGATCAACAACCACCCTTAAAATCGGCGCATTCACATCGACGCCATCTATAGTTGCCACCCGTTCCCAAATCTAATTATTCTTTTTTTCATGTTTATCGTGACATAATCTATTAAAAAATCCGTTTCTGTCACTGGAATAAAGCGCATCTCAATATCTCTTTTAGTTTTCGAGATATAGCGATTTGAAATACATCAAAAATCGCTGTAATTCAAAAACTAAAAAAGATATGAAGATGCGCTCAACGGCATTCGATTTCTTGTACCTTAAATTATATAGACCCATGCAAAAAAAATGTAAATACCCATTTTTTTGGTTCTAAATCCTGACTATTATAACGCTAATTGTACTTATAAACACACATTTTAAGGAATTTATAAAAGAAGTAGACACATTAACTTATAACGCCATCAAACAGACATATTTTAACAAACTTTACAAGAAAAATAAACAATTTGTTTTCAAATAACAAATGTCAATTCATAACATACTTAACTGTCAATATAAATTCACGCTTCAAATTTACTAAATTTCCTCATTGTCGATTATACAATTTTTGCTCGTTACAAAAAGCATTGTACAAAACTCGTGCACGAAGACGTCATTTGCACCATTCGCGCAAATTAAAGTACACGCTTCGCTCGTGCTTTAAAATTGCACTCATGTTGAAAGTATGTCTTCGCGCACTTGTTATGTAAATAGTTAGCTCTGCCGTTCATGAATGTCTTAAAAATTATATGACATAAAAATGTGTAATTGGATAAAGTGTCATTTCTTCCCTTATAAGATTAAACATCACACGCAGGAGGAAATAATACACTTCCCTTCCATGTTATACAAATAGCTATTTTCATCCCTAGGGAAGGTGAGTACAGTTATATCCATAGCAAATGGAAAACGATGAACGTTAGTCATTCAGGTAACATCTGTCAAGAGAATAATAAATCTTTTCTAAATTTCTAATTCATTTATGAAATTCTTACTTTCTGATAAGGTAGTGAAAATATATATAGTATAACCTCGTGAAAAAAGTGTTATTTTTCTACCAGGTGCTTTATATCCCTCAGAAAATTAAACAGTACTTTCAAACAAATACCGGCAGTTTTCAATAACTTGCTAAAAATTTATTGCAATTTCTCGAGGGAAGAAACATTGACAAATTGGATGAAAATGAAGGAAACAAGCTAACCACCCTTAATATAACATCCCTTCAGCAGATACATGCCAATTACCAACACCCCCTTGTAGGGTTTTACAAAGTCTAAACTTTCAATCTCCCAGCGGTTAATCCTCTTTAATATAACGCTCCACACACAGGAACGAGATAGTGCGCTACGAATTAAAACAAATGAAACATCACTTCACCCTCCTTGGTGCGCGGCCTGAATCCGGATGTAATGAATAATAAACACTGTTGAATAAATAATTACCCCCGCTAAGTCTGATTCGAAGAGCAGGATGTGCGAGTAATAGAATTTTCGATGAGTGTATACCTAGTCGATGTTGGGAGTGTATCTCTGGCTATTTCCTGCTGGAATGTCAAGCGAGTGGTACAGGGACAGAATTCAGGATTGCCAACTTAACGTCAGTTACATTTAACACAGGAAACAATGGAGGGGTATGTTCACTTGCAGTAGGGATTGTGCTTCGTGTTCTAGCAAAATCCACTTTTATTTTTATACAAATTTAAAAAAAAGAAAATATTATAGTAACATCTTTGGGGTTTATCGGATAGTAACTGCACTTCACGCGCATAAATATCACTTACTGAAATCTACTACGGCATCCAATAACAGCTAAAAGACATATACAGGGTGATCAAAAGGGATTGTTACAGTTGGCGATAAAAAAAACTACTTGAAATTGGTAAGCCTGATACATAAATTCATTTCCTGTTGTTGACAGTGACATTTAAAATTTAAATTTGAGTACATTTATGATTACATTTATTTCTAAAGTATTTCTATTACTTAAAAGGTCAAAATTCTATTAGCTGTCAGTCTCCTGACATACCCTATTTGTATTTATTACAAATGTCAAATAGTATTTCCGCCTTTACTGGCGTTGTGCCAACTGTGGAATAAAAAGATCTCTGAAATAGTATTGCCAACTATAACAATCCCTTTTGATCAGCCTGTATTTATTAGCATACAAAACTTTTCTTCTCGAAAAAATAGCTATTTACATAACAAGTGCGCGAAGACTTTGCACAGTGCTTTAATTTGCGCGAATGGTGCAAATGATGTCTTCATGCACGAGTTTTGTACAATTCTTTTTGTAACGAGCAAAAATTATATAATCGACAATGAGAAAATTTAATAAAGAATATAGTAAGAGAGCTAGGGTGCAAAATGATGTCTCATTTATTCCTGTGTCAGAAATGGTTTTTTTTAATAGATTATGTAATGATAAACATGAAAAAAAGAAAATTAGATTTGGGAACGGGTGGAAACTATAGATGGTGTCGGTGTGAATGCGCCATAAATAAAATAAATACTAGGAATAAATTCATGGATATGACATAGTCTGCGAATACAATTTATAATATTTAATTACATAAACTATAAAATACATGGTGTATTTTTTTTTTAATTCGGTGTTATCATATTGTTTAAAAGGCTTTATGTGATCTAAATATATTTTTCGTCTTCTTCTTTAACGGATCTACAACGTCTTCGATGTCTTCAATGTCGGCAAATATATCTTGGAATTAATTGACATCTTCCATTCTAACCTGCAAGCCGATTCAAGTTGAAAATGCAAAATATTATTTCCGTATATTCACATTAATTTAATGATTAAAGAAGTTAGTAATAACTATACTTACACTGATAAAAGTACATAATTTCGATATTAATCACCTATATGAAACTTTAAACCACTGTCAAACTAGGGTATTGGCGAGTCTAAAAATTAAGCCTGGTTTAAACCAGCGCTAGCCTAAACCACTTCTATGAATAAGTTGTTTTGGTAAACTAAACTAATATGAAGATAGTACTGGTGTGAAAAATAATTTGAAATGTTTATATGTCTTTCATTTGACATACGTGTCACATGATTAAACTATCTCATCTGAGTCGCACTCACAATTTTTATTGTTTCATAAACAAGCATTTCTTAATTAGCAATATAATTTTTAAAATATAAAGCAGCATTTTCCAGAGTATTCACGTGGTTTTTCCTTTTAGTTTTTAGCTAGTACAAGCACCTTTATTCTTTGTTGCCAACATCGTCATGTTCGTTTATAAATAGAAAATTTCTTCCTTTAAATTCATTAATTATTTTACGTTATTGTTTCATAAACAAAAACAAAAAAATTAAAACAATGGCAAACAACAGCAAATTATATTTAATTAACTTTACTGTACATGTAAAAAATAATTATAATTTAATTACAGACGAATATTTTTAAAAGAGAAAATTTAATGAAAATTAAATTTGGATACAAAATTTTATGGTGGAATTCTATGATAAATCTATAAGTTTATAAATCTGTAAATCTGTAAATAATAAACAAAACCACGTCAATATTGGGTTGATAAATAGAAGTAGAATGTAATAAATTTCATTGTGATTTTATTCATTATTTACAGATTAAAGGATATACTATACTAAAATAGGTTCCTATTCCATAATGGAACTAAAGATAATGAATGGTAAAACATAAAATATATATTTAATTATAATTATTGATGAAAAAATGAGATAAACGCAATTGAAAATATAGGGACATCACAAGTAGTCAAGCATTTTCATTAGCCACAAGTATTTTCGCGCGGTAAAGAAGAGACAAATGCAAAGTAGAACGTATCTAACTGCGACATCTCAGCACTGATTTTTCAAACTGTTCGTCGTTTGCTTAGATGTATATGTTAAACACATAGTATATTACAATAATTTAAATAAAATAAAGACAAAAAGTCAATTACGATGTGGAACTGTGTCTTAAAAAATAAGAAAAATAGGAAAACAAAATTTCCATCACTTGTCACAAATTCCAAAATTTTTACAGCACGTTTGAATCAACTTATCAGGTCATCATCAAACGGCTGGTCAGTTCAGCTTTAACCATAGACACGTTTCGTCCTTTAGGGACTCATCAGTATGGTGTGATCAACTATCCAACTAGACCAACTAGGGACTAGTGAACTGTGATATTTTTACAAGCTGAACTGACTGATGTTAAAGTAACTATGTCGGTAGACAAGACATGAGAGCTAAGGAGCAACCCGCGGTGCCATCTACCGACAGAATCGCAAACTGCATGACAGCAATTTAAATAAAATAAAGACAAAAAGTCAATTACAATAATTTAAGTTCGTTTTCTTGGGCTTTCAACTATTATAAATATGATTTTCAACAACACAAGATTATTTTCTAGTAAATAATTCGTATATTATTTGAACTCATTGAATCAAACAGTTTGAAACATTAAGATACTTATGACGTCACAAGCATCTACAGGACTTCAAAAAATCATATCTCACTTAATATAAGGAAGTTTAAGGTAGTACTTGCAGATCTGAATGAAATTTGGCGCACGTAAACATTGAATAGTCATACGCATCCTGTTAAAATATGAAATATATTCATCGTCTGTGAACAAATATATTCGCTTGTAAAGTTGAGTTCTTATACACGGGGCTTATGGCGATCATCATTCAGAATCGCACATATTTGGTTTGTGTACCTTGAAAATTTTGCAGTTTCATTTGAAAAACTAGTATGATGTTCTAGAACTATCCATGTATATTGTATCAAAAGGAGAAAGTTTTTTATCGTTTAGTAATGGATATATAGTCATGCAAAGCTTTATTTTTAACGAAAAATTAAGAATCTCAATTTATAATGGTACGGTATTTGAAAATTCACTAGACCAACAATCAGTTAATAATTCATGATATTCAAATCATAGTAAGTATAACACACTTATTTTATTCAATTTTTATATTTTTTGAGCGTCAGTTTCGCCACACGACAACCAATGGCGTCACCATCACACTAGTACTACCTTAACACTGTGCTTTCATTGATTGTCTTAGATTTTCATGCAATTGCATAAAAAAAATTAAAATAAATCTATGTAGGAGCCCATTATAGTACAGAGTAACAAACTCACAGAGCTGCAGTGTGAAAGTTCGTATATTTTTAGCTAGAGTGGAATTCGCATTTGATCATCGGCTTTGAATGCCAGGCACACCATTAATCTCTATTACTTTTTTCAAGCACTTGCGCAGAAAAAACTGATTTTATGTAACACCCAGTATACATAATGTAGTTTCTTTGAAGAACTATTTTGTCCATCTTGAAGAATATTAAGCATGCACGTAGAAGTGGTTGTTTCTTGGATTACTTCACGTGTGCGTTTCTAGTATTCAAGAGTTTAAAGTGTTCTTAGGAATGTTTGAATATGTAAATAGTAGAATTAACGTTTTACTAACATTATTTAGTAGATGGTTACTTGGAATTATCTGCATTTAATGATATTAAACAGTGCTGTCAGTGTGTTAGTAAATCATTAAAATGTACATCCTGGCGTTTAACTGTTAGATATATAAAATTTAAATTGTCATAAATCATAACATAAAAAACTAAACATGTAATATATTTAAAGACCTTCTCTGCACTTGTTCATATATTATCTTCTTTATTGTACTGTTACTTAGCGTTCAAAGAGATAGGTAAACCGACAGGAAGTTAATCTCAATCCGCGGGTGCTTTTATCGAATGCAGATTGCTTTTTGTTTTAACTTTGTGTAATGAACAATTGTTCGTTATGCTAAAAAACTTCTCAAACATATCTAATATTAATAAATAATATAACATGTAATTTACTATTTATTTTTCTATTTTTAAATAATTTTAAAGTAATAGATTCAATAGAAGACTCATGTTTCCACAATTCAAATAATTTTGGGGTAGCCTAGTACAGTGGTATCAAGTCGGCCTGTGGATCCTGGGAACCCTGGTTCGGGTCCCACAGGCGACAAACAATTTTCACCATTTTAAAACTACCCCTGTGGCTCCCCCACCAATAACATATTTGGGGGCCGTGATTTGACTGTTCGGTTAGGTTAGGTGTATCAAGTCGGCCTATGGATCCTGAGAACCCTGGTTCGATTCCCACAGGCGACAAACAATTTTCACCATTTTAAAACTACCCCTGTGGCTTCCCCACCACTGACATATTTGGGGGCCATGATTTGACGGTTGGTAACCACACTTCACGCACAAAATATATCACTTACCAAGAGCAGAGTGCCACACCCAGTAATGGGTAGAAGGCGTGATGATATATATATATAAATAATTTTGTACTTTTTCGATGCTATATGTCAAAAACTGAACAAGATATGTAGATGCGCTCAACGGCAATGAATTTCTTGTGCTTTAATTAACATATAAACAAATTTTCACCAAGTTTTATATTTTGAAAATTTTTTATCAAAATTTGCTCATAACAGTTTTCGAACGATATCTTAAAAACTAAAAGATACATATACTTGGAGACTTTACCATTGGATTCTGCGGGTCAAAATACATATGTATGTAAATTTTCACTACAATATTCGTACGAGAAAGAATTTTAGAGCAAAGAGTCTGAAATCAGCCTAAAATCGAAAAAAATCCAAGGGGTACCCCTTAAGAAATGATTAAAAATTAAAATTGTTTAAAATTCACCAAAAATTTGCATATAAGTCAACTCGGACACGAGGAATTCAATGTTGTTGAGCGCATTTCCATATCTTGTTCAGATTTTAGGATATAGCCTCTGGAAACGTTCAATTTTCTAAAAAATTTACTTAATCATATTTTCGACTTTCCCGAGGCTATTTTTCTAAAACTAAACGAGATATGAAGATGCGCTCAACGCCATTGAATTTCTTATGCTTCAATTGACTTGTAAACAAATTTTCAGCACCTTTTATTTTTCAAAAAGTTTTCATTAGAATTTTCTCATCGAGCAGTTTTTGAACAATATCTCAAAAACTAGAAGACATATGCACTTGGGAATTTTACCATTGGATTCAACAGATCGAAATACATATGTATGTAAATTTTCACTACAATATTCGTTCAAGAAAGAATTTTAGAGAAAAGAGTCTGAAATGAGCCTAAACCCGAAAAAATCAAAAACCTTAAGAAATAATTAAAAATTTAAATTGCTTAAAATTTGCTAAAAATTTGCATATAAGTCAATTCGTACACGAGGAATTCAATGTCGTTGAGAACATTTTCATAGCTTGTTTAGTATTTAAGATACAGCCTTCGGAAAAGTTCATTTTTCGACAATTTGAAATTGGCGTCAAAAATCCCTTGAAATTAGCTAAAAATTTGCTTAAAAGTCAATTTGGATACGAGGAATTCAATGGGGTCGAGCGGATCTTCATATCTTGTTAAGTTTTTGAAACATATATATATAATGTCCATAATCTCCTAGTTGGAGCATAGGGCCTCCACGAAAGATTTCCATTTTGATCTGTCTTGAGCGATCAGCTTGGCTTGGTTCCAGGATTTCCTGGTAACTTCTAGTTCCTTTAATACTGTCCTTCTCCATGTGATCCTGGGTCGGCCTCTTTTCCTACATCCCTGAGGGTTCCAGTCAAGAGAGTTTTTCGCAATATTCTCTGGGCCTCGTCTTAGTACATGGCCCATCCAGTTCCATTTTCTTTTTTTAATTTCAGCATTGATGTCTTGCTGGTTGCTGCGCGCCATTACCTCGTTATTTGTTACATGGTCGTACCAGTTTATCCGTAGGATTCTTCTTTTGAAACATAACCTCCAGAAAAGTTATATTTTCCGAAATTCCCGAACACTACAGAATAACAAATAAATTAAATAAATAAATAAATATATCATCACGCCTTCTACCCATTACTGGGTGTGGCACTCTGCCGAAGCAGATCTCGGTAACTGATATATTTTGCGCGTGAAATGCGGTTACTAGTCCTCAAATCACGGCCTCCAAAGATGTTAGTGGAGGAGCCACAGGGGTAGCTTTTGAAATTATGAAAATTGTTTGTCGCCTGTGGGAATCGAATCTAGGGTACCAGGATTCTCAGGATCCACAGGCCGACTTCATACCACTGAACTAGCCACCCCATAAATAACAAATAATAACAAATAATAATAATAATTCGTTTAAAACAGATTTTGCTATTTTTCGACCACACTGTAAATTTTAATTTAAACTAATATCTATTATATAATATATAATACAAATTGCAATTTATTTCACACAGTAATACAATAGATTTATGCGATTCCATTAAGATATCAGAAGCATTCAAGTTCAGAAGAACAATCCGTTTGCAAGACACGCAAATTAACATAAAACATGAAAACCGATTCACCGTTCTGTAGCGGTATTTCGCTCGTTGTACCGGTTCAACGGATGTAACCAATACACAATTATCCCGCAGCGTTACTCAAATATAGTAACCGGTAAATTACACCGGAAATAACCAGGTTATTTGCTAATAAATTGCATCGGAAAATAAATACATTACTTTGAAACTTTATTGCTATATTTGTCCGCCAAACAATAATTATTTTGTAAATATGGAACCGGTGGAATTTTATTGCTACCATGAATTTAATGGTTATTTTCTAAATTATGACAAATAATTTTAAATTGTTATTAATAATAAATAAATAAATAAACATATTCCGTATATTATCTTGAACACTTGTCGAATATTTTAGAAAATTAAATACTGTATCGTATAAAAAACAATAAAAAAAAATATCATCACGCCTTCTACCCATTACTGGGTATGGCACTCTGCCGAAGCAGATCTCGGTAAGTGACACATTTTGCGCGTGAAGTGCGGTTGCCAGTTGTCAAATCACGGCTCCCAAATATGTTAGTGGTGGAGGAGCCACAGGGGTAGTTTTTGAAATTATGAAAATTGTTTGTCGCCTGTGGGAATCGAACCAGAGTTCTCAGGATCCACAGGCCGACTTCATACCACTCAGCTAATTAATTTTAGGCACAACCGGGCCGAAATTCATGTGTTGTAACCCTAAAAAGCGGCCTTAAACACTTATTTTTGGCCCTAAGGCCAAAAAGAAATAATTCCTATGGATACATAAATAAAATGACAATTCTTGTTTATTGTGAATACTTGATTCTGCAAAATGTCATTTTGACATATAATCTATTTACATATTTTAATCTATTGAACACATAATTAAATGCTATTTGTATATAAAATATTGTATGTACCATGGGTGAAATTAGCGTTTCTGACCCTGAACATGTTATTACCCCTCGGCGCTTTGTGCCTCGTTCTAATAATCATGTCACGGGCTAGAAACGCCTGTTTTCACCCTTGGTACATAAATAATTATTTTGTAAATTAAAAAATTGCTAGTAATACTGCTATACATTTTCAAATTCTCAAAATAGTTTTAGCTAGAATCTAACAAATCCTGAATTTTGGATTAGTCGAATTAAACCATATTTTCAAAAAAACTTTAATATAACATTCTTACCATTGGTTTTCAGAAAATGAATTCGATTATTTTTTTTAAGTTAGACTTTTTTGAGAATACGGATATTTGTGTCTAATGTTTATTTAATGTAAAATTTAGTAAATTTAATTATTTATTATTTATTTATTTTGTTACTCTGCACAACAGGAAGTAAATCTCAATTACAGTACAGGAGACCTACAGCTTATAGTGGAATCCGATCCACTCAGACATAATCGTATTTTTTTTATGTAAGTAGAAGTCAGTGAGATTTAAACGCACGGCCTCTTGCTTGCTAATTAAGAATCGCAAGTTTTACCTCGCTTTTATCCACTAAGCTACGATTGCCTGTGAATGAGAAAGTATTGTAGAATTTAGTAAAATAAAATAAATATAATATATCATCATGTTTTCTACCCATTACTGAGTGTGACACTCTGCCGTAGCAGATCTCGGTAAGTGATATATTTATGCGCTAACAGCCGTCAAATTATGGCCCACAAAGATGTTAGTAGAAGGCTAATTTTAATGTCGTATCGGCAGTAGGAATCTAACCCGGGTTCTTAAAATCACAATCGGACTCGATACCACTGAGCTATCTACCCTAATAGTAATAGAAAACTTATTTCCTACGTTAATATCTTATGGTACAGTTTTCGTGGCATATCAAAATTTATGTCCAATATAAGAATTTACATTTTGAAAAGAATAAAACGCGCAAAGTTTTTATATGCCTCAATGAAAATGACAGCATTTTAGTGTTTCATTTCAATAAAATAAATGAAATCATCTCGTAGAAACCGAAACAAAACCAAAAGAAATCAAACAGCTATAAATCAGAAAAACTTATTCAGATATTTGCAGAGGTCACTCGATTCCAAAGGAAAACTTTCGCCATATTCCTTCTCTTCCGAAAAAAGAAAATCTCGAGGTATAAACAAAAAGTCTTACGTTTCATACACTGAGATTTGCAGGAATCCGTTCCGTTTGGAAAATCGGTTTCGGCCGAAGCCGTAATTTGTGCGGGATCTTCAAACGAAATAACACGCAGTGGCGTAGATTGCGAATGCTCCTAACCCCCAGTTAGAGGCAGTTGTCCTATTGGGTAATTCTAATGAAGGCTGAGGACCAGATAAGCTTTTATGAGGAACGTTTGTGGTTCAAATAGTAATCTGTAGATGATGTTTTTTGTGGTCGAAATCGGCTGTTTCAAGTTTACCACTATTCGCATAATTGATTTTAGTTTAGAATAATTTTAGCGCACTTAAGATAAAGCGAATAGTTATTTACGATACTAGTACGCAAAGTTAGACTTTAGTCACGAGCGGGTCAGAATTAAAACTCTTGCATGCGAAACGGGTGTTTTTTAGAACGGCGAGTGACTAAAAATGCTTACTGTTTATAACGTATAATATTTTTTTTTGAAACCTACTTTCCTGATCAATTTTAGTATGGAAAATAGATTTTTATCAAAACAGTCAAGGTTACAACAAAAATAACAGTTTGGTAAAGTATAAAACAGTCTGGTAAAGATTTTACCTGACTGTTTGGTATTTTATCTGACTGTTTTTGTTGTTCTTGGATACATTAGCTGTATTCCATTTGCCACTGGGTTCACTTAAATCAGTTCAGATAAATTCGACACATGACTAAATGAACTAAATTAAGCAAACAGATGCACTTATTCTAGTGAATTACTTCAAAGTTAATTAGAATCTATAATTCTAGCACTGGAAATAAAGTCAGCGAAATAATCCAGTGAAATAAATAAGTGATCTAGTTCAGTAAATGTAAGTTAGATCTGATCCAAATTGCAAATGGAATACGGCTATTGTCTGCTATCAATACAACTCATATCAAAAAATGTAAACATTTTGAATTATTTATGATTAGTTATTGATTAAATTAAACGGTTTCAGAAAAAATAGTATACATAGTACGTCAGGAAAGTGTTTTTATTTGACTCAGCGGATCAAACTACTCGGCCAGCGGCCTTGTATTTCAAACAACAGCTTTGTCAAATAAAACATCACTTTCCTAACTTATTATGTAATATACTATTTCCTGAAACCGTCAAGAAAGTGTGTAGTTTCCATACCAATTTTAGTATAGAAACTAGATTTTCATCAAAACAGTCAGGTAAAATACATAATAGTCAGATAAAGCAAAAAACAGACAAGTAAAGTAAAAACCGGTCAAGTAAAGAACAAAACAGTCAAGTAAAGTACTTTTCCAGGCTCAAATAATTGTTATAACCTTCGATACGAAGTCTATTGTCAATACGATTCTTATCAAGAAATTTAAATATTTGTATCATCTATTATTATTAAATTAAATGGTTTTACAAAAAGCAGTATACATAATACGTCAGGAAAGTGTTTTTACTTGCCTCAGCAGATTGAAATACTCGACTACAGCCTTGTACTTCAAACAATCGCTTCGTCACGTACAACTTGACTTTCCTGACTTATTATGTAATATTCTATAAAGAAATATATGGGGTGGCTAGCTCAGTGGTATGAAGTCGGCCTGTGGATCCTGAGAACCCTGGTACCCTAGATTCGATTCCCACAGGCAACAAACAAGTTTCATAATTTCAAAAACTACTCCTGTGGCTCCTCCACCACTAACATCTTTGGGAGCCGTGATTTGAGGACTGGTAACCGCATTTCACGCGCAAAATATATCACTTACCGAGATCTGCTTCGGCAGAGTGCCATATCCAGTAATGGGTAGAAGGCGTGGTGATATATTTATTTTTATTTAGTATAAAGAAATAATTGATTCTTGTTATCTAATTGTAATATTTTATTGCTGCAATTAAGGTTTCACAAATATAAAATGAAAAATATTCATGTGAGGTTATATGAGTCATGTAAGATTTAGCTACGACAATAAAAGGTTAGATGTCACTAGTGACACACATAACCCGTAATAAAAAACTCCCTGCTGCGCCACATGCAATTTAGGAAAATAATGTCTCTTCAAATTATTCATTTATGTCGAAACATCAAAAAATCTCATTACAAAAGCTTTATACACAACTAACGCCAAAGGCTTTCTTCCTACATTGCTTATATACTGAATGTTCCACGAAATTTTGCCACAGGCATAGGAATCAGTTTTTTGCTACTATTGTCACCCTGATTACTTTATAGAAAAAAATGTCAAATAAAAGTTATCTAGATATTTTATTTTACTTATATATCAAAGTTACAAAATGTATGCGACAGATAAACGTTATACATTTGTTTGCGTTCCAGTTTTATGTAACATATCAGCATACACAGTATGTCCCAAAAATAACGAAACTTTTAATTTAAATCATAGAACACGAAGCGCAATCTATTGAACATACACATTGTTAGAAAGATACATCTTTCCTCTTTCGAACGCACACAACTTCATGCAATCAGGTGACAGTTTAGAAATTTACGCGCATTTTAATGACAGTAGTTTTTGTGTTTATGTTGTAAAAATACAATGGAACAACGAGCAAATATTCAATTTTGTGTTAAACTTGGAAACAAATTTGCTGAGACATACGAATTGATGAAAAAAGTTTATGGTGATGATTGTTTATCTCGTTCACAAGTTTATAAGTGGTTTGCAAAATTTAAAAATGGTCGTGAAGATTTAAATGATGATGAAAGATCTGTACGTCCAAAAGCCGGAAATTGTGCTGAATTAGTCGAAAAAGTGCGTGAAATCATTGCTGTCGATGCGAATTTTACTGTTAGAATGTTGGGTGAAGAATTAAATACGAGTAAAAATACTATTTGGAGAATTATAACTGAAGATTTGGGTAAAAGAAAGGTTTGTTCACGTTTTGTTCCACATGAATTAAATGAAGACCAAAAAGTCGCTAAAAAAGTCAACGAATTTTTGATGAAAAAACATATTTGTGTCATCGACCACCCTCCGTATTCGCCTGATCTATTACCATGTGACTATTATCTTTTCCCAAAACTGAAAATTGCCATGAAAGGAGCGTTTTATGATGATATTCCAGCTATTCAAGCAGCCGTGACACAGGTGTTAAAGAACGTTTCTCTGGATGGCATAAAAAAATCTATGCATGCTCTAGTTGATCGTTCTAAAAAATGTATTGATTCAAATGGAACCTATTTTGAATAAATATTAAGTTTCAAACATAACACAATGCGTGTTCTATATCTAAAGAGGCTCGGTATTTTTGGGACATACTGTGTATACTTACTATCTATATACCGCTGATTCTGTATTTTTCATGTCCGCTATGAAGGGAGACAGATATATATTTCTATCTCTCTAATAGATTTTTTTGTAGTAAATGCGCATGCTCAAATTGCTTGAACAATTTTCACCATATATTCAAAATAAATGTAAAATTCTATCACCTCTGTAATATAATAAGACGTCAAGCGATAAAAATAAGTTTAGAAATCGCATTGACCACGTATCTTATCTTATATTCTCCAGAGACGTTGAACCGAGAACAATTCCAGCATCGTCGCCATTAACCAGACTGCTGAACCGAGAATCACAGTCGTGAACCGGTAAAACATAACAACTGAACCGACACTGCTGTCTGAGATGACAGCAACAGTAGCTGATATTTATAAACAAGTGCTATCGCCTCCAGTACAAAAATAATAGACTACACCACGACGATTCAATTGTTTCATCGCCATGGAAACGTGCGTCGATATCTCCCCAACCTCGGAAGACGAGAGGACTCCGGTGAACAGTTGACGATCAAGCAAAGATGGTTTGATTGTGTCGTTATACGACGTGACTATTTTGCGATATTGTTATGGTGTTATAGATTGGTACTGGTTATCTAGAATCTGGAGCACTGGTTTTTAAAGAAGACATTGGAGGGGGTCAACGGATGCTATTTAAAAATTTCTTGTACTCGCATCATTCGAAACAAGGTTTTTACAATACTTGTACTGTAAGTTACCTATTAATGACAAAATTTAAATACAGTAAGTGGAACTTTTATTGCACAGTGGTTTCCATGGTTATATCAGGACTTTAATATTTACTTACTGTCCACCGTGAAGAGTAAGTAAATATTACATATCAAGTATTGAAATTTATGTACGGTATAGCTCAGTAGAAAGAAGTCTTGGAGAAATGAACACAAGCTGGAGTTCGGCAAAGAAAATGGCCAGGAACAGAAAAGAATGGCGGGATTTTATTTATAAGAATTAATTTTGTTAATTGACATGTTAAGCCTCGACACCTTCGGGTATAAGAGGTATTAGATTATGTATGTATGTATGTATAAGTTATAAATAAAACAACAAATTTTCATGCTAATGTAGAAACTCATGAAAAATAACATATTTAAATTTCATTAAAATCTGTCGTAAATGATAGGACCACCTTAAAGATTAATTTAAAATAATATAACACTAGTTATGAAATTGAGGGTTTCACCATTCGATTCCGCATTTATTTCTGCGTTATACATACATTGATCCATAAGAACAAATTTTTTTAATCGCCGCTGTCATGATCTCTAAAAATTCGTTAATGAAAATGCGAATTTAGTTTTGTTGAACTAGTTGAAAATCGAAAAATTTTAAAACATGGCTCTATATCATTCAGACTACGAGAAATCGAATGCCG
Organism: Pterostichus madidus; assembly: GCA_911728475.2. NCBI lineage: Eukaryota > Metazoa > Arthropoda > Insecta > Coleoptera > Carabidae > Pterostichus > Pterostichus madidus. Next base: position 1,910,286 of record OU452304.1, read on the forward strand.
TTAAGCGCATCTTCATATCTTTTTTAGTTTTTGAGTTATAGGGATTTTAGATTTTTTGAAAATCTCAACTTTGAAGGCCTGTATCTCGAAAACTAAAAGAGATATTGAAATGCGGTTTGAACGAGTGTATTTCTCGTGCTCTAATTAACTTTTACTGAAATTTTGAAAATTTTGAAAATTTTGCATTTTTTTTCAAAATTTTCTTTTCACTATATTTAAGAAACTTGACAAGTTAATAAAAATCTGTAAACACCAGTGGATTCGTCGTAAAAAAATACATTCGTATGTAAAATTTCAGAAAGTTTGTTCCACGGATACAATTTTTAGAGAAAAAAAACTAAAAATGGCCTAAATTCGTAAAATTCTTAAGGGGTACCCCTTCAAAAATAATTAAAAAACAGTGATTTTTCGTTTTTTCGTAATAAAAACTTTATATGCGCGAATTTTTGCCTGAAATTTTGCATACCTATGTACTTTTACGAGAGGAATTCATTGGTGTTCACAGATTTTAATTATCTTTTAATTTTTTTGAAATATTGAGAAATGAAAATTTTTTAAAAAATTGTAAAATTATCAAAATTTTCAAAATTTCGTTATAAGTTAATTGGAGCACGAGAAATACACTCGTTCAAACCGCATTTCAATATCTCTTATAGTTTTCGAGATATGAGCCTTCAAAGTTGGGCTTTTCAAAAAGTCAAAAATCGCTGTAACTCAAAAACTAATAAAGATATGAAGATGCGCTCAACGGGATTCAGTTTCTCGTAGTCTGAATTGTATAGAACTACATTTTAAAAATTTTCGGTTTTTTAAACTGGTTCAACAAAAAAATTGGTATTTTCATTAACAGACATTTTTGCGATCACGACTCCGGCGATGAATAAAAATATATATTGAGGATCAAAATATGCATAATGAAGTAAAAATATATCAACAATTAAATGATAAAATCCCCAATTTCATATCTAGTGTCACATTTTTTTGAATTAACCGTAAACAGAAACAAACGTGAATATAAAATCTAAATAAATAATGTACATTATATTTTTCATTTCATGAATCCTTAAAGTTTCAATAAAAGTTTGCAACGGGATGAATCTTTAGAAACATGAATTTTAACATTTGTAAATAGCATCCCCTCCAATATCTTCGCGACCCCTCAAGGGGTCGCGAACCACACTTTGATCTAGAGTATGAAAAACTGTTTTTAAGTGAACCTTGTTCGAATACCATTTCTTATCAATATATTTTGTAAGGAGTTCAATAATTTTCACCACATTAAATCTACCCCTGAGGCCTCCCCTTCACTAATATCTTTGGGAGCCGCGATTTGACAACTGGTTAATGCACTTCACGCATAAAATATATCACTTATCGAAATCTGCTTCGGCAGAGAGCCACACCAAGTAATGAGTAGAAGACGTGATTTATTTATTTATTTATTTATTTATTTATGTTACTCTGTACAACAGGAATTAAATCCCAATTACAGTACAGGGTCCGAACTCAACGAGCCGCAGAGCAGTTGTTCTTATAATTTCTAGCTTGAGTGGGATTTGAACACGGGATCTCCGGATTCGAATTCCGTAACGCTATCCACCCCACCGTACTGCCGGACTTTGTGATGACAAATTAATCTTTACCGCATCATTTATTGCCGCTGAATAAAAATATAGGTACTGATTTTGTTTAATTGAGTTAGTACTAAACTTGAAATATCCACGATTACAAGTTAAAGCCCAATGCTCGGGTTTAAATCCTGTTAAATACTCAAAAACAAACAAAACTTCCAAGTTAACAGCACTCGAAATTTTCATACCAATTTATTCGTGCAAAACTTTATTAATTCAACTTATGAACACGGCTCGTGCCGTTGAAAGGTCATACATTGCTCATGCTTGAAGCAACTTTTAAATTAAGTTAGTTATACCATCCTGACGTCAACTGTGTCTCACTTTTTATTGTAAGATTTGATTGGAGACGTCGATCTTGAAAAAACTTTACATTTATTTTAGTGTCTAATGAATTCTTGTCGCGACTACATTGAAAGATGGCGTTCTTTTCCTTTTGGGGGTTGGGAGAATTAAAAGGGTTTCATGACTGGTAAGTTTGCAAAGAATAAAACACTTGTCAATTATCTCTACAGTGGGAAGTTTTGTGTTTTAGAGTATAAATGATGATGAAAGCTTTCGGATGTGTTCGAATTAAATTTTAGCACTTGGAAGTTTGTTTAGGTGGAAGCACTGATGTAGAAGTTGGCAGAAAAATGGCGGGGTATTACAGACAGGACTCAAATATTATTTATAAACTTGTGTAAGCCTGATTTTAATAACAAAAGGATGCTTTAAAATTACCAGAATAACTTGATTATTAATTATCTTTTATTTGGGTGACAGACGGTGAATTTATTTACATATTTAATGTGATTTCAACCAGGAATATTTTAATACAAAAGACAAAATGTCTATTGCGATGCGGAATTGAGTCTTAAAAATAAGAAAAAATAGGAAAAAACTAATTTTCCATCACTTGTCTCAAAATTCCACAAAAGTTTTACAGCACGTTTGCATCAACTTATCATGTCATCAACAAACGGCTGGTCAGTTCAGCTTTAACCATAGACGCGTTTCGTCCTTTAGGAACTTATCAGTACGGTGCGATCAACTATCCAACTAGACCAACTAGGGACTAGTGAATTGTGATACTGTCTTGCGATTTTTGTCGGTAGATGGCACAACGGGTTTCTCCGTAGCTCTCATGTCATGTTACCGGCTTACATAGTTTAACATCAGTCAGTTCAGCTAAGACAGTATCACAATTAACTAGCCCCTAGTTGGTCTAGTTAAATAGTTGATCGCACCATACTGATAAGTCCCTAAAGGACGAAACGCGTCTATGGTTAAAGCTGAACTGACCAGCCGTTTGTTGATGACCTGATAAGTTGATGCAAACGTGCTGTAAAACTTTTGTGGAATTTTGAGACAAGTGATGGAAAATTAGTTTTTTCCTAATTTTTTCTTATTTTTTTAGGAATATTTTACTTTAAATCTTAGGAATTTATTACAAAATTGTCCCTAGTTTATTGCATCTTTGTTGTAGCAACATGGTAGCGCTATTGTTTAATAAGCGAGAGATTGTAGATTGTAATAAATGGACCTATTCTGTAACAAAAATTGCTATATATAACAATTTCTAAAACTGTAAACAACAATGGTTGTTAGGAAAGTTGCTAACAAGAATCATGTTGTAATTTAATAACTAATATTTATTTTTATTTATTTATGGGGTGGCTGGCACAGTGGTATGAAGTCGGCCTGTGGATCCTGAGAACCCTGGTTCGATTCCCACATGCGACAAACAATTTTCATAATTTCAAAAGCTACCCCTGTGGCTCCTCCACCACTAACATCTTTGGAGGCCGTGATTTGAGGACTAGTAACCGTACTTCACGCTCAAAAACATATCACTTACCGAGATCTGCTTCGGCAGAGTGCTACACTCAGTAATGGGTAGAAGGCGTGATGATATATTTATTTTTATTTTTCCTTTATTTTTCTTATTTTAAGAACTAGTTCCACTTCGCAATTGACATTTTGTCTTTGTAAATTTATTTTTCTTTTATTTACAATACTGAATATATCAATATTAGATAACAAAGTTCAAATTTTGAAAGCTATTTTTGTCTACAAATCATTCCGAATTATTCAGCCATTTTAAGTAACATCTCAACTAACTGTCAACTGTCAAACAGTCTATTATATATTCATTTTATGAACAGTACAGTCACAGATAAAAATGTAATATTCTCCCTGTAGTAACAACCCAGATTGCAGACGATTGCAGCACAAGTGTATATAAGTTCTGCTAAAACACTAAGCACTAAGACAACGGTCTGTTTCAAGGGGATAGTTTCTTCTAACCATAATCTCACCCCTAAGACCAGTTGAGGGTGGAAATCGCTGTGACATTTAAATTAATTTGTTTCCTTGTTCAAACACTGTAGTGGCCATAGAGGAAATCTTGAAAGACTTGTTGACAACGGGAATTTACATTTCAAATTATCATCCCGCCATTTTGTCCAAGAGAAAACGTACAATCAAGAATTAAATAATAATGTACAATTTACGTTACTCATACTATTCTTATCATACTCATATACCAACACTGAATGGAGTAGGTGGCACAGTGGTATCGTATCGGCCTGTGGATCTTGAGAACCCTGGTTCGATGCCCACTACCGACAAACATTTTCACTACATTAATACTACTCCTGTGGCCCCCCTCAACTAACATCTTTGGGGGCCGTGATTTGTCGACTGGTAATCGCACTTCAACCGTAAAAATATATCACTTACCGAGATCTGCTACGGCAGAGTGCCACACCCAGTAATGGGTAGAAGGAGTGATGTTATATATTTTTATTTATACGAGGCAGGGTGAAAAGTCCCTGAAAAATGAAACAAGATATGATTTTTTTCGTCAAAACATATTTTATTTCTCAACATAATCTCCTTATAGCTCGATACACTTCGTCCAACGTGTTTCAAATTTTTCGATGCCTTCCAAATAATACGATTTTGGCAATCCTTCAAAATAGGCGTTTGTCTCAGTGATGACCTCATCGTTGGAACCAAATCTCTTTCCGCCGAGCCATTTCTTCAAGTTTGGAAATAGATAAAAATCGCAGGGGGCAAATCTGGAGAATATGGTGGATGACGAATCAATTCGTAGCGCAATTCATGCAATTTTGCCATTGAGATACGGTCGCGCTTGTTGTCAACAGAGAGCAAATGCGGCACCCATCTGGCAGATAGCTTTCTCATATCCAAAAATGTATACAAAATGTTCCGTACCCGTTCGGTTGAGATGCTCATAGCCTCAGCCAGCTCGTGCACTTTAACTCGCCGATCGTCCAATATCATACCATGGATTTTGTCGACGATTTCTGGACTTGTAACCTCAATTGGACGACCAGAACATTCGGCGTCTTTTGTGGTCTTACTACCACAACGAAAATCAGGAAACCACTTGTGAATCGTTCCAATCGATGGTGAGGAGTCCCCATAATGTTTAACAAGCGATGCTTTGGTTTGCGTAATGTTTTTTCCATGCAAGAAATAATGTTTAATCAAGACGCGAAATTCACTTTTTTCCATGTTTTCAAAAATCTTCAAGATTGCTTGCTTTCGATGGGTGTCAAAACAGTACTGAATGACATATCAGTCTGAAAATTTTAATGCGTTCTAGTTAAAGATGGTACATCACAAATTTGCGATTGTGACGCCATCTGTTTTATTTTTCAGGGACTTTTCACCCTGCCCTCGTATTTACCCATGCAATCTTTCACTCTCAATACACTTCCTTCAGCAATCTTTCATCCAATATAATTAATGGAAACAATGTAAGGGGAAAATTGAAACTTATGTATGGGGGGGATTGCAAAATGTAAAATTTACAACCATTAAAAAAGTGCTGAGTATGCAAGGGGTGTAGGTTTAAGCTCTGAACTTTTGCTTACAAGCTTTCCGTTTGTAAAGCTCCTGAAAAAGCATGTTATAATGACTGGCGCAAGTGCGGGACTCCATCGAAAGTGATTGGCTGCCCTCGCCGACAAAGAAACAACAGCGCAGCGTAAAAGAAATGATTTATTTCTTCACCATCCACCGGTATAATACCAGGGCGTCCTACCCTGCAGTTCATCATATGTGACGTACGTCGATTGATTTCAAACTTCAGACTCTATTGTGGTTCAAAAATCAATTGTACATTCTTTTATGTGCAAATATTGCCGAACGTAAGTATCTAAGTTGGCTGTATTAATCATTTCTGATTGGTTCTTTTCATTCTGAGTGAATAAGGGTTCAAAAACTGTCTTGTTTGCTCGATAGATTTGGGGTTTTCTATTGCTGGACTGCTTTGAACCATTCAACCATTTCTCCCTCAATGCAACCGCGAATTTGAATACACTGCTGCTATGTATGTGTGTTCCTTTATGGAGGGCATTTCATGATGACAGCTGGTTATTGAGTTGAATAACCTGGTGGTGTAGATTAAATATACTACACTTTTTTGTTATTGAACTAATATTTACTCGTGAAAGACAATATTTAATTTATCGGTTCAATAGATATGCTATGAAAAACTTTTTTTACAGACTTCAAAGACTCTTTTAATAGGTTTATTATTAAATGTGGTACATAAAGAGGATAATAGACTCTTGATAATTAATGAAATATATAAGGGATGAAAAAATTTGCAAGAAATCGTGCTTTGAATTTATTTGCAAAAAATTATGTCTGAGTGGTACTGGTTTTATTATTAGTTTTTGTTGTATAGAGACGCAAACAAATAATCTAATTATACAGGATGTTCAATTTATGGGGTGGCTAGCTCAGTGGTATGAAGTCGGCCTGTGGATCCTGAGAATCCTGGTACCCTAGATTCGATTCCCATAGGCGACAAACAATTTTCATAATTTCAAAAGCTACCCCTGTAGCTCCTCCACCACTAACATCTTTGAGGGCTGTGATTTGACGACTGGTAACCGCCCTTCACGTGCAAAATATATCACTTACCGAGATCTGCTTGGGCAGAGTGCCATACCCAGTAATGAGTAGAAGGCGTGATGATATATTTATTTATTTTATTTTTACCATTGCTATTTTGAAAATTATAAATCATAAATAAATATAAATCATAGGTACTTGTAAATAAAAATATCATCACGCTTTCTACCCATTACTGGGCGTGGCTCTCTGCCGTAGCAGATCTCGGTAAGTGATATATTTTGTGCGTGAAGTATCCAATCACGGTTCCCAATGATATTAGTGAAGGGAGAGCCGCAGGGGTAGTTTTAATGTGGTAAAAATTGTTTATCAGCTGTGGGAATCAAACCCGACTTCTCAAATCCACAGGTCGACTCGATACCACTGAGCCACCTACCCCATAAATCATACGTATTCTCCTATATTTAACAGTCAAATAATTATAACAAAATAACAGTTGAACGAAAAAACGAGCATAAAAGGAAGAAACAAAATGGAGACAAGATTTGCTCGTTACAAATTTCTTTTTACTGTGTGTTTATTTTTCCAATATGTTCACTTATTTCCTGTTAACGACTGCATCGGGTCAAAGGTTGTCGCAGCCCACTTGGATAAATATTTGAGGCTTTCCGCACTCTCTACTATCCCTCTCCCTCTACCGAGAGTGCGCATCGCTCTATCTCTGTCTGCAGTGCGGCATGTGCAGCACCTAAACCTGCTACAGACCTCCAACACCTGCGACACAAGCGCCGGCGGCTCTCGGCGGACAGATACGGAACTACACAGGCGAACTAACAACCCCAATAAAGTAGTGATTGACTACACTGGAGACTAGAATGATAGTGAAGGATAAAATATTTATACCTGATAAAATGCGGTATAAATTTACGGTTTTTATTTTTTGTTTTAAGAATATATTTTAACGACAACTATCAGCTTCTCATAATATCTGGTTTATGGTTCTTGGTTCAAGACCCGTAAACTGTAAACGAGGGTTAATATTAAACCAATATTAGCCAGTAAATTATAACACTCAATACGGTATCACTTCGTACAATTAACTAAACTAAATAGAACGTTTTTTTTTAGGTCCAGTCAGGTAATTACGATGATAACTACGCGAAAATTTTGAATTAGAATAAAAAAACGCATCTAATAAATACCAACATTTGTGACACTTAAATATTTATAACGTTATATTTTATATAGTGTGCAATAAATTAATAATTAAAATAAAATAATAGTTATTTATGTGCCAAGGATGAAAACAGGCATTTCTGGCCCGCCGCATGATTATTAGAACGAGTCGCAAAACACCGAGGGCTAATATCATGCTGAGGGTCAGAAACGCTCATTTCACTGGTGGTACGTACAATATTTTATGCACAACAAAATAACATTTAATTATATGTTCAAAAGGTTAAAATATGTAAATAGGTTATATGTCAAAATGACATTTTGTACAATCATGTATTCACAATAAACAAAAAACGTCATTTTATTTTTGTATCCATAAGAATTATTACTTTTTAGCCCATAGGCCAAAAAGAAGTGTTTAAAAGTCCGCATGTTAGGGCTAAAACACATTTTTTCGGCCCGGTTGTGCGTAAAATAAATATGTTACCACGCATTTTACCCATTACTGGGTGTGGCACTTTACTGAAGCAAATCTTGATAAGTGATATATTTATTACGATGCAGTTTTGTTTTAATGAAATAAAAATGATTTCTTTTTTTTTTCCAAACATTTGTTCTGATGCCTTATTTGTAAAATGAAATATTTATTTATTTATATTTATTTTAGTTGCGATTATTATTATGTCGACTTGGTAACTATTGTAACTGATAAAATTAATCTTGTTGATTTTCTAAAAATATTAAAACATTTAAAATCTTTCGCACTTCTAAATTTATTATTAGTAAATAATTATTTAATAATTTTTACATATTTATGAGCGTAAAGTGCTGTTACCAGGAACCAAATCACAGTCCCCAAAGATATTAATGAAGGGGGAGCCACTGAGGTAGTTTTAATATGGTGAAAATTTATGTATCCTGAATTTGGTTTAGCTTAATTTGACTAATTCAAAATTAAGAATTAACTAAAATTCGTCAAATCAAAGATTTTACTGGAGGAGAAGTCACAGAAGTAATTTTAATGTGGTGAAAATTGTTTATCGGCTGTAGGAATCGAACCCGGGTTCTCAAATCTACAGTCCGACTCGATACTACTGAGTTACCTACTCCATTTGCATTTAATCATCGCTAAATATTCCTATCCTGTGAACATCTTTCGCTTCATCCAAATTTATAATTTCTTTCATACAAGCACATCTCATGTTGCATTTACGTAACAAACATTCAATCATATCCCTGTATTTGTGCCTAGGTCGTTAACGCAGAAGCTATGCCATATTTAAAAAAATGTAATAAATAAAACAAATTGTGAGTTTTCGAGACGATATTTATGAGACCACCCGAATGCTAATAATAATAATAAATTGAATAATGCAAGCATAATTTTAACATCTCATTTTGTTTGGAAGTAAGAATAACAGGATATCCATAAAAGTAATATTGCGTCAGGGTCATAAACAAACTGGATAATTTTTCCTGGAGCATCCATCAATTTTATTCTCATCTCCTTCATAAATTTAACAAATCGTAAAAAACAAAAGATGATCATTATGCCAACGAGAACAGCAATTTTCTTCGTAAACGCAACGATGTGCAATGTTATGCAACGGCATCTTGGGTGGCGAAGATGAACGCCTAGCCTACTGCGACAGTAGAAATAAACTTGCATTCTAAAGTGTTTTAGCTTGTTTACCTGACATGTTTGTTTATATTTATGGTTAAATTATTGTAGTAAAACAATTTTATTAAACAATAAAATGATAGAAGCAGAAAATAAAATTTACCTCACAGTGGAGACGCAATAAACCTTCAATCATATTCATCCATTCATTCCTAGTTCTTCCATGCATTCTTTCATCCTTATTTTTACACAACTCATCTTAATTGACTTACATTTACTCTTCTTACAACATTCTTCTCAATTTCACACAACATATACTTTCAATAAATACTTCATTTCCACAATAGGCTATTTATGCTTTCTCTTATTCCCTACTGTACATCAAAGTAGGCACTAACACACCATTATAAACCCATAAATATCTCTGGATATTTTTAAGATTAAAGAAAAATTATTTTTTCTACGGCCGAGCAGAAAGTAGACATTTCCGACTGTCAGTTCAGTACAGAAAGTTGAAGTTTGCTATTTCAAAATAGAACAACTGTCGAAAATATGTAACAATTAATTTTTAAAAATACGATTTATCTGTGCAAATGTGTTGAAAAATCAGCAAAACTTCAATCCAAATAATAATACAAATTCTTTTCACTTATTTTATTATTTTCTTTCATCGTAACGCCATCTGTTGTCAATCAGTGGAACTTCACCTAATATGTTAGAAGTGTACGTTATACTAACATATCAGTGTATGTTATTTTCAACTTTCCGTTGTAGTTTATGATATGTTATGGTTACTTTCATACGTGATCGTCTGAAAATTTTATTTTCTGATAGGGTAGTGATTATTCTATACATCGTAAATAAAGTGTGATTCTTGCCTTAAGTGCTATGTATCTCTTGCCTTTGGCTCAGGAAATGAAACGGTACCTTTAGAAAGAAGTGTCTTAATTTTTCCTTTGATATACAAAATACCAATTATACATATTTTTTTGTAAAGTATGGATTTGACTACCCCACGAGCAGCTACTGTAATCTATATTTGATAACTGTTTGTAAAGCGTGCAATTGTCGTAAAAACATTTGAACATCGAAAAATGATTCACTCATCAAAACAAAACAAGTAAAAAAAATCAAGTAGTTTCCGATATGGGAAAACAACCACTATAAAACTGCCGCATTGTCTACAAATGTCTAGACCAATTCTTCACCCTTGAGTGCTGGTTTCAGGGTGAGGGCGAACATTCACGATTATAACAAGTTTGCCATGCTCAGGCGACTGCGATCATTTTCCATTCCACTCTCATTAGCGAATCAGCCACGTTTATTTAATGAGCACCAATAAAACTGGAATTAATCTCATCAGCGCCGTGCTTAGGGGGAGGTGTTATCAATGTGGCCAGGCATCATTAAAATTCCTAAGGGTAGGAAAGAAAAATATAAGAGGAGCTGTTTCCATAGCGGAATCATATTTATCCTAAAAACTTTCCATGCTCTAATTCTTTTTTTCATCGAACGAAAAATGTATTTTTCAGGAAGTGTGGGATTGAAAGAATCGACCGAATTCAACTCTCATCTTTAGCTTAGAGATCGTCTCTAGTAGAAACATTTTGCATTTTTTGCTTATTAATTTTTCGTACATATCTACCTTTATTTTGTTAAAGTGCTGAATTCATATTTTCAGTAAACTAAATTAAACTAATTAATTAAACACCTCTGTGGTCTAATTGGTAGGACGTTCGCGGCCCAAGTAGAAGGTCCGGATTCAAATCCTGGCGGAGGCAAGTTGATTTTTTCAAATTTAATTAACATTCAACGAATTTGTTATTTACAATTACAATTAAACAAAAACAATTATCTTTATGATTTGATGTTCTTCAATCGTGTCAATCCGTTTGTATATATATCATTTGCATTGTCTAAAAAACCCATCCGCACATTTGATATTTACGAACAATCGACACAGAAAAAATCGCTTGTCAGTGCCAGCAATTAGACACACCTCTGTGGTCTAATTGGTAGGACGTTCGCGGCCCATGTGAAAGGTCCGGTTTCAAATCCTGGCGGAGGCAAGTTGATTTTTTCAAATTTAATTAACATTCAACGAACTTGTTATTTACAATTACAATTAAACATAAACTAATTAATAATAAGGATGTGCAAACAAAAATCCGTACAAGCTTCATAATTTTATTATTTAACTTACAAAAAGCAACAAATGAAAATAACTTTACTATTATATAAAATACAATTAAATAACACAATCTGCATCAAAGTAATGCCGCTAGTCTCACTTTCGATGAAACTTTAGCTAAAACTGCCGCAAATTTCTGTCTACGTACTACAGACAATTGAATGCCAACCTCTACAAATGTCTCTTTTTTTTTCAAAAAATCATAACTTTTTTTAAAATCATCCGATTTTGATACAGTTTTACGTTCGAGTAACAAAAATGTCCATATTTTCATTGTCTGTAAACAGATTTGTCAATTGACGGCCGATGATTCCAATAGAAAGCTTGGAAAATCACCTTTTTTTCAGGAAAAAAAATGGTTTTCGTTTAGTGGTGGCGGGGAGAAGGGAAAGGGAGGTTAGTCAAAATCAATTCACAGCTTTTCAAAGACTAGACTTTGGGCGACTTCGGACAAAAAATTTCATCCAATTTGTTTCAAAACTGACAAACTGACAGGGGTTTGAAAAGTGACGTTTTTTTGGGATTTTTTGGGTGACCGGTTTTTTTTTTTGAGCAGTGTACTTGTTGCTATGATACTACTTGTTTACCTGTCAATTTAAACCCAACGGCATTAAATTTGAATCTCACTTCCTTCGGGATTAAAAGTGATACTTCATTTCTCGAACAGGAAGAATAAAATAGGTCATTTACTCCCGGAAGAACGAAATATATTTAACAATGAAAGCTTTACCCTTTAAATTACATTTTAAATAAAACTCATCGTCGATCATTTTCTTCCATTCATTTTAGTTTTTGTAAACAACTAACAAGAAGAATATATTAATTGACACTTAACTTAACCTAAACTACAAAACAAAACAATTGTTTTTGCATAGACTACTAGAATTTACAAAATATTAATAAAGTCAGACCCTTAATTGCGATTAATTAAGCATGTGGTACGAATAAAATGAATGAAATTGAGGGTGAAAGATAGCGTGGATAATTTAGAAATAAATGGATGGATATAATTAAAAGTTTGTTGCATGAATAAAAGATGATACGTACTTGTTGATGATTGTTAAGATTGTTATGAGGTGGCTAGCTCAGTGGTATGAAGTAGGCCTGTAGATCCTGAGAACCCTTGTTCGATTCCCACAAGCGACAAACAATTTTCATAATTTCAAAACCTACCCCTGTGGCTTCTCCACCACTAACATCTTTGGGGGCCGTGATTTGACGACTGATAACCGCACTTTACGCGCAAAATATATCACTTACCGAGATCTGTTTCGGCAGAGTGCCACACCCAGTAATGGGTAGAAGGCGTGATGATATATTTATTTTTATTTATTTTGTTAAGATCTGCAATTGTAATTACAAATGAGTTCTTACCCTTCAGTTGTAGGGTAAAAACCAGTCTTATTAGTACAATTGCCCAATGTCGAACTTCGCGAAACTCTTGTAATTTGGAAATAGATCAGAACCCTCAGGTTTTTACGCGTTCGGGACTAAACGACTGCGTCCCCTTCCCCTATTGGTTCATTTCCTGCCCACCCTCGAAATAGGGGTGCGTGAACGTGAACTGTCTCCTGCACTCTTAGAAGTAACTGAAAAAGTTTTTCTATCGAGACCTGCAGTGAATTGTAATACAATGAGCAAGAGGGAGACAAGAGATGGGTTCATTCTTTTCTCTCTTTCTCTCCTCTGGATCTCAGATTTGTTCGCGTCTCATTTTCTAACCAGAAGTTTGGTAAACATGTTCGTAAATTATGATGAATTTCAAGCTGAAAAGAGTTTGGAAAGAAATCTTTTGATAGGAGAATGTCTGTATCTTATATCTTCAAAAGAGGAAATTTAATAAACAGTATTCCATTTATCATTTAAATCAAAAACCTCCCTTAAAATATATCACTTATTTATCGGACTAATTAAAACTCAATTTTATTTAGGGTGGCCTTCTGTAATAAATTTATAAGTTTATAGATTCGTAAGTCTATTAATAATGAATAAAATCACATCAATATTTGTTGATAAGTAGAAAATATATCATGAAGTTAAGATTTTATAGGGTGGCTAGCTCAGTGGTATGAAGTCGGCTTGTGGATCCTAAGAACCCTGGTTCGATTCCCACAGGCGACAAACAATTTTCATAATTTCAAAAGCTACCCCTGTGGCTCCTCCACCACTAACATCTTTTGAGGTCGTGATTTGGCGACTGGTAGCCGCACTTCACGCGCATAAATATATCACTTACCGAAATCTGCTTCGACAGAGTGCCACACCCAGTAATCGGTAAAAAGGCGTGATGATATATATATATATATATATATATATATATATATATATATATATATATATATATATATTGCCAACCAGCAAATTGTCATTTTATTTATGTATTCAGAAGAATTATTCCTTTTCGGCCCACGGACCAAAAAGAAGTGTTTAAGCCCGCTTTTTAGAGCTAAAACACATGCTTTTGTTTGTGCATAAATTTTTTTTTGTTACTAATTTTTGCTCTCGCGTTCAACTCTAGGGAGAAATAAATGAGATTTTATGAAATGATTTTATCAATGTGGATGAAGCAAAAGTAATGTTTTGAAAGAAAACCTAGGGTTATTTCGGTATTTGAACCTGGAACTATTCACCAACTGAACCACAAGGTTCGTACGTACTTATCGGAGAACAGTGCACATAGCAGAGTGCTTAAATTTATCGGTGGAAGGTCCGACTAGTTAATCTTTACAATCCATATATTCGAACTTGTATTTTGAGATAGCTAATCTCTGCAAGGTGTAAATTTGTTCTAGAATTACTGCGGGGTTAAGTAAACGGATCAGTAATGTAATCATTCGCGTAAGTATAAAATATTCAGTTGAGGTGAAACGATATTTACCTAAATGTCATTGAATTCAGTTTTGTTTTACTAGGAAATTTGTTTAACTAGAAGAACTTGCATTGATGGTTAGTTATTCATTGCTAGAAATTGCTTTTCTCTTTGTTTCATTTACAAGAAATAAATAAATAAACAAAGCTAACGTAAATAATTTAAAATCAAATAAACCAGAAATATAAAACAAAATTGTATTTTCTATGCACCAAGATGATTTACATAAAATAATAATAATAAAAACTATAAACACACTTTCATAATATATAGTTATAGAAAAATACACCTTTCGTTTATTTTATGTTTTATGTTTCAATAATAAAGGTTTTTTTGTATTCGCATCATTCCAAATAAGGTTTACATTACCTTGAAAATCGATGGAAACTTTAATATTGCGCACTAGTGCGCAAAGTGATTGAAAAAAAGACCCATTTTTATGGTTCTAAATTTTGACTATTAAAACGCTAATTGTACTTATATACACACATTTTATTTATTTATAAAATAAATAGAGACATTAGCTTATAACTCCATCATTGAGACATATTTTAACAAGCGTGACGAGAAAAAATAAACAATTAGTTTTCAAATATCAAATATCAATTCATGGCATACTTAACTCTCAATTTAAATTCACGCTTCAAATTTAATCAATTTCCTCTTTATCGATTATATAATTTTAGCTCGTTACAAAAGGCATTGTACAAAACTCGTGCACGAAGACGTCATTTGTACCATTCGCGCACTTGCTATGTAAATAGCTATTAAATCATTGTAAGCAAAACAGTCTGTACTGTATATAGAATTAAGTTTGAACTGATCTAAGCGATAACGCGAGTTAAGTAACGTTGCGCGCGGGTAATACTTGGATGTGTGACCGTCCAGAGAAACCTGCGTTGCTGTTGACAATAATACCTAAAACGCAGATCAGGGCGTAATGGCGGCATATAGCCTAAGTAGTTGATCCGACAAAGAAGCCACAAAAAAAACAATCATATTTTCGTGATATAGATTGAAGTCTGCGAGATTTGAACAAGTTTTATTTCGGTTTTATCCACAGCGCTACGATTGCCTGTTTATCTATTTCAAGTTAAAAAACTAAAACTCATAGTAAAAATAATCCCTTCCTACATTGAATAGGTATCCCTGTGAGAATATTCTCGGTACGCCACTGAAGCTTCTGTTAAAATCCCCAGACAATCAGCGCTGGTAACGTACACAGATTTACTTGGTTTTGATCCTGTGATTATGAGCCACATCTGAATTCTCATCACACTAACCGATGTAGTATTCAGGGAATGAAAATATTCAGATCGATTCACAAGAATATTTTTTCGTTTTTCCTTGATACTTCATTATTTTCACATTCTATGCGTATAGACCTACCTAAGCACAGTTTAAATAAATCAATAAAGTTTCTGCTTTAAATAACATTCGACTTTGTAAGCAACTATATTGTATGCCTATTTATACTGTACAGTCTGGAGGAAAATCTACATTTTGTAAAGAATAATTTATTTGCTACGGTGTACAACAAAAAATGAATTTCAATTACAGTAGCTTACAGTGGAAATGAAGTTGTATTAAAGACTGCAAAACTCATGCTTATGCTGCGATAGTTCTAACCATTCAACCACATTTATTTGTTTTGTTAGACTGTAGGAAATTAATCGTAATTACAGCTTATAGTGTAATTAAAACCACTTGGAAACAATTGCATTTAAGGATGCTGTTGAGCGCATCTTCACATATTGTTCAGTTTTTGAGATACTCGTATAGTATCGGCAAAGTCGAAAAGAAGATGGGGTAGTTTTTTTTTGGGAAAATTTAACTTTTATGGAGGCTATATCTTAAAAACTAAACAAGATATGAAAATGCGGTCAACGGCATTGAATTCCTCATGTCCGAATTAACTTATAAGCAAATTTTTAGTTATTTTTATTTTTTGAAACTTTCTTAAGGGGTACCCCTTGGATTTTTTTCGATTTTAGGCTATTTTCAGACTGTTTCCTCTAAAATTCTTCCTCGCCCAAATATTATAACAAAAATATACATACATGTATATTTTGACCCACTGAATCCACTGGTAAAATCTTCAAGTGCGTATGTCTTCTAGTTTTTGAGATATTGTTCAAAAACTGCTCGATGAGAAAATTTTGGTGAAAACTTTTAGAAAAATAAAAAATGCTGAAAATTTGTTTACAAGTCAATTGAAGCACGAGAAATTCAATGCCGCTGAGCGCATCTTCATATCTTGTTTAGTTTTAGCCTCGGGAATATCGAAAATATGATGAGGTATTTTTTTTGGAAAATTGTACTTTTCCGAAGGCTATATCTTAAAAACTAAACAAGATATGAAGATGCGGTTAACGGCATTGAATTCCTCGTGTCTGAAATGACTTATAAGCAAATTTTTAGCGATTTAAATTTTTTCGGTAATTTTTTAATGGGTATCCCTTGAATTCATTTCGATTTTAGGCTATTTTCAGACTGCTTGCTCTAAAATATGAAGAAGGCTACCCCCTCAGGATTTAATTATCACCCTCAACAATGAAGAACTTTACTCCCTTATTATGTAAACTATTTTTCCTTCCACGTTGCACTAGCTTTTTTTTAAAATGATAATAAAGTAAGAATTAAATAAACAAGAATAAAAATTATCGATAGGTTAAGTATGTCGGAAGTAATGGCAAGATAACATATCCAAGTCGATTATTATCACATTTTTCAACGTTCCGGTTAATTGAAGCTAACTTGGCCTAAATCGCACCACAACGCACGAAGTTCCAAAACAGGCAAAGCCACTGCGTAAAGTCAAATCACTTGGAGCACGCTATACGCTACGCTAGCAAATATGCAAATAATTCTATTTTTAATTTAATTAAGAATAATGCGGCGATAATTCTGATGATGAGGCATAATCTGCCGGATCTCCAAATAAATCACGCAAAATTTACATTTATTATCTGTAAACTAAAGCAGGATTCCGCAAAGATGAAAGAAGCCCCCTGTAACAGCGATAGCGTTGAAAGTTAACGTATTTAATATATTCTGGTTCGTATCTTTACCTATGTTAAACATAAAGAAGAATTGTTCAAACAATAATTCTTAGATATTTTATTGTAAGAAAATGAATAGTATCAAAATAGAACTTAAATAAATATATCATCACTCCTTTTACACAAAATAAAATATATAAATAAATATATCATCACGCCTTCTACCCATTACTGGGTGTGGCAATCTGCCGAAGCAGATCTCGGTAAGTGATATATTTTGCTCGTGAAGTGCAGTTACCGGTCGTCAAATCACGACCTCCAAAGATGTTAGTGTTGGAGGAGCCACAGGGGTAGTTTTTGAAATTATGAAAATTGTTTGTGGCCTGTGGGAATCGAACCAGGGTTCTCAGGATCCACAGGCCGACATCATACCACTGAGCTACCCCATGTAAGAAAATGAATAGTATCAAAATAGAACTTAAATAATTATGTCATTACGTCTTTTACACATTACTGGATATAGCACTCTGCCGTAGTAGGTCTAGGTAAGTGATATATTTTTGCCTCTGAAGTGCGGTTACCAACCATCAAATCACAGCCCCCAAAGATGTTAGTCAAGGGGAAACCACAGGGATAATTTTAATATGGAGAAAATTGTTTGTCGACTGTGGAAATCGAACCGAGGTTGTCAAATCTATTGGCCAACTCGATACCCCAAATCTTTTCACGATAAATTTAACAAATAACAAGTAATTACATATTTATTTTCAATTAATAGAATACCTAACGTTTTTTTATCATAAAAAAAAAAATAGACATAGCAGGTTTTTGATCCAAAGCTAAAATGAAGGACAATACGTGTGCGGTTGTTGCATTAAACGATGCAGGAATTTTATCTATGTCAATAAATATTTTCAGTAATAATATAACAAGAGAGTGAGAATAAATTAAAAATAATTTGACAGATCTTACGAAAAGTTGTTGCTAGGCAATAATCACGAAAGCCCGTAGGGCATGAGTGGCTATTGCCAAATGGCAACAAGTTTGACAAAGATACTGGAGACTTATTTTCTAATTTATCCAACTCTCGAGTTATATTTAATTAGATTATTTTTTGAGTTAGCTGTTGAGGTCGATTCATCCAACTTAAAAGATTTTTAACAGGGTCCATATCGATTGATTACTTATTAATGTATTCTTGGAAGTTGTTTCCAAAATTTGTTGGTGTATTTCTGAATCAAAAATACAACTAAATTGATTTTTTTCACACGTTTTACTTGACGCGTTGACAGTTTTAAATAATTATTTGACAACTGCCTATCATTTGTCACAAACAAAAGCACCTACAGAGATCAATCCCGGGAATAATCACAAGAGCTTTATTCTCAGTATAATAATGAGAGGTTTGGTTAAAACGCAGACATGTGACATACAATGAAGCATTTCATTGGTTCTGAGAAACGTTAAAAAATAATCAACCCAAAATCGTTAAAATGTTACATGGCCAGTTATTGCAATGAGCCCTTCAATTATTTTTGATATTTTAAATCTTTCCAATACTTTAACCAACAACAATATGAAAGATATGAATTATTTTAATTAATTACTCTAATTTGTGGCGCTAAATTTAGGTAATATGTGTTAGATAAACTGGTAATATGTATTAAATAAACTGTGCAATTTGAAAGCACATGCCGGGACATTTATTTTGCAAAAAAAAACAACTATTTCTCGTATAAATGCCTATGTATCTATTTTACGACAGAAGTTTCTAAATGATAATGTTCCTTGTTATGCCCTGTTCTTAAGTCAACAACAAAACATGGTAATTGAGCAGTGGTAGTAAGTTTCATAACCCATTAGATATTATGTGTAATTAGCACTATTCTGTGGTAACATTACTCGTACAACTGATATAACTCAAACAACAAAAAGCAAAGATAACTAGATCTGGATCAGCTCATTAAATTACGACAACAATTGCATATCGGATCGTTCATTTCATGACTACTATTGGAAAATAATTAACCATAATCCAGAATAATTACAAACATATTATAGTGTGTTAGTAAACAAATTCATGATAAATCAAAGTGGAGATTATGTTCCAATTGCAATTTGTTTATAAAGGAGAGGATAAACATGAAGATTATACCATATGGTAGTTATACTGTTGTGGTTAATGTTACGGCATTCAAATCCGAAAATCTCGTATTCGAATTCCACTCAAGCTAAATAAATATCCCTGTACGAATACCAGTGGCGTAGCTACAAAGGCCTACCTAGAACTTTTGCTGCATAGGGCGGTCTCCAATTTGCCGCCCTTTCTAAGTCAATCAAATGGTGGTTTTTATAAATTAAAAAAATAAATATAATATAAATATATCATTACGACTTTTACCTATTACTGGGTGTGGCACTCTGCCGAAGCAGATCTCGGTAAGTGATATATTTATGTACGTGAAGTGCGGTTACCAGCCATCAAATCACGGCCCCCAAAGATGTTAGTGGTGGAGAAGCCACAGGGGTAATTTTAAATTGGTGAAAATTGTTTGTCGGCTGTGGGAATCGAACTGTGGTCCTCAGGATCCACAGGCCAACTCGAAACCACTGAGCCACTACCCCCATTACATTAATAAACATAAATAAATAATTGTAATTGAGGAACTTGTTTACCATTGGATGGCATATTTAAATTAGTCAGTAAAAAAGGAAGAGATAATATTTTCAACCCTATTGACTTGACGATGAAGAAAAATATTCGCAATTATATAGTAATAATTCGTAGAAATCGAATAGTAAACTTATGAAGTGAACAAGTTAATTTTTACAACTAAAACTAAATATAAAAAATGCTGCCCCAAAATATGTGCCGCCCGGTGCGGACCGCACCCACCGCTCCCCCCTAAGTACGCCACTGATTATACTAGTCAATAGGCGTATTCCATTTGCCATTTGGATCAGATCTAACTTACATTTACTGAACCAAATCATATATTTATTTCGCTAGAGTACTTCGTTGACTTTATTTCCAGTACTAAAATTACTGTTACTATTTTACTTTCAAGTAATTCAATCGAATACGTGCATCACTTTGCTTAATTCAGTTCATTTAGTCATGTTGTCTAATTTATCAGAACTGATTTAACTGAACCAAGTGGCAAATGGAATACAGCTTTTATCTTAGAGATCGCCTGTAGTAACCATGGAAACATCTTGCATAATTTTCTTATTGATTTATCATTGAATATTTATTTATTTACTTATTTTTTACTCTGCACAACAGGAACTTAATTCCAATTACAGTACAGGGAGAATACAGCTTATAGTAGAATCCGATCCACTCAGACACAATCGTTGTTTTTTTTATATAAGTAGAAGTCAGTGAGATTTGAACGCACGACCTCTTTTTTGCTAATAAAGAAACGCAAGTTGTCCCTCGATTTTATCCACTGAGCTACGATTGCCTATACCTTTAATTCTTCATGATATATCTTTCTTTATTATGTTATTTTTAGAGAAACCCCTTTAGTCAGAGAAGGGTACTGAATGTCTCTATTTGTTATTTATAAATTCATCCCCCAATATTATCATTCAGTTACAGTAGGTTCTCAATAAAAACAATCCTCGTAATTCTTTAATTGCCGCTGGTTGATTGATTCATACAAATCGAAATTTATTTGATCATAGACCTCACTCTACCCCTTTCTCTCCCACATATGCGTCCATAATTAAAGCGCGAGCGAGAGGGCAATATATGGACACTCGTAGTTCGACTATGATTTATCTGTGCGAGCGAACTGGGCATTCAATTAACGCCTGGACTCTCTGTTAACGATTTCGCTTCCAATTAAACAAAACAGACTCGCTCAATTATCTCCAACGCACGCACGGTTCCATCATCCACCCTGTGCGAGTATATCTGTCTCTTTCCATCACGTTCATCAGGGGATCATGACACTGGAAAAACTAGGACATTTGAAGTGTGATTCCAAAGCCGCCGATGGAAAGTTTTAGTTATAATTGCAGGAGTTGAATGATGGGAAATGGCTAGTCGTAAATATGTGATGGTGGAGATATTTATAGGAAGGAAAGTTGTGTGTTTCGAATTATGTGTGATTAAGTAACGGCTGGTGCAAAATATTAATTGCTTTGGATTAAAAGGATTTAATCTTGATGATATTTAATTCTTTTATAACTGCAATGCAAATATTTTGCGTGATCGAATTTTTTACAATGTTTACTTGATAAAATTTCCAAGTATGTAGATATGTTTACAAATTGCTGATCGGTAAGTAATTACTTATCGATCAGTAAATAAAATAAAATAAATTAAAATTAAACATTTCTCGTCAAAACATGCTTCAAAAATTACAACTTTGATAAGTCAAAATAATTGAAAAATAATTCTAGATTTTAATTTCGTTATTATATCGACCATGCAAAAAACGTAATAAGCATTGCGGTCTGTAAGTATCCTGTCGGTTTTGGATGTATTGGAGATCCTGATTTCGTCTGGATCTCCAGTACCATCCTGAATCAGTTGAAAGCGCTTCTTAAATAACTTTTATGTCTTCTCAGTTCATTATTGTTAATTAATACCATGGATATAAGATACATTATTTAGTTTATAACACCCTAGGGTATTATATAATTTTAATAAGCCCTAGAGCATTAAGAATGATATTACTATGATAATACTGTCAAAAACTGACATTTCTTCTATTCAGTGTTGCCATTTATTATTTAGGTTATTATTAATGGCACAGTGGTAGCAAGTCGGCCTGTGGATCCAAAGAACTCTGGTTCAATACCCACAGCCGACCAATTTAAAATTACCCCTGTGGCTCCCCCACCATTAACATCTTTGGGGGCCGTGATTTGTCGGCTGCTAACCGCATTTCACGCACATAAATATATCACTTACCGAGATCTGCTTCGGCAGAGTGCCACACCCAGTAATGGGTAGAAGGCGTGATGATATATTTATTTTTTTTTTTTTAAATTGCACTTTATTAAACTAGTACGTTAAAATAGCAAAATTGAACTCCTGTTAATATTAAAAAATAAAAGTGAAAATAATTATTACAACTAATTAATATATTAATTTATTGTCATTTAGTGCAGTTTCATTTCCTTTTTTAGGAATTCTTCTAAGTCTTGAGATAGTACAAATATATTTTTCCACTTTTTTGACAAATTTGACCGTTTAATAATTATAAATAACATTGTTAGAAAAAAAAAACAACAACAAAGCGCACTTTGAGATACCATTAAGATTTTCACATTAACTTATTTTAATAAAATAAATCTTCTCCATGGCATTCGAACATAAAGCTTTGAATACAACTCGTACATAATCGAATTTAAGTACTTGTTACATAAGTAGCTATTATTTGTCTTAAGTTGTTATGACAAACAACATAGCTATTTAAAGAATAATACAAAGATATACTTAGCTAATTTTTACTTAAGTTTATAGAGTCCAAATATTCTAGACATATTAAGAAATCTTTAAGATTTTATCTTCCAGCAACGAAGATGTCTGGGTGTGGTCGTATTTGTTTACAAAATAAATACAGCACCATTAGTTAGTTGACGATTAATTAATTTTAAAGTATAATTAAGCGTCAGTCACCACTTTTCTACAAGAAAAATTCTTACACGATCGACGAACAATTTTTTCTATCAAGAGAAAAAGTCTCGCGCGCGGCAAGTAAAAAATTACGTTCAATTTTAATTTATTTAAGCTCATTACTAGCTCTTGATTAACTTTTTAAATTAGGTTAAATAACAACCAAAATAGAACTGGAAGGAATTTTGTTCGAAAGTTGATTTAAAAATGATAATAATTTTATCCTCTGTTATTTTTATGGAAATGTCAAATTTACATGATTTCATTAATCTCGTTTTGTCTGTTTACAATGCCACTGAAGATAAAAATGTAAAGGGATTTTATTCTAAAGTAAGGGAAGTTTAATACAGATAAGTGAGGTCTTTTGAACTTACTGTGCAAAATACACGCAGCATAATACCAAGAAATAGTCCAGTGTTCAAATCTCGCTGACTTCAACTTATATCTAAAATATACGATTGTGTCTGAGTGGTTCGGATTCCACTGCAATGGTTTTCAAACTTTTCTGAGCCATAATCCCCTTGGAGGCAAAAATCACTAATAAATTCTTTCGCGACCCCCTTACTTTTTATGTGATCAAAATTGCAGTTTGTAAATGAGGTGGCTAGCTCAGTGGTATGAAGTCGGCCTGTTGATCGTGAGAATCCTGGTTCGATTCCCACAGGTGACAAACAATTTTCATAATTTCAAAAACTACCCCTGTGGCTCTTCCACCACTAACATCTTTGGAGGCCGAGATTTGACGACTGGTAACCGCACTTCACGCGCAAAATATATCACTTACCGAGATCTGCTTCGGCAGAGTGCCACACCCAGTAATGGGTAGAAGGCATGATGATATATTTATTTAGTTTTATTTAAATGCCTGATTTAATAATGTTCATTACAAAAATAGAAACACGATTTCAGAAATTAGTAAAGAAAAATCTTTGCATTAGGAACTTTAGTATAATTTCTTAAGAAAAGAATTAATGATATTTTGCTATCAAGCTTTTAATGAATTCTTTAATGACCATTTGTATCGCTGATATTTAAATTTTAAGTTTACTTTAAATGAATAAGATCTTATCGAGATGAACTGTCAAATAAGTAATGTAATATTACTGTCAAATGTTTAATTCAATATTTTTCATTTAAGTAATCTTTAAAATTTAAGTGAACGCGGTGCAACTTGATGAATCCTTGAATACATGTTGTTTTTTTACAATTTGTAAATAGCATCCTGCAAGCCTCCTCTAATATTTACCTCGCGACCCACAATTTGATAAACACTATCGCTAGTATAATTGAAGTTAAATGCCTGTTATGCAGAGTAACAAATTAATAAAACTAGTCGAAAATATAAAATTACTCGTGTGTTTCTGGTCCTTTAACAGTTAGTAACAAATAAAGCCTTGATTTGTTCTAATTGCTCTAGCAACCCTTCTTATCTCTAGATTCTGTTATCTACCATACATTAAACCCCATAAAAGCACCCTTAACCACTAGCCCCAAGTTCGTATCTCCTCATGTCAGGTTGGTGCAATTACACGCACCTCTGCTAGAATTGACCGGGGGTGGCTTTTCACTTCAACCACTCCCATTTCGGCATGGAAATATAGTCAATAAAATTTTGGGACACTTATGGCCAATTCCACAAACGAAACTTAAATTTTAAACTTAGTTTAAATTAATAAAAACAAATCGAAATTACATGTCTTATTATGAGAACCCTTGTTCGATTCTCACAGTCGACAAACATTAAAATTACGCCTGTGGTTTCCCCACCAATAACATCTTTGGGGGCCGTGATTTGATGGCTGGTAATTGCACTTCACGCGTATAAATATATCACTTACCGAGATCTGCTTTGGCAGAGTACCACACCCAGTAATTGGGTAAAAGACCTGATGATATATTTATTTATAATTTATATTTTTATCAAATATTCGATATACATACTTTTATTTATTTAAATTAATTTTAAAATTAATTTTATTGGTTTGACTGGCCATTAATATATTAATATTTAGCTTCATATATTTTCCTCTTTTAAACGTCTCTAAATTATCTTTTAAAAAAATGTTTCAAATGTTTAAAATCAATTTGGCGGAAAATGTAGTTATTATTTTCAGTCAAATAATTAATTTCACATTGGAAAATTTATGATGACAAATCTTTACCAAGTTTTGATTTCACTATTAGTTGTATTTAAAATTAATTTCCTGTTGTTAGTTTAGTAAATAAGTATGTTTGCCAGTGTCCGACAAAGGAATGTTTGAAATATCCACTCAAGAGTCTCTTTGTCCGGGCGTACGTTTGTCCCTGATGTCGGCGTGCGATGCAGTCACGGCCCGACATCGTCACGGACTGCGACCGAGGTGGCGTAACTGGCGTTATCTTAATTAGATCGCGCCTGACGGGCTACTAGACACCTGACCTGAGACGAGAGGGAGTTTACCCTTGAAATTAGGGTTGTTCAACCCTACAAAGAATGTGTTGCTTTTATTGAGGTCAAAATACAGAAAATATAATACACTTTCATATAAATTCATTTATTTCTTATACTCATTCGTTTATGCAGCAAACCTTCAATTATAATTATCCATTTATTCCTAGGTCGTCCAAGCAATCTCTAACCCCTAATCTTTTATTCGATATATACTAGAAATAAAAAAATATCAATAGTAATATTGATACTTCGCTTGATTCTATAAAGAGAATTTATCATGTATAAGAAATAATCAATAGAATCAATAATTTGTTTGAAAATAAACCAATGAAATTAAAGCTATTTTGATAGTTGTCCACTAGTGAAAATAATAAGTGATATTTTTTTCATTGTAATTAAATGTCCTTGTTGTGACCACATAGTTTGATATTATTTCAGCAGAGTCACCAACTTTAAAAATACAAATTGTACTACACTATCGAATAATCTTTTAAAATAATAAATATGAATACATCATCACTCCTTCCACCCATTACTGGGTGTGCCGAAGCATATCTCGGTAAGTAATATATTTTACGCGTGTATTACGTTTACCAGCCGTCAAATCACGGCCCCTAAGGATGTTAGTGAAGGAAGAGCCACATGAGTAGTTTTAATGTAGTGAAAATTGTTTGTCGGCAATGGAAATCAAATCCGGGTTCTTAAATCTACAGGACGTCTGGACACCACTAAGCCACCTACCTCATAATTTACTTAAACCAAATTTAAGATTTAACTGTTAGTGGTTCAATTGGTCATATTTTAGTCAACATTTATTATTGTACTTGATTAACTCCTTACAAGCAGTAACTGAATGGATAATCGCTCTGCGAAAGCAGAAGTTAAGCCTACTTGATGTTACAAAAAATTCCATTACATATATTTCTAATTAATTTACTACGGGTATAAAATGAATCACAAACATTTTACGCTTTTTTCTCCCTTACAAGTTCATCCCCTATGGAGCCCTCATCTCTCGTCTCATTAATCCATTTAACTCATCGAAGATTAACCAGATTTTATCAAGAGAAAAAAACACAAATTCGTTTAATGAAATTAGTGCGGCAGCTCGAATCTTCCTGCAAACATCAGGCGTAAAATTCGGCAGGAAAGTCATCAAAAAGCCGGGAAAAAGCCTCCGAGAAACAGAGTTACAACTCTTTACAAAGTGTTCAGAAAATCTATTAACGCAAGGAGGTGTAGCAGTAGGTAAATATTACAGAGCCCGCTACCTGAAAACTGAAAACGTTATTATTCAAGTTTGACGCGGTAGATGGTATCGCGTCGCCAAAGGAAATTAAAAGTGCGAAGAAACAATGACGCAACGGAAAATAAACAGTGAAAGAGGGAGAGGAAGATCGTTTGTTGTGGTTGTTTTGTTTCATGGCGCCCTTTGCGCTATGTATTTATTGTTTGTTTGCCGTTTGATTCACAATGACTTACGGACTAAACGACTTTGTTCTAACTGAATTTTGTCATTAAATTATTTGTGGTTACTTCTCACAAAAATTTATTTATTTCAGCTATTTTACGACTTTTTTATTTTGTGTCTAGAACAAAGCTATTACGGCATCTAGAAGAGTTCGTTATGGGGTAGGTGGTTCAGTTATATCAAGTCGGCTTGTGGATTTGAGAACCCGAGTTCCCATAGCCGACAAACAATTCTCAGTAATAATATAACAAGAAAGTGAGAATAAATTGAAAATAATTTGACAGATCTTCCAAAAACTTGTTGTCAGGCAATAGTCACGAAAGCCCGTAGGGCTTGAGTGGCTATTGCCAAATGGCAACAAGTTCGAGAAAGATACTGGAGAATTATTTTCTAATTTATCCAAATCTCGAGTTATATTTAATTAGATTATTTTTTGACTTAGCTGTTGAGGTCGATTCATCCAACTTAAAAGATTTTGAACTGGATCCATATCGATTGATTACTTATTAATGTATTCCTGGAAGTTGTTTCCAAAATTTGTTGGTGTATTTCGGTAGCTAAAATACAACTAAATCGATTTTTTTCACACATTTTACTTGACGCGTGGACAGTTTTAAATAATTAACTACCTATCATTTGTTACAAACAAAAAAGCATCTACAGAGATAATTCTCGGGAATAATCACAAGAGCTTTATTCTCAGTATAATAATGACAGGATTGGTTAAAACGCAGACACTTGACATAAAATGAAGCATTTTGTTGGTTTTGAGAAACGTCAAAAAATAATCACTACAATAAAAAACTACCTCTGAGGCTCTCCCACATTTAACGCGCAAAATATATAACTTACCGATATCTGCTACGGCAGAGTACTACATCCGGTAATGGGTAGAAGACGTGATGATATATTTATTTATTTATTTATATTTGTTTATTTATTCATAACAAATATTTCATTATGACCCTATGATAAAAACAAGGGTTTACACCCGCTTTTCACGACTAAAACACATTAGTTTCGCTTTTGTTGTGCATAATAGTTCTTTATGTACCAAGATTAAAAACTGGCGTTTTTGCCCTATGGCATGATTATTAGCACGAGGCACAAAACGCCGAGGGCTAATAACATATTCAAGGTCAGAAACGCTAATTTCATCCCTGGTACACACTAGTTATTTATGTCCCAACTGTGAAAACAGGCGTTTTTTGCCTGTGGCATAATTATTAGCACGAGGCGCAAAGCGCCGAGGGTTAATATCATGCTCAGGGTCAGAAACACTAATTTCCCCCGTGGTACATACAATATTTTATGCACAACAAAATAACATTTAATTATATGTTCAAAAGATTAAAATATGTACATAGGTTATATGTCAAAATGACATTTTGCAGAATCAAGTATTCACAATAAACAAAAATTGTCATTTTATTTAAGTATCCATAGGAATTATTTTTTGTATGGCCCTAGGGTCAAAAACAAGTGTTTAATCCCGCTTTTTAGGGCTAAAACACATGAATTTCGGCCCGGTTGTGCATAAAAATATTTAATTCTAAATATAAGATACAAACAAAATTAAATGAACCTAATATTTTGTTTTGGTACATACAAATGCGCTACTCTAATTGATGGGAAAAATGCTAACGCTTCCCTTACAACCATTTAAAATTTTATTAAAAACTAATGGCGAAAATAATCGTTCAACGAAAACATCTTCAACGATCAACTCTCTCCTTAAATGATTAATAGATTGGAAACAAAAACGTACATAGCCAGCACACAGCACACAAACCAGCGGCGTACGTTACTGGGGTGGGTTAAGCTTAATAAAGAATCGGGGGTGCATTAAGTGTATAAGAGTGGGATGGAGGGTGAACATAATCGATTACTAACCGCTGTGCGGTGCTGTTGTCGGATCACTGAACAAAACAGCGACTGGACACTGCGAAAAGTGATAGGGGGTGAAATAATGTGTGTATAGATTGGGAAAAATCGATGGGAAAACAACAAATATACCTATTAACATAAATATATACTGACAAGTATGACAGTGTGGTACAAGGACATGCGTTGATAATTTTGATTCTGTCATTTACAGAGACAGATTCTCAAAAAAGTTTTAGCTAATCCTGAATTTTGGATTAGATAATCTTATGCTAGTCCGACTTAAAAAAGTTAATTCAATTCACTTTCCGAAAACTAAATGGTAAGAAGATTATATTAAAGTTTGTTTAATTTTTTTTTGGCATCATTTGGCAAATTTAAAACTCATAATTAGCTGGATTTTATCTAAAACTCTTTTGAAAAATGGGCTGTTAAAGTTTCACTTAATAAGAAAAGTATTTTTTATCTATCTTCAATGTTTGGATACTATTTCTACTCCAAATTTTACCTCATCAAATTTTGTACATTCCGGAGGCTATATCTCATAAACTAAACGAGATATGAAGATGCACTCAACATCATTGAATTTCTCGTGTTTCAGTTAACTTGTAAACCCATTTTCAGTATTTTTTATTTATCAAAAAGATTTCACTAAAATTTTCTCATTGAGCAATTTTTGAACAATATCTCAAAAACTAGAAGACATATACACTTGAGGATTTTACCATTGGATTCAGCGGGTCAAAATACATACGTATGTAAATTTTCGTTACAATATTGGTCCAAGAAAGAATTTTAGAGCAAACAGTCTAAAATTGGCATAAAATCGAGAAAAATCCAAGAGGTACCCCTTCAAAAAATTTCAAAAAATAAAAATCGTTCAAAATTTGCTTATAAGTCAAGTCGAACACGAGGAATTCAATGCCGTTGAGAAAATTTTCATATCTTGTTTAGTTTTTAAGATATAGCCTTCGGAAAAGTTAAATTTTCAAAAAAAAATACTTTATCATATTTTCGACTTTCCGGAGGCTATATCTCAAAAACTAAGCAAAATACGAAGATGCGCTCAACGGCATTGAATTTCTCGTGCTCCAATTGACTTGTAAACAAATTTTCAGCATTTTTTATTTTTCAAAAAGTTTTCACCAAAATTTTCTCATCGAGCAGTTTTTAAACAATATCTCAAAAACTAGAAGACATATTCACTTGAGGTTTTTACCATTGGATTCAGCGGGTTAAAGTACATATGTACATAAATTTTCGTAAAAATATTCGTACGAGGAAGAATTTTAGTGCAAACAGTCCTAAAATAGCCTAAAATCGAAAAAAAATCAAGGGGTACCCCTTAAGAAATTTTCAAAAAATTTAAATCGCTGAAAATTTGCTTATAAGTCAACTCGAACACGAGGAATTCAATTCCGTTTAAAGCATTTTCATATTTTGTTTAGTTTTTCAGATATAGCCTCCGGAAACGTTCATTTTTCCAAAAAAATTATTTCATCATAGTTTCGACATTCCTGAGGCTCTATCTCAAAAACTAAACAAGATACAAAGATGCGCTCAACGGCATTGAATTTCTCGTGCATTTTTTATTTTTTCAAAAGATTTCATCAAAATTTTCCCATCGAGCAGTTTTTGAACAATATTAGAAAAACTAGATAACATATGCACTTGGGGACCATTGGATTCAGTGACCCAAAATGCATATGTATGTAAATTTTCATTATAATATTCGTACAAGCAAGAGTTTTAGAGCAAACAGTCTGAAAACAGCCTAAAATCGAAAAACATCCGAGGGGTACTCCTTAAGAAATTCTCAAAAAATAAAAATCGCTAAAAATTTCCTTAAAAGTCAATTCAGACACAAGGAATTCAATGCCGTTGAGCGCAATTTCATAGCTTGTTAAATTTTAAGATATAGCCTCCGAAAAAGTTCAATTTTCCAAAACTTCATCATATTTTCGACTTTCCCGAGGCTATATCTCCAAATTAAACAAGATACAAAGATGCGCTCAACGGCATTGAATTTCTCGTGCTTCAATTGACTTACAAAGAACTATTTAATTAATACTAATTACAGTGCAAAACAAGATGCAACTGTATTTTCACCATTATTATTTGAACGCAGTAATATTCGCTTATGTCGTAAATAGAGCCACATTTCCTCATCTTAATCTAACGTAATTTAATCGTCATATTAATGCTGCAGTAAATTTAACGGTTAAATACTTGAAATGACTCTTTATAAAATGTTTTAATTGGTAGTAAACTTCCCCAATTGGCAATCGCTTCTAGTTATGTGCAAAATACAAACTGTCACCGCATCTGTGCCGTATATTTAGTTCTCTGACTGCACACAGCGCAAAGAATGGCGCTACGATCGCGTGAAATCACCGGATGCACTCCAAATCGGAATATAAGTTTGCCTCCGTTCAACTGTTCGATTTGTACTCGATACGACACTGCTGCGTTCGTTGCCATAGCAAAACAAAACAAAAACTTATTCTGGGATATTTGCTACTTGAAATCAAACCGATTCTCCCAGTCACAATCCGGGAATTAAAAATGCTAAAGGGAAAGTTTACTTTTTAGTGAAATTGTAAATACCGTTTTGTCAGAAAAGTATTGTGCAAATTAAACATTTATTCATTAGATTCACTTTGCAATTATCTCCGACAAACATGCTTACTCTGGCATAATTGAAGGCAGAGTGTAGCATCCACTAATTGGTAGAAGAATTGTTGTATAATTACATTATTTTTAAGTTAAAGGTTGAAACTATTGTAATACATTAAATTTATTTGCAAATAAAAATTTGTCCTGATAAAAACTAAATATCTATTAAGATATTTTAATGTGTTATCGAGTCGTCCCGTGGTTTCGAGAATCCGGCTGTAAAAAAATTATCATCACATTAAAACTACGCCTGTGACTCCTCTTTTCGGGGGTTATGATACGATTCCCACAGGCGACAAACAATTTTCTCCATATTAAAATTACCCCTGTGGCTCCTCCTTCCACTAACATCTTTGGGAAGCGTGATTTGACGTTTGGTAACCGCACTTCACCCGCATAAATATATCACTTACCGAGATCTGCTTCGGCAGAGTGCCACACCCAGTAATTTGTAGAAGACGTGATAATATATTTATTTATCCACAACTCATATATAATAAAGACATTATTACACTTATTTCAGTTGAATTATATGGCTCATTAAACATTAGTGTTTTATATTCCATAAAACACTGTAAACAACTTGTTAATTAGCAACCACTTCATGATCTACAGTATTTTGAGAAACTATATATAACTGAATCAACGTTAAACATTACGATCCATCTTCTTCGATACCTTTAATAATTATGAATTGTGGATAAAATTTTGTATTCCACTTGTGTTTCATTCGTATATTAAACACTTGTTTAATAAATAACTATTTATTGAAGTTATTAAATATAAATTCATATGGTTATAAACGAAGGTTGGTCTAATCCAAATTTAAGAGTTTTACCGACACAAAATAAATTATTTGAAATTCTTTGCGGCGCAGTTTGGACTCATTTATCATTTTATTTTTACGTCCTTTTTCAAACAGGGAGCTTTACATTTAAATAATGACCTATTTTGTCAAAGCTGTCATTAGTTGCAACATTTATCAAAACCTGCACTTTTACCACCACATTATAGAATATAATCTCCATCCAACAAATCCATTGAAATGTTGCATGTGCAAATGTACGACTACAAATGCACATGCATTTATTCATGGTTTTACTAGGTTCTATTTTGTTTTTACTTTTATTTTTACTGCAAAGCTATTAGTATTTCAAATTGAAATACAATTTATTTATAGGCATTGCTAAATAAATATTAAATACAACTGAAATAATTTTAATCTCCTACTAAGGTCCTACTAAATTTATTCGTCCATCAAACAAACCACAAACAATTTTCACAATATTAAAATCACCCCTGTGGCTTCCTCTCCACTAACATCTTTGGGAGCCGTGATTTGACGGCTGGTAACCGCACTTCACGCGCATAAAAATATCACTTTCCGAGATCTGCCCTGGCAAAATGCTACACCCTGTAATTGGTAAAAGGCGGGCTGGTATATTTTTATATATATATATTTATTTATAATAATATAATGGGGTGGCTAGCTCAGTGGTATGAAGTCGGTCTGTGAATTCTGAGAACCCTGGTTCGTTTCCCACAGGCGACAAACAATTTTCATAATTTCAAAAGCTACCCCTGTAGTTCCTCCACCACTAACATCTTTGGGGGCCGTGATTTGACGACTGGTAACCGCACTTCACGCGCATAAATATATCACTTTCCGAGATCTGCCCTGGCAAAATGCTACACCCTGTAATTGGTAAAAAGCGGGCTGGTATATTTCTATTTATTTTATTTTATTTATTTATAAAAAATAAATAAATATTTCATCACGCCCTGGGTGTGGAACACTGTATTGTGATAGTGAATAAAGTGAGGTTATCAGCCGACAATTCCCAACCCTCAAGAATAATTTTAATGTCATGAAAATTACTGATTCTAGTTCTCAAATCCACGTACCCCAAAAAAATAAAAGTTAATATTTTAAAATCCGTAAGTAATGAAAAGCTGAAAATTAAAACGTCGGTATTTCATATAAAATGTGAGATTTTTTGGTGGATTATCCAAAGTCGAAACGAGTCAAAGAGTGCTACCAATCTGAGTGAACTAAATTCCCTAAATGAAAATGCAGAGGCAAAGTAATTGTTTCCTGGGTACTCGAGCGAATGCACTTGTCTGCGCATCATCATCATAAAGAGAATTATCCTGTACAGTCGTCCAGTCCTAGTCAAGGAATATTAGGAGGACATGCACAATGTTTTATTGGGCTACAACGTTACAAGGTAAAGTATAGTAAGTGAAGTAAGTAGAAAAGTTTTTAGTATTATGTTTTAAGAAATTACTTGTGTTATGGTTACATTTGTAGTGACATTAATTTTAATATTATTACGACAGAAGTAATTAATATTAATATAATAATTAATTTTCGTTATTTTCGTAAAAGAAAATTATGCCCAGTTGTACCACAGTTTCTTAAAACTATTCATTAGCAAATAAATACTTATTTTTAAGTGATAATTTTTCTTGACTTATTTTCAACCAATCAAAATGCAAAACATTTGAAAATTCAACAATGGGCATAGTTTAATACTGATAAAATACCGTTACTAGGGTAAAATTTTATTACCAAGTAAATGTGCTGTCAATTTGACACAAAATTATTTCATTTTTGTTTTATGCTTTCAATTTGGTATTTTATTTTATTAGTCTCAGAAATAGTATATTACATAATAAGTCAGGAAAGTAATATTTTACTTGACGAAGCGGTTGTTTGAAATACGAGGCAGCAGGCCGAGCATTTTATTCCGTTGAGTCAAATTAAAACACTTTCCTGACGTATTATGTATACTAGTTTTTCTGAAATCGTTCAATTGAATCAATAACTAATCATAAATAATTCAAAATGTTTAAATTTTTTTATATGAATTGTACTGACAACTGACTACGTTTCGAAGATTACAACAAAAATAACAGTCAGGTAAAATCTTTACCAGACTGTTATTTTTGTTGTAGCCTTGGATACGTACTATAATTGACTGTGTTAATAAAAATATATTTTCCATACTAAAATTGGTCAGGAAAATAGGCACTTTCTTGCCGGTTTCAGAGAAAAGTTTTTACCACATTGTTTTGTACTATACCAGACTGTTATTTTTGTTGTAACCTTGGATACGTACTGTACTTGACTGTTTTGGTAATAAGTTTCTTTCCATACTAAAATTGGTCAGGAAAGTTTTGCCGATTTCAGCATTATATTTTTAATATAATATTATTGAAATCGTTTCCGGTGGATCCGGAAGTGAGATTCAGAAACTTTGTACACCAAAAAGTATCATTTACATTTGTACACAAGTTTGTATTTTAAACTATAGATCTAAAATTAAAAATAAAGAAATTAACTCTTTGTCCCTATTAATAAAATGAAGTATTATTCTTACTTTAATATACAAATAACTATTTCCTCCTTAATATTGCAAAACAGTAGAGATTATAAATGCTGATCAAAATCTATTAATTATTTAGTAGTCGCTAAGATGTATCTTCACCTTAAATACCTAATCAAGATTCCATCCAAATGCATGAAATTACCCTCTCCGCCAACTTAATTGAAATGTGCATGTAACCATGGTGATTTATGCAAAATAATCCCACATAAATACAGAACGGAAGTCACGCTAAACTTCCGCCAAACTCCCTCACAAGCCAAACACTCTCATGTTGGCATTACCGACACACGTGCTGTTAGATTTAGATGATGGTGGTGGTAGCATTTCAACGAGGAATTTGTTACCCCAAGGTGAAGAACTTGCTAACAAGCCGTGATACGAAGCTTCAGATTTACTTTCTCTGTCTTTTGTACGACTTTGTTCGGAAGATGAAGGTTAGAAGTTAACAGATGGTTCATTAGCATTCGAGATATTTTGGAAGCATTCGTTAATGTATTAATGAGGAGGATTCGTAAGTTATTCTGTTTGAAAGTTGAATTTGTTTTAAGTAAATCGAGATGAAGCTTTTACGAATTATAATTTAGAAATGTGTAAGTAACATATTATTATTTATATTTTGATGTTCGCTTTTTTGACTTGAAAGCTTACAAATTGAATGATGTTTATTTAGATAAATAAACAAATAAATATATCATCATGCCTTTTAGTTATTACTAGGTTCGGTCAATACTGGATTATAGAATAAGCTGACTAAGCTATAGCTTAGGGCCCCGACACATTGGGGACCCCGCGAAAATTGTAAAAAAAATAATATTAAAAAACTAATAATGATTATTTTTTGACGTTTCTCAAAACTAATGAAATGCTTCATTGTATGTCACGTGTCTTGCTTTTTAACCAATCCTGTCATTATTATACTGATCCTGGGTTGCATGAAAGTTTTATCGGATCATTAGCAACTAAGGGTTCAATAAATTTCAGAAAATCGCTATTGATACTGTTGCTAGATAAACAATTCTTTAACTAAAGAGCTCTTTATTACTTTCTTATACACAGTATAAGGAAGTATTGTAATCGTGAAAAAAATCGTTGACGAGATTTTCGCGGAAATACGTGTTTTGAGGTCCACTGAAACCGTTTTGATCATTTTCTCAATGATGTCTGTGTGTGTGTGTGGATGGATGGATGTGTGTCCGTATGTGCAATATCTCATGAACGACATAAGATTTGTTAACGAAACTTGGTAATTATAAGTTTAATGAAAATACGAAGAGCTGAGTTGATTTTGAATGAAATTGAATAGCCGGAAGCGGAAGTTTACCGGACACACAAAACAATAAATTCCATTTATTTCAAAAATGGAATCAGTTACGAAAAAATGTTTCAAATAAAAGATGTTAGCAATTTTCCTGTATATGCGTCTAATTTTGAGAAAAACTAATTTTTATATTTAATAATATATTTCAATAATCATAGTAGCATTAGAAACAAAAAACATAAATTATAAATTTTAATTTTTGCTTTATCTAGTTATCTATGTCTTCTTATGGAAAGAAACTAAATTACATGTTTAATAACATATATTCTAAATATTATATATGCTGTGTATAAGAAAATCGTGTGGTGCCCACACCAGATTTTTTTTTCTTGCAACCCAGCATGAGAATAATGCTCTTGTGATTATTCCCGAGAATTATCTCTGTAGATGCTTTTTTGTTTGTGACAAATGATAGGTAGTTGTCAAATAATTTTTTAAAACTGTCAACGCGTCAAGTAAAATTTGTGAAAAAATCGATTTAGTTATATTTTAGATACAGAAATACACTAACAAATTTTGGAAACAACTTCCAAGAATACATTAATTAATAAGTTATCAATTTATATGGACCTAGTTCAAAATCTTTTAAGTTGGATGAATCGACCTCAACAGTAAAAAAATAATCTTATTAAATATAACTCGAGAGTTCGATAAATTAGAAAATAATTCTCCAGTATCTTTCTCAAACTTGTTGCCAGATCGTCTATTTAAATAAAATAAATAAATATATCATCACGCCTTCTACCCATTACTGTGTGTGGCACTCTGCCGAAGCAGATCTCGGTAAGTGATATATTTTGCGCGTGAAGTGCGGTTACCAATCGTCAAATCACGGCCCCCAAAGATGTTAGTGGTGGAGGAGTCACAGGGGTAGTTTTTTAAATTATGAAAATTGTTTGTCGCCTGTGGATATCGAACCAGGGTTCTCAGGATCCACAGGCCGACTTCATACCACTGAGCTAGGCTACTCCATATAAAATATAAAATAAAAATAAATAAATAAATATATCATCACGCCTTCTACCCATTACTGGGTGTGGCACTCTGCCGAAGCAGATCTCGGTAAGTGATATATTTTGAGCGTGAAGTGCGGTTGCCAGTCGTCAAATCACGGCCCTCAAAGATGTTAGTGGTGGAGGAGCCACAGGGATAGTTTTTGAAATTATGAAAATTGTTTGTCGCCTGTGGGAAAGGAACCAGGATTCTCAGGATCTACAGGCCGACTTCATACCACTAAGCTAGCCACCCCATATCGACTATTTATGA
The DNA here is from genome assembly GCA_911728475.2 of Pterostichus madidus. Taxonomy (NCBI): domain Eukaryota; kingdom Metazoa; phylum Arthropoda; class Insecta; order Coleoptera; family Carabidae; genus Pterostichus; species Pterostichus madidus. The sequence goes on from OU452304.1 coordinate 1,947,724, forward strand.
GTGAAAATACGAGTATTAACAGAAAAATCACTTTCTCCGCCTCCATTTTCACCATTCGAACGAAGTAATATTTTTATAAGTGGAATTCAGTTTGAGTAGAATCAGACTTGTTGTAATAATAATACAAACATGTTATTCGAATCTAAATTGTAACGACAAGGTTTTAATTCCCTTCCACAATGGCCTAGTTGAAATTCTAAGCCCTAAGCTGCCTTGATTCAACATTCAACCACACTGGGATTTAACTATAATCTGATTAGAAATCAGTTCTTCTGTGCCATCGCATATTTAACTACAAAAACACAACTGGCTGTTTAACCAAAGTTAGTAACCGGGTCACATTAAACCAACACCAACTTGTTAATCACTAGTTAGATAAACTGTCCCTCAAAAATAGGGAAATAGGGAAATCAAATATGACATCTCAAATAATATTTCCGCCTTTACCTAGCGTTGTGCCAACTGCAGAATAAATAAGTCCCCAAAATTATATTACAACTGCAACACTTACTGTTGATCACAATGTATATGAATCATATAGCTCATATACTTTTAGCTTGAGTGGGATTCAAACTCAAGATCTTTGGAGTAGAATGGCGTAACTCTAACCACACCACCATACTGCCGGATAATAATATGTACAGGATGATCAAAAGGAATTGTTATAGTTGGCAATACAATTCCAGAGATCTTTTTATTCCACAGTTGGCACAACGTCAGATAAAGGCGGAAATGCTATTTGACATTTCTAATAAATACAAATAGGTTATGTCAGGAGTCTGACAGCTAATAGAATTTTGACTTTTTAAGTATAGAAATACTTTAGAAATAAATGTAATAATAAATGTACTCAAATTTAAATTTTAAATGTCACTGTCAACAACAGGAAATGAATTTATATATCAGGCGTACCAATTTCAAGTAGTTTTTTTAATTGCCAACTGTAACAATTCCTTTTGATCACTCTGTAGAAGGCAGCAAGATTTGAACCCACGAACTCTTGCTTGCTAAGTATACACAAATTTTACCATGGTTTTATCCACTGGGGTACGATTGAAGGACGAATGATCACTGAATATTTTAAGGGTTCATACTACCTCATTTAATAGGAAATAGCGTGATATTATTTGCAAATTTTTGGGGTGGCTAGCTCAGTGGTATGAAGTCGGCCTGTGGATCCTGAGAATCCTGGTACCCTAGATTCGATTCCCACAGGCGACAAACAATTTTCATAATTTCTAAAACTACCCCTGTGGCTCCTCCACCACTAACATCTTTGGGGACCGTGATTTGACGATTGGTAAGCGTACTTCACGCGCAAAATATATCACTTACCGAGATCTGCTTCGGCAGAGTGCCACACCCAGTAATGGGTAGAAGGCGTGATGATATATTTATTTATTTATATTTATTATTTGCAAATAAATATAAATATATCATCACGCCTTTTACCTATTAATGGATGTGGCACTCTGCCGACGCAAATCTCAGTAAGTGATATATTTATGCGGGTGAAATGCAGTTACCAGCTGTCAAATCACGGCCCTGAAAGATGTTACTGGTGGGGAAGCCATAGAGGTCATTTTAATGTGGTGAAAATGTTTGTCGGCTGTAGAAATCGAACCCGAGTTCTCAAGATACGCCGACTCGATACCACTGAGCCACCTACCTCATATTTACAATTTTATTCGAATTATTTGCTTCTAAAGAAGCTCTAACAAAAATCTAATTCAATTGTTATTTAACCCATGGAATATTCTATGTAAATGGTAATTCTTAATATAAACGCATACAACTGCAGAGAGATGAATTTATCAACGCACTGCGGTCAAGCACTGCGGATCCTCCCTCTCCATCCCACACCCACCCTTCAGGGTGCAGACATCTCTCTCTGACGCATATGAGTGTGTGTAACCTCATTTCGAGCGCTCAAGGTCGCGGGGGAAACAAAATCAACTAATAGCATGACGGGGAAAACTTTCTCGATTTCGTGCGAATTTTATTAACTACTCGACAAAAGTGATTTTGTGAATTGGCAAAGAAAAACGATTAATGCAGTTCAATACTGTCAAGTGTTCAAAAGTTTCAGTTTCACTGACTTGGAAATAGGGCAGTGGGCAAAATAGCAAGGGAATAATCATGGATTATTTCAACACATACCTGCACATTATCTTTACATCTCACGGATGTTTAAATATTAAAAATTACTTAAATTTTGTTCCTTTAAGTAGAAAAAAATATATTTTTGCACAGTGCGATTTCTTTGTTATTACGTAACTATTATGGTCTTGGTTATGAATGGAAAGTAGACAAATGCAGACCAAGTGCGTTTCTGTAAGCAAAGAAACACTAGTGCGGAAAGTAATTCATTACGCAACTGTAAAAAAAAGTTGTATTGAGAGCGATTTAAATATCGCGTCGAGCGCGTAATTCATATTTTGGCCACAGACGCTTATGGAAGAAGAAGATGCAGTGAGCCAGCGCTAGTAAATATGCAGTAGTACATTTTGACGTTTATAAACATAACCTTAAATTGCAGTATATCTAATCTGTACACAATTAATAAAAAAACCGAACAAAGTAAAATATATCGATAAATGGTTTTATTTTAAGAGTAAGTGAAATACATAATATTTATTGTTTGTGTATATTATTAGCACAGTTGTTACAGTTGCTTATATTGACATAATGTAAAGTGGAAACTTTTGTACTGTCTAAAGAAACATTGATTTCTTCCGTACCTGTTCATATTATTAACAGTAATATTATTGACAACAATTTCGGAGGCTTTAGAAGTACCAGCAGCAGGTTGATTGTCTTTGTCGAAAATAGATCCAACATCTGGGGCTTCAATTATCTTTGGAGGTGTTTATGATAAAGAAGAATCACTCATTGTACTATTCCAATCTAGACGATTTTGAAGAAATTATCTTGAAGTTAGTGAAATCTTTTTAAATAACGTAGAACAATGTGCAAGCAATCATCAAATAAACCATAGCAACGCCGTAAAACATCGTTCTCGTGAATAAGATTTTATAAATTTTGACAATATTTTAATGATTTTCTAAATCGCACAGTTGCAGGAAAAATGTTGTTAATAACACGTGTCGAAAAAGGTTACTTGTTATAAAAATAACTGTTACCTCATTAACGTAAAAACAGTTCTACCAATACTAAATAACTTCAACACTTTTCTAAATTCCTGTCGCTGCTGTCAGGGTCCAACTTCCAAAATCTTCCTCATTGACAATTTCAAGTTTCAGCATTTTCAGAACCGCGTGACAGGGGGTTGTGTGAAAGTGAAGAGACTGAAATATTCAGCACTGTGGGTTCCGGCCCGTGTCCGGAATGCTGAGTTACCCGGAGTTAACTTGAAGAACTCCGGAACATAATCAATGCACGGTCTACGCGTGTTGTAACAAGGTTTCTTTGCGTTTGCATGCATGGTGTTGTTGTAATATTGAGGTGGCTGGTGAGTCGTTTAAACCGGAGGATGTGAGATTACGCGAGCGAAGAAAATGAAAAGATAGTTGGGGGATTTTCAGCGGGAAGGTTGGGAATAGGTTTGGTACTTTTTAGAAGTGAATGGAAATTTGTTTACTATGTATTTCGTAATGTTACTATTATTATTTTGATTATGACTTTTATGTATATAATAAGTACGAAGTTGAATGTAAGGAATAGCTGTACTTTAAGTCAAAATGAAAAAATCTGGTGTGGTCACCACACGACTTTCTTATACACAGCATATTTAATATTTTTTCTTTTTAATTTTCACTACAGATAATCAACTTCCTAACAAAGTTTTATATAAATAAACTTATATTAATAGAAATAGAAATATAAAATTACTTACTATTTTATCAATGAAATTGATATAAAAAAAACGCTGAATTAAACACTTATGACTTGCTCCTTGCGTTTGACAATTATTATTTAACATATAAATGTTAAACATGTATATGTTTTTTGTTTCTATTGCTACTATGATTATTGGAATATATTAATAAATATATAAATTATAATACAAAAGACAAAATGTCTATTGCGATGTGGAATTGAGTCTTAAAAATAATAAAAAATAGGAAAAAACTTGTCTCAAAATTCCACAAAAGTTTTACAGCACGTTTGTGTCAACTTATCAGGTCATCAACAAACGGCTGGTCAGTTCAGCTTTAACCAAAGACGCGTTTCGTCCTTTAGGGACTCATCAGTACGGTATCACAATTCACTAGTCCCTAGTTGGTCTAGTTGGATAGTTGATCGCACCATACTGATGAGTCCCTAAAGGACGAAACGCGTCTATGGTTAAAGCTGAACTGACCAGCTGTTTATTGATGACCTGATAAGTTGATGCAAACGTGCAGTAAAACTTTTGTGGAATTTTGAGACAAATGATGGAAAATTTGTTTTTTCCTAATTTTTCTTATTTTTATATAAATTGTTTTTTCTCGAAATTAGACGCATATACTTATTCTACAATTTCCCTCTTTCCCTCCTTCTCTTTAACTTAGAAGTTTGATTTCCAACACGCGTGGCGACTACAGACTATTTTTTGTTCTTTAATTTCATATCATTATTACTTACATTTTTCTTCAGCTAGAATATTTTGGAACAAATCTGGTACATACCTGAAACAAAGAATATTATTGTTAATTAAATTCTTATTATAATAATATTAATTATTAAAACAACTGCCAAAATGTTAAAAAAAAATCACTAATATCAGTGTGAGAAATAGGCCATTATATCATCTGTAACAATAACCTATAGCAGCACCCATATTTTAAAATTGTAATTTTACGAAATATTTTTGCTTCGGACACAAAAATTGTTAATTATAGTTATGAAACATTAACAGGTAATGGAATACACAGATTTCCCATTCTGACCATTTGATTAAACACAAAACTATCAAACTACAAAAATAAAAGCAATGTCCAATATCAAAAAGTGATCTATTATTTTTCGATAACATGCTCGAAAAACTTCCAGCAGAGCTACCAATATTAAAATGATTTTTCCCTGGCGAATAAAACATGAAAATGCGATACATTCATTACTTGTTATAAACCGTAAAAAATTAAACATTGCTTGGTAAAAAATATGTGCCGCTCTCGTAAAAAATGAACGATTGTACAACAGCGTAGACAATGTATTCTGCTGACAGGGCCACTTATCAGAACGGCCCTTTATACGGGGTGCGTGAAAAACGACGGTAATCATTTTAACGGTATACAAATAAATTTTAAATAAGCTTTTTTCGCTTTTATCCGGCGAAAAATACATAATATTAAATTCGTGGACTACTATAATTATTGTAATTTATAATAAAATTATTCATAATAAATATTTTTCCTACTCTTATTTTTTAGTGAGCTACAGGTAAAATTCTGTAGGATTCTTAAAAAGTGAACTAAACTGAATCAAGCATCGGTTTATTTATTTATTTCTGTTACTCTGTACAACAGGAACTTAATCCTAATTACGGTGCAGGGTTCAGACTCACCGTGCTGCAGTACTTTTAGCTTGAGTGGGATTCGAATTAGGAATTTCCAGATTCGAATGCCGTAACACTATCAGTACTACTGAACTAATTGGATCTGAACTGAATTAGTTTTTTTTTAAACAAGATAATGAAACATATTTTGAAACTTTTCATCCCTAGAGAAGAAATAGATTATTATATACGCAGTGACTAAAAAAAAATTACTCATTGCAATAGTCTTGTAAAATGGTGGTTCTTTGCTAATTTAACTAACCTTGTAGCTCTTATAGTTCTCGAGATAGCAATGATGGCACACTTAAATGGAACGCCCTGTAAATATCATCAGCACGCCTTTTACCCATTACTGGGTATGGCACTCTGTCGAAGCAGATGTCGGTAAGTGATACATTTATGCACGTGAAGTGCAGTTACCTGCCGTCAAATCAGGGCCCTCGAAGGTGTTTGTGGTGAGGCACCACAGGAGTAATTTTAATGTGTATAAAATGTTTGCCGGCTGTGGGAATCGAACCAGGGTTCTCAGTATCCACAGGTCAACTTGATACCACTGAGCCATCAACCCCAAGGTAATATAAATGTATATCAGCACGCCTTTTACCCATTACTGGGTGTGGCACTCTGCCGAAGCAGATCTCGGTAAGTGATATATTTATGCGCGTGAAGTGCAATCACCACCCGTCAAATCGCGATCCCCAAAGATGTTAGTAGTGGGCAACCACAGAAGTAATTTTGATGTGTAGAAAATGTATGCCGGCTGTGGGAATCGAACCAGGGTTCTCAGAATACACAGGGTGACTTGATACCACTGAGCCACCTACCCCATAATATAATTTTTATCATATCATGAAATGGGGTGGCTAGTTCAGTGGTATGAAGTCGGCCTGTAGATCCTGAGAACCCTGGTTCGGTTCCCACAGGCGACAAACAATTTTCATAATTTCAAAGGCTACCCCCGTGGCTCCTCCACCACTAACATTTTTGGGGGCCGTAATTTGACGACTGGTAACCGCACTTCACGCGCAAAATATATCACTTATCGAGATCTGCTTCGGCAGAATGCCACACCCAGTAATGGGTAGAAGGCATGATGATATATCTATTTATTTTTAACAGGAACTTAATCCCAATTAAAGTACAGGATCCGGACTCGCCGAGCCGTAGCGTGATAGTTCTTATAACTTAAGCTTGAGTGGGATTCGAACTCGGGATCTCCGAATTTGAGTGCCGTAACGGTGTCCACACCACCGTTCTGCCGGATAAATGATAATGAATGTAAATAAAAGTTTATCCACTTATAAATATTTCACTTCCCTATTAACTCGATGTTAAATAACCATAGTGATATTTCTAAATGAGTAGAATTATTAGTAATAAAAAATAAAAAGGATAAGCCGTATCCGGAAATATCTTTGCCTTGAAAGGGTAAACACATAAATAATTACATGTATTATCAAGCCATTAGAAGCTCGAAATTCCTGGCGAGTAATTTGAATAATTCATTCTTTTTCTCGCGGTAATTTAAACAGAAAAGCTAAATCGATTATTTTAAAAACATGATAAAATCAACAGCCACTTAAAGTGAATGAAAGAAAAAATATATCGTAGCAGGCAATGAAAATAAAAACGAGACAATCGACAAACAAAAAAACAAGTGACTGCCGCTTTCAATCACCCGGCGGCGTTTGAAGAAGACGGATAGTTCGGATATTCCAACACCTACTAGATTTTATCCCTCGCAGACAAGATAGCAGCAAGCTTACATGCCTCAGCTGTATCGATATTCTGATTGAACAAAAAACTAAAACGGAATTTCAATAAATTTTTAACACATAATTCCCTATTAGTTAGAGAACTAGGGTGCAAAATGATGTCTCATTTATTCCTGTGACAGAAATGCTTTTTTTGTAATAGGTTATGTCATGATAAACTTGAAATAAATTAAATTAGATTTGGGAACGGGTGGAAACTATAGATGGCGCCGATGTGAATGCGCCGATTTTTAAGGTAGTTATTGACATATTTTTTACAGGCCAATTTTCAGTAATAATATAACAAGAGAGTGAGAATAAATTGAAAATAATTTGACAGATCTTTCGAAAACTTGTTGCCAGGCAATAGTCACGAAAGCCCGTAGGGCTTGAGTGGCTATTGCCAAATGACAATAAGTTTGAGAAAGATACTGGAGAATTATTTTCTAATTTATCCAACTCTCGTGTTATATTTAATTAGATTATTTTTTTATTTAGCTGTTGAGGTCGATTCATCCAACTTAAAAGATTTTGAACTGGGTTCATCTCGATTGATTACTTATTAATATATTCTTGGAAGTTCTTTCCAAAATTTGTTGGTGTATTTCTGTATCTAAAATACAACCAAATCGATTTTTTTCACACATTTTACTTGACGCGGTGACAGTTTTAAATAATTATTTGACAACTACCTATCATTTGTCACAAACAAAAAAGCATCTACAGAGATAATTCCTGGGAATAATCACAAAAGCTTAATTCTCTGTAAATAATGACAGGATTGGTTAAAACGCAGACACGTGACATACAATGAAGCATTTCATTGGTTTTGAGAAACGACAAAAAATAATCAGTTTAAATTATAGACTTTGGTATAATTAAGTAATAAAAATGGTAGACAGAAGTTTTGGCCGGTTACTCATGCGCGACAAAACCGGTCAAAATAAGTAATTTTTATGGTGTCGTGTGACATACTACTACTTGTTCACGACGAATACATGACAAAAAAATTATTGACAGAAATTATTGCTGGTTGCTCATTGGTGACAGAAGCTCTGAAAGTGGACTGGTGTAGGGATCCATAACCACCCTTAAAATCTGCGCATTCACATCGGCGCCATCTATAGTTGCCACCCGTTTCCAAATCTAATTTTATTTTTTTCATGTTTATCATGACACAATCTATTTAAAAATCCATATCTGTCACTGGAATAAATAAGACATCAATTTGCGCCCTAGCTCTCTAACTAATACCGTAGTGATTGCAAACTCGTCTATTTGAAATTCGTCGAATTAATAATAATAATAATATTTAAACAGATGTAAAAATGTTAATTAATTCACAAGTTTGCATTTCGAATAATATTTTATAATTAAAAATATATCAGTAGTGATCGAATATGTAATTTATTTAATAATATAATTAATATTATTTCAGGCAATAATATTAAATTAACTTGTATTGTTTACTGGAACAGATAATTAATGTTAAATAAATAATCATAAAATAAATAAACGAAATAAATCAAAAACGAAAGAGATAGACTCAACAATAGTCCAGCTCTGTCGGTAACACATCGAATCTTTATTACCGGCAGAGAACCACCCGGTCGATTTAACCGTGTGAATAAAAACGGACATCGGAATTTTAACTATGTACATTTTATTCAGTTATATACATAGAACACCGCCCATAATATGTTAGGTTCTTTATAGCATCTATAGGTGACCCAAAAGGTTCTTTCAAATTTTATTTGACTACATACTAACTTATAAAGAATGGCTGTGGTTAGATGGTAAGCACTGTCGCTGCAGAAGAGGGAACTCTAATTTGGAACTGCATCTGAACATTTTATTTTCAAGATCTTCAGTTTATATTGGAAAAAATTATATTTGCGAGAACTATTAATTAAGAATGGAGTTTTATAATAATTATTATCGATGCAATAGTTCTTAATGTATCAAGGATAAAAACAGACGATTCTGGTTCATAGCAAGATTATTAGCACGAGATGCGAAGGGCCGAAAGTTAATAACATGCTGATGCTGGGTTACATGAAAATTTTATCAGTTCATTAGCAACTAACGGTTCAATAAATTTCTGAAAATCCCTATTGATACTGTTGCTAGATAAACAATTCTTTAACTAAAGAACTCTTTATTTTTTCCTTGCAACCCAGCATCAGGGTCAGAAACGCTAATTTCACCCGTGGAACATACAATATTTTATGCACAACAAAATAACATTTAATTATATGTTCAAAAGATTAAAAATGGTACATTTAGGTATATGTCAAAGAGACATTTTTCAAAATCAAGTATTATAAATAAACAAAAAATGTCATTATGTTTATGTAACCATAGAAAATAAGTTTTATGGCCATAGGGCAAAAAATAAGTGTTTAAACCCGCTTTTCATGGTAAAAAACCATACATATCGGCCCGGTTGTACACAATAGTTATTTATATACCAAGGGTGAAAACAGGCGTTTCTGGCCCGTAGCATGATTATTAGCACGCGGCGCAAAGCGCTGACGGCTAATAACATGCTCAGCGTCAGAAACACTGATTTCACCCGTGGTACATACAATATTTTATGTACAACAAAATAACATTTAATTATATGTTCAAGAGATTAAAATATGTAAATAGGTTATATATCAAAATGACATTTTGCGGAATCAAGTATTCACAATAAACAAAAATTGTCATTTTATTTATGTATCCATAGGAACTATTTCTTTTTGGCGAATGGGCTAAAAAAAAGTGTTTAAGTCCGCTTTTTGGGATTAAAAACCATATATTTCGGCCCGATTGTGCATAAAACATTTTTAAGTCCGGCTCTAGTTGATATCTCCGCCCTGGCGGTAAAACTGACAATTAACCTAAATGATTCAAGCCTTAACACAAGTGATTATTTTTTATTGTTTTTCATTATTATTCTGTAACACTATACGATAAATTTTAGTAGTACTACCTAATTTACATTATTACTAGAGAAATTTTTCGTTAATTAGTCTCAAGAGAATATAGAACAGAATGTTCTTTCTAAATCTATATCATTAAGTACCTAATTTAAACTATGTTACGTTCAAATTATTTTGAATATTTATCACCGTACATTTTCTTCCCCCAAACGTTTCTACATTATTTTAGAGTAAAATGTTTCAAAGAAAAGTATTAGAAAATTTAAATAAATAGTATTATTATTTTTTATGAGGTAGGCGACTCAGTAGTATCAAGTCTGCTCGTGTATCCTGAGAACTCTGGTTCAATCCCCACAGCCGACAAACATTTTCACCAAATTAAAATAACCCCTGTGGCTCTTCCACCACTAACATCTTTGAGGGCCGTGATTTGACGACTGATAACTGCACTTCACTCGCATAAATATATCACTTACTGTGATCTGCTTCGGCAGAGTGCCATACCCAGTAATGGGTGAAAGGCGTGATGCTATAATTATATTTATTTTATAAATAGTATTTGAAGCATTTTTCTTCAAAATAATTTAAGCATAACCGCAAATGCATTCAATTCATAATAACAGACAAACAATTTTCACCACATTAAAATTACCCCTGTAACTCCTCTTCCATTAGCACTCTTGGGGAAGTGAATTGACTGGCGGTAACCGCACTTCCCAAGTATTAATATATCACTTACATTTGTTATGTGTAAAAGACATGATGATATATTTATTTATATTATTTTGGCATCATAAACTTGTTTATTGGACCTCAAATGCAGGCGTAATTTGGCAATTATTGCCCTAGGGCGTAAAATCATCACGTCTTTTACACATTACTGGATATGGCACTGTACCGAAACAGATCTCGGTAAGTGATATATTTATACGCGTGATGTACGGTAACCAGCCGTCAAATCACGGCCCTCAAATATGTTAGTGGTGGGAGAGCCACAGGAGTAATTTTAATTTGCTGAAAATGTTTGTCGGCTGTGGGGAGCGCACTAGGGTTCTCAGGATCCACAGGCCAACTTGATACCACTGAGCCATTACCCTATAGTAAAATTATAAAGAATACTAAAAGATATGATTTGACGACTGGTAATCGCACTTCACGTGCAAAATATATCACTTACCGAGATCTGCTTCGGCAGAGTGCCACACCCAGTAATGGGTAGAAGGCGAGCTGATATATTTTTATTTAATTTTTTTACTAAAAGATGTTATGGAATGGCTCAGTGGTATCAAGTCGGCCTATGGATCTAAAGAACCCTAGTTCATCAATTTCAAATTACCCCTGTGGCTCCCCTACCACTAACATCTTTGGGAGCTGTGATTTGATGGCAGGTAACCGCACTTCACGCGCATATATATATAACTTACCGAGATCTGCTTTGGCAGAGTGCCACACTCAGTAATGGGTAAAAGGCGTGATGATATATTTATTTATTTACTAAAAGATGTTGATGCCAACAACATGTAAAAACACGCCTGGATTTTCCTGTCCAAGATATATCGTAAAAATTAAATTTGATGTTCCGTTTCTAAAAATACTGACACATTTGACTCGGTAAATATACGCCATATTTTATTTTACATTTTTTATCTACGGCGAGACAAAGCTTCTTGGAAATAAAATCGATTGTAGACATAAATAACGCTGTTTCTACATTTATGTGTCGGCATTTTTATTTTCAGTTCATAACTCTGTAAATTTGCGGTCGTCAAATTCACGAATTGAACTGTGAGATAAAATTATTTATTTTCAATGAACTGCCCATAAAATAATTGATGTTTTATTGTTTATACTGTAACGTTTTTCGTCTTTCTGGAAGTGTGTAGAATGTTTAAAGCACAGAAATGACTCACAACTATTTATGTTAACCGAAAATAAAAGTATTTATTTAATGAATGAATATAAAAATAACAGAAACTTATTTAAAGCTAATTAACACTACAATAAATCTTAAACACTACTAATAAATATTCAAACACTAATATTATTTATATAACGGTCACTAAAACTATTATTTATATTACGTTATTTATTTCACGACATTTATATTACGCCTTCTCCTCTCGCTTTTATATTCCAGTCCGACTTCTCGAAGTTTCCAGAACGTTCCAGAATATCCCCTCAAACCACACGCTCAGACATGCGAGCGAGCTCTATGCACTTGGGCGGCCATGCTGCTACCCACTTGTTCTCGAGAAGGTTTCTGGAATGCTCTCGACTGACTGGCTTTAAATTCGTTACAATACTATAAAATTTATTCTAATATATCTTTTATTAAAATTAGAGATAATATAGTTAATAAATTAATTATTTGTGAGAGGAATACGCTGAAGAATGAACAAAATAGTGCAATTAAATTGTAGGGGATAATAATGTTTTATTGCTGGTACAGCTAAATAAAATTTTCGACGAAATGTAAATTTTTACTGCGAATATTCAAGAATTTATTTGTAGTCAATAACAAAAGAACGCTGTTTATTGTATGTAATGAAAGTTAGATGAAGAGACAATAAAATATCAGTCGATGTCCTAATAAACTTCGGGAACCGTAAAGCGTTTCGTGCTCTCGATATTTTATTCTGCATTTTTTATTCATTAATAAAAGTTCATATTACTTGAATAAGTGGAATGATAATTACAAAGCATTAATGTACAGACAAGTAATTGAAAAGTTAGATTAAAGTAATTGTCATTATTTACTATGACGCACAATAAGAAATTAATTCCAGTTACTATACAGTGTGTTCCATAACTTCGGGTACATATGTTAAGGGCTATATGTGGTTTGATATGCTGATTACGAATAATTTTTTTTTTTAAATATAGTGTGTAAATTAATGTATAAATATATCATCACGCCTTCTACCCATTACTGGGTGTGGCACTCTGCCAAAGCAGATTTTGGTAAGTGATATATTTTGCGCGAGAAGTGCGGTTACCAGTCGTGAAATCACGGCCCCAAAAGATGTTAGTGGTGGAGAAGCCACAGGGCTAGTTTTTGAAATTATGAAAATTGTTTATCGCCTGTGGGAATCGAACCAGGGTATTCACGATCCACAGGCCGATTTCATACCACTGAGCAAACCAACCCATTAAATTAATGTAAATGTAATGAAACTGCGCCGATTCTAAAAAAATTCCTAACATATATTTATTTTATTTTTGCAAACTGCTTCAGCCCGATCAAATACTAACTGCGAACTATTCCCGTAAGCTTGGGTTCTCCGCGCCTCAAACCCTTTCACCCTTGTGGGCGTGGGTGCAAATACCTCTTCAGCACCATTAGCCTTGGGTCCGGCTCATCGTTGACCACTTAACACAACACCGCTCTGACGTAACGTGAACGGAACGTAAGGCTGATGGACATTGGGTGATACACTTAATTTAACCCCGATCCGGTTATGGTGATGCAATTCATGAGGGTGATCAATTAGAACGGTTTCTAAAGATTTTCCGTTACCTTTTATTTGATCAATTACTACTGTTTTCATTGTCGTATAGCTTTTTATTTTGGCTAATTTACACAACAAGAACTTATAACTATAATTTTAATTTGAAATTATATTTATCTTCAAAACAGTAGAAGAGAAAATAAAATTTGAAAATTCTACGACTCGTTTAAATTAATACTCTTAATTACTACTTTCTTCATCGATATTTCAGTTATGTCTTCAGCAAATATGCTTGCAGTGTCAGTGCAATAGATTCTGCAGTAACGTAACAAGAACGCCGTTAAAGCTTCCCGACTTCGAGCTGTCACAACACCATGAAATGGCTTTATGGAAAAAGTCAATATGCGCTCCTGTTACGCTAGATGTTCACTTGTTTGAGCTGCAAGCTGAACTTACGATTACTAGAAGCATGTAAATAAAAAATAATACACGGAGTACAGCTTTTATAAATTAAATATTAAGGATATATTTTTATATTATTATTATTTTATAATAGTCACGTAAAATTATAATATTATTATAAAAACAAACTTATATTATGAAACTTATTTGATAAAATGCTAATAAGTCGAAAGGAGAATATTTAAGTGTAAGAAATGGATAATTTTGGTTAAAATTAGTTATTTTTTTATTAAATTGACAACGTTTCAACCCTGGTTAGAATCATCAAATTATTACAACTTAAACCTATGTCCATTATTGAATTCCTACATTATTTTTTGGCTTATTAAAAGACTCTACTAACATCAATTAGTTTTAAAAAAAAAAATACATATTTAAGCCTTGTTATCCATTTTTTACAATTAATTAGAAACTCATTTGTAAAAAAAATTATATGGGCCATTTCTCTTCTACCATTCAATCATTTTTATTTATTAGTTACTCTGCACAACAAGAACTTGATCCCAGGGGACCTACAGTTTATAGTGGAATCCAAACCACTCAGACACAATCGTATTTTTTTGATATAGTTTGAAGTCTGTGAGATTAGAACGCATGACCTCGCTTTTATCCACTGGACTACCATTACCTATTACCTATGGAGTAAAGGCTGTGGCCTGTGGATCCAAAGAACCCTGATTCGATCCCCACAGCCGACAAAACATTTTCACCAATTTAAAAAATTACCCCTGTGGCTCCTCCACCACTAACATCTTAGAAAGTCGTGATTTGACGGCTGGTAACCGCACTTCACGCGCATAAATATATCACTTACCGAGATCTGCTTCGGCAGAGTGCTACACCCAGTAATGAGTAAAAGGCGTGATGATATATTTATTTTATTTATTTTTTATTTTACAATTACCTGTACTAGGATGTATTGGCCTCATAACAAATGTCCTTATGGTTTGTCTACTTTGTATGGTCAACGAATTAAACTAAACAGCTACGGAACAAATCTCAATGATATTCTATGGTTGTACCATAACTTAGTGCTCATGTTATGAACGTGTAGGGCTCACATAGGTACAGGTATGTATGTGTAAGGCATGTAAGCCATGTAGGCGTGAGTGTTTTGTTATTCAGGTCACGTGATCAGGGCGGCACGACGCCAGGCCCGGTGAATCTAACCGTATTAATTTTTACGTGCTCTGCTGAGCAAATCCCGCTGCCTGCTAGATCTGAGATCTGCAAGATACGAATGTGAACACTAATAGCGAGACGGGCATTTGGAATTTTAAAAGAAGTGGAAGACAAGACAGGAAATCGCGGAGATAGTGCTGGGTTCAAATTAAAACATGGAATAGATTGTTCATTGCAGGACTATTATGAAATTATTATTTATTTATCGTATGGAGATCTACAATTTTACAATTAGAGTTATTAATGTAAGTATAAATTAATATGAAATATATTAAATATATGTATAATGTATAATATATCATTCGAGAATTCTTTGGGAGAGACTAGAAGTTAGAAGTCAATGTCCAGGGAGGTTATCCAGTCTACAGCAGCAGGTGTGGCTTTTATGATCCCATTCTCCGTAGAATTTTCTTATCAGGCATTCACGGACTGTATGGTCCACAGTTTGTTCTGGGGCTCCGCAGTCGCATTTTTGGGTATCTGAGAGTCCCCATTATGGTAGAGTGACTGTGTATCTATCTATTGAGATAGTTTGGACATATGGAATGTATATCGAATGAAAGATGGGGAAAAATTGAGGGTGAAAGATTGCATGGATGACCTAGGAATAAATTGATGGATGTGCATTGGCCTAAAAATGAGTTGTTGATAGGAGGTTAAATGCTGCAAAAGGGGATAATCCTAATTTCGCGTATAGCCCCTTAAAGTAGAAACAAAATAGTTTTTTTTCTGAAAGAATTTTATTGAAAAGCCACCGAGTTATCAGCTAAAAAACCCCAAATACAAATTCAACTTCAAACCCGTATAACTCTGTGCCAAATCATCGAAGGGACTTCGTTCTTTGCGTCCCTTACAAAGAATTGAATCAACTTTATTGCCCTAATAGTGAATCGAGTCTACAAATTTTTCTTAGCCCCGTACAGATCGTCAAATATGGACGCTTTTCCACTAAAAACATTTTTTTTAGGGGATTGAGGGGGTGGAACGGAAGAGGTAACCCTAATATTGCATGATTCCTCTTAAAGTAGACACTTTAAACTATTTCGCCCTCGAAAATTTGTCCAAATTAACTGACAATTTGCAAAGTTAAGACAGTTTTAAAATTGGAAAAATTTCACGAATTTCAAGTGTCTCTTTTTTTTCACCAGTGTACTAATTTATGACTAATAGCGAAAAAGTTAGTTAAAAATAATATTTTACTCCAGAGATAGAAGCGATTAAAAATATAGTAACATTGTATGTATAGAACCGCTCATTGGCCACTGTTAAAATAACTGTCCTACATTAATACTGATTACTGAAATGATCCTGCTAAATATAAATTTATAGTAAATGAATCATTTAATATTGTAATAAAAGTGTTTACGTACAATAAAAATCTGTCCCACATTTCTGTAAAAAATATTTGCTGAACATTAGTATGTATGTAGATCAGAGTGTGCAAATATTTATTTAAAAATATAGCGAATGAAAAGAAAACAAAATGTAGTGTATGCATACTTATCCGGGCCTGTTATCCAAATACAGAATACTCTTTTCCGGATTCGTCAAAAAATCAACATGCCTTTTCTGTATCCACTATCTATAGAACGATGTTCTACTGTTTATGGTCCGATTACTTCGATTGTCTCTTTTCCTTTCCGATGCGCGTTTGTCGCTTATCGATAGGCACTTGTTCACGCGCCTTTATTGGGTATTAAATCCAGGCTAATTGACGCCTAAATGCTTAGAGCTATAAAATTCCTTTCGACATTAAAATGTTTTGTCTTAAAAGAACAAATGAATCGTTAGGATTTTGTTCTCTAAGCCGCCTTGATTTTTTATAGCACCTGACTTGCATATTTAATTTCAACAGCATAAACGTTCGTTCGTTACTTGTAAGTACCTATATTTTTATTGATATGTGGAATACTGTACGTGATAATTTTATACAAATACAAACTATATATTTTAAGTCATATCGTAGTATCATTTTGATGTCAGAAGTCAGCTGATAATGTTGCCTACATAGACCAGTATCAAGTGACAATGTGATTCCTACTATCCACATTTGTTTTTGTTAACTAATTAAAATTCCAAGGTCTGAAAATATTAATACTAAACTCGACCAGAGGCGGTACATTCATCTGGAAACTGGGGCACTCCAGTCACAAGCTCAAAATGAATTTCGTTTTTTTTTTATCTTATGGCCAAACATAGCGTTTTTACAGTTGACATGATATCTTAAATAATTTTGTCAATTTGTTTAATTTAATTTTTTTAAAAATCAGACTATGAAACAAATAATTAATATTTGACAATAAAATAAAATAAATATATCATCACGCCTTTTACCCATTACATGCAATCGTAGCCCAGTGAATAAAAGTAAGGTAAAACTTGCGTTTCTTAATTAGCAAGTAAAAGATCGTGCGTTGAAATCTCACTGACTTCTATTTATATCCAAAAAGTACGATTGTGTCTGAGTGGTTCGGATTCCACTATAAGCTGTAGGCCCCCTGTACTGTAATTGGGATTACGTTCCTGTTGTACAGAGTAACAAAATAAATAAATAAATAAATGAATAAATAAATAAATTATTCCAATGTAACTTAGGTTAGTTATTATCACTAGTCAAATAATGGGGTAGTGATATCGAATCGGTCTGTTGATATGAGAACCCGGGTTCGATTCCCACAGCCGACAAACAATTTTCATCAATTTAAAACTACTCCTGTGGTTCTCCCACCACTAACATCTTTGGGGGCCGTGATTTGACTGCTGGTAACCGCACTTCACGCGCAAAAATATATCACTTACCGAGATCTGCTTCGGCAGAATGCTGAACCCAATAATGGGTAGAAGGCGTGATAATATATTTATATTTATAAAATAAATAAAATAATAAATAGATCATCACGCCTTTTACCCATTAAAGGATGTGGCACTCTACCGAAGCAAATCTCGGTAAGTGATATATTTATGCGCGTGAAGTGCGGTTACCAGCCGTCAAATCACGCCCCCCTCTCCCCTCCCCAAAGATGTTAGTAATGGAGGAGCCACAGGGGTAATTTTTAAATTGGTGAACATGTTTGTGGGCTGTGGGGATCGACCAGGGTTTTTAGGACCCGTAGGCCGACTTAATACCACTAAATTTTTTTATTTACTTTATATTTTTATTAAATTTGAAAAAACTTTATATTTTAGTTCACTTATTTTTCGGATTTGACTTCCCGCTGGTGACTCAAGGGACCAAAACAAATGCATAGCACTTATATGTCAGATTATTTTGTTCGAAGGGTTTGCGCCAAACTCCCTTCTCACGAAATAAAATGACAATTATAAAATTTATTCTTTAACATACTATTAAAAGTTTGGCTCCCATTGTAAAAGTAAAATACCGGCGCCTTGGGGAACAGATAAACTAACAAAAGTATAAAATTCGTCTCGCATCGAATAGAACAACATTCAGTGTGAAATTATCGCAGCAGTCAAACGATACTATTTTGTTTATAAAAATGAAGAGTGTAGTTATTGTTGCTGTTTTGTTCGCGGCCTTCATTTGTTTGGCCAGTGCAAGTAAGTCGATAAGTTTACTTTTATTTTATAGTTGTTCTATTGTTTTACTTGTTTTGTTTGTTTAATGATTGATTCAATTATATCTTTTTTAAAAAGAACTAATGGTAAAGTTATTGATAATTATACTAAGTAAAAACTACGGCCTTGGGCATTACAATCGAATACATTTTTATCTACATCAGGTATTTTTTAGAACGCTCCCAAATTATATAACAAAAAACATATATTTTTTTACCCACCTGTTTATGATATTATTATTTAAACTTTTTTAATGATAAAACACGCTATTTCAGGAAAGTTTACATTACTATCGATACGTCATCGTTTTTATAGCATTTTTATTATAGTTGTCAGGATAACGAAAATAATTTTGTAAATTTGTTTCATTTAATTTAAATAAATCTACGAAATTTTCTAAATAAGTGGAAGAAAAAAAATCGGATTAAAAATAATATTTCGAGTAAACTTGTATTTTGGTCCATATGAAACAAATAACAATAAAATAAATATATCATCACGCCTTTTACGCATTACTGGGTGCGGTACTCTGCCAAGCAGATCTAGGTAAGTGATATATGTATGCGCGTGAAGTGCAGTTACCAGCCGTTAAATCACAGCCCCCTCCCCCACAGATGTTAGTGGTGGGAGTACCACAGGGGTAATTTAAATGTGGTGAAAATGTTTGTTGGTTGTGGGAATCGAACCAGAGTTCTCAGGATCCACAGGCCGACTCGATACCACTGAACCACCAATTCCTGCTCCGGTAGAGTGCCACACTTATGCTGGGTTGCAAGAAAAAATAAAGAGCTCTTTAGTTAAAGAATTGTTTATCTAGCAACAGTATCAATAGCGATTTTCTGAAATTTGTTGAACCGTTAGTTGCTAATGAACCGATAAAACTTTCATGCAACCCAGCACTAGTCATAGGTAAAAGCCGTGATGATATAATTATATTTATTTATTTATTTTATGCACAACCGAGCCGAAAAGCATGTGTTTTAGCCCGGGCTTAAGCATACATAAATAAAATGACAATTTTTGTTTATTGTGAATATTTGATTCTGCAAAATGTCATTTTGACATATAACCTATTTACATATTTTAATCTTTTAAATATATAATTAAATGTTATTTTGTTGTGGCATAACATATTAATATAATATGGATGGGGTGGCTAGCTCAGTGGTATGAAGTCGGCCTGTGGATTCTGAGAACCCTGGTTCGATTCCCATAGGCGACAAACAATTTTCATAATTTCAAAAAGCTGCTCCTGTGGCTCCTCCACCACTAACATATTTGGTGGCCGTGATTTGACGACTGGTAAACGCACTTCACGCGCAAAATATATCACTTACCGAGATCTGTTTCGGCAGAGTGCCACATCCAGTATGGGTAGAAGGCGTGATGATATATTTATTTATTTATTTCACCTATTTACATATTTTAATCTTTTGAACATATAATTAAATGTTATTTTGTTGTGGCATAAAATATTGTATGTACTCGTATCACTTGTGAAAACAAGCGTTTCTGACCCTGAGCATGTGTTTTGCGCCTCATGCTAATAATCATGCCACGGGCCAAAACCGCTTGTTTTCACCCTTGGTACATAAATAACTATTATTTAACTAACAATAAGCATTTTAATGCTGGTATTAATAATTATAACAGAAAAATTTGAAAATATATAAACCGTAGTGTCAGCCATCTTGGACATTGCTTTATATTTATATAGGCAAAATTGGCGTGTTTTTACATTTTACCTAGACTTAATACTTTGCCGGAGTCATCGAAAAAATACGATTGTGTCGAATGGTTCATTTCATCTTGGTCGAACTATACATTTTCCCGTTTCGCGCTGCCTTTACGCATCGATCTGCTCGGTGACTGCGAACATCTAAACCGGTAAATAATTACCGCTACCGCTGAGATTACAGTGGATGTTACTCGCTGCTCGTGGTCGCGGTTTTATCGCTACAATTACTTTCTCTTCGCGGCAGCAATTACGTCACATCGTCTTTAACGAGCTCGGTATAACGACATGTGAGCAGTGAAGTGTTATGGGGATGCGGGCTTGATAAACATGAGATATATGCAAGGATAAGGGTTGTTTTATATGTAGTTTAAAGTTAATTCGATGTTATGGGAAGGGTAATATTATACTAGGTATTTTAGTTTTGAAATAAAACAAAAGACAAAATGTCTATTGCGATGTGGAATTGAGTCTTAATAAATAAGAAAAGCTGAACTGACCAGCTGTTTGTTGATGACCTGAGAAGTTGATGCAAACGTGCTGTAAAAACCTCTGTGGAATTACGAGACAAGTGATGGAAAATTTTTTCCTATTTTTTCTTATTTATTTTAGTTTTGGGTTTGATGTTTACCAAAAATATAATAAATAGCGGTGGACGAGTATCTAATTTCTCGAATTTAAATATTAATCAAATGTCGAATATTTAAATACTCCGAATAGTTATTTACTTAAAACTTTTAAAAATGTATTAAAAATTCAATTTTTCTGAAACTGGCAAGAAAGTGCCTAATTTCCTGTCCAATTTTAGTTCGGAAAGTAGATTTTTACTGGTTTGTATTTTACCTGAATGTTTCTTTTTTTTGTAACCTTGGATACGTAAGCTGCTGTCAATACAATTCATATCTATAAAATGAAACGTTTTATAGTTATTTGTTATACCAGTGTTTTATTAGGTATATAAAACACGCAAGAAAAGTTTAAACACGAGATCGAAGGTCGAGTGTTTAATATTCGTAAGTGTTTTATATACCAATAAAACACAAGTGTAATACAAAATTTTATCCACAACTCATAATTATAGGTATCGAAGAAGATTGGTCGTAACGTTTAACGTTGATTCATTTACATATAGTTTCTCAAAATACGGTAGATCATGAAGTGGTTGCTAAGTAACAAGTTGTTTACAGTGTTTTATGGAATATAAAACACTCGTGTTTTATGAGCCATATAATATAATTGAACTCAGTGTAATAATGTTTTTATTATATATGAGTTGTGGATAATAGTTATTTATTATACAAGTGTTTTATTAGGTATATTAAACACGCAAGAAAAGTTTAAACACGAGACCGAAGGTCGAGTGTTTAATATTCTTAAGTGTTTTATGTACCAATAAAACACAAGTGTAATACAAAATTTTATCCACAACTCATAATTATAGGCACCGAAGAAGATTGGTCGTAACGTTTAACGTTGATTCAGTTATATATAGTTTCTCAAAATACGATAGATCATGAAGTGGTTGCTAAGTAACAAGTTGTTTACAATGTTTTATGGAATATAAAACACTCGTGTTTTATGAGCCATATAATATAATTTAACTCAGTGTAATAATGTTTTTATTATATATGAGTTGTGGATAAAATTATTTATGATTAATTATTGATTAAATAAAACGATTTAAGAAAAAATAGTATACGTAATACGGCAGGAAAGTGTTTTTACTTGAAACATCACTTTCCTGATTTATTATGTAATATACTATTATAATAGTAAATAATAAATTAATATTAGTTAAATTATGACTATGAATTATAAAATAATTGAAATAAAATAAATAATTACACATATATCTAAAACAAAGCTCGTTTCCTTTAACTGTCAAGTGGCAACTGTACAACTATCAACTTAGTTCATCAAAGCGCCGACGGCAGCACTGTTTCAATTTCAAGACATATCGCGCGATATTCGATGTATTCGAATGTTGAAGTAAATATTTGAAGATCTCGAATATCGAATATTTTCAGTATTCGCGGTACTTATGATAAACTATAAATACTTTTTCACGACTCTGATGGTGGGTTGCAAGAAAAAAATAAAGAGCTCTTTAGTTAAAGAATTGTTTATCTAGCAACAGTATCAATAACGATTTTCTAAAACTTATTGAACCGTTAGTTGCTAATGAACCGATTAAACTTTCATGCAATCCTGCATGAGAATAACTAAAAATTTTCTTTCCCTGACTGAGAAAACAAAGGCATACAATTCATCGCTAGGGACGAATAGATAATAGATAATATTTGCCTCATATTTTGATCAGTAGAATTAATTATATTTTGTTTTCAAACTTGTAATACATTAGTTTTATCTTTGAATTTTTTTTTTAATTTCTAAGTAGCATACGGTGACTTTCTGCGAGTTTGTAAACCATTGATGTAGAGATGCTATAATTATTTTAATTTTAAAATTATAGTAAAATTAAATTTATAAGTGCGTGTTGTTTAAATGTGCTAGATACACACCAACCTGGTTACTGTGCTCTGCCTGGTTCATCTCGAAACGAAGTGTTTCAAGTAAATACTTATTTTTATCCGGAACACAAATGTGTTAGATATTTTTGTAAGCCATCTGGAGTCGTTGAAGAATCAGGGTAAGTACCTATACATAATAGTATAATAAAGAACCGAATAATATTCATAACTAATATAACAAATGATATGATAATTGCCAATAATATTTTGGCATGAATTACAAATTCAAATTCAGGTTCAAATCCTGATGGTATCTCAAATTTTTCTCTTTATAATTTAAGAAAAAATAAGTTATGACAAAATACTTTTAAACTCAAAAGTTTTATTAGTAATATTTTTATGATTTAGGTGTCCAGAAGTACCAAGTCCTCATCCAAGTTATTGCCTTAGGATACCAAAAGATAATAGTGCTACCCAGCAACCGATTTGTTGTGACCACTTAATTTGTTATGACGAGGGACACTGTTAAGAGGTGTGCGAATTGCGCCCCGAACAAAAGCGGCCAAAATTAAAAGGCGGCCGAAAAGAAAAATAATTTTAAAAATTGACAGTTGTCAAATTGTAGTCAAGATAAACAGGACCTTGATATGTAATATTCACTTACTGTTCACGGTGGACATTAAAGCTACATTCACAAATCGAAATTAGTTTTTGTTTTATGCTCTATGTTTTAGTGTGTTTTTAGGTATTCACAAATAGTTTTGCTTTTATCGATTTTAGTTAGTAGTGACATCTATCATAAATTTTAGAAGATTGGTAACACAGTAAATGCAACTGTCAGATGTGTCAGAAGTTACATATGCTGTCATATGTTGTTTGTTTACTTTCGTATTTTTTGGAAGAGCAAGATAAATATTATCATAATAAGAAAGTAGGTATTAAAATTTTGTTTTTATTTTCATTCATTTTGACACTCGAATAAAAACAAACTTAGGTTATGGTCAATGCGAAGGATGATAGAAAGAGACAAGTATATATCACTACATCATTCTACGCTTCGTCCTATTGGTCTATTCTTAAGTATAAAACGTAAAACTAAAACATAAGTTTGGAGTTTGCAAACTTTTGTGTTAAAACCAAAACTAAATACTGATTTGTGAATGGCTGCATAAGATAACATGTCTACAAGGTTATTAAAACAAAAATGGAAAACATAAAACAAAAACTAATTTCGATTTGTGAATGTAGCTTTACTGTGTTTAAATTTTGTCAGTAATAGGTAACTTACAATACAGGTATTGCAAAAAAGTAATTATTATAAAAACCAGATATCCTATTTTCGATATTTACTTAGAAACAAGTTATGGTAGTGTGTTGATAATCTCATTATAGTCCTTGAACTGAAATTGAGGATTATAATATTATTGTTAAGATAAGGAAGCATGTAAAATATAATATGTACTTTATTATTATAAATAATGGATTTAATTTTAATTTTTTTAATTTAATTTAATTTAATTTATATTTTATTAAAATTATTTTATTATTAATCAGGGGGGGCGGCCATTTTTATTTTGTACAAAGGCAGCCAATTGCCTGTTTTTTATTCTTAGAAACTCTCTGAATTCATATTAATTTTGCATCAGACTGTACAACATGATGATAAATTGTTTATGTGATATTTTATGCTTGAATTAATTCATAATATTTACTAATTTTATAATAAATAATTATTATAAAATATTTGTTTATATTTATCCTTTGGGTAGCTGAAGTTGACAGCTGAACACTGATCTGTTTTAAACATTATATTGTTCTTATTATTAATAAAACATTTTTTTACCCACTTGAGTATGGTACTATTATTATTATTATTACCAATAGTCAAAAACATTTGACGTTTCAAATGTCATTAGTTAGATTAGCATAACTAGTTAAAACTCGATCGTAGAAAAAATTATGTATGCAACTAGTGTTAAAAAGTCTTCATTGCAATAAAGCAATAAAGTGGCACTTTTAATACTAGTTGCATAAATAACTATTTTAGTTCGATTGAAACATGTTATATTTTACCCACTTATTTAGAAAATGAAATAAATACCTATTATTTATTGTACATATTTTTCAAGTCCAAAGTTTTGTCATAAATTTGACACCATTACATTTATGTGCAAAGTTCGAATCCCACTCAAACTAAAATAATATAAACTACCATACTGCAGCTCAGTGAGTCCGGATTCTGTCTTGAAATTGGGGCTACTAAGTTCATGTTCGTGATTTGACGACTGGTAACCGCACTTCACGTGCAAAATATATCACTTACCGAGATCTGCTTCGGCAGAGTGCCACACCCAGTAATGGGTAGAAGGCGTGATGATATATTTATTTATTTATTTATTTAAGTTCATATTCTACAAAGTATTTGTACAAATACACAAAAGTTAACTTTTAATTAGTAATTTGAATATTATTAATTTTAGGCCCAACCAAACCAGTTACTTGTGAAGATCCAGATTCCGGATTAGGGTAAAATTATACCTTTTATCTTTAAATAAATATTGTAAATTATTTCATTTTGATTTTTAGATGTCCTGTATATAAATTACGAGCTGGATGTTATATGACTCCTGCAAATTTATCTAAACCATATCCTGATTGTTGTCCTCAGCCTAAATGCCCGAAATTTGAGGATTAAACTTCAGAAATAAAAATAGAAATAGTTTTAAATATGTTGTTCTCTATTCAGTAAAATAATAAAACTGTTTTTCACAGAAATCATTTTCTTGTCTTGATATTAATTTCCTGTTTTGCAGCGTAGCTAAGAAATAAACACAATTTCATATATTTCCTTCCAAACATCATAAAGGATGTTAAATACCATACATACCAGAGACACCATGTTCCGTAAAATAGGGTAGCACAAAACTTTGAAACATTTGTTAGAATCGTCCTGCAGTTAATATTTGCCAAACATTTTACAGCCCGATTCTTAAAATAGTTTGAATTAATCCTGAATTTTAAATTAGCTAATCTTATTCTAGTCTGACTTAAAAAGCTAATCTAAATCACTTTCTGAAAATGAAATGGTAACAAGATTATATTAGCGTTTATTTACACTTTATTGAGAATATGGTTTAGCTTAATTTAACTAATCAAAAATTCTGGATTAGCTAAAACTCTTTTCAGAATTTGCTTGGCAAATATTATTCTAATTTCATTTGTTACAGTCTACTAAGTTACAGTTTACTTGTTCTTACTTATTTACTTAGTTACAGTTACTTTTTTTTATGGAGTAAGTGGCACAGTGGTTGTCGTGTCGGCCTGTGGATCCTGAGAACCATCTTTGGGGGCCGTGGTTTGACGGCTGCCATCCGCACTTCACGCGCAATAAAATATCACTTAACAAGATCTGCTTCAGCAGAGTGCCACATCCAGTAATGGGTAGAAGGCGTGATGATATATTTATTTACGTTTCTTTAATTTAATATTTTTTCTTGAAACCGGCCTACTTACTAACCAATTTTGAGTATAGAAAGTAAACTTTTACCAAAACAGGCAAGTACGTATCCAATGTTACAACAACAAACAAAAAACAGTCTGGTAAAGACTTTATTAGACTGTTTTGTACTATACCTGATTGTTTTTCTTATTTTATTTGTAACCTTTAATATGTAGTTCGCTGTCAATGTGATTCCTACCAAAAAAATTAAACCTTTTGAATTATTTATAATTAATTATTGATTAAATGAAACGGTTTCAGAAAAAGTAGTATACATAATACGTCAGGAAAGTGTTTTTACTTGACTCAGCGTTTTAAAATACTCGGTCTACGACTTCGTTTTTCAAACAACTGCTTCATTAAGTAAAAAATCACTTTCCTGACTTATTATGTAATATACTATTCCTAACGTTTAATTTAATAACTTATTACAGAACTGTAACTAATAATTGTTTTATTATCCTTGTACCCAGTATTATAACGGACAGAAAAAAATTACTTCCATAGTAATTAATTAATTTAATCAACTAATTAGATTCAATTTTATTTATTCTGTGGCATAAATAACATTGCTGTCAAAAGTTCGATAGTCATTTGAATGATTAAATTTAATTTATTTGTCGGACATAAATGATTTTGAATGACTTAAATGATAAGTATTTGAAATATAATGATTAATTGTAATGTTATTGATTTTAGGCCGTCCTGAAACTTGCCGAAGTGGTTTCGAGTAAGATTCAATTATTTTATGTGCAATATATATGTCTTAATTTTATTGTATTTTTAGATGTCCTGTGTACAGATTAAGGGAAGGATGCTATATGACTCCAGGAGATATTTCTAAACCATATCCTCAATGTTGTCCTCAACCTAATTGCTCGGCAATTCAGGACTAAAACCAAGAATTACAACAAATATTTTCATTAATTTGCTAGCTTTATTAAAAAGGAATAATGTGCGTAAATAAATCATATATATATTTTGATTTGTATTCAGAAAATAATAAAATAGTTTCTAAAGTATTTTGTTATTATTTTATTTTAATTTATTCCTTTCCTATTAATTTTGTTATTAATATATTATAGATAAATAATTAATACTTTCAATGTGGCTCCACTCTACTAACATCTTTGACAAATATATCACTTACCGAGATCTGCTACGGCAGAGTACCACACCCAGTAATAGATAGAAGGCGTGATGATATATTTTATTTATATAATTTATTTATATATTTATTATTTTTATAGGAACTCCCATTCTTGGATGTTACGAGCAAGAAACAAAAACCAGTTATCAGGAAGGTGATTCTTGGACTGTGAATTGTAAGCAACGGTCATGCAGAAAACTTGAAGGACATTTCATAATAGACACTCTTCCGTAAGTGCAAGATATTAACAAATTAACGAACCAAATCAAAATGGCCAATTATAATTATAATTATAATTTGACGTGATATTTTTTATTTATCCCGCTGATACTTTTGGGAACTGTATCCAAATATGTAGAAATTAACTCTAATTAAATATTTCTGTTATTTTCAGATGTCCACTCTTTCACGTCCCACAGGAATCAGAGGGATGCACTTTCACCAAACGGGATGTGACGAAACCTTATCCAGAATGTTGCGAGGGAAGACCAATTTGTCCCACAAATCGTTAGCATACTGCTACTGTTAAAGTCCCCTTTAAGCCAAAAATTTATACTTATTAATTTTTCATGTTGATTTTATTTTTATATACCAAATATGTCGTAGTTCTTTGAAAACAACGATAACCTCACAAGCTAGCGTAATTGGGATTAAGTTCCTTTTGAGCAAAGTAACAAATGATAAGCATAGTGCCATATAACAATATTTGTATTTTTTTACTTTTATTTAATAAATGTTTTAGAAATATTTAATGTCAATCATTCTGGTTCGGTGGAATTGAGAACCTAGGTGCCATTTCTATATATTTTTACCCCATCTAAATTATCCCCATGATATTCCTTATAATATATAATTATATAATTATATAATTATATAATTATTTAGTTATTACAAAAGAGCTTTAGCTAATCCCGAATTTTGGATTCCGTATTCTTAAAAAAGTTTAAATAAACTTGAATATATACTTGTTACCATTTAGTTTTTAGAAAATAATTTGGATTTTTAAGTCAGACTAGAATAAGATTAGCTAATCTAAAATTCAGGATAAGCTAAAACTTTTTTAAGAATCCGGCTGTACAAGTTTTATATATATAGTACGGTGGTGTGTTTAGCTAAAATTTTAGACTTTTTCAATTATAGATAAATAATTAATACTTTCAATGTGACTCCCCTCTACTAACATCTTTGACAAATATATCACTTACCGAGATCTGCTTCGGCAGAGTGCCACACCCAGTAATGGGTAGAAGGCGTGATGATATATTTAATTTAATTTCTTAATTAAGTGGAGTTCATATTGTGAAATTGACCTTCATTCAAATTTAAATTCCTTCACCTGCAATAATCAAATTTAATATTCAATTATGATAAAACAAAGTAGTTTTAAAAGTTTCCAAATTAATTTCAATTATGAATCATTATTATCAAAGCTGGAAATAATTATTGTATTCCAAACAAGAAACCAATTATTGATAATCATATGCGCAACACAATTATAAAAACTCGTGGTAATCTAAAAGTATAAAAAATGAAAATCGCTATTTTAAGTGTTTGTGGCATGGTTGCTCTGATCTCTTTAATTCCTGACGTCGGTAAGTTATTATTATTTAATTGAAAAGAATAAAATATTAGTTGATGAAATTAAGGGTGAAAGATTTCTTAGAATGTCTAGAAATAAATCGATGGATATGAGTGAAAGATAAGACGAGCTAAAGATAAAATAAAATAAATACATCATCGCGACTATTACCCATTATTGAGTGTGGTATTCAGCTGTAGCAGATCTCGGTAAGTGATATATTTATACACGTGAAGTGCGGTTACCAGTCATGAAATCACGGCCCCCAAAGATGTTAGTGGAGGAGAAGCTACAGGGATAATTTTAATGACATGAAAATTGTTTATTCATTTTTTATTAAGCGGTAGGTGGCTCAGTAGTATCGAGTCGATTTCCACAGCCGACAAATAATTGTTATCAAATTAGAATTATCTCTGTGGCTCCCTCTTCACTAAACTGTAATTTGACGGCTTCACGCGCATAATATATCACTTACCAAGATCTGTTTCGGCAGAGTGCCACAGCCAGTAATGGGTAGAAGGCGTAATGGTATATATTTATTTATTCTATTCTGTACAACAAGAATTTAATCCCAATATTAAAAAAATATTAGGATGAAATTTAGGTTCAATTGGCTTCAAAAATATTTAAAATAAAGACTCAAATAATATTGAAACAGTAACGTCCTATGTATAGAAATCTCATGAAAGTGCGTCTTTGCCGTAGTTTCAAATTACGCCACTAGGTTCGCATTCTTATTGAGATATTCTAATAGCACAATAATGACACATCTAAATTTGGACTCTATAGGATTGTTTATTTTAAAATAAAACAGGTGGGAGCTGCCTGGATCCATACACTTTGAAAACTTATCCTATGAACGCCGTGTGGTACAGTAAAACACATTGCAGACAATTTAAATGTTTAAAATTACAAGAGAGTTGGTCGATTCAAGTTCAAGCGTAAGTAGCTAGAGATAAAGTAAACCGTTAAGAGCTTTCATCGAAAGGAGATTGCTTTTTGTTCGTACTATCACATCTAAGAAATTCTCTAATAGATATCTTATATTTACTAACAGTATAACATATAGTTTACAACTTAATTTTCTGTTTATAACTGATTAAATAGCAACCGAAGACATGTTTTCTTAGTTCAAAATGACAATATTTTCTACGGTCGTGTTGAAAAATCACCGTACCAATATTCAAAATGAGTGTAAGAAGTATATTTTACTACGAACAGAAAGTTAGCATTTTGACGTTTACCGCTTAGTGAGCGGTAAAGTAAAAGTGTATCATCGTAACGAATTTCAAAACAGAAAAACTGTTGAAAATTATTTTAAATTATTTTCAAGGGTTTCTAAATGGTCTTTTTGTTGTTGCATGATTGTTGCTCTCGGCTGT
The DNA here is from genome assembly GCA_911728475.2 of Pterostichus madidus. Lineage (NCBI taxonomy): Eukaryota > Metazoa > Arthropoda > Insecta > Coleoptera > Carabidae > Pterostichus > Pterostichus madidus. Next base: position 1,978,390 of record OU452304.1, read on the forward strand.
GCATCGATCAACAATCTTCATGCGCGAGCGACAATAGACTACTTTCTGCTCTAGGTACACAAACAACTATTTTGCAACACTCAGCAGAAAGAATTTGTTTATGATGTTGTTTCCAAGACAACCATCGTAGAACAATAATTTCATTTGAATTAATATGAAATACAGAGTGATCAAAAGGAATTGTTATAGTTGGCAATACAATTCCGGAGATATTTTTATTCCACAGTTGGCACAACGTCAGAAAAAGGCGGAAATGCTATTTGACATTTCTAATAAATACAAATAGGTTATGTCAGGAGTCCGACAGCTAATAGAATTTTGACTTTTTAAGTAATAGAAATACTTTAGAAATAAATGTAATAATAAATGTACTCAAATTTAAATTTTAAATGTCACTGTCAATAACAGGAAATGAATTTATGTATCAGGCTTACGAATTTCAAGTAGTTTTTTTTATTGCCAACTGTAACAATTCCTTTTGATCACTCTGTATAACAGTAAATAACAAATGTTAAATATCGATTTTAAGAAATAAAAGTTTACGACCGTAGAAAAAATAGTATAGGCAACGGCCATTTTAAAATTCATACTCGTATGATTGAAAACACTCGCTAATGCTCGTGTCTGTAACATCACACCAGATATTTAACAGCAATATAAATTTCTTCATATAACATTTTATTCTATTTTGCTTTTATTTATGTAAATCAGATCATAAAACAAATGAACTATATTTCACAGCTGCGCAACGCCACAAAAGAAGCCCGGATGTGTTCTCAGAGAAGGTGATCTTCAAATGAAATTCCCTAAATGCTGTCCGGCTTTGGTGTGTCGTGTATCCAATGAGGAGACTGATGAAAGTGATGAAGACGACAACAAAGATAGACAACAATAATTATAATGTAATAATGACAATAATTGATTTAATAAATAGCTAAAATGTATTGAAATATTATACGACTAATAAATATTGAAAATATTAAGATCCTTTTATGCTATAAATTACAAGATAGAATAAAATAAAGACTCTTGGTTTTGTTTCAGAAATTTGATAATAAATCACATATATATTTTGAACTTGATTTTAATATTAACTAAATACGTGAAATAAACTATCTAGACTTGGTTGAATGCAGTATATAATCGTCCACAATAGACTACAGAAGTGGGCGGTCCATATTAGGGCGGTAAATTTGAATGCGAGTCGAATGGTATATGCAGTTACCATTGCCTTATCGCGTTTTTATTTTATTAGTATCAAAATTGAAATTTTTAAGGGAAACGATCAATGATACAACAAATTGCTGTTTTAATGTTACCAATATAAATGGTTATTGTTTTGAAATGTCATGTAATAGATTTTTTATGCCTATTTTAAATTTGAAAAGAAACGTATGTCGTAGTGAACTTCATATCTCTACAATCATAATCTCACAATTTTGAATTTTGAATTTTTTGCACTTGTATATTTCGTTGTGATTAGAGCCAGGTGCAAAACACCACCCCATTTAAATTTATTGCACAAAAAAGCGCAAAACAAAACATGTAAACAAAACTGAGGCTAAAAATCAAATGTTTGTTTCATAAGAAGTGTGCTACGCCATACGTTGCCTTACAATAAAAAGAGATAGAACGCTTAAGCCACGCCTCCTGGTGACGTTTACTTCTGTGGTCTATTTTTATTTGATTATTTTTTGACGTTTCTCAAAACCAATGAAATGCTTCATTGTATATCACGTGTCTGCGTTTTAATCAATCCTGTCATTATTATACTGAGAATAAAGCTCTTGTGATTATTCTCGCGGAAATAATCTCTGTAGGTGCTTTTGTTTGTGACAAATGATAAGTACGTGTTAAATAATTATTTAAAACTGTCAACGCGTCAAGTAAAATGTGTGACAAAAATCGATTTAGTTTCATTTTAGATACAGAAATATACCAATAAATTTTAGAAACAATTTCCAAGAATACATTAATAAGTAATCAATCGATATGGACCCAGTTCAAAATCTTTTAAGTTGGATGAATCGACCTCAACAGCTAAGTCAAAAAATAATCTAATTAAATATAACTCGAGAGTTGGATAAATCCATATACTAAAAGCGTAAGAGGTAAATAGGTTTGTTTGGATTCATCACGGTCAATTGCTCACCTCTACAGCCTAGACGGTTTGTCCGATTAATTTGAAACTTTTTTTATTTGATAGAGGCCAACTTGAAATGTGACCTTTTTATAAATTCATAATTTTATTACGCATGATGTGCGAGAAAACTTGAAAAAACCTGCGTTTTTGGGGCAAAATCAACTAAGAGTGTGGAGGCTTTGAAATTTTTAAGAAGAAGATCAAACGTCACTTTGACGTTTGTCAGTGGACATGTCGCATTTTTAATTATAAATTACGTAAATATGAAATATCTGTGAGTAGTTTTGAAATATTTTACACATATTGGGGAAATGAGGGGACGTTTTTATTATAATTACACATTTCAACTATGTGTATTTAAAAAGTAAATTTTTAACAGTTCACTGTGAAGTTGGTTTAAACGTCAAATTGACAAGTTATATAAAGTATACAGGTAAACCAAACCAAAATTGTCCTCGGTAAAAATATATAGTGAAACTAAGCAAATATTGTTCATGGTAATCTACATTAAATACAATTTTATTATTATTTATTTAAATTTATTATTAAAATTCGAAATTTATCGTATATGGTATAATACGAAAGTTTAGAAGGTCACGCATGTAGAAATGAGATTTTTTCAATCAGTAATTGTTTTAGTGAAAGTGCTTCAAAACCTATCGTGTTTGGTATCAACTAAAAGGTCCTTTGAAGGGCTCTCATACAGAATTCAATTTTTTTCGATGGGCAATTGTTTTAGTAAGAGTGCATCAAAACTTATCGTGTTTGGTATCAAATGAAAGGTCTTTTGAAGGGCTCGCGTGCTTAATTAAATATTATTGAATCGGCAATTGTTTTAGTAAAAATGTATCAAAACCTATCGTGTTTGGTATCAAATGAAAGGTCTATTGAAGGGCTCGCGCAGAAAATTAAATATTATTCGATCGGCAATTGTTTTAGTAAAAATGCATCAAAACCTATCGTGTTTGGTATCAAATGAAAGGTCTATTGAAGGGCTCGCGTAGAAAATTAAATATTATTCGATCGGCAATTGTTTTAGTAAAAATGCATCAAAACCTATCGTGTTTGGTATCAAATGAAAGGTCTATTGAAGGGCTCGCATAGAAAATTAAATATTATTCGATCGGCAATTGTTTTAGTAAAAATGCATCAAAACCTATCGTGTTTGGTATCAAATGAAAGGTCTATTGAAGGGCTTGCGTAGAAAATTAAATATTATTCGATCGGCAATTGATTTAGTAAAAACGCATCAAAACCTATCGTGTTTGGTATCAAATGAAAGGTCTATTGAAGGCCTTGCGTAGAAAATTAAATATTATTCGATCGGCAATTGTTTTAGTAAAAACGCATCAAAACCTATCGTGTTTGGTATCAAATGAAAGGTCTATTGAAGGGCTCGCGTAGAAAATTAAATATTATTCGATCGGCAATTGTTTTAGTAAAAATGCATCAAAACCTAATAATTTGATTTATATAGTGTCAATTGTCTTACAGAAGTGAATCCTATTTCAGTGTCCGCGGAGCATAGCGTGAAGGCCTGGCAAAGCCAGGCCGATCGCTAGTCCAACTACTATTAGAGTAAGAGGTATATAGGTTTGTTTGGATTCATCACGGTCAATTGCTCACCTCTACAGCCTAGACGGTTTGTCCGATTAATTTGAAACTTTTTTTATTTGATAGAGGCCAACTTGAAATGTGACCTTTTTATAAATTCATAATTTTATTACGCATGATGTGCGAGAAATTTTGAAAAAACACGCACTTTTAACTAAGATTATGGTGGCTTTGGTTTTTTTAAGAAGAACATCTACGGACGATTTGACCGTAAGCAGAAAAATTCATTGACATTACGTATGAAACTTTTTAACACAATTATATAAATTTCGAGACAAGTTAGAGCAATTTTGTAAATATATTAAGGTATTATATGATTGAGGATATATGTTTTGATCTGTTTTCAATTAATTTGATGTTTGTATAAAAGTTTTTTAACAGAAAACTTCAAATTGACAAATCTATAATTTAGGAACAATATTACCTCTCATATACGAGATCCAGGTTTTGAAATTCATAGATTTGAGAATTGACATTTGTCAGTGGACATGTCGCATTTTTAATTATAAATTACTTTAATAAGAAATTACTGTGAGTAGTTTTGAAATATTTTAGGCATATTGGGGAAATGAGGGGACGTTTTTATTATAATTACAAATTTCAAATATGTGTATTTAAAAAGTAAATTTTTGACAGTTCACTATGAAGTTGGTTTAAACGTCAAATAAAGTATATAGGTAAACCAAACCAAAATTGTCCTCGGTAATAATATATAGTAAAACTAAGCAAATATTGTTCACGGTAATGTACATTAAATACAATTTTATTATTATTTATTGAAATTAATTATCAAAATTTATCGTATATGGTATAATACCAAAGTTTTGAAGGTCACGCATGTAGAAATGAGATTTTTTCAATCAGTAATTGTTTTAGTGAAAGTGCTTCAAAACCTATCGTGTTTGGTACCAAATACAAAGTCCTTTGAAGGGCTCACATACAGAATTCGAATTTTTTCGATCGGCAATTGTTTTAGTTAAAGTGATCAAAACATATCGTGTTTGGTATCAAATGAAAAGTCTTTTGAAGGGCTCGCGTGGAAAAATAAATATTATTCGATCGGCAATTGTTTTAGTAAGAGTGCATCAATACCTTTCGTGTTTGGTATCAAATGAAAGTTCTTTTAAAGGGCTCGCGTAAAAAATTAAATATTATTCAATCGGCAATTGTTTTAGTAAGAGTGCATCAAAACCTATCGTGTTTGGTATCAAATGAAAGGTCTTTTGAAGGGCTCGCGTACAAAATTAAATATTATCCGATCGGCAATTGTTTTAGTAAGAGCGCATCAAAACCTATCGTGTTTGGTATCAAATGAAAGTTCTTTTAAAGGGCTCGCGTACAAAATTAAATATTATTCGATCGGCAATTGTTTTAGTAAGAGTGCATCAAAACCTATCGTGTTTGGTATCAAATGAAAGTTCTTTTAAAGGGCTCGCGTACAAAATTAAATATTATTCGATCGACAATTGTTTTAGTAACAATGTATCCAAACCAATCGTGTTTGGTTCAAATGAAAGGTCTATTGCAGGGCTCCCGTAGAAAATTAAATATTATTCGATCGGCAATTGTTTTAGTAAAAATGCATCAAAACCTATCGTGTTTGGTATCAAATGAAAGGTTTATTGAAGGGCTCGCGTAGAAAATTAAATAATATTCGATCGGCAATTGTTTTAGTAAAAATGCATCAAAACTTATCGTGTTTGGTATCAAATGAAAGGTCTATAGAAGTGCTCGCGTAAAAAATTAAATATTATTCGATCGGCAATTGTTTTAGTAAGAGTGCATCAATACCTTTCGTGTTTGGTATCAAATGAAAGTTCTTTTAAAGGGCTCGCGTAAAAAATTAAATATTATTCAATCGGCAATTGTTTTAGTAAGAGTGCATCAAAACCTATCGTGTTTGGTATCAAATGAAAGGTTTATTGAAGGGCTCGCGTAGAAAATTAAATATTATTCGATCGGCAATTGTTTTAGTAAAAATGCATTAAAACCTATCGTGTTTGGTATCAAATGAAAAGTCGCTTAAAGAGTTCGTGTGCTAAATGGGCCTTTTTTTTATTGTCAATTTTGTAGTGCCAGAGCTTCGTAACCTATCGTGTTTGGATCAATTAAATGTATTTCAAAGGACAGACATGCAAAATTGAAAACTTTTACTTCGGAAATAATTTGATTTATATAGTATCAATTGTCTTACAGAAGTGAATCCTATTTCAGTGTCCGCGGAGCATAGCGTGAAGGCCTGGCGAAGCCAGGCTGACCGCTAGTCCATATACTAAAAGCCGTAGAGGTAAATAGGTTTGTTTGGATTCATCACGGTCAATTGCTCACCTCTACAGCCTAGACGGTTTGTCCGATTAATTTGAAACTTTTTTTATTTAATAGAGGCCAACTTGAAATGTGACCTTTTTATAAATTCATAATTTTATTACGCATGATGTGCGAGAAAACTTGAAAAAACCTGCGTTTTTGGGGCAAAATCAACTAAGAGTGTGGAGGCTTTGAAATTTTTAAGAAGAAGATCAAACGTCACTTTGACGTTTGTCAGTGGACATGTCGCATTTTTAATTATAAATTACTTAAATATGAAATTTCTCTGAGTAGTTTTGAAATATTTTACACATATTGGGGAAATGAGGGGACGTTTTTATTATAATTACAAATTTCAAATATGTATATTTAAAAAGTAAATTTTTGACAGTTCACTGTGACGTTGGTTTAAACGTCAAATTGACAAGTTATATAAAATATAGAGGTAAACCAAACCAAAATTGTCCTCGGTAAAAATATATAGTGAAACTAAGCAAATATTGTTTATTATTATTTATTTAAATTTATTATCGATATTTATTTTATTGAAAGTTTTTCAAAACTTATCGTATTTGGTATAATATAAAAGTTTTGAAGGTCACGCATGTAGAATTAAGATTTTTTCCAATCAGCAAATGTTTTAGTGAAAGTGCTTCAAAACCTATCGTGTTTGGTATCAAATGAAAAGTCTGTTGAAGGGCTCGCGTACAAAATTAAATATTATTCGATCGGCAATTGTTTTAGTAAAAACGCATCAAAACCTATCGTGTTTGGTATCAAATGAAAGGTCTATAGAAGGGCTCACGTAGAAAATTAAATATTATTCGATCGGCAATTGTTTTAGTTAAAATACATCAAAACCTATCGTGTTTGGTATCAAATGAAAGGTCTATTGAAGGGCTCGCGTAGAAAATTAAATATTATTCGATCGGCAATTGTTTTAGTAAAAATTCATCAAAACCTATCGTGTTTGGTATCAAATGAAAGGTTTATTGAAGGGCTCGCGTAGAAAATTGAATATTATTCGATCGGCAATTGTTTTAGTAAAAATGCATCAAAACCTATCTTGTTTGGTATCAAATGAAACGTCTATTGAAGGGCTCGCGTAGAAAATTGAATATTATTCGATCGGCAATTGTTTTAGTAAAAATGCATCAAAACCTATCGTGTTTGGTATCAAATGAAAGGTCTATTGAAGGGCTCGCGTAGAAAATTGAATATTATTCGATCGGCAATTGTTTTAGTAAAAGTGCATAAAAACCTATCATGTTTGGTATCAAATGAAAGGTCTGTTGAAGGGCTCGCATACAAAATTGAATATTATTCAATCGGCAATTGTTTTACTAAAAATGCATCAAAACCTATCGTGTTTGGTATCAAATGAAAGGTCTTTTGAAGGGCTCGCATACAAAATTTAATATTATTCGATCGGAAATTGTTTTAGTAAAAGTGCATAAAAACCTATCGTGTTTGGTATCAAATAAAAGGTCTTTTGAAAGGCTCGCGTACAAAATTGAATATTATTCGATCGGCAATTGTTTTAGTAAAAGTGCATAAAAACCTATCGTGTTTGGTATCAAATGAAAGGTCGTTTAAAAAGTTCGTGTGCTGAATTGGATTTTTTTTATTGTCAATTTTGTAGTGCCACAGCTTCGTAGCCTATCGTGCTTGGTATCAATTAAATGTATTTTAAAGGACAGACGTGTAGAATTGAAAACTTTTACTTCGGAAATAATTTGATTTATATAGTGTCAATTGTCTTACAGAAGTGAATCCTATTTCAGTGTCCGCGGAGCATAGCGTTCCTATTTCAGTGTCCGCGGAGCGTAGCGTGAAGGCCTGGCGTAGCCAGGCTAACCGCTAGTCCATATACTAAAAGCGTAAGAGGTAAATAGGTTTGTTTGGATTCATCACGGTCAATTGCTCACCTCTACAGCCTAGACGGTTTGTCCGATTAATTTGAAACTTTTTTTATTTGATAGAGGCCAACTTGAAATGTGACCTTTTTATAAATTCATAATTTTATTACGCATGATGTGCGAGAAAACTTGAAAAAACCTGCGTTTTTGGGGCAAAATCAACTAAGAGTGTGGAGGCTTTGAAATTTTTAAGAAGAAGATCAAACGTCACTTTGACGTTTGTCAGTGGACATGTCGCATTTTTAATTATAAATTACGTAAATATGAAATTTCTCTGAGTAGTTTTGAAATATTTTACACATATTGGGGAAATGAGGGGACGTTTTTATTATAATTACAAATTTCAAATATGTATATTTTAAAAGTAAATTTTTGACAGTTCACTGTGAAGTTGGTTTAAACGTCAAATTGACAAGTTATATAAAGTATACAGGTAAACCAAACCAAAATTGTCCTCGGTAAAAATATATAGTGAAACTAAGCAAATATTGTTCATGGCAATCTACATTAAATACAATTTTATTATTATTTATTTAAATTTATTATCAAAATTTATCGTATATGGTATAATACCAAAGTTTTGAAGGTCACGCATGTATAATTGAGATTTTTTCAATCAGTAATTGTTTTAGTTAAAGTACTTCAAAACCTATCGTGTTTGGTATCAAATAAAAGGTACTTTGAAGGGCTCGCATACAGAATTCGATTTTTTTCGATCGGCAATTGTTTTAGTTAAAGTGCTTCAAAACATATCGTGTTTGGTATCAATTGAAAGTTCTGTAGAAGGGCTCACGTACAAAATTGAATATTATTCGATCGGCAATTGTTTTAGTAAAAATGCATCAAAACCTATCGTGTTTGGTATCAAATGAAAGGTCTTTTGAAGGGCTCGCATGCAAAATTAAATATTATTCGATCGGCAATTGTTTTAGTAAGATTGCATCAAAACCTATCGTGTTTGGTATCAAATGAAAGGTCTATTGAAGGGCTCGCGTACAAAATTAAATATTATCCGATCGGCAATTGTTTTCGTAAAAGTGCATCAAAACCTATCGTGTTTGGTATCAAATGAAAGTTCTTTTAAAGGGCTCGCGTACAAAATTAAATATTATTCGATCGGCAATTGTTTCAGTAACAATGTATCAAAACCTATCGTGTTTGGTATCAATTGAAAGGTCTATTGAAGGGCTCGCGTAGAAAATTAAATATTATTCGACCGGCAATTGTTTTAGTAAAAATGCATCAAAACTTGTCGTGTTTGGTATCGAATGAAAGGTCTATTGAACGGCTTCCTTAGAAAATTAAATATTATTCGATCGGCAATTGTTTTAGTAAGAGTGCATCAAAACCTATCGTGTTTGGTATCAAATGAAAGATGTGTTGAAGGGCCCACGTACAAAATTAAATATTATTCGATCGGCAATTGTTTTAGTAAAAATAAATCAAAATCTATCGTGTTTGGTCTTTTGAAGAGCTCGCGTACAATATTCAATATTATCTGATCGGCAATAGTTTTAGTAAGAGTGCATCAAACCCTATCGTGTTTGGTATCAAATGAAAGTTCTTTTAAATGGCTCGCGTACAAAATTAAATATTATTCAATCGGCAATTGTTTTAATAAGAGTGCATTAAAACCTATCCTGTTTGGTATCAAATGAAAGGTCTATAGAAGGGCTCGCGTAGAAAATGACATATTATTCGATCGACAATTGTTTTAGTAAATTGTCTTACAGAAGTGAATCCTATTTCAGTGTCCGCGGAGCGTAGCGTGAAGGCCTGGCGAAGCCAGGCTGACCGCTAGTCCATATACTAAAAGCGTAAGAGGTAAATAGGTTTGTTTGGATTCATCACGGTCAATTGCTCACCTCTACAGCCTAGACGGTTTGTCCGATTAATTTGAAACTTTTTTTATTTGATAGAGGCCAACTTGAAATGTGACCTTTTTATAAATTCATAATTTTATTACGCATGATGTGCGAGAAAACTTGAAAAAACATGCGTTTTTGGGGCAAAATCAACTAAGAGTGTGGAGGCTTTGAAATTTTTAAGAAGAAGATCAAACGTCACTTTGACGTTTGTCAGTGGACATGTCGCATTTTTAATTATAAATTACGTAAATATGAAATATCTGTGAGTAGTTTTGAAATATTTTACACATATTGGGGAAATGAGGGGACGTTTTTATTATAATTACACATTTCAACTATGTGTATTTAAAAAGTAAATTTTTAACAGTTCACTGTGAAGTTGGTTTAAACGTCAAATTGACAAGTTATATAAAGTATACAGGTAAACCAAACCAAAATTGTCCTCGGTAAAAATATATAGTGAAACTAAGCAAATATTGTTTATTATTATTTATTTAAATTTATTATCGATATTTATTTTATTAAAAATTTTTCAAAACTTTTCGTATTTGGTATAATATAAAAGTTTTGAAGGTCACGCATGTAGAATTAAGATTTTTTTCAATCAGCAAATGTGTTAGTGAAAGTGCTTCAAAACCTATCGTGTTTGGTATCAAATGAAAAGTCTGTTGAAGGGCTCGCGTACAAAATTAAATATTATTCGATCGGCAATTGTTTTAGTAAGAGTACATCAAAACTTATAGTGTTTGGTATCAAATGAAAGGTCTTTTGAAGGGCTCGCGTATAAAATTAAATATTATTCGATCGGCAATTGTTTTAGTACGAGTGCATCAAAACCTATCGTGTTTGGTATCAACTGAAAGTTCTTTTAAAGGGCTCGCGTACAAAATTAAATATTATTCAATCGGCAATATCAAATGAAAGGTATGTTGAAGGGCCCACGTACAAAATTAAATATTATTCGATCAGCAATTGTTTTAGTAAAAATAAATACATCAAAACCTATCGTGTTTGGTATCAAATGAAAGGTCTTTTGAAGGGCTCGCGTACAAAATTAAATATTATCCGATCGGCAATTGTTTTAGTAAGATTGCATCAAAACCTATCGTGTTTGGTATCAAATGAAAGGTCTTTTGAAGGGCTCGCGTGCAAAATTAAATATTATTCAATCGGCAATTGTTTTAGTAAGAGTGCATCAAAACCTATCGTGTTTAGTATCAAATGAAAGGTCTATTGAAGGGCTCGCGTACAAAATTGAATATTATTCGATCGGCAATTGTTTTAATAAGAGTGCATCAAAACCTATCGTATTTGGTATCAAATGAAAGGTCTTTTGAAGGGCCCACGTACAAAATTAAATATTATTCGATCAGCAATTGTTTTAGTAAAAATAAATACATCAAAACCTATCGTGTTTGGTATCAAATGAAAGGTCTTTTGAAGGGCTCGCGTACAAAATTAAATATTATCCGATCGGCAATTGTTTTAGTAAGATTGCATCAAAACCTATCGTGTTTGGTATCAAATGAAAGTTCTTTTAAAGGGCTCGCGTAGAAAATGAAATATTATTCGATCAGAAATTGTTTTAGTAAAACTGCATTAAAACCTATCGTGTTTGGTATCAAATCAAAGGTCTTTTGAAGGGCTCGCGTAGAAAATGAAATATTATTCGATCAGCAATTGTTTTAGTAAAACTGCATTAAAACCTATCGTGTTTGGTATCAAATGAAAGTTCTTTTAAAGGGCTCGCGTAGAAAATGAAATATTATTCGATCAGCAATTGTTTTAGTAAAACTGCATTAAAACCTATCGTGTTTGGTATCAAATGAAAGGCCTATTGAAGAGCTCGCGTAGAAAACTAAATATTATTCGATCGGCAGTTGTTTTAGCAAAACCTATCGTGTTTGTTATCAAATGAATGGTCGCTTAAAGAGTTCGTGTGCTAAATGGGCCTTTTTTTATTGTCAATTTTGTAGTGCCAGAGCTTCGTAACCTATCGTGTTTGGATCAATTAAATGTATTTCAAAGGACAGACATGCAAAAATGAAAACTTTTACTTCGGAAATAATTTGATTTATATAGTGTCAATTGTCTTATAGAAGTGAATCCTATTTCAGTGTCCGCGGAGCATAGCGTGAAGGCCTGGCGAAGCCAGGCTGACCGCTAGTCCATATACTAAAAGCGTAAGAGGTAAATAGGTTTGTTTGGATTCATCACGGTCAATTGCTCACCTCTACAGCCTAGACGGTTTGTCCGATTAATTTGAAACTTTTTTTATTTGATAGAGGCCAACTTGAAATGTGACCTTTTTATAAATTCATAATTTTATTACGCATGATGTGCGAGAAAACTTGAAAAAACCTGCGTTTTTGGGGCAAAATCAACTAAGAGTGTGGAGGCTTTGAAATTTTTAAGAAGAAGATCAAACGTCACTTTGACGTTTGTCAGTGGACATGTCGCATTTTTAATTATAAATTACGTAAATATGAAATTTCTCTGAGTAGTTTTGAAATATTTTACACATATTGGGGAAATGAGGGGACGTTTTTATTATAATTACAAATTTCAAATATGTATATTTAAAAAGTAAATTTTTGACAGTTCACTGTGAAGTTGGTTTAAACGTCAAATTGACAAGTTATATAAAGTATACAGGTAAACCAAACCAAAATTGTCCTCGGTAAAAATATATAGTGAAACTAAGCAAATATTGTTCATGGCAATCTACATTAAATACAATTTTATTATTATTTATTTAAATTTATTATCAAAATTTATCGTATATGGTATAATACCAAAGTTTTGAAGGTCACGCATGTATAAATGAGATTTTTTCAATCAGTAATTGTTTTAGTTAAAGTACTTCAAAACCTATCGTGTTTGGTATCAAATAAAAGGTACTTTGAAGGGCTCGCATACAGAATTCGATTTTTTTCGATCGGCAATTGTTTTAGTTAAAGTGCTTCAAAACATATCGTGTTTGGTATCAATTGAAAGTTCTGTAGAAGGGCTCACGTACAAAATTGAATATTATTCGATCGGCAATTGTTTTAGTAAAAATGCATCAAAACCTATCGTGTTTGGTATCAAATGAAAGGTCTTTTGAAGGGCTCGCATGCAAAATTAAATATTATTCGATCGGCAATTGTTTTAGTAAGATTGCATCAAAACCTATCGTGTTTGGTATCAAATGAAAGGTCTATTGAAGGGCTCGCGTACAAAATTAAATATTATCCGATCGGCAATTGTTTTCGTAAAAGTGCATCAAAACCTATCGTGTTTGGTATCAAATGAAAGTTCTTTTAAAGGGCTCGCGTACAAAATTAAATATTATTCGATCGGCAATTGTTTCAGTAACAATGTATCAAAACCTATCGTGTTTGGTATCAATTGAAAGGTCTATTGAAGGGCTCGCGTAGAAAATTAAATATTATTCGACCGGCAATTGTTTTAGTAAAAATGCATCAAAACTTGTCGTGTTTGGTATCGAATGAAAGGTCTATTGAACGGCTTCCTTAGAAAATTAAATATTATTCGATCGGCAATTGTTTTAGTAAGAGTGCATCAAAACCTATCGTGTTTGGTATCAAATGAAAGATGTGTTGAAGGGCCCACGTACAAAATTAAATATTATTCGATCGGCAATTGTTTTAGTAAAAATAAATCAAAATCTATCGTGTTTGGTCTTTTGAAGAGCTCGCGTACAATATTCAATATTATCTGATCGGCAATAGTTTTAGTAAGAGTGCATCAAACCCTATCGTGTTTGGTATCAAATGAAAGTTCTTTTAAATGGCTCGCGTACAAAATTAAATATTATTCAATCGGCAATTGTTTTAATAAGAGTGCATTAAAACCTATCCTGTTTGGTATCAAATGAAAGGTCTATAGAAGGGCTCGCGTAGAAAATGACATATTATTCGATCGACAATTGTTTTAGTAAATTGTCTTACAGAAGTGAATCCTATTTCAGTGTCCGCGGAGCGTAGCGTGAAGGCCTGGCGAAGCCAGGCTGACCGCTAGTCCTATACCTAAAAGCGTAAGAGGTATATATGTTTGTTTGGATTCATCACGTTCAATTGCTCATCTCTACAGCCTAGACGGTTTGTCCGATTAATTTGAAACTTTTTTTATTTGATAGAGGTCAATCATGGGGGGTGCCTTTTGTTAGTCTTAGATTTTTCCTGCACATGATGTGCGAGAAAACTTGAAAAAACATGCGTTTTTGGGGCAAAATCAACTAAGAGTGTGGAGGCTTTGAAATTTTTAAGAAGAAGATCAAACGTCACTTTGACGTTTGTCAGTGGACATGTCGCATTTTTAATTATAAATTACGTAAATATGAAATATCTGTGAGTAGTTTTGAAATATTTTACACATATTGGGGAAATGAGGGGACGTTTTTATTATAATTACACATTTCAAATATGTATATTTAAAAAGTAAATTTTTGACAGTTCACTGTGAAGTTGGTTTAAACGTCAAATTGACAAGTTATATAAAGTATACAGGTAAACCAAACCAAAATTGTCCTCGGTAAAAATATATAGTAAAACTAAGCAAATATTGTTCATGGCAATCTACATTAAATACAATTTTATTATTATTTATTTAAATTTATTATTAAAATTCGAAATTTATCGTATATGGTATAATACGAAAGTTTAGAAGGTCACGCATGTAGAAATGAGATTTTTTCAATCAGTAATTGTTTTAGTGAAAGTGCTTCAAAACCTATCGTGTTTGGTATCAACTAAAAGGTCCTTTGAAGGGCTCTCATACAGAATTCAATTTTTTTCGATGGGCAATTGTTTTAGTAAGAGTGCATCAAAACTTATCGTGTTTGGTATCAAATGAAAGGTCTTTTGAAGGGCTCGCGTGCTTAATTAAATATTATTGAATCGGCAATTGTTTTAGTAAAAATGTATCAAAACCTATCGTGTTTGGTATCAAATGAAAGGTCTATTGAAGGGCTCGCGCAGAAAATTAAATATTATTCGATCGGCAATTGTTTTAGTAAAAATGCATCAAAACCTATCGTGTTTGGTATCAAATGAAAGGTCTATTGAAGGGCTCGCGTAGAAAATTAAATATTATTCGATCGGCAATTGTTTTAGTAAAAATGCATCAAAACCTATCGTGTTTGGTATCAAATGAAAGGTCTATTGAAGGGCTCGCATAGAAAATTAAATATTATTCGATCGGCAATTGTTTTAGTAAAAATGCATCAAAACCTATCGTGTTTGGTATCAAATGAAAGGTCTATTGAAGGGCTTGCGTAGAAAATTAAATATTATTCGATCGGCAATTGTTTTAGTAAAAATGCATCAAAACCTAATAATTTGATTTATATAGTGTCAATTGTCTTACAGAAGTGAATCCTATTTCAGTGTCCGCGGAGCATAGCGTGAAGGCCTGGCAAAGCCAGGCCGATCGCTAGTTAAAAACTAATTCTTCAGTATCTTTCTCAAACTTGTTGCCATTTGGTAATAGCCACTCAAGCCCTACGAGCTTTCGTGACTATTGCCTGGCAACAAGTTTTCGAAAGATTTATCAAATTATTTTCAATTTATTCTCACTTTCTTGTTATATTATTACTCAAAATTTATTTGTATGTTGCCCAGGTTTCGTGAAGCATCTTGTATATATTTATTCCTTTAAATCTCATTTATATATTTGTACTCTCAATGTGAACAATTAAGTTTATATATTTTAAATAATTATACACCAAAATACAATACAAATTATCTGGATCAGTCTGTAGCTGAACCTCGCCATTGATGTGAATCAATAAAGCTATATTATTATTATTATTTTAAATAATTCAAATATTATAGTTTTTAGTGCATCTAATAATACTATTTTAAATAAGCAAATTTACTGAACAATTCATACCGAAGCAATAAACATATTCTAAACGTAATATTACAAAATGTCTAATTGTTCTATAATGCGTTAACATTATTTTTAATAGCAGTTATTATTCGTTTTATTTTTCATTTAATTTTTTATTAGCCTATTATATTTGCACTCTGATTATATTGTCTTACCATGTAATAGAAAATAAAATTGTTAATTAACATGATTTGCAATTACGAGTCAAAGAGAAACAAAAATTAAAACTTTAATTAATTATTATCTTTTAAACCATAAAAATTAATTTTCTATTCATAACTGATTAAAATACAATTTAAAGACATATAAACAATTCACGCATACAGTATTGGATATATTTTGCTACGGCGTTCATGATTGAAAAATGAAGATTATAATTACTTTCTTTATGGCCATGATCTACTTGCAGCCTGATCCTCGTAAGTAGTTAATTATTATTCTGAATGTAAATCTACATTAAGTTTTAGAATAATAGATTATTTGGGGTGGCTAGCTCAGTGGTATGAAGTCGGCATGTGGATCCTGAGAACCCTGGTTCGATTCCCACAGGCGACAAACAATTTTCATAATTTCTAAAGCTATCCCTGTGGCTCCTCAACCACTAACATCTTTGAGGGCCGTGATTTGATGACTGGTAACCGCACTTCACGCGCAAAATATATCACTTATCGAGATCTGCTTTGGCAGAGTGCCACACCCAGTAATGGGTAGAACGTGATGATATATTTTTTTTTTTTTTATTTAGATTATTTGCTACCGCGCAAATCTTGGACGGATGATTTATTTTTCTATTTCTAGTTGAAGGAGTACCGGAAGACTACATGGCTTCACACAATAGCATAATGTGTACGGACAAAACTACTGGAGAAAAATATCCATTAGGACAAACTTGGTCAAACGGAACTTGTAATTTGTTCATCTGCGAGCGGAATCCATTAGGATTCGATGGAGCAGGCGGAGTGATCCGCTCTAAATTGTAACTAAGTTATAATTTTTATACAGACAGAAATATGTTTTTCGTACGACCGAGTAGAAATAGACATTTCCAACTGTTTACTGCTCGCCGAAGTAAAAGTGTATCATCGTATCCATGGATACATGAAAACTATCAACATTAGCTGTATTCCATTTGCCATTTGGTTCACTGAAATCAGTTCAGATAAATTCGACACATGACTAAATGAACTGAATTAAGCGAACTGGTGCACTTATTGGAGTGAATTACTTCAAAGTAAATTAGAATCTGTAATTCTAGTACTAGAAATAAAGTCAGTGAAGTAATCCAGCAAAATAAATAAGTGGTCTTGAGCAATAAATGTTAAATCTGATCCAAATGGCAAATGGAATACGCCTATTTTGAAGCGAATTTCAAAACAGAAAAACTGTCATAAATTGGTTTAATTTTTTTTTCAAGCGTCTCTAAATGGTCGTAGAAAAAATACTGTTTACACCACGAGCAGAAAGTGGCCTTGTCGCTCAATAGACTACTTTCTGCTTCGACGTCTTCGATTACCTTACAGGAAAAGTAATCTGGGAGGTACATATAGCGCAGATTTCATAGAACATTCTGTATGTTTAAAAAACAATCATGTTTGATAAATTTTTCAGTAATAATATAACAAGAGAATGATAATAAATTTAATTTGACAGATCTTTCGAAAACTTGTTGCCGGGCAATAGTCACGAGAGCCCGTAGGGCTTGAGTGGCTATTGCTAAATGGCAACAAGTTTGAGAAAGATTCTGGAGAATTTTTTTCTAATTTATCCAACTCTCGAGTTATATTTAATTAGATTATTTTTTGACTTAGCTGCTGAGGTCGATTCATCCAACTTAAAAGATTTTGTACTGGGTCCAAATCGATTGATTACTTATTAATGTATTCTTGGAAGTTGTTACCAAAATTTGCTGGTGTATTTCTGTATCTAAAATACAACTAAATCGATTTTTTTTTCACACATTTTACTTGACGCGTTGACAGTTATAAATAATTATTTGACAACTACTATCTTTTGTCACAAACAAAAAAGCATCTACAGAGATAATTCCCGGGAATAATCACAAGAGCTTTATTCTCAGTATAATAATAACAGGATTGGTTAAAACGCAGACACGTGACATACAATGAAGCATTTCATTGGTTTTGAGAAACGTAACAAAATAATCAAATAAATTTTTCGATATTTGTCAAATAAACAGCAACATATTTCGTATGGTTTAAGAAATAGCGTAATTGTCAAACAATCTGACATGAAGTATACAATAATATATGAATTTAATTTATTTCAGTTGCGCAATGCCACCAATGAAACCAGGATGCGAAATAAAAAATGGCGACCTGAGATTACGTTTTCCACAATGTTGTCCGATGTTATTGTGTAAATTTACTGGTACAAAATGATTTATCTATTAAACATGTACTGATAAATAAATAAATACAACAAACAAACAAAAAAAGACTATAAATAAAGTCACTAAATAAAACTACATACTGATGATTTCATTCACATTTTTCTTTTACTTTTTAAAAGGGACCCAAATTTTTTGTGCCCCTGCATGACCTAAGACGGCCATGAAGTTATGTATGTATGTATGTATAAATTGTCAAAGGAAGGCAGTACTTAAAATTGTGATGAACATTTTAACTAAACATAGAAAAAGATCAAAGTGGTCTATCTTTTTTATACAGAATTCTTAAAAGAAATGAAGTATAGGTAACGGTAATCCTGATCGAAGTTTTGTTGCAAATTAGTTAGTTTTTTTCTCCACCAGAGGCGCTAAAAGCTCCACAGAGCTTCACTACACGTTCTGCAATTTATGTTGATGATATCACCTTTGCACAGCATTATTTTCCTCTCTTTTCACTTCAGTTTCTCTCTCGAGTGAACTAATATTTGCCTTGGGATCGAGGCGATGCAAATTTTTCGCTGGCTTTTTTATTTTAGCGATTGTGTACTGTTCTTGGCTTACTGGGATGTTATTGCTATTTGCGAAATGTGTTTGAAAGTCTTTAATTGTTTCACATGGCTCACTAGCACGTTTTTAGCTTTGCACTCGCTTTTGTTTCTTTTTGTTCAATTTCTTTAAACAAAAAGAGTTAATTGTTTCTTCATATGTGAGTATTTTCCTCACAAATTTTGATCACATTCTAAAAAAGAATCAGATAGTCAACTATCTGACTCTTTAGGGCGAACATATAAATTTAAAGTCATGATTTTTGCCTATTTAGCTTCTTACGTATTTTTTCATTTTTTATATATGTTCGCCCTAAATAATTAATTCGTAACTTAACTTATATTGTTGTTATTCTTTTATTTTAACGCTTTTGACCTGAAGATGGCCATAACCTTGGCCAAAACGTCGTTATTACATCTTTAATAAAATAACTACAACTTTAAGCCGTTTGTCCATTATTACCTTACCATATTACTTTCGACTTACTAAAATACTCTACTAAATAATCTTCTTACCGTTTAGTTTTTGGAAAGTAAATTGAATTAACTTTTTAAGTCGGACTAGCATAAGATTAGCTAATCTATAATTCAGGATTAGCTAAAACTTTTTTAAGAATCTGATTAAAAGTTTCCGATTAATTATGAGATATGTATAACCGTCAATATCGGACGGAGGCGTGAAAAAACGTATCTTCGTGGAGTTGTCTATGCTATAAAATCGAAACAAATGCGTGCTGACCGATTTATTTTGTAATTCAGTGCCAACTAATAAATCGAATGAAATAAAATAGCAGAAACAAATGAATAAATTCGTCACACTTCCATAGTCCGTTCGGTAATAAATACACAACTTAAAAACATGAAATAAATACATTCACAACAATAAATCCCGATGCTCAGTTTTTCTCGAGTATAAAACAAAACTATGCGATATATCAGAACCATCTATGATCGGTCACTGAATGCAAAGAATTACAAATGTGTTAAAAAAACAGTTGCACGCGATCCTAGCGAAAAAATGCGAAAAATGATTCGCTGCCAAAACTACGCGGAGTACTATAAATCTATGAGAGTTATAGCGAAGAAACAAAGCATTGTCTGACCCCCTGGAGTAAATCATGCCGCACGCCACTGAACTGTCCAGACGCAGACAGCCAATCAGTGCGCCCCGCACTCATTTGTTACCGGACTTTGGAGACATTGGAAAACTTTAGTTTTGGATAGAAATATATTTTCTCCGATTGTTCACGTCAATAATTTTAAGAATGATTTTTTTATCTGATTTTGCTGGTAATATGCTAGACACTAGTTTCATTCCTTCGTATTGTTAGTGACTGTACTTCATTACGGAAGTCCGGTGTTAATATTTGTTAATGAAGAAGATGGCTCAGTGGTTTGAAAAACCCGAGATCGATTCCCGCAACTGACAAACTTTACTCCACATTAAAATTACCCTTACACCATGGCAATAATGGGTAGAAATAAATAAATATAAATGTAAATATATCATCATGACTTCTACCCATTACTGGGTGTGGCACTCTGCCGAAACAGATCTCGGTAAGTGATATATTTATGCGCATCAAGTGCGGTTACCAGTCGCTAAATCACGGACACCAAAGATGTTAGTGGGGGAGAAGCCACAAGGGTAATTTTAATATGGTGAAAATGTTTGTCGGCTGTGGGAATCGAACCAGGGTTCTCAGAATCCACAGGCCGATTCGATACCACTGTGCCACTATGGGTAGAAGGTTTGATAATATATTTATTTATAATAATATTTTTATTTTTGTAACTCTTTCAGGAATATTTAAACAAAGAAAATATAAATATATCATCACGCCTTCTACCCATTACTGGGTGAGGCACTCTACCGAAGTAGGTCTCGGTAAGTGATATATTTTGCGCGTGAAGTGCGGTTACCAGCCGTCAAATCACAGCCCCCAAAGATGTTAGTGGTGGGGGAGCCACAGGGGTAGTTTTAAAATTATGAAAAGTCAACGGTCATGGCTGCACTCGTTGGAACTAATCTATGCGATAACACGAGTTAAGCAACGTTGCGCGCGGGCAGTACTTGGATGGGTGACCGTCCAGAGAAACCCCCGTTGCTGTTGACTCTAAGACCTAAAATGCAGATCAGGGCGTAATGGCGGCATATGACCTTAGTAGTTGGTCCGCCAGGAAGCCAGAAAAAAAAAATTATGAATATTGTTTGTCGCCTGTGGAAATGGAACCAGAGTTTTCAGGATCCACAGGTCGACTTTATACCACTGAGCTAGCTACCCCAACAAGGAAAAAACTGGAAAATTACAGAAATGCTAATTTTTAAATAATTGTTTGCAACCAACTTAACGTATGCGAATGTAATTTCAAATATTTGCAGGCAGAATTTAAAATATTTTTATTAAAAAAATAAATTTTTAATTATACAGGATGTAACATAAATAAGAAATACTGATGTTGTCTCATGAAATAATCGTTAATAATTTTGGATGTTTGTTGGAGCAGGTGGCACAGTGGTATCGTGCCGGTCTGTGGATCCTGAGAACACAAGTTTGATTTCCACTGCCGACAAACAATTTTCACCAAATTAAAATTACCCCTGTGGCTCTTCCACCACTAACATCTTTGGGGGCCCTGACTGGTAACCGCACTTCACGCGCTAAAATATATCACGTACCGAGATCTGCTTTGGTAGAGTGCGACACCCAGTAATGAGTAAAAGACGTAATGATATATTTATTTATTTCTTTTTATACTATAATTAGAATTAAAATCCTGTTATGCAATGTGACAAATAACCAAGCAAAGCTACCTGTTAATTTCTACAACTAAATTACAGAGGAAAATATAATATTCAATTCGAAGAAATGCAATTACAATGTTACTCTTATTATTATTTGCTACAATAGGATTTGACCTCAATGTTACATAGTAATAGCAATATTGATATCATATCGTGTTGAACAAAAGTAGAGTTAAATTTGCTATGAAACGAATATGCATTCAAATAAAATAACAAAATCGATATCGGCAGAGCGTGTAGAACTAATGTCACGAAAACGAAACAATCGCAACAAAAAACAATAGAAACACAGAAAAATGTTGCGATAAAAGAATTGGAATGCCAAAATTGTTGGCAAAGTACACTGAAAATCACGGTGGCTATGCAAACTATGCTTATTTGTTCCCCCGGGAGGGGTAGCAGAAGGGTAGCGGACGGACCTGAAAGAAGAGCTGACTTCGACCTTTGCCATATCGACTACTGTAATCGTATTAATAATAAATAAAAACAAAGAAAAATATACTCGTATCATCACGTCTGCTACCCATTACTGAGTATAGCACTCTGCCGTAGCAGATCTTGGTAAGTGATATATTTATGCGCGTGAATTGCGGTTACTAGCCGTTATGTCACGGCCCCCAAGGATGTTACCGGAGGGGATGTCACAGGGTAGTTTTAATGTGGTGAAAATTGTTTGTCGCAGCATCCATATTTATAATTTCTTTCACATATGTTCGTTTCATCTTTCGTATCCGCAACAATCCTTCAATCATATTTATCCATTTATTTCTAGAACATTCACACAATAATTTTAGGGTTCGTGCTACCCCATTTGATGGGATATAGCGTGAATATATGTATGTATGTAAGTATGTATTCACGCAATCTCTCACCATTTTTTACACATGTTCAAACTATCTCAATTTACTGACACCTTCTCTTCCTTTCTTATCTTTTTGATTCATTTTTTGATCTTGCTTAGAGTGTTTAACTGCAAATGTATGGGATTCACTTTCAAAAACAAGCGTAGGGCGACAATACCTTTCTTTCTTTTGTATTTGATTCGTTTTCAGTTCTTATTTAGAGTGTTTGGGGTAATGGCTCAGTGGTATCGAGTCGGCCTGTGGATCCTGAGAAACCTGGTTCGATCCCCGCAGTCGACAAACACCACTAACATCTTTGAGGGC
This sequence comes from Pterostichus madidus, assembly GCA_911728475.2. Lineage (NCBI taxonomy): Eukaryota > Metazoa > Arthropoda > Insecta > Coleoptera > Carabidae > Pterostichus > Pterostichus madidus. The sequence continues at coordinate 2,001,060 of OU452304.1, forward strand.
TGTAATTTCACGGCTGGTAACCGCATAAATATATCACTTACCGTGATCTACTTCGACAGAGTGCTACACCCAGGAATTGGTAAAAAGCGTGATGATATATTTATATTTACTTATTTATTTAGAGTGTTTAACTGCAATTGTGTGGAACTCACTTTCAAAAACAAGCGTAGGACGACACTCCCTTCCTATCTTATCCTTTTCTTTCATTATCAGTTCATTGAGTGTTTAATTGCAATTGTTTGGAATTTTCTTTCAAATACAAGCGTATACTATCGCTCTCTTCTTTTCTAATCTTTGTAGATTTGTTGTTAGACTTATTAGAAGTGATTGGATGAATACAATTGAAGGTTTATTGTAAAAAAAATAATAAATATATCATCACGCCTTGTACTCATTACTGGGTGTGGCACCCTGCCGAAGCAAATCTCGGTAAGTGATATATTTTGTGCGTGAAATGCGATTACCAGTCGTCAAATCACGGCCTCCAAAGATGTAAGTGGTGGATGAGCCACAGGGATAGTTTTTGAAATTATGAAAATTGTTTGTCGTCTGTGGAAATCGAACCAGGGTTCTTAGGATCCACAGGCCGACTTCATACCACTGAGCTAGCCACCCCAACAAGGTTTATTGTGTGATGAGTAAATGATCTTATATGGAGGCAACTATGAGTGAAGTTAAAGTGAGGATGGTGTGTTAAGATGAGAATATTTGACGAGGACTGATTATTTGATGAATTTGATGAGCAAATATTTTATTAATGATTCTAGGGTACGTGCTACCTCATTTTATGGAATATAACGTGATTTTATGTATTCATCTCAATTTTACACAAAAATCATATCCATTCAATCATTCCTGGATGATCACTCCTTCATTCGATATCTATTTATGCTACTCTGCACAACAGGAATTTAATTCTAATTACTGACAAACCATATATAAATGTAATTGATCTCTTTGTAAAATGCAATATGGTATTCATATATTTTTCACTTCATTGCGATTAAAACTCGGTATCTTCGGATTCAAATGGCCTAATACTAACCACACAGTAACTCAACGCATTTGAAAGTTACCTAGGGGTTGAATCGGCAGAGGGTGAAGTGAATCGCGACCCTCAAAGCAACAAACGGCGCACCATGTGGACACTGTTTGAACTACGCATTGTCGCTAAACACAAACACGTGAAATTTGTGAAACAATTTACATTTGCTGGCCTTTGTTGTATTTCGACAAATGACAAGCGACCGGTCTCTTGTCAAAACAATGACATAACGAAAAAAAAATTGGATATGCGATAGCGTTGTTACATCGTCATTGTCGTTCGGGTCCGCACTTTTGACGTGTGTGCACCTGTGACATTCATATACAAATTTATAATTTCTGCAATGCGGCACACAGAGCTACCGCTCCGTAAAAATGACGAAAATGTTCATACTAAAGTAACCACACAAGCATGAATTTCTTTCTCTTTTCATCTAAGTTTTAATTACAGACTTGTGGTTTAAATGCACAAAAAGAAAATGTTTTGTTTGAGTTTTCTTTGAACACACACTTGCGGGAAAATTAAAATTCTAGTAATATGTAACTTAAAAGAAAAAGAACCCTTCTAGAGAATATTGTTGTTACATATTTGCAAAATACAAAAGTTAAATTATTTTTGTGAATATATACTTTTGTACGCCTAGATTGCTGCAACTGATTTTACTTCTACAAGGTTGGTTGCTAACTTTAATTGCCAGTTGACTAACACAACTTAATTTTTTTAGTTTAAGGTAGTACTAGAGTGAAAAAAATGTTTGCAGATCTGAATGAAATTTGGCGCACGTAAACATTGGATAGTCATACGCATCCTGGAACACATTCATCGTCTGTGAACAAATATATTCGCTTGTAAAGTTGAGTTCTTATACACGGGGCTTATGGCGATCGTCACTTAGAATTGCACATATTTGGTTTGTGTACCTCTAAAATTTTGCAGTTTCATTTGAAAAACTAGTATGATGTTCTAGAACTATCCATGTATATTGTATCAGAAGGAGAAAGTTTTTTATCGTTTAGTAATGGATATATAGCCATGCAAAGCCTTGTTTTAACGAAAAATTAAGAATCCCAATTTATAATAGCAACACCACACGGTGGTATGATATTTGAAAATTCACTAGACCAACAACCTGTTAACAATTCATGATATTCAAATCATAATAGGTATAAAACACTTATTTTATTCAATTCTTATATTTTTTTGAGCGTCAGTTTCGCCACTCGACAACCGATAGCGCCACCGTCACACTAATACTATCTTAAATCTAGGCTCAGACACCTTAGAAAAATGAAATAGTTTTAATCAGAGTTCAAGAATGAAAAATAAAATGAAATTAGTTTTGGTTTGGAATCGAGTAAATAAAATTAACAGCAGTCGGATTCGATTTCAGATTAACAAAAAACATGTTTTCGGAAGAATTTTTGGTTCGGTTTCCAGTTCCTGGTTTAAAAATATGGTTCTATATAATTTAGACTACGAGAAATCGAATGCCGTTGAGCGCATCTTCATATCTTTTTTAGTTTTTGAGTTACAGCGATTTTTGACTTTTTAAAATCTCAAATTTTAAGGCCCATATCTCGAAAACTAAAAGAGATATGGAAATGTGGTTTGAACGAGTGTATTTCTCGTGCTCTAATTAACTTATACAGAAATTTTGAAAATTTTGAAAATTTCACAATTCTTGTCAAAATTTTCTTTTGCGCATATTTCAAAAAGATGAAGAGGTAATAAAAATCTGTAAAAACCAGTGAATTCCTCTCGTAAAAGTACATATGTATGTAAAATTTCAGAATTTTTGCAACACGGATACAATATTTAGAGCAAAAAAACTAAAAATGGCCAAAATTCGTAAAAATCTTAAGGGGTACCCCTTCAAAAATAATTAAAAAACAGTGATTTTTCGTTTTTTTGTAATTAAAAGTTTATCTGCGCGAATTTTTGTCTGAAATTTTGCATACCTATGCACTTTTACGACAGGAATTCATTGGTGTTCACAGTTTTTAATTATCTTTAAAAATTTTTGAAATATTAAGAAATGAAAATTTTGTAAAAATTAGTAAAATTTTCAAAATTTTTAAAATTTCGGTACAAGTTATTCGGCGCACGAGAAATACACTCGTTCAAACCGAATTTCAATATCTCTTTTAGTTTTCGAGATATGGGCCTTCAAAGTTGAGCTTTTCAAAAAGTCAAAACTCGCTGTATCTTAAAAACTAAACAAGATATGAAGATGCGCTCAACGGCATTAGATTTCTCGTTGTCTGAATTATATAGAATCAAATTGAATTTTTTTTCGATTTTTAACTGGTCCAATCAAAAAGTTCACCGAAATTAACCGATTTTTTTTGCGATCATTACTTCGGTTATTACAAAATGTATATATTGAAGATCAAAATATGCATAATTATGTAAAAATATACGAGGAATTACATGGTGAAATCCCCAATTTCATATCTAGTTTCATATTTTTTTAAATTAAAGGCAGGAGTTCACTACTACAACGCTAGAAAATACGTTTCTCCCGTGGCTGAACACTATCGATTCAAATGTATTCAATTTTTGAATAAGAGCTTAACACATCAAACAGAAACAAATGTGAATATAAACATCTAAATAAATATAATATATTATATTTTTTATTTCATTAATCCTTAAAATATAAATAAATGTTTACGAGATGAATTTTTGGAAACATGTATTTTAAAATTTGTAAATAGCATCCGACGAACCCTCCTTCAATATCATCGCGATCCCCGAGGGGTCGCGACCCACAATTTAAAAACCACTAACATATAGAGTCGTTTGTCATTTAGCACATTTTAAAAACTAAAATAAAAAAAAGTTGTTACTCTTTTTATTTCATAAAAATATAAAAATAAATATATCATCACGCCTTCTACCCATTACTGGGTGTGGTACTCTGCCGAAGCAGATCTCGGTAAGTGATATTTTGCGCGTGAAGTGCGGTTACCAGTCGTCAAATCACGGCCCCCAAAGATTTTAGTGGTGGAGGAGCCACAGGGATAGCTTTTGAAATTATGAAAATTGTTTGTCGCCTGTGGGAATCGAATCTAGGGTACCAGGGTTCTTAGGATCCACAGGCCGACTTCATACCACTGAGCTAGCCATCCCATAAATGAATTATTTCATGCCTCTGTTATACATATTGCGTGATGACATAATGTCAGTCTATGTATGTAAATATAATACAAGTATATTAACTCGAACATATAATTTAGCAAGTAGCGTGTTAGTATTTTACTTTCCACCCGGCTTTCGCATAATTACAAATTATAATAATTAATTTGTAATAATTATAATTACACCCCTCCCCTACCCTTGTAAGTGTAACTTCACCGCTTACGCCGCGTGCTCTTCAAACAATCCCTTATCCTTAATTAAAACTTGATTGTTGCTCAGTGGCGGCTCGTGCGACGGGGGCTGAGCGGAGAAATAGGAAAATGTGGAAATGGGGAAATGTCACTAGTGGAGTGAGGGGTATTGTTCGGCGCCAGCGCAACCAGGGGCTGCGTGATTAGCGCGAACTAGCAGTTTTAATTAGGAAGCTGTCAGAGACACGATCACGAACGCCACTGCGGTCGCTGTTTACACAGCCTACTTGCTGACATCGTGTCGTGTGGTGGCTAACCCCTATCTGGGCGCCTATGGGTTCTTATAAAGCCAGGCAATAATTACACATAATTATACTTGTGTTATGGTATGTTTTCTTGGTAGATTCGATATGACAGTAAATTTTAAAAATTCTAAAAAGTTAAGAACCCTGCAAATTTTAAATCCATGCCGCCAATGAATCCATATATTTTGTTATTGTTATTTTTTACATGTATGACAATCGAAAACAATAATGTCATTGTGTTGACACTTGAATGCAGGAAATAATCTTTTTTCGCACGCAAATGAAAGCGAAAAGTGAACTGTTTTCGCATTGTCATAGGAAATATTTATTCACGTAATAGGACTTAAAAATGATTAAAGATAAAATAAAATATATCATCACGCCTTCTACCCATTACTGGGTGTGGCAATCTGCCGAAGCAGATCTCGGTAAGTGATATATTTTGCGCGTGAAGTGCAGTTACCAGTCGTCAAATCACGGCCCCGAAAGATGTAAGTGCTGGAGGAGCCACAGAGGTAGTTTTTGAAATTATGAAAATTGTTTGTCGCATGTGGGAATCGAACCAGAGTTCTCAGGATCCACAGGCCGACTTCATACCACTGAGCTAGCCACCCCATGATTAAAGATGAGGTACAAAAAGTCACTTTCGCTCCACATAAAATAAAATATTTTTACTTCAAATGTCGGAATATTTTCCCAATTAAAATTTGTATGTCATATAGTTTGTATGATGCTCATGAGTGGTAGAAAAATACTTTTTCTGTCGTTGGTAAACCAACGAAACTTCTTGATTTTAATGAGCGTGAGAAATAGTCTATTACATAATAAGTTAGGAAAGTGATATTTTACTTGACGAAGCGGTTGTTTGAAATATGAGGCCACAAGCCCAATATTTTAATCCGCTGAGTTAAGTAAAAACACTTTCCTCACGTATTACGTAGGTATACTATTTTTTCTGAAACCGTTTAATTTAATCAATAATTAATCATAAATAACACAAAATATTTAAATTTCTTGATATGAATTGTATTGACAGCAAGGTTACAACAAGAAAACGGTCAGGTAAAATACAAAACAGTCAGGTAAAATACAAAACAGTCAGGTAAAACCTTTACCAGACTGTTATATTTGTTGTAGCCTTAGATACGTATTTTACTTGAAAGTTTTTGTAAAAATCTACTTTTCATACTAAAATTGGTCTGGAAAGTAGGCACTTTCTTGCCGGTTTCAGAAAAAAGTATTTGTCAGAAAAACCAAATTTTATCTGTATCTTTTGGAGTTCTAAATGTCATTTATTTGAAGGAAAAGTAATTATTTTCTTCCCTATAAAGGAAAGAAAGCAATATCCATAGCAACCGAAAACAATGGTATAATAATATGAAATCCAAGGTGACATTTGACAAAAGAATAATAAATCATATCTAAATTACTTTTTGATAGGGTAAACAAAAATATATATGTATACCCCGAGACAAAAGTGTCATTCTTCCCTTTTTTAATAAATTGTGAGATTAAGATGAATCCAAGAATCACTTAGAATTTGAAATATGGCCTTAGGAATCCTTAGTGTCGATGGAGAATGAATAAATACAAGTATTTATTTCATATATACATGTTTTTTAATAAAAAACCTATTATTTAGGTAAGTATATACGGTATAATCGAACCCAGGATCAATAATACTACACATAATTGCTTTAATATAACTAATGAATTCTTATTTGAACTTCATATTACAATAAAAGTAATCAAAATTTATCGAAAATTCAGAAGGGACCCAAGCAAAGCTCATTATAAATTTACCAGATTAAAATGAACTTCAACCCCTCATATACATAATCAATCAATTAATTAATTAATTAATACCTCACTGTACACACACGCTAACCACTCTTCCCAGGGGAAATAAAAACCCTAAATACAATCGATAAAAAACAGCAGTCCGAAAACGAAAATTACTTGCCGACAAATCCAGTAAATTAAATTCAGTCTGGCGCCCGCTATCGGCATTAATACGATTTAGCCAGCCCATGGGCGCCGACATTGGGGGGAGGCTAAAGAGCTTGGGTGTGTTTTTGCGTAGCCGCAAGTCGAGGAAAGAGGATACACGCACGTACGAATAATCGGATCATTTCTGCCCCCGCCATGAAGTTTGACGTTGACGCCGACACTGACACCTTTCATAGGATAATAAGGGTTTTTCACCCCTACGACTAAAAGAATATATATATAGTATCTTAATTTTAGTAATTACTAATGTTTTATATGTATATTAAATGTGCGATTTTTACTACTTAAGGTGGTACTATCATGGAAGCATTTAACCCGGATTTTAATGAAATGTAAATATGTTATTTTTCATGTGTTTCTACACTAATATGAACATTTTTAAAAAAAGTTTACCGTTGTTGAGCTGAGCAATGTAAAGTTAAAGTCGACCAAAAATGCATTGGCGTTATAGGAACTGTACCTCGCGAGGCAGCTTACTGCCTAATAAATTCATATATTGTAGTTATTTTTTAACAAAAAACTAACACACAGTACATCATGTAAAGATAAAGGTATGAGAATTAAAAAATCCATGCCTTACCGGATTAGTTTCAAAGAAATTGGCGATGAAAGTTGGATATTCTATGATTTTCAATGAAACTGTCAGAAATGCTTGGCAACGTTGCACGGGTAGACAGAGATAGTCGCACGCGTAGACAGAGATGGTCGCACGAATGACAAAGCAAGAACTATGAAAGTTATTATTTCGATCAGTAAAATATATTAATTTTAATACACAAAAAAATATTACAGCATTTTATATTTATTTATTTGTTGTTACAGTTGATAATAATTGCTTTGGTGCATTTTTCTCATTTTTCTTATGAACTGTCAACTGGATGTATCGATAATACAGTTACGTTTCGTACCGACTGGTAATATCATGTTGCTTGTGGTTCTCGCCTTGTTGTCATAGATTCTGCTGTGTAAAATCTTACACTGCTATTGGTTGGCATGAAACATTCACTTCCAAAAATTTTGTTATGTTACTGAAAACTAGTTAAATAGTTTTATTTAATATATTCAATGTTATTGTTAATTATACGATATTTGCAGCGAAATGTTAATTCTGTTTAACCTATACCATACAAATATGTAATAATTATTTTTATAAACTTTTTAGGTTACCTATACTTTTGTATAAGACTGTCATGATAGAACCACCTTAATAAATGTGAAAAACACATCGTTATTATATCATTATTTACATTACTATAAAGGATCAACCATAAATTATACTCATTCATTTTATTCATTACTATTACAATTTTTTTCTTTAAATAGTCGAAAGTGAAACGCAATAAATAAACATATGTAAGGAACCATTTAACAAGATAATAAGAATTAAGACCCCGTCATTAAGATAAGTAAACCCTGCGACAAAAAGCTTCAGTGATTCATTAAGGGTGATTTATGAAAAGGCGCAAAAACATTTGAATTTGCTCAGAATTTATAGAGAAGTGATGCAGTAGCACAGTAGGCTATGCTTGGCTCATTGTTATTCATTACCAGGACCGGGACAAGGGAGAAACGAATTGTAATTAGCTTCAAATTTAATTACTAGTATCAATCGTGCTAAATTGGCTTAATACGGTACTGGAAATAGAGAGGTTCTATTGATGAGACTAAAAGTAATTATTATTTCTATTGCACAAGAATCTTCTCCTTAATTTTAGGGTAGTGAATATTAATTTATGATAAAAAAAATAATAAATATATCATCACGCCTTCTACCCATTACTGGGTGTGGCACTCTGCCGAAGTAGATTTCGGTAAGTAATATATTTTGCGCGTGAAGTGCGGTTACCAGTCGTCAAATCACGGCCCCCAAACATGTTAGTGGTGGAGGAGCCACAGGGATAGCTTTTTCAAATTATGAAAATTTGTCGCCTATGGGAATCGAACCAGGGACCTCAGGATCCACAGGCCGACTTCATACCACTGAGCTAGCCATCCCATATTTATATATATTTAGTTTGGAAATTCTCCGACGCATCTTTTATAGGACATACTGTATAACGAAAATGACATCTAGTAAGATCTGCAACTGTAGAGCATGTTTACTCAGCCTTCCCATTTATTTGATTGCAATTATATCTCTTATTAAAACGTAATTTACTTGAATAGTCAAAGCTGTTACCTTTATTGAAAATTGATAAAAGCATATCTGAATATAATGTCCTATTAGTATTTAATATTACAGCTCTTATTCAAATTACCTCTTTATCAGCACACATGTCATAAAATTGTAATGTAATGTAATTTTGTTCAGTGCTTAATGTATAATTAAATTTTGTATTATGTTTTACAAAATACCTGACGTTCATAGATTACTAAAATATATGTAAATAGACAAAATAAGGATTCAATTATAAATACAACCATTTTTGTTTTATAAACATTCTAACAAAATATCAGTTTACATCCAAATGTTTGAAGCAATCTAATTATTTTGACTACTGTTATTATTTGCTACTCTGCACAACAGGAATTTAATCCCAATTAATTTACAATTAGCCTACAGCTTTTAGTGAAATCCGATCCATTCAGATACTCCTATTTTTTTTATTTGTTATCGGATAAATATATATATAGATAATGTATACATTACTTAGGAAATATGGAAAATTGTATTATTTACTAATTATTTTTTATATTAAAATGCATTATTGGCAAGGCTCGCTTCGCTCGTACTTATAGAAAAAAACCCTAAGTCCATGCAACATATGCTCCACACACGCAAGCAGTTATATTCGATTTTAAATCAAATCATTCTGAATTTCATATATGTTTTTAAATATTGAACGTATTCTTGGCAAGATTCGCTTCGCGATTTACATAAATCGTAAGCCCGTAGAATACATGCTTCACACACGCAAGTCATAATATTCGCTGTTAACTCAAACTATGTTGAACATTATACATTTATTTAAATATTGTCCGGCAGTACAGTGGTGTGGTTAACATTATGGCATTTTAATCCGGAGATCCAGAGGTCGAATCCCATTCAAGCAAAAAGTATAAGAACTACCACACTGCGGCTCAGTGAGAATGAACCCTGTACTGTTATTGGGATAAAGTTCCTGCAGAATACCATAAATAAATAAATAAATATTGAACGTGTTTTTGGCAAGGCTCGCTTCACTCACACTTCTAATAAACACACCCTAAGTCCGGAGAACACATGGTCCATACAAACAAGCCGTTATATTCGATGTTAGGTTCTGAATTTCATACATTTAGTTCAATATTGAACATGTTCTTGGTAACGCTCGCTTCGTTCGCATTTTAATCAAATATATCCTAAGCCTGTAGAACGTACACTCTACTTAAGCAAGCCTTTATATTTGTTATTCAGAAAATTTGCATGATTTCATACTGCATACTTTGCCTAATATCTATACTTTGCCTGTGAAAGATATAAATTGAAGTTAGCGACATTTAAACGCACAATATCTTGTTTGGTAGACGCTAGGATTATCATGCAAAATATTTTTCTTTCTCAACCTCCTGTTACAAAACTTTTAAGATCATATTTCTTGACTAACATAAGAATAAAGTTTTTCGTTTACAAGATACATCTTAACAAATAATTATAATGCATCCCAGGTAGTAAAATGAAAAAACCTGTCACCGGTGTATTTTTCACAAACTTCACAAACACAAGCAACAAATAAAATTCAGATTCCTATAACAATATTTTGTATTAGCAGGTAGAAGATATAAAAGAGTGCTTCATTTATTGTATATGGCAAAAATGTCAATTTGCTCAATACATTTAGTTTCAAAAAAAATTCTTTCATCTTTTCTATTACCAAACATTTACGATCGAATAAATTCCCTTTTAAAGGACAAAGAAAGTACCTTTCAGGGTTTCCTAATCCAGAGCCGTCTTCAGGAAAGTTGCAACTTTGGGAATAAAAACTATATTTGATAAACACAAATTTTTTAAATAACAATACAAATTATTATCATCCTAATTCTCATGGTTGGGATTTTTTTTTATTTCCGAATTATATTAATATTAATATTATATATATATATATATATATATATATATATATATAATTATTATTATATGGGGTGGCTAGCTCAGTGGTATGAAGTCGGCCTGTGGATCCTGAGAACTCTGGTTCGATTCCCACAGGCGACAAACAATTTTCATAATTTCAAAAGCTACACCTGTGGCTCCTCCACCACTAACATCTTTAGGGGCCGTGATTTGACGACTGGTAACCGCACTTCAGGCGCAAAATATATCACTTACCGAGATCTGCTTCGGCAGAGTACCACACCCAGTAATGGGTAGATGATATATTTTTTATATTAATATTATCTAATTTAAATTATAAATTGAAAATTTACGTCAGAATTTGAACCGGAGACCTTATGAACTCCGGTCATATGATTTAACTAACTAAACTATGGTCTCCCTGTTTTAAATTTTTCTCTTTATAATTTCATTTGATTAAATACTACGTAGTTACTTAAAAAATAATTATTATTTTGTCTAGTTTTAAAAAATTGCGGTTATAATTTTTCATTTACAATGTATTTCAGTTTTATATTTTAAATGATCGAGTACGGTCCTGAAAGATGACACCCCCAATGGCCATAACTCAGTCATCAACTACTTGACATAATTAACAGGTCACTGAAGACCGCTGATTTAACAAAAGAACCAGAAAATATCGCCCGAACTCCAGGGAAATGAACAATGAGATCTGGGCGAACTAAGAGATGTTTCCCGACCAGCTGAATGGTAGAAACATCTGACATATTCCTATAAGGAGATGCTATATAATAGTTTTTGTACTCACATCATTCAAAATAAGGTTTACATTACCTGGGAAACCGATGGCAAGTGTGCAAAATAATTGAATAAAAACACTCATTTTTATGGTTCTAATTTTTTACTATTAAAACGCTAATTGTACTTATATACACACATTATAAGGGATTTATAAAAGAAATAGAGACATTTGCTTATAACGCCATCAATCAGATATATTTCAACAAGCTTTACGAGAAAAATAAAGAATTTGTTTTGAAATAACAAACGTCAATTCATACCATATTAAACTGTCAATATAAATTCACGCTTCAAATTTAATAACTTTTCTCACTATTGGTTATATAATTTTTGCTTGTATAAATAAATAAATATATCATCACGCCTTTTACCCATTACTGAGTGTGGCACCCTACCGAAGCAGATCTCGGTAAGTGATATATTTTGCGCGTAAAGTGCGGTTACCTGCCCCATAGATATTAGTGTTGGGGGGGGGGGGGGGGGGGCACAGAGGTAGTTTTCTTTAATTGTGAAAATTTGAATTATTTATGACTAATTATAGATTAAATTAAACGGTTTCAAAAAAATTGTATACATAATACATCAGACTCAGCGGATTAAAATATTTGCTCTGTGGCCTCGTATATCAAACAACTACGTTAAGTAAAATATCACTTTCCCAACTTATTACGTAATATACTATTTCCTGCAACCGGTAAGAAAGTGCCTACTTTCTTAACCAATTTTATTATGAAAAGTAGATTTTTACCAAAGCACTAAGGTAAAGTACAAAATAGTCTAGTAAAGACTTTACCTGACTGTTTTATATTTTACCTGACTGTTGTAACCTTGGATACGTATTCTGATGTCAACACAATTCATATCAAAAAATTTAAGCATTTTGCATTATTTGTATTTAATTAAATTAACCGGTTTCAAAAAAAAATTATAAAAAATAGTACTCATGATAGAGACAGGAAAGTATATTACATAATTTGCCAGAAATGTATTTTTACTTAACTCAGCGAATTAGAATACTCTCGTATTTCAAACCACTTCGTCAAATAAAGCATCACTTTCTGACTTATTATGTAATATACTACTATAAGTTAGTAACGATAAAGATTCATTTATATAGTTACCAAACAGTTTGAATAAATGAGGTTTACAAATGAGTAACAAATAAAAAATAATAATAGTAAATATAGAGTTCCTAGTTCCTACGCGCTAGTCAATAAAACACAGCCATTTTGTTTATATTAGCAAATTCAACTACGTAACAATGTATTAAAGGATAAGGGTAGTTTTATGTCTCTGACCACCCTTATAACCTCACGCACCTTTTGAACCATCGAGGGTGATTCCACACGAAGGGTTGTTTTGAATTACACCCTCTCGGTATTTAGATAATAGCCGTTTCATTAAAAACATAATTGTTTTATTATGTGCTGTTTATGGAAAATAAAATGCCTGAAAATGCTGCATAAAATCATACAAGCAAACATGATGATGTGTTTACTTGTATTTGAGTAAATAACATTATTTTTTTATATTCTTTGTTAGTGAATATAATTTTGAAAAGTAAACAGAAAAGAGAATTAATTAAATTACAAAGTGTTTTCAGAAGAAATATTATAATTGTTTTGCTTTCTGCTACGATAGTTTCAAACTAAACTAACTAAGGTTAAAATCTGAACTCTTTTTATAAAGGGGGTAATGGCTCAGTGGTATCAAGTCGGCCTGTGGATCCAAAGAACTCTGGTTCGATCCCTACAGCCGACAAAACATTTTCATCAATTTAAAAATTACCCCTTTGGTTCCCGCACCACTAACATCTTTAGGGGCTGTAATTTGACGACTGGTAACAGCACTTCACGCGCATAAATATTTCACTTACCGAGATCTGCTCCGGCAAAGTGGCGCCCCAGTCATGGGTAAAAGACGTGATGATATTTTTATATTTATTTTATTTAATATTGAAAAAGTTGAAATAATAGTGTCATATTGAAATGGATGAAAAAATGTTTTTATTGGATATAAGTTGAAGGCAGTGAGGTTTGAACGTACGGTCTTTTGCTTAAGAGGCAAATTTATATACTTACGAAGTTCAACTTTTGAGGCGAGAGTTGTACCCTCGGTACCACGACTGACCATAATTAATAACAATCTCAAATAACTTGATACATAACTGAAAATTGAACAATGTTCATTAAAACGACAATGATAGATTTTAATTTGGTAAACTGTCATTTCAATTTTTCCGTGATGAAAAATGACAATAATTTTTCAATGCAAACATCACCCCTGGGGCTCACCCTCTACAATAATGTCGCCGATAATTTGACAAGTAATAACAGTACTCCCCATAAAAATAATCATGTATTGAAATTTGAAATATCGGATTTCATGTCATCACAAATTTGTTTTTACATTTTTGGGGCATCCAATTTTTTTAATAAATAATTTTGGATCAGAGACATTTAAATATTACGGATTCCTTTAACTCGTTTGTAATATTTAAATGTTGAAATTCATCCCTTAAAATTGAAGTTGGATTTTAGAACCAGGGTTCGACTCCCACAATCGACAAACAATTTTCACCACATTAAAATTACTCCCGTGGCCTCCCCACCACTAACATCATTAGGGACCGTGATTTTACGGCTGGTGACCGCAAAATATATCACTTACAAAGAACTGCACAGTGTCAATATGGATATATAGATACATAAAAATAAATACTTGTTTTTATAAACTTTTTCGGTTACCTATACTTTTATGAGACAGTCTCGATAGAACCACCTTAATGAGAAATGATTATTAGCACGAGGCACAAAGCGCCGAGGGCTAATAACATGCTCAGGGTCAGAAACGCTAATTTCACTCGTGGTACATACAATATTTTATGCACAACAAAATAACATTTAATTATATATTCAAAAGATTAAAATATGTACATAGGTTATATGTCAAAATGATATTTTGCAGAATCAAGTATTCGCGAGAAACAAAAATTGTCATTTTATTTATGTATCCATAGGAATTATTTTTTTATGGCCCTAGGGCCAAAAAGAAGTGTTTAAGCCCGCTTTTTAGGGCTAAAACACATGCTTTTCGGCCAGGATGTACATAAAAATAATTATCATTCTACAAATTTAAGAAGAAAACATTTATGTACATTTTTAGGTTATTTTGAAAATAGGGATTGTATTTACAAATAAATATATCATCACGCCTTCTATCCATTAATGGATGTGGCACTTAGCCGAAGCAGATCTCGGTAAGTGATATATTTTGCGCGTGAAGTGCGGTTACCAGTCGTCAAATCACGGTCCCCAAAGATGTTAGTGGTGCGGCAGAGTACCACACCCTATAGAATCAAATAATTCGAATGAAATTGTAAATATGGGGTAGGTGGCTTAGTGGTATCGAGTCGGCCTATGGATCTTGAGAACTCGGATTCGATTTCTACAGCCGACAAACATTTTCACCACATTAAAATTACCTCTATGGCTTTCCTACCAGTAACATCTTTCGGGGCCGTGATTTGACGGCTGGTAACAGCACTTCATGCGCATAAATATATCACTTACCGAGATTTGCTTCGGTTAAGTGCCACATCCATTAATGGGTAAAAGGCGTGATGATATATTTATATTTATTTGCAAATAATAAATATAAATAAATAAATAAATAAATAAATATATCATCACACCTTCTACCCATTACTGGGTGTGGCACTATGCCGAAGCAGATCTTGGTAAGTGATATATTTTGCGCGTGAAGTGCGGTTACCAGTCGTCAAATCACGGCCTCCAAAGATGTTAGTGGTTGGGGAGCCACAGGGGTAGTTTTTGAAATTATGAAAATTGTTTGTCGTCTATGGGAATCGAACCAGGATTCTCAGGATCCACAGGCCGACTTCATACCACTGAGCTAGCCACCCCATTTACAACAGAAATATATCACAGTTTGTGTTGGGCATATTGTATTATTTGAATATTTGAATATGTAGTACAGAATTTTAAAATTTGAATCGCTAATACTGCAAGTTTCCGCTCATATGACCACTACAACAAAACAAAACATTTCCAGTTCACTAAACCATCACAAAAAGTTAATTACAAGAACTGAATTAATTGATTTTTATTTTATTTGAACGATTCAATATTCGCTAATGGGCGGCAGTTTCAGGTGGCGCAAAAAATATTTGCCGAGCAAAAAGTGCACTTAAAATCGCGCTATTTGATGTAGGGATCAAGTGTGCAGTTCCCACGATTCCCCTCCCCCGCCACCGCCACGAGTCGCCCCTGACGGAACTCTGTTTTATTGTCCCACAAACCAGAGATGGCTATGAGAAAACAAGTGCGCTTTATTTGTTGACACACGGCTCTACAACCAAATCTCGATATTGCTTTGTGATTTGTTTTTCACTTCTTGACTCTTGAGATATAAGAACGAGGACGAGAATTCAGCTATTGTATAGATTGACCATGCTACATTGATCATAAAAGAATACTGGAGCCTGATGGGCGCCTGCAGATTTTTTTTCAAGGGGGGTCGAAATAGGTAAATAATATACTATGTATATATAGTTTCGTTATTAGATTCGTTGTTAGGAGTAAACGTGGGGAATTTGAGATGTTTTATGCATATGTTCTGTACGTTGAAGAAAGAAAACGAATGATAAGTTAATAGGAATGGTGTGATTGAAAGTTTGTTGTGTGATAATGATTTCGAGTGTATTAAATGAATGAGTTTATCTGGAGTGAGCTATGAATGTGGTTGAAGTGAGGGTGGTGTGAAAATGTTTGACGAGGGCTGATTGTTTGATGAGTGTGATGAGTTAATGTTTTATGAGTGATTTTAGGGTTCGTGGTACCCCATTTGTTGAGATATAGCGTGAAGATATGTATGTATGTATAAATAAATAAATATATCATCACGCCTTCTACCCATTGCTGGGTGTGGCACTCTGCCAAAGCAGATCTCGGTAAGTGATATATTTTGCGCGTGAAGTACGGTTACCAGTCGTTAAATCACAGCCCCCAAAGATGTTAGTGGTGGAGGAGCCACAGGAGTAGTTTTTGAAATTATGAAAATTGTTTGTCGCCTGTGGGAATCGAACCAGGGTTCTCAGGATCCACAGATCGACTGCATACCACTGAGCTAGCCGCCCCACAAAAAAATATTAGCGGGTGAATTAATTTAAAGGATAATGATAATAATTTTATTCTCTGTTCCTCGTTAAAATCAAAATACAATTTGTTTTTAGTACAAATACAATACGTAATTCTTTCCAAATCAGTACAATTTAACAGCTGTCAATTTTGAAACCTATTTTACTTTTCCTTCTATTTGTGCAAGTATTGTGAAAAATAGCTTACTAACCTCGAACTGTAAGTAATTTTTATTAGGTCTCAAACTATATTTTTGGCCTAAAAACTGTCACAGTTCACGGTACGTAATATACTATTAGGTACGTCGAATCACGGCCTCCAAAGATATAAGTGGAGAGTGAGCCACAGGGATAATTACAATATACTGAAAATTGTTTGAACAATAATATCTTGTCTCAAAAAGATTACGCGTGTGAATTAATTTAAAGGTTAAATGATAATAATTTTATTCCCTGTTCCTCGTTAAAATAAACATACAATTTGTTTTTAGTACCAATACAATAATTCTTTCTAAATCAGTACAATTTCTCTCTCTTTTAAGTATTAAGTAAAGTTTAAGTGTCACCCTCCGGTGTGTGTGGGGGTTGTAAGGGGTGAAACGTGCCGTTTGGCAAGCAGACAGCCGAGCAATATGACGAGACCTGCAATTGACACGCAAGCAAGAATGGCAAAGTGATAGCTTTTGAACGGGCGTTAGCATTTCCGATACTTGAACTGCCTTCAATCGCATTTAGGATTGTTGCTTTCAACAAGGGTGAAATAAAGAACAAGAGCAGTGGAGCACTGTAAAAACAGAATTATATTTTGAACTTCATTTCTTTTAATTGCCACATACCTGTCTCATACAATAAAATTATATAATAAATATACGGGCTTTCGTGACAATTGCCATATGACAACAAGTTTGAGAAAGATACTGGAGAATTATTTTCTAATTTATCCAACTCTCGAGTTATATTTAATTAGATTATTTTTTGACTTAGCTGTTGAGGTCGATTCATCCAACTTAAAAGATTTTGAACTGGGTTCATAGCGATTGATTACTTATTAATGTATTCTTGGAAATTGTTTCCAAAATTTGTTGGTGTATTTCTGTATCTAAAATACAACTAAATCGATTTTGTTCACACATTTTACTTGACGCGGTGACAGTTTTAAATAATTATTTGACAACTACCTATCATTTGTCACAAACAAAAAAGCAACTACAGAGATTATTCCCGGGAATAATCACAAGAGCTTTAGTCTCAGTATAATAATGACAGGATTGGTTAAAACGCAAACACGTGACATACAATGAAGCATTTCATTGGTTTTGAGAAACGTCAAAAAATAATCATATGTAATTTTTGTCGTTACAAATACACAAAACAAATTTTAGTTGATTGATTTAGATTTAGATAGAATTTCAAGTTCTACAACTTTTATTTGAAGTATTTTTGTTTAAAATAATATGGGAAGCAATACACTCAAAAAAAAAATTTTTTCCCACGTTATACCCCAATGGCCCGCTTTCGCGATACACCCAGTATTATGTATTCCTCATATTTTGAAGTTAAAGATTGAAAGTATTATAATTTACAAAACATCGTATTCTACACCACAATAAATATTTATTTAACAACTGCTTTTAAACGGAAATCTTAAACCTTAGAAGAAAATAAGTTAAATTTCTGTGAATCCAGTGGCGTACCTAGAACTTTTACCGCCCAGGGCGGTCTCCAATTTGCCGTCCTTTTTAAGTCAATCAAATCGTGGTTTTTATAAATAAGAAAAATAAATATAAAATAAATATATCATCACGACTTTTACCCATAACTGGGTGTGGCACTCTGCCGAAGCAGATCTCGGTAAGTGATATATTTTACGCGTGAAGTGCGGTTACCAGTCGTCAAATCTCGGCCCCCAAAGATGTTAGTGAGCTATTACCCCATTAAATTAATAAATAAAAAATAAAATAAATATATCATCACGCCTTCTACCTATTACTGGGTGTGGCACTCTGCCGAAGCAGATCTCGGTAAGTGATATATTTTACGCGTAAAGTGCGGTTACCAGTCGTCCAATCACGGCCCTCAAAGATGGGTCAGGGTCCACAGGCCGACTTCATACCAGTGAGCTAGCCACCCCATATTAAATTAATAAACATAAATAAATAATTGTAATTACGACAAACTAAAGGTGGGATACTTTTTTACCATTGGATAGCATATTTAAATCAGGAATTTTTCGAGATAATATTTTCAACCCTACATTAACTTGACGATGAAGAAAAATACTCGAAATCATATAGTAATTCATAATTCGTAAAAATCGAATAGTAAACTTATGAAGTGTACAAGTTGTTTTTTACAACTAAAACTAAATATAAAAAATGCCGCCCCAAATATGTGCCGCCCGGTGCGGACCGCACCCACAGCCCCCCCCCCCCTAGTTACGCCACTGTGTGAATCTCTCTATTTATTCCAATGTATAATAAAATAAATAAGTTATTCAAATAAAGATAACAGCAACAAACAAAACCCAGCTGATTTCATTGATTCCAGAAAACCACGTAAGTAGGAATTAGTCATTGCGATAGTAAAAACCGCGATAGTCACAGTTCCTATCAATTCCTGGTCGGAAGCTATTGAAGTAACAGTCAAATGAGTCGTCATTTCATTTGTTTGATGTTCTCTTGGGTAAATGCGACTGTATATTTACAGGGTATAAGTATCTACATACATTTCATAACGTAATGCGTTTCTGTGTAACAGTCAGCGAGAAGACAACTCGACTTCACAGTTGTTGTATAGATGGACATTCACTAATGGACAAATGTAGAACTGTTGACATTGATTTTTAACTGTGTTGGATTTTTTGGACGTACTTTGTTGAATATATTAGTTTTTAAACCGTTTTGTTGATGTAACATTTACAGTACAATTCTTAAAAGAGTTTTCGATAATCCTGAATTTTTTATTAGTCAAATTTAGCTAAACCATATTTTAAAAAAAGTTTAAATAAACTCTGATATAATCTTGTTACAGTTTGGTTTTCGGAAGGTGATTTGTATTCACTATTTTAAATCGAACTAGAATAAGATTAGTTAATTCAATATTGGCTAAAACTTTTTTGAAAAAAAAAATGATATCGAATCGGCCTGAGGATTTAAGGACCCGGGTTCGATTTCCACAGCAGACAATCAATTTTCATCACTTTCAAACTACCCCTGTCGCTTTACCTCCACTACTACCCTTGGGGGCCGTGAGAATATTCACAATATGAAATCAAATTAAAATAAAATAAAATAAATATATCATTACGCCTTCTACCCATTATTGAGTGTGGCACTCTGCCGAAGCAGATCTCGGTAAGTGATATATTTTGCGTTACCAGTCGTCAAATCACGACCCCCAAAGATGTTAGTGGTGAAGAAGCTACAGGGGTAGTTTTTTTTTATATTATGAAAATTGTTTGTCGCCTGTGGGAATCGAACCAGGGTTCTCAGGATCCACAGGCCGACTTCATACCACTGAGCTAGCCACCCCATATGAAATCAAATTAATACACTAAATTAAAAATACTGAAACAACTATGTACAATTAAGTATTATTATTATCTTAAAATATGGCTCAGTGGTACCGAGTCGGCCTGTGGATTTGAGAACTCGGGTTCAATTCCTACAACCGACAATCAACCAGATTAAAACTACCCCCTGTGGCTCCCCCTCCACTAACATCTTTGGGGGCCGTGATTTGATGGCTGGTAACCGCACTTCACGCGCATAAATATATCACTTACCGAGATCTGCTTCCGCAGAGTGCCACACCCAAGAATGGGTAAGAGGCGTGATGATATATTTATTTATTTTATTTTACTAATTTATTTATAAATAAAATAAAATAAATATATCATCACGCCTTCTACCCATTACTGAGTGTGGCACTCTGCCGAAGCAGATCTCGGTAAGTGATATATTTTGCGCCTGAAGTGCGGTTACCAGTCGTCAAATCACGGCCTCCAAAGATGTTAGTGGTGGAGGAGCCACAGGGGTAGTTTTTGAATTATGAAAATTGTTTGTCGCCTGTAGGAATCGAATCTAGGGTACCAGAGTTCTCAGGGTCCACAGGCCGACTTCATACCACTGAGCTAACTACCCCATAAATTTAAAAAATTCTAAAAACCAATAAAGCCGAAATTCCGTCTGAACATACGAACGGTATAACATTCAAAGGCAATGACAAGTATTTTAATTAGCATCCCACAATACAATTATCAAAGGCAATAAAAGAAAGCGCCAAGCTAATCTCATTACTTGTAACTCAATTTGAGCTTGAAATTACAAATCGTTACAACAAAAACAAATCGTATTAGCCATTTTGCATTTTAATACCAGAAATTTACATTCCTGTCTGTTCAATAATAAAATTATATCAGAACAGGGTTTAATCATATAGTTTGTGGTGGTAGGAATGCGTACAAACCCGGCCGTTCAATCAGAATGTTAATTAAATATTTTAATTTACATGGCGACGTATAAATAATATTAGTATGCATGTGGTTGATTAAACCATGCAGTATTTATTTAATTTAGTGTGTTACCGATTCATCGCTATTGTTCCGGAATTATTTTGTCCGGCAGTGCGGCATTTATATCTCAAGTTCGAACTCCACTCAAGCTAATACAGAGTGATCAAAAGGAATTGTTACAGTTGGCAATAAAAAAAACTACTTGAAATTGGTAAGCCTGATACAGAAATTCACTTCCTGTTGTTGACAGTGATATTTAAAATTTAAATTTGAGTACATTTATTATTACATTTATTTCTAAAGTATTTCTATTACTTAAAAAGTCAAAATTCTATTAGCTGTCAGACTCCTGACATAACCTATTTGTATTTATTAGAAATGTCAAATAGCATTTCCGCCTTTATCTGACGTGCCAACTGTGGAATAAAAAGATCTCTGGAATTGTACTGCCAACTATAACAATTCCTTTTGTTCACCCTGTAGTATATTACATAACAAGCATCGAAAGTGTAAGATAACGTGCGAGTGTACAAAATGAAAAACGAGGCGCGCAGCGCCGAGTGATTTAAGTACACGAGCACAGTTATCACACTTTCGAGCAAGTTATGTATACTATTTTTCAGACGACCACAAAATATTACGAAAAAAAGTTCACAAGAGCAATGTTGTTACACTTTGACAGCTAATGCGTTTTTGTAGGTAAGCGTAGACGTTTGACGTTTGAGGTTAGGTATTGTGATACCAACTGTACTAACCGTAATGTCAAAATATTAAATAATATAAAAATATTACAGGGTGATCAAAAAGGAATTGTTATAGTTGGCAATACAATTCCAGAGATCTTTTTATTCCACAGTTGGCACAACGTCAGATAAAGACGGAAATGCTATTTGACATTTCTAATAAAAACAAATAGGTTATGTCAGGAGTCTGACAGGTAATAGAATTTTGACTTTTTAAGTAATAGAAATACTTTAGAAATAAATGTAATAATAAATGTACTCAAATTTAAATTTTAAATATCACTGTCAACAACAGGAAGTGAATTTATGTATCAGGCTTACCAATTTCAAGTAGTTTTTTTTATTGCCAACTGTAACAATTCCTTTTGATCACCCTGTAGTAAATAAGTAATTATATATTTTTTAAAATAAGATTTATCTGTACATATAAGTTGAAAAATCTGCCAAAACTTCTATTTAAATAATACTACAAATGCACAACAGGAACTTAATCCCAATTTCAGTAGCTTACAGTAGAATGCAAACCACTCAGACACAATCGTATATTACTTGTCAAATATTTTTTGGGTATTTATTACTATAAGGGTCAATTAAAAATTAAATTACAACCCTTAATTGACTATAATTGTCATTGGTTAAGTATTTATTGCACACATTATAATTAAAAATGAAACATGATTATTAATACTAAATACGCTTTTGCCAAAATTTGGACGTGAACATATTCAATGATAAAACTCTTAATTTAGATATTATTTAAAATACAATTTTTACAGTTAAAAACTAATTTTTGCCAATTAAAAATGATCCCTATAACACATCTTCTATTAACATTTTGGAGGAAAAGAATTGACGGCCGGTAACCGTACTAAAATCTATTACTCAAAAATTGATTAAATAGGTTGATGATATATTTACTTAATATTTTAATCTAAAAGTCTGGAAATAGACAATTAAGATAAAAATATAGTTTATAAACCTTTCAACGGTTCCGCACTTTAAAATACTTCTTATCGTGATAGACACGCTTAAATTTATGTAGAAGCATGACTCCCTTGATTTTTAGTTAATCTTTGCTTACTAATCATTAAATCATCTTTTTTAACGATAATTCGTGTAGAAAGTAACACTTTTTCAACTACTTTAAAAATTGTGATAAATGTATACAGTCATTGGTGTAATTTTACATTCATTTACTTTTATTTCAAAATTTTTATTAAAAAAAACATAATATTAATAAAATTTTGAGGTGATAATACTGACAGATTCAATAAACAATTGAAATTTATTGTAACATTTATTAATTAGGTTAGAATTCAAATTTATAATTATACTTATTATGGGATGGCTAGCACAGTGGTATGAAGTCGGTCTGTGGATCCTGAGGTTCCTGGTTCGATTTCCACAGGCGACAAATTTTCATAATTTGAAAAAGCTATCCCTGTGGCTCCTCCACCACTAACAATGTTTGGGGGCCGTGATTTGACGACTGGTAACCGCACTTCATGCGCAAAATATATCACTTACCGAGATCTGCTTCAGCAGAGTGCCACACCCAGTAATGGGTAGAAGGCCTGATGATATATTTATTTATTTATTTACTTATAGGTTAATTTTTCAAACAAATACCTTTAATTCTTTAATAAAGGAGTGTTTTGCAGTTTAATGTAATTATGTTATTATATAATAAATAATAATTGCAATATTTTTACATGAGCTGAGCAATGACAGCCAAAGTGATAGATTTCTGGTTGACATTTTTACAACTAGGCAACTCAACAGCTTCTCAAAAAATATCCCCAAAAACAGTTGTACAAAATTGAATGTTATAGCACAATTTTTAACAAAAACTGTTGTACTGTCATACAGAACAAAATATTAATTTTTATTATATTTTTAAATAAAATTCACGATAGTAAATAAAATATTGTACAATATTCATATCGTAATGTACTAATAAATTACGATACTTATATTGTAAATAACTATTATTTCTACTGTTTTGGGAACGTGATTAAGATTCGAATTCATATTTGTGACTCTCACCCACACTTAAAATCGAAGTAACTAAAGCAACTAACTCAAATTGTGCAAATACTTGAGTTAGTTGCCTTAGTTACTTCGATTTTGAGAGTGAGGTGAGGATGAGGTGAGTGTGAGTGACGACTCTGAATTTGGCCCTTAGCTTCATTTGACTAAACCAAAATTCAGGATTAGCTCAAACTTTTTTGAGAATCGGACCATAAATCGAGAAATAATTTTTGAAAAAGCAATGAGCGTTCGGTTGGGTTTGAACCCAGAACCTTTCACTAGCATGGTGACTGCTCTAACCGAGCTACAAACACTCGGCGAATACTCATGCTTTTTCATACAATCTTTAGTTGAAGGTTCAGGATTCAAATCCCGGCGAACGCTCATTCCTGTTTAAAAATTATTTCTAATACCAACAGTATCAATAAATAAATTCTTATAAATCTAGTTGGTACCACGACTATTAAATAAAAGAAAACTTCAATAAAATTTTTCTTTACTAACAGAGATTTTAATGGAAATAGTCATAAATAATGAGTCCTAATGAAAAATATGTAGAATGATCCCCTACCTGATATCAAAGTCTTTCAAATCATCCACTCTGTAAAAACTTCACTACACAAGTCCACCCCGCGCGAGTGCCACTACGTATGTCGGCAAAAGATGCGTCAATCGCATAGAGAAGTACTCACCACGACGTCCGAAGACCGAATGAGTCCGCAGACCTATGTTGGAGCCTCACTGGAGCCAGGGCACGGATTCCGCAAGGGTAGGAAACGCGATAGCGCACTGGAGGTCGATAATGTGATTGTAGGGGTGATTGTTGTAAGGGATGATTTTTATGAAATTTGGAGGTAACAAAGCAATCATTGTTAATGAGGTATTGTGAGTGGGTTTTAATTTGTTTATTTGTTTGTTTGGTATTAACTGGGGGTAGTTCAGTGGCATTATGTTGCTGTATGGATTTGAGAACCCGGGTTTGATTCCCGCGGCCAACAAATTTTTCTCTACATTCAAATTGCACTTGTGAAGGCGCAAATGAACCGTGTCAAATTTGGGAGAAACTTATGTTTATAAGTTAAGCATGAAAAATTCATTGCAGTTGAGCGCATCTTCATATCTCGTTTAGTTTTTGAGATATAGCCTCAGGAAATTACAAAATTTAAGGAGGTACATTTCTTTGACAATTTCAAATTTTCCAGAGGATATATCTAAAAACTAAACTAAGTCAATTCGAACAGTAAAGTTTCCAAATACATATGTCATATAGTTTTTGAGATATTGTTAAAAAACTTTTTTATGGGAAAATTTTGGTGAAAATTTGTTAAAATCTAAAAATAGCTAAAAATTTGTTTACAAGTTATTTAAAGCACGAGGAATTCAATGCCGTTGAGCGCATTTTCATATCTTGTTTAGTTTTTAAGATATATCCTCCGGAAAAGTTTAATTTTCTAAAAAAAGTACCTCATTAAATTTTGTATTTTTCCGAGGCTATATGTCAAAAACTAAACGAGATATGAAGATGCGCTCAACGGCATTAAATTTCTCGTGCTTCAATTAACTTATAAACAATTTTTTAGCTATTTTTATATTTCAACAAATTTGCTTCAAAATTTTTCCATAAAACAATATCTCAAAAACTAGAAGATATATGTATTTGGAAACATTACGATTGGATTCAACGAGAAAAAATACATATGTATGTAAATTTTCGTTACAATATTCGTATCAGAAAGTATTTTAAAGGAAATAGTCTAAAATTGGCCTAAAATTGATAAAAATCCAAGGGGTAACCCTTAAGAAATAATTAAAAATATTAATTGCTTCAAAGTAGCTAAAAATATGGCTATAAGTCAATTCGGACACAAGGAATTCAATGCCGTCGAGCGCATTTGCATATCTTGATAAGTTTTTAAGATTATAACCTCCGAAAAAGTTGATTTTCCAAAAAAAGTACCTAATTAAATTTTGTATTTTTCCGAGGCTATATCTCAAAAACTAAACGAGATATGAACATGCGCTCAACGGCATTGAATTTCTCGTGCTTTAAATAACTTGTAAACAAATTTTTAGCTATTTTTAGATTTTAACAAATTTTCACCAAAATTTTTCCATAAAAAAGTTTTTTAACAATATCTCAAGAACTAGAAGACAAATGTATGTGGAAACTTTACCATTGGATTCAGCGGGAAAAAATACATAAGTATGTAAATTTTCATTAGAATATTCATACCAAAAAGTATTTTAGAACAAATAGTCTGAAATTGGCCTAAAATCGAAAAAAATCAAAGGGGTACCCCTTAAGAAATAATTAAAAAATTGGATTGCTTTAAATTAGCTAAAAATTTGCTTATAAGTCAATTCAGATACGCGGAATTCATTGCCGTTGAGCGCATTTTCATATCTTGTTTAGTTTTTAAGATATAGCCTTCGGAAAAATTAAATGGTCTGATGATATATTTATTTATATGAACAAAAATAAGCCAAAATCAACAACGTTTAATAACTTTATATATTCATAATCTCATAATATTATTTTAATTAAATTATTAATTAATATTTTATTTGAACTCCGGTCATATGCTTTAAACCAACCAATCGACGGTCGCCTTGTATTAAAATATGATTTTATTCCAATTTTTCTCTCATATGGGCCAGGTTCAAATTCTAACGGTATTCCAATTTGATATGGGGTGGCTAGCTCAGTGGTATAAAGTCGACCTGTGGATCCTGAGAACCCTGGTTCGATTCCCACAGGCGACAAACAATTTTCATAATTTCAAAAACTACCCCTGTGGCTCTTCCACCACTAACATCTTTGGGAGCCGTGATTTGAAGACTGGTAACCGCACTTCACGCGCAAAATATATCACTTACTGAGATCTGCTTCGGCAGAGTGCCACATTCAGTAATGGGTAGAAGGCGTGATGATATATTTATTTTTCCAATTTGATTTTATACTTATTATTGATATATATTCATCACTTTGTCAAATCTATCGTGTCAGAGTAAACGTTTCTTATCCTCCCGAAGGAGGAACATCAGTCACGAGAATTGAACAAAACCACTGGCAGACAGATACCTACATGTGGAATTCACAAAGTAAAATGCATAGTTTATACGTTGCACTATGCATTTTGTAAATATTGATGCAGGTGAATTATAGACCAAGATGTTTCCGTGCTAGTAAACAATTGATAGTGTTGCGGATGAGGGTGATATAAGGGACGTTTTAGATTTAGTGTAAGGTTAAGCAATTTTTTCTGAAACCGGCAAGAAAGTGTCTACTTTCCTGACCAATTTTAGTATGGAAAGTAGATTTTTAGTAAAACAGTCAAGTAAAGTAGGTATTCAAGGCTACAATAAAAATAACAGTCTGGTAAAGATTTTACCTGACTGTTTTGTATTTCACCTTTTTTTTGTTGTATTCTTGGGATAGGTACATAGTCTGCTGTCAACACAATTCATATAAAAAATTTAAACATTTTGAATTATTTATGATTAATTATTGATTAAATTAAACGGTTTCAGAAAAAATATTTCAAACAACCGCTTTGTTAAGTAAAATATCACTTTTCTGATTTATTATTATTATGTAATATTCTATTCCCTCACTGAGTGATTAATGATGGACATTATTTATTTCAAATAATTATAATAACAGACATATTATGACGCGGTATTGGATAAAGTATTTTACTATTAAATAAGAATTTTCAATAAATAATCAATTTACTTATAATTTTCATAAAATAACATCCGTGTAACATTGCTATTTTTTCTCTCTCTCTCTCTCTCTAGAGAGGAAGAATTTATTTTCTTCATATTTCAGGAGAAGAAAGTAGAGCTTTCTGCACATGTCGTAAAAATAATAATTGAATAGCTGATATAACAAAATACAAAAAAGAAAAATAAATAATAATGTATTTTAATTTTTTTGTTAGATAGGTTTCTCTAATGAAAATGGAGCAAATTGTAATACCGTTAATTAATATAAATTACTAAAATTTGTAATTTTCATGGCATATGATTACTAGGCAAATTGGCATCAAATATTTTATTAGGGTTGAAATCACAAAGCTGTATTTGAAATTCATTGTTTCAATACCAGCAATACATATTTGGTATGCGGGTCGCACTTCACTTTTATTAGCTATTACAGAGTTCAACGCCCGTACACGACACAAAATAAATTTATATATTTATTGAACTATATTTTTCTATTACTTTTATTTTTTTTTCCTACGTTGCACAACAGGAACTTAATCCCAATTACAGTAGCTTATAGTAGAATGCAAACCACTAAGAAATAATCGTATTTTATACATAAATAGAAGATTTAAAAGCTCGGTTATTTTGTTTGATATGCTAGTATGTGCCCAAAATATTACATTTTCTTTTGACAATTGTGTAAAGTACAAATTACTTTCGGCACTAGTGTTTCTTTGCTTACAGAAACGCACTTGTTCTGCATTTGTTTACTTTTCATACGTAACCAAGGCAATAATAACAAAGAAATTGCACAGTTTTAGGAAAAATATTTTTCGATAGTTTTTCTGTTTTAAAATTTTCTTGAAAATGTTAACAGTTTTCACGTATTCATGGATACACTCTTACTTTACCGCTCGGCGGACAAAAAACTCTTATTGCCGCTCGACTCGTAGAAAACATCAACTTTCTGCACTCAACTGACAGTTATACATATCTACTTTCTGCTCGATCGTAGTAAAAAAAATATTGGATACATTATGAGCATATAGTATTTTTGCTGCTCTTACATAGTTGTTGCTCTCGTCTGCGCATCGACCAACACACCTTCAATGCCCAAACGGTAATACTTTCTACACTAGGCACAAAAATAGCTTTCACGTCATTTAAATAATAAATTTAAAATATTTAAGAAGACTGTGCTGACAATCGTTATTGAACCAGCCGTAAATAAGGGAGAAAAATAGTTACTTTCTTCCCTGGAGAGAGAGAATAGCCAACTTTCGAAGCGCATATGAGAGAATAAAAATCTACTTTTGGTTATGGACGTAGATTCAATAAATCGGTATTTAAATAGAGTTGCAAAAGCTTTCTTACTATTAATGAACCCTCAAAAAAATCGTACAAAGAAAAAATTTTTATCATCGTTCACGATGAACTGATATTGAAAGAAAGCGTATGCTATCCTATAAAACTATTTCCTGTTCGTAGTTTTCAGGGGTAAAAACAAACAAACAAACGATAAACATGATTGAAAAGTGAAGCGTCGACTACTAGCAACTGTTTTAAAAAGAATGCCGAGCATTTGAAAAGCAATTGAGTGCGGTGGCGAGAAGCACACAGACAAGTTGGCTTGGCCGCGAACATTTGAATGTGTGAGCGAAACAAAACACGAACACGTAACAGAACGCCGGAAGTTGTGAGTGGCAGCTCCGGGAACATACTCCGCCACTCCGGGTACGGAGGACGACGGCGGCGGCGGTCATTCGACGTTCAATGACAACTTGCGGATTTTCACTTAAGCTGGACGCCATTTACTAACTCGTCATCCCTTACGGAATTAATATCGGGATAACTTATTTACGAGCCCAAATTCATAATAGTTGGACTAGTAAATTCTTTTCATATTTTCGTAAAATAAAGTCAATTTTTGTCGCTGTATTTATTTTCTATGAACTTATTTATACTTAATGTGTAACTGTAGTGTATTTTAGTTCATAAAATTTTTTTTTATTGATTTCGGTAGGTTAACATTAAAAATATTTTATTATTAACAATATAAGGATACTTCATAATAGTTGGACTATTTCAAGTATGTATTATTTGGAAATAAATAATTACAAAAGAAATAAAACCATAGCAGAGACCGTTGCCAAGCAACTATAAGTAACTTGTTGAAATAATTTCCAGTAACATATTTTAGTTTACTAACAATTATGGTTTGTGGTAAGCCTTTATCTGCAGATTTAAGTAATTTAGCAAATAATGGTGAATCTGCCTATAAAATAACAGCAGAATTAAATTTATCGCGATCTAAAATTCGAAGTATAATAAATTGCTATAAGCAGAGTGGTTTTGTTGATTTGAATAAGGAAACCGGCCGTCCATCAACATTTTCGGCGGCAGATTACCGCATTTTAACAAAAATAATTAGAGAAGACCGTCGTTCTACTACTGCTGAAATTGCTACAAAGTGGGGAAATGCACTTGATAGATCCGTATCAGCACGCAACACATTAAGAGCGTTTCGAAAAGTTGATTATGGATTTTATAAGGTGAGTCAAATAGACTTCATGAAAGCTAAAACATCAATAAAATCCAAAAGGCAAAATCAAAACCATTGTGGACGGTTTCTTAGTGACAAAATAGGTTGAAATAGGTGAAATGCCGCAAGAATTGGGTTCAGTGACAATGGAACTCTATCACATGGAGCGACGAGTCACGTTCTGAGGTCTGTGTTGGAGATGAAAGGAGAAGGATTCTTCGAAAGAAAAATTAATCATTTCAAAAAGATTGCCTAAAACGTAAAGTCAAATTTCCAGCCTCAGTCATTGTATAAGTTTGCATGTCTGCCAAAGGAGAGGGCAATCTTCATTTTGTGGATGGTATTGTGAATACGGATAAATATATAGGAATTCTTCAAGATCGTCTTTTATCGTCCATCACCCATTTACAAAATTCGTATGGAGAGTTTATATTTCAGCAAGATGGTGCTGCGTGCCATAATTCTCGTAAACCTAAGAGTTGGATTGTAAAAAATAATATTCCGATATTGGATTGGTTATCATCTAACCAAGATCTGTCTCCAATCGAGACATTGTGGGGAAAATGAAAAAAGAATTGCGAAAGAGTTCAGCACGCACGAAACAAGAGTTAAAGTTTAAGTTCAGTGCTATATGGAACTCATTTACTCCAGAATTTTGCCAAACTTTTGTAAATTCAATACTAAAACGTATATTAGAAGTATTTGTATCAAAAGATGATGCAACAAAATATTAAATTTTGAAATAAATTGATGATTTACATTATTTTTTAAATAGTCCAACTATTATGAAGTGTCCTTTGATTATTAATAAGTAAATATTTCTTTTGTTAACCAACAATACTTAATATAATTTTTTGAATGAACTAATAAAATACTAAACTTAAATTTTTAGTACGGCTTCATTCTTAAAACACTAATATAATCACAAGATTTAGCTTTGTTTTAAGAAAATGTGCAAAAAAATTACTGGTCCAACTATTATGAATTTGGGCTCGTATTCATTTGTTACTCTGCATAACAGGAAATTAATTCTACAAGAATTCTATGAGGTCGGCAGATTACCACTATTATTCAGTGGTATGAAGTCGGCCTGTGGATCCTGAGGTCCCTGGTTCGATTCCCACAGGCGACAAATTTTCATAATTTGAAAAAGCTATCCCTGTGGCTCCTCCACCACTAACATGTTTGGGGGCCGTGATTTGACGACTGGTAACCGCACTTCACGCGCAAAATATATCACTTACCGAGATCTGCTTCAGCAGAGTGCCACACCCAGTAATGGGTAGAAGGCGCGATGATATATTTATTTATTTATTTATTTATTCATTTATAACCCGGCTTCGATTTCCACAGCCGATAAACAATTTTCACTATATTGAAATTATCCCTGTGGCTCCCCCCACCGCTAACATCTTGGGGGCCCGTGATTTGACGCCTAGTAACCACAATTCTCACACATAAATATATCACTTACCTAGATGTGCTGTGATCGAGTGCCACACCCATTAAAGGGTAAAAGGCGTGATTATATATTTATTTATTCTAATTAAATTCCAATTATAGTAGTGGGTTCGAACTCACCGAGCCGCAATGTGATAGTTCATATATTGTGAAACTCTAACTCGGGATTTCCGGATAAGAATAATATAACGCTAACTACACCACTGTACTGCCGACTCCCCCACCACTAATATCTTGATTTGATGACTGACCGAGATCAGCTACGGTATAGTGCCACATGCAGCAATAGGTAAAAGGCCTAATGATATATTTGATAGCTTATGGAGAAAAGTGAAACCTTATCCACTGCAACTGGAAAAAATTTATAATATTTGATATTAGTTTCATCCAAATGACAGCTATCCTAATATAAAATAAATCTTATCTAAATTTTAAATTTGATTTCGGAAAACTTTATTTCGTGATAGAGTAGTAAACAAATACATATTTATACCTCGTGAAGAAAGTGTTATTCTTTCCTCAGGTACTCTCCTTTGTCTTGGGAAATTAAACGACACCTTCGGAAAAAATCTATCATTTTCATCCTTTGATATACAAATAAATATTCTACAATTTATATACTATTTTTTATATTGATTTACAATTTTTTAAATAGTTTTAAAATATGTCATTTTCTAAATAATTTTCATAATTAATATGTAAAAAAGTATTGTGTATGAGTAATAAATTATTACTCACAACCATGAGTAATGACCTATAATATAAAAATAAATTAAATAAATAATAATCCGTATAAAAGTAGAGTTTGCTTTCACGCCTCCCGGCGAGTATTGAAGTTCCTGCTAACTGTTTCCACCCCTCCGAACTCGCCCCACTTTGGAGGCGAGACGTCAGGGGGTGGAAAACACATAACTCATGTTATGTCATTTGTTATTAGTGACAGGTAAATTAGATGCCGTTTCGTTCTCTGGACACCATCACCAGACTTCCTAGAACCGCGTTAATAGAATGTTCATTGTTGATTATACGCAAGTCGTTAATTTTTTAACAGTTAATTTGGGGGTTGAATTAAGGCTTAATTAATTTTCTCTTTATATACTCAATTTACTAATGCTTTTATACAAATGAAAAAGTACTATATTTTGGAGGAAAATTCCTCAAATATCTAAATTCAAATAATTAATAATCATCATCATTATACTTATAAATTAACAAAATATATCATCATGCCTTTTGAAGGGCGATTACCAGCCGTCAAATCATGGCCCCCAAAGATGTTAGTTTATGGTGAAAATATAATATTTAAATTAACTAATAAGGGTTTATACAGCGTGGACACCTTTCAAAAATTTGGATTAATTCGAGGTAAATAGGATATTTTCAAGTTTTGAAATGGGGGATTCTCAAAACCGACAAACAATTATCAAGTCGGCCTGTGGATCCTAAGAACCCTGGTTCGATCCCCACAATCGTCAAAATATTTTCATCAATTTAAAATTACCCCTGTAGCTCCCCCACCACTAACATCTTTGGGGGCCGTGATTTGACGGATAATAACTGCACTTCACCGAAATTTATTATGGCAAAGTACCACACCCAGTAATGGGTAGAAGCCATGATATATTTATACTTGTTTATTAATTGATGAGTGTATTTCTATATATATAAAAATTAATGTTTGTTTGTCTGTTTGTTTGTTTGTCCCTTATGCGTTCTTATACCATTCATCCGATTGCGATGAAACTTTGCTAAGTTGTTGTGCGCACGCTCGCGAAGGTTTCTGACTTAGCACAAGTCCAATCCGCCATCTTGAAACAAAATGGCGGCTAGCTATCTTGAAAAGTACTGCACTGATTCGATTCAAATTTGGTATAGACATAGACGAGAACTAATCTTAATATATATGTATAATAAAGATTCAGTCCGCCATCTTGAAACAAAATGGCGGCTAGCTATCTTGAAAAGTACTGCACTGATTCGATTCAAATTTGGTATAGACATAGACGAGAACCAATCTTAATATATAGGTATAATAAAAATTCAGTCCGCCATCTTGAAACAAAATGGCCGCTTGCTATCCTGAAAATTACTACACTGATTCGATTCAAATTTAGTATAGACATAGACGGGAACCAATCTTTACATATTGGTATAATAAAGCTTCAGTCTACCATCTTGAAACAAAATGGCCGCTAGCTATTCTGAAAACTACGGCACTGATTGGATTCAAATTTGGTATAGACATAGACGGGAACCAATCTTAACATATTAGTATAATAAAGCTTCAGTCTACCATCTTGAAACAAAATGGCCGCTAGCTATTCTGAAAACTACTGCACTGATTGGATTCAAATTTGGTATAGACATAGACGGGAACCAATCTTAACATATTAGTATAATAAAGCTTCAGTATATAATCTTGAAACAAAATGGCCGCTATCTATTCTGACAACTACTGCACTGATTGGATTCAAATTTGGTATAGACATAGACGGGAACCAATCTTAACATATTGGTATAATAAAGCTTCAGTCTACCATCTTGAAACAAAATGGCCGCTATCTATTCTGAAGACTACTGCACTGATTGGATTCAAATTTGGTATAGACATAGACGGGAACCAATCTTAACATATTGGTATAATAAAGCTTCAGTCTACCATCTTGAAACAAAATGGCCGCTAGCTATTCTGAAAACTACGGCACTGATTGGATTCAAATTTGGTATAGACATAGACGGGAACCAATCTTAACATATTAGTATAATAAAGCTTCAGTCTACCATCTTGAAACAAAATGGTCGCTAACTATTCTGACAACTACTGCACTGATTGGATTAAAATTTGGTATAGACATAGACGGGAACCAATCTTAACATATTAGTATAATAAAGCTTCAGTCTACCATCTTGAAACAAAATGGCCGCTAGCTATTCTGAAAACTACTGCACTGATTGGATTCAAATTTGGTATAGACATAGACGGGAACCAATCTTAACATATTGGTATAATAAAGCTTAAGTCTACCATCTTGAAACAAAATGGCCGCTAGCTATTCTGAAAAGTACTGCACTGATTGGATTCAAATTTGATATAGACATAGACGGGAACCAATCTTAACATATTAGTATAATAAAGCTTCAGTCCGCCATCTTGAAACAATATGGCCGCTAGCTATCCTGAAAAGTACTGCACTGATTCGATTCAAATTTGGTATAGACATAGAACGAAACCAATCTTAACATATTGGTATAATAAAGCTTAATTTCGCCATCTTTAAACAAAATGGCCGCTAGCTATCTTGAAAAGTACTGCACTGATTCGATTCTTATTTTGTACAGACATAGACGAGAACCAATCTTAATATATAGGTATAATATAACTTCAGTCCGCCATCTTAAAACAAAATGGCTGCTAGCTATCCTAAAAAAGTACTGTACTGATTCGATTCTTATTTTGTACAGACATAGACAGGAACCAATCTTAATATATAGGTATAATAAAACTTCAGTCCGCCATCTTAAAACAAAATGGGCCACTAGCTATTCTGAAAAGTACTATACTGATTCGACTCAAATTTGGTGTAAGCATAGACGGGAACCAATCTTAACATATAGGTATAATAAAGCTTCAATCCGCCGTCTTGAAACAAAATGGCCGCTAGCTATCCTAAAAAGTACTGCACTGATTCGATTTAAATTTGGTATAGGTACAGACGAGAACTAATCTTAACATATAGATATAACAAAGCTTCAGTCCTATGCCATTCGAATTCAGACGTTTGCAGTTTCCGGTACGACTCGCATTTGCAATGACCGTTAACAAAGCACTGGGACAGTCGCTACAAGTGTGTGGACTAAACTTGGAAAATCCATGCTTCTCACATGGACAGCTGAACACAAACACTTTCTTTGAGTTGCAATGAAACGCATGCGGGGTACTCGCATTAAATTGTAGACCACGCGAACGAAGTCGCGGGTAATAGCTAGTATTCTATAAATGAATCTAAGATTCATGCTATACTATTTAATGGGATATAGCGTTGTTATGTATGTATATATGTTTTTTATGGAGTAGGTAGCTCAGTTTTATCTATTCAGATAGTGGATTTGAGAACCCGGATTCGATTCTTACAGCGAACAAACATTTTCACCACATTAAAACTATTCCTGTGGCTTCTATTCCTCGAACATATTTGAGGGTCATGAATTGACGGCTAGTAAATACACTTTACACGCATAAATATATCACTTACCGTGAATTGCTACACCCAATAACGGGTAAAAGGCGTGATGATATATTTATTTAAATTATTGATTTAAATGGGGTAGCTAGCTTAGTGATAGCAAGTAGGCCTGTGGACCCTGAGAACCCTGGTTCAATTCCCACAGGCGACAAACAATTTTCACCATTAAAAAAAAACTACTCCTATGGCTCCCTCACCACTAACAGCTTTGGGAGTCGTGATTTGATGGCTGGTAACCGCATTTCACGCGCAAAATATATCACTCACCGCGATCTGCTTCAACAGAGTGCCACACCCAGTAATGGGTAGAAGGCGTAAAGATATATTTATTTATTTTTTATTTATTGATTTAATAATTGGAAACATTTGTGGTGTAGGAAAAATTTAATTCGGTATCTTAATTTTACCAATAATAATTATTAAATATTTACTTGAAACATATAAATTAAAAGAAAAATATATAATGTTGTTTTGAATTATACATTCAAATATAAATTAATCTTAACATGAAACCATATGAAGTTAGTATCCCCTCCACAAGAGGGTAGGTGGAGACACAGGGGTAAATATTCCGATTCCGTTTCGCCTGCAGCATTCGGTCGCTTGCTCTACCGAAACGCTGCCATATTAATTAACTTACAATTAAAGCGTTACCATTTTAATTACGGCGTCGGAGACCACACGCCATGCTCTCGGAAACGGGGAAGTGTACCCCCCTCCTCTCCGCCCCTGTCGCACGCCCTTGACTGCTAGCGCCGCCAAGCGAAATAAACTGTTATCGTTATTATTAAGTGTACGTAACAATCAGCTTTATGCCGGCGCTGCGAGGGAGGGGATAGTACACAAGCTCTAATTAATATCCGTACGCCACTGTACTACTACACTATTTTGCTAAGTACAATCAACAAAGTAAATTGATTTTCACTAGAGTTACTGTCATCTTGTTATAAGAGGAAATTGTTATGTTAATACGAAAGTATAACTGTTTATTATTTTTTATATGAGCATTATGTAATAAAAGTATATTCATTATTATATATTATGTACGTTGTTACATAGATGATTGTTTATTATAAAAAAGTGCATAGGAATAAAAAAGAGTTGAAAAATGGTTAATTATTCAACACTTTTTAAGATTGCAGGTAGGTACTATAATAACGCTATTACTCCTTCTTTAAGCCAATCAGATTGCAGTTACTTTAATAAAGCAGCGCACTAATTATTATTATTGTTATTATCATGTTGTTTGGAAGCAAATCAAGTTTGACATTTATCATGTAACCTCTAAAATGTATCCTATTCAAATCCTACTGAAGGATCGAGGGCAAAGTACAGTATTCAACTCGGGTATGGCAATTATTGCTATATAACACACTCGTTAAATAATATAGTATTATAATGAGGACTTTACATTTATTAATTATAATTAATACCTAATATTTATTTACAAACAATTTTCACCATATCAAAATTATCCCTGAGGCTCCCCCACCACTAACACTTTTGAAGGCTAAGCAGTGGCGTACCTACAAATTTTGCTCGCCCAGGGCGATCTCCAATTTGCCGCCCTTTCTAAGTCAATCAAATGGTGGTTTTTATAAATTAAAAAAATAAATATAAAATATATATATCATCACGACTTTTACCCATTACTAGGTGTTAGTGCTAGGGCAGCCACAGGGGTAATTTTAATTTCGTAAACATTGTTTGTCGGCTGTGGAAATCGAACCGGGGTCCTAAGGATCCACAGGCCAACTCGAAACCACTGAGCCATTACCCCATTAAATTAAAAACATAAAAAAATAATTGTAACTGAGACAAACTATAGATGGGGAAATTTTTTACCATTGGATGGCATATTTAAATTAGGCAGTAATAAAGGAATTTTTCGAGATAATATTTTCAACCTAACATTGACTTGACGATGAATTCATAATTCGTAGAAATCGAATAGTAAACTTATAAAATGAACAAGTTGTTTTTTACAACTAAAACTAAATATAAAAAATGCCGCCCCAACATATGTGCCACCCAATGCGGACCGCACCCACCGTCCCCTTCGAGGTACGTCACTGAGGCCAAGACTTGACGACAATAAATACTTAAAAATTGATGAAATAAATTTGAATCATAAAGAGAAAAATTGGGATCAAAGCTGACACATACATAACAAAATAGAGAGAAAAAAAAAGAAATAAAATCAGATTTGAATCTAGGACGACCGTAGGTTGGTTTAAAGCATATGACCGGAGTTCATAGATCCCAGGTTCAAATCCTGGCGGTATCCCAACTTTTCTCTTTATAATTAAATTTATTTATGTTACTCTCTCTACCAGAATAACTATAAACTGTAAAAACCCAGTACTATAATTGATATTAAATTGCAGAGTAACAAATACATAAAATTATTAAGATTTCACTGATATTTCGAGATGTGTAATAGATAAGATTTTGGTCTTGAGCTAGTATAAAAAGTGGCACTGCAGCAAAGTTGTGTGTATCACTGCAACAACGAACAGCGAACAGCGAACAGCCCCCAATGCTGTAAGCAGTAACCACGCGTATAACCGAAACTATTGCCAAGTATTGACCGTTTCAAGCTACATGGGTTCGCAACCAAATGTGGCGATTTGCTGCTCTACTTCAGAAAACTGCAGAGAGGCACCGGATTTGCCATCAGATTTATATATTAATATCCATTCATTCGTGCCATCATTACTATTTATTAAAATTATGCTTTACTTGTGAAAATAATGTGTTAGTTACATAATTATTTCATTTTTAAATTAGGGTGGATGGCGCCTTTAGGTTCTGGAGCAAACATTAAAAATTGGTAGTTTTAAACATCATCATCCCGATTCTTAAAAAAGTTTAAGCTAATTTTGAATTTTAAAATAAATAAATATATCATCACGCTTTTTATCAAGTACTAGGTGTGGCACTCTGTCGTATTAAATCTCGGTAAATTACATATTTATTCGCGTGATGAGCAGTTAGTTACCAGTCATCAAATCACGGCCCCCAAAGATATTACTGGAGTGGGAGCCATAAGGATAATTTTAATGTGGGGAAAGTTGTTGTATCCTGAATTATGAATTAGATAATCTTGAATTTTAAATTAGCGAATGTTATTCTAATCTGATTTTAAAATGTTAATCCAAATTACTTTCCGAAATCCTAATTTTAATAAGATTATATTAGAGTTTATTTCAACTTTTTTGTGAATATGAATTAGCTTAATTTGACAAATCTAAAATTTAGGATTAGCTAAATGCTAGCTAAAACTCTTTTGAGAATTGGGCTGTTTGAGAATATAGTTTAACTTAATTTGACTAATCCAAAATTCAGGATTAGCTAAAACTCTTTTGAAAATTGGGCTAAACGTTGATTTGCAATGCTTGAATAAAAAGGGTTTAATTACCTAGATATTTTCCTATACATTAATTAAGAAAGCAATAATAGCGTAAACTTTATTACCTATATTAATCAGTGTCGCACGGACACCCTGTATTTGTTTTAGTAGAGAGTAAAAGAAATAAAACCCAGGATCTGTTGCCATCGCATACACGCACTGTATTACCTATGTTATTAAATTATTAATTTTAACCCGCGTTGCTGTTGACCATAATACCTAAAACGCAGATCAGGGCGTAATGGCGGCATATGACCGCCAAAGAAGCCAACAAAAAAAATGATTAATTAAATATAAAATTATTATGTTATAATTTAAAATTATTACTTAAACAATCGTTAAAATAAATATAGCATTCCAAAAATTGTATGTTTTGGAAAATGTGGACGTTCTGCAATAGCAGATCTTACTACATGATAATTTTTGAATGTAATATGTAGTTAGTTGATGTGAAATTACGGCCCTCAAAAATGTTAATAACAGAGAAGCCACATGAATAATTATAAAATAGTAAATTATTTTCTTCTGCACCTCCACCATTTTTCGCACATATCATCTTTTATATTTTTCGCCATCAATGCTTCCTGAATAATTTTAGAGAAAATAACTTCAAACAAAAGATGAAGAAAACTAAATTTTCCACCAATTTTATTTAAAGAATTCTACTCTAAAATAATTAGAGAGCGAAATAGATACCATAATTTAAAGCACATTGCAATAAATAATTCTTAATGCGGTTCTGTCTAAATTATAACGCATGCATGGAGACTATTACCGAATAATTGATACGATTCGATTCGATAATCAGATTATTGCATCACCCTTTGATTTCGCGCTAAACACCCCATTATACGATTATACTACCATACATGACAGACTGTTCCCATATTGAATATTTACGATTTTCATCGACTCTAAATAATTAGCTTTCAAGCGGGTATAAAGTTGTAATATTGCAAAGCAGGCTGTGAAAACACGTGACTAGCGCCACGTGGCATCCCAGGTAGCCGTGGAATGTCGTCCGATCGGCAGATGTCTCCTCGGAGCGGGATTTGCACAAAGTTCATTGACGGGGAAAATTCAGTTTTATGGGTAAATTCACAATGTTTATATCTCAGGATTTTTATCATTTCATTGTTCACGGATATCTATAACATTACGCTATATCTCATAAAATGGGGTAGCATGAACCCTTACAGT
This sequence comes from Pterostichus madidus, assembly GCA_911728475.2. Taxonomy (NCBI): domain Eukaryota; kingdom Metazoa; phylum Arthropoda; class Insecta; order Coleoptera; family Carabidae; genus Pterostichus; species Pterostichus madidus. Next base: position 2,041,619 of record OU452304.1, read on the forward strand.
ATTTACTGAATATTTATTCATTAGATTCATACAGCTATTAATTTTTATCCAATATTCCTATCATTCAATAATTTGCATCTAGCTATTTAAAACATACATACGAGAAATAAAGTACATATATCATCACGCCTTTTACTCAGTGCCGTCTTTACCATAAGGGTATATGGGGCACAAGCCTAGAGCCCCCCCTCTTGATAGGGAAATAGAGAAGCTCAATTTTTAATGCAATTTTGCTAAATTTTAAAATTTAAAATTTTAAAATCTAAATGTAAATCGAAAACCAGATGAGATTTCTAAACAATTTTTAAACAATGAGCAAAATTTTATTAAATCTTAAAAAAAAATCTGGTGTGGTCACCACACGACTTTCTTATATACAGCATATTTAATATTTAGAATATATGAATGTTATATAATATTATTAAACATGTAACTTAGTTTGTCAGTAATTCAGCATTTATCTGTTTGAAACATATAAAATATCAAATTTGTTTACGTATAATTTTTTAGTAATGTTGACTACTTTATGTCTAACTTTACTGATGAGGCATATACAGGTTGTCCGTTTTTTGAGCCTAACCCTTGGTATCTCAAAAACCGTGTGATACGAAGTCGATTAAATTGAGGCAAAGTTGCCAAATTAGTTGACCATTTTAATGGTGTATTTGTTTTTCCGAAAAAAAGATATAGATAACTAGATAAAGCGAAAATTAAAATTTATGTTTTTAGTTTCTATTGCTACTGTGATTATTGAAATATATTATTAAATATAAAAATTAGTTATTTTCAAAATTAGACGCATATACAGAAAAATTGCAAATATCATTTTATGTTCCAAATATTTTTGCTCACATCTTTTATTGGAAACTTTTTTTCGTAACTGATTCCATTTTTGAAATAAATGAAATTTATTGTTTTGTGTGTCCAGTAAAGTTCCTCTTCCGGTTTCTCATTTTCATTCAAAATCAACTCAGCTCTTCATATTTTCATAAAACTTATAATTACCAAGTTTCGTTAACAAATCTTATGTCGTTCATGAGATATTGCACACTCGGACACACATCCATCCATCCACACACACACACAGACATCATTGAGAAAGTGATCAAAATGGATTCAGTGGACTTCAAAATACGTATTTCCGCGAAAATCTTGTCAACGATTTTTTTCACGATTCCAGTACTTCCTTATACTGTGTATAAAAAAGTAAAAAAACTTACAATTCCTTAATTAATCATATAAAATTTATTCAAATACTTTAAAATATTTAAAAGAACTTTGAGGACATAACAGAACATTTTGCACAAGAATCCCAGAAGAAATTACCGTCATTAACGTAAGTCCAATTCTCAAAATACGAGTAATAATCACGTCACTAATATTACATATATTCCTCATAACCAATCCATCTCAACTGACATACACCCACCCTTCAAACAACATTCTTCTCAACCGTCTCTATTTTTATACATATGGTATTCATACAAGGGATGAACCTTGTAGGTTGCAGTAATGCGACAGTTTTGAAGGGTTGTATTCTGCGTCGTTTGACCCTGAGCGTGTAATATGACGTCACTGCAGTGGCGTATGCTACGGGGCTACGATCTCGTGACATTGTTACCTACATGTGTAGTAGCCGTAGTGATCAATAGTATTCGTTCACAAAAACCACCCTCGGGGAAAATTCGCAAAATACTACTTGGCGATTCCGTAGTTGACTTACAATTTTATTTTATGTCATTCATACATAAAAATAAATATAAACCAACCTTATAACTCTTACAGTTCTCGAGATAGCAATGGTGCCACAACTAAATTGAACACCTTGAATTTTGCGCGTGATGTGCGGTTACCAACCGTCAAATCACAGCCCCCCAAATATGTTATTGGAGGGGGAACTATAGGTGTAGTATTAATGTGGTGAAAATTGTTTGTCGGCCGTGGGAATCGAACCGAGGTTCTCAAATCCACAGAATGAGAAAAATTGGAAGTCCGCCAGGATTTTAATCTTGTACCTATAAACTCCGGTCATATGCTTTTTAACCAACTAAGCTACGGTGGAATAAAATCAGATTTAGTTAGTTTAAAGAATATGACCAGAATTCATAGATCTCAGGTTTAAATGCTGGCAGTATTCCAATTTTTCTCTTTATAATTTAAGTTTATCAATTCCTTATAATATATTTCATGTATAAAGTGTTCAAAATTGAAAGCAAAGACAAGCAAATGTAAAATAGCTATTTACATAACAAGTGCGCTAAATCATTCTTTGCACACGAGCGAAGCGAATGGTGCAAATGACGTCTTCGTGCACGAGTTTAGTACAATGCTTTTTGTAACGAGCAAAAATTATATACTCGACAATGAGAAAATTTATTAAATTTGAAGCGTGAATTTATATTGACAGTTAAGTATGCTATGAATTGACATTCGTTATTTGAAAACAAATTGTTTATTTTTTCTTGTAAAGTAAAAATAAATAAATATATCATCACCCCTTTTACCCATTACTGAGTGTGGCACTCTGCCGAAGCAGATCTCGGTAAGTGATATATTTATGCACGTGAATTGTGGTTACCAGCCATCAAATCACGGCCCCCAAAGATGTTAGTGGTGGGAGAGCCACAGGGGTAATTTTAAATTGGTGAAAATGTTTTGTCGTCTGGGGGGATCGAACCAGGGTTCTTAGAATCCACAGGCCGACTTGATACCACTAATCCATTTACCCCATTAAAGTTTGTTCAAATATGTCTGATTGATGGCGTTATAAGTTAATATCTCTATTTCTTTTAAAAATACCTTAAAATGTGTGTATATAAGTACAATTAGCGTTTTAATAGTCAAAATTAAAACCATAAAAATGGGTACTTTTTCAATTACTTCACGCACTAGTGCGCAAAATCAAACTTTCCATCGGTTTCCAAGGTAATGTAAACCTTATTTTGAATGATGGTAGTACAAAATGTCTCTCCATCTGACCGCTGTTTGACGATCAAAAGAAAATATTTACTTTCCACGATTCATTGTTTGCGTTCCAAACTCATTATCGTATGGATAATTCATGGGTTTAGCGCTTAGCTGTAGCAGGACTATATCAGAGTTAAATAAAGTTAAAATTTTAAAGCATTTAATTTTTGCTAGCCCGATTTGATGCCAGACTAGTCGGGATAGTTAGCAACTTTGTTAATTGCATTTTTATTCATTATTCATGTCGAAAACAACTGCACGGGTTAATTGTTTCACTTTTTCTAAACTACTCCTCATTTCAAATTTATTAATTTTACTTTTTTACTAGGTATGAAAAGTTTTTGTTTGACCCACATTTTTCTGTTGCACTAAATTCCCAAAAAAAAACATACATAAAAATAAACTAATAAATAATTACTGAGGGTGGCGCTCCACCATGACAGATCTCCACAAGTGATATATTTACGAGGGCAGGGTGAAAAGTCCCTGAAAAATGAAACAAGAAATGATTTATTTGGTCAAAACATATTTTATTTCTCAACATAATCTCCTTGTTGCTCGATACACTTCGTCTAACGTTTTTCTAATTTTTCGATCCCTTCCAATTAATACAATTTTGGCAATCCTTCAAAATAGGCGTTTGTCTCAGCGATGACCTCATCGTTGGAGCCAAATCAAATTTTTCAGAGACTTTTCACCCTGCCCTCGTATGCTATTATAGTTCATTTTTAATATTCAACTGTTAATATGGGGTGGCTAGCTCAGTGGCATGAAGTCGGCCTGTGGATCCTGAGAACCCTGGCTCGATTCCCACAGGCGACAAACAATTTTCATAATTTCAAAAGCTACCCCTGTGGCTCCTCCACCACTAACATCTTTGGAAGCCGTGATTTGACGACTGATAACCGCACTTTACGCGCAAAATATATCACTTACCGAAATCTGCTTCAGCAGAGTGCAACACCCAGTAATGGGTAGAAGGCGTGATGATATATTTATTTAGTATAATTATCCCTGTCGATAATGTACGGTTTCCTTCGGAAATGTCATTTTCTGTGAAATCAGTCTGTAATAATGGTGACAGAATTTAAACGAGGATTCAGATGCTTCTTGAATTTTACATGCGACACAAACATCACTCTTCTATACCTTGGCTATCTACTGTGTAAACCTGGCGATACACACACATTGTATACCTGCCTTCTGTCAGGATATGTATGAGAGGGTGGGAGCGTGTGTGTGTCAGTTTAAAGGGGGGAAAAGGTCGAATGGAAGGAAAGGCGACATTTTATCCTGGCCTTGATTAAACAAGTGATGAGTTATTTATAAATGAAAGAAAAAAGGAGGTTTTTCAATTTCATTCAAAAGCAACTCAGCTCTTCGTATTTTCATAAAAAATATATACATATATCATCACGCCTTCTATCCATTACTGAGTGTGGCACTCTGCGGAAGCAGACTTCGGTAAGAGATATATTTTGCGCGTGAAGTGTAGTGGAGGAGCCACAGGGGTAGTTTTTGAAATTTTGAAAATTGTTTGTCGCCTGTGGGAATCGAACCAGGGTTCTCAGGATCCACAGACCGACTTCATACCACTGAACTAGCCACCCAATTACCACGTTTCACTAACAAATCTTATTTCCTTCATGAGATATTACACACTCGGACACACATCCATCCATCCATCCATCCATCCATACACACACACACACACACACAGGCATCATTGAGAAAATGATTAAACCGGATTTAGTGGACCTCAAAACACGTATTTCCGCGAAAATCTCGTCAGCTATTTTTTTTCACGATTCCTATACTTCCTTATACTGTGTATAAGAAATTAAATATAGGAAACAAAAATATCGAATCAATCTGCAGATTTGAGAACCTTGGTTCGATTCCCACAGCTGACAATGTTCACCACATGAAAATTACCCCTGTGGCTCCTCCTTGGGGGCCGTAATTTAACGGCAGGTAACCTCACTTCATACGCATACAAATACGTCACTTATTCAGATCTGCTACGGCATATTGCTACACTCAGTAATGGGTAGAAGACATGATGATATATTTATTTATAAACAAAAATACAACTGTTCTTAAATGGATCAGCTTTCACTATAAGCTGTAGTGTTTCTTGTACTGCAATTGAAATTAATTTGCTACTTCATACAAAACAAAATTGAATTTTTCTTGAACGTTTCCATTTCAGCTAAATAGTCATACTCATTTTCTAAGTAATGTTTTCATGTAACGTAGCATAATCCCATTTCCCCAACAAAATCTCTTGCTAAACATCCACACTATAGCGTTATGTTATATACGAGGTTCGTATATTTAGTGGGCAATAATAGTGGAACACAAGTCATATCATACACGAGCATTTGTTCGTTGTTCGCAGCATAAGTTACAACGCCATAACAATTTCACCCCTCGCCCCCCACTGCATGCTACGCCACTGCAGCGGCTGCGGAGACCTCAAATTTACCACCGACCATTATTCTACACAATTAAGTCGAGATATCGTGCGCACCCTGTACTCTTACCAACAAAAATGTGAACTAGTGCAGAGGGTGGTAAGTTGAATTGTGGACGCTTACGTGCAAAAGAATTGCTAGGGCTGAGGTTACCACATTAGTAATTATTATTATTTTTATGCATAACCGAGCAGAAATTCAGTGTTTCAGCCATGAAAAGTAGGCTTCAACATTTCTTTTTGGCCCTAGGGCCATAATAAAATTTTTGTTTATTGTAAATACTTGAATATGCAAAATGTTACTTTGACATATAAATGTACTTATTTTAATCTTTTGAATATAAAATGAAATGTTATTTTGATGTGCACAGAGCTGGGCAAAATCACGAACGAAAGGAATTAAATCACAATTCACAAGTCAAACAAAAATGTTTTTGTGACAATTCACAATTCCACTTGATTTGCAAAGTGAATTAATTCACAAATCAAAGTGATTTGTGCTTTATTTATGTAAAATATAAATCACAAGCCTTTTTGTGAATTGGGGCTTAAGGCTTGGGGCTTGGGGATTAAATCACATTTACAAGTACCAAATATTATCAATTTATGTAATATTTATTTTTTTTTAAATATTAGGTGCATTGTAATATGCCAAAGATATGTGCACAACCGAATGAAAACAGATATAAGTAGATATGTTCAAAGGATTCCTTAAAAAATGTAATTAAATGAATGAAATGTGTTGGCATGTTTACATTAAATCTGTACCCGGTTTTAAATTGTATTGCATTGTAACAAATTTGTTTTTAAAACTACTGTAAACTAAGAGTTTTAAAAATACGAATTTTCTTAGTAAAAATTTACAAAATGACTAGTAATTTGAAACAAATGTTTAGTGTAACACAATTACGAATTAGTTCACAGATCACGGATAGCTACAGCCAGAAATAACAAAAATAATATACTATTATATAATCCAAAAAATAAAGAAACAGTTAAAAATAAAAATTATTATTTATAACGCACGTATCGATAATAGATTTTAAATCCTTTCAATTGAATTAAGTCATTTCAATTGAATTAAGCCCTTTCAATTGAATTAAGCCCTTCCATTTGAATTAAGTCCAGAAAAATGATTTAAGCCTTTTTTCAGCTCTAAAACAATTCACAAGCCCAAATAAATTTCTTTGAAGGTCTTAAATCACAAGCCTGATTTGCGAATTTTTTTAAAAGGCTTAATTCACTTGATTTAAATCAAGAAATATGATTTAAATCAATTTATAATTCCTTTTGATTTAAATCATGCCCAGCTCTGGATGTGCATAATAGTTATTTATTATAAAAGTGTTTTATTAGATATATAAAACACGCAAGAAAAGTTTAAACACGAGACCGAAGGTTGTATTCCATTTGCCGCTTGATTCACTTAAATATAATATAATGTATTTATTTAATAGCTTGGCTAATACATAACATTGAACAAAATTTAAACTCAAATATATAACAAAAAGTCTTATAAAATATACAAAAGAAAAAAACATAATTATATACTCGTATTATTACTTAATCTATTTGTTTAAATAATAACATTTTAATCGATTTTTAAACAGTTTTAGAGTTTGGGATGTTTTAATATCAACAGGCAATCAGTTCAGATAAATTAGACAACATGACTAAAAGAACTGAATTAAGCAAACTGATGCATTTATAGCGATGAATTACTTCAAAGTAAATTAGAATCAGTAAATCGAGTACTAGAAATAAATTCAGCGAAGTAATCCAGCGAAATAAATAAGTGATCTGGTTCAGTAAATGTAAGTTAGATCTGATCCAAATGGCAAATGGAATACGCCCATAGTTTCTCAAAATACGACAGAATATGAAGTGGTTGATAAGCAACAAGTTGTTTGCAGTGTTTTTATGGAATATAAAACACTAGTGTTTTATGAGCCATATAATTCAACTGAAATCAGTGTAATAATGTCTTAATTATATATGAGTTGTGGATAAAATATTTTATGCACAACCGGGCAGAAAAGTATGTGTTTTTTGCCCTAAAAAGCGGGCTTCGACTCTTATTTTTGGCCCTAGGGCCTTAAAAAAATCATTCTTATGGGTACATAAATAAAATGACAATTTTGGTTTATTGTGAATACTTGATTCTGCAAAATGTCATTTTGACATATAACCTATGTACATATTTTAATCTTTTAAACATATAATTAAGTAAATAAGAAAAATAGGAAAAAAATTTCCATCACTTGTCTCATAATTCCACAGAGGTTTTACAGCTCGTTTGCATCAACTTCTCAGGTCATCAACAAACGAGTGGCTTCATAGCTCTCATGTCATGTTACCGTTGTAGATAGGTTAACATCAGTCAGTTCAGCTAAGTCGGTATCACAATCCACTATTTCCTAGTTGATCTAGTTGGATAAATGATCGCACCATACTGATGAGTCCGGAAGGACGAAACGCGTCTATGGTTAAAGCTGAACTGACCAGCCGTTTGTTGATGACCTGAGAAGTTGATGCAAACGTGCTGTAAAACCTGGAATTACGAAGACAAGTGATGGAAAATTTTTTCCTATTTTTCTTATTTATTAAGACTCAATTCCACTTCGCAATAGACATTTTGTCTTTTGTTTTATATAATTAAGTGTTATTTTGTTGTGCACAAAATATTGTATGTACCACGGGTGAAATTAGCTCTCGGCGCATTGCGCTTTGTACTAATAATCATGCCACGGATCAAAAACGCCTGTTTTCACCCTAAGTACATGAATAACTATTAAATCTTTCAATTATCTTACAATATCGATACAAATAAATAAAATATTATCTTTTACTAGGTACTGTCGGCTGTGGGGATCGAACCAGCGTTCTCAGGATCCACAGGCCGACCCAATACCATCGAGCCACCTACCCCACTGTCTATACAAAAAAATGTCAATTTCCTCAAAACTAGCAGATCGACAGAAATTGCGTTTTGAAAATAAGCTCCTTATATGTACATAGTTCGCTGATATATTTTCATTTAATGCGCAGTTATCAGCACACATCCCAATCCTTTTTGAATATATGAACGTGTCAGATGAGATCAAGGATAAGAAGATCCTGTTCGTTTCCGTGGAAAACTTGCTGAATTTTCCATAAGCCCATCTTTATCCATTCCTCATGAAGACATCGCTAAAATCATCAATAACAATGTAACGTTCATACAGGATGAAAAATTGTTTTGCAGAGCTCGCAGACAAACAAACTTTCTAAAATCCTCTGCCAGTGGAGGGAGAAGGAAGCGGACGTGACGTCATCAGGAAGGCTGCCGCGCAAGCGCACTCGCCTAATTACAACAGGACTTGTCGCAAGTTATGTAAATACTGCGGTGGTTTTGGACATCCCTAACTGTGGAAATTAATTAATATTTCTCTTCTTCTTTGACGCGTTTTAAAATTCTGATCCGGCTAATTTAATTATCTGTTTTTAATTACTTTTCTTATGCGTGTTCATTAGTTCATTTGGAATTTTAGGAAAGTGAAGCCTTCGAAGGATTATCGTTTTTCTTAAGCGGTTTTTAAAGTGAATTAATTGGACGAGTTTACTGTTATTTTTAATTAGTTAATACGGGTTTACCTTCAGAATTTATCATTTAGATTTTTTACTAGCCGATCAATTCAAGTTTGATTATTTCAAATTGACATATTAATTAATATTTCAGTTAGGTAAAAATAAGAGAACCTTTTACAATTTTTGGTAATTATTAAACTTAGATACAAAATAACTAATTACTAGAGGAGCTTACTTCATACTTCGTTCGTTCGTGGTCGTTGCTTTGATCACCGCTCTGCTTCTGCTGTCTGCTGTCAAATGATACTAGAACCAGATCCTAAAAGTTCACTTGTTCTCGCTCGTGAATCACAATACAATAAAATTTCCGTTCATCATAGTCTTCGTGAACGAAAGTGAACTAATGAACTAGGTTCAGTGAACTAAACGAGAACGAATGAACTAGTTCACGCAAAGGAACTAGAATTCCCATCTCTACTTTTGACAATTGAGGTTGTGTGGTGATACCTACTATACTAACCGTAATGTCAAATTATTAAATAATGCTAAAATATTAGTAAATAAGTAATTATGAATTTAAAAAAATAAGATTTATCTATGCAAATGTGTTGAAAAATCAGTCAAAACTTCGATTTAAATAATAATACAAATTATTTCATTTATTTTATTATTTTCTTTCATCGTATCGTCATCTGTTGTCAAACAGTGGAACTTCACCTGATATGTTAGAAGTGTGCTTTGTAAACTCCATTCCCTGTATGAAAACGATGACGTCATATGTGGACGAGGTTATCATAGATACGATGAAATATAGTTATCTTTTTTTAATCATATTCATACCTACGAATGGCATTAATGTATGTCTTAATAAGTTAAGACACACGTTTCATGTTTTTTCACGTACTATCACATGTATTATTTTAATGAAAACGTATGACAGTTTCACTAATACAAAAATTTATATTTACTTTGTTCACATTTGTTTATAAAATAAAAATAGACAACTATGGCCATGATTTTGTTACTTTCTCGCCTGTCATTTCTAAGTTTGTGACATTTTTAATATATAAATATAGACTGGAAAATAAGAACTGACTAGAAAAATTTTAGGTAATCAAATGCAGAAATGCTTTTGTCATCTTCATGATCATTTTGCGCTGGAGTTAGATAATCGAGGACCTTTAATTTAACTGTAGTACAAGAGGTAATGTGCATTGTATTTTGTATTTTCATATATTATTTATTTATATACAATAATAATACATATAAAAATGTATATTTTTTTGAGTTTTATTTTACAAAATTACATATTTCAATAAGGTAGGTAATATATTTAGTGAGATAAGATAAATTTATATTTGGTTATTGTTTGATATATGCAGAATTTGGTTTCATTTATAAACTAATTAAATTTTATAGAGTAATAAATATTTTAATCTGACATTTAAATTTTAGGTTGTTTTAAAAATGTCAATCCAATACCAATGTAAACGTTTTAGGTACAAAATCTTGAATCACATGGATACCAAATGTGACGTAATCGTTTTCATACAGGGAATGGAGTATACTAACATATCAGTGTATGTTATTTTCAACTTTTCGTAGTAATTTATGATGTTGTGGTTACTTTCATACGTGGTGGTCTGAAAAATAATTAAGGAAGCGGGAAATTACACCATTCTGATTTTACATATTGAATCCTTATGTTCATCACCCAGTATACATATATTTAACTTGAGTGGGATTCAAACTCGAGAACTACAAATTCAAATACCGTACTACTATTCATACCACCATACTGCCAGACTATAAATAAATATATAAATTCATTCATGAAATAAATGTAAAACTGCGTCAGTAATAATAAGATCGTACTGCAGATAAAAACAGAAGACAGTTGTGCTGGTCTCCGTGGATTTGCTGTGGTTGGGGGTGAGGGTGGGGGTGTAGCGACAGATTCGTGAGATACGCCTTGGCCCGGGTTTGACCCAGATACTCCGATTTATCGCGATTTCATTCAGATTAAGAGTTTAAACGAAACATCAATAGCTATGTTCGATCCCACCAATTCATTATTGCATTCATCCCGGTGCCAGTGATTTGCAACTTATTTTGTGTTGAATTGCACTTGAGTTTTTTGTTATTCGTCAAACTGTCGATGCGAATTTGTTAATTATTTATTCGCGTGTCGCACACAATTGTTTTGTAGAGCTACTTTAGTTTTTTTTTTTTTTTTATTTGTTAACAAAACTATTTGTTTCTGTTTCTAAGGGAAGAAAAATAAAACAAATTTGAATCGTTCTTTTAATACACCAACAAATTTTGGAAACAACTCAACTGAGGTGATAGTCCGGGGGATGCAATCGCTTGAGGTAAATAATGACAAACTTTACTCCAACGATTACGTTGTAAATAATTTTTTTTTTTTGGTTCTTCTTTGGCGGACCAACTACTAAGGTCATATGCCGCCATTACGCCCTGATCTGCGTTTTAGGTATTATGGTCAACAGCAACGCGGGTTTTCTCTGGACGGTCACCCATCCAAGTACTACCCGCGCGCAACGTTGCTTAACTCGCGTTATCGCATAGATCAGTTCCAACGAGTGCAGCCATGGCCGTTGACAAAAATAATTATTATTCCATTTGTTGTTGAATTTTCATCGCTTCATAAAATCACCCAATAGCATCATCGGATCTCCTGCAAACTGAATTTTCCTGCGTATCCTCGTCTTTATCACGGCATCTCTGTCAGGTCTGTGTTTATGTGTGGGTGTATTGTCTCACCACACTCTATACAACATCGTACAGCCCGAACCAAATTCTAATTAAATTACCTAAGGCGAACAAATAGGCTGACCTGCGGCCATTCTACAACTATTCCGAACGCACGAAGATTTAAAGCCGGACCTACGAGGAACGAAGAGGCGGATATATACTGGATCTAAACGTAGTTGCCGGATCAAGGTTACGCACCCGGAATATTACCCGGAAATTTATACAAGTTATGCGCTACTTTAGTTATTAGATTTATTCATTTGAAATTACTGAATAAGATATAATACTGAAATTATGAAAATCTATGTAGTAAGCATGAAGAATAAGGGTTGTCATTTATTTATTAATCGGTAATAGCTAATGACCGAATTATGGGACAAGGGGATTAATAAATATAACATAAGTGGCAGTACGGTGCACAGTGGGGTAAATCGGGATTTTACTGTTCAAAAATCGATGGAGACCTTAATATCCATCGGTTCTAATTTTTTTTTTAATTAAAGGTAATTAAATTCCCTACACATCTTTCGAGCTAGTTTTTTTAAATTAAACTAGAATAAAATAAATATATCATCACGCCTTCTACCCATTACTGGGTGTGGCACTCTGCTGAAGCATATCTCGGTAAGTGATATATTTTGCGCGTGAAGTGCGGTTACCAGTCGTCAAATCACGGCCTCCAAAGATGTTAGTGGTGGAGGAGCCACAGGAGTAGTTTTTTTAAAATGGTGAAAATTGTTTGTTTTTAAATTATTCTAGTAAATTTTATTAATTAGATAATAAACATTTTTCACCACATTAAAATTACCCCTCTGGCTTCCACTTCACTAACTTATTTGGAAGCTGTTACTTGCCAGCTGGTAACCGCACTTCATGGGCATAAAATATATCACTTACCGAGATCTACTACCGCAGAGAGCTACAACCAGTAATGGGTAAAAGACCTGAGATGTTATAGTATATTACGTACCACAAACTAAAAGTGACAGTTTTTAAGTCAAGAATGTAGTTCGCGACCTAAAACAATCACTTACAATTCAAGGTTAGTAAGCTACTTTTTACAATACTTGCACAAATAGAAGGTAAAGAAAAATAGGTTTCAAAATTGACAGCTGTCAAGTTGTTGTCAAAATAAACAGGACCTTAATATATAATATTTACTTACTGTTAACGGTGGGCAGTAAGTAAATATTAAAGTACTGATAAAACCATGGAAACCACTGTGCAATAAAAGTTGCACTCACTGTGTTTAAATTTTATCATTAATGGGTAACTTACAGTGCAAGTATTGTATAAAATGTATTTATTTTATTTTGCCCTGCCTAATTTGCCTCCCCTGACGAGTCACCACTGTTAATGACTCACTATATCCAAAACATTGATATAACTACATATACGAGTATATTTCTGCAAGTACACCCTAATCTGCAAATCCAAATATGATATGTATGTCGGCTGCGGTGGTAAGGCAGCGTCGCGCGAGTGGGGTTATGAGGCGGGCGCAGTGGGGCATGACTGTGGTTCCGGACTCCGGGCTCCAGACTCCACCCGGAGCCTGACGACGTCCGGAGCCGCTGTGTCGGCTCCAGCGACTCCGGGGAACAGTGGCGCAGCTGGATTACGTCTATGTAGAAGTTTGTATTTAGTTAGAGGGAGATTATATCTGCTTGAATACTAATTTTAATTTGTTGTTATTTTTAGAGTTTTATTTTTCGTCGTATGGGGTAGGTGGCTCAGTGGTATCGAGTCGGCATGTGGATTTGAGCACTTTAGTTTGATTCCCACAGCCAACAAACTTTTTTTACCACATTTAGGGTTCGTGCTACCCCATTTGATGGGATATAGCGTGAATATATGTATCTAGCATGCAGGGCCAGTTTTGCCATAAGGCGGGTGAGGCGACCGCCTCAGGCCTCCGATTTTTACCGGCCTCATAAAAATTCGGCCTCACATAAATTAGAATTTTTATATATAAAAAATTAATATGCAATTACTATGAAAAATAAAAATTTTATTTTATAAATAATATTTTCCGGAACGAATTGTTTTGTATTTTAGGTATATATTATACCTAAATACAAGTGGCCACTCTGTGTAGTCGCGTTGTGGCAGTAGCATCGTCGCATAGAGTATAGTGCCCAGGCTACTCCACACAATCCCTCAGTACCAGCGATATTCAAGAAAACTATATATTGATTATTAAAAATAGATTACAAGCAACATTTCCAAATATAATGACTCTTTTACAAATATATTTAACGTATCCTTTATCAAATGCGTCCGCTGCACGATCTTTTTCATGCTTCAAATGATTCAAAATTGCAATCACTAGCCATATTAAATATAGAGGCAGAGATTTTGAAATCCATTGATTGTAATGATGTCATTTCAAAGTTCGCTGAAGAAAAATCAAGAAAAAAGAAATTGCAATAATGTAAATTTCGTATTTTATAATAAATTTTTAATTTTATGTTATTATAGTATGAGATTGTGATTTTAGCTTCATGTAGGTATTGACTAAATAATAATAATTTTTTTAATGTAGGTGCAATTTTATTAATTTTTCGTTACGTAACTATTTGTATTTTATGATTTTTTAAATATAAATATACATTATATTTACATTTATTTACAATTTTTTTTTCTTCTGGATACCTTTGTATGGCATATGATCGACTCCCCCCCCCCCCCCACCGACACTGGCCACTAATATCTTTCCGCCTTAGGCCTCTAAATTTGTAAAATCGGCACTGCTAGCATGCTGGAAAATGGTAATTCGGGAAATGATTCTTTCGAAAATTTGCCATTCGTGAAAATCCATTCTGGTAACCTGCGCTCGTCAATTGGAAAATTGTTATTCTATAAATTTTTCTTTCAGTAAAATTCTCATACCTTCAATTGTCATTCGGGAAATTATTTCTTTTTTTAAATTGGTATTAATTGAAATTGTCATTCATGAAATTGTACTCGTGTAAATAGACGATAATCCCCTATATAGCAAGTTAAGATTAACTTTAGAAATATCACATAATTTCTCATTCCATTTCGGTCAATGTACATATTCGTAACTCTCCTGATCTAGGATTGGTTGGTAATTTCATGTAATCTGTGTACGTGGCAAGCGTGGTGGCGGCCTGGCGGCGGTGGTGATTTTGACTCGCGGTTCTAGAACTTTGCCAATGTATGTTGTAAGACGACACTGGACCGTACGTAAAGATCCCAGTTAGCGGTGAATGCACCAACATCGATCTGTGACTGTTTGTATTACCCAGTGGCGACTCGTGCCAGATATACTGGATGTAATACGAAAGCGGGCCTTAGCCGTTGAACATGGGAAGAGTGTTATAATTGGCCATTTATGAGGTAGGTGGGTCAGTGGTATTTATTTATTTTATAGTATGTATATATAGTATTTCGGGATTTGAACTTATGTGGTTTAAGTCCCTTTGGAACAAACATTACTAATTTTAATTTTAGCCTTGCCACGTTTTACTTTACTGTAATGTGTGTTGCCAGTCAACCCGCACAAGCCCTTGTTACATCCCCTAACCGGTGCCCGATAGCTTAGGGAATGCCAAGTTAATATGCCCCAACTTGAAATAGATACGGGAGTGAATACCGATCAAGGCCAGACAAGAAAAACCTCGATCTGAGCAGGATTCGAACTCACTACCTTTGTTTCCTGAAGCTAGCACTCTACCACTGTGCTATCCCGGCCTTATTATTTATATATTTATTTATGTTACTTTGCACAACAAGAACTTAATCCCAATTACAGTACAGGGTCTGAACTCACCGAGCAGTAGTGTGCTTGTAATAATAATAATATATCATCACGCCTTTTACCCATTACTAGGTGTGGCACTCTGCCGAAGCAGATCTCGGTAAGTGATATATTTATGCTCGTGAAATGCGGTTATCAGCCGTCAAATCACGGCCCCCATAAATGTTAGTGGTGGGAAAGCCACAGGGGTAGTTTTTAAAATGGTGAAAATTGTGCTTGTAATATATATATTTAGCTTGAGTGGGATTCCAACTCAGAATCTCTCAATTCGAATGCCATAACGTTATCCACACCACTGTATTGCCGATATCAAATCGGCCTGTGGATTTAAAAACCTAGGTTCGATTCCCACAGCCGATAGATAATTTTCACCATATTACTACTCTTGTAGCTCGCTCTCCACTAATATCTATGGGGGACGTGATATGACGGCTGGTAGCCGCACTTGACATGCATAAATATATCATTTACTGAGATATGTTACGGCAGAATGGTACAACTAGTAAGGGATAAAAGGCGTGATGATATATTTATTTATATATATATATATATAAAAGTTATCTTGCCGTAGCTCCCCTATAATAATGCTTAGTAGTATATTGTTTATCTTAAGGTATTATATTACGTTGATTAGTTGCTTTATTCTTTGTAAGATGTAACATAGTTTTAAGTTAGTCTAGAATCAAGCTTGTACCAAGCAACATCGTTGCTAGTGTTCGAATAAATATCTTTTTAAAAAATCAACTTGCGTAGATCGAACTATTATTTATATATATTTTATGTTACTTCACACAACATGAACTTAATCCCAATTACAATACAGGATTCGAACTTAGCGAGCCGTAGTGTGGTAGTTCATATATTTTTAGCTTGAGTGGAATTCGAACTCGGTATCTCTCTATTCGAATGACGTACGCTATCCAAACCACCGTTCTGGCGGTATCAAATCGGCCTGTGGATTTAAAAACCTAGGTTCGATTCCCACAGCCGATAGATAATTTTCACCATATTACAACTACTCTTGTAGCTCGCTCTCCACTAATATCTATGGGGGACGTGATATGACGGCTGATAGCCGCACTTGAAGTGTATAAATATATCACTTACCGAGATCTGCTACGGCTGAGTGCCAGACCTAGTAATGGATAAAAGGCGTGATGATATATTTATTTATTTTACTCTCCATTTTTATTGACAATAAAGTAAACAGCCCCAATAAAAAGTAGCACATCGCACGAGTTTTAATTAATACCAAAAAAGTTATGAAAAAATCTGTTTTTAGGAAGCCAGTGCTGTGAAACAAAAAACTGTCGATCCTAACGTGATTAAATATCATACGCTTGCGCTTTCGTCTTTCGGTGGCAACATTCTGTTCACCCGCGTTCTCAAATCAAATTACTGACTTGTTATCTTGCCACCACAGACATTTTTTTAGACTTTGCTACATTTTCCCGTGAAAGAAAACTCCGTGTACGCCAAACAATACATCGTGATGATTATTTTCTGAATTTTAATTTTGAAAATAATTGTGTACTTGTAATTAAAAATTTTGTGTTGGACGCTGAAACAATACTAGTGAATTAGATGAATGGAAAAACATTTTATTGTGATTCAAATGGCGTTAATTCTGTTTTATAACGAGTACTAAACATTCGCTGAATATTCATAAAACGCGCAAACACCACCCACTCGCAAAAATTATATTTTCCAAAAAAATATTAAGTTTTTACTACACTACTAATAAATCCAACCAGATGTAAATATATTTTTCCTAAAACCGATAAGAAAGTACCTACTTTCCTGACCCATTTTAGTATGAAAAGTAGATCGTTACCTGACTCAAATAAATAACTTGGTATATAATATACTATAGTCTACGAAAGTGCGTTAATAGTATCTTAAAGAACAAGTTTCAGAAGGCACTCTGTTAACGCACGAGTTCAAATTTGGAAAACGAGCCGCTCTGCGGCGACTTTTACAAAGGACGAGTGCGTTAACAGACCTTATGAAACGTGTTCTTTATACTATTTTTTCTATTGAGGTAATTTTATAATTCTGTTAGATATTTAAAAACTGCGACTTGACAAAAATATAAGTTGGTGTTTTTCATCATTCGTGTTGTTCATATTTCATATTTTTTTAAAATTAATCAATATTTTGTCTGTATTGTAAATATTTAGAATTTTGTCTGATTCTAGCTTTTTTTTTTTAATATTTCAACATCGACAATTTATAATTTTGAGGTTATGTGTCATTCATCTGTCAGATTTAAGAGCATTCATATCACTCCTATAAAATAAAAAGCGCCAAAAACAGTGCGCTTATAGATCACCTTAGCAGCTATAAGAACACCGAAATAGAAAAATGACACTTATCGCATTCATTTTGAGTGAAATAAACATATACTTTATTAACGCACTAGTACGTTTTTGGAAATATTACCACACTAGTGCTTTAATAAAATACTTATCGCACTCAAAAAGATAGTTACCATGATTTTACTTATTTATTTTTTGTATGTCAAATAATTAGAAGAACTGTCAATTTAAAATTATTTTTGTTTTAATTTTAATTTATTTCGTGGTCGTAGATAAAATTTTATACGATATACGTGTGATAATGCATCTTATCCCATTTATATCGGAAATAACTATTAATGTATTTCTTTATACTTTTTATTTATGTACATTACCAAATAAATTTAAAATTTTAGTTTTTTTTAAATAATATTTTAATGTTTATGATTAATTTTTATTTATGTTACATTTTTTATTAGAATTAATTAGTATTTTTATTCACAACCAGTTAATCATTTGTCATTTTCCGACTTTTAAATAGTTGGAAAGTTAGCTATTGGTACCTGATAAAATATTGCACTTTTGATTTTTAATTACTGCCAATTTTATTTTGATTGAGTCAGAATTGTTTTTTTTTTTTCATTTTTACTGTTAAATAAAAAGATGTGACAAGAAAATAATTGTTGAAATTCTTTCCACCTCGATTATATAATATACTATTGTCACTCCCCAAAAGACTGCCACATAAGGCAGCTGCCTTTTTTGCCTCTTAGTTAAATCGACCCTGTATAATACTACATACAAAACCATGGTTGCGTAGTACCTATTTATACCGTGCAATATACTCACAGTTATTTTTTTTAACTAAATGCAATTATTTTCTTGTAGATATTATTAAGGTATATTAATCAAGTCGTTGTAAAATAGTATTTCGCATTTATTACCATTATTTTCGAATAAATTGCCCACCCAACAAAACAAAAAACAGTCACGCATGGTAGTGTTTGGCAATTTCATGTCACGTCCTGAAAAACTATATTATTAAAATCTGTTTCCAAACGACAAGTCAAGCCAAGAGCAGTCACGAATTATTTGCCTATGCAAATAATTCTACAAAATGGCGGCGATTGAGGTTAGACGCTTAGTATTCGGTCGCGGTAGGCGCTGAACTGCTCGCTTGCACGGCGTTCAACTGTTTTCACGTTCAGTTGTACGCGATCGAAGGCCGATTGTCGATTGTCGATTGCTTTATAGGCGAGATGAATCGACGCTGCGTGTTTGTTTATAATTACGCAGTCAGATGTTTGTGGAGACAAAAGCGACGCGATAAGGAAGATTAGCTCCGCGGGATGAAATTTTCAATTATGTTAACATTATTAATTCTTACTTCACAGTTTTCTTGAAATTGAAAAACTTAATTTCAAGGAGAGATGTCATCGTACACTAGAGCTTAAAGTGATTCAATGTCAGGATAATTTAAAATTTCAATTTTTCCCGGGATCTTTTATCGCATTGTTGCCTCTTCTTGATGATGATTAAGTCACATTATCTCACATGCTACAACGTTGCCAAATATTCACATTTCTTTTTCGCAATTTCTCTAAGAAAGAAAAGATAACCAGCAAATAATACTCTTCTAAATAATAATTATTAAAAGCGTATAGAAAGTGGCACATTTTTCAACTATTTTAAAAATGTTGAAAACAAAAATAAGTACTGCATTCCCCTTGGTTTAATTTTACTTTTTTTTACTGGATCCTGAGAACCCTGGTTCGATTCCCACAGGCGACAAACAATTTTCATAATTTCAAAAGCTACCCCTGTGGCTCCTCCACCACTAACATCTTTGGGGGCCGTGATTTGACGACAGGTAACCGCACTTCACGCGCAAAATATATCACTTACCGAGATCTGCTTCGGCAGAGTGCCACACCCAGTAAAAGGCGTGATGATATATTTATTTTAATTATTTATATTTATTTATTATGGGGTGGCTAGCTCAGTGGTATGAAGTCGGCCTGTGGATCCTGAGAACCCTGGTTCGATTCCCACAGGCGACAAACAATTTTCATAATTTCAAAAACTACCCCTGTGGCTCCTCCACCACTAACATCTTTGAGGACCGTGATTTGACTACTGGTAACCGCACTTCACGCGCAAAATATATCACTTACCGAGATCTGCTTTGGCAGAGTGCCACACCCAGTAATGGGTAGAAGGCGTGATGATATATTCATTTTATTTATTCATATTTATTTATTTATTTGGTGATCATTTAAAATTTATGGGCTTTTTACACAGAATGTACAAACAAAAAGCAATCCCCACCCGATGACAGTGCCATTTGATTCTTCTATATTTATGTAAAATATTTAAAAATACTACTGCAGTTTAAAAATAAATTGTAAACATGTTCTAAAGCCAAATAGACAATAAAAAATTTAAACAAGTCAAAATTCTTAAGAGATCGCATCTTGGTATCTTACATCAATCATTACCAATAAAAAAAAATTGAAAACTAAAAAAAAGAATAGAATCTGCTCCCCACGTCCGTATTTCCGGATCCGGACGGAAATAATGTTCAAGTTATGTGTACGTTCATTTTGACATGCAATGATAAATTGCAGAAAAATATTTCACAAAGAGTGCGTTGCATCCAGCAGATGAAAAATAAAAAATTGCGAATCGGCTGCAGTAATACAATCGAGTTGGCTATGAATGCATGGGCGGGGCTAAATTATGACGTCATTACACATGAGCACCCCCTGCCCAGTTGCTATATAGAATAATTGTTATTGTGAACTATGTATATATATATAGTTTTTGTTGTCTCGCCGACGTTATAAATTGATTTTTAGCAGCCAAATGGAAGAAAATATTTACAATTGCAACCGAGTTTTGCATTGGAGAGTATTTCGAATAAGATGGGGCCTCGCCAAACGACAAATTTTGGATTAAATGTCTCGAAAATTTATCTACGCGACGATCAGGAATTTATTCACTCTCTTTGTAACAGAAAATATAAGAAATATTTGAAATAAAGTTAAAATATCACTGGAGCGACAAATATTTATAATAAAAATAAATAAATATATCATCACGCCTCATATCCATTACTGGGTGTGGCACTCTGCCGAAGCAGATCTCGGTAAGTGATATATTTTGCGCGTGAAGTGCGGTTATCAGTCGTCAAATCACGGCCTCCAAAGATCTTAGTGGTTGGGGAGCCACAGGGGTAGCTTTTGAAATTATGAAAATTGTTTGTCGCCTGTGGGAATCGAACCAGGGTTCTCAGGATCCACAGGCCGACTTCATACGTACAATAATATATTTTATGCACAACCGGGCCGAAATGCATGTGTTTTTGCTCTAAAAAGCGAGAATAAACACTTGTTTTTGGCCGTAGGGCCATATAAAAATCATTCCTATGGATACATAAATGAAATGACAATTTTTGTTTATTGTGAATACTTGATTTTACAAAATGTTATTTTGACACATAACCTATTTACATATTTTAATCTTTTTAACATATAATTAAATGTTATTTTGTTGTACATAAAATATTGTATGTACCACGCGTGAAATTAGCATTTGTGACCCTCAGCATGCTTTGCGCTTCGTGTTAATAATCATGCCACGGGCCAGAAACGCTGATACATAAATAACTATTAAAATTAAATTATAAAAGAAACCAACCGATTATTTTTGGGAACAGTTTGTATGATCAGTAAAGAAACATTATTTACCAATAAAAAAATAGCATTCTCAGTAACAAATATATTTGAGCAATAAATAATGACTCGACCAGTAACAAGTAATGTCTCTACTAGTGAATAATCACAACTCGAACAATGATTATATTCACTTTTGTTTTTGTTTACGGTTAATTTAAAATAAAATGAAACTAGATTTGAAATTGGGGATTTCACCATTTAATTCCTCATATATTTCTATATAATTATGTATATTTTGATCCTCAATATATATTTTTTTAATGGCCGGAGTCGTGATCGCCAAAATTTCTGTTTATGAAAATGTAAATTTTTTTATTGAACCAGTTTAAAAATTGAAAAATTTTAAAATATGGTTCTATATAAATCAGACTACGAGAAATCGAATGCCGTTGAGCGCATCTTCATATCTTTTTTAGTTTCCAAGTTACAGCGATTTTTGACTTTTTGAAAAGCTCAACTTTGAAGGCTCATATCTCGAAAACTAAAAGAGATATTGAAATGCGGTTTGAACGAGTATATTTCTCGTCCTCCAGTTAACTTATACTGAAATTTTGAAAATTTTGAAAATTTTACTATTTTTGTCAAAATTTTCTTTTGACCATATTTCAAAAAAATGAAAAGATAATTAAAATCTGTGAACACCAATGAATTCCTCTCGTAAAAGTACATAGGTATGCAAAATTTCAGGCAAAAATTCGCACAGATAAAGTTTTTATTACAAAAAAAACGAAAAATCACTGTTTTTTAATTATTTTTGAAGGGGTACCCCTTAAGAATTTTACGAATTTTAGCCATTTTTAGTTTTTTTGCTCTAAAAATTGTACCCGTTGAGCAAAAATTCTGAAATTTTACATACTTATGTATTTTTTTACGATGAATCCACTGGTGTTTACAGATTTTTACTATATCGTAAAATTTTTGAAATATGGGTAAAAGAAAATTTTGAAAAAAAATATTAAAATTTTCAAAATTTTCAAAATTTCAGTATAAGTTAATTGGAGCACGAGAAATACACTCGTTCAAACCGCATTTCAATATCTCTTTTTGTTTTCGAGATATGGGCCTTCAAAGTTGAGATTTTTTAAAAGTCAAAAATCGCTGTAACTCGAAAACTAAAAAACATATGAAGATGCGCTCAACGGCATTCGATTTCTCGTAGTCTGATTTATATAGATCCATATTTTAAAATTTTTCAATTTTTAAACTGGTTCAATTAAAAAATTTACATTTTCATAAACAGAAATTTTTTTGCGATCACGACTACGGCCATTAATAAAATATATATTGACATATTGAGGATCAAAATATACATAATTACCTATGTAGAAATATATGAGGAATTAAATGGTGAAATCCCCAATTTCATATCTAGTTTCATATTATTTTAAATTAACTGTAAACGAAACAGACGTGAATATAAACATATGCATCTAAATAAATAGTATGAATTTATAAAAAGCACGTCGTCCTAGTTGGACTCTATCAAACAAAAAAAGTTCCAAATTAATCGGACAAACCGTCTAGGCTGTAGAAATGAGCAGCTGACTGTGGTGAATCTATACAAGCTATATATGCCCCTGCGGCTTTTCATATATTAATATTTACTGATTGAGTCATTATAATTACTGAATGATTACTTATGATTTCTACTGGTTAAAAATAGTTTTCCACTAATAATATTTAATCGTTTTACAGAGCATAAATTACGGAGCAAAAATATTTTATTCTGAAAAAACATTATTTTAGCTTAGCAATATTTTTTACCGATCAAAAAATAATTTAAGACTGTACATATATTATTGACTAAAGAAAAACAAAATTACTGATCAAACCTTGAATTTACTACTAAGCGCTTAAATATAGGCATTATTTATTTAATACAAAATATTTTTATTCAAAAGTACTGGCGTTACAATTTTGCATTCGTGTTAATTTAAAAATTACAGAAATTTCCAAATAAAATAATAATAACGCATCAAATATTACCTCAATTTAAAACAAAAATACATTAAAATATTAATTTATAATTTGTATTCATTAACTCATTACTATTTAAATTGCAATTAAAAATAGATATTTCGAAATAGAATAAAATAAAAACATAATTGTACATTTCTTTTTATTTATTTAATTATTTACAAAAAAATGGTTACATATTTCTTTTCAATTTCTAATTTAATACCAATAAGTTTTAGCTGGAACCCTATCCTCTTTAATCCCCATACTTTCCATAATATCCATCTCAAAAGATTTCAGCTGAGGACTAAAAGTAATCTTTTCCACAACTTTAGCAACCGTATCCTTCGGTGTTTCCTTATACGTAGCTTTAGTTTTATAATCTTTAGTTTCCTCAGTCGCAGCAGGCATTGGAATAATTCTTCCTGTTCTTGAGGAGACCCTAACTTTCTCCCCTTCTTCAGTAAACCGCCATTCGATTGACGTTGGCTTTAGATCAGCTGGATCCACCAAAGAAACTTGATCTGTAACTAATAATGGTGCTTCTGATCTAGTGACGATTCCTGGGAACTCGCCTTCTTTGCCCATTCGACGAAGATGGGTGTTGAGACCTTCGACTATTACCCAGTTCCGTTCTTGGATCACTTGGGTAACTAGGCCTTGTTTACCCTTGTCTTTGCCAACTAGGATTTCTACTCTGTCTCCGCGGAAGTAACTCCAGTCTTTTATAGGTTCGAGGAATACTTTTCGACGAAAGGTATTCGGGTAATTTTGTTGGAAGAACTGCCCGGTCCATGGACGGTTTGTTGTGAATCTGAACTTTTTACGTTGGACTGTACGAGGTAAATATTGGGGAAAACCTCGAGGAGTTTTCCAGTAGGCTTGTTCCATGGCGCGCTTGATGTAAGAATCAGGCAAATTTGAAAATTGTTTCGTCCAATCTCCTACTCTTTGGAATAATTGCTGTGTTAGTCTCATTTTTCTGTTTGTTTTACTGTTTTATATAATCTAACTTTCGGGTATATCTTCTAACCTCAAAACCAAACCATGCGATTGTGAACTGTCAGTTGCTTTATAACCTTACATTTCAAACAAAATTTAAAGTAAATATTAACTAATAATTAATCATAATTTCTATATTAATGTATATTTATTATAATTAAATAAATGAATCAACAAGAATATTATCATTTAATTGTGTAATTAATTGTTATTGTTTACATTAATTGGATGCTGTTATGAAAGGTAAAACATGAGATATAAATTAAAATTATTACTTAAATGATACTTTTTAGCTATGACAGTACTTGCTCATGCAAATCAATTATTTAAATTACATTTACAAGTACAGAAAAATTTGAGGTTACAAAATCTAGGACAAGAATGTTTAAAACCAGCTCCAAAAAAGGTAAAACGACGTACTAAAGCCTCAAAAGATGTAGAAGAGTACATGGACTCATGTGAGCATTTACGAATGATTAAAAATGAAATGCCTGCCCGATTTTTAATAAAAAACCGTAAAGCTCCTGATGATCTGTACCTTGTTGATAAGCATATTGCTAAAGATATAGCTGCTGCTATTAAACCACATGTTTTAAAAAGAAATAAAACTATTATAGAAACTAATCCTGGTTTTGGATTTATTACTAAAGAATTACTACAAGCAGGATTAAAAAATGCGCAGCTATATGAATCTACCGTTTATTTTCGTAATCATATTCTTGTAAGCAAAAACAGAAGCATTTTAAATTAAACGTATTTAATGATAACGTTTCAGGATTTAGATAAACAATATCCTGGGAAAATTAAATTATACAATCGAGATTTCTTTTCCATTTGGAAATTATCTTATCAGGATCGTCACGATAATGGTGATAGAGTTAAAAGAATGTTAAGTAACGTAGAAATAAAACAATGGCATGAAGACCCAGCTATGACAATAATTGGAGCCACAGCATCTTCGAATTTTCTAAGACATTTAATATTAAGCTTAATATTTCAGTTTGGAGTAATGACTTACGGAAGATGTGAATTATTTTTAATATTACCGCCGTATTTATTTCTAGTAAGCTTTGAAAATACCTAGCAATTGTTTTATCGCTCATTTGTTTTTCTTGTTGCTTAGCAATTAACTGCAAGTCCAGCAGATGGCTATATATTATATAGAGCGTCTTCTGTTTTATTTCAAATATTTTGTGACCATAAAATATTGTTAAAATTACCTAGAAAAGCTTTTCTGCCTTGGGATAATATGATTGATCAAAAAATTAAGACTAAATTATGGAAAGTACGTTTAGAATTAATTATACCAATATGATTTTAATTAAGTAAATGTTTTTAGATCTACAGTATAGATCCAGACTACATGTATTTAACTAAGATTGAATTCAAAAAAGATATACCTATTTCTATGGATAAATTACAACATTTATGGTATTTTGTGCAACATATGATGTTAAGTCGAACTAAAAGAATTATTCCATCTTTGGAAAAATGGATTCCTGGATGTGGTTTTCAGTTAATTTTGTCAAATAGTTTAAAGTTTCCACAACCAAAAAATAAATACGTTTATCCAGACATAAATATATTCACACAAAGTGGGCAATTAAATGCCAAACAATTTTCAAATTTGTTCAAGTACGTGACCATCTTTCGTCATCTTTAACAACAATTAACAATTAGATTTCAGAGAATTTTCAAGTAGGCCTGAATATACTGAAAGTCCATTTATTGCGTCCATGGAAACAGCATTATTAAAAATGGAAAGTATGGAAAATATGGATGATCAAAGTCAAGAGACGGAAGAACACGAAGAAAAACATCCTGAGGGTATATCGCAATATAAAAGTTGATGAAACATAGCTATTGTATTTATGAGTAATTATTTAATAAATTTATAAATAAAGATGATTCCTTGTTTTATTTGTATTCCCGCTTGTAAATCTTGATTGAGTTAGCAGAACGAAGCCATTTGTATATATACGTCACTTTGAAGAAGTGTCAGAAAATTGTCATAACATTGAATATTCAATGAAATTTTTACAAATATAATGTTACTTAAAAGCCATGTGATATTTTTTAGATAATTCTTTTTTATTTCTTAATCGTAGGATGTAAAATGTGTGATTTCTGTCTCGTTTCGATTTATATTTCTAAGAGTGTAAATAGTTTCTGAAAATGTTTAGCAAGAAAGCACATATCGACGTGAAAAAATCAACAGCAAAAATACAAGATGCTAAAAAGGATTTGACAACGAGACTAAAGCATTTAAAAATTATTTTGGGTAGGTATTTATAAATTAAAACATTAAAATAAATGTAGATCAAACGGTACTTAATCCATAGCCTACTGTTATGGTTATTAAAAACATGTATTTGTAGAAAATGTCGATATCGCAGAATGTAAAGGTTTATTCGAGGCGAATTTTAGTCACGTTTACTGTATTTTATACGAGAGTTTCATCCAAGCAGAAGCTAATTTACGTCAACGTGGTAAGTAGAACAATTTGGGATATTTTCTTAAGCTGTAAATATCGCTTTCTTTGCTAAGCTGTATTCTATGTCTCTTGCATTAACTGTCTTTCTGGTGGTGGCGTTGAACAGAGCTGTCATTTCATTTGGGTGAGTCAGTGATCTCCCTGTACTTTATCATCAACCAAAACAATCATAAACATCTTTGGTTTTTCAGTTCACAAAGCGCATAAAGAAGAACTGGAATGCGCATTATGGGTCCTAGAGAATGTGTTAGCTCTTTTACCAGAACTGCTGCACAAGCGATGGCAAATTCATTCTTTAAGGCGAATATTGGCGAAACTTTTACACCCGGGTAACAACGTCCGGTTACGAAAACAGGCAATAAAGTATTTCTTAATGTGGTAAGTGCTATACACTTGCAGCCAGATTCTTAAAAAAGTTTTAGCTACTCCCGAATTTTCGATTAGCTAATCTTATGCTATTCCGATTTAAAAAAGTTAATTCAATTCAATTTCCGAAAACTAAATGGTAAGAATATTGTATTAAAGTTTATTTAAAGTTTTTTGGGAATACGGTTTAGCTTAGTTTGACAAATTTAAAATTTAGGATTAGCTAGATTCTAGCTAAAACTCTTTTGAGAATTGGGCTATTGGGTCGTTGATTCGAATTTCTGAACGTTCGAACATTCGAATGTTTTGAATTTCGTCAGAAAAACTTCGAAGCTTCGAATTTTCGAATTTTTTGGCTCTGAATTAACGCCATCTGTCATCCCCAAACATGCTCACGCATAATTCGCGAAAAGTCGGCCACGAATTAAATAATATACTCGACGAAGTTCCTGCAAAAACTCTGCAAGTTTATGCGTCTTAATTAAGACATCTATTCTCTTACCGCCCATCTAAATGCTACAGACGTTTAGTAAAATGTTTTAAAATGAGAATAAAAATGATACAAAAACGTCTTAATCAAAACGTTTTGACAGTGTAGCGAAATTTTAAGCCTAATAGAATTAATTTGACAAATAATAATTAATAATAATTACTTATGAATTAATACAAAACTCTGCAAATGAGTTTATTCTGAAAATAATTCATATCAACATGCCGTGTTCACGTTAGGATCCAAATTCACAATTCGAATCATTCGAAAATTCGGAATATTCAAAAATTCGAAGGTTCAATCAATCCGAACATTCAAAGTCTCGAATATTCGAAAAATCATCAACCCTAGGGCTATTGTTGATTGCTAATAATTATATTTATGAAGGTATCAAGCTTTAGAAGACAATGCACCGCAATATGTTCATGATATGTTTGCTTCCCTTGTACCTGGATTTACACCAAGTCCTCCAGTTACAGTTGAAGTATCATCCAGTGTATTTCATGATACCAACATGCAACATCCAGTAAGGAGTCACTTAAAATCGTACAGGATTGTTATTACTTTAATATAATAATTGATAGGTATCTCCAAGTGAACTACTGCCCCTGTTACCCCCAACAGGGGGAGAAAGAAGTTCAGAATTCAACAGCAACAGCCAACTGTTCTTGGAAACTCTTTTACAACATATGATAACAACTGTAGTCCGATTAGAATGGTACGACAAATCAGCCCGACACCACAAATGTTTCCAGTTCTTGCTTCAACAATTTAAAATCTACTATTTACCTCGAATCAGCCCTAATTTTTGTGAAGAGACCTCGCTTTACAAACCGTTATTAGGTAATTTAAATATTACCTTTATAAATATGATTTATTAATTATTTTAAATTAGATTTACCAACGTTAAGAAAACCAGAACCAGAAAGCGATTATACAGCATGTAGGGTAAGTCTAATAAAATGGGTGGTTCAATACATGCACCGAAGTGGAATAAATCCAGGAAAGAAAGGACCTATACCGGATATGCCTATCGCAACTCCCGGTATGACGTCATCGCAGCCTAATCATAACAATCATTCTCAAGAAGATGATAATCAATATGAATCGTCTCACCATAGCTTAGAATCAAGTTAGTAGCTTATAATCTCAGTTTAAAACTCTCTATTATTACATTTTACTTGATTAGGTATTTCTTTAAATTTGCAAAAAAATATAAACGATGAAGAACTAGCCAATAGAATCGTTAGAGAAGTATTATGCGGATCAAGAGACAATGTTAATTTTATACACGAGATTTATCGACAAGCATTCCTGTTAAATTTTTCTTATTCAAGCGCAGTTCATAGAGTTATAGCTTTATATAAAGATCTTATCCAAATGTCAGAGTTTCCTCAGTATTTGCTGGAACCACCCGATGGTAGTGCAGCATTACATGAGGAAATCGCTGATGGTCACAGACCAGGCAGGTTAAGAAATGATTCTTATATTGGCGCAGTCCATAAGGAAAATATTTTAGTACGAGCTGGATTCCAGGTAAGAACTTTTAATTTATTCTGGATCCGAATCTGAACCATAATGACCTTACCTGTTCTATTTACCTTTGATGTTTAATTATTTAATTTTAAAATCGGGAACCTAAAACCTTTAAAATGTTCCTAAACTTAACCAAATCCGAACCAAATATAACTTTGTTCTGAATCACGTATTTCGAATGAGAATTAATGTATAATATTTATAGAATATGTTGCAAATATTTATGACTCACGCTGCAAATGTATTTTTACAAGAAGTTAGTACTCAGATTCCTAATTTATTGGAAGAACAAACAGATTCTTGCAAAAGAGTATTGAATATTTATAGGTATATGGTAATGCACACACGAATGGATAGTAATACATGGTAAGTCATTTTTAAGTTCTATGGTTTATTAAAATGTCAATAATACTTTTTAAACGCTTCAAAGATGCAAAAATCATTGAAAAGCATACTTACTGGTAATTGTAGTCCGTTAGAATATCGAACAACATCGGGTACATTTTCTTCTCCACACACACGAAACACATACACATTTGATTAAAAACACTTAATAATTATTAT
Organism: Pterostichus madidus; assembly: GCA_911728475.2. Taxonomy (NCBI): domain Eukaryota; kingdom Metazoa; phylum Arthropoda; class Insecta; order Coleoptera; family Carabidae; genus Pterostichus; species Pterostichus madidus. Next base: position 2,071,630 of record OU452304.1, read on the forward strand.
CAAACACTTATTTCACTACAAATAAATATAATTACACTATTTTAGGAAAGAAACACTGCACTAATTACGAACTGTCACTCACTTTCGACGCCATTAATTAACAATTTAAATCTTGTTATTTCCATGGCATACTACGATCCCAAATTTGCAATTTTCATGGCGCTCTGTTTTAAAATATAAAAACTCCGATTTTGTCGTCACTAATGTATATTTAATTTAAAACAATATTATTTATTATTAAAATATAATAAATAAATATATAAATATATATTAAAATATTAATTTAAAACCATTAATTAATATAAAATACCTTAGGATAGTCAAAATATTATTTAATAAAAATGTTGTACTTTTTTAAAATCTATTTTTAAAATAATAATTAATATTTAGGGAGCAACTACTTCTTGTTTTACTACAAATAACATCTCTTGTACTTGCGGAAACTCCACCAAAAAAGAAACTACAAACTCTGGGCGGAAAATTAGCGCCAGCTATTTTCCAAACATTAATTGTAACATGGATAAAAGCTAATCTAAATGTCCCAGTTTCCCGTCAACTTTGGGATCGCTTTTTACATGTTTTGGCCGATTTAACTAAATGGGATGAACTTATCAAAGAATGGGCCGTAAGTCCAAATCTTTCTTTCAACATTCTCTCATTTAACTTCAATCATATTTATAGAAAACAATGGAAACACTAACGAGAGTCTTAGCTAGACATGTGTACGGTTTAGATCTTACCGATTTACCTTTAGACCGCCTCTCGGAACAAAAAATAAAACGTACTCGTCGGGGAACGAGTAGAACTGAGTCGAATACCCCTCAGGCGTCGCAAGAAGGAACTCCGGTGCCTCAGAACAAACCGGAAGAGGCTACAGTTCCGGATGGAAACATTGCTACGATTTTTAATCGACCTGGATTATCAAGAAGCCTAAGTGAGACTAGTTTACATGTTAAAGTCAACCCGAATAGAAGTTCTCAAAGACAAAGATCGCTTCGGTTGCGAAGAAGTCATTCTTTAGGTAAATAATAATTTTTTAACAATTATAAACATTGAAAAAATGTTATTTATACCCCTTAGGAACAATTCCGCTCCCAGACAACGAATCCACAGACCGTACCCGCTCACCTTCACCAGCACCATCTTCTGGGCTGGAAAGTACCTCAATCAAGGACTCTCCAATTCAGTTGGACGTCCTCGCCGACGCTGGCGCTGTCCAAGATGATGCCGGTGAACACCGAGGTGTTGTCTGCGGTGGTTCTGTCAAAGGCTGGTTGCCAGACGTCGCTGTCATTCTCTGGAGACGCATGCTCTCTGCTCTTGGTGATGTTAACCAGCTCACAGAGCCGAGATTGCACGCAGAAGTCTTTGAGTACTTGGTGCATCTGACAGACACGCTGATAAGAATTAAACAGAACCAAGGGGTGACTGGGGATAATCAGAGTACGCCAGAGCCGCCGGAGTTGGTTCCTCCGTTGACTTTGATTGTACCCTGGTGCTTCGAGGCGCTGACGTTGCCTCAGGAATATCAGGCGGGGAAGTTGTCGGCTTTGAGGCTTTTATGTACTATTACTTTGCAGTGTGATAGCCATCATCGAGTTTATCTTCCGCAGTTTTACAGAACTTTACACACTGGTAACTTCTTGACTAGGTTGACTAAAAACAATAAAACTGTTGTATATTTCTTATAGGATTGTGTGGAGCCGACCGAGCAGCATTAAATACAGTTCTTCAGCATTTAGGTCCAAGATTTTTATCTCTTCGCCTTCCAGGACATTCGTTACTTCTTCTGGATTTAGTTCATGCATGTCATTCGATTTTGTCATCATCAGACGTGTCTACAACAGCTCCGAGAACGCATGCTGTCTCTACTTTAGCTGATCTACTAAGTCTGGCTTCGTCTGATATGTCGTCTATCTCTGTCTTGCAACCAGATCCTGCGCAGTTGACTGTCATGGCATGCCCGGATATCAAGGTACCAAATTAGCCACAAAAAAAGTTCCAGGATTTATTATTTTTAAATTTATTTCCAGGAACATGTCGTTGGAATTTTACTCCAAGCCGGGCGATATGAACCAACTGGAGTTGCTCGTTGTATAGCTTTATCCGCATTAGGAATGTTTGTTTATCGCGAATTATCTAACGGTATTTTCCATCCTAAAATCAAAGACGCCATTGGGATTTTACTTCTCGCGTTGAAATTCAATCATAAAGTTGTTGCACAAGTTGCTAGCGATGTTTTGTTGTTATTATGTGAACATGCAAGTGTTTTACATGCCAACTATCCTCGACTAGCTGCTCGGGTGCTTTGCGCTTTAGGACACACGTTAGTTAGGTTGGCACCACTGCGATCAGCTGCATCTGATAGAGATAGGGCATTAGGGACTGCTCTTCTGCTCTGTCTTGGGGAATGGTGTATGCGATTAGGACCGAAACGTCTTTTAGATCTAAATGCTGATAATAGTAATGGCTGTTTACTTTTAACAGTATTTAAAGTCTTAAATCAGCTGATTACCGGTAACACCACAGCAAGTGATGTCGGTTTAACTCAACCAAATGTCCAAGACGATTTTGATCCAATTATCACAGTAGATAATTTGGATAAACCATCTCCAAGTGTTTCTCCTTCAAGGAGTCAGCAATATCATCAGGCTGTCACATTATGTGCACATACCGTCTTGTCACATTTAGTCACGCATTTAGGTCATTTTCCAATGGCGATCGGAGCTGCCAGATTATCGTCTTTAGTTGTTGAACACGACGACGTCCCTAATTTAATGGCTGACGAATTATCAAGTTCAATTTTTGCCGCTCCTAACATTCAGTTGTTAATGTTGACGTCATCGGTAGTTACTAGTTTAATAGAGCTTCCAGCTCTTGATTTACCGGGAGGGGGTGTAACAGCAGGGTTAACAACTGCCGATCGTCAGGTTAGGGTTTTATTACGAGATCAAAGCGGTAAAGCTAGTTGGGACGCATCTATTCTATATCGACCCCCTCCAATATCATCTGTAGTGGGGATGCCTCAAGGTAGAAGAAAAGAGGCGTGGCGTCCACCTCAACACCACGCCCCTGAATCATTATTAATGTCCACTGCGCAACCGCATCTCCCCCACCACGCTATGAGGCATCGTCCACCCAATCAGCTACCAGATGTTAGCAATGCTGCTCCTGACCTTGATCAGCTTGATGATGTAAGTAATCTAAAATTATATCTATATTTAAGTTAATTTTGTAATCTTCGTGGGATAGTTGCTTCAATATTTGGGCTACACAAGTCCCGAATGTTTGGAAACATCTGATTCTCATCTAAACGAGCCCGCCACCCCTCCATGTAGCGACGAAATCGAGCAAGAAGCTATAGGAGGCGTTCTCAGCCAACGCAACTCTGAATCCGAGCACTTGATGTACGTCCGCAACTCTCAATCAATGATCGGAAATCATTCCCTCCGCCCTGAGGCTCAGCAACAACGTGCACCGTTCCAGTATTGTCGTTTGCTATTCTCCCAACTTGGACTCGCAAGTTGGGATCATCGCAAACAGTTGTACCTGCTTGAAAAGACTGAAAGATTATTACGAGAGTTGAGGAACTTGGACACTCAACGATGTCGAGAAACACACAAAGTTGCTGTGGTTTATATTGGCCCAGGACAAGAAGATAAGAACTCTATTTTGTCGAATAAGTCGGGGAGTCAAGCTTACGAGAAGTTCTTGGCTGGTCTAGCGTGGGAAGTTGAATTAGAGTCGCATACTGGGTTTATGGGGGGATTACAGAGGCAAGGGTCAACTGGGGATACAGCTCCATATTTTGCTTCTTCGTTTTTAGAAATTATTTTCCATGTTGCCACCAGGATGCCTGGCGATAATACGGAAGCTGTTCTCAACAAGGTTTAACAACTATAAAATTAGATATATTTCATTTGCCATTTAGATCAAATCAAACTTTCCACTACTAAATTTACTGATTAATTTTTTTTTTGTAAGTCTTTTCTGTGCATTAATTTATTTATTTATTTATTCTTCAATGTAAAGTAGATATGGGGTAGGTGACTCAGTTGTATCGAGTCGGCATGTGGATCCTGAGAACCCTGATTCCCACAACCGACAAACATTTTCACCACATTAAAATTACCCCAGTGACTCCTGCACGACTAACATCTTTTTGGGCCGTGATTTAACGGCTGGTAACCGCACTTGACGTGAATAAATATATCTCTTACCGAGATCTGCTGCGGCAGAGTGCGACACCCAGTAATGGATAAACGTCGTGATGATATATTCATTTAACAATGTACAAGAACTCTTCAGGGTCCGAACTCCCCTATCCGTAGTGTGGTAGTTTATATATTGTTAGCTGAAGTTGGATTCGAACTCGGAATCTTCGAATTCGAATACCTTAACGCTATCCACACCACCATACTGCTGGAATTTGTTCAATTAGTTGATTTAAATGAACCAGATGGCAAATGGAATATGGCTATTATCTCTGTTAAATATTCTTATTAAAATAAATTCTTGTTACCTACAGACACGGCATTTAGGTAACGACGAGGTCCACATAGTGTGGTCCGAACATAACCGCGATTACCGACGAGACATAATACCAACTGAATTCTGTGATGTACTTATTGCAATATACCCGATCGGGAATAATCTTAATAGGATTAGTATTAACTGCAAACCAGAGGTGAATGCTTGTCAGTTTGTTGTTGGATGTATATTTTATTTGTGCTTGATTTAGGTACCATATTTTGGGCCTCTGTTTGATGAGGCTATTGTGGAGAGTAGCGTACTGCCAGGATTGATAAGAGCTACTGTGATATCTGCCAGTCGGGCTAAAAGGACTACACTTCCTTTCTACCAGCAATAGTAAGTCCAATCCTTTCGTTTTCAGGAGTATCAAATTATTTTAATTATTAATTAGGGAACCGAAACATTTTTGGCCTCGGTTATGTTAAACTGTTTTTATATTAGGAAAATTGGGGTATGTGGCTCAATTTTCATTATATTAATATTAACCCCCTGTTGTTACCCCTCCTCTAACATCTTTGAGGGCCGCAATTCACGCGCATAAATATATCACTTACCGAGATCTGCTACAGCAGAGTGCCATATCCAGCAATGGGTTGAAGGCGTGATGATATATTTATTTATTTATTTTTATATTAGTAAAATTAGGGTAGGTGGTTCAGTGGTACCGAGTCTGGCTGTGTATTTGAGAGCCCGGGTTCGATTCCCACAGCCGATATACAATTTTCACCATATTTATATTACCTCTGTGGTTGTCCCTCCACTAACATGTTTAGGAGCCGTGGTTTGACGATTGGTAACTGCACTTCACGCGCATAAATATATCACTTACCGCGATCTGCTACGGCAGAGTGCCACACCCAATAATATTTCGGTTTCGATATTTTACGGTTACGATTTAGTTTTTGTTTCATTGCATTGTTTAAATCTGCAGCTACGAAGAGCGTCAACGTTCATTGGACACAGTAGTCCACAAGCACATCGACCGCACCACCTACGAAGAATTCATCTCACAGGTATTTAGTCCTGTAATGGGGGCAGGGCCATTTTGTTTGCGCAGCAACAACATGGCGGGAGGATCACGTGCTGATCCCTCCACCACGTCACCGCTCACCGCAGCCCTCCTGGACTCTCACACAACTGGACAACATCAACACAAAGTTGTAAGAGGTCAGTTGAGTAGCCCTAATGGGGACAACAGCTAGGAAAATCAGTGCTTGCGCTAGGTTTTGTTTTTCTAGGTGGTTAATTGGTTTAAGTAAAAGAAGATATTTTAATCTGTTTTAAAATTCCAATATAAAGTTTGTTTTAAACTTGATGATGCTCATGTCATGGAAATTGATGACGTAAACATCACCACGTTTAAAATGATCTGTATTTAGTGATTAAATAAATGTTAGAATGCTTTCAAAGAGTTCGGAATGATTTGTTCTGTGCTAATGTTTCATTTATCTTATATTTGCATGTCCTTATGCTACTAATGGATAACTTATTCGACACTAATTTAATAGAGATGTGCGCACCGTTTTTCTTTTAAGATTTGTACAGAATCTATAGATTGTTATGTAAAATAGAGTGAAGTTTTAAGCTGCAAATGTAATATTTATGGAATGTATTTATAGTACTACATTTGTCCAATGTTAATGTTTTGCCGTCCGATTTTTGTTTATAATTATTTTAGACTTACAAGTATTCCAATCAAAAAGATTAGGTGTTTATTGCTTTATTGTTCAGTTATATTATTATATTTTTATCTTATTTAATATTTTATAACTTAATTATTATTATTATTATATTGTAGCTTAGAGATACAGGAGTATTTATTAATTTTCCGATTATATAGTATTCAGTTTTCATTTTGATTCATATTTTCAAAGAAATCTCACTAAACAATATAAATCCGAAATTATTTCATCAATCATTGACATTATCCAGAGATTATCATATACATATATTTACAATTTATACAACATTGTACAATTAAATTATATTTTATTTATTAATTTATGGAAATAAACTTTATATTTATTTAACATTTTTTTATTAATTACTGCTTCTTAATATTATTTTGTAAGTAATTAACAGTTGTACTTATTTGGTGGTTGTTTTTAATAGGCTTCTACAAAGCATGACCATAACATCTAAATGTTCCGGAAAAATTCTAACCTCAAAATTTTTGTTTTAAACTCATCGTATTCAATTCTAGCAACAGATTCTACCAGGGGAGTCTGGTTCAATTCTTCAGACAGTTCTCAAAGTATCGAATCTTCGAGTATTTCGCCTAGACCTCTCAAAAAGTTATCAAACAACCTAAAAAATGTCCCGAGGCGATCAATGAGGCAAGAACACACTGTTGAATCTCCTCCCAACAGCCCAGTACAAGCTGTTAGGAGAAAATGATGACGCGCGGTCAGTTTATACATCGGCGATCCTTCGGAAAAATAACATTAAATGCCGATGTATATACAGCACATTAAACAAACATAGTTCAATTAATCATGTTTGTTTAAGTGTGCTGTATGAGGGTGAAGAAATGATTATAAAATGGCCTAAATTAAGAGATAAGATGGATGATTCACCCTACAAAATTTAAAATAAAATGCATGCTGTTACAACGTTAAAATTTTGACTTTCAATCACAATTTGAGAAACTAGAACTAATTGAAAACAATCACGAATACAATCTAGAAAAATAGAAACAATTTTGACACTATGAAAAAGATTTTGTCTTGTGACAACTAAACTATTTCTCTTAGAATTAGTTTAAAACTTTTAAAGTTGTCCATTGTAATTAGGGGAATCCTAGGTCTTTGTAACTGAAGACAGGCCTGTCCCAAATAGATAGGAAATGAAAATGACTATTTTTGAAAACAGTATTGACTTAAATATAAATTGCTACAGTATATATATAATTAATAAATGTATGGTTTACATTTGTAAATAATCAGTTATAATTTGACTAATTGTTGTAATGCCCTATTGTTATTATTTTCCTTTGTTACAAAAACTATTTTCTTCCAATTTTGAATAGAATTTCCCCCGTATACATTCCTCTTACATTTACATAAAATGTTTTTTGCTACAGCTGTTTTTAAATATTTTTATAGATAGTTTTTTAATGCCACATTCATAATAATAGCAACAACATTGCTTACAACATTTGTACATAGCTTTATATACAAACTTTTACAAGTGGATATATACGATTCTTCCTTGATGTACTTTATTATTTTCAAGTTAAATAATTTGTTAATTAATTAATAATTTATCGAGTCTGTTACAACATATATTTTTTATTAATTCTGATTTAGATTAACATTCGTAACAAAGCTCATCATGAATTAAGTATTTACAATTACAATATTATATAAAAATGTTATAACTATAATCTAAAAAATAATTTAATTTTCTAAGCACCGAATTTGTAATACTTTATAAATTATTAATATCTGATGAAGATGATTCTAATTGTTTATAATTTATTTTTAAGTTAAGCGATAATTGTATTATGTAATATTTATACTATTATAACGAATTTGTTATTTTATTGAATAAAAGTTTTGTAACATACTGTCCCTGTTTTGTAGATCACAAAAACCTAAATCTGTTATTTTCAAGGTGGCTCCGGGTTCCGACTTCCGGCGATTTTTGATATGTCTTTCAATGCAGTTTTATGTACAATCGTACAAATAAAAAGCGCGTTTGTTGCAGATATTCTAAAATTAAAACTTAAATTTTCAAATTGTTCGCTCGCATGGCATGGCACAAGGTTCATGTCCAGATATGCGCAAAAGTTACGCGCAAAGTGGTGGGGAACTGTCATGTTCTTGTGGTGATAAGTGAAACAGGAGACAAAGTTTATAAATTATATTAATTTTAATAGCCAAAAACTGTAAGTACATCATTATTAAATATAATAATAACTTATTATATTCTTGACTGTTTGAATAAACGTACATTTCATTAAAATTTCATGGAGTATTCCAAACGGTAGCAAAACAGTTTTAGCGATTTTGTATATCATTCATTTATCGCAGTATCATCTTCCATCATGTTAATTGTTATGACTCAGAACAATACTATTATTATGTAAATAATATTACACAGGAATGTTTCTCTAAACATTACACTAGATAAGGTTATGTTAGCAGACACAAATTAGAAAGCAATTCGCTGTCGACTGAAAAGCACGTAGAGCTGTCCAACTTATTAAAATATTTTTAATACAATTTTAATTTTCAGATCAACATGTTATCAGGAAATGTAGATCCTCGTAGACCCGATAAACAGCAAAGATATAAACCTCCACCAGCTAGTAGTAACAATGCAGCTCCGGGTGAAGATTTAACCCCGGACTATATGAATATTCTCGGTAAGTAAATCTATTAAATATTATTTCTTCTAAGTGGTAAATGGTTCAAATTCCATAGATCCGCAACGAAAAAGCATGCAAACAACTTGTCGTAGTGATAGATTTAAAGTAGTCAAAATAGAAAGCACAGAACCTTTTAAACGTGGTCGATGGGAATGCATGGACTTTTTAGATCAATCTTACAATCGTATATTTCAAAGAAACTCTAATAACAATAGACAAGTGTCGAGCGACACACATATACGCCCAGTCTCTCCGAATTTTCATAAAGAATTGCACAAAAATAACTCCGATTTGCAAACTTCGATGCTACAGATATTTTACCGACAAAACAACAGCATTTTCGACGCAAAAAATACAGTTTGTCTGTCACAGTTTCATCAAATTGTACAAACTTGTAATAAAAAATATCAGAACCATGTCTTGAGACCTGGAATGGTATCATCATCTCTCGTAGGGATCAAATATCCATTTGAGAAAAACTTTGAAAAAGACGAATCGTCAAATTGTTGGAAAAATCGCCCAGCAACTGTTTCTGACTGTCATGTACATTGTGACACTCAAAAAATTCCAAATATGTCAAGTGATTATTCCAATTTACCCGTTTATCCAAATTTAAACCAAGATTTGTTAAATAATGGTCAATTTATTGAAAATACAGTGCCACAACCACAAAATTTCCCAGAAATTTATCAGGAACAAATAATTACCTACGTTGATCATCGTTTACCTCAACCAAGAATCTCTGCAAATACTACCGAAGTATACAGTACTTTGGCACCGAATTTCACTACCGAATTAAATAACAACCAAAATTACGTAAACTTCCAATCAAATATAATCTACGAACAAAATCAACAACAATTCACACAAATAAATGAAAATACCATCGAGCCACCTCAAATATTATATCTTCCAAATCCAAGATTTCAAGACGACGCACAATATTCTCAAACCGAATCTCAAATTCAAAACAATATCTATGAAAATGATCAGTTAAGTTCTGTGATATCTACAAATTCCTACGAAAATATTGCTCCGAACAATACCGAAGCCTTTTCTCTCCAAAATTTAAAACCAGTTTTGCAAGAAGTTTTCGAAAACACAAATTACTCTCAAAACCAACAAATGCTGACTCCAGGACAATCCAATCCGTTAGTTATGCCTGTTTACAGCTCCCGACAAGAATCGATCGATACAAATGTTACTTCTTGTGTTCGATCATTCTTAAGGGATGAAAAAAATATGGTTGCTTGTAGCAGTCAAAGTCGAGGAACGCAGTCGATTGATGCGAAAATTGAGCAGCTGATGGATCTGGTTAAAAAACATCTGAAATATGCGGTTTTGGAAGATGTGAATGTTATGAAACAACAGATTTTGGTGCTGAAAGGACGCGTAGCACAATTGGAATATGAAAATGCTTTGTTGAGAAGCTGCGAAGATAAACATAGGCGCCCAGATGAAGTATAATAACCAAATATTTTTTCTAAATTTCTAGTATTATCAAAAAATATATTTTTTTGTAGAATTTATAGTTCCTAAAAGTTATTATATACATTTTGATACGATCCTTATACTATGAAAGACTGAATTTATAATAATAGATTTAATTAATAAAGGATGTTATTCAATGCATTTGTTTTTAATGATTAATCAACTGTTAAGTAATTAAATATTTATTGAATGCTATCCAATTGTACCGTAGTTATATTTTTGATAAATCATTGTATATGAGTTTTATATTGTTGATATTATATATAGTTCGTATTATCAATGCTATTATTATCTGTGTTATGTAAAATAATCTTTGTTTGTAATAAAATTGTTTTGATTATGCTTGTCTTTCACTATTTACAAATATTTGATCCATTAGTGTTGTTTAAAAATTCAGTTTGTTTTCATTTTTAATAAATTTATTCTAGTCCAAATTATTATTTATAAAAATAAATTAATAACATTTTCGTACACTTGGTATGGTATATAAAACAGTTGAATGTAGCCTGATACATCTTTTGTTTCCAGGGATGATCTTCAGTATGTGTGGATTAATGATGCGGTTAAAATGGTGCGCTTGGGTCGCTCTGTATTGTTCTTGCATCAGTTTTGCGAACTCTAGACTTTCAGATGACACCAAACAGGTAAAATATATGAGAAATATACCTACACACATCGGCTATGAATCCTGTGAGCTACATTTGAAAATTATCCGTTTTTTGTTCGTATATTCAGAGCAAATTTATTGTCCAATAAGTTGCTTAGGTTACTAAATTTTCATGCTAGTGTAAACTCATCGGAATTGATTTTTCTGTGGGCTAAAATAATTAGTTTTTATTGTTGTTTAGGTTACTAATGCATCCCCTTTTGTATACCGTGATTATTAGCTTAGTAAATTCAGAGTAAATTTATCGTCTACCAAGTTACTTAGGGTACTAAATTTTTATGCTGAGCTGAACTCATCGGAATTGATTTGACTGTGAGCTATGATTACTTTTAGTTTTTCTTTGGGTTACTAATTCCCCCTCTGTTATACCTCAATCATTATTTTTAATCGATCGATATGTTAATGATAACAATTTATTTTTTATAATTTGTCTATTCGGTATTTTTTTACCAAAATAATTTACTCCGATATTTTAATAATATTTTCATGTAATTTGTTTATTTATATTACTGTAAATATTAATATAAACACTAATGTAATGACAGTTCTTGACAGTTTCGTAAAAAGTATGGCTAGAAAATAATATTTTGTATTTTAGCAGCTTCTTCATACGAGAACAAAATGTATAAAAGTAAAATGGAAATAACAAAATATATGAGTTTAATTACAAAATACTGAAATGGTAGTAATCTATAGAGTAATCCAGAAAAATAAGGGTTGTCATTAACGTATCAATTGTAAATGTTTATCATAAATAACTTTGTGTTTGTTTATAAATTCATTAGCATTACGTTGTTTTGGTTACTAAATTGTCATGTACAATCTGTCTTATTCTATAACTGAATCAATTTCCCCTATTCTGTAACTCAATCATTATCTATTAATGATCGATAAATTAATGACAACTCTTATTTTAAAAACTATTACCATCTTTGGGGGCTGTGATTTGACTGCTGGTCAACACACTTCACGCGCAAAATATATCATTTACCGAGATCTGCTTCGGCAGAATGCCACACCCAGTAATGGATAGAAGGCGTGATGATATATTTATATTTATTTATTTTTCATGATTAATCTGCAGATTACCAACATTTCAGCATTCTGTGAATAAAATCATTTATTTTGTTACTTTTATTTTATTTCTATGCATTTTGCTCTCGTATAAATCTGCCAATATAAAAAAATCTTATTTTTAACGAGACTTTTTTATAGAGCTGTCAGTGAGCTGTCATTATATAATTTTTTATAATAATAACTATGTGTAAACAAAATACATAAATATAACATAAAAATGTCAAGATAAATTATTCTGTTCTCAGAATACCAAAATTCTTATCATCTGTAAAATAACTATGAAAAATTATCATTAACTTATCGATCATTAACAGATAATGACACAGTTACAGAATATAAAGAAATATTCGAGTTATAAAATAGAGATAATTTTCTTTCTTATTTACTTTTAGCTCAGGAATAATTTCCGTTGTGCTACACACAATAATTTCCCATAAAAACTAAAGTTATTTATAATTTAAGAAACCTTTTTGACATCAATAATTTCTTTACTAGATTCTGAGTTCATTCATGTTGTCAATCTCAGCTGTAGTAATGTCTTATCTTCAAAATCCACAACCGATGACACCACCATGGGCATCAGCTGTTAGCTAAATGACTCATCATCATCATCATCATCGCACAATTTTATACTATCAGGTTTTTGGTTAAATGCACAACTTTGTACAATGATAACATAATTTATTATAACAATTGTGAAATAAAATATTTGGAAAAAATATATCATATTTATTTACAAACTGTACAAATATTATAATGCTACGTCTCTGTATTTCTGTAGATCATCTGAAGTATTGCTTAAAGAATTTTTCGAGACTTGTTTTTTGTAAACTAAAAAGTCTGGGCCGTGTAAAGGTCCGTAATAAATCGGTAAACCAAAATCTGGTTGTTGTTCGAAAAAACTGTTTCTACTTCGAATGCTTCCGTTGATGTTTAGATTGTCCATTGATTTGGAGAATCCCCTAGGGCTTAACTTCCGGTCTAGACTGAAGGTGTAAGTTGGTATAACTGCTGAGGACTCTGTGAGGGATTGTGTCATGAAGGGGTACCAACTTTCATTTAGTTTGTCGTTGTAGATGTCGTCTTTGGCGTTGCGTAGATCCATCAATGATTGGGCTCGTTTTGCTGAAAATAAAAGTATTAATTTTGTATTTTGTGGTGGTGGTGGAGGGGGGTTAATGTATTTACCTGGTGATTGAACTTCGTAGGTTCTGTTAATTAAAGTAGGAACGTAAATGCTTGCGTTAAATTCACTTTGTGTTGTGCAAAATTGGAGACCGTTCATTGGAAATGTTGCTAAATTATTTGGTAGAGAGCCACTCCAAATATTTGGGATTGAATTCGTTCTGTAAACATCACAAAAATAATATTGTTTTAATATAAATAAATCTAGTTTTTATTCCTATAACTATAAATTTCAACGAAAATAGTAGAGAAGGTTTTTAAGTCCGTCATTTTGATTAAAAATTGTGCAAACTACATATAAAATTTCATAGAAATTGGTCAAATAATTTCTGAAATAACTGGCCGCTATTTTGAAACCAATTGCTGCGAATTATAATAACGGTAAATAAAACATTGTTAATTATTTTTGTATTCCTACAATTAAAAATTTTAAGGAAAATAATAGAATAGCTTTAAGACCGTAATTTTGTTTTACAATTGTGGAAACCACTCATAAAATATCATGAAAATTGGTCAAACCATTTCGAAAATAACTGACCACCATTTTTTTCACAATTTGAACTACCTCAAGTTTTTATGCTTGTAAACATGTCTTCATTTTGATGTTTTGGTCAGCCAATTAGAATCAAAATAAAATGCCTAAAGCTCGTTTTACATTAAACTAAATATTAAGCAATATTTTGAACAATTTTTGGACACATCGATAAAAGAGGGAAACCGAGGAAAACATGAGATGTAATAGGAGAAAATATAGAAGAAATGAAAAAGATGTTAAAGAATAGGAATGAATGGATAAACACGTCACCTCAAAGAAAGGAAATCCGACACTTAACTTAGTATAAGGATGGAAAAGAAGAAGAAGGCGGAACAGTCTAAATTGGTTAGTATCATGGGAAAAATTAATATATTTTTTTATTTTGCCTGTCCTGCATATGGCCGCCATAAACATGTTTGCCTCACAGATGCCAATATTATGACTTCAAACAATTTGCTGTATTCTATTACGCAGTTTAAAATGTTCGAAAAATTGTTCAAAATCTTGTTTAATATTTAGGGCCAGTTTTTCAATCGCCGGTTTACTCTCGATTAATGTTAATCATGATTAACCTTAATCAGTGATTGAAAAACTGGCCTTTAATGTAACTTAAAATGAGTTTTATACATTAATAGAGTAATCGTAAATTTCTTGAAATACAGTCAAATCATTAACGAAATCTTTAATGTCTTGTCGAAAAAAATATAATTCTTACCGTTTCATAGTGGCTAAATGTTCAATAGAAGCCGCATAAGCATTATTATGAAAATGGCTGGCGTCTACCACATCTCTGCTTCCTGGAATACTTGTCATATTCATTTGTTGCAGTCTTTTCATTACCATTTCTTCTTCTTTCCACTGAGTGTACAAGGATTGTACAATAACAACCCCAAACACATTTGCAAGGACTCTTGCGAGCCAACATACTAATTCTGTCATTCCGTACAGTGACTCAATGCTCTGCAACAATCAATTAATTAATTAATTAAATAATTATAACAATTACAAGTTGTGAGTCTTACCCAGTATTGAATACTCATGTATATCACCATTCCTGCTTCAGGAAATGTTAAAATTGTTACAGTGAACATCCATGCTAAGAGACACAGAGTGTTTTTCTGTAAAATAAATTCCTTTATTATTTTATGTTGTTTTTGAGATAGGCAAACTGTAAATTTAGCTTAAAAAAATATAAAGGTTTGCGTGTGTAGACTTAGGTTTTGTTTATGAGAGCGAAGCGAGCCTTGCCAAGAACACGTTCAACATTTTAATAAATTTATGAAATTCAGAATAATTTGAGGAAAAATTTAATATAACTGCTTGTATGTGAGGAGTATGTGTTCTATAAACTTAGAATTTGTTTGTTATAAGAACGAGTAAAGCGAGTCTTCCAAGAATGCGTTCTAATTAAAATAATAAATAGTAAATAATGCCGTTATACATTTGAAATTTTGTACATAAAAAGAAAATATAGACATACGGTATATGAACTACCACATTGCGGCATTCCTGTTGTACAGAGTACCGTAAATAAATAAATAAACATAATATCTTTCATACAAGTTCGTTTCACCTTTCATTCACGCAACAATCCTTCAATCATATTCCATTCCACATGCTTAAATCATCTTAACTAACTCGCACCCACTCTTTTAAGGTAGTACTAGCGTGAAAAATAATTTTGCAGATCTGAATGAAATTTGGCGCACGTAAACATTGGATAGTCATACGCATCCTGTTAAAATTTGAAACACATTCATCGTCTGTGAACAAACATATTCGCTTGTAAAGTTGAGTTCTTATACACGGGGCTTATGGCGATCATCACTCAGAATCGCACATATTTGGTTTGTGTACCTCTAAAATTTTGCAGTTTCATTTGAAAAACTAGTATGATGTTCTAGAACTATCCATGTATATTGTATCAGAAGGAGAAAGTTTTTTATCGTTTAGTAATGGATATATAGCCATGCAAAGCCTTGTTTTTAACGAAAAATTAAGAATCCCAATTTATAATGGCAACACCACACGGTGGTATGGCATTTGAAAATTCACTAGACCAACAACCTGTTAACATAATATTCAAATCATAATAGGTATAAAACACTTATTTTATTCAATTGTTTATTTATTTTATTTTTATGGGATGGCTAGCTCAGTGGTATGAAGTCGGCCTGTGGATCCTGAGTACCCTGGTTCGATTCCCACAGGCGACAAACAATTTTCATAATTTCAAAAGCTACCCCTGTGGCTCCTCCACCACTAACATCTTTAGAGGCCGTGATTTGACGACTGGTAACTGCACTTCACGCGCAAAATATCTCACTTACCGAGATCTGCTTCTGCAGAGTGCCACACCCAGTAATAGGTAGAAGGCGTGATGATATATTTTTTTTATTTTTTTTATTTTATTTATTTTGAGCGACAATCGATGGCGCCACCGTCACATTAGTACTACCTTAACAACATTCTTCTCAATCTTACACAAAAGTGATTACTTACTGTTGCTAGTCCATGGACTAATATTGCTGCAACTAATGCCATAACGAAATATCCTGCGCAAAGAACTGCTGCTGATATTGGAAGACCAGAGTCGGATTCTAAGAGCCATAGTAACTCGAAGGCGAAAGCTATGAGATAGCCAATCTGAAAATATCAACAAATATGTATTAGTATTAGAAGGTGTGTGTTAGAATTAAAAAACGAAAGATGGGTTGACTTTGTATAATAGGAATTGAAAGATATGCAAACGTAGAAATATTTGGCGAATATTAATAATTTTTTAAGGGTTCGTGCTACCCTTTTTTAATAGCACGTAAACGGCTGTATCATGTAACACATCGTTAATAATAAGCGACATCGATAACTTTTTTTTAGCTTTGGCAACATCGGTTTCGTTTTGACGTTTGTCAAATTTTTATTCATATAAATACAAATTTGACAAACGTCAAGACAAAACCGGTGATGCCAAAGCTTGTAAAATTTATCGACGTCGCTTATTATTAAAGATATGTTACATGATACAGCCGATAATGTGATATTTTGTATGTATACATTCATATACGAATTCTGGAAACATGTTATCACTTTCACTTCATCCACATTCATCATTTCCGTCATACAGTATGTTACATTCTTTCTCACGTAACTATGCAGTCATTTGAAATGTACAGGGTGATCAAAAGGAGTTGTTATAGTTGGCACTACAATTCCAGAGATCTTTTTATTACAACGTCAGATAAAGGCGGAAATGCTATTTGACATTTCTAATAAATACAAATAGGTTATGTCAGGAGTCTGACAGCTAATAGAATTTTGACTTTTTAAGTAATGGAAATACTTTAGAAATAAATGTAGTAATAAATATATATATCATCACGCCTTCTACCCATTACTGGGTGTGGCACTCTGCTAAAGCAGATCTCGGTAAGTGATATATTTTGCGCGTGAAGTGCGGTTACCAGTCGTCAAATCACGGCCCCCCAGACATGTTAGTGGTGGAGGAGCCACAGGGATAGCATTTTCAAATTATGAAAATTTGTCGCCTGTGGGAATCGAACCAGGGACCTCAGGATCCACAGGCCGACTTCATACCACTGTGCTAGCCATTAAATGTCACTGTCAACAACAGGAAATGAATTTATGTATCAGGCTTACCAATTTCAAGTAGTTTTTTTTATTGCCAACTGTAACAATTCCTTTTGATCACTCTGTATTATTGAATATATACGCGTGAGTTGTCAATTTTCATTAGCTACCAAAACGCTAGAATGATGGCAAGTATCTATACAAAATGATTTTGTAAATTTAAATTGGATCTCTCTCACAGTTATTACTGATAAGACACCGTCACAAATACCTCTCTGCTGCATTCGTAAGTGGAACAAGGTATAGTCATTTTTGTTTACTAAATTATTAATATGAATACTGATTAACATGAGTAATTAATGAAGTATTTATTGACTCACTTAGCCATGAAATTTGAGTAAAATATGATTAAATGTTTGACGTTTTGATAGTTGCCATTGTAATATTTCATTTTTAAAATTACTTATAATTTTTACAAGCATAGGCGGACTTTGGCCTAGGCTAAAGAGGCAATAGCCTAGGGCCCAAAAATTTTAGGGCCTGGATTCAAACTTTTAGTTTAAATAATAGAAATATATAACTTTATTCCCTTATATACAGGGTGATGACCGCGACTCTCGAACATGGGTATTTAACATGTAAAATCATAATTTTATAATTTCCTGCTTCCTTAATTATTGTAAGCAAGACAGCTTCAAATAGGACATAAAATTCTGCATCTAATCCAATAAACAAAATTAATTTTGCATGCTTCGTAACGGCACAAATTAGATCTGAAAATAACGAAAATAGCCTCAAAACTATCGATAGCCATGGAATTGAAACAAAATTAAACAAATGTTTGGCGTTTAACCTGTCAAAATAATTTCTTTATTTATTATGTCATTTATTTTGACACATAATACGTCAAACATTTGTGAATTTTGTTTCAATTTCAAGGCTATCGATAATTTTGTTATTTTCAGATCTAATTTGTGCCGTTACGAAACATGTACTCGTAAAATTAATTTTGTTTATTGGATTAGATGCAGAAATTTATGTTCTAAAACTTCTATTTGATGCTTTCTTGCTTAAAATAATTAGGGAAGCAGAAAATTACAAAATTATGATTTCACATGTTAAATCCCTATGTTCGAGAGTCGCGGTCACCATCCTGTATATATATATTTAAAGGGCCCGAAATCAATATTCTGCCTAGGGCCCGAAATATTTTAAATCCGCTACTGTTTACAAGGTCATAAAAAGACAAAATTTATTGAAGAATATTTAAATCTTATTTGAAGACACTTTTCTCTCAAATTAGTTGGCAAATAATGCCGCTAAAAAAACTGATTAAACGCCTACGGCGCGCTTTTTCTGTTACACCCAGTATACGAGTTTATAATTATCATATCTTATTTTTCCCACAAACATAGTATTCACCATAAAATTACAATTTCATGACAATTACAAACACAGCTTTCTCCTGCGAAAAAATAATTATATTTCATACCCACATTCCCTCATTATCGTACGCAAAAATCGATCGTATAATAAGGCCAACTTTTCAATACACTTTTCACCATAAAAGAACCTACATACCTACATACATACGCCCTGCGATATCGATAATGTCTGTTACATTATGTATGATGAATCATAAATAAAGAGTAACTGTATTTTGTACTCTGTCGGAATAAAAATCATCAAGTTAAAGGGAACAGTGTGATTGTCTTGTGTCAATGATCTGAGAACATAGATCGAATTTAAAGTTTCAAGTACTGTTAAGTTGCTAAATTTATTTATTTATGCTACTCTGTACAACAGGAACTTAATCCCAATTACAGTACAATGTCCGGACTCACCGAGCCACAGTGTGACAGTTCAGACATTCTTAGATTGACGATGACTTAGGAATAAATAGATGAATTTGATTGAAGGATTGTTGTGTGAAGCAAAGACTACCAATGTGAGGAATAAATGAGCTTATATAAAAGGAATTATGAATGTGAGAGAAGCAGAATGGTATGTCGGGGAAGAAATGTTTGGCGAAGATTGATTGTAAGCTGAATCTGATGAATAAATGTTGAGAGAATGTATTAAGGGTTCGTGCTACCCCATTACATAGGATATAGCGTGATGTTATGTATGTATAGGGTGGTTCATAGCATACGGAAAAGATTGAAAGTACTCGTATAGTTAGTGGGGCCCAATATATCTTTTCCTTAATAAACTTTTGACAAAAACCCAATACCCAAAAAGTAGTAGATCTAGTTAAGTGATATATTTATGCGTATGAAGTGCGGTTACCAGCTGTCAAATCACGCCCCCAAAGATCTTAGTGAAGGATGAGCTGCAGAACTAATTTCAATGTGGTGAAAATTGTTTGTCAGCTGTGGAAATCGAACCCGGGTTCTCAAATCCACAGATTGACACGATACCACTGGGCCCATATGCATGTATGTCTGTATGTAGTATGTACGTTTAACCCTCTCCTCTATTTTCTATTCAATGATTATTTATTTATGCTACTCTGTACAACAGGAACTTAATCCCAATTACAGTACAGGGTCCGAACTCACCGAGCCGCAATGTGCTAGTTCATTCATTCTTAGCTTGAGTAGGATTTGAACGCTAATCACGGTACCATACTGCCGGACAAATTAAGTTTGTCTTTACAAGAGGCTCGTTTGTCATTGATATTACTATAATTACGTAGTATGTTCGTATGTTAGTAACTCGTTATTGTTTCGGAAGTTCTAAATTAACGAATTGTTAAAATGTCAGGTAATAATGTGCATATAACTATGGGAAGTGTACGTAATGTTAATTTGGCATTGTTCTATTTTGACGAAATTAGAAATTATTTGGTTTGTCAAGGAATGTTGTAATGATGTAATGTCAATAAATGTAATGCGTAAAATTGAGTATTATATTTTTTATGCACAACCGAGCCGAAATTCATGTTCAACTATGAAAAGCGGCCTTAAACACTTTAACGACGACCAGTGCCGGATTTACGTGACATGGGGCCCTAGGCTGAATACATAGAATGGCCCCCTCTCTGTTGCCGTGAAAATAAAAAGTAAAATAAAACTATAAGAGTAAGATTAAAATAACATGTGTTTTATTATAAATACAATATCTGCGACGCAATTAAAACATCTTTCTTCGCACTTTTTGCTTAACGAAATCTTCAATGACCTGTATATAATTATAATTACAATGATTAATTCTCCATTAATATTGATTAGTTTTTTCGTTCATAGTTTCTCTGTTAAATTTATTGACGTATTAGTAAAATTTAAATTTACTAAAATGTTCAAAACTAGTTTAACTCCAGTGCGGGGCCCTAGGCTGGAGCCTTTTCAGCCTAATGGTAAATCCGGCACTGACGACGACCTGGGCCTTTTAAGGCCCCTATCAAGCCAGGGGCCCTGAACTCGTGCTCCATGTGCCCTTATGGTAAAGATGACACAGTATGTTATGTACCACGAGCGAAATTAACGTTTCTGACCCTGAGCATGTTATTGCTTTGCGCCTCGTGCTAATAATCATACCATGGACTAGAAACGACTGTTTTCACCCTTGATACATAAATAACTATGCGCTGGAGGAGGCGGAGTCACAGGAGTAGTTTTAATGTGGTGAAAAATGTCAGCTGTGGGAATCAAACCCGAGTTCTCAAATCCACAGGCCGATTCGATAGTTAGAGAAACAAATGACAAATACTCCACATTCTGAATATGTATTATATAATAAGTAGGTATATATTTCAAAGCAATGACATTATAAAATGCCATGTATTTATAATTAATCCTTTCACTTTCAAATGTAAAATTTCTCCGTAAATTTTTCTAATGCTTGCGCGTTGTAAATTCCACCCCACACAATTAACTGTTGAAAGTTAGTAAACATTTGAGAAAGTATGGAAAGTGTACGACTAAGTATCTATTCGTACATGCGAAATACATTTAATTTTACTCTTTTCTCATGCTGCCGACAGTATATTGTCTCTGATGACGCCAGGTTGATTCTTCGCAGAATGTATTGTTTTAAATTCAGTACAAGTAGCATGATTCAGGATATGCATTAAGTGTGTGCCTTTTATAATACAGACAGGATATTATAATTATCCTACGATTGTCACTGTTTAAATTTAACTGTGATTTGGATGAATTACTCCAGAACTATGCAAATTATTGCAACTATGAAATTATTATTTATGGGGTAGTTGGCTCGGTGGTATCTAGTCGGCCTGTAGATTTGAGAACTTGAGTTCGATTTCCATAACTGATAAATAATTTTCACTACATTAAAATTAATTAATTAAGGGCTCAGTGATATCGAGCCGGCCTGCGGATCCTGAGAACCCTGGTTCCAAATTAAAACTACCCCTGTGGCTTCCCACCGCTAACATCTTTGGGGGCCGTAATTTGACTATAGGTAATCGCTCTTCACGCGCATAAATATATCACTTACCGAGATCTGCTACGGCAGAGTGCCACACCCAGTAATGAGTAAAAGGTGTGATGATATATTTATTTATTTTTTATACATAACATCATGCTATATTCTATAGATCGGAGTACATTCTCTAAACATTTATTTATCACATTCATTCTGCAATCAATCTTCGTCAAACATACATACTTACATACATGCATATGGGGTAGATGGCTCAGTGGTATCGAGTGGGACTGTGGATTAGAGAACCCAGGTTCGATTCCCACAGCTGACAAACAATTTTTACTACATTAAAATTACCCCTGTGGCTTCCCCACCACTAACATCTTTGGGGGCAGTGATTTGACGGCTGGTAACCGCACTTCACGCACATAAATATATCACTTACCGAGATCTGCTTTAGCAGAGTGCCACACCCAGTAATGGGTAAAAGACGTGATGATATATTTATTTATTTATTTAGAAACAATTTTCACCACATTAAAATTACTCCTGTGGCTCCTCCTACATCTTTGGGAGCAGTGATTTGACGGCTGGTAACTGCACTTCACGCACATAAATATATCAGTTACCGCGATCTGCTTTGGCAGAGTGCCACACCCAGTAATGGGTAAAAGACGTGATTATATATTTATTTATTTATTTAGAAACAATTTTCTCCACATTAAAATTACTCCTGTGGCTCCTCCTACATCTTTGGGAGCAGTGATTTGACGGCTGGTAACTGCACTTCACGCACATAAATATATCAGTTACCGAGATCTGCTTTGGCAGAGTGCCACACCCAGTAATCGGTAAAAGACGTGATGATATATTTATTTATTTATTTAGAAACAATTTTCATCACATTAAAATTACTCCTGTGGCTCCTCTTCCACTAAGATCTTTTGGGGAGTGATTTGACGGCTAGTAACCGCACTTCACACGCATAAATATATAACTTAACGAGATCTACAACTTTTTTGGTATTAAGTTTTTGTCTAAAGTTTATTAAGCAAAAGATATTATTTTGGGCCTAGCTATACTTTCAATATTTTCCGTACGTTATGAATCACCCTGTATACATATTTATACATGCGTAACATCACGCTATATCCTATAGAACGGAGTAGCACGAACCCTTGAAACATTCTCTGAACATTTATTTATCAGATTCATTCTGCAATTAATCTTCACCAAACATTTCTTCCTTAAACATCATTTCTGCTTCTCTCTCATTCATAATTCCTTTCATACATACATACATATCTTCACGCTATATTCCAACAAATGGGGTAGCACGAACCCTAAAATCACTCATAAAACATTCACTCATCACACTCATACAAGTTCATTTATTCCTGACACTCGAAGTCATTCGTTCACATACTAAACCTTCAATCAAATTAATCCATTTATCCCTAGGTTGTCGTCGTATCTAAAGAAGATGTCAAATTTTATTTTTAATGGAACATCTTAAGCAATTTTCTTCTTGCTCGGTGAAAATGAGCACAATTTAACGGCAAATATAATAATTACAATCTCTAGCGAAACTAATTATTAAGTTATTAAAATTAAACACATTTTTGACGTAAGTAATACACCGTTTAAGACAACTGAGAATGAAATTAACACTTCAACGGTTTATATTTATTGTTCAATTGTTTTCCTTAATATGTAAATTAGAATAATCAAGTCGGCTATAAGCTATAATTCACTTGTTTTATTCAAGGAAATTTAGAAAAAAGTTACCTTGGTACTTAGGAATTTTAACGTATTGATAGTATTTTGAACTATTATTACAGGAAATTTTGCATTTCCTTCATTGAGAAATTTTCTTTTATTATAGTAATAATAGTAATAACTATAAATGATAGATTTTATTTTGCAAATTAATAATGTATATCCACTAATCGTTTTGTTTTCTAAATAATTAGCTTTGGCGTTAAACTATTTTAATTGCAAGTAAATCATGTTTTTTAAATGCTTAGAAATCTTAGAAAATTAATATTTATGCGCAATTAGTCAATTATAATATTAAGTAATTAGTAAATCATGTTAATAATGATTTCAAAGATTCTTTGTACGCATTTCATATTAACATATTTTGTATTCATTTGTTTAGCATATATAAAATCTTTCGTGGGCTGATTAATCAAAAAATTATTAGTTTTCAAAATGGCACACCTTGCTATTGTTAAGCAAATTATATACTATTTTTATTGCATACATAAACAATGATATTATTGTTATATCACGCCTTTTTCTCAAATATGCAGGCGATCGTAGCCTAGTCAATAAAACCGAGATAAAACTTGCGTCTCAAGTTCTAAGAGGTCGTGCGTTCAAATCTCACTGACTTTAACTTACATAAAAATAATATTGTTGTGTCTGAGTGGTTGGGGATCCATTATAAACTATTGTAATTGGGATTAAGTTCCTGTTGTGAAGAATAACAAATATGTATAATAACAGATATGTTTGTTTTTTTGATAAACAATGATTGTAAACACATTTTTTGTTTATTAAATAATAGTCTTCTGGGTATTTCGTAAATTATCCAGATATTTTAGATCGTACAAAAAGTGAATCATTATGTACTCTTTTTCAGTGCTGTATAGAATGAATGTTTTTGGCATTTGAAATGTAATTAGTAAAATTTGTTTTAGTTAAAGCTTGATCGTAAAGCAACTCGTGTTAAAAATGGGTTTTCGACACTTGCCTACAGTTCGCGCTGTAATAAATTGACACTTTTCACTCTAGTTGCATAATGAACTATTTTCTTTAAACGTCAGAAAAAGGTGACATTTCAAAATTCCATATAAACAATTAAAGTTCGTCTCTTCTGACAAATACTTTTTTTAATTCTCGTTAAAATCAAGGAGTTTCATTCGTTCACTAGCGGCATAGTTATTTGTTTCAAGTTTTCGGACCAAGCAATAAAGTCGCCGAACGGAGTCTGCCAATAAAATGAAACTCGAAATATATACACATATTTTGAAGTTGATAATTTTGAAGTTTATACACATATTGTTTTTTTTTTCTTACCTACTTATTAAAATATTACAGATTATTTTTATTACCTTGACAACTGTAGTAACTATGTTACTTTTAGTCCTAGGACCAAAAAATTATAACGTATCCATAGTAACGTAAACATTCCTGCAATAGCGTTCTTTTTCTATTGAAAAAGTTGAAATATTAGTGTCATATTCAAGTGGGTAAAAAAATCTTTTCTGCCGCTCACGAATATCAGAAAAACTATATGATATAAATATGTTTAATTGGGTAAATATTCCGGCGTTTGAAGTAAAAATAGCATATTTTATGTTGAGCGAAAGTGACTTGTTTTGCCTCATCTGTAGTTGTCAATATTTAGTGATTCTCCACAAAAAGTACCACTTTAGCTCCTTATAAAATAATATACTATTATTGACACGATATTTTTTTACTTTTTGATTTATCAAAAAGTATTCTACTTTTGCCATGCATGATTCAAACCGAGTATAATGGCTTGAATATCTTAAGTATGAGGGCAGGGAGTTAAAAATAGATTATTAAAGTTGTGAATGAAGCGAACTTTGCCAAAATCACATACCATATTGAATTTTTGTTGCGTTTAAGTTTTATAATCTCAAAATTTATTAGTGGAACGAACTTTTCGCACGTCCTGATAAAATAACAATAGCTTCAATCATAAAAGTAGTTTATCAATAATTTTAGGTATTTTTATAGTTATTTATAAATAAGAAATCTAGTTTAGTTAGGACGATTCCATGTCACACTTGAGGCAAACTTAGCATAAAATCACAATTTATGTACATAAACGCCTACTGGCTCTTGGTTACCTTGACAATATGTTCGCAGTCGTTTCCAAATAGTGAAAGTGGATTTTGCGTTTTGTCTTTATTGCGACACGGTCTTAATATCGAAGTTGGCGTTTTAAATCTATTTGCACTGCAACTGTTTTTGAGATAAACAGCTGAATAGCGAGTACGTTTATTACTCGCTATTGTTTCAGCGTTACAAATAAAACAGATGTTATTTTACCTTCATTTGTTTGTGGCAACTGTTCTACTGATAAATAATTCTTACCAATAAATATACTGCAATAAATCCTGCTGCTATGGCAAGACTACAGCAAAAGCATGAATCTAATAAAGCCATTTTGCCGATTTTTTCGCTACATTTTCATTTGTTTCGTTCAACTGTTAAACACCTCACAGCCATATTTAAATAAATACAACTTAGTATATAGTCCCACACAATTATTAACATATTTTATCACACATCTCACTTAATATTAAATTATTTGTAACAATTTTTAATCACATATTTCAACAATACAATACGATGCACAAATCTCGCGTTTCTTTTGTTTAAGTGCACTTGGTGGCAATTGTTTTATCTTAAGTATTTTGTTAATTGATTGCGTATTGTTAATATCGATGACTAATGCGAAGGACCGAGGTAGAGCGACTGAGCGAATCGCGTAGACTTCGATTCAGCGACGTTCATTTGTT
The DNA here is from genome assembly GCA_911728475.2 of Pterostichus madidus. Classification (NCBI taxonomy): domain Eukaryota; kingdom Metazoa; phylum Arthropoda; class Insecta; order Coleoptera; family Carabidae; genus Pterostichus; species Pterostichus madidus. The sequence continues at coordinate 2,098,026 of OU452304.1, forward strand.
GACTTTCTCTGCTTAGCAGCTTACCTGAGTCAGGTGTGGACCATGTTAAGAAAAAACTACGTCGCTTGCGAATCTCAGCTCATTTGTTTTCCTGCTGAACGATAGCATTTGATTTCGGCGGCAGTTGTTGATGGCTTTTTGGAATTTTTTCTCTTAAGGTTGTAGTAAAAATTAAGTTATTCAATAGTTTGGGCAGCAATTTTTGGAAAAGTTTTTCAAATTATTTTATCCAAAACCGGGCCGAAAAGCATGTGTTATTGCCCTAAAAAGTGGGCGTAAACAATTCTTTTTGGTCCATGGGCCAAAAAGAAATAATTCTTATGGATACAGAAATAAAATGACAATTTTTGTTTATGGTAAATACTTGATTCTGCAAAATGTCATTTTGACATATAACCTATGTACATATTTTAATCTTTTGAACATATAACCTAATGTTATTTTGTTGTGCATAAAATATTGTATGTACCACGGTTGAAATTAGCGTTTCTGACCCTGAGCATGTTATTAGCCCTCGGCGCTTTGCGCCTCGTCCTAATAATCATACTATGGTCCAGAAACGCCTGTTCTCACCCTATAAATATCTATTGTGGTGTTTTTTTGAGTCATAATTTTTGTTTAGCTACTTTATATGATTTTAAATATTTAAATAATAAAATTTTATCAGCAGTTTTTTATTATTATTGTTTACACATTAAATTGGATATATTTTCATCATCATTATAAATAATTATTGTATGTAATAATAATTATTGTATTTAATGATTTTACTACGATTATTAGGCAATTAAATTACAGTTAAATATGGCGGGTTACCTACCTATTTTGCTAGTTATGCAACTGGCTAAACTTGAAGATAAAACTGGTAATACTTTCATTCATAGAATATGTTTATGTAATATATGTGCAAAAATGTTACGGAAAACTGTGAGTCAAGCGAAAATATGCACATTTTCCCGCCAATATCACACATTTATCTCATCAGTAATGATTTAATCACTCAGCAACAAACAGAAAATTTAAGTACTCTTTAAATAAGTTTTATTTACATACAACACTTAATAATTAATAAAGAGAAGAACAAATATTTGGTGTATACGGTTTTATTTAACTGATATTAACATCTATACACGGTGTATCAAGAACTAGATCGAAATCTGAATGTTTAATGGTGTTCAGCAGCTTCCTTGCGTCTAATTTCGGCCCATTTCGCTACGTTTCCAGGTGAGTTGGCTGTGGAATAAACAAACAAAAGTTAAGAATTTTCTTTCAATTGTTTGAAGTGTTAGTTAGAAATGGACAAATAAAAGAGAGTTAACAATTACTATTCAACTATTTAGAGTGTTAGTTGGCTGTGGAAAAACAAAAGAGAGTAAACAATTGCAATTCAACTGTTTGGAGTGTTAGTTAGAAATGGACAAATAAAAGAGTTAACAATTACAATTCAACTATTTGGAGTGTTAGTTGGCTGTAGAAAAACAAAAGAGAGTTAACAATTGCAATTCAACTATTTGGAGAGTTAGTTGAAAACAAAAGAGAATTAACAACTGCAATTCAATTGTTTAGAGTACTAGTTGATTATGGGTAAACAAAAGAGAATTCACAAATGCAATTAAATTATTTAAAGTGTTATTTAGCTGTGAAAAAACAAAAAAGAGTTAACAATTACAGTTTAACCGATTGGAGAGTTAGTTGGGTGTGGAGAAACAAAAAGGAGTTAATAATTGCAGTTCAAGTGTTTGGAGTGTTAGTTGGCTGTGGAAAAACAAGAGAGTTAACAATTGCAGTTCAACTATTTGGAGAGTTATTAGGCTGTGGAAAAACAAAAGAAAGTTAACAACTGCAATTCAATTGTTTAGAGTATTAGTTGGTTATGGTTATCCATAACCAACTCTTGTTTATACAAAAGGGAGTTAACAATTACAATTAAATTGTGTGCAGAGTTAGTTGGCTGTGGAAAAATAAAAGAGAGTTAACAATTTCAGTTCAATTCTTTGGAGAGTTAGTTAACTAGAATTAATAATTGCAGTTCAAGTGTTTGGAGTGTTAGTTGGCTGTGGAAAAACAAGAGAGTTAACGATTGCAGTTCAACTGTTTAGAGTACTAGTTGATTATGAATAAACAAGAAAGAGAGTTAACAATTGCAGTTTAACTGATTGGAGAGTTAGTTGGGTGTGGAAAAACGAAAAGGAGTTAATAATTGCAGTTCAAGTGTTTGGAGTGTTAGTTGGCTGTGGAAAAACAAGAGAGTTAACAATTGCAGTTCAACTATTTGGAGAGTTATTAGGCTGTGGAAAAACAAAAGAAAGTTAACAACTGCAATTCAATTGTTTAGAGTATTAGTTGGTTATGGTTATCCATAACCAACTCTTGTTTATACAAAAGGGAGTTAACAATTACAATTAAATTGTGTGCAGAGTTAGTTGGCTGTGGAAAAATAAAAGAGAGTTAACAATTTCAGTTCAATTCTTTGGAGAGTTAGTTAACTAGAATTAATAATTGCAGTTCAAGTGTTTGGAAAAACAAAATACTAGCTACAAAAATTGTTTGGAATGTAACGAGGAGAATAAAATATTGTTTTGGTTTTTACCTAATTTCTGGATGGAGTAGAAAACTGGAAGGCAGACAGCAAACGAAATGAAATAGTACTTCCAAATCCACTGATTGCTGATGTAGTACTTCAAAGGGAACTGCGCAAATTTGGCGCTGAAGGTGTATGGGAACTTCATGGGCCTAGAAGGTCCTGCTGCTGATTTATCGGCCATTTTTTTAGGATTGCTAAACAAATAAAAATAAAAACAATTAAACAATGTTCTGTAATAAGTTGAAGAAGAAATTGTGTCTTATACCAATTCTCAATAATCCAATTTTTAGTATAATTAAAAGCTTGTAATACATTTTCTTTATTGATAGTAATTTTTGGTATCGGTGGCAATTTTGGCATTTTGGGCATTTTAGGAATCAATTTTGAAATGTTTTCTTTAGAGAGTTGGGAACTGATACCACTCGCAGCTTTGCATTTTCCAGCAAATTTTTGGCAAAGTGCACTAAGTTTACTCGGTTTAACTTCAGCTTTCGTAGCGCAGACCGATTTTGGTTTTGTTTCCTTGCATGGCGGCCTCGGTGGAAATTTATTGCGACCACATACTACTTTTTTGGGTGGTTCCAATGGTTTTGGACACGGTACGCATTTTCGTTTTAACGGTTTTGGTTTGCACGGCGGATCACATGTTGAATCTTTTTTTGATAATCTATTAGGTTTTCTTGAACATTCGTCGTCTTCGTCTTTCCCCATTTTGAAGGAAAAACTGCTCTAGATAAAATAAAAACGATGTTAGTTTCAGTCTTACATAATTTTGCTGAACCAGAAAATCCTATACAAATTGAATTCCTCTATAATATTAGTAATTAAGCTTAAAGTAAACTTCTATGCATTACATAATTAATTCAATCTGATATCGAACAGATTTATGTAATCATTTAGGTTAGGATACTGACATGACATTTTTCAATAAGAAAAGAATAATATTCAAATAATAAACTTGATTAATATGAAATTAATTGTTTAAATGAAGTACAAGAATGAAAAATATTATTAACTTTACCTGTAATTACAATTTGTACACCTCCAAAGAATAGATGAAGTTCAAACACTTCTTCTTTCTGCACCTTCTGATTTTCGATCTGTCATTAGTTCCAACTTTCGCCGCTGGCCCGCTGCAAATTTGAAATTCAAAATTTCTACAAACTTTAAACGATTTTTTGTATTTACTACGCATTTATGGTGCATTTTATTCACTTTATTTGTTTGCAAATAATTGAGCAATCCTAATTTTACGTTAAGCATTAATAAAAATATTTGTATAAACCTTATTTTTCTGTAAATTCTACTACAAATACCGATAAACTTTGACCTAACCATTTTTAGACCAATTTGTAATGGAAATATTTTTCAATATTGCACCATTTTTCTTTGATATATAAAAGGGATCTTAAGAATGCAGTACTAAATTAATTTTAGTTTGTTTTTAGTGTGTACGAGTTTGATTAAATGTTCAGATCGTGTGTTCTAAATTTTCGAATTATATTTGTCGGTAGTAAACGGTTAATTCGAAATAATTCATTTCTTGCCTATGGTAATTATTTTTATCTGCAATTCATATTTATAAATTATAAAAAACAACTGAACTAAAAGAACAAATCAATATTGAACTAATTGACCTCTATTTAAATCATTCACTGGTAATCTGAATACCCTTTTGTGACCTTTTCAAGTCTTAGACTTATCTTTAGAGTTATTATTCATGTAGTTTAGTCTTCTTAGTGGTATCTGAAGTAAAACATCTTCAATTTTTCCAGAATACTTTGAATCTATGCCCATCATGTCTCAAGAAATAAAAGCAAAACTTCTCTCTGGAAACGCGGTTTCCAAGTAAGAAAAATATTTAATAAAAGCAATGTTACATGTTGGTTTTAATTTTATTTTGAAATTTAGGGAAATGAGAGAGCAGCTGAAAAGACAAGTGGGTGAAATCAATGAAAAATTGCCAGGATTCAAACCCGGTCTAGCTATTGTACAAGTTGGAGGTCGGGAAGATTCAAATGTTTATATTAGGATGAAAATGAAGGCTGCAGAAGAAATTGGGATTCAGGCTGAACATGTTAAAATGCCCAGATCTACCACCGAAGCAGAGGTAAGAATAACAAATAAAATAAATAAATATATTATCACGCCTTTTACTCATTACTGGGTGTGGCACTCTGCTGTAGCAGATCTCGGTAAGTGATGTATTTATGCGCGTAGACTGCGGTTACCAGCCGTAAAATCACGTCCCTCAAAGATGTTAGTGGAAGAGGAACACAGAGCTAGTTTTAATGTAGTGAAAATTGTTTATCGGCTGTGCAAATCGAACCCGGGTTCTAGAATCCACAGGCCGACTCGATATCATTGAGCCACGTACCCCATGATCAAGAATAATTGTTGATAATAAGTAAATATAATTTTATGGATTTTAAAAGATCTAAATTTAGAAATATTGCTTTAGACTTTTACTCTCCAATTCTCGAAAGAGTTTTGGCTAATCCTGAATTTTAAATGAATTAAATTAAACTAAACCATATTCTCAAAAAAGTTAAAACAAACTCTAATATAATCTTGTTACTATTTGGTTCTCGGAAAGTGACTTAAATTAACTTTTTTAAATCGAACAAGAATCAAATTAGCTACCCCAAAATTCATGGTTTTCCTAATACTATTGTCAGAATCGGATTGTTAAAGTTACTTATATATTATGTGTTGCCAAATGTTTCTAAATTATTCGGCAGAAAAATACCTCAAATAAATATGGAATTTAATTTAATTTTTCTAGAAATATATTTCGGTGAAATAATTTAGAAAAATTTGACGTGGAAATACAAACGTTACAAATAAATAAATATATCATCACGCCTTTGACCCATTACCGGGTGTGGCACTCTGCCGAAGCAGATCTCGGTAAGTGATATATATATATATATGCGCGTGAAGTGCGGTTACCAGTCGTCAAATCACGGCTTCCAAGATGTTCGTGAAGGGGGAGCCACAGAGGTAATTTTAATGTGGTGAAACTGTTTATCAGCTATAGAAATCAAACAAGGATTCTCAGGATCCACAGGCCGATTCGATACCACGGAGCCACCTACCCCATATATACATTACCAAATGCCTTATTATTATTTTCAGTTACTAATGAAATTAAACAAACTAAATGCAGACCCAAACATCCATGGAATAATTGTTCAGATGCCACTCGATTCCGAAAACAAAATCGACTCTCATTTAATAACAGACACTGTTTCTGCCGACAAAGATGTCGACGGGTAACTACCACCAATTTACCAACCCTTAAATAATTCTAAAATTTTCTTTAATTTATTTTGTAGCTTGAACACCATCAACGAAGGTCGTGTAGCAATTGGTGACCTGTCAGGATTTTTACCCTGCACGCCAAATGGGTGTATTGAGCTGATTAAAAGATCCGGGGTACCCATTGCTGGGGCGGAGGCAGTTGTTTTAGGAAGAAGTAAAATTGTAGGAACCCCCGCAGCCGAATTACTAAAATGGAGTCATGCTACTGTTACTGTTTGTCATTCTAAGACTAGAAATTTAAGTGAACAGGTAAAATTGAACAAGAATATATTTTTAAAGAAACTAATTTAAATATAAGTTGTAGAGAATTCATTTTTTAGTACTTTTTGTTTCTAAAAGTTATTTGTTTTATTAGGATTAAAAATGTAAGTTTTCAGGTCGAGTAATTAAGGTTGCTGGAGTCTAATAATATTATAAAACTTAAAATAGTATTTTTAGTCCGATTGAAACATATTTTTTTTCTTATCCACTGATTTAGAAAATTTTAAAGATTTATTCAAATTAAATTAACACAAATTGACAAAATTATTTTATCCACAACTCATATATTATAAAGACATAATTACTCTGATTTCAGTTGTATTATATGACTCATAAAACACTAGTGTTTTATATTCCATAAAACAGTGTAAACAACTTGTTCCTTAGCAACCACTTTATGATCTACTGTATTTTAAGAAACTATATATAACTGAATCAACGTTAAAGGTTACGACCAATCTTCTTCGATACCTATAATTATGAGTTGTGGATAAAATTTTGTATTTCACTTGTGTTTTATTGGTATATAAAACACTTGTATAATAAATAACTATTTATTACCATAACAACTGTAGTAGAAATGTTATTTTTGGTCCTAAGACCATAAAATGATGATGTATTCATGGTTACGTAAAGATACCTGAAATAGTATTCTTTTAATATTGAAAAAGTTGAAATAATAGTATCATATAGAAGTCGATAAAAAAAAAATATTTAGAAATGTTTGACAATTTGTTTTTGTACCAAGAGAGAAAGTTACGTTTCTGCATTTATTTAATGTATAGAAAGTAAGAATTTGTTGCGAGGCGTGCGGGAAGTAAGTACTTTCCGCTGTAGTCTAGAAAATAAATTTCTTTGATTAATACACGAAAATATCAACGCTTTCAAGTGATTTTTTAAATCAAGAAAACTATTAGAAATTCTGTTTTATGACCCTGTCAGAAAGTAAAAATTTCCTCCCTTATTTGAGAGAAAAAAATGATACATTTCAACATTAAGCAAGAAAAAAAACTTTTCTGCCCAAAGAAAGGAAAGTAAAGCTATATATACGGCAACTAGAAAATAATAGTATTATTTGATATTCAGATGACATATGTCAAGAAAATATTCAATAAAGTTGATAGCGAAAAAAAATATAAACTATTCAACATTCGACCGTTAATTAAAAAAGTTTTTTCGATTTCTTTTACTATATACGAGATTTTAAATGGTCGTAAAAAATTAATGTGTACCTCGAGCAAAAAGTGTCTTTCTTTGTCGCTCTTGCGTCTTCCCGGCTACACTTTGACCATGAACCATTATTTATCTGTTCTAAAAACACAAAAAATTATTACGCACGCAAATATTTTTTTCATAAAAAATTTTGAAACCTAAAATACCGGTACTGGGCTATTAGCATATATATATATTTCAAAGCAAAAGTAATTACTTTAAGAGTTGTGATTATTATACCATAAAATATTTATAGGCTTTGTTTTGTTATGGTAACAATAAATAACAGGAAATTGTTACAAATGATTTGCTTCTAATTAAGTGTTGTTACAAATATGTTTTGTGTTTCTAATTATTGTATCATGTGTCAAATATTTAATTGTAATTACAGTGCAGGAAAGCTGATATTCTTGTCGTTGGCATCGGTAAACCAGAGTTGGTTAGAGGTTCGTGGATCAAACCTGGTGCTGTTGTGATCGACTGTGGAATCAACGCCATTCCTGGTAAGTTTTAACTCTTTATTTTACCTAGATAATATCATTTTTAATATAAATATATATAGTCAGCACCCTTTTACCGCTAAAAATAGGGTTTTTTTCTTTATTAATGTAGCTCTGTTTTTTGTGTCTTATTATTAATTAAATTAATTATTAATTAGTAATCATTTTAATGAGATAGTATAAGTTCGATCCCCATAGTCGACAAAACATTTTCACCAATTTAAAATTACCCCTGTGGCTCCCCCACCACTAACATATTTGGGGGCCAAGATTTGACGACTGGTAACCGCACTTCACGCGCAAAATATATCACTTACCGAGATCTGCTTCGGCAGAGTGCCACACTCAGTAATGGGTAGAAGGCGTGATGATATATTTATATTTATTTATTAGTATAAGTTTGTCAGTAAAATTTGGTTGTTAAATATTTTTGGTAGAATCTATTATTTGGTTTTTGGCTATTCTAAAAGGGTTATCGATCTTAGTACGCAGAAAAACAGTCAATTTAAACTTAAAAATGACTATTTAAAATTAGTTAAATATATCATCATGGCTCATTGTTTATTTATTTATTTATGCAACTCTGTACAACAGAAACTTAATCCCAATTGCAGTACAGGGTTCGAACTCACCGAACCATAGTGTGATAGTTCATATATATTTAGCTTGAGTGGAATTCGAATTTGGGATCTCCGGATTCGTATTTCGTAACGCTACCCACATCACAGTACTGTCGGACAATTGTTATTTATATTTAATTTTAGGAGCTTTAAATTTTCACTTTGCAATATATTATTAGTCTGATTAAAGCACTAGATAATGTTTTAAATATTACGAATTCAAATCTCGATGTCGACCAAAATTTTCTCACTGAAATAATTGTTCAATTTAAAAGTCTGCCTTTAATGGGGCCCTAATTATAATTAATCTATAAGTAATTATTTTTGATAGTTGTACTAGTTTTAACATCATTGGTAATATTTCGCAGCTATCAACTATTATCAACACACTCCCACAATGTCAAGAAAAATAAATTTCTTGAAAATATCTTACATCAGTGAACAGTAACCTTTTTATCTTTTAGTTTTTTTCTAAGTTACTGACGTAAATTATGATAATGAATAAACATTCTTATTGCAAAATGTCTTATTGCATTTTATATTAACGCAAGAATTATAGTAAATAATAAATAAAATAAGAAGATAAGAAGACATAAATAACAAATTTTTGTCCTTCATTTATTTAGACATTCAGTATTTTGCAATACAGCTGTACTGAAAACAATTAAAATTTGACCAAAAAAAAAAAAACTTTCAGGGCAGATGTAGAAAAAATATGATACCTTATTTATTATAGATTACTTTATTTGAATGCAACAAATTAGATAAATTAATTTAAAAATTTGAAGTCTATGAGTTTTTTCGAAATAAATAAATAAATATATCATCACGCCTTCTACCCATAACTGGGTGTGGCACTCTGCCGAAGCAGATCTCGGTAAATGATATATTATGCGCGTGAAGTGCGGTTACCAGTAGTCAAATCACGGCCCCCAAAGATGTTAGTGGAGGAGGAGCCACAGGGGTAGCTTTTGAAATTATGAAAATAGTTTTTTTGTGACAACAATAAATCATATGTCTGTGCTGCATTTGCAGATCTTGTAGCAATCTATTAATAACCTGGTTCTCTATTTCAATGTGTTTTATAGACGCGACGAAGAAGAGCGGCCAACGTCTAGTAGGAGACGTAGCCTTTGAAGAAGCTGCTCAAATCGCTTCTTACATAACTCCGGTACCTGGTGGCGTAGGGCCTATGACCGTGGCCATGTTGATGCGTAACACTGTTCTTAGTGCCCAAAGAGCGGCTGACAAACTGATGACTTCTGCTTGGAATCTTAGACCTCTTCCTCTTAGGCTGCAGAGTCCTGTACCCAGGTACAGACGAGAATCTTAACTTAACAGACATAAATATGTTTTTATGACCCTGTCAGAAAGTACTTTCTTCCATCAATTGAAAGAAAGTTAAAGAAAATTATTATTTTCTACGACCTTAACCGAAAGCCGGATACGTGGTCGAATGTTAGCTATTCTCTCCCTAGAGAGGAAAGTATTATTTCCCCTTTTTTCCTCTCTTATTCTTATTCTAAAACGAGTATTTTAATCACTTGCCTATAATCTAATTTATTTTCTTTCCTCAGCGACATCGCTATAGCCAGATCCCAAGAACCAAAAGACATTGTACAACTATCAGAAGAAATTGGTCTTTTCCCTGGAGAGATTTCCCAGTACGGCAGCAAAAAAGCAAAAATTTCTTTGTCAGTTTTAGACCGTTTACGAAACCAAAAACGAGGCAAATACGTAGTAGTAGTCGGGTAAATAATCCTCCCACCCTCATACAAACAACAACCCTTCTAAATATTATGTTTGATTTAGTATTACACCAACCCCATTAGGAGAGGGCAAAAGTACAACATCAATCGGCCTAGTACAAGCCCTAGCAGCTCATAAAGGCAAAAATGCCTTTGCCTGTCTTCGTCAACCTTCTCAAGGACCAACCTTCGGCATTAAGGGCGGCGCTGCAGGAGGTGGATACTCCCAGGTCATCCCCATGGAAGACTTCAACCTCCATTTGACTGGAGATATCCATGCAGTTACAGTAGCGAATAATTTACTTGCAGCGCAAATGGATGCAAGAATTTTCCATGAAGCCACTCAAGCTGATGCTGCACTTTATGATAGACTCACCCCTACGGTTAAGGGTGTGAGGAAGTTCTCGAAAATTCAACTTAAACGGCTGCAGAAATTAGGGATTAACAAAACTGAGCCAGCAAGTTTAACGAATGAGGAGAAACTTAAATTCGCAAGACTTAATATTGATGTTGATAACATTGTTTGGACGAGAGGTAATCGAGCACTTATATCCCTATTTTTTTTTTGCGCATTGCACATGAAATTCAATTTTCTTTTCGTAAAATTGTGAGGAAAATTAACTTTCTCTCCCTAGAGAGAAAAAATAGCAGTATTATAAAGCGGTGTATCATGAAAAACTGGTCATTGGCGTTTAACATGGGTAATCAGTTTTTCCGTGCAAATAATAGCAAAATCCTTTGAATCTTTAACAGCCATATTTTAAAAATAGTTTTAGTCCGATTGTAAAAAGTTATTTCAATTAACTTTCCGAAAACTAAATGGTAAGAAAATTATATTAAAATTTATTTAAACCTTCTTCAGGCAGATTCATAAAACGGATTAGGGCTAACACCATTTTTAATATTATCTATAACTCTGTTTCAAATTAAAATAGATTAAAGAAATGATCTAAATTTGATGCTTATTAACTCTCTTTTTAACTCAAGTTAAAATAAACTTGTTTCGTACATTGAAAAGAGAGTTAAGAATGAAATAAAAAATGGTGTTAGCGCTAATCCGCTTTATGAATCTGCCTGCTTGAGAATGTGGTTTAGCTTAATTTGACAAATCCAAAATTTAGAATTAGTTAGATTCTAGTTAAAACTCTTTCGAGAACTGGGCTGTAAAAGATCTTACAATTTTAATAAATCTGTTTGAAAATATGTCATGACATCAAAATTGTACTAGCACGAAAGGAACGCACTTTTTCCCTCTCGAATGCCTCATTTGCTATGCTCGTGAGGCAAACTTCGAACTCAATAGAAAAAATAATCACTTTCCTCTCCATTTTTGACAAATAAGTATTTTACTCTCTCTTCCATCAAATGAGATAACACCCTTGAAACATTCATTAAACATTTCTTCTTTGGTTTCATCTTGCAATAAATAAATTAATTAAAATTTCACTACTTTCACTACAGTTTATTCTTCTCACTTGAAATCTTTCATTCACTCAACAAACTTTCAATCATATCCATCCATTTATTTCCAGATCGACCTCTCAATCCATCATCCTCAATTTCACCACTTTTTCACTCGACATTCATTCCACATGTTCACACCATCTCAACTGATTTACGTTCTACTCTTTTAGTATTATTAAATAATATTTATTGCAATTTTTAGTGATGGACTTAAACGATAGATATTTAAGAAAAATAACGATTGGAGAATCGCCTACCGAAAAGAACATGACTCGACAAACAAGTTTTGCAATTTCTGTTGCTAGCGAAATCATGGCAATTTTAGCTTTAGCTACAGATTTAAAGGACCTCAAGGAACGTTTAGCTAATATGGTGGTTGCTTTTGACAAAAATGGCGGACCTGTTACAGCTGATGATCTTGTAAGTTACCTTTTACTGATTTTGAAAACCTAAATACAATTTATTTTCTTATTTTGTTTAGGGAGTAACTGGTGCTTTGATGGTCCTATTACGCGATGCAGTAGAGCCAACTTTAATGCAAACACTTGAAGGTTCTCCAGTTTTAGTCCATGCAGGTCCTTTCGCAAACATCGCTCACGGTTGTTCTTCAATCATCGCTGATAAAGTCGCTTTAAAACTCGTCGGACCTGAAGGTTTTGTCGTAACAGAGGCTGGTTTTGGATCAGACATTGGTACATCATAAATTTCGCCATAAATATTCAGTATACTAAACTTTTTTGTTTGTTTAAGGTATGGAGAAATTCTTCAACATTAAGTGTAAAGCTTCTGGAGATATTCCCAATGCAGTTGTTTTGGTGACAACTGTCAGAGCTCTGAAGATGCATGGAGGAGGTCCAGCAGTAACTCCTGGAGCTCCTTTGAAACCGGTGTACATCCAGGAGAATCTAGAACTTCTGGAGAAGGGATTGTGTAATTTGGAGAGACATATCAGTAATGGGAAGAAGTTTCAAATGCCGGTTGTTGTTGCCATCAACACTTTCACGTAAGAAAGATTTAAAATCACTATAGAAGAATTGAAAAACATGTTGGTGAAACTGAGGGTGAGAGAATGCTTGTACAACCTAAATGAGAGGCATAAACAAGTTTGTATGAAAGGAATGATGGTTAAATGCAAAAAATAAATAAATATATCATCACGCCTTTTAACCATTACTGGGTTGTGGCACTCTGTCGTAGCAGATCTCGGTAACTGATATATTTAAGCGCGGTTATCAGCCGTCAAATCACGGCCCCCAAAGATGTTAGAAATAGAGGATCCACAGGGATAGTTTTAATGTGACGAAAATTATTTGTCGGCTGTGGGAATTGAACTCAAGTTCTCAAATCCACAGATCGACTCGATACCACTGAACCATCTACCCCATAAAAGAACAAGTGAAATAAAAAATGTATCGGTGCAATTGAGGGTAAAAAATTGCTTGTACCAGCTAAGTGGGAGGAATAAACAAGCTTGTATAAATATACACAAAGTACTTGATTTTGCCACAAATTTTATTTTATTTTAAATGTAACGGTCGTTTCGTCTTCTCGGACATCATCATATAATCTTCTCTTTAATTACGAGAGTTTTCGTAGTGGAACATAACACTAATAAATAAATATACACAAAGTACTTGATTTTTCGACAGATTTTATTTTGTGTTACCATTTGATGGAATAAAATGTGAAATTAATTAATGTCTTCTTCAACTAGGACTGATACACCTGCAGAAATCGAAATGATAAAGAAAGCAGCTTTAGCCGCTGGAGCCGACGATGCCGTAGTCTGTTCTCACTGGGAAAAAGGTGGACAAGGAGCTATCGAACTTGCAGATGCTGTTGTCCAAGCTTGTGATAAATCCTCAAACTTCAAGTTCTTGTATGATTTCAATCTTTCTTTGGAAAATAAAATCATGACTATTGCTAGGGAAATGTATGGTGCAGGAAAAGTTGAATATGTTCCCAAAGTTCAACAGATTATGGAACAGTATAAGAAGCAGGTAATAGTCTAGAGCAGAAAGTAGTCTATTACTGCTCAAGCATGGAGATCATGCAAAAGCGGCAAGGACACACTGTCTGCTCGTGGTACACACACTGTTTTTTAAGATCATAGGATGCGGGTTCTCACGTGACACTGTGACGTTTTGTGACGTAAAAAAACAGCTGTTCGGGCAAAGATCACTGCGCCATCTATAAAATGAACTATTTTTTGGGACGAGATTTGAAAAGAACCGTTCTGTCACGTGAGTGCCCGCATCCTATTTACAAACCCTTCAAAAATAATTTAAAATCATTTTTAAAAGGTTTTTCTATTTTAAAATTCGCTTGAAAATTTTGTCAGTTTTCATGTATCCATGGATACACTCTTACATAAGGCGTATTCCATTTGCCATTTAGGTCAGATCTAACTTACATTTATTGAACCAGATCACTTATTTATTTCACTGGATTACTTCTCTCACTTTATTCCCAGTACTAAATTTACTAATTTGGATTTATTGTAATACACTCCAATAAATGCATTAGTTTGTTTACTTCAGTTCATTTAGTCATAAAGTCTAATTTATTTGAACAGATTTAAGTGAACCAAATGGTAAATGGAATACAGCTTTTGTCAATTCTCTGCACTCAACTGACAGTTGGAAATATCTATTTTCTACTCGGTTGTAGAAAAAGATAATTCACAAAAAATATAATTGTGTCTGAGTGTACTATATATAAATATTAATTCATGTTTTTGTAAGATGTCCACATAATTGTTACCATATTTTAATTTTCTTCATCATAGGGCTTCGACAAACTGCCAATCTGCATGGCAAAGACATCAAACTCTTTGACTGGCGACCCGAACATCAAAGGAGCACCAACTGGTTTCACTTTAACCATTTCTGATATGTTCTTATCAGCTGGAGCTGGTTTTGTTGTACCAATGGTTGGAGAGGTAAAAATAATCATAGAATATTGTTGTTGAATGTTGTTTTAACTCTGAATCTTTGTTGTAGATCACGAAAATGCCTGGTCTTCCAACAAGACCCGCCATTTATGACATTGATCTGAATACTGACACCGGAGAGATCGAAGGATTATTTTAATTTTTAAATTTTATAAATTGAATTAGTACATTTCTATATTTCATTACCATTTGTGCCTTTATATATTATACTCTACCATAATTGCTTTAAATTAAATAAAAACATTATTATATTACATTAATTTTCAATATTTTATAATTTAAAACTATTTCAGAACCCTTTCTTATCTTTTTGTTTCATTTTCAGTGACTGCATTGTGTGGATTTTTCTTTCATATACAAGTACAGGCTATCGCTTTCATCTTTTCGAATCTTGTAGATTCGTTGTTAGATTCGTTATTAGATTCGTTATTAGGAGTAAGCGTGAGTAATTTGAGATGTTTTATGCATATGTTATGTACGTTGAAGAAAGAATATGAATGATAAGTCAATAGGAATGATGTGATTGAAGATCTGTTGTGTGATAAATGATTTCGAGTGTAATAAATGAATGAGTTTATATGGAGTGATCTATGACTGTGGTTGAAGTGAGGGTGGTGTGTTTGGATGAAAATGTTTGACGAGGGCTGATTGTTTGACGAGTGTGATGAGTGAATGTTTTATGAGTGATTTTAGGGTTCGTGCTACCCCATTTGTTGGGATATAGCGTGATGATATGTATGTTATATAAGTTATATGTATCATATTTATTATTATTTCATATCATTATTTTTTTTATTATTACAAGCAAGAGATCGCTGACTTCAACTTATAAAAAATATACAATTATGTCTGAGTGATTAGGTTTCCACTATAAGCTACAGTAATAGGGATTAAGTTCCTGTTCTGCAAAGTAATAAATAAATAAATAATAACTAACGTTTTGTAAAAATACGGAATGATATATTTATTTCTTTATTACAATAAATCATGTCTATAAATTTATGATACAAAGCTACTTAGTTACAGTACAATAAAAAATGTTATTTATTATTAAGTATTTGTTATCTTTATCATAATGCCAATGATGATAACCTAACTACTTAAACATGATACAGCAAATTAGTTTTTAAAGTACCTATTTTATTTGTATCAAAAAAATATAGTAATCTATAGATAAAATTGAATAACAGTCTAACAAATTATTTAAAACAATGCAGTAGATATTAAATTGAAAAAATATACTTTGACAAAACAAATATATTTAATAACTTGCCTCTTTTTTACATTTTCGTTTAAATGATAAGAAAGCGATAATGTGACAAATAATACAATATAATAATAATGCTAATAAATCTATTATGTATTTATTTTCATGGAAGCCATATTTTTCTAGGACCATTTTTCCTGTGTTTAAGCATGGTAGAGCCGGATTTTCACATTCTAAAAATAAAAATTATAATTATAATATTTTTATCTACGACTCTGTGTAAAATTGAGTTTTTGTTGACTGTTTTCAGTTCGTAAAATGACTGTTTAATATCAAGATTTCATTAATCATGGGTTCCTCAGCAACGAATGGTTAAAATTACTTTACGTACTGTTTGCCATAGTTGCCAGAGCTGGGCAAGCTACTTAAAAAAAGTAGCTAAGATACAGCTACAGCTATTCTTTAAAAAAGTAGCTGAGCTACAGCTATAAGATACATTTTGTAAAATATAGCTAAGCTACAGCTAAAAGCTTTCATTCAAGAAGCTGTTAAATTTTAAAGCTACTTTTTTCAATTATTGTGAATTATTAAATTTGCCATTGTCATATGATCAGTTGATCAGTCTTTTGTTATAGTGACTGTTAATAAATATGAAATATCGCAAATGGACAAATGTACTTTTAATTTGTTATGCTATAATTCTTATTTATATCGGAATAAATTAACAGTCAAATTAACAGAAGACTCCTAAACAGTCAATGTTTAGTTCATCTAATATTTAATACAAAAGTAGGATAGGTTGAGAACAAGTTAAAAATAAAATGTTAATAGATTTTACACTATATAATAACTTGTTATCCTACAGTTATAGAAAACAATAAAGAAGGTACAATTCAAATACAACAAAAATTAATAGGTATATCTTAATGAACAGTGGTAGTTTTAAGCTACAAAAAGTAGCTTTAAAAGTAGCTTCAATTGTTATAACAATATTTTTAAGCTAATAGAAAAAAAAACATAGCTCGCTACAAGCTACAGCTATATTTTCTCACATTTAGCTAAGCTACAGCTACAGCTAAGGTAAAAGTAGCTAAGCTAGTAGCTAAGCTACGAAAGTAGCTAGCTACTGCCCAGCTCTGATAGTTATCATGGCTAAGTCAATAAAATAAGAATGAATTTTTCTGTTTACAAGGATGACATTTATGCCAATAATTTGGATTTTTGCTAGTGTATTTCAGTCGCAGATAAAATATAAGTAAAGCATCTTACGTCACTCGTGACTCAAGACTAACTTACCTACTAGTATCGTAAATAACTATTATGCAACTGTCAAATAAATTCACATTTATGTACGCTTATTTTTTGTGCAGTACTACTTTATCCAACATTGTCAATAGCAGCATCTGTTAAAATGATTTTACCGCACGCTGCTATTGACAACACCTGTTAACTGCTAAAAAATATTAGGTACACTTCATCCGTGAAAAGTTTTTGCTATACTTAGAATGTTGTCTACCTCGGCAGTCAAGTTCATTCTTCGATATGCCAGACAGTCATTTTACGATCTAGATAGATATACAATTAACTAATAAACTTACGTAAATTTTTATTTTGCCACTGTTGAACGGATATAGCTTCAGTTCCATAATAAAATTGGGAAAGATATGGGAACCAAAATGTTATCCAAGATAAATGTTTAATATTTATATAAATTCCAGAATAAGTCATTCCTAAAAGTTCTATTGGTACTGAAATTAAAGATGCAGTAGCTATAGATTTAAAAGATGTTGACAGAGCGAAACCTATCAAATAAACAAAATTATTTAAATAATTATAATATGAAATTATCTCTCATTAAATGGAACTGCAAGAACCTTTGTAACATTCACAACTTCTTTCATACAAGCTCATTAAAAAATAAAAATTACTAAAAATTAGTTTAAGGTAGTACTAGCGTGAAAAAATTTTTTGCAGATCCGAATGAAATTTGGCGCACGTAAACATTGGATAGTCATACGCATCCTGTTAAAATATGAAACACATTCATCGTCTATGAACAAATATATTCGCTTGTAAAGTTGAGTTCTTATACACGGGGCTTATGGCGATCATGACTCAGAATCGCACATATTTGGTTTGTGTACCTCTAAAATTTTGCAGTTTCATTTGAAAAACTAGTATGATGTTCTAGAACTATTCATGTATATTGTATCAGAAGGAGAAAGTTTTTTATCGTTTAGTAATGGATATATAGCCATGCAAAGCCTTGTTTTTAACGAAAAATTAAGGATCCCAATTTATAATGGCAACACCACACGGTGGCACGGTATTTGAAAATTCACTAGACCAACAACCTGTTAACAATTCATGATATTCAAATCATAATAGGTAACACTTATTTTATTCAATTTTTATATTTTTTTGAGCATCAGTTTCGCCACTCGGCAACCGATGGCGCCACCGTCACACTAGTCTACCTTAAATGAAGCACGAGAAATTCTATGCTGCGCATCTTCATATCTCGTTTAATTTTTGAAATACAGTCTCGGGAATGTAAAATGGGGTACAATTTGAGAAAAATTCAACTTTACTGGAATATATGCCAAAAAATATTTAGTTATAAATACTAGATATAAACGAAATTAAATCAATATAATATTATGTATATATAAAAATTCGAGACCGTCGTTCTATTCTAATATCATTCAACAACAATTCACTTTCAAATTATTGATTTACCATAAGCTGAAGCCGATAAACCGCAAAATAAAATAGGTAAATAAAAATAAATGTATCCAGAAAATCCTCCAGATAGTCCGATACTCCAAAAAATTAAAAGCGAGTAACACAATGTTTCGATAACAATCAAAGGAATCTGTAATATCATAAACAATAGATTAAAACAAATAAATTATGAGTTGATGTTTGTGTTACCATGGATACAATTTTAGAAAAGTAATAAGGCCCCGGATCAAAAATTCCATCAGATATTTCCCGCAGTAACTTCGGGAGCTCTTCAGGAAATGTATGCAGCACAGAGTAAGTAAAAGTAAAGATCGTTTCTGTTATTACTAGAAATATCAAGCCTTCTAAGTTTTGTATATCTTTTTGATTAAATTCTTCAGTTATATTCCAATACATTGTTGATAGAAGTAAAGCTATAAACTGCAAATGTTTTATTTTATTATTATATTATGCAGTTGTAAAATTGAGTTTATACCATGTATAAAACAAATCTTAAAATGATATTCTTATTGTTTCGTTTTATGTTTAAAGTTGATCTCCATAGCAACCAGTATAGTTGGATACAAAACTTCAATTTTGGTTTTGATTTTGGCAAATTGTTACTCTAAAAACAAATTTATAAATCTTAACAATTTTCACATCAAAATTACTCCTGTGGTGCCCCCTTCATTAACATCTTTGGGGGCCATGATTTAGCGGCACTTCACGCACATAAATATATAACTTATCGAGATCTGCTTCGACAGAGTTCCACACCCAGTAATGAGTAAAAGGCGTGATGATATATTTATATTTCTTTATTTAATTTATTTAACAATAATTAAACAGTAAAAAACGTACATTATTTTGAGATAATATGGTTCCATTAAAAATGTTATTGTCAAAATTTTTGTAGTGCAAATTTAATTTGTCTAATTGGTCACAACATTTCTGCACAAATATGGCATCCTTTTGATTTTTAGCAAAATAAGAGATATAAAATTCTACAGGATTATACTCTGAAGGACAATTAAGCCCTAAGGAACTGAAATAAGGATCAAATTTATCTGTAGGGCCATGATAAACAACAGATCCTTTCACTAAAAATGCAACTTGATCAAATATTTCAAATATTCCATAAGTAGGTTGATGTATTGTGCAAATTACAGCTTTGCCATAATTTGCAATATCGCGTAATATTTTTATAATATTTTCTGCGTTGTAACTATCAAGACCTGTAGTAGGCTCATCGCAAAATAAAAATGGCGGGTCTGTTATTAATTGTTCTGCTAGGGATAGTTTTTTTAATTCACCACCTAGAAAATAATTTGGTTAATTAGCGTATTTGGGAGAAAGGTAATTATTTACCAGATAAATTAGATAATGTTGTTCCAGCTCGATCAGTTAATCCTAATCTGTTCAGAATTATAAAAATGGTTTGATTTCTTCTTTGAAGGGTTGTACATGGGTCCATTTTTAATTTAGCCTAAAATATTTTATAAGCAACACAATATTCTTTACTTCACTAGGGGAGAAAAGAATATTGTGTTGTTAATAAACATTTATCTTTACACAGTTCTAAACTATATATTAATTAAAATAGTTAGTTGCCAGTTCAGCACCTGATGGGGAAAGAATAACACATTCTCTATCAGAAGGTAAAATTATCAAAAATATATTAGGAATTTAGATTTATTATATCTCTTGAAAGATGTCATCTGGATGTCACTTATGTCAAATCAAACTGTTGTTTTTTAGTTACTCTAGGGATGAAAAGTGTTACTTTATGATTTTACGGGCGAGAGCACAATAGACTACTTTCTACTCTACATTACAATACTTTTATATCACCATATAGAAACATTTGAAAAAGAATTTAAAAATTATTTTGACCAGTTCTTCTGTTTTGAAATTCGTTTAAAAATATTGCCAGAAAGATACTACGATCAACTCAATCAAAAAAAATTAGTTTCTGCACGTGTACAGAAAGTAGTACTTTCTACACGAGTAAGCAGCAAATGTCAACTTTTCACACATAAAATTAATGCAGAAAAGCTTTCTTTCTGTTATAGTCATATAAAAATATGTTTATACTACTTAGTATTTATATATCATCCACAGAGATCTGCAAATGCAGAACTGTCACACTTACCATAAACTGCAAGTGTTCTCTAACTGTTAAATACCCACTAGTTAATTCTTGTTGTGGTAAAAACCCTGATATTTTCTTCATTTGATTTCGAGAAACTGGTTTATTATTTAAAAATATTTCTCCTACTATAACCCCTAAATATTTAAGTATTAATTAAAACTTAAAACCTTAAAATATTTACAAAGTTTACCATTTGCTCGTTGACTAATTGTTGTTAATAATGTTGTTTTGCCAGCTCCACTACAAAATGTTTTATGTATTTGATGTCATAAAATTTTAATATTATTTACCTTGTTCCTATAATTGCAGTTAGGGTTCCAGAATATACAACACCGCTCACTAAAAATATGATCGATATTATCTGGAAGATAAAATTATATTTATTTACCGTTATTCAAAACTTTAATGTATTCATCTTGTTCAAACATCGTCCAAAATGATCGATTACATTTCTTCTTTAACCAAACAGAAACATTGTTCCACGATAACTTATAATTCATATTGTTAACATATTGTCTTTCGTTGAAATTGTTGTTAACTGAAGGACTTGTTAAATACATAACTGTCTCTTTAAAGAAGCTAGTGACTGAATGATATTGAATACTGGTTTGCTGCCCAAAGAACAAGGAAAAGGTATTGAATATCAGTAATTTTATACCCGTGATGCAAGTATTGATTTATTAGTTTATTTGTTACAGACTTGTTAGAAAAATTGATTAATTGGAGTACAAAATGATAGCTTGAAAATTTCAACAAAAAGAAATTACTGAACATGCAAATCTAAACGAATAAATAAAGTAAATATATCATCACGTTTTCTACCCATTACTGGGCGTGACTCTGCCGTAGCAGATCTCGGTAAGTGATACGAGGACAGGGTAAAAAGTCCCTGAAAAATGAAACAAGAAATGATTTATTTGGTCAAAACATGTTTTATTTCTCAACATAATCTCCTTGTAGCTCGATACACTTCGTTCAACGTTTTTCTAATTTTTCGATCCTTTCCAAATAATACGATTTTGGCAATCCTTCGAAATAGGCGTTTGTCTCAGCGATGACCTCATCGTTGGAGCCAAATCTCTTTCTGTCGAGCCATTTCTTCAAGTTTGGAAATAGATAAAAATCGCAGGGAGCCAAATCTGGAGAATATGGTGGATGACGAACCAATTCGTAGTGCAATTCATGCAATACCACAACGAAAATCAGTAAACCACTTGTGAATCGTTCCAATCGATGGTGAGGAGTCCCCATAATGTTTAACAAGCGATGCTTTGGTTTGCGTAATGTTTTTGCCACGCAAGAAATAATGTTTAATCAAGACGCGAAATTCACTTTTTTCCATGTTTTAAAAAACCTTCAAGGTTGCTTGCTTTCGATGGGTGTTAAAACAGAACTGAATGACATATCAGTCTGAAAATTTTAATGCGTTCTAGTTAAAGATGGTACATCACAAATGTCACATGAGATTTGTGATTGTGGCGCCATCTGTTTTATTTTTCAGAGACTTTTCACCCTGCCCTCGTATATATTTTGCACGTGAAGCGCTGCTACCAGTCGTCAAATCATGGCCTTAAAGATGTTAGTGGAGAAAGAGCCACAGGGGTAGTTATATATAAATAAATATAAATGTATCTTCAATATTAAAACAGATTAAAAGAATCATTTACCGATGTCCATCAATAAAGATATAAGATCGTGCGTTGAAGGCAAACAACTGTTCTCATGGTGCTTTTTAATAAACAAAAAACGTCTAAGTATAATGTTAGAGTAGTATATATTTTGGAATATTGAAATATGTAAATTTTAACAGTTGTTTTTTGTTAAATGTTATAAACTGGAATAATAGGTAGGTACATGTTAGACAGTAGTGTTTAATGTGTCAACATGGCTTCATCACAACGATTGCAGGTAGTGTTGAATCACCTAAGGTCCACTATTCATCCTTCTGTTAAAAGGTTTGTACAAAATGCCACCGATTAGCTAGCAAAAAAATTAATTAACTATTATAATTTATATGATAAAATCATTTATATATAATTAGTAAATAATGTTAACTTTATTCTTATTAAAATCATTTCTTAATGTGTTTTATTATTTACCGAGGGAAATAAAAATGACAAATATTCCCTAGGAAAATAAAGTGATTCAAGGCCATTGGCAGTTATACCGAAAAATATATGTTTTTTTAGTATTCGAAAGATCTTCATTACTCTTGTGCGTATGTCAGAGAGAGACCTCCGAACATCTCTGTGAAATTATTTACTTGATTGTTTTTTGACGTTTCTCAAAACCAATGAAATTCTTCATTGTATGTCACGTGTCTGCGTTTTAACTAATCAAACTTGTTGCCATTTGGCAATAGCCACTCTAGCCCTACGGGCTTTTGTGACTATTGTCTGGCAACAAGTTTTCGAAAGATCTGTCAAATTATTTTCAATTTATTCTCACTCTCTTGTTATATTATTACTGAAAATATTTGTAACATTTGTTAATAACATTAAAAAATAAATCGTTTTTTCCTTCATAGGAATATGCTTCATTCTTACTAGTTTTACATGCTGTTAACTGTCTCATTTGTTAAACAACAAATTTTTAATAATTATTATTGTATTCTAAGGGACAAAAGTGTATAATTTAATCCTGAGGCTGCAGTTTATTTCACGAGTCGCTTGCAAGTGTAATACTCACCTGAAGGATTAAATGCATTTTAGTCCTGTGGTCTATACACTATTCTTCTTTTTAAACAACATATAAATTTAATTTATCTATTTACAATCTAATAATTTTGAAAGGTCATTTCTACCAGTTCATAAATTATAGCTAAAAGCGTTGATTAACTAATAATATAATCAAAGCTAATAGCTACTGTAATTAATAAATGTAATTTTAGGACGTCAACAAATCAGTATGTTTATACATTAGATTCGAATTTATTAACAGAAGAACAGCGTGCCTTCTACGACCTAAATGGTTTTATTATAATTCCTAAATTAATTGAAGATGAAGTACTGGATGAATGCAGGTTCAACAAACAAAATAACATCATAAAATTATTTATTTATTCTTCTGTTTAATATTTAGACAAAGATTTCTTGATGTATGCAATGGAGTAGTCGATAAAGGTGGAATGATACTGATGAAAGACATATCTCTTATGAAAACAAATGCGCAAGGGGAATATTTGTACAATAAAATTCAAGACATTGCCTGGGATGCTGTTTTATCCAAATATATTCTTCATCCTAAAATTATACAATATGTAGAATGTTTTACAGGACCAGATGTAACTGCATTGCATTCCATGTTGATAAACAAGCCTCCTGATTCTGGAAAATTAACTTCTGTTCATCCTATACATCAAGTAAGTGTCGATAAGTGTCCTTAATAATCCTTCACTTCCTGTTTCCTAACACAGGGTGATTCATAACGTACGGAAAAGATTGAAAGTGGACCCAAAATATGATCTTTTCCTTAATAAACTTTTGACAAAAACTTGTTATGAATCCAGTGTATTATCGTTCATTTTTCAATTATTTAACTAAATTTTATAACATTTACCATCCTTTCATGTTTAGTTAGTATTCTGGAAGGGTTACACAACCCAAAGTTGCTCGCTGCAACTAGTAACTGTTTTTAGGATTTGCATTATTTTCCGTTCCGACCAATCGATAGAATCGTAATATGCTGGACAGCCATGGAAAAAATTACTGTCCAAAATGGATGTCTTTTTATGATTCCTGGAACACATAAACTTCCTCTGCAGCCTCATGACTATCCAGAGGTAAAATATTATTGAAATGTCGTTTCGAAAGAGTAATTTGGAATACAAATGTTTTATTATAATTTAAGAATAAATGGATGAATTTGAATGAAGGTTTGATGCGTGAACGAAAGATGAGATAGGCTTACATGAAAGATGCAAAATGGTGGAATGTTTGGTGAAGATTGATTGCTGGTTGAATCAAATAAATAAATATTCAGAAAATATTTCATGAATTTGTATTAATATTATATATATATATATATATAGGTATGTGTAATGTTTTCATAATGTTAGTTTTTTTTTCAAACGATTCTAAATAATCGTAGAAAACATATTATGTACAGAGCTGGGCAGTAGCTAGCTACTTTTGTAGCTTAGCTACTAGCTTAGCTACATTTACCTTAGCTGTAGCTGTAGCTTAGCTAACTGTGAAAAAATATAGCTGTAGCTTGTAGCTAGCTACTTTTTTTTTCTAATAGCTTAAAAATAACAACTGAAGCTACTTTTAAAGCTACTTTTTCTAGCTTAAAGCTACTTTTTAAACAGAAAGTCAACAAAGTACGCATGCGTACAAGCTAAACCCATACAAAATAATTATTTGTTGCCGGTTCTAACTGGCTCTAATACGCAAAAATACACAGTAGGTGCCAGATGGTATTTGCTATTTTTGATATTTATGTATATAATAGTAAATTAACAGTCATTACAACAAAAGACTGATCATAAGACAATGGCAAATTTAATTATTTCACAATAATTTAAAAAAGTAGCTTTACAATTTAATAGCTACTTTAACGAAAACTTTTAGCTGTAGCTTAGCTACTTTTTTAAAGAATAGCTGTAGCTGTAGCTTAGCTACTTTTTTTAAGTAGCTTGCCCAGCTCTGATTATGTACACCTCGAGCAGAAAGTGTCTTTGCCGCTCTTGCGTGATTGTAGCTCTCGGCTATGCCTCTATCAACAGTCTCCATGCGTGAGCGGCAATAGACTACTTTCTGCCCTAGGTACACAAATAGCTATTTTGTTATTTTTAATTAGAATGAGGTCAATAAGTTTTACCATGGAGTTAAAGGGTTTGATTTAGTTCCAAGAGTAAATTTGGAAATGGAAAAAGGTGATACCGTGTTTTTCCATCCTTTAACCATGCATGGATCTGGACCAAACTTGACTAAAGTAACAACAATATAATAATTATTATTTTTATTTTATTCTATTTATAATAATTGTTGGTTAGGGCTTCAGAAAAGCTATTTCCGCTCATTATGCTTCCAACAATTGTTATTCTATTGATGTAAAAGGAACCACACACGAAAATATTACAAAAGAAATTGAAGAAATGGATAAGCGACAAGGAATGGCAGGGCCTTTCCTGGTATTTAATTATTTTTAAACAAAGAATTACTGTTTTATATTTAATTATTTTTATTTGTAGGAACGCTTCAAATCGCGTCAAAGATTAATTAAAGGTGTTCCAGGTTCACTCAACTAAACTAAAATGAACTAAACTAAAAAAGAGGTAAATAATAAGGATTTATTTGTTATAATAAATGTATTATATATTTTATAATATACGTAAATATAATTGGTGATAGTGTTAATATAAATGAATTGTTTAAATGGTTTTATACATTGTGCACTATTGGTGCGGTCGTTGAAGGTAATCTACTGTTTTTATTGTGGTTGTTTTCTTATCCTTTGATTAATTAGGGTGCAAAATACATCAAAATGTAAAGTCATAAACTGCTATAACAAATACACGTTAGATAGAAGTGTTTAGTGTATCAAAATGGCTTCAGCACAGCGGTTGCAGGTAGTGTTGAATCACTTACAGTCACCTGTCCATCCTTCTGTTAAAAGGTTTGTACGAAAAAACAAAGATTAACTAGCAAGACAAATAAACAAAATTTTATAATTTATTAAATAAAATCATCACGCTCATTAATGGGTGAGGTATTCTGCCGTAGCAGATCTCGATAAGTGATATATTTATGCAAGTAATGTACGGTTACCAGGCGTCAAATCACGGCTCGCAAGGATGTTAGTGGAGGGAAAGTCACAGGGATAGTTAATTTAATGAAAATTGTTTATCGGCTGTAGGAATCGAACCCGGGTTGATTTATTTGTTACTCTGCACAACAGGAAGTAAATCCCAATTACAGTACAGTTCTCAAATTTATAGTCTGACTCAACACTACTAAATCACCTACCCCATAACTTATATGACATTAAAATCATTTGGAAATAGGAAATTTTTTTTTTTATTTTGAAAACAAAATAAAACCTTCCATGGTGATTGGATGACAGGCTTTAATTCAAAAATTGAAAAACGACGACGTTTCGGTCCGAGATTGGGACCATTATAAAGTCAAATATAAAAACAAAACAAAATAGTTGATGATTTACATGATGATAATTGATAAAAAACAAGAAATTATTTAGTTCCTTTTTCTGACACTTGCTGGTCAAAAAAATAATTTTGTTTTTACCTGTCAAACCTCACAATTATTGTGACTTTAGGAGTGATCACTCCTAATTTCCTAATAATACGAATGAAGCACACCCAGTGATGGGTAAAATGCATGATGATATATTTATTAAAATAAAATGAGCTTATCAATATATTTTTTTTACGTAACATGTAAATGCAATTATTCAATTTAATAATAGCTTGTTAATCAATATTTTTTATAATTTTAATGAACGCTTCTACCGATTCACCTACTACAACGTACTGACTATGTTTTTTATGTTATTCTAGGACAGCAGCTAGTCAGTATGTTTATACATTAGACACGAGTTTATTAACAGAGAAACAGCGAACTTTCTACGAACTAAATGGTTTTATTGTAATTCCTAAATTAATTGAAGATGAAGTACTGGATGAATGCAGGTTCAACAAACAAAATAACATCATAAAATTATTTATTTATTCTTTCGTTTAATTTTTAGACAAAGATTTCTTGATGTATGCAATGGAGTAGTCGATAAAGGTGGAATGATACTGATGAAAGACATATCTCTTACGAAAACAAATGCACAAGGGGAATTCTTATACAATAAAATACAAGACATTGCCTGGGATGATGTTTTATTCAAATACATCAGTCATACTAAAATTTTACAATATGTAGAATGTTTTACAGGACCAGATATAACTGTAATGCATTCCATGTTGATAAACAAGCCTCCTGATTCTGGAAAATTAACTTCTATTCATCCTTTGCATCAAGTAAGTATTGATATCTAATATTTAGAACAAACATTCACCATCCTTTCATGTTTCGCTAGTATTCTAGAAAGATTACGCAACCCTAAGTTGCTCGCTGCAATCAATTATTTTTATTTTAGGATTTGCATTATATGCCGTTTCGGCCTGTGGATAGAATTGTAACAAGCTGGACAGCCATGGAAAAAATTACTGTCGAGAATGGATGCCTTTCTGTTATTCCTGGAACACATAAAACTGCTCTGCAGCCTCATGATTATCCAGATGTAAGATATTTTTGTTAAATGTACAATAAAATCTAATGCATTATTTGTCATTTTTATTTAGAATGAAGTCAATATGCTTTACCATAGAGTTAAAGGATTTTATTTAACTCCAAGAGTGAATTTGGAAATGGAAAAAGGTGATACCGTGTTTTTCCATCCTTTACTCATTCATGGATCTGGACCGAATTTATCTAAAGTAACAATAATATGATAATTATCTTTTTTTTTTTTGTATGGGATGGCTAGCACAGTGGTATGAAGTCAGCCGGTGGATCCTGAGGTCCCTGGTTCGATTCCCACAGGCGACAAATTTTCATAATTTAAAAAACCTATCCCTGTGGCTCCTCCACCACTAACATGTTTGGAGGCCGTGATTTGACGACTGGTAACCGCACTTCACGCGCAAAATATATCACTTACCGAGATCTGCTTTAGCAGAGTGCCACACCCAGTAATGGGTAGAAGGCGTGATGATATATTTATTTTATTTATTTTTATCATTTTTGTGTTCGACTGCATCATAACAATTTGATTTATAATACTGTTTATGGACAAACGGGCAGAAATTAATGAGTTTTAACCCTAAAAAGCGGGCTTAAACACTTCTTTTTGGCCGTAGGGCCATAAAAAATCATTCCTATGGATACATAAATAAATAAATATAAATATGTCATCACGCTTTCTACCCATTACTGGGTGTGGCACTCTACCGAAGCAGATCTCGGTAAGTTATATATTTTTGCGCGTGAAGTGCGGTTTCCAGTCGTCAAATCCCCAAAGATGTTAGTGGTGGGGGAGCCACAGGGGTAATTTTTAAAATTGTGAAAATTGTTTGTCGCTTGTGGGATCGAACCAGGGATCTTAGGCTCTACAGGCCGACTTGATACCACTGAGCTAGCCACCCCATAAATGACAATTTTTATTTATTGTGAATACTTGATTTTACAAAATGTCATTTTGACATATAACCTATGTACATATTTTAATCTTTTGAACATATAATTAAATGTTATTTTGGTCACGGGTGAAATTAGCGTTTCTGACCCCTGAGCATGTTATTATTATGTCACGGGCCAGAAACGCCTGTTTTCACCCTTGATACATAAATAACTATTATGCCAATGGCACACTGGTCGAGGAGCATGAATGAGCGTCGAGGAACTCATCGATGAAACAACAGAACGCACCCGTCATCGATGAAAAATAGAGGCTCCTCTATTTCCATCGAGGAGTTCCTTGATGAAATGATTGTGTCTCATTTCACATGTATTATTGTGTCTCATTTCATGTTAGCGTGGGCTGTCATTTTGGTTTTGATTTGTGCTAATCTTTCGTGTTTGTTTATTTTATCAGTCAGGATGCGTTCTGTTGTTTCATCGATGAGTTCCTCGACGCTCATTGATGCTCCTCGACCAGTGTGCCATAGGCATTAGTGTCCATAATATAGCACTTTATTGGACTATAAAACAAGGAAAATTGGACTTCTGTCAATGTCAAAAATAAAAGTAAAAGAATTAGCATGTCTAATTAATTAATTCCTTTGCATTTAATGCATTTTACTTCCTGCCAATTTTATAAACGACAAATTAATTTACTTCCAAAGTAAACAAAATTTATTCATTCAAAAGACAGTCGAACTTTTGACAGTTATATTGTGCATGCTATAAAATACATAAAATTGATTCGAATTTGTTAATTTAAACTGTATTAAATTAAATTTATTCCGCCCTTTATTAAACTGAGCATAACACATTTTTCCATTTTTTTTGACAAATTTGACAGTTTGATTATAAAAAAAAAAATATTGTAAAACAAAAACAACAATTAAGCACACATACAATTAACAAATTGCTTGTAAGGCAGTTAAATATAAAAATGTGTATGCAAGTCATACAGTTCGTCCAATAAAGTCCTACATTATGTACTTGTTACATAAATAGCTATTATTTAATTTCTTTAATAATAATTGATGTTCAGGGTTGCCGAAAAGCTATTTCTTGCTTTTATGCTTCCAACAATTGTTATTTTATCGATTTAAAAGGAACCACACAGGAAAATATGGCTAAAGAAATTGAAGAAATTGAGAAGCGACATGGGATGGAAGTGTGTTTACAGGTATTTAATTATTTTTAAGATAATAATTAGTGTTTTATATTTAATTATTTTTTATTTGTAGGACCGTTATATAATTCGTCAAAGATTAATTACAGGAGCACCGGGTTCACTAAACCAGCCGTTTCCAAGTGTGTAAGTCTGAGAACCCCTTTGTACTCTTAAAAATTTCTAAGGCCCCCAAAGATGTATTATTTTTATCTATGTGAGATTTTGTGAATATATCTATGTATGTTTGCTGAATTTATTAGCAACTAAAATTAGTTTCTATTTCTTTTTTTCATTTTAAAATAATAAATTATTATATTAATGCTATAAATAATAGATTTCTTAGGCAAAAGTGAATGTTTTGTAAAACAAAGGTTATAAGAAGATTAGTATTGTTTAAAATTTAATTTAGTTATGCGAAAAATATAAATATAGCAAACATACATTATATTTTTGAGAAATTTGTACAGCAAAAAATAGTAAAAAATTAAAAAATATTCCTTCTTAGATTCTTAGGGACATCCAGGGACCCGCAGACCACAGCTTGGGAAACGTTGCACAAAACTGAACTTAAAGGGA
This sequence comes from Pterostichus madidus, assembly GCA_911728475.2. Lineage (NCBI taxonomy): Eukaryota > Metazoa > Arthropoda > Insecta > Coleoptera > Carabidae > Pterostichus > Pterostichus madidus. Next base: position 2,128,708 of record OU452304.1, read on the forward strand.
TAAAAAAAAGATTTATTTGTTATAGTAAATATTTATCTTATAATATTCGTATTACTAATAATAAATGTTATAAATGAACTGCATTATTATTTCCTTCTTTATTATTATTATTTTTAATATTTTCTTTTATTGTATATTTTTGTAATACTATGTAAGTTATTATTCTGTTTCATAACATATTTGTTGTAAATAATTGTAAAGGTTAAATTAATTTTGCCAAATATATATTCAATTATTATTAATATAACATAAGTTAAATTTCCAAGCGAGTTAATTTAAGAAACAAGAAAGCTTTATTGTTAAATATATTTAATAATTACAACCCGTCATTCAGTTGTTATTCTGCCAGGTGGCAGATCGTACGGTCAGAGGACCGAAAGAGTTCTCTATGCCTCTCTGTCTTCTACTAACCATTTCATTTCTATGTATCTTCCCTCAACCTTTATGTCATCCAGCATCTGACATTTTGCTCTTCTTCTTCCTCTCTTCTTTCTTTTCCACATCTTGTTCACCATTAACTTTACTTCTACTCATCTTAGTACTTTTCTTTTCTTACTCTATCCTCTCACTTTACTCTTTTCATTCTTCTCTATATTCCTATCTCTAGTGCTTCTATTCTTGGTTCTTCTTCCTTTCTTATAGTCGAAGTCTTCGCCCCGTACTATCCGAAATATTTCGCCAGCATTCTCCTTAAGACTTTATTTAGTGGTGCTTGTAAAATACAATAAATAACACAATATGCAACGAAAATGGTTACTTTTGTGTGACAACAAGATGGCTGTAAAGTCCATTGCAATATTCTGTCTGAAATAATTTATATGACAAAGTTTTGCATCGTAAATCAATACCTATTGTGTACAAAAAAATTAAAAGCTGTTTTTATTGTGATTGTCGCAATGTGGGATATTATAAAATGGCGTAGTACGTACACGTTAGTCAGTAGTGTGTCAAAATGGCTTCATCACAACGGCTGCAGGTAGTGTTGAAGCACTTACAGTCACCTGTCCATCCTTCTGTTAAAAGGTTTGTACAAAAGAAAATCGATTAATTGGACAAGTCGTATTAATAAATCATTTGTACATTACGTTTTATGTAATTAGTAATTTTACATGTATTTTTAAATATATAGATAGATCTTCAATTTTAATTAGTTAACAACATGTTAGAATTATTCGATATTATTATTATTCGAAATAAGTTAATTTATCATCACGCCTTCTAGCATTTCGGTAAGTAATATATTTTGCGTTTGAAGTGCGACTACCAGCTGTCAAATCACGGCCTCAAGGATGTTAGTGGAGGAGGAGCCACAGGAGTAGTTTTAATGGGGGGAAAATATTTGTAGGCTGTGGGAATCGAACCCGAGTTCTTAAATCCACAGTTCAACTCGATACTACTCAGATAATTATTTACAAATAATGGTTATTTATGTTTAATAATGTGACACAGACATGCAATAAACAATTATGTCATAGTCCGTCAATAATTTTTATACTTATCAACATTTTCTTTTTAAGTAACATATAAATGCAATTATTTATCTATTTACAGTCTGATAATAGAACTCGTTTTAATCTTTTATAAAAGTTGCATCTACCAGTTCTAAAAATATATGGTATTACGATTTATTAGTTATTTTGTTATGTTATTCTAGGATATCAGCTCGTCAGTATGTTTATACATTAGACACAAATTTCTTGACAGAAGAACAGCGAGAATTCTACGAACTAAATGGTTTTGTTGTAATTCGTAAATTAATTGAAGATGAACTACTGGATGAATGCAGGTGCAACAAACAAAATACCATCATAGAATTATTTATTTATTCTTTCGTTTAATATTTAGACAAAGATTTGTTGATGTATGCAATGGAGTCGTCGACAAAGGTGGAATGACAATGATGAAAGACATATCACTTATGAAAACAAAAGCACAAGGGGAATTCTTATACAATAGAATTCAGGACATTGGCTGGGATGATGTTTTTTCCAAATATAGTCTTCATCCTAAAATTATACAATATGCAGAATGTTTTACAGGACCAGGTGTAACTGCTGTTCATACTACGTTGATAAACAAGCCACCTGATTCTGGAAAATTAACTTCTATTCATCCTTTACATCAAGTATGTATTTATAAGTGTCCTTAAATTCATAAATATCCTTATAAGCAGTTAAAGAACGGGCGTTAAAATCTCGCTACTACTAGAAGTTACAGTAATTGGAGTTAAATTCATATTGTGCAGAGTAACATATATATAATGATGTTAATGCACAACCGGGCCGAAAAGCATGTGTTTTAGCCCTAAAAAGCAGGCTTAAACACTTCTTTTTGGCCCTAGGACCATTAAAAAATAATTCCAATGGATACATAAATAAAATGACAATTTATTGTGAATACTTGATTTTACAAAATGTTATTTTGACATATGACCCATGTATATATTTTAATCTTTTGATCATACAATTAAATGTTATTTTGTTGTGCATAAAATATTGTATGTACCACGGGTGAAATTAGCGTTTCTGGCCATGAGCATATTATTAGCCCTCGGCGCTTTGCACCTCGTGCTAATAATCATGTCGCGGGCGAGAAACACCTGTTTTCACCCTTGATACATAAACAACTATTCCTGTCTATAATTTAAACGCAACAATAGTATATTGCAACACACATTTTGTAATGGACGTTTCCATGCATATGTTACATACTATTTTCCTACGGTCGTGAACTTTTATTTCTTAAAATCAATATTTGTAGTCTGTCATTTTCTGTTATATTTATCATTAATTCAAATAAAAATATTGTACCACAATGGTTGTCTTGGAAGTAACATCAAAAACGATATCTTGCCGCTTTGAGTGCGTTAAAAAGTCATGCCGCACTGATGCTGGGTTGCATGAAAGTTTTATCGGTTCTTTAGCAACTAACGGTTCAATAAATTTCAGAAAATCGCTATTGATACTGTTGCTAGATAAACAGTTCTTTAACTAAAGAGCTCTTTATTTTTTTTCTTGCTACCCAGCATAAGTGTTGCAAAAAGTTTCTTTCCACAGTCATTTTGAATGTTAACTTTTCAACACGACCATAGAAAACAGATATTTTCACAATTCAAATGACAGTTCATACAATCAAAATCTATCAACATTTTCTGTTTCTAACGCTGCAGGTTAAGTTAACCAAATCTTATAACTTTTACCATTCTTTCATGTCCCGTTAGTATTATGGAAGGATTATACAGCCCAAAGTTGCTCGCTGCAATTAATAACTCATTATTTTAGGATTTGCTTTATTTCCCATTTCGGCCAACGAATAGAATCGTAACATGCTGGACAGCCATGGAAAAAATTACCGTCCAAAATGGTGGTCTTTTTGTAATTCCTGGAACACACAAAGGTGTTCTGCAGCCTCATGATTATCCAGATGTAAGATATTGTTGAGAATTGGTTTTGGAAAACTGTTGTGTTACGCAAATGTTTAATTACAACCTACGAATAAATGGAAGGATATGATTGAACGTTTGTTGCGCGAACGAAAGATACGACGAGCGTGTATGAAAGGAATTATAAGTGTGTATGAAGCAAACTGGTAGAATGTTTGACGAAGATTAATTGAGGGATGACTCTGAGGAATAAATGTTCAGTTAATATTTCATAGGTTTGTGCTACTCCATTTAGTGTTATCTCATGATGTTATTATTTGTTATTTTTATTTAGAATGAAGTTAATAAGGGTTTCGTTGGAGTTAAAGGATTTGATTTAGTTCCAAGAGTGAATTTGGAAATGGAAAAAGGTGATACCGTGTTTTTTCATCCTTTACTCATGCATGGATCTGGACCGAACCTTACTAAAGTAACAACAATATAATAATAATAATTTTTATTTAATTTTGTTATTAATAATTGATGTTCAGGGCTTCCGAAAAGCTATTTCTTGCGTTTATGCTTCTAACAATTGCTACTTTATCAATTTAAAAGGAACTATACAAGAAAATCTTACTAAAGAATTTGAAGAAATGGACAGGCGACAAGGAATAGAAATAACTTATCAAGTATTTTATTATTTTTAAGAGAAGAATAACTGTTTTATATTTAATTATTTTTTATTTGTAGGACCGATTTAAAATTCGTCAAAGATTAATTACAGGAGCACCGGGTTCACTAAACCAGCCGTTCCCAAGTGTTCGCGTCTGAGAACCCCTTTATACTCTTAAAAAATACTATGGCCTCCAAAGATGTATTCTTTTTGTCTATGAGAGATTTTGTATGTTTGCCGAATTTATTAGAAACTAAAATTGATATCTATTTCTTTTTTCATTTTAAAATAATTAACTACACTGCTCAAAAAAAAAAAAAAACCGGTCACCCAAAAAATCCCAAAAAAACGTCACTTTACAAACCTCTGTCAGTTTGTCAGTTTTGGAACAAATTGAATGCAATTTTTTTTCCGAAGTCGCCCAAAGTCTAGTCTGAAAAGCTGTGAAGTGATTTTGACTAACCTCCCTTTCCCTTCCCCCCGCCGCCGCCAAACAAGAACCACTTTTTTTCCATAGACTTTACGTACCTACTACGAACAATTGAATGTCAACCTCTGCAAATGTCTCTTTTTTTTTCAAAAAATCATAACTTTCTTTAAAATCATCCGATTTTGATGCAGTTTTGCGTTCGAGTAATAAAAATGTCCTTATTTTCATTGTCTGTAGACAATTGACGGCTGATGATTCCCATAGAAAGCTTGGAAAATCACATTTTTTCAGGAAAAAAGTGGTTCTCGTTTTGGGGTGGCGGGAGGAAGGGAAAGGGAAGTCAAAATCAATTCACAGCTTTTCAAAGACTAGACTAGATTTCAGGGATTTTTTGGGTGACCGGTTTTTTTCTTGAGCAGTGTATTAGAATAATTACATAATTAATATATTCTTATGAAAAAATGAGTGTTTTCCAAAACAAAATTAGTGAGAAGATTAGTATTGTTTAAAATTTAATTTAGTTATGTGGAAAATATGAATATAGCAAGCATTCATTATATTCTTTGAAAATTTGTAGGTACTGTAAAAATTGTAAAAAATAAAAAAATATTCCTTCTTAGACTTTTAGAAACCTCCAGGGTTTCGCAGACCACAGGTTGGGAAACACTGCACTAAACTAAACTAAAAGGGAGGAAAAAATGATTTATAATAAATATTTATCTTATAATATCCGTATTACCCCAGTAACAAATGTGCAAATGAACTGTTAAAAATGTATATTTCCTATATATTGTGTAATTGGCCGACAGTACGGTGATGTACAAGTCCTAAAGGATAATATAGTCTTAAGGGACTAAAATAAGGCCGAAATTTATCAGTACGGCCATGATAAATAATTAACCCTTTAATTAAACATGCATTTTGATCAAATATTTCAAATATTTCATAGGTATTGTGTAAATTACAATTTTTTTCTATTTTGCAATTACTAAGACCAGTATTAGATCTAGGTTTATCGCAAAATAAAAATGACGTGTCTGCCATTAATTGTTCTGCATAAGATAGTTTTTACGTACCTATATATAACAAAAAAATACTTTTTTGATCATGCATGAAAGTAAAATTTGTTTAAATAATTCAACATTAAATAACTTCTGTTTATTGCTATTAATAATGTTGAGTTAAAAACAATAATTTATGTAATAATAGTAAACCGTGAACGGAAAACGAAACGAAGAAACTGGTTGCATTTAGAAAACAACAAGGCGCATATGAGTCCATTGCTATCGTTCAGCAAGGTCATTTTCTAGTTGCGATATTTTCAGCTAGGCATTTCGATGCCAAAATTTTAGACTATAGAACCTGTTCCTTTTATGCGTGCAAAAACATAACAGCTGTTTACATTATTGAGAGGCCATTCTTATCCTTATCTTAAATGAGTGTGTAAAGTCCATCCAAGTGAAAAGTTATGAACTGAAGTGAATGATCAGTAATATTTAGTGTGTCAAAATGGCTTCAGCACAACGGTTGCAGGTAGTGTTGAATCACTTACAGTCACCTGTCCATCCTTCTGTTAAAAGGTTTGTACGAAAAAAACAAAGATTAACTAGCAAGATAAATAAACAAATTATCACAATTTATATGACAATAAAATATGTGTATATTATGTTTAATATAAGAATGAAGTTATCAGTGTATTAATGAAAATGTGTTATTATAAATATTCGTGTTGGTTGTCAACTTTTCTTATCATGATTTATAAAAATAATTTGTACATTAATTTTATGTGAAAAAGCAGTAATTAGTCATTTAAAATGTGTTCAATGTTTTATTTGTTATCAAAAGATTCAAGTTACAACAAACATTTTAAAAATTATTTTGTAAATAGTTTATAAGTACCTCTCACCTGCATTTTCACGTAGAACGAAGTATAGGTATCTCCAGGGCCGTATTAGGCCATGCAGGGGCCCTTGGGCACACAGAGTTCGGGGCCCCTTTTAGAAAGACAAAAAAATATGCGAATGAAAACATCTGCATGTACTATTATTTAGTGACTTTATGGTTAGCTTTATACAAATCAAATACCATTAGTGAAGTGATTATTACTCGTATTTTGGGAATTGGACTTACGATAATGATGATAGTTTCTTCCGGGATTTCTGTTGTGTAAAATCTTCTATTTTGTCCACAAAGTTCATTTAAATATTCTAATGCTGGGTTGCAAGAAAAAAATAAAGAGCTCTTAGTTAAAGAATTGTTTATCTAGCAACAGTATCAATGGCAATTTTCTGAAATTTATTGAACCGTTAGTTGCTAATGAACCGATTAAACTTTCATGCAATCCAGCGTAAATTTATTATATATTTTATAGGATTAATGACGAAATTTGACGTTTTGTATTTTTTCGAATTTTTTTTTTAGATTTAGTAAAATTTTGTTCACAGTTTAAAAAATATTTAGAAATCTCATTTGGCTCTCGATTTACATTTAAATTTAAAAATTTTAAGGGCAATTCTTAGCAAAATTAACTATCAACTAGTGTTAAAAGTGACAGTTTTAACATGATACCTTATTTTATGTACAAACAAAATAATTAAAACAAATATAAAAAATTACTCGTTTTTTCGTTGCAACTATTTCATTGTTTTTTTTTGCACTTAAGTAGAAAAACATGTTTTTATAATAAACTAATATTCTTTATTGGCGAATGTTTTTGGAATTGATTTTCTAACTTTCTGTAAACTGTAATGTCATATTAAATATTCTAATTTAGCTTCTCTAGACTATTTTCATTCTTATGTACTTGTACAGTCTAATCAATAAGAGTTACGAGTTTGGTTATAAATACACTTTGGAAAACACTTATAAATGTTGAATTTTTTCATAAAGATCGTGCAGATAAAGACAAAAAACGTAATCCTGCCGATTTTTTCATTGTTATTTATTTCATAAACAACTGCAGACCGGTTAAACAACAAACAAATACTAATTAATATGATGACCAACAAATAAAAATTTTAAATTAGAAGCATAAGATTCATTTTTCTTTTTACCTAACAAATCTTCCTGTTTTGTATTTTTGCTCTTAAAAATATGATCACAACTATCTAATAATTATTTTTTTGTTATTCTAGGACAGCAGCTAGACAGTATGTTTATACATTAGACACGAATTTATTAACAGAAGAACAGCGTGCCTTCTACGATCTAAATGGTTTTGTTGTAATTCCTAAATTAATTGAAGATGAACTACTGGATGAATGCAGGTTCAACAAACAAAATATCATTATAGAATTATCAATTTATTCTTTTGTTTAATATTTAGGCAAAGATTTGTTGATGTATGTAATGGACTAGTCGAGAAAGGTGGAATGACAACAATGAGAGACAAATCACTTATGAAAACAAATGCACAAGGGGAATTCTTATACAATAAAATTCAGGACATTGTCTGGGATGATGTTTTATCCAAATATATTATTCATCCTAAAATTTTACAATATGTAGAATGTTTTACAGGACCAAATATGACTGCAGTTCATTCCATGTTGATTAACAAGCCTCCTGATTCTGGAAAATTAACTTCTATTCATCCTTTGCATCAAGTAAGTGTTGATAAGTGTCCTTAAATTATTTCACTTTCCGTTCCACAATATTACCATTAAACATTCATCCTAAATTCTCCACTGGTAAATTTAATGAAATCTTATAATATTCACCATAATTCTTCTGTATTCTGGAAGGAGTATGCAGCTCAAAGTTGCTCGCTGCTACTAATAACTTCTTTTATTATTTTAGGATTTGCATTATTTTCCGTTTCGACCTGCGGAAAGAATCGTAGCAAGCTGGACAGCCATGGAAAAAATTACTGTCCATAATGGGTGTCTTTTTGTTATTCCTGGAACACATAAAGGTGCTCTGCAGCCTCATGAATATCCAGAAGTAAGATATTACTTAGTTTGATCATGTGGAACGTATGTCGAATGAAAGGTAGATAAAAGAGGTGAAATGAAAGGTGAAAGATTGTGTAGATGATCTAGAAATAAGTTAATGGTAATAAAATAAAATAAATAATTATTTTCTGAGTAAATAATAAATAAAAATATAAATAAATATATCATCACACCTTCTATCCATTACTGGGTGTGACACTCTGCTGTAGCAGATCTCGGTAAGTGATATATTTTTTGCACGTGAAGTCGTTAGGTAGTTTTAATTTGGTAAAAATTGTTTGTCGGCTGTGGGAATCGAACCTGGGTTCTGAAATCTACAGGCCTGTACCATTGTGCCACCTACTTCATAATTTAAAATAATATAAATTGTATCTATTATTTAGAATGAAGTTAACAAGGCTTACCATGGAGTTAAAGGGTTTGATTTAGTTCCACGAGTGAATTTGGAAATGGAAAAAGGTGATACCGTGTTTTTTCATCCTTTACTCATGCATGGATCTGGACCGAACATTACTAAAGTAACAACAATATAATAATTATTATATTTATTTAATTCTATTAATAATAATTGTTATCCAGGGCTTCAGAAAAGCTATTTCCTGTCACTATGCTTCCAACAATTGTTACTTTATTGATATAAAAGGAACTACACAAGAAAATATTGCTAAGGAAGTTGAAGACCTCGCCCACCGACGAGGAATGAATGTCAATTTCCAGGTATTTTATTATTTTTAACGAATTACCCTTTTATATATAATAATTTTTTGTAGGAGTCTTGGAAACTGCGTCAAAGATTAATTAAAGGTGCACCGGGTCCATTAAACTAAACTAAAACCGAAGAAATATTATTGATTTATTGGATCCGTTAGTAAAACACCAAAACCATGAATGTGTAAATTTATAGATTTTGACGTATGTACTTCAAAATATTTCTTTTTGTACATATATTGTTATGCCAAAGGCACGAATGTTTATTAAACACAAAACACAATTTTTATAGTATATTAAAACAAGAATATACATAATAGTTTCGTAATATGAAAATTTGCTTAAAGAACCTCCTCCCCCATTATATGGGATAAGTGGCTCAAGGGTATTCTATCGGCCTGTGAATTTGAAAACCTCGGTTCGATTCCCACAGCCGACAAACAATTTTCATCACATTAAAATTACTCCTGTGGATCTCCCTCCACTAACATCTTTCGGAGCTGTGATTTGTCGGCTGATAACCGCACTTTATGCGCATAAATATATCATCAAGATCTGCTACGGCAGAGCGCCTCACCCAGGAATGAGTAAAAGGCGTGATGATATATTTATATTTGTTATATTTACTTAAAGAACGAAGGCGCCACTTGGTATATTTGGCACATTCGTGATTTTGACGTTTTACTTACAATAAAATATATACATTTTGTAATATACCTATTACTAATTATAAATAGTACATTTTAAATGAAAATGAACTGATAAAATTGTATTTTCCCATGTATTGTTACCGTTAATGATATTATTAATAAATTCTTTAATATTCAATACTTTTGTTTTAATAAAATACTCAATACTACTCTTATATACAGGATGGTCCATTTAAAGTGTTATCAGGAAATATCTTTACCACCATATGATTTTAGACAGAATGTAAACAATCAGATGAACCATATTTTATAAAAATGGCAATTGAATGTAATGAGACTATTTGTGATTTTAGATGTGCGTGTTAGTGGATGCGCTTGCACGCACACAAACAAAAACTAACAAACTCACACGCACACAAACTCAAATAATACACACACACACACACAGCCGCGCGCATAAGCTCTAATACAGGAACGTCCGAAAGCAACATGATTTTTCGCGATTACAGCGTCATCTATCATGCTGACGAAAAAGTGAACTTAATAAATTCTTCTTTTTTTTAACGAAGAATCTGATTCTTTAATAAAAAATAGGGGTTTTCATTTTAAAAAGTTGAGTTGACCATGATTTAGCGACAACAGCGCCATCTAGGACAAAACCAATATTTCGTTATTATGGCCCCCTTTTGTACGATTGTTTTTCGTCTAGGTCATTTTTGCGTAAAATTTATAGTTTCCGAGATATTTCCTGATAACACTTTAAATGGACCATCCTGTATATTTTTTTAATTGCTGAGAACTGCTGATTACTTTTCTACAGACGCCACTTAGGCCGTGTGCGAAGTAACCTTTCGACATTTAGGATTTAGGAATTGGGGAAAGAAATTAGGAATTCACTTAAGTACAACTTCGATAGTATACTACTAACGACATCTGCAGTCTGTAGGTTGAATTGCTTCACATTTAGACGTTTAGGTATTCATATTCAATACGTAGTGTGCTCTTACAAATTCTAATATCTAATTGCTAAAACTCTAAATTATGATGTCATTTAGGGCACACAAATTTAGGATTTGGTATGTTAGGGTGATAAAAGTGCAACTCCGAACACAGCCTTAAGATTTACAATTTCTAGCAATTCCTAGCTAGGTATACTAACATTTCTTTGTAAAATACTAATACTAATACTGTAAAAGCATAATGAACTACTGAGATACCAAAAATTATGTAAGTATAAACTTTTCAGCAAGGCAGAGTTAACTTCCATAAGCAATATATTGCTTATCTCTTCCACACTGCAAAAAGATTTGTTTTGCACTATAGACAAACAGTGTTGGTTACATTTCTTTAACGACAAGGCGTTTCTAAAATCTATTCACAATGTTCAGTCTGTTGACCTTTCTATGACAAAATTTTGGATTATGCAAACCTGTTCAAATTTTAATAGCTCTTTTTTTGTTGAAAAGATTTAGCAGATATATGTTAGTCAGTAGTGTTTAATGCATCAACATGGCTTCATCACAGCGGTTGCAGGTAGTGTTAAATCACTTACGGTCACCTCTTCATCCTTCTGTTAAAAGGTTAATATGACAATAAAATTATTTGTATATTATTATTAAATAAATATACGCCCATAGATTTCTATATTTAATTATTTATCAAAATGATAAAAATGTATCTAAAAGCCAGTGGATAAAACCGAGGTAATGCTTGGATTTATTACTTAACAAACCGGAAGTTAAGTATTCAATGTTCAAAAAATGTGACTGTGAATGGTTAGGATTCTACTAGAAGGTACTGTAACTGGGATTAAGTTCCTGTTGTACCAGAGTAGTGTATTTTGCTATTGCACTCTCACGTAGGGCATTTTAATTTTTGGCGACGAAGAAATTAGTTTTTATCGAAACCAGTCAAAAAATATGTAAAACCCGTTCATTAGCCGTAATGTTAACGAAGAAAGTCTTACAAAAATCTTACGATCAGTAAATAAAGTAGGCTTTTCAATTTGGTGACAAAAAGTAATCTATTACAGACAATTGCTATTAGTAATGGAATTCTATACAGACAACAAATTTTTATGAATTACAACTAAAAATAGTTTTAATAATAATAATTTTAATTTTCAATCGGCGTAATTGTGTACACCTCTGGTTGATATCTCTCTTGTGTTACAATATCCAGTCTTAGGGCCAAATTCACAGTCGTCACTCACTTTCATCTCATCCTCAACTCACTCGCAAAGTCGAAGTAACTAAGGCAACTAACTCAAGAATTTGCACAATTTCAGTTAGTTACCTTAGTTACTTCGGTTTTAAGTGTGAAATGAGAATGAGGTGAGGGTGAGTCACGACTATGAATTTGACCCTAGATCTTCAACCCTTGATTATAAATAACTATTTTATAATTACATAATATGGAGTAGGTAACACATTGGTATCGTGTCGGCCTGTGAATCCTTAGAACTCCTGTGGCTCCTCCTCTACTGACATCTTTGAGAGCCGTGATTTGACGGCTGTTAACCGCACTTCACGCGCATAAATATATCACTTACCGAGATCTGCTTCGGCAGAGTGCCACACCCAGTAATGGGTAGAAAGTTTGATGATATATTTTTTTTTTCTGAATTCCTATTTTGTCACAATTATACCCTATAAACACTTGTGAAATAAATGTATTTTTCTAATATAAAATAAATATAAATATATCATCACGCCTTTTACCCATTACTGGGTGTGGTACTCTGCCGAAGTAGATCTCGGTAAGTGATATATTTATACGCTTGAAGTGCGCGTACAAGCCGTCAAATCACGACTTTCAAAGATGTTAGTGGTGGGGAAGCCACAGGGGTAATTTTTAATTGATGAAAATGTTTGTCGGCTCTAGGATCGAACCAGAGTTTTTAGGATCTACAGGCCTATTCGATACCACTGAGCCACTATCCCATATTAATTTGCGGTCTATTAATTGTATATTTTCAATGTTTTATAATTTTAAAAGGTCACGTCGACCGGTTCTTAAAATATATACGTACTATGATTTTACTAATTAGTTTTTTATGTTATTCTAGGACAGCAGCTAATAAGTATGTATATACATTAGACACGAATTTTTTAACAGAAGAACAGCGTGCCTTCTACGACATAAACGGTTTTATTGTAATTCGTAAATTAATTGAAGATGAAGTACTGGATGATTGCAGGTTCAACAAACAAAATATCATTACTAAATTATTTATTTATTCTTTCGTTTAATTTTTAGACAAAGATTTCTTGATGTATGCAATGGAGTCGTCGATAAAGGTGGAATGATACTGATGAAAGACATATCTCTTATGAAAACAAATGCTCAAGGGGAATTCTTATACTATAAAATTCAGGACTTGATTTGGGATGATGTTTTATACAAATACATCAGTCATTCTAAAATTTTACAATATGTAGAATGTTTTACAGGACCAGATGTAACTGCATTTAATTCCATGTTGATAAACAAGCCTCCTGATTCTGGAAAATTAACTTCTATTCATCCTTTGCATCAAGTAAGTGTTGATAATTGTCCTTAAATTATTTCACATCCCGTCCCACAATATTACCATCAACCATTTATCCAGAATTCTCTACTGCTTAAATTAATAATAATATATTTAAATGCTTTTTACAACAAATTTCGTTATTTTATACAATTATTTATTACATTTTATTTTTTATTTTTTCACCAATTTAAAATTATCCCTGTGGCTCCCCCCTCCACTAACATCTTTGGGGGCCGTGATTTGATGGCTGGTAGCCGCACTTCAGGTGCATAAATATATCACTTACCGAGTGCCACACCAATAATGGGTAACAGGCGTGATGATATATTTATTTATTAGATATTTGGTTTGTTTAGACCATGAGTTGACTTAGGACCAGTTTTTCAATCACCGGTTTACTCTTGATTAATGTTAATCATGATTAAATAATAATGGAAACCATGGTTTCTATTATTATTTAATCATGATTAACATTAATCGGTGATTGAAAAACTGGCCCTTAAAGATTAAAAAAATATTTACAATAGCTATTTACATAACAAGACATACTTTGTACATGAGTGCAATTTTAAAGCACTTTCGTCGTGCACGAGTTTTGTACAATGCTTTTTGTATGGAGCAAAAATTATATAATGGACTATGAGGAAATTGATTAAATATTAAGCGTGAATTTATATTGACAGTTAAGTATGCCACGAATTGACATTTGTTATTTGAAAACAAGGTTTATTTTTCTCGTAAAGTTTGTTAAAATATGTCTGTTTGATGGCGTTATAAGCTAATGTCTCTATCTCTTTTATAAATTCCTTGAAATGTTTGTATGCGAGATAAGTACAATTAGCGTTCTAATAGTCAAAACTTAGAATCATAAAAATTGGGTGTTTCTTCAATTACTTTGCGCACTAGTGCAAAAAATCAAACTTTCCGTCGGTTTCCAAGGTTATGTAAACATTATTTTGAACGATGCGAGTACAAAAAATGTATTAGCAACTTTTCATGTTCTAACTAATAACTTCTGGTATTATTTGAGGATATGCATTATTTTCCGTTTCGGCCTGCGGACAGAATCGTAGCAAGCTGGACAGCAATGGAAAAAGTTACTGCCCAGAACGGATGCCTTTTTGTAATTCCTGGAACACATGAATGTGCTCTGCAGCCTCATAGTTATCCAGAAGTAAGACTTTACTTAGTTTTGTCATGTCGAATGTTTGTTGAATGAAAAGTAGATAAAAAAGATGAAATTAAGGGTGAGAGATTGCGTAGATCAAACATTTCGGAGCCATGATAAAAACAAGTATTTACTTTTATATATGATATAGCTAAATAAAATGAATTATATCTATTATTTAGAATGAAGTCAATAAGGCTTACCATGGAATTAATGGGTTTGATTTAGTTCCAAGAGTGAATTTGGAAATGGAAAAAGGTGATACCGTATTTTTCCATCCTTTACTCATGCATGGATCTGGACCGAACTTGACTACAGTAACAACAACATAATAATTATTATATTTATTTAATTCTATTAATAATAATTGTTGGTCAGGGGTGCCGAAAAGCTATTTCCGCTCATTATGCTTCCAATAATTGTTACTTTATTGATGTAAAAGGAACTATACAAGAAAATGTTGGTAAAGAATTTGTAGGCATGTCCCAACGACGCGGTCTGGATTTGAATTTGCAGGTATTTTATTATTTTTAACGAATTATCTCTTTATATATAATTATTTTTATTTGTAGGAGACTTGGCAATTTCGTCAAAGAGTAATTAAAGGTGCACCAGGTTCACTAAACTAAACTAAAAGGAAGGAAAAAAATATTGACTTATTTGTTACAAATATTTTATAATACTAATTACAAATAGTGCATTTTAAAAATAAATTTACTGGTAAAATTGTATTTCTTCATTTATTGTTCCGTTGTTGCATTATATGTTTTTTCTCTTTACTACATTTTAGTTAGAGAGCTAGGGTCATAGGCGGACTTTGGCCTAAGCTAAAGAGGCAATATCCTAGGGCCCAAAAAATTTTGGGGCCCGGATTCAAGCTTTTAGTTTAAATAATATAAATATATATACAGAGTGATGACCGCGACTCTCGAACATGGGTATATAACATGTAAAATCATAATTTTTTAATTTCCTGCTTCCCTAATTATTTTAAGCAAGACAGCTTCAAATAAAAGTTTTAGGGCATAAAATTCTGCATCTAATCCAATAAATAAAATTAATTTTGCATGGTTCGTAACGGCACAAATTAGATCTGAAAATAACGATAGCCATGGAATTGAAACAAAATTATACAAATGTTTGATGTTTAATCTGTGAAAAAATTCTTTATTTATTATGTCATTTATTTTGACACATAAAACGTTAAACATTTGTTAATTTTGTTTCACTTTCATGGCTATCGATAATTTCGTTATTTTCAGATCTAATTTGTGCTGAGGTGGCTAGCTCAGTGGTATGAAGTCGGCTTGTGAATCTTGAGAACCCTGGTTCGATTCCCACAGGCGACAAACAATTTTCATAATTTCAAAAGCTACCCCTGTGGCTCCTCCACCACTAACATCTTTGAGGGCCGTGTTTTGTCGACTGGTAACCGCACTTCACGCGCAAAATATATCACTTACCGAGATCTGCTTCGGCAGAATGCCACACCCAGTAATGAGTAGAAGGCATGATGATATATATTTATTTTATTTATTTATTATAGATAGTAATACCATACCATACCATAAAAATTGCCTACTTTGACCAGTTTTGTCATTCATGTGTCATCGGCCTTTCGATGATCAGGTTTTGGATTACGCAATGTATACCTATTTAAATATTAATAGTTTTATTTTTTTCATGTTTAAGTGGTGTAGCAGATACATATTAGTCAGTAGTGTTTAAAGCGTCAACATGGCTTCATCACAGCGGTTGCAGGTAGTGTTGAATCACTTACGGTCACCTGTTCATCCTATTGTTAAAAGGTTAATATAACAATAAAATTATTTATATATTATTATTAAATAAATACGCGCCCATAGATTTTTAAATTTAATTATTTATCAATAGGATAAAAGTGTATTTAAATGCCAGTGGATAAAACCGAAGTAAAACTGTTATGGACATAAGAGTATGCCAAGATCAAAAATATGAAATGATTGCGGAATCTGTATAAAGCGGCACTGCTATAAGAAATATTTTACTTTTAGTATTATACGTAGTACATGAGCCGCTCTGCCGACTAATACTAACTGCAGTAGATAAATACAATTTCAAAGTGACGTGATTAAGTGAATTACTCTTTGTTACTCCTTTGGCATTCTTTCTTGGCAACGACAGTATTTGGGTTCATTATTTAACAAACTATGGGGTGGCTAGCTCAGTGGTATGAAGTCGGCCTGTGGATCCTGAGAACCCTGGTTCGATTCCCACAGGCGACAAACAATTTTCATAATTTCAAAAACTACCCCTGTGGCTCCTTCGCCACTAACATCTTTGAGGGCCGTGATTTGACAACTGGTAACCGCACTTCAGACGCAAAATATATCACTTACCGAGATCTGCTTCCGATCGGCGAAACAAATTGTGTTCTCCTCTGGTTGAAAGTGTGTTACAATTTCTAGTCTTGGTCTGTAAGCAGCTACTTTCAATCCTTGGTATACAAATAACTATTTTACAATTAAATAAGGACCTGCATTTGAATTTTGTCACAATAAAAATCCTTGACATAAATAAATAAATATATCTTCACGCCTTTTTATTCATTACTGGGTGTGGCACTCTGCCGAAGCAGATCTCGGTAAGTGATATATTTATGCGCGTGAAGTGCGGTTACCAGTCGTCAAATCACGGCCTTCAAAGATGTTAGTAGAGGGGGAGCCACAGGGGTAATTTTAATTTGGTATAAATTGTTTATCAGCTGTGGGGATCGAACTGAGGGTCTCAGGATCCACAGGTCGACTTGATACCACTGAGTCATTACTCCTTGACATATGGGAAATATTTTAATTTAACTGAAACTTCTAATTATATACGAAAAAATCAGTATTTTTCTTTTACGTTACAAATAAATTAATTTACGGCCTATTAATTGTCTATTTTCAATATTTTACAATTTTGAAAGGTTACTTCGACCGGTTCATTACATATGTACACAGTATATATTTACTTATTTTTATTTTATTTAAAAATCCTTGACATAAATAAATAAATGAATATATCATCACGCCTTTTACCCATTACTGGGTGTAGCACTCTGCCGAAGCAGATCTCGGTAAGTGATATATTTATGCGCGTTAAGTGCGGTTACCAGCCATAAAATCACGGCCCACAAAGATGTTAGTGGTGGGGGAGCCACAGGGGTAATTTTAAATTGGTGAAAATGTTTTGTCGGCTTTGGGGATCGAACCAGGGTTCTTAGGATCCACGGGCCGACTTGACACCACTGTGACATTACTTTTCTTTTACGTAATATATAAATAAATTTATGGTGAATTAATTGTTTGTTTTTAATATTTCATCATTTTTAAAGGTCACTTCGACCGGTTCTTAAAATATATAGCTACTATGGTTTACTATTTTTTTTATGTTATTCTAGGACAGCAGCTAGACAGTATGTTTATACATTAGACACGAATTTATTAACAGAAGAACAGCGTACCTTCTACGAACAAAATGGTTTTGTTATAATTCCTAAGTTAATTGAAGATGAACTACTGGATGAATGCAGGTTCAACAAACAAAATACCATCATAAAATTATCAACTTATTCTTTTGTTTAATATTTAGGCAAAGATTTGTCAATGTATGTAATGGACTAGTCGAGAAAGGTGGAATGACAACAATGAGAGACATATCTCTTATGAAAACAAATGCACAAGGGGAATTCTTATATTATAAAATTCAGAACATTGTCTGGGATGATGTATTTTCCAAATATATTCTTCATCCTAAAATTATACAATATGCAGAATGTTTTACAGGACCAAATATAACTGCATTTCATTCCATGTTGATTAACAAACCTCCTGATTCTGGAAAATTAACTTCTATTCATCCTTTACATCAAGTAAGTGTTGATAAGTGTCACCAAGTTCGTGGAAGAGCTACATAGGCCAAAGTTGCTCGGTGCTACTAATAACTTCTTTTTTTATTTTAGGATTTGCATTATTTTCCGTTCCGACCTGCGGAAAGAATCGTAGCAAGCTGGACAGCAATGGGAAAAACTACTGTCCAAAATGGATGCCTTTTTGTTATTCCTGGAACACATAAAGGTGCTCTGCAGCCCCATGAATATCCGGAAGTAAGACTTTACTTAGTTAGTGGAAAATATGTCGAATGAAAGATAAATGAAAGAGGTGAAATTAAGAGGGAAAGATTGTGTGACGAATTAGAAATAAATTAATGGAAATAAAATAATATAAATTATATCTATTTTTTAGACTGAAGTTAATAAGGCTTACCATAGAGTTAAGGGATTTGATTTAGTTCCAAGATTGAATTTGGAAATGGAAAAAGGTGATACCGTGTTTTTCCATCCTTTACTCATGCATGGATCTGGACCAAACTTGACAAAAGTAACAACAATATAATCATAATTATATTTATTTAATACTATTAATAATAATTGTTGTCTAGGGTTGCCGAAAAGCTATTTCCTGTCATTATGCTTCCAATAATTGTTACTTTATTGATGTAAAAGGAACCACACAAGAGAATGTTGGTAAAGAAATTGAAGGAATGGCCAAACGACTAAATCTGGATATGAAATTCCAGGTATTTTATAATTTTTTCAGACGACCACTAATGAAAGTAACCATAACAACATTATAAATTATTACGGAAAGTTGAAAATAATATACACTAATATGTTATTATAATACACACTTCTAATATATCAGGTGAAGTTCCACTGATTGACAACAGATGGCATGACGATGAAAGAAAATAATAAAATAAATGAAAAGAATTTGTATTATTATTTAAATGGGGTGGCTAACTCAGTGGTATGAAGTTGGCCTGTGGATTCTAAAAACCCTGGTTCAATTCCCACAGGCGACAAACAATTTTCATGATTTCAAAAACTACCCCTGTGGCTCCTCCATAACTAACATCTTTGGGGGCCGTGATTTCAAGACTGGTAACCGCACTTCACGCACAAAATATATCACTTACCGAGATCTGCTTCGGCAGAGTGCCACATCCAGTAATGGGTAGAAGGCGTGATGATATATTTATTTATTTATTTATTTTATTTGTACATATAAATCTTATGTTTTTAAATTATTAATTATTTGCTTACTAATATTTTAGCATTATTTAATATTTTGATATTACGCCTAGTACAATTGGTATCACCTCACCTAACCTCAAACGTCAACGCTTATCTTCAAAAACGCATCAGCTGTCAAAGTGTAACAACATTGCTCTTGTAAACTTTTTTTAGAAACATTTTGTGGTCGTCTGAAAAATAGTGTACGTCATAACTCGCTCGAAAGTGTGATAACTGTGCTCGTGTACTTAAATCACTCGGCGCCGCGCGCCTCGTTTCGTACACTCGCACGTTATCTTACACTTTCGATGCTTGTTATGTAATATACTATTAACGAATTAACTTGTTATAATATAATTATTCTTATTTGTAGGAGACTTGGCAACTGTATCAAAGATTAATTAAAGGTGAACCGGGGTCACTAAACTAAACTAAGAGATGAAAAATTATTGATTTATTTGTTACTATAAATATGTATTTTATAATATACCTATTACTAATTATAAATGGTTCATTTTAAATGAAAATAAACCGTTATTAATATTATTGATAAGTTTTTATGATTTAATACTTTTATGTTAATAAAATATAGTAAATTATTCAATACTAGACGAATTGTGTTGGTTACATTTGTTTATCAATAAGGTATTTTGAAAGTACAATCGCAATGTTCAGCCTGAAGGTCATTCGATTACCAAGTTTTGAATTACGCAAATTTAAATTTTTTTAACATTGACCCGGCGTTGCAGATACGTATTTGTCAGTAGTATTTAGTGTGTCAACATGGCTTCATCAGAGCGGCTACAGGTAGTGTTGAATCATTTACAATCACCTGTTCATCCTTCTGTTAAAAGGTTTGTAGATTTGGTTATAAATAATAAATTATTGTAGATCAAAACTAAAATACTATTTTATAATTAAATAATATTATCTGTATTCGAATTGTGTCGCAATTAATATCTTTGAAATATAAACAGTGTCAAATATTTTAATTTTACTAAAACCAGAATAGATGCAATTTTTCATTTAATTATATACAAAGAATATTATCATTATTTACAAATTTTGTAACTTTGTCTCAATAAAAATCCTTATGGGGTGGCTAGCTTAGTGGTATGAAGTCGGCCTGTGGATCCTGAGAACCCTGGTTCGATTCCCACAGACGACAAACAATTTTCATAATTTCAAAAGCTACCCCTGTGGCTCCTCCACCACTAACATCTTTGGGGGCCGTGATTTGACGACTGGTAACCTCACTTCACGCGCAAAAATATAACACTTACCGAGATCGGCTTCGGCAGAGTGCCACACCCAGTAATGGGTAGAAGGCGTGATGATATATTTATTTATTATTATTTTATTTAAAAATCCTTGACATAAATAAATAAATGAATATATCATCACGCCTTTTACCCATTACTGGGTGTGGCACTCTGCCGAAGCAGATCTCGGTAAGTGATATATTTATGCGCGTGAAGTGCGGTTACCAGCCATAAAATCACGGCCCACAAAGATGTTAGTGGTGGGGGAGCCACAGGGGTAATTTTAAATTGGTGAAAATGTTTTGTCGGCTATGGGGATCGAACCAGGGTTCTTAGGATCCACAGGCCGACTTGATACCACTGTGACATTATTTTTCTTTTACTTTATATATAAATAAATTTATTGTCTATTAATTGTTTGTTTTTAATATTTTATCATTTTTAAAGGTCACTTCAACCGGTTCTTAAAATATATAGCTACTATGGTTTACTATTTTTTTTTGTTATATTAGGACAGCAGCTAGACAGTATTTTTATACATTAGACACGAATTTATTAACAGAAGAACAACGAGCATTCTATGATGAAAATGGTTTTGTTGTAATTCCTAAATTAATTGAAGATGAACTACTGGATGAATGCAGGTTCAATGTACAAAATACCATCATAGAATTATTTATTTATTCTTCTGTTTAATATTTAGACAAAGATTTGTTGATGTATGCAATGGATTGGTCGAAAAAGGTATAATGATAGCAATGAAAGACAAATCACTTATGAAAACAAATGCACAAGGAGAATTTTTATACAATAAAATTCAGGATATTATCTGGGATGAAGTTTTATTCAAATACATCGCACATCCTAAAATTTTACAATATGTAGAATGTTTTACAGGACCAAATATGACTGCAGTTCATTCCATGTTGATTAACAAGCCCCCTGATTCTGGAAAATTAACTTCTATTCATCCTTTACATCAAGTAAGTGTTGATAAGTATCCCCAAGTTTACAATCATTCCACAATATTATTAATTAATCATTTATTCTGGATAAGTGTCCTTAAATTATTTCACTTTCCGTTCCACAATATTATCATTAACCATTCATCCTAAATTCTCCACTGGTAAATTTACTTAAATCTTACAATATTCACCATCATTTCATCTTCTGTTGGTATTCTGGAAGGGGTACGCAGCTCAAAGTTGCTCGCTGCTACTAATAACTTCTTTTATTATTTTAGGATTTGCATTATTTTCCATTTCGGCCTGCGGAAAGAATCGTAGCAAGCTGGACAGCAATGGAAAAAATTACTGTCCAAAATGGATGCCTTTTTGTTATTCCTGGAACACATAAAGGTGCTCTTCAGCCCCATGAATATCCGGAAGTAAGACTTTACTTAGTGGAAAATATGTCGAATGAAAGATAAATGAAAGAGGTGAAATTAAGAGTGAAAGATTTTGTGATGAATTAGAAATAAATGAATGGAAATAAAATAATATAAATTATATCTATTGTTTAGAATGAAGTCAATAAGGCTTACCATGGAGTTAAGGGATTTGATTTAGTTCCAAGAGTAAATTTGGAAATGGAAAAAGGTGATACCGTGTTTTTCCATCCTGTACTCATGCATGGATCTGGACCAAACTTGACAAAAGTAACAACAATATAATAATAATTATATTTATTTAATACTAGTAATAATAATTGTTATTTAGGGCTTCCGAAAAGCTATTTCCTGTCACTATGCCTCCAATAATTGTTACTTTATTGATGTGAAAGGAACCACACAAGAAAATATTGCTAAAGAAATTGAAGATCATCTACGGGGACGAGGATTGCATTTGAGTTTTCAGGTATATTATTATTGTTAAACGACTAATTACTGTTTTGTATTTAATTTTTTTGTAGGATTCCTGGAAAATGCGTCAAAGATTAATTAAAGGTGCACCAGGTTCAGTAAACTAAACTATAGAATGATCAGAAGTAAATATTTCAGTTGGCAATACAATTCTGGGGATCTTTTTATTCCACAGTTGGCACAACGCCTGGTAAAAGCGGAAATACTATTTGACATGTCATTTCTATAATAAATACAAATAGGTTGAGTGATGGGAATACTTTAGATTATTGCTCTGGGAAGTAATGTTAAGAAATAAAAGGATGTAGGAAAGAGAACAACGGTTTTTATTCATTTAAATTTTCAAATGTCCCTGTCAACAACAGGAAATTCATTTATATATCAGTCTTACCAATTTCAAGTGATTTTTTTTAATAGGGACTTATACAATTCAAATTTTTCGGTTGCCATCTAGTGAGTAAAACAGAATTTAATAATTTGTTATGTAGCGAACATGGTATAGCTTTACAGTTTGACGTTTATCACGTGATTCAAACGTTAAACGTCAAACAAATAATGGGATCTGAGGGCAGAAGTGTTGAAAGGAGAAAGCAGTTATTCGACTCGGCATGGTGTCACCTAGCTCTTTCTACAAATTTGTAGTTTCACACAAAATTGTGTGGTGGGGAGGTCTGCTGCAAGTGACGTCAAAATTGTAAGTCCCTATTGAAATAAAATGATATGGGTAAGGGAAACTTAGGTTTTATTTATTTAAATTTTCAAATGTCACTGTCAACAATAGGAGATAAATTTATGAATCAGTCTTACCAATTTAATATTTGTTTTAATTTTTTTATTGCCAACTGAAACACTTACTTCTGATCACCCAATAAAAGGGAAGCAAAATTATTGATTTATTTGTTACAATAACTATGTATTTTATAATATACCTATTGTTAATTACAAATTTTACATTTAAAATGAAAATGAACTGTGAAAAATGTGTTTTTCTCATTTATTGCTATCGTTATCGATATTTTGAATAAATTCTGTATTGTTCAATACTTTTGTCTTTATAAAATACAATAACCAAACAAAAGGAAACGATGAATGTTGGCTGCATTTGCGTGACAAAAAAGTGACATAAAGTCCAATGTAATATTCAGCTTTTCAGCAAGTTGCCGGCAAAGTTTTAGATAGTACAATCTGTACCTGTTGTAAGCAAAAAAATTAACATCTATTTTTATGTAGAATGTTATAAACTGGCCTAGTACAAATACCTTAGTCAGTAGTGTTTAATGTGTCAACATGGCTTCATCACAACGATTGCAGGTAGTGTTGAATCACTTACGGTCACCTCTTCATCCTTCTGTTAAAAGGTTTGTACAAAAGGATACCATTTCAAATTATCACAATTTATATGACAATAAAATCGTTTGTCCATTTCGTTTCACATAAGAATATAGTCATTTGAAATGTATTATTACGTAGGTTTGCAATTAGTAAGCTTTATAATACTATATGGCCACAGGTATGTTACGTGAACCAGTTAGCAGCAGAAGGGTTGAAAAAACTTAAACTCCACAAAGTTTGGATTACTTGGCTTTTTTCAATCAAATTATTACAAAATAATAATAACAGTCGACGACGTTTCGGGACTATAGGTTGGTCCCATTATCAAGTCTACAAAAAGTTTTGGTTTAACAAGTTACAAAAATTTTTTTTGAAAAATAAATAACTTACCAGCTTTAGCTGGTAAGTTATTGGGACCAACCCATAGTCCCGAAACGTCGTCGACTGTTATTATTATTAATTATCCGTTGATTCAATGACCTGGGGGACCGAGCAATTTGAAATAAATTTCAATTTTCAGCTTGTTAATAAGTGTGTTTTTTGACTGACTGATTCCTTTTCACGATTTGATAACAAATAACAGTTAGTTTGACTATGTGATCTTTAAACTATGAAACACTGTAACCTTGAGATTTCTATGATGATTTTATTTATTTTTGGTTTCTATTCAAAATACTGTGAACATGATTATCTATGTTTGATTGACGTCCATTATGAAAATAATGGGAACATGCCTCACAAAAAAATTCTTTACGTCTTGTCATCATGTAATACAAAGCAACTTGTGTGCAATAATTTTATTAGCCCTGAAGAGGTCAGTTTTGACTGACGAAACGTTGGCAATAAAAACACACTTATTAACAAGCTGAAAATTGAAATTTATTTCAAATTGCTCGGTCCCCCAGGTCATTGAATCAACGGATAATTAACAATAATTGGGACCAATCAGCGAAAAATTGGAAAAAAAAAGTGATTATTATTTTGTAATAATTTGATTGAAAAAAGCCAAGTAATCCAAACTTTGTGGAGTTTAAGTTTTTTCAACCCTTCTGCTCCTAACTGTTTCATGAAAAGTAAACGGCTTAATAAAACGGATCTCCATTTTGGTATTCCACAACTTACACGTATGTTACATACAATTTTTGCTACGATCGTGAATTTTTATTTGTTAAAATCGTTATTTGATATCTGTCATTTAATGTTATATTTCACATTGTTCAAAAGAAGATTGTGCTACAATGGTTGTCTTGAAAATAACATCATGATGCCAGCCGCACCAAGTGTTGCTTTCCACAATCATTTCGAATGTTGACTTTTCATATTTTAATTTAGCTAAAATGACTACAATAGATGCAGTTTCTTTGTCTAATTATTTACTAATTAAATGAGCTTATCAATATTTTCATTTTCTTTTTAAGCAACATATAATACAATATAATATAAGGTGTAACAGGACAATAGTGGCAATTATAACTACATGACCATTTTCTTATGTCGTTTAAATAAAAGTTTTAAAATACTTGTAATATATGAATAAGTAAATAAATATCTAAGACTGTGCTAACGGTTGCTATTAAACCAACCATAAACAAGGGAGGAAAACAATTACTTTCCTCCGTAGAGAGGAAAATAGTTACTTTTCTGCCTAGAAAGATAAATATATCATCACGCCTTCTACCCATTACTGGGTGTGGCACTCTGCCGAAACAGATCTCGGTAAGTGATATATTTTGCGCGTGAAGTGCTGTTACCAGTCGTCAAATTACGGCCTCCAAAGATGTTAGTGGTGGTGGAGCCACAGGGGTAGCTTTAGAAATTATGAAAATTGTTTATCGTCTGTGGGAATCGAACCAGGGTTCTCAGTATCCACAGGCCGACTTCATACCACTGAGCTAGCCATCCTATAAAAAAGAAAGAGAACAATTAATTTTCGACTCGCGTGTGAGAGATGAAAAGTTTATTTTCGGTTAAGATCATAGGGATAGATGGCTCAGTAGTATCGAGTCTGTGGATTTGAGAACCCGGATTAGATTCCCACAGGCGACAATTTTCACCACATTAAAATAACTTCCGTGGTTCCCCCTCTACTAACGTCTTTGGGGGTCGTGATTTGACAACTGGTAATTGTACTTCACACGCATAAATATATTACTTATCGAGATCTGCTCTGACAGAGTGCCACATCCAGTACTGGGTAAAAGGCATTATGATATATTTATTTATTTATTTAAAAAGTTAATAAACCGATCATCTTGTGAAGTAAGTTCTGATATTGATTTTTCAGATCTTTTTTTTTCAATTTGGGGATTGGTAAATTTTTCCGACCTTTCTGGGCTTATTTTCCGACTTAAATCAGTAAAGACGGATTTTACAGTCTAAAAAATGGTCAGAAAAAGGTAATTTACTGAGCGTTCGCAACAACAAAAACAAAAACAGTCTATTATGTAACAGGCTGTTTTTCAATATTTTTTATAATTTTCTAATGTTGCTTGTACTTGTTTTTAAAATATATAGCCAGTATTATCTACTAATGTATAATTTTTTGTGTTATTCTAGAATATCAACTAGTCAGTATGTTTATACATTAGATACGAATTTTTTAACAGAAGAACAGCGAGAATTATACGACCTAAATGGTTTTATTGTAATTCCTAAATTAATTGAAGATGAAGTACTGGATGAATGCAGGTTCAACAAACAAAATAACATAATTAAATTATCAATTTATTCTTCCGTTTAATATTTAGACAAAGATTTCTTGATGTATGCAATGGAGTCGTCGACAAAGGTGGAATGACAATGATGAAAGACATATCCCTTATGAAAACAAATGCACAAGGGGAATTCTTATACAATAAAATTCAGGACTTTGTCTGGGATGATGTTTTATTCAAATACGTCAGTCATCCTAAAATTTTACAATATGTAGAATGTTTTACAGGACCAGATGTTACTGCAATTCATTCCATGTTGATTAACAAGCCCCCTGATTCTGGAAAATTGACTTCTAGTCATCCTTTGCATCAAGTAAGTCTTGATAATTTCCCGTTCCACAATATTACCCTCAATCATTCATTCCAAATTCATAAATAAATAAATTAAATAAATATATCATCACGCCAGAGTAACAAATATATGATTTTTTCTCTGTCTTTATGCTGGTTATGCAGCCCAAAGTTGCTCGCTGCAACTAATAACTTCTCGCATTATTTTAGGATTTACTTTATTTCCCGTGTCGACCAGCGGAAAGAATCATATGCAGCTGGACAGCCATGGAAAAGATTACTGTCGACAATGGATGTCTTTTTGTAATTCCTGGAACACATAAAGGTGCTCTGCAGCCTCACGAATATCCAGAAGTACTACGATATTACTTTATATTACTTTAAATAGTTTGATTACGTAGAAAATATGTTGAAGATTTTAGAATAAATGAATGAATATAATTGAAGATTTGATGCGTAAATGACAAATGAGATGAGCTTATATGAAAGGATTCTTAAATATAATAATATGTAATATATCATCACGCCTTCTACCCATTACTGGGTGTGGCACTCTGCCGAAGCAGATCTCGGTAAGTGATATATTTTGCGAGTGAAGTGCGGTTACCAGTCGTCAATGATTTGAATCTTAAATATGTATGAAAATAAATTGCAATTTTAGTTTAATAATTGATGGGACGTTTTATGTCTGTATATAAATTGTTTTTCCTGATAGTATTTGTTATGTTTTTAGAATGAAGTTAATAAGGCTTACCATGGAGTTAAAGGATTTGATTTAGTTCCAAGAGTGAATTTGGAAATGGAAAAAGGTGATACCGTGTTTTTCCATCCTTTACTCATGCATGGATCTGGACCGAATGTTACTAAAGTAACAATAATATAATAATACTAATTTTTATTTAATGCTGTTAATAATAATTGTTATACAGGGTTTCCGAAAAGCTATTTCCTGTCACTATGCCTCAAACAATTGCTATACTATCGATTTAAAAGGAACTTCACAAGAAAATATTGCTAAAGAAATTGAAGGCATCATCAAGCAACGAGGATTAGAAATGACTTATGTGGTATTTCATTGTTTTTAAGTGAAGAATGACTGTATTATATATAATTAATTTGTATTTGCAGGAATCTTTTAGATTTCGTCTTAGATTAATTAAAGGTGCACCAGGTTCACTACACTAAACTAAAAGGGAATAAAATATATAATATATCTGTCACAAATTATAAATGGTGGCTTTCATAAAATGAAAAAATGTTGTTAAAGTTGTAATGTTATCGTTCTTCTTATTATTAATAAATTCGTCGATTTTAAGTAATCGGCATGGTGTCTATATCATCGGTAAAAATTTGTTTATAGAAATCCTGGATAAAGTTCTTAGATATCGAATCAGATTTTCGTTTAGATGGATGTACATATGTATGTCCTTCACTTAGTCGTCAATAAAATAGATATAAACTTGTGTCTTAGGTAAGAAAGAGGTCCTGTGTTCAATCCTTGCTGACTTCAACTTATATCCAAAAAATAATGTGTCGATTTGTTTGGATTCCACCATAAGTTACTGTAATTGAGATTATTTACAGGCAATCGTAGCCCAGCGGCTAAAAGCGAGGTAAAACTTGCGTTTCTTAATTAGCAAGCAAGAGGTCGTGCGTTCAAATCTCACTGACTTCTACTTATATCAAAAAAATACTATTGTGTCTGAGTGGTTCGGATTCCACTATAAGCTGTAGGTCCCTTGTACTGTAATTGGGATTTACTTCCTGTTGTGCAGAGTAACAAAATAAAAATTAAATCATATTCCTATTGTACAAATAGTAGTTATTTCCGTAAGTACCCCCAAATAAACATTCAACTTTTTTTCTTATTTTTTGTTTTTTTTTGCCATTTCTATAATTCCATCAAGTTGGGACATAAATAAAAAATAAAATAAATATATCATCACGCCTTCTACCCATTACTGGGTGTGGCACTCTGCTAAAGCAGATCTCGGTAAGTGATATATTTTGCGCGTGAAGTGCGGTTACCAGTCGTCAAATCACGGCCCCCAAACATGTTAGTGGTGGAGGAGCCACAGGGATAGCTTTTTCAAATTATGAAAATGTGTCGCCTGTGGGAATCGAACCAGGGACCTCAGGATCCACAGGCCGACTTCATACCACTGTGCTAGCCATCCCATAAGTTGGGACATGTGAATAGTTATTTAAGTATGAAGGGCAGTAAATGCTTCTTACCGGTTAAGAATGATTTTTGAGATCGATATGAAGTTGAGATCGCATTCTGTGCCAAATCATCGTAGGAACTTCGTTCTTTGCGTCCTTTGCAGGGCATTTAATAAACTTTTTTGCCCTAATGGTGAATCGAGTCCACAAATTTTTCTTAGCTCCGTATACAAATATGGACGGTTTTTCATTAAAAACATTTTTTTAACAGCTGGAGCGGAAGAGATTAACCTTAAGATTGCATGGATCCTCTTAAAGTAGGGTCGTTGATTTCCACCGAAGTTTGAATTTTTGAACATTCGAACATTCGAATGTTTTGAACTTCGTCAAAAAAACTTCGAAGCTTCGAATTTTTGAATTTGTTGAAGCTTCGAATTTTCGAATTTCTCGAATTTTCAAATTTTTTGAAGCTTTGAATTTACGAATTTTCGAATTTTTTTGCCACTGAATTAACGCCATCTGTCATCTCCAAACATGCTCATGCATAATTCGCGAAAAGTCGGCTACGAATTAAATAATAAACTTGGCGAAGTATCCTGCAAAAACTCTGCAAGTTTAGGCGTCATAATTAAGACATCTATTCTCTTACCGCCCATCTAAATGCTACGGACTTTTAGTAAAACGTTTTAAAATGAGAATAAAAATGTTACAAAAACGTCTTAATCAAAACGTTTTTGACAGTGTAGCGAAATTTCAAGTCTAAATTGAATTAATTTGGCAAATAATAATAATTAATAATAATTACTTATGAATTAATACAAAACTCTGCAAATGAGTTTATTCTGAAAATAATTCATATCAACATGCCGTGTTCACGTTAGGATGCAGATTCACAATTCGAATAATTCAAAAATTCGAAAATTCGGAACATTAGAAAATTCGAAAATTCGAAATATTCAAAAATTCTAAACTTCGAAGGTTCAATAAATCCGAACAATCGAAGTCTCGAATATCGAAAAATCAACAACCCCAATTTTAATTTGCAAAATCAATATTTTCATAGAATTCCGTTACTATTTTTACTAGATTAAAATGTAGCATGTATCCATATTTTGTTCGAATTCAAATTCGAAAGTTCGAATCCAAATTCGAATGTTTAATAAATCCGAACATTTGAAGTCTCGAATATTCGTAAAATCAACAACCCTACGTTAAAGTAGACACTTTAAACTTTTTCGTACTCGAAAATTTGTCGAAATTAACTAAAAATTCTCCGAAGTATAATGGTTTGAAAATTGAGAAAATTTGACGACTTTCTAGTGTCTCGTTTTTTTTTCACTAGTGTAAATATAGAAAAATATATGATTGTATTTAATATTTCCTCCCCAATTGAAATGCTAATTGATATCCCATTCCCGTTCTCACGAACCGTCTCCGTGTCCAGATCCTGGCGTTGACAGAGTGAAAAGTAGCCTCTTTGTCCCTGGGATTTAGTACCTGCCACCAAGCAGGCAGAACGTGCTACCAGCACGTCGCACGAATTTTCATAATTCTTGTTCTGTTGTGTGATTGTTGTAGCCGCGAGACGAGATCTATACAAACGAGACGTGTTTATCCGCTTCCTGTCGTTGCCCAACACGAATACAAACAATCGTTGCCATGGTCACAGAAAACAGAACGAAATGAGTGCTGCGGGTGATAATCGTAGATACATATCATAAATGTATCAACGTGCTTTTTTATCTACATTAGAAATGTAAAATAAATATAAATATATCATCACGCATATTATCTATTCTGGGTGTGGTATTCTGCCGTGGCAGATCTTTGTAAGTGATATATTTATGCGCGTGAAATTCGGTTACTTGCTGTTACACCACGGCCCCCAAAGATGGTATTGGACGGGAAGCTACAGGGGTAATTAAAAAAAATAAATATAAATAGATCATCCCGCCTTTTACCCATTACTGGGTGTAGCACTCTGCCGAAGCAGATCTCGGTAAGTGTTATATTTATGCACGTGAAATTCGGTTACTCGCTGTTATATCACGGCCCCCATAGATGTTATTGGAAGGGGTAATTTAAAAAAAATAAATATAAATAGATCATCACGCCTTTTACCCATTACTGGGTGTAGCACTCTGCCGAAGCAGATCTCGGTAAGTGTTATATTTATGCGCGTGAAATTCGGTTACTCGCTGTTAAATCACGGCCCCCAAAGATGTTATTGGAAGGAGTAATTTAAAAAAAATAAATATAAATAGATCATCACGCCTTTTACCCATTACTGGGTGTAGCACTCTGCCGAAGCAGATCTCGGTAAGTGTTATATTTATGCGCGTGAAATTCGGTTACTCGCTGTTAAATCACGGTCCCCAAAGATGTTATTGGAAGGGGTAATTAAAAAAAAATAAATATAAATAGATCATCACGCCTTTTACCCATTACTGGGTGTAGCACTCTGCCGAAGCAGATCTCGATAAGTGTTATATTTATGCGCGTGAAATTCGGTTACTCGCTGTTAAATCACGGTCCCCAAAGATGTTATTGGAAGGGGTAATTAAAAAAAAATAAATATAAATAGATTATCACGCCTTTTACCCATTACTGGGTGTAGCACTCTGCCGAAGCAGACCTCGGTAAGTGATATATTTATGCATATAAAGTACGGTTACCAGCCGTCAAATCACGGCCCCCAAAGATGTTAGTGGTGGAGAAGCCATAGGGGTAATTTTTAAATTGGTGAAAATGCTGTGGGGATCGAACCAGGGTTCTTTGGATCCACAGGCTGACTTTATACTATTGAGCCAATACCCATTACTGTACAGCATTTTGAGATTTATAATATATTTGTTACTACGGAAATTCTTGTACATCTGCCAATTTTATCTCGACGGAATTAATTTTTTAAAAATTAACCCTCCTAGATTAAAAGTGAGTCCTCACTTCTGGTAAAGGAAGTATAAAGTTGCTCATTTACTCCCGGAAGTGTAAAAAATTTATTATTATCCTCAAATTATAACCTAAAAGTGCAAGTTTCTGTTGAATGGTCGTGAAAAAGTGTAATAGTTATGATTATTATTCATTGGGGTTATTCCGGCTCTCGCTAATGGGTCGTACCGCAAACTTCATTCTCGTAAATAATTGCTCTCTCTCACTTATATAATATATCATTGTTTGACAAAATAAAAATAGCTATCAATTTTTGTAACTAAATTGACAGATTGTTACAATAAATCAGTATTCTTGCTACAGAATTCTTTACAAAATGAACTACTGTCACTTTAATATAAATTTCATCCCTTAAAAGGACCACTTCAGTCCTCGAAAATGCATAATAAAGTAGTCCTCTTACATCCGGAAGGGCAAAAAATAAAATAGCAACCTATGACCTAAATTTTTTTGTTCACGCCCTTCTAACTTTCAGTTAAGCACAATATTATGCCTAAAACAGACTCTATTAAACCTTTATAATATTTTTTGCAAATTTGCTACGCAAATTAAATTAGGAACATCACATTATCCCATATGCAAATCGCCGGACAATTCATGGGAGGGTTAAACGATAAAGGAAGCTTTTTTGTACAATTCAAAAATTATAATAAATGCATACAGAATCTGTCGTAGGAGTAGTGACCCTATTGTTGTGATCTGCGCTTGCGTGGAGCAACTTTCCGTAAATGGTTCGAACTGCGAGAGTTGTCAAGCTTGGGCAGCGAGCGCGCGCGTCATTCTATTTTATACTCTCCGTGAGAGTGGGTATACGTCACGTTGTTCTGCTGCTGTGGACGAGCTGTCAGAACCAGTCCATGTGTTTGTTTGAACCTTCAAAACATGAGAGATTTAAATTGTCATGCTGAACTTGCAGTGAAAAACTGTTTAATTATGGTTTTGCTATTGTAAAATACGGAGGTTTTGTTTAAAAGTTATTATTTTTAACTATCTAGTGTTGTGTGTTGTGACTATTGTTTTGTGGTATTGTTGTGACCGGATACAGGAAGTATGAGCTGTTGCATACGAAAAGCTGAACGGAACTTCTAAAAGTGAGTTTTTTTCTACATTTTCCATTGTTTTGTACTAGCTTTATATGTTAATTGAGTCCATGCCCACGTCTCTATGTATATTTAATGATTATTGATGATGGACAATGAACAGTTTTTAAGTTGTGTAACAGTGTTGTTGTTGTTGGAGGACAGCATATTACTGATTTTGTTAATTGTTGATCCGGGCATCAGTATTAAATACTAGAAATTTATTTTATATATTATGTATTATTTACTATGCGCTTCGGCAACGTACAATTAATTGTGATTGTTGAAGAGACGAGTTGAGGTATACATTCAAGTCTGGAAATTTGACTTGTAAAGTCTTGTTTGCGAAATGACAGTGCTTTGATTTAGCTACAATCGTTTCTATATTTGCAATTTATTAAGTGAATCGTTCTTATAAAATTTGATTTTTGTTGAAAATTGAAGAATTAACTTCAAACATGAAATTTTTTTAAACCCGTGGCGTACCTAGTACTTTTGCCGCCCAGGGCGGTCTCCAATTTGCCGCCCTTTGTAAGTCAATCAAATTTTGGTTTTTATAAATTAAAAAAATGAATGTAAAATAAATATATCATCACAACTTTTACCAATTATTGGGTGCGGCACTCTGCCGAAGCAGATCTCGGTAAGTGATATATTTATGTACGTGAAGTGCGGTTATCAGCCATCAAATCTGGGCCCCCAAAAATGTTAGTGGTGGGAGAGCCACAGGAGTAGCTTTTGAAATTATGAAAATTGTTTGTCGCTTGTGGGAATCGAACTAGGGTTCTCAGGATCCACAGGCCAACTTCATACCGCTGAGCTAGCCACCCCATAATTTTTTTTTCTAAATTTTGGATTTGTAATTTTAATTTGGTGAAAATTGTTTGTTGGCTGTGGGAATCGAACCGGGGTTCTCAGGATCCACAGGTCA
The DNA here is from genome assembly GCA_911728475.2 of Pterostichus madidus. Lineage (NCBI taxonomy): Eukaryota > Metazoa > Arthropoda > Insecta > Coleoptera > Carabidae > Pterostichus > Pterostichus madidus. The sequence continues at coordinate 2,162,863 of OU452304.1, forward strand.
ACTCGAAACCATTGAACCATTACCCCATTAAATCTGTAAACATAAATAAATAATTGTAATTGAAACAAACTATAGATGGGACTTTTTTACCATTGGATGGCATATTTAAATTAGGCAGTAATAAAGGAGTTTTTCATTTTCAACCCTACATTGACTTGACGATGAAGAAAATTATTCTAAATCATATAGTAATTCATAATTCGTAGAAATCGAATAGTAAATTTATGAAGTGAACAATATAAAAAATACCGCCTGGTACGCCACTGTTTTAAACTAAAAAAATATTGTCCAATAACTTGCTTTAAATTTTGTCCTATACCCTTTTGTATATTTATCCACAATGTTTGTTTCTTTACGTCGCACCGGGTCGTAGCGTATTAGTTCATACATATTTAACTTGAGTGGGATTTGAACTCGGGATCTCCGGATTCGAGTGTTTAAACGCTGTCTATACTGCTGTATTTCCGGACGTTTAAAGTTTATTTAAAATGTATGATTTTTAACTATAACTAACTATATGTATAACTATCTCTGTGCACCCTCCCTTCACTAACATACTTGGGGGGCCGTGATTTGACGACTGGTAACCGTACTTCACACGCATAAATATATCACTTACCGAGATCTGTTACGGCAGAGTGCCCACATCCAGTAATAGGTGATGATATATTTATTTTATTTATTTAGATACTGTTAAAATCAAGTTAAAAGTATGTATATGACAGTTAAATTATATACATTTATTTGCATTTGTTCCAGTTTCATGACTATATAAATAATATCAGTTTTAGACAACATTTAAAATTAATTTTAGCAGCAATAAAATCAACAAAATGTAATGTCGATAATTCATTTCGATGCAGAATTTGATTCTCTACAACTTTTATTTGAAACTTTTTCCTGTAAAGTAATCAAGGAAGTAATAGTAATGAAAAACTTACTTCCCATGTTTTCGTGAGACACCTTGTATACATACTTCATTGTCAAGTCAAATCATTTGCAAGATATTAAATAGTAACAGGTTGCTATCGACAAAAAATTGAATTCTTGAATAAATCAGGAATTGTCTAATCATAAAATCAATAAATTGCTAAAGAAAATTGTGTTTGTTCCGGTATACAAGTGTAGCATAATCAGCGGTATTCAGGTCGCCTTATCACTTAAGTTTTACCGTTTATCATCGTCCTTATTCGATAGTAAAACACCAACAGCCTAATTCACAGAAGAGTTCTAGCTAGAATCTAGCTAATCCTGAATTTTAGATTTGTCATATTAAGCTAAACAAATAAAAATAATTAAATATATCATCACGCCTTTTACCCATTACTTGGTGTGGCACTCTGCATAGCAGATCTTGGTAAGTGATATATTTATGCGCGTGAAGTGCAGTTATCAGGCGTCAATCACAGCCCCCAAATATGTTAGTAATGGGGGAGCCAGAGGGGGAATTTTAATGTGGTGAAAATTGTTTGTCGGCTGTAGGAATCGAGCCAGGGTTCTCAGGATCAACAAGCCGAGTCGATACCACTGAGCCATCAACGCCATATTCCCAAAAAAGTTGAAATAAACATGAATATAATCTTCTTACCATTTATTTTTCGGAAAGTGAATTGAATTAACTTTTGAAAATCGAACTAGCATAAAATTAGCTAATCCAAAATTCAGAATTAGCTAAAACTGTTTTGAGAATCTGGCTGTTAATTTTTTGGTATTTTTTGGATCGATCTCTTCGATTTTAATTAAAATATCTTCTGTAGAAACAGTTCCCCATTGAAAATTTGACATTTCGATAGATTATTTTCAATTCATGTTTATTAAATTTGCATTTGTTTTATTGGTAACCAAAGAAGACTTATAAACTTGTTGAAGTCGGACTAACATAAGATTAGCTAATCCAAAATTTAGGATTAGTTCAAACTGTGGATCCAAAGATCCCCACAGCCGACAAAACATTTTCACCAATTTAAAATTACCTCTCTGGCTCCCCCACCACTAACATCTTTGGGGGCCGTGATTTGACGGCTGGTAACCGCACTTCACACGCATAAATATATCACTTACCGAGATCTGCTTTGGTGGAGTACCACACCCAGTAATGGGTAAAAGGCGTGATGATTTATTTATTTATATTTATTTTAGTTAAAACTTTTTATGGGATAGAAGGCTCAGTGGTATCGAGTCGACTTGTGGATCCTGAAGTACCCTGGTTCAATTCCCATAGCCGACAAACATTTTCATCACATTAAACTTACTCCTGTGGCTCCTCCACAACAAACTTCTTTGAGCTGTATGATTTGATGGCTGGTAACCGGACTCCACGCGCATAAATATATCACTTACCGAGATCTGCTTCGGCAGAATGCTACACCGAGTAATGGGTAAAAGGCGTGATGATACATTTATTATTTATTTATTTTAAAACTTTTTTGAGAATCTAGCTGTAAAATTATACCAAACGTCGACATTTTTCTCGCTCTTCACTGCATAATCGTTTCATTTGTTTTGCTGCTCGATAAGCCCGTTGATAAATAGTAACGTAGATGAACGGTTCGAAGCTTCGCGAGCTTTTTTCGCTTTTGAGCTTCGCCGCAGAAGTAATTTCGCGGTAACGCTATGGGAAATCACCAGATGTCAACCTGCAAATTTGCCTCCCTGTTACTGGGCTATAAATTTAAATTTGGAAATATGTATGCCAACCGAATTTTTCCTCATATATGTTTCCAGAAAGTTTTTGGATAAAATCAATAATTTACCAAAGGGACCCATTAAAATTCTGTCCAATATAAGCTATAACTGCCGCCAGAATTTATGCTTTTTATTTCAGAAACCGATAAATTACTTTTCGTTTTATTATCGGTATGATTGCATCTACCTTCATTCGCATGAATGTTTTAATATTTGTACAGTTTGATTTTGCTACATTGAAGTATGATCTAGACGACATTCTGAGAACGCCAAACTTATTTCACAGACGAGATAATTAGGTACATAATATTATTTATCTACGACCGGGTTGTAAAATTTACTTTTAGTTGACTGTTTTAAATTCGCAAAACGACTGTTTTATTACAAGATTACTCGAATTGTTCAACAATAAATAAATAAATATATCATCACGCCTTTTACCCATTACTGGGTGTGGGACTCTGCCGAAGCAGGTTATAGTAACCAAAATAAAAACAGAAAATAAGCTATTGTAGTACTAGTACTACAATAGGTTATTTTCTAGCTAGAACCATAAAGAGTTATTTTTCAGTACTAGAACTTAAAAATAATATAGTACGATTTAACAAAAAATAAAATAAAATAAATAAATAAATATATCACGCCTTCTACCCATTACTGGGTGTGGCACTCTGCTGAAGCAGATCTCGGTAAGTGATATATTTTGCGCGTGAAGTGCGTTTACCAGTCGTCAAATCACGGCCCCCAAACATGTTAGTGGTGGAGGAGCCACAGGGATAGCTTTTTCAAATTATGAAAATTTGTCGCCTGTGGGAATCGAACCAGGGACCTCAGGATCCACAGGCCGACTTCATACCACTGAGCTAGCCATCCCATAAAAAAAAAATAGTACTATAAAAATAATATTATAGAACAATTTAACAAAAAATAATGTACGCTGCTCGTACTGAAAGTGTTTTTATTGGACTAGAAGGCTTCGAGGACTTTTTCTGCTGGCCACTTGAAAATAAAATTTTCTTTCCTCATTTGAGAGAAGAAAGTGATACCTTTCGTCCCTATGGAAGAAAGCAATGTTTTCTTTTCTAAGGTTGGAAACTAGAGCCATATCTATGACAATTGGAAAATAACGCAACGATTTGACAATAATGGGATCCAGGTGACATCTGTCAAGAGAATTATAAATTTTATATCTGAAAATTTTACTTCTGATAAGTAAAAAAAATATATGTACCTCGTGAGAAAAGTGTCATTTTTACCTCAGATGCTTTATATTCCACGCCTTTGGTTCGGGAGAAACGACATCTTCGGAAAAATTTTATTTTAAAAACTTTTTTATACTCTATAAATAAGATTCTGTCACCAAAGAAATAGTAACTCTGTTTAAAATGTATTACAAACAAAAAATATTTCGTATTTTAGCAGTTTTATTGGATTACCAATATCAGCGGCCGATAAAAATGTTTTAACAGTCTTCGATAAAAGTAACATATTGTATAAAAAGATTAATTTTGGGACAAATTCGTGTTCATATATACTGTAAACTATTGTTGACAGTTTCGTAAAAAATAAATATTAGACTTTTTTGTATTTTGTTTGTTCACTTAGCCTTCAAGATCAAGATATAAAGTCTGAACAATGTACGATAAGATAATTTTTTAAGAAATGTTGGAAAAACTTCATTTTTTTATTTCGTTATCAATTCTAAATAATTTTATTTAAAAACAAGCACACTTTTTGCCATTTCCATATTGTAAAATACCGTATAAAGAATTAAGAATGCTTAGAAAATAATGCAAATAATTTTCTTCCAACCTTACATGCAAGAAAATAATTTAAAACAATCCTTAAATGAAAGAAAACTACTCCATAATTCCCTTATTAAAGCGATAACTCACATGAATAACCTAACATGTTATATATAGAGTGTGTCTGCAGATAATAATAAGTAATAAATCTAAATTTTAATTTCTGCATTTAATATTCAACGCTAGGAAAACACGACAAATTTCCATATATTTTAAAATTTGTGCTGCCGCAAAAAATTACATGCAACCAATTTATCACTGTTTTGCATATTGAGCGCATAATATGAACATATTTCAAACACGTGAAAGAAATGTATTATGTTTAAACTGTTCGCAACTAGATACATATAAAGATATGCTTTTTAATTTCGTATTTTTCAGTTAAATTTTATGAACAATTTTTAACAGTTCATCAAGATTGCAAGTTTGTTTCTGTACAACGTGTTTCTCTTGGCGAAATTGTCAAATTAGCTACTCATTGTAAATAGTTATGTGTGTATAAATAAAATAAATATATCATCACGTCTTTTACCCATTACTGGGTGTGGCACTCTGCCGTAGCAGATCTCGCATAAATGCACAGTGATCAGCAGTAAGAGTTTCAGTTGGCAATAAAAAAACAAACTAATTGAAATTGGTAAAACCGACACATAAATATATTTCTTGTTGACAGTAATATTTGAAAATTTAATAAAAATTGTTGTTTCCCTTTCCCACAGCCTTTTATTTCTTAACATTACTCACAGAGCAATAATCTAAAGTATTTCTACTACTCAACCTATTTGTATTTATTACAAATATGACATGTCAAATTGTATTTCCTCCTTTACCTGGCCTTGCACCAACTGTGAAATAAAAAGATCCCCAGAATTATATTGCCAACTTACTTCTGATCAGCCTGCATTTATGCGTGTGAATAATACTATTTTTTCCTAGGACGGAAAAGTACCACTGTCTTTTCTCATTTAAGACAATAAAACTAGGGAGCAAATTTTACTTTTCGACAAGGTTTTCGCTAACTTTTAAATCTAATTTGAACGGTTAATAAATGAGTAAAATTAAATCTGTTGATTGTCTTCGATGCAGAATTTTAATCTCTACAATCATATTTTACAGAATTTTTCTATAAATAATTTGGGGGGCAATGGTGACAGAAAAACTGATTGAAGGTATATTTTTTACAAAGTTTATATAATATTTTCCAAGTCAAAAGTTAAGAGCTTGCCGTAAAAATAATAGGGAAATGAAAGTGAAAACTGTAGTCAAAAAAATCATAAAGTTTGAGCATTTTTTCGTGGAAATCTGCGCGATAAAACGAATTAGTTTCTCGAAGTACTTTAAGAAACAATTGTGTATAATCAACATGCAAAATCACAGCGGAAACTTTGGGGCAACTAAAAATGAGCACCATTTTCATAACATTTTCTTTAACGTCTACAAAGTTTTCCCGGAAGGACGTTTATTTTCCACATAATCTAAATCATTTGATCGTTAGAACAAATTTCATGAACAAATCTTGATGAAAAGTGTGTAATAAAAACTTCAAACTCGCGTCGATAAAGAATTTTTTAATGGGTTTTATTTTCAGCCCCGGAAAAATTACTAGCATTTGTCCCACGACGGTTGTTGAATTGTTGGGTTGTTGCCTTGTGCACGGACGTATCTAGGGGGAGAACGAAATACCAGTGGCGTAGAATCAAAAGGAGTAATTTGATTTGTTAAAAATATATTATTTATACTATTGTCATTTAAATTTAAAAAAATAAAAATATTTACGGAATTTGAATAAATAAATATCTGATGATGGTTGTTATGAAACCAATCATAAGTAAGTGAGGAACATAGTTACTTTCCATTCTAGGGAGAGAATAGCCAACTTTCAACCAGAAAATGAGGGAAAAAACCTACGACCTTAACCAAAAGTAAGTTTTTTCACACGTGAAATACAGTTCACAGACGTCAAGTAACGGTCCCAAAAATGTCTGTAGAGAGAAAGCCACAGGAGTATTTAAAAAAATAAATATAAATATATCATCACGTTTTCTACCCATTACTGGGTGGCACTCTGCCACAGCAAATCTAAGTAAATGATATATTTATACGCGTGAAGTGCGGTTACCTGCCGTCAAATTACGGCCCTCAAAGATGTTAATTAGGAGAGCCACAGGGATAGTTTTAATATAAAAAAATTAAATAAATATACCATCACGCCTTTTTACCCATTACTTTGTGTGGCACGCTGCCGAAGCAGATCTCGGTAAGTGATATATTTATGCGCGTGAAGTGCAGTTACCAGCCGTCAAATCACGGCCCCCAAAGGTGTTAGTGGTGGAGGAGCCACAGGGGTAATTATAAATTGGTGAAAATGTTTTGTCGGCTGTGGGGATCGGAACAAGGTTCTTAGGATCCACAGGCCGATAGTTTTAATGTAGTAAAAATTCGAAAATTCGATACCACTGAGCCACCTACTCCAGAGAAGTAATTTGAATGTGTTGAAAATCAGTTATCGGTTGTGGGAATCGGACTCGGTTACTCAAATTCACTAAATATGTAATCATTAGATTCATTTTGCAATTAATCTCTGACAAACATTTCTTCATCTATATTCGTAATTCCTCAGCTAGATTATTTCGCACACATCTTTCATTTATTATTCGGATGTCCAAGTAATTATAACCCTTTGAATAAAACTTAGATTTGTCAAGCAAGAGGTCGTGCGTTCAATCTCGCTGACTTCAACTTATATCAAAATATACGATTGTGTCTGAGTGGTTCGGTTTCCACTATAGGGATTAAGTTCCTGTTGTGCAGAGAAACAAATAAAACCTCTCACTTCATCTGTGTCACCAATCTTTAATTTCTTTAGCCCCTTTTGAGAAAACTCTAGGTACGTCTGTGCCCTCCGAAGAATACTTGTAGTTGTGTAGGAGATAAATATATTTTTAGAGTTATTCTTTTTATGCGTTTGCGTCGCTCTGACGGTTTATTTTGCTTCACATTGTCGCCCGACTAAAGAAAGCTTTTATACCTTTTTCTGTTTTCGTTTTTGGATGATATTTGCGAGTATGTTCGCTGTTTCTTCCTTCCTGAAGGATCTAGGATGGATAGGTACCTTTCTGCGTTCCCTGTTGTTTATAATTCAACCGGATTTTGTTTATTGTCGCCATTGCGAAACAGATGAAATTCTACATATGTGACAACGAATAAATACATCTACACGTCTTACTCTAGATCTAGAAAAGGTTCACAGTTTAAATTAATTTTAGATTTTAATTAATTAATTAATTAATTTATTTTGTTACTCTGCACAACAGGAAGTAAATCCCAGTTACAGTACAGGGGTCCTACAGCTTATAGTGCAATCCGAACCACTCAGACACAATCGTATTATTTTGGATATAAGTAGAAGTCAGTGAGATTTGCTAAGCACGGTTTTTTCCCTTAATGCTGGGCGATAATTGGCTATTCTCTCCCTAGGATGGAAAGTAACTATTTTCCCCACTTACTTAGTAACTAGCACAGTAGTATGAAGTCGGCCTGTGGATCCTGAGAACCCTGGTTCGATTCCCACAGGCGACAAACAATTTTCACCATTTTAAAACTACCCCTGTGGCTCCCTCACCACATCTTTGAGGGCCGTGATTTGACGGCTGATAACCGCACTTCACGCGCAAATTATATCACTTACCGAGATCTGCTTTGGCAGAGTGCCACACCCAATAATGGGTAAAAGGCGTGGTGATATTTTTAATTTATTATATTTTAGAAATGTCAAAAAATAATCTATTAAAATAAATCATATCTTATTATTATTAATATTATTTTGAGAATGGGGTAGTTGATAATAAAGAAAGTTTAAGAAGGGATACATGGATATCTGAAGTTTGAGAAACACTGTTATAAAGCAACTAATTAATTTCATGAACAATAATAATGTACCTGAAATTCGCAAATTCCTTGCATCCACAACTGAAAATCTGTTCAAAATATGCTTGATTCACATAGCAGTTTCATGCTAATATTTCATACCAAAATTCTTCTGGCATTGTTGTGGTCCATTCTTTAGCATCTTGTAGTGGTCGGGGTTGAAAATTAATTCCCCGGCATTTACAAAACCGGAAATAAGCTCCCGAGGGCACGGAAGTGGCGTGGCAGGATTTTCCCACATTCATCCGCGGTCGAACGGACTCGACCGCACATTTTTCAACCCTAATCAATACAACTCGTACTTGGAGACAAACTCATCAATTTAGAGGATTTTTATGCGTGCCACGTCCTGAACGAATCGAGAGATCCTCTTATTCCTGTTTAGGATGAGATGAGGATGGTTCACGCAAATTTGCCACTCACTTCGATTATTCTTTTCGGATAGCTACACTTCGGAAAGATTTCTTACAGAGATTTAAACAGTTTTTTTCTTTATTTATCTATCTCATTCGATTACATATTTATAAGTTTAACTCCCATAATGGGGTGGCTAGCGCAGTGGTATGAAGTCGGCCTGTGGATCCTGAGAACCCTGGTTAGATTCCCACAGGCGACAAACAATTTTCATAATTTCAAAAACTACCCCTGTGGCTCCACCACTAACATCTTTGGAGGCCGTGATTTGACGACTGGTATCTGCACTTCACGAGCAAAATATATCACACATATAAATAAAAAATAAAATATATCATCACGCCTTCTACCCATTACTGGGCGTGGCACTCTGCCGAAGCAGATCTCGGTAAGTGATATATTTTGCGCGTGAAGTGCGGTTACCAGCTTTCAAATCAAGGCTCCCAAAGATGTTAGTGGTGTAGGAGCCACAGGGGTAGCTTTTGAAATTATGAAAATTGTTTGTCGCCTGTGGGAATCGAACCAGGGTTCTCAGGATCCGCAGGCCGACTGAGCTAGCCACCCCTGACTTATTATGTAATATACTATTTTCTCTGAAATCGTTTAATTTAATCAATATTTAATAATAAATCAATCCTAATGTTTCAATTTTTTTTATATGAATTGTACTCTCAGCGAACTACGTATCCAATGTTACAACAAAAATAACAGTCAGGTAAAATCTTTACCAGACTGTTTTGTACTTTATCAGACTGTTATTTTTATTGTAGCCTTGGATACGTACTTTACTTGACTGATTTTGTAAAAACCTACTTTCCATAGTAAAATGGAAGTAGACACTTTCTTGCCGGTTTCAGAAAATAGTATATTACGTATCATGAACTGTAAGTGACAGATTTTAAGTCAAGGATGTAATTTGGGAAATCGAGGCCCGAAGAGTCCAGATTTCCTAAACACTCGCGATCTAAAAAAATCGCTTACAGTTCGAGGTTAGTAAGCTATTTTTTACAATACTTGCAAAAATAGAAGGAAAAGAAAAATAGGTTTCAAAATTGACAACTATTAAATTGTTGTAAAAATAACCAGGACCTTGATATGTAATATTTACTTACTGTTAACGGTAGACAGTAAGTTAATATTGAAGTCCTGATATAACCACGGAACCACTGTGCAATAAAAGTTCCACTTACTGTGTTTAAATTTTGTCATTAATAGGTAACTTACAGTACAAGTATTGTAAAAATAAATATTTAAAGCTTGTTGCATTTTTACAGTTATAGTTATTATTAATACCGGAACACAAGACCATGAAAATCACAAACTAATTGTCTATTAAAAATATTTCTTAACGGAAAAAATACTTGCGTGTTAACTTTGTCATTCGCAGCCATCTTTCAATATTACTAATTCTGTTTCTAAATTTAGATGAGTATAATATAAGGAAACAATTTAAATGAATGAATAGAATGCAAATTAAAAGTAATAAAAAGTTTATAAATGGCGAAGTAATGAATGAAGGAATTTAATATCTACAAAAGTTATTATTTTCAGAATAGCTTTACAATTTTTTTCCTGTTTATTTTTCTTTCTTGTTGATTGGAAGTTAATTTATGTCAATTATGATTCTTTCGACATGATAATGCACTTATCTCATCAATCTAAAATTGATTTCTGACACATTTTATCAATAAATCCATTATTTTTTTATGACAACATTAAAACTTTAAACTGAAAAGTTAGGCGAAACCAAAAAAGCAAAAGTTACTTTTGGAAAGGAATCAATTGGAAGTAAACTTTTGCCTTTAGCACATACATGGCTGGAACATAAGTAAGGAATATTATTGATATTTTCTCCTGGGGTGGCTAGCTCAGTGGTATGAAGTCGGCCTGTGGATCCTGAGAACCCTGGTACCCTAGATTCGATTCCCACAGGCGACAAACAATTTTCATAATTTTAAAAACTACCCCTGTGGCTCCTCCACCACTAACATCTTTGAGGGCTGTGATTTGACGACTAGTAATCGCAATTCACGCGCAAAATATATCACTTACCGAGATCTGCTTCGGCAGAGTGCCATAATGGGTAGAAGGCGTGATGATATATTTATATTTATTTTCGTATTTATATCTTATATTATTTTTATGGGGTGTCTAGCTCAGTGGTATGAAGTCGGCCTGTGGATCCTAAGAACCCTGGTTCGATTCCCACAGGCGATAAACAATTTTCATAATTTCAAAAGCTACCCCTGTGGCTCCTCCACCACTAACATATTTGGGGGCCGTGATTTGACGACTAGTAACCGCACTTCACGCGCAAAATATATCACTTACCGAGATCTGCTTCGGCAGAGTGTCACACCCAGTAATGGGTAGAAGGCGTGATGATATATTTATTTATTTATTTTATCTCCTGAAATAATCATTTAATCTAAATAATAATATTAAAAATAAACGTTCGAAGGGTTTATGATTGCGAATATTTTAGCAAGTTAGATATTTTTTATCGATAGTTTTTTTTTTTTGCACAGTGAAGTGGATGGCATATTTTTTTATATGGCATGCTATAATTTTTTTGATCCTATTCGAAAGAGTAATCTTTTCTATATATATATATATATATATATATATATATATATATATATATATATATATATATATATATACAAACATATAAAAAAATAATAATACTTTATTTGAAAAACAAAAGGAAAATCATGTAGAATGAATGCAATTTTACAGATTTTTAGGGAAATGTATTTTAGTTGCCATAAATATATTAGTAATAAAATAAACAAAAACCATAGAGACGGTTGTTATTTTCGAGAATGACCGGCGTCTCTATGGTTTTTGTTTATTTTCTCGAGAGCTAAAATCCATTTCCGGTAAAAATCAGTAAAATTGCATTTATTCAACACGATTTTTCTCAATTTTTTTCAAATACAGTTTTATTGTTTAGTTAAATGTTTGTAAATAAAATAAATAAATATATCACGCCTTTTACCCATTACTGGATGTGGTACTCTGCCGAAGCAGATCTCGATAAGTGATATATTTATGCGCGTGAATTGCGGTTACCAGCCGTCAAATCACGGCCCCCAAAGATGTTAGTGGTGGGGAAGCCACAGGGGTAATTTTAAATTATTGAAAATGTTTTGTCGGCTGTGGGGATCGAACCAGGGTTCTTAAGATCCACAGGCCGACTTGATAACCACTGAGCCATTACACCAGATAATGTTTGTGTAGAGAAAAAATTAATCTTTCGAATGTTCTCTTCACTGTAAAAAAATGACTATCGATAAAAAATATTTAATATTATTTCCAATAAATACGATTGTGTCTGAGTGGTTCGGATTAAGTTCCTGTTATACAAAGTAACAAATAAATAAATATTCGTTCCAAATATCATAGATATTGATGCATAAGTGCGCTTATAATAATGGTTTAATTAGACGGTTAAAGTATGATTTTTCTTTTGGATTATACAAGTACACTCTGTGTAACGTACAAGAAAATTATATTCATTCTCTCTTCATAAATGGACAAATCTTGTTTATCCGCTTTTCATTTTTTTGTCTCTGGTACCTTGGATTCTCTTTCTGTTTGTTCACATTTTGCAGATATGAAAGGGCTTGTTGAACAATTGTACGAAACCCGCATCTGGCTGAACAAAAGACTCTCGAATTAAATTGCTTGCATAATCGTCAAGGACCAGTGCTGAATTTGTCGACAAGCCTTTGGGATTTTTGTTGATTAAAAATAAACTGCCTACTCTGATTCTTATTTAGATACACACGGTTTGTAACACAGAAATTTCATATTTTCTTGGTTATTAAATAGTTATTTGTATATCAAGGGAAGAAAATGAGATATTTCTTCCCGAAGGTGCCGTTTCATTTCTCGAGGAATAAAAAATATCTGAGGAAAGAATGATACTTTCTTCATAAAAAACACAAGTAGAAAACAAAATATATATCATCACGCCTTCTACCCATTACAGGGTGTGGCACTCTGCCGAAGCAGATCTCGATAAGTGATATATTTTTGCACGTGAAGTGCGGTTATCAGTCGTCAAATCACGGCCTCCAAAAATGTTAGTGGTGGAGGAGCCACAGGGGTAGTTTTTGAAATTATGAAAATTGTTTGTCGCCTGTGGGAATCTAACCAGGGTTCTCAGGATCCACAGGCCGACTTCATACCACTGAGCTAGCCATCCCATAATTTTAATTAGAAAGTAAATTAATGGGTGGCTTCAAACTACCCCTGTAGCTCTCCTTCCACTAATATATTTGAGGGTTGTGATTTGACGGCTGGTATCCGCGGTTCACGTGCAAAATATATCACTTACCGAGATCTGCTTCGGCAGAGTGCCACACCCAGTAATGAGTAAAATGCGTGATGATATATTTATTTTATTTTTAGAAAATAAAATAATGGGGTAGATAACTCAGTAGTATCGTGTCGGCCTGTGGATTTGAGAACCCGGGTTCGAATCCCACAGCTGACAAACAATTTTCACCACATTAAAACTACCCCAGTAGCTCTCCTTCCATTAATATATTTGACGCCGTGATTTGACGATTGATAACCGTACTTCACGCGCAAAATATATCACTTACTGAGATTTGCTATGGCAGAGTGCCACACCCAGTCATGGGTGGAAGATTCACACCCTGTCATGGGTGGAAGATGTGTTCGTTTGTTCCTCTGTTTTGAAAGTAATTTAATTAAAAAATATATATATCTCATGCATTTTGATAATCAAAAGGAATAGAATCTATGTTTATAAGATATTATTTACTCAATTTGATGTCAAGAATACGCAATTATTTTTTTGCATTAGTCCTGAAACACCCTGTGAAAAAATACTTAATCGATTAAGCAACGAAAAAAAAGCAAGTTCCTAATTAAAATAAAAAAGTTGCAACTCGTATTTTGAAAACCACCAGTCGAAAATTTTTTTGTTAATACGAGTAGTTTTGTAATATACTTAGAAAATGGTACGTATTTGCTAATTGAACCAACCTTGTAGCTCTTATAGTTCTAGAGATAGCAATGGTGGCACAACTAAATTGAACACCCTGTATATATGTATAAATAAAAATTATTTAATTGTAGTTTAAGAGACGTCAAATTTATAGTGAACGCTAAAGCTACGTTTCCACGTATAAAATCAAAGACAAGAAATAAATTTTAAAATGACAGAGACTAAATAATTTCTTTTTGACATGTTAGTTTTGTTGTTGCTATTAATCCAGTAATTTTTATTTTTTTCTCAGTTGAAATTATTACTATTTTCATTCTATTGTCTATATTTATTGTATTCCCAACACAAACCTAATGACATATGATAAATACGGCATAGAATTGACTGTAAACAAGAGATAGCATTACCGCAGCTAACTCTCTCCTACAGAACAGCGACGAAAGACTATGTCAAAAGTATGAAGTCTGCAAACTTTGTGTTTATGCGCAACGACAAAGACAAAGCCTAATGCCTGTTTTACACTGAGCAATATTGCAAGTACAACTGCAACTTTCAATAAGTCGAAGCAATATTGAACGAGTGTAATACAGAAATTGCAAGTGCAAGAGACAGAAGCAATCTTGCATCAACCTCTTGCACGAGTTAGAACATGTTCTAATTTTTGCAACACTTGCAAGGCTATTGTTAGTTATTTCTAGTAATTTTAAGTTTGTTAGAACGCTACCAACTTATTATAAATGTCAAAAACGATAAAGTTGGGTTAAGGATATTAAAATGATTTACTGCATTGCAAATAATTGTGCAAATACTTATAAAAATAAATTTTTATATCAATGCAATAACATATGAAACAAATGTCAATAATATAAGTGAAATAAGAGGTTAAGCTGATATAATATGAAGTTAGTAACGACAAAAATTTGTAAATAAATTAATATTATATTGCAGTTGCAAGTTGCTGAATGTAAAGTGAAAACAATATCTCTGCAATATTTTGGTGCAACTACTTGAACGTAAAACTTGCAAGTTGCAATTGCAGGTTGCGCTTGCTCAGTGTAAAACAGGCATAAGACTAAAATAGTAGCTGGAAACGTTCAACTGTATTCACATATGAAAAACTCTCAAGGTTATGTCGAAAAACTAAACATAAAACTAAAGTTAAGAGGTGGAAACAAGGCTTTAACCACTTGATCTCAGTTGCAGTCACATAATTTTGTATCAATTTCATCTTATCTTAATTATGCAAAATCAATTATGTCAAAAAAGGAAACAAAGCATTAAAAAACAATGTATTAATTGTTATTTTCAATTCAAATTACTGACAAAGGCAAGTCAACTCTCACCTCTCCATAGAGCCACCATCAGTGGCGTCTCACAGGAGGCGAGGGGGCACAGCACCCCGCCTACACACCACACAAGCAAACCAAACAATCCATTCGTGCTACCGAGCCACACACACGGCTTTGGCTGGTTTCTAGCAACCCATGGTTGGGTTTCTCTTCGCGATGTTCAGTTGTCACTTCCCACACGCGGGCTCCACCGCCTGCGCAGCCTGTCAGTTGTTTTACCTGGAGCTGGAGAGTTAATTAAGTCTTTGTGGGCTATCAACAGCGAGGAGAATTTAAATTCGATTGATTTGTTTAATTTTATTGCAATTAACAGACAGATATAACTAGTATTTATAGAAATATCTTCTTTCGCATGTCACATAGAGAGAAAAATTAAAGTATTTTTTCTACGGTCGTGTTGAAAAGGCAACACATCAACATTCAAAATGAGTGTGGAAAGTATATTTTAGCAACACTTATGCTGGGTTGCATGAAAGTTTTATCGGTTCATTAGCAACTAACGGTTCAATAAGTTTCAGAAAATCGCTATTGATACTGTTGCTAGATAAACAATTCTTTAACTAAAGAGCTCTTTATTTTTTTCTTGCAACCCAGCATCAGTGTGCTATATATTTTTCACTTGAAGTCCAGTTACCAGCCGTCCAATCACGGCCCCCGAATAAGACATTTTTCTTCTGCAAACATTTTAGCCTTGTTGCTTACTTTTTACAAAAATTTATTACTAGGTACTTTCAAATAATAAAATATATCGTCACGTCTTTTATCCATTACTGGATGTGTCACTCTGCCATAGCAGATCTCGGTAAGTGATATATTTTGTGCGTGAAGTGCGATTACCAGCCGTCAAATCACAGTCCTCAAAGATGTTAGTAGAGGAGAAGCCACAGGGGTAGTTTTAATGTGATGAAAACTGTTTGTCGACTATGGGAATCGAACTCAGGATCTCAAATCCACGGGCCGAGTAGATACCACTGAACCACCTACCCCATATGTCAAAATATTATCTGACATTTATTATATTACGATTTATATTTTGCGTGAGAATTTAACAAGCATAACCTTTAAATTTTTTGATATTTTTTAGAACGTTTTCTTCAATTTTAATAAAAATTTCTTCTGTAGAATCTGCTATTTTCAATTGACGTTTACGAAAATTGCATTTGTGTTATTGGTAACCAAGGATATTTAATTACAGTGAAATAATAGCTGTATTCCATATGCCACTTGGTTCACTTAAATCAGTTCAGATAAATTTTAGCATAAGACTAAATGAAAAGAATTAAGCAAACTGCTGCACTTATTGAGGTGAATTTCTTTAAAGTAAATTAGAATCTGTAATTCTAGTACTGGAAATAAAGTCAGCGAAGTAATCTAGCGAAATAAATAAGTGATCTGGTTCAGTAAATAGGCGTATTCCATTTGCCATTTGGATCAGATCTAACTTTCATTTACTGAACCAGATCACATATTTTTTTCGCTGGATTACTTCGCTGACTTTATTTCCTGTACTAGAATTACAGATTCTAATTTACTTTGAAGTAATTCACTCCAATAAGTGCATCAGTTAAATCAGTTTGCTTCATTCAGTTCATTTAGTCAAGCTGTCTAATTTATCTGAACTGTTTTAAGTGAACTAAGTGACAAAATGGAATACAGCTTATGTAAGTTAGATCTGACCAAAATGACAATTGGAGTACGCCTATTATCACTTATTAGTTTCAATTATGTAAAACAGTCAAAATAGCTTCCATCTCATTGGTTCTTTTCCAAACAAATTGGTGATTCAATTGGTTCTCGGTAAATTTTTACCAAAATAATTCACTAACTTTTGTGTATTCAGTGAAGAATATGAATATCAGTTGTGTAATCTATAACTGCAAATTTCACGTGTACAAATTCGAGAATTGTATAAATATCCTCATATACTACGGTTCGATGAGGTCCAAACATTGTACCGTAATTGGGATTAAGTTCCTGTTGTACACATTGCATCAACAAATAAAATAATGTGATAACTAGTCATTTACTTCTTTCTTAAAGTAAGTAAGTATACAGAAATCTGGCTTAAATTAAGTTATGTCATCATCAATGACGGTCTAATCATGATGGGTAATTACCATCAAAACACAAGCTGTTAGCAGTCCTCAGCTCTTAGTACCCAGTAAAAGATAAGCCAACTGAATCAATTACATAATCACAATTAATTAATTTCCATCCATAAATTAATATTAATTAATTCCCCACTCCCATTTTTTCAACTCCACTTTCAACTAAGTACATCATCAACTCCATATCTTTCAAAGTGGCAAAGATACAAGAATCTGAAAATTCATCTGTTTGGAGGAGTGACATTTGAGCATCTAGAGACAGTTGTCCGCGAGGAAAGAGGCAAGGTTTGCAAACCACGTGCGACCGACAAGCCAGACAAAGACAAAACCATGGAGGAGGCAATCAGAATGACAAAGATGGGGATAGAGTAGAAAGATCGCATCTGAGGACTTCAGCAACTGATATATTTATTCGATGTCGTTTCTGCAGTCTGAAGTTGACAACATATGTGCACTCTTGGGTTTACTGACTTGGAATTTTAAAGTTGAAATACGTAAGATGATACTGGGCGATGCGTACTTTTTCCCTATTCTTGGGAGGTAGCAAAGAAAGAGTATTATAATAAACATTAATTTAAATAAAAATATTGTTCAACAATAGTTATCTTGGAAACTACATCATAAATGCTGCGCACTTGCTATATTTCCATAATAACTCATAATTCATGTCAAAATATTCACCCCTATTCAGTGGCGTACCTTAAATTTTTGCCGCCCAGAGCGGTCTCCAATTTGCCGCCCTTTCAGTCAATCAAATGGTGGTTTTTATAAATTAAAAAAATAAATATATCATCACGACTTTTACCCATTACTGGGTGTGGCACTCTGCCGAAGCAGATCTCGGTAAGTGATATATTTTACGCGTGAAGTGCGGTTACCAGTCATCAAATCACGGCCTCCAAAGATGTTAGTGGTGGAGAAGCCACCGGGGGTAGCTTTTTTTTTGAAATTATGAAAATTGTTTGTTGTCTGTGGGAATCGAACCAGGGTTCTCAGGATCCACAGGCCGACTTCATACCTCTGAGCTAGCTAGTAACCAATAAAATTAAATATTGTTTTACTTGAAACTGTGGTGTTCCTTATTTCAATTAATATTTCTAAGAAATATGTGACAAACTATTTAGTAACAGAAATAAAATGAAGCAAGTACAAAACAAATTCATCTTGAACAAATGCAGCTAAATATAGCGCAACATAACCTAACTCATTGCGTGAAATCGTTAAGTTCACCCATTACAACAAACGAATCAACGAACCAACTAACCAACTCTGTAAACTCAGACTTAGAGTCCTAAACATAAATAACTGGTAATGAAACAAACGAATACGAAATTCTGCATCGGGGTGGTTCGTAATTAAAATTCACAGAAGATGTATTTTATTTTGTGTTAGGATAAAATGCAAATAAAATGGCTGCTCGCGTTAGAAGATATACTTATAAATATTTCTTGTCACGTCGCCCTGCAATCATAAAGCAATAAAACTTTATACATACGTAAAACTTTACAAGAACATAACGTAACGGCTTTGTGCATTTAAATTTCACGAAAACTGAAACTTCTACGCGCTATACTATCTTATGTTTTGAATATCTAATATAAATAATATTTGCCCCGTATATCTTATCTATTTTATATCACTTCCTATGTTTGTTCTATCGATAATGCAGTTTGATTTGCTATATTTTACTTTATTTACGAATTAAATTAATAATAAATAATACAAAGACAAGATGTCAATTGCGATGTGGAATTGAGTCTTAATAAATAAGAAAAAATTTCATCACTTGCCACAAATTCCAAAAAATTTACAGCACGTTTGAATCAACTTATCAGGTCATCAACAAACGGCTGGTCAGTTAAGCTTTCACCATAGACGCGTTTCGTCCTTTAGGGACTCATCAGTATGGTGCGATCAACTATCCAACTAGATCAACTAGGGACTAGTGAACTGTGATACTGTCTTAGCTGAACTGACTGATGTTAAACTATGTAAGCCGGTAACATGACATGAGAGCTACGGAGCAACCCTTGGTGCCATCTACCAACAAAAATCGCAAGACAGTATCACAATTCACTAGTCCCTAATTGGTCTAGTTGGATCGTTGATCACACCATACTGATGAGTCCCTAAAGGACGAAACGCGTCTATGGTTAAAGCTGAACTGACCAGCCGTTTATTGATGACCTGATAAGTTGATTCAAACGTGCTGTAAATTTTTGTGGAATTTGTGACAAGTGATGAAAAATTAGTTTTTTCCTATTTTTTCTTATTTATTAATAATAAATAAATATGAGCTCACTGTCATGATAATTGCAAATTTTATTTGTCTTCCGAGTTCATTATTGTTTATTAATATCATACCTACGAGGCAAATGATTTAGGTCATATGATTTTAATAGACCCTAGGGCATTAAGAGTGACGTTACTATGATAATGTCAAAAATTTACATTTCTTCTATTCATTGTTACTAGCTGATCCATAATTAATTATTTAGATTATTAAAAAATACTAATGGGGTGGCTAGCTCAGTGGTATGAAGTCGACCTGTGGATCCTGAGAACCCTGGTTCGATTGCAACAGGCGACAAACAATTTTCATAATTTCAAAAACTACCCCTGTGGCTCCTTCACCACATCTTTGGAGACCGTGATTTGACGACTGGTAATCGCACTTCACGCGCAAAATATATCACTTATCGAGATCTGCTTCGGCAGAGTGCCACACCCAGTAATGGATAGAAGGCGTGATGATATATTTATTTTTTTTAAATTCTAGTAAGATATGAAATACTTGTATGTCGCCCGAGGGGTATAATAATGTCAAAGTTTCTAAATTATTTTAGAGTAAAATGTATGACGTAATTGTCAAACCATTTAACACAACCTAAAATCAATTTAATTTATTTGTTTTAATTAAAACTAAATGGTTTTAATTTTCTCGTGATCGAATTGACTTATAAGAAAATTTTTATCCTATAAATATTTTGAAAATTATTAAGGGTATGAGTTGAGTTTTTACGCATCTTCATATCTCGTTTAGTTTTTGAGATATAGCTTCAGGAAAGTACAAAATCTGAATTGAGTAAAATTTGGAAAAATTCAATTTTTCCGAAGTCTATATCTTAAAAACTAAACAAGATATGAAGATGCGCTCAACGGCAATGAATTCCTCGTGCCCGAATTGACTTATAAGCTGATTTTTAGCTAATTTGAAGTAATTTAATTTTTTGCAAATTTCTTAAGGGGTACCCCTTGAATTTTTTTCGATTTTTAGGACAATTTCAAACAATTTGCTCTAAAACTCTTTCTCGTACGATTATTGTAACGAAAATTTACATACACATGTATTTTGACCCGCTGAATACAATAGTATAGTTTCCAAGTTCCCATGTCATCTAGTTTTTGAGATATTGTTTAAAAACTATGTCATGAGAAAATTTTGGTGAACATTTTTCAAAAAATAAAAATTGCTGAAAATATGTTTAAAAGTTAATTGAAGTGCCAGAAATCCAATGCCGTTGAGTGCATCTTCATATCTCGTTTAGTTTTTGAGATATAACCTAAAGAAAGTAGAAAATCTGATGAGGCAAAATTTGTAAAAATTCATCTTTTCTGGAGTACATAATTTAATACAAAAAATAGTTCATTTAATTAACATAATATTTTGTGTAGCTATATAATGATTTTATTACTAATTGTACAAATAACTATTTATGTCTTAACGCAATTTATAAATAATCACAAATTATCATTTTTTCTTTGCTTCCATTTCGTGAATACAACAAAAACAAAATTAATCCTGTTATCTATTTCATTATATATTTATTTATGTTACTCTGTACAACAGGAACTTAATCCTAATTACAGTACAAGGTTCGAACTTACCGAGCCGCAGTTCATGTATTTTTAGCTTCAGTAGGAGTCGAAATCGGAACCTCGTACTACAGTTTTTAATACTGAATATTTTATTTTAACATTAACAGAATGTAACACAAATAAAGTAGACATCCTGTATACAATTTTAGTCTAAAATAGAAGACAAATAGATACTTAATTTTATTTACTTTGCTCTTCAGAAACAGTTTATTTACATATACAAACCATCTGGCCATTCAAATGGATAAAATCCAGATGAAAATACTAAACATTTCATTTTCTTCCTCATTTATTTACATAAACAAAAAACATTAGCAAGTTTTGAAACATCTGAAAACCCATCACATTTTGGTCCAAATTATACACAACCTATTAATATTAACACCAGCAGTAGTAATAATCCATCAAATTTAAAAACCAAATTTAGTTCTTCCAAACTTTGTCAAACCCCTTTGCCATCTCTGATCACATCTCAAAATTAAAATCTTTAAGATATTCATCGACACTTCTGCATCATCCTCTTCTTTCGCCTTTATCTTCCGATTGAACAGAGTCGAGTTTCGTTTGTATTTTGACGTGGGTTCGCGTAGGAGGAACACTCCTAGATATTCAGTCCGTGCGGTATTATCTAAGAAGGTGTATTTGGGAAAGTCAAGTCGCTGTAGAAGTTGAACTCTGTCTGCGTTACAGAGGAGGTTACTTTTTAATGTGCAGACCCTTTTAGAACTTGGAGAAGAGTGGATTTTTACGAATTTATGTCAACTTGGTGTAGCTGGTGTTGAATGAATTATTGAAGGATTGCGCTTGTTTGGAAGAACTGAAATAAGAGTTATTATTTTGTTTTCCAAAAGTTTTATGTCGATTTGATTCTGTTTGTTATGTTGTACAACTGGAAGAGACCTACAGTTTATAGTAAACTCTGAACTATGCTTTACTGGCTGTCAAATCATGGTCTTCAAAAATCAGGCCCAGAATGAGGGATGAAACAATGATATAATAATTATTTGTGTCATAAGGATTGTAGTGTCAATCATTATGGTACTAATCGTGAAGATTATAACACGACGTGTACCATAATGATTGATTACGATTCGTATTACATACAAAATTTTATATGCTGACGTAAATTAATGAAAAATGTAAAATAAATTATTTGACTTTTAACAAAAAACAATGATTATAAAAAATCAGATTTCACGCCATAAAAGCGTCATTACGCCCTAAATACATAAATAACTATTAAAAATAGAATGAATAGTTCAAAATTGCATAGTTATTTAATAGCACAATATCTGGAAGACCGAGGTTCGCTTGAGAAATAACGAGAAATGAGAAGTCGGTGAATCCGAATCATGTACTGCATTTGGTATTAAGTTCCTGTTGTACAGAATAGCATACATAAATAAATACGAATATTTTTTGACGTTTCTTATAACCAATGAAATGCTTCATTGTATGTCACGTTTTAACCAATCCTGTCATTATTACACTGAGAATAAAGCTCTTGTGATTATTCCCGAGAATTATCTCTGTAGATACTTTTTTGTTTGTAACAAATGATAGGTAGTAGTCAATTATTTAAAACTGTCAACGCGTCAAGTAAAATATGGGAAAAAATCGATTTAGTTGTATTTTAGATACAAAAATACACCAATAAATTTTGGAAATAACTTGCAAGAATACAGTAATAAGTAATCAATCGATATGGACTCAGTACAAAATCTTTTAAGTTGGATGAATCGACCTCAACAGCTAAGTCAAAAAATAATCTAATTAAATATTCCTCGAAAGTTGGATAAATTAGAAAATAATTCTCCAGTATCTTTCTCAAACTTGTTGCCATTTGGCAATAGCCACTCAAGCCCTACGGGCTTTCGTGACTATTGCCTGGCAACAAGTTTTCGAAAGATCTGTCAAATTATTTTCAATTTATTCTCACTCTCTTGTTATATTATTACTGATAAAATGCATGAAAATAACATAAAAATGCCAGGGTAAATTATTTTGTAGAATAAGACCATGGTCACCAAACACCAAAGTATTAAAAATGCTGTAAAGTAGCTATGAAAAATAAAAATTGTCATTAACAGATAATGTTACAGGTACAAAATATAAGAGAAAATATGTAAAAATGTCAGTATAATACATTGAAAATCAATATAATTTATTATTTATCGTTATTCAATTTAATAATAGAAAATGATTTTTGTCGGAAACATGGTTCTACTTTTTATAATAAAAACAATATTCCTAAAAGCTTTTTAATGCACTTTGCTACTTTGCATTATATTACTAAATAACAGCCAATTTTAGATCAGTACATTTTTAGAACAAAATGAAGATTAAATTGTATAAAATATATAATATCTGCAATGTACGAGGTCCACAGTACACGTCTCCAAGTCAAAATTATTAATGAATTCGCAATGTAAAGCCGGGTTTAGGCCAGACACCAGAGGGCGGACTGGTATGAAATATATTTTATATTTTTAAACATTAAGGAATTTTTACGGAGGCCTGTCACCTACAGACACTGAATACTAAATTATTTT
Source organism: Pterostichus madidus (assembly GCA_911728475.2). Classification (NCBI taxonomy): domain Eukaryota; kingdom Metazoa; phylum Arthropoda; class Insecta; order Coleoptera; family Carabidae; genus Pterostichus; species Pterostichus madidus. The sequence continues at coordinate 2,186,566 of OU452304.1, forward strand.
CTTGGTGAATGAAAAATCCTTTCGGTTTCTTGGTTATTCAAGGTTATTTTAATGCGATAAAATTATTAAAGTTTACTCTCTACATATGTGAAAGAAATCGCAATGTGGTGAAACATGCGTTAAAAGATATTATTGTCTGACAGTATGGTGGTGTGGTTAGCGTTACGGCATTTGAATTCGGTGATCCCGATTTCGAACCCACTCAAGTTAAAAATATATTTGAACTAGCACACTGCGGCTCGGTGAGTTCGGACCCCGTACTGTAATTGGGATTAAGTTCCTGTTGTACAGAGTAGCTTAAATAAATAAATTGTAAGGAAATATTTATATATTGTTCATATTTCGTAAGTTAAAGGTGGAAAGTATTGTAATAAATTTGAATATATTAAATTTTTGTGTAATAATAACAATTTTTTTCTTCAAACGTCAGAAAAAGATGACTTATCAGAACTTTATAGAAACAGTTAAAGTTTGATTTTTTCTGACGCTCGTTAAAATCAAGGAGTTTTATTGGTTCATTAGGGACAGAAATAGTATTTTTCTACCGGTCACGACCGTCCAAAAAATTATATGGCATAAAAATGTTTATGCCAAAAAGACGTGTTTTAGCCCTAAAAAGCATGCTCAAACACTTTTTTTTTACCCTAGGGCCATAAAAAATATTTCCTATGGGGACATAAATAAAATAGCAATTTTTGTTTATTATGAATACTTGATTTTACAAATTGGCATTTTGACCTATGTATATATTTTAATCTTTTGAACATATAATTAAATGTTATTTTGTTGTGCATAAAATATTGTATGTACCACGGGTGAAATTAACATTTCTGACCCTGAGCATGTTATTAGCCCTCGCCGCTTTGCTCCTCGTGCTAATAATTAAACTACGGGCCAGAAACACCTGTTTTCACCCTTGGTACATAAATAACTATTAATTGGGTAAATATTCCAGCGTTTGAAGAAAAAATTACATATTTTATGTGGAGCAAAAGTGACTTTTTGTGTCTCACTGCGTTAGCGTATATTATTGCCTTAATTTATTTTGACAGTTTTTACAGATAAAACGTCAAACATTTATTTAATTGAGTTTCAGTTCCATGGATATTGATAGCATTGACGCAATTTTCATGATTTTCAGATCTAATTTGTACCGTTACAAAGCATACAAAATTAATTTTGTATTTGAATTTAGATGCAGAATTTTATGCTCCAAAACTTTTGTTTGAAGCTTGTTTGCTTAAAATAATTAGGGAAGCAGGAAATTACAACATTATGATTGTACATGTTAAATCCCTATTTTCACCCTTACCAAACACCACCCTGTATATTTATAATAACAACAATATCTTATTTCAAAAAGATCAGTTTACAGGAATCCACTTTAATTCCAATTATAGGATCCTAAAATTCAATAAATTTGTGATTTCAACACTTGAACAGTTAAGAACAGATTTCAATCTTGTCATGGACTTTTAAGAAATTTAATTAATTAATAACGATTCGCAAATTGCTCTATAAAGCATGCACGGCAACAAATTTCGGCGGTATATGATGGTAGTCTTCAGAAGGGTATTTTTAATGCCCCAGCGCCATATTTCGGCAATTACTCACCAGAGGCGCTAGTCTCAACCACAGCCTGCTTCATATCTGCTTTTTATTAGATACTGAAGATATATGACGTCATGCTTCCTTGTTTCACAGCCTACTAAAGGAGCTTCCTTCGTTATTTATCACAGTAGAACGAACGAGAATTTTTTTGATAATTTAATTACAAAATTATTAGAATTTTTTTGTTTGTGTAATAAATTATTGAGTAATATTGAAATGATCAGAAGCATATGTTTGTGATATTAATATTGATGATTCATTAAAGTCACATTTTGAATTTATGTTTGACGATTTGTCATATTTTTATTTAGTCAAAAGCTATTTACTAAGTTTGACAGAACAACATGCTACAAAAAATAACAATAGATATTTTTTATCAAAGAGGTATCTTCATAATAAATGCCAGTTCTAATAAACAATATTTTTACTACATTAAATTTAGTCATAATTTGACGGCTGGCAACCTGCACTTATGGGCAAAATTATATAGAATGTCCCAGATATAAGCGGCCTAAACACCTAAAAAACATCGGGATTTAAACCCGCGATCTATCAATATAAATGTTTCCTATGGGGAAGCTAGCTCAGTGGTATCAAGTCGGCCTGTAGATCCTGAGAACCCTGGTTCGATTCCCACATGTAACAAACAATTTTCACCTTTTTCAAAACTGCCCCTGTGGCTCTCCTACCACTAACATCTTTGAGGGCCGAGATTTGACGGCTGGTAACAGCACTTCATGCGCAAAATATATCACTTACTGAGATCTGCTTCGGCAGAGTGCCACACCCAATAATGGGTAGAAGGCGTGATGATATTTGAAGAATATATTTTTATAATAAAATAAATTTATATTTTTATAAATATATCATCATCATCATCACGCCTTTTACCCATTACTGGGTGTGGTACTCTGCCGAAGCAGATCTCGATAAGTGAGCCACAGGGATAATTTTAAATTGGTAAAAATGTTTTGTCGGCTGTGGGGATCGAACCAGGGTTCTTAGGATCCACAGACCGACTTGATACCACTGAGCCATTACCCCATATATATATATATATATATATATATATATATATATATATATATATATATATATATATATATATATATATATATATATATATATATATATATATTAATATTTGTATGAATTTATTAATAGAGTATAGAGTTGGCGTGTGAATTTGAGAACCTTGGTTCGATTCCTACAGCCTACAAACAGTTATCACCAGATAAAAATTACCCCTGTGGCTCTCCCTCCATTAACATCTTTGGGGGCCGTGACTTAACGACTGGTAACAGCATAAATTTATCACTTACCGAGATCTGTTACGGTAGAGTGCCACACCCAGTAATGGATAAAATGCGTGATGATATATTTATTTTATGATTAAATTAAAGATAAATTATACGAGTTTCATGGCCAGCTACATAAAACAAGTAAATTTATAAAATAAGAAGATATCATAACTTCATCTTTGCTTCTTTGTTTTATTTTCACAGCTAACTAGAATTTAAAGAGATAATTAAATTCATTTGGCTTGTATGTAGACTTATGCATCTCTCTGCCGCTTGGTGCGTTCCTCTCTCCTTACTTCTTGTTCCCTTCGCCCATAAAAAACAAGTAACATGCCCACGCGACCGCCTAAAGCAACTCACGGTGTTTATTTGGTAATTCATTATAATACAGTGAATGAAAACGCCTTCTTGATTTTCGCTCTCTGGTGAGAGCTTGGGCGAGAACTCAGATGCTGTATATAGTAATAGCGTACTGGTTAAGATACTTGGAAATTGTATGCAACTAATAGTGGGTTCGCAGCTTCGGAGTATCTCAAGGAAAAATTTCCTTCGATAGACTAATACTATATTGCGAAATATTATAGTAGAAACTTTGTAAGTTATGGTTTAACACCAGTTTTTAATAGACTTGTTTAGATATTATTTATTTGAGTCTCCATTTTTTTAAAACTACATTATATAGCTCGATATGCAGTACTGTAACAAACAACAATATTTTTTTCACAACCCTGTCGAAACGTACAATTTTCTTGCCCGAATTGAGAGAAGAAAGTAATATTTTCTTCCCTAGGCTAGAAGAGGGCAGGGTGAAAAATCTCTGAAAAATAAAACAAATGGCGCCACAATCGCAAATCTCATGTAACATTTGTGATGTACCATCTTTAACTAGAATGCATTAAAATTTTCAGACTGATATGTCATTCAGTTCTGTTTTGATACCCATCGAAAGCAAGCAATCTTGAAGATTTTTTAAAACATGGAAAAAAGTTAATTTCGCTTCTTGGTTAAATATTATTTCTTTCGTGGAAAAAACATTACGCAAACCAAAGCATCGCTTGTTGAACATTATGGAGACTCCTCACCATCGATTGGAACGATACACAAGTGGTTTACTGATTTTCGTTGTGGTATTGCATGAATTGCACTACGAATTGATTCGTCATCCACCATATTCTCCAGATTTGCCCCCCTGCGATTTTTATCTATTTCCAAACTTGAAGAAATGGCTACAAGCTACGAGGGCAGGGTGAAAAGTCCCTGAAAAATAAAACAGATGGCGCCACAATTGCAAATCTCATGTGACATTTGTGATGTACCATCTTTAACTAGAACGCATTAAAATTTTCAGACTGATATGTCATTCAGTTCTGTTTTGACACCCATCGAAAGCATGCAACCTTGAAGATTTTTGAAAACATGGAAAAAAGTGAATTTCGCGTCTTGATTTAACATTATTTTTTGCGTGGAACGTCGAACGTTCTGGTCGTCCAATTGAGGTTACATCGTCGATAAAATCCATGGTATGATATTGGACGTTCGGCGAGTTAAAGTGCACGAGCTTGCTGAGGCTATAAGCATCTCAACCGAATGGGTGCGGAACATTTTGCATACATTTTTTTATATGAGAAAGCTATCTGCCAGATGGGTGCCGCATTCGCTCTCTGTTGACAACAAGCGCGACCGTGTGACAAGTTCAAAGGAGTGTTTGGCGATGTTCAAGCGCAATAAGAACTTTTTGTCCCCCTGTGATTTTATCTATTTCCAAACTTGAAGAAATGGCTCGGCGGAAAGAGATTTAGCGCCAACAATGAGGTCATCGTTGAGATAAATGCCTATTTTGAAGGATTACCAAAATCGTATTATTTGGAAGGGATCGAAAAATTAGAAAAACGTTGAACGAAGTGTATCGAGCTACAAGGAGATTATGTTGAGAAATTAAATATGTTTTGATCAAATAAATCATTTCTTGTTTCATTTTTCAGGTACTTTTCACCCTGCCCTCGGACATTACAATACTTGTATCGTAAATAACTATTGTTAGAACATTTTTTTGATAGAATAAACAATAATATAAATAATCGCTACATATTTATAAATATTTAATAAAAACATTCTTTATCTCAAAATGTACATTTTGTAACTTCCACCCTTTTGAACTTAAGGTCGTCAATTTAATTCGTCGAAATCAAATAACATAAACGTAAAGTACTATTCATTTTGTTTCATATCCAACTATAGAACTCTATATTGTACCATAGAGTCAGTCTCATTTAAAGTGGGTCAGTTTAGGATCTGTTATCAGTTCACTCACTCGTTCACGAACGCACCCGGATCGCTCCGGAGTGCGGGGTCCGGGCGGCGGCTCCGGCTGATGTATGCACTCGATGCGTGGGTGACGAGGTGCGGTTATTCTGAATATAATGAAACATCACAGAATTAAACTTCATGGTTTCATAATTGTAGATTAAGGTTTTGAGTTTCTCTTCATGATGTGAATGAGATTTACATTAAATTATCGAGATTTAATTGATAAGTATGCGCATAATAATTAGCGAATGATGATTTAACTCATTAAATATGACTGTATTTATGCGGAAAACGATGGTGAATTCAATTGTTCACATCTCTTTTACCCTTTCGAGTGTCAATTTCTGTAATTCAGTTATATTTAATTATGTAAATAAATTGAATTTTAAAATCTGCACATTCACACCGACTCCATCTATAGTAGCCACCCGTTCCCAAATATAATTTTCTTTTTTTCACCTTTATAATTAAAAAATCCATATCTGTCACTGGAATAAATGAGACATCATTTTGCACCCTAGCTCTCTAACTATTTGTGTCGACAATTGGAACTGGTACATATTTATACACTCGACAATAACTATGACAAAACAGTAGTAACTATGAACGTAGTTTTAAAAGAAGAGTTATTTTAAATGTCAAACAATTTCACTATACGTAATCGCACGAATATGTTATCAAAGTTGACAGCTACATATATTCCAGATATTATCGATCGATTTAACGTCCATTAATTCAAATGACACAGGTATTCTCACTCTCTACCAGACAGTGAATTAATATTAAACAAGGGACAAGTTGTGTTTATCCTAACATGTTTATTATTAATATTTATGTAATATTGAACGCAATAACTGTAGCAATAAATACAAATATCTGCATTAATTAATAAGTTGCAACTTGTTTTTCTCGTTAAATATAAGTTTCATTGATGTAATTCTAATTTTATTTGCTCAACTGCGCTTTAAATCAACATTTTGTAACCATTTTCTATTATTATTTACACATAAATTAGTACAACCATTATCGTACATTACATAATATCATTTATAATAACAACAATCCCCTATATTGTGTAACTGTATTAATTATCTGTAAATGATCGATAAGATAATGATAATTTTTATTTTTCATCGTTATTTTACAGATGATCATAATTTCGGTATTCTGTACCCAGAAAAATGTATCCTGGCTTTTTTAATATTATATTAATGCATTTTGTTTACTAATATACGTAGCTGTTATTATAAAATATAATATAATAACAACTCACTGACAGTTCCGAAAAAATTATGGTTAAAAATAATATTTCTTTATAGAGGCAGTTTTGTACGAGAGCAAATTGCATAAAGGTAAAATAAAAGAAACAATATAATAGCGTATTATTTAATAAATCAGGAGAGTGTTATTAAACAACGCTCGTCAAGTAAAACATCACTTTCTTTACTCATTATGTATTGTACTATTATTTGTTACTCACTTGTAATAGTATATTACATAATAAGTCAGGAAAGTGATGTTTTACTTGACGAAGCGATTATTTGAAATACGAGGACGCAGGCCGAGTATTTTATAATCCACTGATGCTGGGTTGCAAGAAAAAAATAAAGATCTCTTTAGTTAAAGAATTGTTTATCTAGCAATAGTATCAATAGCGATTTTCTGAAATTTATTGAACCGTTAGTTGCTAATGAACCGATAAAACTTTCATGCAACCCAACATGAGTCAAGTAAAAACACTTTCCTGACGTATTATGTATAGTTTTCTTTCTAAAACATGAATTGTATTGACAGCAAACTACGTATCCAAGGTTACAACAAAAAAAAAACTGTCGGGTAAAATCTTTACCAGACTGCTTTGTACTATACCAGACTGTTATTTTTCTTGTAGCCTTGGATACGTACATTACTTGACTACTTTGATAAAAATCTACTTTCCATACTAAAATTGGTCAGCAAAGTAGACACTTTCTTGCCGGTTTCAAAAAAATGATTTTGATCACCGAAATGGTGGTAATCTGCAGATTAATAATACAAAATATAGGTTGTCATTACCTTTTCGATCGTTAACAGATAATGATCGAGTTACAGAATAGGGGTGAATGTCCGGCAGTATGGTGGTGTATGAACAACGTTACGGAATTCTAATTCGGAGATCTCGAGTTCAAATTTCACTCGTGCTAAAAATATATGAACTACCACACTGCGGCTCAGTGAATCCGAACCATGTAGTGTAATCGGGAGTTCAATTGGTAGAGCTTTTTAATATATAGTTATTACAATAAATTCTTGGCCGAACATCATATTTAATACAATATAAAACTATACCATAAATGATACCTTTATTGCTGAAATATGGAAGTAAAAGTTGAATAATTCAAAACGCTCATTTAAATTTTGCACTGCCATATTGCAATTACGTAGTTGCATTAAGCCAATCACAGAGCTTTGTCTGCAACGTTTGTCGGTGTTTAACTTTACTAAGAAGAAGACGAAGAAGAAACAAGCATTCAGCATTCTACGATTCCTACTGACAACGACGCTCGTTACGGGACGTTATTTATTTATTTATTTGTTACTCTGCACAACAGGAACTTAATCCTAATTACAGTACAGGGGGCCTACAGCTTATAGTGGAATCCGAACCACTCAGACACAATAGTATTTTTTGGATATAAGTAGAAGTCAGTGAGATTTGAACGCACGACCTCTTGCTTGCAAATTAAGAAACGCAAGTTTTACCTCGCTTTTAGCCGCTGGGCTACGATTGCCTGTCTTATCTGTCTCTCTTTAATTCAAGATGCAACTACGTCATATTCGTTTGTTTCGAAAGTTTTAATATTTTTATCATGTACAAGTTTAAAAAAAAATAAAAAATTTGCGTTTAATAATTTTATTACGTAGATTAATATATAGAAATTTCAAAAAAGTCTTGAAGGGCCTATTGGGACTAAGTTCCTGTTGTACAGAGTAGCATAAATAAATAATTATGAAGCTGCAATTCTTTTCTTGTGAGACGTGCACATTTGATTCCTATTTGTACTTCAACTTCAATAAATTATTTTAGTAATTTTCTTCATCCTATACAAATATAACAATAAATAATAAGAAAGTATGTAACATATTTTTGTATGATTCAAAGATCTTTGTTAAAATCTCCAAGAAGTATTTTTGTGTAGGAATACAAATTATAATTTGTACGTAGGCGATCCCGTTTCATTGAAACATACTTGCTCAATCTCAATGCTATTGAAAAAGGAATTTAAGTATTAAATCTAATGACAGGAGAGACAAGGTGTTAGAACGTGCCACTATTCGGTAAAACTATTCCAAAATCGTTGTTAAGATCCAGTTTAATCACATTCCTTCTCAAATCAGAAAAAAATGAGCTTATCTGGGATCCTATACTACACTCATTATTTTTATCGGAGTAATCAATCAGAACTTCTTTTTTTGAATAAATTTTAACCAACAAACTATACCTAATAGAGAAGTTTTAATATTTTCAAAGGGCTTGTAATTTTGATGATATTTAGCACATCTAGCTAAATGATGATAGCTTCCAAGGCTATTCCCAAACATGCGTTCAGATCTGCTTTGAAAAATAAAAACAACTTTAAAATAAATAAATAAATATATCATCACGTCTTTTACATATTACTGGGTATGGCACTCTGCCGTAACAGATCTTTGTAAGTGATACATGTATTTAGCGCGTGAAGTGCGGTTACCAGCCGTCAAATCTCGGTCCCCAAAGATTTTAGTGGTGGGGTCGACCTCTTACTTGTTAATTAAGGTAGTACTAGTGTGACGGTGGCACTATCGGTTGTCGAGTGGCGAAACTGACGCTCAAAAAAATATAAAAATCGAATAAAATAAATGTTTTATACCTATTATGATTTGAATATCATGAATTGTTAACAGGTTGTTGGTCTAGTGAATTTTCAAATACCATACCACCGTGTGGTGTTGCCATTATAAATTGGGATTCTTTTCGTTAAAAACAAGGCTTTGCATGGCTATATATCCATTACTAAACGATAAAAAACTTTCTCCTTCTGATACAATATACATGGATAGTTCTAGAACATCATACTAGTTTTTCAAATGAAACTGCAAAATTTTAGAGGTACACAAAGCAAATATGTGCGATTCTGAGTGATGATCGCCATAACCCCGTGTATAAGAACTCAACTTTACAAGCGAATATATTTGTTCACAGACGATGAATGTGTTTCATATTTTAACAGGATTCGTATGACTATCCAATGTTTACGTGCGCCAAATTTCATTCAGATCTGCAAAACAAAATTTCACGCTAGTACTACCTTAACAAACCTGTTTTATGAGATAGGTGGCTTAGTGGATTTGAGAACTCGTGTTCGATTCCCACAACTAAACAAGTTGCATTACATTAAAATTATGCCTGTGGCTTACCCTCCACTTATAAGAGGCCGTAACTTGACGGCTGGTACCTGCACTTCACGCGCATACTTACCAAAATGCCTATTTTGTTATTCGTTTCTCCCACATTCATAAATCCTTTCATATCTAAAGCTTGTGTATTTCTTACTTTTAGAATTTTTCTACGAAGAAAACTATAAAAATCGACCTAAAACAAAGAAGTTTAAACTCCAAACTATTTTTGTCACGAACTCTGCGCAGACCAAATCTTAAGAATACAATTTTCAAGTATATTCAGCGCGTATAAAAATCGGTCTCATCATATCACTCGGTTAACAAACAAGATATCCTTCTGTTTCCTACGTGTTCAAAGTTTCAAATCACATTTCGAACCCCGGAGCATCCGGAGGCACTCGTACCCGCCCGGAGTTAACTCGGAGTCAACCGGAAAGCAACGGAGGACTTAATATGCATGGAAGCGGTTGCACTGGCTACATATTTCATTAAGTGGTTGTTGACAAGCTTATATAGGGATTCTCTTCACCCCCCTGAGTCTGGGTGGTGGTGTATGTGCCGCTGCATGCAAATTGACTAATTGACTAATAAACCAAATTACACTTTTAGTTAGTTCTAGTAAGGTTTGAAAATTATCTCTAAGATGTAAACGAGTATCAAGGCACGCATTACATCGTATCATTTTGTTGTAACTTAACCTCGTTACCGTGTAACACAAGGAGACATCAAAATTGTCCTCGTTTCTTCATCCTCAGTCCTTAGATATGCAGATCGGTCATGATAAAAGTTTCTTTCTCGTTGTATATAATATTTGTTAAACAGGATATCACCAAAGTTTTCACAGAGATAAATTGCAAGATTTCTAATAGAATTTACATAATATTATACTTTAATTTAGTGTATAATATTTAGGATTGGCACTGGGTAAAATGACGGGCGTCATATTTATTTATACCACTCTGTACAACAGGAATTTAATCCCAATTACAGTACAGGGTCCGGACTCACCTAGCTACTTTTGTAGCTTAGCTACTAACTTAGCTACGTTTACCTTAGCTGTAGCTGTAGCTCTAGCTTGTAGCGAGCTATGTTTTTTTCTATTAGCTTTAAAATATTGTTATAACAACTGAAGCAACTTTCAAAGATACTTTCTTGTAGCTTAAAGCTACTTTCTTGTAGCTTAAAGCTATTTTGTAGCTTAAAGTTACTTTTTGTAGCCCAAAGCTACTTTTTGTAGCTTAAAGCTACCACTGTTCATTAAGAAATACCTATTAATTTTTGTTTTATATTTGAATTGTACCTTCTTTATTGTTTTCTATAACTGTAGGGTAACAAGTTATTATATAGTTTAAAATCTATTAACATATTTTATTTTTCACTTGTTCTTAACGTATCCTACTTTTATATTAAGTATTTGATGAACTAAACGTTGACTATTTAGGAGTCTTCTGTTAATGTGACTGTTAATTTATTCCGATATAAATAAGAATTATAGCATAACAAATTAACTGTTCATTTGTTCATTTGCGATTTTTTATATTTATTAACAGTCATTGTAACAAAAGACTGATCAACTGATCATATGACAATGGTAAATTTAATAATTCACAATAATTGAAAAAAGTAGCTTTAAAATGTAACAGCTACTTTAATGAAAGCTTTTAGCTGTAGCTTAGCTATATTTTCCAAAATATAGCTTATAGCTGTAGCTCAACTACTTTTTTAAAGAATAGCTGTAGCTTAGCTACTTTTTTTAAGTAGCTTGCCCAGCTCTGCTAATATGTATGTATATATGTATATAAAAAGTAGTCCAAATACCGTAAAACAATCCTAAACATCCACCAAGATTAACCAGCAAAAACCAGCCTTCTTGCGTTGTCAGTTAGTTTCGAATTTACTACACATCCCCCACCTTGTATCCTGCAGAGATTACCCCGTCAAATGGCCCGTATCCCCAGAATCCTGCATGTGTACACCCCGCATTTGCGCGGTGTTTTATGCCGGCGACCGAAGCAACGGCGGCCGGCATCGAACTCGTTCCACAGACGGTCCCCGTGCGCTACTTACGTTTAATGTGACAACGTGCACGGATTGCTCTAGTGACGCACTGGCTGGCCGACGAGTTAGTGATATTGTTGGGAGGATGGCAACACTGTTGAGGTAGCAAAGAGGAAGCTTAATAAGGGTTGTTGGTGGAGGGATGGAAGTAATGAGGAAATTGGGAAATTGGTTAATAAGACGAATAAATGAATTGGAGTTTGAATCTCACAGTCAACATTAAACTGATTTAAATATTATAAATTATCTTCCGGAGTCCGGAATTAGGTTTCACCGGAACACGTACAAAAAGTAAAATTAGAAATTTAGATAACTTTTAAATTCCCTTGATAAATTTCACATGGAGAACCCTGGCGACAAACATTTTCACCACATTAATACTACTCTTGTGGCTCCCCCTCCACTAACATCTTTGGGGGCCGTGATTTGACGGCTGGTAACTTCACTTCACGCGCAAAATATATCACTTACCGAGATCTGCCACACCCAGTAATGGGTAGAAGGCGTGATGATATATTTATTATATTTATTTACAAGTACTGATATTCCAAGCAGCTATGCAATTACGGATTTTTCTTTGAAAGGAAACTTAATTTGGAGCATAAATTTGCTGAATTATTTTTATCTTTTAGTGGGATGATCAATCTTAAATAAATTTTCAGGATCGAAAAAAAAAACCTTTTTAAATCTTAGGAAAATTCATCCGCCGGAAATGAGCCAGTAGATTGAGAAATAACGGAAGCAAATTCGATGACAGGGCAAAATAACAAAAAAATGACAATGACGTCACGATGAGAGAGTCAGTGAAGCGTGTGATTCTGGAAAGCGGATGCCCCCGAGTGACGCACGGCTATGAATTTAGATGAAATCTGCAAAAATTGTCCTGAGACAACGGACGTCCTGAGAGTCGTTTACATTTTACGCATATGTTATGTTACGTTCTGTGGCTACGTTATGTATTCAATATTCCACCGCAATAATTTATGTCATGAGATGAACAAAGCTTGCTTTATATTTTACATTTTTGCCGCATTCTTTTTTTTATTTTTTGTGTTATTGTACCAAGCCTACATTGATTTAAAATTGAAATTTTTTGCCGTAGAATTTTATTTTATAAAATGAAGCATACCTACATTTTTTATATTTGTTTATCTTTACATTTCTTCCTCATTCCTCCTTTCACTCATCCTCCCCTACTATGTTTGGGAGATAGTTTAGTGTTTAGTACAAAAAGTAAATAGAAATTGCTTTTTATTTATTCTTTATTTACAAAATGACAAATCTAAGAAAACCTATAAAAAAATAAATATTGAGAAACTTAGATAATTTAGTATTTGGTTACTTTTTGTTTATTACTATTTTAATATTTATTTTTATATCAAGGGAAGATTGAAGTTTTCGTCACATTGTATAGATATATTGACTATTCTATCAGAAAGTGAATAATCTGAATAATTATTATGAGGTAATGGCTCAGTGGTATCAAGTCGGCCTGTGGAACCCTTGGTCGATCCCCACAATCGACAAAACATTTTCACCAGTTTAAAATTACCCCTGTGGCTCCGCCAGCACTAACATCTTTGGTGGCCGTGATTTTCGGCTGGTAACCGCACTTCACGCGCATAAATATATCATTTATCGAGATCTGCTTCGGCAGAGTGCCACACACAGTAATGGGTAAAAGACGTGATGATATATTTATTTTTTTTATTTTATTATTTGTGTACCCAGAACAGAAAGTAGTCTATTGCCGCTCGCACAAGAGCGCCAATGACACTTTCTGTTTGTGGTGCACTCAATATAATTTTCTACAACAGAGCGGAAAATAGACATTTCCAACTGTCAATTGAGTGTAGAAAGTTGACGTTTTCCACTTACCGAGCGGCAATAAGGTTTTACCGTTCGCTGAACAGGAAAGTAGGAGTGTATCCATGAATACATGGAAACTGTCAACATTAGGCGTATTCCATTTGCCATTTGGATCAGATCTAACTTTACTGAACCAGAGCACTTATTTATTTCGCTGGATTGCTTCCCTAACTTTATTTCCAGTACTACAATTACTTATTCTAATTTACTTTGAAGTAATTCACTCCAATAAGTGCTTCAGTTTACTTAATTCAGTTCATTTAGTCATGTTGTCAAATTTATCTGAACTGATTTAAATGAACCAAGTGGCAAATGGAATATAGCTATTTTCAAGCTAATTTCAAAACAGAAAAACTGTCAAAAATGATTTTAAATTCTTTCTTAAGGACTTCTAAATGGCCATAGAAAAAATATTCTGTGCACCACGAGTAGAAAATGTCCTTACCGCTCTCGTTTGGGTGTTACTCTCGGCTGTGTCTCGATGAACAATCTCCATACGAAAGGGGTAATAGACTACTTTCTGCTCTAGTTACAAAAATAACTCTGTGAGCGGTAAACGTTAACTTTCTACATTCAACTGACAGTTGAAAATAAAAAGTTTCTTAATACAAAAACAAAATGTATTATTTTAATAGCTGTCAAGCAGTTTGCGATTTTTGTCGTTAGATGTCAGTATCATAATTCACTAGTCCCTAGTTGGTTTAGTTGGATAGTTGGTCGCACCATACTGATGAGTCCCTAAAGGACGAAACGCGTCTATAGTTAAAGCTGAACTGACCAGCCGTTTGTTGATGACCTGATAAGTTGATTGTAAATTTTTGTGAAATTTGTGACAAGTGATGGAAAATTAGTTTCTTCCTATTTTTTCTTATTTATTAATTAGTTTCTTCTCGATCACAGAAAAATAAAATTGAAATTTAGATAAAATTTATTATTGTTTTGACAGATATTACTTTGATCATACTAATGTCAAATAATACCGTTCACTTCCATTTATTGTGAAAGCGAAGAAAGCAATTTCACGTTCTTATCTCAATTGAGAAAAAAAATGTCTGATAGGGCCGTGAAAAAAGTAATACCAGACTTCTCCGTACTCTATGAATCTCATTTCCTGTTGTGCAGCATGCAAATAAATAAACAGTTTTTTTCACTCAGGAATTGGTAAAAAAATTTAGTTCAAATTATTCTTAGAATAAGAGTACTTAAACAGATGTAATAGGTATTTTTTCACCATCGGAATCTACTAAAACATCCTGCATAAAAAATAAAACCTCCTCTGGTAAACTAATCAAATAAAATCTTCCTGGTACGGTGCTGACGGACGGCATAGCACTCTTGATCGCATTCCACGGATTATAAACGCATTAATCTTCGGGTGTTGAGTTATGACAGATGAACATCGCGACCTGCAATGTTGAGGGTGGGGAGAAGAGGGTGATGATTAGCTGAGCGGGTGTCAAATATTTTTCTTTTTTGTTTTTTTGTCGGATGTTTTAATTGCGAATAAACATGTGATGAGTAAAGCGAATGAAATGAAAACTCTGTTGATTTAAATGAATAAGTAGGCGCCTTGTCTGGAATATATTTATTTTATTAGTCACTTTTTCTGTGGACAGAAACATACTACAAACATTTGATATGACAGACTGTTCGAATATTTTTTAGCCATTTAGTAAACGCAGACATTGTTTACTCCTTATTTGTGGAATATTTATTTATTTATTTATTTATTTATGCTACTCTGCACAATAGGAATTTAATCCCAATTACAGCTTGGTAAGGGTGAAAAAGGGATTTAAAATGGTATATTAGTTTTATGTAATTTTCTGCTCTCCTGTTCATTTTACTGAAAAAATTGTAGAGTGCATTGATGTTCAAAATTAGAAGGTATATAAAATTGTTTTTACATTTTTTATTAGGTACGTGTCTAGTTTTGCCGTAATTTTAAAAATAAATTCTCTTAAACTGTAGCAATAGCCATGACGTTTATTTTTCGTG
This sequence comes from Pterostichus madidus, assembly GCA_911728475.2. Classification (NCBI taxonomy): domain Eukaryota; kingdom Metazoa; phylum Arthropoda; class Insecta; order Coleoptera; family Carabidae; genus Pterostichus; species Pterostichus madidus. Next base: position 2,202,129 of record OU452304.1, read on the forward strand.
AATTATTTATAAACGTCAATGTTTGAAGTTTATAAACGTCATTGTTTTAAGTTTATAAATGTCAATCTATTTTATAAATTAAATAAAATGAAACAAAACATAACTTGTATTATTAGGACAAAATTTATTATTATTTTTTTTTATGGGGAGGCTAGCTCAGTGGTATGAAGTCGGCCTGCGGATCCTGAGAACCCTGGTTCGATTCCCACAGACGACAAACAATTTTCATAATTTCAAAAGCTACCCCTGTGGCTCCTCCACCACTAACATCTTTGGGGGCCGTGATTTAACGACTGGTAACCGCACTTCACGCGCAAAATATATCACTTACCGAGATCTGCTTCGGCATAGTGCCACACCCAGTAATGGGTAGAAGGCGTGATGATATATTTATTTTATTTTATTTAATAATAAAACAATTTTAAATGTACCAACAATTTAAAAAAATTTACCTATTTCTAAATAATAATTTTTAATCATGCAGACACGTTCTTCATTTTAGTAAACATTCATTATCCATCTTACATAAATATTTGAGAGAAAATAATATTCTTTATAATTGCTACAATTTAACACAAATTTTGTAATTTATTTTTAAAGTTATGTCTTAACCTGTCACGTAATTAAAAACGTAAAAACAATATTTTTTCCGTAAAATGAACAAAAGAGGAAGAAATTTCACGAAACTAATATTCCACGTGAAATTCCTAGGTTCACCCTTATCAAGTATCACCCGATAGACAATCGTAGCTCAGTGGATAAAAGCGTGGTAAAACTTGCGTTTCTTAATTAGCAAACAAGAGGTCGTGCGTTCAAATAAAATATAATAAATAATAAAATATCATTCATTACCTTACAGGGAATCGTAGCCCAGTGGATAAAGTGAGGTACAACTTACGTTTCTTAATTAGCAAGCAGGAGGTCATGTGTTTAAAACTCACTGATTTCTACTTATATAAAAAAATACGATTGTGTTTGAGGGGTTCGAATTCCACTATAAGCTGTAGGCCCCCTGTACTGTAATTGGGATTTACTTCCTGTTGTGCAGAGTTACAAAATAAATAAATAAATAAATAAATAAATAAATAAATAAATAAATAAATAAATAAATATATTTTGATCTTGAGCGGGATTCGATCTTGGGATGCCGTAACGCTACCCACACTTCTGTACGCCATACATGAACATAAAGGCACATTTTCTATTTTTGCTTCGGGCAAAATATACCTAGTTACGACTCTGTTAACCACTCTAAGCTCCAAGTACTGTAACATGCTGCTGAAAGTAATAATACTAACAATAAATGTTCCTCTGAAAATTTCAAAATCCTGAAAACTACCAACCTTCACTTTCAACACAATTACACTCTCCGAACCATTTTCAGGAATAACTGCTGGTCTCAACGGTCACTACTAATACTAACACACACATAAAATGATCTCCATTCTGATTTCCGGTTTCAACCGGAACCGGTATTTATCTTCCATTATCTTCTGTTGCATCAACAAACGTGCAATTGTGTATTTACGTACGGTAACATATTTGTAAATAAACACAATTCATAGCTAACTGCGATGGTATTGTTATGTGAAAACATTTGCACCCTTTGGCTAAATCCGATGAGGGAGACAAGGAACGGTAGTATCAAAACAAGAAGGGTAATCTGGTGTTAGAGAGAGATGCAAAGAAGAGTGTAGCAAGGAAATGGGAAATGTTGAAATACTCTGACCGTTTGGGTTTTAGGTTCGACTCTCAGCATCTCTAGGGGATCTGAAACATTCTAATCATCCCCTATTCCTCAGACGACCTTTGAATGATATATGGAAGTTGTTCTCTTTTGTTTTATGCTACATTTAACTCCTGTTTGGCCAAAAATAAACTATTATAATTTGTTTACCAGGAATTCTACTGTCTCTTATTTGTTTAGATTTAATATTTCAATAATTTAATTTTAATGGGGTGGCTAGCTCAGTGGTATGAAGTTGGCCTGTGGATCCTGAGAACCCAGGTTCAATTCCCACAGACGACAAACAATTTTCATAATGTCAAAAAAACTACCCTTGTGGCTCCTCCACCACTAACATCTTTGGAGGCCGTGATTTGACGACTGGTAACCGCACTTTACGCGCAAAATATATCACTTACCGAGATCTGCTTCGGCAGAGTGCCATACCCAGTAATGGGTAGAAGACGTGATGATATATTATTATTTTTTTTTAAATAATTTATAGTTCACATTTGTTATATTTATAAACTAAAGAAATTACAAAGAAAATCCTAGCAAAAAATCTTTGCAAACCAATTTTCAATAGCCAATAAGTGTCAAATTTTGATCAGAAATTTTGCTCTAAAATATTTTGCGTATGGCAATCATTTTAGGAGAAACTTTTGGATTCAAACCGTAATAAATATAATTATTAGTTTCACTCTTGATAAACTGTACAGGCGCGGTGGTCGAGCGTGTTAATGTACATCTCTTAACATGCTGTGACATCACCCGAACCAAGGTTCGTCAGTTCGAATCCGCCTTTCGACCAAAGTATGATTTGTCGTTAAAATAAAAAATACAGTTACTTGTATTAATCATACTCGGACGCTATAAGCTAGTCACTTATACATATGCCTTAAAATAACATCGACTACGGAAACCGCCAGTACGGCAGCGTAAAAACTGCGGCTCGGTGTGCTCGGTAGCCCCAGGCCCGATTAGGGCTGTAGTGCCATTGAAGAAGAAGAAGAAATTGTGACTGTAACTAAAACTGCGCCAATTCCATTGTACGGCATACGTATCTGAAAATCCTGAGTTCAAATCCCACTCAAGCTGAAAATATTGGAACTGCTACACTGTGGCTAGGAGTCCGGTGATGTACTGCAATTGAGATTAAGTTCCTTTTGTACAGAGTAAAATAAATAAATAAATAAAACATATGGCCGGCGTCCATAGGTCCCAGGTTCAAATCCTGAGGATATCCCAATATTTCTCTTTATAATGTAATTGGTATGAAGTCGGCCTGTGGATTCTGAGAACCCTGGTACCCTAGATTCGATTCCCACAGGCGACAAACAATTTTCATAATTTCAAAAACTACCCCTGTGGCTCCTCCACCACTAACATCTTTGGGGGCCGTGATTTGACGACTGGTAACCGCACTTCACGCGCAAAATATATCACTTACCGAGATCTGCTTCGGCAGAGTGCCACACCCAGTAATGGATAGAAGGCGTGATGATATATTTATTTATTTTACTAAGTATTTACTTAAAAAATAATAATTAAAAAGAAATCTTTATTTTTAAGTAAAGAATATTGCAAGTTTAATTTTAAGAAATAAATTATTGTACTTGGTTCTGCATGTAAGACTTTCTTTAGTAAATTTAAGGAATCCTTAGAATTTTAAGTGTCTGGTGTAACCAAGAATACATTCTTATTTTGATTTAACTCACTTTTCAGTAATATATAAAAGTCTTGAATACGCGTGAAGTATTCATAAAAAACCATATACTTTTAACGCTCAATGTTATCAAATCAAAGCATCCAACATTAAAAACAACTTTATACCTACAATCCAAAGATTTAAACCCTAAAATAAAAAATAACGACGCTGGCCAAATACAAGCTTATCTTTTAAAGCCCATTTTCCGCATCTGTTTGAAGATGGCAGCGGTTTCGTTGCCATAGAAATAATTACATAACATCTGAACACTAACGCGGTTTCGGGGGGCAATTTCACCCCTCTGTCCCCGCAAGGGGAGATGGTATCGGTTTAATGAATTAGTTAATTGAATCGCGATTTTTGGGATACCAGCAGTTCTCAAACTGTAATTTATCACTGTTTAGATTCACGTTATTTATTGCAGAAGTTTTGGATTTATTTCGCTTCTTAAAGTCAGGTATTTTTTACCAAAACAAGAAAGTTTAAATAGGAAGCATTTTAGGTATTTCGAAAAGTTATGCAGTATAACAAACATTTTAATTTGATCGAAGTCAAAGCGCGCTACTTCAATCTAATAATGCATTAGTGCTATTATCAGCATTATTAGAGCAGATTTTAGCGATATAGGAACTCGAGTTCGATTTCCACAGCAGGCAATAATATATTATGTTTATAATGGCAGCTGTTAGCGAGTGTCGTAATTCATAGGAATGTTTTAATGGTCATTTTACACGAGTTGCATTCACTGTTTCTACAATCCAATTTTGTAACAAACAGATTAGTGCTAATATTATTTTTTATTTCATTTTCTAATTCATGAAATAAGTTGATTTTAACCTGGGTTAAAAAGAGTGTTAAGTAGCATCAGAGCTGGACAACAGCCTGCTACTTTTTTAGTTTTAGTTACTAGTTTAGCTACAATATATTTTATAGCTGCAACTTCTCTAAATCTGAAAATATAGACTATAGCTTGTAAACTCCATTCCCTGTATGAAATGATTACGTCACATTCGGTATCCAAGTAATTCAAGATTTTGTACTTAAAACGTGTACATTGGTATTGGATTGACATTTTTAAAACATAACCTAAAATTTAAATGTCAGATTAAAATATTTATTACTGTATAAAATTTAATTAGTTTATAAATGAAACCAAATACTGCATATATTCAATAATAACCAAATATAAATTTATTTTATCCCACGAAAATATTACCTACCGTATTGAAATATATAATTTTGTAAAATAAAACTCAAAGGAATATACATTTTTATATGTTTTATTATTATATATAAATAAATAATATATGAAAATACAAAATACAATGCATATTACCTCTTGTATTACAGTTAAATTAATTAAAGGTCCTCGATTCTCTAACTCCAGCGCAAAATAATCATGAAGATGACAAACGCATTTCTGCATTTGATTACCCAAAATTTAGAAGCCATTTCTTATTTCTCAGTCTTTATTTATCTTTCAAAAATGTCACAAACTTAGAAATGACAGGCGAGAAAATAACAAAATCATGGCCAAAGGTCTCTATTTTTATTTTATAAACAAATGTGAACAAAGTAAATATAAATTTTCATATTAGTAAGAACTGTTATACGTTTTCCTTAAAATAATGTGATAGAACGTGAAAAAACATGAAACGTGTGTCTTTACTTATTAAGACATACGTTAATGCCATTCGCATTGGTACGAATATGATTAAAAAAATATAGCTATATTTCATCGTATCTATGATAACCTCGTCCACATACGACGTCATCGTTTTCATACAGGGAATGGAGTTTAGCTATTAATTTTTTTAATTGTAGTTTAAAATTAATATTGTAACTACTGAAGCTACTTCGTATGGCTACTTTTCAGAGCTTAAGGCTACTTTTTGTAACTTAAAACTAATATTAAAACTCAGGAACTAGACGAGATATGCAATTGCAGATGTCAATTGTTTTTTCTAAAAGTAGCTTAAATCCTATCGAGATTGGTATCAAATTACAGCTTGTAGAAATGGCAGTTAATCTAGAATTTAAAAAAATTAATCTAAGCGTTTGTCATTTGTTTTTTGTAAACATTTTAGAAATTCTATCTACTGAGGCATCAAATTAAAGGTCTTAGAAAGGATAATCAAATTAAATTGACAAAAATTATATTTAGATGATTGGCAATTGTTTTTATAAAAATACAACTTGCGCTAAATGTGAAAATATATAGCTATAGTATGTAAATGGGTAGAAGGCGTGATAATATATTTTATATTTTATTATTTGAAAGTACCTCAGTAATAAATTTTTGTGAAAAGTAAGCAACAGGGATGAAATGTTTGCAGAAGAAAAATGTCTTTAGGTATATTTATTTAACGGATCTTTCTAAAGTTTATCGTAAAGTGATTTCCAAATCGAAACAAAATCGCTGAATACCTCTTCCTTAACCCTGGGAAAGGGGTTATAACTCCCCCGTGATTTAGTGCTGGAAAATAAGCTATTCGTGTGTGCGTCACACACTTTTCCTTCTCTGTCCTTGTCGCATTCCTCTTTATCTTCACCCTGTTTCAATAGAATAAATTTGTAAGAATATGAAAACGACGGCAGGGGTACCAACGTGTTGTGCACCCTTTCGGAATACGAGATTTCACTCTTAAGAGGGGAAGGAGGCATATATGTACCCCTTGACGCCTTTACGTAAGAAAGAAAATATTTCTAGATGGAAAACTATTTCGTTGATGGAAAATTTCTATCGATTGTACATATTTTCTTCTTTCTGAGAAACAATAGATTTTTTTCTGTAAAATAAAATCGGGTTTTATGTGAGAAGCAATTTAATACAGAAACATCTCTTAGTGAATTTATATACCTTTTATATTTGAAGTACATTACGTCCCTTATTCATAAAACTATTTAAGGAATCGTTTAAATAACAATGGTTCTGCCAGGTGTGTTCGAAGTGTACCAGCGTTCTATGGTTTTCTGTAAAAACTTGAGGTTATATCAATTATTTTATGTATTTTAATATTTTAAAAACCAATGTTAATATTTTTATAATGACTGACTAGTCCTGATGATGTTGCATTGAGCAACGAAACGTTGATGTCGTCGGTTATGTGAATAAAGTTATTTATTAATACAAAGACAAATTGTCAATGAATAAATAAAACAAAGACAAATTGTCAATTGCGATGTGTGGAACTAAGTCGTAATAAAATAAAAAAAAAGTTCCACAAAACTACAGCACATTTGAATCAACTTATTAGGTCATCATCAAAGGCTGGTCAGTTCAGCTTTAATCATAGACGCGTTTCGTCCTTTAGGGACTCATCAGTATGGTGCGATCAACTATCCAACTTCGGGACTAGTGAACTGTGATACTTTTTTAAGCTGAACTGACGGATGTTAAACTATGTAAGTCGGTAACATGACATGAGAGCTACGGAGAAACCCGTGGTGTCATCTACCGACAAAAATCGCAAACTGCTGATTAGCAATGAATAAATAAAACAAAGACAAATTTTTCCTTTTTTTCTTATTTTATTAAAGTTATTTATTGACTGAAGTCCTGTTTAATTGAAAATACATCATATTTCCCAGTCACTTAATTTTTTACATAGTTTTTCTGTCACATTCATAATTTTAAACGTATGGCTTTTGTTTTTATATATTACATCCTTACTTTACTTTCTAATAGGGCCATGAAAAAACTAATTTGTTTATTTATCATCTAATTTTAGTACGTGTCTTGTAAATCTTACGTCACATTTTTCCTTGTTCTTGTGTAATCCGGCACATGAACCTGTTGTCGCCCGGAGTTAATTAACCGGAGTCCGGAGCCAGGAGCCAGGTTTCACCGGAACGCCAATGTCAATTAAGCGTTCTGGTTGTTTAGCGTATTCCTTTTATGAGCCGCGGGTTTTGTTTTCATTCAGGCCATGTCTACATTGTACGATACTCGTGTGGATTTTTTGTTTGTTCGGTGTTACGCTCGTTTTTCGGATTCGCCGAAATTTGACCTCTCGGCTCTGCTGACTGATGTCGCATACTAATGAAGCCTAATGTTGATTGTGTTGTTCATATATTGTTTTTACTGCTTTCATGATTTTTTTGCTAATTTGGACTTTTTTTTTATTGTTTATGTACATGTTATTTTTATTATTCAAACTTTGTTAAATTTTGATAAATTTAAATGACACTGCTGTACTCTTCGAATTTAATTAACACAAAATAGAATTATATTTTCAATAAAAATTTATAAATATATCTTCATGCCTTTTACCTATTACTGGGTGTGGCACTCTGCGTAGCAGATCTTGGTAAGTGATATATTTTACGCGTGAAATGCAGTTACCAGCCGTAAAATCACGGCTCGCAAAGATGTTGGTGGTGGGATAGCTACAGGGATAATTTTTTAATGTGGTGAAAATTGTTTGTCGGCTGTGGGAGTCGAACCAGGGTTCTTAGGATCCACAGTCCGACTTGATACTACTGAGAAACCTACCCCATAAAAAATATATTGTCATAGGTGCCAAAGTGTGGGTCGCGACCCCTCAAGGGTTTCGCAAATATATTGGAGAGGGATCGTCGGATGCTATTAACAAATTTTAAAATACATGTTTCCAAAGATTCATTCTGTTGCAAACTTTTAGTTAAATTTTAAAGGATTAATGAAATGAAAAATATTATATATACTATTTATTTAGATGTTTATATACATGTTTGTTTCTGTATACTATTAATTTAAAAAAATATGAAAATAGATATAAAATTGGGAATTACACCATTGAATTCCTCATAAATTTTTACATAATTATGCATATTTCAATCCTCAATATTCCGGAGTCGTGATCGCAAAAATGTCTGGTAATGAAAATGCCAATTTTTTTGTTGAACCAGTTTAAAAACAGAAAATATAAATTTAACTCAGACTACAAGAAATCGAATGCCGTTGAGCGCATCTTCATATCTCTTTTAGTTTTAGAGTAATAGCGATTTTTGACTTTTTGAAAATCTCAACTTTGAAGGCCCATATCTCGAAAACTAAAAGAGATATTGAAATGCGGTTTGAACGAGTGTATTTCTCGTACTCTAATTAACTTATTCTGAAATTTTGAAAATTTTGATAATTTTACAATTTTTTTCTAAATTTTTATTTCTCAATATTTCAAAAAATTAAAAAGATACTGAAAATCTGTGAACATTTACTTCTGATCAGTCTGTACTAAGTGTAATTACTTATTACCAATTGCATATATAGTAAACTCAGCTATATTGTTTAAAAAATTACGTACTTATCAGCAATTTTATTATAACCTTCTTTGAAGGATCATTCCTTAATTACACATCAATTAAACTCTTCGTCTACTAACTACGACATCCCTTAAATCTACGATCTAGTCGAGTGGAACGCAGCTCCACTATATTTCAAGTTACCGCATATAACATTAAACCTCCTCCATACTAAAGGGGTAAGAGAACCCCTCTTCTGAAAACATATATGTCTGCAGTCACACATCTCGTCGAAAGATGAAATTGCATGCAATACATCACTCGCTGAGTCAGCAATTCAAGAATTAATATTTCATCTCGGAGAAATTGAATCTCCCTGCCTCTGAAGGGGGTTTATTAGCTACGTTCTGATCTAAATGACTTGCGAATGTGCTTGAATTTAGCGCAAGGATACGGCCTGAACTCCACATTGAAATTTATTTGTTTTTTTATTGCCTTTGTAACGGAGTTTGCTCTACACTGGTGCAAATGTTGAAGGTGGAATGTTACGATGAAAATGTAGGTTTAAATAACAAGATGTAACTACTAATGTTGGTATGAAGCTATTTACTTTGCTAGTTAAGTGCTTTTCCGTGCTCGACAATCATAATCACAAATGCTAATTTTTTGTAGGTTTGTTTACATGCGCTTCGTTACTGAGAATTTAAATTGCATTATAGTGGAAATATTATTATGATAAAGTTATTAAAGTTTTAAGTAAACTTTAGTTGTTGCTCATAGGTTAGTGCGCTTAACTCACAAGTAATAATATTTTCGCGACCCTATCTGTGCTTAAAACTATATTTTTTACGATTCTTTTCCTGTCAAAAAATAAAATTTTCTTGCCTTAGTTGAGAGGAAAAAATGATACTTATCATTTTCAGGGAAGAAAGTAATTCTTTTTCTGAAACCGGCAAAACAATCTCGTAAAGTACGTATCCAAGGCTACAACAAAAATAACAGTCTGGTAGAGTACAAGACAGTCTGGTAAAGATTTTACCTGACTGTTTTGTATTTTACTTGTCTGTTTTTTTTTTGCAACCTTGGATACGTATTCTGCTGTCAATACAATTTATATAAAAAAATTTAAACATTTTTAATTTTTTTTGATTAATTATTGATTAAATTAAATTGTACACAATACGTCAGTAAAATATCATTTTCCTGACTTATTATGTAATATACTATTTCTCTAGGGTAGCAAATTAAAGCCATATCCTTGGCAACTGGAAAACAACTGATGAGTTGATATTAACGGACTTTTAAAAGTCTACATTTCTAATTTTACTTTTTAACCGTGTTCCGGTGAAACCTGGCTCCTGGCTCCTGGCTCCGGACTCCGGGAGACAAAAAAATTACGGGATTACACAAGATACAAGAAAAAATATGCCTCAAGATTTGCAGGATACTTATTAAAATTTAAACAAATATATATCATCACGCCTGGATGTGGCACTCTGCCGTAGCAGATCTCGGTAAGTGATATATTTATATGCATGAAGTGCGGTTACCAGTCGTCAAATCACGGCCTCCAATTATGTTATGGAAGGAGGAGCCACAGGGGTAATTTTAATGTGGCGAAAATTGTTTGTCGGCTGTGGGAATCGAATTCAGGTTCTCAAATCCAACATCTTATTCGATACCACTGAGCCACCTACCCCATGAAAAATTACAATTAGATGATAAATAAATAAGTTATTTTTTCATGACCCTGTCAGAAAGTAATATTTTCTTCCCCCAACTGACAGAAGAAAGTGATGCTTTTTATCCTAGGAAAAAAAGTAATTCTCCCTTCCCTAGGGAAGCAAAGTGAAGTCATATCCATGACAAATGGAAAACAATGGTTTCATTAGATTTTTATCGCCTTCTTTAATATTTTTGCACTAATTTATAGAACAGATTATGTTATGTCCCGTTCATACGGGACAAGTTTTCTAAAAAACTTTTTAGAAAAAAAAAGAAATCAAAAAAGTTTCTTATAAATCTATCACTTACTCTTTGATATGAAATGAGTAAACTACTGTGTCATAAGCATGAAGTTAGTTACTTTCCATATAATCTTTCTCCCGATAGAGGCACTGCTATAATATTCAAGAAATTTTCTTGACTTCTTCTTTCTCAGAAAACTTTCTCCGTAAACTTTCTCCGTGGGCACAGGGCATTAGACAAGTCTTTATTAAACATTTTTTTGTATCTTTAATATTTCAGCAGATGTATTTCAAGTCTTTTATAAAATTATATCTTTCCGGAATAAATAGCATATCTCCGCATCAATATTTATTTGGCGGGGCCGCTATTACTACAGCATCTTTCCAAATGCGTCCATAAATTTCAATTACTTGGGTAATGAGAAGTATCGAAGAACAATGGCGCATTTAACCAGCGACGCTCAAACTTTACTAATGAATAGTCTTTTAAATCAAAGATATTTTATTTTCGGCAAACCGTATCTTGTTACAATGCATTTGTGCATTATCTAGCAATCTCTAGGTGCATCTTTATCACGTTCAGACTCAGTGGCCGCCATTTTAAAAGTCCGGGAAAAAGTTATCGAGATCCCAGTAAGCCTGGAAAAAATTCTCTCCAACGGTAAGACGTTAACAAAAAGATTATATCATTTGTATTGTATGGATAAGTAATGTTTCTTTCCTACTTTTTTATTGATTTTTAAAGCGAATTGTACAGGGCAGTACTCAAACAAATTTTATCAAGGGCCTCTCAGATATGTAAACAAATATCATATTTGTTTATTTATTTGACTCTCTTCATAACAGGAACGTAATCTCAGTTGCAGTGTGCTATCTCTTTCCAACTCTTAGTGCGCTATGGTGCCTGACAGTGCGGTGATGTGGATAACCTTACGGCATTCGAATCTGGAGATCCCGAGTTCGAATCCCATTCAAGCTAATAATATATTAACTACCACTCAACAGCTCGGTGATTCCAGACCCTGTACTGTAATTGAGATTAAGTTCCTGTTGTACAGAGTAGTATAAATAAATAAATTGTTTCTTGCCTCACCCAGTGCGGTAATAAAACGTTTATAACGTTGTTTCCAAGACAACCATTGTTCAACAATCTTTTATTTAATTAATATGAAATATAACAGTAAATAACAGATGTCAAATATCTATTCAAATATTGATTTTAAAAAATAAAAATTCAAGGCCGTAGAAATAATAGAATGTAACATACGTTGGTAACGGCTATTGCAACACTTGTGTTATAATATACTATTACGTTATTACTTTATTTTAAACACAAAATTTGTTTGACCTCATTAATACTTTCCTTTTTACCCAGACAACAGTGAATTAGAAAAATAGGAATATCTCTGGATTTACGTATTTACGAACATTCAAAAGATACCTCTGTGGCGCTCCTCCACCACTAACATCTTTGGAGGCCGTGATTTGACGGCTGATAACCGCACTTCACGCGCAAAATATATCACTTACCGAGATCTGCTTCGGCAGAGTGCCACACCCAGTAATGGGTAGAAAGCGTGATGATATTTATTTATTTTACGAACATTTGTTCAAATGACAAGGGCGGATCCACGTGGGGGCCATGACCCTCCCCTTGGGCTTATTATTATTTTTTTAGTTTTATAAGTTTATATTTATTTGAAATACTAACAGGCAAACGCCTAATAACAAAAGTTAACAGGAAATGAACTTCGGTCTATACTTCTTTAAAATCGTTTAACAATTTTCTGTGCGCATGGATTTATTTATTATTATTATTTTTATTCGAGTTTGATAACCCTTATAGAAATAAAATCGCTGAAAAACTTTGTAATACTCTGAAACAACTCTAAAAACCTTTCAAAATTTGGTTGTCAGACATTTTCCGAGTTTTTCAGACTGTTTAAAATTTAAAAACTAAGAACAGAATACAAAATATGTATATTCCATACAATAAGCCCCCCTCGCTCACACTTGAAAATTTTCTAGATTTGCCGTTGTCAAATGAATTTGTTACCTTATTTTCAAGTGTTTAATCCATGGTTTAAGTTAGGCCGTTTCAATCTGGGACATCCTGTATAATGAATAAAGGACAAACTTAAGGAAAACAGACTTCTAATGTACCAAATTGCTAAGTACGGATTTGTAAAAGTACTTAACGTAAAGTAAAATCGTTAAAATGCTAATGTTTGTAGAAACTGCTTTCTGATAACAAAATGCTGATTTTAAAGGAAATTTCTACATGTAAGAAAATGTTTTCCCACCTCTTTGGAAAACCTTTAACTGTATTTCACCATTAATGAGTTTTTCGTTATAATATGAAAGCTAATTTCCACTTTATGTTAAAATAGATGGCCAAATGAAAGGCTTTTAAATGATTTACTGAAAATTTTGCATAATATTTTCATTTATTCGTTATTTGTTTTATTATCACAATATAACATAATTAACAAAGTATGATCAGTATAAAATTTAATTAGTTCGGTAATAAATAAATATTAAGTATATGCCATCCAATTTAGGGATTATTAAAATTACATTTTATGTTTTAATTTACGAGAATATTATCGAATAAAAGTATAACTGATATTTTAATGTTAAACAAAGAGAAATAAACAAATTTTGTGTCAATCAGTAATTAATGTATGTGATATTGTTTATTTGATTTATTTGTTTACTATACAAAGGAAGCTAACATTTATTCTATTATGAGCTTTCATTGAAATGTACAACATGCAAAAAACAATAAAAATAAAATAAAAGTCGCCCCCAAAAAATGTATTATTAACAATATAAATTTATAGGGTATGTGGCGCAGTGGTATAGAGTCGGTCTGTGAATTCGAGAACCCGGATTCGATTCTCGTAGTAGACAAACAATTTTCACCACATTAAAATGATCCCTATCTCCTCCACTATCATCTTTAGGAATTGTGATATGACGGCTGATAATCGCATTTCACGCGCATGAATATATCACTTACCGAGATCTACTAAGACGGAATGTCAATCTCAGTAATGGGTAAAAGGCGTGATGATATATTTATTTTATTTTGAAAATCATTCCTGTGATTTTTTTCCCTCTAACATCTTTTGGACTCGTGATTTTACGGCTGGTAGCCGCAATTAACGCGTATAAATATATCACTTATCGAGATCTGCTATGGCAGAGTGCCACGCCCTGTAATTTATTTATGTATTTATTTCCTACTGTGCTCAATAACATCCCTGTTCCATTCATCTACCTCCAGTCTGCCGCATTCAGTAAAAATATAAGACAATTATTGCTGGATAGTGTTACGTCACTCTTTTGATCTAGTATCTTATTTATGTATTGTGTATGCTATATTGCTTTGTTGATGAACTGGTTCTTGTTACTTTTAGTTAATATTTTCTATGTTTATTTTATGTTAAATACTCTTGTAGTTTGTTGTGCCATACCTGTACATATTGCCTTTCGTTTAAATTGTTTAAAAGGTTAATATGGAAGAACAGCTTAGGCTGAATATTTGCCAATAAATCAATATTTATTTATTTATTTATTTATTTATTCTACTTTGTACAACATGAACTTGATCACCAGGCCGAAGTGTGGTAGTTATATATATTTAGCTTCAGTAGGATTCGAACTCGGGATCTTTGGATTCAAATGCCGTAATGCTATTAACACCACTGTACCGCTGAAGTAAAGGGTGAAAATAATAGAAAATACTAGTGGAACCAGTGGCACTAAATATGTGCAGTTCATGGAAAGTGTAAACAATAGACCACAGAAGTGGGCGGTCCATATTAGGGCGGTAAATTTGAATGCGAGTCGAATGGTATATGCAGTTATCATTGTCTTATCGCGTTTTTATTTTATTAGTATCAAAATTGAAATGTTTAAGGGAAACGACCAATGATGCAACAAATTACTGTTTTAATGTTACCTATATAAATTGTTATTGTTTTGAAATGTCATGTAATAGATTTTTTATGTCTATTTTAAATTTGAAAAGAAACGTATGTCGTAGTGAACTTCGTATCTCTACAATCATAACCTCACAATTTTGAATTTTGAATTTTTTGCACTTGTATATTTCGTTGTGATTAGAGCCAGCTGCAAAACACCACCCCATTTTAATTTATTGCACAAAAAAGCATAAAACAAAACATGTAAACAAAAATGAGGTTAAAAATCAAATGTTTGTTTCATAAGAAGTGTGCTACGCCATACGTTGCCTTACAATAGAAAGAGATAGAACGCTTAAGTCACGCCTCCTGGTGACGTTTACTTCTGTGGTCTATTTTGTGAAATTTTATAAATATTCTTTTTGATCCGTAAGTATGTAAGTATTTGCCATTTAGTCCCTGAAGTATTAAACCACCCTGTATATTATTTTATAAGGTCCAAGATACTTTCCACCTTATAAAATAAAGTTCATAGGAAATGCAAACAATTTTGTGAAATTTTAGAGCATGTAATATTTGCTATTTATTTCCTGAAATATTGAACCACCCTGTAATTCTACATAGTTCATGATACTTTCCACCCTATAAAAGAGACCTCCAAAAAACCCTAGAAAAAATATTCTCTTTCGCTAATCCCATTATCGAAGGAGATAGCTTCGAAAGGATCAACCATGTTGCTCGACTCGACTGTCAGCACTTTCAGCTGTCCAGCCCAGTTCCACCCTCCCTCAACCCCTTGATATCGGAATCTGATTAGAGCGCATGTGGCTGAGTCGTGCGGTCACGGGTTCGACTCCCGTTCGTGGTAACGACGGTATTGATTAGATAGCGGATGTAATGTCAATCACTTGATCTAGAAAGGGGTAGGTAATTGATAGAAGGGTTGAATTTAAATTGCTTTAATTTTTTTGTTTACGAAGGGTAGACAGGGTTGATCTTATTAAAAATTTCAGGGTTTGTTTTACATTTTGTAGAAGAGAACGATAGTTAATTGGGAATTAATTTTATATCTATAGTATGTTCAAATAAATGGTCGTAAGCAATCAACATCTATCCAAACGTCTCTATTTATAATATTAATGCTGGATTGCATGAAAGTTTTATCGGTTCATTAGCAACTAACGGTTCAATAAATTTCAGAAAATCGCTATTGATACTGTCGCTAGATAAACAGTTCTTTAACTAAAGAGCTCTTTATTTTTTTCTTGCAACCCAGCATAAACCTAATAAATCTCTATTTCTTCTTCTTTGACCCTTTCGAGTGGCGAGAAAACAAAATTAAAAGTGACAATTTTTTTTGATACCGTATATATGTCTCACCCTAATTATATAATAATATATAAATATGTTATCACGTCTTCTACCCATTACTGGGTGTAATATGCATGTGAAGTGCGTCAAATCACAGTCTTCAAAGATGATAGTGGTGGGGGAGCCACAGAGGTAGTTTTAATGTGATAAAAATTATTTGTCGGCTGTGAGAATCGAACCCGGGTTCTCAAATCAACAAAACCCGGGTTCAATTAGTTTTGTAAAAAATATGGCTCTATTTCATTTAAACCACAATCATTTGAATACCGTTAAACGCATCTTCATATCTCGTTTAGTTTCGGAGATAAAGCAATTATTGAACCCATATCTCGAAAACTAAAAAAGATATCGAAATGCGGTTTATACCGGTGTATTTCTCGTGCTCCAATTAATATACATCTAGTTGGCTCAGTGGTATCGAGTCGACCTGTGTATCCTGAAAATCCTGGTTCGATTTCCACAACCCAATTAAAATGACCCCTGTGGTTCCCCAACTACCAAAATATTTGGAGACCTTTTTTTGACAGCTGGTAACCGCTCTTCACGCGCGTATATATATTACCTACCGAGATCTGCGTCGGCAGAGTGCCACATCCAGTAATGGGTAAAAGACGTGATGATATATTTATATTTATATAGTTGGTTCAGTGGTGTTGACTCGGTCTGTGGGTTCGAGAACTTCGGTTCGATTCCCACAGTCGACAAACAATTTCACCACATTAAAATTACCCCTATGGCTCTCCCTCCACTAACATCTTTGGAGACCTTTATTTGACAGCTGGGAATTGCTCTTCACGCGCATAAATATATCACCTACCGAGATCTGCTTCGGCAGAGTGCCACACCCAGTAATGGGTAAAAAGCGTGATGATATATTTATATAGTTGGTTGGTAGATTTGAGAACTTCGGTTCGATTCCCACCGCCGACAAACAATTTTCACCACATTAAAATTACCCCTATGGCTCCTCCACCACTAACATCTTTGGAGGCCGTGATTTGACGGCACTTCACGCGCATAAATATATCACTTACCGAGATCTGCTTCAGCAGAGTGCCACACCCAGTAATGGGTAAAAGGCGTGATGATATATTTATTTTTATTTTTAAATTATTTAAGAGGCAGGAACCTCAAAAACATTATCTTTCCAGTTGTCAAAATATGTAAGACTGGGACTGGATGTACCCACAGTTACTAATGAGCTATTTACCCAATTAATAGGTACAGAAATACCAATTTATGATGTTACATTTATAATTCAAGAACAATTACTGTCTTAAACATCAAAGCTTGCCGAAATTATTTATTATTACATTTCAATCAGTCCAACTTAAAATAAATGCAGACGGACACATAAAGATAGCACTTTAATGCCAACTTATAAATACAATTTATACTCGTGACGCCATTTAATCAGCGGCATATTTTTACTATGACTTATATTTAAAAAATAACTAACAAATTACTTCGAATGTATCATCACGTCATGTTGTCAAGAAGTTTGACACGCGCACTTGACAGTGACACTTGTCAAATTATTAAAATGAGTGCACATGTGTGATTGTATCTGGGTCGGAGTTAAACCCGGTTTTTCATTAGTTTTCTTTATCAAATATTGCGTAATTTGGACCTCTGTAACACGAAGAAGTAGATGACATACTTATTATTGATTATGCAATATTAAGATTAATTTTAGATGATGATTTAAATTATCTAATATTTATTTGTAGCCCAAATAAAATGAGTGCTAAAATAGAACACATCATTAAAACTGATGAAAAAGCAGTTGGAATTTAAAATCTTTCACAGCGTAATTTTTATCCTGAATTTTGTATTAGCTATTCTAAAGCTGCGTTTACTTCTATCCAGTGGCGGATTTAGGGGAGGGGCACCCAGGCCAGTGCCCCCCTGTCATTTGGACTTGATTTGTCAGTTTTTAACAATACAGTAATAAACATTTTACATTACATTACTTAAATAAAATCATATAATAATAGTATATTTCTTTCTATTTTTTGCCAGTATTAAAAATGTCGGTATTTTGCGCCGACGCATAGGCTTTGCGCATTAACGTTCTCTACGGTTATGTGATTGCTGAAAATACTATGTGTTATTCCTGTCACAACTTGTACATCAGAAGGGTCATTTAGTACCCATCAAAGAATAAAAACATATCTTCGCTCTTCAATGGGCCAAGATAGGCTCAATGGTTTAGCGATGCTTCATATAAATAATGAAGAAATAAAGGCTGAAAAAGTCTTAGATTTATTTGCAAGAAAACATTCACGAATGCTATTACTTGAACACATGTGAATTTTTGCCTTTATATTTAATTGATTTTTTTTCTAATTTTATGTATTTTCTTGTATGTAATCAAAGTCTTTTTCTTTAATATTTTGTTTGTATTTGTCATGTTACACTAGAATCACCATTACTCTATATTTTTAATTTAGATTTTTTTAATATTTAGATTTGTGCCCCCCCTCTCAAAATTTCCTAAATCCGCCACTGCTGCTATCGAATTAATAATTATGATTTGCAATTCAAATGAGTTATTTATTTTATTTATTTGTTACGCTGCACAACAGGAAATAAATCCCAATTACAGTACAGGACGCCAACAGCTTATAGTGGAATCCGAACCACTCAGACATAATCGTATTTTTGGATAAAAGTTTACTTCATCTGATCTTGTACTTTTCGGCGGCTGTATCTCAAAAAACTAAACGATGTATGAAGATGCGCTCAACGGCATTGAATTTACCGTGCTTCAATTAACTTATAAACAAATTTTCAGCAATTTTTATATTTTAAAGAAATTTTATTAAAATTTTCTCGTTATTCAAGTTTTGAACAATATCTCAAAAACTAGATGACAAATGCTCTTGGGGACTTTACCACTGGATTCAGCGGATCAAAATACATATGTATGTAAATTTTCGTTGCAATATTCGGACTAGAAAGAATTCTACAGCAAATAGTCTGAAATTGGCCTAAAATCGAAAAAAACTTAAGCCCTTCAAAAATAATTAAAAAATTAAATATCTATGAATTTGCTAAAAATTTGCTTATACGTCAATTCGAACACGAGGAATTCAATGCCGTTGAGTGCATCTTCATATCTTGTTTAGTTTTTAAGATATAGCCTCCGGAAAGTTAAATCCTTCCCAAATTTTAATTCATCAGATTTTATACTTTTTCGAGGCTGTATCCCAAAAACTAAACAAGATACAAAGATGCACTCAACGGCATTGAATTTTCCGTGCTTCAATTAACTTGTAAACATATTTTCAGCAATTTAAATTTTTTGAAAAATATCATCATCACGCCTTCTACCCATTACTGGGTGTGGCACTCTGCTGAAGCAGATCTCGGTAAGTGATATATTTTGCGCGTGAAGTGCGGTTAAAAATGTTCACCAAAATTTTCTCATATAACAGTTTTTGAACAATATATAAAAAACTAGAAGACCTATAGACTTAGAAACTTTACCATTGGATTCAGCGGCTTAAAATACATATGTATGTAAATTTTCGTTACGATATTCGTACGAGAAAGACTTTTAGAGCAAATAGTCTAAAATTGGCCTAAAATCGAAAAAATCTAAGAAATTTTCAAAAAATAAAAATCGCTAAAAATTTGCTTAAAAGACAATTCGGACACGAGGAATTCAATATCGTTGAGCTCATCTTCATATCTTGTTTAGTTTTTAAGATATAGCTTCTGGAAAAGTAGAATTTTCTAGAAACAATTACAAGATTTTCCTGTAATGAATTGGGATAAATTTTCTATTGATACTCTGTATTTTCAAATAAATAATCTATGGAAAACTATTCCCTTTAAAGCTAACCAATCCTTCCATGATCTACCATCCAGTTACCAGTAGTTATCCTGGTAAGCTCTTTACGAATTCATCCTGCCGTCAATCATTTGAAAGTCTGGATAGTTGGTATCCAGTATCCAGCTTCCATGTAGCTTCCAGTGAACAAAGACGCTGAGAATGTAGTTTATTTTCCACTGTCCAGAACTGTATCAAACGTTGAAGCCGCTGATAAAGCAAATAAAACAAATAATGTATCGACGTATCATCGCTGGCTAGATGTTCACTTCACTGTGATTTCGTTAGCGTTCGCGGACATCGTTTATCACGGCCCATTTCATATTTGTGAGAGATTCTGTCTGTTTCTATCCATTTGTTGAAATAATGGACTATCATTGCTGATAAACTGGAAATAAATGAGTTTGAGGTTACTGTTTTTATGAAATATACTTCGGTAAAGAAAGTCGAGCAAACAAGAGACACGCAGATTTCAACTTTACTCAAAAAAATACGACTGTTAGAATTTTACATTGATTATTGGATCTATTCGGTAACAAAAATGTCTAAAGCTACATTCACAAATCGAAATTAGTTTTTGTTTTATGCTTTATGTTTTAGTGTGTTTTTAGGTGGCATTCACAAATAGTTTTGCTTTTGTCGATTTTAGTTATTAGTGACATCTATCATAAATTTTTAGAAGATCGGTAATACAGTAAATGTAACTGTCAGATGTGTCAGAAGTTACACGTGCTGTCATATGTTGTTTGTTTACTTTCGTATTTTTTGAAAGAGCAAGATAAATATTATTATAATAACAAAGTAGGTATTAAAATCTTGTTTTTATTTTCATTCATTTTGACACTCGAATAAAAACAAACTTAGGTTATCGTCAATGCGAAGGATGGTAGAAAGAGACAAGTATATATCACTACATCATTCTACGCTTCATCCTATTGGTCTATTCCAAAGTATAAAACGTAAAACTAAAACATAAGTTTGGAGTTTGCAAACTTTTGTGTTAAAACCAAAACTAAATACTGATTTGTGAATGGCTGCATAACATAACATGTCTACAAGGTTATTAAAACAAAAATGGAAAACATAAAACAAAACTAATTTCGATTTGTGAATGTAGCTTAATGCGTACTAATTGCTAAGACCCCAAACAACAATGGTTGCTAGGAAGATTGCTATCAAAAGATCATGTTAGCAATTTTATTACAAAATATTATTTGCTACGGTGCACAACAGGAACTTAATACGTTCTTATGTAAAAACAAAACAAAATCTACATAGGTTTCCCAAAGATGAAATTATAAGCTATTTACATAACAAGTGCGCGAAAACATTCTTTGCACATGAGTGCAATTTTAAAGTACGAATGAAGCGAGCGCTTTTATTGGCGCAAATGGTGCAAACGACATCTTCGTGCACGAGTTTTGTACAATGCTTGTTGTAACGAGCAAAAAATATATCATCACGCCTTCTACCCATTACTGAGTGTGGCACTCTGCCGAAGCATATTTCGGTAAGTGATATATTTTGCGCGTGAAGTGCGGTTACCAGTCGTCAAATCACGGCCTCTAAAGATGTTAGTGGTGGAGGAGCCACAGGGGTAGTTTTTGAAATTATGAAAATTGTTTGTCGCCTGTGGGAATCAAACCAGGGTTCTCAGGATCCACAGGCCGACTTCATACCACTGAGCTAGCCACCCCATTATAACTGATAGAAATTTGAAGCGTGAATTTATATTGACAGTTTAGTATGCCATGTATTGTGATTTGAAAACAATTTGTTTATTTTTTTCTCGTAAAGCTTGTTAAAATATGTCTGATTGATGGCGTTATAAGCTAATGTGTCTATTTCTTTTATAAATTCCTTAAAATGTGTGTATATAAGTACAGTTAGCGTTTTAATAGTAAAAATTTAGAATCATAAAAAGTGGGTGTTTTTTTCAATTACTTTGCGCACTAGTGTACAAAATCAAACTTTCCATCGGTTTCCAGGGTAATGTTAACGGCTTGTAACATAGTTTTCTTGAGACATCTGTACTGTCGTTGCCAAGAGAGAATGCCAAAGAGGTAAGGGCGAGTAATTCACTTAATCACTGTGAAATTGTATTTATTCCACTGATCTATTACAATCAATATTGGTCGACAGAGTGGTTCATGTATTACGTATAACACTAATAGTAAAATATTTCTAATCGTAGTGCCGCTTTATACAGATCCTGCAAGCATTATACATTTTTAAGCGTGGCATACTCTCATGTCGATAACAGTATAATGTGAATTGACAGAATTATGAATGCAGAAAATAACTAAAGGTGTATTCATAGCTGTATAGTAAAAACTGACATAAGTTTATTGCATCTTACTGTGTTGCAATTAAACGCTGTGCTCTGCAAATTTATGATTCAATTGAAGTGCACTTGACCCGTTAAATCACAGTAACCCATGGAGTCATGGCTCGCCGCGATGTGGCGATAATATCATTGTTTATGTGCTCATTCATATCGTTTGTCTCGCTGCACACTCACTTGTTTCTAATCGGTTTTCATCACTTGTTTTTAAGCGGCGGCGCACGGCATTTGTTTCTAAATATGGAGTTTTAAATGCAGTAGCGCACGGGTTGCTGTCCGATAGTCAAGTGTTTAATTGGCTGATATTATTCACTTGTTTGTAACATTGCACAGACGACTTTCAAACTGACATTTAACATTTTGTTTTAACTTAAACACATTCTACTTAATCCTACTTAGTAATTCATTAAATAATTGTGCAACAAAAATAAATCAATATTGTCACCAATGCCTTACCAAATAAGAACATACATACACTGTGTCATGTCCCATCAAGGGGAAACACAAATTTTTATTTTTTTTCTAGCTTCCTGGCGGACCAACTACTAAGGTCATATGCCGCCATTACGTCCTGATCCTGCTTTTTAGGTCTTAGAGTCAACAGCAACGCGGGTTTCTCTGGACGGTCACCCATCCAAGTACTACTCGCGCGCAACGTTGCTTAACTCGCGTTATCGCATAGATCAGTTCCAACGAGTGCAGCCATGGCCGTTGACTATTTATTTATTTATTTATTTATCTGTACAATAGGAACTGAAACCCAATTACAGTACAGAGTCCGGACTCACCGAGCCGCAGTGTGGTAGTTCATATATTTTTAGCTTGCGTGAGATTCGAACTTGGGATCTCAGGATTCGAATTCTGTAACGTTCCACACCACTGTACTGCATTAGATTTATCCTACAATTAATTTTTACCATCACGCCATGCTTCATCCTCATTCATAACTTCATCCACACAGCCTCCAGCAATATGGTAGTGTGGGTAGCATTACGGCATTCGCAATCCGGAAATCCCGGGTTCGACTCCCACTCAAGCCAAATTTATATGAACTACCACACTGCGGCTCAGTGAGTCCGGACCCTGTATTTTAATTGGGATTAAGTTTCTGTTGTACAGAGTAAAATAAATAAATAATAAATAAATTCAGAATATTTCTTTCAAGCACCAATTCTCTCGATCGTCTATGCAATTTCTCGTAGTTAGTTTCACTAACGTACCCATGTTTCACCCATGTTTTATTCGTCATAAATTGCACATTACCTTCTCCTTTCTATAAAAAGAATAATGAAACTGATTGTAGAGGAGCGAATGAATGAATGTAATTGAAAGTTTGTTGCGTGATGAAATAAAAAAATAAATACATATATCATCACGCCTTTTACTCATTATTGAATGTAGCACTCTGCCGTAGCAGATCTCGGTAAGTGATATATTTATGCGCGTGAAGTGCGGTTACCAGTCGTAAAATCACGGCTCCCAAGATATTAGAGGTGGAGGAGCCACAGGGGTAATTTTAATGTGGTGAAAATTGTTTGTTTGTGGAAATCGAACCCGGGTTCTCGAATTCACAGGCTGACGCGATACAACTGAGCATTCTACCCTATTCCGAGTATGCGGAATAAATGAGCGTCTGTGAAGAGAACGTGAATGTGGTTGACGCGAGGATGAGAATCTTTTGAAGCCGACTGAATCTTTGATGAATCTAATGTTTTGAATGTTTCAGGGGTTCATGCTACCCCATTTGATGGGATATAGCGTGATGTTTTCCCATCGCGTTAATCCGTTGATTATTCACCCTGTGTTAATTAATATTATTACTCTTAATAATTGAGGGTTCATATATGACATCCTTATATAAATAAATTTAGTTTTTCTTGAGGGTAGTATACAGTAATGAAACCACCCTTAGAAGATTAATGGTCAATTCACATATACTCTATTTCTTATATCCTATGTCCATCAAGGCAGTTCACAATGAAAGCCAGAGGCGCAAAAACGCAATTTAACCTGCGTGAATGAACCGGGATTCCGCAATACAGTTCGTTGAGGGTAATATTACGCTAGCATCTAATAAAAATAAAAGTTATTTGTATATTAAGGGAAGAAAGGGAAGTATTGCTTCTCGAAGGTGCCGGTACATTTCTTGAGCCGATGGCGAGGAATATAAAACACCTGAAGAAAGAATGACACTTTCTTCACGAAGTATATGCATCATTTTATCACTATCCTATCTGAAAATAAAATTGATTTTCTTAACAGTGTCATCTGGATATTACTAATACCAAATCATACCGATGGGGTGGCTAGCTCAGTGGTATGAAGTCGTCCTGTGAATCCTGAGAACCCTGGTTCGATTCCCACAGGCGACAAAACAATTTTCATAATTTCAAAAAAAAGCTACCCCTGTGGCTCCTCCACCACTAATATCTTTGGGGGGGCGTGATTTGACGACTGGTAACCGCACTTCACGCGCAAAATATATCACTTACCGAGATCTGCTTCGGCAGAGTGCAACACCCATGGGTAGAAGGCGTGATGATATATTTATATTTATTTATAAATCATACCGTTGTTTTCTGGTTGCCATTGATACAGTTTTATTTTCCTTGCCTAGAGAAGAAAAATTCTTGTTATACGACCATGATGAAAAGTAGGCTTTCCTGCATTTATTTAATTTATATAGACATTTGCCGAATACTTATGTGGAAAGTACTATTTTCCACATACATGCGAAAAGTGTAGATCGCACATGAAAACTTTCAACGTTTTTAAACGAATTTCAAAGTAGAAAAAATGTCAAAAAATATTTTCAAATTATTCTTTACTTTAGTAGTTTTTCTAAATGGTAGAAAGTAAAAAAAATAAATAAATATACCATCACGCTTTTAACCCATTACTGGGTGTGTGGCACTGTACCGTAGCAGATCTCTGTAAGTGATATATTTAAGTGCGATTAGCAGACGTAAAATTACGGACCCCAAAGATGTTAGTGTAGTAGAAGCCACAGAAATTGTTTGTCGGCTCTTGAAATCGAACCCTAGTTCTCAAATCCACAGTCCGACTCGATACCACTCAGCTACCTAACCCATATATTCTTGTAGGTGCAATTGTCATTTATGGTATTGATTATCAATACTGCCGTTTATTTTAATTGTTATTATCATGATTATGAAGGGTCGTATTGTTATTGTTGTTCTGATATAAACTTTTAATGAGTTTCATATTTACGGACACGGGTTAGGCAACCAATTTATCTTTTGTGTATTTCATTATTCGCCTCATTTATTTTACGAGAATTAATTTCAGTTGGAAAAAAATTGAAGACGACGGTAATGTAATTTTCGAAGCTGCTTTATTCACTCGTAAATCTGCGCTTTAAATTTTCGCTTATTTTCATTTTAAATTCTGTTTTCACCCTAAATGTACAGATACATCAACACTGGCTATATTAAAATAGGGGAGAAAGTTACACTTACCAACCCTAAAGTTATTTTCAACTTTTCTTAAACGACATGTATTTATACATGATGATTGAAAGAATAGGGAATCTTTTATTCCACAGTTGGTACAATGCGAGGTTCTCGTAATTGTGGAAATACTATTTAACATGTTATCATTTTTATCATAAATTCAGATAGGTTATTTATTTATTTTTATGCACAACAGAAACTTAATCCCAAGTACAGTACAGGGGGCCTGCAGCTTATAGTGAAATCCGAATTACTCAGACACAATCGTGTTTTTTTATATAAGTAGAAGTCAGTGAGTTTTAAACACATGACCTTCTGCTTGCTACCCATTACTGGGTGTGGCACTCAGCCGAAGCAGATATAGGTAAGTGATATATTTTGCGCGTGAAGTGCGGTTACCTGTCGTCAAATCACGGTTCCCAAAGCTGTTAGTGGTGGAGGAGCCACTGGGATAGTTTTTGAAATTATGAAAATTGTTTGTCGCCTGTGGGAATCGAACCAGGGTTCCCAGGATTCACAGGCCGACTTCATACCACTGAGCTAGCCACCCCACAATAGGATTTTAAGTATTTTGGATTATTGCTTTATGTTTATGTTAAGAAATAAAAGGATGTGGTTAGAAACAACGATTTTATTTATGGATTATAAATGTACTTTAATTTACAAATGTCAGTGTCAAATAAAGGAAATATATTTATGTATCAGTCTTACCAATTTCAAGTTTTTTTCTTCTATTGCCAACTGAAACACTTATTTCTGATCACCCTATAGTAATCGTGTTTGTTATATAAATGGTTTTGTTTAAAAAAAAAATGAAGCATTTCCCTAGTTAGTAATAACAAAATATACCCAATTATACCCTAGGTGCGACTACACAATAAAACATGAATAAAATAAAAAAATCTTGTTTCGCAGTTTATTTTTCACATTAAAACTAAACCAGTGAACAAGAGTAATAACTCCACCTCTCGACACATGCGGTACTCAAATAAAATAAAAACAACAATTTTTTTCATTTTTTATACTTTATGTTACACATAAACCAAGTTTAGAATACCTAATTCCTGTTAACGACTCCACAATCGTACTGAAAAATAACTGCTCTGTTGAGAGCCGTTCCCGGACTTGAATTCCGGAGATGGACGCCATTTTATACCGGAAACGGAACGGATTTGCGATGTAGAATAAAAATAAATATTTTTTCTTTAGCTATTTAAATTTTTACTCTGTACAACAGGAACTTAATCTACGTACAAAAATTATGTTCCCTGTTTTATTTTATTTTGTTATAAAGTTCCTACTAAGGGAGAAAAAAATATATATTAATTTGTTGTGACGTGGGAAGCTCTTGGTGACAAAGATAGCATTGATAAAAATAAATAAAATAAATATATCATCACGCCTTCTACCCATTACTGGGTGTGGTACTCTGCCGAAGCAGATCTCTGTAAATGATATATTTTGCGCGTGAAGTGCGGTTACCAGTCGTTAAATCACGGCCCCTATAGATATTAGTGATGAGGGAGCCACAGAGATAGTTGTAAAATGGTGAAAATAGCATAAATAATAAGAGAAAAAGCATAATAATAAGAAAGAAGGCTTTCTCTTTTAAGAGAGATGGATATACTTTGACAAGAGCACGAAACATCTCACGGAACTAAGTTCATGTTTGTCAACACTTGTTTTTGTCAGTTTTTACTTATATTATACGGAATTTGTGAAAAACTATATTATATTAATCACGTTCCAAATGTTAATATTCTGGTAATAATAAAAATAATTATTATTCAACAAATTTAAGAAGTAAACATTTATATACATTTTTAGGTTTAATTAAAATTTAAAAAATTTATGTAATAAGTTATTGTGCTATTCTAACATTTATTATTTTAAATAAATAAAATAAATATATCATCACGAATTTATCCATTACTGGATATGGCACTCTACCGAAGCAGATCTCGGTAAGTGATTTAATTATGCGCGTGAAGTGTTGTACCCCATAATTGTAATTAAATATTGTCTTGTTCCGAATTGCCATCTTGGTGCACATGCGCATTGACTCACAATTTAAATGAGCAAGCTACGTCATAAGAACATCAATAGTGATCATTTTGAATAACTCACTTTTTGATGAAATATTTTAGATATTAATACGTTACTTTTGATCATTTATTTTTAGCATTATTGTAACACATTTATAACTAAAATTGATATACGTTAAATGTATCTTTCGACGCCGTAATAGCCCATTACAGTACACCGACCATTAGTATATTATTTTAGCTTAAGTGATATTCAAGTTCGAATGCTGTAACGCTAACCACGCCACTGTTATTTTAAAAATCACTTAAATATATTTAAACATTAAGTCAATTTGTCCTTACCGTCATTATTATTAAAGCCAACTGCAGCGTGATTGATCCGTGGATCAATTAACCATATTTCTGATTCGTAAGTGAACCAATGTACGCGTCATTTATTTTCATCTGATCGACAATCGCATTTAATTGATCTGCCATGAAATACTAGCTTTGATTAATTTATAATGAGAACTGCAGATTCTATTTCATGAATTTGGAATTTGAGTAATTTCAGACCTGGAAAGTTTCAATTAATTGTGTAAATAATTTATTTTGATTGGCTGCTACATAAATATTTCATTATTTCAGTTTAGAACTACACTAAAGTTTACTTACCTTTTGCGTTACCTATGCTAAACTTTGCCATTTGGAGAGAAAATAATATATTCTGGTTCTTTATTTATTAGTAACTCTGCACAACAGGAACTTAATCCCAATTACAGTAGCTTATAGTAGAATCAGAAACATTCAGACACAATCGTATTTTTGGATTTAAGTTGAAGTCAGCGAGATTTGAACACACAACCTCTTGCTTGTTAATTTAAAAACGCAAGTTTTACCTCGCGTTTATCCACTGAGCTACGATTGCCTGTTCATGAAACAATAAATAATATATAAAAAAAGCTTTCAGCTCAAAACTAAAATCGTTTAAATCACAAAATATACAAAATGTTTGAGTGCTTGAACCAGAGTAAAACTCAATTTTACGTATTGAAAGTTTTATATTTATTTATGCACGTAAAATAGAAGCGAATAAAATATCATCACAAATAATCACAAAATATGGATACATGCTACATTTTAATCTAGTAAAAATAGTAGCGGAATTCTATGAAAATATTGATATTGCAAATTAAAATGACTGTTTATTATTTAAAATTGGGGTTGTTGATTTTTCGAATATTCGAGACTTCGATTGTTCGGATTTATTGAACCTTCGAATTTAGATTCGAACTTTAAAATTTTTGAATATTCCGAATTTACGAATTTTCGAATTATTCGAATTGTGAATCTAGATCTCAACGTGAACACGACATGTTGATATGAATTATTTTCAGAATAAACTCATTTGCAGAGTTTTGTATTAATTCATAAGTAATTATTATTAATTATTATTATTTGCCAAATTAATTCAATTTAGACTTAAAATTTCGCTACACTGTCAAAAACGTTTTAATTAAGACGTTTTTGTATCCTTTTTATTGTCATTTTAAAACGTTTTACTAAAAGTCCATAGCATTTAGATGGGCTATAAGAGAATAAATGTCTTAATTAAGACGTTTAAACTTGCAGAGTTCTTGCAGGATACTTCGCCAAGTTTATTATTTAATTCGTGGCCGACTTTCCGCGAATTATGCGTGAGCATGTTTGGAGATAACAGATGGCGTTAATTCAGAGACAAAAATTCTAGAATGCGAAGCTTTGAAAAATTCGAAAATTCGTAAATTCGAAGCTTCGAAGTTTTTCTGACGAAGTTCAAAACATTCGAATGTTCGAACGATCAGAAATTCGAACTTCGGTGGAAATCAATGACTCTAATCTGAACCAAGTGATAAATGGAATATAGCTAATTACAGCACTTGTATCGTAATAGAACTCATTACAACACGCTTATTAATATATTACGTAATAAAATGAACTCTCACTTGTGAAGTAAGAGCGCTATTACATCAATACAACAATCTTAAGTAATAAACAAAATATCGTCACAAAATTACGCTTTAATTTTATCCAATATACTCTTAAAAACATAATATAGTATTTTAAATTTGAACATTTATCGTCATATATTTTCCGCTGTCAAACATTTCTGAACGACTTTAGAGCAAAATATTTCGAATAAAAAATACAGAAAACTAACCTATCTCCAACTTTTATTTGAAACATTTTCTCCTAAAATAATTAAAAACCATTTTCCAGCCAAAATGCTAAATATTCCCACAGAACTAACCGTTCTTCTCAGCACCTGGAGACGTCATAAAGCGCCCTCTTGTAGCAACTGCGCACCCAGCCATCCCAAGCCTGGAAACCCTTCTCACTGTAGACCTTCTTCGCGCAGACTACATCATCGCTGATGTCCTCGTTCGCGAGATCTGCAAGTATAAACACAAGAGGTTGAAATGGAACGATACAACGTTTAATGGCTCTCTGGAGACGCTGAAAACTCACGACTGGTTGTGTTATCGACTATTGAATGAATTTGAAATTACTTGTTGGGGGAGGAGGGTGGGGTTAATACAGGAAATGCAGGTGAAAAGCGGTTGTGGAACAGTGGATATAACTGCAAGAGTTTGTGGGTTTGAATCTTTATCTTAAAAAACTCTCAGATATACATAAATGTTTAAAATATTTTTTTTACATTACATAAATAATAATAATAATATGGGGTGGCTAGCTCAGTGGTATGAAGTCGGCCTGTGGATCCTGAGAACCTTGATTCAATTCCCACAGGCGACAAACAATTGTCATAATTTCAAAAACTACCCCTGTGGCTAATCCACCACTAACATCTTTGGAGGCCGTGATTTGATGACTGGTAACCGCACTTCACGCGCAAAATATATCACTTACCGAGATCTGCTTCGGCAGAGTGCCACACCCAGTAATGGGTAGAAGGTGTGATGATATATTTATTTATTTTATTTTACATAAATACGAATATATATATATATATATATATATATATATAATAAATAGATAAAAAAGTATTTAAATTTGTCAAATAAATTATTAGTCTTTGTCGTCTGGGTTTTACAGTTTTTATTTTCTAATATTTTGTGTCTGTGTGTACTTAATAAACTTAGATTATGATAGGGAACATGTAGCTAGCTGGCCATAAGAATACTGCTGAAAATTCAGTTTCAGCTTGAATTTATTATCTTTAAAATTATAATTTAATTTTTATTATATTATATACAGAGTGATCAAAAGGAATTGTTACAGTTGCCAATAAAAAAAACTACTATAAATTCATTTCCTGCTGTTGACAGTGACATTTAAAATTTAAATTTGAGTACATTTATTATTACATTTATTTCTAAAGTATTTCTATTACTTAAAAAGTCAAAATTCTATTAGCTGTCAGACTCCTGACATAACCTATTTGTATTTATTAGAAATGTCAAATAGCATTTCCGCCTTTACTTGACGTTGTGCCAACTGTCGAATAAAAAGATCTCTGGAATTGTATTGCCAATTATAACAATTCCTTTTGATCACCCTGTATATACATATACAGGATGGTGACCGCGACTCTCGAACATAGGACTTTAACATGTAAAATCATATTGTTTTAATTTCCTGTTTCGTAATTATTTAAAAGAAAAAAGCTTCAAGTAAAAGTTTTAGAGCATAAAATACGAAATTAATTTGTAACGGCATAAATTAGATCTGAAAATGACTAAAATTGTCTCAAAACTATCGACAGCTATGAAATTGAAACAAAATTAAACAAATGTTTGACGTTGAAACTGTCAAAACTGTCAAAATAAATTATTTATTATTTCATTTATTTTGACAGATAAAACATCAAACATTTGTTTAATTTTGTTTCAAATTTCATGCCTAGCGATAGTTTTGAGGTAATTTTCGTCATTTTCAAAGCTAATTTGTGTCATTACAAAGTATGTAAAATTAGTTTTGTTTATTGGTTCAGATGCAGAATTTTATGCCCTAAAACTTTTATTACAAGCTTTTTTGCTTAAAATATTTAGGGAAGCAGAAAATTGCAAAATTATAATTTGACATGTTAAAGTCCTATGTTCTAGAGTCGCGGTCACCACCATAGTTAAAACCAGGGGGGGCGAGCGCCTCTCCTTGCCCTCCCCCCGTGCACGCCCATGCGTATATTGAATGATATATTTCTCTAAAGTTACTAGGAATACATGGATGAATATGATTGACGGTTTGCATGAAAAGAATTATATATATGGATACAGTACGTCGGGCTAGTGATATTTGGCGAAGAATAATTGCAGGTGAATGTTTCAAGAGTTCGTGCTACACCATTTAATGGAGCATAACGTAATGTCATATATTCAAATCTGAATATAATCAAACTTTTACTTTTGAAACTCTTCTTCAGTTAATTTTCCATACAAAGTTGTTTATGTTTTGATGCTCAAGAGTTGTATAAATAACATCGAGGTGTCAGAACGGTAATACTTCTTGTTATTGAGATAAGAGTGTCGTTTAAAATATCGTCTTATTCTTCGTCAAGTTGCTGCGTAGAAAGTTGATTTGTTTTGATGTCTATTTTAAGTTGTAATGTTACGAAATATGTTATTAAACGTACTCTGTAATTAGTTAATAAGATATCGGCAAACATGGTTCGTGGAAATTAGGAAAGAACTAACTTGAAATTACATATTTATTTTTATTGATTTGCGGAATGAGAACTATGTACGTAATTTACTTCATTATTTATGGAATTCATTTTTAATATTCGTAGAATAGTTTTCCAATAATTTCAAGTTGAATACTTTCTAGATTAGTTTTTAAACTTTATAGACTTATACAGGATGTTATTCGAAATCGAGAACTATACTACAGATTATTTTTTGACGTTTCTCAAAACCAATAAAATGCTTCATTGTATGTCACGTGTCTGCGTTTTAACCAATCCTGTCATTATTATACTGAGAATAAAGCTCTTGTGATTATTCCCGGGAATTATCTCTGTAGATGCTTTTTTGTTTGTGACAAATGATAGGTAGATGTCAAATAATTATTTTAAACTGTCAACGCGTCAAGTAAA
Organism: Pterostichus madidus; assembly: GCA_911728475.2. Lineage (NCBI taxonomy): Eukaryota > Metazoa > Arthropoda > Insecta > Coleoptera > Carabidae > Pterostichus > Pterostichus madidus. The sequence continues at coordinate 2,234,827 of OU452304.1, forward strand.
ATGTGTGAAAAAATCGATTTAGTTGTATTTTAGATACAGAAATACACCAACAAATTTTGGAAACAACTTCCAAGAATACATTTGTAAGTAATCAATCAAAATCTTTTAAGTTGGATGAATCGACCTCAACAGCTAAGTCAAAAAATAATCTAATTAAATATAACTCGAGAGTTGGATAAATTAGAAAATAATTCTCCAGTATCTTTCTCGAACTTGTTGGCATTTGGCAATAGCCACTCAAGCTCTACGGACTTTCGTGACTATTGCCGGCCAACAAGTTTTCGAAAAATCTGTCAAATTATTTTCCATTTATTCTCACTCTCTTGTTATATTATTACTGAGAATTATATAATTAGAAGACTCATTTGCAGTAACGAACTGCCATTTTAATTACAAAATTTGACAGATGTCATTATTTTGCCAAATAACCTGTTTCTAATAGATTAAAAATCTTTGACATTTGATAAGAAATGACACTCACTTTACATTTTTCAATGAACTTGGCACCTTGTTATCAGCCATGGTAATGATTTTTTAAAGATATTGCTATATAATATCACGTGTTATTGGTTTTAAATTAGAGATTTTCGAGTTATAGAAATTCGAGTTAGAGATATAAAAATAGAAAAATTATTCTCATGAAGAAAAATTACAAATAATGAAATGACATTATTCAGGGGGACGTGACAGAAATACTTCAAGCATTTGTTTGTTATTTTGTTTTAATTCCGTGGATAACGCAAATTAATTTGTAATTTTGTATATTTGTATATTTAATTTCTGCTGTTACAAAACAGAAAACAATAGTTATTTATGTATAAAGGGTGAAAACAAGCGTTTCTGTCCCGCGGCATGATTATTAGCACGAAGCGCAAAGCGTTGGGGGATTAATAACATGCTCAGGGTCAAAAATGCTAATTTCACCCGTGGTACATATAATATTTTATGCACAACAAAATAACATTTAATTATATGTTAAAAATGACATTTTGTAAAATCACAATAAACAAAAATTGTCATTTTATTTCTGCATCCATAGGAATGATTTTTTTATGGTCCTATGGCCAAAAAAAAGGGTTTAAGTCCGCTTTTTAGGGTTAAAACACATTCGGCCCTGTTGCGCATAAATTTAGTTTATTGATTTAAATATAGTATTTTCAGCTCTATGGGGTGGCTAGCTCAGTGGTATGAAGTCGGCCTGTGGATCCTGAGAACCCTGATTCGATTCCCACAGGCGACAAACAATTTTTATAATTTCAAAAACTACCCCTGTGGCTCCTCCACCTCTAATATCTTTGGAGGCCGTGATTTGACGACTGGTAACCGCACTTCACCCGCAAAATTTATCACTTACCGAGATCTGCTTCGGCAGAGTGCCACACCTAGTAATGGGTAGAAGGCGTGATGATATATTTATTTTATTTTATTTAAGTATTCATAATAAACAAAAATTGTCATTTTATTTCTGTATCCATAGGAATTATTTTTTTATGGTCCTATGGCCAAAAAAAAACTGTTTAAGCACGCTTTTTAGGGTTAAAACACATGAATTTCGGCCCTATTGTGCATAAATTTAATTTATTGATGTTAATATAGTATTTTCAGTTCTAGAATTTTTATTTGAAACATTTTTTCTTTAAAATAATTTGGGAAGTAATGGCTTGCTTTTTGTGATACATCCGGTATATAACGAAGGCGACAGTCAAATGTTTCTAAAATAATTTAGAAACGTTAACCAAACATTTATTATGATTAAAATCGTGCTTACCAATAAAAACCTCGCATTAAATATTTTTTATGACAACTATACCTGCGTTAGTGTGGCTGAAGATAAAAGGATTCGATATTCAAATGTTCTTATGTTAATCAGGTCTTACTTTCGACTGTACTTTAGTAAGAGTTTAGAAAATGAAATTCAGTTAGACGTATGAGATTATTCCAAGCATTTAATCCAAAAATTAACATAAAAAATCCACTTTTCTTAAAACAGAAGCTCTCTTAACTTTAGTATAAAATTCATGAATCCGCATTCCAGAACAACAAAATCTTTATTTGACTACACTTTATAATTTCTTTTTCCAAGTTTGTAAACTTAGAATCGTTCGTATGGCTTTTTTTCTAATTGAATAATAAATTCGCTTGCATCGTAAAGGAACCTCCACGATGTGATTAAATTTGAATGAAGTATAGTCCCACTAGAGTATGAAAGTTGACCTTTAAATTTTTATATGATTGCGGTTGCGCACGAAAACAGTTTGAAAGAAATATAACCTTTATGTATTTTGCTATGAACTTAATTTGTAAGTAATGTCTGTACCTGCAAAATATCCAAATTACAACACAGGGATGTATTTAAAAATTTTATAGAATTTTTGTGATTTATTTTAAATTGTATTTATATACAAAAACAAAACAAAAAAAAACAACAGATACATCTATTCAGAACCATCACTACTAGAATTGTCCGAATTTATTATTAGCTCATATGACTTAAATATTTCACGAAAAATACACAAATATTTATCACAAGTTATCACTTTCATGAAAACTTACAGTCATGGGCGGATCTAGAAATTTGTCAAGGGGGAGGGTGGAATATTGTATTTTTTAATGGAAAATATATAATACTGACAAACAATTCTGTAATATTTGTATGTATTTTGTATCCTGTTCTTAGTTTTTAAATTTTAAATAGTCTGAAAAACTCGGAAAATGTCTGACAATCCAAATTTTGAAAGCTTTTCAGAGTTATTTCAGAGTATTACAAAGTTTTTCTATAAGGGTTTTCAAACTCGAATAATAATAACACTTATAAAAAACAAAAACAAAAATGACTAAGCCCAAAAGGGGTGCATGGCCCCCATGACACCTTCCGTGTATCCACCCTTGCTTAGGATATGATAATTATATTTCAGTAGTTCAGCCTTTATACTATATCTGATAGCAGTTCCAAAAAATTATTACTAAGTAGGTACTTTACGGTATGAACATTTTTTAATACATCCCTGTGTTATTATTCGAAGATTATAACTGTACTGCAGTGACCCATCTATTTTAAGCCAGACATGCTAATGTTTTTCTAGAATTTTAATATGCAACATTTGACTGGGTACCTGGAAACAGACCCTTGGTTCTTATGAAAAGAAACCACTACTATATAATAATTTATACGTCAAGTTTCATCCTCTAGTGGAACTATACACCTACCTTCACATTTTAAAGTACATTTTCCTCCCTTCTTCCCCGTGGAACACCACTCCTTGCTGTTTATCTGCAAAAGAAAAGTTTCACAGTAACGACAAAGCTGTATGGACGCCTACTGACGCTGTTTTATCTCATGGCACGCCATGATGTGTGGATATGCGGGGTTTATTCAGTGAAGAAGTGCGAAAAAAGTTGACAAAAAACTGCTGAAAGTTTGTTTGCCCCTATGCGCCAGGCAATGCACGAAACTGTTATGTAAATTTTGTTGCATGTAGTCGACTGTGTATTGTTTTTTATTGTTATTTTGTGTAGTTATTACAATAAGGTAGTTGTTACAGTTTTTTATGGATGCTACTTTATATACAGGGTGTTTCTATATGTCGGAAAAAAATTAGAGGTGTATATTATATGATATATTGATTATAGAACAAAAATATTTTTTCTACTGCTGGGAAGAAAGTAAACATTTCTAGTTGTCAGTTGAGTGCAGAAAGTTGATGTTTGCTTTTGCCGAGCGGTAAAGTAAGGGATACATACAAACTGTCATTATTTTCAGGGTAATTTAAAAACAGAAAAATTGTCAAAAATTATTTTAAATTATTTTTGAAGGGTTTCTAAATGGTCGTAGAAATAAATATTGTGTACACAACGAGTAGAAAGTGTTCTTGCCACTCTTGCATGGTTTTGATCTCAGCTGTGTTTCAATCAACAATCTCCAAGCGCGAGCGGTAAGAGACAACTTTCTGATCTAGATTTCAAAATTCCCAAAATAAAAGATGGTTTGCCTTACATAAATATTTTTAGCTCCACTGGTTTAATCGTTGATATATTAAAAATTAAATTATAATTATAAACACTAAAAGTTTTAGCTAATCCTAAATTTTGGATTAGCTAATCTTATTTTAATCTGATTTTAAAAAGTTAATCCAATTCACTTTCCAAAAACTAAACTGTAACAAGATTATATTAGAGTTTATTTAAACTTTTTTGAGAATATGGCTTATCTTATTTTGACTAATCAAAAATTCAGGATTAGCGAAAACTTTTTTGAGAATTGAGCTGTACAATAGTCAATTTATTCATCAAACAATATTATAAATGACTGTTTGTAGAATCGGTCAGTGGCACTCAAAATGTATACTTCAAGAACCATGTTCTTAATTTTGCAAATTTTATAAAAAGTCTTTTTATTCTATGATCAGTGCGTCATATTTATTTATTTATAGGAACTTAATCCCAATTACAGTACAGGGTTCGAACTCACCGAGCGGCAGTTTGATAGTTCATATATATTTAGCTTGAATGAGATTCGAACTCGGGATCTAGTATAAAGTATAAAAACTCCCTGTAAAATTTCGTTAAGTATTCTTTCCATACCTGGAATAATCCATAATTCTTGCTACCATCAGCTTTAGGTGTAATTTTCCCTGTATCTTTTCCACTTTCGCTCTCTATTAGGCACACCCCTGAAATATGGAAAATATAATTAAAATAAGGCAGCACGAACTTTAGAAACAATCGTTACATTCATTCTGCAATTAATCTTCGCCAAACTTTCCATCCACATGTTAGCCACAGGGGTAATTTTAAATTGGTGATAATGTTTTGTATTTATTTATATTTTTACAATACTTGTACTGTAAATTACATTTTAATGACAAAATTTAAATACAGTAAGTGCAACTTTTATTGCACAGTGGTTTCCATGGTTGTATCAGGACTTTAATATTTACTTACTGTCCACCGAGAGCATAAGTACATATTACAAGGTCCTGTTTATCTTGACAACAATTTGACAGCTGTCAATTTTAAAACCTATTTCTCTTTTCCTTCTATTTGCGCAAATATTGTAAAAAATAGCTTACTAACCTCGAACTGTAAATGATTTTTTTAGATCGCGAATGTTTAGAAAACCTCGATTTCCCAAACTATATTCTTGATCTAAAAATTGTCACTTACAGTTCATGATACGTCATATATTATTTATCACCAAAAAAAATATATTTTTTGTTATGAAGTAAATTTTGAAAAGTAATAAATTTGTGATAACAATTTTGACGTCATCGTGTATGAGTACCCAGATAAAATAAACAAATATACAATTCTATTTAAAAGTATTATAATTTCCAAATTACAACTAACTTAAAAATAATTTTATTCAATAAAAAATTGTTGTTTACTTTCACAGAAATGTTTATATCCGTGTGACCTTGTTATAAAATTCAACAACATTTCCATAGAACTCTCAATTATTTGTAATTTAACTTCTTCTGTTTTATTTCTGTGAAGTGCGTGAACTTCACCTTTGTCCTATGACCGCCGTTATCATGTCAATCACATTGTTATTGATTCAGCGAAATATTTATTATCGAAGTAACTAGTTTGTATCCCGTTAAGGTGAAAGAGAAAACAAAATGGCGACAATTAGAAAGCTGGATACCTTGATTTGCCTTTGCAACAATAGAATTAATTATTTTAGGCGCTATGCTTCATTTCATTAAGGTGCATACTTTATTTGTAAATTTACTAAGTTTCATTATTAATTTAAAAAATATCTCATCACGCCTTCTACCCATTACTGGGTGTGGCACTCTGCCGAAGCAGATCTCGGTAAGTGATATATGTTGCGCGTGAAGTGCGGTTACCAGTCTTCAACTCACGGCCCCCAAAGATGTTAGTGGTGGAGGAGCCACAGGGGTAGTTTTTAAAATTATGAAAATTGTTTGTCGCCTGTGAGAATCGAACCAAGGTTCTCAGGATCCACAGGCCGACTTCATACCACTGAGCTAGCCATCCCATAGTTTCATTTTTGTTTATAGCTAATTTAAAAGTAATAGAATAGAACAATGTTGGGGTAGGTGGCTCAGTGGAATCGACTCAGCTTGTGGATTTGAGAACCTCGGTTCGATTCTCACAGCCGACAAACTATTTTCATTACATTAAAATTACCCCTGTGGCGCCCTCATTAATAACATCTTTGGGATCGCGATTTGACGTCTGGTAAGCGCACTTCACAAGTATATTACTTACGAGATCTGCTATGGCAGAGTGCCACACCCAGTAATGGATAACAGCCGTGACGATATATTTATTTATATTTAAAATATAACAATAAATCAGTCACCATTTTGCTGTTTCGGACGTTACCTAGGTTACTCATTATCATTAGTCAAATTTGATATATTTTATAGATATTTTTATTTCTTATGGAGTAGGTGGCACAGTGGTATCGAGTCGGCCTGTAGATCCTGAGAACCCTAGTTCGATTCCACTACCGACAAAATATTTTCACCACATTAATACTACTCCTGTGCCTCCCCTCCACTAATATCTTTGGAGGCTGTGATTTGACGGCTGGTAACGCGCAAAAATATCACTTACCGAGATCTGCTTCGGCAGAGCGCCACACCCGGTAATGGGTAGAAGATGTGATGATATACAGGCTAATCAAAAGGAATTGTTATAGTTGGCAATACAATTCCAGAGATCTTTTTATTCCACAGTTGGCACAACGTCAGATAAAGGCGGAAATGATATTTGACATTTCTAATAAATACAAATAGGTTATGTCAGGAGTCTGACAGCTAATAGAATTTTGACTTTTTAAGTAATAGAGATACTTTAGAAATAAATGTAATAATAAATGTACTCAAATTTAAATTTTAAATGAAACTGTCAACAACAGGAAATGAATTTATATATCAGGCTTACCAATTTCAAGTAGATTTTTTTATTGCCAACTGTAACAATTCCTTTTGATCACTCTGTATTTATATTTATTTTATTTATTTCTTATTTCCGTGCTTCGCTTTCTATCGGTTGCACTGTAGCTAATTCTTTATTATATTTGGGGGGGTATAATTTGACGGCTAGAGACCACACTTGACGCACAAAAATATATGACTTACCGAGATCTGCTACGGCAGAGTGCCACACTCAGAACAAGAAAGATATATTTACTTTGCAAAAATATATATAGCATATTTTCGCAAGTATAAAAAAAAGAATTAATTATTTCACCAGCAGTAGCATTACAAATTATTTTTACACGCTCTGTGAATATTAAGCACACCATTTGTGCTTTGAAAAATTCTACAAACAAAAATAAAGCGACCAAGAAAAATGCGAGTTTTCCTCTTACAGTTACTAATGAAACTCCTCGGAAAATTTCTTCTTACGAGCTCCTGCGATAGACCACACCGCGTAAACGTTTTCCCACTCGCCAGGCCAAAACAAATGACAATCAAACAAACTACGATCACTCTCATCTTCGACAAAACACTGTCACCAAGGACTAATTGTCTTTCACTGTTTGATATGCTTCGTTTGTTTTATTTGTTGCGGGGAAATCACTTCCTGTGTGGTTCACTTTTTTCTTTTGTTTCACTTGTTTACAAATGCAGGAAATTTTAAACAAACGAATGTTAGTTCTGACCTAGACAGAAGCTTTAACATTACTGGCAAATACAAGGATCCTACTCTTTAATATTATGTGATAATTATTAACATTAGGTTTTCAGTTCCAGTGGCGTAGGCTAGGAATATTTTCTTATCAAATTTTAATCATATTCTTACAGTTTAACCTGTCACAGAAGTGATAGGTAATTTAACTGGCACGGTTAAATAAAAATATTGAATCGAAATTATGGTTCACTTTATATAAATTGTGTTAGCTGTCATTTTTTGATGAAATAAGAGATTTTAGTAAACTACGTTATTGGGGTAAATAATTTTATCATAACTACGATAACTAAATATTTATTTATACTGATAAAATTTACAAGTAACTTCAGTTTTGCTTTGATACAAATCATGTTATTTATAAAGTGATAACTGTTTCGTTTTTAAAGGGACAGTACCGTTTTGACTTTAAAGTCCGTGTGTCCTGAACAGTGTATAGGGGACGCCCATTTGTCCCGTTTTTATTGATAGTACACTTTATCCAATTTTACTTTCTTATACGCAGTATTTTACAGAAAAATGATTCAAATAAAAGTTATAGAAAACTAAATTATCTATCACTTTCGTTTGAACCATTTTTCGCTAAAATAATTTAGTAACATGGTACAATAAAAATATATAATGTAACAGGCAGATTCATAAAGCGGATTAGCGCTAACACCATTTTTTATTTCGTTTTTAACTATCTTTTCAATGTACGAAACAAGTTTATTTTAACTTGAGTTAAAAAGAGAGTTAATTAGCATTAAATTTAGTTCATTTCTTTAATCTGTTTTAATTTGAAACAGAGTTATAGATAATATTAAAAACGGTGTTCGCGCTAATCCGTTTTATGAATCTGCCTGTAAAATGTTGAAATTTTAAAAATTCCATGCAATTAATTTATCAATGTTTGCATGTACTAAAAACGATTTAAAATTGTTGTTATCTACGTCTATGGCATAAAAATATGATCCGCTATACATAAGTCAAGGCTATGTTATTCATATCCACGTATTTTCCTGTTAAAATGATATTTGTGTCTAGTTTAAAGTTTATAATATACCTAGCAAAAAACTGACACTCATAATAATAACAAAAAACGAACATGTAACAAATGAACAAAACATTTCACTGTTAAATTTTGACAGCACGCGCACCAGATATTTTTGCAACTATTTTTTCAGTAATACTTGTATGTAAATTATTTTTTTTGCACGCTGTCAATATTTTTATAAATTGCATGACAATGTGCTATTGTTTATTGTTTGAGAGCAGAGACATTATTCAAATGTTCTTCCTATGCTAACGCGATCTTATGTTTGTAATGCGTGTGAGGAACATTCAAAGATTACTTTGATCTTAACGGCGCTGTTATTATAATTTTTTGTCTGTTTTCAATGACTTAATTTACATTTGACGGTATTGAATTAATTAATTACCGCAAGAATTTATGATAAAACTTTCACCACATAAAAATTTTCAGAAAAACTTCTACACATTCTACTTTTGATAAATAAAAAAATAAATATATCATCATGCCTTCTACTCATTATTGGGTGTAGCACTCTGCCGTAGTAGATTCCGATAAGTGAGATATTTTGCACGTGAAGTGCGGTTACCAACCGTCAAATCACGGGCCACAAAGATGTTAGTGGAGGAGATGCCATAGGGGTAGTTTAAATGTGGTGAATTTCGGGGAGAGATACCTTACATTCTTCCCTTGGTATACAAATAATTACTAGACAATGGGGTAATGGCTCAGTGGTATCAAGTTGGCCTATGGATCCTAAGAACCCCGGTTCGATCCCCACAACCGACAAACATTTTCACCAATTTAAAACAATACCCCTGTGGCTCCCCTCCACTAACATCTTTGGAGGTCGTAAGTTGACGGCTGGTAACCGCACTTCATGCGCATAAATATATCACTTACCGAGATCTGCTTCGGCAGAGGCGTGATGATATATATATTTTTATTCTTGACAAAAATGCTGTAATTAAAAGATTTAAAAAATTAAATTTTGTAAATAAATAAAATAAATAAATATATCATCACGCGTTCTACCCATTACTGGATGTGGCACTCTGCCGAAGCAGATCTCGGTAAGTGATATATTTTCCGCGTGAAGTACGGTTACCAGTCGTCAAATCACAGCCCCAAAGATGTTAGTGGTGGAGGAGCCACAGCGGTAGTTTTGAAATTATGTAAATTGTTTGTCGCCTGTGGGAATCGAACCCGGGTTCTCAGGATCCACAGGCCGACTTCATACCACTGAGCTAGCCACGCAATAAATTTTGTGTAATATATTTTTCCCTATTTAATCAACATCGTACAGAAGTTAAACATTCTACCATATATTTATTTATTTACTTGTCTGTTACTCTGCACAACAGGAACTTAATCTAAATGAGAGTAGCTTACAGTGGAATCCGAACCATTCAAATACAATTGTATTTTTATGCACAACCGGGCCGAAAAGCATGTGTTCTAGCCCAAAAAAGCGAGCTTAAACACTTCTTTTTGGCCCATGGTCCAAAAAGTAATCATTCCTATGGATACATAAATAAAATGTCATTTTGACACATAACCTATATACATATTTTAATCTTTTGAACATATAATTAAATGCTTTTTTGTTGTGCATAAAATATTGTATGTACCACGGGTGAAATTAGCGTTTCTGACCCTGAGCATGTTATTAGCCCTCAGCGCTTTGCGCCTTGTGCTAATAATCATGCCACGGGCCAGAAACGCCTATTTTCACCCTTGGTACATAAATAACTATGTTCGATACAAGTTGAAGCCAACGAAATTAGAATGCACGACCTTTTGTTTTGGGTTGCGATTTTCTGTTATCTAAATTGACAACTGTTGATAATCATAAGGAAAGAGCCCCCACAAATTAGGGAAATATCGTAATAATTCTGAATAAATATATTACATTTATTGTTTAGGAAAATTTCTATATTTAGCGACTAGTACGAAAATGATTCCACAATTAAGGAAATGTTATTATTGTAATCAGTAATTTTATCCGTGGTTGTGGGTAACCTCAATATTTTCTCCATTCCTTTTTCTGATAAAATTCTTTTGTTCAGATTTATTTTACATCTATAGAGAAGAAAGTTTGTGATATACAAATCTCTTATTTTTCCTCAGGGGTCAAAGTTCGAATCCTGAAGGCTGAAGTCCTGAAAGACTGAACTGTTTGAAATAAAGATGCGAGCGAAACTATACTTGGCGCTGATCCAAAATCCATAGATGTTACACAAAATTTGATACATGAGATAGATTTTTATGCTGAGAGTGATTCGTTATTTTATATAAAGTAGATACGATTCTTATTAAAATTTTTAGCTCTTTTTACAGAAGAACAAAATTGAAATTAGTTGCTTTACGTTGTATCATTATTAATTAACGGCGATATGAAGTTTTTAATTTGAATCGTGAGACTTATATTTGAACCCAGAACCATCCGTTTGCAGACCTCGATTCAATCAAGCCCCTAAAAAGAATTACAAAATATTATGAACTACATATCTGGTAGCATTATTTATTACAATAATTATTTGTTTAACTAGGCAAAAAAGTAGTAGATTTACTGCCGCTGCTAGAGTTTCATATAGAAATAATCACCTGAGGCATGCACTCGTGAAATAAACTTCACCCTCAGGATTAAATTATGTGCTTTAGTCCCTTGGTATATAATATACTATTCTCCTCTCAAATAAGGGAAGAAAATTTTACTTTCTGATAGGGACGATTTGGTAATTTTTGCTCAAGGAATAATTTATTTTATGCACAACCGAAATTCATGTGTTGTAGCCTTAAAAAGCGGGCTTAAAGACTTCATTTTGGGCCTAGTAATGAGGCAGGTGGTTCAGTGACATCGAGTCGGCCTGTGGATTCTAAAAACCCTGGTTCGATCTCCACAGCCAACAAACATTTTCACCACATTAAAACTCCCCCTGTGGCCTCCACTAACATCTTTGGGGGTCGTGATTAAACGGCTGGTAATCGCACTTCATGCGTATAAATATATCACTTACTGAGATCTGCTTCGGCAGAATGCTACACCCAGTAATGAGTAAAAGGCGTGATGATATATTTATTTTTTATATACAAATAAAATGATAATTTTTGTTTATTCTGAAAACTTGATTCTGCAAAATGTCATTTTGACATAAAACCTATGTACATATTTTAATCTTTTGAACATATAATTAAATGTTATTTTGTTGTGCATAAAATATTGTATGTATTAGCGTTTTTGACCTTGAGCATATTATTAGCCTTCGGCGTAGGCCGTATGAACATAAAAAAATAATTTCTATGGATACAGAAATAAAATGACAATTTTTGTTTATTGTGAATACTTGATTTTACAAAATGTCGTTTTGAACATATAATTAAATGTTATTTTGTTGTGCATAAAATATTGTATGTACCACGGGTGAAATTAGCGTTTCTGACCCTGAGCATGTTATTAGCCCTCGGTGCTTTGCGCCTCGTTCTAATAATCATTGTGCGGGCCAGAAACGCCTGTTTTCACCCCTGATACATAAATAACTATTCTAATATCTGCTCTTTAATTTATATAGATCTCGTTATATCCCTGAAACATTAACATACAAATTTTATTACATATTTTAAATCTCTGCAAATATTATCAGTTCTAATATAGGTAGATCATAGATAGTTTTAATTAACTATAATTTAATATTACAGACACGACCGACTCTTTTGTTCTAAAGTAAATTCAACATATTCCAATTCAAGTTTGTTAGCAGCATAGTGTATCTATATTTAGCTCCAATATCGAACAGAAACACAATTTAAAATTAAAATATTGTTGAATTGATCTTTCTCTAACGACTAATCATTCTTGATTAATTCAACAGCCTCAAAAGTACATATAATACTCTGAACAAGCTCCATTAATAGCGGTGGTACTTTTAATGTCATTTTAATATCCAACAGTTCCAGTGATGAGTTACTCTGAAAGTTTAGTTTCAGTTTCAGCGGTGTGAGTTTAAGTATGTTGCATAACTCATTCATGTGAGTATTTTACATGTACCGCACAGCTGAAAAGAAGAAAAAAATGAATATTTAAAGTTCGAACGTGCTTGATATTTATGATGAAAGTTCTAACCACGAAGAGAAACTGTTTTGTTATGGTTTTATTTGAAACCGCAAAACTAATGCGCAGAAGTTTGGACATGAAGAGGATAAGAAAGAGATTCATAAAATTAAAATAACAATTAAATGAAAACTAAATGAAGAAGAGATTGTGTCTGGTATACGTTGCTTTATGATTTAGATGAATAAGTATAAGTCAGTTGAGAAGGTTTGAGCGTGTATGTGTGTATGTTGAATGAAAGATTAGTTAAATTGAAGATGAGAGATTGTGTAGATCAGTGGTTTTTAAACTTTTCAGAGCCATGACCCCCTTGGAGGCAAAAATCACAAATATATTCTTTCGCGACCCCCTTTCTTTTTATGTGAACAAAATGGCAGTTTGTAAAAAGCTGATTTAATAATGTACATTACAAACATAGAATCACGATTTCAGATATTAGTAAAGGAAAAATTTCTCATTAAGGTGGTACTATCATGACTGTCTCATAAAAGTATAAGTAACTGAAAAACTTTATAAAAACAAGAATTGAATTATATGGATGGTAAATAAAACAACAAATTTGCATACTAATGTAGAAACTCATGAAAAATAACATATTTAAAATTCATTAAAATCTGTCGTAAATGCTCCCATGATAGTACAAGCTTAAGGATTAATTTAAAATAATATAACACTAGATATGAAATTGAGGTTTTCATCTTTCGGTTCCACATATATTTCTGCATAGATATGCATATTTTGATCCTCAAAATATATATTTTTTAATCGCCGGAGACATGATCGCAAAAATTCAGTTAATGAAAATGCGAATTTTTTTGTTGAACCAGATTAAAAATAGAAAAATTTTAAAATATGGTTGTATATAAATCAGACTACAAGAAATTGAATGCCGTTGAGCGCATCTTCGTATCTTTTTTAGTATTCGAGATACGGTGATTTTTGACTTTTTAAAAATCTCAACTTTGAAGGCCCGTATCTCGAAAACTAAAAGAGATATTGAAATGCGGTTTGAACGAATGTATTTCTAGTGCTCCAATTAACTTATTCAGAAATTTTGAAAATTTTGAAAATTTTAGTTTTTTTTCAAAATTTTTTTTGCTTATATTTCAAAAAGTTGAAGAGATAATGAAAATCTGTAAAAACCAGTGAATTCCTCGCGTGAAAGTACATATATGTGTAAAATTTCAGAATTTTTGTACTACGAATAAATATTTTAGAGCAAAAAAACTAAAAATGGCTTAAATTCGTAAAATTCTTAAGGGGTACCCCTTCAAAAATAATTAAAAAACAGTGATTTTTCGTTTTTTTGTAATAAAAACTTAATCGGTTCGAATTTTTGGCTGAAAATCTGCATACCTATGTAATTTTGCAAGAGGAATTCACTGGTATTCACAGATTTTTATTATCTTTTCAACTTTTTGAAATATTAAGAAATGAAAATTTTGAAAAAAATTCTAAAATATTCAAAATTTTCAAAATTTCTGTATAAGTTACTTACAGCACGAAAAATACACTCGTTCAAACCGCATTTCAATATCTCTTTTAGTTTTCGAGATATGGGCCTTCAAAGTTAAGATTTTTAAAAAGCCAAAAATCGCCGTAACTCGAAAACTAAAAAAGATATGAAGATGCGTTCAACGGCATTCGATTTTTCGTAGTATTATTTATATAGAACCATATTAAAAAAATCAAGTTTTAAACTGGTACAACCAAAAAATTAAAATTTTCAGATATTTTAGCGATCATGACGCCGGCTATTAAAAAAAATATATTGAGGATAAAACAATGCATAATTATAAAGAAATATATAAGGAATCAAATGGTGATATCCCCAATTTCATATCTAGTATCATATTATTTTAAACGTGAATATAAACATATGCATCTAAATAAATAGTATATATTATATTTTTCATTTCATTAATCCTTCAAATTTAAATAAAAGCTTGCAACGGGCTGAATCTTTGGAAGCATCTATTTTAAAATTTGTAAATTGCATCCGACGACCCCCTCTCCAATGTCAACGCGATTAACTACAGGGTGAATTTAATTAACGTTCAAGGATTTGTACTACCCCATTTGATGTAAGAGCGTTATATTATATTTGTATGAAACAGGATTTAAATACAATTGTTATTTGAGAGGTTCCAAAATTCTAACGAATAAATAAGTCAAAAACCTACTCAAAATTCAGTGATTCCATGGCATCAAATATTCAAACCCACGTTTTGAACGTTCAACCAAGTGTAACAATGGCATTTATTCCATCATAAATTGGATTGTACGTTATACAAAACGCCTGGTTACATGTACAATAATCCTACTCTCGATAAAAACTTAAGACATTCCAAAACAACCGAAAATATCTTCAAATGCCTCGGTACATAACAGATTTTTTGCTTCGGAGTGCATGCTGTATTCCCACTTTAACCATTCCTATTTGAATCAGTTATTTGTTGATGAATGATGAGAGTGAAATTGAGAAGAATGTTGTCCGAGAATATGAGACAAGAAAGTGAGATATTTTATTATAACAGCTACGTTCATATAATAAACAAAATGTAAGAAAATTACATAAAAATGCTATAATAAAATGTTCTGAGTCAGAGCTGGGCAAGCTACTTAAAAAAAGTAGCTAAGCTACAGCTACAGCTAATCTTTAAAAAAGTAGCTAAGCTACAGCTATAAGCTATATTTTGCTAAAAGCTAAAAGCTTTCGTTAAAGTAGCTGTTAAATTTTAAAGCTACTTTTTTTAATTATTGTGAAATAATAAAATTTTCCATTGTCTTTTTGTTATAATGACTGTTAATTTACTAATATGTACATAAATATTAAAAATAGCAAATACCATCTGGCACCTACTGTGTATTTTTGCATATTAGAGCCAGTTAGAACCGGCAACAAATAATTATTTTGTGTGGGTTTAGCTTGTACGCATGCGTATTTTGTTGACCTTCTGCTTAAAAAGTAGCTTTAAGCTACAAAAAGTAACATTAAAAGTAGCTTCAGTTGTTATTTTTAAGCTAATAGAAAAAAAAGTAGCTAGCTACAAGCTACAGCTATATTTTTTCACAGTTAGCTAAGCTACAGCTACAGCTAAGGTAAATGTAGCTAAGCTAGTAGCTAAGCTACAAAAGTAGCTAGCTACTGCCCAGCTCTGTTCTGAGTACAGTATATTGATCCAGTTATAAAATAGAGGGAATGTTTATTACAGGTCGATTTAGTAAGGGCAGAAATGAGAGTTAACCAAATGTTGGAGAAAAACCAGCAGTGAAACCAGTCTCCTGAATAAATGCACATTGCAAAGAAACACATGATGAATATTTATCAATTGTTATGGTCTTGTCTTTGACAACCATTGTAAGATTTTGTCATAAAAAATTCGATACATAATGTGAGGATATTTTCCCAATTATCATAGGTAGCAGCAGCTTTTAACATTCTGTTTCTGTGGTGAATGATTCAAGGCGCATTCTTCTGTCGGTAAAAGATTTAATACCAAAACTTTGTATTAAATATAGCATATAATGTATTGCAAGGGCCAGTCATTTGTTTTATATAAAAAGTATTTCAAGATTTATTTATTGTTTTTAAACAGTTCGCTTGCTTATATAATGATAAAAATCTAGGTTTTTCTTGAAACAACTCATTGTTTTTAATGGAATCGTATATAATACCAAATTTCTAGTGTCTTATTTAAGACATTCTTTTGCGAAATGGTAATTCGTAATATTTTTAAATCAGTTACCGACATTATTTAATATTTATATATTAAGGGAAGACAGGCGATGGGTGCGGTCCGCACCGGGCGGCATATATTTTGGGGCGGCATTTTTTATATTTAGTTTTAGTTGTAAAAACGACTTTTATCCATTACTGGGTGTAGCACTCTGTTGAAGCAGATCTTGGTAAGTGATATATTTATGTACGTGAAGTGCGGTTACCAGCCATCAAATCACGGCCCCCAAAGATGTTAGTGGTGGGGGAGTCACAGGGGTAATTTTAATTTGGTGAATATTGTTTGTCGGCTGTGGAAATCGAACCGGGGTCTTCAAGATCCACAGGCCAACTCGAAACCAGTGAGCCATTTCCCTACTAAATTAATAAACATAAATAAATAATTGTAATTAAGACAAATTATAGGTGGGGGAGGAACTTTTTTTACCATTGGATGGCATATTTAAATTAGGCAGTAATAAAGGAATTTTTCGAGATAATATTTTCAACCCTACATTGACTTGGCGATGAAGAAAAATATTCGAAATCATATAGTAATTCATAATTCGTAGAAATCGAATAGTAAACTTATGAAGTGAACGAACCGCACCCGCACCCCCCCCCCCTAGGTACGCCACTGAGACAATTGTAGCCCAGTGGTAAAAACTTGCATTTCTTAATTAACAAACAAGAGGTCGTGTGTTCAAATCTCACTGACTTCAAGTTATATTAAAAAATACGATTATGTCTGAGTGGTTTGAATCTCACTATAAGCTGTAGGCAAATATATCATCACGCCTTCTACCCATTACTGGGTGTGGCACTCTGCCGAAACAGATCTCGGTAAGTGATATATTTTGCGCGTGAAGTGCGGTTACCAGTCGTCAAATCACGGCCTCCAAAGATGTTAGTGGTGGAGGAGCCACAGGAGTAGCTTTTGAAATTATGAAAATTGTTTGTCACCTGTGGGAATCGAACCAAGGTTCTCAGGATCCACAGGTCGACTTCATACCACTGAGCTAGCCATCCCATATTTTTACATAAGTTGAAATCAGTTGATCTACAACTGCCTATATGTATGTATGTTATTGATTGATTCAAAAATAGTGTAATATGAATAAAATATGATTGCAAAACCTAATTCGCCTTTCAAACAAGTATCAAGTCACAATGTTACACTTATTAATATTTCCTACAAATAAATCAAGTCGACAGGTCAGTTTTGTAACATTTTCCTTGCGTTGTCTAGTCTAGTCTACATAATATTTAAAAGTGTAATCATGTGTGACGTGTGCTATTAACATAAAAGGACATAAACATACATACGTCATCGCATCTGATAGCAAATCGTTCATTATAGCCATATAAACCGATAAAATATGAATTATAAGCACCGAAGTTGAAAGTTCTTGTAAATACAGACACTGCGCTGATGTTAGGTCTGTATACGGTAGCATGCTGGGCAGGTTTCCCAGAAATGTAAAGAGTTTTTGTTGCACTGAAGAAACCAGTGCCGGGTACAGGGGTAAACAGAGAAGGTAGGGTAAAATTTATAAATAAAATAATACTATAAATAAATAAATAAATATATCATCACGCCTTCTACCAATTACTGGGTATGGCACTCTGCCGAAACAAATCTCTGTAAGTGATATATTTTTGCGCGTGAAGTGCGGTTACCAGCCGTCAAATCACTATAATAATAGGAAATATCGTTTGTTGATTGCTTGTTTGAATAATTATTGAGCTTGTCTGAAAGGAATTTATTTATTTGTTTTATGCACAACCGGGCCAAAATTCATGTGTTTTAATTATGGAAAGCGGGCTTAAACACTTCTTTTTGGCCTTAGGGCCATATAAAATCATTTACTATGGATATGTAAACAAATTGACAATTTTTGTTTATTGTGTTTACTTGATCTTGAAAATCCTGGTTCGATTCCCATATCCGACAAAACATTTTCATCATATTAAAATTTATCCCTGTGGCTGCCCCTACACTAACATCCTTGGGGGCCGTGATTTTACGGCTGGTAACAACACTTCACACTTAAAATATATCACTTATCGAGATCAGCTACGGTAGAGTACCACACCCAGTAATGGGTAGAAGTCATGATGATATAATTGTTTTTATTTTTAAAAATTCTGGTTCCTTAAATAAAATAATTCTTCCGCCACCACTGCCAGTCGGTAGTGGATGGACAAGGTAACACATGATTGCAATTTATAATGTCGTTCAAAGTCTGTTAACATTCACCGGCCATGTTATCGATGGCTGACAACTACCTCTGATTCTGGTTCAACTCTCGGTCGATCCAAAGCTAAAAACTTGCAGCCGAGGAGATTCCTTTACGTACGTTGCCTGTTCACTTGTCTTATGTTGTGCTAAGTTGCGTGGAATTAATTAAAGTTAAGGAGGTATTCATAGTTTTTTCAAGGGCTGTGATTTGCGTGTTACTTGTTGCTGATTTCATCGGGAGATGACTCTATACTGAATAGAATACTGAATTTGCATTCTAAATACATACATACGTAACATCAAGAGGCCTTGAAAAATTATTTATTCTACAATAGAGACTGTGACCAATTTTATATTTTTTTTTATATATATGGGTAGGTGGCTTAGTGATATCAAGTCGGATTCTGGATTTGAGAACCCGGGTTCGATTCTCACAGCCGACAAACAATTTTCACCACAATAAAATTACTCCTCCACCAAATCTTTGGAGGCCGTTATTTGACAGCTGGTAACCGTACTTCACGCGCGTAAATATATCACTTACTGATATCTGCTATAGCATATTACCTCACCTAGTAATGGATAAAAGGCGTTTTGATATATTTATTTTATTATTCTAGTTTCAGAAGGATTTGCAGTGACGTACATAGAACTTTTGCCGCCCAGGGCGGTCTCCAATTTGCCGCCCTTTCTAAGTCAATCAAATGATGGTTTTTATAAATTAACAAAATAAATATAAAATAAATATATCATCACGACTTTTACCCATTACTGGGTTGTCACACTGCCGAAACAGATCTCGATAAGTGATATATTTATGTACGTGAAATGCGATTACCAGCCATCAAATCACGGCCGCCAAAGATGTTAGTGGTGGTGGAGCCACAGGGGTAATTTTAATTTGGTGAAAATTGTTTGTCGGTTGTGGGAATCGAACCGGGGTCCTCAGGATCCACAAGCCAACTCGAAACCACTGAGCCATTACCTCATTAAATTAATAAATAATTGTAATTGAGACAAACTATAGGTGGGGAATTTTTTACCATTGGATGGCATATTTAAATTAGGCTGTAATAAAGGAACTTTTCGAGATAATATTTTCAACCCTACATTGACTTGACGATGAATAAAAATATTCGAAATCATATAGTAATTCATAATTCGTAGAAATCGAATAGTAAACTTATGAAGTGAACAAGTTGTTTTTTACAACTAAAACTAAATATAAAAAATGCCGCCCGGTGCGGACCGCACCTACCGCCCCCTCTAGGTACGCCACTGCGAATGTGGAGACTAACGAATATCCGAACTATTCGGATATGAATACGGAGACAAGTGAATATTCGAACTATTCCGATACGAATAGGAGACTAACGAATATCCGAATTATTCGGGTACACTATTTTGCAAAATTGTCATCCCTAATAGCTATACCTTTTATCAGTTTCCAAAACTGTATCAGTTATTTTGAGAAGCAAAGAAACGTATCTGAATTTTCAGTAGATAAAAAACCTGTAACGCAAAACAGAAGTACACGAGTTTATTCTTTTCATTTCCGCGGAAGAAACGTGTAGTAAATCATCCAAAATCTACATTTATCAAACGTGGAATTTAGTAGAGACATAAAGTTTGTCACATGGTATAAAAAATAGCGCGAATGTCTCCTGGATGTGCGATATTACTAAAATATTTCAGCTGGAACATACGTTAACGCTGTAGTGCGATCTGGCGATCGCGGTCTATTCCTGGACACTTTATTTATGGAAAGCGCTTTTGTGGAGCTATCGATTTTATGTGCGATTATGTGCTACAAAATGTTAACCGTAAATTCTGATAAATTAGATTTATCCACTACGCGACCTATACACGAAATTCTCCACATAAACCTTCCAAATTTCTTCAGGATTTCCTACTTCTTTATTATTATTATTTGTTACTCTGCACAACAGGAACTTAATACCAATTACAGTAGCTTATAGTGGAATCAGAAACATTCGTGCTGCTGTTTGTCCTTTTATAAAACGCCCAGCTATTTTATAAAATACCTAAACAAATGGTTTCAAACAGTGGATCGCGACCTCTCGGAGAGTTATACAAAGAGCCATCCAGTTGCAAGCTTTCACTTAAATTTTAAGGATTACTTAAATGAAAAATATCAAATCGAATATTTGACAGCAATGTTAAATAATGTTGATAGTTTATCTCGAGAAGATCTTGTTCATTTAAGGAAAACTTATTAAGTAACGGCGATGCAACTATATATATACCAAATATTAAAGGTCTTCTGAAATCATGGTTCTATGTTTATAATGTACATATTAAATCAGACTTTTAGAAACTGTAATTTTGATTCCATAAAATGTAATGGGTTCGCGAAATATTTTATTTGTGATTCTGTTTCCTAGGTGATTGTGTCTCTAAAGAGTTTGGAAACTACTGATCTAGGCAAATTGGAAAATTATGCTCGAATGACAAGCGGTCGTAGCTCATTGGATCAAATTTGTGTCTTTCAAGCAAGTGGTCGTGTATTCAAATCTCGCGGACTTCAACTTATATAAAAAAATACGATTTTATCTAAATGGTTCGGATTCCATTATAAGCTACTGTATTGAGATTAAGTTCCTGCTGTACAGAGTAACCAATAAATAAGTAAAATTTGTCTCCACTGCAACTGGGAGAAAGTAGAGATCGACATTTTTTAATCGAATCCGATTCGAATCCTACCCTAAACAGTTCTATTGCAATATATTCTGGAATCTGACTTCGAATCGAATTTAAATATCTGATATTTTTGCCAACCTCAAGTAACTGGGATTAAGTTCTTATTGTGTAGAAGCAACAAAATAGGCCGTATTTCTTTGGGAACTTTAGGTTCAACCCTAAACTGATCTAGAACTAACTCGTGTTACCTCCAAATAATCTAGTGTAGTAAAAATGAGCGATAAATTTAAAATCTGAATGCACTGACATCTACTTAAACATAAATTGCGATGCCACCATTTCAAAACGGATAACAAGGAACATAAGTTGATTAGAAAAAGATAGAAAACGGGTTACTTTAAAAATGCCAAATAAATACGACCATAACTAAATACTAAAAGTGTCTTCTTTTTCTTCTTGCAGGATGTGGTGGTTGCTGTTGCTGCTGCTGGACGTCTCCTCCTGCACCACCATCGCCCCAGATCCGTGGCGTTGCCCCCAGATCGACGAGCCGCCGCTGGTATCCTGCTCCTGCGACTTACCGCACACGTTGCGTTGTTCAGGTGGTCCGGAAGCTCTTCATCTAGTTGGTCACGCTCTAAGGACACTCAATCCTAGACACGCCGTCTCCTTGCTGGACTGTACTGTACAGAATGTGACCGAGTTGGCGGGGACGGTGCTGGATGGCGTGGCATTGCATGGAGTTGTTGTTTCTTCAGGTGAGAAAGAGATGGTGCTTTGAAGGAATTGAAAAATTGAAAAATATCTGACTACGAGTAGATTGTGAGTTACTACTACCTTTAAAATTTAACAGCCCAATTCTTGAAAGAGTTTTAGCTAATCCTGAATTTTAGATTTGTCAAATTAAGCTAAACCATATTTTCAGTAATGCATAGTGTGCGAGAATATGTTATTCTAATGCCGAAACAGAAATAATTTTCTACTACACAGCCTAATACGATTTTTAACTAAAGTTTCGCACGATTAAAACTTTTAGTTTAAGTACAAGTTCGTAGGTGAATTAGTAATTAGTCTGCACGCATTAATTGATTCCAAGTGCGTTAATCCTTGCGTTGTTTCTCATTAAAAGAGCTTCAACATCTAATCCTTCTTTCGTCTTCATTTCTCCAATTCGTTGTTTTTGTTGCTACCGCTTTCTGTTGTGAGGGCAGCAGTGTAGCGCCGCTTCCTTTTCCGGAGATCCTTTACAAACAACAGTGTATTTACCAGGACAAATACTTGTAAACTGGCAATAAATTTCTACTGTGTCTACAGTGTTTAAATAAAGAATTATGTGACCAAAACATTCGCAGATACATTTAAGGATTTTGTTTGTTTTAAAGAGAAGAATTATTTTATCCTTTAGTAATGAAATATAAGATTAAATTACTTTAGCTCTTGTATAATAATTATTAAATTTGCGTATTACATCCCGAATAAATAGAAACAAACTTTTAATATCGGAAATCAGTTTTTTGTAAATCAAAAGTGTTCGGTAACTATTTATGCTATCAAATTGCATAATTCCAATGTTAAACATATTCACAAACGTTATTTAATACAGTTTAACTTTTTTTAATTCTATTAATTAATTATAATATTACAACTTTGCTATAGAAACAATAACCAGCACTTCATTGTAAATATTAATAATTTGTAGATATTCTTATTCCTAATTATTTATATATTACGGGCATAATCAAAAGATTATTGCACTGAGAGATTGTTTAAATTTCCCAAATGTTATAACCTTGATAATGTCCATGGTACATACAAGGTTTTATTTGATTTTGGTCCTTGAAAAGGAAGGATTCAGTCAGTAGGTATATTGTTTGTTTACGAACAATTTTTTTTTAAATTTATAAATAAAAAAATAAATATATCGTCACGCCTTCTACCCATTACTGGGTGTGGCACTCTGCCGAAGCAGATCTCGGTAAGTGATATATTTTGCGCGTGAAATGCGGTTACCAGTCATCAAATCACGGCCTCCAAAGATGTTAGTGGTGGAGGAGCCACAGGAGTAGTTTTTGAAATTATGAAAATTGTTTGTCGCCTGTGGGAATCGAATCAGGGTTCTCAGGATCCACAGGCCGACTTCATACCACTGAGCTAGCCACCCCATTAATTTAATCAATTTTTTAATTTATTGTCAAATAAAAATAGAAGATATTAAAGCAAGGACTATTTTAAAGAATTATTGGATGAATTTGAGTCTGCACAGAGAGAATTAGTACCGACCACAGAAGTCAAAAGAGCTTTATAAAAAACAATATGAATTTATTGTGTTGTCTGACATTTATCCATAAATCACGATTTTAACTTGTTTGAATAGCTGTTGCTTAGCAACTTTATACACCCTGGAGATATAATAGCCAAATTACACCCGCTTTTAAGGGCCAATAAACAAGTTTATGATGCCAAAATAAAATAAAAGTTTGCGTGTAGATCTAATTAAAATATTTCGATAAAAAAGATCAGGTAACATCTAATATTTATAACAAATCTGATAGTAACAGTAGCAGCTTTTTTCTGGATTTATTTTAATTATGGACTGGCTAGCTCAGTTGTATGAAGTTGGCCTGTGGATGCTGAGAACCCTGGTTCGGTTCCCACAGGCGACAAACAATTTACATAATTTCAAAAGCTACCCCTATGGCTCCTCCACCACTAACATCTTTGGGGGCCGTAATTTGACGACTGGTAACCGCACTTCACGCGAAAAATATTTCACTTACCAATATCTGCTTCGGCAGAGTGCCACACCCAGTCATGAGTAGAAGGCGTGATGATATATTTATTTATTTATTTATATTTTAATTAATTTCTTTAATTTATGGAATAAAACTAAATCAATTAAAGCAACCTCATGTTTCATGTAGTATTTATAATAAAGCCTCCGCAAAAGTTCGATTTGCTGAAATATCATCCTGTAATTAGAATGTTTTTAATTATTTTTTTATGTTTCTTTTAGGCGAGATCCGTAACATAAGCAAGAGGGCATTTGCTGGACTAGCAGGACCCTTACAAGCACTTGGACTACCAAATAATGAACTTAACGCTGTTCCAATTCAAGCACTTTCTGCACTGCCTACACTAGACCGCTTAGATTTGTCGCACAATCTTCTTAAAAACGTGGACGCTGATTCCTTCAATGTAAGTTCATAATTTTCCCTTTTTAATACTAATGGCGAGTTAAATAATTAACGCTACGCCAGGGAGCGATAAAAGGAAACCAAAAGAAAAAGACATTCGCACTAGTTAAAGAGTTTGTTGACAGACCACGACTAACCAGAGCATACAATTAACATACGATGCAGATTAAATGGCATGTTAAAACTATGCTCTAGTTGATCATGGTCTGTCAACTAGCTCTCTCACTAATACGAGATATCTCTTTTTGTTCCCATTTTTTAAATGTATAACTCGCCATTAATTTTTTTTCTTGTTTCAGGGCTTGTTCAACTTAACATTTCTGGATTTAAGTGACAACATTCTAACTGCAATTACTCCGAACGCATTCACAACCCTCCCACAAATTCGTACATTGCGATTACGCGGGAACAAATTAAACATGGCGACTGTTGCAAAACTTGTCCACTTCGAAACTTTAGAAGAGTTTGATTTAAGTTCTAACGCTTTGATTGGCCCTGTAGGGCCGAATACTTTACCAGCAATGCAGCAGCTACGAGATCTACAGCTTGCTCATAATTCTTTAAGCAGTATTCGAAGAGGAGCTTTAGAAGGACTACATAACCTCACATCTTTGATTTTACATCATAATCAGATTGATGTGTTAGAGGATCATGCTTTTAGTCAGCTGTCATCGTTGGTGCATTTAGATTTGTCGCATAATAGAATTGTTGCTGTTTCTGGTGCTTCTTTAGCGCATCTTACGAATTTGACAGAACTTGATTTAAGGCATAACTTCTTAAGAGCCTTAACTGCCGATTTAATTCTACCTTTAACGAATCTAAATGACTTAAGACTAGATGATAATGACATATCTATCATTGCTACAGATGCTTTAAGACCGGAAACTATTTTACAACGATTAACACTCTCTGATAATCCTCTAAATTGTGACTGCAGCTTGATAGATTTTTCAGTTTGGTTAACAAATTCTTCAATGTCAAAAGAAGATCGATCAACTGCTGTTTGTACTACACCTCCTTCTCTAGAAAACGGACTTTTAATTGAAGTTCCAACTACAGATCTTCTCTGTGGCGAAGATGAGACAGAACCTTTGATGGCTCCTATAATAGAACCAGTGGCCAAGTCTCAAGTAACTCTTAAAGACTTCAAATACGATGGAATTGCAGTGTCTTTACAATGGGAAGTAGATTCAAAAGCTGTTCCTTATACCTGCGACGCCATTTTTGTTTATGAAGAAGAAGGAGCCAATGAGGTCCTTCTAGAATCAAATCCTTTAAAATGTAACTCTTCCGAATTAAAAAATCCGATGAATTTGAATGTGACTGTACCTAGCGCTGCTGATCTGCAACTGGGACACAGATATCGATATTGCGTTGTTTTATTGGAATCAGGACAAAGTGATGAGTTGTCACTTGTTTTAGGATGCAGTGAGGTAATTCCTCTAATCCCAAACGTCAAATTAA
Organism: Pterostichus madidus; assembly: GCA_911728475.2. Classification (NCBI taxonomy): domain Eukaryota; kingdom Metazoa; phylum Arthropoda; class Insecta; order Coleoptera; family Carabidae; genus Pterostichus; species Pterostichus madidus. The sequence continues at coordinate 2,260,894 of OU452304.1, forward strand.
AGCAGAAAAATAAAGAATTAAAGGAGGCTGTACCAAGAATAACTGCAGTACAAGCAAATTTGACAACGTATGGAAGTTTATCCATGCAAGTTGCTTTATATCCTTCAAGAGACTGTGTTCTTAACGTGGCAATACTGCAACAAGGAACAGTTTTGTCTCAAAGAAGGATTAACTGCTCAGAACCTAAATATGTCTTTGTAGGAATGCATGATGGTCCTTATAGAGTTTGTGCAAATGTAATACCAGCAGGACCAACAATTCAAACAGGTCCAAGACCCAGATGTGTCACTGCAATGAGAAGAGAAACTAGGGGATTGTCAGGCTTGGATGTAGTCCTTGTAGCAGTGTTTCTAGTTCTGTGTTTTATATTGGTAGCCGTGGTATGGGGCGTGAGACGAATTCTCCTAAAGCCAAAGATTCAAACGCATCAATGTTTCATGGCCCCTGATGAAACTGAAGAACAACAACATTCTCGATATGTCAAACTGCAAGCAACAACAAAGTTATAGTAAATCAAGAGTAGGGCGTTTCTTTGCGGCGTAATTTCAATGTGATTGAAGTATTTATTTGGTTGTTTGATTTATGAAATGTGCTTAAGACATTTTCAAATTGACATTGTAAAGTGCCATATCAATTTTATATAATATGTGTGTGTAAAAATGTTTAGTCATAGTATTATTAATTAATTATTTGTATATATTTATGTTAATACTTATTAACTTGTACATAACTAACTATACATATTTAACAAGGTGCTATTCTCAATCTAGTAGAACTAGATTAACGTTACTGAACTGAAAATTATTGTAAACCTTTTAAAAAGCTTGTTTTTATCTTGTTTTGTTATTAGAAAAAAACTTACTGTCTTATTTAAAAAATATATAAGAAATTTAATCAGTATTACATCCTTAATTATACTGATTAAACACACATAACTTTACGCTCTAGTCCAGTAAATAGGGTAGCACGAAGCCTTGAAATATGCACACCATCAAGTTTTGCAGTAGAGGTAAGTTATTTAAATATTTTTTAAGCGCAGATCATTATTTTGGCACCCATAACATTATATGAGTGTTTTATATGAATGCGCAAGATTATTTTAAATAAACTTATTTAAATCCGACCCTGTATATATCTGTGACATACAGATAATATGCATTTAAAGATAATTTTTATCTGACTCACCCACCATTCTAGATAATCTAACTTAAACAGGAAAAGATCATAAGTGAATTTGCTTTTGTGCAGTTCAGAATGTTTTGGAATATTAAATTTGCATTTATCATATTTTTCCTGTGTTTAAAAACTTTTAAAGTAAATTGTTATTTTAATAAAACTACTACCAAAGGTAATAATTTAATTTAAACTAAATTATTTTTAATATTAATTCATTTATTACAGATTTTTCAAAATGTAAAGTCCATTTCTCAAGATCAGAATCATCGTATAAAAAATTTTATGCGATTAATGAAAACCATCGTGGAAATAATTCTCTAGCATTTGATTTTCATTTTTCTGTGTTAGCTCCAAGAGATGCTCATATTTTATTAACTCCGTCGCCCCTTGTACAAAGTTCTGATCCAGTTTATGAAATAGTGTTAGGAGCAGGAGGAAATACTTTTTCAGATATTCGTCGATTGCAGAAGAAAGCAACAAAGAGTTCAAAGAAAACTGTAAATTTATTATCTCCTATTAACGTTCGATCTTTTTGGATACATTTTTCTAAAGGTTTTATTATTGAAATCAAAATTTTCATTATTGTAATCAATTTATTTCTTGTAGATGGTTTGTTAGAAATAGGTATAGAAGGAGCAGATATTGCCTTTCTATCCTGGAAAGATTCTGATCCTTTACCTATACAATATTTTAGTTTTTGTACTTGGGGAAATATAGAAGCAAAATGGTACTATGATTGTCCTAGAGAAGATGGTACATCTGACTCACAAGTAACGTTTATCTTATTAGCTAAACTAAATATAAACGAATTCATGAAATTAATATTGTTTTAGGAAGTTGAGAAGCCATTAACAACAAGGGAAAAATTAAAAAGGGATTTATTTACTGGGTATGATCCATATATTCGACCAACGTACAGTCCAGAAGATTTAACAATTGTTCATCTGGGATTTAAACACGATTATGTTCATTTGGTAAATTTGTATTTATTTTTCTTTTATTATTTTTACAATATTATATTTTTTAGGATGAAATGAACGCTAAATTAATTGTTCAAGGTGTTATGCAAATGGTAAGATATACATACATAACATAATGCTATATCCCATGAAATATGGGGTAATACGAACCCTTCAATCATTCACTGAACATTAATCATCAGATTTGCCAGATACACACTTTCGTTTCACTCGGAATATTTCGATCATATACAAAAGGACAATCATATCCATACATTTATTCCTAGGTCTTCCACACAATCTTTCTAAGTAGAATTTTCTAAAAATTTTAAATCATTAGATTTTCTACTTTCTCGAAGCTATATCTCCAAAACTAAACGAGATATGAAGATGCGCTCAACAACATTGAATTTCTCGTGCTTCGATTTACTTGTAAACAAATTTTCGGCAATTTTTATATTTCAAAAAATTCTCATCAATATTTTGTCACAAAATAGTTTTTCAACAATATCTCAAAATCTATCAGACATACGCACTTAGGGATTTTATCATTGGATTCAGCGGGTCCAAGTATATATGTATGTAAATTTTCGTTACAATATTCGTACGAGAAAGAATTTTAGAGCGAACAGTCTGAAACTAGTTGAAATTGGAAAAAAGTCAAGGGGTACCCCTTAAAAAAAATTCAAAAAATAAAAATCGCTAGAAAATTGATTATAAGTCAATTCAAATACGACGAATTCAATGCCATTGAGCGCATGTTCATATTTTGTTTGGTTTTTAAGATACAGCCTCCAGAAAAGATCAATTTTCCAAAAAAATTACCTAATCATATTTTCGACTTTCCCGAGGCTATATCTCAAAAACTAAACAAGATATGAAGATGCGCTCAACGGCATTGAATTTCTCGTGCTTTAATTGACTTGTAAACAAATTTTCAGCATTTTTTATTTTTCAAAAAGTTTTCACTAAAATTTTCTTATTGAGCAGTTTTTGAACAATATCTCAAAAACTAGCAGACATATGCACTTGGAGATTCTACCATTGAATTCAGCGGTTCAAAATACATATGCATGTAAAGTTTCGTTAGAATATTCGTACAAAGACGAATTTTAGAACAAACAGTCTGAAAATAGCATAAAACCGGAAAAAATCCAAGGGGTACCCCTTAAAAAAAATTCCAAAATTTAAAATCGCTAAAAAAATTCTTAGAAGTCAATTCGGTCACGAGGAATTCAATGCCGTTGAGCACATCTTCATATCATATTTAGTTTTTAAGATATATGTGTAGCCTCCGGAAAAGTTGAATTTTCTAAAATATCATCAGATTTTTGACTTTCTCATACATTGCAATTAGTCATCAAATTACTCTTCTCAAATACTAACACTATTAATATATTCTTAATGCTTCTGAATTTTCAGCAATGGATGGACGAAAAAATTAACTGGATAAAAGAAGATTACGATAACATAGATGAACTAAATCTACATTATCGGGAAATGTGGCAACCAGATTTATATTTATACAAGTATCACTCTTAAATCAACATTTTTATTCATTAATTTCAATTTTATTATTACTTCCAGTTCAGCATCAGGTCCCGGAAACGATTTCTCGAAAACCTTACTCCAGATGGTGACCTCCGAAGGCTGGGTGACCTGGGTTACCCGAGTCAAAATGGAGGCATGGTGTGATGCCTCTGGATTAGGGCATTGGCCTCAAGATAAACATACGTGTGAAATACAACTCGGGTTTTGGACCCTAGACAATTATGTCATGCTGCAAGCTGCTGTAAATGGAACTGCACTGGTAGAAAATTTTATTATTATCACCTGCTTTTGTTATTAATTATGTTTACTCTAGTCGCGACAATATTCATCAGAATGGGATGTAACATCGGTAGAATCCGGTCATTATATTATTCCAAATATTTGGGGTAACGCCGATGATGAATTTAGTAGTACATATGTTATTCGATTTACTTTACTTCGCTCATCTAATGTTTACAGTACTATTTACTTCACTCCAATCATAGGTGGGTAACCACAGCCGATAGTATTTTATTTATAAATAATCGGTTTTTGTTGTTTGCAGTTGTTTTTATCTCACTTTTAGTTTCCTTTTGGGTGACTCCTATTGGACCATATAGGATATCTTTGTATTGTTTTCAACTTGTGTTGCTAGCATTTGTTTTGACAAAACTGGGGAGTGATATTCCTGCTCATCCAAGTAAAATACCTTTCTTAGGTAACTTATTTCTTATTTAATAATTCTTTATTATTAATTTTCTATTATTTTACAGTTCTAATATACAGTTATAGTTTTATTGCAACTTTGGTTGCCTTATCTTTTGCAATTTTACTTATGAATTGGGCTTACACAAAACATACGAAACCTTTGCCATATTACATTTACAAATTTTTAAGTTTAAATACTGTTAAAACAATTTTGTATGTCCAAAGTTCTAAGGTAAATTATAATATTTAAAAGAAAGTACCCATAAAACTGTTTTTGTGATAGTTTTCAGATTCATACAATAAACTAATTGACGAAAATACAAACAATTCAAATGATGTTGACATACAAGAAATGTGGAAACTTCTTGGACTTGCAATAGATAGAATCTTGTTTCTTGTTTATTTTATCTTCATAATTGTTTGTTTAAGTAAACAGTACTAACCAAATGATTACTTTTATGCACGTAATACTTATTGTATAACATTAAATCCCAGTAACAAATGTAATAAATAAATAAATAATATTACTATGTTAAGATTACAAGAAATATTGATTATTTGTCCAAAATAGTTTTAAGCCGATAAAGTTTGATCAATAACTACATACAAATATGTCAGGCCGAGGTTTAGAAAGTTTAATAAATTCTGCAAGAAATATTACTAGGTAACTAATATTTATCTCATATGATTTATAATAATTATTAAATTGTTTTTAAGTTCTGATATAACAGAAAATGAAGAAGTACATATTTTAGAACCATGGCGAAATTTACTTTACCATTTTAGTACAAAACATTTAAACGACTTAAAAAACTTTTTTAAAGATGAATTAGACGATTTCTCCGATTTAAAACTTAATAAAGAAGAATTTGTTTATGCTATTGATACAGTTTTAGGTAAGTAAGAAAGAGCATCTTCAAATAATCTTAATTATTATAAAAATATTTAAGGCAATTCTAGTTATTCCTTACAAGCAATATCATTGTTTAATGAAATACCTTATCCCGAAGAAGAAAAAATCACTTGGAATCAATTCCTGGATTATTATATCATTCAAGGAATTTCAGAACAGTATGAAAACGTTCAATTTCATGAACCAGAAATATTTTCAGTTCCTCATGCCGAAGTATGCACCATAAATACATAAATATTTATTTAAAATCAACAACTATTTTTTATAGAAAGAAACTGTAATAAAAGTTGTTTCAATCGAAACAGAAACATCATTTTGTTACACAATCGTTTCTAAATATGGAAAAATTGGTTTATACACAGGAGATTTCATTTTATTGCAAACGTATCAAGTTATTTTTACGCGTACTGATAAAAGATTAACTGAAAAGTACAGTCGAATTAAATCAATGTGGGTAACTGACGCAATTTTTCTTCCAAATGTCAATATATTTGTTGTGTCTAACACAGCACGAAGTATGATGTTCTACGATGCTGCAGGACAGAAACATATACCTTTATGGTTGATTGAAGGAATTCCAAATGTTATTTATGTATTTATTCTTTATTTTATTGTTGATTTATGCATTTATAATAGCTATTTATTGTAGTGTATGGAATATTGTTGTGACACAAATTTAAAATTATTTTTGGGTAATGATATTGGTTCGATTACAACAATGACATTCTTACAACAAAAAGAAGGATTGTTTCGGAAAAAATATAACGATAAAATGACACATTTTTATTGGAAAGTAATAAACAAAATTATGATTTAAATCATATATATTTAATGATTTCTTTTATGTAGGAACTAAAAGATGAAGCAACATTCGTCCAAATTGAAACATTTAAAAAAATACATTCAAATTTAATTTTAAATATGAAACATTATCCAGAAACATATTCAATTGTATCATGCAGTCGCGATAACAAACATTCCGTTGTGTGTTTTAATTTAAAACAGCGGAAAAAGACCTACACATTTAAAATATCTCAAGTAAGTATTTATAATTAAGATTATTATTTCGAAATTAAAATTATTTTTAAACAGGGCGTTTGTTGTTTTTCATTAAGCCACCGATTACACATTTTGTTAACGGGCAGTGATAGTGGAATAATTCAATTATGGAATTTGTATGTTTCAAGTAAACCGATAACAACTTTTCAAGGTCACCAAACTGCTATTATTGATGTACAAATTTTAGCTTTTAAAAATATAGCTTTGACCTGTTCTAGAGATGGGGTAAATTATTTATCCATCACAAATAATATAATATTTATGGATTGTAATTTTTAGGTATTAAACATCTGGAATTTACAAAATTATAACTGCAATCAAACAATAACAATAAAATTTCCTTGTTTTGAAGTTTTGGGTAAACTTATTGAATGGGGTAATAATACCATTTATTCAGGAGCTAAAAGATTTGAAAATATAGAATTTAAAGAAAAAGAAAATAATGAAAATGATTCAAAATCAGTTCATGAAGTTTCAGACAAAAGGTGGACTTAAAAATTTTAAAATATGCAATAAACTTAAGGGAAATATATTTTTAGGGAAGAACAAATAGATATTTGGCAAAGATATCCTATTTTGATAAGTTGTTGCAATTATACTGCAAAACTAAATATGAATAATGATGAAAATAATTATACTAGTAATATTTTGCCACCGCCACCTTTACAGAATGAAATAATTATTCCTGAAGATTGGAAAATTGAAGATCCAGTTTTAGTTACCAAAGGAACAAGGTAAAAATTACATTTTTATCGATCAAATTATTATTAAACATTTTCGTAGTACTTTAGAACCAGAAATTGAATTTGATATCAAAGAATTACATCCTGTTTTAAAGAGTATAATTGAACGAGATTTTTTGAAAAGTTTACCAAGATCAAAACATGATATGAATTATAAAATCGCAGCTTTAGAACTCAAAAAAATGGAAGTAAGTTACAAATACTATTATTTCTAAACACATTTTAAATATTTTTTTATTAGATGAAGAAGCCAGTCTCTCAATGTGCACCATATTTGGCTTTAGATTTATTTGAAATAGAAGAAGTTAAACTATCCGCAGATTTGCCAGTTCCGAATTGTAAGAAAACCCAACAAATTGTTGAGAAAACTCAAAGATTGCTGTCTGCTGCTAGTACAAGATCTGGGATATTATCCGATCGATCTAGTAAATCTAGATCATCACGTAGCAGTGTTATTGAATTTTAAATCATGTGAGTGCATTAGTCATTGTTTCATTAAATATTTGTTGCATTTGTGCAACAAGAAATTGCGCAGTTAGATCGATCAAGGTTTTTGGTTTCCCGCCGGAACAATTTCGCCCAATCGGAAACGAATTCTGTAGTTACCAAGCGTGGTCTAGTAGGCTTGGCGGGATTTGGCGGGAACAGCATTATAACAATATGTTTATGTAATATGAATATAATTTAACGTTTATTGATGTGTAATTAAGTTAACTAATTAATTTTGAGGTAGTTAGAGAAAAAATTCTACATTAGGTTGTTGTATTAACAAGTTTTTGATGTTTTATTATATGTGTATGAAAAAGTAACTCCAATTTTTTTCCTATTTATAAAATTATTAATTAGTGGGGAGGCTACATAATATTTTATTAAAGCTAATATTTCAATGATATTCTGTTTAATTTAAAGAATTAATGTTTTATGGGCATAATATGTGTTGTTTAGCATCATGTATTCCTACGCCCTTCCCCCGCTTGTGACATTTGCCGCGTTTACTCATTCGCATATATACGTGTGCGCCGTACATGGCTTCATTTCACTTGTGATCAGTGTGTGTTGATTGTTATTTATTGTGGGTTGATTTAAACAATAGTGTACAACAATGGGTCTATCAGAGAACTCTGATGATCACATTTTCAAAAGACATCAAGAATTATGCAGCAACTTGAATATGGATTCAGCAACAACTGCCCAAGCATGGGATAGTTATGAATCCATTAGACAACATTATACATTAGAGGTATAACAAATAATAGTTTTTATCAATACAATAATTATTTGATTGATATAATATAGATATGTGTACTTTATTGACGAGTTTGTTGTAATTTTGTGGTTATGTTGTGGTTGTGCAGGGTGATCCTCTACACTGGCTGGGCTGTGCTATTTATGTGGCTTGTCGTAAAACTACAACACCTACTGTAGGACAAACCGGATCAGTTGTTAAAGGAAATTGTGTTAGTTTAACTAGATTACTGAGGCTGTGTAATTTCAGGTAAATAAATGCACCTGCCTTTGCATTCCAGTATTTACATTGTTTACATTTCAGTTTGACACAATTTTTCGCCAAAAGCAAAAAATGGGCAGACATGGCAAATATGCCACAGGAATTCAGGAAACGAATCGATCGTTTAGAGAGAAATTTCGCTGTTTCTTGTGTGGTTTTCAAAAGATATCACGTTATATTCAATGAAATCTTTTTGGCTCCAGTTGATGATCAGCCAAAGCAGCACAGATCTCGTAAACAGAGGTAAGTTATCTAGACATATTTTTCAATTCTTTTTTAACAGGTTTTATTATAGAAATTTGCCATGTACGCCTTCAAGAATCTTCGAATTCTGCTGGACTTTATTCGTGTGTATCAAGGGAGAATTTGTGTCTTGTAGTGATGATTTAGTAACTTCATTCCATTTGTTGTTAGCATGCTGTGATATGGCCTTTAGTAACGCGTTGCTATCGGATCGTCGAGACCTCCTAAACCCCAAATTCTCAGGTAAGACACATCTACGTCTCCACCAACAATTCTTACAAATTAAAACTTCTTTAGGGCTGCCAGAAAATTGGTCATCACCAGACTACATCAGACAAACAAATCCGCCTTGCATCATAGATATTTTGTGCCAGAAATTCGAAGGAATTGTAGTTGATGCAAAATGGGTGAAGGAATATTCCTGGAAAGTGGCTGTGACTAAACTATTCGATAAAGAAATTCTCCACGGCGATGATACAACTCTTAGCGGATTATTCGAGTCTTCTAATTTTGATAGCAACGTGAGAGCTGTGAATAAAGTCTACGAGGAACACGTCTTGAACGTCGGAGAATTCGACGAGAAAATATTCATTGGTAAGTTTTTACCCTAATTATTTTTTTAATTAACAATTAAAATATTCCGGTGGTGTCTTTTTTCTCATTCATGCAATTCTCTGAAGCATGTCGATGAGGTTTAAATTTTAAATGACCGGTTGAAAGGACAGGTGTTCAAACCCGCTTGAGTGGGGTGCGCGCCAGCTGATCTACCTTTGTTCTCCCTTCACCCTCCTAGCCCTTTTGCAGCCCTTGCTCGAGCTCAGGTCCGTCAGCTGACAGGAAGTCGTAAATTACTGATCAATCTGTTTGTCGAAAAGTGCATTTGCTAAATCTGAAACTTGAGAAAAAATGCGCGGGATTTAGATTTTTTCGCGCGATTTTTGACAAATATGGCGCCAATTTTTTGACAGATGGTTCATTTATTTAAACATGATTTATTATTCATTGTTAGTTGTCCAATTAATAATTAAAATTAACAATTACAAAAAAATAATTACTGTTTGTTTTTTGTCAATTAATGTTAGCAGCCACACCGATAAAATTCAAGACATTAATGACTGGTTTTAAAAACGGTAAATTAATTTACTTCCAAAGTAAATAAAATTGATTAATTCAAATGACATTAAAAAATATGAACGTGATATTAATTAAATAAATAATATATATATATATATATATATCACGCCTTTTACCCATTACTGGGTGTGGCACTCTACCGAAGCAGATCTTGGTAAGTGATATATTTATGCGCGTGAAGTGCGGTTACCAGCCGTCAAATCACGGCCCCCAAAGATGTTAGTGGTGGGGGAGCCACAAGGGTAATTTTTTTAAATTGGTGATAATGTTTTGTCAGCTGTGGGGATCGATACTACTGAACCATTACCCCATTAATATATATTAATTAAAATAGTTTAACGAAAACAACGCAAACCTGCATTACTTTACTATTTTTAGATGATTATTGTTGTAAAAGTTCTCAACAAATGTCATTATTAATTTTAATTCCAGTTTTAAGATTCTTCCATTAATTGATAATTGTAATTGCTAATCGTATTTACTATTTACTAGTTGAATAGCTGAGTTAAACATTTTTAATATTACTAAAATTCATTTCCGGTTCTTGTGAATTGATTTCAATTATTCTAAGCAAAAGATCGCGCTGATTTCAAACTTATTTCTAAAAATACGGTAGTGTTTGAATGGTTTGAATTCCACTGTAATTGGAATTGAGGTTCCTGTTGTATAGAACAACAAATAAACAGATTTCCAATTTCGGCTGGACTCACTTTTGTATTGATTTCGAACAAAGTGGTGTCTATAAATATGTTAATAAATATAATAAACTAATAAAACTAAATATATATTATTATTATTTATTTGGTTTGTTGTTAATTTATGATTGTTATGATTTAACTGCATGTTTCATTTACTGGTTTTGAATTAATTTCTGCTCAAATAATATCATCTCTCGCATAATATTTCGCGATAGACCAGAACTTATCCACACTTGTATAGCACTCATGACCGTCGTTTTACGTAAATTCCAGCGGAGTACCGGAGAATGCAGTTGATCAGTAGGCAACAGGCCTTAGGGGGTGTTCGGTCTGCCTTACGTAACTTAAACACAGGTACCGTATGATTTTTCATCAACTTTAACTTTTACACGAAAGTACAACTCTTTCTTGCACCATAAATTAATTCGATAGTTACGCAGATTTAAACTGCGTTTTTATTCCGGATTCAAGAAAGATAAATCGGGTATAAAATTCGCTGGGCTATACAGGTTACCATAAGGTGGTCTTTGCTAGCTTTTTATTCAAATTTTAATTTATTAATTTTCATTACTTTATTATTGCTTTATAATGCTTTTAATTTCTCATCAATAAATAGATAAACAATACGAATAAAAATTAAACAATTTTAAATAATTATAGATGGTGATTTAACAAATACAATTGGTTCACCAAAACATGCTCAAAACAGCGAGGAAAAACCTCAAATGAAACGTAACTTAGCAAACCAATACGACGACGTAAGTTATCCTAAACACAATCACCTTCAAAATCTAATAAATTACTTTTGTAGCAAATTCAACAACTAGTTCTTCAAACTCCGTTAACGGGGCGAAAATACCATCGAGGAAGAGATATGCAAAGACCTGCTCCACTTTCAACTGCAACTCAAAGTGTAATTCGCCTTCAAACTTTACTAAACGGAAGAGTAAATGAACCAAGCGCAGAACTAAAAGAAATATTTAGGTATTTTCCCGGAAAATATTTAATCAAATTTGGTTTAATGAATTATTTTTCAGTTCTTGTTTGAGAGATCCATCAGAAGCAATAAAAAATCGCGTTAGGGAACTAGGAGATAGATTCGTAGAGAGTTATGTTAAAAATACTGACCAATCAAATGGAAGTATGGATTTAGCTAGAAATCGCTTAACTTTATCGGAAAGTTTATACTATAAACTCTTGGAAAACATCGTCCAAGATGAAAAATTACGCAATCCTAATTTAGACATCACAGTAAGTTCTTCAAATTTAATTTTTAAGACTGTTTGAAATGAAAGAAATAATTATTTTTCAGTGTTTATTAGAGCAAGATGTGTTCCACCGATGTATGTTCGCATGTAGCATAGAAATTGTTATTTATTCGTACAATTGTCAAAGAAAGTTTCCGTGGATTCTTCAAGCTCTTGATTTGAAGGGATATTATTTCTACAGAGTCATCGAGCTTATTGTTCGCACCAAAGATCAGCTTTCTCGGGACGTCGTCAAGCATCTTAACTCGGTAAGACAAAAAACTTTCAGCCCAATTCTCAAAAAAGTTTTAGCTAATCCTGAGTTTTGGATTAGTTAATCTTATGCTAGTCTGATTTTAAAAAGTTAATTCAATTCATTTTCCGAAAACTAAATGGTAAGAAGATTGTATTAAAGTTTCTTTAAACTTTTTTGGGAATGTGGATTAACTTATTTTGACAAATCCAAAATTCAAGATAAGCTAGATTCTAGCTAAAACCCTTTTAAGAATTGGGCTGTTATTAAATGTTATTAGGTACTTTTAGAAATTATTTTAGAAAAAAGATTCATCAAAAATTTCTGTTTTAGATTGAAGAGCAAATCCTCGAATCTATTTCGTGGGAGAGCGACTCCCCTCTCTGGGAATGCCTCGCAGGGCAAAAGGTCCCCAGTTGCGAAGACACCGCCCTCCCAGGTCAACTAGATGACGGTTCTGGCAGTATTGCCAATCCCTCTATCAAAAAAATCCAAACTCCCGTTTCTAGTGCTCAACAATCGCCAGTTACCACCGCGTCAGAAAGATTTCAGTCCCCGATTACTAATAGTATGGTCAAGAAAAAGCTTTTTATGGATCCTCAAGGCGCTAAAGTCAAGCCAGGACAGAGTTTACTCCAAAATGCTTCGAAAACTGTTGCCATCGTTGTTGTTGATGATAAAGGGAATAAGAAATTTATTCCTTTGTCGGAGTTTGGAACAGGTGGTGGAGAAAATGCAGCAAATCAAAATCAAAATGTTGTTCAGAATCAAGCTCCTCCTGCTTTTGTTCAACCTAAAACTCAGGATCCGCCGTTAAAACCCAAAAGAAATGGATCTCTTGCTCTGTTCTTCAGAAAGGTAAGATAAACCATTGAAATTGCAATTAATCTTCGCCAAATATTATCCTAACAGACCATTTAACTTTCACCCATCCTTTTATTTGTTACATATTTATAAACTAAATTTATTAAAACTGTTTGGTAACTATGTAAATGAATCTACTTGAGGTAGTAAAAATAGTTACCTTGCGTGTATTGTACAATAATTTATTTTATTTTTGCATCATAAACTTGTTTATTGCCCCTCAAAACTAAGCGTATTTAGGCTATTATAGCCCTATGGCGTATAAAGTTACTAAGCAACAGCTATTCCAATAAATCAAAATCGTGATTTATGGATAAATAATTTTGTATTGTTTTTCGTAAAGCTTTTTTGACTTCTGTAGTACTAATTTTCCCTGTACAGACTCAAAACCATTCAATATTCCTTTGGAATAGTATACGCATAGAAACAACAGCATGCCTAAAATTAACAACGTTAACGAATACCTATAGATTGAATCCTTTAATTTCAAAGATCAAAACCCAATAAAATATTGTATTTATTCCTATTATCCTTCACGCAACCTTCACCTTTAATTTCACCAATTTTTCACCCTCAATTTCAGCAATTCGACATTCATTTCACACACCCTCTTTTCTAACAATATTTTGATTTATTGCAGTTTTACAATTTGGCTGGCGTTCGAATGGAAGAACTTTGTAATCAATTACAAGTCGATAACATTGAGTTAAAACGTAAAATTTTTACCTGTTTCGAACACTGTATTATCGAGTTAACAAAACTAATAAAAGACAGACATTTAGATCAGATTCTTATGTGCGCTGTTTACGTAGTTTGCAGGGTAAGAACATCTTGAATTCACCCAAATCTGGATATTAATAAATATTCCTTTCAGGCAACAAAGAACGAAAAATCTTTCACAGAAATAATGCGTTGCTATCGTCTACAACCTCAAGCTCATAGTCATGTCTACCGCTCCGTCCTCATCTACAAGCGCTCTGAAGGAGAAGCTCCTCCTACAGACGTCTCCCCATCGCCCCCTTCATCCGCTCGTAGGGCCCCAGACGAACTCGCAGGGACCTCCACCACCCATGACAGAGAATACCGCGGTGATCTCATCAAGTTTTATAATACTGTCTATATGCTCAAGGTGATGAACTTTGCGTTGAAGTTCGCTGGGGCCCAACAGAAAGATCTACACTTGTCTCCGTTGCCGGTCACGAAGCATCTTAATCCCAACTCCCCTAAAAGGAGGGTTATTGAGAATGTTTATGTTAGAAAGTATGAACAGACGGAGTCTCCGAATCCAGGGAAGCAGTATAGTTATTTCTTCAGTCGCAGTCCTTCGAAGGTAAGAAAAATCTGCAATTGCAGAATATATTGGTGAAGGGATTAAACGAGCGTGTATGAAAGGAATTCTAAATGTGGAGGAAGAGACAGAAACAAATTTTAGAACTTTTTTTAAAACAGTGATCTTAAAAAAATATGAAGACATTTTAAGACAATCTTTTATAAAAAATTAAATATATCATTACGCCTTCTATCCATTATTGGGTGTGGCATTCTGCCGTAGCAGATCTCAGTAAGTGATATATTTTCACGCGTGAAGTGCAGTTCCGAGCCGTCAAATCACAGCCCCAAAAATGTCTAGAGAGGAAACCACAGGAGGAATTTTAAATATAAATATATCATTAAATCTTCTACCCATTACTGCGTGTGACACTCTGCCGTAGCAGATCTCGGTAAGTGATATATTTTACGCGTGAAGTACGGTTACCAGCCGTCAATTCACGGACCTCGGATATGTTTGTGGAATGGGAGCCACAGGGGTAGTTTTAATGTGGTGAAAATTGTCGGCTGCAGAAATCGAACCCGAGTTCTCAAATCAATCTTTTTATAGCACGTGAGTGAATGTTTCAAGGGTTCATGCCAGTTCATTTGATAGGATATAATTTTCTTTTTTGGTTCTTGCAGGATTTGCAGAATATTAACAGGGTGATTAACTCAACTAGAGGTTGCAAACGCCTCCTAACTGGGGAAGTGGAGGACGAAGATGTGTCTCCAATAAAAGTAAACCGGAAGTTGCAGGGATTGATTGAAGAACGGCTCGTCCAGGCCAAGGAGTGACGTCTTCCGCTTTGGCTGTTTTGTTTTTATTTAAATTTATATCAATTTATATTATACGATAATTGTGAGTAAATTATTAATTTTTTTTTGTAAATTAAATGCAAGTATTTTATAAGTTCGAAATTATTTTTAATGTTATTATTGAATATTGACAGTGAATCATGTTTACATTTTAAAGATTTTATATGCGAATCTTGTAAAAATAAGTTCTAGATACTAGTTTTTATTACTAACTACACAAAAATGTGAAATGCAATACCAATAAAATATTTGTAGAGCGTCAAAGTATGGTTACAGTTTTAACAGTAATAAAATGAGAAAATCCAACTATATTTTTATTTTTCTTTACAGCAAATCAACAAACATGGAATCTGGGCACAGCGCACAACATTCAAAGGTAAATCATCAACACATAGTTACAGTAAACGACTTTGACTATGATTTAATAAATAATATAATTATAACAAATGCTGATTCTTTAATTTTAACTGGAGTTTACACTATCTCATTAATATAAAAGACTAACAGCGTTCACAAAAAGCAAAATGACATTTATAAAATTTGTTTTTGTACTGCAAATACCAATAAATTAATATTTAAACAATCTGCAAAAGATGACGATTTACAGCATCTATAGTAAATTGCAACTTTTGTGCCTAGTTAAACAAATAATTATTTGTTTATTCATTCACCTAAATTTTATTTCGAAATATAGTTGGGCTTATGTATCAGCATAAGTTTGTTAATTAAAAGTTACACAATAGTGAATAGTCAACCACATTATTTTATAATTAACTTTTTCGAATATTAAATTGTGTGGTGACTGTTCTACTAAAATGCTTTATTCCTACGTGATACTAAACTTATTGTGCTATTTAAACTAGAAAAATAAATGCAGCAAAATTATAAATGCTATTTAAAAATTTGATACACATTATAAAACAATAAATTATTACGAGATGAAGCGAGCATTGTCTGAAATGTGTCTGGCTCTTCAAATCAAAGTTAAACATGTAGGATTTAATAAATATATATCATCACGCCCTTTACCCATTACTGGGTGTGGTACTTTGCTATAGCAGATCTCAGTTAGTGATATAATTTGCGTGTACTGTCGAATCACAGCCCCCAAATATGTTAAGAGTCACAGGGATAATTTTAATAAGAAATAAAGTTTGTCAGTTGCGTGAATCGAACTTGGCTTCTGAAATTTATAGGCCGACATGCTACCTACCCCATATTTGTGATACTAGCAATTGTGTAATAAAAATTATGAGTTTGTAATGTTTGTATTGATTTTTGAAAGCGCAGTAGAAATTTTCCATTATTGAGAACAGGCTGGTAGATTTACGTGCTCTGTGAATAGATAGCAACAATGGATTTTGGTTGACAGAGGTTGGAAATTAATCAGAGGATTATCCTCGCTTTTCAGTGTTCGAGGAAAGAGGGTAGTCGCTCGCATGCGCAGTGTGGAGACGCGCCCTACTCGGCACCTGTTACAGGCGAAGCCGGCCGGCATTCATAGTGTCCGTAGCTGTTGTGCCGGTTAGTTCTGTATCTCTGTCTCAAAGCAACTCCGCAATCATGTCTGAGCAAGCTGAATCTGTTCCCGCTGCAACTCCGGCCGCCGAAGAACCAAAACCAGAGGAGAAGCCAGAAGAAAAGCCTCAAGAAAATGGAACTGGAGATGCTACCACCGCGGAAATTCCCCAGCCTGAACCCGAACCCCCGAAAGATATGCGGGCGATTGTTTTAACCGGATTTGGTGGACTGAAAACTGTCAAAGTGATGAAAAAACCAGAGCCAACACTCAACGAAGGCGAAGTACTCATCAGAGTTAAAGCATGGTAAGTTTTTTCACTTTTTAACTGTTTAAATATGTCTACATTTCGCTAACATACGTTGAGTTCAAACCCGCATCTTGGTCTAAAACTATAAAGTTTTTAGTTTCTACACAATACAATCAATTACAGTTGATTAATAGAATAATTTTTCATTGTTACGCCAACAATATGTCTCGTTAATCTTGTAAAATATGTTAGGGAATAGGGATAGTCCCTTGATTACAACAATCGATATTTTTTCGCCGTTAAAACTTCGTTTTCGCATTCAAAGTCAGGTCTTTGTTTCGGCTTTTTGCAGGTGCAGACGAGTGTTCCCAGCGACTTGTCTGCGTTTTATTGAATGATTGCATCAATTTAAATTATTGTTCATGTTATTTTCGACTTGCAGTTCTCACTAGCAATCAGCTTGCGCGATACAAATATTCTAATTATGAATTATTTCATTAGCTGCCGGAAGCTTTTGTGAATGACTACGATAATAAAGAGAAACGCGATAGTTGTAATCATTTATGCGATTTTAATTCTTGTAATCAGTTCTTCTACGAGTAAAACAGATAATTATTTGATTGTTGGTTCGTTTTAACAGTTTTCTAATTCGTTAATTGAGGCATTAATTTTTATTAAGACATTTACACTTTTTAGTAATTATTTATTTCTGCTTCACATATTTTATTATTATTTATAATACGAAATTATAAAATGATATATTTAGCTAAAGGTCATTGAGATATTTATATCACAATAACTAAATTGCTAATATGATTATTATGACTCATAAAAATATTTACCAATTCAGTACAAAAAATGATTATTATTTTGCTAACATATGGTTTTGATAATGTAATTACAAGTAGTATAAAAAAACACATTTTTATTTTAAAAAATATATACGCAGTACATCTGCACTTGGTAACTAACTGCATTCAAAATGATAATTTTTATTTGAGATAAGCAACCACGTCAGTAATTTATTGTTTATTACGTTTTTTACAGCCGTTTTTGAACAATGCTTTTATCCATTCAACATTTTTTATATTTTATTTACCAAATTTTAAAATATTTTTTCAGAAGTACAGTTATATTTTGATTAAAATCTGTTGTCATTTTGCCATATCCGGTTGTCTAACTTACCGTTAAAGTCACTTTAGTTTCTAATTAATCTCTACATCGTAAAAAAAAAATCGTTGAACAAAATATTTTTATCTTTAACTATCTTTTTAAGTATGTTCAGGTTAAATTTTCGATAACGAACAGGATATGTCAAAAGAAATATTTGTTCTTTGAGCTCATCATTTTTAATTAACTTGTCCGTATGTGGGTAGAAATAAGACGCTTTTTTTATTAAGCTTTGAGGATCCGAGCTTTATAGAACTCATTTCTGCAGAACTTCGTAAATGTCAAAGAAAAGCAAGAAAACGTAATTTTGTAACCGATTCTTATTATCTCCTTCTTGAGGTCGCTTCTTTTTCATTTTGCTCTTTGCAATGTTCTTTTTCTTCACTAAGATTTTTTTCTGTTATATGAAGTTCGTTAGTTTTTGAGTGCGTGTTATATTACAAAGCAAAATTATATGTAATCCGATATAATATAGAACAATTTTTTAGGTTTCATTTCAAAGAATATATTTCTTTTTATCTGATGACAATGGATTTTTGAAATGAATTTTCTTATCATGAATTTTTTACGCTTATATAATAATTTTATCGTAAAATTCATTCAGTAACTACCGTTTCCATTTGATATAAAATTTTAGGCGAAATATATAATTTTTAGAAATACTCAGATTTACATTAATTGCTATGGGGTAGTTAGCTCAGTGGTATGAAGTCGGCCTGTGGATCCTGAGAACCCTGGTTCGATTCCCACAGGCAACAAACAATTTTCATAATTTCAAAAGCTACCCTGTGGCTCCTCCACCACTAACATATTTGGGGGCCGTGATTTGACGACTGGTAAAAGAACTTCACGCGCAAAATATATCACCGAGATCTGCTTCGGCAGAGTGCCACACCCAGTAATGGGTAGAAGGCGTGATGATATATTTATTTATTTACATTAATTGCTCGGCTGCCATATACTATATGTTTTACCCAATTCTGGGCGAAACAGCTCTGCAAATGCAGATCTTAGAAGACAAACATATTGCAAATGTAAAGGGCGAGGCAGCGAAAAAGCTGGATGGTCAAATATACTTCCACTTTTTGAAATACATTCAAAATTTAAAAAATCTCGTATTGACAATATTGTACAATATATATGCACACTATTTTGCTGTTTACTTTTGTACCTGAGTGTACATCGGTGGCTCCCAGTACGATTGAGTGTAAAACATAAGCGTTGATTGCTCATTAAATTGCAATTAATATTATGACAACTGCCAACAATTCGTAATTTTCAAAAAGAAATTAATCAGGTTTCTTTTGTCTAATCGCAATAAAAAAATATGTTTTATATGAATTATAAATAACAAATTTAAGTAAACTGTAAACGAAGATGATTTTACTAAAAAAATATGTTTTTCGAAAGTCATTTAGTGACAGAAAGAAAACAATTGAAGACCAATGTCTCTTTCATTTTCGTTTTGTTTGTATTGTTTTTGAGTTGCCTTCATTAAATTACATTTAAAAATTAATTAATCTTCATTTTCGATCGTAGCAAAATATATATAGACTTCTAACTAAATGTATTTAAATGGCAGTGCTTTTTATTAATGAAATTTGTAGTTCTCGACGGGTCTATATTACAGCGCTGAATGATCGATAAATTTTGCTTTATGTATTTACAATTTATTTTGATTTGTGAATTACATAAAATATAAATATATCATCACGCCTTTTACCCATTACTGGGTGTGGCACTTTGCTAAAGTAGATTTCGATAAGTGATATATTTATGCGCGTGAAATTTGGTCGTCAAATCATGCCCCCCAAAGATATTAGTGCAGGGGGAGTCACAGATGTAATTTTAATGTGGTGAAAATTGTGAATAATATTTTTTTTAATTTCCATTATTTTTAGTGTCCATGAATTAAATCGACATTAGCGCTGCAATACAGACATATCTAGAACTAGAAATGTCGTAGATAAAAAGTGTTTCCATTTGAATACATTCAGTTAGACGAAAATCTTAAGTTTGAAGTTAATTTTATTAGAAAAAAAAATTAGAATTTATTTGAGCCATATCAAGACTCCAGGAAATTTTGTGGCAGGCAAGAATTGAACCCGGATCAACTAAGGTTTTATTTTAGCAACTTAAAGTCATTTTTTTTGTATGAATGACAATTAATCTCATTTCAGTTCCTTTATTGGCAAAGAAAAGTAATGTTTCACCCCTCAAAATCAAATATTCGACCGTTGGGGTTGAAATTAGTTTTACTAAGGGTGAAAACACATATATACACGGTCACCAACGCCCACTATATGTTGAAATGCAAATTAACTAAATATTCATTAGATCCGTAATTGTAATCTAGTATGCTTTATAATCTACTCAAACATAGTTAAACAAATGATGGATGGCTTTCATTACTGCACAGTGATTGTCTTTTATTTATTTCGACCTTACTCTGTTTTTCTGATGATTATTTTTGTTTTTTTTTACTGTGATAATGAAGAATATTTCCATATTTTCTGTTTCATAGCTTTGTTATTGTCATCGTGAAAATATTTTGCTTATAAATAGATAAAGGATTAATTTATAAATTCTTCGAATTATTAATAATTACTATTAATAAGTTGTTTGTTTAATTATGAATCGAGGATGTTGTGTATCAAATGCTTTGTGTTTACTTATTAATATTATCGGCCAAACTATGCTAATCGATTTATTTATACCAAAGAAATATGTTTTAATTAGTTTATTTAATTTATAAGTATATATCAATATTATTAATATAGCATCAGTTGTCTTTTCTTTCAAGTGTTCTTGAAATATTTCATAAGAAAATGATTGGAATAAAACTTAAATTAATTTGAAATATTTTGGTTTAAAATAATTTAAAAACTTTTGGCAATCAAAAATATAAACAGTTTTACAAAATCAAATTTTATCAGTTAATATATTTATTATCTTGTTTCTTTTGTTAATGCATGTTACACAAAATGCCCTGATTAAATATGATTGATTATGAATAAAAACATACGCCACTCTATTCGAGTAGAAGTAGATAAAATGAAAAAATAAAAGTCGAACATTTGTACAAAAAAATGAAGTATGATAAAAAATATGTCGCTCGCATTATGTCCCAGTAAATAACAGTCATTTTTTTCTCTTCTCGAAATCTACTAATTTATCTCGGAAAAGAAAGTGAGTAAAAGAATCTGTCACATTCACGCGAAAAAGAAAGGAAGAGAATGTATAGTTGTCATCTTCCGAAAACTTAATGTAACATCGTTTATTTATTTATTTATTTATGGTGTTCTGTACATGAAATTAATTCCAATTACAGTACAGGGTCCAGGCTTACAGAGCCGTATTGTGGTAGGTCATATATGTATTTATAACTTGAGTGGGATTCGAACTACGTACTATGAGTACGTAGATTTTAATAAACATACCTGGAATAATCATCTGGGATTTTCAGGTTTTTAAAAATATTACCAACCTTATATTATATAATAAGAAATTCTTATTTTGGTCTCCTCTACTTGCCCTAAAAATATTTAAAACAAATTTTTGAACACACTGTATAATTTACTAGTAACATTTCTGTTTATAATTGATTAAAAGCAATAAAGATCATGTTTTTACAATTCAAATGACAGAGATTCTGTCAACATTTGATGTTTTCTACGTTGCCTATGTTACTTATTATCATTGGTCAAATTTGACATATTTTATAGAAATTCAGGTGATATTTTGAATTTACATATTTTCCGGGCCTTATTTTCCTTTGATTGCGCTGTAGTTATTCCTGTCAAATATTTCTAAATTATTTACAAAGAACCCTGGTTCGATTCCCACTGCCGACAAACATTTTCATCATATTAATACTACTTCTGTAGCTCCCCCTTCTTTAACATCTTTGGGGGCCGTGATTTGACGGCTGGAAACCGCACTTGACGCGCAAAAATATATCACTTACCGACATTTGCTTCGGCAGAGTGTCACACTCAGTAATGGGTAGAAGGCGTGATGATATATTTATTTATTTTATTTATAAAAAAGAGTAAAATAATTTAATTTCAAAGTGACACAAATTGCAAATAATGTATAACTAGTAGTAGTCATAACAATTTCAATTGTAATAAAACAATAATTGTTGAACTTCTTTGACGACGACTATATCACGTCTGAATCTCCTTGTGGGGCACGGGGTGGCGACGCAGGGGGGTTGTGACAGCCCTGTTGCTTTGTCTTGCCCGTGTCTGGCCATTTTTGGCTGTCGTCCAGTTTTGCAACAAGTTTTCAAAGTTAGTTTGTTCACCCTTGAACTTGGCTGCCTGCGATTGTAAAAACGCGTGTGATATTGCAGTTTTCACTTGTTTTATCGATGGTGATTTGTTGCACCGTTCATTTGTTTTAACTATATAAAACTGAAAATACTGCAGTTATTTCATACTTCTAATAATTATTATTTTCTTTCTCTCGACTCGAGATTTTATCTAAGGTAAAAAAAATATATATATATATATCATCACGCCTTCTACCCATTACTGGGTGTGGCACTCTGCCGAAGCAGATCTCGGTAAGTGACATATTTTGCGCGTGAAGTGCGGTTACCAGTCGTTAAATCACGGCCTCCAAAGATGATTATGAAAATTGTTTGTCGCCTGTGAGAATCGAACCAGGGTTCTCAGGATCCACAGGCCGACTTCATACCACTGACCTAGCCACCCCTCTAATGTCAAAGTTTAAAATAGATTGGATAAAAATGAATCTGCATTTGCAGAGCCATAGATGTAGAAATTTGTGTAAAATCGCGATGAAAAATGTTCTGACTTGTATTTTCCAGAGTTTTTGACATAATGCAGTATCACGCGGCTAGTTATTAATGACGTCACATCCGTTGTCGTTGATTTTTTCCCCATCAGAATGATTGATGCGTGTTGTCTTTGTCTTTTGTATGCTTCAACAACAGTTTGCCTCAAAATGAACAATATCGCATATACGCACGCCACACCCGCTGCATAGATCTCTTTTATTTTTCTTTCTGCCCGGTCGTGCATCATTTGTTTCAGTGCTTTGAGCGGTCGTTGCTGCTAGAGCCGCCTGGTGGCTATTTCGCGCAATTAAAGACTTCCGGTATTCCGGTTTAATGTAATATATGTCCAGAGTCCGCTTTTATGAAATTAAAATTGTCGCGTAGCGGTTTTGTGTTTTGTTTTACGTCTGTCTGTTTAATTTCATAACTCGTAAAATACGTGATGTGCATCTGAGTCATCCGTGGAATTCTGAACGATCACTTGTTTTTAAAACATCTGACTGACTGGCCATGGCTCACTTGATAATGCCGATTAGGGGTGACTAACTTTATTTTCCTCTTACCACTCATTCCTAAATTATTTTCAATATTTATTTAATTATTTATATTGTTTATAGATAAATATTGTTGTTGTCTGTTGAACATTTGAGTAAATATTTTTGTACAAGTGACACTTTTCGTAGACTTGTTCAATTCAAGTTGTTTACTTGAAAATGATCATGAACATGTTGTGTCTACATATACGACGTATTGATTCTTTGCCATACGTTACTGGGCATGTATGTGTGTGACGCCGCCTACTGCGACCGGATATTGTTTTTGACATAAAGTGGCTTGTCAACGTCACTTACGTGATAACCTCTTCACTGTTGAGTGAGGCGTATTTCGTATTTTTTGTTCTTTAGTTCATTTATTTATCTTTAAACTAAAATCTATTTGTTAATAAAACTTTTTTCTCTGTGGAAATTTGATCTAAAAAATAAATCACTAATTTTGCTACATCCTGGACAGTTGTAGCTTACTTGTTGCGTGTCCCATACACAAGCGAGAGTCATATCGGCCTGTGGATTTGAGAGCCTCTGTTCGATTCCCACAGCCGACAAACAATTTTCACCACATTTAAAGTACCCCTGTGGCTCTCCCTTTTCTAATATCTTTAGGAGTCGCGATTTGACGGCTGGTAAGCGTACTTCACGCGCATAAATATATCTGTTACGGCAGAGTGCCACACCTAGTAATGTGTAGAAGGCGTGATGATTTATTTATATTTATTTTATTTAAATTACTCCTGTGGCTCCTCCTCTGCTTATATCTTTAGGAGCCGTAATTTCACGACTGGTAACCGCATGTCACGCGTATAAATATATCACTTACCGAGATCTGCTACGGCAGAGTGTCACACTCAGTATTGGGTAGAAAGCGTGATGATATATTTATTTATATTTATTTAATTTAAATTACCCTTGTGGCTCCTCCTCTACTAACATCTTTGAAGGTCGTGATTTGACGGCTGGTAACCGCACTTCACGCGCAAAATATATCACTTACCGAGATCTGCTACGGTAGAGTGCCACACCCAGTAAAGAGTAGAAGGCGTGATGATATATTTATATTTAATTAATTTAAATTACCCCTGTGGCTCCTCCTCTACTAATATCTTTGAAGGCCGTGATTTGGAGGCTGGTAACCGCACTTCACGCGCAAAATATATCACTTACCGAGATCTGCTACAGCAGAGTGCCATACCCAGTAATGGGTAATAAGACGTGATCATATATTTATATTTATTTAATTTAAATTACTCCTGTGGATCCTCCTTTACTGAAATCTTTGGGAATCGTGATTTGACGACTGGTAACTGCACTACAGGCGCATAAATATATCATTTATCGGGATCTGCTACGGCAAAGTGCCACACGCAGTAATAGGGAAAAGGCATGATGATATTTTTATAGTTTAATTTCCTGTTGTGCAGTGTAAATAAGAAAGTAGATTCCTGTTAAATATTCAGTGTCTTTTTCTAGTGTTTAAAAATTCTTTATTGTGAATACATAGCAAAGAAGGCAATAAAAAATAAATGAATGCAGTTTTGTACTAAAATGATGCAATATCGCCATTGCGAAATGTCTGTTGTTTACTGGAGATTCGACTGTCACATGTTTATTATCTATAAGCACAGAGGGAGAACAAAACAAATGAATTACTTAATTAGTCGTAATTATCTGCCTGTCAAATCGTAAGAATTTTCATTTCGTTCCAAAACAATGCAACCATGAATATTTTCTGAAGTTTCCCATTTATTTTCTACGCTATCTGTCGAAAACACTGACACGCAAATTAATATTTTACATGAAATTAACTGAAACAAGGATTTCACATTTTCAATTACATTTATCGTTCGTTCATTTTCGAATATTGTTCACTGTTCAAATATGCAAAACAAATATTTAGATTTAGTTTCATAATTAACTGTTTATTATTTATACCTGAATGGCATTTAATTTAACTAATTTTAATCAACATATTTCTTTAATTTTAAAACTATTTCGGGATTTTTACGCGATTTTCAGGGGCGAGACGTTAAGTTTGGATTCCTTATAAAAATAATTCTAAAAACTTGTGTACAGTAAATATAAACCAATTAACTAATAATAAATTATAGCATCAAAAATTAACAGTACATTTGTCCATTTGCGATTTTTTATATTTATGTACATAATAGTAAATTAACAGTCATTATAACAAAAGACTGATCAACTGATCATATGACAATGGCAAATTTAATTAATTCTCGATAATAGAAAAAAATAGCTTTAAAATAACAGCTACTATAACGAAAGCATTTAGCTGTTGATTAGCTATATTTTACAAAATGTAACTTAGAGCTGTAGCTCAGCTACTTTTTTAAAGAATAGCTGTAGCTGTAGCTTAGCTACTTTTTTTAAGTAGCTTGCCCAGCTCTATTAATTTGCCATAAGAGGACTTATGATCGAATAAAAGAAAGAATCCATTTTAATTGACGTAAAATAAATTATATTGATTCACTTTTTTCCTTCGCCACTTCGATCATAAGTCTTCTTATGGCAAATTAACATATAAAAATTTAACATTGTTTCTGCTATGTATAATATAAAAATACTCTGTATATTTAACTTGAGTGGGATTTGAACTCGGAATCTCCAGGTTTGAATGACGTAACGCTATACACACCACTGTATTGACAACTATATACTAATTTAACAGCTCGTTACTGCTCAAAGATCTGCAATTGCATTTAGAAATGTATATTGAATCATTGTTCCAAATATTTTCATCATTAATGCGTTTGAATGTATTAAAATGGGTTGGCTAGATCAGTGGTATGAAGGCTGCATGTGGATCCTGAGAACCCTGGTTCGATTCCCACAGGCGACAAACTATTTTCATAATTTCAAAAACTACCCCTGTGGCTCCTCCACCACTAACATCTTTGGAGGCCGTGATTTGACGGCTGGTAACCGCATTTCATGCGCAAAATATATCACTTACCGAGATCTGCTTCGGCAGAGTGCCACACCTAGTAATGGGTAGAAGGCGTGATGATATATTTATTTTAGAATGGGGTGGCTAGCTCAGTGGTATGAAGTCGGCCTGTGGATCCTGAGAACTCTGGTTCGATTCCCACAGACGACAAACAATTTTCATAATTTCAAAAACTACCCCTGTGGCTCCTCCACCACTAACATCTTTGAAGGCCGTGATTTGACGACTGGTAACCGCACTTCACGCGCAAAATATATCACTTACCGAGATCTGCTTCGGCAGAGTGCCACACCCAGTAATAGGTAGAAGGCGTGATGATATATTTTTATTTATTTTAGAATAAATAGTCATATTTTTATTTTGCGAAATAAATTACAAAGATCCTGACCTCTTCATCATCATTCATAATCCTTCATTATTATTTTCACCCCCAAAAAATTATCAACTTGCTGACATATTTATTCAGTACCGTACACATTTCTCCGCGTTTGCAGTGCGGATCGGCGGCAAGGGCGGCAGCGGCGGCGTTTTCGCGCACCCTCGAGGGCGTTGCCCCTTCCTCACCCCTGCATACCACCCCCGGCAAACCCGAGAAACCCCATTTATTTTCTCATTACCCCGGAAGGGTTGAGTACGTGATACGCAACGTTGGGTTGTTGGGTTTCTTTCTGACGATGGAACGTTCACAGATAATTTTTAGGGGATGGTAAAAATGATGAAATTTATTACGATGAGGTCAAATTGATAATTTTTAACACTTGAACTGGAACTGTTTCTTATCCGGCAGTACGGTGATGTGGTTAGCGTTACGGCATTCGAATCTGAAGATCTTAAGTTCGAATCTCACCTAAAAATATAAATAATAAACAGGACATTGTAGCCCAGTGAATAAAATCATTACTGGGTGTGGCACTCTGCCGAAGCAGATCTCGGTAAGTGATATATTTTTGCGCGTGAAGTGCGGTTATTAGTCGTCAAATCACGGCCCCCAAAGATGTAAGTGGTGGAGGAGCCTCAGGGGTAGCTTTTGAAATTATGAAAATTGTTTGTCACATGTGGGAATCGAACCAGGGTTCTCAGGAACCACAGGCCGACTTCATATCACTATGCTAGCCACCCCATACTAGGTAAAACTTGCTTGTCTTAATTAACAAGCAAGAGGTCGTGCGTTCAAATCTCGCTGACTTCAAAATATATCCACAACATACGATAGTGGCTGAGTGGTTCGGATTCCACTATAAGCTGTAGGTCCCTCTACTGTAATTGGGGTTAAGTTCCTGTTGTGCAGAGTAACAAATAAATAAAACAATAAATAAAATATATCATCATGCCTTTTATCCATTACTGGGTGTGGCACTCTGCCGAAGCAGATCTCGGTGATATATTTATGCGCGTGAAGTGCGGTTACCAGCCGTCAAATCACGGTCCTCAAAGATGTTAGTGGTGAGGGAGCCACAGGGGTAATTTTAATTTGGTGAAAATTGTTTGTCGGCTGTATAAATCGACCCGGGGTGCTCAGGATCCACAGACCGACTCGATACCGCTGAACCACTACCCCATAAAAAAATTAACAGAAATAAATTATACAAACTAGCGTACTGCGGTAAGTTCGGACTCTATACTGTAATTGGGATTAAGTTCCTGTTGTACAGAGTAGCATAAATAAATAAATTTAGGGATTTTAAAAGATTATTAAATTTTCGGCGTTAGAAAAGATACTAAATTCTTTTAGGGAAAATTTATTTTAATTATCGTCATGTTTTAGGAATGTTTGATAGCGGAAAGTAAAAGTTAATCATCATATTAGCAGTCGAGTGATCTAATAATTAGCAATAATACAATTACTAATATGTTTTCAAATAACAATTCGATTTGAAATTGTCCTCATACAAAAACACAGTGAGTCAGATATTATCTACGTTTCATGTTCCTAGAATTCTGGCGGACTCATCATCCACTTTGGCTCCGAACAAAACAACATCGCTTTCTCAGCGAATCACCAAAGTGAACTTTTATCTACTGATAATTCATCAGAAACCCCCGATGCTAGCGTTGGTTTTTGAGTCGCCACTGAAATCATTTTATTCATGTCAAATTGATTTTCAATATATTACGACCAGAGCTGCGCAAGCTATATAGCTACAAGAAGAACAATTAATCGCTACAAACTATAGTTAATATTAATTAGTATTTTTTCTTCAAGTAATTACTTAACAATTGAAGAAATCAATCGATTTATGTAGTTAATATATTTTTATATTTATCGAAGTTACAGTTATAGCTGAAGTAATTGTAGCTAAGGTAGTAGTACTTATAGAAAAACAATTGACAATTGTCTAAACATTATTTTTGTCATTTTAATTTAACTGCTTTTTCAAAGAGCTTGAATTTGATGTCCCACTTGATAGAATTTCTAAAATATTTACAAAAAACAATTGACAAACTATAAATTTAAATTTTTGTCATTTTAGTTTAAGTTTCCTTCCTAAGAGCTTTAATTTGATGCCCCAGTCGATAGGATTTGTATTTTTTTTTTATAAAAAACAATTGACTAAGTCTTCAATTTAATTTTTGTAATTTTAGTGTAACTGCCCTTCCTAAGAGCTTTAATTTGATGCCTCACTCGATAGAATTTCTAAAATGTTTACAAAAAACAATTGACAAACGCTCAAATTTAATTTTTGTCATTTTAGTGTAACTGCCCTTCCGCAGAGCTTTAATTTGATGCTTCACTCGATAGAATTTCTAAAATGTTTACAAAAAAAACAATTGACAAACGATAAATTTAAATTTTTGTCATTTATTTAGAATAAACAATTGAATGTTTTTCGAAACAAAGTTTTTAACTAGCTAAATACAATTTTTAAAACCGCAGTTCGCTATGTTTTTCTAGTTAACAAGATACCCGAGTTCAAAAAATGATATTTTTATTTTCAAAATTACCCAAAAATTGAAATAGATTCGCAATTACAGACCTCAAAATTGAAATCTACGGAAAATTTTACATAGATAAGAAAAAAACCGCGATGAATTATTCTTACTAGAAGAACTGTAAATGCGAAATTTAATTACCAATATGCCATATGCTACCCTAGGTTTGAGCCCATGTTTTATACACCCTTGAATTATTTTA
Source organism: Pterostichus madidus (assembly GCA_911728475.2). Lineage (NCBI taxonomy): Eukaryota > Metazoa > Arthropoda > Insecta > Coleoptera > Carabidae > Pterostichus > Pterostichus madidus. The sequence goes on from OU452304.1 coordinate 2,290,456, forward strand.
AACGTCTAAATGCCCAAGTGAGCTCCTTTATTTTATAATAATGAAAAATAATTAAATTTTAATTACAAAATATGAAATTAATAACCAATATATCGATAATGTCTTGATTGGTAATCAAAATTGGGGTGAATTAGACAATAGTTATATTTACTAGAGTCATTTTTGAAGTTTTAAAAGTAAAAATAATGAATTTTGAAATAAAATGTTAGGTTAGGTTGTCTAATATTATAAAATTTATAAGATTTAACATTGGAAGGATAGGGAATATAAATATAATACACAATTGAAAGGGTTATACAAAGTTATTTTAAAGCGTATTTTTTCTCCTAGAAAACTGGAATTTTTTTCATGTCTATGTAAAATTTTCCGTAGAATCGATTTTTGAGGTCTGCAACTGCATATCTCTTCTACTTTTTTCATTATTTTGAAGAGAAAAATCTAATACTTTTAACAATTTAAAAAGTATTTAGTATTATTGTTACTATACATAGAAAATCGGATTTTTTTCCATGTCGGTGTAAAATTTTCCGTAGAATCGATATTTGGGATCTGCAATAGCATATCTCTTTTAATTTCTGACTTATTTTGAAAGAGAAAAATGTACTACTTAATAATTTAAAAAAATATTTAGTATGATTGTTACTACACATAAAAAATAAGAGTTTATTTCCATATCTTTTTAAATTTTTTACGGAATCGTTTTATGAGGGTTACAATTACCTATCTTTTCTAGTTTCTGAATATCAGGACTATTAAACTAGTGGTACTAAAATATTTACTTCAGATAAACTACTCTTAATTTTGCGAATTTTAAAATTATTTTAAACAGTTACAATTTTTCTATACGGTCCTGTTACGACGTCTATTTCATTGTACGTCCACTACTTCAGCGTCTGTCTTCAGGCACAAATTTTATTTGACGTTCACCCGCTTTCCCTTAAACTAGGATTTCCCCGGCTTTTCATAAATTTAGCCCTGCTACTGATATTGTTTTGTTTTCACCAGAGCCAACTGAGTCGTAGTAAAATTTTGTTTTTTGCTTTTGCGTTTCAATTCGCCGTGTGTGAACACATGTGTTGGTTGTACTGTGAAATATTGATTTCAGTGACGGGCGCAATATTTTCATGTGGAAATTGTGGGATTAATAAAACATGTTTTAATTTAGTTGACGCGATCGCTTTTATGTCAAGACCTACGCCAACTTTTCTTTCACTTACAATAATTACTATTATTCTTATGGTAAACATTTTATTAAATTATAATCACTAGTAGCTGTTCTGTAATAGTTTATTTTGGTGTTTTGAGACCTGACAGATATTTTGGTAATAAAATAATGGCCTAGATGCCTCAGTGGTATAGATCTGACCCCCGGGTTTGATTTCCACAGTCGACAAGTAATTTTCTCCATATTAAAACTACCCCTGTTGCTCTCTAACTACTAATATCTTTGGGGGCAGTGATTTGACGGCTGGTAACTGAACTTCACGCGCATAAATATATCACTTACCGAGATTTGTTTCGGCAGAGCGCCACACTCAGTAATGGGTAGAAGGCGTGATGATATATATATATATATATATATATATATAACAGTAGAATTTGAGATTCGTAAATTAATAAATACATATATTATCACGCCTTTTACCCATTACTGAGTGTGGTACTCTGCCGCAGCAGATCTCTGTAAGTGATATATTTATGCGCGTGAAGTGCGGTTAACAGTTGTCAAATCACGGTCCCCAAAAATGTTAGTGGAGGAAGACCAAAGGAGAAATTTTAATGGGATGAAATTTGTTTATTGGTAGTGGGAATCGAACCACTGAGACTCATAAAATAAATAAATTAATATATTTCACGCCTATTACCCAGTACTGAGTATTATGGCACTCTGCCGTAGCAGATCTCGATAAGTATATAAATAAAATAAATATATCATCACGCCTTCTACCCGTGCTATCAATTCCCCAGTCCAACTCTATACCACTGAACCACCTACCCCATAAAATACTTTCTTCATCACGTACCAAGTACCTTAACTTACTTCTTCTTTGTAAATAATTTAAATTAGTAAGTCGTAAATTCTGGCCATATTTTCCATTCTCTCTCTGCTTCTCTCTTTCTCTTGGCGACATAGTAGTGTCCTTGGTTCTTGGAGCGTGTCACCTGCGCTACCTGGTCATTAGACGCAGTGGGGGCGGCGGTCGTGGAGGCGACGGTGGCGGCAGACAGCGCCGGTGTGTCTGGCGAGCCGGCGCCGTAGCAATGACTCACTCTCACTTTGCCATGAGACAGGGGTTGGCAAAATGCTGCAGGAGAATCAGTTGATATTAAATATGCAGGGGGAGTAAGCGATCTAACAACCCTTGAATACGTAGAATTCGTAGGAATGGATGGATATGATTGAAGGTTTATGGAAATATGAATGTGGATGAAGCTTGAGTTCGAATCCCACTCACGCTAAAAATATAGAAGAAGAAGAATGTCAAATTTGGATACTTGGTCTCTTCGGCAGTACGGTGGTGTGGGTAGCGTTACAGCTCTTGAATCCGAAGATCCCGAGTTTGAATCCAACTTAAGCTAAAATTATTATATGAACTAACATAATGTGGCGGCTCTATGAGTCCCTGCATGTAATTGAGATTAAGTTCCTGTTGTACAAAGTAGCATAAATAAATAATTAAATAAATAAACTTGGTTGTGGTGTCAATCGACCTAGAATTCCTGAAAATTCCTGGAAATTATAAACCTGACTTGAAATCCTTAGATTTGTAAAAATAAATATATCATAACGCCTCCCACCTATTACTGGGTGTGGCATTCTGCGCGTGAAGTGCGGTTACCAGTCGTCAAATCACGGCTCCCAAAGATGTTAGTGGTGGAGGAGCCACAGGGGTAGTTTTTGAAATTATGAAAATTGTTTGTCGCTTGTGGGAATCGAATCTAGGGTACCAGGGTTCTCAGGATCCACAGGCCGACTTCATACTACTGAGCTAGCCACCCCTTAAATTTGTAAACGTTTATAATGCCTAGAATACATAACAAATGCGCGAAGACATACATTGCACATTTTTTTAATTTGCGGGAGTGGTGCGAATGACGTCTTCGTGCACGAGTTTTGTACAATGCTTTTTGTAACGAGCAAAAATTATATAAGCAATAGTGAGAAAAGTTATTAAATTTGAAGCGTGAATTTATATTGACAATTTAGTATGCCATGAATTGACATTTGTTATTTTAAAACAAATTGTTTATTTTTTTCTCGTAAAGCTTGTTCAAATATGTCTGTTTGATGGCGTTATAAGCTAATGTATCTATTTGTTTTATAAATTCCTTAAAATGTGTGTATATAAGTACAATTAGCGTTTTAATAGTCAAAATTTAGAACCATAAAAATTGGTGTTTTTCAATTACTTTGAAGCACTAGGACACAAAATTAAACTTTACTGCAGTTTCCAAGGTAATAGTTAGAGAGCTAGGGTGTAAAATGATGTCTCATTTATTCCAGGGACAGAAATAGATTTTTTAATAGATTAAGTCATGATAAACATGAAAAAAAGAAAATTGGATTTGGGAATGGGTGGCAACTATAGATGGCGCCGATGTGAATGCGCAGATTTTAAGGGTAGTTGTTGATACCTACACCAGTCCACTTTCAAAGCTTCTGTCACCAATGAGCAACCAGCAATAATTTCTGTCAATAATTTTTTGTCATGTATTCGTCGTGAATAAATAGTAATATGTCACTCGACACCATAAAAATTGCCTACTTTGACCGGTTTTGTCGCGCATGCGTCACCGGCCAAAACTTCTGTCTACCATTTTTATTACTTAATTATACCAAAGTCTATAATTTAAACTGAAAATTAGCCTGTAGAAAAGATGTCAACAACTACACTTAAAATCTGCGCATTCACACCGACGCCATCTATAATTGCCACCCGTTCCCAAATCTAATTTTTTTTTTTTTCATGTTTATCATGACATAATCTATTAAAAAAACCATTTCTGTCACTGGAATAAATGAGACATCGTTTTGCACCCTAGCTCTCTAACTATAATGTAAATCTTATTTTGAATGTTGCGAGTAGAAAAAATAATTATTTATACAATAAAAAAATAGTGTATTGTCTATCTGGTAGGAAAAGTTATACATTCCCGGACGATGATACGAAATTGTGGTACAAGTCGTAGGCGAGTCCAGCAACCTTCAGAAGTAATTTTTTTATGAATGCTTTAGGGTTCGTGCTACTCCATTTAATGGGATATACTGTGATGTTATGTATGTATGTATACATTACCTAGATTTTATACTCTGCCGGTAACAGATAAATTATAAAATACTGCCTGTAAATATTCTTATCATCGGAACAAGGAAAAATATTTGTACAACTGATTAATTAAGTGCAAAAATATCAGCTATTTTTAGCATACCATTATGCGGTCAACAAACTGAAAGAATAAACATGCAAATAATGATTTTATCTACATAATTATTATCTCTCACACTACAGTACACATGAACCATCTTTCTCTATATATATATATATATATTGCCTGTCAATTTATTTAACAGATAACGTGTGTGATAAAACAATATTGTCAACGGCCATAGCTGCACTCGTTGGAACTGATCTAAGCGATAATGTGAGTTAAGTAACATTGCGCGCGGGTAGTACTAGGATGGGTGACCGTCCAGAGAAAACCCGCGTTGCTGTTGACCATAATACCTAAAACGTAGATCAGGGCGGAATGGCGGCATATAACCTAAGTAGTTGGTCCGCCAAAGAAGCCACAGAAAAAAAAAACAATATTTCACATTTTATATAAAAATATTTGATACCAAAGTATTAAAACGACACAGTGAGGTTGCGTCATAGAATTTCCCATTTTCCTGAACGTTTTTCTTGGTACACATAATTTTTTTTCTTTTAAGTGACCCATACATTGACCTCTGATGTGCGTGTAGCAATCCAATAAAAAAATGCCATCTGGTTTATGAGCAACTATCATACATGACAATAAATTGTTGGTTATTTAATAAATTATTTGGATATGAATTTATTTTCGGTTCAGCATCGATTATTTGTCATTTTTAAAGATTATTTTTGCGTAATATCATTTATTTTCTTCTGTCAAACAATTCCTTTTTATATAAAAGTGCTTTTAATAAATTAAGTTTCAAATTGACAGCTTCATTAATTTTTTAAGACAAAGTGACATGTAAAATAATAAAAGTAAAACAAACAATATTTTACGTAAAATGTCAACAAAGTTTTGCAATTAAAAATGAATAATTAAATAGCATCTAAACAAATAAAATAAAATGTTGGTACATACTGTGATTTTAAATATAGAATCTATTGAAGTATATCGTCAAATAAAAGCTACAGCGTATATTTTTTCTGAAATAATTTAGAAACGTTTTAAATTGTTTACAGAAAATTGATCCCCAATAGTTAGTAGTTTGTAATATTTAGAGAGTTTAACCAAATATACAGGATGGTCCATTTAACTTGACTTGTTCAAATATCTTGCAAATTAAGCCCTTAACAACAAACTTTCATGAACAAAAGTTTAACCATTTTGAGGGGGCCATTCGATCTTGTTAACATTTTTCGCCCCCCACCCCTCAGGGAGTCGGAGAGGGGGTAATCTTAGATATCTTAAATAGGAACCCAATTTTTTATTACAGATTCGGAATCTCCATAAAAAAATATGAAGGTTTAATCTGAGAATTTTTTTCATATTATTGACAGATGGCGCTGTATTCGTAAAAACAAGTGTTTTTTTAATATTCTTATTTTGAATTGTACCGTCCAGAGAAACCTGTGTTGCTGTTGACTATAAGACCTAAAATGCAGGATCAGGGCGTAATGGCGGCATATGACCATAGCAGTTGGTCCGCCAGGAAGCCACAAAAAAAAGGCGAAATAATGGTAAAACTTGTTTTTACAAATACAGCGCCATCTATCAATAATATGAAAAAAATTCTCAGATTAAACTTTCATATTTTTTTATGGAGATTCCGAATCTGTAATAAAAAATTGGGTTCCTATTTAAGATATCTAAGGTTACCCCCTCTCCGACCTCCTGAGAGGTGGAGGGCGAAAAATGTTAACAAAATCGAATGGCCCCCTCAAAATGGTTAAACTTTTGTTCATGAAAGTTTGTTGTTAAGGGCTTAATTTGCAAGATATTTGAACAAATCAAGTTAAATGGACCACCCCGTATTTTCTATATTAATTACGAGTACATCGTACTTAACTTGATTCTGGTGGGATGATAAGTGACATATAATAGTTATTTATATATTGAGAGGTAATTTTAATGTACAGTAATATTTTCATAAAAGTCATACAATAAAATTGATTTGCAACGACTGATAGAACCCATTGATAAAATTCTCCCTTCCAAATCAGATTACTAAGAAAATAATCAAATCATTCTCTTCATCAGATTAAAGTAAATCTTTTCGTCTCAGTGACAGATCACAAAACAACTGCGAAAAGAATTAATCGTGAGTGAAATCGCAACCACAGTTCTGTAGCTTTGTCTTACATTAATAATTCACAACAACTAAGACTCTGTGGCCCGGAAGCCACGCCTTGCATTAGCGGAAGTTCCGGCTGGGTCCTCTTCGCTTCTTCATTAATATTTAGTTGTCGTTCTGTTAGAACAGAAGTGGTGACCAGAGGAGAAAGAAGGTCGGCGGGAAAATAATGTCTTTGCGCGGAAAGTTGATACAAGAAAAGCATTTTTCAGGAAGTGAAAAGCTGGTTTTATCACTTAAAAGTGTACGGTAATAGTTACTTGTTTAAGTATACTGAAAACGTTATAAGGATGACTGACGTCAACCATCTTAATAAACTTAATGAAATCATACAAAATGTGGTGCAATATTTAAAGACAATTTAAAACAAAATGGTATTGAAATACTAATTTTATATAAACCTATTGAATAATAGCAATAATTCTTTTTTCTATGACTGTGCAGAAAACAGACTTTTCCAACTCAGTTGAAAGCAAAATATGAAAGCTATGGCCCAAATTTCTAAACAGAAAAACTGTCAAAAATTATTTTAAATTATTTTTCAAGCGTTTTTAAATAAAAATATTGTGTGCACCTCAAGAAAGTGTCCTTTTCGCTCTTGCATTAATTGTTGCTCTCGGCTTCGTCTCGATTAACAATTTCCATGCGCGAGCGGTAATAGACTACTTTCTGCTCTAGGTACACAAATAATAATTATATTTTGAACGTTCACACGACACATAATTTCTGTTTATATTGAGTTGTAATTGATCTGTCAAATTTATGATCATTTGTTTCAAACATCAAAAACTCGTTTAAGGACTTTGACTTTGACCTACAATAGTTTTTTAAGGCTACATTATAACAATGTCGAAATGAAGAAATTTATCAAAGATATGTCAATTGCTTTCTTCATTTAATAATTTATTTTGAACAAGAATATGCAAATAATAAAAATAATAAATAATATGTCATTTCTCTAGTTATATTCTTTAATAACAACATTTCACTCTTATAACGTTTTCAGTATACTAAATATGTTTCTTGCTTTTGTTATAAATATTCGAAGTTAGCGAGAGCTTTTATAAAGATCTAAAACAATTTCAATTCTTGTTAGAAATAAAGTTACATTTTTCTAGAATAAAAACTAAGTTAAAAAGATCATAAGATTACTATTTACTTCAATATCTTGTTGCTTGTATTGAATCTATAAAAAGGAAGCTAAAAAACGCTTTAAGCTCTTTGTGAACAGGTCTTTATTGATAAAATACACAAAAGAAAAAAGAAATACGGATACAATGTTGAACTTATCACAAAAAGTCAACACTGTAGAATAGACGACATAAAGCTGAAAAACTGATCGGCTTCGATAAATATGTTCCTGGAAAAACTTCACAATCTCTTCTTCATATTACGACACCATCTCACATGTGTTCGTATCACCTGAAAATAAACCTGTAAAGAAATATGAAAAAAGTACAATATACTTTTCGATAAATCGATATGAAGGTATCAAACGATACCTATATATTTTAATCTTAAAGTTGTATTCCATTAGCCACTTGGTTAATTTAAATTAGTTCAGTTAAATTAGACAATATGACTAAATGAACTGAATTAAGTAAATTGATACACTTATTGGGGTGAATTATTTTAAAGTAAATTAGAATCTATAATTCTAGTACTTGACTTGATAACGAACCAAACCAAGGTTCGCAACGTCGTCATTTCTTATTTTAAGAATTTGTTTATTGACAAATTGTCTGATGGTAATTATTAGAAATAATTTTTGAAAAAGCAATGATCGTTCGCCGGGATTTGAACCCAGAACCTTTCATTCGCATGATGACTGCTCTAACCAATTGAGCTACAAACACTCGGCGAATACTCATGCGATTGCACGAAAAAGCATGAGTATTCGCCGAGTGTTTGTAGCTCAATTGGTTAGAGCAGTCATCATGCGAATGAAAGGTTCTGGGTTCAAATCCCGGCGAACGCTCATTGCGTTTTCAAAAATTATTTCTAATTTCTTATTTTGAGTAAATAAAAGCCAGGAAATCCAAACAGCGTGGAAAAATGTTGTAATCTTTTTTCCCAATTCACAAAATTCTTCACGGATTAACTAATCCTCTCTACAAAATTTGATGTCATAGAAACAGATTTTTACATTTGGTCGTGGAAAAAGTTTTATTCAAAAATGATCTTCGTGGTCTGAATGAAACTAGTAAAAAAATAAACTATTTTGAACACATAGTGATGTAATAATCATCTCAAACGTTACAAAAAGTGCATTAGTTTACTCAGCGAACCTGAACTATATCCAGGAGTGTCCCGGATCCAGGTAAGCAGTACTCGGCGTTAATAAAATTGCCGTGTCAAGTTCAGGTTACACTCGTGTAACTGGAGAATACAATTCAACCCCTCATGAAATAAGACGCTCGGGTGAAACTACTTTGTGAGTTCTAAGGACTCTAGACACCGTCTACCCTTGAAGGAGGTGCACAATTAGCATTGACGAAGAAGATTGCATTCTTAGAAATCGCATTATTAAAATTTAAATCATGTTTTTGCTCTTTTAATATTACAAACTTGCTAGGCATACCTAGAAGCCCTGAGCTAATAAAAGTTATTAAAAATGTACATACGAGGTGTGGCTATTAAATAACGAGACTGACGCTACTACAGACGAAGTACGCATGCGCCAAACACCAGCGACCGTTAGCTTTTTAGCGTGAAGCTTTCTCTTTCGAATGCAGTACCTCTCGCTTCTTTAAACAAATCCGTATAGCCGTAGCATTCATTCTAAACAGAGTGGTTTTTTTGGTTCACCGAAAGAATGTTAATTAGAGCAACGAATTGTTGTGAAATTTCACATGAAACTTGGCAAAACTGCTACTGAAACTTATAATTTATTGAAAAAAGTACCCGAATTGTGGAAGGGCAAGTCATGGTTTCTCCATCAAAACAATGCGCTGGCTCATTCCGCAATGTCTGTCAAGAGATTTCTAGCCAAGTACAGCATCCAATGTTGGACCATCCGCCTTATTCGCCAGATTTTGCACCGTGCGACTTCTATCTGTTTCCTAAGGTGAAATAGCAACAAGATTTGAGCTTTTAAAGAGAAATCGGCACGCGTTCTGAAGGAGCTGACAGAAGAAGACTTCTAGCACTGTTTCGAACAATGGAAGATTCGCATGGAGCATTGTAGGGATAGAGGAGGGGTATATATTGAAAGTGATAATAAGTAAATAGGTATGGAATCAAAATAAAATGTTAAAACAGCATCAGTCTCTTTATTTAATAGCCACACCTCGTACATAACATACTATATACCATCAAATGGGGTAGCACGAACACTGGGATCATTCATAAAATCTTCACTCACACACCATCCTCGCTTGAACCGCATTCATAGTTCCTTAGATACATGCTTATTTATTCATCACACTTGCAATCATTAAAACGATGTATATTTTTTATTTACAATATTTATAAATATTGAGTTAAAAATTCTGAAATAGCTATCACGAATACTTGCACCCTTCTAAATGACCAAGCAGCAACTAGGATACGAGTTCACTACAAATATCACAATATGCTTTATAATTTTGTGTAAATTTTTCTGTTTTCATGTAATTCATCAGTGACATTTTGTTTTCTTTTTTGCAGTGGGCTGAACTTCCAAGACCTGATGGTGCGACAAGGCGCGATCGATTCCCCTCCGAAGTGCCCCTTTATCCTGGGGTTCGAGTGTGCTGGGGAGGTCGAGCAGGTTGCTGACGGCGTTGAAGGGTTCAAGGTCAGTCATTGCCATCCCCTAAACTACCCTCTTTATCATATCAAGCTTACAATATACTCCAAACGTAGACACTGCGTTGTAATTTTTCCGCTGTCTAAATTATTTGATAGAAAAATGCTTCAAAAGTTATCTGTTACTTTTCATAGAAAAATTAAGTTTCTTCTCGCGAAATAGTGAGAAAAAATATATTTTTTTCTCTCTGATAGGAAAAAAATAGTAATATCAAAAAGAAGAAGAAAAAAACTAGAAAAAATTATAAAAGATTTATTTAAACTAACATTAAACAATTGTACTAATTGTAGTGTAAAAATAAATTATTTTATCTACGACTTATGAACTGTGTGGTTTTTCCTACATAATGCTATGTATTATTCCCACGCGAGAAAATAGTCATTATTTCCTCTTCTGCACGATTCAGATAGGTAATTATTATGCCTGAAATAATTTTTCTGAGCAAATTAAAAACAAAATAAACAAAAATAAATATGCGGAAATTTTGTTATATCAAAATAACATTTCTCTAGTAGTTACCGTAGTTACATTATTTAGTTTCAGATTATTATGACACGAAATTATAAAAAATCTTATGCAATATATTAGTCGTAGATAAAGTATAGTATATACAACTGGCTAATAGCCATGCTATAATGCATCGTTTTATAATATAATGTTGATTAAATATGTAAAATATTAGCTTTATTGTTTCTCCTTGCGTGTATACAGTTAGAATAAATACTATTTAAAGCATGTCGTAAAAAAATTGCTTTTTCCAGAAAAATAATCGCTGTCCTTCTACAAGTTTGAAAAATAGCTATTTACATATTTATTTGAAGTATTTTACTCTAAAATAATTTGCAAACGTATTACAGTGAAAAATATACATGTCGTCTACCGAAAGTTGATTGCAAATTCACAGAATAATCCTTAAAGAATTCCTGAAAGGATAATTCTCCGAATGGATCTGTTAAACACCATGTCGAAGTCATAAGACAGCCTCCAATTACTGCAAAGATTTCTCCCCTCGTTTTTCAATCGTTTTCGTAATCTCAGGGTGAAAAACTTTCAACTTGAAATCACCACTGTTAAAAAAAGTTGTAGAAAAAAACTTTCCACAGCCCCCTAACCATTTATTACCGGGAAAATCGTTTTTCTTGACTACTTCACTTTCTTGATCGATTTTTGATGAAAAGTAATTATTTATATTTAAGATGCAATCTAGAAATCTCATTGACTTTAACTTAAAAATTAAAAATACAACTTGGTGTTCACATTCCATTATATTATAGTGTCGGCCTGTGGATCCTGAGAATCCTGGTTCGATTTCCACTGCTGATAAACATTTTTACTACATTAATACTAATTAATAATTTCAAAAGCTACCCCTGTGGCTCCTCTACCACCAACATCTTTGGGGGCCGTGATTTGACGACTGGTAACCGCACTTCACGCGCAAAAATATATCACTTACCGAGATCTGCTGCGGCAGAGCGCCACACCCAGTAATGGGTAGAAGGCGTGATGATATATTTATTTATATAATACTAGTGCTGTGGTTCCCCCTCCACTAATATATTTGGAGGCCGTGATTTGACGGCTGGCAACCGCACTTTACGTGAAAAAATAAATCACTTACCGAAATCTGCTTCGGCAGAGTTCCACACTCAGTAATGGGTAGAAGGCGTGATGATATATTTATTTATTTTTTAATTCATTCTGTGTGAAAAAGATAACTTACATTTGTCATATTTTGTAACTAACTTTGTTTGTCACTGAATATCCTTTTTAAAAATGAATTGTTATAAATTGTAGACCAAGAATTAATGTTGAGTTGTACAACGAAATAAATAAATAATAGTTAATCGACATACATTCACTGTAAGTCGTAAATTGAAAAATAATTATTTTATTGTGTTCAAGAAAATCGATTTTCTTTTATGAGTCCATCAACATTTTAAGATAGCCTTGGGAAATCTTAAAGAAAATAAGAAAAATTTAGTGAATTAATAATTAAGTTTTCATTATTTAAAATTTCATTAGTACATTAAGTTTATATTTTTATAAATACCAATTTCCGTCGGCTATTTCAAAAACCGCAATTTCCTTTTCCGGTGTATATTTTCAACCCTCAGTCGTAGAAAAATCGTAAAACTACCCTCGGGTAATTTTTCTTAGGGTTAAGAAAACAAGAAAAGGTACGCATCCTGTAGGATTCATACTGGGGTGTCTCAAGTTTTTTTACTCGTCGAAAAAATGTCTGTAGGGATATTCTACAACAGAACCAGTTGATTTATTTTACTGTTTTACCCAACCCTGGCATAATTAATTTTATTTTGAGATTATTACTTCAGCCTGACTTTGTCTTTACTTGTGAAATTAAATATTACGAAGTAGAATACAGTTACAACCTACAACGAAATTATATTTTTAAATTACCTTCATTTGAATTTGTATAGTATACAAATCTTTGTAATGGCTATTATTTCATTCGATTATTACATGATGTATATCTTCATTATTGGGAATAATTGCGTCCACTATTTCGCCGTTGTATAATATACTATTAAATTAATCATTATCTTCTAATATACATTTCAATATTTTCACTTGAGATACAAAATCTAAATGTACAACTATTTTCATTTAAAATATTACAAGTCCAACAAAAGTTTTAGCTAATCTTGAATTTTGGATTAGTCAAATTAACCTAAAACATTTTCCTAAAAATGTTTAAATAAACTTTAATATAATCTTGTTACCATTTAGTTTTTGGATAGTGATTTGGATTAACTTTTAAAAAAGTACTAGAATAAGATTGATTAATCAAAAATTCGGGTTTTGCCAAAACTTTTTTAAGAATCGGGCTGTTTTCTTATAAATAATTTAAAAACATTTTTGACAGTGGAAAAATTCTTAAAGATTATTGTTTTAAGTCAACATCTTTTGGAAATCTATAGACGCTACAATTTGTTTACGAATAATCTCACTTTATAGTAAACACAAACAATATTAAGATCAGCAACTTCAGAGCTTTCTTTTCAGTAGTACGTAATATCGCCTTAAGCTCTACGTGCGAGGATTTCAAAGACACGAGAAATTATTTGAGTGGTGACGGTTATTAAATAAAGATTTTCTTAATACCGACTCAGACAGGATTTACGACTATACCAAACCCACATATATACCGTACACTCACATATAAAGTACTAGAAAATAACCCAGATTATCATTTAGAACTTTGATAACGCCATAACAACAAGATACAACTTTTTACTTTACTCCAAATAATTTTCATTTATACTCCTACGCCCATTGTATTCATGAAAGGAAAAAATATTATTATTTTTATATTTTTCTTAACATTTTCAGTTTAAATGGAATAAAAATTCAACGAGATCAAATATATTTATACATGAGTAGATAAAGCTAATAATATGCCACTTCGTAATAATATTTTTTTTTACAATGCCTATACTGTATATTACTTATTAATGACAAAATTTAAACACAGTAAGTGAAACTGTTATTGCCTAGTTGTTTCCATGGTTATATCAGTACTATAATATTTACTTACCATCCACCGTGGACAAAAAAATAAATATTATAGATCAAGGTTCGGTTTATTTTGACAACTGTTAATTTTGAAACCTATTTTTCTTTTCCTTCTATTTGAACAGGTATTCTAAATAATAGCTTACTAACCTCGAACTGTAAGTAATATTTTTAGGTCACAAATCTCGACCCTATGGGTTTGATTTCCCAAACTACATTCTTGACCTAAAAACTGTCACTTACAGCTCATGGTACGTAATATACTATTATAACCTTGGTGTATAAATAACTACAGGGTGATCAAAAGGAATTGTTATAGTTGGCAATACAATTCCAGAGATCTTTTTATTCCACAGTTGGCACAACATCAGATAAAGGCGGAAATGCTATTTGACATTTCTAATAAATACAAATAGGTTATGTCAGGAGTCTGACAGCTAATAGAATTTTGACTTTTTAAGTACTAGAAATACTTTAGAAATAAATGTAATAATAAATGTACTCAAATTAAAATTTTAAATGTCACTGTCAACAACAGGAAATGAATTTATGTATCATGCTTACCAATTTCAAGTAGTTTTTTTTATTGCCAACTGTAACAATTCCTTTTGATCACTCTGTATTATTTGAGTTAGTAATAATTTTCGGACTGTGGATTTAAGAACAATTTTCACCACATTAAAAGTATCCCTGTAACTCTCCATCCACTAACATCTTTGGGGGCCGTAATTTGACGACTGCTAACCGCATTTCACGCTCATAAATATATCTTTTACGGCAGACTACCACACCCAGTAATTGGTATATTTATTATTTATGTAACAATTTTTTGTTTTGTTTAGGTGGGCGACCAAGTGGTAGCCCTTCCCGAATTCCGCGCCTGGTCTGAGCTAGTAGCAGTCCCAGCGAAGTACGTGTTTGCCCTGCCCCAGGGTATGACAGCTCTTGAAGCCGCTGCCATCGGCATGAACTACGTTGTAGCCTACATGCTGCTGTTCGATCTGGGAGGCCTCTCCGCTGGAAAGAGCGTCTTGCTGCATTCTGCTGGAGGCGGTGTGGTGAGTACATACCTAGATATCTTCTTCAGAGAGTATAGAGATTTTTTAGATCATATTTTCATATTATTCGCTTGCTTACAATCTCAATAAAAAATTTAAATATTGCACAGACAATCTGTATCCCTGTGGATAAAACTTATATACTGCGTGATTCTTGGTAGAGATCTGCTTCGGCAGAGTGCCACACCCAATAATGGGTGAAAGGCGTGATGATATATTTATTTTTATTTTATGTAATTTTTTGCTCTCCTATTAATTTTACGGAAACAAAAACTGCAAAAATGTTCAGAAATTATTTACAGAATTGTTTTTACATTTTTTATTTCGTGTTTGGTTTGGCTGCAATTTTTAAAAATAAATATCTAAATTTTTGTTACATTCATTTTTTATAAATTATTTATAAACGTTAATATTTGAACTATATGAACGTCAATCTATTTTATAAATTAAATATAAGCAAAAAAGACATAACTTTTATTATTAGAACAATAATATATTACGATATAGAATACCAAGGGAGTAAACTCCATCATTTAATCCTGAGAGTGAAGTTTATTTCACGAACCACAGACTAGGGAAATAATCACCTGAGGGATTAAATGCTCGTTAGTCCTGTTGTGTATAAACTACTTTTCGCAATCATGCATTTTGAATTAATAATGATAATTTTGATATTGACTTGACATATAATTCACATGACATTATTCAAATTTTTAGGTACCTTAGACAATATAAAAAAGTGAAATATTTATGCTGGGTTGCATGAAAGTTTTATCGGTTCATTAGCAACTAACGGTTCAATAAATTACAGAAAAACGCTATGGATACTGTTGCTAGATAAACAGTTCTTTAACTAAAGAGCTCTTTATTTTTTTCTTGCAACCCAGCAATAGAGGTTTATAATATATTTGTTGTTACGGTAATGCTGGTTTACCTGCCAATTTAATCCCGGCGGGATTAAATTTAACTTCACAGTCCTCGAAAAGAAAGAATAAAGTAGGTCATTTATTCCCGGAAGTGCGAAAAAATTATTTTCTGTATTTAATAATACTTCATTTGCAAGTAATATAATAAGTATAGGGTGGCTAGCTCAGTGGTATGAAGTCGGCCTGTGGATCCTGAGAACCCTGGTTCGATTCCCACAGGCGACAAACACTTTTCATAATTTCAAAAAACTACCCCTGTGGCTCCTCCACCATTAACATCTTTGGAGGCCGTGATTTGACGACTGGA
The DNA here is from genome assembly GCA_911728475.2 of Pterostichus madidus. Taxonomy (NCBI): domain Eukaryota; kingdom Metazoa; phylum Arthropoda; class Insecta; order Coleoptera; family Carabidae; genus Pterostichus; species Pterostichus madidus. Next base: position 2,306,624 of record OU452304.1, read on the forward strand.
AACCGCACTTCACGCGCAAAAATATATCACTTACCGAGATCTGCTTCAGCAGAGTGCCACACCCAGTAATTGTTAGAAGGCGTGATGATATATTTATTTATTTATTTTATTTCATTTGCAAGTGTATTAACAATTTAAAAAATGTTAAACCTTTCGGATTACAGCTAATGTAGCTTGATAGAAATGTATCAAGATCAGCCAAAAAAAGTTCTTGATGTGTATGAAATATCTAATTTTATTTAATTTATAAAATTTATTCACGTTTATAAACTCATCAAAAATAAAAGTCATGACTATTGCTACAATTTAACAGAAATTTAGAAATTTATTTTTAAAATTGCAGCTAAACCAGACACATAATAAAAAAATATAAAATATGTATTCACCCTTATCGAGCACCACCCGGAGTAAAAAAAAGATTGTGTCTGAGTGGTTCAGATTCCACTATAAGCTTCTGTAACTGAGATTCCTGTTGTGCAGAGTAACAAATGAACAAAATAAAAGAAGTAAATAAACTTAATTTAGTTAGTCGGTTGTTACGTTGAAATTGGATTACTGAAACTTTGTTGTAGTAATTTTGACCCGTATTTAGAGTGACAGATTAATTTAACTGTCTCTTGCAAAGCAAGCCTTTGTCTGTCGTCTTATTGTGCTTGTTCTAGATCTAGAATAATAGATCTGTACTACACTTAATTACCTATTTACTAGATTAAATTCTAACTTTGATACACGGTTAAATTTTTAACTAATATAGCAAATTAAATGTTTAATAGTTGTGATTGAATGGTTAATGCGACCACTTCAATTAAATAACTAACGTACATAGATTAGTACATAAATAAAGAAGTTATCTTTCATTAATATATGGAAAAAGATTTACAGAATTCATTGTTAAATTTAAAATTACCCCTGTGACTCACCCACCACTAACATCCTTGAGGGCCGTGATTTGACGGCTGGTAACCGCACTTCACGCGTATAAATATATCACTTACCGAGATCTGCTTCGGTAGAGTGCCACACCCAGTAATGGGTAGAAGGCGTGATGATATATTTATTTTATTTTACTTACCGAGATCTGCGTCGGCAGTTTGCCACACCCAGTCATGGGTAAAAGGCGTGATGACATATTTATTTATTTGATTATTTAATAAATTCGAATCAATTGTGACATAAATAACATTTCTGTTAAAAGTTCGACTGTCATTTTTTATTTACTTTGAAAGTAATAAAACAAGTGAATTATTTTTTCTTTCGTTGTTTTACAAATAAAAATATAAATTTTCCTGATATTAATTAGAGATATTTAGATAGCTGACACGTTTATGATAATAAATTATCCGAAACTATATTAAAATAATTAATTATGTTTTTAATTAAATTTGGATTTGCGCCCATTTATAAATTAATTAATACGTGCCTAGGGATATATACTTTACATTTTTGATTGATGAACATTTAAATAACAAAATGTAAACGATATTTATGTCATTTTTAACCGTTATCATATTTATATACATCACCATCACATGTGCGTTGGAAATGAAAGGTTTCATTTGTTCTATCGTTCACTTGTTTCATGAATGACAAAACCATGGACTACTAGATACCAGATTATTTCCGTGAATTCTTAATTTGTTAATATTGTAACTAGACCGTAAAATTTAGTAGCGTTCGTAGTACAGTCATAAAATTTTATTTCTTGTTGATTGGCTATCACATTAATTTTATTTCGGCGTTTCGGCAAGTAGTAATAACCTTTTAATCTGAATTATTTATCAAAACGCTGGTAGCGTTACAATAAAACAAGTATCATAAATTTAAATTCAATTTAATGACGCAATAATTGCCTTCTCTTGTGTCATGGCCTGTACACAAATTATTGATGGATGTAACGAGCATAAACATGGATTTAACGAACAAAAATAAAATTTTCTTTGTTCGTCCTATAATGCTTTTCGAATGAAGTTTGCGCATTGTTCGTATGCAATGTGTAAGCGTGCGTGCAGCACATAATGCATATCCACAGTTAAGCCGGCGTCAGCGGGCCGCAGTGTTTTGTTTCTAGGGCTGTGGCGGCGCCACCTGTTGCATGGCGACGTCGGGACGCCGTTCAATGACCATCGCAACCCCAACGCGCTACAATCGTAGTAGGTTATGGATAGAAATAGAACTCTTTTGTTTTCACAGTAGTAGTTTTGAAAAACAAAATACAATGAACCTGATAAGTTAGGTTAACTTTCATAAGCTATATTTTCATGACTTTTGAATAAAAAATAAAACCGCATTCGTGTGGTTTTAATTCCACTATAAGCTGTAGATTAGAATTAGATTTTGAGGCTCTACAATTGCAGATCTTTAATAAAGTCAATTAAATTATAGAATCAAACACGGAATATCTAAAACATTAATTATTACATTAACGCGCTCAGCGTTAAAAAATAAATTATGTTGCAGTTGTTTTTTACAAAAAATAAAGTAGGTTATGGAAATAATGCTGCTATTTTGTTTTATCGCATAATTTATTACAACGCAGAAAAAATTAATACGCCGTGACATATTTACATAAATATTTTAAATTTAAATTGACGAGTTGTATTAATAGTATTTTTTTATATTTAAAAGATTAAAATATAAATAAAACCTTGTAATTTTAAAATAATAAATAATGTGTGTAGCACATTGTGTAACACGAAGCATTTATTGGATTTTAGTTCAGCGTAGCACCGTAAGGTTGAGTTATCGTTATGTAAAATGGATATTACAATATTCATTGTTCAATGTAGTGAAGCAAAATTGGAACTGATGGCTTGAATTTCGTAGTAGTACGTTGTATTACATATTAAAGTTAAATTTTATAATGTAATTTAAAGCGAATTTCCAGCTAAATAATTTATTCTTTAACAGCTCAATTCTTAAAAGAGTTTTAGCTAATCCTGAATTTTTTATTAGTCAAATTAAGCTAAACCATATTCTTAAAACAGTTTAAACAAACTCTAATATAATCTTATCACCATTTAGTTTTCGGAAAATGATTTGTAGTAACTTTTTTAAATCGGACTAAAATCAAATTAGCTAATCCAAAATTCAGGTTTAGCTAAAACTTTTTTGAGAATTTTAAACATATATGGGGTAGCTAGCTCAGTGGTATGAAGTCGGCATGTAGATCCTGAGAACCCTGATTCAATAAACATAATAATGATTGTTTCAATCAGTTATTGAAAGATCTGACTTACATTTACTGAACCACATCACTTATTTATTTGACTGAATTACTTCGCTCACTTTATTCCCAGTACTAGATTTACTGATTCGGATTTAATTTACAATAATGCAGCCCAAAAAGTGCATTATTTTACTTAGTTCAGATTAGTTACTCATGTTGTCTAATTTATCTGAACTGATGTAATTGAATCAAGTGGAAATGAAATACAGGTATTGATAAATTATTTGTAATTTAACAAACAAATGATAAATATTTGCACAAAATAAATAAACTGATCACCATAGACACATTCATTTTCTGATCTCTTTTTGATCCCTCTAGATCGGTAAAGACGGATTTTCTAGTCTGAAAACTGACCAAAAAGAAGTAACTTTCTGGACGGTTGCGAAAATTTACCTTTTACCCATTACTGGGTGTGGCACTCTGCCGAAGCAGATCTCGGTATGTGATATACTTTGCGCGTGAAGTGCGATTACCAGTCGTCAAATCACGGCCCCCAAAGATGTTAGTGGTGGTGAAGCCACAGGGGTAGTTTTTGAAATTATGAAAATTGTTTGTCGCCTGTGGGAATCGAACCAGGGTTCTCAGGATCCACAGGCCGACTTCATACCACGAAGCTAGCCACCCCATAAATATGTTTAATTTATTATAATAATAATATCTTGTTTTAAAAAGAAAAATGTTTAAAATAATTTATAAACTTTTGATAGCGTACAATAAGTTATCATCCACGTGGTAACATATGTTCACTCACCCACAACTCAAATAACTACCCTTAAAATAAAAAAAAGACCTACCACCCTTAAACAAAGTAAAAACTAAAATAGTTCATTCTCCCTTATTTAAACTTCTCTTCCTATTTTTTCTCTACTTCCTCACGATTTCTAATTTCCACCACGTGCGAGGGCGGTCCGTCCCTGGCGACGTCTGCCGCCGCCACCGCCGCCGTTGCGCGACGTATCGATTGTCGGCCGCACCCTTCGCAAGTCTGATGTGCTAGGGCGCATTTGTTACCGGACTGTACATTACTTGCGCATTTTACTGTACTTGGGTACTTACTTGCGTATGTCGTATGTACAGTGGGGGGAACTGTCGGCAAGGGGGGCAGTGTTGCGGAAGAGGAAAAGATCAATTTTATAGTGTTGATTGTTTTTCTTCGCGTTAGACTGAATCTGCCTAACATTTGTAAATGTTATTTATTTCTACAAGTGTCAAAAAAACATGCCATTTTTATATCGCTATGAATACGCGACATTTGTGGTTTTTTTCATTGAAATGTCAATTTTCATAATCTTTGACACTTTAAAAAAATTATTTATCAAACATTTTCACGTTTCATTTGTTACAACACATCAGATTTATATTATATGGAGTACTGGTTCAGTGGTATCGAGTCGGCTTGTGGATTCTAAGAACTATGGTTCGATCCCCATAGCCGACAAACATTTTCACTAATTTAAAAATACCCCTGTGGCTCCCCCACCACTAACATCTTTGGAGGCCGTAATTTGACGGCTGGCAACCGCACTTTACGCGCATAAATATATCACTTACCGAGATCTGCTTCGGCAGAGTGCCACACTCAGTAATGGGTAAAAGGCGTGATGATATATTTATTTTATTTATTTATATATTTTATATGAGGTGGCTAGCTAAGTGGTATGAAGTCGGCCTGCGGATTCTGAGAATTCTGGTTCGATTCCTACAGACGACAAACAATTTTCATAATTTCAAAAGCTACCCTTGTGGCTCCTCCACCACTAACATCTTTGGGGGCCGTGATTTGACGACTGGTAACCGCACTTCACGCGTAAAATATATCACTTAGCGAGATCTGCTTCGGCAGAGTGCCACACCCAGTAATGGGTAGAAGGCGTGATGATATATTTATTTTTATTTTATTTATTATTTTTGAGTTTTTTCGTTTAAATTTACTTAAATTAATCAATAATTATTGTATTATTCTTTTTTGACAGTAGAAAAAAATGTTGTTTGTATTTTTTGGGCGAAATTCTTGTTTTTTGGCGCGCTCGAATGATTTCGTGCACTTAATACAAAAATAACTATTGTGCAACTGTTAAAAAAGTTAACATACCTACTCGATTCTGTGCACGAAATTCATCTTTTTTGTGTAATACTAATTTTAGTACTTTATTTTACGTTGGCATTAACTACGGTCGTTAAAACGGTTTTATCGGACGCTGCTATTGGCTACGTATACTAAAACTGCTATAATATCAAATATTTATTGGAAATAAATGTCAAAGGTAACGTTTCCTTGGTTAGAGAATCATATTTATAGCTATAAAACAGTTTATAAATTAAAATTGTAATAAATTTTTCAATTTGGTGTCCACTGATTCATCTTGAAATTTGTTCCACCACAAACATTTCTTTCATAGTACATTAATATTTATCTAACTAATTTATTGTTTATTATAAATCTAGGTTCACAGCTATCAAATTACTAATTACGATTACCAATTATAATTATCAATTAATGGAATCGTTTTAAAACTCGAAGTTAATTAATATCTTAATTTGGTCGATGTAATCGTTAGCATTATTTGACATAATTATAATAGTGACTATTAAGTGCAATTACTATACTAAAAACGTTGTAAAGATCGACTGACGTCATCAAAAAATATAACTAGATAAATGACATAGGGTTGTGCTACGTTTACATGTAATCAGTTTTAAATCTTATTGCTTGTTTTTGGAGATGACCAGATATAATTTTTCTTTGACTTCGAAGATATTTTAGTGACCGTGGATCTACTAATTTTTAGTGCGTCCAGTATTTCCTAATAAATTTTAAATTAATAATGAAAATTAATGAAATATATACTAATTTACCTCGTACAGCACTTAAGGGTAAAAGCGGTCCATTATTTGCATATTCTAAATAATTCGGAGGTCCCGGGTTCGATCCCCTCTCAAGCTAAATATATATGATCTATCACACTGCGGTTCGGAGAGTTCTGACCCTGTACTGTAATTGAGATTCAGTTCCTGTTGTACAGACTAGCATAAATAAATAAATAAATAATCTGCTGAAAAATTATATTTGTATTGATGTGTGCGGTAAAAACAATGCGATTGCATACAGCTGCCATCCCAAAATTGGGTAAAACTCATGACATACAAAAGAATAAGCCCTCCAAACTTCTTCCAACAATTCTCATTTCAAACCAAAAAAAGAAACTTCCTTTTTTTCTCATCTCAAGTCCTTCAGTCACGTCCTTGTATTATAGTCCCTTCTATGATCAAAGAAAGTTCTCGAACAAACGAAGGTGTGCCCCTTACCCCTTGAGGCAACGCCACGTCAAGGGCAGATCACCCTGCGTCGCGACGCTCGTCGATTATTTACTGCCCTAGACATGCTATTTAACCTCGCAAATAATATAGTGTTTGCGGTGTACCAATGCTAACATGCTGGGTGTGTGCGAACAAGCAACGAATGTTACGTTAAGTTACGTTAAGGAAAGTTTATACTAACTTTTGTAAGATTTATGGAGTTAAAGTTTGTTGCAAGTAATGGAATTACATTTCTACAAGTTTATGAATTCGATAAGTTTACATTCATATGTTAGAGGAAATTCTAGAAATATTGAGATATCTTAAACAAATATACAAGCATTTTTTTTACTATTTTACGGGTGGACATTTGAGATAAGGATAATAGTGGAACATATTTATTTATTTATGCCTTAATCCTAATTACAGTACAGGGTCCGGACTCACCAAGCCATAGTATGGTAGTTCATATATTTTTAATGCTCTTTACAAACCATAATGTATTTTTTTTTTACATTTTTGTTTTACTTGTACTGTTTTCCACTTACCTACATTCAAATCAATAAAAAATCAAATCAGAAAAACTTACTTTCTGCACGTAATGGTTTCTACATGAGTAGATGGCAAATGCCAACCTTCCATATATAAAATATAAATAAATATATCATCAAGCCTTCTACCCATTACTGGATGTGGCACTCTGCTGAAGCAGATCTCGGTAAGTGATATATTTTGCGCGTGAAGTGCGGTTACCAGTCGTCAAATCACGGCCCCCAAACATGTTAGTGGTGGAGGAGCCACAGGGATAGCTTTTTCAAATTATGAAAATTTGTCGCCTGTGGGAATCGAACCAGGGACCTCAGGATCCACAGGCCGACTTAATACCACTGAGCTAGTCAACCCATATATAAAATAAATGCAGGAAAACCTACTTTTTGTCACGGTCGTATAAAAATAGTATATTATTCTATAAGGAGCTAAAGTGATACTTTTTGTATAAATATAAAATAAATATATCATCACGCCTTCTACCCATTACTGAGTGTGGCACTCTGCTGAAGCAGATCTCGGTAAGTGATATATTTTGCGCGTGAAGTGCGGTTACCAGTCGTCAAATCACGGCCCCCAAACATGTTAGTGGTGGAGGAGCCCAGGGATAGCTTTTTCAAAATATTAAAATTTGTCGCCTGTGGGAATCGAACCAGAGACCTCAGGATCCACAGGCCGACTTCATACCACTGAGCTAGCCTTCGCATATATAAAATAAATGCAGGAAAACCTACTTTTTGTAGCGAATCTGTAGGTACACAACTATAGATGAGGCACAAAAAGTCACCTTTGCTCCAATAAAAATAGGCTATTTTTTTCTTCAAACATCGAAATATTTACGCAATTAAACATTTTTATGTCATATAATTTCTTTTTTTGCTGCTGATGAACCAATGAAACTCCTTAGTTTTAACTATCAGAAAAAGAATTTGTCAACTATGTTGTTAGCTAACAGCATGAATACAATGACCAAGATGGTTGACACCACATTTAATATATTATCTAATTTTTATGTTATAATTACTCAATATCAGCATTAAAATGCTTATTGTTAGTTAAGTAACAATGGAGAAACTATATAATAAATAATTTTAGTTTAATGCATACTATAGAAATTATAAATTTTAAAATATTAAATTGTCAAAAAGTTTGACATTTCTTAGATGCGTTTTGTTTTTATTGTAACTCAATTTTTTCGCATAGTTATCAACGTGATTAGCTTAAATTGTATGCAACTATATCTGTTTGTAAAGAGTTCTGAAATTTCATCTTTTTCAGACGTTTGAAGAAAAACTATTTTTTTTGTTTCTAAAATAATTTATAAACATTTGATAACAAAAAATAAAGGTTTCCTGCCGTCAGATTATTGTAAAATATCTGTTACACAACAATTATATAATTGTAAATTCCAACAAAAGTTATAACTTATTCTAAAAATTACGCAAATCTAAACTCAATATATACACAGCATAAGCCTGTTACCACGATATTGTCTCAAAAATAATTCCAACTAACTACCCGTTTATTTTCCATGAAATATAAAAACTCCTCTTTTTCAACCGAGGTAATTAAAGTCTTACACACCAACTTGCAAATTGCAAATTTAAGTCTAAACCAAAGAAAAGTTGTCTCCCAGCCAGACTGATGTATTGATCGCATGCGAAACGCACTTGCGCGCACGCAAAGTGCGTAAAGCAGTAGCGGGGAACCCGCCCGGCCTCGGGGGGCACGAGGTAATTTTATTGGCGGATAAAAATAAAATCGAAGAGAATTTTATTAGTGTCGAATTTGAAACTGTAATTTTCTATCAACTGGGATGAAAGTAGAATTTATCGCTAACTTAATATATTATGGAAAATAATTTGATTTGGGATGTTGTGTTTTCTTCTGCGGTGCAACAACAAATTGATTAGAAAAATTATGCTTTGAAGGGTTCAACTTAATTTTGTTTGCATTTCGTTTTATATTAAATAAGTTAAAGACAGAACTAAATTATTTGATGGCTACGGTTGTACGCGCAAGAATAATTTCGCTTAAATAGATATAGGACTTGCCTTATTTATTAGGATTGTTTATGTCGTTATGAAATGTTTTCTACTTATCAACAAATATTGATGTGATTTTGTTCATTATTTACAGTTTTCTGGATCTATAAATTTATAGATTTATTACAGATTTTTTACCATTAATTATAAACATAATAGTAAATCCTAAATTATATTGTTATACTGTTTTTTACTATTAGATATCTTTTACAGGTCTTCTTATATTAGTTAATTTTACAAATAAAGTACGAGCAAAAATCAATCTGCTTTCGATAAAAGCATCCTAGGATTTACTTGCTGTTGATTTAATAAATAAATAATGCTTTAATAAATAAGAAAAATCCCAAAAAAAAATGTACACCACGTTTGAATCAACTTATCAAGTCATGATCAAACGGCTGGTCAGTTCAGCTTTAACCATAGACGCGTTTCGTCCTTACGGTCTCATCGGTATGGTGTGATCAACTATCCAACTAAACCAACTTGGGACTAGTGAATTGTTATACCTTCTCAAGCTGAACTGACTGATGTTAAAAAGTATTTAAGGCGGTATGCATGACATGAGAGCTATGGAGCAACCCGTGGTGCCATCTACCGACAGAAATCGCAAACTGCATGACAGCAATTGAAATAATACAAAGACAAAAAGTCATTGCGATGTGGAACTGTATTAAGACACAGTCCCACATCGCAATGACTTTTTGTCTTTGTATTAAATAATGCTTAGCTTGCTATAATTTCTGCACGGATTCAAATCGAATTAACAATCCACAGAAACCTTAAAACTTATCGCATTTCTACAGATTCCAACTAAATTACAAAACTTCACAAAGTTAGTATCATATGTCAGTTATAAAATAAATGTTAAACAGTTAAAAAATTAATTCCTCTACATGCGATATGCTACAGCTTGGTTGTTGTCAGTTTATTTTCAAGTTTTTAATGTAGCTAAAATTAAAATTTCTCTGCGCAATGTTGGTAACACGTGCGAAATATGATTTATTTTCCTGCTGTTGGGAGGTGACAACGGTGCAGGAAACCATTTTTTATTTTATATTAATAGGGGGAAGTTTATTTTTGTTCGGGTTTTACTTTGTTAAAATGTAAAGATGCATGTTGTAGATTCCACATCATTAAAATACTATTTGCAGACCCTTTTTACTTTATTATGAGTGAAAATTTGCAATTCTGTTCATTTATTCGAAATAGGTAGTAAAATTACTGTTTAGCGTATCAAAAATGAACTTGATATTCTGAAAACGTTAAACAAATTTTACAGGCGAGGTACACACAGTATTGTTTTCTTTTATTTATTAAATATAATTTTTTTTTTACTCATTTCAATATGACACTATTATTTCAACTTTTTCGATAGTAAAAGAACGGTATTTCTGAAATGTTTACGTTACATTAGTCGTAGATTGATAAAGTATAGTATACAACTCGCTATAATGACTATTAGTTCCTCCAAATATTACAACATTCGCTCGCTTTGCTCACTCTTGTAAACTTCATCATCGGGAATAATAGCATTCATTATAGCGTTGTTCTATAATAACGAATGCTACATACTATTAGCAAAGTCCGATAAAATGATATTGTCCACTAACATCTTTGAGGGCCGTGATTTGACGACTGGTAACCACACTTCACGCGCAAAATATATCAATTACCGAGATCTGCTTTGGCAGAGTGCCGCACCCAGTAGTGAGTAGAAGGCGTGATGATATATTTATTTATTTTTATTTGTGAACAGAATCGCATACTTAAATTATGATATTTTCAGAGGTCTACAATTTGTACAATATTTAACTTATTTCAAGTTTCAGCTGAGATATATTTTAAAAATTGTTTAAATTGATCCACGGAGATAACTGTTGAAAACTAAGTATAACTAACTTAAAGCAAAACTTTTTTCTCTAAGGAACCAATTTTCTTTAACTAATATTTACAGTATAAAAAGAAAAATGAAAGTACAGTCTACCAGTTTTAAGATATCCAACTTATTTTCTAACATTATTACAAATCGCGTGCTTCAAGCATTTCAGTTTTGATGTAGATGATGCGGATTCATAAATTTCGACTTTTGTGTCGAATTACCATGAGAAAGGTTTCGTTACTTGCCACAACATTTATGAGCGCTGATGTAGACGTTGCAGAAAATATTTATGATTTTACGGTTTATCTAGGAAAGCTATAACTTCAATGGGATTGATGCGTTTCTGTTTGTCGTTATGGAGACGAAAATAACTGAATCTGCATATTTAAATAATAACTACATAATATACAGTATTTCCTAAATAAATAGAAATATTGTCAATCACTTGACAACTACGCCAGACCATTATTTATAAATAAAAATAAATAAATATATCATCACGCCTTCTACCCATTACTGGGTGTGGCACTCTGCCGAAGCAGATCTCGGTAAGTGATATATTTTGCGCGTGAAGTGCGGTTACCAGTCGTCAAATCACGACCCCCTAAGATGTTAGTGGTGGAGGAGCCACAGGGGTAGTTTTTGAAATTATGAAAATTGTTTGTCGCCTGTGGGAATCGAACCAGGCTTCTCAGGATCCACACGCCGACTTCATACCACTGAGCTAGCCTCCCCATTATTTATCATTAATTGTAATTACTAATTCTAGTCAGCCTGTGGATCCTGAGAACCCTGGTTCGATTCCCACAGCAGACAAACAATTTTCACCAAATTAAAATTACCCCTGTGACTCCCCCACCACTAACATCTTTAAGGGCCGTGATTTGACGAGTGGTAACCGTACTTCATACGCATAAATATATCATTTACCGAGATCTGCTACAGCAGAGTGCCACACCCAGTAATGGATAAAAGGCATTATGATATATTACTCAATAGCTGTTAACACAACACCCCTGTCTTTAAAAAGTAACATTGTTCGACCTCTATTTTAATTTCTGTTCTTTTTATTCTAGGGTCAAGCTGTGGCTCAACTCTGCCGCACAGTTCCCGATGTAACAGTGTTTGGTGTGTGTTCAAAGGGCAAACACGAAGCCCTTAAAACTGCTGGGAGCCCTATCGACCACCTACTCGAAAGGGGTAGCGATTACACCAGTGAAGTTCGCAAGTAAGTATGCTCTTTAGCTTTCTTCAGCCCTTTCAGTTACAGTTTCAGTAGGGTTGTTCTAAGTGGAAGAGGATTGATAATGGCAAATTTGATGAAAGGATTTTTCAACCCTAACTTTGAGAATTACCTGCTTGAAATTATATTAATTGTGTTAGATACAAATTTACAAGTATAAGTACTTTAAAAATATTGGACATTTGTTGAATATTTCTAAATTAGTTTAGGGAAAAATGCCATCAGCTGAGGTCACACCCAATTAAAACATTCTTGTCATTTCATCCACATTCATAATTCCTTCCATCCTGCTTGTATGAATGCAGAATCATATCATTTGGATCCTGGTTCGATCCCCAGAGCCGACAAAACATTTTCACCAATTTAAAATTACCCCTGTGGCTCCCCCACCACTAACATCTTTGGGGACCGTGATTTGCCGGCTGGTAACCGCACTTCACGCACATAAATATATCACTTACCGAGATCTGCTTCGGCAGAGTGCCACACCCAGTAATGGGTAAGAGGCGTGATGATATATTTTTTTTATATTATAAATAATTCAGATAAATTAGATAACATGACTAAATGAGCTGAATTAAGCAAACTGATGCACTGATTACTTCAAAATTAGAATAAATAATTCTAGTTTTGGAAAAAAGTCAGCAAAGTAATCCACCGAAATAAATAAGTGATCTGGATCAGAAAATGTCAGTTAGATCTGATCCAAATGGCAAATAGAGAACGCCTAACAAATACCTGTTTCAAAAAACTTTCATTCGACGTATACCCATCTCAAATGACACACACACATCCGTTCTCAATCTCGAACATTTCAATCATATTCATCCATTTATTTGGTCATTCACACAATTTCTCCTTCTCAATTTCTTCCTTTAATTTATATATTTATTATTATTTTTATGGGGTAATGGTTCAGTGGCATCGAGTCGGCCTGTGGATCCTGAGAACCCTGGTTCGATCCCCACAGCCGACAAACATTTTCACCAAAATTAAAATTACCCCTGTGGCTCTCCCACTACTAACATCTTTGGGAGTCGTGTTTTGACGACCGCACTTCACGCGCATATATGTATATCACTTACTGAAATCTGCTTCGGCAGAGTGCCACATCCAGTAATGGGTAAAAGGCGTGATGATATATTTATATTTAATTACATATTTAATTCAATTATTTGACTCGCTCCCAATTTAAATAAATATATCATCACGCCTTCTACCCATTACTGCGTGTAGCATTCTGCCGTAGCAGATCTCTGTAAGTGATATATTTAATGATTTTTATATTAAAAGTAATATTACTGTTAAGATTTCTATATGATAATATTTGTAATATTATTTGTTTCTTTGCAGAATTTCTCCTGATGGCGTTGACATTGTCTTGGATTGCCTCTGTGGAGAAGAGTGTAATCGTGGATACACCCTTCTAAAACCTATGGGCAGATATATCTTATATGGTAAATAATTAACACTTTTTTACATAAAAAATTACAGACTTAACATTCGATGTCAAAGATATATATAATACTCAAATAAAATTGGTACAAAAAAAATAGTTCCTTCCATCATTTTTCATTCAAATAATTTAGGGACATTTTGCTCAGTGTTATTGAGTGGGCCTGTGAATTGGAGATCCCGGGTTCAATTCCCATAGCCGACAAACAATTTTCATCACATTAAAATTACCCCTGTGGGGACCGTGATTTGACGGCTAATAACCGCACTTCACACGAATAAATATATTATTTACCGAGATCTGCTACGGTAGAGTTCCACACTCTTGAGGGTAAAATGCGTGATGATATATTTATATTTATTTTTATTTATCTATTTAGTTATTGATATCTGACAAACATTTCAACCCTTGCACACAACTTTTGCGTTATCTACATTTATAATTCTCTTAATTTTATATCTAATAATGTATATTTTTTTAGGTTCATCCAATATTGTCACGGGAGAAACAAAGAGTTTCTTTAGTGCAGCCAGATCGGTAAGAAAATTATTCTGTCCACACGTATGTATCGTTTATTTCCTTTTGGCAAATTCTCAAAATTTTAGGCTATAATTACCCCTGTATTAGTTTAATTTATTTAAATATTCCTTGAATTTTTTCAATAATTAGTTGTTCCATTTTAATTCAAAAATGTGTAGTTATAGGGGTAAAACTTAAAGACGAAAAACATACAAACTAAATAATTTAATCAAATTGCTGTTGTAATAGTTTTGTAACAGTTTTCAAAGTAAATGTTACAGAAGGTTTACTTATATTCATATATTCTTCCTTTTTTCAGTGGTGGCAAGTTGACAAAGTATCGCCCATCAAGCTCTTCGACGACAACAAGAGTCTGGCTGGTTTGAACCTCCGCCATTTGCTTTTCCAACAAGGCAGCACTGATTATGTCCATCGCGCCATGGAGAAAGTTTTTGGATTGTGGTCTGAAGGAAAAGTCAAGCCTGTTGTTGATTCTACTTGGGCCCTTGAAGATGTAAGTCGAAATAATTATTCACATAATATTATTATTAGTATAAATACAATATATATATAGGCAAAAGTTTGCGAATTCAAATCTCGCTAACTTCGAATTAAATCAAATATATACTACTGTGTCTGAGTGGTTCTAATTCCAATTTAAAATGTAGGTTTTATCTATGTATTGTAATTCGAATTAATTTAATGTTGTGCAGTTTTTTCATAACCCTATCAGAAAGTAAAATTTTCTCCCCTTAACTGAGAGTAGAAAGTAATACTTTTTTCCCTAGGGAAAATTAATGACATTTAGGTGACATCTTTCAAGAGAATAATAAATTATGATTTTACTTTCTGATAGAGTAGTGAAAAAAAAATTATACTAGCCCAGTCTCACATGAATTGGATCAAATCTTCATTTGTCGGTTGATATTTTATTTTGCAATTTTATTTCTCTTGTATACAAGATAATTGAATGAAATGTTACGCATTTACAGATCTTAAAAGAACATCGTATTCTAACGGAATTCTAATCTTTTTCAGGTGGCCGAAGCAATGCAAAAGATGCACGATCGCAAGAACGTAGGCAAGATCACTTTAGACCCAAGCATGGAGCCAAAACCAAAACCTGCGACACCAGCTAAAGGCAAGAACAAGGAAGACAAAAAGAAGCAAGCATCAGAAGAGAAGAAGGATACGGAGGAAAAGGACAAGAAGGAGGAAGAGAAAAAGGAAGAAAAGAAAGAGGAGATCACTAATGGATCATCAGATAACGCAGACTCTGGTAAGAAATAAGAATATGTTATTATATCTTAAGTTAGTGAATTCAAATCTTGCGAACAGCAATTAATAATTAATGAATAGAAATGCGTTTGAATTGTTCGGAGTTTGCTCAAAATTTTACGTCCCTTATTTAGTAATTAAATAATTAATAATCTTTTATATATTATCATTAATTTATATTTACAACAATATTAAGTGGTTAAAAACTTCACGTCAAAAAAATGAAATTTTATTGACACTTTAGTTCAATTCTAAAATGTTGGCGGCACTTTACGAAATTCCATGCAGCACCATCAATTCCCACTGTTAAAATATGAACTAACTTTCATATTCCTTAGCCAATTAATAATAATAATATTTTAATTAGCGATTTCCGCAAATATAAACGTTATTTGATGAAATATTTGAAACAAAACTTGTCTATTTTTTTATTCTCAGTAATAATATAATATCAGAGTGACAATAAATTGATAATTTGTTACCAGACTATAGTTTTGGAAGTCTGTAGGTAAATTAAGATATTATCATAGAGAGGACTCTTTTCAACTAAACTTATGCTGGGTTGCAAGAAAAAAATAAAGAGCTCTTTAGTGAAAGAATTGTTTATCTAGCAACAGTATCAAGAGCGATTTTCTGAAATTTATTGAACCGTTAGTTGTTAATGAACCGATAAAACTTTCATGCATTAGTCTAAAATTATAAAAACAAACTTAAAATATATCTAATAAACATTTTAAAGTTTCAAAATCAATGATAGCAATAATGTGTACCAACAGTTCTAATTGATAATTCAGTTGAGTCCTTTTTTTGTCCTACTGATTAATTGGTGCATTTCCTTTATAGATTCAAAAGAAAAAGAAGGTTCGAGTTGAACATCAGACTCATCATCCAACAACTAAAGTGGGAGACTTTTATTTCAAGTTCATCAAAAACACAGTCCAAAATATCGTGAAAAAGATCGATCAATTAATCTATTGAGTAGTTTGTCACTTATCAAGAATATCTCTAAAAGATTTTGAATATGATACTTTTTATTTTGCTAAGCAAAGTGTTATCGTTTTATTTGTCTGTAGATCATGATTTAAAACGTCTTGTAAATCTTGTACGATCTTTTTCATCATATTCATCAGTTTAACTGTAAAATCTCAGATGCCAAATAAACCTAGGCATTCTTTTAACCCCAACAAATAAAATATCACTTCTCATTGGTTCTTAATCAATGAAACCACCCCACAACATTCCACTAAGGGAGAGATTTAATTTGTTTTCCGATTAAGAACCAATGAAGCATCGAACATAATCGACCACATGAAAATTTGTGCTGTGTTATATTTTTATGTAAGATATTAGCAGATTTAGTAGTGGAATTATTTTTTGACACTGCAGATTTTGTGTGCCTGATGTGAATGAAAATGGTGGTTGAATCAAATTTGTGTCGATTTTTCACGTCCGTTAGGAAAACTGTCCAATGTAGTCGAAGCAGCCGTTGGAAAATCGATACAATTATTTTTTTCCAGTGCTTTCTTCGATTTGATTGTCAGTAAATTTATAATTTTTTAATCGTTTTAATTTAATTGTGTAGTGTTAGGCGTTGGAAAATCGATGTGATTGTCTTTGATTTTA
The DNA here is from genome assembly GCA_911728475.2 of Pterostichus madidus. Classification (NCBI taxonomy): domain Eukaryota; kingdom Metazoa; phylum Arthropoda; class Insecta; order Coleoptera; family Carabidae; genus Pterostichus; species Pterostichus madidus. Next base: position 2,323,742 of record OU452304.1, read on the forward strand.
ATCTTTAAATAGATCATTATTGCTGTCATCGATTTTGAAACTTTAAAATGTTGATTAAATATGTTTTAAGTTAGTTTGAGTTCCTGCAAAAGGCCTATACACTGAAAGTAGGTTTTCTAACGTAAAGAAGCTATTTTATATAAGAAACTTCTAAGCATATCTTGTATGACCAAGTGCTTTTTATGTATAAAAATCTATTTTTAAATATCTTCTGCTATATTTAGCTTTATATACTGTACACTTTAGCAATTTTGAATGAATTTTTAGGTTTTATACTGCAAATAGCAACCTCTTGTATAATTTTAGACTAAGTTTAGTTGAAAAGAGGCCTCTCTATGATAATATCTTAATGTCTGCTCAATTGCTTCGTTGGTGATCGCAAAGTATGTAAATTAGTGTCCATCATTTTATCTGTGTACCTATTTGCTGATGCCGGCCAATGTGAATATGATTGATTGCGAATTTGGGGCCGGCATCAACTTTATTTTAATTTTTAAATATATTATATTGTCTGTATACACAAAGTATCGTATACTGCTTTCTATAAACGGATGATGTTACATTTTTGAACATTATTGTGAATAATATTATATATTGATAAATATTGCTTATATTGATGTAAAGACTGATAAGTTGCGCATATGTTTTAAATTGTTTCAAGCAAGTATAATGAACACTGTATAAAATATTTGTCTTCTTATTTTATCTCCTTCTTGTTATTATTATTATTTTTATTAATTCAATAATTCTTCTTAATGATATTTGCAGTTTATTTAAATATATACTATCATTTTTATCTTACATGGCATACTTTCCGTAAAAGCCGTTTCATTTCATGGTTTGAACAAACTGGTGCACGAACAAATATTCTTTTATGTTGACTGTTTTTTAATGTAATTTATATTTATTTAACGTTCTAAAAGTAAATGTTAATTATAAAGACGTTATAATTTAAATGTTTTATTAGAATTTTTTTCTAAAACAAATGCACATAACAATTATTTTACATATATTTATAACAGTAGCAATAATAAAATTATTATTTATAGTAATATCAAAAGTAAAATTAATAAATAATGCATATGAAGTGTATATGCCGGCGATACGGTGTGGTTAACGTGAGTACCAATGTTAAGCACGCTTCACAGCAGTTAGCACTTTGATGGGTGACCGTCCGACGCAAGTAGGCAGAAAGTATATTTCGGCTCGGTGAGTTCGGCCATCTCGACACTCGAAAGGGTAAAAGAAGATAAACATAATTATGAATGAATTATTGAATGAATGTATTTCTATTCTTGTATCGTTCAAGGTAACTTTTGTTAACTTCAGTTAGCACTAATTAATCCGACGTAACATCGTTACTGTGAATTGTACGCTGTCTCTTTCTAATACATTGTAGTTATCGGAGTAGTTTTTGTTGTGTAAGTTTTGTCGAAACCAGCATTCATTAAAAACGAAGAAATTATTTACTTGCCTCGCAACCTTTCAATTGAACAGACGCGCTACGTACTTTTAACTTGTGGGTATTTCTGCCTTGTAGCAGGCCTTCATATCTGAAAATCGTTCCGTGGGTGGTTATCGCGATATCGGGTTTTGTATTGTCCACCACATACATACGCTAGCTCCACGTGGGGCCCAACGTACATCAGGCAAGCCTTATTAGCGTTCGCGGAGCGGTAGGGACGGCCCTCGTGCTAGCTGTTGTCTTGGTGTAACCTAGCGAGAGAGTGTTAAACCGATGTCTAGCTGGTGGCGTAGCCGAATCTGCACAAATCAGCCTCCTCGGAGGTGTGTACCAATGAGTCATTGGGAGGTCTAGAAGCCGTGCTGCCAGCCTAGCACTGTTTACCATTTTCCCAACAGCCGGGTAGGTTCACTAGGCGCAAACCGAGAGGTCGGGGCACGGAATATGCTCACGTTTTGATACATTGACAAGCACATTCGGTTGCTTTGTCGTAGATTCAGTGCGGTTCTTAAAATTAGCTACTTGTACACAAAAACTTAGGTAGGGAAAAGGCAAGAAAGAAACGAAGAAACAACAAAGAAACCAAATCTGAAAACAACTTGAAGAACAAGAAATGTCTGAATGGAATGCATGGTATGAATGTGGTCTGTGGTATGAATGGTGTATGCTGTTTGCTGATTTATCATAACTTGTCCATTATTCTTTTTATTGCTTTGTGTTCTGAGTTTATGTTTCAGATTCAACTACATGTCGGGACCTGCAAGCATCTCCCGCGGCTTCAGCATCATCGTGGAGTAGTTGGAGTTCATACCAGCGTCATCCGAGCTGTCGCCATCCTCGACAACGTCGTCGGAGCTTGTATCATCATCGTGGAGCAGCTGGAGTTCATACCAGCGTCACCCGAGCTGTCGCCACTCTAGACAACGTCATCGGAGCTTGTATCATCATTGTGGAATAAATCCAGAACATTTAACAATAAAAAATATAGTTAGTCAGCCGTAATACTATCTAACAATGTATTACAATGTTCCAGTAACTAAACGTCTACTAGCGTTATCATTAAAAAATATCTAAAGCATTGTGTTACAAAATAAAGATTCATTATTATTGTTTTAAACTGAATTATTATCTTATAAAATTTCAAATACTAAACAAATAAAATATGCTTCAAAAAGAGTTATTGTAAATTATCAATTTAAAACAATACCATTATTAATATTTTCAATATTAGCAAAAGGAAACATTTGAATATTCCATTTTGATAGCGACAAACATTCATATACGAGTATATGTTATTAAGCTAATAAATATATGTAAAATATTAATTAATCTAACATTTTCTAATCGCACGAGCCGTAATATTCAAATATTCAATATTTTAATTGATAGCATAAATAGATTTTGCGAATTAATGAATAAATGTATTACCCTAATTCTAAAGTAGCGAATACATTTTCTTTCCTCAACTTTAGGAAAGTTAATCAGATGATTATTCCTCACCTCCGACTAGTGACATGAACTTCATCCTTAGGACGAAATTATGCACATTAGTTTCTTGTAATCACAAATATAATTCATAGTAAATTATATTTGCTAAAAAGAACATGTAGATTCTGGGTGCTCCAGGTGAAGACATTGAAGATAATACCCCAGGAGATACCTTCGAATATGAAGAAGACACAGAAGAACATTCGAACGCCAAAGCTGCTGCAGGAAAACGATCCGAGATGATTCTGCATCCTTTCTAAATAAACACACAAAGAATATGTATTATTAAAATCGATTGTGATATGAAACTGAACCTTAAATACATGTAACATAAGACTGAATAATACACTCTACGGGCAGGGAATTTTTTATAACCTTATTTCAAAACTTCGACATTATTTAATGAAATATTTCAAATAAAAGTTGGTCATTATTTTATTATCTACAGCTTTTGATTGAAACTTTTTTCTCTACAACCCCTAAATTCGGAGATACGACAAACTACCAAAAAAGTGAAATATCTTGCTTACTAGTTAAAATTTAGGGGTCCTAGAAGATGTATACAAAATTTCAGCAAAATCGAATATATCGTTATTAATTAAGGTTTCAAAATTCACCTTAAAATTTTTAAATACTCAAAATTAAACTTTTACCGATCGTGCTGAAATTTTGCATGCACGTTTTAGGGCTTAATACACGATGCCGAATTACTACCCTTAAATTGTCATTACTAGGGAAGATATTACACTTTAAAGGTGTTTTTTTTTTGTATCTCTGAAATTAGGGGTTGCAGAGAAAAAAGTTTCAACTAAAAGATGTAGATAATAATATAATAATCAACTCTTATTTAAAACATTTTATCAAATAAGTTTATAGATTTTGAAAAAAAAAGTTAAAAAGTCTTGTTTTATCTAAAGCGCTCTTACGCGAAATTGTATTTTATATTATATATATTTAAGGTTCAGTTTGATTTGGGATCTTTCGTATGGCAATTATTAGAATATTAATTAGCAATTTATGCAGAAACTAAGGACCAAAATTTATGTACCAAGGGTGAAAACAGGCTTTGGGCCTCGTGCTAATAATCATGCCACGGGCCAGAAACACTAATTTCACCCGTGGTATACATACAATCTTTTATGCATAGCAAAATAACATTTAATTATATGTTCAAAAGATTAAAATATGTAAATAGGTTATACGAGTATGTGAAAATGACATTTTGTAAAATCAAGTATTCACAATAAACAAAAATTGTCATTTTATTTATGTCTATTGGAATTATTTTTTTATGGCCCTAGGGCCAAAAACAAGTGTGTAAGCCCGCTTTTTAGGATTAAACACATGAATTTCGGCCCGGTTGTGCATAAAATTATTTTAGTAGCATTTTATCAGGTTGCGAGGTCAAGTTAGTTGATGAATAAAAAAATAGAACCAGAACATACCAACAAACGCTACCAAATAGTTTGGAAGTATTTCTCATTCACTTTCTTCGAATTGTTGTCGGTCTTGCTCATGTATTGTCTTTATTTTCTTCTTTCGGTGTCTTGTTTGACGGACGAGGCCTGCAGGAGACCTGGAAAGATTAGATTTTTCAGTATTTAGCTTCAAACTAAATTTGTTAATAAAGCTAAGCAGCCATCATAAACTATTACCAATAAACGTTCGAGTAAACGGAACCGCATTCTAATTATTTTTAAGTATTTAATTCACAAAATACTAAAAAAATTGCTGAATATATCCGAGATGTTACACTTTTAGAAAAATTCACAGCCGTAAATCAATTTTCAAAATTGGAATAATATCAAATAAAATAAATATATCATCACGCCTTCTATCCATTACTGGGTGGTAATCATGTCGGTCTGTGGATCCTAAGAACCCTGGTTCAATTCCCACTGCCGACAAACATTTTTACCACATTAATACTACTCCTGTGGTCCCCTTCCACTAACATCTTTGGGGTCTGTAGTTTGACGGCTGGTAACCGCACTTCACGCGCAAAAATATATCACTTACCGAGATCTGTTTCGGCAGAGTACCACACTCAGTAATGGGTAGAAGGCGTGATGATATATTTATTTATTTATTTTATATTTTATATAGTGGTATGAAGTCGGCCTGTGGATCCTGAGAATCCTGGTTCGATCCCCATAGCCGACAAAACATTTTCATCAATTTAAAATTACCCCTGTGGCTTCCCCACCACTAACATCTTTGGGGGCCGTGATTTGATGGTTGGTAACCGCACTTCACGCGCATAAATATATCACTTATCGATATCTGTTTCGGCAGAGTGCCACACCCAGTAATGGGTAGAAGGTGTGATGATATATTTATTTTAATTTTATTTTTACTCCCAGAAGTGCGAAAATTTTATGACATTCAAATTTTAACTGTACAAATATAACAATTAATACTTTGCTTTAAAAAGATCAATGTTCAGATCAAATTCAGCGCACATTTCATTTTGAAAAATCACCTGTCCACCACCTTCGCCGAGTTATCATTATCAGTGTGGCTCAAACTACAAGTTCAGTGAACTTCACGCGAAGAAAGTCTGTCTTTACGATCGGGAACAACTGTAATAGCGCTGCTCGGAGAAAGTCAAGTGTAATATCGGCCAGTACGTCAACATTCTATGCTCGTTAGACGCTGTGTCCGTGTACAACCATCGTGTATTTGAATTCACGATGAATAGTGCCTCGGACATTCACATTGGCGCCTAGAAACTCTACGAGAAATTGTTCATTTATGATTGAGATGATTTATCATTATTTCAAACATTGAGTTCATCGTAATTGCTTATATTAAATTTATCTTAGATATAGTACAGCGTACAGTAGATTAAAATTTATTTGTATCAAATTATGGGGTAGGTGACTCAATAATATTGGGTCGGAATGTGGATTTGAGAACCCGGGTTCGATTCCTAGAACCAATAAACAATTTTCACCACATTAATATTACTCCTAACATCTTTGGAGGCTGTGATTTGACGGTTGGTAACCACACATCACGCGTATAAATATGTCACTTACCGAGATCTGCTACGACAGAGTGCCACATCCAGTAATGAGTAGAAGACGTGATGATATATTTTTTTCTATTTAAATTATGGGGTAGGTGGCTCAGTGGTATCGAGTCATACTGTAGATTTGAAAACCTGGGTTCAATTCCAATTTTCACCAAATTCATATTAACCATGTGTCCTCCCCCCTCCACTAGTATCTTTGGGGGTCGTAATTTGACGACAGAAAACTGTACTTTTCGTGCACAAATATATCACTTACCGAGATCTGCTACGACAGAGTGCCACATCCAGTAATGGGTAGGAGACGTGATGATATATTTATTTCTATTTAAGTTATGGGGTAGGTGGCTCAGTGGTGTCGAGCCATACTGTAGATTTGAAAAGCTGGGTTCAATTCCAATTTTCCCCATATTCATATTAACCCTGTGTCCTCCCCCACCACTAGCATCTTTGGGAGTCGTAATTTGACGGCAGAAAACCGTACTTTTCGTACATAAATATATCACTTACCGAGATCTGCTACGGCAGAGTGCCACATTCAGTAATGGGTAGAAGGCGTGATGATATATTTACATTTATTTAAAGTTGTACTGTAGATTTAAAAACCTGAGTTCGATTCCAATTTTCACCACTTTCATATTAACCCTGTAGCTCCTCCTCCACTAGCATCTTTGGGAGTCAAAATTTGACGGAAGAAAACCGTACTTTACGCGCATAAATATATCACTTACCGAAATCTGCTACAGCAGATTGCCACACTCAGAAATGGGTAAAAGGAATGATGATATATTTATTTATTTTTATTTATATGTATAGCAGAGGTGTGAAAATGTTTTGAAAATACCTATTTTATTACTTAATTAGTTTTTGTTGACAACAATCTTAAACATCACGCCTTTATTATTTTATCATTCTATTGACAGATGTCACTTGGATAATAATACGACTAATAAATTATATTAATAAATATATCATCACCCATTACTGGGTGTGGTACTCTACCGAAGCAGATCTCGGTAAAAATATAAATTTTATCTACAGGTTTTTTTAAATAAAATAAATATATCATCACGTCTTCTACCCATTACTGGGTGTGGCACTCTGCTGAAGCAGATCTCGGTAAGTGGTATATTTTTGCGCGTGAAGTGCGGTTACCAGTCGTCAAATCACGGCCCTCAAACATGTTAGTGGTGGAGGAGCCACAAGGATAGCTTTTTCAAATTATGAAAATTTGTCGCCTATGGGAATCGAACCAGGGACCTCAGGATCCACAGGCCGACTTCATACCACTGAGGTTATAGGTTTTTCTGTCCATAAAATAATCTTACAATTTATAGTTTACTAGTATGGGATGGCTAGCACAGTGGCATGAAGTCGGCCTGTGGATCCAGAGGTCCCTGGTTCGATTCCCACAGGCGACAAATTTTCATAATTTGAAAAAGCTATCCCTGTGGCTCCTCCACCACTAACATGTTTGGGGGCCGTGATTTGACGACTGGTAACCGCACTTCACGCGCAAAATATATCACTTACCGAGATCTGCTTCAGCAGAGTGCACACCCAGTAATGGGTAGAAGGCGTGATGATATATATATATTTTTTTTATTTAGTATGAAACCATCTTAAAAACTATGATTAATTTCTTTATCTCCAAATCATTTTAACCTGTAAACTTTTTACATCAATCTCAAATTAAAGAGTAATCTACAAATAATGGTAGTCTAACGGTAAAACAAACAGTAGTTGCTGTATTTTGCTAAAAACTTTGATCAAGTGTGAAAAAAATGAACTAGATTCCATTGAACCGCCTACCGCTTTCACAAATCTAACCATACATACATCAGTTGCGGTAAAATGTACTCGTATATAATTTCAGTGATCCAAAACAATTAGAGAGTTTTGCTTTTAAGATCAAGGTGAATGTAAACTCGACAGTTGAATTCGCTGCTCTTTCCCGTCACGCTCAGCAACTGTTCTTTCTTTTTTTAATTGTTCATGTAAACCGCTTCTGATTTCTCGGTAGATTCGAAAGTTTCTAATTAACGCTATTGTATTCACATTTTTTCTAATAGCATGCGTCATTACTTCTTTTTCTACAATGATGTGCCTTTACTGGTGTTAATGAACTATTTTTAAAAACGGAATAAAAGTAATTACTTTCTAAAAATTTAATGACTGCATTGAACTTGAGGGAAAGGGATCATTAAATAAAAGGTTATAATTATTTTAACAACTTTATTTCAAAAGGTATAAAATAAATTAACTATCTAATAAATATTAAATATAGTATTTACATATTACAATATTTAGTCAACAATATTCGCCACACCAAAATGCAGCTTCGCCATTTTTTAACAAGAAAAGAAATGCATTTTTTTTTATATACTGATAAATATACAAAAATGTGCAATGCGTAGCAGAACCCGATAAAACATTCTTCCTTAAAATGCTGACAAAACATAAATACCTAAATAACTGTAGCCATTCAGAATGTTAAGCGAATAAATTAAATAAATGATATCAATGTGATACACAAAGATGAGAAAGTTTATGACAAGTTAAATCTAAACAAAAAAACAACAACAAATAATCCTTGATCCTCTTCATAGTTACGTGGACGGCTGTGAAAAATAACAAGTGACATAACAATACGAGATCAGATTTCAGGGATGATAGCTCGTTGACGGAATCCCCTGGAACCATCAGGACCTTGAGGCATTCGCACCACGTTCTCTGGAAGATGGAATGCACTGCTGTTGCTTCGAGATCTTCCTCCGCAACTAGAATCCGAAGTGAAAGAGCAAGAAGACATTCTCCTGGCCGCGTAACCTGATTCTGAGCCTGAGATGCTACCGCTACTAATACGTCTGCTGTTGATACTCGAGCTTGAATCAGATGAATCTCTATCTCTAGCGCTTTGGGAAAGTCTTCGTGGCATTGTTAGAAAACCGGCTTCGGTGCTGGTTGCAGATAAACGACGCTGCAACCAAGCGATGGGTTCCATCCCTCCAGAACGAGGGAAATGAGCAGAAGAACCACGACGTAATCTTGCTTGAATGCTGCGGGGATTGTCTGTTTCATTTTCGCTAATCATTCGATTGAGCAAATTGTTTGTGTTATTGTTGTTGATCACATTGTTGTTATTTTTCTTATTAGATGGTTGTTTCTTTTTGCGTTCCGGACTTGGAACAGCATTGAGTTCGTATACTTTTAATGGTTCGCCAAGGGTAGTAGGTAGTTGAACTGCATTTCTAGCTGCAGCGCTGTCTACAAATTCAACTAACGCGCAAACTACCCCTGCGAGAGAGGGATTCTTGTTGATGAATTGTCGCACATCGGCGGGAACAGGATTTCCTGGACGCAAAACTCGAATCAAAGCGATTTCACCACAAGCGGTGAATAATTCAGCAACGTTTTCAATCGTTGGACGATCGATAGGCATATGTACTGCCACGATAGTCCTTGAAGGGGCTGTTTGATCGTATTGAGGAAGAGGGTCAATCCTACGAAGTTTAGTTCCAACTTCATTGATTTGCAACTTCGTAGATCTTACCAAAGCATGAGCAACAACCCTCCAATCTTTTGTAAGGTGCTTGACGCGCTTGAAACTCGAAATAAGTTTCAGGGACACATAACCTTCCTTGTTACGTTTCACATGTTTCAGCAGGAAAGCATCTTTAGTGATGTTAACATCAGAGAAGTAGAATTCTACCTGAGTGACAATTTTATCAGAAAGTTCTTCACTTGGTGGTGTGAATGGTGGTTCTTTAGATTCTTCAGGTTCTGGAGCAACTTCACATCCAGAATCTTTACCACCGGCAGATCCAGCATCAGACGCGCTGTCAGACAGATCTGCCATGTGAGCGCCTTCATCTTCAGTAAGAGGTCGTTCTCCAAGTGTTAAAGACTTGTCAAATTTATCAAAAGAAAGAGACACATCGCTGTCGATGGAGCTGATGCTATCCCTGGTCTCGGAATGTTTCATCGGAGGTGGAGAGAAACTAACCTCCTCGGGGATGATAACGTCTTGAGGTTCAGGCATTTTGTATAACTTATTCTATATCACAATAATCACTGGTCACTTAACTTAACACGTGTATCACAATCGTCGCGGTGTGGCACAAGTACAACTGGTAACTCTGACGAGTTCTCTTGGTTCTTAGTGGGTCACGGCGGAATGAATACGGCAGGAGAGCGTTCGAGTGATGCCAATGGCTAATGACTCAACTATGTCGTCGACCTAGCTGCTCACCACTGCACTGAAAGCGGACTCGGTTAGACGCGATCTTATAACGAGTGCCCCACTCTTCGGCGCCGGTCACACGCGGATTCGCTACAACAGTTTCGCGGAGTTTAGAGAAAAATTGGATGAGACGACGTGGAACTTTTAAGGGTAATTAAATGTATGGTAGGTATTAGTTCAAGTTCAGAAGGTTTTAGTTTAGTTATTAACATTTTAATTATGTTTCATGCTACCCTTCAATAACAACGGATTATTCATCTCTCAGATAAGTATCAAAGTTACGGAATATATTATTATCATACCCTCATTAATATCTGTTTTGCACTAACGAAACTTAAATTTTAAGTTGGACATAAACTGATAATATCGTATTAAATAAATGACTTCATATTATGAGGAAAAATAAATTATTTGGATTTTATGGCTTTAATGAAAATTAACAAAACAATGACGACGTTTCGAACGGTTCCGATTTATTTTGAAGTTACATATTATAATTTTTTTAAATTAAAACTTATATTTTGACCCGAATGGCTAGTTACACCAACAAAAATTAAATCTTAAATTTAAAGTTAAAATATGTTTCTAAAATATTATTATTAAAATACACTAATGCACATTTGCACTAACGAAATTAAATTTGATGTTTCACTTAAATAAATAAAAGCAAATCGAAGTTAAATGTCAATATTTGAAATAATTTTGTCGAATATAATATAATAAGTAAGAATAAATAAGAATTCTCTTGGTTATTTTGATTTCATAGCTTTAATGAAGAGAACTAAAAACGATGTCGACGTTTCGAATCAGTTTCGATTCATTTTCAAGTCAATTACAATATTATTTTTATAATTAAAAGTTACATTTTAGAATTAATAAACTAAAAAAATATATATATAATCATTTTAGGAGTGGACATTATAATGGCCAATTGCACCAATAAAACTTAAATTTTAAAAATAGTTTTAACAAATATAAGCACATCGAATATTTGACAGCAATATCAATTATTTCATAAATCATTTTGTTTCTCTTCATTAAAGCTCTATCAAGCAACCAAGAGAATTCTTATTTATTCTTTCTCATAATATTATATTCGACAAAATTATTTCTAATATTGATATTTAATTTCGATTTGCTTTTATTTATTTAAGTGAAACATAAAATTTAATTTTGTTAGTTTAAATGTGCATTAGTGCATTTTAATAATGATATTTTAGAAACATATTTTAACTTTGGCAGATTTTAATAGATGGTATCAAGTATTAAAAATACCCTTATGACTCTCCCTCCACTAACATCTTTGGGGACCGTGATTTGACGACTGGTAATCGCACTTCACGCGAATAAATATATCAATTACGGAGATCTACTAGGGCAGAGTGTTCACCCAGTAATGGGTCAAAGGCGTGATGATATATTAATTTATTTAATTTTTTATAAAATTATTCTCTACTAACACCTTTAGCGATCGTGATTTGACGACCAGTAATCGCACTTCACGCGCATAAATATATCACTTAATGAGATCTGCTACGACAGAGTGCCACTCTCAGTAATGGGTAAAAGACGTAATGAAATATTTAATTATATTATTTAACAAAAGTAAAATTTGAAGCTTATCAAATGGAATAATTTACAGTCAATTTGTTTTTATTTATTTCAACCAAGTTTAACCGGCCATAATTCATTTATAAATAATTATCTAAATTAATTTAAATATTTATAACGGTGCATTAGATTATATTTTCTTATCATACAAATAATGGGAAAGCACGAACGGTTAAAAGATAAAAAAATAAAAGATGTCTTTTGGCGGGTCTTTTGCATATTTATCTATCAGATAAATAAACAATTGACACCATATTCAAATTATAAAAATTATATTTTGTATGCGCTTATTACATAAATGTAATAAATTATATTGTTATGTTTATAAAAATTAATAAATATAAAAAAGCTACACACGTGGAATTAGTAAAAAATAAGTGATAACATATTTATTTACTATTTTGATTTTGTAACGGACATAAATTATGCAAGTTTTATCACAAACTAAATTAAGTACTTGCTTGAGATCATAATAATTGTATTTCATTAAAAATAGTTCAAGATCAACTTTTTAAAATTAGTTCAAGTTCATTTTTTTTATTAAATACAGGGACGTAATATCTTTCATAGCCCTTGAATCATACATTTTAAATTAATTTAAATAAATAAAAGTAAGACCATGTTATATGTCAATCAGGTGTACAGAAAATTACTGACAGGCTTCAGGTAGAACGATTCTTTGATTACTCCTGAGACGACAATTTTACTTTAAAAAAACCTGTACGGTCTTTCGTAAAATAACACGAGCTACTTAAAAGAAATATAAATTTGGCAACACCGAAACAAACAACTGTTATAGCAGTTATATCTATGCAAATCAATCCATCAAACGTCAAAATTTTACAAATTATTTTTATTTTTATTTCAAACAAAAATAGTCTATTGTAAGTCAAGTTTTCCAATGACCTTTCAACACGTGTATTAGATACTATTTTTCCTACAATTTATCATTTTACGCAACAAGAAATTATTTAATGGGGGTGGCTAGTTCAGTGGTATGAAGTCTGCCTGTGGATCCTGAGAACCCTGGTTCGATTGCCACAGGCGACAAACAATTTTCATAATTTCAATAGCTACCCCTGTGGCTCCTACACCACTAACATCTTTAGGGGCCGTGATTTGACGACTGGTAACCGCACTTCACGTGCCTAAATATATCACTTACCGAGATCTGCTTCGGCAGAGTGCCACACTCAGTAATGGATAGAAGGCGTGATGATATATTTATTTATTTTTTATTTAAGATATTATTTAATTTTTAAATATTTTTATTTTCAACTATATCATTGTAATTTTTTGTATATATAACAACCGAAAACAATAATGTCAATCTGATGAAACATGAATACAGAAAATATTCACTTTCCGCGCGCAAATGAGTGCGGAAAGTGAGTACTTTCCTCACTCTCTTAGAAAAAAAACTCTTGGAATTATTCCCGAAAATAATCACTGCAGCGTTTTTTTTTGACAAATATCAGATATGTCAAATAATTATTTAAAATTGTCAACACTTAAAATAATATTATTTTGTTTGAATTAAATATTTGAGTTAAAAAATAATCTACTCAAATATTGCTTGAAAGTTGCGATAAATTAGAATGTGCTTTTATTTATTTATACATGAGTGCAAAAAATAATGACTTTCCGCACTATGGTAGGAAAACTTTTTAGCGCAAGGTTGAAGTAAAATTTAAAAAAAAACTGCTGAAGAAAATAAAATTACTGTATTGTTGTTGAATGATTAGTTACATCAACGTAATTTTACATAATTTTTCTTGAATGTATACAGTAATGTTATTCCATAAAAGATTTTAAAAAAATTCGCTTATATCTAGTCGTACATTTACAAGTTTAATAGCTAAGTGTGCCTTTAAAAGACATACAAATTTTTTGAATTAGGATTGTCGACTCAGATTTAATCAAAAAATGGCATATATTTGATTGTATGTTGTTCATTTACGACACATTTAAAATTAAACTGAACAAAATACTTGAAGACAATAATAATGTGTTCACAGCTATTAAATAAGCAATTAGAATTGTCAATTAATAAAAGAGTTTTAAAATAAATTAAAAAAATAAATAAATATATAATCACGGGCCTCCAGAACTCTCTACTATAATTGAGATTAATTTAAATTAAGCTGAGTAGCAAAAATAAATAAATAAATGATAAAAAATATGTATAAAAATAGTATAAAGACAAAAAGTCAAATACGATGTGGAACTGAGTCTTAATAAATAAGAAAATTAGGAAAAACCTTTCCTAGTTGGATATATGATTACACCATACTGATGAGTCCGGAAGGACGAAACGCGTCTATGGTTAAAGCTGAACTGACCAGCCGTTTGATGATGACCTGATAAGTTGATTCAAACGTGCTGTTAATTTTTGGAACTTGTGACAAGTGATGGAAAGGTTTTTCCTAATTTTCTTATTTATAAAAATAGTGTAATGCAAGTATACCTCATTTTCTTGGAACTATTTTAATTATTATTTATGGGGTGGCTATCTCAGTGGTATGAAGTCGGCCTGTGGATCCTGAGAACCCTGGTTCGATTCCCACAGGCGACAAACAATTTTCATAATTTCAAAAGCTACCCCTGTGGCTCCACCACCACTAACATCTTTGGGGGCCGTGATTTGACGACTAGTAACCGCACTTCAAGCGCTTCGGCAGAGTGCCACACCCAGTAATGGATAGAAGGCGTGATGATATATTTATTTATTTATATATTTTAATTACTATTACCCTTAGTATTTTCTAAATACTGTACAAAATTCTTGTTGACAGTTAAGTTAAGAATAATAATATCCTAGGTAAGTAAATAATAATAAATCTATCGCATTAATTGTAAATGAAGAGTTCAGAGTGTATGATAAAAGTTATCTGTGCTCGCCAATAAAACAAAAACAAAAAAGTAATAATGAATGATGAAAATATAGTTTTCTGGTCGTAATACTATTCCTAAAGTATCCTATTACCTTTGGCATCAATACAAATCCTACAGACAAAACATTATTTTGTTACAAATTAAAACAAAAACAACTCTACTACGGTTCCTACGATAAACTATTAATTGAATATCATTGGCAACGTTTCAACTAAATCACCGATGTCATGAAACACACCTAACCTACAAATATAATGCGTAAATTTAGAAATTACTCGCCAAGGTAAAAAGAAAACTATAGCCGACATTGTCATGGTAACACGGCAAGACCATGATATTAAGAACCTGAGATTGAGGTCGAAAAAATTGCATTTCCTTACAATGTTACAATTATCACGTATGCTATGAGCTTCAATTGTTACGGTAGGTCAAGTAGCTATATGTAGTCCTCGTTACATCAAGGTGGGTTGTTACTCATTTGTCACTTGTTTTAAATTTAAATTAAGGCGGCATTGACGACGTTATGAAGTGTTTCCCTTAGTGCTTTCGGAAATTTGGTTTATTAGGACGAGAATGCGGAACATACACAGTTTGTCCCAAAACTAACGAAACACTTTAGATATAGAATAAAACACGCATTGTATTATATTTGAAACTTAATATTTATTTAAAATAGGTTCCATTTGAATCAATACACTTTTTAGAACGATCAACTAGAGCATACATAGATTTTTTTATGCCATCTAAAGGAACGTTCTTTAACACCTGTGTCACGGCTGCTTGAATGGCTGGAATATCATCATAAAACGCTCCTTTCATGGCAATTTTCAGTTTTGGGAAAAGATAATAATGGTGATAGATCAGGCGAATACGGAGGGTGGTCGATGACACAAATATGTTTTTTCATCAAAAATTCGTTGACTTACACGAGCGACTTTTTGATCTTCATTTAATTCATGTGGAACAAAACGTAAACAAACCTTTCTTTTACCCAAATCTGCAGTTAGAATTCTCCAAATAGTATTTTTGCTCGTATTTAATTCTTCACCCAACATTCTAACAGTAAAATTCGCATCGACAGCAATGATTTCACGCACTTTTTCGACTAATTCAGCACAATTTCCGGCTTTTGAACGTCCATATCTTTCATCATCATTTAAATCTTCACGACCATTTTTAAATTTTGTTTAACACAAAATTTAATATTTGCTCATTGTTCCATTGTATTTTTACAATATAAACACAAAAACTACTGTCATTAAAATGCGCGTAAATTTTTAAACTGTCACCTGATTGCATGAAGTTGTGTGCGTTCGAAAGAGGAAAGATGTATCTTTCTAACAATGTGTATGTTCAATAGATTGCGCTACGTGTTCTATGATTTAAATTAAAAGTTTCGTTATTTTTGGGCCACACTGTGTATCAATCTAAAATGAAAATGGAAATATAATAAGATAATGATCCAGTGACAGAATGTGTAATTAATGCAGTAAACGCACATCATAATTATACAAAAAAAGCAGTTAATAGATGAAACAGAATGATCGCACTTTAATAATAAGGAAAAGTGAAAAACCAAGCAGTTAGTTACTTTTATATTCAGGAAAATGTGCTAATATATTACCATTTTCAAACTCCATTTTGTAGATTGTACAATTAAAAATAGTTGAAACCAAAAACCATAAAGAGGAAATATAAATAAACAGATAATTTTTATCTGGGTTAACCTAAAACTTTATCAATTGTGATAAAACAAATGCAATGACGTATATTTGGGTATTTTTTATTAAGAGCGTTATGACAGTTTCTTCAATTTTTCATCATGTGAAAAACAAAAGATGTTTATTTTGAACCATCTTATCTTCTGTTTCTCACGCAATTTGTTTACAGTTTTACACCATTCAATTCTGCAGAAGATAAATTATTTTATTTATTGTTATTATCTAGAAATTAACAATTATTATGTTATACTTACTAAGGTTGCATAAACTTTATTCAAACGAGATTTACTTTATCTTAATTAGAAAACCGACATTGCACTAAAAAAATTATTATTGCAATAAAACTAATAACGAAATTTTTGGAAATTCGATGTAAGAATTAAATTTCTTACATCGAATTTCCAAAAACTAAACAATGCATTACTTCTTTATCTAATAAAAATATATATATATCATCACGCCTTCTACCCATTACTGGGTGTGGCACTCTGCGGAAGCAGATCTCGGTAAGTGATATATTTTGCCCGTGAAGCGCGATTACCAGTCGTCAAATCACGGCTCTCAAAGATGTTAATGGTGGAGGAGCCACAAGGGTAGTTTCTGAAATTATGAAAATTGTTTGTCGCCTGTGGGAATCGAACCAGGGTTCTCAGGATCCACAGGTCGACTTCATACCATTGAGCTAGCCACTCCATACTTCTTTATCTGTGTATAGTTATTTCTTTTTAGAATTGTCAAACTGGCAACTATGGAAGTTGAATAGAAGAAGTTAAGATAAACATGTAAATAAGAAAACAGAGTCACATAATTCTTTAAAAAAATTAACTATAAATTAGAATTGATATAATTCAGAATTGTTAATTATGTCATAAAGTAATTATCATATCAGTTAACATCTAAAAATTAATAATAATATAGTACCTTAAATTTATCTTTCGATCTACAATTCAAACAAAAATAAAAGAGCCTAATTAAGCAAATTATCATAATTTGAGCAATTAAAATTATAATTAGTAATTCACCTGATTCATACTCAACTAGTGGAATCAAAAGTTCAAGTGTAGGCCCAAAAAAACTAATACTGCATTATGTTCTTGAAACTTAATTACTACATAAATTAACGCATTAATTACTCATTGTATTTGCGCAATAAACCTATTTTTAATTACGTATAAATGGATGAAAAGATGAAGTTCTCAAGTAGAACATTATTAGCTGCGTGCAACGTTGAACGCAAAAGAAAGTTCTTACAAAAGTTTTGTTGTTTGAATTCTAGTATTTTCTAAACCATTAAGTTTTCAACTACTATGGAATACTATAATTTGCAGAAACATTTCTGTTTGTCATTTTAAAATAAATAAATAAATATATAATCATGTCTTTTACCCATTACTGGATGTGGCACTCTGCCGTAACAGATCTCGATAAGTAATATATTTTGCGCGTGAAGTGCAGTTACCAGCCATCAAATCACGGCTCCTAAAGATGTTAGTGGAGGGAGAGGTACAGGAGTAGTTTAACGTGAAAATTGTTTATCGGCTGTGAGGATCGAGCCCTTGTTCTCAACTCCACAGGCCGACCAGATACCACTGAGCCACCTGTCTCATTTTGTGCATTACAATTTAGAAACAAGTCGGGCAATTTTTAGTTAATTAAATAAATATAAATATATCATCACGCCTTCTACGCATTACTGGGTGTGGCACTCTGCCGAAGCAGATCTCGGTAAGTGATATATTTTGCGTGTGCAGTACGGTTACCAGCCGTCAAATCACGGCTCTCAAAGATGTTAGTAGAGGAAGAGCCTCAGGGGTAGTTTTAACGTAAAAATTGTTTGTCGGCTGTGAGGATCGAATCCTGGTTCTCAAATCCACAGGCCGACTCGATACCACTCACACCTCATTTTGTGCATTACAATTTAAAAACAATTCGGGATTTTTTATAATCTACAAAATTATTGTAAATAAATAAATAAATATAAATATATCATCATGCCTTTTACCCATTACTGTGTGTGGCACTTTGCCAAAGCAGATCTCGGTAAGTGATATATTTCTGCGCGTGAAGTGCGGTTACCAGCCGTCAAATAATGGCCCCCAAAGATGATAGTGGAGGGGGAGCCACAGGGGTAAATTTAAATTGGTGAAAAAGTTCGTCGGTTGTGGGGATCGAACCAGGGTTCTTAGGATCCATAGGCCAACTTGATATTATTATTGTAAAATATAAAAAGTTGTTATTAAGAACATCGATGGATTGCTAATAATAATCTATTTCCAAGATAGGAGAGGGGAAAAGGGTTAGATTAAATAAATAAAAGCAAATCGAAGTTAAGTGTCAAATAGAATAATCTAGATTAGTGTCAAAAATTCGATTAGATATTGTCAATTTAAAAGACGTTTGCATCAGCAAATAGTTTGTCTGGCTAGGGGTTGAGTTCCGATGAGTCACCCTCCTGCAGGGGGTAAGGGGTGAAGCTCTACATGTGCACACATAGTGACTCACTGGGGTGATTCTCGACTGATGTAATCCATCGGAAAAAAAATTATAAAGGTGGCCACTTTTATGGCGTCTGTATTATGTCATATTTGGGAAACACTATTAAAGCCATGGACAACCGCCATTAATATTGAAATTAGGTTTTTGGACATGATTAGAGAATTATATAATGCTGACTTAATAAAATAAAAAATAAATAAATTTATCATCACGCCATTGAAGTGCGGTTACCAGTCGTCAAATCACGGCCTCCAAAGATGTTAGTGGTGGAGGAGCCACAGGGTTAGTTTTTGAAATTGTGAAAATTGTTTGTCGCCTGTGGGAATCGAACCAGGGTTCTCAGGATCCACAGGCCGACTTCTTACCACTGAGCTAGCTACCCCATAAATGACTTAATAAATAAAATAATTAGGATATGTACATACAGGAAAATAATTTTAAGAATTTTTAGAATGAATTAAATATATCAAAAAGAGAATTAGGTCATTCCGGACGTGGTATGCAATTTTAGATCTTAGGTGATTACCGCTGTACGTCAAATCATACTTGCCATGTATATGAAAACAGAAACTAATTCTAGGAGACATTTTTGCAAATTACAAATTACAAAGCTTGCCATAAAGTTGGATTACCAGCTGTCAAATCCCTAGACCCATAGAGCTAAGATGTAAATGAATAAATTGATGAATCATTTAAAAGAAAAATTTAATTTTAATTAGTATTCAATCAATAATTAACTGTCGTATCGTTAACTTCCTTAAGGTTCTTGTTGTTTTAACAAGCCTTGCATAGATTATAACTTGTTTCTTTATTAAATTAAAGTATCGTAGAACACGAGTCTTCAATTGTTTACAAACATACAAGTAACGATCAAGTTTCTAATAGAAATCCTTTCACAAGAGCGCGCTGAAGACATTGAATTCAACAAAGGAATTCGTCTTTCACTGTCATTGACATTGCTCGAAGAGTTATCGCTAATTTCATGATATGAGTGTAAAATGCAAGAAATTACAGTTGGCAGTATTGCTAATTTATTACAGACAGAAACCGCTGCAAATTATAAACATAAATTTTAATCCTCAAACAGGAAAATTGTTTTACATTTATGTTTGGATATATCGTAAAGAATTTTTATCAATAAATTATTAAAAAAATATATTAATTTTTAAACCGACGACAAGAAGAAAACCTCGGACGCTTTGATCGTATGGAGATACCTTTTTGTTCAGACTGTATTTGTAATATTTACAAATATAAGATAACCTTTATAAATAAATAAATAAATATAAATATATCATCACACCTTCTACCCATTACTGGATGTGACCTGCCGAAGCAGATCTCGATAAGTGATATATTTTTGCGAGTGAAGTGCAGTTACCAGCCGTCAAATCACGGCCCCTAAAGAGCCACAGGAGTAGTATTAATGTGGTGAAAATTGTTTGTTGGCTGTGGGAATCGAACTAGGGTTCTCAGGATCCACAGATCCATACGATACCACTGTGCCACCTATTCCATAAAAAAACCTTTATATACTCGTATGTATAATAATAGAAACAAAATCCATCAATATTTTGTTATTTTCTACGCTACCTAAGTTACTCATTATCATTAGTTTTGATATATTTTGTAGAGAATGAGATGAAATTACACTTTAGTACATTTCTCGTAGGTTGCACTGTATATTTTCATTTCATACATCATACGTCATTTATATCCTGTATTTCTTTTTAAACTGATGCTCAGATCAATGAACTTTCATTTATTTCATTTTATAATATAATTTAAGTCATTAATCTGAAAGGAGAAATTTTTATCTAAACAAATTTATACAATACATCAACGAGTCATTCAAATTGACTTTGCCATTTGCATTATTGATATTCAAATGTTAAAACTCTATTATTATTCTCTATAATTTGAAATCATATTTAAATTATCAACGATAGCGTGATAGTAAAATTAAATTGAAAGTGAAATTTATTCTTCGCTCCTAAACTTGTTTACAAACAAAAAAAACTTAATAATTTTTTTTTAATAATTAAGTCGAGTCATAATAAAATCAATACCGTAAAAAATAATCTTTTAGAAACGTAATTATGACGCGTCAGAAGCAACAACAATTCGGAAAAGTGGAGCAAAAAATATAGGAATAGTTCTAACTAATTGCACGTAAATAAAATAAACAATATTACGATTTTAATAAATGAATAATAAATTCTGAAATGCAGAACAGTACTTTAGACTTTAGACTTTGTACTTTGTACTATCATCAGATAAATAATTTATGCGTTACTCATACTTGTAGGTAAGTTCAAATAAATCATACATTCTAAAAAAAAAAATATATCATCACGCCTTCTACCCACTACTGAGTGTGGCACTCTGCCGAAGCAGATCTCGGTAAGTGATATATTTTGCGCGTGAAGTGCGGTTACCAGTCGTCAAATCACGGCCCCCAAAGATGTTAGTGGTGGAGGAGCCACAGGGGTAGTTTTTTAGAAATTGTTTGTCGCCTGTGGGAATCGAACCAGGGTTCTCAGGATCCACAGGCCGACTTCGTACCACTGAGCTAGCCACCCCATAAACCTTCTGTTAGATATAAATATAATATAGTCGCAGTGTTTTTTTCATATATATTTTAGCTTGAGTGGGATTCGAACTCGAGGTCTTCGAATTCCGTAACGATATCCAAAAAATCATACTGCTGGTAGAATAAATTGATGATAATTTAATTTTTCCAATAAATCGTACATTGTTAAATTATCGAAAGCCACGTTCACACTGCCATTGTTTACCTCATTCTTATGTCAAATTAAGTATGATGACGTCACATCATACTACTAGATGTATGATGAAAATTAGGTAAGTTAGATGATCATTCTTTTCATTAGAATAAAGACTATCAAATCTAAACATAACGTAGAACATGAATCTGCACTTAAAATAATAGTTATATTTATTCAAATTCTTATGGTGGGTTTGAGTTCGATTCCCACAGCCGAGAAACAATTTTCACCATATTAAAACTACCCCTATGACTCCTCCTACACTAGCATCTTTGGAAGCCGTGGATTGACGGCTGGTAACCACATTTCACACGCAAAATATATGCCACACTCAGTAATAGGTAAAAGTGTGGTTAAAAAGTAATATTTTTCATACTGGCAAATAAGGGTTGTCATTAAGTTACAAAATAGGGTGGGGGAGCGTCAAATCAGATTAATTTTTTATCGATTTTATTTGAAGAGAATTTAAAGTTGAAAAATCGGAACATAAAAAGAATAATAAATAAAAAATTGACAAAAAAATGCGTATCGATTAATATATCTATCAATTCCGGTTGTTCAATGCGTCAATTTCTCCTAATTTTGCTTTAGGCGTAAACATAAAACCACCCAAAATGGGCTCGTCATGTCAAGATTCAAATCTACTTTCGCTTATTTCGCGAGTTTTTTCAGTTCACTTTCAAAGAAAAAAAGACATCAATTTGCTACTGTCGTATCATTGCTAACGCATTGAAGAATTTGTGCACGTGTATATGTATTTATAAATTGTATGGAAGAGTATAGAGAAATCTATTCAGGTGTTAATGAACGATAAAGTAACTCATTACCGACAGTAAATTGTTTGAGGAAGAGCATACTACATGCAATTAATTTACTTTACAGGAAAATTGTAATTATTGCAACTATTACACTTTTGAATAATAGTAATCATATTGGATTATTACTTTTTAGTTAGAGATTGTTAATTGGATATGATTTTAAAAGACTTGAAACTTTCAGTATCGAATAGAACAGTGGCGTACCTAGGGGGAGGGCACACATTTTGGGGCGGCATTTTTCATATTTAGTTTTAGTTGTAAAAAACAACTTTTCACTTCATAAATTTACTATTCGATTTCAACGAATTATGAATTACTATATGATTTCGAATATTTTTCTTTATCGTCAAGTCAATGTAGGGTTGAAAATATCTCGAAAAATTCCTTTATTACTGCCTAATTTAAATATGCCATCCAATGGTAAAAAAGTTCTCCACCTATATTTTATCTCAATTACAATTATTTATTTATGTTTATTAATTTAATGGGGTAATGGCTCAGTGGTTTCGAGTTGGCCTGTGGATCCTGAGGACCCCGGGTTGGACAAACAATTTTCACCAAATTAAAATTACAATTATATTACAAGTATAAATTTTAAAATATTACACTTTATTTTGCCCAAGTTACCAAAAAATTTTATAAGGCTGTCCGAAAATTTTTAATAATTTTTAAACAAGTGCAAACATTACTAATTTACCCTTTGTTGATATTGGGGAAGAACAAAATTTTTTTTTCCGCTTGTTGCCATTGGAAACGATAACTACCCATTATCAAATAACTGCGGAAGTAGCATTGTACCTACAAATATAATTCTGTAACCAAGGAAACAGTAACCTTGTTTTTATTTCCAACAAATATTTGGTATTTTCGCAGTTTTAGCAGATGTTTTAACGGTCGTTAACAGCAACGTAGTATTTTACAAAAAATAAAAATAAACATCTGAACAGAATATGTAAAAAAAAATTTTTGATAGTTGCATAATTGTTATTTATTATACTAGTATTTTATTTAACACTTAAGAATATTAAACACTCGACCTTCGGTCTCGTGTTTAAACTTTTCTTGCGTGTTTTATATACCAATAAAACACGAGTGTAATACAAAATTTTATCCACAACTCATAATTATAGATATCGAAGAAGGTTGATGGTAATATTTAACGTTGATTCAGTTACATATAGTTTCTCCAAATACGGTAGATCATGAAGTGGTTGCTAAGTAACAAGCTGTTTACAGTGTTGTATGGAATATAAAACACTAGTGTTTTATGAGCCATATAATTCAACTGAAATCAGTATAATAATGGCTTCATTATATATGAGTTGTGGATAAAAATATTAATGCAATAGTTTTGACAGTATGAATTAATTTCAAAACAATTTCTGTTCAAACTAAAAGTGTTTTGCGAAAATATTTATTAAATTTGTCGTGTAACAGTAATAATTTATCCAAAATAATTTATTAGCTCTGCTGTTTCAGTAATGCCAATACAGTTAAACTTTAACAACGCGTGTAAATCTTCACACATTTATTTATGTCTCAGATTTTATGTTACAAATAACTTTAGTTAGCTATTAATTAATAGAATGGCTAGTGACACTAAATAAGAAAGATGTGTTTATTATGTGTGTTTAGATATTTTTGTTGCCAAGTCAGCAAGGACGGCTGGCCCTACGCATATTCTTATTTTATTTTAATAAAATTCCTTGCAAGTATTCAACTATTATTAGAAGTGCATGATTATTTTTAGAATACACTTGTAATATACGTGCATTGAATCGAATTTTCGATGGCAGAATACGCTAAGAATACAATTCTATCGCATTTGAAAACTTAATTTTTACATTCTAATTTTAGAATTTTTTTCTGGACTATGTGAAATTTTAATGAGACATATTTTGATATGTTGACACTGTTCAGTAGAGACTGCTCGAGAATGACAGATGTCTCTATGATTTTTATTTATTTTATCACTATCTATAGCAACTGAAATCCATTTCCGGTAAAAATCAATAAAACTGCATTTATTCAACACTATTTTCCTGAGACATATTTTAATGAGACATATTTTGATATGTTGACACTGTTCAGTAGAGACTGCTCGAGAATGACAGATGTCTCTATGATTTTTATTTATTTTATCACTATCTATAGCAACTGAAATCCATTTCCGGTAAAAATCAGTAAAACTGCATTTATTCAACACTATTTTCCTCAATTATTTTCAATTAAAGTATTATTATTTTTTTATACGTTTGTATAGAGAAAAAAATTCTGAATGGGTCGTCAAAAAAAGTATTATTGTTAAGAAGCTTCGTTCAATAGAACAACTTATTTAAAATAATTATATCATCACGCCTTCTACCCATTACTGGGTATGGTGTATGGTACTCTGCCGAATCAGATCTCGCTAAGTGATATATTGCGCGTGAAGTGCGTTACCAGCCGTCAAATCACGATATATTTTATTTAAAATAATATTAGTAATTTATGTTTTATAAGCATATGGGGTAATGGCACAGTAGTTATCGTGTCGGCCTGTGGATCCAAAGGACTCTGGTTCGATCCCCACAGCCAACAAAACATTTTCACCAATTTAAAAATTACCCCTGTGGCTCCCCCACCACTAACATCTTTGGGGGCCGTGATTTGACGGCTGGTAACCGCACTTCACGCGCATAAATATATCACTTACCGAGATCTACTTTGGCAGAGTGCCACACCCAGTAACGGGTAAAAGGCGTGATGATATATTTATTTTATTTATGTTTTATAAGTTTCTTATTTTGTGAGAACACGTTAGATATTTTAATGTCAACTTTCCATAATTTCCTTTAATAAAAACAAAAAAGAAATTTGGAAAACATTAATAACTAAGAGTACGTTTATATTATTGCTTTGTCATGATTATAATTCTGTCTCACAATCATAGATATAATTAAATACTACACAACTTTCTCTTGCAAAAAAAAAATTATCACATTTTTATATTCATAAAAAAACAATAATATTATCATTTATAATAATAGAGAATTAATTACTTGCATATTAAAGGTATCATTACTATAAATAGTTTAGGTTAGTTTAGTTTTTCAAAAATAGCCTCTGGACAAGAATAACTTTTCTCAATTTTTAACCCTTTTTTACTATAAACAATTTAACCACCAGTTAGAATTAATAAAAAAGAATGCATAATTATACAGAAAACTATCAGGAATTGATTGGTTTAATTTTCAGGTCCGTAATTAGTTTAGTTTTTAAGGTACAGTCTCTGGAAAAAGTGATATTTTGTAGTTAAAGATTAATAAAAATATGCATATTTCTGCAAAGAAAATAAAAAAAAAAAAATATCATCACGCCCTCTACTCATTACTGGGTGTGGCACTCTGCCGAAGCAGATCTCGGTAAGTGATATATTTTGCGCGTGAAGTGCGGTTACCAGTCGTCAAATCACGGCCCTCAAAGATGTTAGTGGTGGAGGAGCCACAGGGGTAGTTTCTGAAATTATGAAAATTGTTTGTCGCCTGTTGAATTGAACCAGGGTTCTCAGGATCCACAAGCCGACTTCATACCACTGAGCTAGCCACCCCATAAAAGAAAATATGGAGAATTCAGAAGTTAACAGATTGGAATCTATTCTAATTTTTTAGTTTATTCCCGGGTTTGAATCTACGGCCAACAAATGTTTATGTCGTTCAAATGTATACTGTAAAAAGAATTACGTTCCTGTTGTGCAGAGTAACAAAATAGTAATAAAAAATGTATTACATAATAAGTCTGGAAAATGATATTTTACTTGACGAAGCGGTTGTTTGAAATATGAGGCCGCAGGCTAAGTATTTTAATGCGCTGAGTCAAGTAAAAACACTTTCCTGACGTATTATGTATACTATTTTTCTGAAACCGTTTAATTTAATCAATAATTAATTATAAATAATTCAAAATGTTTAATTTTTTTGATTTTAACAGTCAGGTAAAATCTTTACCAAACTGTTTTGTGCTTTACTTGACTGTTTTTCTTGTTAGGAGTAAACGTGAGTAATTTGAGATGTTTTATGCATTTGTTATGTACGTTGAAGAAAGAAAATGAATGATAAGTGAATAGGAATGATGTGATTGAAGGTTTGTTGTGTGATAATGATTTCGAGTGTAATAAATGAATGAGTTTATATGGAGTGATTTATGTATGTGGTTGAAGTGAGGGTGGTTTGTTTGGATGAAAATGTTTGACGAGGGCTGATTGTTTGATGAGTATGATGAGTGAAGGTTTTATGAGTGATTTTAGGGTTCGTGATACCCCATTTGTTGGGATATAGCGTGAAGATATGTATGTATGTATGTATGTATGTATGCATGTATGTTTTGGTAAAAATCTACTTGCCATACCACAGGTCAAGGAAGTAGGCACTTTTTTGCCGGTTTCAGGAAAAATATATAATATATAGAATGAAATTTATGAAAACTTTTGTTTCCTGCGGTCGGTTGATTCGTTTACATTTTAAGATAAAGAAAATGTAATCATCGCGTACCGTCCAAATGAAGTTATGTTAAATTATTCGTTAATAATATTTTAATAAATTTTTCGCAAAGAATACTTTCTCATTTTCTTCATACAAGGTTTGTTAATTAATTAATTAATAATGATAACAGTAGTAAAAGCAATAAGCTAGATTAATTTTATGTATTATGAGTAAAAACGGATTTAAATATAAAAACGTAAGTTTCATTTACAATGCGATAAATGCATAGAGAAAGCTCTCCAAGAATCATAACGGTTAAGTATAATAAGGGAAAGTAATACTTCAGATTTGGAAAGGCAGAGAAACATTTACACTAATATGAGATGATATTTCAAATTTTATGGTGATTTCTTGTTTTTTAATAGTTGTTTTTTACATCTAATGTATAATTAATTAACTTTGACATTCAAAGATGCCTTTGAACTTCTATTTCACGTCGTTATATTAATAGAAATTTATCATTATCATCGTTACGAAAATTGTTACATTTATTACGTGAGACATATTGCGAAACTGTTAAATTCAATAAATATAAACAGTATATCATACATTTTTAAATAGGTACATGTAAACAAAATATTTCTTAATACGTCCATAGTAGAATGTAAACAAACTGCACAAAAATTTGCTGATAAACAATTTAATACCGTAATGCGTAACGTGCATTGCAATTTATTTACTGTTGCATTAATTTGTTCTTGTTATGAAATTTGTTTAATAAATTAAATTAAGTAAGTCATTTTATGTAATCTTAAAATATTATTGTTCATAAAAGTATTTGATTCTTTCTAAACATTAAAAATGGACCTATTTGAAATCAAATATTATTATAAATGAAACATACATGGTGATCAAAAGGAATTGTTATAGTTGACAATACAATTCCAGAGATCTTTTTATTGCACAGTTGGCACAACGTCAGATAAAGGCGAAAATTTGACATTTCTAATAAATACAAATAGGTTATGTCAGGTGTCTGACAGCTAATAGAATTTTGACTTTTTAAGTAATAGAAATACTTTAGAAATAAATGTAATAATAAATGAACTCAAATTTAAATTTTAAATGTCACTGGCAACAACACGAAATGAATTTATATATCAGGCGTACCAATTTCAAGTAGTTTTTTTTATTGCCAACTGTAACAATTCCTTTTGATCACTCTGAATTATATATTCTATATATTCTTCAAGTTAATGGTTGAAAGCAAAATAAAGTAAATACATTTATCACATGCATTTTACCCATGACTGGATGTGGCACTCTGCCGAAGCAGATCTCGGTAAGTAATATATTTATGCGCGTGAAATGCGATACCAGTTATCACGTAACGGCTCCCAAATTAATAGAGAGGGAGCTACAGGGATAATTTTAATTTGGTGAAAATTGCTTGTCGGCTGTTAGAATCAAACCCTGGTTCTCAGATCCACAGTCAGACTCGACACCACTGAACCACCTACCCCAATAGGTAACAATAACAATGGCTAATGATTTCAAAATTTGGATATAATTTTACAAAAACCAGTTTAGTAATAATTTTTGAAAAAGCAATGAGCGTTCGCCGGGATTTGAACCCAGAACCGCATGGTGACTGCTCTAACCAATTGAGCTACAAACACTCGGCGAATACTCATGCTTTTTCGTGCAATATTTAGTTGAAGAAATGTAAAGTGACATGGGTTGCGTCAATTCGTTACAAGTCAACAATCGTAGTATGCTAATGCTCATTGCTTTTTCAAAAATTATGACTAATATATACCAACAGACAATTGTGTCAATAAACTAATTCTTATAAAAACCAGTTTAATTCAAAATATAGAGTTCCAAACTCATTTATACACAACAATTTTGAGGAAAAAAATTAATGAAAAACTTTAACGATTGAAATTTGATTCTTTTTTCTTCCCTTAGCAACGGAAGTAGAATATTCTTAGCAACGGGACTAAAATACACATTTTCTTCCGCCGTTATCAGCAACGGGAGAAAAAGCTCGTTTTAGTCCCAACGCTGTTAGCAACGGCACAGCGAGCTAAAATGTATTATTTCTTTCATCATTTCAATTCCACAGAAACAGACTTTTACTTCCGGTCGCGGAAAAATACACTTTTTATTCTTTTTTGATGTTGGGCAATTATTTGGAAAAAATAACATCGAAATCATTGGATAACGTACACAAATTATATGAACGGTCATTTATTGACACAATATTTTTTGCTTATGTCACAAATACGTTATCTGTTACATTATTCTAGTACTGATAATTAGGCTCCAGAAAATAGTTTAAATTCTGTACAACTTTATTTTTATTTCAAAATTTTTCTCTAAAAGTTATCATAGAAGCAAAGTTCATGGGTTCAAAACTTGCTGACTTCAACTTAAAATAAAAAATACCACTTCGAATTCCACTATAATTTGTTCATACCCTGTACTGTAATTGAGTTTAAGTTCCTGTTATGCAGAGTAGCAAATAAATAAAATATGTTTGTCATTTGCAAGGAAATAATTTTAATAAATAATTTTCTAGGAAATAATTTATAATAATATAATTGCAAATAAAGGAAAATCCAAGATATTATTAATATATTATTAAATTTCATCACGGTTAAAGTATGAAACTGCAATATGACCATCCTTATTACTTCTTGAAAACTGCTAAACAATTGAGTTCAAGGAAAATTATATCAATAACATTTTCTTTTGTTTTATTTTTTCTTACAATTTATTGTCGAATTCAAACGAAATAAAATTTAATGAGGTATAAATCATCTTATATTTAAATTAATTAATTTTTTTATTACCTCCCCTTCAGCTGTATTGGAGAAATTATGTCAATCATTTTCTGTTATTATTTTCAAATTTATTACAATATTTATAACCTGTAACTTCAAAAATATGTACAACATATAATTTATTTCCTATTCCTGTACAACAGGAAGTAAATCCCAATTACAGTACAGGGGACCTACAGCTTATAGTGGAATCCGAACCACTCAGACACAATCGTATTTTTTGGATATAAGTAGAAGTCAGTCAGATTTGGAGACCTATTCTAATTCATTGGCGACTGGATTTAGCGACTGTTTGACGTCATATTTGGCAAATTTGATACTGAGCCATCTGATGGTATAGTTAAAAAGTACAGTCCTGACGTCATAGGCCGTATTTATTTGGGATTTTTAAAGTAACCTGCAGGTTACTTGGCACACTTTAAGTAACCTGAAACTAACCTTAAACTGACCGTACTACCCCCTATTTTAGCGGGTTGGTAGATTCAACCCGTTTGCTATCTCTATCTAATCAACTTGTGTTCCTTGTTATTCGTGGCGGCATCGCGATTTGTAATAGTATAGAGAGGTTAGGAGTTATTTTTATGAAAAACGTAAGTAATTTTATAATAATATTTTGAAAAAATATACTAAACTATTATTTATGCAGATGATGGAAGAGCAATATGCATTATGTGCTTCTTGCAATATAAGTCACAGAGGATAATATTACGACACATTATTACGACTCCGAAATTCATTATTTTGATAGTGCTGATGACAAAATTATAAAAAAAACAGACCCTGACGTAATTTGCTTTTTGACTACATATAAAAAATATAAAGATGACTCAAAACATCCAATTAAAAGCGCAATTTAACACACAAACAAAACTAAGTAGATGTCGCTTCGAACATGCATTCAAATTTTAAATTTACCGCTAATATTTACAACTGACACTTGAGATGCATCATTTATTTGGAAGTAACACGAGTTAGTTCTAGATCAGTTCAGGGTTGGATCAAAATATCCCAAACAAATACGGCCATTGTTGGCGACTGGTCGCTTAGGAAGTCGCGTATGCTGGCGACTAGTACAAGGCTGTTGCTAAGTGTCATGGCGTTAGTCGCTTAGCATTTTTTGGGTGATAAGTTTTGAAGTTAGAAAAATGTGTATTATTTATATTATTAAATTAATAATTATAATTATTGTACAAAATCAAACTGCAGATGCCCATTACTGACAATTAGAATAACAACATTGTCGTCTACACATTAATAATAATTTTTAATGTAACAATGTTTATTTAAGATTTTGTTAAAATTTATATAATTTTTTTTTAAATATTACTAATTGCTTGAAAATTACTAAAAATTACATCAATTTGCGATATGTCAAGTTTAAGCAACAACATACAAATATTTGAATTTAACAAAGAAAAACAAATATCTACAAGGACTGTCAGAAATTATAAGTACCAACACAAAATACTCCGTCGTTCCTATTAATACCAACGTAAGAAATTAAAATCTCTATAATATTGACTGCACTGTGACGTCATTGATTTAGCGACTGAAACTAGTCGCCAAGCAGTCACCAAGAATTAGAATAGGTCTCCTGAACGCACGACCTCTTGCTTCCTAATTAAGAAACGCAAGTTTTACCTCGCTTTTAGCCACTGAGCTACGATTGCCTATACTTTTATTTATAATAACAATAACATCTTGCTACAAAAGTTCATGACTCATCTAAAGAAAAACTCGTACAACGTTTTTTTAAATATTTTGTCTTGTTTATAAAATCTAGAAACGGATCTATCTAACCTTTCCAATATCTTTGTAATCGAAGAACGTTTTCGAGAATTCTAGAAATTTCTAAGTACATTAAAAAGTAATTTATTCTTTCAAATGTCATCGAGGTGATTGTCAGTAAACACAGAAAAGTGAAATGAAAACAAATTAAAAAAAAATTGTTGTTTACAAACAAGATATTTAACCGGAATTCTTAATTGTGAGAATAAATGATTGTATCACTTTTTGGACAAATAAACTGCTATATTTTGCGAGCGGATTTAAAAACTAGGCCATGGTAACTTCAAAATTAGTTTTACTAACAAATACCTAAGGTAAATATGAACAAAACTGAATGACTACTCAAATTCTACCTTCTAGAGATCGGTTCAGAGATTGTAAAACTTTAATTCAATTGTAAGCATAAAAAATACAAACTTTATCTGTCCTGCACTAAGTTATATTTAAAATTTACATATTTATCTATAATAAAGAAATGTTTTTTGTTTAATATATTTGTTATTCTGCACAACAGGAATTTAGTTTCAACATAGTGGTATATTTTTATATAAATTGATGCCAGAGAGATTTGAATGCGTGAATTCTTACTTGGTACTCGCAAGTTATATTCACTGGCAGAATTGTCTGACAGGAAAGAACATTTTAAATATTGTCTAATAATTATTTATGGCATGGCTAGCTCAGTGGTATGAAGTCGGCCTGTGGATCCTGAGGTCCCTGGTTCGATTCCCACAGGCGACAAATTTTCATAATTTGAAAAAGCTATCCCTGTGGCTCCTCCACCACTAACATGTTTGGGGGCCGTGATTTGACGACTGGTAATCGCACTTTACGCGCAAAATATATCACTTACCGAGATCTGCTTCAGCAGAGTGCCACACCCAGTAATGGGTAGAAGGCGTGATGATATATTTATTTATTTTATTTTATTTGTCTAATAATTCGCAACTGCAGATCTGCTACACTTAAAACTGGATAAATCAAGTATACTGGAAACAAAGTGTAAACGAAGTAATTCAATCATATACACAGTATGTCCCAAAAATATCGAAACTCTTTAGATATAGAATAAAACACGCATTGTATTATGTTTGAAACTTAATATTTATTCAAAATTGGTTCCATTTGAATCAATACACTTTTTAGAACAGTAAACTACAGCATGCATAGTATTTTTATGCCATCTAAAGGAACGTTCTTTAACACCTGTGTCACGGCTGCTTGAATGGCTGGAATATCATCATAAAACGCTCCTTTCATGACAATTTTCAGTTTTGGGAAAAGATAATAGTCACATGGTGATAGATCAGGCGAATAAGGAGGGTGGTCGATGACACAAATATGTTTTTTCATCAAAAATTTCGGTGACTTTTTTAGCTACGTTTTGGTCTTAATTCATGTGGAACAAAACGTAAACAAACCTTTCTTTTACCCAAATCTTCAGTTAGAATTCTTCAAATAGTATTTTTACTCGTAATTCTTCACCCAATATTCTAATAGTAAAATTCGCATCGACAGCAATGATTTCACGCACTCTTTCGACTAATTCAGCACAGTTTCCGGCTTTTGGACGTCCAGATCATCATTTAAATCTTCACGACCATTTTTAAATTTTTCAAACCACTTGTAAACTTGTGAACGAGATAAACAATCATCACCATAAACTTTCTTCATCAATTCGTTTGTCGCAGCAAATGTTTTTTCAAGTTTAACACAAAATTGAATATTTGCTCGTTGTTTCATTGTATTTTTACAACATAAACACAAAAACTACTGTCATTAAAATGCGCGTAAATTTTTAATCTGTCACCTAATTGCATGAAGTTGTGTGCGTTCGAAAGAGGAAAGATGTATCTTTCTAACAATGTGTATGTTCAATAGATTGCGCTACGTGTTCTATGATTTAAATTAAAAGTTTCGTTATTTTTGGGACATTAAATAAGTATAAAACACTGAAATATATTACTGCGTACTATCTGACATCATAATTGCTCAAGCTCGTCTCAAGATATCCTGTATTAAGTTTCAAATGATTCATCACTAAATTAATTTACAAAATAATATAACAAAACAGTTTCTTTCATCTAAATTTCAACCTTGTTAATCAATCCGTCAACTCCAATCATTTTAATTAATTTCAAAGTAAATGACTTTCGTACTTTTAAGAATAAAAAGGTTTACTATCTAATTTTAGGACGAAGAACGGGTTCTACACTTGGAATTGTCCAGTTACTCTTGACCCAAATGTATTTCCAGTGCTAAGACCGTGAATTGTACTAAGCGCCTTTATGTCTGCGCGTGTTACTGCTGCTACCGTGTAAACGGACACCTACATGGTTGGCATATTAACCAGACCCTGGTTTACTGATTTATTAAACCTTCCTTGCTTCGGAAGTTTACATTCTTTAATTATTTATTTTTATTCATTGCGATTTAAGCGGTTAATTCGATCTGAAATTGATAACTGATCTTTTTTAAATCTGATAATATTGTTATTATAAATGAAATATGTGTTATAAAATAAATAAATATATCATCACGCCTTTTACCCATTACTGAGTGTGGCACTCTGCCGGAGCAGATCTCGGTAAATGATATATTTATGCGCGTGAAATGTAGTTACAAACCGTCAAATCACGACCCCCAAAGATGTTAGTGGAGGGGGAGTCACAGAGGTAATTTTTAATGTGATGAAAACTGTTTGTTGGCTTTGGAAATCGAACCGGTGTTCTTAGGATCCACAGGCCAACTTGATACCATAGAACAACCAACCCCATGAAACATGTATTATTATGAATAAATATATCATCACGCCTTTTACCCATTACTGGGTGTGGCACTCTGCTGTAGCAGATCTCTGTGATATATTTATTTCAGGCGTCAAATCACGACCTCGAAAGATGTTAGTGGAGTGTAGGAATCGAACCGAAGTTCTCATATTCACTGTCTGACTCGATACATACAAGTTAAAAATGTTGAACTTAATATTGGAATTTAGTAAATGTAAGATATCTGTGTTTATTATATTATTTAAATTTTTAACGAAAAAATAATTATGACCCAAATGATGTGATTCTGGGCTCGATATATCTCATGAAGAAAGTATAATTCTTCCCTCGGGTGTTTTACATTCCTCGCCTTCTGCTTGAGAAATTAACTGGGTTAATTTATTATGAAAATAAAATTGTTTGATATCACTATAACGCCAATGGTGCCCACTTGATAAAACCGAGATTAAAACTTGCTTTTATTAATTAATAAGCAAAAGGGCGTGCATTCCTGTATACCCTCTTGTCGACGAACAGTAGTTTGACGCATGAGCTAGATAAGAAATTTTACTTTTACATGATACGATCAGGTTCTAAAATTGAATACTCGTAGTACTATAGTTCACAGGTGGATTGTTAGTGTTATTACGATGAAGAATAAATCGAATTGTTAGGTGAGGTTAATGCGAGCGAAGCGAGCTAATCTAAAATCGAAATAATAAACCGCCCGAAAAGTAATTGAAAATCATTATTTTAAAATCACTGGAAAGATGAACTTCTCCGATACAGTGCTATCATTTCGCAAAATATCAAAATAAGGCAAGAGAGTATACTGGAGTTTTACCAAATAAAACATTATCTGAGTGGTTCCAATGCCATTATAAGATACAAGTTCCCTGTATTTTAATTGGAATTAAGGAAATTATAAATAAAGCTAATTTAAAATACTTTCAAAAACTAATTTTAAAAATCAAAGTTATATCGCTTCCGGTAAAAGCGGAAGTGTATTGCTGATTTTTTTTACTAAAAACTAGCAACTTTATAATTGAAATCATTGGATCTAAAATTTCCATTACAGAAAATAGTTTTTGTCTCTATTTTTTATAATCCCTTTAAGCAATTTTATAAAGTTTAATGACAAATGCGCAAAAAACTAATTTAACTGATCATAATTTCAAGGTATTCACCATCAAATCAATTCAATACCACAGCACAGTAAGCTATACAAACATTATTAATTTCTCGAAGTTTTTAGCCTCGTCCCAGTCCATGACATTTAGCAAAATATTAAATGTTCTTCAACACGCATACAACAATATTATTTACAACAATCGACTCGATTAGTATTACTTTTAGCACGTGGTGAACGTTTAACGCAAGAGGGGTAAGGGGTAGTAAGTTACCTACCTTGTCTTAGGTCGGAAGGAAATCCGCTAGGTGATGGAGGTCGCTGGTGACATGACAAGGTTATGGTGAATTAGTTGATGGCTTCAAGTTCGATTGTTTTGGCAGTGGCGTTCTTCGGGGTTCTACAAAGGGGGGAAATAGTTTAATAATAAATAAAATATACATATGGGGTAATGGCTCAGTGGTATCAAGTCGGCCTGTGGATCTTAAGAACCCTGGTTCGATCCTCACAGCCGACAAAGCATTTTCACCAATTTAAAATTACCCCTGTGGTTCTCCCTCCACTAACATCTTTGGGGGCCGTGATTTTACGGCTGGTAACCGCTCTTCACGCGTATAAATATATCACTTACCGAGATCTGCTTCGGCAGAGTGTCACATCCAGTATTGGGTAAAAGGCGTGATGATATATTTATTTATATTCATTTTATTTAAAATATACATATTTTTAATGAAATAATTTATGTTAGAGGCAGTATTCGTAAGAGTTTTCCAGTAAAGTAAAGTAAAATTGCCTGGTTACTTTACAGGAAAAGTGTCAAATAAAAGCTGTAAAGAATTCAATTTTGTATCTAAATTTATTCATATATTTTATGTTTGACTGCACCATAAGTACTTGATTAATGATACTGTAGTGCCCATAATACAGCACTTTATTAGACTATAAAACAAAATTGGACTCCTGTCAATGTCGACAAATAAAAGTCAAAATAATTATCAAACTGAATTAATTAATTAATTCCTTTGGATTTAATACAAGGGGGTAGCTAGCTCAGTAGTATCAAGTGGATCCTAAGAACCCTGGTTCGATTCCCACGGGCGACAAACAAATTTCACCATTTTAAAACTACCCCTGTGGCTCTCCCACCTCTACATCTTTAGAGGCCGTGATTTGACGGCTGGTAACCGTACTTCACGCGCATAAATATATCACTTACCGAGATCTGCTTCGGCAGAGTTCCACACCCAGTAATGGGTAGAAGGCGTGATGATATATTTATTTAATACAATTTTTTTTACTATTCATGAGATTTTTCTATGTCTTGGGACAATTATGAACACATGTTTCCACCATTTTATTTTTATTTACTCTCACCAATCGCAACAAAACCATCTTCCAACACAACTCATATTTGCAAGAAGACAAGCACTAGCACAATCACTAACTATCTCATCACTATCTAATTTATCAAGCGATGAACTAAAACTAACATAAGGAAACAAACGACTCGATAAAATAATAATTAATCATTGTATAATTACTTAGATTCGTTATAACAAAAGGGATGACATAAGCAGGCGAAGCTAATTATCAAAATTAATACAATTAAAGTGATTGTAGACTTATTTAGATGCAGAATTTAATTCTCTACAACTTTTGCTTGTAAAATAATCCAGTGAATAACGATTGAACCAGCGTTCTAGATAAAAGAGTAAATAATTTAGAAATCTGTTTATAATTTCGGATTAAAGCATTTATGTTTCCAAAATAATTTGTAGATTATTACAAGATCAAGAAATTAATTAAAACATAAGATAATTATCTTTCCCTACGACCGAGCAGAAAGTCGTTATACTCGTATCCAACTGTTGTCCAAGTTGACGTTTGCTGCTCGCCGAACAGTAAAATAAGAATATATCATCGTATCCATGACATGCCAACTGTCAACATTTATCAAAAGAATTTCAGATTAGAACAAGTATCAAAAATTATTTAAAATTATTTTTCAAGCGTTTCTAAATAATCGTAGATTAAATATTGTGTGCTTCAGAAAGTATCTTTGTAGTTCTTGCATAGTTGTTGCTCTCGGCTGTGCGTCAATTAACTTTCTCCATGCACCAACGGTAATACACTACTTTCTGCTGTAGTATACATTTATTATTTACAATACAAATATCGTACAACGTTTTATCCACTATCATGAATTTTATTCCAAAATAAAATTAAAATAAATGGTATGTACCCTAACGTTTCAGAAAAACATTAACGAAATTACAAAAAATGTAAAGTTGTCATGAATGTTTGTATTGTGCGACAAAATGTGTTATTACGACACTCAAAATTGTTAGATAATTTTGATATTATGTAACGATAGTAGATAAATAACTATTACATGTAGTTACACATATTCTTCGAATTTTATCAGTCTTTTATAAGTTTAGGTTTTAAATGCAATAGTTAATGAATGTAACAATCTATGTAATTATAAAACTAAATAAGACAACAAAACTTTAATAATTATTCTGCTCTTAAACTTTGGGCGAAAGTTTTACCTTAAAAACTAAATAAGATACAAAAATGCAGTCTAAAGCACTTATTTGTCTATATTCATACTGTGCCCATATAAAATACCATCGTTATTTAAGCATAAGTGCGCGAATAAAGTTTACTTTTTCATATTCTAATTTGAGAACCAGGAAAACTCAAACTCAATTCAGTATCTTAAGTATAACTTTAAACATGTACAAAAAGTACTTGATAAAATAACAATTGCCTTATCTTTATCATAAATAATATTTGACAACAAAAAGGGAAATAAATCTGTAAGTATAAAAAATTAAATTTATTACGGACAGAAATTGTACATGAAAATTGCACCATTAGTTTTTCACGATAATTATTTATAAGTGATAAGGTTTGAAACGTTGCTACTGGCCTACGTTCGTCATAAATTTTTTTCTGACATTGGAATGCTAAATACAATAGCATAAAATTATTTGCCAAAAAATGTTGCAATAATACTTTTAATTGCTCTATTAAATAAGTTTACAAAAATAAAACATATTTTTTTACAAGTCAAAGTGACATTTTATTTATTTATTTAACTGTTAAATACGACAAAAAATATAGAAGGTATACAGCTTTATAATTTTTCAAAATAAAAATTATGTTCTCAGTTTTATAACCATATTTGCGCTTGAATTTCTGAAGCGGGACTTCGCATATTCAAATCTTACTAAAATAAGATTTAAAATAGATTTTTTACACAGTTTTTTAACGAAAAATCATGGAGAAAGTAACACCAACTATTTTTAAAATTGTGAAAAAAAGTAAATATTACATTCAGATAGATTAAACACTTTTAAATACGTGGATGTAATTCAAACTGAAAGCATTTATTTTTATTTATTTGATTGATATACTCCAGATTCGCTATCGTGTTTTAAATTCATGAAAAAAATATTGTTTTTATTACTAGTTGAACAAATAACTACTGTACGACTCCGTCAGAAAGTTAAATTTTCTTGCCTCATTTGAGAATAGTAAAGCTGTAACCATGGCAACTGAAAAACAACTGTAAGATCATGGCCAACTTCATTGAATTGCGCTACGCTTATTATGGCCGTTTCATATGTCATTAAAATCCCTCGTTTCAAATTTACAGAGCGGGCACGTCAACTAGCGCCTCTGACGAGATACGTCGTAACTAAATTTGAAAATACTGCCGATTGCATTGATTGAAAAAATCCTAAAAACAAGCCTAGTCATTATATATTTATTATCATACGATCTTTACAGTAAAATACTAACCGTAGGCACTAATAATTCAATAATACTTCCTTCTTTTGACCTATAAACACTTCAAACATTTTAAATGTGTAGACAATATGGCGGCATTATTTACCTGAAGTGACAGATAATGCTACGTTGCCAAATTAAATTCACTTAGTCTAGACTAGCTAGACACTTTAGTCGAAAGTTCAGAATACTAGTCATAATATTTAATAATATTGAATGTATAAATAAAATACCAAGTTCCATTAAATGTGTTTGGTTTGATGACATAAACTTCAGTTATCAAATATTTTAAGGTTGTTTTTATAAATTGACAGCGTTGTCATTTTCCTTTAATTGAAATAAAAAGCACTAGATGGCATTACTTGACGTACCAAAACTGTAAAAAACTCACGACAAATTTTTATATGGCAAAATGATGAGCGTAGCGCAATTCAATGAAGTTGGCCATGGTAAGATTTGACATTAGTGACATCTGTCAAGAGTATAGTAAATCTTGTCTAAATTTCTAATTTATTTTACTTTCAGATAGGATAGTGGAAAGTATATCTGGTGTCGATCTTTTTTTTATTATATAGGGTTTACAATGATATAATTTTTAATTGGCGAAAGATTTTTTCTATTTCTTTAATAAAAAAAATTGTATATACAAAAGTTGTACACAATTAATACATATAATACATTCCTGTCATAAAATAAACGTAAAATAAAAGAAATTATTTCTTTTATTTTGCATGATACCCTGTAAACAGCTTAAAGATAACAATTTTAATTTGTGTCCATCTGGAGACATAAACGTTCTATATTAATAAAGTTGAATTCATTGGATGCAGCTTTTAATTCTGAACATTTTTTGTGTGCACACTTTTTTTCTAAAATAACGGGGAAAAAATCTATTGCCAGTTAAAAAAATACCATTATTTTCCCTTCATAAAAAAATAAACACATAGAAAATATCTTTCTTCCTTCAGATACTTTATGTCCCTCACCTTTGGCTTGGAAAATAAAAAGAAATGTTTTACTATTTTTCCTTGATATAAAGTAACTATTGCTACATGTGACATTATACATTTATTGATATCAAACGTTTTTAAAAAAATATATTTGAAGAAATGGTTCCAATGAAAGGTTATACAATATTTAGTACTCTGTATCTTATTTTTGAAACATGTATTTTTCTAAAATAAATATTTTAGCAATGTTTAACAGTAGAAAATATACAATTTCAAATGCTCAAAATAATTTGAAAATACTTGGTTTAAAATTAAGCTAACCTAACCTACAAATACTAATTTATGACACGCACACCAATGTCAAATCCTTTTGAAACTACCGTAAATTAAATCCGAAACAACAATAAACATTCATGGTATTTGCCAAAAATAACTGCAGCCAAAACTGCACATTTTAATGTACCATAAACATTTATTGCTTTCTCCAACTATATATTCACACGTTGATGACAAAATTCGCGCTACTGAGCCATCAAATCCTACTTAACCTTGTCCAAAGATCCGGAGGTCACAACGGTTACTTCCGGTGTTGCTGACCATCACAAAACTCGCACAAGCTGGTTTTGTTGCTCGTTGTTCCTTTCGCGGAAAAGTACCAACTTCGTGGGGTATTGTATTCGAGATTGATATTTGTACGAGGATAAGAACACGTGGAGGACACATGGAGGTAGTGATTTGACCGTGAATATTTAGGACAACGCCAACTACTAATAAAAATTCTAAAGAAATATTCTTGTTTTAATTTGACTTTAAAATGTACTTTCATTACTAATATAACAAATGATATGATAATTGCCGACATTTTGACATTAATTTATGAATTGTTATGGAAATGGAAATATAGCGAGAGCGCAACATGAGCTGTATTTCCTATTTCCGTAACAACGAATTTAAATTCATGTCAAAATATTTTCAGTAATAATATAACAAGGCAGTGAGAATAAATTGAAAATAATTTGACAGATCTTCCGAAAACTTGTTGCCAGGCAATAGTCACGAAAGCCCGTAGGGCTTGAGTGGCTATTACCAAATAGCAACAAGTTTGAGAAAGATACTGGAGAATTATTTTCTAATTTATCCAACTCTCGACTTATATTTAATTAGATTATTTTTTGACTTAGCTGTTGAGGTCGATTCATCCAACTTAAAAGATTGTGAACTGGGTTCATATCGATTGATTACTTATTAATGTATTCTTGGAAGTTGTTTCCAAAATTTGTTGGTGTATTTCTGTATCTAAAATACAACTAAATCGATTTTTTTCACACATTTTACTTGACAAGTTGACAGTTTTAAATAATTATTTGACAACTACCTATCATTTGTCACAAACAAGAAAGCATCCACAGAGATTATTCCCGGGAATAATCACAAGATTCTCAGTATAATAATGACAGGATTGGTTAAAACGCAGACACGTGACACACAATGAAGCATTTCATTGGTTTTGAGAAACGTCAAAAAATAATCTTACAATTATCATATTACGAGCTATATTTCGCGTGAAAATTTAACAAGCGGAATATTTTACAGCCAGATTCTCAAAAAAGTTTCAGCTAATCCTGAATTTTGGAGTAGCTAATCTTTGCTAGTTCG
Organism: Pterostichus madidus; assembly: GCA_911728475.2. Classification (NCBI taxonomy): domain Eukaryota; kingdom Metazoa; phylum Arthropoda; class Insecta; order Coleoptera; family Carabidae; genus Pterostichus; species Pterostichus madidus. The sequence goes on from OU452304.1 coordinate 2,365,700, forward strand.
ACTTTAAAAAAAAGTTAATTCAATTCACTTTCCGAAAACTAAATGGTAAGAGGATTATATTAAAGTTTATTTAAATATTTTTGGGAATATGTTTTAGCTTAATTTGACAAAACCAAAATTCAGGAATAGCTAGATTAAAGTAAGACTCTTTTAGAATTTGGCTGTTAATTTTTCTGGTATTTAATATTCCATTCCCATGAAAACTCATAATTCATACCAAAATATTACACTATGTAACAAAATTTGACTTTTTGTTCTAACTTTCTTAGTACTTCAGCACGGTTTCTGATACAAAATCATTCAGGAAAATCATAGTCGCAAGCCGAAAAATTTGCTTTTGCGCCCAGGGCGAATTTTTTTTTAAACAAAAATATTTCCACGAATACGCTGAATTAACTCTAAATAACCATTACATAGTACTTGTTGTTTCTGACTAAACTTATAGAGAAATGTATGGAGAAGTCAGCCAAAGTGCCAAAAGTAGCATACAAGCGGATTTCTGAAAGTTATAGACCAAAAACTTGAAAAAAACCCTCAAATTTCATGAAATTTCACCTAAAAATCGGCAAATAAAAAATCGTAACTCAAATTTTACGGACAAATATTGATGTTTTACTGTTTGTGTCCCTAGAGTAACTCATTAGGAAGCGTCACTTGTTATATTAGAAAATTTAAATTAATGTTGAAAATTCTGTCAAAGAGGCAAAACTGTTTGATAAAATTATATCTCATCGTAATTTTGTAGTGAATGAAAACACGTTTTCTTGGCAAACATAATTAATGGCGGTAGTTCTTTTGTTCGAGTTTAACGGCTTGATTTTGTTGAATATTACAATGACGAGCGAAGCGGGTACAGTTATAAATAAATACATTTTGTTTACAGGCAATCGTAGCTCAGTGGATAAAAGCGAGGTAAATCTTGCGTTTCTTAATTAGCAAGCAAGAGGTCGTGCGTTCAAATCTCACTGACTTCTACTTATATCCAAACAAATTGTGTCTGAGCGGTTCGGATTCCACTATAAGCTGTAGGTCCCCTGTACTGTAATTGGGATTTACTTCCTGTTGTGCAGAGTAACAAATAAATAAATAAATAAATACTTAGAATTACCAAAATGGAATCCAATGATACATATTGGCATTTATATTTCAAATTTAATTAGACTATAACGATTTGATTTCGTTGAACAAGCACTTTGTAGAATGCGAAGAAAGCGAACTATAAAAATCAATACTTATAATTTTATGACATATTAAATTATCGGTCGTTTTTAGGACCATATACATATTTTATTAATTCTGACTTTAACTGTTATCGTCACGTAATTTGTCATTAAAAGTGCACATATCGTGACTATCATGCATCAGTAACTAGTGACACACAATTGACACGCGTGCTGAAAATGTATAATTATTGATAACTCTTCATTTGCTAGTCACATTGTTCGAGCATAATCAGTACGAACGACCTTGTAGCGCCTAAGAAGAAAATGTTCCCAATACAATCTAAATCGTTTTATAGCTGTTAATAAGGCAGTACAGTACAATACAAGAAAATAGTTATTTGTATATAAACAGTGAGACATTTCTTCTTGAAGGTGTTGTTTAATTCCCAGAGCCGAAGGTGAAGGATATAAAGGACCTAAGGGAAGAATGACACTTTCTTCACGAGGTATACATAGTTTTTTATTGATCCTCAAAATATGTTTTTTTTAATCGCCGGAGTCATGATCGCATAAAATTTGGTTGATGAAAATAAGAGTTTTTTTGTTGGACCAGTTTAAAAATTCAATAATTTTAAAATATGTTTCTATATAACTCAGACCACGAGAAATTGAATGTCGGTAAGCGCATCTTCATATCTTTTTTAGATATTGAGTTACAGCGATTTTGACTTTTTAAAAATCTCAACTTTGAAGGCATATATCTCGAAAACTAAAAGAGATATTGAAATGCGGATTGAACGAGTGTATTTCTCGTCCTCTAGTTAACTTATACAGAAATTTTGAAAATTTTGAAAATTTTACTATTTTTATCAAAATTATCATTTCTCAATATTTCAAATAATTGAAAAGATAATGAAAATCTGTGAACACCAATGAATTCCTCTCGTAAAAATACATATGTATGTAAAATTTCAGAATTTTTGCTCCACGAATACAATTCTTAGAACAAAAAAACTAAAAATGGCCAAAATTCGTAAAAATCTTAAGGGGTATCCCTTCAAAAATAATTAAAAAACAGTGATTTTGCGTTTTGTTGTAATAAAAACTTTATCTGTGCGAATTTTTGCTTGAAATTTTGCATACCTATGTACTTTTACGAGAGGAATTTATTGGTGTTCACAGATTTTCATTACCTTTTAAATTTTTTGAAATATTGAGAAATGAAAATTTTTATAAAAATAGTAAAATTTTCAAAATTTTCTAAATTTCTGTATAAGTTAACTAGGGCACGAGAAATACACTCGTTCAAACCGCATTTCAATATATATTTTAGTTTTCAAGAAATGGGCCTTCAAAGTTGAAGTTTTTAAAAAGTCAAAAATCGCTGTAATTCGATAACTAAAAAAGATATTAAGATGCGCCCAACGGCATTCAATTTCCTGTAATCTAATTTATGTAGAACCATATTTAAAAATTCTATTTTTAAACAGGTTCAACCGCATGGCTGTTGCTCTCATCTTTTCTAATCTTTGTAGATTCGTTATTAAATTTGTTAGAAGAGTAACCGCTAGTAATTTGAGATGTTTTGAGCATACAAAACGTACATCAGAAGTAAGATGAATGAAAAGTATATAGGAGTGATTGGATGGATGTGATTGAAGGTTTGTTGTGTGATGAATGTTCTCGAGTGTGATAAGTAAATGAGCTTATATGGAGAGAACTATGAATGTGGTTGGTGAGGATGGTGTGTTAAGATAAGAATGTTTTACGATGACTGATTATTTGATTAATTTAATGAGTAAATGTTTTGAGAATGATTCTGAGATTCGTGCTACCCGGTTTGATGGGATATAGTGAGATGTTATGTATGCATGTACTTCTCTGATAAACCATTCTTTAATTTAACATAAAATGAAAGACAAATACCAAGCTAAGCATAGCGCACAGTCACAATCACATATTTTACAATTTTATTTTAGAGTGTAAAGGTATTTAACCGTGACTAATTAGCACGGTAATCATTTACAGTACTAATACACGACTGGGAACAGATATCTGTAGGTAAACTTGCAAACATTTCAAACTACAAGCCACAAATCTCAACAGCTTGTAATCCAACGCATTGCAAATCAATAAATCTTATTATTACAAAACGAATATTTAATCACGGACTAACAGTATGCTAACAGAGTGATTAACTAGAAGCCTGCGGCATGGTAATTGTCATAGTGAACTGATTTTAATTACTATTACGTACTTTACAAGGTAGCATAATTCTGTAAGTGTTTATATCTGTGCAAATTCAACAAATCGGATTATTTTACTTGTTTGTGTACATACGAAGACAGTGTGAAAAGTCCCTGAAAAATAAAACAAGAAATGATTTATTTTGTCAAAACATTCTATTTCTCAACATAATCTCCTTGTAGCTCGATACACTTCGTCCAACGTTTTTCAAATTTTTCGATCCCTTCCAAATAATACGATTTTGGCAATCCTTCAAAATAGGCGTTTGTCTCAGCGATGACCTCATCGTTGGAGCCAAATCTCTTTCCGCCGAGCCATTTCTTCAAGTTTGGAAATAGATAAAAATCGCAGGGGGGCAAATCTGGAGAATATGGTGGATGACGAACCAATTTGTAGCGCAATTCATGCAATTTTGCAATTGCGACTGCGGACCTGTGCGCCGGTGCAGACAGCAAATGGGGCACCCATCTGGCAGATAGCTTTCTCATATCCAAAAATTTATGCAAAATGTTCCGTATCCGTTCGGTTGAGATGCTCATAGCCTCAGCCAGCTCGTGCACTTTAACTCGCCGATCGTCCAATATCATACCATGGATTTTATCGACGATTTCTGGCGTTATAACCTCAATTGGACGACAAGAACGTTCGGCGTCCTTTATGGTCATACTACCACAACTAAAATCAGTAAACCACTTGTGAATCATTCCAATCGATGGTGAGGAGTCTCCATAATGTTTAACAAGTGATGCTTTGGTTTGCATAAAGTTTTTCCATGCAAGAAATAATGTTTAATCAAGACGCGAAATTCACTTTTTCCATGTTTTCAAAAATCTTTAAGGTTGCTTGCTTTCGATGGGTGTCAAAACAGAACCGAATGACATATCAGTCTGAAAATTCTAATGCGTTCTAGTTAAAGATGGTACATCACTAATGTCACATGAGATTTGCGAATGTGGCCCCATTTGTTTTATTTTTCAGGGACTTTTCACCTTGCCCTCGTATCTAGCATTTCATAATTTAAACATCTCTATTAAGAAAATTCTGGTTTCGACACTGGTCATATCCTCACCTTCCTGTTCTTGTGGATCTATTTTTTTTTCTTTGGATGTATGTTTCACTGCAATAATTTCAAAATCTTCCCAGCAGAAAATGTACCTCGCTCACAATGTCAAAATCGTTTGAAATTATTCATTTATGCTACTCCCAATTACAGTACAGGGTCCAGATTCCCTGATCCGTAGTGTGGTACTTTATATATTTTTGCTTTAATAACGTATCTATTCAATTTTCAAAACAGTTTTCAATAAAAAAATACTACATCGTATGAGTCATCCACATAATATATTTTTATGTGTGATCAAGCAAGCTGCGCCCTAATCTGGTTTAGTAAAAGTCTGTTGTGACCACGCACTATGTTACTGGGTGTTGCACAACCCCAGAATCAGGGCAGTGACGTCACCAACTCCTCTCACTGTGAACCATGATTGCCAACCTTACAACAACACATTCATATTCAGTATAACACCGGTTATGCTATAGGCGAGAAACAAGTTCACATCGGACACAGGTGTTCTATTCAAGAGAATTTCTCCCAGCCAAAAAATCTAAAACTTATCATAAAATACAAACTAAAATATTTATCAGAATGCGGTTTTCTGCTTTTAATTTCTGATAGTTTAGTTGATATGGAGTAGGTAGCACTGTGGTATCGTGTCGGCTAGTAGATCCTGAGAACCCTGGGTCGATTCCCACTGCTGACAAACATTTTCACCATATTAATACTACTTATGGGATGGCTAGCACAGTGGTATGAAGTCGGTCTGTGGATCCTGAGGTCCCTGGTTCGATTCCCACAGGCGACAAATTTTCATAATTTGAAAAAAGCTATCCCTGTGGCTCCTCCACCACTAACATGTTTGGGGGCCGTGATTTGACGACTGGTAACTGCACTTTACGCACAAAATATATCACTTACCGAGATCTGCTTCAGCAGAGTGCCACACCCAGTAATGGGTAGAAGGCGTGATGATATATTTTTATTTATTTATATATATATATATATATATATATATATATATATATATATATATGTATATATATATATATATATATATATATATATATATATATATATAATATCACGTCTTTTACCCATTACTGGCACTCTGCCGTTACAGATCTCGGTAAGTGATATATTTATGCGCGTGAAATGCGATTATCAGTCGTCAAATCACGACCCTCAAAGATGTTAGTAGAGGGGGCCACAGGGATAGTTTTTTTTAGATGTCAAATACACAATCCGCCTCGATACCACTGAGTCACTACCCTATCTGGTGCGTTAGGATGAGAAACTAGAAGATATAACGGATAAAGGAACTTTTAGCTAGACATAATGTTTATAATTATTATTTTAAATTGATATTTTATTTATCAAACACAAGGTAAAAAAATAATCTCATATTATAAAATTGTGAGTCAGGTGCTATTATAAGATGACTAAACTAAAGTAACCATGATAAAAATGTTGAATAGAAATATTCTTGAACAATGGGAGATATATGCGTAATTAAGCCTGATTATAATGATTAAATTTACAGAATATTTCCAGCGGAAGTCATCACGGTGTGAATCTTCTCTGCGCGAAGTTGCAACTATAACTGTATTCATAGTCTAATTAATGCAAGTCTAATTAAACCGTACAGTTACAGCTAATTACATGCACTTATACGAAAAGTATTTTCATGCTAAGGTCAATGATTTTTCTCTGGTGATAATCTTAAAACGTAGAAATTTACTATCAACTGAATTTTCATAACCGGTTATTCACTTGCAAATTGCTTATTTGCAAAATAAATAAAAGTTGTTTATGTCAAGAAGTAAACAAATGCGGACGGGTCAACAGCATTATTTACATTTAAATGCGACAAATTTTATCAGTTATTATATTGTTTATCAAGTTTGACATAAAATTCAATAGTTTAAAATATTGCGATGTATTTCGACAATCTTGGGGAAAGAATTAAAAGATAAAAAACCATTGTACATCCTGTTTTAATCGTGGTTTAACATCCTCTTTGTACCATTTGGATTTCACAAATCATTCTATCAGATAAGCATCAAAAACCCAATAATCTAACCATATAAACCACAGACAATAATTTCTTTGTATAAACAAATCCCAATTTTACAATCAAGTTAAATAACAAGAATCATTTATCCTTGAAATAAAAAATTATAGAAGTATACACAATACATTTCTGACTAATTAATAGTTTATGTACAACCGGGCCGAAATTCATGTGTTCTAGCCCTAAAAAATAGGCTCAAACACTTCTTTTTGGCCCTAGGGCCATAAAAAAATCATTCCTATGGATACATAAATAAAATGACAATTTTTGTTTATTGTGAATTCTGGATTCTGCAAGATGTCATTTTGACATATAACCTATTTACATATTTTAATATTTTGAACATATAATTAAATGTAATTTTGTTGTGCATAAAATATTGTATGTACCACGGGTTAAATTAGCGTTTCTGACCCTGAGCATTACTATTAGTACCCTTGGTACATAAATAACTATTTTATTGTTTAATATTTTTAAGAAAATTCGCCTAAAAGATGTAGATGTAATAGATGGTGAAAGATTAATGAATAAATAATCTACAAAGTGTTTTTAGAATTAAGGCAATACAATTCTGAAGATGTTTTTATTTCACAGTTGGCACAACACCAAGGCAACAGGAACTTAATCCCAATTACAGTACAGAATCCGGACTCCCGGACCGCAGCGTGGTAATTCATATTTCATATATTTCTAGATTGAGTGGGATTCAAACTTGAAATCTTTGGATTCGAATATTTTGCCTAAATATCATATATAAGTAAAAATAACGACGAACATATTTATTTAGTTTGAACCATGTCCGGAAAACTAAATTTTTCCATTTTATATATTATGTAGTCTAATACATTTAATGATGATTAGTACCTAACTTTAATTTTGTGATAAATGAACGACTATGTTAATTTCTTATTTCAAGGTTTGTTAAATCGTATAATTGCTTATAATTATTCAGCTTATACTCAATATTTTTAATTAATTTAAAAGTATAGTGACTCAGATATATTTTTCATTTAATACGAGTACGTTTCAAATCTACAAAAGTTGATTTAATATATTTTAAAGTAAATCGGTATATATATATATATAATAGTGTAACTTTAAGAAAACTAATAATAATAATAATAATATTTATGTCAAGATTCAGCAACAAAAGTTAAATAAATATATATATTATCACGTCTTTTACCCATTACTGGGTGTGGCACTATGTCGAAGCAGATCTCGGTAAGTGATATATTTATGCGCGTGAAGTACGGTTACTAGCCATCAAATCACGGCCCCCAAAGATGTTAGTGCTGAGAGAGCCACAGGGGTAATTTTAATTTGGTGAAAATGTTTGTCGGCTGTGGGAATCAAACCAGGGTTCTTAGGACCCACAGGCCGACCCGATATCCCATAAATTTTAAACTTCGATTAAATAAATAAAAGCAAATTAAAATTATATGTCAAATGGAATAATTAGTATCGTTGTCATTCATTCGATTTGCTTTTATTTATTTAAACAAAATAAAATAAATAAATATATCATCACCATGTTTAAAATTTAACTCTTGTTGGTGAAACTGACCATAATGGTTTCTAATTAATAAATAATACATTTTATGAACAATAAAATTTTTATTTGTGTTTTATGTAAGTTATGATAAATTTTCGGTTTATAATTCTAAATGCAACTTATCATCGGTTGAGGAAACATCATCTATTATTTTATTTGAATTAATTGTTAATGATACGGTTCTCTACACAAAAAAAAAACAATTAAAATTATTCATAAACCGTAAACCTGCGTGATGGTAATGGAAATACAAAAAACACTTTTCTCCAGTAACCGTGACATTAAGATGCAAGATCCGTCTTAAATTCTACAATTCTTATAGTCATCATTATAAATAAATTATATCAACACGAGTGACTCCGAATAGAAAGAATAAACAAACTATGAATGTAGATGATACGAAAGAAAGAATCTAATGAATAAACATTTAATAAACGTTTTTATTTTATTTGTCATTTTGCACAACAGAAACTTACACCCAATAGGATGCGGGCACTCACGTGACACTATGACGTAAAAACAGCTGTTCGGGCAAAGATCACTGCACCACCTACAAAATGAACTATTTTTTTTGTTGCGAGATTTGAAAAGAACCGTTCTTTTCAAATCTCGCCACAAAAAAATAGTTCCTTTTGTAGGTGGCGCAGTGATCGCAGCCCAACAAGATTTGAAAAGAACCGTTCTTTTCAAATCTCGCCACAAAAAATAGTTCATTTTGTAGGTGGCGCAGTGATCGCAGCCCAACAAGATTTGAAAAGAACCGTTCTTTTCAAATCTCGTCCCAAAAATTAGTTCATTTTGTAGGTGGCGCAGTGATCTTTGCCCGAACAGCTGTTTTTACGTCACAGAACGTCACAGTGTCATGTGAGTGCCCGCGTCCTATTACAGTAGCTTGTAGTGGAATCCGAACCACTCAAATACAATCATATTTTCTGGACATCTCGTAACTTGAAGTCAACGCGATTTAACTACTTGAAACACAAGTTTTAGCTCGGTTTTATACACATACGGCGATGTTAGCTATGTTGTTAACTAACATTATGTTAGAAATTAACAATGGCGAAGATGGCTGACATCACATTTTACATATTTTCTGATCAGGGTCGGATTAAAATACTTTCGGGCCTGAGGCGCCAATAATTTTCGGACCCCTAAAATAAAACATTTTTAAAGTAACCCAGTAGGTTACTTTTGTTTAATTGGCACAATTCCTGATCTGATCCTACTGCTCCAGCTATAACTGTATTTCATTTGTTACTTGGTTCACTTAAATCATTTCAGATAAATTAGACAACACGACCAAATGAAAAGAATTAAGAAAACTGATGCACTTATTGGGATGAATTACTTTAAAGTAAATTAGAATAAGTAATTCTAGATCTGAAAATAAAGTCAGCAAAGTAATCCAGTGAAATAAATAACTGATCTGGATCAGTAAATGGCAAATGGAATGCATCTTCTGTCGCTGGAATTGGCTGGTTGAACCTGTTTTGTATCTTTTTCTATTCAACTTGTGTTCCTTTTTATTAGTTTTGAATTGGTGACATCGCAATTTGTATTTATGCTGATGTTACTTAGATTTTAAATTTATTGCTAATTTTTACAACTAACTTTAGGTGGATCATTTATTTGAAAACAAAACAAGTTCTGGATCAGTTCAGAGTTAAACCCAAAGTTTCCAAATAAATACGGCATTTGCCAACTTATCAGAATGGCAGACTTCAAGCACATATGAAATAAGAATTCCCTGCATTTAGTTCAGTGCTTATTTATTTGATATAAAATGATTTTTTTCAGTGCCTCTGTTTGTTGAGAGCAGTATACGAAACCATCGCGTGTATTTCTGCATAATGAAACGGTATTGGTTACAATGCGAAGCCGTAACGAAGGAAAGTCCGGTGTTGGGGCCTCGAACTTCGTCTCGCTCCGTTGAAGCTGCTCTTGACTCTGTACATTCAGCAGTGAACAGCAACAGAAAAACCAACAGCTCCGGAATCTTCAACTATTGTAATGCTATCTTCAGCAACGGAACAGCGCACATGACGTATAAAAGACGAAGAAATTTGCAGATTCGTAATACTTTTTTGCAAATAAAAAGATTTGGAAACGATTCGAACTGTAGATTTGAGATTTGGGTTTGATTTCCGGTGTGGTCAAACTTTATTTCACATTAAAATTAACCCTGTGGTTCCCCGTCCACTAACATCTTTGGAGGGCGTGATTTAATAGCTGGTAACCGCATTTCCCGTAAGTTACGAAAAAGTACAACACCCAGTAATGGGTAAAAGGCATCATGGAACATTTATTTATTTTTTACAATACTTGTTATTAATGACAAAATTTAAACACAGTAAATGGAACTTTTATTGCACAGTGGTTTCCATGGTTACTTACGATCCACCGTTGACAGTAAGTAAATATTACATATCAAGGTCCCGTTTATTTTGGCTGCTCAGTGGGATGAAGTCGGTCTGTGGATCCTGAGAACCTTGGTTCGATTCCCACAGGCGACAAACAATTTTCATAATTTCAAAAACTACCCCTGTGGCTCCTCCACCACTAACATCTTTGGGAGCCGTGATTTGACGACTAGTAACCGCACTTCACGCGCAAAATATATCACTTACCGAGATCTGCTTCGGCAGAGTGTAACACCCAGTAATGGGTAGAAGGCGTGATGATATTTTATTTATTTTATTTTATGTTTCTTTTCCTTCTATTGCAAGTATTGTAAAAATAGCTTACTAACCTCGAACTGTAAGTGATTTTTTTAGGTCAAGAATGTTTTGGAAATCTCGACCCTTCGGGCCTCGATTTCCCAAACTTGCATTCTTGACCCAAAAACTGTCACTTACAGTTCATGGTACGTAATATACTATTTCCTACGACTATTAGAAAAGTTCACATATATGCTTTCAGTAGTCAACGTAATGTTAATTGTTACTAAGGCTAAACGGGTCAGTAGTATCGAGTCGAACTGTGAATTTGAGAACTCGGGTTCGATTCTCACAGCCGACAAACAATTTTCACTACATTTAAACTACCCTTGTGGTTGCCTCTCCACTAACATCTTTGGGGGCAGTGATTTGATGGCTGGTAACCGCACTTCACGCGCATAAATATATCACTTACCGAGATCTCCTACGGCAGAGTGCCATCCTCAGTAATGGGTAAAAGGCGTGATATATTTATATTTATTTTTACTTTTTGTAAGGCAAAGAGCGATAACACTTTCGCAATTTATTTTAAATTTTATGTTAAAATGTCAATAACCAATAACTAATATATGCTATTAGATTGGAATTCAACTTATTGCGTACAGCAATTCTAATTACTAAGCAATTATTTAAATACGAAATATGAATTGCAAAATTTATAATCATTGTTATAACACTTTGAAAATTAAACAGAACATTAATACATATGCGTAGGTGTATTTTAACACTTAGATATTACTCAAAAGGAATTACAAAATCAAATTGTGCGAATATATTACGAAATTTTTCCAAATGTTCAACTTGTGTATGTCAGAAGAGCATTGAACCGGTTGGTATGCAAACTATATCTGCAACTCGTAATTTATTAATACTAAAACTTGAGTTGATTTAAATGTCATAATTAATGAAATTTGAAGGACATATTTCGAGTTATAGCTGTCATGACTTCATGAATTTAATACTCAAAATGGAGTAGCACGCATGAATTACAATCAACAGGAAAGCAAACAGAATTTTTTTTAGTTTTTGTGGTGAAATTTATATGTCTATAGATTAGTAAATATGTAAATAATTAACAAAATCACATCATTAATTGTTGATAACTAGAAAATATTTCATAAAGTCATAAGTTTCGTTGCGATTTTGTTCATCATTTATAGATTTAAGTTGGCCATCGTCGAAAACAATCTATTGCATCAACAATAGTTTTTAAAAATGGAATATTATTGTGTCAAGTAAAGGTCAAGTATTTAGCCATATTGGCTGGCAGTAAGAGTTAATGTTCAAGCTTTGTTTTGACTAAACTCAAGCAATGGAAATATTTTGTTCAAATTTCATGGTTATTCGTAATATTGTGGAACTAGTAGGAAAAGTGATATATTCCTGGATGATGGTAGAGATTTCTCGAGGCTATATCTCAAAAACTAAACGAGATATGAAGATGCACTCAACGACATTGAATTTCTCGTGCTTCAATTAAATTATAAACTAATTTTTAGCGATTTTTATATTTAAAAAAATTTTCACTAAAATGTTGTCATTAAATTGTTTTTGAACAATATTTTAAAAACTAGAAGACATACGCACTTGGGGATTTTACCATTGGATTCAGCAGGTCAAAATACATATGTATGTAAATTCGTTACAATATTCGTACGAGAAAGAATTTTAGAGCAAAGAGTCTGAAATTGGTCTAAAATCGAAAAAAATCAAGGGGTACCCCTTAAGAAATTATTCTAAATTTAAATTGCTTAAAATTAGCTAAAAATGTGCATATAAATCAATTCGAGCACGAGGAATTCAATGCCGTTGAGTGCATTTTCATATCTTGTTAAGTTTTTAAGTTACAAACTCCAGAAAAATTGAATTTTCCCAAATTTTACCTCATCAGATTTTGTACTTTCCGGAGGCTATATCTCAAAAACTAAACGAGATATAAAGATGGGCCTGACGGCATTGAATTTTTCATACTTCAATTGACCTATAAACAAATTTTTAGCGATTTTTATATTTCAAAAAAATTTCACTAAAATGTTGTCATTAAATTGTTTTTAAACAATATCTCAAAAACTAGAAGACATTTGCACTCAAAGATTTTACCATTGGATTCAGCGGGTCAAAATACGTAAGTATGTAAATTTTCATTAGAATATTCCTACGAGAAAGAATTTTAGAGCAAAAAGTCGGAAATTGGCCTAAAATCGAAAAAAATCCTAGGGGTACCCCTTAAGAAATAATTAAAAAATTTAATTACTTCAAATTAGCTGAAAATTTGCTTATTTGCCAATTCGGACACGAGGAATTCAATGCTGTTCAGCGCATTTTCATATCTTGTTTAGATTTTAAAATATAGACTCCGGAAATGTTGAATTTTTCATCATCAGATTTTATACTTTCCCGAGGCTATATCTCAACAACTAAACGAGATATGAAGATGCTCATATACTTAGAAAATTAAAAACAAAGCTAAATCCCTATCAATTTACTTATAAGTCATTTCGGACACAAATAATTCAACGCAGTTTAGTTTAATTTTAGCGAGACTTTCATGAGACTCTCACGCAAAATTTCTCGTCTCATCGCGCATTGAGTGCATCTCTGTCTCATATGAAATATCCATGGCTCGATTTCATGTTTCACGCGGTATATATACAAATGATAGCCATTCAAGGTAGTAATAGTATGACGGTGGCACCATCGGTTGTCGAGTGGCAAAACTGACGCTCAAAAAATTATAAAAATTTAATAAAATAAGTGTTTTATACCCATTATGATTTGAATATCATGAATTATTAACAAGTTGTTGGTCTAGTGAATTTTCAAATACCATACCACCGTGTGGTGTTGCCATTATAAATTGGGATTCTTAATTTTTCGTTAAAAATAAGGCTTTGCATGGCTATATATCCATTACTAAACGATAAAAAACTTTCTCCTTCTGATACAATATACATGGATAGTTCTAGAACATCATACTAGTTTTTTAAATGAAACTGCAAAATTTTAGAGGTACACAAACCAAATATGTGCGATTCTGAGTGATGATCGCCATAAGCCCCGTGTATAAGAACTCAACTTTACAAGCGAATATATTTATTCACAGACAATGAATGTGTTTCATATTTTAACAGGATGCGTATGACTATCCAATGTTTACGTGCGCCAAATTTCATTCAAATCTGCAAAAAAAAATTTCATGCTAGTACTTTAAACATGGGTGAATTTTTCTGACACCAATATTTGTCTCAATAAATGAAGTGAACAAAAGCAATCTGAAAATCTCTTTGCGTTGTACTTGTACTTGTATATATAAATTATTATAATTTCGCAATTTTGTAATGACTGGCAAAATATGGAGTGCATTTAATCAGTTGTCCTTAAAACTTATTGCTAACAATAACTCAGCATAGATAATAAAGTGGTATGTATCTAGTATTATTTACTGTAATTGTAAGTGATATAAATTGTAATACAAGGCTGGACATTGCAGCTGAGGTAAACGGCCTCAACAGGAAAAATCTTTCAATTACTCTCGCCTCAAAGAATTCAAAAATTAACACTTATATTACCCGTTATTGCGTGCAGGAAGAAATTGCAAAAGAGTGTCTTCGTATAAGATAAGATTGAATGTAGACCATATTCTCAAATAGTTTAAAATTACTTGTTTAATGTCCTTAACCGAACGTAGGCTTTTTTTCCTTAATGGGGTACGTAGCTCAGCGGTATCGAGTCAGCCTGTAGATTCTGAGAACCCTGGTTCGCTTCCCACAGTCGACAAACATTTTCACCACATTAAAATTACCCCTGTGGCTCCCCCACCACTAACATCTTTGCAGGCCGTGATTTGACAACTGGTAACCGTACTTCACGCGCATAAATGTATCACTTACCGAGATCTGCTTCGGCAGAGTGCCACACCCAGTAATGGGTAAAAAGGCGTGATGATATATTTATATTTAATGGGGTAGGTAGCTCAACGGTATCGAGTGGATTCTGAAAACTCTGGTTCGATTCCCACAGTCGACAAATATTTTCACCAATTTAAAATTACCCCTGTGGCTCCCTCACCACTAACATCTTTGCAGGCCGTGATTTGACGACTGGTAACAGTACTTCATGCGCAAAAATATATCACTTATCGAGATCTGCTTCGGAAGAGTGTCACACCCAGTAATGGGTAAAAAGGCGTGATGATATATTTATATTTAATGGGGTAGGTAGCGGTATAGAGTCGGCCTGTGGATTCTGAGAACCCTGATTCGATTCCCACAGCCGACAAAACATTTTCACCACATTAAAATTACCCCTGTGGCCACCACTAACATCTTTATAATCAACTTACCAATATATTGATATGTTTTTTAATATGTATAATTTAATTAAATTAGCCGAAACTATGAATTAAAGTAGCCTTCAATTAAAAATGTTCGAAAGGCTTATTGGTTTGACCGCTGGAATGACGTCACAGATCTATATTTCACGACTAGTTTAACATAAACTGGTTAAATTTAAATAACTATATTAAAAGCTATCATAAAATTATAAAATAAACGAAAAACTATAACTTGAACATTTATTTTTTATAATCTACATTTTTAGTTTATTAAATTTATTTATGTAGAAATAAAAACAATTTATAAAAATAAAAAATCATCTTAAATTATTCAAATTAAAGCAAATTTTAGAATACTATACTCATAAATATTTTTAATTTACATGAACAATTTTCATAGAATAATATTATCTAATAGATTTTGTAAAAACGTTAGATAATAAATTATGTCATACCTTGTATATGAATTTGATAGTAGCAATAACATATATTATAGCTTTTGAGATAATTAAGAACCTTCTTTAAAAACCTTAACTTTTTCTAAAAAGGAAAGCCACAGGGGTAATTTTAATATGGTGAAAATTGTTTGTCGGCTATGGAAATCGAACCAGAGTTCTCAGAATCTACAGGCCGACTCGATATTACTGAGCTATCTACCCCATCAAATTATATAACCCATTAAAGCTTCGTGCATAGAAATAGACACAGCCTGTATATGTATATCTCGTGAAGAAATGAAACGATACTCTCAAGAAAAAAATCTTACTTTCTTCCCTTGATATACAAATAACTATTTTTGCTAAAATAATTTAGGAACGTTTGATAACGAAAAACAAAGATAATCAACTTCTAGTTAGGCACTCTTTGATCTGCAAGAAGTTCTAAAAGAAACAATGTTAAATATAACATAATGTACTCTGCTGTATCAGTGATTGTAATCAACTCGATTGAAAATCAATTGGTCTGATTAACAACACGTTGAATGGGCCGATCTCGATCGAATCGATTTGTTAAATAATAACCTTCCTGGGTCGCCTTGATCTGATTTTGGTCCAAGTGAGACCGAACAGCCTCGCTCTCAAACTCTTTAGACGAGACTGCGTTTTTTCTCACACGTGTGAGACTTGGGTAAAAAAACGCAGCTCTTTCCTGCCGCAGGGAAAGAATTTGCTACTTGCGAAATGTAATTATTGTGTTTACATTTTTATGGTTTTTATAAGCTTCGAAATGATTCATACGTTCTTTTACTAACCTTAATCTCAATAGATTTTGTTTAATAATATGATCATGAAAAAAATTAATTATTTTTGGCATACTAGCACAAATATCTACACTTCTTTTCCGCAAATGTTATGTAGATAATCTGTACCCTATTAGAAAGTAAAATTTACAGAAATGAATTAAAGATTTATTATTTTCTTGACAGATGTCATCTGAATGTCACATACTGTTGTTTTCCTATTATCATAGACATGGCTTTATATTTCTTCCTTAGGGATAAATAAATAAATAAATATATCACCACGTCTTCTACCCATTACTGGGTGTGGCACTCTGCCGAAGCAGATCTCGGTAAATGATATATTTTGCGCGTGAAGTGCGGTTACCAGTCGTCAAATCACGGCCTCCAAATAGGTTAGTGGTGGAGGAGCCACAGGGATAGCTTTTGAAATTATGAAAATTGTTTATCGCCTGTGGGAATCGAACCAGGGTTCTCAGGATCCACAGACCGACTTCATACCACTGAGCTAGCCACCCCTTAGGGATGAAAAGCAATAATTTCTTCTTTCAATTAAGGAACGAAATTTTTATTTTTATTTGTACTGTAAGCTATTAATGACAAAATTTAAACACAGTAAGTGGATCTTTTATTGCACAGTGATTTTCATGGCTATATCAGGACTTTAATATTTACCTACCATCCATCATGGACAGTAAGTAAATATTACATATCAAGATCCTGTCTATTTTGACAACAATTTGACGGCTGTCTATTTTGAAACCTATTTTTCTTGTCCTTCTATTTGTGCAAGTATTGTAAAAAATAATTTATTAACATCGGACTATAAGTGATTTTTTAGGTCGCGAATGTTTAGGAAATCTCGACCCTTCAAGCCTCGATTTCCCAAACTATATTCTTCACCTAAAAACTGTCACTTACAGTTCATGGTACGTAATATATAATTTCTCATCGCATCGTGAAAAAAATATGTAAACCAAAACTTTGCAGAATTTTCAGGTTCATATCATGTCTAATTTTATAAGTATACTTCTGAGTTCAAGAAAATTAAAACTAACCCGTAACTGGGGCTCTATGTACACATGCAAACAAATTCGAATACAAATTATAATTAAAATCATAACAACAATGTTAAAATATTTGAATTTAGCATAATTGCTATGGTTTCAATCACAATTCGTATGCAAAAGCTGTATTCCATTTGCCACTTGGTTCACTTAAAGTCTTGAAAGGCCCATTCTAGCGCTATAAATTAACTCAGTGAAGTAATTTAGCGAAATAAATAAGTGATCTAATTCAGTAAATGTAAGTTAGATCAGATCCAAATGGCAAATGGAATACGCCTAAATCTATTGGTATGAGTTCAAGAATACGAGTCCATGTCTATATATTTTGTTATAAAAATGAGATAAAGACTAAAGTTATGTTATGGTGTCTTTCACGTGGTGAATATGTTCTTGCTTACGTGCTGTGTAATATTTAAAATTTATAGTTGTATTGTAAGAATTATAACACCAACATTTATAGAATAAAAATTATCAGCGTCGGTAAATAATACTTTATTCATAGTTTATAGTATGAGAATATTATTTATTACACTTCGCTTCGTAATTTATGTTTAACTTACATTTTAAAAATTTGCTGCAAAACTGATAAAACGTTCTAATATGTACCATAACCTTACGCAATGACATGTCATATCAATTTCTAAATAATCAAATACATGTGATTAACAAACAATATTTTACTTTATTCTCACATTGTTACTAAGCTCTTAACAGAAATATTTCTGTCAATCTTTTGAACGATCTTTCAGTTTTTAGTGTTCAAAAGAAAAGTTGTAAATCATTTCACTTCATTTAAACTGTTTAAATTTATCAAAAATTGATATTATATAAATAGTTAGTCATGAAACTGGAACAAATGCAACTGTCAGATACATATTTTAAAATTAATTTTAAGAGTAACTAAATAAGTAAAATGAAAATAAAATTGGTGGACTAATTTAGATACAGAATTAATTTGAAACTTCTTCTTCTAAAGGAAAACTTATTTTCCATATTCCAATATTACAGTTTTTATGGGATATCCTGTACTTTACAAAACACGTAAAATTAAAATTGCCATCTCTAGATTTGGGAGAAATCTTTACATCTTTTCCAAGTACTTTCAAAATCACGGATATTCCCAGAACATAGTTTCGCAATTAATGTACTCATTTAGATATCAACAATACGTCTTATATACAATCTTAACTGTAATAATAATAATAATATTTGCGTAAATTAGTTCTTGTAAATATTTATTACTTTATCTACGCAGATTACCATTATTTTTAAGAGTGTTCTGGCTCCAACCAGTCATGGTTAATTTTTCCGAAAAGTAATAAATATATTTTATGCTGAATTTGCATTAAATTATCTGCGTACGTAAACAGAATCATTAATTGGATAATTTTACTAATAAAATTTAGAATTACAAAGATCAAATGTAATTGATAAATATTGTTTTGTATTCTTTACATTTATTATAATGTATGTGTGCTACATAGTAATTAATTAATTTTATGTTCCACCACCATATAAGTACATGATTTATGACACTGTTCAGTGTCCATAATATAGCACTTTATTGGACTATAAAGCAAAATTGTACTCCTGACAATGTCAAAAATAAATGACAAAATTATTATCATCCCTAATTAATTAATTAATTCCTTTTCATTTAATGCAATTTATTTTACTACTTCCGGGATTCTTATAATTCTTGGAACATTATGAACACATTTTTCCACTTTATTGACAAATTTAAGAGATTGATGATTTTAAAAACATTGTTAAACAAAAGCATCAACAAAGCACACTTTGATTTATTACAGTGACAGAAATGGATTTTTTAATAGATTGTGTCATGATAAACATGAAAAAAAGAAAATTAGATTTGGGAACGGGTGGAAACTATAGTTGGCGCCGATTTTAAGGGTGGTTGTTGATCCCTACACCAGTTCACTTTCAGAACTTCTGTCACCAATGAGCAACCAGCAATAATTTCTGTCAATAATTTTTTTGTCATGTATTCGTCATAAACAAGTAGTAATATGTCACACGATACCATAAAAATTGCTTACTTTGACCGGTTTTGTCGCGCATGCATCGCCGGCCAAAACTTCTGTCTACCATTTTTATTACTTAATTATACCAAAGTCTATAATTTAAACTGAAAATTAACCTGTAAAAAATATGTCAACAACCACCATTATAATCGGCGCCATCTATAGTTCCCACCCGTTCCCAAATCTTATTTTCTTTATTTCATGTTTATCATAACACAATCTATTAAAAAATCCATTTCTGTCGCTGGAATAAATGAGACATCATTTTGCACCCTAGCTCTCTAACTATAAGTGTAGAAAGTTGAAGTTTATCACTCGCCAAGCGGCAATAGGATTTTACCGCTTGCCGAACGGTAAAGTAAGAGTATCCATGGATACTTGAAAACTGCAATCATTTCCAAGCGAATTTCAAAACAGGAAAACTGTCAATAATGATTTAAAATTATTTATCAAGGGTTTCTAAATGGTCGTAAAAAAATTATTGTGTGCCCCTCCAGTTGAAAGTATCCTTGACCCTCTTGCAAGGATAACAATTAAAAAAATTAGTATTTTACTTTATTTATAACTGATTAAAAATAATAGAAGAAATATTTTCACATTTCAAATAACAGTAAATCAGTCAACATTATTCTGTTTACACTTATCACTTAAATTTGTCTTATTTTATATTAGATATTACACTTTAGTTCACATATTTACCGGTTTTTATTTCCTTTCGATAGCGCTGCTTGTCTGAAAGAGATTCAATTGATTATAAAATTAATCAAATAGACATGTAATAGGCGTAGCATAAAACTGAAAGTATTAATAAGAAATTAGCGTTATTAATTATATAATTTAAGGTTAATTTGACAGCCAGTTATAAACAATTGAATACTTAAACCGCTGTCATAGTTCATGGCTAACTATCCATTTTAATTCCTTCACCTTTCGTTAAAAATTATTCTTCTAATCATACAATAATAAATAATCAAACCTTCTCGGATTTTAACTGATTATAAAAGCTATAATATTATTTAAATTAATTTATAAGTAATAATAATACTATTAAAATAATTATTATGCAATACAGTGTTGGCACAAAAATGTTTTATATAAATTTCCGAGAGCTGCATTGTTATTGTAAACATCCAGCAGAATGTAAAAGTATGTCAAAATAAAGTATGCACATCTAATAACAAAACATAATCTCTGTAATCAAAGATAAAAGATACCACTGTTGCCAAATAGTGCGAAACATACTTTCGAAAATAAAAAGAAAATTCACATTTGTACATTACATACCAAGTTATCCATGATACAGATGCATAATAAAAAATAATGTAAATAATGCATATTTATGAATATTGAACATTTTAAAATATTTGTCATAATTGCAAGTGATTGCATCATTTATGTTATAAGGAAAATACTAGAAAGAAAATGGGTGTGTACATTAAGAAAATAATTTTTTCTTCGATACTGTTTTGTTTTGCTATTATGACGGCGCAGATATTTGAATTGTTAATAATGAAAAGAATACAAATTGCTTTTAAATTAATACATTTAAATATTATAATTATATTAATTGTTTATATTTTTAATTGCAACTCATTGTTAATATACGAATGTAACTGAAGCCGTACCTGATCTGTGCCATTCTATTTTTATACTTAGTTGACATATATTTTATTATAATATCGCTAACTGTTTAATATTATTATATAACGTAACTATAATTTTTTCTGTTATGATAACAATATTTTTTAGTATAATCTAAGTTTGATATGAAATTTAGAACACCGCAAATGTCAATTTTCATATTTAAATTTATAAATAATAACATACACATTAATATATTTTAAGCATAACCGGGCTGAAATTAATTTGTCTTAGCCCTAAATAGCAGGATTAAACACTTCTTTTTGGCCCCTGGGCTATAAAAAAATATCATTCCTATGGATACATAAGTAAAATGATAATTTTGGTTTATTGTTGAGTACAAAATGTCATTTTGACATATAACCTCTGTACAAATTTTAATCTTTTGAACATATAATTAAATGCTATTTTGTTGTGCATAAAATATTGTATGTATCACGGGTGAAATTACCGTTTGTGACCCTGAGCATATTATTAGCCCTCGGCGCTTTGTACCTCCTGCTAATAATCATGCCGCGGGCCAAAAACGCCTGTTTTCACCCTTGATACATAAATAACTATTTATTTTAACTCAAATACTGAATTTTTTTATTATTTATGGGGTGGCTAGCTCAGTGGTATGAAGTCGGCCTGTGGATCCTGAGAGCCCTGGTTCGATTCCCATAGGCGACAACCAATTTTCATAATTTCAAAAAACTATCCCTGTGGCTCCTTCATCACTAAAATCTTTGGGGGCCGTGATTTGACGACCGCGCTTCATGCGCAAAAATATATCACTTACCGAGATCTGCTTCGGCAGAGTGCCACACCCAGTAATGGGTAGAAGGCGTGATGATATATTTATTTATTTAAATACTGAATTTTGCAGATGTCGTGATACGAATTATTTAAACAAAAAAGTCATAAATATGTATTTTATTTTCTACAACATGGAAAAAGTTATTAAATATTTAAATTTCTTTTTTAATAATAATAAATATTATAAACCATAACAGTAATTTCCATTTATATTAAACAATAGAATGAAATATGAGTGGGTATATTTATACAGTTATATGGGAGAAAATATAAATAAAATTGTCTTGTAGTTATACACTCACGGCAAGTTCATTCATCGCTGCAGGAGTAATCATTAAAAACTGCAGTTCTCAAACTATGCAATTTTGCATTCTATTTCATTTTTATTTCGTCTTGTCCTAACATAATAAAACTCGACACCCAATAAACTGAAACCATTAAACTAAGATTAAAGAAACATTAAAATTAATATGAATAATAATGACACACCATTTTCATATTTATTTATCAAATTGCACAACAGGAAATTGATGTACTGAGGTGTTAATTACTATTTTCATAAATATATTGAATTTGAAACCAGTTTTCATTAGGCGTATTCCATTAGCCATTTGGATCAGATCTAACTTACATCTACTGATCCAGATCACTTATTTATTTCGCTGGATTACTTC
The DNA here is from genome assembly GCA_911728475.2 of Pterostichus madidus. Lineage (NCBI taxonomy): Eukaryota > Metazoa > Arthropoda > Insecta > Coleoptera > Carabidae > Pterostichus > Pterostichus madidus. Next base: position 2,388,308 of record OU452304.1, read on the forward strand.
GCTGACTTTATTTCCAGTACTAGAATTACAGGTTCTAATTTACTTTGAAGTATTTCACCCCAATAAGTGCATCAGAATGCTAGATTCATGTCATTTACTCATGCTGTCTAATTTATCTGAACTGATTTAAATGAACCAAGTGGCAAATGGAATACAGCTATTATTGACATTTTAGAACTCCATAGAAACAGTTTGATTTTCCTGGCGCTCATTAAAATCAAGGATTTACATTGATTTTCTGCCACTTTACAAAAGTCGAAAACATTATATGACATAAAAATGTTTAATTGTGTAAATATTTCGACGTTTAAGGAAAATAGCATATTTTATATGGAGCGCTTGTGCGTTATAACTACATATTCGTCACAAAAAGTATACTTTAGCTCCTTATAAAATAATATAATATTCTTCCCTAGGGATGAAAAATAGCCGTTATTTCTCTCAATTGAGGGAAGAAATTTATACATTCTGACAAAGTCGTGAAAAAAATCATTTATGCACAAAAAAACAGGTTCAAACACTTCTTTTTGGCCCTAGGGCCATACAAAAATAATGCCTATGGATATATAAATAAAATGACAATTTTTGTTTATTGTTAATTCTTGATTCTGCAAAATGTCATTTTGACATATAACCTATGTACATATTTTAATCTTTTGAACATATAATTAAATGCTATTTTATTGTGCATAAAATATTGTATGTACCACGGGTGAAATTAGCGTTTCTGACCCTGAGCATGTTATTAGCCCTCAGCGCTTTGCGCCAGGTGTTAATAATCATGTCGCAGGCCAGAAACGCTTGTTTTCACCCTTGATACATAAATAATTATTATGAACCTTTGATACAAACAAAAATAGCGAAATCTTCTCTTTGTTTGAGAAACACTGCTTTCCTGCATTTCTCTACGTTTTCACATACCATCATACATACATACACACTCACATACTCACATATATATGTATAGTTAGTGGTCAGACACTTTCTCCAGCAGATTTTCACGTTTCATAGAAAAATGCCACATAGAATGTCGTTCCGCCAGCCGCTAGAACTTCACACTTGACATTGATAAATAATAAATAAGAGAAAACACAACGCATGTGTGCGTGTGTGTTTGTGCACGCATTTTGCACTGCGTTACGATATGCTTTCTGCGATAACGTAGAGTTAACGTAGCGTAACCGTAACCGATTGACAGTAACCTTCTCACGAACAACAGGAAATTGTGTTGTTTGATTTTATTGCCAATTGTCTTGTGTGCTGTGCTGTATATGCAAACGAGCGAACTTGAATTGATAGATTTGTTTACCAAAGTTAGGAAGTAAACAGTCATTGGAAAAAAAACTTGTACATGCTCTCTTTATTTATTTCATATCTGGAAGATCGAAGTTCGTTCGGGAAATAACAAAAGATGCGAAGTTTAAAAGGAAACAGATGAAACCAAGAAATAGATAAAGAAATAACTTATCGATAAATTATCTTTCAAATTTTCGATCATATTTTAAAATCAATATTCTGGGTCTAATTACATTGTTCCAAAGCACTCATATGTCTATATTTAAAGGAACTAAATTTTCACGAATTTTCTTTCAAAATGACGAACTAAATGAATTTTTCGGAGACCAAAAAACAGTAGAATATTAAGTTTTATTAAAATCGTTTGATAGATAAAAATTGTATAACAGGAACTTAATCCCAATTACAGTGAAATAAACTTCACCCTCTGGATTAAATTATATACGTTAGTCCCTAATATTCAAATCATAATAGGTAGTACTAGTGTGACGGTGGCGCCATTGGTTGTCGAGTGGCGGAACTGATGCTCTAAAAATATAAAAATTTAATAAAATAAATACCTATTATGATTTGAATATCATAAATTGTTAACAGGTTGTTTATCCAGTGAATTTTGAAGTACCATACCACCGTGTGGTGTTGCCATTATAAATTAGGATTCTTAATTTTTCGTTAAAATCAAGGCTTTGCATAGCTATATATCCATTACTAAACAATAAAAAACTTTCTCCTTCTGAAACAATATACATGGATAGTTCTAGAACATCATACTAGTTTTTCAAATGAAACTGCAAAACTTTAGAGGTACACAAACCAAATATGTGCGATTCTGAGTGATGATCGCCATAAGCCCCGTGTATAAGAACTCAACTTTACAAGCGAATATATTTGTTCACAGACGATGAATGTGTTTCATATTTTAACAGGATGCGTATGACTATCCAATGTTTACGTGCGCAAAATTTTTTCACGCTAGTACTACCTTAATATATAATATACTATTATTAATTAATGTAACCTACCTAAAAGTGTTGGAATTAAATTCCTGTTATGCAGAGTAGCAAGTAAATAAATAAAAATAGTTTGAGGAAATCGCCTACTATGACTTATAGTAACAATTACGCTATATAATCAATAACTGTCACTTTATTATAAAAATTAAAAATTATAACTTGTTTTTAACGCTCTCCTTAAAATGAACTACAGAAATAATTAATTACCGTGCAACAATTACACATCTAGACAATTGGTTTTAACAACATTTATTTATAAAATGCATTTCTAAAAATTTATTACGTATTTCCGTAAACTTTATTGAATTATGAATCTGTGTAATCTATCACGTATAAGATAATAATTTCAAGAATAAATTAAATATTAATATAGATAAAAAACCATTACGTCATTTTTTCCAAACTAATTTTTATTTAAACAAAAAACGAACGTGACACACAGCATACTTGACCATGATGACTCAATGTTAACCACGTTTTAGCCTCTACTACTATATAATTTAAGACCTACGACAAAGACCTTTGTTTCTACATTATTTTAATTAGTTCATCACAGATATTTAGTTATCATAGATTACATAAATAAAATATAAATAAATAAATATATCATCACGCGTTCTACCCATTACTGGGTAAATAACATAGTGATATATTTCTGCGCATGAAGTGCAGTACCAGCCGTCAAATTACGGCCCCCAAAGATGTTAGTGGTGAGGGAGCCACAGGTGTAGTTTTAATAAGGTGAAAATTGATTTCGGCTGTGGGAATCGAACCCAGGTTCTCAAATCCACAGGCCGACTTGAAACCACTCAGCCCCTGTGGCTCCCTCATCACTAACATCTTTGGGGGGTCGTGATTTGACGGCTGGTAACCGCACTTCTCGCGCATAAATATATCACTTACCGAGATCTGCTACGGTAGAGTGCCACACTCAGTAATGGGTAGAAGGCGTTATGATATATTTATTTATTTTTATATAGCGTTAAATAGTGGAGGATCCACATTATCTAATTTAATATTGTCACATTATTGTCAACCCTTTATATCGCAGCTGCTACCTGTGTATGTACAGCGTTAACATTCGTTTGGGGCAGGTCGCTGACGGTGGAGGCCTGACTCCATCTGAGGTCACTGTGAGGTCACGGTGACCTCTACTGAGGACCAGCACACTGCGGCACGTGTGAGTGAACGACGATCGACGATCCTAACCCAATCTTATCTAGGTCATGGCAACCTTCTACCACCGCGACATCAAGCCTTGCCATGCCTACCTTACCTTCGCTTGTCATTTGTTATTCGAGAGTGGGTAAAATGATTTTATCACACGTATTTGAATTAGTTTTTATACAGATTTGTTGAGGTATTATCATTGAGGTTTATATGGTGATTAGACAGGATAATTTAATATGTTAAATAATTTTTTATTCCACGCGTGATTCGAATAAAAAATTAGTTTCTTTATGTAATTTTTTCATTGTTGTTCTCTGTTATTTAACTTTAATTTCTCTCACAAAAACAAATTTTAAAGTTGGACAAAATTATATTTTGAAAATATGCAAAAAAAAAACCGCCAAAAATGTACTTCTTTCTCAAAATTGTCAAGTTCAAATGTAATGTAAATTGTCACTATATATAATATACAGAGTGATCAAAAGGAATTGTTACAGTTGGCAATAAAAAAAACTACTTGAAATTGGTAAGCCTGATACATAAATTCATTTTCTGTTGTTGACAGTGATATTTAAAATTTAAATTTGAGTACATTTATTATTACATTTATTTCTAAAGTATTTCTATTACCTACTTAAAAAGTCAAAATTCTTTTAGCTGTCAGACTCCTGACATAACCTAGTTGTATTTATTAGAAATGGCAAATAGCATTTCCGCCTTTATCTGACGTTGTGCCAACTGTGGAATAAAAAGATCTTTGGAATTGTATTGCCAACTATAACAATTCCTTTTGATCATCCTGTATTTATTGCATTAATTGTAATTGAATGGGATAGGGAGTCGAACTGTGGATTTGACAACCTCTATTAGATTCTTACAGCCGACAAACAAATTTAATCACATTAAAATTATTCCTGTGGCAGAGTGCCACACCCAGTAATGGATAGAAGGCGTGATGATATATTTATTTTATTACCTATTTTTTTAAATGATTATTTTATGAAACTACATGATAAACTATAAGGATCAGTGAAAACACGGGTTTAAAATTCCTTATATTACAAGAGATATGAGCGGGGGTAATACATAACTTAATGATATCAAGTTGGCCTGTGGATCCTAAGAACCTTGGTTCGATTCCCACAGCCGACAAAACATTTTCACCAATTTAAAATTATCCCTGTGGCTCCCCCACCACTAACATCTTTGGGGGGTATGATTTGACGGCTGGTAACCGCACTTCACGCGCATAAATTTATCACTTACCGTGATCTGCTTCAGCAGAGTGCCACACCCAGTAATGAGTAAAAGGCGTGATGATATATTTATATTTAATTTTTTTTTTTCAAGAGATATGAATTTTTTAAGTTTTGTATTGTGGTTGTGACGTCACAAGTTTCTTTCAGTGGTACTTAACTTGTTTCATTCAAAGCGTGCAAATAATATAATTTATTCGCTAATACGAGTATATATTTGTTTCTATTTATTTATGCTACTCTGTACAAAAGGAACTTAATCCCAATTCGGAATCTTCGTATTCAAATACGATTTATTAAATAAATTTTAAGTTTTAACGGTGCAATTGGCCTTAAAAATTAATAGTTAATAAATTTGTGAAAATATCTGTCAAAAAGTTTCGCTAGACTGGGCCCCGTTGTGTTATCCCCCTTTCGGAGGACCCCCACATGACTGTGCTGAGACAATTACCCGAGCATGCCGCGCACAGATCGAATATCTCCTTTCCTACGACAGCCGCACTCGTGATTGTTCGGTTTTCACCGACGGTACTTTCTACCACCGATCCGAGGACCTTCCCCAGGGCAAATGAGTTACAAGAACTCCGTATGTAGCCCCGTGGTGAGGATTAGCGAAACTAACAAATGTCGTACCAACGAGTTTCATATATATAGTTCCGCTGCGCGTGGTAACTGCGTACGGAGAAGCATTAGATTGTTTATTTAATTTAAAACAAATGTATGATTTAATTTATGATTTTTATTTTATAATATTAAATATTTGTATTTATTTTATGTAATTATATATTTATTTTGTTATTTTTCGTACTGCATTATGTTATTTTACCATTTAAACAATTTTAATGCTAATATGAAACAAATTTATAAATATTTTATATGAAATAATTAATTTTTACTATATTTTTAACTAATTTGTAAATTTGTTTTTATCAAAATTGCTTTAATTATATTTTTATTAATATTACAAAACTGGTACAACTATATACAAACCAATATTTTTTGTTAATTTTCACCAACAATAAATTGTTTGACAATAATAAATGTTAAAATAAAATTATAAACAGCACCTCAAATAATAAATAAAATATTTACCCATTACTGAGCGTGGCACATTATGTATACTTGCGTATGAATAACACTTACCAGCCGTCAAATTTTAATACCAAAAAATATGCTAGTGAAAGGTGAGTCGCAGATAGATTTTTTTAAAAATTATAAAAATAAATTGACAGCAGTGGGAATCGAACTCAGGTTCTCATACTCGCAGTATATCGAACAGTTGGAAAGAGAAAATAATAAAAATATTTAATGTAATATTATTCAAAAAATGTTATAGACCGCTCAACAGGTGGAATCGAACCACTTCGACGTAAATCGACTACAGGTTTGAAGCCTGCACCCCAGACCACTGAGGCTCAGTTGAGCAATAGTTCATGTTCATATTCGGTATATAAACAAACGAGAAATTTGTAACTTGATACAGGAGAACCAAGACATTTTTCTTCAAAACTAAAAAAATCAGTAACTGGTATATAAAAATGAAAAATAGATCTACAGCTTTAAGAATTATAAGTAGTTGTTTCATAAAATTAATTTAAATATAAACTATAGTAATATTTGTATCAGCAAGAATTAATCAAGTAATCAAACATACGTTTTTTCATCGATAAATGAACTAAAAAATTCATAAATCAATTAGTAAATTAATTTCTATAATAAACATTGTTAAATTAGATATTTATATGCAGATAATTAATATGTTATCAGTGCAAATATTGTTTAGGTATTAAAAATTCATTTTATACAGAGCCGTAATAAGTTATAAATATAAAAATATTAATATATCAATATTATTCTTAAATAAAAAATAATTTTATTAAAAATAAAATATATGTAAATTAGATCTCACAGGGATTTGAACCAAGATCCCAACGGCTGCTACAATATTAGAAACAGTTGCATATATGACCCGCATTACAACACCGTTGTACTGGTGCTCCACAAGTTCCATATTTATTTTTAAATTTGTTATTTTTAGTTCCAAGATAAATTATTTCCTTAAAACGCGAAATTAGAACATTTCTACCCTGTAATTACAAAATACTGAGCAACAACAATAATATATTTGAATATAAAAAGGAAATTGTAGTATACAGTAACATATCCAGGAAGGTACTTAGGTCTGCTACAGTATTTTAATTTTAAATACGAAACTCGCATATAAACTGCAATAAATAATATCTAATATCTGTAAAACCCAACTTCGCTCGGGAATTTTGTTTTCTCTCAAATTTTCTTTTGAATTTTCGAACATATCTCAGAAATTATATTGGTTTCATTCGATTTCTGGGGTCAAATTACATTGTCCTAAAATACTCACATGCCTATATTATGAAGAACTAAATGTTCGTGACTTTTCTCCCGAATTTTCTTTCAAAATGATGTACTAAATAAATTTTCCGGAAGATGAGACCTATCTAGATCGTTTTCTAACACAATAGAATACCATGTTTCATCAAAATTATTAGAGGATAAAGAGAAATTAATTAATTTAATTCGGGTAGATATATTTCAATTTATGAGTCGAAATTTGTACTTCACACAGATAGTAGTAAGATTTAATTATTTATTTTAATTCTTAGCAGCACCCTTGTTGAAAAAAATGCTAGATACGTCCCTGGTACTATTCCAGATATTATTAATTGCAGAAGTTTATTAACTATTCAAGAATGCATAAAAAAATAAGACAGGGAAAAGAAAAGATAATAGATACTGTCAATCATAGTAATAAATTATTATAAATCTGACATGTACTTCAAAGAATCAAAAAGATCAAATAATGAGAAGTAAACAAAATGCTTAAATAAATTTTCACACTAAATAAAAATACTTTATTCAGTATTTCGTTTGATCAAAGTTCAGTCGTACTAAAAAATAAGAATTACGACCAAAATGAAATACTTTATTACACTATGTATATTTTTTTGTTGCTTAGAAGAAATAGAAAGTCAAAATATATCTGTATTTATGAACGACTATTCTTACGAACCAGGAATCTCAAAAATTTTCTCTAAATTACTAAGAAAATATGAAAATTTTACAATGATATTTCATACAGAAAACAAAACAATTCAGTATGTAGGAGTTGTAATGAATTATTTCACATACAATGCATCTTATAGTTCTAGATTGTACTTCACAAGTTATCTAGTTTATAATCATGATATGATAAAAACAGATATTCCATTTTTAAGACCAAATGTGTCCAAAATCGTCAATTTTCTATTTACAAAAAAAATTAAGCTTTGGAATTCTTTAGCAGTTCCAGAAAAAATCAATTGTAATGATGTTGTAATATTCGTTGCTATTGGAAATGGTACAGTATTTAAAACAGTTGACCGAAAAGGGATAGAATTGATCAAATTAGCAGGAAAAACTTTATTACTGGAAATAGTACCACATCACGGAGTTAGCTTCTACGATACTTGTTACTACTGTGGAGACATGTCCATGAAATATCGCTTCATTGAAAAGACACATAATTCTCATTTGAAAACATATAAAAAACATTTCATGCCAAATAAATTTAGAAATTTGAACGGACACAAATTTACAATCGTTTTTATCCCATATTTTCCATATGCAAGTTGCAATCGAACAACAATTAAAAATATTCTTGGAACTGAAACAACTATCTGCGAAGAACTTCAAGGCGTAGAAAGTGAAATGTTGAAAACAATAAGTAAAAAACTAAATTTTACTTTTGAAATATATATCATGCCATCAGATGCAACAATTTTAGACCTGATTAAGAATATTAGTGCTTCTAAAGCTGACATAGCAATTGGAGGTATTTCAATGACAGTTGATCGACTACCTTTAGTTCAATTTACTAACCAATATAATTCAGAAGAATTTACATTCTTGTATGTGTTTAGTATTAATCTTCAAGAGATTTTTATTAAGTTTTTTGAGCCCTTTAATGCAATCAGTGTTTGGTTGCTGTATTTTTCAGCAATTATAACAATATCTATTGTGTTGTTCTTTGCACTACAAACGCGGAAGGTGCATAAATATCAAAATGTTTCATACTCTGACAGTATTTTTGTAAGTATTATCTTTGATTATTCATTATTAGTCAATCAACGGTATTATTATAATTCCTACATTTGTAATTCCACAAAGCAATTTAATTTAAGCAGAATTTTCTAATCAACTATTTTGTAGTCATGGATCAAGAGATAATAATTTAATAAATAAATAATAATAATAACTCGCATCAAATCTCACACCCCATATTTTAAAAAACTGAAATGTTTACCACATAAAATTATCCCTGTGGCTCTCTCTTTACTAACATATTTCAAAGCAACTAATTAAGGACTGATAAACGCATTTCACGGCCAAAAATATATCATATAGTAAGATCTATTAATACAAAACTACCTTGTTCAGGAATGCATGAATAAAATGGCGTGATTTATTTATGCTATTCTGTACAACAAGAACTTAATCCCAATTACAGTACTCATTGAACCGCAGTTTGAAAGTTCATATAATTTTTTGGCTTGACCGGAATTCTAACTAGAGATCTTCGAATTCGAATGTTATAACGCTAACCACACCAGTGGATAGTATATTTAGACATAAGAAAAAATAAATAAATATATTATCACGCCTTTTACATATTACTGGGTGTGGCACTCTGCCGAAGCTTGAAGTGCGGTTACCAGCCGTCAAATCGTAGCTCTTAATGCTCTCAAGATTCCCATGCATATGCATCTTATTTGGGACAGTATTACACCATCAATAATTGATTCCTTTAATAACAGTTAAACCGATAAAATAACTTAATTATCTTCCTACCTTTCTAGATAATCTTCCGTGCATGTCTCGAACAAGCAACCCCTCAAATATCTAGAATCTACCGTCATCGAACCAGCATCGCCTTCACCCTCGGTTTGTGGTGGTGGACCTGCCTGGTCATCAACACCGTCTACAGAAGCACTGTGTTGTCCACGGTGGTCAATCCTCCAAGTATAGAGCCTGATGACATGTCGCAGCTCCTGCAAGCCGGATATCGATTTGTAGCTAACAGACAGTTTGCGGATATCGTGGAAGATTTGCTGACGGTGCCTGATCCCATTTATGAGGAGGCTTTTAGGTAAAATAGATAAAGAAGGAGGAAGATGAAGATAAATATCAAATCGAAATTTTAATTGAAGTTGTATTATAAAACCTGTCATTTTTTGATTCTATATTTATTTGTTCATTTATCCCTCAGTAAAATTATTCGTCAACCATTCCTATCCTGACATTTCACTTTCGCTTTATTAACAATAATACTTTCTTTCATACAAACAAGAAGGCCACAAATACTTGCAATCATTCTCCCAAAGAATAAACTATCAATCATTATCATATATCTACAACTATTGACTCACATTCATTTTTGTTCGTTTTACCATTGATTATATGGTTAATTATTAGTCAATCAACTCATCACATCTTGAATAAACGACCAACGTATTCGTGACACGATTCTATCTCACACCCCAAAAATAAGAAAAATAAAGCTGACAAATATTCAAGAAGACCGAAACATGATTAGAAATAACAAAATTATGAAAATAAATATAAACTGATTTTATATAGAATTATTGAGGCTGTTTAGATAGATAGTCAAGAAATGTAGCACTTAAAAGAAATAGAAAATAAATATATATTTACAAATTGTAATAAATAATATTTAAAACAGTCACTAACACTCACTAAACGATGTAAACACTTCAAAATATCGACACAAACTAAATAATCAACAAGAATATTCGGCCAAATTGAGTTACGACATGTCCGAACCTATCAATTAGCCCGAGAATTCTACATTTCTAACTAAGTTCTATTAACTAATACATATACTTCATTTATTTATTTATTTATATATTTTCTACTTAAAAATATTTTAATAATCACATTTTACGTAGCAGTTCTTTATTTCAAATCTGAATACAAAAATCAAATTAATTTTATCTCTTCCAGAAAGATAGTCTATAGTACGGGTACTTGCAACGTGTTCGACAAAATTCTTCATAGTCATATTGCAATGCTGGATGAAGTCTCCACGATCCAGTTCGAAATCCGGGAATCATGTCCAAATCCAGAACACGATACCGCCAAGTGGCTTCGAATTGGACGAAAAGGACTTTTGAGTACAGGACACGCGTGGGCTACACAACGTGGGGCCCCTTTCAGACTTGCTATTGATTATTATCTTAATTTGATCCTTAGTGGTAGATCATACTTTATTAAAACTATTTTTTAATCAATTAAATATGTCATAATAAAATCATTTTTTAGGAGGGCATTTCAAGAAATGGACGGCCGATGTAACAACAGTTTACAGAAAAACAATGATATCAAGAAGCAGAGAAGTTGTAAATAAAAAATTCCGGAGTCTTACACTTAAAAGATTTTGTCCGTTGATTGCTATTTATTTAACTGGAATTCTTATTTCTATTGTTGTACTTTTATGTGAAATTGTAATACATTACATTCTAATAAATAAACTATGATTTATTTTAACTTATATACTGGAAATTTATGTTTTCTGTGAGAATATATACATACTTCGAAAATAAATACCAAGATACCTATTCCTAAACCAATGACAAGTTGGTAAAATGAGATTTGCATGTCTTTCATAGATAATTTTTTCAGAGCGTCAGATAAACTTGCAGCATTTCTTCTGCAAGCAGAATCGGAGACATTGAAGACCATTTCATCATACCATTTTACCAACAAGCCAGCTTGAGCTATCCTTAATAACACCATGTTAAAAACAGGAGCAATCGCCGAATTCACTGGAAAAATATTAGCTAAACTATAAGTTCTCGGACATTCTTTAACCATATGAATTAAATTAATTCCTTTTTCATCGAGATAAGTTGTTGTATTAGTATCAATTTCAACTTCGGTTTGTCGAACTAAAGTTGCAAAATCTTTTTCTGTAGCAACTCTTTGAGTAATAGAAACGGGATCTTCATAAAAACTAATCATGCTTTTCAATTTTGCAATAACTGGATAACTCATATCACTAAAAACATCATCAATGAAAAACATGTATTCCGATTTAATCTGTGTTTCAGTTTTTGATAATTCTTCTAATGTATCAACATCATTGTAAAACAAGGAAGTAGAGAATACACCAAATAACGATCCTTGAAATGCACCAACAAGTGTCACAAAAGCCATCAGACAAAATGCAAGAAATATTCTTTCGGAAATACTTGTCGGTAGACGAAATAAAGGCGATGTTATCATCAAACGAAAAGTATCGGTGAATACGAAAGGATACATTACTGCTTCTTCTTTAAATTGAATTAGAATATATTGGATTGTAATCCATGTAAATGCTATTACAAAATAAATTGCTATTATACAGATCCATGTAATTTCATCCAGACAAAAATATAATAATTGCCAATCTGGTATTTTTTCTGCTTTTCGCATGATTATACACAAATTATCTGTGCTGATACTTGAGCTAAATTCTATATCAACGGTTAAATAGTCTTTAATAAAATAATCAACACTGATATAATCTATATCTCCTGTTAGAAGTACTCCTATAGCACCTGTGTAAGTACCGTTAGGTAATTTAAATCCATACTTTTCGTTATCTAAAGGCAAAATTATTTTTGTTGTCATGTTAATATTATCTGCAATATTTGTAACAGTATTTATGTCTATCCCAACATATTTCTTTTTGTTAAGTGGTACAGCAAAAGGCGATTTGAAAACCATTGCTTTCAATGGATAGCCATTAAAGTTTTTCATTTTATTTCGTATTAAATCTGGATCTTGCAAAACTTCTTCTTTAGAAAAATTCAATAATTTACCAAATTTATCTTCGTGATTTATGTAAGGGTTGTAAAATAAAATGTTGTTACATATATAACCACTTATTACAACGAAAGGTGTTTTGTATAAACGCCATAAGGTTTCAAAAAAGTTTGTCATATTTCGGTGACAGGTTTCTTGAGTAAAATAAATAAATATATAAGCTTGAGGACTCCAAAAAGGCGTAATAATTTCAGTAAATATATAATTAATTAAATCTTCTAATACTTTTACTATAATTAAATATCCATGGCTGCTTTCCGAGCACAAACTATTTATTGTTCTTTCGCGATCAAACTGATCTCTTCTTGGACGAGTTGTAAGATTGAAATTTGGTTTATATTTTGTTAAATTCACTGTTTTCACTAATGTTGGAATTATTACCTGCGAAAACAATATTTTTGGATGATCTTCGCTTAAATGTATTACAGTTAAACAACTTCGATTATTAAAATATGTTTTAGTAATGTTCTCGAAGAGAATATCTTCATAAATATTTTCATTATCGAAAGGAATATTATAGCTTTGCACTTTAGTTGTAAATATAAGTATAATGACGACTTTATACATCTTTTAAGAATGAAAATAAATACTATACTTATGTATAATCAAAGGTTTTAGCTACAAATATATCAAAAAGCTACCCAGTTAGTTTCAGAAATTATACTGAATTGTAGTCATCAAAACACAATTTATCAAAACAAAAAATAGAAACATTAAAGATTTCATTATAGATAAAAAAAATTGTCGTACGTCTAGCTGGTCTCTTAAATATGATGATTGATTTTACTAATCAGTTATAAATGTCACAAAAATAATACAGTCAGTCTCAAAATTATGATAAAACTCCAAATAATTGATCAATTTACATATTATCCAATTATACATACCTTGTTGGATCAAATTTATGAAAAATACCACTTGCGATGAATGAAAATACACACTAAGTTATAATAATAAAATAACTATTTTATTTTTACTTACACCCGGTAATTTTACCTAACAGCATATTACCTTACAGCTGACAAACAAAATCGAAATTTAACATAAAATTAAATGATAATTGATGAAATGATTTTAGAATATTTGTAGTACCCGAGATATAATTGACTCTGATTTAATTACAACGAACTCATTTTTCATCGCAGATATTTACAGTCCAATGCTCAAAATAGCTAATCTTGATTTTTGGATTAATCAAATTAAGCTAAACCATATTCTCAAAAAAGATTAAATAAACTTTATCAGCCCAAAGGAGTTTTAGATAGAATCTGGCTAATCCTGAATTTTGAATTTGTCAAATTAAGCTAAACCATTATCCCAAAAAAGTTTCAATAAACTTTAATACAATCTTCTTACCATTTAGTTATCGAAAAGTTGATTGATTCTACTTTTCAATCGGACTAGCATAAGATTAGCTAATCCAAAATTCAGGATTAGCTAAAACTTTCTTGAGAATTTGGTTGCATAATTTTTATCATTTGTTTTCCGGGAAGTGATTTGGCTTAACTTTTTTTTTTAATTAAACTAAAATAAGAGTAGCTAATCCAAAATTCAGGATTAGCTAAAACTTTTTGTGAATCGGGCGATTAGAGTTTATTCAAGTTCAAATAAAAAATAATATAGATTTTTTTGTCGATTATTTAATAAGCTTCTACGATGATAAACGAGTACTGTTTATTTATTAATGAATCTACGAAGAGTGTTCATAAAGTTCTTGAAGTAATTTTAAAAGATTTTTGTTTCTAGAATATTCATTTAATTCAAAGATTTAAAAAACGAAATAAAAAGGGTAAAATTTCGTGGAACTTTGTGAACACCAGCGCGTAGATGTTTTTTATAAATGAAATATTATACTGCTAGGCAACGGGGGTAAAAATGTATTGCATGAAATCGGCCTACAGAAAATGCAGTACAGAAAACTGTAAATATGTGTTAGGTATCGTCTGTGTTTATAATTAATTATAGAGCAAATACAAAAAACAAAACTAAACTACACATATACATATTATCGACGGTTTTTCTACACAAGTGACAAAAATTTGTTTTATACACAGCGTAGGTACACAAAGATAGTTTAATTTCTCAATAGTCTATTTTTTTAATCATAGAATAATAATATATCAGACTGGTTTATCACTGATTTTCATTTATTTAACAGAACGTGTCTCTTTATATAAAAGTCAAGCAAATGGTTAAAATTACACGTAGCTTCAGTGACAAACCGCGACTGGAGTGAATTCTTCATCTTTAGCGTGAAGAGAGTCACTTTGCGTCACAAGATTTACCTAGATACGAAATACTAGTAAAGATGGAACTACTGCACATTATCATTTGTATTTTGTAACTATTTCACACAATTTATCGAACCACATAAATGCGCAACGCTTAACAATGAACCCTGACATGTTTTGTCTGCAATCTCTTCGCAAACGCGAAAATCCTTCCAAAAGATCTTGAATTATCCTTCCTTTTGGAAAGATTCTCGCACAAAGAGGACACTTAAATCTGGGAAAGTATGAGACGCGAAATTTCTTACCCTGCCTTCAAATAACTAGGGAATAAATTAAGATTATACAATAAAGCCATAAATTAAACAATAATCAGCACAGTATCACAACAAGACTAAATCAGGGGCGTATTCAAGAGATGTCCTAATAAAATCTTGATTCATTCCTGGATACGACACTGAACTAAACAAATAATACGTGTTCAATAATTTTCATATAAATTTAAAAGTATATTCAACAGATTTTTGAATAGACTTAAAAAATATAATTATTTGATAATATCTTGCATTGGTTGCATACAATATGGCGTCAGAAACTTAAGACGCTTAAAAACGAAATTAAAGAAAACTCGAAAATAAAATGACACCGATTAAATCATAAGTTTATTACATACAACAATAAATATACAACCATGCAAGAGTTTAAACAAAAATTCAATTTACAATTATTATAAAAGAATTACATTACACGCAAAATTATTTCCATTATAATATAATTGAAACAGAGAAAACTCTCATGTGAAAAATGAATTATAATCATATAAGTAAAGTGATTTACACTGCATGGAAGGCAGAGCAGAGCGCCTCCGGAATTCCGGGCAGACTCCGGTTTAGGCGGGGTTCCAGTACGAGTTCGGGTAGGTTTGCTTAGCTCCCGTCTTTGCTTGGCTCGAAGATTGCGAGCGTTGACCAGTGCTGTTGCCCGAATCCTACACACACACACACACACAATTCATATTTTGTTCAATATTCATCATTTTATCTACTAGAAGTTATGTTATTTATTTAATAAATATGAGCATCGATCAAGGCTTACCTAAAGAACAAGTTCTTAAATTATTTCACAGAAATACAGGATGTCTCAAATAAGACATGCACATACATGAGGCTTTCAAGAACTTCGGTTAACTAAGACAAGAGTGAAAATGTAGCAACAGCGATTTTTTTCAAACAAAATTGTAGATACTTAAGCCCTCTTTACACTAGATAATTAATATAATTTTTTCAGCCCACCCATTTTTGAAATTAAATTCAAATCGTATCTCTTACATTTCTCCAGATCCTCATGCATGTGTCTTATTTGGGACTGCCTGTATACATTATACCGAGTGGCGAACAAAGGCTTTTACATACGATGTTAGTTTTATGCAATTTCCTGCTCTGCTTTTAATTTTACGGAAAAAACTGTAGAGTGCAATAATGTTCAGAATTAATTTAATTTTTGTAATACGTGGTTGGTTTAGCCAGAACTTGATCAATAAATTTTAAAATTTCGGTTAAATTGTAGCAATAGCTATGGCGTTTGTTTTTCATCAATTACAGAGTGATCAGAAAGAATTGTTACAGTTGGCAATAAAAAAACTACTTGAAATTGGTAAGCCTGATACATAAATTCATTTCCTGTTGTTGACAGTGACAATTAAAATTTAAATTTGAGTACATTTATTATTACATTTATTTCTAAAGTATTTCTATTACTTAAAAAGTAAAAATTCTATTAGCTGTCAGACTCCAGACATAACCTATTTGTATTTATTAGAAATATCAAATAGCATTTCCACCTTTATCTGACGTTGTGCCAACTGTGAAATAAAAAGATCTCTGGAATTGTATTGCCAACTTTAACAATTCCTTTTGATCACCCTGTATTTATGAACGTCAATGTTTGAAGGTTATAAATAAATACAAAAGTCATAGCTATTGCTACAATTTAAGTGAAATTTTGAAATTTCTTTTTAAAGTCTTGTATACATCTTTACATTCTACAGTTTTTTCAGTAAAATTAAAATGTTAAATCCCTATGTTCGCCCTTACCTAGCGCCACCCGAAATAACAATTATTTTAAAGTAATTTAGAAAAAATAAAGGTAATCCTTAATCGTAGAGTTTATAGTAGCAGTCTATAAAACTAAAGACAATTAGCTATGTTTTCCGCGACTAATATTTGAAAGTTATTTTAAAGCAAAATGCTTCGAAAGAATTAAGTGCTCTACGTCTACAGAAAAATACAGTTAGAAAACTACTAAAGTGAATTTACAAATAAAATAATATTTATTTTCAATGAAACTCCAAATATTTAATATTAGTTTAGTTTAATCTAGCAACTTTTAATTTTGATAGGTTCTATTTAGCAAAATTTGTTAAACAGGTACAACATAAACAATGTTAGTAAAATTTCATCTACAAAGCCCAAATCTACGCAAACATGAACGTAAACAAAGAAGAAAAACACGCAAGAAGATCCAGATCCAAAGCAGAGAAACCAACAAAGAAATGAAAAACTTACCATGCGTCGTGCTTGGTGCCGCATATCCATCTACAAAACAAGCAAAAACAAAACCTGAGTCAAACCAAAAAGAAACTACACCATGCCTCACCATTAGACCGGTCTCTTCCAAGTATCTGAGACTGAATCGCATGCCATGATAATATCACCACCGGGGCAAAGGTCACATGCAGAAATTCAAAATAAATCCAGATTAAAATTCATCTTTAAATTTATTTATTCTCCCGTGGAAATTAATTCAAGATGTAAGGACTTGAGAGGTGAGTCATGGATCAAGAAATAATTAATAACTTTTCAATCAGAGGAACTCGGGTTTTAAACAAAAGTCCAGAAAAATAAATTCAATGTATACCTAACTTTTATTGACTGTACAACTAAATAAATATTACAAAATAATATACAATAATTTTTGAAGCAATTTAAAAAGTTGAGAGCCAAAAATACATCAACAAATTTTACTAAACATTGACATACTACCGCACAGCACTTAAAAAAACATACAAATATATTCTTTGCAATCAACAATTATTTTCTATCTACAAGCAAAAAAATATAGAGTGATTCTAAAGTACATTTACTAACTTTAAATGCATATGCACAATTTTCAGACGCAGTAAGAATCTAACACGAGTTATGTTTAGTATACAGCAAGATCTTTTGGTATTTTGGCTTGTAATGTCAATCAATAAAAAAGATACATGAATTCAAAATTATATCACCCTGTATTTTTTCGGTACTTATTGAAGAAAATAATTTTAAATAATTAATTTACGAGGGAGGTTCAAAATTGACGTGCATTTTATTTTTCTTCGGACGTTATTGCAGAACTACTACCAACATATTTTATATTCATCATATTAACGATGGCGATTATTAAATTTCTTTTCAATGAAGGTGTAAAAACAATTCAGATTAATCAGAAACTTCAAAAATAGTTTATCACTTAGAACAGTCCTTCATTTATGTAAAGGCTGGTTTATATTGGATGTAATCATTAAAATTAAACAAATATTTATTTGTTACGGCTCATAATGACACAGAATATGATGTTCGCTATTTTCAAACATCATTTCTGCCGTTAAAAATATTGAAAATTAATTACTGATTTCGATGCTGAATTTTATGACCTTTCAACTTTATGTAAAACTTTTTTATGGAAGCAAGAAACGAGGTAGCATGTCTTAAATTTACATTTGACATTTTGAGTTCTTTGTACGTCTAAAGTTTTTGCATTTTATTTATAAAATGAATGATTATGTCAAATTATGATAGAATTTTGTGCAAATCCATAAATTTTGTAAATTCATAAATCTATAAATAATGAAGAAAGATTACAACGAAACTTATGACTTTATGAAACATTTTCTACTAATCAATAAAAACTGATGTGATTTTATTCATTATTTCCAGATTTCCAGATCTATAAACTTATTGGTTTATTATAGAATTGTATCATTAATTTTGTATGTTAAAAAGTGACTAATAAATTAATAAAATATCTTGGCAAGCAGTTCCATTTCTGATAGATAACAAACTATATTAAAAGTTAACAGCAAGAGTTTACATCCAATATAAAAAAGTCTTCCATTTATTTTTTTTGCGGAATTCGGAATGAAATATATTTTAAAGAAGCGAGCAGGAAAAAATAAAATGCAGTTAAATTTTGAAGCTCCCCCGTAGAAAATCCATTTTATTAAATCAAATCTATGCTAAAAGTTTATAATAATAATAATGAAAATAAAGACTTAACAGTTATGTGTCATGTCATAAGTGATTTTGAGCAAAATTGAGACACAAAGTATATACTTGCAACTAAGGCAAAACTTGCAATTGTCTGCCGATGAAGACTTATAAATACAAGAAAGATAAAATCGTGCAACATGCAGCAAAGTAACAAGAGCAATTGAACGTTAACTAGAGCCTAGAGCAACCAGTTATCGTGTAAGTCATAAGTGTGAGTGTGGCTAACCTGGTGCAGCGGCTGGTGCATGAGCGTGGTGCTGTGGTGATGCTGCTGCGGCATTGTGGGGATGTACATCTGAGGCCCGTAGGTGCCGCTGGGGGCGATCCCGGCGCTCTGGTTTCCTGCGAGGTTGAACGGGGGCGGAGTGCCTGAGTGGAAGCCTTGTTTCTCGTACGACTGGAACAATACACAACACAAATGTTACACAGAAATTTGGTCATTTTTATAAACTGATTTTGAAGGATTGGATGCTTTATGTACTTCAAATGAGTGTTTTAAAATAGTGTCTATTCGTTTCCAAAGTTAATATATTCTGTAATTGCTAATGATCGATTTGTTAATGACAACTTTTATTATTACTGTACAGATTATTATAATTTTGGTATTCTGTGACCAAAATAATTTATTCTGGCATTTTTATGTAATTTTATACATTTTTCAATTGCCAGAAATATCTGTTATGAGAAACAGAAACTAATGCTGGAATTCTGTATAAATCCATGCCATGTGCATCAATAAATCTGTAAATAATGAACAAAATCGTAACGAAACTTTATTTTTTTTTCATATCAACAAATACTGATTGTTCAGTGGTATCGAGTTGGTCTGTGGATTTGAGAACTTCGGTTTGATTTCTACAGACGACAAACAATTTTCGTCACATTAAAATTACCCCTGGGGGACTCTCTCCATTATCATCTTTGGGGCCGTAATTTGACGGTCGGCAACCGCTCTTCACCCACACAAATAAATCACTTACCGAGATCTACTACGGCAAAGTGCCACATTCATTAATGGGTAAAGGCGTGATATCTATTTTATTTTGTTCATTATTTACAAATTTACGGATCTATAAACTTACCACAGAATTCCAAGATAAATTAAACAATTATTTTTCTATTGCAAATAATTTTCCAAGTATTGTTCAAGGTTTTTTTAAAAGATAAAGTTGGTTTTTTTCCAAGATTTCCAGGAATTTCAGGCCGATAGACACCATGTAAGATTTGTTGCGTGAAGATGAGAAGAGTTAAATCGAAAGACAAGATGTAAAATTATTGGCGAAGATTGCATAAATATTAAATTTCAAGAGTTCATGCTACCCAATTTAATGGATCTGTATTTTTTCCTCAAGAAATGAACTTACATTGACTTTACCAAGCGCAGCATGAGACTTGCCATACATGACAGACAAATCCGTACCAACAGACGATCCCGTGGTGACAGCATTGGCCCCAACACCTCCAGCCTTGCTTTGCGTCTGCGTTCCACTAACATAACCACTCTTAGCGTAGTCCTGACTCTGCGTCAACGCATCATAGCCTGATCCGTAACCTGATCCATAGTTACTAGGCTTGGGATACTGACTCAGATTCGTGGAACCGTGCGCATTCGTGGCGGCAGGCATCTGCGGGTAGATAGCCGGCGTGCCGTACTGGAAGCTGCCGGGCATCATCCCCGCAGTGTTGTAGAAGTAAGCGTAACCAGGTGGCAACGTGGCGCTCAACATCGGCTGCGCTTGGTGTGATTGCGTGCTGGTCTGCTGCGAAAGCGTGGAAGGCACTGGAGACGCGTTGTTGTCTCGCGTGAAGCGGCTGTCTGACATGGAGTATGCGCCGCTGGCGATGCTGCCCTCTCTGGCGGTCGCGAGGGTTGTTGGTGTCTGATAGCCGATGTCGTAGTATGCGCCCTAGACATTTCAAGATTACACGTTCTACCACATTCTAACTACGACAGACATTTATTTTTAAAATATATACCATCAACACACATGACATTTCTTTTTCATTATTATTATTATTAATTTGTTTATTTAATTTCAGTTTGAAAATATAAAATTTCTTGAGAAATAGTTCAGGATCTACGATTTCGGTTAATTTAACATTAATGCAATGGAATCTGAATTAGTAATTTTGGCATAGTAAAATCCTTTTTCTGTAAATAAAAAGTGTCCGGCAAAAAAAATTATATCACAATATTCCCAATATCTCTACATCTTATTTAATGCATATTGTATCATTTTGATAGCGTAATTTAATGAAATTAATAAAAATATTTTCTAATTTTTTGCTTACTCTTTCATTGCTATTGACATAATTTGTTTTAAATATTTTAATCTGTCACAGCCAGAGCTGGGCAGTAGCTAACTACCTTTGTAGCTTAGCTACGTTTACCTTAGCTGTAGCTTAGCTAAATGTGAAAAAATATAGCTGTAGCTTGTAGCGAACTATATATTTTTTCTATCAGCTTAAAAATATTGTTATAACAACTGAAGCTACTTTTAAAGCTACTTTTTGTAGCTTAAAGCTACCACTGTTCATTAATAAATACCTATTTATTTTTGTTTTGTATTTGAATTGTACCTTCTTTATTGTTTTCTATAACTGTAGGATAACAAGTTATTATATAGTGTAAAATCAATTAACATATTTTATTTTTTACTTGTTCTTAACTTATCCTACTTTTGTATTAAATATTAGATGAACTAAACATTGACTGTTTAGGAGTCTTCTCTTAATGTGACTGTTAATTTATTCCGATATAAATAAAAATTATAGCATCAAAAATTAACAGTACATTTGTCCATTTGTGATATTTTATATTTATGTACATAATAGTAAATTAATAATCATTATAACAAAAGACTGATCAACTGATCATATGACAATTTAATTCATTCATGATAATTGAAAAAAAGTAGCATTAAAATTTAACAGCTACTTTAACGAAAGCTTTTAGCAGTAGCTTAGCTATATTTTACAAAATGTAGCTTAGCTACTTTTTTAAGTAGCTTACCCAGCTCTGGTCACTGTCATCTTGAATATTTTAAATGTCGAGGACCGCGTAAATATCTGAGTATTTTACAAGAATGACCGCTGGATAATTTCCATCGTGAGAAACTGTTAGGCAAATTAAAATATTCATGATGACAGTGAGATTAAAATATGTAAAACAAATTGCAATCACTTTACGTCAGTAGCAATAAAAGAGTAGGCGCAATATTAGGAATTATTTTTATTAATTTCATTAAATTACGCTATCAAAATGAAATAATCTGTATTAAATACGTTGTAAGAATATTGGCAGTATTGTGGTACAAAAATTGGTTCCATAATTTTTTGTCGAACACTTTTTATTTACAAAAAACTGATATACCGGTATATTTAAATATTTCTCTATCGATTATTACGTTTAGAAACAATAAACAGGAAAGCGTAATGATAATAAAAACAAGAATGTTTATAATTTGATAAATGCCTCAATTAAAATATTAAAGTAACAAACAGTTCTACCGGAACTGCTAAAAATATTTACAAAACGTTTTTCCGCTATATTTAACAAGCTCAAATTGAGTAGTTTGTTTTATAATTCGCTCTAATTAATGAATAATTTATTTTTGAAACAAACAACGTCATGCTACGTAAAAAATGACATTTCATCATCATCACTCACAATATGCGGCGGCACCCTCTGTTGCAACAACTGCAGATCCTCGTACGAGTACATCGGTTGCTGGTAGAACGGCATTCCCGCTTGTCCCATGATGTACTGCGTGCCTATCATGGGCGCGACTCCTGGAGGAATGTTCGCCACGACGCCGCTCTTCGCTGCCGAAGATGTCGTCGCCTTAGTTCCAGCGGATACACTCGACGTTTGGCTGTTCGTCAATCCCAGAGCTGGGGAAGCACTCACGCTGGTCGTGGTTGTTGCCGTCACGGTACTATTGGCGGTTGTTGTGTTGTCGTAGGTTTGGTCTTTACCTAGGGGAAAATTCATAACAGAAACTTAAAACTAAATAGGAACTATAATTTAAAACTTGATTCATTCTAATCTATGGCCACTTGCATCAACAAAAACAGTTTAAATTAATAAAAGTAAAGTTACATGACACATTGTCGTCAAATAATCGATATTCTTTTATTTATTTAAACTTTTAAAGATAAAAATGTTCGGAAGGGTGATTAAATCGCAGTTAATTAACGTCATTCTTAAATTATTTTAAAGATAAAGGGATGAAATAAAATATATATATATATATAGAAATAATTATTCTACTCCCATTTTTATTAAAAGCATTTTTTCAAAAATAATTTTAAAATATTTGATAGCTGGAATGTAATAAATGAATTTATCCACAACCATTAAATAATACATTCATTATAAATGCACTTCTAGATAAATAATATGGTTCATTATTCAAAAGTTTTGAATAAAAAAAAAACACGATTGAATAATGAACCTATTATTCAATTGCTGTAAACCAATCAGATCTCAAATGCTATAAATAAAATTTTAAAAAAATAAAATACAAACGACACACTGTTAGTTTCGTTATTAGATTCGTTGTTAGGAGTAATGTGAGTAATTTGAGATTTTTTTTATGCATATGTTATGTACGTTGAGGAAGGAAAATGAATGGTAAGAGAATAGGAATGATGTGATTGAAGGTTTGTTGTGTGATAATGTTTTCGAGTGTAATAAATGAATGGGTTTATATGGAGTGATCTATAAATGTGGTTGAAGTGAGGGTGGTGTGTTTGGATGAAAATGTTTGACGAGGGCTGATTGTTTGATGAGTGTGATGAGTGAATGTTTTATGAATGATTTCAGGGTTCGTGCTACCCCATTTGTTGGGATATAGCGTGAAGATATGTATGTATGTATGAATTAAATTTGTGTTTTCAATTGAAAATTAAATATAAGAATATAAAAAAAGAAAATATAATTTAAATTAAACTTTGTAGCTAGGTATTTAAATAATCCTTCATGAAATATGAAACATCTAAACAGTATTACATAATTATTTAGGAATTTAATTATCTGTAATATGGCACGACTCTTTGTTATTAAATGTTCATATCTCAAGATAAAACATCCTACGATTATTTCACGACCAGTTTTGTAATCAACAGGTTCAAAACAAATTCCAGGAAATATTATACTAATTAATTCTTCGAGTTTTAAATTGTAAATAATAATAAAATGAGCTTACCAGTGGAGATCTTATGATTATGGGCATTCGTATTCGACGATGTATTATAGCTGTTGTACTGGCTACTGTTGGTGGCGTTATAGTTGCTGTTGCTCAGGCCCGAGCTGGCGCCATACACAGACTGCGTGCTGGGCTGGTACGAGCTCTGCGAGTTGGCGGTGGCTGGAAATGAGGACGACAACGCCGCCCCCGTACCCGACTGGTACGACGCATTCCCCGAATAAGAGTTGTTTTGATAGCTGTTGACCGACGCTCCACTAGGCGTGTTGTACGCCGCGGAGTTGCTGTTCGCGTAGCTGTTGGTCGGTTGACTTGACACGTACGATGATGCTGATGTCACTTGTGAACTAGACTGGAAGTTGTTGCTGTTGTAGTTCTGACTCTGGTAAACCGAGTTGTTCGCCTTTTGGCTCTGGTAGGTCTGGTAGGAGTTGGGCTGCGGCTGCGAGTAGGTGTGCCCCACGTCAGCAGCTTTGGCAATGTCCAAAGCAGAAGCGGAAACTGGCGGAGGAACTGATCCTGTTCCCGAATTTCGGGATTGCGCGTAACTGCCCGACACGCCAGAGATGTCCGTCGCCTGTGGAATGCTGTCTGTGTTCGAGAGCGATAACGCAGAACTAATACTGGATTGCGGTTGTGTTGGCTTAGGCGGTGACGATGTGTAACCGTCGAGTGTTGAAGGCTGGCTCACGTTCAGTTCCAGATTAGAGGCGGGAACTGTGCTGGAGTTGTCCATACTAGAGCTGTTCGTTGTGGAAAACTTATCCGTCACGCCGTCGAACGTATTCCCGTCCATAAAGTCTAGCGCGCCGAATTGCACGTCCAGGTATCCGACGCTGGAGTTGATGTCGCCTGGCATCTCTACGGCGCTCGCCGGGATCTTCGAAGGCGGTGGAACTCGCGCTCGCTGGGTTTTCGTCCGTGTAGGCAATGACTGCTGGACGTTGGAGTGCTCCTGCATGTTCCCGTATGAGCTGACACCCGAGTAGTTCGTGCTGTTGTACGTGGCGGCGGGACTGTTGTTGTAAGGGATTTGCGCGGCTGCCGGCTGCTGCTGCTGCTGTGCCTGCTTCACGTTCTCTGCGTTCTGCTGCGTCAACTGGCTCAGGTACTGTGATTGCGCTGCCGTGAGGCTGCCGGGACCAACGAGTGTCGGAGGCGGTGCGGTACTAGCCAACGGTTGTTGCGTCGCTAAAGGCACTTCCAGCGCCTCGCCGCCGCCAGGCACCGCGCCCACCACTGCCACCGATGGTGCGCTAGACACTGCTGCATTGTCGCCCGTACCGTCCACTGCATTTTCCATCAATGTACTAGGTGTAAACACCTTGGTGTCGGCCAGGGATCCAGTGTACTCCTCATTGTACCAGTCGTCGATAGGCGAGGGGAAATCGTTATTGTCCCAGTTCTCCGACTCGGCGGGCTGGTTAACGGAGTTGGCGTTCCATGTGTCCATGGTGGGACGGCCAGAACCGCGCGGCCCACCACCATCGCGCGACTGGAAGGTACGCGAGCCAAGACGGCCGCCACCACGTCCTCCACGGCCTGAACCGCCGCCACGCGTCGGACCGTTCGACATGCGCCCTCCGCGGCGCGGACCCTCCCCATCCAAGTTCTTTTCGTTTTCTCTGTTTTCTCGGCCTCTCCCTACACACACACACAGACACACATACAAGACACATCATTGAAACACAGGATATAAAGAGAACTTGGTGTATACTTACAACCTCGGCCCCGCATACGTGGTGGTCCGCCGCCTCTGGTGCGAGATTTTTCCCTCTCATTGCCGCTCTGCGCTGGAGCGGACTCCTGCCAGTCGTCTGTGCCACCCTCTGTGTTTCCTTCTGTTTTGTTCGTACTCGCCGCCTGTCGGTTTTTCTTCTTTTTCACTGACGTTACCCACTCTTGGTCGGAGCTCTCCAGCAACATATTCACAGCTAAATTGGTGTCAAATCCACACTCATGCAAAGCAAAACAAACGTCTTCCTCTGAACGCTGTGTCATTTCTATAACAGCACAGACCTTCTCTTTCATGCTTGGATCTTCTGTACGCAGGTCTTTATATTTTGCATTACGTATGGAGTCTGAATTCTGTTGTGACTGATTCTTGTCTCCAGATCCTTTCCCTGTGCGTAAAAATAATACATTACTTGTTTTCGTCTAAAAGTAGGTCAAAATATACTTACCTGATTTGTTTTTTTCTAGTTTTTGTGTGTCGGTTTTTTCTGGTTTTTGTGTCTTTGTGGTTGTATCTGCTTTCGTACTCTTACCACCTTTTGAGGTGGCACGATTCGAAGAGCTCATCTTTACAATATTTACAAGCAAATATGTACAATCACCTAAAACACATTCAAGTATTACTACGTAAGCACTTGCACAACAAAGAATCACCACATTTAAAATGTACACAAATTCAATGTATGAGTCAATATTCATTTTCTAGTACTCATATTATCAGTAATGTTTATAAAAAGATAATGATTTGAAATCATATCAGATTAACAGGGATAAAATGTAAAACTGAACAAAAAAACTGAAACATGACGGTTTAAAGGTTAGAGGAAACTTTACGTAAAAAATTAATGCTCCAAGAGCTTTATTTCCTCGAAAATAATGATTAAGACAAATAAAATACGTAAAACTACACAACACTTGGCAACAATGCAAAATTATCCGGTACAAAAGAACAGTACCTAAACAAGAAATTTATGCACAAATACAACATTACAATTCTAGCAAAATGACCCAAACTGATATATCATGGTAGCAGCTAGTAATAAAACACATTTTTCGAATCATAATATAACGAGAAATTAAAAAAAATCTGCTACCATGTGGAGATGGACGCCATTTCAAAGCCTTGTAAGACGGTCTATTGACATCCACAACATAATAACTGTTTTGAAATCACTTTATACGCACTTGGTAACTTAAAAATAGGATATCGTCGTTAATTTTTACCTTACTAGGCTTTGAATATATTATCCACACATTCAAAACTTTAGAATCGTATTAAAAGACAAAATAACGATGATAATAACCATACCTGTCGAGTACGCTCAAAACGCAGTCTAGTCTAGTCACGTGACACACTATCGGTACCTCAAAATGGCCAGGGATTTTTTGGCGCCACAATCAAAATAACATTAAACTTTAACTAATTGCACGCAAATATTAATTAGAGTTTGTAGATTCTTTTTACATAGATCTTTAAATAACAGAACTTATTGCTAGTTCTTGAAATAGCTTAAATTATCTTCTTTTTACAAGGAACTATATGAAATTGAAAACCTACAATCTAAAACAAATATTAATTATCTTAATAATTAACTTTCCAAGAAGTGTTAAAAACTGACCATAAAATGACATTTACGGTTTACAATCGTTATTCAATTTTTAATTTGTCACTAGATTTAACAGCGCTATATAAATAAATATTGCGATTTCAATAATTAATGCTCATAATTTATTAAAGATTATTTAAATATAATAGAAAAAAAAACAATTTTCTTAAAAGATTTTCTTTTCAAAATTTTATTTTGGTTCCACGAGATGGTGCAGAAATCAAAAGAGGGCGGACTTTTCTAACGTTCTGCGCAGAATCCAAAACAGAGAATGTACACACTAAGCAGTTATTTTCAGTAACTGTTGCCATGAAGTTAGCTGCAAATATCTAGTGACTTTTAGAGACAAATAGCTGTAAAACTCAGTTCACGTCAAAATACATTTCTGATGTACTGTTTTCTGAAATGTTTCTACATTCTTTGTAATATAAAGAGATAAAGCTCAATGATTTACATATCTAATATTCTAGATTTCAAATATTAGATCTTCTTTCTCTAATATATAACTTTTGGACCTGAAATGAATGTCATATATTTTCCCTTAAATTCCCTTTAAATTAGATCTGCCTGAAATTGAATTATACTAATATATATTTTAGATAATTATTATTATTTTAATATTATTTATCTATCCATATTTTGGGTACATTAAAAATATTATTTATGCATATATCTTCAGATTCAGATACCCCTTAACATAAGCACTCCGAGGCAATTCTTTCTTCATTTCTTGTAAAAATCAGGACGTGAATATAATATAGGGGGTATTTTATCCCGAATATAAAATACATTTCTTAAAAAATAAATATTTCATGACTATATATCAGCATCTACTAGAATCTGAAAACAGACGGTTGCAGATCTCTGTTTATAGCCTGCCATTGATTCTATACTTTTTATATTTAGATAGTTTTAATTTATTTATGTTACTCTGTACAATAGGAATTTAATCCTAATTACAGTACAGGGAGACTACAACTTATATTTAAATTCAAACCACCAGACACAATAATATTTTTTTTATATAAGTTGAAGTCAGCGAGATTTGAACGCGCGACCTCTGCAACCCTGGTAAACCCAAATTGTACCCACCGAGCTTCCACTGCTTGGTGGCCGCCATGTAAGTAACTCCCACTTGTTATTCGAACCGGTCGTTTATCCAATAGCAGCAGAGTATTTTGAAGCGTTCCGCCCTTTTAAACAGGGATATTTGTTTGCTTTTGGATATTTTATAACTTTCAATACAATTTACGATAATATTCTACATTCAAATATATATTTAGAACTCGGAGAATGATTATTTAAAGACATGTGACGCATGTAACACTTAAGGAGCCTCAAAATAAGGGAGGGGAGGCTCCACCCATTTTGGGGAGAGATCTCAGAGTCTAAAAATGGCGATTTTTAGACAATTTGAAATTATTAGTTGGGAAGTTGGGATTTTCTATTAATACTTATTTTAATTTATTTATTAAAGGCATATTAAATCACAAACGCTGGGAGGACAAAAACTTGTATCATTTTGAGTATGATTTATTTGTAATTAATTTTACAATTAATAAATAATTATTCAAGATGTTATGAGGAAGACAACCATATTTTTAAGTCCATTCCGTTTTGTCCGATGTCGTTCCGTCCGTTCGTTTCTTCCACATTTAGAAGTCCGGACTTCATTTTAGTTGTTTTTGACCTCAGAGGTCACTCGCCGCTCAAATCAAAGACCCCGAGGTCGTGCGGGCTCTTCTACTGCCACTATATTTTTATAACGAGCTTGTTATAAAAGTACAGTTAATAATTGCACGTATAATTACTGTAGTATCGAATGATTCGGATGATTTGTTCTTCGATTCATCCCGGGATGATTTTAGATATTAAAGTCGCGATGTACACTCGAATTAATAAATTAATTAAGATAGATGCACACAATTCGTTTCCGTTGCAGGTTAACCGTACGGTTACGGTCGGTTCGGGTTCGGTTCGCGGTTTATCGTCGTTTCGGTTTCGGTTATCGGTTCGGGTGTTTGACTGTACTGTACGCTAACAAATGGTTAGTGTGCAGTATGGTTTTTTTACCATGTTTAATTGACATTTGCTGTGCACTAACAAATCATTAGTGCGTAGTCAAACCAATACTTAGATGCAGGGACTTCGCTTTGCACTAACTAATAGTTAATGTATAAGTTATATTATTTATTTATACTTACGTGTCCCGTAAGTTGCGGATATTATAATATTAAAATAGCATTTCTTAAAAAAACCCAATAAATCTACGACACTATTTCAACTACAATACAAAAAACAAGAGTTCTGCAGAACTCTTGTTTTTTTTGTTGAAAAACTATTAAATAGTACAATAAATCGCTTTCCTAAATTCACAATATTTTACAAACTCTATAAATATATACAAATTTTAATACAACTCAATAAATCTACGACATTTTTTCCGGAGGTTATATCTTAAAAACTAAACAAGATATGAAAATGTGCTCAACGGCAATTGACTCAAACAAATTTTTTGCGATTTTTATTTTTTGAAATTTTTTTAAGGGGTACCCCTTTGTTTTTTTCGATTTTATGCTATTTTCAGACTGTTTGCTCTAAAATTCTACCTTGTACGAATATTGTAACGAAAATTTATATACATATGTATTTTGACTCGCTGAATCCAATGGTGAAATCCCCAAGTATGTATATCTTCTAGTTTTTGAGATATTGTTCAAAAACTGCTCGATGAGAAAATTTTGATAAAAATTTTAGAAAAATAAAAAATGCTGAAATTTTTTTTACAAGCCCATTGAAGCATGAGAAATTCAATGCCGTTGAGCGCATCTTCATATTTTGTTTAATTTTTGAGATATAGCCTCGGGAAAGTCGAAAATATAATCAACCCCATTCTTAACTGGAATAAAGTATAGATGAGTAGATGCGATCAATTTGGGTGAAAAATATTAGCTCCTACTAAATAATAATTAATTTTTCTAAATTTTTTATACTTGGAATAAATTCAGGACACTTCATTCGTACATTTATTAATTGCAGTACCATTTAGGATCAATTATTTATCGAATATTTCATTTAGGGTCAGTTCTTCCATCTCCGGATAAAGTTCCCGTTCTGCAGGATAATTGAAATAATATCGCATCAGAAATGTCATTCATAATTATTACCATTTGTGCTATGATTTCGATGCGATAATTTCTATTTATCCCACTGATAGTTATTGGGAACTTTTTCCGGAGATGGAAAAACCGGGCCTTAAATAATTTAATTAATATCCGGAAATGACGTACATGCATCAAATTTAGTTTGTAGATGTCGCATATTTAAACAAAACAGTAATGCATTGTTTCCAAGCTTCATTTCCAAGACAAACAATTTTTATTGATATAAAATCAAAATAATCATTTTGCGTGCAATAAGCAATATTTTCTCCGAAATCTCGGTGAGTGAAATTGTATTTTATAAATGAACAAATATGAATTATTTTAACATAAAGCATACTGTTTTGTAGAAATGTTGACTTCTAGAATCCTTCCATACGTCGCCAGAAACATGGCAGTGAGACATAATTTCTCGTTTTGTCAGGGTAACTGCATTGCTGGGCCCCCAACTAAAAATGTTTCCTTCGGAGAAAAAATAGGTCTGGGCCTAATGATTCTCATCAGTATTACGGGTATTCCGTTTTATTGTCTTGCCCACATGGAAGAATACAAGGCAATGTAATATTAAATAAATTATTGTATTGTTAATTAACAAGAAATTCCTTCATGGTTTATTATATCGCTGTTAATGTACTTTCATAAATAAATATTTAATAATAAATTACATATTTGTAATCTAACTAAATCATAGTTGTTTATTTTTGACCTTAGTTTTAAACTGTCCACACATTTATTGGGATACAACCCCTTTACATCACATTAAAATTACCCCTGTGACTCCCCCATCACTAACATCTTTAGGGGACGCGAATTGACGGCTGGTAATAGCACTTCGCGCGCATAAATATATTATCAAGATCTGCTTTGGCAGAGTGCCACACACAGTAATGGGTAGAAGACGTGATATATTTATTTTCTTTTTACACATACATATCATTACACTATATCCCATCAAATGGGGTAGCACGAACCCTAAAATCATTTATAAAATATTAACTCATTATATTCATCAAATAATCAGTCCTTGTTAAACATTCTCATTCAAACACACCACCCTCACTTTAACCACATTTATAGATCACTCCATATAAACTCATTCATTTATTACACTCGAAATCATTTATCACACAACAAACCTTCAATCACATCTATCCAATCACTCCTATTTACTTATCATTCATCATCTTTCTTCGATGTACTTAATATACATACATATCTTCACGCTATATCCCATCAAATGGGGTAGCACGAACCCTAAAATCACTCATAAAACATTCACTCATAACATTTATCAAATAATCAGTCCCCGTCAAACATTCTCATCATACACCACCCTCACTTTAATCACATTCATAGATCCCTCCATATAAACTCATTTATTTATCACACTCGAAATCTTTCTTACATAACAAACCCTCAATCACATCCATCCAATCACTTCTATTCACTTATCATTCATCTTCTTTTTTCAACGTACATAACACATGCATAAAACATCTCAAATTACCTGCGTTTACTCCTACCAACGAATCTACAAAGATTAGAAAAGATGAAAGTGGTAGCTTGCAATTGTATATGAAAGAAAAGTCCACACAATGCAGTAATTGAAAATGAAACAAAAAGATAAGAAAGGAAGGAAGTGTCGCCCTGTGCTTGTTTTTAATTCACTTACATAACATATGCGTAAAACATCTCAAATTTATACAACCCCTATTAAATCATAAATTAGGAATCCGATTACGAAATAAAATTTGCCCCCTTTAATATGGGGTACATCTACAATTTATTTAGTAACTTATTTTTTCGGCCTTTGAAAATTAGTCACTAGTACATCTGCAGCTAACATCCAGTTGCTTTATTTCTGAGCAAAGCGAAACATCTATTTATGTTAACATAACCTCAAATATTTCTTGCAATTTCTTGCGGTGCTAAAGTAAATAAAAATGCTAACTCCTGCAAGTGGCATTGGTAAATTCGCTTTACATTCTTGTAAAGTTATAAGATTCGTACGTCAAGGATGCACAAATCGGCCTTTCTTTCACATTGTTGTACAAGAGGTATGCAGTTTGTCGATGTTCGCACAAATTTTAATTGAAATATAAATTACAGAGGAAAAAAGATCAATACCAACCTGTAATTGAGCAAGTAGGTACATATGAGCCATACACAAATCAGTACGGTGAAAAATTAGTGTCTTTAAATATGGAGCGAATTCGGTTTTGGATCGGTAGAGGAGCTCTTATTTCTCAACCTGTAGAAGTAATGCTAGGTAAAATAAAAACAACAGCTTTTTAGCCTTTTTATTAATGAATTATTATTGTACTTTAGGGCTATCCGGTTTGTTACCGATTCACCCAACAACTTTCATGACTGCTTGGAGAAATAGGAAAGAGCAAAACTCAAAAGAAAGTGAAGAAAGTAAATCAGAAACTACGACATAAGTATGGTTCTATTTATTAAAATGTAAATAACAAAACAAGTAGATAAATTACAATCTCAACAGAATACCTAATTGTTTCAATGCCTTTTTGTAAATCACATAATTAATACAACTTCAGCAAAATAACAACACAATGAGATTTAAATATTGCCATGTTGCAATAATTAAATGGTGTAAATGGAATTCTATATTTGTCTTTTACAAAAATAGAATATATGTTTATATTCTAATAACAGTTATATGAACACAGCAATATCTTAATCTCGACTTTTGTCTTTTTTAACACGTCACTTTTGCTTTTATAACTTCGTAATGGCAAAACTGTGCTCAGCTTAATTTTTAAAATTTGCAACACTAACATAAAAATTTTTCGGTAGTACGGGACAATTTGGCTAAATACCTTAAAACCTTATTCAAATCCAAGCTAATAATTTACACTGTAAAAAAATAAAAAATGTGTACAATGGATCCTAATCCGACTTCACGAGTTTTGATGCTGCAAAAAATTACAGAAATTAATAGATTTTCAAAGAAATATTGTAATATTGTAATACTAGTGAGGAAAGGGTTACATTGCAAAACGAATAAGAAAGTTGGAGCACGAGCGATAACAAGTGTTTTAATAGGACGAGTTTTGCAATGATCCTTTTCCCACGTGTGTTACATAATATTTTTTTCAACATTAAATGTGAAAATTACATTTTTAGTCGATACAATAATTATTTTATACAGGGTGTAAAATAAATATAGAATATTGATATTATCTCCTGAAATAATCATTTAATCTACATAATTAAAACAAAAAAAGTTTCGAAAATAAACAAAAACCATACAGCTAGGGTCGTTGATTTCCACCGAAGTTCGAATTTCTGAACGTTCGAACATTCGAATGTTTTGAACTTCGTCAGAAAAACTTCGAAGCTTCGAATTTTTGAATTTTTCAAAGCTTCGAATTCTTGAATTTTTTGTCTCTGAATTAACGCCATCTGTCATCTCCAAACATGCACACGCATAATTCGCGAAAAGTCGGCCACGAATTAAATAATAAACACGGTGAAGTTCCAGCAAAAACTGCAAGTTTAGGCGTCTTAATTAAGACATCTACTCTCTTACCGCCCATCCAAATGCTATGGACTTTTAGTAAAACGTTTTAAAATGAGAATAAAAATTATACCAAAACGTTTTGACAGTGTAGCGAAATTGAATTGATTTGGCAAATAATAATAATAATAATAATAATAATTAATAATAATTACTTATGAATTAATACAAAACTCTGCAAATAAGTTTATTCTGAAAATAATTCATATCAACATGCCGTGTTCTCGTTAGAATCAGATTCACAATTCGAATAAATCGAAAATTCGGAATATTCAAAAATTCGAAGTTTCGAATATTCGAAAAATCAACAACCCTACATACAGCTGTTATTCAGTCAAATAACATTTGGTCAATACGAGTTTTCTGATTTTTTTTACAAATTAAGTATTATTATTTTTTTATATTAATATAGAGAAAAATTTACTGTTTCGAAAGGGAGCAAAAAATTGTAGCATGCCATTAAAAAAAGTCACTGTGAAAAAATGACTAAACTTAAAAAAAAATTATTTAGAATAAATGATTATTTCAGGAGATTAATATCAATATTACTTATGTTACACCCTGTATAAATCAATCATCACGTTTCCTTGGTAACCACAAACAAATATAATAAGGCACGTGTCAAATTTTTTTCAAAATGACATTTCCATCACTCAGTTTAGTTGTGATAGTAACTATTTCCCTCACTCGTGGTGAAAGTAATTTACTTTCATCACTATTGAGGAAAATAGTTACTATCACAACTAAATTGAGTGAAGGAAAAGACATTATCACAAGTAATGTTGAAAAAAAATATATATTTCTTACCGGAATTAATAGCATCATCAATTTGTGACTGGTGCCTCAAAAAGTATGGACGAATGATTCTTTTGTACAAGATGAGCGAACCGTTCAGTTCAGTCGGAATCATAAGCCAAATCAAGAAGAAACACTAAAAAAAAATTTACATAAAATATGTTGACTGAACCCTGACTCCCTTTACATAACTAATAAGCGTATCTTGCCTAACGATAAGTTAACCTTTTGCCCAAGAGCAATTAAAATTAATACACCGCAAAATGATAACAGTACTGATAAAAATATAATAAATACCTTAGCGAGCCAGTACAACGGGAACCATCCAACCACGAGATCAGCAAAAAATTCAAAAACTGAAAAGAATGCAAATACTACCCAATATGTTAACCATTTTGTATCATCATCTTTTTGTGGGCTTTCAATAGCTTTCATTGAAGTATATGCTGGGTATAAAAAGCCGATTAAATTACATAAAAGTTGAGCTCCATAACCGAAAATTAAGTAGATTCCGGTTAAGGCAACGAAACCTGAAATAAAATTCATTTTAATCATTACTTTTATATCATGCAAATCATCTACCATAAATATAATGCGTTGGAATTTGAACCGGAGACATATTCAATTAAAAAAACTACTATTTAAATTAATTATAGTAATTACGTGCAGCGAAGAACAAATTAGAGCTATGAAAATAGCAATCTATCTAATGAGATAAAAACTAAAGATAAAACCAAATTGTTTGATATCTGTCCAAATCCCCGGATTTGTGCTACTTATAAAAAAACTTACCCAGGAAAATGTATAACCTGTCAACACCTGTTTTCTCCTCAAGCATATCAAATGTTTTTGACCACGGTTTATTTTCATCTTTTAAAGCTTTATCTAAACTGTCCTTTACTTCTTGAATTTTCGCAGCCATTGCAATTTATGTAGTTTTTCAATAATGAACTTGAGAGTGACTGAATACAATGTTCTTTCGTCAAGGCCGCCGGTAACAACTGAAATTTTTTAATCGGAAGATTCCCTTCCATAAATAAATATCCGGAAACGACGTATGTACATGCGTCAAATTTAGTTGCGCGACAGTTATAGATGTCGCAAATTTAAACAAAACAGCAATATTTATTTACCTCAATTGTCATTGCAATAAATCAAAATAATCATTTTGTGCGCAATGTTTTTTCGGGCAAATATTTTGAATAAATATAAAAATTCTGTTTGGATTGCCCGAGTTTTAAGTTGGTACATTCCGCCATATTTGTTCAGGATTTTAGTGACGGCTGTTACCTAATCTGAAAGCTCTCAGTAAGTAAAATTTTAATTTTCCAGTGAACAAAGGTTTAATAATTATTTTAACTTGCATATTAATTTGTAGAAATGCTGACTTCCAAAATTGTTCCACATATCGTCAGAAACATGACAGTGAGGAATGCCTCATATTGTTCTGGACCCGTCATTAGCGGGCCCCCAACAAAACATGTTTCTGTTGCAGAAAAAGTTGGTTTGGGCCTTATAATGACCACCACTTTCTTGATCGTCCCTGGCTGGGTTTTGACACACATGGAAGCATACAAAAATAGGGCTTAAGCTGTCATGTAATATGTAGTAAATTATTATATTCCAATTGTAAATAAATGTTATTAAACACACAAAAAAATTACAAATATATCGGGCTTTTTATTTAATAATAATCCTTTTTAGCATAAAACTTACTAAATTTAGAAATAAAATGCATAAAAAAGCAGTAATTGTTCTCTATTTAACGTTAATTATTTTTAAGGGTTCGTGTTACTTCCATTTAATGGAACATACATACATATCTTCACGCTATATTCCAACAATTGGGGTAGCACGAACCCTAAAATCACTCATCAATACATTTTCATCCAAACAAACCACCCTCACTTCAACCACATTCATAGATTACTCCATATAAACTCATTCATTTATTACACTCGAAATCATTATCACACAACAAACCTTCAATCACATCATTCCTATTCACTTATCATTCATTTTCTTTCTTCAACGTACATGACATATGCATAAAACATCTCAAATTACTCAGGTTTACTCCTAACAACGAATCTAATAACGAAACTAACAACGAATCTACAAGATTAGAAAAGATGAAAGCGATAGCCTGCACTTGTATATGAAAGAAAAGTCCACACAATGCAGTCACTGAAAATGAAACAAAATGATAAGAAAGAGAGGAAGCGTCGCTCTGCGCTTGTTTTTGGAACATAATCTGATGTTATTCATTGTATACTTAGTCACAAAATTATAATTAATATATCCGATGACTTGTAGTTCATAAATAACTGGCGAAGATTGATTTTGGAATAAATCTAATAAAAAATTAAGTGTTTGTTTCAAGAGTTCGTGCTACCCCATTCCATGGGATATAGGCAATCGTAGCTCAGTGGATAAAAGCGAAGTAAAACGTGGGTTTATTAATTAGTAAGCAAGAGGTCGTGCGTTCAAATCTCACTTCTACTTGTATCAAAAAAAGACTTCTGTCTGAGTGGTTCGG
Organism: Pterostichus madidus; assembly: GCA_911728475.2. Taxonomy (NCBI): domain Eukaryota; kingdom Metazoa; phylum Arthropoda; class Insecta; order Coleoptera; family Carabidae; genus Pterostichus; species Pterostichus madidus. The sequence goes on from OU452304.1 coordinate 2,426,067, forward strand.
ATTTCACTATAAGTCGTAGGCCCCTTGTACTGTAATTGGGATTTACTTCCTGTTGTGCAGAGTAATAAAATAAATAAATAGCTTAATATGTTATATATGTAATAAAATTCTAATAATTAAATGCGTATTTCCGCATATTTTATTTTCCAACTACAATTCGGTCGACTAACTCTCAATCTCTTCACAAACTTACTAGAACTGTGCAGTAATAACTGCTAACTAAATAATTGCTTAATAATATACATCTTTAATAGTTTATTAATGATTACAATTTCCTTTATAAAATGTTTAGTTTGGATAAAACGAAACAGCGAGATTGCATGCAAAATACCACTCCTGTGCGATCATAATGATAATTTTTAGTATCTAACGTCTTACAAATACATGACTAGCACACAACAAAGTCCATACTTCTTCAGAAAAATACAAAATTTCTGATTGGCACATATTTTTCCAGGCGATTAAAATCTGAATCGAAGCACCTAATATTAATAATTTGGAGGCATCATAACTGGTGTTTCTCAATGATTACGTTATATTAAAATTATGATACATAATTACTGCATTTTCTATTTATTCTATTCATATTTATTAGTTTCATATTATTAGCCTTCTGGAAAATTAAATGTATATTCTATTTTGCGTTACACACACATTATATAATATTCAATTGGACAAAGAATATTTATATATTGTTAAAAATAGATTATGGACCCATATTTCAATATTATATCATTTACATTTCCACAAAAAACATTCAGTTACCAAAAGTGCAGAAAATATATGTTTGTGCGCACATGAATCAACATTAATATTAATTAACGACTCTTTTATATACTTTGCACGATCGGTTTTTTTTTATATATTCACCGATAGGATTTTTATAAATTACTGATTCTGTTGTTAAAATTTTAATTTCGTTATTGTGTCGGTCGTGCAAAAAACATAATAATAATTTCGGTCAGTAATCTTACTTTAATTAACTATTACTTATCAAAAAGATAGTTCGACATATTTTATAGTATTTAAAATCAAGTTCTGGAGAAACTATCTTGATAGATTTTATTTGGACGTTGCTTAAAATAGTGCCCAAAATGATTGGTAATCGTTTTGAATGAATACATGTGTGTGTATTTAATAGGAAACAGTTGTATCTGTACACATTTAAACGTGTAACGAAAATAGCTACAGATTAGTTATATTATATTCTAGGAATTTCATTATTCATAAAACTTTTGTACGACACAATACTTTGGTAGTGAGCAATGTTTCCAAAACTAATCGGAAACTATGAAGATAAAGTATACAGGGTGTAACATAAGTAAGGAATATTGGTATTATCTCCTGAAATAATCATTTAATTTAAATAATTAAAAAGAAAAAGTTTTGAGGATCGCGGATATTTTGACGAGATATTTTCTATCGATAGTCATTTTTTTCAGAGTGAATAGGACAGCACTTTGTTTAAATATAAATATATCATCACGCCCCTTCTACCCATTACTGGGTGTGGCACTCTGCCGAAGCAGATCTCGGTAAGTGATATATTTTGCGCGTGAAGTGCGATTACCAGTCGTCAAATCACGGCCTCCAAAGATATAAGTGGTGGAGGAGCCACAGGGGTAGCTTTTGAAATTATGAAAATTGTTTGTCGCCTGTGGGAATCGAACCAGGGTTCTCAGGACCCACGGCCGACTTCATACTACTGAGCTAGCCACCCCATAAAATTAAATGACATGCTATAATTTTTTTGATCCCATTAGAAAGAGTTTTTTTTCTCTATACAAACATATCAAAATATAATAATAGTTTATTTAAATAGTGTTGAATAAATGCAATTTTATTGATTGTTACCGGATATTTATTTTAGTTACCATAAACAGCTGTCATTTTCGAGAAAATAAATAAAACACATAGAGACGGCTGTCATTCTGGAGAATCGATAAAAAAATATCTGCGTTGAGATTCTGTAACTTTAAAACGATTCTTTCATCACATTTTATGACGATATCAAGAAAATTTTATACATGATATTAATGTCTAGTGCGAACATCGAAAATAAAAATGATCGAACATATCCCCGAGTAAACAAAACTGTCGATACCTATGCAGAATTTAAAAATAGGACTTCTCATTTTGTTCAAATGTAATCACGACTACCGATATTTTGTCGGTACCGAATTATAGAATCTTACTGCAGATCTCGCCAAAAAATCCGCAATCATGTATCCTGAAAACGATTGTTAAATTATTTAAATTAAATGATTATTTCAGGAGATATCAATATTTCTTACTTATGTAACACTGTAGTTGCCAAACACCATAAATGACAGAAAAAGTTAAATTAAAAATGCTGAGTATCGTATTTAAAATACTTCAAACTAAAAATGCTCACTGAATATTTTATTTAAAATACGTTGACGACATAATTAAAATTAATATGCAACAGTAGCAACAATATTTAAGAAATAACAAATAAATATTTAATTTTGTAAATACTATACAAACAGCTATATAAAATTCGTTTAAAAAATAAAAATAATATATAATTACTTCAAGAGTAGCACTAAACTTCATATCAGCATCTGCAGATAGTAAATAATTTTTTTAATTAATGTATAACGCTTACAGGCGTTTTACGTAAATTAGATTTGTTAAAATTACAAATAGACCCCAGAAAAGCTGCTCTGTCTTTCTCAACAGGAGCAGGACTTGCGAATCCATTAGCTTCCGGTTCAGGGGGCGACAAGGGCATCATTGGTGGGGGCGGTGGCGGCGGCGAAGGGATGTTAGAACCTTAAACACAAACATAACATTCTAACATACACAAGTTTTCTACAATATACAGCCAGATTCTCCAAAAAATTTTAGCTAATCCCAAATTTTGGATAACTAATCTTGTTTTAGTTCGACTTTAAAAAGTTAATTCAATTCGCTTTCTGATAACTGAATTGTAAAATATTATATTAAGGTTTATTAAAACTAGGTGGCTAGCTCAGTGGTATGAAGTCGGCCTGTGGTTCCTGAGAACCCTTGTTTGATTCCCACAAGCGACAAACAATTTTCATAATTACAAAAACTACCCCCGTGGCTCCTCCACCACTAACATCTTTGGGGGCTGTGATTTGATGACTGGTAACCGCACTTCACGCGCAAATTATATCACTTACCGAAGTCTGCTCCGGCAGAGTGCCATACCCAGTAATGGGTAAAGGGCGTGATGATATATTTTATTTTTATAATTTGACTAATTCAAAATTCAGGTTTAGCCGGATTTTAGCTTAAACCTTTTTGAGAATTGGGCTGTTAATGTTAATTTTAATTATTGGCAAATAATATTAAAAATGCAGTTTTGGAAATAAAGCGGAAATGAAAAGAAGTACATCGAACGAAACATGCAATAAAAAATTCGTCTACCCTGATCCTTAGTTTGTTTTCAGGCCTATAAAACATAAAAGCACTAGTTAGGAATAAAATGAATTTTTAGCAACAAATCGCATAGAAAAAGCAAGAGTTTTAAATTAATTTATATTATATTAAACATTAAGCGATTAATTATTATTTTTATTTACAAGTTAATATTAAAATTTGAATCATTACCTGTAGCAGAAGGAGGAGTGACTGTTCCGACAGAAGTAGCTGTACTCGTACTATTCACACTTTCAGATCTTTCAGAACCATTTTGAACACTTAATTGGTGTTTTTGTTGTTCCTTTTGTTGCTGATTTCTCTGCTGCTGTTGTTGTTGCTTATGCTCTTGCTTCTACACAAATAATAATACAACAATTTAAATTTAAAAGTAATAATTTAAACTTACAGCTTTATGTTTTCGCTTTTTTCTTTCTTCTTCTGAACTCATCATTTCTTGAACTTTAACAAGCCTCTTTTGACTTCGAACCATTCTTTGTTCTTCCTTTAATCGGTCTTCCAACTGAATTTGGGCTAAACGTAACTGTTCTTTAGTATTACAAGGAATTTTTAAATGTCCTCTTTCATCAGGACCGTGAATTAAATTTATAGATGAGAAAAATGGATGGGATAAAAGCGCTTCAATTGTAGGCAAACCTCCTTTGCAGGCTTCCGCCGAAAGAATTGATTCAAAAATTGATTCTGTAACAAAATTCATAATTAATTTTCGATAATCGATATATTTTCGATCCAAATAATAATAATATAAATAAAATCAGATTTCAGGAATCCAATAAAAAATCATATATTTTAATAGGACGTTCCGAGTTTAAATTAAACTCATCATAGCTACATAAATGTCAACGTTTCTGTATCATCATAAGTTATATAAAATACGTTCAGACTTCAGGATAAATAAATAAATAAAAAATAAGAATAACTAAATGTTTTTGAAGTTTGAGGTATTTTATGTTATAACTTATTTTGTATACAGGCTGTTCAATTTAGTTGTGACACCATTGCTATCTCGGAAACTATAAGAGCTACAAGGTCGGTCAAATTAGCAAAGAAATATAATTTTTACAATACTTTGTTAAAAATTTGTAATGTGAGGGTATTGAACTTTGTAGTCGTCGAATTCAGAAAAAAATACTGAATCGAATAAGCAAATAAAAAAGTAGGTTCCCATTTAAAATAAGAAAGTTGCACACCGTATTATGAGAACTACTGGTCGAAAAAAAATTATATTAATAGTTTTGTAATAGACTTAGAAAACGGTATTTCTTTGCTAATTTAACCAACTTTGTAGCTCTTATAGTTCTTGAGATAGCAATGGTGGCACAACTAAATTGAACACTCTGTATATGTATATTTTTGTAGCTTGGATTCTTGAAGCCTTATTTTATTATATTTTTTAATTTTCAAACTTACTAAGTAGTGGTGGACAATCAGCAGGAAATGACTCACACACTGATTCGTGTAGCGGGCTCCCAAAAGCCATTTCGTACAGGGTGTGTCCGAAACTGTACACATCAATCACCTGCAAAGAATGTATTCGCTTGTGTTGTACAAAATAAGGCCTATAGAAAGAAGGAACTCCTAGTACACCATTCTCTATATCCAACAAACGAACGCGATCATTCTCTAAAATTAAATTTCCCGAATGAAGGTGGCCTAGAAAAACAAAATTAGTTTCAATTGTTTTAAGAAAACTGCAGTTGTTTTACCATAAGGTAGTCCCTTGTCGTGTAAAAATTTTAAAGCTTCCAATATCTGTTTCCCATATAATGCGATTTGTTCAAGAGATAAGTGAGTATGGCCTTTAGGATTACCATACTTTTTTAGAAATGATTGACGAGGTTTTGCACTACATAAAATGTCTCGTAAAGAACCATTTTTATTTGCTTTTCGAATAACGAGGCCTCCTATTTCAGTACAAAGGCATAACTCTATGGAATGTATGTATGGATGCTGGAAAATTCAAAAATTAACAAAAATTCTGACAAGGGTCATTCACAGCTCCGAAATTAAACGAAATTTCACTTAGCAATTCCATTTACACTTAACGATACGTCTTACAACAATATTAAGTAGTCTACGAAATTAACAAACTCATTTTAAATTAGCGTCATTCGCAAATGTTTTTTTCCTACGAAAAACAAGTGACAGAAGTGGTATATTTTTGACAGTAATTATAATATATTATGGGGTGGCTAGCTCAGTGTTATGAAGTCGGCCTGTGGATCCTGAGAACCCTGGTTCGATTCCCACAGGCGACAAACAATTTTCATAATTTCAAAAACTACCCATGTGGCTCCGCCACCACTAACATCTTTAGGGGCCGGGATTTGACGACTGGTAGCCGCACTTCACGTGCAAAATATGTCACTTACCGAGATCTGCTTCGGCAGAATGCCATACCCAATAATGGGTAGAAGGCGTGATGATATATTTATTTATTTTATTATAATATGGAAAGTCAATATCATAAACAAATAAAAAATAAAATATCTTATATTATCTAGTTACCATAGCTATAAGTGAAAAGTTCGCTAACATTTCTTAAGTGAAATTTCGCTGTGAATGATCCTTCAGCAGTATAAGTTTACCTGAATTTGCCCTAAACTCTTAAAAACGGCATGCATATCCTTATCTTCTAAATATTTATCAGGGCCATAGTCGACCCAACTAGCTAAAAGATCTTCTTTCGGAGTAGGTTTACATTTTACTTGAAAATAGTGCTTGCGAAGCCTCCAACCAATTTCCGGCTGAGGCCCCACAACTTCCCAACCAACTTCACCACGTAATGCTAACGAAACATGTTGTAAAGCCAATTCTGAAAATTTAACATTAAATTGCAAAATTGGAACACAAAGGAACAATTTACTCAATAGATTAATAACAGGAACAACGGAAATGAGTGGTCAGCCTTACCATGAAACGGTGTGCTGTAACTGTCAGGATCAACAAATTTTTTTGTTGTCAACGACGAAGCTAGTATTGGATTCATTAGCACAGCGTTTAGATATTTCTGGAAACAAAGATTAGTTAGGAAAATAGAGTTACTAGTAAATGGATAGTTTAATAACCTGCAAAGCCTGTTGTCGTTCTGAAATAAACTCTCGATCCATATTCCCAATAAGTTTTTTCGGAGGAAACGGCAGTGACAGTCCGGAAGACTGCAAACTGGAATATAACGATAAGAAATCATTGTACCTTTTGTAAACGTGCCAAGATTTATCACGAAATGGTCCACGCTGTACACGAATTATATATTCCTGTAAAATAAATCAATTACTGCATTGTTAAACATTTTGACAGATTTGATAACCTACTGTATGACCATTTATATTATGATAATTTTCTATGACACATGACAACGCTTCTGTATCATCTAATAGAATTTTTCTTGTGATTGTCCTCTCAAATATAGCCATTGATTAGTAAAAAACATTACCACAGATAACAAATCCATTAAATTAAACATTCCGCCTCGAGAAATGTCAATCAGCCATATTTGACAGCACTAACATTGCACAACAAATAAAAAAAGTACTGCGTTGACTGTACTAATAAAGTAGATAACGTCAATCAGTGCAATCATCAATACGACACGATGCTAAATTGTCCAATTGAAATAAGAAACCATTTGGGAGGCGTAATATGATAAATAAGATATCAAATTAGGGGATTTCCTTTCAAAAAGATAAAAATTTGCTGACAAGATTTTTACGCCTAAAATTTATGCAACCAAATGAAATCTTCAGAATAATCGGTTGCTCACTAACTAGGCGAATTATTATATAAATTGTGAAATTTTGTGATAAATCTTACAGCCCGATTCTCAAAAAAGTTTTAGCTATTCCTAAATTTTGGATTAACTATTATTATTCTAGTCTGTTTTTTTTAAAGTTATTTCAAGTTACTTTCCGAAAACAATGATTACTAGCCCGATTCTCAAAATAGTTTTAGTGAATCCTGAGTTTTAGATTACCTTGTCATATTCTAGTCCGATTTTAAAAAGTTGATCCAAATTACTTTGTGAAAAACCAAATGACAACAAAATTATATTAGATTTTGTATAAACTTTTTAAAGAGTATAATTTGACTAATCAAAAATTTAGGATTGACTAAAATTCTTGTTGTAAATGATTACCAGCCTGATTCATAAAAAAGCTTTAGTTAATCCTGAATTTTGGATTAACTAATCGTATACTAGTGCGATCCTAATAAGTTAATCCAAATCACTTTTCTAAAACCAAATGATAACAAGACTGTTTTAGAGTTTTTCCTTAACTGTGGCTCCCAAAAGTTTGAAAACCACTGCTGTAAATAAACAAACTCACATCAATATTTATTGATAAATAGAAAATATTTCATAAGATCATAAATTTCATTGCGATTTCCAGATTTAAGAAACTTCTGGATTTACACAGAATTCCACCAAAAGTTCAAGGTAAATTAATACTAATTAATAGAAAAACAAATCAATTACAGACTAATTATACTTTTAAATTTGACTTGATTTGCTTAACAAAATTAATTAGTAGGTAGAAATAATTTTAATCTATGTCAGTGTATGTATAATTATCTTTATTTTCATAATTAAAAATGTATAACATTTACTGTTCCTTATTGTCACTCGTCAATAAATATTACTCTGTGTAGAGTGAACAAAATATGAATACAATGTGAATATATTATCATATTAGATACTTATGAACGTCGTATATTATCTGTACACTCCTTACATTGAAATATAAGTGTATAAAAATACTTAACATGGTATTGTTTTATAATTTACTGAACAATACTTTATTCTAAAAATAAATAATACTTTTCGTCTTTTCTTTTTACTTGCTACAATCTACGCATTTCTACAGTCCTAATCTAATCTATAAATTAAATACAAATAGTTATCACATACAATATCTTCTCAACCAAATCAATTTGGTTCATGGAATGATCGGCTGATTAAAATGAGGTTTGTTTTTATTTAAATGAAGTCAATGTGCAAAGCTTTAAATACTATTATAATACTACGCTAGTGGCGTGTTTATTTGTAGTATCAGTTAGTAACGTGCAGGTACTATGTGAGGGGCGTGCTTTTGAAAGATAGGGCTGTTTAAAGTTTTTACAAAATACTACTACTGCGTAAATAGCACCAATTGCTCCTAAAACTGCTCCTGAGAGTACGTCCCACCAATGGTGTCTATTATCTGTAATTCTTGATAACGCACACAATATAGATGCCCCCAAGAAAATCGTCTGAATAAATGGTCTTATTAATTTGCATTGTAGACCTAGCAAACATCGTTGTAGGTACCACTAAAATAAAAAAAATATTTGTTAGTATTTTCAAGTATACTGAGAACGTTATACTGATGAACTGACGTCATCAATCCTGATAAAAATTAATATTATAAAAAATTGGGGCAATTTATAAAAAAAATGGCATTGAAACACAAATCTTATATAAAAATATTGAATAATAGCTATATTTACTATAGGATGCGAGCACTCACGTGACACAGTGACGTTTTTGTGACGTAAAAACAGCTGTACGGGCAAAGATCACTGCGCCACCTATAAAATGAACTATTTTTTTTGTGGCGAAATTTGAAAAAAACGGTTCTTTTCAAATCTCGTCCTAAAAAAATAGTTCATTTTGTAGGTGGCGCAGTGATCTTTGCCCGAACAGTTGTTTTTACGTCACAGTGTCACGTGAGTGCCCGCATCCTATTGATTCGTGTATTAAAAATAATTATTTTTCGTTTCTAATAATTATTTTATATTTTGCACGTTCACATGACACATAATTTCATTGATCTGTCAGATCCATATATATCATCACGCTTTTTACCCAGTACTGGGTATGGCACTCTGCCATAGCAGATCTCGGTAAGTGATATATTTATGCGCACAAAGTGCAGTTACCAGCCGTCAAATCACGGCCTCCAAAGATGTTAGTGAAGGGGAAACCATAAATGTGAAAATTTGTAGTAAAAAAAAATTCAAACATCAAAAAATCTGTTTAAGGACTTTGACTTCGACCTACGTTAGTTTTTAAAGGCTATATTATAACAATGCCGTGGGAATGAAATTTGTCAAAGGAATGTCAATTACTTATTCTTCATTTAATAATTTATTTTGAATAAAAATATGCAAATAATGGACCGCTTTTACTCTAAAGTGCTGTGCAAGAGGTAAATTAGTATATATGCCATTAATTTTCATTATTAATTTATGGGGTAATGGCTCAGTGGTATCAAGTCAGCATGTGGATCCAAAGAATCCTGGTTCAATTCCCACAGCCGACAAAACATTTTCACCAATTTAAAATTACCCCTGTGGCTCTCCCACTACTAACATCTTTGGGGTCCGTGATTTAACGACTGGTAACCGGACTTCACGCGCATAAATATATCACTTACCGAGATCTGCTTCTCACACTCAGTAATGGGTAAAAGGCGTAATGATATATTTATTTATTTAAAATTTATCAGAGAGTGACGTGCTAAAAGTTAGTGGATCCACAATATCTGCGAGTTAAAGAAAATGAAATCTTGTCATCGCCAAAAAAGCAACGTATAATACAATTTAAAACCGATTACATATATACCATGTAAACGTAGCAGCATCCTGTCATTTATCTAGTTATATTTTTCATGACGTCAGTCTATCCTTACAACGTTTTCAGTACAGGAAAATAAGTTTTTAATACTTACTACACAAAATAATGCTGAATAAATTGATAAAGAGGAGTGGCCCGAAGGAAACGATCTACTGGAATCCGTAATAAACCATGATCGCATTTCTGTGTTTGTACATCTAAAGCTTTGAATAAATTGCCTGCAAAAAATTGCATAGTTAGATCATTGCGAAAATTTACTATTAAGTAATTAACTTACCCAGTTGTGCAGTTTAAAGCTGCGTCAGGTTTGCAAGTATCTAGAAAATGTGGTCTTGCTTCTCCAACCACAATTTTTGCAAATTCAGTTATTAATATTACAATAGTTATGCCCAGCAAAAATTCTTTAAACCAATACCAGACTCTTCGTAATGTTTCTGATAATGAATGTTTACATGCCCTCAATTCCACAAGACATATCTATAAAAAATAATTAGTCAGTTCTGTAATCATTAAAATAATATATTTACTTACCAATACAAAAGGGCTGATGTATGTTATCGCTAGTAAAAGTCCCATAGTGATTGTATCTCCTGTAAATCTATGGGATATTTTCGGATCATTGCAGTAAAATCCACTTCGATGGTAAGGAAATATACCGAGCTCAATCAGTAAAAGAAGTACAATCACTAAAAATGAGTAAAACATAAATTAAAACCAGAAAAATATACCAACCAGGAAGCAGCTTACAAACTGTGAATCTAGGTTTATAATTATAAAAATTCATTGTAAAATTATAGTTAATATAAAACAACGTCATCTATTTTGTACGGTAAAAAAATACGCGAGCTGTATCATCAAGCAGATGATATCAACTAGAGCTGAACTTCTGGCTAACCACCTGTCATGCTGTCATTTTGACGTAGCAAAACCAGTGGCGTAGCAAAAATTATATGTCATGGGACAATAAATCCAAAAAACCCAAAATTAAATTGAATAAAATTAAGATACCATGAGCAAGACATGTTTTTTACTTTATAAACAGGAATGAAGTGTTTACTCATGTTATTTATATTTGATTTGTGCTGATAAAAATATGACGATAGCGTCTGAAGATAAACATTTTGAAATATAAGCTTACTCATGCATTTACTACAATTCCATGACCTTAATTTTCACAATTTCATTATTTATTCATTAGTCACAGTCATTATTTACTCACATCAAAATTTATTACATTTATTGGGAGATAAATAATAAAATACAAAACTTTATCAGCCCAATTCTCAAAAGAGATTTAGCTAAAATAATCCTAAATTTAGGGGTTGTCCAATTGAGCTAAACAATAGTCCCAAAAAATTTAAACAAACTTTAATACAATCTTCTTACGATTTAGTTTTTGGAAAGCGAATTAAAATTGATTAATTTTGTTTGGATGAAAATGTTTGACAAGGGCTGATTGTTTGATGAGTGAATGTTTTATGAGTGATTTTAGGGTTCGTGCTACCCCATTTGTTGTGATATAGCTTGAAAATTTGTATGTATGTATGTATGTATGAATTAAAATAAGATTAGATAACTCAAAATTCAGGATTTTCACATTTTAATAATGTGATAAATAATTTTTTGTGTAATGAGTTTATATGGAGTGTCCTATAAATGTGGTTGAAGTGAGGGTGGTGTGTTTGGATGAGAATGTTTGACGAGGACTGATTATTTGATGAATTTAAAGAGTGAATGTTTTATGAATGATTTTAGGGTTCATGCTACCCCATTTGATGGAATATAACATGATGATATGTATGTAGTATTAATTAACTTACCAAGAATAATAATGAAGACATCGATAATTAATGCCAACTTTCCTTTTCTCGATTTCGGAAACCGAAACAACTTTCGTTCATTTTCATCTGGTGTTTGGGGGCTTGGCATATTTGGTACTACCGTCGGCAGGGACTTCTCCACAGTTTGATGATCCTATGAAACAAACTCAATTTTACACTTCTAGCTTCAGTATTTTCAGCAACAGAACACTCCGGTTTAGTTGTTCGAGTTTATAAACAATACTAAAGATTGTAATCACTACTGAGATACGAAGCATATCTTTTTTCTGGCGTCAAAGACCATACGCACTGAGATAATAAACAAAGTGGCATTCCGGCTTTGGGACGTGCCCTGCTCATGACAAACATCACAGACGGCCACGGAACAATTGACGGTGTACCAGAGCACCGTGCGTGGGAGAGACCAGCGACCGACCAGCCAATTTAACATGTGGTGTTGGCGTTAGTCGTTTGTCTTTACGCATTAACTGCATTCGAATTGGTAATCATCGACAATGAATGAGGAATATTAATCATTTTGAACCTACATCTAGTGTACGTGCTATACTAGGCCATAGTAGAGTTAGACATAATGTTTTTTTAATGAACCCATAAATTGGAAATTTTCTTTTATGAATAATCGATAACAATCTCATTATAAGAAGTAATATATTAGTCATAAATTCTACTATACAAAAACACACCTACTATACTACCCAGAAATATAACTCAACTTTTATTGAGTTGTAAAAAAAAATATTTGTTTTTTGCTGCAATTATTTAAATCAGATATATTCTAGGAATCTTTCTTCCGCTTCCGTATAAAAATGAATGATTCATTGTTAAGTGCTCACTGTACAATATTTAAATACCTGTGTGTGTATTAATAAGAATTGATATTAATTGTTTTTTATTTTACCTGTACAATAATCTGTGTTTAACAAATTAAAAAACGAGCGAAAACGCAATATTAAACACGGCGTGTTTTAAAGTTGCTAAGCAACAATAAAATTATTTTGCTCTTTAAATCCATCTATATTTATCACAACAAAATACAAAACTATGAATCCACATAGTAACGTAAATAACATATTATCTCCACGAGAACGATATACCTACGTCAAATCACACCAAAAAAAAAATATGAAATGGATCAAAATGAAAAAATTTCCAGATTATGATAGAGATATAATAAAAAATAGTGAATGATGCACGTGTATAAGTGCCTTTGAAGTACTATTGAAGTTAAAAATACTCCGCTTCGCGTCGTGCTCTTAAACTCGTCAAACATGCTTTCAAGACTAACTAATATGCTGGTCATAATATACTCTTATTTTATTTTGGCATCATAAACTTGTTTATTTACCCTCAAAAGCGGGCGTAATTTGGCTATTATAGCAGTAGGGCGTATGAAGTTGCCAAGCAACAACTTTCCAAACAAATCAACAACACAATAAATTCGTGTCTTTAAAAAGCTCTTTTGACTTCTGTGGTACTAATTTGCCCTGTGCAGATTCAAATTTATCCAATATTTCTTTGGAATAGTTATTCATTTAACAATATATTTTTTTAAATCGTTCGAAACAAACAATATAGCAATACCAACAATCTACGTACATATATAGAAACCATAGCGTACCTAAAATTAATAATGCCAGCAAAAAACAATAACGAATACCTACTTATTGACTGAATTCTTAATTTCATGGACCAAAATAAAATAAAACGTTGTATGTACCACGGGCATAATCAATATTATAGCACTCGAGAAATTTAAACATTACCTCAGTGCTATAATCGTCCGATTATGCCCTACATAAAGAACTATAAAAAACCTAGTCTAGACTACTAAGAATTTTTCTTTAATGTTCATATCTGTGCTTAATAACCTGTTTACTCTACGATATTAAATACCTGACAAATACAAATTAATATTTAAGTAGATAGTAATTTTAAATAGATAAATAAAATGTTATGTACGTCAGCTAAATGTAGGAGGTCTGCAAATATAAACTGCATATGTTTTATAAAAAAAAAACAACAAAAAATTAGCTAATACCGAAATGAAAAACACCGCGTTTTTATTGTCCCTTTTTTCATAAAAAAATTCCTATTAATCAACCAGAACGACTGAAGCTCTAGTTGAAGCCATAAATTTATTCAACAACCACCCTCAACTTCTATTCTTACCGTATGCATTGCAGTAACAGCTGACAGTTTCGTCTGCAGCCCCAGAACACATTGTGAGTGCGTCTGCTGCAGTGCCGAACACATGGCGCACTTGACTCGTGTCACAAAAACTCAGAAAACACAAACCCCTCACAAAGTCTTCACAAAAAAACCGCAGTTAGCATTTCACGATCACTAACTAAACACACAGTCGAAGCTAGCAAGTCTGATTATATTTAATAGTCAGATGGGGGTACTTTAACTCCGTAACTAACAACAATTAACAGACGGATGTAAACCGATTACTAACGGCCTGCTGCACCACTGACACTAAATTTGAAACAGTAACAAATGAGCGATGTGGGTTGTCATAACACCGTTTCTTTGGGATGTTACGAAAGCTACGCCAACGCAATTGGTTTTTTGGAATTAACTTTACCTGTTTGTAAATACGTCAATTATTATCTGAATTTATGGGGCAAGTATTTTTCCCGAACAACATCCTTCCGGTGGTTTACTACAAATCAGTATGATATTAATAAAAAAAGTACTTACTGAGTAGAGGTTCCCATTTATCGTGTATATCCCACATTCTGTATGCATATCTACAGTTTTGTAATCAGGAAAACCACAAATAAAGGACGCCAAACAGAAGCGTCCGAAAAACAAACACGAAAGTTATGCAGTTATCACTGACTGGCGCCGAAGCAAGAATGAATCGCGCAGTGGACTAACAGTTCGTAACGTCCTTCAGGTGTGTTTCACTATTCCCTCCTTTGCCCTTCAAGCGTCCAATAGCTTCAACAGGTAGTCGGTAGCACGTACGGGCATTCCGTGATCGTAGCCGATGGTAGCTAACGTAATGTCGAAAGTATGCGGTCAGCCGACGCCACTGACTAACAAATGCCGCGCGATGGTCAAGAGGCGCAAGACGTGTGGGGAAAGTGGTTATTCATCAACTGCATTTTGTTCTTTTCGCTTCTACAGCGTTGCTAACGTTTAATCGGCAGCTTCCTGTACTGAGATTCGGTTTTTTTAATCTCGTTAATTATTGTTACATCACTTAATTGAAAGGGCACGTTAGTATTATATTTCTGTCGGTTTAAATGCAGATAAGGTTCAATAGTTCATGGATGACGCGAGAGCTGGTTTTATTACTTTCCTTTTTAACTGATTTTAAGTCGGGCTTAAGCCTGGTTCACGTATGCAAGAATGTTGAATACTCGCTTTCACATACCACAAAACCTGAATTTTAATTAGATAATTTAGTTTAATTTGTTGGGCTATATTTAAAGTTGTTTTATGTTTTATTTTAACCACTTTAATTAACTATTCAGTTGAATTTTCGGTTTTATGCACTTCTTAAAAAATCTAATAATTACAAATTACTTGATAATTTTTTACTGGTTTTAACTTAATTTATTTTCACTTCAAGTTCACTCAAACTAATTTCTTTTATTTATTTATCTATATTTGTCTAAAAAACAGGAACTTAATCCTAATTATAGAACAGGATCCGAACTCAGCGACTGATAGTGTGATAGGTCATATATATTTGCTTAAGTGGGATTCGAACTCGGGATCTTTGGATTCAAATTCATACCATCGTACTGCCAGAGTTTTATGTTCATTAAATTTTGTTAATTGCCGATTTATCGTTACGTTTAAACAAATTAATTGTTGATTATTATTTTACCTGGTTTATTATTCCACTACAAGATAGTCAGAATACTTATTCTTTTATATTGATTAAATTTTATTTTATTTCCGGTTTATTGTTACGTTTAAACAAATTTATTTTTTATTATTACTTTACCTGGTTTTAATTTAAATTTGCCTCCACTACAAGTTTAACTACAAGATAGTCAAAATACTAATCCTTTTATATAAATTAAATTTTGTTTAATTATCGATTTATCGTTACGTTTAAACAAATTAATTTTTTATTATTAATATACCTGGTTTTAATTTAAATTTTTGTCCATTTCAAGTTTATTATTCAACTACAAGATAGTCAAAATACTAATCCATATATTAATTAAATTTTGTTTAATTTTCGATTTATCGTTACGTTTAAACAAATTAATTTTTGATTATTATTTTACCTGGTTTTAATTTACTTTCACTTCAAGTTTATTATTCAACTACAAGATAATGAAAATGCTCATCCTTTTATATTAATTAAATTTTGTTTAATTTCCGATTTATCTTTTTACGTAAATAGAAGAAATTTATGAATCAAAATTCCGAGAACATTGTTTTATGCATCTCACGCTTCGTTTTGTCTAAGTGTATATAATTTAAATATTTTAAGGAAATGTTTATTTTATTTTGTTGTTAACGTATTTTTTGAATAATCGGTTTATCCTATTATTTTTATCACGATTACTCATCGGTTTCGTAGAATTGCTGTTATATCATAGCAAAACTAAATTATTTATAAATATTCCTTGTTTTAATCATGTACTTCTAAATTATTACAGAAGTACTTAAATAGGTTCTATTTGTTCTTTATCAGTAAAATGATAACGCATTTTATAGATAACACCATGTATTAAAATGAATGAATTACATAACAAACCAATTAATAATATAAAAATTGTATAAAATCCATGGAACCAAAGTTACATCAAATAGGGAACAATTATAACAAAAATTAATACAATCGTAACTGAATGTTACCTTCCTTTCACAATTCCTGAAAATAATTACTGTAATATCTTATAATTTGGCTTCAGTCTTCAACAACGGGGCAAGCTTCTGCGCCAACATAATATTGCCAGCAACTTTCAGTTTGCCTTTCATAAATGCTTGCTGGGGGTTCAATTTTCCAAGTGCCATTTGTACGAAATCATCGTCGCTTATTGTCAGAGTGGTGTTTGGTTTTCCGCTTTTAGGTTTTCCTTCGTAAACATCAGCGTTCTTTAAATCCATCGCTGTAAACAATGTGACATTTAAGATCGTTAAACCTTTTTATGTTATCAACTATTTTTAGAATGGTTATGCAATTATGTTGCAGTTGATCGTAAACAGAACATCTGTTTGTTAGAGTTTGTATTTATAGTTTAATAAATGTTAATTGTGAATGTTGGGTGTGGATGACAAAACATGGACGACGTGAAATTGCTATGGAAATGAGGTATTTTCGGGGTTTGTACCCTAATAATCTGCCACTCAATCATGATCTATTCCCGATTGATAAATTAATACAAATAAAATATACAATAATAAATATATCATCACGCCTTCTACCTATTACTGGGTGTGGCACTCTGCCGAAGCAGATCTCAGTAAGTGATATACTTTGCGCGTGAAATGCGGTAACCAATCGTCAAATCACGATCCCCAAAGATGTTAGTGGAGGAGTCGCAGGGGTAGTTTTTGAAATTATGAAAATTGTTCGTCGCCTGTGGGAATCGAACCAGGGTTCTCAGGATCCACAGGCCGTCTTCATACCACTGAGCTAGCCACCCCATATAAATTAATACAACCTTGTTAAACATTTTGCTAAGCTTTTTTTTACGAAGTTATCATGAATTTTTTTTATATATAAAAAGGCAAAATACATGAATAAAAGATAAATATTCCAGGGTCAATTATTCTGGTCACAGAAAATCTAATTTTAAAACAAATACAAATATATATATCATGACGCCTTTTACCAATTATTGGGTGTGGCACGCTGCTATAACAGTTCTCGGTAAGTGATATACATATTTATGCGCGTTACCAGTCGTCAAATCACAGTCCCCAAAGATGTTAGTGAAAAAGAAGCCGCAGGAGTAGTTTTAAATAAAATAAATAAATATATCATCACGCCTTCTACCCATTACTGGATGTGGCACTCTGCCGAAGCAGATCTCGGTAAGTGATATATTTTGCGCGTGAAGTGCGGTTACCAGTCGTCAAATCACGACCCCCTAAGATGTTAGTGGTGGAAGAGCCACAGGGGTAGCTTTTGAAATTATGAAAATTGTTTGTCGCCTGTGGGAATCGAACCAGGGTTCTCAGGATCCACTGGCCGACTTCATATCACTGAGCTAGCCACCCCATAAACATAGTAGTTTTAATGTAGTAAAAATTGTTTGTCGGCTGTGGGAATCGAACCGAGGTTCTCAAATCAACTGGCCGACTCGATACAATTAAACCACCTACCCTATATTACCAATTTGTGATTATCTATAAAATAATAATGAAAAAGAGAGTCGTTATTATCGACTGATTATAGATTTGATCCAGTTATAGAATTGGGAGGATTATCTGGATATCTGGAATACATTGGTTGTATGTATGATAAGTGTGAGATTGAAAAAATAGGTATGAGTTAGCTGTTTGAATACATCGAACGTATGTTGAAGGAAATATTGCTGAAATAGGTGTAAATTGAGGGTGAGAGATTGTGTGGCCGACCTAGGAATAAATGGATGGATATGATTGAAGATTTATTATGTGAATGAAAGACAAGATGAGATTGCATGGAAGGAATTATGAATTTGGCTGCTGCGCCAAAATGAAATGGAATAAACATTCAGTATATGTTTCAAGGGTTCGTGCTACTTAATTTGTTCGTACTTACTCCACTGCTTAACTTGCTTCCCATCTTTCGTGATATTGTACATGAAAACAGCGTTTATAGATTTGGCTTTTCCGGGATCGGCTTTCACCTTATCGATGATTGTACCAAAAACTGCATCACTTTGCAGACTTGCACTAACATTCTTTACTTGTGGCTGCATTTTTACTTCTTTTAAATCAACGTAAGCGCCTGTCAAAAAACACCCAAATTTAATTATTACATTTAATTGAAAAGTAAGGTTATGTATATTAAATGAGCTTTAAAACATGTAAAAAAATAAGAAACTATATATACTAACGTCAGCAAAGGAACTTTAACTTACAATTAAAAAGAAAACTTAATAAGATTGATTATTTATACGTGGGAACAATGACTACACGTTATCAGAATGACCAGCAATTATTGATCAACACTAGCGACGCTAGTTGATAAGCGAAAAGCCAAAGGACCATATATTATCATGGTGCAAGTCTCCTTGACTGTTGGACTTAAAAACAACTTAAATTATACACTTACCCGAAATTACAACAGTGTTCGTTTCAATAACGGAAGTTTCAAAATGAATTCGATTATTGTCTTGCCACATTTCAACTTTCAAAGTTTGTTCTGGCCAAACGGGCTTTGAAAATCGAACCTAATACAAATTAAACTATAAACTCTATTCCTGTTAATAAATAACGCAATATATTTACTTTCACAGCTTTGAATAAGCTGGGATCGTCGCTCGCGAAAACTTTTAAAATATGACGAACCGAAAATCCAAACGAACATAAACCATGTAAAATGGGTTTATCGAACCCGCCGATTTGTGCCATTATCGGGTCAATGTGCATAGGATTCGGATCACCCGACAACCTAATTGACAAAATGCGCAAAAATGATTAAAAAATATCACAAATTAATGGTAAATCATCTAACAACTAGATTCTCAAAAAAGTTCTAGCTAATACTGAAAATATCATAAATTAATGGTGAAATTCTGTGATAAATCATCTAACAAACAGATTTTCAAAAAAAGTTCTAGCTAATCCTGAATTTTGGATTAGCTAATCTTCTGCTAGTCTGACTTATTAAAATGATTAATTCAATTCACTTTCCGAAAACTAAATGGTAACAAGATTATATTAAAGTTTATTTAAACTTCTTTGGGAAAATGGTTTAGCTTTATTTGACAAATCCAGAATTTAGGATTAGCTACATTTTAGCTAAAACTCTTTTGAAAATTGGGCTGAATAAGTTTATAGATTTGTAAATCCGTAAATAATGAACAAAATCGCATCCATATTTATTGATAAATAGAAAATAGTACATAAAATCATAAATTTCGTTGTGATTTTGTTCGTCATTTATAGATTTATAGATCTATAAAATTTTTGAATTTGTACAGAGTTACAACATAAAAAGCAGTCTTACCTATATAGAGCAGCTTGGTCGATTGTAGTTTTCTGTATAGCAACAGCATCTGGAGCTCGATTCGGTTTTGAAATGCAAGGAACAATATATTTTCCAGTTCTCGGACCGCCGAAGCCACCAGCTCCGATCGCAAAAACAACCATTTGATTTTTCGCAACAAGTTCACCCGATGCATCAAATGTGTCAACTAAAAGATAAAGTTATATTTAAATCTTATAGTTTTAGCTATAATTATTTTAAAAATATACCATCTATGACAAAAACTGCCCCAGAACCCTTATCTAAAACTTCTGTAACCTTTGCTTGATTTGTAAAAGCACCTTCAGTAGGCAAATCGCCACAGATTTCTAAATATTGTTCACCGTGCAAAATTTTCATTAAATTGATCTCTTTTCCCGCAATTGAACTCAAAACAGAAGCGGACATCGCAGACACTAAAGCAGGAAGTACGAAAAATGATGGAATTGGGGCGAAGTTTTCGTCGTTTTCGTACAGATATTTTCGATCTTCTTCGAACGACATCGATGATCCAACTGCATAATTCAAACATTATGTTTCATTATTCTTTCACTTCATCCACATCCATCATTCCTTTCATACAATTTCACCCTCATATTCGCCAACATCCATCTGTTTGTATTAAATAAAAAATAATAATTTTAATACCTCCTAAGGCGTACAAAATCAAGTCCTTCGAATTAAAAACATATTTATCCTCAAGCTCAAGTCTATTTGATTCTTGTTCCGGATTTAAATTGTTCATTAATTCCCCTGTAACTTCTTGAATGCTGTCAAAATGTTTGGCTTTCTCCATATTTGTTATATTGCTCCACATGTCACGTACTTTTTCAATAGAAACATCTTCTGTTATATTTTTACGTAACTGAACTCCGTTTGCTCGAATTAGATGACATTTTCCGGCCCATCCTAAAGCTGATTCGATTATCGCTCCGTTTTCGGTACACGATTCATGACATAAGTAAGCCTTAAAATACAAAATAAATATATCAACGCCCTTTACCCATTACTGAGTGTGGCTCTTTCCCATAGCAGATTTCGGTAAGTGATATATTTATGCGCGTGAAGTCAAATCACTGCCCTCAAGGAGGATGTTTGTGGAGATAGAGCCACAGGGGTAGTTTTAATGTGGCAAAAATTGTTTGTCGCCTGTGGGAATCGAACCCGAGTTCTCAAATCCACAAGCTGCTGATAAATATTATTATGGGGTGGCTAGCTCAGTAGTATGAAGTCGGCCTGTGGATCCTGAGAACCCTGGTTCGATTCCCACAGGCGACAAACAATTTTCATAATTTCAAAAACTACCCCTGTGGCTCCTCCACCACTAACATTTTTGGAGGCCGTGATTTTACGACAGATAACCGCATTTCACGCGCAAAAATATATCACTTATCGAGATCTGCTTCGGCAGAGTGCCACACCCAGTAATGGGTAGAAGGCGTGATGATATATTTATTTATTTATAAGATAAGATAAAAATATGTGATTTACCACGACGGGCGCAATTAATTCCGGCTTCAATTCAGCGAAAACATCTGGAGGAAGAACATCTTCTGTGAGTCTGCTGGCAGCAGTAGGAGCAATAACATTACAATGAATGTTACTGCTTTTTCCTTCGATGGCTAAAGTGTTGCTCAATCCAACCAAACCCATCTTAGCTGCGCTGTAATTGGCTTGGCCAAAGTTGCCATATAGTCCGGAATTAGAAGAAGTCATAATGATGCGACCATATTTTTGTTTCTTGAAAATGGGCCAAGCTGCTTGGGTACATTTGTAACCGCCTTTTAAATGAACGTCGTTAATTAAGTCTGCAATAATAATAAAGAATTAAGTAATTAATTGGAGATATTTAAAAGTTTGCATACTCCAATCCTGATCTGCAATTCTAGCGAAACTCTTGTCTCGTAAAATTCCAGCATTATTAACGAGAACATCAACTCTTCCAAAGTTATCCAAAGCTGTTTGGATTATTTTGTCACCTTCCACGACAGAATTGTAGTCAGCTACCGCTATACCACCTGTTATAAATACACAAGTTTTATAATATTATTAATGATTCACAAACTAAATACATACCAGCTTGTTTGATTTCATTGACTACATCATCAGCAGCTTTAGTGGAGCTTCCACTTCCATGTCGGCTTACACCCAAGTCGTTTACGACAACTTTAGCACCTCTGGAAGCAAATAATAATGCGTAAGCACGTCCTAAACCAGCTCCAGCTCCAGTAACCACAACAACTCTTCCATCAAATCGTAATTCAGCCATTGTATTAGAAAAGTTTAATTTTTGTTCGGTTTTATATTAGAACTATTTGCGCCCATAAACTATGTTGTCAACTACTTAAAGTGAATATCTATGTAAGATTTGTGAAAAAATAGGTTTTTTGAACTAGCGAAACAACTAATCAGCTGATAATAAATCTGCACGTCATGGATCAAATTCCGCTAGCCTCTAAATGACATCCGCAGTTTCAAACTTAATATTAATGAATAATTTATTATTATTTTTTTTAGAACACTTCCTTAACTTTCTCATGATTATTTGACCCAAATTTGTGGGAGAAAATTAAAAATAGTTCCAAATTTCAAATTTTTTAGTTCATAGTTTGTCCGCGACGGCGCCACGTCCCTTGACTGCTTGACATTTCGTGTGATTTGAGGTTATACGAAGCGTTTATTATAAAATAATAACTCATCTTTCAATTTAATTATAAATGTAGATTGAAAATATCAATCTGATATAAATAGTTCATGTGTGTTAAGTTTTATAAACATGGCAAATAGAACCGTTAAAGACGCTAAATGTGTACATGGTACAAATCCACAATATCTTGTTGAAAAAATAATTAGATCTCGTATATACGATTCCAAATACTGGAAGGAAGAATGCTTTGCTCTAACTGCAGAATTATTAGTAGACAAGGCAATGGAAATACGATTTATTGGTGGAGTACATGGAGGTAACATCAAACCTACTCCATTTCTGTGTCTCACGTTAAAAATGTTACAAATTCAACCTGAGAAAGATATCGTTGTTGAATTTATCAAAAACGAGGAATTTAAATATGTCCGTGCTTTGGGAGCATTTTATATGAGATTAACTGGAACATCATTAGATTGTTACAAATATCTAGAACCACTTTACAATGACAACAGGAAAATCCGGAGGCAAAACAGACAAGCACAATTCGAACTTGTGCATATGGACGAATTTATTGATGAATTACTTCGCGACGAAAGAGTAAGTGACGTTATTCTTCCACGCATACAAAAACGTCATGTTTTGGAAGAAAACAATGAACTAGAAGCTAAAGTTTCTGCATTAGAAGATGATCTAGATGAAGAAATTATCAGTGGGGACGAAGATGTAAAAGCCGAAGAAAAATACAAACTTGATGAGTATAGTGGTAAGAGTAAGTCATCTAAAGATGATAGAAGAAAGGATGAAGATAAACGTGATCGTGAAAGAAGACACAAAGATAAAGAACATCGATTAGAAAGAAAACGCGAAAGGGAAAGAAGCAGAGAACGAAGACGTAGTCGTGATCGAACAGATCGAGAAAGAGTTGAAAGAGAAGGAAGAAGACGTGAAAAACGGGAAGAAAGAAGAGAAAGGGAACACAGAAGGGACAGGGAGAAGGAATCAAGACATCATTAATCTTTTACAATATGTAATCTTTTCTTAATAATAAATTATTTTATAGTACACAATCTTGCGTATTAAATATTTGGAATGTATATACAGTAGCTTATTCTTAAATTAAAACGTGGGCGCGTTCAAAATAAATAATTTATCTTCCTCCTTTTTGATCCATTTTAATAATTTACTAACAGCGTTTATAGCGTTGGGAGTATCTGTTAAAGGTTCAAAAATCGCGTACAATTCAAAACCTTTCGTCACCCAAGCCAAAACATTTTGTTTATCCATTTGTTGATAAAGTAACTTTAGCGGCCGTAACGCAGAATGTAGATTATGATGTACATTTTGATACAACATATGTAACTCTTTCTTTTCTTTCTCCATAGTATAAGGAGCTTGAAAAGCAGGGGAATAAAATTGTGCAGTCGACTTACATTTATATAAAAAGTGTCTCAATTCTGGAATTCCAACCACAGCGCAAGTTGGTTCTTGTCGATTCATTGCTTCATTAATAGGTTCCAAACAATTAGACCGCCTTAGTTTCTCAACTATCTTTTGTTTCGCTTCTGACAAAGTGAAGAATACATCTCGATCAACTGTTAGCAGCAATAAGCATGCTTGGCAATCTTCAGCTAAATATGAAACATGTCCATGGAGATATCCATTCGGATCAAATTTTGGGAGACAGATTGGGGTCCAACTCTCCGCTGTTTTAAATGATTCTGATGAGTTAACTAGATTAAATATTAGATGCAAGTCTGCGGGGTGAATAAAATAGTTCTTCATGCGAACTAGAGTTATTAGTTGACTGTTTGCTAATAATATTGCGAATACCAAATTCTGAAACAAAATAAAAATAAATTTAATATATCATCACACCTTCTATCCATTACTGGATGAGTCGCTTTATTTTATTATTATTATTTTTAATACAATATTAAAAGTTCTTGAAACATTATCAGAACATTTATGAATTATTTTAAATAATTTACTAATTTTGTTGAAATAATTAAATATAAAAATACTTGAAATATTAATCAGGATAATAAAGAATTATTTAAAAGAATTTACTATTTTTTTTGGAATAAATATTTCCTTAAAAGAGATAGTTTTAATGTGGTGAAAATTGTTTATTTGCTGTGGGAATCGGACCCAGGTTCTCAAATCAACAGGCCGACTCGATACCAGTTAGCTACCCTATAATAACAAAAAATATATATATATATATATTTGAGTCTGCCTGTGGATTTGAGAACCCGGGTTCGATTCCCACAGCCGACAAATAATTTTCATCACATTAAAACTATTCATGTGGCTCTCCTTCCACTAATATCATTGAGGGGCGTGATTTGACGCCCGGTAACCGCACTTCACGCGCAAAATATATCACTTACCGAGATCTGCTTCGGCAGAGTGCCACACCCAGTAATGGGTAGAAGGCGTGATGATACATTTATTTATTTTTATTTACCTTAATTTTGCTGCAAGCTTGAACAATCGCTTGTGTAATAGAATCTCGAACAGATGAAACTAGAGGAAGGCATTTAACAGCTCCCAAAATAAAAGCAGGCTCTCTTTCCATAAAATCTAATAAATGATCGATCAATCTCTCTGCTCCAGACAACAATCGTCTTAGATCATAATTACGCCGTTGTTCGTAAATTCTGTTTAGCTGCGTTAATGTCAGTACACTTACAATTTGATTAAATACGTAACTAAAATAATAAACAAAATTGTAATAACGGTAACATTATTTATTTTGTTTTACGTACGTAAGTTGTAAGATTAACTGAGATACACTTTCTGTAGTTTTAGATATCGCTACTAGAATTAGTGGGCCCTTAACTAGAAATACAAATTTAGTATTTCCAGCATGAATGGCTTTAATAACATCTTGTTCGACTTGGACAACACTAACTAAGACTTGTAGAACACCATATGTTGTTACTAATTTATCTTCATTACCATGTCTACAAAAGTTTAAAAAATATCAGTTATACAACAAAAAATTAAAATTTTGGGCCAGTACCTTGAGTATATCGGTTTCCCTGCTGAACTTAAAACAAATACGTGTTTCGGTTGATTGATCCATTCGGCACTTTGTAAATAATCTTCATCGGAGACACTCACCTTGTCTTCACCAGATGAAATCGAAGCATCGGTTAATTGTTTGGCTAATTCTTCAATCTCCGTGGGTGATTGCGGTTCTGACAGCATT
Source organism: Pterostichus madidus (assembly GCA_911728475.2). Classification (NCBI taxonomy): domain Eukaryota; kingdom Metazoa; phylum Arthropoda; class Insecta; order Coleoptera; family Carabidae; genus Pterostichus; species Pterostichus madidus. Next base: position 2,451,966 of record OU452304.1, read on the forward strand.
CCATCTTGTATTTCACTTATTGTACTTGTTGTGCTTTCTCTCATTTGTCGTTCATCTAAACTGGAACTCATTTCTTGTTCGAATTTTTCGTAAGAGTCTGTTGTGATTAGCATACTTTCTGATGACGCGCCAGGCTCGCAATCACCTGACACTTCTTGAGTTATTTTTGTTGCCATTTTATAGAAGAAATGGTTATCTAAAAATATCATAGACGTAAATAAATAAATACAATTTACAAAAACAACTGTCATACCTTTTATAATCAGAGGTTATTTGTTAAAAATATATTCCTTTTGTATTATTTATGGTTCACTAATGATAACATTATTTTTATTTAATCATTTTTATATTTAATAACTCGTTGTTTTCTAGAAAATAAAATAATTTGACATTTAGTTATTTTCCTGTCAAAAATGTTGTGTAAAGTTTTCTGCGCAGTTGGTACGGGTATGTTGGTACTGGTAGTCGTGTAAAGGGTAATGACAAGAGGAAGTTATAGATTCCAATGAATCTATAAATAGAAATTAGTATTTTTATAATTATAACGTTATTTGGTGAGATATATTACTATAAATATTATTTTCTGTATTTAAATGAAGTTTTACAATGTAACAAAGTGTAGAAGATGGAAATTCTTTTTTAGATATTGACTTGATTACTTGAACGCGTACCCTTGTCCTCCATTGTGGATTCGTGGAAAAGTAGTGAAGTGCATTTGTGCGTTGATGATCGGTTCTGGAAGAGAGAGACACAGGATAACTGTTAAAATACATAATATGAAGAGAAGTAGTGATCGTGACACTCCGCCACGTAGTAAACGGTCAAGATCGAATATGGGTCGCTACGATGACAGTTCAGATGAAAGAATTACACCGGAAAGAATACGTCGGCGAGCCAGCCGCGCCCGCTCTCCCAGTCCAAGGCCGAGGTACATATCACCACACCATGATGATTACATACGTTCACGTGAAATTCCAGAACGAGCTTACCCATATAAAGTTTTATGCGTAAGTGCGTTACACCCCAAAGCTAGCGATGAGGTCATCAAAGACACCTTATATCGCGAATACAAAAAGTTTGGTGACCTCAGTATTCGTATTTCACATGAAATGGACGAACGCGTTGCGTACGTCTGTTTCCGTAATCCTGAGGACGCCCGAGATGCCAAACACAGTAAACCACGCATCATTCTGTTCGACAAAGTCGCCCTGGTGGAAGCGGTTTACGAAGTGAACCGCGGATCTTCTGACGTGTATCGAAGTAGGCCCCGTTCAATCAGTCCTGAATACGATAGACATTATTACGCTCGTTCACCAGGTCCCGAACGTCTCCGGCCCGTGGATCGCTACGAACGTGCCTACGGCCCTCCTCCAGGAGTGCCATCCCACCGAGAGTTCCGGCGAGAGGCGATCCCGCCTCCACATCATGAGTATCTGCCCCGGCCGCCAATGCACCACGGACCTCCACACATCCCTCCAGGTCCCCACCACTACGGGCCTCCACGCCATCTAGTCCATGGGGGCTTCAAACCGCATCCACCGTTCGAGAAGACAGAAAACAAGAAAGATAAGTTCCCCAACTATTTACACCACGTTCAACCAGAAGACGATCCTCTTGCCACTAGAACTTTATTTGCCGGTAATTTGGAAATTAATATCACGGAAGAAGAACTCCGTCGCATTTTCGGTCGTTATGGCCAAGTTGAAGATATTGACATCAAGCGTCCGCCCCCGGGTACAGGCAACGCTTTCGCTTTTGTTCGATTTCAAACTCTAGACATGGCTCATCGAGCTAAAGTTGAACTTTCTGGTCAATATATTGGTAAATTCCAATGTAAAATTGGCTATGGTAAAGCCACGCCCACAACTAGAATATGGGTGGGTGGTTTGGGTCCCTGGACCTCAGTTCCACAACTTGAAAGAGAATTTGATCGTTTTGGAGCAATCAAGAAGATTGATTATGTAAAAGGCGACAATGCAGCTTATATTTTGTATGATAGTATTGACGCAGCCCAAGCCGCAGTGAAAGAAATGCGTGGCTTTCCTCTCGGTGGTCCAGAACGCCGTTTGCGAGTCGATTTCGCGGACGTGACGCCAGGAGTCGGTTACCGTCCGAAACCGTCATATCCAGGTCACGAAGATCCAACATCTGCCGAGTACCGCGGCCGCGTAGTTGAATACGAAGCTTACGATTCTACCTACACTGACGGCGAATACGGTTATAGCGTGCCAAGAACATTTAGAGGTCGCGGGAGCGGTCCGTGGGTTGAACGTCGTGGTGTCAGCAGTCGGGGTCCTTACCGTCCTGGTTACCCTGGTGAACCCTACGGAAGAGAGGAAGAGTGGGTTGGGCGACGAGTTCCAGCTGATTTAGAGTATGAACCAAGAATTCGTAGATCTGGTTCTCGAGAACCAGGAATTGATCGCTCTAGATCGCGTTCACCAAGACGATCAGTTGATTCAGATTCTGATAGCGGAAGCAGAAGAGCTGGACAACTGGTTTCCAGTCGAACTTTACCAGAAGTTGCTAGAAAATGTGTTGCAGTCTGGCAAGGAGCGCTGATATTAAAGAATTCTTTATTCCCGGCTAAATTCCATTTGACTGATGGCGACACTGACATAATTGAAGGTTTGATGAAAGATGAAGACGGCAAACATCAATTAAGAATTACACAGCGATTAAGACTAGACCAACCTAAATTAGAAGACGTTCAAAAACGAATCGCAACTGCAAGTTCGCATGCAATATTCCTTGGACTCGCTGGATCGACGACTTCAGTTAGTAATGAAGATTCCAGCGTGCAGACGCGACCGTTAAGGAACTTGGTTTCTTACCTGAAGCAGAAGGAAGCAGCTGGTGTTATTTCCTTGCTGAATAAAGAGACGGAAGCTACGGGTGTCCTTTATTCCTTTCCACCTTGCGCGTTCTCCACCGAGCTCCTGAAACGAACATGTCCCAATCTTTCCGACGAGAGCTTGAAGGAGGATCACTTAGTGATCGTAGTGGTGCGTGGAGGCGCTGCCTAACCTTAATTTTATTATTTCACTAGAAATCTGAGCAGAATCTTGTTCAGTTTGCTAAACAATTCATATTAGGATTAATCTTCGAATCCATGATCCAGAATCGCCCGTCAGCTCCTTTGATAGGATAAGTGTAGCATAAGTAGTATCGTCGCAGATTCCTCTAATTGTGCTTATATTTTGTTCATGATTTTTTTTTTTAGTTTATAAGTTTAATATCTTTGAGTGATTGCAGGTGTGTGAGTGAGTCGCCAGCCCTGACCTGACATGGTTCACTTTGCTTGCTGGAAGTGAAGTTATCTCTATCATTTCACAATACGTAACTTTAGTGCAGTGTTTAAGGGATTCGTGAATTATTTTTGTTACGGTGATAATATTCCTAGTGTAAGCAGTTCTTTCTCATTCGTTTGGTACTGCCGAAGTTGAAGTTTATTTTTTTTTACATGTGTATCAGTTCAGTTTAGTTTGTAATCTGCAGGAACTTGTCCAACTTGGGAAAGAACTGTAATTGTTGAAATGACTGTCATTGTTTGAGTCGCACTTGTGGCCGTGGAGTTCAGTGCAGTGGGAAAGACAGTGCGATGCGATAGTGGACAGTGCTCTAAGACTCGCAAATCAAAAGTTCAATTCACTAAAATTCTTGTGATGTGTAGTGTCAGGTGTAACAGTGTGTGAGTGTAGTTTGCCGGCAGCCTGGCTACAGAACTCACTGTGCGTCGCCATGACAAACAAAACACTTAACGAAACAGCGCACTGTCGCATGGCCACGAAACAAGTGAATTCTGTAACCACGCTGTGCAGAGCAGTGCAGTGTTTGTGACAAATAGATGAGTTCTTGCAGACGAATATTTAGTTGTTTTTCAAACCCTGTGCCATCTAATTATTTGTGCAGTTTGGTGTATCACTTTCAAAAACAAACGTAAAACTGATTTCAAACTAATTTAAAAGAGATTTCATAGTTCTTGAACGATGGTGATTGGTGTTTTGTTTAGTTAAACTTAGTTTCCAGTGCTGGTGTTTTGTAACTTTCATAGTGGACCAATTCACCTGTAACTCTAGTAAAGTGAACTTAATCATTTCCAAATTTGCATGCATTACCATCAGGAAATGGTAATTCTTTCTTTTTCAGGTATTTAAGCACTGTAATTCATTTACTAGGTGCAATAATAATTATATTTTAAAACAAATCATATTTTTTACTTTTATCCTTTTACAATAAAGAAAGTTTTATTTTATTTACCTTTCCATTTATTCTGTAATCATAAAAAAACCCTAGAAAATAAATACTCGCATATCTATGTGCAACAAGCATAAATTCTTTAATCCTTATATACAATATATTTTTATATCCATTGGTTTCATTTATAAGTAAAAGCACAAAAAGGTAAGTGCAACAAGAATAAATAATTTATTAAGACCAAAATGACAACGTTCTCAATTAAAATTGACAAAACATGATACAATAATGAGTAGATATAACTGCGTAAATTTTATAATAAAGCGTTTTAAAGTGACTGTACTAACATCATGATATCGGATTTTAAGATTGTGGTGCTGGCAGCATTGATCGCGTCAGCGTATTCGGGATCCCATTCGAAAGTAAGAATCGTAGCAGGAACTAAACGCATATCAACTAAAGTTTTCTCACCATCGGATTCCTCCAATCGGTGACCAGTTGGCAAAGCTAAAGAAAAGGGTAAGCCAGATTGGTCTAAATTCTCGCGAACAAACTCAAAAATTGCGTTGACTGGTTCAAATACCGCAAAGGTTCCCTACAAACAACAACAATCAATAAAATTATTTTTTTAATTGAATTTAGAATTACTTGTAGGAAAATTCCATCGGGCAAACGGATTCTGATTAGAGCAAATCGATATTTTCTCATTTCCCTCAGTTCATCTTTTTCTTTCATGGCTTTCGTACGAAGTTGCATATTTTTTTCCATGGCTTCAGTCCTGAAATTAATTTATTATTAATACAAATACAATTGATAAATTAATAACTTAAATACCGCAATGCTTGTTCTCTTTTAATTTCTTCCGGCGACATGGAAAAGAAAACCGGAGGCAATTCAACTCGTTTTGCTGCCTGAGAAGGTAAAAGCGCTTGCGTGTTTCTGTCTAGCTCCAGAGACACCGGCTCAGCATTGCGCAAAGCGTCGACTAAAACCTAAGAAATTAATTTTATTCACAATCAGTTAGTAATCTGTGTGTTTTCAACCAACAAAACAATTGGATAGTGAATAATTACACTATTCTGTACCTATCAATATCTGTTAATGACAATTCTTATTTTTTATTATTAATCTATAAATTAACACCATTTCGGAATTTTGTGATCAAGATGATTTATTCTGTTACTTCTATTTTATTTTTATGCATTTTAATCTCGTATGAAACTATCAATATAAAAAATATTAGTTTTTACTACATTTTTTTATAGAACTGTTAGTAAGTTGTCATTATATTATTTTTTATAATAAAAGCTACGTATATTAGTAAATAAAATGCATGAATATAACAAAAATATCAGGGTACATTATTCAAGTCTCTGAATCCCGAAATTGTGATCATATGTAAAATAACAATGAAAAATAAAAATTATTATTAACTTCTCAATCATTAACAGATAATAATACAGTTGGACGGTCTCAGGGTAAAAGGGAATAAGTCAATATTATCGGACTTTTCTTTACCATGAAACAAGTCCCTTGTTGCAACCTTTTTCACGTGATAAAAGGAAATAAGTCAATGCTTGATTGGTATACTGAAAAATACTGTTTCACAAAATGAAATAATAACGTGAAAAAGGTTGCAACAAGAGACTTATTTCATGGTAAACAAAAATCCTGTAATATTGACTTATTACTTTTTACCTTGAGACCGTCCAGTTACTTCACTTTTTCAACTAGCTTGTAATAGTTAATTGTGTATCTAGATAAGAAAGTAGTCTATTTCTGGTAAGTACATTTTCGGCTCGAAGTGCACACATTTAGAAACACTTGAAAAAGAATTTGAAATCATTAGCTGAATTCCATTTGCCACTTGGTTCACTTAAATCAGTTCAGATAAATTTGAAACATGATTAAATGAATTGAATTAAGCAAACTGATGCATTTTTTGGGGTAAATTACTTCAAAGTAAATTAGAATCATTAATTTTAGTATTGAAAATAATGTCAGAGAAGTAATCCAACGAAATAAATAAGTGATCTGATTCAGTAAATGTAAGCTAGATCCGATCCAAATGGCAAATGGAATACGCCTATTAATGACAGTTTTCATGCATCCATGGATCTGATGATATTTTTATTTTACCGCACAGTGAGCGGCAAAATCATATTGCCGGCCGACAACGTAAACTTTCTGCTTTGAACTGACAGTTGGAAATGTCTATTTTCTGCTGTCTTAGAAAAATTCAATATTTACCGTTATAATGTCCGGGCCTTCCAAATTATCTTTATCGTAAACTAAGAAATCTTCTTCCTGATCGTTTACAGTTTGCTTCTGCTGTCGAAATCCTGCAGCAAACAAAAGTTCGCTGGTTCCTTCAATCGGTTGAACCTTATCGGAAAATACACGATTCGACATTCTAATTCGATGATACTTTTCTTCATCAGGATGAGCAATAATATTTTCCAAATATTTGCATAAAGTTTCTATACATTCTCGAATCTAAAAATAATCAAAAAAGTTTTATTATTACAAATTTAATTATGAAAAATATTGATTTACCTTCTCTCGGTTGGGGTTACATGACTGAATAATTAAACACGCAGTTAATCCTCTTTCTTCTTCAAGTTGTTCGTAAAGAAATTCTTTAATCTTGATTTTCCATTCATCTTTGCTTAAAACTTCATTGCTAACCATTGAACATTTAAAATAAACGCCGGTGACAGCTAATAATGGCGAAGCTTCAAATTCGCTTGGTCTTGAGTCTTGAGTTTGGGGTTTAGTGGTATGTTTTTCTTGTTTTTCTGCTTCTAATTCTCGTTTAACTTGAGCTTGAATCGCTGCTAACGAAGTGTTGAAAGGAGTGTCCCTCTTCTTACCTTCCATGCGGGCGAGAGCAGCTTCTGCAGCTGTTCGAGCTTCAGCAGATGGTTCGTGTCGTTTTGGAACATATGGAGTTTTGATTTGACTACTGCTACTGCTACTAGTACTACTTGCATTTAGTTTGTGGCCAGGTCCAGCTAATTTAAATTTGGCATCTGCTTTTTTCTTAGCAAAAAATTTCTTAATTTTATCTGCCATATTAAATTCTCGGTGAGTGCTCTTTAGGTAATTTTAGTTTTGATACACTTGCTTTTAGTTCCTCAATTGCTTTAGACGTAGCTACAATTAACAAATTTAATTAAGTATGACTAATGCTGATAAGAATAATGGAAATTACTTACCAGGTTTCATAAATCTTTCGCATATCCGTTTACCGTAAATTTTCCAAAAAATAAAAATAAAAAAGAGATTACAAATAAAGAGAAATATGAAACCTTTCAATAGTTTCAATTGGAATTCATCAAAGTTGACAAAATCTTGGAGGTTTTCAAATGCAGATAAAAAACTTTGACTAGAAAGCTTAGGAGATTCAGAAAAAGATATCAAATTGACAACGTCGGTTAAATAGTTTGTTATATTTGTTGCGTATTTGCAAAACACATCCACCAAAGATGAATTTATTATTGAATCTACAGAAAACGATGTCATTACAACTTGACAAAACACGTATTTCACAACCACCGGAGAACTGTCAATTCACGTGACCTTGTTACTAATTTCAACTTTATCGACTGTCACCTGAATAGGTCACAATTCTTCTCATAGATGGCAGCACCGATCTGATTCGAACTAATTTTATCAACATTTTTAAACAATTTTACATAATTTTCATTAAAATTAGAGGTTTAAAGGTAATTAATAAGATTGTTTATGTAGTTTTATTTATATATTAAAAATCTGTATAAAAATTTCATCATATAAATACATTAAATTTGCAATAAATACTGATGCATCAATACTTCTACACATAAATATCAAAATTTATTTTATAAACTTACTTATGTACAAATTAAAACGTATCCTACTGTCTTAAATAAGTTTTTAAACATAATTATGTTTTATGAAATAATGTATTTACAAAAAAAAATGAGACGAACACCAAAAAACAGTTCACGAAAATTTCTCAAAATACGAAACAAAGTAATTATTTACAAGTATGGACATCAACCGACCTAATACAAGTTTTGCACTCCACATGACAACACCAATGAAACTTGCACTCGCACCTCTCCTTCAGGGTGATCTTCATCGTGTTGTAGCCTCTTCCACAGCACATGAGATTGCACCCGTCCATGTCGTGGGACGTGCGATTGCAGACACGGCTCTGGGTACCTAGAGATCCCACCAGCGGATCCCTGACGCAGTAGTTAGGAGATTCCTCCAGGTAGACGAGATCCTCGGCGGTGGGTTTGCGGTAGCGTTCGTCTTTAAGCATTAAGCGGCCTCGACGGTTCACCCGGAGCTCGGTTGCTCCGTCGTATTTATCGCGGAGATAATCTCCTATAAAATAAAATAATTAATATAAACTTGGGGTAATGGCTCAGTGGTATCGAGTCGACCTGTGGATCATGGGAACCCTGGTTCGATCCCCACAGCCGACAAACATTTTCATCAAATTTAAATTACCTCTGTGGCTCCCCTACCACTAACATCTTTGAGGGTCATGATTTGACGACTGGTAACCGCAATTCACGCGCATAAATATATCACCGAAATCTGCTTCGGCAGAGTGCCACACCCAGTAATGGGTAAAAGGCGTGATGATGTGAACACATGCTTTACACATGAAAGCAATTATATTTGATTTTTACTCTCTGACGAATTTCATATATCTATTTGAATACTGAATGTGTTTTTGGCAAGGCTTGCTTCGCTCGCGTTTTAGACAAACAAATCCTAAAGCCTTAGAACGCACGATCCACACACGCAAGTTTTTATATTGTTTTTAACAAAATTTGCATAATTTCATATTGCATTTTACACATTACCGGTGATATATATTTATTTAGTTTGTTAAAATGTGAGTGTCTATTGTCTGTCATCTTGAACACTAATTTAGTGCATTTTACATGGAATCGTAATAAAATCATAATTAAAAAAGTCTCCAATTATTTACTTTTAAACTTTAATTATAATTAATAATAGTCATTGTAGTGATGTGAGTTAGTGAGTTTATATGTCGTGGGTATCCATGTGTTTCACGTTTGCGTAGTTTTCTTGGTGAAAATTTGTGGTTTCTGTGGGAATAAAACTTTCCCGTGGAAACAGCGAAGATAACGTGCGAAAAAAGTTGAAAATTTTATTCTTTATTTATTTTTCATCACTGAATATTTTTATAACTTTATTTTACACGATTATTACTCGTTATTAAATCGACAGTTTTATTTAAATATTTACTCTCTGAAATCAGAGCGAAAGTACTATTTTCGCGCCTAAAATGTAGTGCGAAAGTTGTATTTTCCTAACTAGTCACGAAAACATTTAAACAGTAATTAGTTTTTGTTTATTTACTATTTTTATCCTGTCACCTTAGAAACAGAACAAACACTCTTCTAGATACTTACAGAAAATTTGATTTAATTCTTACATTTTGAAATTAATTAATTAAAATTAATTTTATGGGGTAGGTGGCTCAGTGGTAACTAGTCGGTCTGTTGATTTGATAACCCGGGTTCGGTTCCCATAGCCGATAAATGATATTCAACATATTAAAAATACCTCTGTGGCTCCGCGTCCACCAACATCTTTGAGGGTCGTGATTTGACGTCTGGTAACCGCATTTCTCGCGCAAAATATAACACTTAAAGAGATTTGCTACGGCAGAGTGCCACACCCAGTAATGGGTAAAAGGGGTGATGATATATTTATTTATTTTGTTTAAAATTACCTTTATCAAAGGCTTCAGAAAAAAAATTAATACATGATTCGTGCCTCGTATTTCAATATGAGAACCCGAGTTCGATTCCCACAACTCCACCGACAAACAATTTTCGCCACATTAAAACTACACCCGTGGCTCCCTCTCCACTAACGTCTTCGGAAGCCATGATTTGACGGTTAGTAACCGCACTTCACGCGCATAAATATATCATTTATTGAGCCCTGCTACGGCAGAATGCCACACCCACTAATGGGTAATACATTTTGAAAGACTAGCTTTACGAAATTAAGAGCAATAATTTATAAATAAAAGTTTTATAATTTATAGCCAACTAAATGATTGTTTTGTTATAGTCCAGCGAATACAATAATTGATCAAAATTTGCCTTACTTACACTCAAATAAATATTCCTAATAGCCAATAAATCATGCAATTTTGTATTTATTCCAATGGCAGATATTTCATGGCTAGGTGAACAAAAAATGAAACAACATGACTCAATAAATCTAGAGTGCGTTGCATTATCATAATCGTTATAATTTCCTCTCACGTAGTCACTTATTTTCGTTTGAATGGCGTTTAATTCACAGGCGACTGAGATGAGACATCATTACAAATGTAAGCGATTGTGTGTCCACAAACATCTAGTGAGGCGTTGTAATTTTGGATTATTAGAACCCGGGCATTATGTAAAAATGTTGACGCGGTCGCATAGCAACGAGGGTGGTCTTCAGGGGCGTAGGATGTAGGACATTCCTGCTTGATTGAGGGCGTGAACTTGGCAGGAATTTTATATAATCTGTTTCAGCTAAGAATGGTGTAGATGGCACTGCGATCGAAATATTTTTTATTATGGGAAAATTCGCGTTGCAGTACATCTTGTCCAAATATTTAGGTCTTATGTCAAAGAGAAACTGGTTGGCAAAGATGAAGTGTAGCGCGAATCAAGGGTTCGTGCTACTCCATTTGATAGGACAGCGTGAAATAAGAATTACTTTATAGTTATTTACAAGCATCGAAAGTGTAAGATAACGTGCGAGTGTAAAATTGAAAAACGAGGCGCGCTCAGTGGTAACTAGTCGGTCTGTTGATTTGATAACCCGGGTTCGGTTCCCATAGCCGATAAATGATATTCAACATATTAAAAATACCTCTGTGGCTCCGCGTCCACCAACATCTTTGAGGGTCGTAATTTGACGTCTGGTAACCGCATTGCTCGCGCAAAATATAACACTTACCGAGATTTGCTACGGCAGAGTGCCACACCCAGTAATGGGTAAAAGAGGTGATGATATATTTATTTATTTTGTTTAAAATTACCTTTATCAAAGGCTTCAGAAAAAAAATTAATACATGATTCGTGCCTCGTATTTCAATATGAGAACCCGAGTTCGATTCCCACAACTCCACCGACAAACAATTTTCGCCACATTAAAACTACACCCGTGGCTCCCTCTCCACTAACGTCTTCGGAAGCCATGATTTGACGGTTAGTAACCGCACTTCACGCGCATAAATATATCATTTATTGAGCTCTGAAATGGCAGAGTGCCACACCCAGTAATGGGTAAAAGATTTTGAAAGACTAGTCTTACGAAATTAAGAGCAATAATTTATAAATAAAAGTTTTATAATTTATAGCCAACTAAATGATTGTTTTGTTATAGTCCAGCGAATACAATAATTGATCAAAATTTGCCTTACTTACACTCAAATAAATATTCCTAATAGCCAATAAATCATGCAATTTTGTATTTATTCCAATAGCAGATATTTCATGGCTAGGTGAACAAAAAATGAAACAACATGCCTCAATAAATCTAGAGTGCGTTGCATTATCATAATCGTTATAATTTCCTCTCACGTAGTCACTTATTTTCGTTTGAATGGCGTTTAATTCACAGGCGACTGAGATGAGACATCATTACAAATGTAAGCTATTGTGTGTCCACAAACATCTAGTGAGGCGTTGTAATTTTGGATTATTAGAACCCGGGCATTATGTAAAAATGTTGACGCGGTCGCATAGCAACGAGGGTGGTCTTCAGGGGCGTAGGATGTAGGACATTCCTGCTTGATTGAGGGCGTGAACTTGGCAGGAATTTTATATAATCTGTTTCAGCTAAGAAAGTTGTAGATGGCACTGTGATCGGAATATTTTTTATTATGGGAAAATTCGCGTTACAGTACATCTTGTCAAAATATTTAGGTCTTATGTCAAAGAGAAACTGTTTAGCAAAGATGAATTGTAGCGCGAATCAAAGGTTCGTGCTACTCCATTTGATAGGACAGCGTGAAATAAGAATTACTTTATAGTTATTTACATAACAAGCATCGAAAGTGTAAAATAACGTGCGAGTGTAAAATTGAAAAACGAGGCGCGCAGCGCCGTGTGATTTAATTACACGAGCACAGTTATCACACTTTCGAGCGAGTTATGTACACTATTTTTCAGACGACCACAAAATATTTCTAAAAACAGTTTACAAAAGCAATGTTGTTAGACTTTGATAGCTGATGCGTTTTTGTAGGTAAGCGTTGACGTTTGACGTTTGAGGTTATGTATTGTGATTAGGGATGTTGTGATACTACTGATATGATACCGGTATCGATTCTTTTGTTTCGATACCGGTTATTTTGGTATTCGATACTTTGCTTTCGATGTTTTACCCATATCAGTACTTCTTTTATTTCGATACTAAAGTATCGCAAACTATTTTTAATCTAATATTATTTTGCAATAAATTCATGAAAAGTTCATATTATGCTGGTATTTTTTTAATTTTAATATAACATGGCCATGTGTTCGACGAACGGTAGAACTAGTAGAATGAGACAGTGAGAGTTAAATAAAGATAGTAGATAAACATTATGACAAATATTAGGTATTATTTTAATATTATAATACTGTTGAAAAAACAGATTTTTTTGTATAATAAAAGTTTATTTTGGTATTTTTGTTAGTTTTATTTAATGTCAAACCAATAATTATTAGCCATAGTTGAAAGACTGGTAAAAGTCATACAATTAAATAAGAAATGAAAATTTGTTACCTATATAATTTTTATAGTATAAAGTCAACATTTCATATAAAAAACTAATGTATTTCGAAAATTACAAGATTTTATAAAAATAATCATTCGATACCAATACTTTCATTTGATACCGATTCCGATACCAGTATCGATACTTTACTTTTGAATACTCTTTCGATACTGGTATCGATATTTTAGAGGTATCGCAACATCCCTAATTGTGATACCAACTGTACTAACCGTAATGTCAAAATATTAAATAATGCTAGAATATTAGTAAATAAGTAAATTAATTTAATAAAATAAGATTTATCTGTGCAAATGTGTTGAACAATCTGACAAAACTTCGATTTAAATAATAATTCAAATACTTTTCATTTATTTTACTATTTTCTTTCATCGTAACGCCATCTGTTGTCAATCAGTGGAACTTCACCTCATATGTTAGAAGTGTACGTTATACATCCTAACATATCAGTATGTTATGTTCAACTTTCCGTAGTAGTTTATGGTGTTGTTATGGTTACTTTCATAAGTGGTCGTCTGAAAATTTATTTACTTTGTCAACTATTTAAAAGAGAGAAAAATGCATAAAAGTAAAATAGAAGTAACAGAATAAATAATTTTGATCATAAAATATCCCCCATTACTGGGTGTGGCACTCTACCGAAGCAGATCTCGGTAAGTGATATATTTTGCGCGTGAAGTGCGGTTACCAGTCGTCAAATCACGGCCCCCAAAGATGTTAGTGGTGGAGGAGCCACAGGGGTAGCTTGTGAAATTATGAAAATTGTTTATCGTCTGTGGGAATTATTATTATGATTATCGAGTTACAGAATAAGGAGGAAAAAAATATTTGATTTTAAAACAAAATTTAAGTAATCTTCATTATTTTAAGTTAAATAATTCGCTAACCAATCTGCACGCAATCTCGCGAAGCTGGTAACGGTCATCATTGGTGATAAGACAGTTCCCGCGGGCCGCAAGCACCATAGTAACACGACGAGGCCTCACACGACGCTACCATTAACGGAACATGGACATAAATACGTTACGTACCGTCAACTTATGTTCCACGGTGCAAAATAAGCAGATACGACGTATTATAGTTATTGACTCATTAGGAAATCGTAAATCAATATATTATCGCTTCAAAGATTTTATTACAAAAGAATCGGTGACTTTAAGGTAGAATTTAATTTTGAGTAGTTACCAAACGAATTAAACTGGCTAATTGTTTGTATAGCTTTATTTGGTACTCTGCACAACAAGAACTTAAGGTAGTACTAGTCATGGCCAACTTCATTGAATTGCGCTACGCTTATTATGGCCATTTCATTTCATCATTTTCCATATAAAAATTTGTCGTGAGTTTTTTACAGTTTTGGTACGTCAAGTAATGCCATCTAGTACTTTTTATTTCAATTAAAGGAAAATTACAACGCTGTCAAGTTAAAAAAACAACCTTAAAATAATTGTAAACTGAAGTTTATGTGATCAAACCAAATACATTTAATAGAACTGGGTATTTTATTTATACATTTAATATTATTAAATATTATGACTAGTATTCTGAGCTTTCGACTAAAGTGACTAGCTAGTCTGGACTAAATGAATTTCATTTGGCAACGTAGCACTTCAGGTAAATAATTTCGCCATATTGTCTACCTATTTAAAATTTTTGAAGTGTTTATAGGTCAAAAGAAGGAAGTATTATTGAATTATTGGTGCCAGCGGTTAGTATTTTACTGTAAATATCGTATGATAATAAATATACAATGATTAGGCTTGTTTTTAGGATTATTTCAATCAATGCAACCGGCGGTATTTTAAAATGTAGTTACGATGTATCTCGTTAGAGGCGCTAGTTGACGTGCCCGCTCTGTAAATTTAAAACTAGGAATTTTAATGACATATGAAACGGCCATAATAAGCGTAGCGCAATTCAATGAAGTTGGCCATGTACTAGTGTGACGGTGGCGCCATCGGTTGTCGAGTGGCGAAACTGACGCTCAAAAAAATATAAAAATTTAATAAAATAAGTGTGTTATACCTATTATGATTTGAATATCATGAATTGTTAACAGGTTGTTGGTCTAGTGAATTTTCAAATACCATACCACCGTGTGGTGTTGCCATTATAAATTGGGATTCTTAATTTTTCGTTAAAAACAAAGCTTTGCATGGCTATATATCCATTACTAAACGATAAAAAAACTTTCTCCTTCTGATACAATATACATGGATAGTTCTAGAACATCATACTAGTTTTTCAAATGAAACTGCAAAAGTTTAGAGGTACACAAACCAAATATGTGCGATTCTGAATGATGATCGCCATAAGCCCCGTGTATAAGAACTCAAATTTACAAGCGAATATATTTGTTCACAGACGATGAATGTATTTCATATTTGAACAGGATGCGTATGACTATCCAATGTTTACGTACGCCAAATTTCATTCAGATCTGCAAATTTTTTTTTCACGCTAGTACTACCTTAATTTAATTCAACAGCTTTTATTTGAAACCTTTTCCTGTAAAGTAATGACAATGAAAAACATTTTTCAGCGATAATTTTTCCAACTTACCAATTTCTCTGAACGAAGCAAGTTGCTGCCAACACGTGATCAAAGAACAAGATCCAGACACCCCATGACATTTGCACGTCACCCGAGATTTCTTGATCACAGCCTGCAACAAAATAATACACAATCAGATCGTCTTTCACTTGTTCCACACCATCCTTGATCTAAAATCTTGCGACAGCGTCTAACGAATGAGAATTAATTAACGTATCTTTTACACGGGAAAATGAAAAGATTTGTGCGTGTGTATGTGTATATTGGTGATCACTGACCGAAGAAGATAATGATTAATGATTTTTTTAATGACTTTTGCATGAATATGAGATTTAATTAAGTGTTTAATATATTAGATTTGTCCTGATTTTGAATATGAGTACAACAAAGTTACGAAAACTTTTTTTTGTATGGTACTGATAGGTGTTGGTTGCGATATTATAATGTGTTTATGATGGGAACGGAATTTACCAGGGGCGTCCAAAAGTAGATTAATCTCAGTTACAGTGTAGGAGATTCAGTATATATTTTGAGACCTGATGCTGGGTTGCAAGAAAAAAATAAAGAGCTCTTTAGTTAAAGAACTGTTTATCTAGCAACAGTATCAATAGCGATTTTCTGAAATTTATTGAACCGTTAGTCACCGATAAAACTTTCATGCAACTCAGCATGAAACTAATAAATTCGTCTAATGAAAATGCGATTTTTTTGTTGAAACACTTGAAAATTGGAAAATTTTAAAATATGGTTCTGTATCATTCAGACTACGAGAAATCGAATGCCGTTGAGCGCATCTTCATATTTTTTTTAGTTTTCGAGTTGCAGCGATTTTTGACTTTTTAAAAATCTCAAATTTGAAGGCCCATATCTCGAAAACTAAAAGAGATATTGAGATGCGGTTTGAACGAGTGTATTTCTCGTGCTCCATTTAACTTATACTGAAATTTTAAAAATTTTGAAAATTTTCATATTTTTTTCAAAATTTTCTTTTGCCCATATTTCAAAAACTTGACGAGATAATGGAAATCTGTAAACACCAGTGGATTCCTAGCAAAAAAGCACATACGTATGTAAAATTTCAGAATGTTTACTCCACGGGTACAATTTTTAGAGCAAAAAAACTAAAAATGGCTAAAATTCGTAAAAATCTTAAGGGGTACCCCTTCAGAAATAATTAAAAAACAGTGATTTTTCGTTTTTTTGTAATAAAAACTTTATCAGTGCGAATTTTTGCCTGAAATTTTGCATACCTATGTACTTTTACGAGAGGAATTCATTGGTGTTCATAGATTTTCAATATCTTCTCAATTTTTCAAAATATTGAAAAATGAAAATTTCGAAAAATAATATAAAATTTTCAAAATTTTCAAAATTTCGATATAAGTTAATTGGAGCACGAGAAATACACTCGTTCAAACCGCATTTCAATATCTCATTTAGTTTTCGAGATATGGGCCTTCAAAGTTGAGGTTTTCAAAAAGTCAAAAATCACTGTAACTTCAAAACTAAAAAGATATGAATATGAGCTCAACGGGATTCGGTTTCTCGTAGTCTGAGTTATATAGAACCATATTTTAAAACTTTTTCATTTTTAAACTGGTTCAACCAAAAATTGGCATTTTCATTAACAGACATTTTTGCAATCACGATTCCGACGATTAAAAAAAATATGTATATTGAGGATCAAAATATGCATAATTATATAACAATATATAAGAAAATATATGGTGAAATCCACAATTTCATATCTAGTTTCATTTTTTTTTAATTAACTGTAAACAGAAACGAACATTAATATAAACATCTAAATAAATAGCATATATTATATTTTTCATTTCATTCATCCTTAAAATTTGTAAATAGCATCCGACGAACCCCTTCCTATATCTCCGGAGCTCCCCCCCGCCCCCCGAGGGGTCGCCGATCTAAAATATTTCTATCACTCAACCTATTTATATTTATTATTAAAATGACAAGTCAAATTGTATTTTCGCCTTCACCTGGTGTTGTACCAACTGTGGAATAAAAGAATTCCCAACATTGTATTGCCAACTGAAACACTTACTTCTGATCACTCTGCAGTAGTTATGATAATACTTTCCGCCAATTATGGCTAGCTCAGTGGTATGAAGTCGGCCTGTGGATCCTGAGAACCATAGTTCGAATCCTACAGGCGACAAACAATTTTCATAATTTCAAAAACTACTCCTGTCGCTCCTCCACCACTAACACCTTTGGGGACCGTGATTTGACGACTGGTAACCGCACTTCACGCACAAAATATATCACTTACCGAGATCTGCTTCGGCAGAGTGCCACATCCAGTAATGGGTAGAAGGCGTGATGATATATTTATTTATTTATAGAATCAAACCTAGATCCTATGTAGTCACAAGCCATCAATTAACATTTTTATTAACAGTAATAAAAGTAGACAAAATCAAGGAAGTAAAAATTAAATTCTCACACGAAATTCAGTTAAAAATACGGCTATAAAATCCCAAAAATAGAAATATGAATAAATTAACAAATTATAACCAATGTTTATAACTTTATTATCGTTAAATTTCGGTGAATATTTCCATTAAATTCTTTATAAGGATAATCATTATAAAATACTTCGTGTAAGAAGAAGTAAGGAATTCGTGCTTATTCCCTATTTACTCATCTATCATTTTCTTCTTGTGTTTCGAAACTCTGTTCGGTAGAAAGAAACGACAGGTGCTTGGAGAACACTGAAAAATCATGCGAACATAGTTTTCTACACCCACGGATACAAGAAATAAAATATTTACTTGTATCTGTTTGGTTAATTATTTCTATTTGTATAAGAAATTATAAATTTTAAACTTTCTGACAGGCACGGATTTAGGAGGAATTCACATTTTTTCATCAATACAATTTTAATAAGCAGTAAAACAAAAGTTAAAAAATCTGGTGTGGTCACCACACGACTTTCTTATACACAGCATATTTAATATTTAGAATATATGAATGTTATATAATATTATTAAACATGTAATTTAGTTTTTCACTAATACAGCATTTATCTGTTTGAAACATATCAAATATCAAATTTGTTTACGTATAATTTTTTAGTAATGTTGACTACTTTATGTCCGTTTTTCGAGCCTAACCCTTGGTATCTCAAGAACCGTGAGATACGAAGTCGATTAAATTGAGGCAGAATTGCCAAATTAGTTGACCATTTTAATGATGTATTTGTTTTTCCGAAAAAAGACATAGATAACTAGATAAAGCGAAAATTAAAATTTATGTTTTTTGTTTCTAATGCTACTATGATTATTGAAATATATTATCAAATATAAAAATTAGTTTTTCTCAAAATTAGACGCATATACAGAAATATTTCGAATAACATTTTATGTTCTAAATATTTTTGCTAACATCTTTTATTTGAAACTTTTTTTCGTAACTGATTCCATTTTTGAAATAAATGGAATTTATTGTTTTGTGTGTCCAGTAAACTTCCACTTCCGATTTTTCAATTTCATTCAAAATCAACTCAACTCTTTATATAAATATATAAATATATCATCACGCCTTCTACCCATTACTGGGTGTGGCACTCTGCTAAAGCAGATCTCGGTAAGTGATATATTTTGCGCGTGAAGTGCGGTTACCAGTCGTCAAATCACGGCCCCCAAACATGTTAGTGGTGGAGGAGCCACAGGGATAGCTTTTTATATTTTCATGAAACTTATAATTACCAAGTTTCGTTAACAAATTTTATCTTATACACACAAACACACACAGACGTCATTGAGAAAATGATCAAAACGGATTCAGTGGACCTCAAAACACGTATTTCCGCGAAAATCTCGTCAACGATTTTTTTCGAGATTTCAATACTTCAATACTTCCTTATACCTTATACCATTGGTTTTATATATTACGAAGTATATAAAATCAATGCTTATACTTTGTATAAGAAAGTAAAAACACTGTCGTAAAACAGTTGAGAACTTAACCATTGGATTCAGCAGGTTAAAATACATATGTATGTAAATTTTCATAAGAATAATCGTATGACAAAGAATTTTAGAGCAAATAGTGTCCTAAAATCGAAAAAACCCAAGGGATACCCCTAAATTCCAAAAATTAAAAATCTCGTAAAATTAGCTAAAAAATTGCTTAAAAGTCAACTGGAACACGAGAAATTCAATGCCGTTGAGAGCATTTTCATATCTAGTTTAGTTTTTAAGATATAGCCTTCGGACAAGACGAGATATGAAGATGCGCTCAAATGCATTGAATTTCTCGTGTTTTAATATAAGTTTAGTTTTTAAGATGTAATCTTCGGAAAAGTACATTTTTCCAAAAGTTTAAGTGGGATTGGAACTCAGGATTTCCGTCCTCGAATGTCATAACGCTATCCACACCACGGTACTGCAATCAGTTGATTGTAATTCAAAACTTCATTGATTTATTTCTAACAATAAATGGGCGTTCCCCATCTGAGAAAAATGCAGTCTTGTGTGGTCAATAATTCCAAATTGCTTAAAAATAATTAATTAAACCAACCATAAACAAAAGCCTTAACCAAATAACTAAATAGCACCACACACGCAATTCAACATCATGGCTAAGTACACTCAACCAAACCATTATTCTAATATGTTAGCATCTCGAATCGAGCGCTCTGTTCGATGACTGTTTTCAACAAGGGTACCTGTGCTTGTGTGTACTTCTTTGCCTACTTGGATCTCGAAATCTGGCATAAATTAAAAGCTGAACAAGGTGACAAGAACACGCAACGGTCTGCTGAGGACCCGGGTCTGAACTCTGGAGACTATTTATAAAACATGCATATTGATGCTTAGTTTAAGATGTCGCCATAGTTACTTGTTCACTTCTACATGGATCACTAGATCTGAACCTGCAGGACCAGTACTACTTTATTTTCAAATTATTTAAAGCTGTTATGATGAAGGTGGCTCAGTGGTGTGGATTTGAGAACCTGGGTTTGATTCCCTTAGTCGACCAACTATTTTCACCACATTTAAATTACCTCTGTGGCTTCCTATTCACTAACATCTTGGGGGGGGGGGCGTTATTTGACAGCTAGTAACTGCATTTCATGCGCTACATATATCACTTATCGAGATTTGCTACGACAAAGTGCCACACCTAGTAATGGGTAAAAGGCGTGATGATATTTTTATTTTTTTATTTATCCCTGTGGCTTCTCCTTCTCTAATATCTTTGGAGGACATGATTTTACGGTTGGTAACCGCACTATGCGTGCATAAATATATCACTTTTCGAGATCTGCTATGGCAGAGTGCCACACCCAGTAATAGGTAAAAGGCGGGATGATATATTTATTTTTATTTTTTAAATTTAGCCCTGTGGCTCCTCCTTCACTAATATCTTTGTAGGCCGTGATTTGACAGCTGGTAAGTGCAATTCATACCTTAAATATATCACTTACCTAGATTTGCTACGGCAGAGTGCCATACCCAGTAATGAGTAAAAGGCGTGATGATATATTTATTTTTTATTTATACATTTATTAAACTTTCTTCCGTATTCTGTAACTCGATCATTATCTGTTAATGATCGATAAGATAATGACAACCCTTATTTTTTATGATTAATCTATAGATTACCATCATTTCTGCATTTTGTGATCAAAATTATTTATTATCGTACTTCCATTTTACTTTTATGAATTTTGCTCTCGTACAAAGCTGCCAGTATAAAAAAATATTATTTTTAATCACACTTTTAACGGAACTGCCAGTGAGTTATCATTATATTATTTTTTATAATATCTGCTACTTATGTTAGTAAACAAAATGCATGGATATATAAATAAAAATGCTAGGCTAAATTTATTCTTGTCTCAGAATATCAAAATTGTGATCATCAGTAGAATAACGATAAAAAATAAAAATTATCATTAACTTATCAATCATTAACAGATAATGATACAGTTACAGAATATAGGGGATTGTTTATTTCACTTTTCTAGCTAGTTGGTAATAGTTATTTGTAAATAAATAAATAAATATATCATCACGCCTTCTACCCATTACTGGGCGTGGCACTCTGCCGAAGCAGATCTCGGTAAGTGATATATTTTGCGCGTGAAATGCGGTTACCAGTCGTCAAATCACAGCCTCCAAAGATGTTAGTGGTGGAGGAGCACAGGGGTAGTTTTTGAAATTATGAAAATTGTTTGTCGCCTGTGGGAATTGAACTAGGGTTCTCAGGATCCACAGGCCGACTTCATACCACTGAGCTAGCCACCCCATATAGTTATTTGTGTACCTAGAAAAGAAATAGTCTATTTCCGGCAAGGATACTTTCTGCTTGAGGTGCACACAATATTTTTTCTGCAATCATTTAGAATATAGGGGTTTATTTAGGAGTTTGAAATATTGGCCAATTAAATTATCTCGAATACTTTTAAAGTTCAATTCTTAAAAGAGTTTTTAACTAAGCCTGAATTCTTGAATGGTCAAATTAAGTCAACCCAAATTCTCAAAAAAAAAACTAATAAATCTTATAACCATTTGAAAGATTAGCCAAAACTTTTTTGAGAATCGGGCTGTTAGAGTTTTAAAGACAAAATGGCTCGTTATTCCATTCAGGATGTAATAACCTCGTCTGTCTACTAATTCCTATTAATTTATAACAAAACTAGCCAAGTGAAGCACAAAACACGCCATCCGCTTTGCGTTTACAATTCCTGTAACAAATGTGTTATTTCACGGCCACCCTCGATTCAGCGCAATGCAGTTATGCAAATGTTTTGCAGAGTGCGTGTATGATGCGCCACTGTTTTGCATGTTGATTGCCCTCGCAGAGGGGCAGAGGGGCGATTCACTCGCGTGCGTCTGACTCGTGTTATTAATTTCTTATAGAGAAATGGACACATCTGTTTCAGACTGCTTGTTGAGATTATAGACTTACTGACTGCTGTGTTTTATGATGAATAACACCCCTTTATGAAGATATTAACTTTTTAAATTGTTGTCTTTCCGTTTAACTATTTATTTATTTGTAACACTGCACAAGAGGGACATAATACCAACTATACAGAGTGATCAGAAGAAAGTGTTTCAGTTGGCAATAAAAAAAAAACTACTTGAAGTTGGTAAGACTGATATACTGAAAACGTTATAAAGATCGACTGACTAACTGGAGACCTCAGACCAACCATAAGTAGACGGAGAACAACGGCGTTTGTTGTGAAGTAGAAAGGGGTAGAATAACTGGGTGGTGAGGCGGGTGCGCGGCAAAGAGCTAGTACCTCTTGGTGTTATGCAGGTTGGATTTATGTTGATGCCAGTTATCAGACGCGAGCATTTTATTTATTTAAATACAAACGTGTGTATACAAAACACTTATGCTGGGTTGCAAGAAAAAAATAAAGAGCTCTTTAGTTAAAGAACTGTTTATCTAGCAACAGTATCATAGCGATTTTCTGAAACTTATTGAACCTTTAGTTGCTAATGAACCAATAAAACTTTCATGCAACCCATCATTAATATGTCAAAAACTAACCTTTACTTTGATGTATGAAAAGTAAGTAATTGAATATAAAAATAACTACACAAATGTTTGCAACTCGCATAACATCAAAGTGTACTCGCTCCTTGCCGCGCACCCGCCTCACCCACAAGTTACTCTAACTCTTTCTACTTCACAACACTGCATTGACTTACGGCAGAATTTGTCTACTTATGGTTGGTCTGAGCGGGAGACCTATTCTAATTCTTGGCGACTGCTTAGCGACTAGTTTCAGTCGCTAAGTCAATGACGTCACGGTGCAGTCAATATCATGGGGATTTTAATTTCTTACGTTGGTATTAATAGGAACAACAGAGTATTTTGTGTTGGTACTTATAATTTCTGACAGCCACTTGTTGATGTTTATTTTTCTTTGTTAAACTAAAAAATTTGTATGTTTGTCAATTGACAATTTTTTTTAATAATTTTTAAGCATTTAGTAATATTTTAAAAATAAATAATATAAATTTTAACAAAATCTTAAACATCGTTACATTAAAAATTATTATTAATGTGTAGACTAGTGGAATCCGAACCACTCAGACACAATCGTATTTTTTTATGTAAGTTGAAATCAGAGAGATTGAAACGAACAGCTATAATTACAAAAACAAAATGTCAATTGCGACGTGGAACTGAATCTTAAAATAAGAAAAATAATAGGAGAAAATAATTTCTAAACACTTTTCAAATTTCCACAAGATTACAACAACTGAGTCAACCTATTGAGTCAACAGTTACAATATTTTTCGTGAATCAAACTTGTTCGTTAAAATGGTGTTATAATTATTTTTGCTAAAATTAAACAAACTTTATTTATTATACATAATTATAATGAATTAACGGTATATAGTTAATTTTTAATTTTGATATAAAAAAGAGAATAAAATACTCATAAAAATAAATGACAACTTTTATTATTATTAACGTAAAATAAATTATGGTAATTACTTTTTATAGGCTAGTAGGTTCCATTAGTTCCGGGTTTAAATCCTGAATTTTACCTTCTCACAATATTATATTAATTTATTAAAAGAAAAATACGGTTGACGCCGAAATTTACAGCAATTATTCTTAAACTAGATTTTAATCGACCCAGCTATGAGGCACTATTTAATTAACTTGATATTGAAGTTTAAATAAACTTTAATATAATTTTGATACCATTAAGTTTATGGGATGGCTAGCTCAGTGGTATGAAGTCGGCCTGTGGATCCTGAGGTCCCTGGTTCGATTCCCACAGGCGACAAATTTTCATAATTTGAAAAAGCTATCCCTGTGGCTCCTCCACCACTAACATGTTTGGGGGCCGTGATTTGACGACTGGTAACCGCACTTCACGCGCAAAATATATCACTTACCGAGATCTGCTTCAGTAGGGTGCCACACCCAGTAATGGGTAGAAGGCGTGATGATATATTTATATTTATTTATTTAAGTTTTCGGAAAGTGAATTGAATAAACTTTTTTTCGTCGAACTAACAGAAGATTAGCTAATCCAAAATTCAGGATTAGCTAAAACTTTTTTGAGAATCTGGCAGTAAATGATTTTTTGTACTCGCAGCAATCAAAATAATGTTTACATAACCTTGGAAACCAATGGGAAGTTTGATTTTGTGCACTAGTGCTCAAAGTAATTGCAAAAAAACACCCATTTTATATAATTCTAAATTTTTACTATTAAAACGCTAATTGTACTTACATACACACACATTAAGGAATTTATAAAAGAAGTAGAGACATTAGCGTATAACGCCATCAAACAGACATATTTTAACAAACTTTACGAGAGAAAATGAAAAATTTGTTTTCAAATAACAAATGTCAATTCATGACATACTTAACTGACAATATAAATTCACGCTTCAAATTTAATCAATTTACACATGGTCCATCATATAATTTTTGCTCGTTACAAAAAGCATTGTACAAAACTCGTGCGCGAAGACGCCATTTGCACCATTCGCGCAAATTAAAGCACGAGCGAAGCGAGTGCTTTAAAATTGCGCTCATGTAAATAGCTATTAAATGATTATACACGCATCTTAAAAGCTTAAATAGCAGCAACATTAATGATACATATTCACAGAGCTGGGCAAGCTACTTAAAAAAAGTAGCTAAGCTACAGCTACAGCTATTCTTTAAAAAAGTAGCTAAACTACAGCTATAAGCTATATTTTGTAAAATATAGCTAAGCTACAGCTAAAAGCTTTCGTTAAAGTAGCTGTTAAATTTTAAAGCTATTTTTTAAAATTATTTATTTATTTATTTATGATACTCTGCACAACAGGAATTAAATTGTGAAATAATTAAATTTGCCATTGTCATATGATCAGTCTTTTGTTATAATGACTGTTAATTTACTATTATGTACATAAATATCAAAAATAGCAAATACCATCTGGCACCTACTGTATATTTTTGCGTAGTTAGAACCGGTAACAAATAATTATTGTGTGTGGGTTTAGCTTGTACGCATGCGTACTTTGTTGACCTTCTGCTTAAAAAGTAGCTTGAAGCTACAAAAAGTAGCTTTTAAAGTAGCTTCAGTTGTTATTTTTAAGCTAATAGAAAAAAAAGTAGCTAGCTACAAGCTACAGCTATATTTTTTCACAGTTAGCTAAGCTACAGCTACAGCTAAGGTAAATGTAGCTAAGCTAGTAGCTAAGCTACAAAAGTAACTGGCTACTGCCCAGCTCTGCTTATTCACCTATTTTTAATAAAGGCATAATTATGATAGTGAGATAAAACTGGTTATAAATAAATGCATGCAGTGCAGAAGAAAGTTACTGAATAATTTAATTAATAAAACTTGGTGATACAGTTTCGTGGGTGGTCAAACAATATTGTTCTTATGTTTTAATTTGCCACGAATTAATTTATATTCATAGAAAAATTGAACAAGACATAATCAGGAAACGATTAGTGTCACATAATTCGAACTTTCATGTATCGTCACGGAAACATTAAAAAATTAATTTCATACGTGATGTGTGTGGTCGTAGTGAAATTAGCATATTAAAGCATAAAATAGAGCTCGGGACGTTTTCCTTTATCCTTATTATGAATGAGTCTAATCCATTTCAGACCTTAAGGGTTTATATTTTTGAAATGAAAATTTGTCTTACCCTTCTGCCTGCTTCATTGTTGTGTAAATTCATGAGAAGCCTACCCTGATCTCTCGTACCTTTCTTGTATTTTCTTTCTCTTTCTCGGATGTCTACGAAACTCTGGGTGAATCTGTAACAAAAAAATAACACCAGATAATACATCATTTTGTTTAATACAAGCTTTTATATATAAATATATCATCACGCCTTCTACGCATAATTGGGTGTGGCACTCTTCCAAAGCAGATCTCGGTAAGTGCGGTTACTAGTCGTCAAATCACGGCCCCCAAAGATGTTAGTGATGGGAGTGCCACAGGAGTAATTTTAATATGGTGAAAATGTTTGTCAGCTATGGAAATCGAACCAGGGTTCTCAGAGGTGCAGGGTAGCATAAATAAATAAATAAATATTATGTACACAGGTGGTCATGAAACTGGACCAAATGCAATCAAATGTAACTATCACATATATATATATATATATATATATATATATATATATATATATATATATGGGCGTCCACAGACATTTTTCCAGTGGGGGGGGGCGAGTCGCAAAAAACTCTCAGATAGATATACATAAATTTCTAAAATATTTTTTTTTTACATAACATAAATACAAATACACATAACAAATGGATAAAAAAAATTTAATTTGTGAAATACATTACTAGGCTTTGTCGTCTGGGTTTGAATTGAAGAGGAAAGACAATTTTCGAATAACTCTTCCATAAATTGACACCATTTCTTCAATAAATTCCGATTTAGCAGTTTTACCGTTTTTATTTTCTAATATTTCGTGTCTGTGTAAACTTAAACTTGAGATTCCTCAATCGTTACGATAGGGAACATGTCGCTAGCTGGCCATAAGAATACTGCTGGAAATTCAGTTTCAGCTTTAATTTATTATCTTCAAACTTATAATTTAATTTTTATTTTATTTATATATACATACACAGTGTGGTGGCCACGACTCTCGAACACAGGACTTTAACATGTAAAATCATATTGTTTTAAATTTCCTGCTTCCTAATTATTTAAAAGAAAAAGCTTCAAATAAAAGTATAAGGGCATAAAATACGAAATTAATTTTGCATGCTTTGTATCGGCACAAATTAGATCTAAAAATGACTGAAATTGTCTCAAAACTATCGATAGCTATAAAATTGAAACAAAATTAAACAAATGTTTGACGTTCAATCTGACAAAACTGTCAGAATAAATTCTTTATTTATTATTTCATTTATTTTGGCAAATAAAACGTTTGTTTAATTTGGTTTCAATTTCATGCCTATCGATAATTTTGAGGCAATTTTCCTCATTTTCAAATCTAATTTGTGTCGTTTCAAAGTATGCAAAATTAATTTTGTTTATTGGTTCAGATGCAGAATTTTATGCACTAAAACTTTTAAATTATAGTTTTATATGTTAAAGTCCTATGTTCGAGAGTCGTAGTCATCAACCTAGTAAAAATCCAGGGGGGGCGCGCACCCCTTGCCCCCCTGTGGACGCCCATGTATATATATATAAAATTGCGCTCATGTACAAAGTATGTTTTCGCGGACTTGTTATGTAAATAGCTATTACAACACTCGATCGACAAGCGTCGAACGGTAGTTGTTCTAACTTTTTCTCGTCTCTTACTGATCTAGTTCTAATTATTATTCATGTATGCAGAATGTAGAATACTCTTCTCTATCATCTTTATCAATCACTCTTATCACCCGCGACAAATTCACCATCACCCCAAAGCGCGTTAGTTATGCCCAGAGGCGCACGTGAACCGGGGGCGGTAGCGATAAGTCAGTGGCGTATCCCCTGGCGATCAGTCATCGCCCTGCACCCCGCGCCCAGCGTACAGCGTAACGAATCCGGACTAATCCGGGCGGCCGATGCGTTCCGGTCGCTGGAAAATCGAATCCAGGACCATTGTGTCGGATACAATGAAGGAGCGTGGAAAATCGCGCGGATGGGTCCCAAAAAGTTTTTAATTTCAAAAAGGAATGTCATGGATTCTTTACTTGTATCTCTAGAGGCTGTGATTTGACGGCAGGTTGCCGCATTTTACACGCATCTCTTAGCAATGAGCTAATAGTATTGTATTAAATTTGATAATGTT
Organism: Pterostichus madidus; assembly: GCA_911728475.2. Lineage (NCBI taxonomy): Eukaryota > Metazoa > Arthropoda > Insecta > Coleoptera > Carabidae > Pterostichus > Pterostichus madidus. The sequence goes on from OU452304.1 coordinate 2,480,307, forward strand.
ATAGTTATTTAAATATTAAGGGCAGTAAGTGTTTTCTACCGGTGGAGGATGATTTTTGAAATTGAAACAATATGGAGATCTTTCCATATTCATTTTGATTGTTGATATATTTATTTGTTTTAGCCATGAAAAGTGGGTTTAAATACTTGTTTTTAACCCTAGAGCCTTAATAAAATAATTTCTTCATATGGATACATAAACAAAATAACAATTTTTGTTTATTGTGAATAATAAATGTATTTATTTATTTTTATTTTCATAATTTGAAAAAGCTATCCCTGTGGCTCCTCCAACACTAACATGTTTGGGGGCCGTGATTTGAGGACTGGTAACCGCACTTCACGCGCAAAATATATCACTTACCGAGTTCTGCTTCACCAGAGTGCCACACCCAGTAATGGGTAGAAGGCGTGATGATATATTTATTTTATTTATTATTTTATAAATGTATTTGTTTTCAATTTTTGAATTGAAATTAAATGTTCTTTTGTTGAGCATGAAATATTTTATATATATACCACATATAAAATTAGCTTTTGTGATTCTGGGTGTGTTAATAATCCTCGGTGCTTTGCGCCTCGTATTAATAATCAAGCCACGGGTTACAAACGCCTGTTTTCACCCTTGACACATAAATAACTATTATGCACAACCGTTCTAAAATGTATTTGTTTCAGCCATGAAACGCGGGTTTAAACACTTGTTGTTGACCCTAGAGCCATAATAAAATAATTTCCTATGGATATATAAACAAAATAACAATTTTTCTTTATTGTGAATACTTGATTTTGCAACATGTCATATTGGCATATAAATGTATCTGTTTAATGCTGGGTTTGCATGAAAGTTTTATCGGTTCATTAGCAACTAACGGTTCAATAAATTACAGAAAATTGCTATTGATACTGTTGCTACATAAACCGCGTTCTTTAAGTAAAGAGCTCTTTATTATTTTCTTGCAACCCAGCATTAATCTTTTAAATTAAATGGTCTTTTGTTGTGCATGAAATATTGTATGTACCTCGGGTAAAATTTGCGTTTCTAATCCTGAGCGTGTTATTAGCCCTCAGTGTTCTGCGCCTCGTGCTAATAATCGTGCCACGAATAAGAACCGCCTATTTTCACCCTTGATTCATAAATAACTATTGAGAAACTCGATCGTGCAAAAAATTTATATAAATAATAATGGAAAATGATTTCAAAACCCTCATTTAATTTCTTAAAAACGGTTTCCTACGTATCTCAATAAATTTTATAGAAAATGATCCCGACAATTTTGAAAAAAAAAATATTTAAATAATTTTTCGCGGGTGAAAGAATTGTGACAAGATATGGATATTAAAAAAAGATTAATTAATTTGAAGGAATATATCGTATGAAACATTTTTTGAAGCACTGATATCGGGGTTAGAACCCAGTCACAGAAGCCCTGATTTTGAGATGCGCGCACAACAACGTGTTGCTAATTCGCCATGGATGAAACAAAATTCGTTTCGCTTCTGTCTGACTACTCCTATTGTATTTAGTTTTAGTTTCTGCTTTGACATCTCTCGTAATTTGAGTTTAATTGTTCATTTCTCACATTTTACACTCGTAAAAATACATTTTACTCGCTCTCTCCCATGAAAAAAATCACGTATTATAATTTAAGTTATGAGAGACAATTAGTTCCGCAGCAAAATAAAAGAAATACATTCGTTAAGTTTTGGTCTAAGATGACAGATTTATGTCTGATGCCCCTTCTCGCCCCTTGGAAGGTGCGGGGTTTAGACTGTGACTGTCTAATTACATCGGCAGTGATTTACATGCTTCCCAACCAAACGGAAACATTCATTTTATAATGGGACACTGATGTATTGTTCCTATGGTTACGATTGTTTAGATGGTTTGAATGCTATCTACCTACTTTGTGCATAAATACTTATACAATTAAAAAGGGTGTGGAGAACTACAATACCCAAAATAATTGCCATTCCTTTTACCTCCCTGTAAAAGAGGTATTCGCGGATGACATATGAATGGAGCCCTAGAATTTTGACTGTAAAACATGGCAGAATATTGTTCTAAATTGTGTATCTTCCATTACAAACTACAATAAAAAATTAATAAAACGCAAAATGTACCGACTTAGATCATTATAACTTGCATAAAATTGATGCCAATATCACGGAAAGCGAGTTATTAGCATTTAATATGGAAAAACAAAATTTCCGTGCGCATTGCTTTCCCAATAATTTTAAACAAAAATGCTTCCAATAATAACACTTGTAAAAAAACAAACGCGTGATTTAATTATGTCAAATATTTTGACACATTAAAATTTTCCAGTTGTTAAAAATAAGTTTTTCATCTGTCTGAAAATTTACATTATTTTTACAAATTTATGAAAAATAGAAAATTACATGATGTAAAATTACAAATAATTAAATGGCATTAAGCTACATTCACAAATCGAAATTAGTTTTTGTTTTATGCTTTAGTGTGTTTTTAGGTGGCATTCACAAATAGTTTTTCTTTTGTCGATTTTAGTTAGTAGTAACATCTATCATAAATTTTAGAAGATCGCTTATACCCAGATAATCGGTAGCACAGTAAATGCAACTGTCAAATGTGCTAGGTTACATATGCTGTCGTATGTTATTTGTTTACTTTCGTATTTTTTGGAAGAGCAAGGTAAATATTATCATAATAAGAAAGTAGGTATTAAAATCTTGTTTTTATTTTCATTCATTTTGACACTCGAATAAAAACAAACTTAGGTTATCGTCAATGCGAAGGATGATAGAAAGAGACAAGTATATATCACTACATCATTCTACGCTTCGTCCTATTGGTTTATTCCTAAGTATAAAACGTAAAACTAAAACATAAGTTTGGAGTTTGCAAAACCAAAACTAAATACAGATTTGTGAAAGGCTGCATAAGATAACATGTCTACAAGGTTATTAAAACAAAAATGGAAAACATAAAACAAAAACTAATTTCGTTTTGTGAATGTAGCTTTATTCAGGGAAAAGTTTGACAGAAAAACTCTATGCATTTGTTTGTTATTTTGTTTTAACATTAATTAAATTGTAATTTTATAAATTTTGCCACCATCACTTCACGTGCAAAATATATCACTTACCGAGATCTGCTACTGCAGAGTTCCACACCCAGTAATGGGTGGAAGGTGAGATGATATATTTATTTTATTTATTTATATATAATTAATTAAATGGGGTGGCCAGCTCAGTGGTATGAAGTCGGCCTGTGGATCCTGAGAACCCTGGTACCCTAGATTCGATTCCCACAGACGACAAACAATTTTCATAATTTCAAAAACTACCCCTGTGGCTCCTCCGTCACTAACATCTTTGGAGGCCGTGATTTGACGACTGGTAACCGCACTTCACGCGCAAAATATATCACTTACCGAGATCTGCTTCGGCAGAGTGCCACACCCAGTAATGGGTAGGAGGCGTGATGATATATTTATTTATTTATAATTAATTAAAAATCCTATTAGCTGTCAGACTCCTGACATAACCTTCTTTTTATTTATTAGACATGTCAAATAGTATTTTCGGCTTTATATGGCGTTGTGCCAACTGTAGAATAAAAAGATCGCCAGAATTGTATTACCAACTTAAATCATTCCTTTTGATCACTTTATAGTTTTGCAATGTTTTCTGTGTTGTAAACTTAGACAGTACTATATTATTGTTGTTTGTTATGATTCTTCAACAACATTTAAAAACAAATATGGCTGAAAGTACCTACCAGGTGTGAGTGTCCTTATTTGACGTGTGTCAAATTGAAAAGTGCACTAACAAGGTTAGAGTATAACTAATTATAATTAAGTTCTTTAAGGGTGTTTCGCTGTAATTGCTACAAGCAGATTTATATATTTTCTTTTATCTCTTATTGTTCTGAGAAGTGATTGATGTCAAAGTTCATATATTGCTTTTACTACGCCCAAGTTTATGATTATTTTTTGCGTCACACGGAATTACAAGAATTTTAATGAAGTTGCAGGAAGCAATATGTTTCGAATTTCTGTTTCTTTCACTAGCCAATCAATAGGAAATGCAGTTTCTTGCAACAACTGTCAACTTTAAATGTTAACCGTGTGATTCTACATATATATTTGTTATTTAAGACCATGTAATTATAACCTACAATTACACAAAATACCACAGACTCCAGGCTCCAGACTGTCATCTGTTCAGGTCATTTTACTTAGAAACTATTTGAAAGTAATGTAAGTTATTACAAGGATATTTCATTTATTTCATTTATATTTGCGTGTGTTTACACATTCTTTCAGTATTTCCAATAACGGTTTTGCGTAATAATTATAGCAAAATTTATACGTACAATCAAGAATGTACCATTAAGACCAGTTGTGCCGCTAAAAGCAAAATTTTAAACTTGGTTTAAATAAATAAAAGTAAATAGAAAATTTTATCATAAAACAGTTTTTGAACAATATCTCAAAAACTAGAAGACATATTCACTTGGAGATTTTATCATTGGATTCAACAGGTCAAAATACATATGATTGTAAATTTTTGTTGTAATATCCGTACGAGAAAGAATTTTAGAGCAAATAGTCGGAATTTGGTCTAAAATTGAAAAAAACCCCAATTTCCCTATAATTTTTTTTAACAAATTGAATCGTTTTAAAGTAGCAAAACATTTGCTTATTGGTCAATTCGGACACGAAGAATTCAATGCCGTTGAGCGCAATTTCATATCTTGTTTAGTTTTTAAGATATAGCCTCCAAAAAGTTGATTTTTTTCGAAAATTTTACTTCATCAGATTTTCTATTTTCTCGAAGTTATATCTCCAAAAACTAAATGAAATATGAAGATAAGCTCAATGGCATTGAATTTCTCGTGCTTCAATTGACTTGTAAACAAATTTACAGCATTTTTTATTTTTCAAAAATTTTTTACCAAAATTTTCTCATCGAGCAGTTTTTTAACTATATCTCAAAAACTAGAAGACATATGCTCTTGGGGATTTTACCATCGGATTCAACGGGTCAAAATACATATGTGTGTAAATTTTCATTAGAATATTCGTACGAGAAAGAATTTTAGAGCAAACAGTCTGAAAATAGTCTAAAAACGAAAAAAACCCATTTCCCTATAAAATTTTTGAAAAAATTTAATCGTTTTAAATTAGCAAAAAAAATGCTTATTAGTTTATTCGGACACGAAGAATTCGTTGAACGCAACTTCATATCTTGTTTGGTTTTTAAGATATAGCCTCCAATGAAGTAAAATTTTTCAAAAATTTTCTATTTTCTTGAGGTTATACCTCAAAAACTAAGCGAGATATGAAGATCAGCTCAACGGCATTGAATTTCTCGTACTTCAATTAACGTAAAACAAATTTTTAGCCATTTTTATATTTCCATAATTTTTCTTCAATATTTTGTCATAAAACAGATTTTGAACAATATCTCGAAAACTAGAAAACATATATACTTAAAGATTTTACCATTAGATTCACGGGTCAAAAGACAAACGTATGTAAATTTTCATTAGAATATTCGTATGAGAAAGAATTTTAGAGCAAACAATCTGAAATAGACCTAAAATCGAAAAAAATCGAGGGGTACCCCTTAAAAAATAATTAAAAATTTAAATTGCTTTAAATTAGCTGAAAATTTGCTTATTAGTCAATTCTAACACGATGAATTCAATGCCATTAAGCGCAATTTCATATCTTGTTTAGCCTCCAAAAAGCAGATTTTGAAAAAAAAATTATCTCACAGATTTTCTATTTTCTTGAGGTTATATCTCAAAAATTAAATGAGATATGAAAATGATCTCAACGGCGTTGTACTTCTCGTACTTCAATAGACTTGTGAACAAATTTTCAGCATATTTTATCTTTCAAAAAGTTTTCACAAAAATTTTCTCGTTGAGCAGTTTTTAAACAATATCTCAAAAACTAGAAGACATATGCACTTGGGGATTTTACCATTGGATTCAGCGGGTCAAAATACATACGTATGTAAATTTTTATTAAAATATTCGTACGAGAAAGAATTTTAGAGCAAACAGTCTGAAAACAGCATAAAATCGAAAAAAATCCAAGAATCCTTTAGAAATAATTACAAATTTAAATTGCTTTAAATTAGCTGAAAATTTGCTTATTAGAGAATTAGGATACGAGGAATTCAATGCTGTTGAGCGCATTTTTATATCTTGTTTAGATTTTAAGATATAGCCTCCAGAAAAAATAATTTTCTCAAATTTTACCTCATTAGATTTTGTACTTTCCCGAAGCTATATCTCAAAAACTAAACAAAATATGAAGATACACTTAATGGAAATCAATGTCGCATGCTTCAATTAACTAATAAACAAATTTTCAGCATTTGTTAAACCATTTATTCCCTAAATTCAATCTGTAAATTAAGCTGCATTCATAGCTGCCTTAATTTTTATTTGACTACATACAAAACTAACAGATGAATATTTCAACTCACTTGTATCCATACTCGAGATTATCACCACATCCGCCCCAAACCCACTCTCTTTTCAATTCTCGGGGTCGTCCGGCCCTGGAACAACCACAAGACGACAGCTGTCCGTCTCTGCACGCTCGGGCGATCGAATGGGATACTCCTGCTGCAGCTATCGCATTCGAGAACGCTGTTTCTCTGCTTGCTGTAACAATTGAAATTCAGATAAATATAAATAGAGTAGAACTAGTTGAAAAAGTGATATATTCCCGGACGATGGTAGCAATTGTGGTACGAGACGTAAGATGAATCTTACAACTACAGGAATCCGGAAATGTGTACTTTTCCTACGTGTTATATACAAACAACAAAAAGGCTATAGCCGGGTAAGATGGTCAAATCTGCCCCCAAAGGAAATCACATGGGGATATGATTTCCATCTTATTTACACGAAAGTAGAATTTTCTGACCAATTTTCAGCGATTTGACGACTGGTAACCGTACTTCACGTGCAAAAATATATCACATACCAAGATCTGCTTCGGCAGAGTGCTACACCCAGTAATGGGTAGAAGACGTGATGATATATTTATTTTATTTATATTTACGTAAATCGGGAAGTACGGCTAACAAAATCGGTAAAACTTTACCGATTCCTAAATTGCAAAAAGACCATACCCTATCAAATATTCACATAACATACACATACGCAACGGCCGCCGCTTGGCGTAAGCGTAGCGCTAACATAAAACACAAGGCACTGCATTTGCATAATGACGCGTGCCTAATCACCGCCCGTGGTTCTGCGCCCAGTGGCGTCCGTGACAGTGAGGGCGCGGACCGTCGCTTTGATTTGTTTAGCACGTGATGCGATTAGTTCACGCGCACACCGTCAGAGCGTGAAGAGCGGAAACGCGAATCGAAGGAAGGAAGTAGTTGGAAATGAAAACGGCGAGAAATTGCTGCGAAATTTGAGAAATTTTCATTATTGTAACAATGAGAACTGAAGTTCATTTGTATTACATTAAAACTACCCTTCTGGCAATGCTTTCAAACAGAATTATAATATATAATATATGGAGTAGATGGCTTAGTGGTATTTTGGAACCCTGGTTCGATTCTCAAAATCTATAAATAATTTTCACCACATTAAAAATACCCCCGTGGCTCCCCTGCTACTAACATCTTTGGGGGCCGTAATTTGACGGATGGTAACCGCACTTTACGCGCATAATTATATCACTTACCGAGATATGCTTCGGCAGAGTGCCACACCCAGTAATGGGTAAAAGGCGTGATGATATATTTATTTTATTGTATTTAAAATTACTCCTGTGGTGCCCCCTTTACTAACATATTTGGAGCCTGTGATTTGAGGGCTGGTAACCGCACTTCACGCGCATAAATACATCATTTACCGAGATCTACTTCGGCAGAGTGCCACACCCAGTAATGGTTAAAAGATGTTACGATATATTTATTTTATTTTATATAAAACCAGCTATTACCCGCGACTTCGTTCGCGTGGTCTACAATTTAATGCGAGTTGCAGTGCAACTCAAAGAAAGTGTTTGTATACAGCTGTCCATGTGAGAAGCATGGATTTTCCAAATTTAGTCCAAACAATTATAGCGAATGTCTCTGTGCTTTGTTGATGGTTATTGCAAACATCTGAATTCGAATGGCATAGGACTGAAGCTTTATTATACCTATATGTTAAGATTGGTTCCCGTCTGTACCTATACCAAATTTGAATCGAATCAGTGCAGTACATTTCAGGTTAGCTAGCGGCCATTTTGTTTAAAGACGGCGGACTGTAGCTTTATTATACCTATATGTAAAGATTGGTTCTCATCTGTACCTATACCAAATTTGAATCGAATCAGTGCAGTACTTTTCAGGTTAGCTAGCGGCCATTTTGTTTAAAGACGGCGGACTGTAGCTTTATTATACCTATATGTTAAGATTGGTTCCCGTCTATGCTTATACCAAATTTGAAACGAATCAGTGCAATACTTTTCTTGATAGCTAGTGGCCATTTTGTTTCAAGATGGCGGACATTAATTTTTATTATTAATTTACAATTTATTAGAGAGTACTGGACGCACTAAAAGTCTCGAAAATATCTGCGAAATCAAAGAAACATGAAATCTTGTCGTTCCCAAAGGAGCAACGCGCAATTCAATTTAAAATTGGTTACATGTAAACATAATAGCACCCTATGTCATTCATCTAGTTATATTTTTTTATGACTTCAGTCGCTCTGTATAACGTTTTCAGTATACTTCAACACTTTCGTATTTTTAAGAAACAAATGAAGTTTAACGCGCTAACATTTGTTTAATAATAGACGCAAATTCTCGTCATCTGTCTACAAAAACTACAAAGAAAACTGAGTAAAATAACATAATGATACATTTATTTTAATATTTTACAACAATCAGTAGTGTTACAAATCATTGTCTTAACTCTCAACCTAAACGATGTACACAGATTTTATTTATTTTCTGGTTGAAAAATACCGTTTAAAGCAGCACTCAAAGCCGTTAAGTGGTGTCCGTGGCTTATGATTTTTAAGAGATAAAACTGCGTTTTACTTGAACCCCTAGGATATGTCGTTCGACGCAAGGCAATAAACCCGAACAAAAGAAGGATACAGCATCTGGATAACTATGATTTCCATGCGGTTGTATTTTACGACGGTGTAAACACAACTTGGGATGAGAATAATTTTATCTGCCTTTGAATCTCACCGAGAAGACATGAAATAAGGAATGATTGTTTCTGTGTACCTCCGAGGTATACCATTCTTAATTAACTAATCATGTTTTGGTATTTGCGTTTATTAATAATAATAAATATTATAACTCTGAGCTTTATGGTTTACCTTGCTTTGCCATGTACGGATTTATTAGAAATATTTGTGATATACATACTCGGGAAACTATTGCGGTGGTGCGGTTAGCACTATGGTATTTGAATTCAAAGATGCCGAGTTCGAATTCCAGGCAAGGTAAAAATATATGAACTATCACATTGTGGATCGGTGAACCCGGATCCTGTACTGTAATTGGGATTGTTTCTATTGTACACAGTTAAAGAAACATATTATTACGCTTTTTACCCATGACTGGGTGTGGTACTCTGCCGTGGCAGAATTTGGTATAAATGATACATTTTTGCGAGTGAGATATGATCAAATTACGCCCCCCAATGATAAAATCACAAATGTGGCGAAAATCAGTCTTTTCAGCACCCTTTCAAAAAGTGATACTTTTCTTCCCTTGGGAAGAAATATAAAATCCATGGAACATACATCAATTTTCTTTTTCACCCTCGTGAACATAAAACTATTATTTTCAATATTATAAAAGTAGTATGTGTGCGATCCGCACCGAGCGGCATTTTTTATATTTAGTTTTAGTTGTAAAAAACAACTTGTTCACTTCATAAGTTTACTATTCGATTTCTACGAATTATGAATTACTAGGTATATGATTTCGAATATTTTTCTTCATCGTCAAGTCAATGTAGGGTTGAAAATATTATCTCGAAAAATTCCTTTATTACTGCCTAATTTAAATATGCCATCCAATGGTAAAAAAGTTTCCCATCTATAGTTTGTCTCAATTACAATTATTTATTTATGTTTATTAATTTAATGGGGTAATGGCTCAGTGGTTTCGAGTTAGCCTGTGGATCCTGAAGATCCCGGTTCGATTCCCACAGCCGACAAACAATTTTTACCAAACTAAAATTACCCCTGTGGCTCTCCCACCACTAGAATCTTTGGGGGCTGTGATTTGACGGCTGGTAACCGCACTTCACGTATATAAGTATATCACTTACCGAGATCTGCTTCGGCAGAGTGCCACACCCAGTAATAGGTAGAAGGCGTGATGATATATTTATTTATATTTATGCTAGTATCACGCCTTCTACCCATTACTGGGTGTGGCACTCTGCCGAAGCAGATCTCGGTAAGTGATATATTTTGCACGTGAAGTACGGTTACCAGTCGTCAAATCACGGCCTCCAAAGATGTTAGTGGTGGAGGAGCAACAGGGGTAGTTTTTAAAATTATGAAAATTGTTTGTCGCCTGTGGAAATCGAACCAGGGTTCTCAGGATCCACAGGCCGACTTCATACCACAGAGCTAGCTACCCAAAAGTAATTTATTTTTTTAATTTATAAAAACCAGTAATTGATTGACTTAGAAAGGGCGGCAAATTGGAGACCGCCCTGGGCGGCAAAAGTTTTAGGTACGCCACTGCTTAGTGTACAAATAACAAACATTGACTGCGGTAATCGAACAATATTAAAACATAAAGTCAGACTAGAATTTTAAATTCCATACTATCTTCTCAGCAAGTTCTGCATTTCTTACATACTTCAACTGTTAACAAGTGCAAAAAAACCGCCTCGCTTTGAAGATAACACCGGAAATCCTTTTTCAAGTCACTTCATTCGAGAACTTGAACAAGTGAACACACATTCATTCCACACACTTGATTACAGAAACCATGATAATTTATTACTCGCTTATCTTTTAATCCTTCGATTGAGGAAATGATAAAAAGCATTCTTTAAACGTTGAATGAAATCACAGAAAACCAAAAACGCGCCGCGTTTGTTTTGTGGGTGTTTCGTTTGTTTTCAAAGCAATAAATTTAGAATTCGTTGAGTGTGTTTATTTATTATCCAGGCGTAAAGAAGAAGAGATTGTTGATTATTCACTGATTCGAGTTGATGCGTCGTGTCAAAGGAAATAAAATTTATCAGTTGGATAGATTAGTTGTGAATCATTTTTATGTAGTAGTGTGTTGCGAGATAGTTTTAATGAGACAAGACATTGATTTTTACTTTGATGACTGATTATTTTGAATTAAATGTACCAGTGTTTCTCAAACAAATAACAAAAATAAAACACGCTTTCAGTACTCGTGCTAATTAACTACGACAGTTCTGCACTTGCAGATCTTTGTAGAAGATTATAAGTGTAGGTATTTTATACCTAGGCCATAAACTATTTAGTATATCTGAGAATAAACTTGAGGTCGTTCTGAGTACGTTAAAAACATTTTACAGCCGGGGTAAATGTTTTTTACGACTCTCTCAGAAAATATATTTTTTTCCCTCAGTTGATACAAGAAAGTTGCACTTTTCAGTCCTATGGAAGAATGATATATTATTTTACAAAAAGTCTCTTTAATTATACATATAATATGCAATTAGGACTAAAAAGTTTTCGGGTCGAATAATAAATGTTTCCGAACGACCCGTAGCGGAGTCTGGCAATATTACGAAACGCGAAATAGTATTTTTAGTCCAACTGAATCATATTATCCACTACTTATTTAGAAAATTTCGCAGATTTATTTAAATTAAAATGAAACAAATTGACGAAATGATTTTTATCATCATGATAACTGCTATTTTTGATCCATATTTAAGTAAATAAAAAGTAATAATTTCTACCGCTGTAAATCAATGAAACTCCTTAATTTTAACGAGCGACAGAAAAAGTATTTGTCAAAAAAGTCAAATTTTAACTGTTCTGAAATATTATCTTTTTCGGACTTTTGAAGAAAAAGTAAATTTTTCTTCCTTAACGAATAAGAAAAATAAAATCATATCCATGGCAACTGCAATACAGTATGATAAGTGAGATCCAGGTGAAGTTTGTCAAATATGATTTAAATTTCTCATTTATTTCTAAAAATTTACTTTCTGATAGAGTGACGTAAAAAAATTATATGTATACATCGTGCAGAAAATGTTTCTTCCCTTTCATTATAAATACCTATTATGCAACTGCATTATGTATCAGTATATTAAAATAATATTACAAATTTTTGATAGATTTTCATTTTATTTCCAACATTTTATCAGTTTTAGCGGCAACTTGTATTGTATAAAAATGAATAACTTTATGGATCTTTGTTGGCAGTTGCATAAAATAATATATTACGTAATATGCGTGTAAAGTAATTCCTTACACACGAGTTGTAGACGATATTATGATGAAAACATGCAACAAATACTAAACACCTCCACTATCTCCATACTCACATATCCTAGTGATAGGCCCAAACACACTTCCATCCTCCGTGGTGGTACAATTCCACCTTCTGTTCCTAAACTGATGTTGGCACTCCTTCACAGCCGTTCTTGCTCCCGAGGCCACCGAGACCATGTGGTCCCCGTAGAGTTGACACAGCCGCACTTGACCAGCGCTGAGTCCTGGCAGCTTGGTGCACGGCACAGCGGGGGTGGACGCCTCGGGGGACGTGGAGGCGTCGTCTCCGGTCGGGGCGTCGCGGAGCATGTCGGGCGAGGGGGATAGGAATGATTGGGGGAGCATGCCCAGCCGGCTAAAACAAGAGAAAGAGATGTTTAATAATATGTACTGGTAGCTATTGTTCTAGATTAGGGTTATTCTACTTTTTTTATTTTTTAACTCATAATTAAAATTCTACGGTACATACAAGTTTATTAACTTTTTTGCTTATCTGACAAAAAAGTTTACGTTATTGAATGATTTACAAGAACAAAATAGTAAATAAAATATAAATATATCATCACGCCTTCTACCCATTACTGGGTGTGGCACTCTGCCAAAGCAGATCGCGGTAAGTGATATATTTTGCGCGTGAAGTGCGGTTACCAGCCGTCAAATCACGGCCTCCAAAGATGTTAGTGGTGGAGGAGCCACAGGGGTAGTTTTTGAAATTATGAAAATAGTTTGTCGCCTGTGGGAATCGAACCAGGGTTCTCAGGATCCACAGGCCGACTTCATACCACTGAGCTAGCCACCCCATATATTTATGTTTGTCATACAAAAATATGAAATGTTGAAAACATAGAATAAAATAATATCAATCTACATTGACTGTAATCAGTAATACGTTCGCAGTAATAATATCCTGCTGCACTATAATTAGGTGTTTAGCTAGATGATGAATATCGTTATCAACAATTTGATCTTATTTTGATTATTTCTAAATGATTATGAGCGTATTAAGAAATTAGTTGCGTGTTTTATGCTGCAATTATAATCCAAGCAACCTTATTTCCGGATAACTGAAGAAGTTCAGATAATCTATTTGTTTTTACAGTGTAGAATACACTGTTATAGTCATTAACAACGTACACATGTTGAGGAAAGATTTGTGCAGAAAGTTTTCATTAGAGATGGTTATAGTAAAATAGTACCGTTATTTATAATTAAAAAAAAAAACTATTAAATTAATACGTTTGTAGCACATATGCTACTCATTTTGTTTCTGATAGTATGACTAACTTTAATTTGTATCTAAAATATGCGATTGTGTCTTAGCTTTTTACATTACGAAAAATTAACTTTACAATGCCCAGCATTAATTTCAGTTAAGGTAGTACTAGCGGGAAAATTTTTTTGCAGATCTGAATGAAATTTGGCGCACGTAAACATTGGATAGTCATACGCATCCTGTTAAAATATGAAACACATTCATCGTCTGTGAACAAATATATTCGCTTGTAAAGTTGAGTTCTTATACACGGGGCTTCTGACGATCATCACTCAGAATCGCACATATTTGGTTTGTGTACCTCTAAAATTTTGCAGTTTCATTTGAAAAACTAGTATAATGTTCTAGAACTATCCATGTATATTGTATAAGAAGGAGAAAGTTTTCTATCGTTTAGTAATGGATATATAGCCATGCAAAGCTTTGTTTTTAACGATAATTTAAGAATTCCAATTTATAATGGCAACACTACACGGTGGTATGGTATTTGAAAATTCACTAGACCAACAACCTGTTAACAATTCGTGATATTCAAACTATAATAGGTATAAAACACTTATTCTATTCAACTTTTAAATTTTGTTGAGCGTCAGTTTCGCCACTCGACAACCGATGGCGCCACCGTCACACTAGTACTACCTTAAATCAAAAGGTTTTGCAAGCTCTAAACAATTTGTAATAATACATTTGATTGAATTCCTGAAACCGGCACGAAAGTGCCTACTTTCCTGACCAATTTTATTATCAAAACAGACAGGTAAAGTACGTATACAAGGTTACAAAAGAAAACAATCAGGTAAATTACAAAATAGTCTAGTAAAGGATTTACTTGACTGTTTTTTTTGTTGTTGTAACCTTGGATATGTAGTCTGTCAATATGATTCTTATCCAAAAATTTAAACATTTTGAATTATTTATGATTAATTGTTCATTAAATCAAACGGTTTTAGAAAAAATAGTATACATAATACGTCAAGAAAGTATTTTTACTTGACTCACCGGATTAAAATTCTCGACCTGTAATATATTATTTCCTGAAACCAGCAAGAAAGTTCCTACTTTCTTGAATTTTAATATGGAAAGTAGATTTTTACCAAAACAGGCAGGTACAACAACAAAAACTGTCAGGTAAACTACAAAACCGTCTGGTATAGGTTTTATCTGACTGTTTTTTTTTGTAACATTGAATACGTAGTCTGCTGTCAAAATGTTTCTTATCAAAAAATTTAACCATTTGGAATTATTTATGATTCATTGTTGATTAAATTAAACGGTTTCAGGAAAAATAGTATACATAATACGCTAGAAAAGTGTTTTTACTTGACTCACCGGATTAAAATTCTCGACCTGTTACCTCGTATTTCAAATAACCGCTTCGTCAAGTAAAACATCACTCTCCTAACTTATTATGTAATTTACTATTTTTTAAATTAGTTGTCTCGCTTATTAGTTTCTAAAATTTGGCATCCCTTCATTCTACTAAACGCTTATTATAAATTGGGATTAATTTCCTGTTGTGCAGAGTAACAAATAAAGAAATAAAACAATAAGGTATTATTCTTCTTTCTAATGTTCTTCCTATCTGATTCCCGATCACCTTGTAGAATCTTGTACCGATTTGTCACACTGTAGTTTCTTGTCTCTGTGTTCCGGTTGTTCTCTATTCACGATGATGTACCACCCGCGGACAACATGATGTGCATGTGTTTACGTCCGCCCTCGATTTCTGAACATTGAGAAACACCACGAAGAAAGATTTTAGAAATTCTGGTGATTAATTCTAGAAATAACTTCGATGATTGTTGATCTGTTTCAAATGGTTAGAAATTAGTTTGAGTGAGTGTTATTGCTGGTTAACACGGTATCGTTGGGTTGTTTATTAATTTAGAGATTGTAGAAATATGTTTGGTTAATGGTTGAGAGATTAGACACAAATGGTGCTTTAGTATACCTCCATTTTTTACTGAGAAGAGAAGCTTTCTTACTTGTTAATTTTTTTTTTTGTGGCTTCATTGGCGGACCAACTACTTAGGTCATATGCCGCCATTACGCCCTGATCTGCGTTTTAGGTATTATGGTCAACAGCAACGCGGGTTTTCTCTGGACGGTCACCCATCCGAGTACTACCCGCGCGCAACGTTACTTAACTCGCGTTATCGCTTAGATCAGTTCCAACGAAAACTTGTTATTTATATTACGAGATGTCAGAACTACGCAAGATATTTAACACTTAGTAATGGGTAGAAGGCGTGGTGATATATTTATTTTATTTACTCCATTAATGCTGGGTTGCATGAAAGTTTTATCGGTTCATTAGCAACTAACGATTCAATAAATTTCAGAAAATCGCCATTGATACTGTTGCTAGATAAACAATTCTTTAACTAAAGAGCTCTTTGTTTTTTTCTTGCAACCCAGCATGAATATGACACTATTATTTCAACTGTTTTAATAGTAATAGAATGTCATCTTTTTTAGTCTTAGGACAAAAAATAGCATTTATTTTATTTTGGCATCATAAATTTGTTTATTAGCCCTTAAAAGCGAGCGTAATTTGGTTATTATCCTTTAATTTCAAGGACCAAAATAAAATAAAACTTTGTATGTACCACGGGCGTAATAAATATTGTAGCACTCGGGAAATTTAATCATTCCGTCAGTGTTATAATCTTTTAATTTATGCCCTTGATACATAAATAATTATTGTATCATTGTCCGAATTTCGGGTCGGAAATTTCATTCACTGAGCTAGCCACTCCATAATCTGAATAATAATAATAATAAATTTAGATATCAGCTATAGACTCCCTGTACTGTAATTGGGATTAAATTCCATTTATGCAGAGTAACAAATAAGTAAATAAAAATTGAGGTAATTGATTAATTGTAGATTTTCCATACTTTCCAAAAACTGATAAATATAAAATATAATCTCCACAATTATTGACATTATCTTTCTAATTCTACTGATATTAAGTTCCGCCTAGTAAGGTAATCTATTAACCAGTGTGATATTAAAATAATTTACAGTATCCAGTAAACAGTAAACTATTAAAATAGTAATATAAATCTATTACAAACGCATGTTGTACGCACGCTCGCGCTACATAATAACGCGTCATGTTCATGTACACACATAATTCGAGCTGATGCGATCAGGTGCAAGGAATCTTCTTAAACACCCGCTGAACATCGTAAATAAACAGGTGTCCCACTGTGCACATACACACACATGCACACCCACGCAACAAGACGGCGGACATAACTCAAGACTTACTCTTTCATTCACGTGGTTTCTCTTGCCGGAGAATTTTGTTTTGTAGTTCCTCCTCCATTAATATCTTTAGGAAGAGAGGGTGATTTGACGGGTGGTAACCGCTCTTCACGCGCATAAATATATCACTTATCGAGATTTGCTAGACAGAGTGTCACAGCCCAGTAATGGGTAATATCTTTAAGAGAGCAAATGATGTTTTCGTGCACGAGTTTTGTACACTGTTTTTTGTAACGAGCAAAAATTATTTAACTGACAGTAAGAAACGTTATTAAATTAGAAGCATGAATTGATATTGACAGTTTAACCATGAATTGACATTTATTATATGGAAACAAATTGTTTATTGTCTCTCGTAAAGCTTGTTGAAATATGACTGATTGATGGCGTTATAAGCTAATGTCTCTTCTTTTTTTATAAATTCCTTAAATAGTTAGAGAGCTAGGGTGCAAAATGATGTCTCATTTATTCCAGTGACAGAAATGTATTTTTTAATAGATTATGTTATAATAAACATGAAAAAAATAAAATTAGATTTGGGAACGGGTGGCAACTATAGATGGCGTCGGTGTGAATGCGCAGATTTTAAGGGTAGTTGTTGATATATTTTTTACAGGCTAATTTTCAGTTTAAATTATAGACTTTGGTATTATTAAGTAATAAAAATAGTAGACATTATTGACAGAAATTATTGCTGGTTGGTCGTTGGTGACAGAAGCTCTGAAAGTGGACTGGTGTAAAAATCAACAACCACCCTTAAAATCTGCGCATTCACACCGACGCCATCTATAGTAACCACCCGTTCCCAAATCTAATTTTCTTTTTATCATGTTTATCGTGAAATAATCTATTAAAAAATCCATTTCTGTCGCTGGAATAAATGATACATCATTTTGCACCCTAGCTCTCTAACTAAAAATGTGTGTATATAAATACAATTCGTTTTAATAGTTAAAATTTAGAATAATAAAAATGGATATTTTTTTCAATTACTTTGAAGCACTAGTGCGCAAAATCAAACTTCGAATCAGTTTCCAAGGTAATGTAAATGTTATTTTGAATCATGCAGTATAAAAAAGAATATAATAACAGTACGCTAATAGCTTCATAACATTGTAGTTAAAAAATAATATTGTGTGTACGCGATACCAAACTAAAAATCATTCCTAACTATTTTCTGTATTGGCATTAAATGTTTCAATGCATTAACAAGTAACATTTCATGAAATAAGAAATATAAATGTTTAATTCTCAAGCAGTGTGTAAACTCAGTAAACTCTACACTTTACGGTTGACTGGAAACGTTTAATTTTGCATTCCGCTGGCGATGATTAGCTGTGGAAGCCAGACTTGCAGGAGACTTGCCAACAAATCTGGAAACTCTGTACGTTTTACGATGACAGTTAGATTTTTTTTGGGAAATGGAGATATTTGCTTTCAACACTGTTTAGCGACAAAGTAGTTTATGTTCAATAAACAAGATTATTTATATATTTGCTTAAATATTGTAATAGTTAAGAAGGTAAGCTATATGAATTGAAAATTGAGACGAGATAATGAATAGGAACTTTATGACTTATTCATACTCGTATTTATATTATTAAAGTTCCTATTGTATCTTGAAAATGGGCTCCAGAATATACATAGTTATTTGTATATAAATAAAATAAATATATAATCGCGCCTTCTACACCCATTACTGAGTGTGGCACTCTGCCGAAGCAGATCTCGATAAAAGGTATATTTATGTGCGTGAAGTGCGGTTACCAGCCGTCCATCCACAGCCCCCGGGGATGTAGTGAAAAAAATAGTATATACACCAAGTGAGAAAATTATAATTTTTCCATCATCGTATTGTCGCTCTTGCCTTCGGCTTGTACTGCAATTTTACTTTTCGGAAAAAAAATCATGCATTTCTCTTCCATAATATATAATATACTATTATCTACGCCACTGGACAGATATTTTTTCTAATATGCAAACTGTTTCAGAGTTATATGATGATAAAGACGAAATTGAAAAAAAATTGTTTTTCCTACAACTGTGTGATTTCTTTGTTATAACGTAACTATTATTGCCTTGGTTACGTATGGAAATTTGACAAATGCAGACCAAGTGCGTTTCTGTAAGCAAAGAAACACTAGTGCCGAAAGTAATTTTTACTTTACGCCATTGTCAAACGAAAATATAATTGAGAGCAATTTAAATTTCGCGCCAAGCACGGAATTTCAAATTTTAGGCGCGTACGCTTGTGGAAGAAGAAGAAATATGCAGTGATATATTTTGACATTTATAAACATAACCTTAAACTGAAATATATTTAATCTGTACACATCAGATTGTGCAGACAAGAACTCAAGTACATCATTATTAAATATGAAATTAATAAATAAAGAAAATGCCTACTTTCCTGACCAATTTTAGTATGGAAAGTAGGCTTTTACAAAAACAATCAAGTACAGTACGTATTCAAGACAACAACAAAAATAACAGTCTGGTAAAGTACAAAACAATCTGGTAAAGATTTTACCTGACTATTATTTTTGTTGTAACCTTGAATACGTAGTCTGCTGTCAGTACAATTCATATAAAAAAAATTAAAGATTTTGAATTATTCATGATTAAATATTGATTAAATTAAACGGTTTCAGAAAAAATAGTATACATAATACGTCAGGAAAGTCTTTTTACTTGACTCAGCGGATTAAAATACTCGGTCTGCGGCCTCGTATTTCAAACAATCGCTTCGTCAAGTAAAATATCACTTTCCTGACTTATTATGTAATATACTATTTCGTTATATTTATGAAAATTTGTTTAATATGAATAAACTTAAATGTGGACTATGTATACATACATAACAGCACCTATGTTTCATAAAATGGGGTAGCACGAACCCTTGAACATTCACTCAACATTTGTATTCACTAAATACATCCTGCAATAAATTTTCGCCAAACATTCCTATTCTGGCATTCATAATTTCTTTTATATAAGCTCATCTCATCTTTTATAGGGTGGCTAGCTCAGTGGTATGAAGTCGGCCTGTGGATCCTGAGAACCCTGGTACCCTAGATTCGATTCCCTCAGGCGACAAACAATTATCATAATTTCAAAAACTACCCCTGTGGCTCCTCCACCACTAACTTCTTTGGGGGCCGTGATTTGACGACTGGTAACCGCACATCACGCGCAAAATATATCTCTTACCGAGATCTGCTTCGGCAGAGTGCCACATCCAGTAATGGGTAGAAGGCGTGATGATATATTTATTTATTTATTTATATCTCATCTTTCGTTCACACAACAAACTTTCATTTATATTCATCCATTTATTCATAACTCGTTCATGTGATCTTTCCCATTCAGTTTCACCAACATACATCTGTTTCACCAATAATTCATTCAATTCCACGTTCCACCCAAGGAAGTAGAAAATAAAAATTGATCACTGCAAAAAATTTATCATCTTCGCATTATACATTAATTTAATCTAGAAAGTTCCGTTATCCTCATATCTTTAAACAATCAAGCAATAACGTTTTAATTAAAAATTGCTTTAGACATTCGCCTATCGCCTTCATATATAAGAAGCCTAATCGATAGTAAATAGTACGCATCTTATAATTTATCGATGCGCAATTGTTACAACTGTTACAAGTAAACAATAAACATAAAACTTTACAGCGACTGTCGGCTGTTTTGTTACTCGTTACACCTCAGTAATTGATTTGCGTATTGTTGTGTCAAGCAGCTGTCCTTATAAGGAATTCAAAGTATTTTAAATTGCGGCAAAATTATAGTTCTGAAATAACAATAAATATGTAGACAGAAATTATTGGTAATAATGTTTGATGTACGATTGCCGACAAGGCCTTATTAGAAGGATATTTCTAATATAAATACAACTGAAAACATATTATAGTTTATATTGTCTAGTTGTGCTGGGTATTCAAAATTTATTTTTCAAACTGTGGCTAATTTTGTATACAGCGTTTGCTGTAAAATAAAGTAAATAATTTTGTCTTTTACCCAGTTTTTATAGCGAAATATATACAGTGTGTCCGAGAAGACACTGTCGTAGGAATTGTTATTTGTAAACTGGAGAAGAAGGCGATATTTTTCTCGCTCGTGAAGCATTCGAATGAGGGTGGAAAAATGATTTCCTCTCGTGTTAGCACAACATTTTTTTCATGACATGCTTTAAAAAGATTTATTTGAACTTGAAATATATTCAGGAAAAAATCTAGTAGGGTACAATAAAGGTAATATTTTATTTATTTGAATCCAAATTGTAAGATAATTGAAATATTTAAAGTATATTACTATATGGGGTGGCTAGCTCAGTGGTATGAAGTCGGCCTGTAGATCCTGAGAACCCCGGTTCGATTCCCAGAGGCGACAAACAATTTCAATAATTTCAAAAGCTACTCCTGTGGCTCCTCCACCAGTAACATCTTTGGAGGCCGTGATTTGACGACTGGTAACCGCACTTCACGCGCAAAAATTTATCAGTTACCGAGATCTGCTTCGGCAGAGTGCCACATCCAGTAATGGGTAGAAGACGTGATGATATATTTATTTATTTATTATTTAAATTCAATCATTTCCAAACTTTATTTCTTAATCATGATTAATCAAACATACTTCTCTCGTTTATTCTCTACAATAACAATCTTTCTGCTATTTAAGTACACTTCAATAAATTCCATCTCTTAAGTACAATCCTCTTAACAATCTCTCAACACTCAGATGTTTCATCCGACCACAAAACACTGACAACCCTTATACGCGTCGATGAATAAGAGCCATTCACTTCACCGGCTATTCTCTGCCGTAAGTTATGATTAAACACACTGGTTAGTAAATTGAAATTCGATAAAAACATTTGCAAGCAAACACTCTTCGGGTAATGAGCGCCATACCAACGTCATCGATTGTTGATTTATTTATTAAGAATGTTGTTTATTTTCATTGCTTCTTTGTTATTGTAAAAGTTATTAGTGTGTTTTTGTTTAGTAATTTTATGCCCAGTATATATGTACTTACTTTTAAGTTTTTCATATCCTCTTAAAGTAGACATTTTAAACTCTTTCGCCCTCGAAAATATGTCCAAATTAACTAAAAGTTCGACAAGTTATGATGGTTTGAAAATTGGGAAAATGTCACGAATTTCAAGTGTTTCGTTTTTTTTCCTCACCAGTGTGTTTCGATTCATACTAAGTACTTTTAGAAGAACATTAGCCTCTAATACCATGTTTAGTTAAAATATTAGCTCAAGTTTCTAATTTATAAAGATCTGGTGTGGTCACCACACGACTTTCTTATACAGAGCATATTTAATATTTCGAATCAATGAAATTGATATAGCATCAAAAACGCTGAATTGAAAACTTATGACTTGCTCCTTGCACTTACAACCCGGAATAAAAATGAAGTTAGCTAACACAAGATTTAATAATCATGAATCATTCTGTTAGTTATAGTTTTGAAGACATTAAAAGCAACTGTACTTCTTTCTTCGTAAGATTGTCGGCAAACTCTGACAGAAGCAGTCTGTGAGATAGCATTACACATGCACATGTCGGCACGGCACGTTTCATCACGTGTTGCTCATGTTTTGCTTGACAGCGCGTGCGACGCATCCGGCAGAGTTCCTCCGGTCTTCCGGATCGCTGCTTTCACCCCGGAGTTCGTAACCTGCTCCCACGATCATCTCCAAGAACTCAAAGACAGTGCATTTCGCCCTGTGATGATTGAAGACACTATTCACTAAAATAAATTTAACCCCTAAGCCTTAATCAATATAGATTTATTCTTATATCTTCTTAGTTAGTTCTTAGCCTGGAATTACTCAGTTTCATAAACTGTTTACCAATCGATAAATTAGCGCATCTTCATATCTAGTTTAGTTTTTGAGATATAGCCTCGGAAAAGTTGAAATCTCTTTGGAAAATTCTACTTTTACGAGGGCTACATCTAAAAAACTAAACAAGATATGAAGATGCGCTCAACGGCATCAAATTCCTTGTATCCGAATTGACTTATATGCAATTTTTAAGCTAATTTAAAGGAATTTAATTTTTTGAGTATTTCTTAAGGGGTACCCCTTGGATTTTTTTCGATTTTAGGTCAATTTCAGGCTGTTTGCTCTAAAACTCTCTCTCGTACCAATATTGAAACGAAAATTTACATACATATGTATTTCGACCTGCTGAATTCAATGGTAAAATCCCCAAGTGCATATATCTTCTAGTTTTTGAAATATTGTTCAAAAACTGCTCCATGAGAAAATTTTGGTGAAAAATTATTGAAAACATAAAATTGCTGAAAACTTGTTTAAAAGTACCATAAATTCAATGCCGTTGAGCGCATCGTCCTATCTCGTTTAGTTTTTAAGATATAGCCTCGAGAAAGTACAAAATCTAATGTGGATTTTTTTTTTTGAAAATTCAACTTTTCCGGAGGCTATATCTTAAAAAGTAAATAAGATATAAAGATGCGCTCAACGGCATTGAATTCCTCGTGTCCGAATTGACTTATATGTAAATTTTTAGCTAATTTAAAGCAATTTAAATTTTTAATTATTTCTTGGATTTTTTTCGATTTTAGACTATTTTCAGACTGTTTGCTCTAAAATTCTTCTTCGTACGAATATTGTAACGAAAATTTACATACATATATATTTTGACCCGCTGAATTCATTGATAAAATCCCCAAGTGCGTATGTCTTCTAGTTTTTGAGATATTGT
Source organism: Pterostichus madidus (assembly GCA_911728475.2). Lineage (NCBI taxonomy): Eukaryota > Metazoa > Arthropoda > Insecta > Coleoptera > Carabidae > Pterostichus > Pterostichus madidus. Next base: position 2,504,089 of record OU452304.1, read on the forward strand.
ACAAAAACTGTTTTATGACAAACTTTTGGTGAAAATATTTTGAAAAATAAAATTTGGTGAAAATGTATTTACAAGTCAATTGAAGCACGAGAAATTCAATGCAGTTGAGCGCATCTTCATATCTCGTTTAGTTTTTAAGATATAGCCTCGGGAAAGTACCAAATCTGATGTGGACAATTTGTGCTTTTTGTTGCTCAACTTGTTGTTGTGTTGAAGCGGCATGGGATGAAATAAGCTATCACCTGGTGATCTAGAGTTATAAATAACGACGCATCATAATAACCAGATGCACGCTTCTTCCGATTATCGTTTAAGTAAATGTTTTTATGCTTATGCTTGCTTTGATAATTTGCGTTGTTGGTTACTGAAGCCGACAAAGAGATTGATAATCCATCAAATACTGTTTATTTTCAATACTTATAAATCTTTTATTCGCATAACCAATTTACTCTCTGAAAGATCAGAGGATAGACTAAACAATTGCTCATATTACTTGTTTGAAAATGTCATAAAAGAAGACAGACTGTACGACTCCTTCTTATACTCATGGTGCACAGAAAACTGTTTATTAAAAATGGAAAATTATTCAGGGGAAAGTTTAACAGAAAAACTTTATACATTTGTTTGTTAGCTAGTTTTAAGTAAATCGTAATTTTGTAAAAATATAAATATATCATCACGCCTTCTACCCATTACTGGGTGTGGCACTCTGCTGAAGCAGATCTCGGTAAGTGATATATTTTTGCGCGTGAAGTGCGGTTACCAGTCGTCAAATCACGGCCCCCAAACATGTTAGTGGTGGAGGAGCCACAGGGATAGCTTTTTCAAATTATGAAAATTTGTCGCCTGTGGGAATCGAACCAGGGACCACAGGATCCACAGGCCGACTTCATACCACTGAGCTAGCCATCCCATCGTAATTTTGTAAATTTTTATATTCAACTTCTACCGCTACAAAACACAGAAAATAAATTTTGTCTAAGCGTTTAACAAGGGGTTTCCCTTGTTAAACGTCGTTATTGGGTGTGGCATTCAGCCGTAAGCAGTTCTCGGTATATGCGCGTAAAGTACGGTTACCAGCCGTCAAATCACAGCCTTCAAAGATATTAGTGATTAATTCTCACAGGGATAATTTTAATGTGGTGAAAATTGTTTCTCAGCTGTGAGAATCGAACCCGAGATCTCAAATCCACAGTCGGACTCAATACCACTAAACCGCCTACCGAGTGTACATTTTGCAAGTCTATTTTAGTCATTTGTTTTTTTCATAGCACACTGATTTCTATGCTATTTAAATTAAACTAATGTCAATTTAATATGCAATTATGTCAAAAAATTTGTAATGTACCAGTACAGAACTTTATAGTCGTTGAATTTAGAAGAAAAAAAACTGAATCGAACAAGCAAGTAAAAAAATAGGTTCTCATTTAAAAGTAAAAAAAAAAATGCACTCCGTATTTTGAGAACCACTGGCAGAAAAAAAAGTGTTAATAGTTTTGTAATAGATTTAGAAAATTATATTTCTACTGTAATAGCTCAATGGTATCAAGTCGGCCTGTGAATCCTAAGAACTCTGGTTCGATCCCCACAGCCGACAAAACATTTTCACCAATTTATCCCTGTGGCTCCCCCACCACTAACATCTTTGGGGGCCGTTATTTGACGGCTGGTAACCGCACTTCACGCGCATAAATATATCACTTACCGAGATCTGCTTCGGCAGAGTGCCACACCCAGCAATGAGTAAAAGGCGTGATGATATATTTATATTTATTTATAATAATAATAATAATAAACTTTATTTGTCATCAAGGAGAACCTTATACAAATATTTATTCGGCAGTACGGTGGGGTGGGTAGCGTTACGGAATTCGAATCCGGAGATCCCGAGTTCGATTCCCACTCAAGCTAGAAATTATAAGAACAACCAGTCTGTGGCTCGGTGAGTCCGAACCCTGTACTGTAATTGGGATTCAATTCCTGTTGTATAGAGTAACATAAATAAATAAATAAATAAATAAATAAATATTACTGGTCAACGGCCATGGCTGCGCTCGTTGGTACTGATCTAAGCGATAACGCGAGTTAAGCAACGTTGCGCGCGGGTAGTATTTGGATAGGTGACCGTCCAAAGAAACCCGCGTTGCTGTTGACAATAATAACTAAAACGCAGATCAGGGCGTAATGGCGGCATATGACCTGAGTAGTTGGTCCGCCAAAGAAGCCAGAAAAAAAAAATATATTACTAAAGCATTATTTATATTTATTTGTATTTCTTTGCTGATTTAACCAACCTTGCAGCTCGTATAGTTCCCGAGATAACAATTGTGACACACTTTCATTGAACACCCTGTATAATTTCAATAATAAAAATATTTTTGGTATAGTGAAGGTTGTCGATCGAGCCCGCACACATGTTATTCGCAAAGCCTGTTAACAGTACCAGCACCTTCGGTTGAATATTGTTCGTTTTGTGACAAAACGACCGCAGTTGAGCGTCGTGGATGCCGGCATCCGTGCTGTCTATTACGCACTGTAAATTTCACGGAATACCGGTAAATGACGGGGTACGCTACGGCTTCTCTCGAGCAAGCGGGAGTGATATTTTACCGCAGCGAATGTGTGTAATTACTTTAAACGTGGCTTGCCTCTTGATTAGATCTGCGATTCTATACTACGGGAATTTTTATACGTTTGTAATTAAAGTTAATGATCTACGTTTATTGTGAGCTAAATTTCGTGACAAATGAAACGAATTTGACATGGATTTACCAAAAAGGAATTTATATATACATTTTATTGTTATTGTTTACCTAACTTTAACTTTTATTGTTGGAGAAGTACAGTAATTATTACTTTTATGCACAACTGGGCCGAAATTCTGCAAAATGTCATTTTAACATATAACCTATGGCCTGTGGATCCTGAGGTCCTTGGTTCGATTCCCACAGGCGACAAATTTTCATAATTTGAAAAAGCTATCCCTGTGGCTCCTCCACCACTAACATCTTTGGGGGCCGTGATTTGACGACTGGTAACCGCACTTCACGCGCAAAATATATCACTTACCGAGATCTGCTTCAGCAGAGTGCCACACCCAGTAATGGGTAGAAGGCGTGAAGATATATTTATTTATTTTATTTTATTTATTTACCTATGTACATATTTTAATCTTTTGATCATATAATTAAATGTTATTTAGTTGTGCATAAAATTTTGTATGTACCACGAGTGAAACTAGCGTTTCTGACTCTGAGCATGTTATTAGCCCTCGGCGCTTTTCGCCTCGTGCTAATAATCATGCCACGGGCCAGAAACGCATGTTTTCACTTTTGGTACATACATAAATAACTATTTTATATTTCGAGATTTTGATTAGTTTCTACTGCAACGGGCATAAATTTGAAAAAATTCCTTCTCTTGAGTCCGAAGTAAAGCAGTTGAAAGACTAGACTCCTTTTTTTTTAAATATAAAAAATTAGATAATGAAAACATTTTGAAATATATGAAAAAAAAATAAATATATATATATATATATACATATCTTCACGCTATATCCCAACAAATGGGGTAGCACGAACCCTAAAATCACTCATAAAACATTCACTCATCACACCCATCAAACAACCAGCCATCACCAAACATTTTCATCCAAACACACCACCCTCACTTCAACCACATTTATAGATCACTCCATATCAACTAATTCATTTATTACACTCGAAAACATTATCACACAACAAACCTTCAATCACATCATTCCTATTCTCTTACCATTCATATTACTTCCTCAACATACATAACATATGCATAAAAAAATCTCAAATTACTCACGTTTACTCCTAACAACGAATCTAATAACGAAACTAACAACGAATCTACAAGATTAGAAAAGATGAAAGCGATAGTCTACACTTGTATATGAAAGAAAAGGCCACACAATGCAGTCACAGAAAATGAAACAAAAAGATAAGAAAGGGAGGGAGCGTCGCCCTGCGCATGTTTTTGAAAGTGAATTTCACACAATTGCAGTTTAACACTCTACGTAAGAACTGAAAACGAATTAAAAGATATATATATATATATATATATTGTTTTATGAATACGAATATAGTACAACGTACAAGGCTTCATCTACAATTGCGAATTTTATTCAAAAATATAATAAAAATGTAAACTGACTTTGATGTTCCATTATAGTATACTGTAACACACGTGTGGCAATGACCGTTACCACAAGTATGTTACATACCATTTTTTCTACGGTCGTAAACTTTTATTTCTTAAAATAGATATTTTAATCGATATTCGACATCTGTCATTTACTGTTATGTTTCACATTAATGAAAAAAAATATTGTTTAATAATTGTTGTCTTAGAAACAGCAGCATAAACTATTTCATGCCGCTCTAAAGTTGCTAGAACACTCGTTTTTTAATGTTGATATGTTAATTTTTTAATACGACCGCAGAAAAAAACATTAACGAAATTACAAAAAGTGTAAATTTTCCATGAATTCTGATTTCTTATGTTTGTATTGTATATCTACTTTACCGCACTGGTATGGCAAAATGTGTTCTTACGACACTCAAAATAGATAATTTTGATATTATGTAACGGTAGTAGATAAAGTGACATTAGTGGAACTGTTTTTATCATAAACAAAAACAGTGTTACAAAATTCAACTTTGTAAGTATTTGGGAATATTTTTGTTTGAAGTTATTAAGTTGTTTAGTTGTAAAAATGTCAAAAATAAATTTTGTAGCTCAGCTCATATAAAATTATTGCAATTATTTTTTTTTTGTGGTTCCTGAGAACCCTGGTTCGATTCCCACAGGCGACAAACAATTTTCATGATTTCTAAAGGTACCACTGTGGCTCCTCCACCACTAACATCTTTGGAGGCCGTGATTTGACGACTGGTAACCGCACTTCACGCGCAAAATATATCACTTACCGAGATCTGCTTCGGCAGAGTGCCACACCCAGTAATGGGTAGAAGGCATGATGATATATTTATTTATTTATTTTTATTACCTCAAACTGCAAAACACTTCTTTATTGAAAATTAAAAGTACTATTTAGTTTTATTACATAACTAGGTAATTATTAATTTTAAGTCTAACCTAACTTCAAGAAATGTCAAAATAAATTAAATTCAAATGTTTATTTAATCTGTCAGTGCTACCATCTTACTTTTAGTTTTATGGTTTTTAATAAGGACCAAGTACCAAGTATTTGTATCTAAAGTGCTAGAGCAGTCACCTATAGTTTGTGAAAGATTCTGAGTTTTAAAATCCAACGAATTCTCATGGATTAAAAAAAAATGATTTTTAAAAAATGAATTCGAAATTACACTTTCGTTCATATATATTTCAAACTTCATGATAAATATCCGTTATAACATCATGTTTCGCATATGCGATAGTTCGCAATTTAAAATCTCTGACTTCAACTTATAACTGCTTTCAACTAGTTGGAATTCCACTATAAGCTGTAGATATCCTGTGCTATAATTATGATTAATTTCCTGTTGTGCTGCGCAGCAAATAAACTAGTTAAACTTCTAGGTAAAAGTTTTCTGAAATATAATACAGGTGTTTGAGAAATGCTTCGTTGCAATACAACAATTGAAAACTTTGTGTTTATTTGTTAGTTTTACTTTACAATTACTTGTTTTGATACGGCCTAGTAATTTTGATGAGAAACTCAATTTATTTATTAAAAAACAAAGACATTTAAGTAAATCTAGAAGACCACGAGTATTTTGTTAAACATGATTTATAGTTTACATACTATAACACATAACATAAGGTAAGAGATTTTTAAGGTTTTATAGTTTTTGTTATGTTTTCTTGGATAAAAATAATTTCCAACCATATTCATAGTGTTTGATTATTGCCACATTTGGCATTATTTTGAGAGCTATCATTTCAACTGTGCTCGAAAATGAATGATATAAATATAAAATAAATATATCAACACACCTTCTACCCATTACTGGGTGTGGCACTCTGCCGAAGCAGATCTCGGTAAGTGATATATTTTGCGCGTGAACTGCGGTTACCAGTCGTTAAATCACGGCCCCCAAAGATGTTAGTGATGGAGAAGCCACAGGGGTAGCTTTTGAAATTATGAAAATTGTTTGTCGCCTGTGGGAATCGAACCAGGGTTCTCAAGATCCACAGGTCGACTTCATACCACTGAGCTAGCCACCCCATAATTATAAATGAATGATGATGATGTTATAATACTAGCTGCTGTTAAAAAAATAAAAATGAAGAAACTAAAAATAAAATAGATAAATATATCATCACGCCTTTTACCCATTACTGGATTTGACACTCTGCCGAAGCAGTTCTCGGTAAGTGATATATTAATGTACGGTTACCAGTCGTCAAATCGCGGCCTTCAAAAATATTAGTGGAGGGGAAACCACAAGAGTAATTTTAATATGGTGAAAAAATTTGTCGGCTGTGGGAATTGAACCAGGATTCTCAGGAACCACAAGCTGATTCGATACCACTGAGCCACTACCCCATACGTTATGGTTATATGTAAATTAACTATAAAGTGGTATATAAATGTATCACTTACCGAGATCTGTTTCGGCAGAGTGCCACACCCAGTAATGGGTAAAAGGCGTGATGATATATTTATTTATTTATTAACCATAACATGATATGAGAAATGTCCAAATTTCATTTCTTATTGTCATATTCTGTCGATAACACTCGGCCTTTATCATATATCTGACAATTGTTTGTTTATATGTGTCAAAAATGTAAACAATTTTGGTTTATTATTCGGCTTTTGCACTTTCATCTACTTAGGTAGCTCAGTGGTATCGAGTCGGCCTGTGGATCCTAAGAACCCTGGTTCAATCCCCACAGCCGACGAACATTTTCACCAAATTAAAATTACTCCTGTGGCTCTATCTCTACTAACATCTTTGCGGGCCGTGATTTGACGGCTGGTAACCGTACTTCATGCACATAAATATATCACTTACTGAGATCTGCTTCGGCAGAGTGCCATACTCAGTAATGGGTAAAAGGCCTGATGATACATTTATATATATTTATTTATATTATCTATTCTAATTATTTTAGCCAGGTGTACAATCACTTACAATTATTACGAATAATTAAATATAATAAATAAATATATCATCACGCCTTCTACCCATTACTGGATATGGCACTCTGCTGAAGCAGATCTCGGTAAGTTATATATTTTGCGCGTGAAGTGCGGTTACCAGTCGTCAAATCACGGCCCCCAAACATATTAGTGGTGGAGGAGCCACAGGGATAGCTTTTTCAAATTATGAAAATTTGTCGCCTGTGGGAATCGAACCACGGACCTCAGGATCCACAGGCCGACTTCATACCACTGAGCTAGCCAGCCCATTTTTATATTTTTGTTATGTTATGCTATGTAAAAGATAAATCCTGCATTATTCTCAGTAAAAAGTAAAAGAGTATTATTTTAATTAACTATAAACATAATTTACGGGTAAAAGTTTTACGAAGTAAAATATTGATAAAATCTCTTGCAGTGAACTAAAACAACAATCCCAGATGTAAAACAGACCATACGCAATCTAATAAATAACAAAAAGCATAAAATTTCAACATTCCCTTGTCGTAATCGTTCTCAGATGGCTGTGCAGACATTCCAGCAACAAACAGCTACAAACTGTCCAGTATTTAGCGATGTGCGGCCATTTATTTCCAGCAATTACGAACGGAGAGAAGGCAAGCTGCGATTACTCCACCAAGCGGCACTGGCCGTTTATTTAGAGATTTCAGTACCTCAAAGCTGTTTAACATAAATTAGCAGCTTTGCGACGTTGTAAATCTACTTCTGAGCCGAGAAATTACCTGTCGCTTCTCGGTTTACGCTGCCGTGATGATTAGCTGAATGTAGCGGATAATGTAACGCTAAACATAGAGCGATATTGTTAAAGAGGTTGTACTGAAAATATTAAAATCGTTTCCTACTCAGTGTATGTGTGCTGAAAGTGGAAAGAATGTGCTTGAAGATTACAGATAGACCGACAGGAAATGAATCCTTCCATGGTTTGGTTGAGGATATTGCATTACGTGTAAAATAAACAAGGGAATATCTCTAAAATATATCTAATACGAGGGCAGGGTGAAAAGTCCCTGAAAAATGAAACCAGAAATGACTTATTTGGTCAGAATATATTTTATTTCTCAACATAATCTCCTTGTACAGAGTGATCAAAAGGAATTGTTACAGTTGGCAATAAAAAAAACTACTTGAAATTGGTAAGCCTGATACATAAATTCATTTCCTGTTGTTGACAGTGACATTTAAAATTTAAATTTGAGTACATTTATTACTACATTTGTTTCTAAAGTATTTCTATTACTTAAAAAGTCAAAATACTATTAGCTGTCAGACTCCTGACATAACCTATTTGTATTTATTAGAAATGTCAAATAGCATTTCCGCATTTATCTGACATTGTGCCAACTGTGGAATAAAAAGATCTCTGGAATTGTATTGCCAACTATAACAATTCCTTTTGATCATCCTGTAGTTCGATACATTTCGTCCAACGTTTTTCTAATTTTTTGATCTCTTCCAAATAATACGATTTTGGCTATCCTTCAAAATAGGCGTTTATCTCAGCGATGACCTCATCGTTGGAGCCAAATCTCTTTCCGCCGAGCCATTTCTTCAAGTTTGGAAATAGATAAAAATCGCAGGGAGGCAAATCTGGAGAATATGGTGGATGACGTAGCGCAATTCATGCTATTTTACCATTGCGACTGCGGACCTGTGCGCCGGCGCCGGTGCGTTGTCCACAATGCGGCACCCATCTGGCAGATAGCTTTCTCATATCCAAAAATTTATGCAAAATGTTCAGTACCCGTTCGGTTGAGATGCTCATAGCCTCAGCCAGCTCATGCACTTTAACTCGCTGATCGTCCAATATCATACCATGGATTTTATCGACGATTTCTGACGTTGTAACCTCAATTGGACGACCAGAACGTTCGACGTCCTTTGTGGTCATACTACCACAAAGAAAATCAGTAAACCACTTGTGAATCGTTCCAATCGATTGTAAGGAGTCCCCATAATGTTTAACAAGCGATGCTTTGGTTTGCGTAATGTTTTTTCCGCGCAAGAAATAATGTTTAATCAAGACGCGAAATTCACTTTTTTCCATGTTTTCAAAAATGTTAAAGGTTGCTTGCTTTCGATGGGTATCAAAACAGAACTGAATGACATATCAGTCTGAAAATTTTAATGCGATCTAGTTAAAGATAGTAGTAGATTGTGGCGCCATCTTTTTTATTTTTCAGGGACGTTTCACCCTGCCCTCGTAATTGGGATTAAATAGGAAATAGTATAAATAAATAAAAAGTTGATACTTACATCCACGTGCCATTAGGGGGCGCCCTCGCACAGTGAATAGGCGTAACAGTGATAAAAACCACCGCCAGTGTCGTCACAACTGGGGCAATAACAGCGGCAGCCCAGCCCATCGCGCCGCCTCTGTCCAAGCCGATTCTGAAACATCAACATTGTTCAATTCAGTATTCAGTCTCTCTATTCACTATTCACGATGTATGTATGTCGTTTGACTCAGTACAATAATCGGAGGAAATTGCAGCAATTTGCTTTAATATGCATACGCATGCTAATCTCTAACTAGTCTGTTATTATGAGCGTAATTGGTTGTTTAATAAATTAATACCTTTATGATAAATATTAGCACCTGGCATTATTATGCATCTAACGACGTAATTTCTGCTTAAACTGTTTTTGTACTGCTAAATCTTTGTAAATTATTTTATACATTCGCACTAGAAAGAAAAAATGAATCTTATCTGAATTTCTAATTTATTTCTGAAATTTTTCTTTTTTATAGGATACTGAAGAAATATATCTGGTGGTATTCAGTAAGGGTGAACAGAGGGACGTAATATGAGATACAGAGTGATCAAAAGTAAGTGTTTCAGTTGGCACAGCGCCAGGTAAAAGCGTAAATACTATTTGACATACAATTTTTATAATAAATACAAATAGGTTGAGTGATGGGAATACTTTAGATTATTGCTCTGTGAGTAATATTAATAAATAAAAGGATGTGGGTAAAGGAAACAATGATTTTTATTTATTATAGAAAATAAATTAATGTACCAGTCTTACCAATTTCAAGTATTGTTTTTTATTGCCAACTGATCACTTCTGATCACTCTGTATTAGTTTAGTGCGTTTTCTTGCTCACCTGTACATTTTACGGAAAATAACTGTAGAGTAAAAAGATGTTTAAAATTTAAAAATGCATACAAGACTGTTTACATTTCTTAATACGTGTTTGTATATTTTATATATTTAATGCAGTTATACCAATTTTTGATAACAATATGTCACCAAAAATCGTTTAGAATGAAACTCATTCTAGCATCAATATACGTGAGAGAATATGTTATTCTAATGCCGAAACAAAGAATAGTTATGTTACCAAGAGTGAAAACAAGCGTTTCTGGCCCGTGGCATGATTATTAGCACGAGGCGCAAAGCGCCGAGAGTTAATGCCAATTTCACCTGTGGTACATACAATATTTTACGTACAATAAAAAAACATTTAATTATATATTTAAAAGATTAAAATATGTAAATAGGTTATATGCCAAAATGACATTTTGTAAAATCAAGTATTCACAAGAAACAAAATAGGAATGATTTTTTTATGGCCCTAGGACCAAAAAGAAGTGTTTAAGCTCGCTTGTTAGGGCTAAAACATATGAATTTCCTCCCGCTTGTTAGGACTAAAACACATGAATTTCCTTCCGGTTGTGCATAAATAATATTATTGTAAACTATAGGGCCCTTGGAATTCGAATTTCTTTAAATTCGTAATTCATATTTTTTTGTTTATTCTGAAACTAGCTGTATTGTTACATCGGCTTTCTATTCTCAATACAGAACCACGTTCTCAATCTTAACAAGGAAATTATATAACTATCCGTAGCAATAATTAATGAAAAATGCTCTCAATTACTTCCAAGAATAAATTTCTCACATTAGTCAAAAAAGACATATTACACGATACTTACATTAGACATAAAAACACATGAAAATACAAACCTAATTATTTACAAACACATAAACCAGCCACTCCAAACAGATAGCAGCTTTGGGTTTCACCGACAGAAAATAAAACAGCGAGTGCTGTACACATAATCTGACATGAAATATTATATTTACTTTACTTTTAATTACGTAAATACCATTCATCATCATTTATTTCCTATAATTCTCTGACTTCAGAACACGAGACTTTTGAGATTAATTTCATATCGGAATTAAGAGATATCTTTATTAATTACTGCTAGTAATTAAACTTAACTGTCATCCGACCAATAGACCATTATTTGTTAATCGCTAATAGTAATAATATTCATTAATATATACAGCGAGTCTACGAAAATTACGCCAAGAGAAATAAGTTTTCCACTAGCTTTACTTCTCTGATTACTTTATAAAATATACAGTTATTTTTCAGTTGCCATGGATATGAAAAGAAATAATTTCTTTTTATTATACCTGCATAATAATGCTTACTTAACAAACGAACAATTAGCAAACAAGAGGTCGTGCGTTCATATCTCACTGACTTCTACTTATACGAGGACAGGGTGAAAAGTCCCTGAAAAATGAAACAAGAAATGATTTATTTGGTCAAAACATATTTTATTTCTCAACATAATCTCCTTGTAGCTGGATACACTTCGGCCAACGTTTTTCTAATTTTTCGATCCCTTCCAAATAATACGATTTTGGCAATCCTTCAAAATAGGCGTTTGTCTCAGCGATGACCTCATCGTTGGAGCTAAATCTCTTTCCGCCGAGCCATTTCTTCAAGTTTAGAAATAGATAAAAACCGCAGGGAGCCAAATCTGGAGAAAAAAGTCCTTCTTATTGCGCTTGAACATCGCCAAACACTCCTTTGAACTTGTCACACGGTCGCTTGTTGTCAACAGAGAGCAAATGCGGCAAGCTCGTGCACTTTAACTCGGCGATCGGCCAATATCATACCATGGATTTTATCGACGATTTCTGGTGTTGTAACCTCAATTGGACGACCAGAACGTTCGGCGTCCTTTGGGGTCATACTACCACAACGAAAATCAATCGATGGTGAGGAGTCCCCATAATGTTTAACAAGCGATGCTTTGGTTTGCGTAATGTTTTTTCCACGCAAGAAATAATGTTTAATCAAGACGCGAAATTCACTTTTTTCCATGTTTTCAAAAATCTTCAAGGTTGCTTGCTTTCGATGGCTGTCAAAACAGAACTGAATGACATATCAGTCTGAAAATTTTAATGCGTTCTAGTTAAAGATGGTACATCACAAATGTCACATGAGATTTGCGATTGTGGCGCCATCTGTTTCATTTTTCACCCTGCCCTCTTTAAAGTATTCTTGGGTGGCCGCCCAAATATCTCAAAACTTTTTTGTAATGATAATTAATATATTGAGTTAATTAGACTACAAAATAAAAAAGTTTGAGGATTCCTGTTGATTATAGATGAGGAGCGGAAGGATTTACTTGAACCGGAAATGAACGAAGTGTAAACGATGTATAAAATAAGATTCGGTCCTCTATCGGATGCAATAATGCGGAGTCTTTATTTATTTTTAACTGCCTGCCAATTTGAATATGACGTTCGCTCTCACGTTCTTCTTTTGTTTTGTTTATGAGAACTGCGCTTCATAAATTAACACGATGAAATATTATAATGAGTTGAATTTTGGGTGGTTTTCGTTGTTTCGGTTTATTTTTAGCTAATTACTCAGGACATAATAATTAATGTATGTTAATCTGATTCAAATCGAGTAGGTAATACGCAATTAATTAATACAATAATTACTTGTATTAATATAAATTATTTTTTATTGCATCAGTTTCAACCTATTTTATAATTTACATTTATTATTATTATGCTGACATTTGCAAAAGAAAATAAGAAGATAGCCATTAATTACGTGATATTATTTTTTAATTCTTTTTAATTAATTTTTAAATTAATTATTTTCAGGACCGGTTTCAGGTCGTTCGAGATCTTGACTTATACACCTAAGATACAATTTTTTCTTTAATACCTAATACATATATGTATCTTTATTTATCAAAATTAAGTTTATTAAATTTTTTAATAAAAAAAATAAATAAATAAATATAGGTATCATCATGCCTTTTACCTATTACTGGGTGTGGCACTCTGCCGAAGCAGATCTCGGTAAGTGATATATTTATACGCGTAAAGTGCGATTACAAGCCGTCAAATCACGGCCCCTAAAGATGTTAGTGGTGGTGGAGCCACAGGGGTAATTTTTAATTTGGTGAAAATGTTTTGTCGGCTGTGGGGATCGAACCAAGGTTCTTAGGTTCCACTTGATACCACTGAGCCATTACCCCATATAAATTTTTTAATAATTCAAAAATATGTGATCTTTCCAAAATATCCGTAATTATAAACCCTCAATTATTTCAGGCGATAATATGAATTTTCCTTATTTATTTCGCTTATATAAGGTAATGGCTCAGTGGTATCGAATCGGACTGTGGATCCTATGAACCATGGTTCGATCCCCACAGTCGACAAACATTTACACCAATTTAGAATTACCCCTGTGGCTCCCCCACCACTAATATCTTTGGGGGGCCGTGATTTGATGACTGGTAACCGCACTTCACGCGCATAAATATATCACTTATCGAGATCTGTTTCCGCAGAGTGCCACACCCAGTAATGGGTAAAAGACGTAATTATATATTTATTTATTTATTTATGACTTATGGGGTAGGTGGCAGTGGTATCGAGTCGATCTATGGATTTTAGAGTTTGGGTTCGATTCCCACAGCCGACAAACAATTTTCACTATATTAAAACTATCCCTGTGGCTCCTCCACCCCTTTAGGGCCGTGATTTGATTTCACGCACAAAATATAGCACTTACCGAGATCTGATATGGCAGAGTGTAACATTCAGTACTGGGTAGACGTGATTATATATTTATTTATTTATTTTATGCACAATCAGGCCAAAACGCATTTGTTTTAGCACGAAAAAGCGGGTTTAAACACTTCTTTTAGGCCCATGGGTCAAAAAGAAATCATTCCTATGGATACATAAATAAAATGACAATTTTTGTTTATTGTGAATACATAATTATGCAAAATGCCATTTTGACATATAACCTTTTTACATATTTTTATCGACCGTCGGTAGATGGCACCACGAGTGGCTCCATAGCTCTCATGTCATGTTACCGTTGTAGATAGGTTAACATCAGTCAGTTCAGCTAAGTCGGTATCACAATCCACTAGTTCCTAGTTGATCTAGTTGGATATATGATCGCACCATACTGATGAGTCCGGAAGGACGAAACGTACGTCTATGGTTAAAGCTGAACTGACCAGCCGTTTGTTGATGACCTGAGAAGTTGATGCAAACGTGCTGTAAAAACCTCTGTGGAATTACGAGACAAGTGATGGAAAAAAAAAAAATTTTTCCTATTTTTTCTTATTTATATTTTTATCTTTTGAACATATAATTAAATGTTATTTTGTTATGCATAAAATATTGTATGTACTACGGCCAGAGCTAGGCAGTAGGTAGCTACTTTTTTAGCTTAGCTTAGCTACGTTTACCTTAGCTGTAGCTGAGGCTTAGCTAAATGTGAAAAATATAGCTGTAGCTTGCAATAATAATAAATTAACAGTCATTATAACAAAAGACTGATCAACTGATCATATGACAATGGCAAATTTAATTAATTTACAATAATTGAAAAAAATAGCTTTAAAATTTAACAGCTACTTTAACGAGAGCTTTTAGTTGTAGCTTAGCTATATTTTACAAAATGTAGCTTATAGCTGTAGCTCAGCTACTTTTTTGAAGTAGCTTGTCCAGCCCTAACCATGGGTGAAATTAGCGTTTCTGACCCTAAGCACGTTATTAGCCCTCGGCGCTTTGCCCCTCGTGCTAATAATCATGCTGTGGCCCAAAAGACGCCTGTTTTCACCCTTGGTACATAAATAATTGTAACAGCCTGTTTGACTATTAATTGTAACTTTATTCTAACGAAACAAATTACTACAACGCTAAAGTAAATTACAGATCTCTGAGATCTCTCGAGTTACCAGATTTTTTTTTAATATAAATATGACTGCATATGGATGAAAACAAACTTAACGCTTTTAACATTTATTACCAGCAAATAAATATAAAAACCTCATCCCATTTAACAAATCTCTTTGTTCATTGCGCTCACCACAATCCTCTTACTCGCCGCTCTCTTCATCGTCACGACTGTCGGTTCACACGCACATCTAGCTGCAAGTTCAGTGGTCAGCTGCATCAGCTGCAGCTGCACCTCGGCTGATTTACCATCGATCCACAGATAATTCAATAAGACCGCGATATGCAGATGTGGCGAAAGATACGAGAGAATCGCGTGTTTACAGTCTTCGTTATATAAATCTAGTTGCATGTTCTGTTCAGAGAGGAGGACTCTGTTGTGATAGGTGGGGATGTTTATTGGAAATAGTTGAAGAGGAAAAGCCCAAAGCGTACTTGATAATTAATTGCGAGATTGGGAATCATGATAAATGGAATGACACAAATATGTGGAAACTGTGGATTTTTTTATCGGACAAGAATATTAAATTAATAGAGAGCTAGAGTGCAAAATTTCATTTTTTCTGTGACAGAAATGGTTTTTTAATACATAGATTACGTCATGATAAACTTGAAACAAAGAAAATTAGATTTGGGACAATAGGTGGCAACTATGTATAGATGGTGAATGCGCCGATTTAAAAAATTAAAATATAGTTCTATATAATTCAGACTACGAGAAATTGAATGCCGTTGAGCGCATCTTCATATCTTTTTCAGTTTTTAAGTTACAGCGATTTTTGACTTTTTGAAAAGCTCAACTTTGAAGTCCCATATCTCGAAAACTAAAAGAGATATTGAAATGCGGTTTGAACGAGTGCATTTCTCGGGCTCTAATTAACTTATACCGAAATTTAAAAAATTTTGAAAATTTTACTTTTTTTCCAAAATTTTATTTTGTCCATATTTCAAAAAGTTGAAGAGATAATAAAAATCTGTGAACACCAGTTAATTCCTCTCGTAAAAATACATAAGTATGGAAATTTTTAGCAAAAAATTCGGATAGATTAAGTTTTTAATACAAAAAAACGAAAAATCACTGTTTTTTAATTATTTTTGAAGGGGTACCCCTTAAGAATTTTACGAATTTTGGCCATTTTTAGTTTTTTTACTCTAAAAACTGTATTCGTCGAGCAAATATTCTGAAATTTTGCATACGGATGTACTTTTTTACTAGGAATCCACTGGTGTTTACAGATTTTTATTATCACGTCAAGATATTAAAATATGGGCAAAAAAAAATTTTGTCAAAAATTGTAAAATTTTCAAAATTTTCTTAATTTCAATATAAGTTAATTGGAGCACGAGAAATGCACTCGTTCAAACCGCATTTCAATATCTCTTTTAGTTTTCGAGATATGGGCCTTCAAATTTGAGATTTTTTAAAAGTAAAAAATCGCTGTTACTCAAAAACTAAAAAAGATATGAAGATGCTTTCAATGGCATTCGATTTCTCGTAGTCTGATTTATATAGAAGCATATTAAAAAAGTTCAAGTTTTAAACTGGTTCAACCAAAAAAATTTCTGATATTTTTGCGTTCATGACTCCGTCGATTAAAAAATATATATTGAGGATCAAAAATGCATAATTATGTATAAATATATGAGGAATTAAATGGTGAAATCCCCAATTTCATATCTAGTTTCACATTATTTTAAATTAACTGTAAACAGAAACAAACGTGAGTATAAACATATGCATCTAAATAAATAGCATATATTATATTTTTCATTTCATTAATCCTTAAAATTTAAATAAAAGCTTGCAACGGAATGAATTTTTGGAAACATGTATTTTAAAATTTTTAAATAGCATTAGACGACCCCCCTCCAATGTCAACGCGAACTCCCGAGGGGTCGCGACCCAAATTTTGAAAACCACTGCTTTAAAGCATAGCTGAAGATAATAATCAAACACTTTTCTACGACTGTTATTTCATGTCATTTAAATATAAAGTTTAAAATATTTACGATATATGAATAAATTTCTAAAATTGTGCTGACGGTTGTTATGAAACCAACAATAATTAAGGGAGGAAAACTGACTACTTTCAATCCGCAGATGAATGAACAAAAGTCTACTTTCGTAGAACGAATTAATTTTAACAGTAATGAAATAAGTAAAATGAATTATGTTACTTGACTTAGATGCAGAATTTAATTCTTAAAAATAAAATAAATAAATATATCATCACGCCTTCTACCCATTACTGGGTGTAGCACTCTGCTGAAGCAGATCTCGGTAAGTGATATATTTTACGCGTGAAGTGCGGTTACCAGTCGTCGAATCACGGCCCCCAAACATGTTAGTGGTGGAGGAGCCACAGGGATAGCTTTTTCAAATTATGAAAATTTAATTTAATTTAATTCTTTACGACTTTTATTTACAACATTTTCCTGTAAAGTAACAACTTATTTCCCTTGTTATTCGCCTACATATGGGACACCCTGTATATGTATAAATGATCAATTGTTACTATTTACTTCTACTATTATCTATTCTAATTATTTGAGCCAGGTGTACAATCACTTACTATTATTACGAATAATTAACTTGTAAATAATTCTTCATCTCAGTATGTGTACATAATAATCAACTCCGCAACGCTTTATATTGTTGATTAACACAGTTTGATTTAATTTTACGGTTATAAACAATAAATCCAACCGTCAACTGTTTATCAGATCAAGGTTCCACTAGCAATTGTTCCGATCTCTCGATATTGTCTATGCTTAACAACGTCTTAAGTGAAAGTTGTCATCAATAAAATGAATTATTGTATATTAATTGACTTCTACTGTAAATAATTTTAAATTTATGGTAGAAAAATATGTTTATTGCTACCAATGCTACCAGTTACAATTATTTCATTTTTAGACACACTTGGCACTTTGATTATTTGGTGTCATTGTAATTATAAAACGATGTGAATGTATAGAAAGTAGAAAAGTATAGATTGGGCCATTGCTACTCGTATTATTGTATTATTGATAGAGAAATTTTCGATATGCAATTAGTAATAAATCACTCATTTATTTAGTATTTTCCAAATGTTTCTTTTTTTGTTAGACGCGTATTCGAGAAAGCAATTTATACAAGCATTCATATTATAGAACCGTATTTATATTATTTAGACGTCTATGCATTATATTTCGGTGCCTACTTATTATTTTTTGTACTTGCATCATTAAAAATAAGGTTTACATTACCCTGGAAACCAATGGAAAGTTTTATTTTGTGCACTAGTGCGCGCAAAGTATTTGAAAAACACCCATTTTTTATAAATAAATAAATAAAATAAATATATCATCACGCCTTCTACCCATTACTGGGTGTGGCACTTTGCTGAAGCAGATCTCGGTAAGTGATATATTTTGCGCGTGAAGTGCGGTTACCAGTCGTCAAATCACGGCCCCCAAACATGTTAGTGGTGGAGGAGCCACAGGGATAGCTTTTTCGAATTATGACAATTTGTCGCCTGTGGGAATCGAACCAGGGACCTCAGGATCCACAGGCCGACTTCATACCACTGAGCTAGCCATCCCACACACCACACCCAGTAATGGGTAGAAGGCGTGATGATATATTTATTTTATTTATTTATTTATAAAAAATCATTTTTTATGATTCTAAATTTTGACTATTAAAACGCTAATTGTACTTATATACACACATTTTAAGGAATTTATAAAAGAAATAGAGACATTAGCTTTCTAATCTTAACAAACAATGAGTTTTTCTTCATTTATTTTCATTATATCAAATATACATAGAGCCTAACTCTCAAAAAAATATGGGTGGCTAGCTCAGTGGTATGAAGTCGGCCTGTGGATCCTGAGAACCCTGGTTCGATTCCCACAAGCGACAAACAATTTTCATAATTTCTAAAACTACTCCTGTGGCTTCCCCACCACTAACATCTTTGGGAGCCATGATTTGACGACTGGTAACCGCACTTCACGCGCAAAAATATATGAATTACCGAGATCTGTTTCGGCAGACTGCCACACCCAGTAATGGGTAGAAGGCGTGCTGATATATTAATATTTATTTTATTTACTAATTCTCAAAAAAGTTTTAACTAATCCTGAATTTTGGATTAGTCAAATGACGCTAAACTACATTCTCAAAAAAGTTTAAATTAATATAATTTGTTACTATTTTGTTTTCGGAAAATATGTTGAATTTACTTTTTTAATTGGACTAGAATAAGATTAGCTAATCTAAAATTCAGGATTAACTAAAACTTTTTTGAGAATCGGGTTGGTAAGGAATACTTTGTATGGGATTGCATAACTGTCAAATTTTGATCTTAACTTTAGCTCTAAAAAGAATAACAACCATTTTGAGAAGAAACTTTGAGGTCTAAAATGCAATAAATGTATGAAATCAAATTGAATTATAAAGAGAACAATTTGTGTACCTCCAGGATTTGAAAGAGTCATGGGATCGTGGATACCAATGACACATAACAAAATAGAGAGAAAAATTGGAATAAAATCATATTTGAATCCAGGACGACCGTAACTTAGTTGACTTAAATCAAATGATTGGAGTTCATAGATCCTAGGTTCAAATCCTGATGGAATCCCAATTTTTTCCTTTATATTGCCGTCAAATTAGGCCCCCAAAGATGTTAGAGGAGGAGCTACAGAGATAATTTTAATGTGGTGAAAATTGTTTTTGTTGTGGCTCTGAGAATTAAACCCCATATGACAGTTAATAATATAATTTGTATAGTTTATAAATACAATGACATATTTTTTTAGCTAAAATTAATTAATCTGACGTTAAACTGAATGTATAATTGTATTCAGTGTGAATTTGTATTCACGAGGAAATATGTAAGTTTTATTTTAAATAATAAACTAATTTGCACCCAGATTATCAAAAGGGTTTTAGCTAGAATTTAGCTAATCCTGAAATTTGGATTAGGCAAATTAAGCTGAACCGTATTCCCAAAAAAGTTTAAACAAACTTTAAAACAATCTTCTTACCATTTAGTTTTCGGGAAGTGGACTGAATTAACTTTTTTAAATCGGACTAGCATAAGATTAGTTAATCTAAAATTCAGGATTAGCTAAAACTTTTTCGGGAATCTGGCTGTTGTAGATCCGTAAATATATAAAATCGCAACGGAACTTATGACTTTATGAAATTCTATTCTATTTATCAACAAATATTGACGTGATTTTGGTCATTATTTACAGACTTACGGATCTATAAACTTATAGATTTATCATAGAATGTCAGTATAAGTAATATCTTTCTGCATATTTATTATTGTTTGTTGTTTACTTCCACAGATAAAATTTAAAAAGAATTGTTTTACGATAGAAACTTTCTCCCTACAAAATATTTGCAGTAGGACAGAATAAAATGTCAAAAGTAACTTACAGTTTCTTTGTTATTTAAGTAACATTTTAAGTGAATCAAAACTTACTTTATTTTCATTTTGCGTTAATTATCCTTGCCGTTGTCCTGAGAACATAAGCCAATCGCCACCGTTAAGATCAAACAAGCCGCGTTCAACTACATTCGATGCTCACTTTTTATTCCACGGCAATTTGATCCTCAAAAACCGCATTTTACAAATACTTTCTTTTTGTCCTCGTCCAGCCGTCACAAAAACTCACTTAACAATTAAACTTCCAAATAAGTAATAAAGTAACCTCGCACTACTCACAGTATTATTTAAATAATTAATACTTTTTAATAAGTAAACTAGTCAGTAAATATCAACTGTTTGTTGAAGATCGCGAACTGTTTTCACCAAGAGATTCTCGGAGCCGGGACGTCTACTTCACGCGACAGATCGTCGACAACTGAACTGCGTTGTGAATGTAGAATGTAGGGAGCACCGAGTCACAAAGATCTGAAATCCACTCTTCTGCATTGGTTGTTGGTGCTCTTTACTCTTGCAGTTGGATTCTTGTGTCTGTGAAGCCGACAACGGATAAAAAGATCTTGGTGACCTGATGTTCAAAATACTTCTGATTACCGCACTTCACGCGCAAAATATATCACTTACCGAAATCTGCTTCGGCAGAGTGCCACATCCAGTAATGGGTAGAAGGCGTGATGATATATTTTTTTTTTATTAGATTGATTCACTTATATTAAAGGAATCGAATATAAATAAAATAAATATATCATCATGCCTTCGACCCATTACTGGGTGGGGCACTCTGCCGAAGCAGATCTCGGTAAGTGATATATTTATGCGCGTGAAGTGCGGTTACCAGCTGTCAAGTCACGGCCTCGAAAGATGTTAGTGATGGGGAAGCCACAGGGGTGAAAATTGGTGAAAATGTTTTGTCGGCTGTGGGGATCGAACCAGGGTTCTTAGGATTAGATTTGAACACACCATCTCTTGCTTAAAATATAAGTTTTATCCACTGAGCTACGATTTCCTGTATTAAACAGTGAATCTGCTAATGGGGAAAGTAAACAAAGTAACCCACTCACTAACACAACAAATAAGTGTTCTGTTAGTATAAGTTAGTGGATAAATATTTTTCGTTGTCAGGATAAATATATTGTTTTTTATTTTGTCAACATATCCGCAAGAAACTTGTAATTATTTTAATACTTTTCTTCGGCATTTAAATTCTGTGATTCCATGAAGAGACATTAATATACTTAACCATTAGACACTAAATGACAAAATTGCTTTTGTGTTGTATGATTATGCCACTTTTTTAATCAAGCATTTTTCTAAAATTACTGTTCTTCTACCGGCGCGCGGCGTAGTTTTAAGAACACATCGGTGAGACCTCCAACTGAACAAAAGAAGTTTTGAAGTTTTGTAAAAGCTGTTTCAATGCGTAAAATTTCACCTAATTGGATTCTGGTTGAAGGAAACACAAATTCGATAAAGATGTCAAAATTAATTTCTTTGAAATGTTAAATAAAATAAATTTATCTTCACGCTATTTTATATATTACTGGGTCTGGCGTAGTACAGCTACTGGCCGTCAAGTCACAGCCCCCAAACATGTTAGTGGAGGGACTATCTACAATTTTAATTCTACGTTACAAATATTATTATTAAAAAAAATAAAATATATCATCACATCTTCTACCCATCACTGGTTGTGGCACTCTGCCGTAGCAGATCTCGATAAGTGACATATTTTGCTCGTGAAGTGCGGTTACCAGCTGTCAAATCACGGCTCCCAAGGATGTTACTGGAGGGGAGGGGCACAGGGATAGTTTGAATATGGTGAAAATTGTTTGTCGGCCGTGGGAATCGAACTCGGGTATCACTGAGCTGTCTATCTCATTATTATTATTTAATCATTATTTTGAATAATTAAATAAATAAATATATCATCACACCTTCTACCCATTACTCGGTGTGGCACTCTGCCGAAGCAGATCTCGGTAAGTGATATATTTTTGCTCGTGAAGAGCGGTTACCAGCCGTCAAATCACGGCTCCCATTGATGTTACTGGAGGGGAGGGGCACAGGGATAGTTTGAATATGGTGAAAATTGTTTGTCGGCCGTGGGAATCGAACTCTGGTACCACTGAGCTGTCCATCTCATTATTATTATTTAATCATTATTTTGAATAAATAAATAAATAAATATATCATCACGCCTTCTACCCATTACTGGATGTGGCACTCTGCCGAAGCAGATCTCGGTAAGTGATATATTTTTGCTCGTAAAGTGCAGTTACCAGCCGTCAAATCACGGTCCTCAAAGATATTAGTGGAGGGAGAGCCACAGGAGTAGTATTAATGTGGTGAAAATGTTTGTCACCAGTGGGAATCGAACCAGGGTTCTCAGGATCTACAAGCCGACACGATAACCACTGTGCCACATACTCCATTTTAAGTAAATAATAATTAATAATATTATATAAGAGTAGATGGCTCAGTGGTATATAATCGGACTGTGGATCCGGGTTCGATTTTCACAGGCGACAATCAATTTTTACCACGTTCAAATTTTCGCTGTGGCTCTCCCTCCCCTAACATCTTTGAAAATCGTGATTTGACAGCTGGTAACTACACTTCACGCCCATAAATATACCACGTACCGAGATCTACTACGATACCATTCGAATACATTTAGTTAAACATACATATTTTGTCTGCGGTAGAAGTCAGTTTGGCGGCATATGGAACGTACGTCAAATGATTTGGTAATAAAAGCGTATGTAGGTGAGAGATTGTATGGCCCACCTAGAAATAAATGGATGAATATGATTGAAGGTTTGTTACGAAATATTCCGAGTGTGAGGAATAAACGAACTTGTATGAATGTCTAGCAAAGATTGACTGCTTGCTGAATCTGCTGATTGTTGCAAGGGTTCGTGTTTCCCCATTTCAAGGGGTGTATTGTTATGTATGTCATCGAGTTGTCCAATGTCCGTTTTGTTCTATTTTGCGTGGTGGAAATCCTTGCAAGGGCACAGGGTTAAACGGCTGTGAAAGATGCAATTTTATTTTGACTTTTTGCCAATAAATCTTTACAAACGGTCCAAGATTTATGTTCTTCATGCAGTAACGACAGAAAATCCTCCAAGTCTCTTGTTTGTTGATTATTTCCTCATGTGCTTATCTATATTCGTGTCGGCTTCAATATTTATTGTCTGTTTTTCTTTGTACGGCGTATACGATCCTTTTTGTACCTGGTACTCGGTACTTGCCTCTAATTTATTTCTTTGATTAAAAACTAAATTAGTTTCTTGTTTGCAATCTCTTTTATTGGTGTTTGTCCAAGAGATTGTCTTCAATTAGAATATAAACGTTCCGTTTATGTTTTTGCCAGAACTAATCGCCAACTGTTTTCTTCTGAGATTTAAGCAAATCATTAACAGGCAGATTTAGAAAACAGATTAGACGGTAACACCGTTTTTAGTTTTTAATTTCGTTTCTAATTCATAAACATGACTAATAATTATACCACTAATGCTGGATTGCAAGAAATAAAAAAAGAGCTCTTTAATTAAAGAATTGTTTATTTAGTAACAGTATCAATAGGGATTTTTAAAACTTATTAAACTGTTAGTTGCTAATGAACCGAAAAAACTTTCTTGCAACCCAGCATAAGAGTTCGGGCAGCAAAAAAATACAATCTTATATGATGTATGTAGTGCGGTGGTGTGGATAGCGTTACGGCATACGAATTCGAAGATCCCGAGTTCGAATCCCACTCAAGCTAAATATGTATGTACTACCACACTACGGCCCGATGTGTCCGGATTCTGTACTGCAATTGCGATTAAGGTCCTGTTCTACATACTAGCATAAATATAAATAAATATATCATCACGCTTTCTATCCATTACTGGGTGTGGCACTCTGCCGAAGCAGATCTTGGTAAGTGATATATTTTGCGCGTGAAGTGCGGTCACCAGTCGTCAAATCACGGCCCTCAAGGATGTTAGTGGTGTAGGAGCCACAGGGGTAATTTTAATTTGGTGAAAATTGTTTATCGCCTGTGGGAATCGAACCAGGGTTCTCAGGATCCACAGGCCGATTTCATACCACTGAGCTAGCATAAATAAATAAATAAAATCTAAAAATTTATGAAATTATTATGTTTTGTAAATAATTTCCAATAATTTTAATTCCGAATAAAAATAGTTTTTATGAATCTGTTTGAACGTTAGTATTTATTTAATTCTAAAGTGGGGTGGTTTATTTGTATCGAGCCGGTCTGTGGATTTGAGAATTCGGGTTCGATTCCCATATACGACAAACAATTTTTGCCACATTAAAATGAACATGTGGCTTACCCTTGACTAACATTTTTGAGGGACGTGATTTGACGGTTGGTAATCGCACTTCACGGGCAAAGATTTATCACTTTCCGAGATCTGCTACGACTGAGTGCCACACCCAGTAGAAGGCGTGATGATATATTTATTTATTTATTTATTCAAAATAATGATTAAATAATAATAATGAGATAGACAGCTCAGTGGTACCCGAGTTCGATTCCCACAGCCGACAAACAATTTTCACCTTATTCAAACTATCCCTGTGCCCCGTCCCTCCAGTAACATCCTTGGGAGCCATGATTTGAAAAAAGGTGATATATTTTGACTTCTGTGTATAATTCACTTGAAGCATTTTCTCCAAAAAAATGGAAAAAGATTTGTACATTATCGTTTGGTTCAGTGATATCGAGTCGGCCTGTGAATTCGAAAACCTGGGTTCGATACCCGCAGTTGACAGACAATTTTCGCCACCTTAAAACGATCCCTGTGGCTTCCTCTCCACTAATATCTTTGGGGGCCGCGATTTGACATTTAGCAACTGCACTTCACGCGCATAAATATGCTACTTACCGAGTTCTGTTACGGCAAAATGCCACACCCAGTTATGGGTAGAAGGCGTGATGATATATTCATTTTATTTTGAGAACGTTTTACTGTTGCTTGCAAATGATTAAAATTTACTTAGTAGTCAAAGTGTTTGGTATTTAGTGTGAACTTATCACTTCTCCCATTTAGAAGAAGAAGAATATTAATAGTATGTGCTTGAATGATAAATAGTCTTATATTTAAAATAAAATAACGTTTAAAAAATAATTTATTATACAATAATATACCTTTTAAACAGCATTAAGAAAGCATTTATTTAAAACTAGTTTATCACTTCACAGTGTCAAGTATTTGAAAGGATAGAAGATTAACTATGAAATTCTCACACAATTACTTTGTCGGTAATTTATTCTTCTTATAGTTCATTGCGACAGATTTACGAAGCTTGGACAACAGAACATATAAACATGGACACAAATAAAACATCCGAAATTTATACAACACTCGATTAGTCTTAAGATTATACTTGATTTCTCTAGTATCTTTCTAATCTATAAATGTAATACACAAATAAATATAAAAATATATCATCACGCCGTTTAGCCATTACTGTGTGTGGCACTCTGCTGAAGCAGATCTCGGTAAGTGATATATTTATGTGCGTGAAGTGCGGTTACCAGCCGTCAGAACACGGCCCTCAAAGATGTTAGTGGTGGAGGAGCCACAGGGGTCATTTTAAATTGGTGATAATGTTTTGTCGACTGTGGGGATTGAACCAGGGTTGTTAGGATCCATAGGCCGACTTGATACCACTGAGCTAGCCATCCCATAAAAATATAATACACAAATAAATATAAAATTATATCATCACGCCTTTTACCCATTACTGGGTGTGGCACTCTGCCGAAGCAGATCTCGGTAAGTGGTAAATTTATGCGCGTGAAGTTCGGTTACTAACCGTCAAATCACGGCCCTCAAAGATGTAAGTGGTGGAGGAGCCACAGGGGTCATTTTAAATTGGTGACAATGTTTTGTCGGCTGTGGGGATCGAACCAGGTTTGTTAGGATCCGCAGGCCGACTTCATACCACTGAGCTAGCCACCCCATAAAAAATATAATACACAAATAAATATAAAAATATATCATCACGCCTTTTACCCATTACTGGGTGTGGCACTCTGCCGAAGCAGATCTCGGTAAGTGGTATATTTATGCGCGTGAAGTTCGGTTACCAGCCGTCAAATCACGGCCCTCAAAGATGTAAGTGGTGGTGGAGCCACAGGGGTCATTTTAAATTGGTGACAATGTTTTGTCGGCTGTGGGGATCGAACCAGGATACCACTGAGCCATTACCCTATAAATATAATACACAATATTCGATTTAACAATAATCATCTCTTCAATCGTGGTGAAATTTTGGGTAGACTAATTTTAAATTTGAAGATATTTTTAACCTTTCTAAAAGGCTTTTTCAAAGCTACTTTGCTTGCAACATCATATTGGACATTTTTTCTGCATATATTGTTTGACAGTTTAAGTAGAAATTCTGGTTAGGTAGTCCTTTCAAACGAACTGAAACTATTTTAAACATTAATGTTTTAGTTTTTAGTCAAACCAATATACTACATGATCCGAATTGATTTAAAGTTTTGTATGGTGTTAGCCTTTTGGAGCGTTTTGTAATTATTAAATATTTGATTCTTTGTTATAGCAAAAAAGTTAAAATATGAGATTTGCGATATACATATATATATATATATATATATATATATATATATATATATATATATATATATATATATATATATATACCGGGTGTATCACGAAAAGCGGTTTTTCGTGCGCATTGCTTCCCAAAGTATTTTAGATAAAAATGCTTCAAATAAAAGTTGTAGAGCTTAAAATTTTGTATCTAAATCAATAAGCAAAATTTTTTTTTTTTGTTTTGTAAAGGCAGAAATTAAATATGAAAACAAAATTACACTTAATTAAGTGTAATTTTGTTCTAAATCCCTAAATTTTAGAACTACTCTTTTTTTATTTAAAAAGAACATAAAAAATATTATATAAAAAACTCATTTCATAATTGTCATTTTATTTTGTAATTGAGGGAGTCAAAATAATCGGCAATTATGAAATGAATTGTTTATACTATCTTTTCTATATTGCGCCTTTTATGCTCTTCTCAAATAAAAACAAAATCATAGTTACAAAATTTAGGGAATTTTGTGTTAGTTAATTTTATTGATATGATATTTGAAAATTCAATTGTTTGAATTTGAAATTACCAACTTATTTGAATTAAAAATGAGTGTAGACGATTTTTCTAGTACCCCACCTGAAATACGTGGGATTGCTGAAGAAAATACTGACAAAAGTTTACTTCCTAGCAAGTCCCATCTTTTTTGACATTATGATATTTCAGTAGAGTTATCAACCTTCAAAATATAAATTGTACTGCACTATTACAACACTCGAGAAATAAGCTATTAACGAACTCTTTTGGGTGCTATCATAGAAAAATAATAATTACCTGACAGAAAAATTTTAGTAAGTTTGATAGAAAAATACAAATCACTTTCGTCTGTTTGCTTCACATTTTTGTAACTGACCATACTTTTGAATCCTATAGTATAATTCAATATTTCCTGATGATAGGTAGTCGCTGTACATGATTTTTTAATATTTGTTTCTTGATTAATAGATCACTAACTTTGTTGATCTTTCTGTATTGTTATCTATTTGCGGAAAAGATTATGCATATTTTAGTGACGTTTAATTTTACGCATGGGTAAAATTTTATTATTAATCGACACACTTAGATTTCTATCTACATTGAACTGTGTGCAGTTAATTCTATAACGCTCAATACTAGGTCAAAATACAATACTTATTTAGTTACACATGCACTAAATTTCATTGAACTATTAAATTAAAATTGCGTCAATGAAAAGCTAATTAACACCTTTACAGGAAATCAATCAAATATATTCAAGATTGCTGAAATATAAAAGCTATCAAATAGTACATATTTTAACGAATTTAAAATCATAAAATACCATAAATAAAAGATATGTAAAATAATATGAATGATCACGCCTTTTACCCATTACTGGGTGTGGCACTCTGCCGAAGCAGATTTCGGTAAGTGATATATTTATGAGAGTGAAGTGCGGTTACTAGCCATTAAATCACGGCCCCTAAAGATGTTAGTGGTGGGGGAGCCACAGAGGTAATTTTTTAATTTGGAGAAAATGTTCTCGACTGTGCGGATCGAACCAGGGTTTTCAGGATCCACAAGCCGACTCGATACCACTGAGCCATTACCCCATTATAAAAGATATGGAGAATGTGTAAATGTTCTACTAGTAAGACTGGATTTATATAATCAGCTAAATAAAGAAATTGGAATTTTGTGTGAATCTGTAAATGATGAACGAAATTGCAACGATACTTATGACTTTGTGAAATATTTTCCACGTATCAACAAATATTGATGTGATTTTGTTCATTAATATATATTTATGGATTTATATATTTATAGATATATTTATTTAATTATTTTAGGTTTATCACAGAATTCCAACATAAGTTATTAAAATATAAACAATTATATTGTATTGGGGTGGCTAGCTCAGTGATATGAAGTCGGTCTGTGGATCCTGAGAATCCTGGTTCGATTCCCACAGGCGACAAACACCACTAACATCTTTACGGGCCGTGATTTGACGACTGGTAACCGCACTTCACGCGCAAAATATATCACTTCCCAAGATTTGTTTCGGCAGAGTGCCACACCCAGTAATGGGTAGAAGGCGTTATGATATATTTATTTTATTTATTTGTAATTTTCTAAGACTTTAACAGAAAGTAAGCTTTTCTCCCCCATAGGGGTAATTTTAATCTGTAAATAAGAAATGTAATATTAAATGTAATTAATTAGATTAATTTTATATTTAATAATAAAATGCCCTTCCTTGACGAGCCGCCTCTGCATTTGGCCTAACAATTCACCAACAAAGACTTGATGATAGGTTGCATTGTCCCTCAACTTCAAGGGCTCATTCCCCCCTCTCTTGAGGTTCTTGACTGCCCGGGTTCGAATCCCGATGTGCCGCCAGAGCGGCGACACCACACAAAGAGCGATGCTTCAACACACGGTCAAAGAACAGTGAAATGCCGACACTGGGTATTTAACTAAAATTGAAAGAGATAGCTCTGGCGACTAAGATGCAGTAGGTGACTGAAATGGGATGCTATAAGGGATGGTTCTGTGTTCAAATGCTGCCCAGACGACAAGAATACGAACGTTAAAAATACAAGGTGTTAATTGAAACTCATTTAAAATTATCAACTATTTTCTCAAATAAATATAAAAATAAAAATTATATTAACCTATCTTCTACCCATTACTGGGTGTGTCATTCCCTCGTAGCAGATCTTGGTAAGTGATATATTTATGCACGTGAAATTAAATTGCCAGCCGTCAAATCACGGCACTGAAAGATCTAGTGAAGGAGTAATTTTATATAAATATATCATCAATCCTTCTATCCATTACTGGGTATTGCACTCACCCGTAGCAGATCTTGGTAAGTGATATATTTATGCACGTGAAATGAAGTTATCAGCCGTCAAATCACGACACCGAAAGATGTTAGAGAAGGAGAAGCCATAGGAGTAATTTTGATGTGGTGAAAATTGTAGGCTGTGGGAATCGAACCCGGGTTCTCAAATCCACATGTCAACGCAATACTACTGAGCCACCTACCTCATAGAAATATATTGTAATAAATAAATAATTGTGGCATAATAATAATAAAAGCTACATGTAATATTTGACGGCTGGTAACTGCATTTCTCGCGCAAAAATATATTACTTGCCGAGATTGCTTCGGCAGAGTGCTACACCCAGTAATAGATAGATGGCGAAATGATATACATTTAATTATTTATATTTGTCGGATAGGTGGCTTAGTGGTATCAATTTGAGAACCTGGGTTCAATTCCCATAGCCGACAAACACTATTTACTGTATTAAAAGTACCCCTGTGGCTCTCCCTCCACTAACCATGTGCGCCGGAATTTGACATCTAGTAACCGCACTTTATGCTCAAAATATATCACTTACCGAGATCTGCTTCGGCGGAGTCCACACCCAATAATGGATAGAAGGCGTGATGATATATTTATATTTTATATTTATTTTATAATATTTAACTAACTTATTTTATAATTTGTTTCTTTAAATTCGACTATGGTCACAGATCCCATTATGGCCACAGTCCATAATTATTATTGTTACTTTTTTTGTATTTGTTGGCCCCATTAGTTTCCCCGCCACTGTGCCTCTCCTGCAAGGGTGTTATTAGTGCCCATCTACCCCAGGTGCGTTCTTTGTCCTTCTGCTACCGCCCCTCTCCTTTCCCTTCGTTCTCTTTACCCTAATCAGGCAATCAGTCACAAGGCCCACTGCGCCTGGAACACGCATGGATTCTCATAGATGTATTTGTTATAGGGAATGGCGTATTATAACTGGACATGTGGATTTACTATGACATCTGATATGAGTATGCAAATTTGTACCCGGCATTGTTGTAATGTTGTACGAGGTACAAGCTATAAAGGGTTGATTCTTTTTGAGTTATTGGATGAATTAGATGTTGAGGGTTGTTTAGGGTGACTTTGCTTGTAGGATTTGGGGAAATTGTTGATTTAGTGGTGTGTTTAAAGATAAAGAAAATATGATGTTGGAGTGTTGTTATGATGCTAATAAGAGCGAATCGAATTTTGCCAGAAATGAGCTAATTGAATAATCGAATTAAGAAATATATTTTATGGGATGGCTAGCACAGTGGTATGAAGTCGGCCTGTGGATCCTGAGGTCCCAGGTTCGATTCCCACAGGCGACAAATCTTCATAATTTGAAAAAGCTATCCCTGTGGCTCCTCCACCACTAACATGTTTGGGGGCCGTGATTTGACGACTGGTAACCGCACTTCACGCGCAAAATATATCACTTACCGAGATCTGCTTTAGCAGAGTGCCACACCCAGTAATGGGTAGAAGGCGTGATGATATATTTATATTTATTTATTTTAGAAATATATTTTTTCCACGATCGTTAAGTAATTCATTAAGTGTAAGTTTCTAGATGGATAAGATAGTTCGTTATTCAAAACTGAAGAATAATGAAAAAAAGTATTCAATAATTGTTCATTATTCAATACTTTTAAGCTAATTAATAGCGGATACTATAGTAACGCAGCACACTGTTCATTATTAGCTGTATACCATTTACCACTTGGTTCACTTAAATCAGATAATTTCGACCCGTGACGAAATGAACTGAATTAAGTAAACTGATGCACTTCTTGTGGTAAATCACAATCTATAATTCTAGAACTGAAAATAAAGACAGTGAAGAAATCCAGGGAATTAAATAAGTGATCTGGTTTAGTAAATGTAAATTAGCTCTGATTCAAATGGCAATATTATTGCTATTATCATATTGTTTAGAAACTACTAAAATTTGAAATTTATTTTCCTCAAATTATGACCTAATGTGCAAGTTCCTGTTAAATGATCGTGAAAAAGTATAGTATTTAATTCGAGTGATTACGGATCTCGCTAACGGCTCATGCTGTAAACTTCATCCTCATGACTAATTGCTATCATAAAACCCTCGTTGAATAATATGCTATTATCTTGCGGTATTGGTTTTTAATGAACATTATACATTCGTTTTCAGTGACTAATATTAGTAATTATACACGTGGGACTATACCATTTAAATCTATTACTATTACAATTTATACTGATGCTTGAAAACAATACTTGTTTGACAGCATCTCCATTCAATTTAATGAAAAGCTTTTTCAAACTTTATAGTAGAAAAAACGCTACTGTAAGATAAAACGTTGTATATCAGACGAGAGTAAAATGCTGTTATATGCTCGTGCGAATTATCTTCTTTGCGTAGAATAACTTATTTCACTCACTGATAAATATAATGTACTATTTTCTACATCTCTGACAGAAAGTAATTTTCTTTCCTTATTTGAGAGAAGACAATGATACTTTTCGTCCCTAGGGAGGAAATTAAAGCCATATCCATGACAACTGGAAAACAACGGTATGATTTGACAATAGTAATATCTAAATTTCTTCTTGATTTCTGAAACTTTTACTTTCTAATGGGGTAATGAAAAATGATATGTATATCTCGGGAAGAAAGTATAATTCTTCTCTCAAATGCTTTGTATCCCTCGAGATATGAAATTGCATATCTCCCTTTCTTCCTTTAATATACTATATTCTGGGGTATGTTTTCGAAATATAAAGCATGATGATATATTTATATGGAGTATGTGGCTCAGTGGTATCGAGTCAGCTTATTGATTCCAGAACCCGGGTTCGATTCCTACAGCCGACAAACAATTTTCACCGCATTATAAAAACTACTACTACTAATATCTTTGAGGGGCGTGATTTGGCGGCTGGTAACTGCACTTCACGAAAATAATATATCATTTTCCGAAATTTGCCATACCCAATAATGGGTAGAAGGCGTGATGATATATTTATGATAAATTTATTTTTGTACTGGCTTGTACGAGAGCAATATGCATAAACGTAAAATAGAAATAACATAATAAATTATTTTAGACTCAGTAAAATTATAATACTCTTGAAAAATAAGGGTTCTTATTAATTTCTCGATCAATGACAGAAATATAGGGGGCGACTCTGAATCTACCTGTCACATAAATACAAGTTCTTGCAACATAAAGGAGAACATTCCTTTCAAAGTAATAATGTAATGTCGTAGGACGAAAATTGCTTTTTACGTATGTAAAATTGTCCAAAGTGGAAGAGAAACAACAATTTAAATTTGACGGTAAATTGTCGATTGCTTCATTGACAGACAGCAACAATGAACTTAAGCAAATGACGATCTGGGTCTGGTGCACGTTGTTCAAACTTTTAAACCTTTCTTTTTATTTGTCATACATTTAAAATATTACAAATTGGCCGAAGTAAAACACAATACAAATTACCGGTTCGAGCGATTGCTCAACGGCACTCCAACATTAGCTTATTGTAGCGGAACGCCGCGAAGAAACAAAAGAAAGGGCGCGGTTTTTTTGTTTTCCGAGGTGATAAACACAGCCTTCTCTGAATTAAATGAATTGTTTACAAGGAACTACAAGACTTGAAATCTCTTTGGTAAATATTTCGAAATTCGAATCTTCCTTCTACACGTTTATAAATTCTCTTCTTGGAAGAATCTCAATTCTATAAAGATTAAATTATTAATAAAAGTTTTATGATGACACAGTATTTTA
The DNA here is from genome assembly GCA_911728475.2 of Pterostichus madidus. Lineage (NCBI taxonomy): Eukaryota > Metazoa > Arthropoda > Insecta > Coleoptera > Carabidae > Pterostichus > Pterostichus madidus. The sequence continues at coordinate 2,537,957 of OU452304.1, forward strand.
TTGAAATTTCTCGTGTCGTACTAACCAGTGGTAATTAATCGGTGGGTTTCTCGATTCCCATGATGCGGAGTTTTGTATCGGAACATTCCGGCGACATTGTACTCTTCTATAAAAATGCAAATGAGATATTTAAAATCTTATAAAGGTATTTAATGACTATAAGTATTGTACTTTGTTAACTGTTCTCGACGTTCATTTTTATGTGAGACTTTATTTATTCTACATGAGTCGAATTTGGAATTCTACTTTGATTTTATAGAAAGCTGGTTCCATTATAAACGACACAATGTGTACTTTAAATAAACTTTTGTGAGAAACTCAACCTTATATAGTGACATTTAATTACATTTTTATCTTAATCGAGGCGTGATAGCTCGGCAACTGCAGATCTTAACAGATGTGACACTATTTCATGGATAATTGCGATTATTAATTATCCAATTGTAGATTTATTGTGACATTCCGTTATATAAAATAAATATATAAATAAATATATCATCACGCCTTCTACCCATTACTGAGTGTGGCACTCTGCCGAAGCAGATCTCGGTAAGTGATATATTTTGCGCGTGAAGTACGGTTACCAGTCGTCAAATTACGGCCCCCAAAGTTGTTAGTGATGGAGGAGCCACAGGGGTAGTTTTTGAAATTATGAAAATTGTTTGTCGCCTGTGGGAATCGAATCAGGGTTCTCAGGATCCACAGGCCGACTTCATATCATTGAGCTAACCACCCCATATTATTATTATTATTCCATTATTTATAATTAAATAATTATAAAAAATTAAATATCAGCTAGGTGGCTCGTGGTATTGAGTCGGCCTGTGGATCCTGAGAACCCTGGTTCGATTCCCACAGCCGACAAACATTTTTACTACATTAAAATTATCCCTGTGGCTCCCCCTCCACTGACATCTTAGAGGGCCGTGATTTGTCGACTGGTAACAGCATTTTACGCGCAAAAATATATCACTTACCGAGATCTGCTATGCAGAATGTTACACCCAGTAATGGGTAAGAGGCGTGATGATATATTTATTTATTTTAAATAATTGCTACAAAACAGACTTAATTACGTAATCTACAAAATACGTATTTTTGACGTTTGAAATGTCATTCATTAGATTAGCATAATTATTTAAATTTCGATTGTAGAAAAAAATATTTTATGCACAACCGGGCTTAAAGCATGTGTTTTAGCCCTAAAAAGCGGGCATAAACACTTATTTTTGTCCCATGGGCCAAAAAGAAATAATTCCTATGGATACATAAATAAAATGATAAATTTTATTTATTGTGAATACTTGATTTTACAAAATGTCATTTTGACATATAACCTATGTACATATTTTAATCTTTTGAACATATAATTAAATGTTATTTTATGTGTCACGCATGAAATTAGCGTTTCTGACCCTGAGCATATTATTAGCCCTCGACGTTTTGTACCTCGTGCTAATAATCATGCCACGGGCCAGAAACGTCTGTTTTCAGCCTTGATACATAAATAATTATTATGCAAATCGAGCCGAAAAGCATGTGTTTTAGCCCGTGTTATAAGCTGCTCATTCGTGCAATAAAGTGACACTTTTAACACTAGTTGCATAACTAACTATTAGTCCATTTGCAATTGTTAATATTGAGAAAAAAATAAGCCAAAACCCACCAAAAATGTACTTTAATATGTATATATATTTTTTTTATCTTAGTCGTCATTGTCATAATTCCTTTCATAAATACGAATCTATGTAAAAGTTTTCTTTTTGTTTAATGTTATAGTATCATCCTCGAATTCCTCCATGTATGAGTTAGAAAGTGAGAGAAGTGATAATTAAATAATTGTTTAATTTCATTCACACCGTCTCACTAATTCCGTTAATTAGACAAACGATTAATTTGAATAAACCAATCCAATACGCGTTCAAATCTGTGGGAATTGTAACAGAGTACACTCTCGTTCATAAACATACTTTCAATTAGAAAATTTAGATTTATAAGTCTTTCATTTTGTTCTCATTTTCTCGAAAATAACACAATTAAATTTTTGGTGCATATAATTGATTCGTTACGAACAAAAATAATTAATGGAAAAAGTTTAATCACAGAAATAACGTGTAGAATCTTGATATTTAAATTTAACACTATAAAATTTTACTTATTTTTAAAAACTTTAACATTTTTAAGCTCCGAAATAATAAAATTGAAGGCTTAAAGTAAAGTTTGACATATAAAGAATAATCTACGGTCATTTGGTTTTTTTTTTAAGAATTAATTTAAAAGATTGTAATTGCAGATTTTTAGATTAGTTCTTAAATTTAATTTTTGTAATTATTAGTTCTTAAATTACAAATATAAATAAACGAAGTATTGGATAATTTATTTAGAAGGTCTAGTTTTCCTTTTTCAATAAAATTTTAAGTTTACGGACGTCTTTTTCGGAAAATACCAAACTTTAAAGTTGCAACATTGTTCGCTGTTGTCTTTTGTCTATCGCTGTTTTGTTATACTTTGCGATGAATTTCTAAGGAGCATTCCATTGTTTTTCATTCCTTTATTGTTTCATTACGACCTTTTGTTTTCATTGTAATTTAATTTTGAAGTTCTTTGCATACCAGCTCGCTAGCCAACCCGTCTTACGAATTAATGTATCATATATTAATTCCTGGTTTAATTTGATTTATTGGACCGCTTTAATTTTTTATCGATAGAAAGTTTAACTATTTTTACTATATACTTTTACTAACCAGTAGACTCATCTTTCGTTGAGGAATTAAAATACGGTCATAAGAAGATAAAATAGTTATGTGTAAAATAGGTAGGAAGCAGTTATGCTACTTGAATCTAGATGGCAGTATACGGAAATCTGATTTGGTATTTATTTGTTTCTCGTATTCTGTTCAAAGATATTTAGAAACAAATGAACTATGTTTGTCATTTGTTTATATGTTTGTTATATATTATCAATTTATGTTAGGTACAAGTTTTTATACTATTTTTGTTGTATTTTTCGAGTTTTATGTTGAAAATTTGAGGAAAATTAATTGAAACAGTACCGGATTTGAAAATAATTAAACAGAATTGCAGTCTGATAATAAACATTTGTTTAAATGTGTATAGAACACAGAGTTTTGTACAACGCAATGGCTGTTTGCTGCGGACAAAGCATACCAGTCTATCTGCTTCAACATTCAAGAGAGATATACCAAAGCAACGAAACCGTCGCTCTCTGTCGGGCTTTCATGCCAGCCGGATCGGTCTCTCTCACTCCCGCTGCCAGGAACGTTTTATTTATTTTGTAAAAAGTTTGTATTTGGAAAAACAAACTAAAAAACAATACCCGCGCTATGTTTACGAAAGAAACAAGTCTGCAGGCTGCCAGCGCAGTTTTTAGTTTTCTTTAGTGTACCTCCGTGCCATGCAGAGCCGTATAGGAGGCATCAAATGGAGTTTGGTCGCTTTGAAAACAACAAAAGCTTGGTACTGGCCACCAAGAAAAAATCACACGAGTTTTTCATTGCGGTTTTTCCTGATTTTAGTTTGGGTTTTTTGGATTTTTTTCGGAAAGTTTGCCAGGATGTGTTTCAAAATTTTGAGCAGAATCGACTTTACGCCGAAATGCATGAATTTTGTACTTTTACCCACGTTTATCATAACCTAAATTTTTCGTATTCCAAAAAAATAACCCGTCGATATCCCGCGTCCCCACTCGGTGGTCGCGCCGCCTCCGATCGGGTGGGGGAACGTGGCCTACACGAAACTTAAAAATGCCGCCGCTCATGCCCGAATCAATACGCCGCTCGGTGGTCACGTGGCTCCGTTATGAGCCAATCAGAAGTCGCGGCGGCCGCGAAGGCTGCGTGGAGTGCGAGTCAAGTCATTCGCTCGTCGACCGCACTCAGTGTTCATCTCGTGTACGTCAGTCGAGTGTGAGCCGCCGAGTTACACGCGTCGAGTTCTGTGTTAGTGAGAGAGAAGTGCGTGCGCGTCACGAGAACACGAGTTTCTAGTTAATGTGCGTAGAGTGTAGAATGTGTGTGTGCGGGACGATGAGGCCGACGTGAGGATGGACGACGGGACGCAGGTGCTGTTCACGGAGCTGCCGGCGCCGCTGCTGGCGAGCACCACGACGCTGCTGCGCCAGCACCGCCACACGTACCAGCCGTACGTGGTGGCGGCGGCGCCTCATCGCCTACACCGGCCACAGCTGCCCACCAACAGCCCCTACCAGCACCAGCAGCAGCCACTGCGCCTTCCCCGCGGCGACCTGCACACCTCGCCGCCGTCGCCGCCGCTCGACCAGGCTACGCACGTGTCCGGCCTCTACCCCGAGATCTTGGCGCTCATCTTCGCCCAGCTGGATGTGCGTGACAAGGGTCGCGCGGCGCAGGTGTGTGCGGCTTGGCGCGACGCCGCCTACCACAAGAGTGTGTGGCGCGGCGTGGAAGCCAAGCTCCACCTGCGCCGCGCTAACCCTAGCCTCTTCGCCAGCCTGGTGCGTCGCGGTATCCGCCGGGTCCAGGTACTGTCACTGCGCCGCTCGCTTCGAGATGTCGTCCAAGGAGTACCCAACCTGGAATCGCTCAACCTCAGCGGCTGTTACAACGTCACCGACGTGGGTCTTTCACATGCCTTCGTCACAGAGCTTCCATCGCTTACGCAGCTGGATCTCTCCCTCTGCAAACAGGTCACCGACACTTCTTTGGGTCGCATCGCTCAACACCTCAAGAACTTAGAAGTGCTAGAACTGGGCGGTTGTTGTAATGTGACAAACACTGGACTGTTGCTAATAGCGTGGGGTTTGCGTCGACTCAAGCGGTTGAATCTCCGCTCTTGTTGGCACGTCAGCGATCAAGGCATCGGTCACCTGGCCGGTTTAAACCGCGATACCGCTGTAGGGAATCTAGCTTTAGAACACCTGGGGCTTCAAGATTGTCAACGACTATCCGACGAGGCTCTGAAGCACGTAAGCACTGGTCTTACAGGTTTAAAATCCATCAACTTGAGTTTCTGCGTCAGCATCACCGACAGCGGGTTGAAGCACCTCGCGAAGATGGTATCTTTACGAGAATTAAACCTACGATCTTGCGACAACATCAGTGACATCGGCATGGCATATCTAGCAGAAGGAGGATCACGTATAACATCTCTAGATGTTTCCTTCTGTGACAAGATCGGCGACCAAGCTTTGGTGCATATATCTCAAGGGCTGTTCAACTTGCGTTCATTGTCGTTGAGTGCATGTCAGATCAGTGACGATGGTTTGGAGCGCATTGCGCGAACCCTTCACGAGCTGGAGACATTGAACATCGGTCAATGCGCTCGGATAACAGACCGAGGGTTGCACACCGTCGCCGAGGCTTTGACACATCTTCGCTGCATCGACTTGTACGGCTGCACGCGGATAACGACGGTGGGATTGGAGCGCATCATGAAGCTGCCGCAGCTCAGCATCTTGAACCTGGGGCTGTGGCACGTCAGGTGAAACTGGCGTCGACAGCCACCCCCCGACCTGTGATAACCGTGCGTGATCGTGATCAGTGCAGTGCAGTGAGCGACGACTTGTACATAGACTAACGTGAGTCGCACCAAGTCATATTATATACGTAGGAGTCATCATCATCCCGCTTCTTCACTCAATGTTTCTATTCCTCTTTGTATATATTAGGAGATGTAAACTTGTTTCAAAGACATCGAAATGATAAATATCGCGTCCATGATTGTTTTTATTATTTTCCAAAATTAGTGTTATTTTGGTACTTGTTCTGTTTTCTGTTTCCATCAGTTGGTTTGTTATTTTGTTAACACTGGCGAAGAACTATCAAAAGACATGGAACAGATCATACCGTTCTGCTAGTTTATTCGCGGAACTTTTTAAACAAACTCGTTATTGATATTGTTTTCGTTTATTTTCGTTGTTTGTTAGACCCGGTGCCGATGGTATGACGTAACGAAATCTACGTAATCTTCGTTTCCTATACGAATATTCCATTATTATAAGTTGTACCTACGATAGTTTTAAGTTGTCATCTATTGTTAGCTATGATTTTTGGCCAGCCAAGTCTCAAATCTGCTCGAAACCTACCGACTCTCGTCGATTTTCGCTTATGTGTTCATTCTTTTCGTGTCTAGCGTCTGTAGGTTTCCGATCAGGGTTGAGTCTGGTCATTGTGACTGTAATAAATAAATATAGGAATTGTATAAATGTACAGAGTAGCTCGCAGGTTGTTGTACATAATGCTGTATGAGGCGAGTACGTATTTGTTAATAGTTAAAGTCGTTATGTTTTGATAAAGTTTCAAGTTAAATTACTGAACGGAAAGGAAAATAAACTTGTATAAATCCTGCGTCATGTATGTTATTTTACTCAAGCCATGTTTTGCCTTCTCCTTATTATTCACATGTGAACACTAAAACAATATCAAACTTTTACATTCTTTATTTGTTTTATCATGTGACTTTGACAGCTCCGCCATATTTGATTACAGACCAGCGCATTGTTAAAACGTTTAAATAAATGGTTTGTTGTATTTAGGAAAAAAAGTACTTGCGATAGGTTATTCCAACAATACGGCGTTAAAAGAAATATTTAACACAGATCAATTTTAATACAAAATAAATAGAAAGTCTTCAGGATTAAAAATGAGTTATTTGGTCGTTCTGAGCTGAAAATTAACTCATCATCAATATAAAATTTTATAAATCAAATAATACAAATAAATATATCATCACGCCTTCTACCCATTACTGGGTGTGGCACTCTGCCGAAGCAGATTTCGGTAAGTGATATATTTTGCGCGTGAAATGCGGTTACCAGTCGTCAAATCACGGCCCCCAAAGATGTTAGTGGTGGAGGAGCCACAGGGGTAGTTTTTAAAATTATGAAAATTGTTTGTCGCCTGTGGGAATCGAACCAGGATTCACAGACCGACTTTATACCACTGAGCTAGCCTCCCCATTTTTTTCAAATAATACAGAGTGGTCAAAAGGAATTGTTACAGTTGGAAGTACAATTCCGGATATCTTTTTATTCCACAGTTGGCACAGTGCTAGGTAAAGGCGGAAATGCTATTAGAGATTTCTAATAAATACAAATAGGTTTTGTCAGGAGTCTGACAGCTAATAGAATTTTGTCTTTTTAAGTAATAGAAATACTTTAAAAATAAATATAGTAATAAATACACTCAAATTTAAATTTACAAATGTGACTGTCAACAGGAAATGAATTTCTGTATCAGGCTTACCATTTTCAATTATTTTTTTTTATTGCCAACAGTAACAATTCCTTTTGATCACTCTATAGTATATAAAAGAATTAGTTTCATAAGGCAATCAAGACGAGTGCGTTAACAGGCCTTATGAAACGTGTTCTTTATACTATTATTTCTATTGAGGTAATTTTATAATTCTGTTAGATTTTTAAAAACTGCGATTTGTCAAAAATATAAGTTGGTGTTTTTTATCATTCGTGTTGGTAACGCTTCTCATAACATAGACAAGTGTAATTTCATATTTTTTGACAATTAATCAATATTTTTTTCTGTATTATGAATGTTTTGAATTTTGTCTGATTCGAGCATATTCTTTTAGTAATATTTTAACACCTACAATTTATAATTTTGAGGTTATATGTCATTCATCTGTCAGATTTAAGAGCATTCATACCACTCCTGCAAAAAAAAACAGTGCGCTTATAGATCTCCTTAGCAACTTATTTACAGTGCGTTTATAGAGCTATAAGAACACCGAAATAGAAAAAAATATATAATAATATATCAATTTTATTAATATATAGTTTCGAGCTGTGTGAAGATCAATGTTTATAAACAACACAATATTATTTTCTTTACTAGTGGTATGAAGTCGGTCTGTGGATCCTGAGAACCGTGGTTCGATTCCCACAGGCGACAAACAATTTTCATAATTTCAAAAACTACCCCTGTGGCTCCTCCACCACTAACATCTTTGGGGGCCGTGATTTAATGACTGGTAACCGCACTTCACGCGCAAAATATATCACTTACTGAAATCTGCTGCGGCAGAGTGCCACACCCAGTAATGGGTAGAAAGCGTGATGATATATTTATTTATTTATTTACTAGGGAATTTTTATTATACTAAATGTACGTTTCGACTGCTTTACAGTCATCGTCAGTACCCTAACAAATTAAAAACTGATTATTTATATACCATTGTAGGTAATAATAATTATTACCTGAAATGGTTTAAATACTCGTAATAGTTTTTAATTTCTTAGCGTACCACTGACAATGACTACATAGCAGTCGAAAAGTACATTTAGTATAATAAAACTTCCCTAGTGAAGAAAATAATATTGTGTTGTTTATAAATATCAATTTTAGTTGTAAATGCTACAGAAATGATCAAAAGTAACGTATTAATATCTAAAATATTTAATCAAAAAGTAAATTATTCAAAACGACCGCCATTGATGTTCTTGTGACGTAGGTGGCTCAATTAAACTGCAACTTCACATTGTGAGGCAATGCGCATGCGCACTGAGAATAAAACAATATTTAATTACAACAATAATTAAAACAATAAATGTTACAATAGCACAGTAGTCTAGTACTTAAAATTCTTCTATTTTAATTGAACCTAAAAAATGTACATAAATGTTCACTTCTTAAATTTGTTGAATAATAATAATTTTTATTATTACTTGAATATTAATAGTTGGAACGTCATTAATATAATATATAGTTCTTCACTAACTTCGTATATTATAAGTAAAAACTATGGGGTGGCTAGTTCTGTGGTATGAAGTCGGCCTGTGGATCCTGAGAACCCTGGTTCGATTCCCACAGGCGACAAACAATTTTCATAATTTCAAAAGCTACCCCTGTGGCTCCTCCACCACTATCATCTTTGGGGGCCGTGATTTGACGACTGGTAGCCGCAGTTCACGCGCAAAATATATCACTTACCGAGATCTGCTTCGGCAGAGTGCCACACCCAGTAATGGGTAGGAGGCGTGATGAAATATTTATTTTATTCTTTATAAGTAAAAACTGGCAAAAACAACTGTTGACAAACGTGAACTTAGCTTCATGAGATGTTTCGCACTCTTGTCAAAGTAAACCCATCTCTCTCAAAAATAAAAGCCTTCTTCCTCATTATTATGTTGTCTCTCTTAATATTAATGCTATCTTTGTTACCAGGTGCCTAGCTACGTCAAAATTAATTAATTAATCTTTATAATTTTTTTCCCTTAGTAGAAACTTTACAACAAAATAAAAAACATGGAAAACATATTTTTGTACGTAGATTAATATATAAAACAATCAAATCTTTGTGGAATAGCCTATTGTCATTTTGAGAATTGAATTTCAAAAACGAAACAAAGAAAATCATTTATACCTAACGTCTTAAGTATTAAACAATCATTATTAAATGACATTAATAATATTATTGAAATTAACCGTAAGTATATAAATATTATTAAATGGCATTTTTAAATCGTTACAACATATTTCGTTCCGGATATCCTTTTTAGTCATCAAATTTATTTCATTAATAATTCAACAGGATAAATAAACTTATACTTTAAACAATGATATAATTAGCTAAAAACTAATTATATTATAACTTATTCTGTTTTAAAATACATCGTTTCATGGGCTAAACTCAAACCACTTTTTGTTAAAGTCTGATTCCGATGCATCTTAAATATTTCTTGATTCAGAACTGCATTCTTTAGTAGTCCAGTCCTGATCAACCTTCCACGACAGGACGAACTATAAACGTCGCCATTTAGTTTTTCTGCTAGTCTGCTTCATCAGGGGCGGCTCAGATTTATTTAGTTTGACGAAAAACAAAAATTTGTTCGACCAGTCCAATGATTTTCAAATTTTTCGGAGCCATGACCCCCTTTGAGGCAAAAAATAAATTCTTTCGCGACTCCCTTATTTTTTTAAATAAATAAATAAATATATCATCACGCCTTCTACCCATTACTGGGTGTGGCACTCTGCCGAAACAGATCTCGGTAAATGATATATTTTGCACGTGAAGTGCGGTTACCAGTCGTCAAATCACGGCCCCAAAGATGTTAGTGGTGGAGGAGCCACAGGGGTAGTTTTTTAAATTATGAAAATTGTTTGTCGCCTGTGGGAATCGAACCAGGGTTCTCAGGATCCACAGGCCGACTTCATACCACTGAGCTAGCCAGCCCTTATTTTTTATGTATTCTAAATTGCAGTTTGTAAGAGGCTAATTTAATCATGTATATTACAAAAATAGAACCACGATTTTAAAAATTGGTGTATATATAATATATATATATATATATATATATACACAACAAAAACCAAAAATATACATGTCTGTGCTTCTCACGTTTACGTCACAGTACAGCACAATAAATAAAACTGCATTAACCGCAAAATCAAAGTACTTCAATGTTTCGAAATATTTAAGTATTTTTCGTGACTTTAGTAATAATACCGTATTTAATTATTTGAAAAGTACTTCAATATTTTTTACATTTACTATCCAAAAATGTAAGTACTAAGTATGTACAAGCTGAAATTTAGTACTTAAAAATTTCAAGTATTAAGTAACACAAAAATAAATATACTTCAGTATAAGTACTGAAGATACGAAAAATTGGTACTTAAGTACTGTTGGATTAGTTTTTGTTTTAATTTTAAAGACATGTTTATATCCTTTTTCGATAGCTGTCATTCCAAGATTTATATAAAGTCTTAATATAATTGACTAATGCTCCATTTTGTGACTATAAAGACTCCCACCATTTTGTTGTAAACAGCCCCAGGTTTTACTGGTTAAAATCCCAGTACGCCACTGGTTTTATCAAACCGAAATGTTTTTTGCGATTTGCAGAATTCGCAAGCAAATAATTAACAAGAAACAGTTGAGTTAAAGTCTGTGTCTTTATCACTCACACACACACTTAAACATAACGTATGTGGCGTAACGTAACGCAAACATAAAAGCAACAACGTAACGGAAAAGTATAGAACGAGGGTAAATTAAAAGTTTATTAACGTTCAACGAATAAGGAACAAAATGAAACGAAGCATTTTTTTTCTGAATACGAGAGCTTCTCTCAAGAATATAATATTGAAATAAAGTATTCTGAAATTAAATTTTAATATAAAATTTTATTTATCAAGTCTTTTCTTCCTGAACAGTACAGCGTTTACGAAAAAGTTTATTAAATGCGTTTTATTGTAAACGCAGTCCATTTTTCAGGCCTATATTTAGACACCACACTTGCTTCATTACAGTACATTTGAAATATATTAACTTACGACCTCGACATACTATGAAGAACTATATTTTCTATCACTTTCATTTTTGTAGCATTTTTCCTTAAAATAAATTAGGAATGTTTAAAATCAACTTAGTTATTAGTCATACGGATGAGACGAGAAAATCAAAGTCGCGATAAGACCAGTATTGCTGATACATTTCCAAATTCCACATACACAGTATGTCCCAAAAATGATGAAACTTTTAATTTAAATCATAGAACACGTAGCGCAATCTATTGAACATACACATTGTTAGAAAGATACATCTTTCCTTTTTCGAACACACACAACTTCATGCATCAGGTGACAGTTTAAAAATTTACGCGCATTTTAATGACAGTAGTTTTTGTGTTTATGTTGTAAAAATACAATGGAACAACGAGCAAATATTAAATTTTGTGTTAAACTTGGAAAAAAAATTGCTGAGACATACGAATTGATGAAAAAAGTTTATGGTGATGATTGTTTATCTCGTTCACAAGTTTATAAGTGATTTGCAAAATTTAGAAATGGTTGTGAAGATTTAAATGATGATGAAAGATCTGTACGTCCAAAAGCCGAAAATTGAGCTGAATTAGTCGAAAAAGTGCGTGAAATCATTGCTGTCGATGCGAATTTTACTGTTAGAATATTGGGTGAAGAATTAAATACGAGTAAAAATACTATTTGGAGAATTCTAACTGAAGATTTGGGTAAAAGAAAGGTTTGTTCACGTTTTGTTCCACATGAATTAAATGAAGACCAAAAAGTTGCTCGTGTAAGTCAACGAATTTTTGATGAAAAAACATATTTGTGTCATCGACCACCCTTCGTATTCGCCTGATCTATCACCATGTGACTATTATCTTTTCCCAAAATTGAAAATTGCCATGAAAGGAGTGTTTTATGATGATATTCCAGCCATTCAAGCAGCCGTGACACAGGTGTTAAAGAACGTTCCTTTAGATGGCATAAAGAAATCTATACATGCTCTAGTTGATCGTTCTAAAAAGTGTATGGATTCAAATGGAACCTATTTGAATAAATATTAAGTTTCAACCATAATACAATGCGTGTTTCATTCTATATCTAAAGAGTTTCGTTATTTTTGGGACAAACTGTGTATTTCAAGTGACTTAGTCTGCTGCTGCCATCTCTGCCCAGTATCTCCCTCTGCATACATCCTAATATAATAAAATAACCAAGATCTGCTACAGCAGAGTGCCACACCCAGTAATGGGTAAAAAGACGTGATGATATATTTATATTTTTATATTTTACCAAAAACCCGAAAACCTGAATCAGTTCACCACTCCGCTTAAACACATTCAAAACATCCCTCCACTCAGGTTTCGCGCTTTTCTCCTTACATCGCGCTGCATCACACAAAAGACAGGTTGCACGCACAAGTGGTCGAACCACTCCGCCATCCTGGTTCGAATCCCAGGATGGTATTCTCCCAGGTCAGAAAGGGACCAGGGACCAGGGACCAGTGTAGAGCAGCGGGTTGGGAACAAAGGCAACCCAGGCCAGGCATAGTTGCAACGGAAGCGAAGCTTCGCGGAAATCTTATAACACGTGCAGAGGTTTGTGTTGGAGTGCCCGGCCTGGTTCACCCACCAGAACGGTACAGTCACTACAAAAGATTCGCAACGAAGAAGAGATATCTTTGATGAGAAAAATGTAACGGACTTCTATAGAATGTACACATCGATAAACATCATCATACTAACATTACCCTTGTGGCTTCTTCTCTACTAACGCCTTTAGGGGTCGTGTTTTGACGGCTGGTAACTGAAAGCACATTAATACTAATATAAGACAACTCGATAAACAATATTCATTGTATTTAAATTATCCTTGTGGCTTCTCTCTCCCCTAGCATCTTTAGGGGTTGTGATTTGATGCCTGTTTACCGCACCCAGTAATGGATAAAGGCCGTGTTGATATATTTATTTATTTTATAATTGGGAATAAAAGAAAATCATACAATAAGTTCTAGGAGATTAAGACGGATATTCATTTATTAAATTATAAATAAATATATCATCACGCCTTCTGCCCATTACTGGGTGTGGCACTCTGCCGAAGCAGATCTCGGTAAGTGATATATTTTGCGCGTGAAGTGCGGTTACCAGTCGTCAAATCACGGCCTCTAAAGATGTTGTTGGTGGAGGAGCCACAGAAGTAGCTTTTGAAATTATGAAAATTGTTTGTCGCTTGTGGGAATCGAACCAGGGTTCTTAGGATCCACAGGCCGACTTCATACCATTGAGCTAGCCACCCCATATTTATTATTAAATTAAAAAGCTAAATTTTAAACCATTGGTTGTCAAACTCTGCGACAAAGTTATTTTTTTTAAATGGCAAGTTATAAATAAATTTAACTCATTGTGAACTTAGGTTTGATTCCCACAGCCGACAAACAATTTTCACCGTATTAAAATTATTCCCGTGGCTCTTCCTCCACTAATATCTTTCGGGGTTGTAATTTGACGACCGGTAACCACATTTCACGTAGCTAAATATATCACTTATCGAGACCTGCTACGGCAGAGGAATGATTAAAAAGTGTGATTATATTGTATATACAAAATTAGTTATTCAAAATATATTGTGTATGTGGCTCAGTAGTATATCGAGTCGACTGGTGGATTGAGAACCCAAGTTCGATTCCCGCAGACGAAAAACAATTTTCATTTGATTAAAATCAACCCTGTAGCTCTTCCTCCACTAATATCGTTGGAGATCGTGATTTGACGACTGGTAACCACACTTCACAGTCATAAATATATTAATTACTTACCGAGATCTGCTACGACAGAGTGCCACACCAAATAGTGAGTAATAGGCCCGATGATATATTTATTTTATTATTAAAAATTGAAAAAAATAAATAAACATTCAGAAACCAGTGGTTCTGAAACTCTGTCACGAGGTTATTTTTTTATATGGCAATCTCGATTTCAACATTTTTTTATAAAGTTACAGTACAATTTAATGAGTGGATGTTCCGTAAATGTTTCAGGGATTTGTGCTACCACATTAAGGACCAGTTTTTCAATCGCCGGTTTACTCTCGGTTAGTGTTAATCATGATTAAATAATAATGGAAACCATAGTTTCCATTATTATTTAATCATGATTAACATTAATCGGTGATTGAAAAACTGGCCCTTAATGGGATATAGAGTGATATTATATATGTATAATATACATTAAAAAAAGAAAACAGGACATTTTAAAAATTGTTCATTTAACTTATAAATTGTTGTTAATTTTGTACTAATAATTTTGAAAAATTGAAACTCAAGATTATAAAATAGAAATGTTTAAATTGTTGGTTTTTAAAGAAATTATTTAACTTGAAATCTGATTCAATATTCTTTTTAACCGATAGTATTTATAACAATGAAATAGTAAAATCCGAAATTCCATTTACTTGTTTACTTATTACAACTTGAAATGAATGTCCAGTGAAGCATAAACTTATAAACTCTCTCTTGTGTAGCGAAAGCGCAACCGATTGTGCTATAACTATATCAAATATCTGACTATCCCACACATGCGGTAAACCTCATCGCTACCATGCTGTTGTTACTTCCGTAACATGGTATCGAAGGATACTCGATCAAGAACAAGAAGTCATTCAAACTCACGCCTTACGTCACTCGAGTTTTACGTAAAAATGTGTTTCACGTGAATCAAATTACGCAAGTGACAACCGAGTATGCAACTAGATAAAATACAGGGTGGTAGTTCAAAAACGGGCCATGGGAAATCAGTTTATCCTTGCTAAGTACATTAAATAAAAGTGATTTTATATAAATTTTATATATAGCCGGTTTTGCAAACGACAATGGGCCTTTCAAGACTTTTTGGAATTTTTTATATATTAATCTACGTAATAAAATAATTATACCCAAATTTTTTATTTTTTTAAAAAACATGTATTAAGCATGATAAAAATATTTAAACTTTCGAAACAAATGAATATGACGTAGTTGCATCTTAGCTTAAAGAGAGACAGATAAGACAGAGATAAATAACACGTAACTTGTCGTTGTCAGTAGAATCCTCAGACAAAACATAACTAGACGGATAACATTGGCGTTTGTTATGAGTCAGAAAGGGGTAGAATAACTGGTTGGTGAGGCGGGTGCGCGGCAAGGAGCAACTTGCATAACATCAAAGTGTACTCGCTCCTTGCCGCGCATCCGCCGGACCCAAAAGTTATTCCATTCCTCTCTGCTTCACAACACTGCATTGACTTGAATACGACATAATTCGTCTAGTATTATACGTCATTGGTAGAATCGTAGAATGCTGTATGCTTATTTCTTCTTCGTCTTCTTGAGCACCGATAAACGTTTCAGACAAAGCTCCGTGATTGGCTTAATGCAACTACGTCATTGCAATATGGCAGTGCGAACGTTTTAAATTATTCAACTTTAACTTTCATATTTCAGCAATAAAGATATAATTTATGGTATGATTTTATATTGTATTAAATATGATTCACGGTCAAGAATTTATTTTAATAAATATATATATTAAAAAGCTCTACCACTTGAATCCCCCATTAATGTACTTCCAAAGTAAATAAAATTAATTTATTCAATTGACAATCAAACTTTTGAGAGCAATGTTATTTATGCCATAAAATAAATAAAATTGATTCGAATTTGTTTAATATAAATAAATAAATATATCATCACGCCTTCTACCCATTACTGGGTGTGGCACTCTGCTAAAGCAGATCTCGGTAAGTGATATATTTTGCGCGTGAAGTGCGGTTACCAGTCGTCAAATCACGGCCCCCAAACATGTTAGTGGTGGAGAAGCCACAGGGATAGCTTTTTCAAATTATGAAAATTTGTCGCCTGTGGGAATCGAACCAGGGACCTCAGGATCCACAGGCCGACTTCATACCACTGTGCTAGCCATCCCATAAATTTGTTTAATATGGAAGTAAATTTATTTTTTTCTTTATAATAATCATCCTGTATATTTGTATTGTGTTATATGATGGTGCGTTTATGCGTTCGTATGTTTAATTGTGCGACCGGTTCGAATAACTGCTTATCTACATATATTTAAAAGTTATCGATTACGCAAATTTACGCATTAATATATTACGGTACAATTTAAAAAAAATTTGTAATAGATGTGTGATATATATACACAACTTTTCCAATCATTCTTCAAGGCCTGGTTACCATCTTTTTGTTATTTTTTATAAGTCAATATTATTTATCTTTAGTTCTAGTCACAGTTTGGCGATCAGCTGTATCAGACACAATTTTATTAAACTCTGCAAAATATAAGGCACATTGAATGGTTCATTTATTTGTGTTCCCGTTTCTTGGTTTGTACATCTTGCAGTTTCATTTAAAATTTATCCAATTTTTTCACTCAGAATACTCAAACAAAGTAGCTTATATAACAATCATTTAATGCAGTGGCAAACATCAAAAATATATTCTTTCGCGACCCCCTTACTTTTTATGTGATCAAAATTACAGTTAGTAAAAGGCTGATTTAATAATGTACAATACACACATAGAACCACAATTTCAGAAATTAGTAAAGGAAAAACCAGTGAATATCTCTCGAAAAAGTACATAGATATGTAAAATATCCGAATTTTTGCTCTACGGATACAATTTTTAGAGCAAAAAAACTAAAAATGGCGAAAATTCGTAAAATTCTTAAGGGGTACCCCTTCAAAAATATTTAAAAAACAGTGATTTTTCGTTTTTTGCAATAAAAACTCTATATCTGCGAATTTTTGTCTACCTATGTATCTTTACGAGAGCAATTCACTGGTTTTTACAAATTTTTATCTCTTCAAGTTTTTGATATATGGGCAAAAAAAAATTTGAAAAAAATTCTAAAATTTCAAAAATTTTCAAAATATCAGCATAAGTTAATTGGAGCACGAGAAATACACTCGCTCAAACCGCGTTTCAATATCTCTTTTAGTTTTCAAGATATGGGCCTTCAAAGTTGAAATTTTTAAAAAGTTAAAAATCGCCGTAACTCAAAAACTAAAAAAGATATGAAGATGCGCTCAACGGCATTTCTCGTAAGCTGATTTATATAGAACCATATATTATTTTTTCGGTTTTTAAATGGCATTTTTATTAACATACATTTTTGCGATCACGACTCCGGCGATTAAATATGCATATTTTGATCCTCAAAATATGCATAATTATGTAGAAATATATGAGGAAATAAATGGTGAAATCCCCAATTTCATATCTAGTTTCATATTATTCAAAATTAATTGTAAACAGAAACAAACGTGAATATAAATATAAGCATCTAAATAAATAGTATAGGTACATTTTTCATTTTATTAATCCTGAAAGTTTAAATAATAGTTTGCAACCGGATGAATCTTTGGAAATATTTATTTTGAAATTGGTAAATAGCATCTGACGACCCCCTTCAATGTCTTCGCGATCCTCTAGGGGTTGTCTTAGAAATAACATTGTAAACAATTTCTTGCCGCACAGAGTGTTGCAAAGAAATACTTTCCACACTCATTTTGAATGTAGATAAGGTGACTTTTCAACACTACCGAAAGTGAGTACTTTCCACACTGCCGTAGGAAAAACTTGCAACAGATATTTGCAACTTTGATTCCTCGGATGAATAATTTCTTTGTGTTTTCTCGTGAACAATTCACACCAATACATAATGATTCCTCACAACCACCAACGCATTGTTCATTCTTCTGGTCCATGGTTCATCTCGATCACAGTGGTCTGACCGATCGTCCTCTGTTCCCAGAAGCCCGAGGCGAACTTGGATCTACCTGAGATGAGAACTGAGAACGCAATGCACGAACACAGGCGGTGTTGTGTAGTTCTCAGCGTTGAACGGCTGAACGCAGAACGGGACCAAGAACTGCCTTACCTGAATTCTGCCTCCGATCTCAAGAGAGCTTGTCTCTCTTGCACGCTGCTGCTGTCTCGCTCGCTTCCCTGACACTTGACAAGTTGCTTTTGAAATTTCAGTCTAGGCCTAGGCGCTGTTCACCGGGTGCTTTCACCGCACCAACGCGATGCGGATGAGAATATATTTCACTAGAATATTGTTTATTTATTCGGATTCCACTATGAGCTACTGTAATTGAGATTAAGTTCCTGTTGTGCAGAGTAGCAAGTACGAGGGCAGGGTGAAAAGTCCCTGAAAAATGAAACAAGAAATGATTTATTTGGTCAAAACATATTTTATTTCTCAACATAATATCCTTGTAGCTCGATACACTTCGTCCAACGTTTTTCTAATGTTTCGATCCCTTCCAAATAATACGATTTTGGCAATCCTTCAAAACAGGCGTTTGTCTCAGCGATGAACTCATCGTTGGAGCCAAATCTCCTTCCACCGAGCCATTTCTTCAAGTTTGGAAATAGATAAAAATCGCAGGGGGCCAAATCTGGAGAATATGGTGGATGACGAACCAATTCGTAGCGCAATTCATGCAATTTTTGAACTTGTCATACGGTCGCGCTTGTTGTCAACAGAGAGCAAATGCGGCACCCATCTCATAACCTCAGCAAGCTCGTGCACTTTAAGTCGCCGATCGTCCAATATGGATTTTATCGACGATTTCTGGCGTTGTAACCTCAGTTGAACGACCAGAACGTTCGGTGTCCTTTGTGGTCATACTACCACAACGAAAATCAGTAAACCACTTGTGAATTATTCCAATCGATGGTGAGGAGTCCCCATAATGTTTAACAAGCGATCGGGAGACGGTTAATAAATCAAAATTACATTGCTCCGTGGTAACGTTGCATCCATCAAAACATACTTTAAAAATGTGACAACTCTGATAGCTAAAAATTTTTAAAATGCCAAAATAACTTTCACATATTTCTACATTTTAAATGTATTAAACGAAATAATAAATATTGCATCAATAAGTGTCCTACCGGTATCGGATGTATTTGAGATCTCGACTTCATCTTGATCTCCAAAATAATCTGCAACCGGTAAGAAGCACTTACTGCCCTTAATACTTAAATAACTATTACAAACTTTATAATCTATTCGGAGAAATTTTATAAACCAATCAATTATTTTGTTTTCGACAAGCCTAGGTTCGATTAATAATTTTATTGAACAAATTAAAAGTTTGACAGATACTCAAGACATTATACTCCAATTTTACAGAAAATACAAAAGTTAAATTTGATTTCGTTTATATTTCAGCAATTTGAATGAAAATTAAAAGAGATATATCACAAAATTTGCTTGTTTTTTCTGAAACATTATTACGTCTAAGTACATAGAGAGATACTATACCCGTATAATATAATCAACGCATTTAATAATATGCTTTAAATTTATGTACCAGAGATATTTTATTTCACAACTGTGAAAGCAGATTCATCATACATACCGCCTTTTCGACATACCACATAAATACATACACACATTTCAAATTAAGATAAAAATATTAAATATTAAAGTACGATCCTGATTAATTAATTATTCATTTAAATTACTGTGAGAGGATTCAATAAAATATAAGCAAATAATAACAAAACTCTAAGAATGTTCGTAGCTATTTAATTATTGTAATAAATAAAATTTGATCTATATACGAGTAGACACAAAGAGCTAAAGTGTTGACATTTTAATGTATAACAGATTAATTTATTTCCGTGGTTTGACGACTGGTAACAGCACTTCATGCGCATAAATATATCACTTACCAAAATCTGCTTCGGCAGAGTGCCACACCCAATAATGGATAAAAGGCGTGATGATATATTTATTATGAGGTGGCTAGCTCAGTGGTATGAAGTCGGCCTGTGGATCCTGAGAACCCTGATTCGATTCCCACAGACGACAAACAATTTTCATAATTTCAAACACTACCCCTGTGGCTTCTCCACCACTAACATCTTTGGAGGCCGTGATTTGACGACTGGTAACCGCACTTCACGCGCAAAATACATCACTTACCGAGATCTGCTTCGGCAGAGTGCCACACCCAGTAATGGATAGAAGGCGTGATGATATATTTATTATGGGGTGGCTAGCTCAGTAGTATGAAGTCGGTCTGTGGATCCTGAGAACCCTGGTTCGATTCCCACATGCGACAAACAATTTTCATAATTTCAAACGCTACCCCTGTGGCTTCTCCACCACTAACATCTTTGGGGGCCGTGATTTGACGACTGGTAACCGCACTTCACGCGCAAAATATATCACTTACCGATATCTGCTTCGGCAGAGTGCCACACCCAGTAATGGGTAGAAGGCGTGATGATATATTTATTTTATTTGTATTTGACATATTTATTTATTTTATTTTTTATTTAATCACACACTTTGTACTGTAATGAATAATTAATATTAAGTTCCTGTTATGCAAAGTAACAAATAAAAATATCATGAAACATTTTCGTCTTACGCCATAGAAAGAAAATAAGTACAGAGCATTTTATATTATTCACAAGTCTACTATTCAACAATAATATTGTTTGTATACCCCATAACTAATTCAAGTTCCACGCTTAACTGCATTAAAAGCATTGAACCATAAACACACAAACAATATGCTAATCAATGTTTGAATGCAATTTTCCCTGTTCTGTTCACTGATAAGTGAGAGCTGCGAATGCACCTGCAACTGCACTTGATGCACACTGGTCAGCACGACGCGCTGAGGAGAAACACAGCTCTGTTGCTAATTGTAATGAAGCCTTCACGCAATGCTATGTGCAATAATAAATTGATGATAGAGAGGCTGCAATAATTTTCTTCAGTGTAATGAACTTTTGATAACAGTGGACGTCACCGCAATTGTTATCGGTTATCAGCGTCCATACATTTACGAGTAAAACTGTACACATACAATAACATCAGAGCTGGGTAAGCTACTTAAAAACAGTGGCTAAGCTACAGCTACAGCTATTCTTTAAAAAAGTAGCTAAGCTACAGCTACAGCTATTCTTTAAAAAAAGTAGCTGAGCTACAGCTACAGCTATTCTTTAAAAAAATAGCTAAGCTACAGCTATTCTTTAAAAAAGTAGCTGAGCTACAGCTACAGCAATTCTTTAAAAAAGTAGCTGAGCTACAGCTACAGCTATTCTTTAAAAAAGTAGCTAAGCTACAGCTACAGCTATTCTTTAAAAAAGTAGCTAAGCTACAGCTACAGCTATTCTTTAAAAAAGTAGCTGAGCTACAGCTACAGCTATTCTTTAAAAAAGTAGCTAAGCTACAGCTACAGCTATTCTTTAAAAAAGTAGCTGAGCTACAGCTACAGCTATTCTTTAAAAAAGTAGCTAAGCTACAGCTACAGCTATTCTTTAAAAATGTAGCTAAGCTACAGCTACAGCTATTCTTTAATAAAGTAGCTAAGCTACAGCTACAGCTATTCTTTAAAAAAGAAGCTGAGCTACAGCTACAGCTATTCTTTAAAAATGTAGCTAAGCTACAGCTACAGCTATTCTTTAAAAAAGTAGCTAAGCTACAGCTACAGCTATTCTTTAAAAAAGTAGCTAAGCTACAGCTACAGCTATTCTTTAAAAAAGTAGCTGAGCTACAGCTATAAGCTACATTTTGTAAAATATAGCTAACCTACAGCTAAAAACTTTCGTTAAAGTAGCTGTTAAATTTTAAAGCTACTTTTTCAATTATTGAGAATTATTAAATTTGCCATTGTCATATGAATAGTTGATCAGTCTTTTGTTATAATGACTGTTAATAAATATAAAAAATCGCAAATGGACAGCTGAAGAAAATTTAAAAAAAACTATGGCACAATTTTGATATTAGTTTCAATTGTTTGTTTGGTTATAAGTTTTTGTTCGTACTTGAGAAGTAATAGAACTACCAAACAGCCATTTGAACAATAAACAATAACTCTTGTAAAATATATTCACAAAACAGGAAACTAGCTAAATTTTAAATGAAATTACATTTTGTAATACTTGTTTATTTGTTGCAACTATTACAAAGTTCAATAAAATTTTATAATAAAGTTGTAGGTATATTCTTTATAGTTTACCTACATGTAGGAGGGGTCCTTACATTCATAACAGGG
Source organism: Pterostichus madidus (assembly GCA_911728475.2). NCBI lineage: Eukaryota > Metazoa > Arthropoda > Insecta > Coleoptera > Carabidae > Pterostichus > Pterostichus madidus. The sequence goes on from OU452304.1 coordinate 2,560,306, forward strand.
GTGTGTAAATTCAAAAATGAAACTGTTCAATGACTATCTAATATAACAAAATTTCAGTAAAATTCAAATACATTTTTAGTTTAATAAAGCAAAACTTTAAATTATAATATATTAAAACATTAATTTTATGCACAGCCGGGTTGAGAAGCATGTGTTTTAGCCCTAAAAAGCGGGCTTAAACACTTCTTTTTCGCCGATGGGCCAAAAAGAAATAATTTCTATGAATACATAAATAAAATGTTAATTTTTGTTTATTGTGAATACTTGATTGTGCAAAATGTCATTTTGACATATAACCTATTTACATATTTTAATCTTTTGAACATATAATTAAATGTTAATTAGTTGTGCATAAAATATTGTATGTACCACGGATGAAATTAACATTTCTGACCCTGAGCATGTTATTAGCCCTCGGTGCTTTGCGTCTCTTGCTAATAATCATGCCACGGGTTAAAAACGCCTGTTTTGATTTTGAGATATATAATACTGTCAATCTCGAACGGAGGCGCAAGAAATAATTGATTCGGTACTTTTTAAAAATAAATTATTAGTAATAATATAACAAGAACTTGTTGCCAGGCAATAATCATGAAAGCCCGTAGGACTTGAGTGGCTATTGCCAAATGCCAATAAGTTTGAGAAAGATACTGGAGAATTATTTTCTAATTTATCCAACTCTCGAGTTATATTTAATTAGATTATTTTTTGACTTAACTGTTGAGATCGATTCATCCAACTTAAAAGATTTTGAACTGGGTCCATATCGATTGATTACTTATTAATGTATTCTTGGAAGTTGTTTCCAAAATTAGTTGGTGTATTTCTGTATCTGAAATACAACTAAATCGATTTTTTTCGCACATTTTACTTGACGCGTTGACAGTTTTAAATAATTATTTGACAACTATCTATCATTTGTCACAAACAAAAAATCACCTGCAGAGATTATTCCCGGGAATAATCACAATTCTCAGTATAATAATGCCAGGATTGGTTAAAACGCAGCATTTCATTGGTTTTGAGAAACCTCAAAAACTAATCTGTAATATTAAAAGCACAAGTGTGCTTTTAATAAGTAAATACAACTTATATCGGCGCGTTAGATGATGTGAATATCTTGGCCAACCCTGATTTATATAGTAAGCGTAGGTATAATGTTATCAATTCGATTTTAATAAACAAAACAATAATTTAAAAGCAACATTGTTCAATATTTACAAAACATCAATTGTCAACTGTAAAATAGTCATATGTAAAATAGTTGAGTTGCATTAATCACCTATCGTTTAATTGTTTGCGATATTAGTCTCTCAAAAGGTCAATATACCAGCGCTAACATAAAATTTTCAATGCCACTGCTATTAATACCAACATCTCGCAGTAATTACTAAAAATAACAATCAGGCTTGTCCTTCACTTCACCCACTATTCACCGCTGTACTCGTGAATGTTTTCTTACTTAACTAACTTATCAGAATGTACACATGTATGTTGAACTGATAGCGAAACCAATGATAATGGTGTCATTTTTATGTGGGAACAGTATACATGCTATATTTTTTTTACATGGCAACTGAAACAAAAAAGAATCATGCTGGAACCTTTTTATGGTGGTTTTTAACTAGTGATGGTTGCGTGAACTCATAATTTTTTAGTTGATGACTTAATATTTGGATTAAAGTAATTTAATTAATTAATATAATAATAAACCAAGTATTTTTATACGAAAAATACAGAGTGATCAAAAGGAATTGTTACAGTTGGCAATAAGAAAAACTACTTGAAATTGGTAAGCCTGATATATAAATTCATTTCCTGTTGTTGACAGTGACATTTAAAATTTAAATTTGAGTACATTTATTATTACATTTATTTCTAAAGTATTTCTATTACTTAAAAAGTTAAAATACTATTAGCTGTCAGACTCCTGACATAACCTATTTGTATTTATTAGAAATGTCAAATAGCATCTCCGCTTTTATCTGTCGTTGTGCCAACTGTGGAATAAAAAGATCTCTGGAATTGTATTGCCAACTATAACAATTCCTATTGATCAAAAATATGTGTCGTATTTTTATGTTCACATTAGTGATTTCTGAAAAATAAAACTTTACAGTATTAGTACTGTAACGGGATTATTTCGTTTTTGTGAGGTTGCTAGGTAACAAACAGTTTTTGATATTTAATTATAATTATTTTAAGATGTCACTTTCAAGGTTGGTACTGCTCGATAAGAAAATTTTGATGAAAACTTTTTGTAAAATAAAAAATGCTGTAAATTTGTTTACAAGTTAATTGAACCACGAGAAATTCAATGCTGTTGAGCGCATCTTCATATCTTGTTTAGTTTTTGTGATATAGTCTCGGGAAAGTCAAAAATATGATGAGGTAATTTTTTTTGCAAATTTTAACTTTTCCGGGGATTATATTTTAAAAAGTAAAAAAGATATGGAAATGCGCTCAACGGCATTGAATTCCTCGTGACCGAATTGACTTATAAGCAAATTTTCAGCTAATTTAAAGTAATTTAAATTTTTAATTATTTCTTAAGGGATACCCCTTGGATTTTTTTCGATTTTAGGCTATTTCTAGACTATTTGCTCTAAAATTCTTACTCGTACGAATATTGTAACGAAAATTTACATACATATGTATTTTGACCTTCTAAATCCAATGGTAAAATCTCCAAGTACGTATGTCTTTTAGTTTTTGAGATATTGTTCAAAAATTGCTCAATGAGAAAAATTTTGTGAAAACTTTTTGAAAAATAAAAAATGCTGGAAATTTGTTTACAAGTCAACTGAAGCACGAGAATTACAATGCTGTTGTGTGCATTTTCATATCTTCTTTAGTTTTTAAGATATAGCTTCGGGAAAGTAAAAAATATAATTATTTTTGTTGAAAATTTTTACTTTTCCAGAGGTTATATCTTAAAAACTAAACAAGATATGAAGATGCGCTCAACAGCATTGAGTTTCTCGTTTCCAAATTGACTTATTAGAAAACTTTTACCGTAATTTCGTGCACCAAAATAAAATAAAACTATGTACCAAGGGCATAATCAAGATTATAGCTTTCGGAAAATTTAAACATTTCTTTAGTACTATATTCTTTTTTATTATGCTCTTAATACATAAATATCAATTATTCTTAAAATAATTTAATTTATTTTTGAAATGTTAAAAAAGATTTGAAAAATGAAAAAAATTCTATTTAAAAATATTACTTTTGTCTAATACAATTATTATAATTAAAGTTTGCATTTATATAAAAGAAACTTTATCTGAAATATAAAAATGCACTTTAAAGTGAATTTTATTTGTTTTATGATAATATAACTGATAAATATGTTCTATTTAAAAATTGTAGGACATAAAAAAACTAATTCAAAAGTATATTTTTTTGCGAATATTTTTTTATATAAATTTGACATCCTGTACAAGTAGAATAAATAAATATAAATATATCATTACGTTTTCTACCCATTACTGGATGTGGCACTCTGCCGAAGTAGATCTCGGTAAGTGATATATTTATGCGCATGAAGTGCGGTTACCAACTGTCAAATCACGACCCTTAAAGATGTTAGTGAAGAGGGAGTCGCAGGAGTAATATTAATGTAGTGAAAATGTTTGTCGGCAGTGAGAATTGAACCAGGGTTCTCAGAATCCACAGGCCGACTCGATACCATTATGCCACTTTACTCCTGTACAAGTAATATGTTAATAATTTCTTGCTGTGCAACATTTTTGTGAGCCGGGATTTGACGGCTGGTAATCGCACCAAATATATCACGTAGATCTACTACCGCATAGTACCATACCCAGTAATAGGTAAAAGTCGTGATGATATATTTATTTTATTTACAAGTACAATTTAGTAAGAGGTAAATCAGGTAATTATAATTAATTGGAAAAACCTGCTATTAAGAAAGTAAAATTTCCTTTATTTAACTTTCTTGAAATATGTGATTTAACTGTAAAATCTAGTAATACAAGGATTACGCTAGCAGTTAAGCTGCAACAAGCGTCATTATCTAAACAATGAAAATAAGGCAGTTGAGGTAATCTCGCAAATAATATAATTTTGCAACAATCGTTTCGGCCTTGCGGTCATTTACCAGGATTTGAAAATCTATCTTCAAGGATTTGCACAATTCACACAAGGTCAAACAACATACAATTGTGAATTATACGTCAATTGTTTTTTCAGAATGAAAAGAAACAATACCCGGTAACATAAAATTCTGTTTTCACATTAGCATAAGAAAATATTAATAGGAAAATTTTTCAATTGTCAATATTCGATTTACTATTGTTTTATAATACAACGCGATACCGGAACTTAATGTTATGTAACTTTAAACATTAAAATTAGAACTAAAATAAATTAGAATTAAAAAAAAGTGAGGATGGTGTGTTAGGATGAGAATGTTTGACGGGGACTGATTATTTGATGAATTTAATGAGGGAATGTTTTATGAATGATTTTAGGGTTCGTGCTACCTCATTTGATGGGATGCGTGATACTATGTATGTATGTATGTAGAATGAAATTAAGTTTGTTTGTTATTTCAATTGTATATATAATGGAGTGGCTAGCTCAGTTATATGAAGTCGGCCTGTGGATCCTGAGAACCCTGGTTCGGTTCCCACAGGCGACAAACAATTTTCATAATTTCAAAAAGCTACCCCTGTGGTTCCTCCACCACTAATATCTTTGGAGGCCGTGATTTGACGACTGGTAACCGCACTTCACGCGCAATATATATATATCACTTGCCGAGATCTGCTTCGGCAGAGTGCCACACCCAGTAATGGCTAGAAGGCGTGATGATATATATATATATATATATATTTATAGAAAATGGGGTATTTCTAAACTGATTATATAAATAACTATTATTCTACTCCATACAACAGAAACTTAATTCCACTTATAGTACCGAGTCTGATCTCACCGAGCCTTAGTATGTATATATTTAGCTTGCATAGGATTCGAACTCGGGGTCTCTGGATTCCTTATTAAATAAGAAGTCGTACGGTCAAATCTAGCTGACTTCTACTTTCCTATATTAAAAAAATACAATTGTGTCTGAATGGTTCTGGATACATAATAAAATGACAATTTTTGTTTATTGTGAATACTTGTTTTTACAAAATGTCATTTTGACATATAATCTATGTACATATTTTAATCTTTTGAACATATAATTAAATGTTATTTTGTTGTGCATAAAATACAGTTTGTATCACAGGTGAAGAAACGTCTGTTTTCACCCTTGAAACAAAAATAACTATTATTTATATCTAATCATTTATTTCTGTTTAAATAAGTAGTTTAATTTTTGGTTAATTTGAATGTAATTATTATTCTTTAATAAATAGCAGGACATTTAATATAAAATAAAAATTGATAAAATTTGAAGAAATGATTCTTGTTTCTGTCAATCGTTTCTTTGGCAGACAAACTACTATCACTGATAATTCCGAGTCGCTAGTGAACTGGCTTATCACATACTGACGCTGTTTATTTACTAAATGTAAACAAAATTCCTCCTGCTCCGCAGGTCTCTTTAAATTCTAATGTTGGATTCCTCAAAATTCAGAAACTGTTGATAGTTTGCTATAGCGTCATTAAATATTATCTAACAACTGTGCTACCGTTGAGTAGCATACAGTAGATTTGAATCATCCAAGAATATGAAATATTTATTTATTTGCTACATTGTATAACAGGAAATTAATCCCAATTTAATATAGAAGACTTACAGAATTAGAATCACTCGCCTGCACTGTAAAATCAGCTCTAGCTTTTGAAGCAATATCATAATCATGGTGCTACAACTTTTTTATAATTATAGGAAATGCAGTATTAAATATTTGTTTATTATACCTGCACAATAATCCTTAAAGTGTGTGGAAATGCAACATTAAAATATACGTGTTTTAAATTTGCAAAGAAACAACAAAATAATTTTGCTCTTTAAATCCGTCCATATTTATAACAAAACAATTGAAAAACAAAGAATAAACATAGTAATATAAACAACAAATATCTCCATGTCAACGATATTACGTCAAATCGCACACACACAAAATTAATAAATAAATCAGAATGAAAATGTTTCTTTCTAACTCTATATTTCAGATTCTGATGAAGGTATAATAAAAAATAGCGTATGATATAAGTGTATAAGTGCCTTTAAAGTACTAGTGTTGTTAAGAGCACGACTCGTCACACATGCTTTAAATATATACTTATACACTAGTATCAAAATCAGAGCTGGGCAGTAGCTAGCTACTTTTGTAGCTTAGCTACTAGCTTAGCTACATTTACCTTAGCTGTAGCTGTAGCTTAGCTAACTGTGAAAAAATATAGCTGTAGCTTGTAGCTAGCTACTTTTTTTTCTATTAGCTTAAAAATAACAACTGAAGCTACGTTTGAAGCTACTTTTTGTAGCTTAAAGCTACTTTTTATAGCTTAAAGCTATTTTTAAGCAGAAGGTCAACAAAGTACGCATGCGTACAAGCTAAACCCACACAAAATAATAATTTGTTGCCGGTTCTAACTGGCTCTAATACGCAAAAATACACAGTAGGTGCCAGATGGTATTTGCTATTTTTGATATTTATGTACATAATAGTAAATTAACAGTCATTATAAGAAAAGACTGACCATATGACAACGGCAAATTATTATTATTCCACAATAATTTAGAAAAGTAGCTTTAAAATTTAACAGCTACTTTAACAAAAGCTATTAGCTGTAGCTTAGCTATATTTTACAAAATATAGCTTATAGCTGTAGCTTAGCTACTTTTTTAAAGAATAGCTGTAGCTGTAGCTTAGCTACTTTTTTTAAGTAGCTTGCCCAGCTCTGATTATAATCTACTATTATATAATGAGGCAATCGTAGCCCAATTAATAAAGCTAGGTAAAATTTACGTTTCTTAATTAGCAAGAGGTCGTGTGTTCAAATCTCACTGACTTCAACTTATATCCACAAAAAATATTGTGTCTGAGTGTTTCGGATTCCACTATAAGCTACTGTAATTGGGATTAAGTTCCTGTTGTGCAGAGTAACAAATTAAATAACAATTAATTAATGTGCTAATATTTTTACTATTTCCTAATGTGCATACTTTTTCTGGGAATATATTTAAGAAAATACCCGATATGTCTGTGACATCCTGAATTTCGTAACTGTAATTTCGTATCTTCAACATGAGGATGGCGTTAATTATGCAGAGGAAACTGTGGAAGCTAGAGCAAAGTGTTGCAGGAATTTTAAATAATCCTGCATTTTACGCAGGATGGTCGACGACTAGACGGAACTTTGGTGAGATTCCTTACGTTGTTTCGTTATGTCCTACATTGCGTTTTTCTACGACTTAAACTTTGCATATGGAACCCATACCATACAATTTTATACAAATGTTTATACATTTTTTTATACTATCTTCATACGATCTTCATTTGATTTTAAACTGTAGTTATACAGAATGATCAAAAGTAAATGTCTCAGTTGACAATAAAAAAACTACTAGAAATTGGTAAGACTGATTCATAAATGTATTTCTTGTAGGACACAGTGACTTCTGATAATTTAAATTAATAAATATCGTTGTTTCTCTTACGCACATCGTTTTATAACTTTTCATTTCTGACAGAGCAAGTATTTCTATCACTCAATCTATTTGTATTTATTATATAAATGTAAAATAATATTACTGCCTTCATGGGCGTCCGCAGAGGGAGGCAAGGGGGGGCGTGCCCCCCCTTGGATATTAACTAGGATGGTGACCAAGACTCTCGAAGATAGGACTTTAACATGTAAAACTATAATTTTTTAATTTCCTGCTTCCTTAAATATTTGAAGCAAAAAAGCTTGAAATAAAAGTTTTAGGGCATAACATTCTGCATCTGAACCAATAAACAAAATTAATTTTGCATACTTTGTAACGACACAAATTAGATTTGAAAATGACGAAAATTGCCTCAAAACTATCGATAGGCATGAAATTGAAACAAAATTAAACATATGTTTGACGTTTTATTTGTCAAACTAAATGAAATAATAAATAAGGAATTTATTCTGACAGTTTTTATAGATTGAACGACAAACATTTGTTTAATTTTGTGTCAATTTCATAGCTATGGATAGTTTTGAGACAATTTTAGTCATTTTCAGATCTAATTTGTGCCGATACAAAGCATGCAAAATTAATTTCATATTTTATGCCCTACAAATTTTATTTGTAGCTTTTTGCTTTTAAATAATTAGGAAACAGGAAATTTGAAACAGTGTGATTTTACATGTTGAAGTCCGATGTTCGAGAGTCGTGGCCACCACACTGTATATGTATATGTATAAATTAAATAAAAATTAAATTATAAGTTTAAAGATAATAAATTCAAGCTGAAACTGAATTTCCCGCAGTATTCTTATGGCCAGCTAGCGACATGTTCCCTATCGTAACGATTGAGTAATCTAAGTTTACGTATACACAGACAAAAAATATTTAAAAAATAAAAACTGTAAAACTGCTAAATCGGAATTTATTGAAGAAATTGTGTCAATTTATGGAAGAGTTATTCGAAAATTATCCTACCTCTTCAATTCAAACCCAGACGACAAAGACTAGTAATTTATTTCACAAATTTAAATATTTTTGTATCCATTTGTTATGTGTATTTGTATTTATGTTATGTAAAAAAAAATATTTTAGTAATTTATGTATATCTAAGAGTTTTTTGCGACTCGCCCCCCCCTCCTGGAAAAATGTCTGTGGACGCCCATGTGCCTTTACCTGGCGTTGTGCCAACTGTGTAATAGAAAGATCCCCAGAATTTTATTGCCAACTGAAACACTTACTTCTGATCAGTCTGTATTTTTCTAATTAGTTACTTTCTAAACTATCTGTTAAAATATTTACTGGACCAACGAAGTGAATTTAGCGTTATCGGTAAAGTTATGAATTTTTTTTTTAAATTTCTGTTTACTTGTCACTTTTTCATTTGTTGTTTGGAATGTACTTCTGGTGCGTTTTTATCTAAACAGGTCTATCAAGGTTTGGAAAATTTGACTGGAAAAGTCCAACACTATTTCACTAATTCCAGAAAGATGATAATAAATTTTCTTTAATCGATAATACCCACACAGATGTATATTTATTTAAAAATAAATATAAATATATCATCACGCCTTCTACCCATTACTGGGTGTGACACTCTGCCGAAGCAGATCTCGGTAAGTGATATATTTATGCGCGTGAAGTGCGGTTACCAGTCGTCAAATCATATTTACCGGACAACATAAATAACTATTCTTGGATGTTGTCAATAGCAACATACGGTAATAGCTGTATTCCATTTGACACTTGGTTCACTTAAATCAGTTCAGATAAATTCGACACATGACTAAATGAACTAAATTAAGCAAACTGATGCGTTTATTGGGGTGAATTATTTCAAAATAAATTAAAATCTATAATTCTAGTACTAGAAATAAAGTCTGCGAAGTAATCCAGCGAAATAAATAAGTGATCTGGTTCAGAATATGTAAGTTAGATCTGATACAAATAGCAAATGGAATACGCCTAATGTAGTATATGTCCAATATAGATTAGTTTATTAAAATTTTAAAAATGAATTTCAAGGATTAAATCGGTAGAAATATAATAACTTTTTTATTCTAATTTAGGTACTTGTAAAATTTAATTTTCTATAATTGTAGAGACATTTGCAACTTGTTCTATGATATACTTATCAATAAAAAATAATCCCAGGCCTACTGCGCTAGCTTAAAACTTCATATCCAAGTGTTAAGATCCGCTGAACACATCCCCGCTATACTATATATTGGCTGGGGTCCCTCCAGCCAGCAGTCTGCCCCTCTTTCCCCTCCTAAGTTCTATGTAGCTTGCCATAGCCGCAGCTGTCCCCCCAGTTCACTTCTCCACCTCTCACCGCTGTTTTCACTTTACAACTTAACTGGTCCACTGCCAGAGGCACCACCGTGCTGCAGCGACCCAGCTGAGTTCTCAACACCGCACTGAGTGGGTGAATGGGAATAATGAGCTGGGGGGATGCAGTGGCGCATGTAAGTCCTTCAAGTACATTCCGAGTGAAGCAGAAGAAGGCTTTGTGTGTGTGTGTGTGTGTGTGGACTTTTTATCCTGACCTTTTCATACTAATCCCAAGAAATATGGTTCGATTTTTTGAAAAGATTTTTTTTTTGTAGTTAGCTGTGGGAGTTTTTTACAGAATTTATTAATATTTTTTGTTGGACCCTAGTATTATATTATAATTTTGCCTAAATTAAAATTTAATTTAAATTCTTGCAAGCATTTCTTACAATTTAAATTATAGAATATTAAATAAAGTTTAGGGAAATTCTTCGAAATGTTACTTTAATATTCTGTATTTATTTTAAACTCTGCACAACAGGAACTTATAATAGAATTCTGTGAAGAATCTATAAATTTGTAGATTCGTACATCTGAAAATAATGTATACTCCATTCCCTGTATGAAAACGATGACGTCATGTATCATAGATACGATGAAATATAGCTATCTTTTTTAAATAATATTATTCGTACCTATGCGAATGACATAACATATGTCTTAATAAGTTAAGACACACGTTTCATGTTTTTTCACGTTCTATCACATTTATTATTTGAATGAAAACGTATGACAGTTCTTACAAATACGAAAATTTATATTTACTTTGTTCACATTTGTTTATAAAATAAAAATAGAGACCTATGGTCCTGATTTTGTTATGTTCTCGCCTGTCATTTCTAAGTTTGTGACATTTTTGGCCGTATTTGTTTGGGAAATTTTGATCCAACCCTGAACTGACGTAGTACTAACTCGTGTTACTTCCAAATAAATGATGCATCTAGTGTCAGTTGTAAACACTGGCGGTAAATTTAAAATCTGAATGCATGTTCGGAGCGGCATCTGCTTAGTTTTGTTGGTGTGTTAAATTGCGCTTTTAATTGGATGTTTTGAGTCATCTTTATATTTTTTATATGTAGTCAAAAAGCAAATAACGTCAGGGTCTGTTTTTTTTTTATAATTTTGTCATCAGCAGTATCAAAATAATGAATTTCGGAGTCGCAATAATGTGTCGTAATATTATCCTCTGTGACTTATATTGCAAGAAACACATAATGCATATTGCTCTTCCATCATCTGTATAAATAATAGTTTAGTATATTTTTTCAAAATATTATTATAAAATTACTTACTTAAAATGTCAATCCAATACCAATGTAAACGTTTTAAGCACAAAATCTTGAATCATATGGATACTGAATGTGACGTAATAGTTTTCTTACAGGGAATAGAGTATACTAATGCTGGGTTGCAAGAAAAAATATAAAGTTTTTTTAGTTAAAGATTTGTTTATAGCTTTATTCCATTTGCCACTTGGTTCATTTAAATCAGTTCAGATAAATTAGACAACATGACTACATGAACTGAACTAAGCAAAATAATGCACTTATTGGCAGAAGCGGATTTAAAATATTTCGGGCCCTAGGCAAAATAATTATTTCAGGCCCTTAAGGACATAAAATTCTGCATCTAATCCAATAAACAAAAATAATTTTACATGCTTCGTAACACCACAAATTAGGTATGAAAATAACGAAATTATCGATAGCCATGAAACTGAAACAAAATCAACAATTGTTTAACGTTTTATGTGTCAAAACAAATGACATAATAAATAAATTATTTTGACAGATTAAACGTCCAACATTTGTTTAATTTTGTTTCAATTCCATGGCTATCGATAGTTTTGAGGCTATTTTGGTTATTTTCAGATCTAATTTGTGCCGTTACGAAACATGTAAAATTAATTTTGTTTATTGGATTAGATGCAGAATTTTATGTCCTAAAACTTTTATTTGAAGCTGTCTTGCTTAAAATAATTAGGGAAGCAGGCAATTATAAAATTATGATGTTACATGTTAAATATCCATGTTCGAGAGTCGCGGTCACCATCCTGTATATATATATTTCTATTATTTAAACTAAAAGTTAGAATCCGGGCCCTAAAATTTTTGGGCCCTAGGCTATTGCCTCTTTAGTCTAGGCCAAAGTCCGCCTGTGCATATTGGGGTGAATTACTTCAAAGTAAATTAGAATCTGTAATTCTAGTACTGAAAATAAAGTCAGCGAAGTAATCCAGCGAAATAAATAAGTGATCTGGATCAGTAGATGTAAGTTAGATCTGATCCTAATGGCAAATGGAATACGCCTTATATAGCAACAGTATGAGTAGGGATTTTCTATAATTTATTGTAACGTTAGTTGCTAATGAACCAATAAAACTTTCATGCAACCCTGTACCAATCACATCAATATGTGTTGATAAGTAGAAAATATTTCATAAAGAATTCAGTTTCGTTGCGATTTTGTTCATCATTTATAAGAAATATGAATCTATAAAACTTATGGATTTACGCAGAATCCTACCATGAATTCTGATTTCAGTAGCTTGTAGTGGAATCCAAACCACACAAAATATTATTAAATAAATGCATGTTTTGCTCTCATCTTCACGTCCGACAAACTTAAACTGTTAAGCTACATTCACAAATCGAAATTAGTTTTTTTTTATGCTTTATGTTTTAGTGTGTTTTTAGGTGCCATTCACAAATAGTTTTGCTTTTGTCGATTTTAGTTAGTAGTGACATCTATCATAAATTTTAGAAGATCGGTAATACAGTAAATGCAACTGTCAGATGTGCTAAGTTACACATGCTGTCATATGTTGTTTGTTTACTTTCGTATTTTTTGGAAGAGCAAGATAAATATTATCATAATAAGAAAGTAGGTATTAAAATCTTGTTTTTATTTCATAGATTTTGACACTCGAATAAAAACAAACTTAGGTTATTGTCAATGCGAAGGATGATAGAAAGAGACAAGTATATATCACTACATCATTCCACTCTTCGTCCTATTGGTCTATTCCTAAGTATAAAACGTAAAACTAAAACATAAGTTTGGAGTTTGCAAACTTTTGTGTTAAAACCAAAACTAAATACTGATTTGTGAATGGCTGCATAAGATAACATGTCTACAAGGTTATTCAAACAAAAATGGAAAACATAAAACAAAAACTAATTTCGATTTGTGAATGTAGCTTTAAACTCAGTTATTTTCCTAAATAGTACTTACAAATTTTACATCTTACTGAGATAAATACTGCAAACAGTAGCTACGGAAATAGTTGTTTGTCTAACTAGACAGGAAAGCGATTATTTTCCTCATTTGAGTTCATAGTTTTCCTGAAAAGCAGTCCGAGTGAGGCATTCGAACAAAAATGGAAAAAGCGCTTTCTTCTCGTGTTAGATACAATTTTTTTTCACGAAATGCCCCAAGAAAGATTTCTTTGAACTTTAATAGAGCCAGTTTCACCCACAAAACTTAAATTTTAAATTTGGTTTAAATTAATAAAAGCAAATCGAAATTACATCCTGTTGTTGTTAAATATTCGATATTCCTTTATTATTTAAACTAAGTTTAAAATTTAAGTTTTGTTGGTTCAATTGGCCATCAGGAAAAAATATAGTAGATACAATAAAGGTAATATTTAAATTTAAAATTTATGACAAAAAAATTCGGGAGACGCTCGGACTTTGTCATAAACTTTTAATTTATCAAACTTCAAAATCATTCATATGACTTAAAATATTTGAAAGGTAATATTTATTTGGATAAAAATTGTAAGATAATTCAACAATTGGAAGTATTACATTACTATTAAATACAAATTTTCAATAATAGTTATTTATGTAACTAGAACAATAATAGTAGAAAGGGCGACAAGGACACTTTCTGCCCGTGGTGCAAACAATATTTTATTTACGAGCATTTAGAAAATCTTGAAAAATATTTAAATAATTATTGACAGTTTTTTTGTTATAAATTCACTTGTAAATGTTGACAGTTTCATGTATTCATGGATATACTGTTGCTTTACGGGTTGACAAGCAGAAAATCTTATTGCCGCTTGGCGAGTAGCAAACGTCAACTTTCTGCACTCAACTGACCGTTGAAAATGTCTACTTTTTGATCAGCCGTAGAAAATAGTATATGATATACCATAATATGCATAATTTAATCCTGATGATGAACGTTATTTCATGAGCTGCAAGTGAGGGAAATAATTACCTGAGGGATTAAATATACTATAGTCCTGTGGTATATATACTATTTTTCGCACTTTCCAGTTATTTTGAATTAATGTTTAATTTTGATATTGATTTGACATATAATTAATAATGACAGCATTATACAAATTTTGTGGTAACTTAGGCAATATATAAATAAAAAATAAATATATCATCACGCCTTTTATCCATTATTGGGTGTGGCACTCTGCCAAAGCATTTATGCGCGTGAAGTGCGCTTACCAGTCGTCAAATCACGGCTCCCAAAAATATTAATGGTAGGGGAATCACAGGGGTAATTTCAAATTGGTAAAAATGTCTTGTCGACTGTGGGGATCGAACTAGAGTTCTTTGGATCCACAGGCCGAGTTGATATCACTGAGCCATTACCCCATACTTACTTAGACAATATAAACGAAGTGATTTTTTTATGTTTATAATATACTTCTTACTACGGTAATGCTTGTTTACCTATCAATTTAATCCCTCCGGAATTAAAAGTGACCACTCCTCGAAAATAGATGAAACAGATAGTTTACTCCCGGAATTTTCAAAGAATAGTTAATTTGTTTATAATTTGTAAAATAACATCTATGTGACACGCTATAGAAAAGAAAAACTATTTTTCCTACTATCTCACAAGAAGAAAGTTGAGTTTTCTATCTATGTCGTGAATAAAATAAATTTTCTACCACTTTTCTTTGCAGTATTTTGTTTTAAAATAATTTAAAAACATTTGACAACGGAAAATGTACGATTCCAAAATATTGTTATTAGTAAAATATTAATTAAGTCAGTTCAGAATCTTTTATGAAAAATGTTATCTTAATATGAATACTTTATTAAACAATATGTAAGTTTGATGTGTGTTTAAGTAGTACCTACTTTAAAATGTCAATTATATAAAAAAGTATTTGGTAGAAATTAATATATCTGTGTCAAAATCAATTTGTTACGGAAATGAAAATTATTTCAATATTGGTAATTACAGTATTTTTGTGCTTATAATATTTACTACAGTACGTGTATATACAAAGCAAAATCATAATTTTTGTTACAATTACAATTTCAATAAATAGATGTATTTGAATACATTTTTAATATGTTAAGAAAGAATGAAACATACCTACTGCCAAACTAAGATTTGTATTACTTTTAATTTTTAAATGCAAATTCATAGTCATACTTTACAATTGCACTTTTTCATTCACCTATGTAAAATTACTAGTTCAATGAAATATATAGAAATTTTGTTGCAAATAAGAATTTTCTTAGTATGGTCCACTTTACTGTGCACTGACGTACTCTGGTGGCCCAAATAAGTTCTGGTCATGCGATTCGCTTGACAACAGTTCAACTGTTCACGTGGGCGACTCGGCCAAGAGTTGGGGCCCCTTTTCCCCCGGCTTGCACGCCCATGTTGTACACACTGTCCTTAGCGCATTTTTTAAACAAAGTATTTGATTTTTAAGGGTACTTTATCAATCGGTTTCACATTTTAATATGTTCTCGAAGAATTTTACTTTTTGTCCAGTAAGAATTTTGTATAAAGCTTTTATGATAATATTAATATATCTTTTGTCTTGTTGTTAAATCCTTTGGTTATTTTGACAGTAGACAAAGAAAATCTAAAATATTTATTTTAAATATATAGAGAGGTTTCGTTGGAATCTCGAGAACTAAGAGAGTTAGGATTTTGATTAAATTTTACAAAATTTTAGTTCACTGATTTATCGATGTTTTTGTTTCTTCAAATTTTATGGGGTGGCTAGCTCAGTGGTATGAAGTCGGCCTGTGGATCCTGAGAACCCTGGTTCAATTCCCACAGGCGGCAAACAATTTTCATAATTTCAAAAACTACCCCTGTGGCTCCTCCACCACTAACATCTTTAGGGGGGCCGTGATTTGACGACTTGTAACCGCATTTCTCGCGCAAAATATATCACTTACCGAGATCTGCTTCGGCAGAGTGCCACACCCAGTAATGGGTAGAAGGCGTGATGATATATTTATTTATTTTTTTTTTATTTTTAAATAATTTCTAAATAATCAGATATTAAAAAATATATAATAGTTATTTATGTATCAAGGATGAAAACAGGCGTCTCTGGCCCGCGGTTTTATCAGCACGAGGCGCAAAGCATCGAGGACTAATAACATGCTCAGGGTTAAATCCTTCGGCTATTTCAACAATAGACAAAGAAAATCTAAAATATTTATGGTCAATATATGGAGAAACTTCAATGGAATCTCTAGAATTATAAGAGATAGGATTTTGGTTAAATTTAACCAAATTTTAGTTCTATTTAACGATGTTTTTGTATCTTCACATTTGAGTAAGAAACTGAGATATATGTATGTAAATAATTTCTAAATAATCAGATATTGACAAATATATAAGTTATTTATGTATCAAGGGTGAAAACAGGCGTTTCTGGCCCGCGGCATGATTATCAGCACGAGGCGCAAAGCACCAAGGGCTAATAACATGCTCAGGGTCAGAAACGCTAATTTCACCCGTGATACATACAATATTTTACGCACAACAAAATAACATTTAATTACGTTCAAAAGATTAAAATATGTATATAGGTTATATGTCAAAATGTCATTTTGTAAAATCAAGTATTCAAAATAAACAAAAATTGTCATTTTATTTATGTATCCATAGGAATAATTTTTTTATGGCCCTAGAGCCGAAAACAAGTGTTTAACCCGCTTTTTAGGACTAAAACACAGATTGTGTATAAAATAAATAAATATATCATCACGCCTTTTACCTATTATCGAGTGCGGCACTCTACCGTAGCAGATCTCGGTAAGTGACATATTTATACGCGTGAAGTGCGAGTACCGGTCGTCAAATCACGCCCACCAAAGATATTAGTGAAGGGGGAACCACAGGGCAAGTTTTAATGTCATGAAAATTGTCGAACCTAAGTTCTGAAGTCCTCAGGCCGTCTCGATACCACTGAGCCATCTACCCCATGCTTACATAACTTGTATAATCTTCGCTCTTACAAGTATTTTTAAATTAATAAGTATTTTTTATTACCTAATCAAAAGATACTACATTGCATTGAAAAAGAATTAAAATATTTTTTATAGCTTTTAATTATAGCTAATTGCAATAATTATACGATTATCGCCGTATTAATGACATAATTAACTAGAAATATGAATTATATTGTATCTAAACAGAAACTAAACAATTTCACATCAAGTCAGATTATCTAACTTTTTAAACTCGGGATTCCGACTTTTTAAAGTCGAGATTCAAACTTTTTAAAGTCGAGAGTCCGACCTTGTAAACTCGGGATTCCGACTTTTTAAACTCGGGACTTCAACTTTTTTAACTCGGGATCCGACTTTTTAAACTCGAGATTTGAATATTTCCATATTCGGAGTCGGAATCTCGACTTTAAAAAGTCGGAATCCCGAGTTTAAAATGTCGGAATCTCGACTTTAAAAAGTTTGAATCTCGACTTTAAAAAGTCGGAATCCCGAGTTTAAAAAGTTTGAATCTCGACTTTAAAAAGTCGGAATCCCGAGTTTAAAATGTCGGAATCTCGACTTTAAAAAGTTTGAATCTCGATTTTAAAAAGTCGGAATACCGAGTTTAAAATGTCGAAATCTCGACTTTAAAAAGTTTGAATCTCGACTTTAAAAAGTCGGAATCCCGAGTTTAAAATGTCGGAATCTCGACTTTAAAAAGTTTGAATCTCGACTTTAAAAAGTCGGGAATTTAGCCAAAAATATATTTTACCCTGGTTTTGCCAAGCCGTTGTACTGCCCTAACCATGGCACGAAAAAGTATGACTACTTCGCTGAGTGTTTGTAGCTCAATTGGTTAAAGCAGTCATCTAGTGTATTAAAGATTCTGAGTTCAAATCCCGGCGAACACTCATAGCTTTTTCAGAAAGCAATGTTGATAAATTTGAGTGAAAACTAAAAATTTCCAAAATATTTTACAGTTCTCCTATATAAGAGTTAAATACAAAGTTGGTTCTAGTACGTACAACTCCTTCCACAATATTTCGAAGCGGCAAACCACAAAAACGTCATTCACCATCGCGGTGAAAGCTTTTCCGTTTCGTCGAAATCCTGCTCGAAATTAAACAAGGACAAAGTTACACGTACTCCAGTCGTCAGACAGAGAGCAGCTAAGATAAACAGAAGAGACTAGGAGACAGAGAACGAGCGTAGTTTGTTTTACGCCCGGTTCACACAGAAACAATTTCAACGCAAATATTCTTCTTCCACTGTGTCAACAATGCCGATAGAATTTTAAATTTGCGTGAAGGTTTGCCCAAATTAACATGTATTGATTTTTATTTTGGATTCTTCAATGCTTGCTAGATCTCAAATTATGAATAGCAGGAATACTATTTGATAATACTTATAGGTGAATTTTAGCAAAATATTTTTTATCGTAAACAGAAGTTGGAACGTCTAAATTTTATTTATACTCAAAGGGAAGTAAATAATGAATGTTTATTAGTAGCTCAGTGGTATCGAGTCGGCTTGTGGATCCTGAAAACCCTGGTTCAATCCCCACAGCCGACGAACATTCTCACCAAATTAAAATTACCCCTGTGGCTCTCCCACCACTAACATCTTTGGTGGGTCGTGATTTGATGACTGGTAACCACACTTCACGCGCATAAATATATCATTTACCGAGATCTGCTTCGGCAGAGTGCCACGCCCAGTAATGGGTAAAAAGCGTAATGAAATATTTATTTATTTATTTACATTATTATAACTTCATCTGTATCACTAAAAATTATGTAAAATTTGAACAGTAATGATGAGTTATCTATAAATAGAGTTATGGTGGGTTGCATGAAAGTTTTATCGGTTCATTAGCAACTAACGGTTCAATAAATTTCAGAAAATCGCCATTGATACTGTTCTTTAACTAAAGTACTCTTTATTTTTTTCTTGCAACTCAGCATAAGTCTAGTCTAGATATTACAATTGACTTATTTAGTTATTATTAAAATCATGTTTAAAATATGTATTTGATAGTTAAAGTTATCTATAAATAGAGTTAGTCTGGTCTAGATATTACAATTGACTTATTTAGTTATTATTAAAATCATGTTTAAAATATGTATTTGATAGTTAAATCTTATACATTCCGATATAATACGCAAATAATCTCGATTTTAGACAAGTTTTAAAATTAATTTTAGCATTAATGAAATAAGTAAAATTAATTTTGTTAATTGTAGATGCAGAATTCAATTCTCTACAACTTTTATGTGACACATTTTCATGTTAAGTAATCGAAAACGTAATGGTAGTGGGGAATTTATTTCAGATTAAAATTACTTATAGCATAATTTTCGTTGCACAGCCTGTATCTAAAATATAATAAAAATAATAAATAATATAACACATTAAGAATTGGCATGAAAGTTGACCATCTTTTTATTTTAGTTTCTAAATAAGTAGTCTTCAAAATTGTGCATAAACGTTACAATATTTCTCTTTTTAAGTACTAATTTGTCAACGGCCATGGCTGCGCTCGTTGGTACTGATCTAAGCGATAACGCGAGTTAAGTAACGTTGCGCGCGGGTAGTATTTGGATGGGTGACCGTCCAGAGAAAACTCGCGTTGCTGTTGACCATAACACCTAAAACGCAGATCAGGGCGTACTGGCGGCATATGACCTTGGTAGTTGGTCCGCCAAAGAAGACAAAAAAAGAAGTACTAATTTATAAATCATAAAATATGTGTATAAACCCTGTATTAATGTCTAAAATGGAAAGCATAGTGACCGAAGCGAGCCTTACCATTTTTTTTTGTAATTTGTTTATTACCTATTTGACTTGCTTCTACATTTTTATAGTTTGAATCTTTAAATAAAATAGTGTAATATTTCTTTCGCGAAAGACGCGTCATAGTATGTCAGCTTCATATTTGAATTAATTTCAGATTCATTTACGTGTACAGTACATTGAAACCGCAAGATATTAGTAACGCTATTACTCATCCACCATTTACACATAAACATACGTACATACAGGATACCACATATGACTACTACATCACTCAGTTAGTCAAGTTTTCACGAATAAGACGTTTCGCTTCAATCAAAATTCAATTGAGAATAATAACTGAATACATAACATCTGAATGAACATCCCTTAATAGAAACGTTAGCCAAAATAAATTACCAAATTATAATCATTCTAACGAATAGTTGATGCATGTAGACTATTTTTTTTTCTACAATCTTTAAAATTGCTGCTTATTTATTTATTTACAACAGGAACTTACTCCCCTACTCTGTAACTTGTTCATTAAATTTTACTGATGGATAAGTTAATGACAATCCTGATTTTTCTGTTGATTGCAACCATTTAGGCAATTTGTGATCAAAATAATTTATTTTTTAATTCTATTTTCTTTTTATGCATTTTACACTCGTACAAAGCTGCCAGTACCAAAAATATTATTTTTACAATACTTGTACTGTAAATTACATATTAATGACAAAATTTAAACACAGTAAGTGGAACTTTTATTGCACAGTGGTTTCCATGGTTACATCAGGACTTTAATATTTACTTACTGTCATGAATAGTAAGTAAATATTACATATCAAGGTCCTGTTTATTTTGACAATAATTTGACAACTGTCAATTTTGAAACCTATTTATTTTCCTTGTTTTTTTTTGTGGCTTCTTTGGCGGACCAACTACACAGGTCATATGCCGCCATTCCGCCCTGATCTGCGTTTTAGGTATTATTGGTCAACAGCAACGCGGGTTTCTCTGGACGGTCACCCATCCAAGTACTACCCGCGCGCAACGTTACTTAACTCGTGTTATCGCTTAGATCAGTTCCAACGAGTGCAGCCATGGCCGTTGACAAATTTTCCTTTTATTTTTACAAATATTGTAAAAACTAGCTTACTAACCTCAAACTGTAAGTGATTTTTTTAGGTCACTGTCACTTACAGTTTATGGTACGCAATGTACTATTTGTAACCACACATTTTAAGCAACTGTTAGTGGGCTATTATTATATTCTTTTTTTATAATAACAGCTACGTAAATAAGTTAGTAAAATAAATAATTCCAGTTACAAAATATCAAATTGTGATAATCTGCAAATTAACCGTGAAAAATAAAAGTCGTCTTTAACTTATCGATCATTAACAGATAATGATGCAGTTACAGAATATGGGGGTTAATCAAGGACGGATCCACGTAGGAGGCCATGGGGGCCATCGCCCCCCACCCCCCTCTTGGGCTAATTTTTTTTTAGTTTTTTTATAGGTGTTATTTTTATTCGAGTTTGATAATCCTTATAGAAATAAAATCGCTGAATTGTAATACTCTGAAACAACCCTAAAAATCTTTTAAAATTTGGATAGTCAGACATTTTCCGAGTTTTTCAGACTGTTTAAAATTTAAAAACTAAGAACGACGAACAAAATACATACAAATATATATATATATATATATATATATATATATATATATATATATATATATATATATATATATATATATATATATATATATATATATATATATATATATATATATATATATATATATATATTCCACACAAAAAATTGCAGAATTGTTAGAATTATATGTTTTCCTTAAAAAAAGGTAAAATCCTTCCTTCCTGAAAATTTTCTAGATCCGCCCTTGAGGTTAATTCAAATTACAGTGCAGGGTTCATATTAACCGAGCCGTAGTGTGGTACGAGTAGTTCATATATATTTAGCTTGAGTGAAATTCGAACTTGAAAGTCAGCGATTATTTTCGGGTGCGTTCTTTCTAGAAATCGGTAATCAGTTATTTCATTTTAAATGTAGTTGTGGCTGAATGATTAGCACTCTTTCCTGAGAAGCGATAGCTAGCGATTTTGAAATTTGTTGACGTATGAATTCCACTATAGGCAGTGGGTCACCTGTATTGAAATTATAATGAATTTCTTGTTGTAGTTAAATGCTAAATAGTTAGCACTCATGCTTTACAAGCGAGAGTACAAATTTACGAATAAAATAGAACTGCGTCGAAAATGTACGACTAAGGTAGCCACAGGCGGACTTAGGCCTAGGCTAAAGAGGCAATACTAGGGCCCAAAAATTTTAGGGCCCGGATTCAAACTTTTAGTTTAAATAATAGAAATATATATACAGGGTGGTGACCGCGACTCTTGAACATGGGTATTTAACATGTAACATCATAATTTTATAATTGCCTGCTTCCCTAATTATTTTAAACAAGACAGCTTCAAATAAAAGTTTTAGGACATAAATTTCTGCATCTAATCCAATAAACTAAATTTATTTGCATGCTTCGTAACGGCACAAATTAGATCTGAAAATAACGAAAATAGCCTCAAAACTATCGATAGTCATTCAATTTAAACAAAATTAAACACATGTTTCACGTTTAGTCTGTCAAAATAATTTCTTTATTTATTATATCATTCATTTTGACACCGTTCAACATTTGTTAATTTTGTTTCAATTTCATGCCTATCGATAATTTCGTTATTTTCAGATCTAATTTGTGCCGTTACGAAGCATGTAAAATTATTTTTGTTTATTGGATTAGATGCAGAATTGTATGTCCTAAAGAGCCCGAAATAAATATTTTGCCTAGGGCCCGAAATATTTTAAATTCGCTTCTGGACGAAAAAGTACTACTAAGGTAGCGTATATTAAAATTAGTTGTCTAGCGTATCAAATAAATAAATAAATTCCAGTGGCATTGAATTTTTGCATCATAAAATGAGTTGTTTTTAAAATAAAATTATAAGAATATTTTCTTCGCGTTCGCGAGCGCATGTCTTCCAACGGGATCCACACTTCACAACCCATGGCTGCATGGTCGACTGCCGCTGTAGAAAGCTAGTGACGTAACCGCCGTGTAGTTTTTGGGTTGCAGCGTCAGCCTTGGGCCGCGAAACGCGCGGATACGTCGATGTATCAGAGCAAGCTATGCCAGCAACCCGCCTTTCTCAACGCGGCATACCGCCCGACTGGACTGTAGAGAGGGATGACGATCGTTTCCCCCACCACGCCATGCAAACAGTTGAATGATGACGATCGTGCTGCCATCATGCGGGAGATTTCCACCAGAACACAAATTTACACAAAATAACTTATAATACTGAAAATGGAGAAGACAAAATAATACAAATTAAATATAAATATATCATCACGTCTTTTTACCCATTACTGGGTGTGGCACTTTGCCGGAGCAGATGATATATTTATGCGCGTGAATTACGGTTACCAGTCGTCAAATCACGGCCCACAAAGATGTTAGTGAAGGGGGAGCCACAGAGGTAATTTTAATGTGGTGAAAAATAATAATAAAACTGACTAAAAACTTTGTTAATTTCAATAGAAATTATTGCTATTATATACAGCCGGCTGTTAAGTAGTCATATGATTATATTACTTAACTAAAAAAATAAAATGAATGTTTTAGGTAGTTTGAGAAATATTTGTAGATTTGATTTTATGGAGTGAATTTTTGAACGAGAATGGTGGCGCTAGTGTGGTATGTAGAGTTAACGGTCGATTCCGGCAAGTGGTGCAGAGACTTGCGCTTGCGCGTTGAGAGGCCCAGGTTCAGACAGTCATGGCGTCCGGCGTTGGTGCGGTCCGAAAGTGTTTGTGTGTCGGTGATGCGGTGCTGAGTGTCGTGTGAAAAAATGGACCACAAAAAGAGTCCGATACGAAGGACGAAACGGCAGGCGAAAGTATTAGAAGATAACTTCTGGGACTGCAGTGTGTGCACGTTTAGAAACACAGCGGAAGCGTTCAAATGCCTGATGTGTGACGTACGCAAGGGCACGTCGACTCGCAAACCGAGAATCAATCCACAGCTGGTGGCGCATCAGCAAGTAGCCAGCCAGTATGTACCAACCGCGAGCTCCACGGCCAAGCCCAGCAGGGAATCATCCCGCCATCGCGACAAACGCACTTCGCTCGCTCGCCGTCGCCACCCCCCTCGCCTTAAGAACGTTGATCGCAGCTCAGCTCAAACCCGGGAAGTCACCGTCAATAGTGTCACTGTCGTCATCACCGAGTACAAGCCCAAGGCGATGAGCTCCAAGGAGGCGCCGTCGAGCACTAGCTCATCTGACCACGGCAGCCATTCCGAGAGCAGCACGGATGCGCGATGATTGATCGATGGAGGAATTCTTTACAACTTACTGCCAATGGAAATGGAATGGTTACTTCGTTACTTGACGTTTTAAATGCAAGTGCAGTGCCTGTGAGTGTAACAACGACTGTGTGTGCAATCCCTTGCTGCAATTTATTGCATCTTACTTATAAAGTATTCAATTGTTTCAAACAAAAAACTAGCATTTACAGTTGGCTTAACATTCAAACATTGATAACCTAGTTTCAGCTGTAAGAAATTGCAGCAAGCTTGCACAATGCCGCCCGGAATTCTAACAGAGAGTAGAGACTTTTCTGCCAAGCAGGCAATAGACTGAAATACATTTTTGTTCCTATATTATATCCTGTTCAAGAATTTTGTATTCACTTGCCTGCAGTGTTCATAAATATTACAATAATTATAACATCAATTCAATCCATCTACTCTCAATTTACTTCCTTTTTAAGGACAAGCTGTGAATACACCTTTAACTTTTTTACAGCCTATATTATATATATTTTTTTCTCAAAAATTCAATTTAATATGTTATATAATGACAATGTTTTCAAATAAACTTATTATTTTTAATTAAAATCTATATATTTTTCGTTACAAAATAAAGTTAAACTGGTTGCTAGAATGCTTGTAATATATTCATTTTTGATTGCAACAATCGCATTTCCTCACCTTAAAAGCATTACCATTCTTTTAAGACATCATCACTTAAATATTTGTTGTACAATATTTTTTATAAAAATGATACATAGGGCACTGATATATTTACTAAATTTCAATGCAAATCTAAACTACCTAAAACAACTTTAAAATATAGTTCATATACTAAATGCTAAATGTTTTGAAATTTGTTCGATCGACTTTACCGGAAACTGTATTACCAACTACGTTTATTATTGTTTCAGACGACTATGCTAGTTAAAAAGAGGGTATTTTTTTTATGTACAAAACTTTATTTTTGTTAAATTGTCACATACGACCTTATAGTTTGAAGGTGATGATTTGAAATTTAGTGTGCGTTCAGTACAGGGCAGTTTACAGGAAGTGAAGCTCGAAAAATATGTGAACTAAAGTGTATTCTTTACCAAATATGTAAAATTTAACCAATGATGATGAGTAACTTAGGTAACAAAAGACAGATTTATTTGAATTGTGAAACATTCTATTGCTTTTGAGTGAGTTATAAGCAGAAAAGTAAGTAATAAATTTTATGTTGTTATACTACAGAGTGATCAAAAGGAATCGTTATAGTTGGCAATAAAAAAAACTACTTGAAATTGTCCTGATATATAAATTCATTTCTTGTTGTTGACAGTGACTTTTAAAATTTAAATTTGAGTACATTTATTATTACATTTATTTCTAAAGTATTTCTATTACTCAAAAAGTCTAAATTCTATTAGCTGTCAGACTCCTGACATACCCTATTTGTATTTATTAGAAATGTCAAATAGTATTTCCGCCTTTATCTGACGTGCCAACTGTGGAATAAAAAGATCTCTGGAATTGTATTGCCAACTATAACAATTCCTTTTGATCACTCTATACAAAAAGAGTAACCTAGGTAACAAAAGATAGATTTATTTGAATTGTGAAACATTCTATTGCTTTTGAATGAGTTATATGCAGAAAAGTAAGTAATAAATTTTATGTTGTTATACTACAGAGTGATCAAAGGACTCATTATAGTTGACAATAAAAAAACCTACTGGAAGTTGGTAAGCCTGATACATAAATTGATTTCCTGTTGTTGACAGTGACATTTAAATATTTAAATTTGAGTACATTTATAATTATTTAAAAATTCAAAATCCTATTAACTGTCAGACTCCTAACATAACCTATTTGTGTTTATTAGACATGTCAAATAGTATTTCCACCTTTATCTGGCATTGTGCCAACTGTTGAATAAAAAGATCGCCTGAATTTTATCACCAACTGAAACAATTCCTTTTGATCACTATATTTCTTTCGACTTTATTTGTATGTTAGTTATTTTTAAAAACAGGTACGTGAATAAGAAGTTTAAAATTGTAGTTTAGTTAAATTCTTGTATATTTCTAATAAGATAATTAATTCCGGAACCGGGTGGTTGACAGCAAAACCAGTTCGCTTCCTTCTTCAGTGTCGTAACGTCGGTTGGCACAAATCGAAATTAACCAAAAACACTAATAAAACAACAATTAAAAATCCGTCTACTCGGCGCCATATTGCGAACTGTACTTAGGCCCAGGAATTTAATTTCGAGGGACCATTAATATTAATCTACTGCCATCAATATAACGAAATTACTTCAGTGTTAGCCAGGCAGTCGGCCAGTTGTGTAGCGCTGGCGGGTAGTTTGCGTTGTTGGAGGAGTATTCGTCTGGTCGGCTGGAAGCGTTGCTCTGCCAACTAGCAATAATGCCGCCGCTCTTGCCCCGCACCGCCGCTACTGAGTTTCCAACTTTAAATTCTGAAGATTAACGTTTTCCGGCGAGGAAAAACGGACGCCCTGATATTATTTACCGGATGATAGTTTCTAGTTCGGAACTAACTGTAATGAATGGTATTTTCTGTGGGTGGACGATTTCTTTTCCTGATTTTTTATTTGTTGTTTTATCTTGAAATTGTCCGCCTTTGCTGAGAATTTATGCCTTTCTCTTTTTGATATTCTCGGCTACGTTTTAGGACAAAAAATCGCGTACATGAAGTTGGAACTTTAAAGTGCACTAAATTAAACTGCTTTAAATCGAATTTTAAACAGGTTGTCTCACATTGAAAGATTATATGTTTACTATTATTTGTATATCTGAAATTAAAGAATTATATTAATAGAAATTTATGTGGTTTATTTATGTATTTAGGACATAATTTTTATTATGCCCGTTGTACATGCAACGTTTTATTTAAGTTTGGTCCTCAAAATTAAAGGATTTAAAGCAGTAGGTATTCGTTATCGTTTTGCTGGCGTTGTAAATTTTAGGTATGCTGGAGTTTCTACAGGGTGATCAAAAGGAATTGTTATAGTTGGCAATACAATTCCAGAGATCTTTTTATTCCACAGTTGGCACAACGTCAGATAAAGGCGGAAATGCTATTTGACATTTCAAATAAATACAAATAGGTTATGTCAGGAGTCTGACAGCTATTAGAATTTTGACTTTTTAAGTAATAGAAATACTTAAATGTAATAATAAATGTACTCAAATTTAAATTTTAAATGTCACTGTCAACAACAGGAAATGAATTTATATATCAGGCTTACCAATTTCAAGTAGTTTTTTTTATTGCCAACTGTAACAATTCCTTTTGATTACTCTGTATGCATGTACATAGTTTGTTGGTGTTGTTATATAATTTGTTTACAAACAAAAAATTGTAATTTATTGTCAAATAAAAATGGAATATATCAATAACTATTCCAAAGAAATATTGGATGAATTTGAGTCTGTACAGGGAAAATTAGCACCACCGAAGTCAAAACAGTTTTATGAAAAACAATACGAATTTATTGTGTTGTCTGACATTTATCTATAAATCACGATTTTGATTTGTTTGAATAGTTGTTGCTTGGCTGCTTTATACGCCCTCGGGCTATAATAGTCAAATTATGCCCAGTTCCGAGGGCCAATAAACAAGTTTATGATACAAAAAATAAAATAAAAATTTTAACTAAATAATAAAAATATGTATATAAGTGAAATGATTTTTTTTATTCTGTGCCGTCATAGAATACGCCTATTGGGGGGGGGGACATTGTGAATAGCAGCGGTTGTTAAAACGGTTTTAACGGCCATCGCTAATAGTAACGTAAAATAAAGTAGTATTTACAAAAAAGGTAATTTTGTGAACAAATTCTTATTTTCTTTTGAGAGTTGTTTCTAAAAATTATTGTATTTTGTATTCCTGTAGTCCGGTGGTGTGGTTAATGTTACGGTATTCGAATCTGAATATTTCGAGTTCGAATCCTACTCAAGCTAAAATATACGAACTATCATACTGTGGCTTTCAGTGAGTCCGGATCCCATACTGTAATTGGGATTTAGTTCCTGTTATACAGATTAGCATAAATAAATAAATATAAATATGAAAGTAAATGATTATAAGTTATAAGTAAATTAAAGTTAACCAAATGATAAATGAAATACAGCTAATCTGTAAATTAATCGTTAAAAATAAAAGTTGTCATCAACTTGTCGATCATTATCAGATTACGATGCAGTTACAGATTCTAGGGGAATAATTGATTTTCATATAAATAAATAAATAAATATATCATCATGTCTTATACCCATTATTGGATGTGGCACTCTGCCGAAGCAGATTTCGGTAAATGATATATTTATGCGCGCGAAGTGTGGTTCTCAGCCGTCAAATCACGGCCTCCAAATATGTTAGTTGTGGGGAAGCCACAGGGGTAATTTTAATGTGGTGAAAATTGTAATCGGCTATGGGAATTGATTCAGGATTCTCAGGCCGACTCGATACCACTGAGCAACCTATCCCATTTTTCATCATTAAAATAACCTCTGTGGTTCCCCTTGCTGGAATTTGACGGCTGGTAATCACAAGTTTCACGCATAAATAAGCAAAACAGCCTGATGAAATATTTATTTTAATCTTAATAAATTACAATCACCTAAAAAATGATAAAGTTAAAATAAAAACACTTGATTTGTCCACAGATATAATATTTATTAAATATATAACCATCGTTTCGACTTTGCAGTCATCATCATCTCATTATTATTATAAAATGTTCCACCAAGAACGGACTACACAATCTCTTACTTTACCTTAAAAATATTTCAAATATCAATCAAATTTCTATGCAAACCTAAATCAATTCTTCTATTTCACCAAGTAACATTTAATCTCTCTGGGCTCGCTAACATTCCCGCATAAATTCCAGGTCACCTTTTAAATTCCGGGTTGGCCCCGGAATTAAATTTCTCCGAACTTTGTCCAACTGCAATCAATTACCGAATTTATAGTTGAGACTAGTTTTGAATTGAAATCACAGTTTGATGAGCAGTTCTGCATAATGTCGGAACCCGAGGGAGATGAGATCGCAGGGTCGTGCGTCTGGGGTGGGTAAAAGGCTGTGCTAGCCCCGAACAAGGAACGACGTTCTTCTTATTCCCGCACGACACGGGATTCTTATTGTTGCCATGGTTACAGCGATACACACAAACATACGATGTTGAGATTTTCAACGGAGAAATTTTTTTATAAATTACGAATTTGATATTGTCAATAATTGTTGACATTTTCTTGTCATAATCGAGGAAAGAAAATTTCGCTTTCCTAGGGTGAAAAAACTAAACTTTCTATCATATTTATTTGAACGAATTTTCTCTCCAATAATTTTGAAATGTTTAATACTAGATATGATAATATATAAAAATATCCCGCCTTTTATCCATTGGTGAGTGTGGCACTCTACCGTAGCAGATCTCGGTAAGTGATATATTTTTGCGCATAAAGTGCAGTTACCAGCCGTCAAAACACGGCCTCCAAAGATGTTGATGGAAAGGGAGCCACAGGAATAGTTTTAATGTGGTGAAAATTGTTTGCTTGGCTGTGGGAATCAAACCCGAGTTCTCAAGTTCACTGACAAAATCGCAACGAAACTTAGGACTTTATGAAATATTTTATTTTACAGTGGTATGAAGTCGGCCTGTGGATCCTGAGGTCCCTGGTTCGATTCCCATAGGCGACAAATTTTCATAATTTGAAAAAGCTATCCCTGTGGCTCCTCCACCACTAACATGTTTGGGGGCCGTGATTTGACCACTGGTAACCGCACTTCACGCGCAAAATATATCACTTACCGAGATCTGCTTTAGCAGAGTGCCACACCCAGTAATGGGTAGAAGGCGTGATGATATATTTATTTATTTATTTATTTATTTATTTATATTTATCAATAAATATTGATGCGATTTTGTTCATTATTTACAGATTTATGAATTTATAAATTTATAGATTTATCACAGAATTCCACCATTAAGTTGCTTTCACTAATTGATAATTGTAATTGCAAAAGTAAGATAGTTGTGACCGAAGCTTAATTATTTTTTTTTATGGGGTAGATTCGAGAACCCGAGATCGATTCCCACAGTCGACAAATAATTTTTCATTACATTAGAATTATTCCTGTGTATCTTCCACTAACATCTTTGGGGAGCGTGCTTTGACATCTAGTAACCGCACTTCTCGTGCATAAATATTATTAAATATCACTTACCGAGATCTGCTACGGCAGAGTGCCACACACAGTAATGCATAGAAGGATGATATACTATTAATTTATTTTATTTTAATGTCCTTTTGTGCAGCGTAAATAATTAAATATTGAAAATAACATGCTATAATATTTTTCAATTCATTCTTTTGTATTTATAAATTCTTTTAAATAAGTGTATATGTAGTTTACTATATTTATATATACCCGTAATTAGAAATTCAATCAAATGCATGTTTTCTCCGAAGCGAATAACAAAAATAACTAGAAAAAAACTTTGTTAAGAGCTGATGATAACAAACAATAAATACATTCTAAAAATAGCAGACAGATAAATGTTCTGATAACAATATTTATTTAATAACAATAATTAAACAATGATACATAAATAACTGTGATATAGTTTGCACAGACTTGGTCGAAGACATACTTCTCAAGTTTCCTTTCTGGTTCATTTAACTTTACCAAGAATATTATGCATTTTCTTTTTATATATTTGCATACAATTACATTATTATATTAAGCGTGTCCCAGAAATGCAAATTTCTAAACGTTCTTGCTTCTTTTCTAAGATAAATCGATCAGAATTCCTTTTATTTATAATGCTTTCTATCTCCAATTTAATTTATTGTTAAATGGAAAACTTAAAATTTCTAAACTTGTGTGCTCAACTATTGGTTAGTTTTTTGAAGAATTCTGGATGCAGAAGGTCTGAATTTGTTCTCTGATTGGTTAACATTACTGGCAAATTTAAACAATCGATATTTAGTCCATGTTAACATTTATTTTTTACTTATTTGACAGTTTCATAATTTTTATACGGCAAATACGAAACCGTTATTATATAAACTATTGCCCAAAGTATAACATATTTGAACATATTTTGTGATATGGAGTAGGTGGGCATAGTGGTATCGTGTCGGCCTGTGGATCCTGAGAGCCCTGGTTCGATTCCCACTGCCGACAAACATTTTCTCCACATTAATACTACTCCTGTGGCTCCCCCTCCACTAACATCTTTGGGGGCCGAGATTTGACGCCTGGTAACCGCACTTCACGCGCAAAAATATATCACTTACCGAAATCTGCTTCGGCAGAGTGCCACACACCCAGTAATGAGTAGAAGGCGTGATGACATATTTATTTTATTTATTTACTTTTACCAATTTCATTTTTATTTTTATTTTAGTGGTATATTTTAGTCGGCCTGTGGATTTGGGAACCCGGATTCGATTCTCACAGCCAACAAACAATTTTCACCACATTTAAATGTACCCCTGTGGTTTCTCCTCCACTAACATCTTTGAGGGCTGTGATTTGACGACTGGTAACTGCACTTCACACCCAAAATATATCACTTTCTGGCAGAGTGCCACGCCCAGTAATGGGTAGAAGGCGTGCCAATATATTTATTTATTTTTTTTATAAGTATCGGTTTTATGTGATAAATAAATAAAATAAATATATCATCACGCCTTCTACTCATTACTGGGTGTGGCACTCTGCCGAAGCAGATCTCGATAAGTGATATATTTTGCGCGTGAAGTGCGGTTACCAGTCTTCAAATCACGGCCCTCAAAGATGTTAGTGATGGAGGAGCCACAGGGGTAGTTTTTGAAATTATGAAAATTGTTTGTCGCCTGTAGGAATCGAACCAGGGACCTCAGGATCCACAGGCCGACTTCATACCACTGAGCTAGCCATCCCATATTTTACGTGATGAGGTGACTAATTGAAATAATAAATAACAGTGTCTTAAAACAAGATTTATCTAATCCAGAATTCATTATTTATTATTATTCTAATGTATTGTTCGAATCCTTGAAACCATCTTCGTAAAATAAAGCATTTTTAGACAGAGGTCCAAGCTGTAAGTTACAGAAGAACATCGTTAAGTAAATCTATATTAAACGAACAAAATATATTAGTCTGTACTTTACTCTTTACGGAGTCCAGAGATTGTCCACGTTATGTAAAGTAGCCTTGAGTCGACTTCAGACCTTGAAATAAAGTATTGCAAAATGTCAAGAAAGTTGTCTCCCAAATAAATAATCAACAAATGATTCATATCTTACAGATACGCAGATTGCCTGGTCGAGTGTAGTATCGTTTTCGTAATAATTTAGCCTTAGGTATGTAGTGCATTCTCTTATTTTCCCCCTCCCTCTGCTGACGTAGAAAGGATGAGAAATCGTTAATGAGTGTTGCACATTCTCTTGTTTACCAAGAGCAAGATTGTCTCTTGTTTCGATTGCATTTGTTTACTGTTTGTGTTTTATTTGAAGAAGTTCAGAACGAGCAAACATATTTGTGTATTTTGAGTATTTGAATGCTGTGTGTAATTTTTGAAACTTGTTTGAACTGTTTTGATTTGATTCGATGATGGCAAATAATGATTTTTTTGATAATATAACATGTTCTTTCGTTTGAAATTTTAAATTAAAATTGATTGGGTCCCTGGGTTTATTCCAAATCCCTATTTTCTAAATTACACTTACAGTATTTCAAACTCAATATAAATTTCATTTTTAATTAATTTTTAATTCGATTATAGTTCCATTTTTACTACAAATCTCATTTTGTCAAAATAAGGATTATATCAAAATCAACATTCAATTCTTATAATAATTATTGTAAATATATATAGTTGGATCAGTTTTTCGATTTTTATATCCGACAAATAATTTTCACGACAGTAAAACTACCCCTGTGGCTCTCTCCACCAACATCGAACTCGGGTTTTCAAATCCACAGTACGACTCGATACCACTAAGCTACGTATCCCATAGAAATTTATTGTTTTATTATGGGGTAGGTAACTCAGTGGTATCGAGTCTGTCTATGGATCCTGAGAACCCTGGTTCGATTCCCACAGTCGATGAACATTTTCACCACATTAAAATTTACCGTGTGGCTCCTCCCTACTAACATCTTTGGGGGCCGTGATTTAACGACTGGTAACAGCACTTCAGGCGCATAATATATCACTTACCGAGATCTGTCTGCTACGGCAAAGTGCCACTCCCAGTAATGGGTAGGAAACGTGATGATATTTTTATTCTAAATATATTATTTCTATGATATGGGGTAGCATTTATTTATAATAGATTTCTTGCATTTGTTGGGGTTCGAATAGAATAATTTCAACATTGGTTTTAAAAATATTTAAATATCAGTTGATTTTGTAACTTTCAATAGTATTGGTTGAGTAGGTAGGGGTTAGAAAAACAACTTTCTCACGCTGTCATTGGTCGCTTGCAATTGTCAAACAATTGACAGTCGCCTGCGTTTCGGTTACGCCTCCTCTTGCACACAAGTAACACAAGAACTCTTCACGCAATGTAGCATAACGTAACGTAACCGTTTCTTCATGTTGTTAGAGTTTAAGTGTACTTGAGATTTTTACCTGACGATGTATTCTTTTCTTAGTATAGTTCGGCAATATTCAAATTATCTTGTATAGAAATAATAAATATTTATGGCCAGTTGTGTCGTCTAAAGTTAAACTTTAAACTTGGTTTAATAAATAATAATTAATAGAATGTTTGACAATAATGTTAATTATTCCATATTACATGAAATTTAACTTTGCTGTTATTTATTTAAACAATCTTTAATTAATATATTCAATACACAGCGCGTTTCTAAATTCATGCTTAACATTTGCAATTTAATTTTATGCATATAAGTTTAGGATTTTTTATAGCCAAGAGTAATAGTTTATTACTCACGGGTTGTAGCCAATCATATCGAGGTTGTTATGACAACACAGCGGTTGCCGTGAGTAATAATTTATTATTCACAAACAGAGCTGGGCAGTAGCTAGCTATTTTTGTAGCTTAGCTCCGTTTACCTTAGCTGTAGCTGTAGCTTAGCTAAATGTGAAAAAATATAGCTGTAGCTTGTAGCGAACTATTTTTTTTCTATTAGCTTAAAAATATTCTTATTACAATTGAAGCTACTTTTTGCAGGTTAAAGCTACCACTGTTCATTAAGAAATACCTATTAATTTTTGTTTTGTATTTGAATTGTACCTTTTTTATTGTTTTCTATAACTGTAGGATAACAAGTTATTATATAGTGTAAAATCTATTAACATATTTTATTTTTCACTTGTTCTTAACCTATCCTACTTTTGTATTAAATATTAGATGAACTAAACATTGACTGTTTAGGAGTCTTCTGTTAATGTGACTGTTAATTTATTCCGATATAAATAAGAATTATAGCATAACAAATTAACAGTGCATTTGTCCATTTGCGATTTTTTATATTTATTAACAGTCATTGTAACAAAAGACTGATCAACTGATCATATGACAATTGCAAATTTAATAATACTCAATAATTGAAAAAGTGGCTGTAAAATTTAACAGCTACTTTAATGAAAGCTTTTAGCTGTCGCTTAGCTATATTTTACAAAATGTAGCTTATAGCTGTAGCTCAGCTATTTTTTTAAAGAATAGCTTAGCTACTTTTTTTAAGTTCTGACTTGTATGTACCTATATCGCATTTTGTTTCACTTTCAAAGCTAGCTATGGAAAAAAACAATGTTTGGCAATTTTTAAATAGTTACAATTTTTTCAGTAATTAACCACGTAAAATAATAAATGTTGATTGATTTTGAGAGAGAATAATTTTTCTATAATTTTATTTAAAACATTTTTCTATAAAATAATTTTGAAAACAATAACCTGCTTAGGTAACACCCTGTATTAATATAAATGGAGGGTGAACGAATGACAATTTAAGTGAAATAACGTTTCAACGTATTTAACACTTTGATTTTGTTGCAATAAATCGTATTTGAATGAAAACCTCAATCCTTGCAAATTGTTTTCAAATAGCATCACGTTTTGAAAATATAGTATTACAAATTCTGTGAAATGTTGCTATTTATACGTGAAAAATGTATGAATTTATTGCAAATCTCCACGATCTCACGTCTCACTTGAAAATATCTTCATAACTCAATCTCCAAAGGTGTAAACATGGAAATAAGCACTGAAAGCTAACGTTTTGCTATAATGTATTAAAAATTAAAGTAGGTTATGGATAATTTATAGTCTGATAATGTTATCACAAGTAAAGAAAATAACTCAACTAATTGTTTACGGCCCGAAGGTCGATAAGCATAATGTTTAGGAACAAAAGAATAACAAATAAATTAAATTGTGCTCGCTTCTCATGACAGCAACTTGTTTTCGATGTATAAACAATCGAAGACGTGGAAAATTTTAAATTCATTATGAATAGATAAATTACCTTTCAAACAAATATCTAAGACATATTATTGCTATGTTCCGGAATTATTTTTAACTAAAATACTTCAAATTAAAATAATAAAATATGTACGTACAGTTCATTTTAAAAAGGAATTCTACATATATATGATTTCGCTAATTTTTTTCTGTTCATTCTTTTCGTTTGACAGTTTGACAATTTCTATATGGAAAATATTAAATAGTTTTCTGTAAGCATGGATAATTCAGAGTGATCAAAAGGAATTGTTACAGTTGGCAATAAAAAATACTACTTGAAATTGGTAAGCCTGATACATAAATTCATTTCCTGTTGTTGACAGTGACATTTAAAATTTAAATTTGAGTACATTTATTATTACATTTATTTCTAAAGTATTTCTATTACTCTAAAAGTCAAAATTCTATTAGCTGTCAGACTCCTGACATAACCTATTTGTATTTATTAGAAATGTCCAAGAGCATTTCCGCCTTTACCTGGCGTTGTGCCAACTGTGGAATAAAAAGATCTCTGGAATTGTATTGCCAACTATAACAATTCCTTTTGATCACCTTGTATTTTGTAAAAGAATGTTGATGTTTTACACTAAATTACATTTTACCACTTTGATTTTGCTATAAATCGATAATACTTTAAGATAAGTACCAATTTCATTTTGATTTTGATTTTAGTGGTATATTTAGTTGGCCCGTGGATTTGAAAACCCGGATTTGATTCTCACAGCCAACAATCAATTTTCACTGTGGAATAAAAAGATCCCTGGAATTGTATTGCCAACTATAACAATTCCTTTTGATCAACCTGAATGTTTCATTTTGTGATTTTGTATTTTGTATATTACGTAAGATGAAATGTAAGTGACAGTTTTTAGTTCAAGAATGTAGTTTGGGAAATCGAGGTCCTTCGGACCTCGATTTCCTAAACATTCGCGATCTAAAAAATCACTTACAGTTCGAGGTTAATAAGCTATTTTTACAATACTTGCACAAATAGAAGGAAAAGAAAAATAGGTTTCGAAATTGACAGCTGTCAAATTGTTGTCAAAATAAACAGGACCTTGATATGTAATATTTACTTACTATTCACGGTGGACAATAAGTAAATATTAAAGTCCTGATATAACCATGGATATCGTTCTGCAATAAAAGTTCCACTTACTGTGTTTCAATTTTGTCATTAATAGGTAACTTACAGTACTAGTATTGTAAAAAATTCATTATTATCTAAAGTAGAAAGTAGTCTATTACCGTTCGCGCATGGAGATTGTTGATCGAGGGGTAATTGAAAGCAACAACCATGCAAGTATGATAAAGACTCTTTCTGCTCGAAGTACACACAATATTTTTATCTACGACCATTTAAAAGTGCTTGAAAAATAATTTCAAATAATTTTTGCTGCTTTTCTGTTTGGAAATTCGGGCGAGAGTTTTCATGTATCCATGGATTCGATGATACACTCTTACAATTCCGCTCGGCACGCAGCAAATGTCAACTTTATGCTTTCAACTGATAGTTTGAAAAGCCTATTTTCTGCTCGATCGTAGAAATAAATTATATGTATACCTCGTGCAGAAAGTATCATTATATCCTCAGATCCTTAAAATCCCTCATTATTTTTTTCTGTGGCTTCTTTGGCGGACCAACTACTTAGGTCATATGCCGCCATTCCGCCCTGATCTGCGGTTTAGGTATTATGGTCAACAGCAACGCGGGTTTTCTCTGGACGGTCACCCATCCAAGTACTACCCGCGCGCACCCTCACTTTTATTTTAGGAAATAAAACTGTACCTTCGGAATAAAATATCTTACTTTCTTCGCTTGTTCTACAAATAATAAAATAAATAAATATATCTTCACGCCTTTTACCCACAATTGGGTGTGGCACTCTGTCGTAGCATGGTAAATGATATATTTATACGTGTGACGATTGGTCAAATCACGCCCCTCAAAGATTTTAGTCGGAAGGAGCCACAGGGGTAGTTTTAATGTGGTGAAAATTGTTTGTCTGTTATGGGAATCGAACCCGGGTTTTCAAATCCACAGTCCAACTACTGATCGAAGCACATCTTCCTTGATTATTTTATATGTACCTATATGGGTGGCATAATTTGACGACTGTTAACCGTACCTAAATAAGGTAACAGAAAACAAACAACATGTAACATTTTTGAGGAACAGTTTTGAAAATAAATTTAGTTTTTCTATAAATCATTTTAAATTCTAAAGTTCATGAACAACTAGTAAACTTTTCTACAAATTTATGAGAGTTCTCAAAAATATCTAACGGAATTTCAGTTCAAAACAGAATAATTAATTTACTTCGAACGCAGAAAATATTGATTTTACTTTCATAAGAATGTTTAAGTAGACAGTAATTTACCTACAGCAAGTAACATACGAGAAAACCCCAGCATATATTTGCAGTAAAGTATCAAAAAATATAAATACAAAAATAAGAGACAGTTTCGGAATAAACCTTCGGTACTCAGATATAGAATTGAGTCTCAGAATGAAACAAAAAAATTCTCAGAGAAATAAAAACAAGACACGGCGACCAGTCTTGAATATTAATACAGCATTGGTCGTTGAACTGGTCTGCTATCTCTCTTGCTCTTTTAGGACGCAAATGTAGAGTCTCGCAGCTGTCGCACTCCCTCTCACGTGTTTGGTTTGAGCGTGTGTGTATGTATGTGTGTTTGTGCTTCGTAAACTTGCCGTATTTTTTCCAAAGACTGCACATAAACACTGTACTATATATAATATTCTTCTGTACAACATTTTAAGATATTTTGATTTATAAAGATATGTTGTTATTAAACTGATTTGATTTTCTTTTCTATTGGATTGAATCGTCAAACACAATTTATGGTAGTGTCTTTCGTTATAGTGGTTCAAATTCAATCAATGATATTAAATTTTTATTATAGTATCTATAAAAATTGATTTTCAAAATGTATCTTGGGGAAATAAAATATTATTAATGGTTGTTTTGGTGGCAATATGTAAAATTAATCAACTAAAAAAAATAAATATAATTTTGTGCATAAAGTACAATTACCAGTTGTCAAATTACGCCCCTCAAGGATGTTCGTACTGGGCGGCCACAGAGGTTACTTTAATTTTAATAGTAATATATATATTATAAGCATGTGCGTTTTTTTGATAGATAATACAGTTTATTACTCACGGCTGTGAATAATAATTTATTAGTCTCGGACTGTGA
This sequence comes from Pterostichus madidus, assembly GCA_911728475.2. Classification (NCBI taxonomy): domain Eukaryota; kingdom Metazoa; phylum Arthropoda; class Insecta; order Coleoptera; family Carabidae; genus Pterostichus; species Pterostichus madidus. Next base: position 2,599,392 of record OU452304.1, read on the forward strand.
CCAACCATATCGAGATTGCTATGACAACACAGAAACAGTCGTGAGTCATGATAAACGACAAAATTTAGTAGTTTCTGAATAATAGAAAAATAACAATAATAATAGTCATTATGCTGCTATACTATAATAGCTGCAATCTGATTGGATTAAAAACTGTTCAATAATGTCGTTAATGTAATAGCCACAATTTGATTGGCTTAAAAAGTGTTGAATTATGGTTCATTATTCTGCATTGTTGAATAATGAATCATCTTATTTATTTACAAACGTACTGAAACGTAATGACTATTTTACTGAATTGTGGTGGAAAAACTGTTATTGACATTTATGTAATTGTTCAAAAATTCTCGATAATTTTCGAATGTTGAAATTATGTCTATTATTATTATTAGATTTTGTGTATATATCATGGAAACTGAAATCTATTGTTTTCCACTTAGCTATGTAAAGTAAGTAATAAATAATATACTTTCAAAGAAATTTTGAGGTAATATTAAAATTTTGATGTTTTCAGCTTGACAGTTACAGATACTACCAACCGTCTGAAACAAAATGTTGTGTACCGTATTAAACGCTCTTTCGATCCACATCTGGGTTTTATAAGGACTTTCTTATGAACGTAGAAAAGAATAGGTTTGAACTCGCGTGTAATGGCTATATTGCAATACGAGACGTAGATTCGTTGAATAATATATAATAATAATACTATTATCATCTGTGAGACCAAACTCTGATTCGCAAATTCACAGTCGGAATTATTTACCCCATAATTTTGCCATAATTGCTCGTATTTATTTATGATCGAATTTAAAAATTTGCTCTCCCCTCAAAATACTCTAGTATTTGAAAACAATTGAATCAAACTTCATTTCCTAAACACTAGAATATGAATGATGACTGGTCGCCCAAAAATGTCATCGGACCGTTTTCACTCAGCACTTTCAACTGTCAAAAAAACGTGAGCGCGTCACTTCAGGGGCGGTGGGGGTGTTCTTTATCGCTGCTCGGTAAAGTCGACACAATTTATGTTATGTCTGGACCCCCGCCACATATTTTAGTTTTTTCCGCGGCGAAGTGAACTTTGTACGCCGGAATAATAAATGAACTGGGCTTCGACTTTTTGTTCGGATTTTTTTACTGAGTTGAATATCGTTTTTTCATTCTGCTTTTTTGTGAAGACCAATCGGCCGACTTGCCGGAGGGTATCGAAGGGATGTTAAGAATTTACTTCTTGGGAGATTGTAGTTTCTGAGGTGTAATTTTAGGGGCACGGTCCCTTGGAATTAGAAATAGAAATAAAATATCATTTTAAAAGTGTACCAGAGTTTGTACTAGGAGTATAAGAAAATTATTCGTTAATTTTTATCAATAAAAATGTTTATATATTGTTTAGTTTTCACCTTAACAGATTTTGTACATTCTCGAGGCTATATCTCAAAAATAAAATTAAAAAAAAAATTGGGGTAATGGCACAGTGGTAGCAAGTCGGCCTGTGGATCCGAAGAACCCTTGTTCGATCCCCACAGCCGACAAAACATTTTCACCAGTTTAAAATTACTCCTGTGACTCCCCCACCACTAACATCTTTGGGGGCCGTGATTTGACGGCTGGTAACCGCACTTCACGCGTATAAATATATCACCTACAGAGATCTGCTTCGACAGAGTGCCACACCCAATAATGGGTAAAAGGCGTGATGATATATTTATTTATTTATTTATATCTCAAAAATTAAGTAAGATATGAAGATGCGCTCAACGGCATTGAATTTCTCTCTGAGAAAATAATTTTTTAAAATAATACGCGTAAAATTAGCTAAATTTTTCTGATGAGTTAATTCGGACACGAGGAATTCAATAAGTATCTTTGTATCTTGTTTACTTTTTAAAATATAACATCAGGAAAATTGAATTTTTCCCAAATTTTACTTATTTCGGATTTTGTACTTTCCAGAAGCTATATCTCAAAAACTAAACGAGATATGACGATTCGCTCAACGGCATTGTATTTCTCGTGCTTCAATTAACTGATAAGCAATTTTTCAGCAAATTATATGTTTCAAAATATTTTCAACAAAATTTTCCCATAAATCAAGTTTTTAACTATATTTCAAAAACTAGAAGACATATGCACTTGGGGATTTTACCAATGGATTCAGCGGATCAAAATACATATGTATGTAATTTTTCGTTACAATATTCCTACGAGGAAAAATTTTAGAGCAAACAGTCTAAAAACAGCCTAAAATCGAAAAAAAACCAAGGGGTACCCCTTAAGAAATAATTAAAAATTTAAATTACTTAAAATTAGCTGAAAATTTGCTTATTAGCCAATTCAGATACGAGGAATTTAATGCCATTGAGAGCATTTACATATTTTGTTTGGTTTTTAAGATATCGATTCCGGAAAATTGAAATTTTCCAAAATTTTACTCAATTCAAATTTTGTACTTTCCCGAAGCTATATCTCAAAAACTAAACAAGATATGAAGATGCGCTTATCGGCGTTGAATTTCTCGTGCTTCATTTAGCTTATTAGCAATTTTGCAGCAAATTTTATATTTGAAAATATTTTCACCAAAATTTTCCCATAAAACAGTTTTTTAATAATATCTCAAAAACTAGATGTAATATGCATTTGTGGACTTTGCCTTTGGATTCAGCGGACCCAAGTACATATGTATGTAAATTTTCGTTGCAATATTCGTAAGAGAAAGAATTGTAGAGCAAAGAGTCTGAAATGGCCATAAAATCGAAAAAAACCAAGGGGTACCCCTTAAGAAATAATTAAAAATTTAAATTACTTCAAATCAGCTGAAAATTTGCTTATTAGTCAATTCAGATACGAGGAATTCATCGCCGTTGAGAGAATTTACATATTTTGTTTGGTTTTTAAGATATAGACTCCAGAAAATAGAAATTTTGCAAAAAATTCCCAATTCAGATTTTGTACTTTCTAGAAGCTATATCTCAAAAACTAAACAAGATATGATGATGCGCTCAACGGCATTGAATTTCCCGTGCTTCAATTAACTTATTAACAAATTTTCAGCAAATTTTATATTTGAAAATATTTTCACCAAAATTTTCCCATAAAACAGTTTTTTAACAATATTTCGAAAACCAGGAGACATATGCACTTAGGGACTTTACCACTGGATTCAGCGGATCTAAATACATATGTATGTAAATTTTCGTTACAATATACATACGAGAAAAAATTTTAGAGCAAAGAGTCTCTTAAGAAATTTTCAAAAAATTTAATCGCTCAAAATTAGTTTAAAATTTACTAAGAAGTTAATTCGGACACGAGGAATTCAATGCCGTTGAGCGCATCTTCATATCTTATTTAGTTTTTAAGATACAGATTCCGGAAAGTTGAATTTTTCACATGATCCTTCAGGTACCAAGTTCAAACTCAGTTAGACGCATGGTTTACCTTCAAATTTAAGTACATTCTAAAGTGCCGAACATTCAGAACCAGACAATATGATCCTTTTAATTTGGAACTTAAATATTTACAAATGTTTGTGAATAATATTAAACTTGGTCATTATTTACACTTTCGAAATTTTCTTGTTGGTGTATTATTTATTTCTACATTCTCAGAAATACTTCTTATATTATTTATATACTCCAAGGTTGACTAAATTGGATAAATCGTTTAACAGGAAACGGCAATTTTGGAACATTGATTTCACTTTCATTAATTATTTTAGGAACTATTAGTTAGGAACATGAAACTCGATAGGATTTTTTATTTCGCATCCTGTTATATAAACAACGAATTTGGCTTATAAAAGCAAACACATACTATAATAGATAAATAAATTAAGTAATGTTGTTTTTCTCTGTTGCTAAGGACATCTGTCAAGAGAATAATAAATCTCATCTAAATTTATTTCTGATCATTTTGCTTTGTGATAGAGTGAAAAAATTATATGTATACTTTGTCGAGAAAGTGTTGTCCTGCTCTTAGGTGCTTTATATCACTAGCCTTCGGCTTAGGGAATGGAACAGAACCTTCTGGAAAGAATGCCTCACATTCTTTCCTTGATTTACAAATAATTATTTTTATGCACAACCAGGACAAAATTAATGTGTTTTACCCCTAAAAAGCGTGCTTAAACACTTGTTTTTGGCTCTAGGGCCATAAAAAATAATTCCTAGTGGATACATAAATAAAATGACAATTTTTGTTTATTGTGAATACTTGATTCTAGAAAATGTTATTTTGAAATATAACCTATGTACATATTGTAATATTTTGAACATATAATTAAATGTTATTTTGTTGTGCATAAAATATTGTATGTACCACGGGTGAAATTAGCATTTCTGACCCTGAGCATGGTATTAACTCTTGGCGCTTTGCACCTCGTGCTAATAATCATGCCACGGGTCAGAAACGCCTGTTTTCACCCTTGGTACATAAATAACTATTTCGATAAAAATTAACTAAATGCATTTATTGAAAATTTAGTTATATTTAATTTATTTGTGATTGTTTGATAGCAAATACAATAGTTAAAACATTAAACTTTCGAATTGTATTATATAGAGTAAAATTGGCATATCGAGAAGATTTGAACCTGGGACCTATGAACTCGAGTCATTTGTTTCATACTGGATTCAAATCTGATTTTTCTCTCAATTATTGTTAGGTGTTATAGGCAGTTTATGACCGGAGTTCATAAGTCCCAGGTTCAAATCCTGCCGATACCCAATTTATCTCGTTATAATTTAATATGATTTCATAATTTTTTATGTATTTACTTAAAATACTAATTAAAACATAAACTTTCCCTGTTAAGAGCCAGTTATTTTAATGAGAGAACCACAACGACTTTAAAACAAATAAATTACGCATCTAATTAGTTTATAACTAATTTGGATAGTTTATAAAATATCCAATTATTCATATATTTATTTTTAGTACAATTTTCTTGTATCGTATAGTTCCTACACGGGACAGGACACTCCGCCGCATCGTGACGGCGGCGTCGGCGGCGTCGGTGGCAGCGTTGGCGTCCCAGCGCCCCGACGTGACAAGTGTAGAGCCGCCGCCCCCGCCCGCCGCCCCACCGCCCTGATAATCCCCCTCGCGACCAGCAACTTTTTATGTTGTGTAACCTAAAGTTGATGTACACGAACCCGAGCTTTAAAGCGATAGATTCAAATGGAATTCTGGATGGTGGAGGTAACACTGAGGGTAGTTTCAGGGGGTTGAATAGTGGGTTTATACCTGGAATAATACTTCAGAGGGATGGTTTTGACACTATTGGATTCAGAAGGATAGACAGTTGGATTTAAAGTTAGATGACTCCTTTATACAAAATCGCAAGAATTTGAAAAATATTATTTGAACATATTTAAAATTTTGATATTTTGTATTTAATCACATAAAAATAACAAAAATGGACTGATATTTCAGCATATTTTCTAAATTGTCATCTTTTGACAGACGCAAATAATTCAAATTAATTTATTTTTTATTTGTCTCTTTTCTATACGACCATAACGAAAAGTATACTAATAAATAAGAAAAAATAGGAAAAAAATTTCCATCACTTGTCTCGTAATTCCACAGAGGTTTCACAATCCACTATTTCCTAGTTGATCTAGTTGGATAAATGATCGCACCATACTGATGAGTCCGGAAGGACGAAACGCGTCTATGGTTAAAGCTGAACTGACCAGCCGTTTGTTGATGACCTGAGAAGTTGATGCAAACGTGCTGTAAAACCTCTGTGGAATTACGAGACAAGTGATGGAAAATTTTTTCCTATTTTTTCTTATTTATTAAGACTCAATTCCACATCGCAATAGACATTTTGTCTTTTGTTTTATTTGAAAAGTATACTATTTCAATTTTCTAGTTGTTCTGAATATAGTTTTACTTTCTTTCCTTAGGGAAGAAAAATGTATTTTTACACGACAATGTCGTATGTGCTATTTCTGCATTCATTTTACAATGGAAAGTTATCATTACCCAAGCAACAAGCATTTATTTTACTTTTCCGATTGTTTCTAATAGCAACAAGCGAAAAAATAATATTCCCGCTTGTCCCCTATAACAACAAAAGGAATAGTAACAGTTCCGTTGGTTTAAAAAATATTTTAAATTCTTTAGCAAGTGTTATTAAATGGTCGTATTATAAACAGTGTGTGCACCTCGAGCAGTAAGCGTTTTTTCCGCTCGTGTATAGAGACCATGCGTGAACGGCAATAGATTACTTTCTGCATTAGATACATAATAGTATATTACAAAACAAGGATCGAAAGTGTAAGATAACGTGCGAGTGTACAAACAGGAAAACGAGGCGCGCAGCGCCGAGTGATTAAGTACACGAGCACAGTTATCACCCTTTCGAGCGAGTTATGTACACTATTTTTCAGACGACCACAAAATATTTCAAAAAAAGTCTACAAGAGCGATGTTGTTTCACTTTGACAGCTGATGTGTTTTTGTAGGTAAGCGTTGACGTTTGACGTTTGAGGTTAGGTATTGTGATACCAACTGTACTAACCGTAATGTCAAAATATTAAATAATGGTAAAATATTAGTAAATAAGTAATTATTCATTTAAAAAAATTAGATTTATATATATAAATGTATTGAAAAATCTGTCAAAACTTTGATTGTAATAATAATACAAATTCTTTTCATTTATTTTATTATTTTCTTTCATCGTAACGCCATCTGTTGTCAATCAGTGGAACTTCACCTGATATGTTAGAAGTGTGCGTTATACAGGGTGATCAAAAGGAATGGTTATAGTTGGCAATACATTTCCAGAGATTTTTTTATTCCACAGTTGGCACAACGTCAGATAAAGGCGGAAATGCTATTTGACATTTCTAATAAATACAAATAGGTTATGTCAGGAGTCGGACAGCTAATAGAATTTTGACTTTTTAAGTAATAGAAATACTTTAGAAATAAATGTAATAATAAATGTACTCAAATTTAAATTTTAAATGTCACTGTCAACAACAGCAAATGAATTTATGTATCAGGCTTACCAATTTCAAGTAGTTTTTTTTATTGCCAACTGTAACAATTCCTCTTGATCACTCTGGATTAGTGTATGTTATTTTCAACTTTCCGTAATAGTTTATGATGTTGTTATGGTTACTTTCATAAGTGATCGTCTGAAAAAACTATTTTTTTGCTTAGATTAACGTGTAAAATAATGAAATTTTTGTGGAATAGTCTATTGTGCTGACAATTGATACGTCAGTAATAAATAATGTGTGATGTGTTATGTATGCCCAGCGTGTGAAATTTTAATATGAACCAGTATGTAAAATTATTGAAAGATGTAATTATTTTGTGAGGTGTAATTTATAAATGATTGATATAAATTTGCAGTGGAAATAAAATGAAAATTAATTTTTTGGACTTTATACACCCAACATGTGTTTTGTGTCTGTTTAATTAAATTTTGGAATTGCCAAAAATAATTAAAATTAGATTTATAAGAGCTGCAATAAAGCTGCAACACGCGGCTCGAACATTTGCGCGCAGAAAAAATAAAAATCGGCGTTTGGTAAACGAGATATAATTCTATTTGTTTTTCTCTGATTTTTCACACTTCCACATTTTCCAATCATTGATTTTAATATATTAACTCTTTAATAGTTGAAAGTTCAAACATTGCGTTTAATGTTTGTATGCACACAAAATAGTTATTTACCTAAAATAATTATTATTTTATTTCAGCTTACTCAAATATATACGCTATTTAAAACTACCGGTAAACATATTTAAATTCTTTAATTATTAAACTATATTATATATTTATAAATAGTTCGATTTAATGGCACTGCACGATAAATAATTTGACATTTATTAAAATAAATAAATATATCTATTATTGCACACACATAAAATATAAAAATAAATATATCATCACGCCTTTTACCCATTACTGAGTGTGGCACTCTGCCGAAGCAGATCTCGGTAAGTGATATATTTTGCGCGTAAAGTGCGGTTATCTGTCGTCAAATCACGGCCCTCAAAGATGTTAGTGGTGGAGGAGCCATAGGGGTAATTTTAAATTGGTGAAAATGTTTTGTCGACTGTGGGGATCGAACCAGGGTTCTTAGGATCCACAGGCCGACTCGGATACTACTGAGCCATTACCCCATATTCTACCATTTATTATTTTAATTATTGTGTAATTAACTATTGTTTTGTGCCGAATTAGCAGCTGGGTGCACATGCGCATTGCCTCACAATGTAAAGTTACAGTTTAATCAAGCCACCTACGTCACAAGAACGTCAATGGCGATCGTTTTAAATAATTCACTTTTTAATCAAATTTTTTAGATATTAATACTTAATTTTTTATAATTATGGGGTTGGTGGGTCAGTGGTATCAAGTCGGCCTGTGAATCCTGAGAACCTCGGTTCGATTTCCACAGCTGACAAACAATTTTCACAACATTAAAATTACTCCTGTGGCTCCCCCTTCACTAAGATCTTTGGGGGCCGTGATTTTACTACTGGTAACCGCACTTCACGTGCATAAATATATCACTTATCGAAATCTGTTTCAGTAGAGTGCCACACCCAGTAATGGGTAAAAGGCTTGATGATATAATTTTATATTTATTTATTTTTGATAATTTTTTTAACATTTTTGTAACACATTTACAACTAAAATTGATATGCGTAAAATATTTCTTTAAACACCGTAGTGTTGGAATAGCCTATTGCGCTGTTTTGATAAATAAGAAATTTTAATAAGAAATCTGTAATCTTTAGAACTTTGGGCAGCATTCATTATTGATCTTTCCAGCATTTTCACTAACAAAAACTTAACAAAAGGACATTGAAGTCTTCGTCATTAAGAGACTAAAAGGGTTAACAAAAGCCTATACAAGTATTCTTGGAAAAGAATATATTCTTCTCCACTGCCAACAAGAAAAAATACTGAAAATATTCAACATTATTATTTCTCCATTATTTACAAAATTATATTGCACAATTTTCTGAATTTATCATATTGAAATACGAGATATTCAACGACGTTGAGCGCATTTACATATTTCGTTATATTTTTAAGATATATGTGGCCACCGGAAGTTATTTTCCCTCAAATTTAATTCAGTTTTAAAGTGCATTATATACCGGGTGTATCAAGAAAAGCTGGCTATAGGCGTTTAATATGGGAAAATAGTTTTTCCGTGAGCATTGCTTTCCAAATTATTTTAGACAAAAATACTTCAAATAAAAGGTGTAGAGCGTAAATTATTTTTCTAAATCAATAAACTAAATTTATTTTATGTGTTTTTTAATGGTAAAAAATAAATATGATGATTTAAAATAGCTATTTACATAACAAGTGCGCGAAGACATACTTTGCACATGAGCGCAATTTTAAAGCATTCGCTTCGCTCGTGCTTTAATTTGCGCGAATGGTGGAAACGAGGTCTTCGTGCACGAGGTTTGTACAATGCTTTTTGTAATGTACAAAAATTATATCACTGATAGAGAGAAAAGTTATTAAATTTGAAGCGTGAATTTATATTGACAGTTAAGTATGCCATGAATTGACATTTGTTATTTGAAAATAAATTGTGTATTTTTCTCATAAAATTTGTTAAAATATGTCTGATTGATGGCGTTATAAGCTAATGTCTCTATTTCTTTTATAAATTCCTTAAAATGTGTGTATAAGTACAATTAGCGTTTTAATAGTCAAAATTTAGAATTATACAAAATGAGTGTTTTTTCAATCAAACTTCCCATCGGTTTCCAAGGTAATGTAAAACTTATTTTGAATAATGCGAGTACAAAAAATTACATTTTGACAGTGTTAAAATTAAATAACAAACAAATGCTCGATTTAAAATTATAAAATATTTCACACATTGAAGTTTTGTATTGTTTAAAAGTAAGCTTTGGATTTGTCTGCGAATTTTACATTATTTTTGTAAGTGAAAAATAATTCTCATGAAGAAAAATTATAAATAATTAAATGGCATTATTCAGGGGAAAGTTTGACAGAAAAATTTAATGCATTCACTTTTTAATTAGTTTTAATTTCGTGGTTAACACTTTACCTGACTGTTTTTTGTTTTTTTTTTGTAATGTAGTCTGCTATCAATATGATTCTTATAAAAAAATTTAAACATTTAGAATTATTGATGATTAATAATTGATAAATTAAACGGTTTCAGAAAAAATAGTATACATAATACGACAGGAACGTGTTTTTACTTGACTCAGCAAATTAAAATATTCGGTCAGCGGCTTTGTATTTCAAACAACAGCTTCGTCAAGTAAAGCATCACTTTCCTGACTTATTCTGTAATATACTATTATTCTTATAAGTTAAAGTATAAAGGTAAAGAAATAAAATAGTTTTTTACGATACTTCTGCTGCAAACGGACAAAGTCTTTATAATGAGATTTCCGAGGACGCAGCTGTATCCTGATAAGCTGATAACGTGATAACATAGCTGAATCGGTGATAGTTTTACTACGTGACAATACTGATAAAAATGTCACGAAGAATAACATTTTATATGGAAGAATGAAACCAAGACGAAAAGGTATATTCTTTCATAAAAAGCTGTTTTATTATATCAATAATTGGGAAGTCCGAAGCCAGAATCATATAAAAGGATTTAACCAAAACTGAAGTACTTCAAGAATATCAGACGGAGGAATAAATAAATAAATATTGGCTTAGAATTTTATGCTTCTTATAAAAACACAAATATTTCTATTTTACCACTGGATTTATTTATGTCATATCTACAGCCTGTCTCAAAACAAGAGAAGGATGTATTTTGATATTTTAACAGTTTTAGCGTTGCCAATAGCAACGACTGATAAAACCTTTTTCACGTCTGTCATTAGTAGCAACTTAAAATTAAATAGTATTATACAAAAATGATGAATGTACCTACATGTTATTTTTTTTTTACATTTGTAATATTTATGATGGTGTGAATAGCATTACGGCATTTGAATCCGCAGATCCCGAGTTCGAATCTTGCTCTAACTAAATATTTATGGCCTTCCACACTACGGCACTCTACCGAAATAGATCTCGGTAAGTGATATGTTTTTGTTCGTGAAGTGATGTCAAATCACAGCCCCCAAAGATGTAAGTGGTAGGGGAGCCACAGGCGTATTTTTAAATTAGTTAAAAAAAATTGTCGGCTGTGGGGATCGAACCAGGGTTCTTAGGATCCACTCGATATCCCTGAGCCACTGAGTATTATGAAAATAATAATAATAATAATAATCATTGCGCTGTTATAATATAATAGCCGCTAACTGATTGGATTAAAAACTGTTCAATAATGGCGTTAATGTAACAGCCACAATCTGATTGGCTTAAAGAGTGTTGAATTATGGTTCATTTTCCAACACTTGTTCATTATTCTGAATTTTTGAATAACGAACCATCTTATTTATTTAGAAACGTGCCATTCGGTAAGTGATATATTTATGCGCGTGAAGTGTTACCACTATCAAATCACGGTCACCGAAGATGTTAGTGGAGGGGGAGCCACAGTTATAATATAGTGAAAATTAACCGCACTACACGTGCATAAATATAATACTTATCAAGATCTGCCACGGCAGTGTGCCACATCCAATAATAGGTAAAAAGCGTAATAATATATTTTTTATTTATGCTTTTTAAATTTCCACAAAGAAATTGATTCAGGCATAATAATTTTCTAATTTGTAGGGAATAATAACTATTATTCCCTCGTCATTATTTCCCTCTTATACATGACATTAAATAGCAAAAATCATACATTTAATATACATACACTACTCGTATATTAGTTGTACATAAAAATATTTAGAAGGAAATGCTGAATATTTCGAAATTTTTACCAACATGGGGTAATGGCTCAATGGTATCGAGTCGGATTGTCGATCCTGAGAACCCTGGTTCGATCTCCTCAGCCGACAAACATTTGCACCAAATTAAAATTACCCCTGGGGCTCACCCACCACTAACATCTTTGGGGGCATTGATTTGACGGCTGGTAATCGCACTTCGCGCGCATAAATAGATCACTTACCGAGATCTGTTTCGGTAGAGTGTCACAACCAGTAATAGGTAAAAAGCGTGATGATATATTTATTTTATTTTATGATTGTTTAAATATCTCAGTCCTGTCTCCTCCTTTAATTCTAATCGAAATGCAAAATAAAAATAGACATAATGTCAACGTTGATACTGAGAGAAATACCATGAATATCGTCACAAAATTGTCATATACTCGTAGAAGAAAATAAATATTACGTAAGCAACTAAGTGCAAGACGCCTTACAAGTGGAATACAGAACCGTCAGAAACGGTTTCCATGTTCCAGTCTCGTGACGTCACGAGGCACTTGCCTCCGGCGACAGGGATACCAACCAACGAACCAACAACTCGTTTATTTTGCATTTAAAATTACACCAGAACCGTCTACGACGAACTAACCGACCCCACATCGGACGTTCCCATCTCATCGTCATATAATACACCTTAGATTGATTGTGACAGAGTTCAATCTCTCTTAAACGGACACCTCTTTTAACCGAACTCTTTTATTGACAGTTGACAGTTTTCTCGACACCATCTGAAATCAATGCGTCTAATAAACTATTCCAGCGTATTAATATCTAGAGTATTTAATTAAAAAGTAAATTTTTCGAAACGTTCATCATTGTTGTTCTTGTGACCAGAGCTGGGTAGTAGCTAGCTACTTTTGTAGCGTCGCTACTAACTTAGCTACGGTTACCTTAGCTGTAGCTGTAGCTTAGCTAAATGTGAAGAAATATAGCTGTAGCTATGTTTTTTTTTCTATTAGCTTAAAAATATTGTTAGAACAACTGAAGCTACTTTTAAAGCTACTTTTTGTTACTTTCATTAAGAAATACCTATTTATTTTTGTTTTTGTATTTGAATTGTTCCTTCTTTATTGTTTTCGATTACTGTAGGATAACAAGTTATTATATAGTGTAAAATCTATTAACATATTTTATTTTTCAATTGTTCTTAACCTATCCTACTTTTGTATTAAATATTAGATGAACTAAACATTGACTGTTTAGGAGTCTTCTGTTAATGTGACTGTTAATTTATTCCGATATAAATAAGAATTATAGCGTCAAAAATTAACAGTACATTTGTCCATTTGCGATTTGTTATATTTATTAACTGTCATTATAACAAAAGACTGATCAACTGATCATATGACAATGGCAAATTTAATAATTCACAATAATTGAAAAAGTAGCTTTAAAATTTAACAGCTACTTTAACGAAAGCTTTTAGCTGTAGCTTAGCTATATTTTACAAAATGTAGCTTATAGCTGTAGCTCAGCTACTTTTTTAAAGTATAGCGGTAGCTGTAGCTTAGCTACTTTTTTTAAGTAGCTTGTCCAGCTCTGCTTGTGACTGTGTATATTAAGTAAATATTTTAATATTTTCAGTATATTTAAATATGTTCTTGTAACATGAATGATTATAATACATTTAAGCATAGCGCTATTTTTGCCTGCCCTGCAAATGGCCACCATCAACATACTTGCCTCACAGATGTCAGTGCATGTTACAAACAAATTATTTGTTTTACTAGAATACTTCGCTTACTTTATGCCGTGTACTAGATTTACTGATACGGATTAAGCTTAAAGTAATCTTCACCAATACTGATTTAAGTGAACCAAATGGCATATGGAAGACGAATTCCATTTGCCATTTTGCCATTTTCACCAATTTAAATTTATGGGGTGGCTAGCTCAGTGGTATGAAGTCGGCCTGTGCATCCTGAGAACCCTGGTTCGATTCCCACAGGCGACGAACAATTTTCATAATTTCAAAAAGCTACCCCTGTGGCTTCTCCACCACTAACATCTTTGGGGGCCGTGATTTGACGACTGGTAACCGCACTTCACGCGCAAAATATATCACTTACCGAGATCTGCTTTGGCAGAGTGCCACACCCAGTAATGGGTAGAAGGCGTGATGATATATTTATATTATATTTCAAATTACCCCACAACTAACATCTTTGGGGCCGTGATTTGACAGCTGGTAACTGCATTGTAAGCGCATAAATATATCCCTTACCGAAATGTGCTTCTGCAGAGTGCCACACCCAGTAATGGGTAAAGGGCGTGACAATATATTTTTATATTTTATTTTATTTACAAATGAAACTTAAATTTTAAGTTTGACATAAACTGACAATATAGCATCAAGTGTTGGGCATTTTATTTGCTTTTATTTATTTAAGTCAGATTTAAAATTTAAGACATGGGAGAAATCGTCCCTTTTAAATGTTTTTTAATTTCGTGGTTGGAATGGCATTGGTCAAAGTGGGACGGTACTATTTCAAGACCATGGAGAGCTATGTCTGTCTTTGTCTGCTACATGCGACACATGAAAGTCCGGGCCTGGATTCTTGAAATATTCCGGGTTTCAGTGGCGGTTGGAGAGCCAACGGAATTTATATTGTAACTGGTCAGCGAATTTGCTGAAAACTGTTTATTGGAAAATTCTTATTGGTTTTGGACGCTCATGGATCCTGTGATGCATTAATGCAACCAGTAAACTTGGATTTTGCTAACGCATCACGAAATTAAAATAACTTTAACATTCTTTAACAGTTTCACGTTTATCTAGTCAAGAATATTATTATTATAAGTGTACAATGTTACATTGGTTTAAAACTTTTGCGGTAGATTTATTAATATCAATTTTATTTATTTATTTATTTGTTACTCTGCATAACAGGAACTCAATCCCAATTACAGGAGCTTATAGTGGAATCCGAACCACTCAGACACAATCGTATTTTTTTGTTTGATATATAAATTAATTTACTATTATTATTATTAAAATTAGGGCCAGTTTTTCAATCTCCGATTAATGTTAATCATGATTAAATAATAATGTAAACTATGGTTACCATTATTATTTAATCATGGTTAACATTAATCGAGAGTAAACCGGCGATTGAAAAATTGACCTTTAGTCGTTTAATGTAGGACATATATATAGAGACGTCTAAAGTATAAATAAATCACGCTTTCTACCCATTATTGGATGTGGCACTCTGCCGTAGCAAATCTCGATAAGTGATATATTTTGTATATGAAGTGCGGTTATCGGCTGTCAAATCACGGCTCCCAAGATGGTAGTGGAGGGGAAACCACAGGGATAGTTTTTAATTTGCTGAAAATTGTTTGCCGGTTATGGGAATCGAATTCGGGTTCAGCGCCTCTGTATAGTTTGTTATTACGTTTGTTATAATAGTTCCCAAAAACATAACCGAACATTACGATAATGGGCCTTTCAAGACTTTTTTGAATTTTTTATATATTAATCTACGTAATAAAATATTTATACCCAAATTTTTTATTTTTTTAAAAAACTTGTATTAAGCATGATAAAAATATTTAAACTTTCGAAACAAATGAATATGACGTAGTTGCATCTTAGCTTAAAGAGAGACAGATAAGACAGAGATAAATAACACGTAACTTGTCGTTGTCAGACAAAACATAACTAGACGGATACCATCGGCGTTTGTTGTGAAGCGGGTGCGCGGCAAGGAACAACTTGCATAACATCAAAGTGTACTCGCACCTTGCCGCGCATCCGGCGGACCGTCAAGTTATTCCATTCCTCTCTGCTTCACAGCACTGCATTGACTTGAATACGGCATAATTCGTCTAGTATTATACGTCATTGGTAGAATCGTAGAATGCTGAATGCTTATTTATTCTTCGTCTTCTTGAGCACCGACAAACGTTTCAGACAAAGCTCTGTGATTGGCTTAATGCAACTACGCCATTGCAATATGGCAGTGCGAACGTTTTAAATTATTCAACTTTAACTTTCATATTTCAACAATAAAGATATAATTTATGGTATGATTTTATATTATATTAAATATGATGTACGGTCAAAAATTTATTTTAATAAATATATATTAAAAAGCTCTACCACTTGAATCCCCCATTCAAAATATTTTACTTCTTTGAAATGGAACATTTTCCATTGATAAATGTTCCTAAAGTAGAGGAAAATGCTTGTTGAAAATAGAAAATTCCATGTAGTATTTCTATGGTATTTCCTGAGTAAAATGTCAGATATTGCGAACCAACATTTAAAATTTATTTACAAAAATAAGTTATTTTTGAAAATAAATAAAATAAATTATTTGTAAAACAGTAAAACCGGACAAAATTTCCTAGAAAAGTATAAAAGTTTATTTTTAGTTATATTTGAGTTATCGGTCATCATTAATCAAAAAAGTATTTTTAAGAATTGTAAATTAAAGTTTGAGTGATTAATTATAATTTGATTACCGGTTTTTCCATTTAAATGTATAAAATATATTTTATCTACATTATGTAAGTTAACAGAAAATATATCGGAAAATACAGGAATAGTTATTTGTTTATTAATGGAAGAAAATGCCAAATTACATCATTGTTTTTCTGTTGCCTTGGATATGGCTTTTCTTTCCCCTAGAAAGGAATAATTTACTTTCTACCATAGGGATGAAAAGTATTATTGTCTTCTTTCTATTGAGGCAAGAAAATTTAACTTACTGAAAGTGTGAAAATAGTTATTTATGTAACTAGTGTAAAAGTGCAAACAAGAATAATTTTTTGCACTGAAAATGAGCACATAATGGCTTACTTTTCGTACGTTAAAAAAGAAGTATTTATTTTATTATTACACTGCACAACAGAAAATTAATCTCAGTAAAGAACTGAATTTTACTATAATAATAAGAACAAAAATTCAATATGTTAGACAACAGAAAGATACCAATATTTAGTACCAAATTAAAAAAAAAATATTATAATAATTAAATATATCATCACGCCTTTTATCTATTACTGGGTATGGCACTATGCCATAGTAGATCTTGGTAACTGATATAAATGTGAATGCTGTTACCAGCAGTCAAATTAAGACCTCCAGGGATGTTAGTGGAGGGGGAGCCACAGGGGTAGTTTTAATGTAGTGAAATTTGTCGGATGTAGAAATCGAACCCGGATTCTCCCACAAGCCGACTCAGTAAATAGGTAAAAGGCGTAATGATATATTTATTTATTTCTATGTACAATTTGTTCTGAGTCTTGTGAATTTGTTGTTGAAAACAAAAAAAGTATAGGTCTTGCTAGTAGCGAAACAGATGACGAACGAAAACAAGTAGCGTTAAGTGGAACAATGTACTATTGAGCTATTTTCAGACTAATATGTCAAGTGTCATTGGCTGCATTGTATGTTATTGTATAGTTACAGGACATGGAACATATCGTACTGAGTACAATCCATGAACATTACAACGCATGAGATGTCTGTTTATGTAGAGTTTCTATTTAGGTTTTTTTCTTTTTGACCCCTTTACACTTGCAGCAGGGTCATAGTTCAACATGCAGAAGATTTGACACTATCACATACATAATACCAAGCTATATCCCAGCAAATTGGGTAGCACAAACCCTAGAAATATTCATAGTACATCCAGGGCTGTCTTAGGCCATGTAGGGTCTTTAGGCACACAGAGTTAGAGGCCCTTTTAGGAAGTAAATAAAAATGTGAATGAAAACATCAGTATGTAGTTTTATTTAGTGACTTTATTGGTTATTATGGTTAGCTTTATACAAATCAAATATAAGTGAAGTGATTACTACTCGTATTTTGAGAAATGGAATTACGTTAATGATGATAGTTTCTTCCTGGATATCTGTTGTGCAAAATCTCATCTTGTGTTTGATTTAAATTGAAAAATTTTAACGGCAATTCTTATTAAAATTGCACTAAAAATTGAGATTCTCTATTTTTCGTGTAAACGACATCCTCGGCATTTTGAGGCCCCCATAAGGCCGGGGGCCCTGGGCTCGTGCGCATGTGCCCTTATGTAAAAGACGGGACTGAGTACATCTACTCATCAGACTCATCAAATAATTAGTTTATGGTGGTTTGCAAAATTTAAAAATGATCGTGAAGATTTAAATGATGATGAAAGATCTGGACGTCCAAAAGCCGGAAATTGTACTGAATTAGTCGAAAAAGTGCGTGAAATCATTGCTGTTGATGCGAATTTTACTGTTAGAATGTTGGGTGAAGAATTAAATACGAGTAAAAATACTATTTGGCGAATTCTAACTGAAGATTTGGGTAAAAGAAAGGTTTGTTCACGTTTTGTTCCACATGAATTAAATGAAGACCAAAAAGTCGCTCGTGTAAGTCAACGAATTTTTGATGAAAAAACATATTTGTGTCATCGACCACCCTCCGTATTCACCTGATCTATCACCATGCGACTATTATCTTTTCCCAAAACTGAAAGTTGCCATGAAAGGAGCGTTTTATGATGATATTCCAGCCATTCAAGCAGCCGTGACACAGGTGTTATAGAACGTTCCTTTAGATGGCATAAAAAAATCTATGCATACTCTAGTTGATCCTTCCAAAAGTGTATTGATTCAAATGGAACCTATTTTAAAGAGTTTCGTTATTTTTGAGACCTACTGTGTATTAAGCACGAATTGAAGTTAGCTACTGCCATCTGAAGAAAGTAAATTATCATCATTAGCGTATACGACAAACTTTCAATCACATCCATCAATTTGCTCCTCTTTACAGAGTTCATAGGTCCTAGGTTCAAATCCGGGCGGTATCCCAATTTTACTCTGTATAATTTTTCTCTAAAATTATTTAGTAAAATATATAAATAAATATATCATCACACCTTTTACTCATTACTGAGTGTGGCACTCTGCCGAAGCAGATCTCGGTAAGTGATATATGAATGCGCGTGAAGTGCGGTTACCAGGCGCCAAGTAACGGCCTCCAAAGATGTTAATGGTAGGGGAGCCACAGGGGTAATTTTAAATTGGTGAAAATGTTTGCTTTGCTGTGGAGATCAAACCAGGGTTCTTAGGATCCACAGGCTGACTTGATACCACTGAGCCATTACCCCATAAATTATTTAGTAACGGAAAATATACTCGTAGGCATATTTGTATTGAAATGAAAGATCTTCTTAAAATAGTATAATAACTAGCGGTCGGCCTGGCTTTGCCAGGCCTCACGCTAGGCTCCACGGACACTGAAGTAAGGTTCACTTCTGTATGACAATTGAGAAAATATAAACTGAATTAATTCCAATCTAAAACGTTTCAATTCTGTTCATGCAAAGACCTATTAATTGATGTCAAACACAATACGTTTCAAATCTGTATCACTAAAACAAATGCCGCTCAAAAAAATCAATTTAATTCGCGTGCCCTTTAAAAGACATTTCATTTGATACCAAACACGATAAGTTTTAAAACACTTTTACGAAAACAATTGAAGATTTGAAAGTATTTAATTTTGTACGCGAGCTCTTCATAAACCTTTCATTTTATATCGAACATGATTGGTTTTAAAGCACTTTCACTAAAACAATTCTCGGTCGAAAAAAATACCAATTTTATATTCGAGCCCTTCAAAGGCCTGTAATTTAACACCAAATATGATAGGTTTTGAAACACCTTTACTAAAACAAAGGACGAAAAAAAAAAATTAATTTAACACGCGTGCTCTTTAAAAGACTTTTCATTTGAAACCAAACACGATAGGTTTTGAAATACTTTCACTAAAACAATTGACTATCGAAAAGTATTACATTTTGTAAGCGAGTCCTTCAAAAGACCTTTCATTTGATACCAAACACAATAGGTTTTGAAGTACTTTCAGTCAAACAATTTCCGATCTAAAAGTATTTAATTTTGTACGCGAGTTCTTCAAAAGACCTTTTCATTTTACATCAAACATGATTGGTTTTGAAGCATTTTCACTAAAACAATTCTCGATCGAAAAAAATACCAATTTTATATTTGAACCCTTCAAAAGGCATGTCATTTAATATCAAATATGATAGCTTTTGAACACCATTACTAAAACAATAGACGATCAAAAAATAATAATTCATTAAATACGCGTGCCCTATAAAATTTAAACACTTTTAGTAAAACATTTGACGATTGAAATGTATTAAGTTTTGTACGCAAGCCCTTCAAAAGACCTTTCATTTGATACCAAATACGATTAGTTTAGAAGCACTTTCACTAAAACAATTGACGATCTAAAAGTGATAAATTTTATACGCGAGCCCTTTCAAAGACCTTTCATGTGACACCAAATACGATAGGTTTTTAATCCTTTTCACTAAAACAATTGCCGAACGAAAAAATTCGAGCCTTTTAAATAACCTTTCATTTGATACCAAACACGATAGGCCTTTCACTAAAACTATTGCCGATCGAAAATATTTTAGTGTTGCACACGTACCCTTTAAAAGAACTTTCATAATATACCAAATATGACTGGTTTTGAAGCACTTTCAATTAAATTATCGATAGAAAATTTAGGAATGCACAAATGATTCTAATTCGAGTTATCTGGTTTTTCTAAATTGAACTTTGCCGTAGACAAAATTTACTTGGTTTTACTGTATATTATTATCGAGATAAAATTTGGTTGAGTTCACCTGTATAAATTATAAAGCTTGTCAATTCGACGTTTCGTTTCGAAACCAAATTCATTGTGAACCGTCAAAAATTTACTTTTTAAATACACGTATTTGAAATGTATAATTATAATAAAAACGTCCCCTCATTTCCACAATATGCGTAAAGTATTTCAAAACTACTCACAAACATTTAATATTTAAGTAATTTATAATTAAATATGCGACATGTCCACTGACAAATGTCAAAATGACAGTAGATGTTCTTTTTAAAAATTTCAAAGCCTCCATATTCTTTATACTTTATAAAACTTGTCAACTTGACGTTTTGCTTTAAAACCAACTTCATAGTGGAGTGTCAAAAATTTACTTTTTAAATACACATATTTGAAATGTATAATTATAATAAAAACGTCCCCTCATTTCCACAATATGCGTAAAGTATTTCAAAAGTACTCACAAAAGTTTCATTTTTAAGTAATTCATAATTAAAAATGCGACATGTGCACTGACAAACGTCAAAGTGACAGTAGTTCTTCTTCTTAAAAATTTCAAAGCCTCCACACTCTTAGTTGATTTTGCCCCAAAAACGCATGTTTTTTCAAGTTTTCTCGCACATCATGTGCACGAAAAATCTGAGACTATCAAAAGGCACTCCCCGTGAGTGACCTCTATCAAATAAAAAAAGTTGCATATAAATCGGATAAACCGTCTAGGCTGTAGCGATTTACAAATGGGCATGATGAATCCATATATATAAATATATAAATATATATACCTTATCAAAATAGTATATAGGACTAGCGGTCGCCCTGGCTTCGCCAGGCCTCACGCTAGTTCCGCGGACCCTGAAGTAGAATTCACTTTTGTAGGACAGTTGACACAATATAAATTCAATTATTACAAATCTAAAACATTTCTGCATATTTTTCCAACCAAAGATCTTTTAATTGATACTAAACACAACAAGATTTCGAAGATCTTTCTCTAAAACAACTAACGATTGAAAAATATCCAATTCTGCTCGCGAGCTTTTCAAAAGACCTTTTACTAGATACCAAACACAATAGGTTTTGAAGAACTTTCATTAAAACGATTGATGACAGGAAAAATTCAATTATGCACACGAGCTCTTCAAAAGACCTTTCATTTGATACTAAACACGAAGAATTTTGAAGAATTTTCACTAAAACAATTGAGGATCTAAAAGTATTAAATTTTGTACGCGAACCCTTCAAAAATCTTTCTTTTCGATACAAACCCGATAGGTTTTAAACACTTTCACGAAAACAATTGTATATTTTGCTAAACTATTAAAAATCCTTTGTACGTAATTTTTTATAATGTTCTACATTTATATTTTATATGTACATAAAATCAATTGAAATTTTTCTCTAAACTTTTTTGAAAAACTGTTGGAAATCGCTGAAATATACTTTTTGCATTGTAGAATGCTGCTGTCAATTTTCTTTTTTTTTAAATGTATATTATTACCGCAGACAAATTTTGCTTTGTTTTATTACATACTTTTAAAAATTATTTGTCAAGTTGATGTTTTGTCTTTAAAATTTTATATGAATATAAAAATCAGTTGAAAGCAGTTCAAAACATGTATTCTCAATCTTCTAATACCTAAATCTATTTTCAAAATTTCTGTAATTAAAGTCAATCACGCGAGCCCTTCAGAAGACTTTTCATTTGATACAAAACACGATATGTTTTAAGCACTTTCATTAAACAATTTACGATTGAAAAAAACAATTATTTACGCTAGCCCTTCAAAAAACCTTTCATTTGATACCAAACACGATATATTTTTAAGCACTTTCACTAAAACAATTGACGATCGAAAAATAATAAATTTTGTACGCGAGCCTTTCAAAAGATTTTTCATTTGATACCAAACACGATAGGTTTCAAAGTAATTTCACTAAAACAATTGCGGATCGAAAAAAAAAATTAATTTTGCACGAGATCCCTTTAAAAGACTTTTTAGTTGATATCAAAAACGGTATCGTCTTAAAATTTCAATCAAATACGTGTTTTATTTCCGAAAAGATTTTGCTAATCTATTAAAAATCCGTTGGATGTAATTTTTGATAGTTCCACAATTTTTCTATAGAATTTATTTAGTTTGAAACAATTACCTAACGTAAAATTGCAACTTTTTATATTTAATCTGAAAGTTCTTTTAAAGCCCTTCAATATGACACTAAACACGGTACGATTCGGAATACTTTCAGTTTGAAACAATTGATAGTCGTAAAGTTTCAACTTTTTTTAAATTTCTTATGAAAGTTCTTCTAAAGCCCTTTCATATGACACCCAACACAATATGATTCGAAATAATTGCTTATTGTAAAATTTCAACTTTTTTCATTTATCAGAAAGTTCTTCTAAAGCCCTTTAATTTGACACCAAACACGATAGGTTTTGTTCCAATTTCACTAAAACAATTGCCGATTGAAAATATTATAATTTTGCCCACGTGCCCTTTAAAATAACTTTCGTATTACCGATAGAAAATTGAAGAGTGCTCAAATGATTCCAATTCGAGTTATCTGGTTTTTCTAAATTGTACTATGCCGTGGATAAAATTTGCTTGGTTTTACTATATATTATTACTGGAGACAAATTTGGTTGGGTTTACCTGTATACTTTATATAACTTGTCAATTTGACGTTTTGTTTTAGTGGATTGTCAAAAATTTTCTTTTTAAATACGTTCCCTCATTCCCCCAATATGTGTAAAATATATCAAAAGTTATCTAAAAAATTTAATACTTCAATAATTATTAATTAAAAATGCGATATGTCCACATATAAATGTCAAAATTAGAGTAGGTGTTCTTTTTTAAAATTTCAAAGCCTCCACACTCTTTGTCTGTATATTTTATAAAACTTGTCAATATGACGTTTTGAATTAAAACCAACTTCATAGTGGACTGTTAAAAATTTTCTTTTTAAATACACATATTTGAAATTTGTAATTATAATAAAAACGTCCCCTCAGTCCCCTAATGTGCGTAAAATATTTCAAAACTACTCTAAAACATTTAATATTTAAATAATTTATAATTAAAAATGCGACATGTCCACTGACAAACGTCAAAGTGACGTTTGATGTTCTTCTTAAAAATTTCAAAGCCTCCACACTCTTAGTTGAAAATGCATGTTTTTTTTAGTTTTCTCGCACATCATGTGCACGAAAAATCTGAGACTATCAAAAGGCACTCCGCATAAGTAATCCCTATCAAATAAAAAAAGTTTCAATTAAATCGGATAAACCGTCTAGGCTGTAAAATTGTTAGAATGATCGTGATGAATCTATACATAGGGAATTAAGCCGTTTAGTATATAAGATTGTACGAATCTTCAAAACAGAAAACCGTTATAAATTCACTGGTATAAGATTTCAATACCAATCTAAAGTTCTGTCCATCATCCCAGCCCACTTGAAATCCACTTAATCCGATCCATGGTGGAATGCGCACGTGTTACAATAGACGTTGTTGTGTGGCAACAACAATTAGCTAAAAACAACTGCGCGTAGCCACGTTACGTCAGCCAATAACGCGCGCCGTAAGTGGACAAATGAAGAGCACTTCAACTTGTTTCTGTACCCGCCAATTAATGCAATTGTTTTCATCAGTGCCACTGGAGTCTGTGGATGCTACTTGTGGCCAGTACCAGCGACCATCAGCGTCGAATTTTGAATTGTAGAGTAGATAGATAATGATAGGTTTTGATGGGAGGTCTAGCATTACGCAAAAATGTATCAGATCGAGTGTCGAGCACGCGACTATAATTATACATTTCTTTTAATAGATCCAACGAGGCTAGTTTTTTTTTTATTTAGACTACTTGTATATGTTATTTTTCGCGTCTCCGTCTGAGATTGACAGTTTTACATGTCTCAAAATCGTTCGGAAACAATGTGTTTATCGAACGCCGTTCGGTAAAAAATAGGGACTTTTGTAATGTTAGCATTGGCATCAGTGGGTGTCAATGAGTGCTTTTTTTTTTGAAACCGTTTAATTTAATTATAAATTAATCATAAATAATTCAAAATGTTTAAATTTCTTGATATGAATTGTATTCACAGTAGACTATAGACTATGTATCCAAGGTTACAAAAAAAAATAAATAGTCAATTAAAATACAAAACAATCAAGTAAAATCTTTACCAGCCTGTTTTGTACATTACCAGACTGTTATTTAATTGTTTTGATAAAAACCTATTTTCTGTACTAAAATTGGTCAGGAAAGTAGGCATTTTCTTGCCGATTTCAGAAAAATAATATTTACAGGGTAATACGCCGTAGAGAAAATTCAGCTGGGCGAGTCCAACATATGATAGTAGAGATGTACAACATGTTACGATGTTATGAAACTGTCTGTCAATTTCGTGCTTGGCGGTTAGAGATTTTTACCAATTTTAAATCAATAATTTCATTGCGGCTCGGTAAGTTCGCATCCTGTACCGTAATTGGGATGAAGATATATATATATATATATATAAAAATACTTGAAATTGGTAAGACTGATACATAAATGTATTTCCTGTGTTGACAGTGACATTTGAAAATTTAAATGAATAAAAATCGTTGTTTCCCTTACCCACCTCCCTTTATTTCTTATCAATACTCACAGAGCAATAATTTAAAGTGTTTCTATCACTCAACCTATTTGTATTTATTATGAAAATAACATGTCAAATAGTTTTTCCGCCTTTGCCTGGCGCTGTGACAACTGTGGAATAAAACAATCCCCAGAATTGTATTACCAACTGAAACACTTACATTTGATCACTCTGTATATAAATAATTGTTTCTCAAGGTACACCCTGTATAATAAGGTGTTGCCATTTGTAACTGCCAACGCGACTTATTTTCCCATATTAAAAAGGATCTACTGCATTCTAAGCTAAAACAGAGTATAATACTGCATTTCATAATTCGTTTGAATTTCATACTCTACCGCTGAGTTGAACTACTGCTACTGCCAACCTCACTTCTTTCTTTCCCCACAAAACTAGGCTGTAATTTCCCTTATTCTCCATATTAACACTGTAAAAATTAGAGCACAGGTACATCTATTTCCATCTAAGCCCAGTTAGAAACCACTAAGACGACACACAGCCCCTAACAACGTAATATGTATGTTACCCCCGTGTCTGTATGCATGCATTGAATTCTCCAAAGGGTTCCACACACACCCTCACAGAGTTAGTTCTCTGGCCATCGTACACTACCGTGAGTGCGAGCGAGATAACGCTTGCCATCTCCTCCACGGGGTAGATAGAGACAGAGCGCAGCCTCGGGGATGCAAGAATGAGTGATGAGACACTTGGGAGCGAGAGAGAAGGAAGACAGAATGAAGGGTTGGATAAGATACAGCGCGCCGGCCTCCAACTACCCCCGGACCGCCACCGCTGGGTTCATACCCCGCGCCTCATACCCTCAGATGCCTTTAAAGGGGAGAGATGCGATGAGAATTTAACGGGGAACGAACAGTATTTCGTAAAGGGATGTATGCGATTTTTCAATTGTTTTTGCTATGAGTGTAGGGGTATTTAGACAAGCGAAGGGATGAAAAAATATCTAAATAAATATATCATCACGCCTTCTACCCATTATTGGGTGTGACACTCAGATCTCGGTAAGTGATATATTTATGCGCGTGAAGTGCGGTTACCAGCCATCAAATCACGGCCCCTAAAGATGCTAGTGGTGGGGGAGCCACAGGGGTTTTTCTTTTTTAAATGGTGAAAATTGTCGCCTGTGGAAATACTAGGTCATCCACGCAATCTTTCACCCTTCATGTACCTGGTTTCACCAATCTTTCTTTTAAAACTATAAAAAAATAATTGCTTAATAATATAATAATATATATCATCACGCCTTCTACCCATTACAGGGTACTCTGCCGAAGCAGATCTCGGTAAGTGATATATTTTGCGCATGAAGTGCGGTTACCAGTCGTCAAATCACGGCCTCCAAAGATGTTAGTGGTGGAGGAGCCACAGGGGTAGCTTAATAATGAAGAGTATATAATATAAAAATGCTGCGTTCGATTGCTTCGAATGTCACAATTCAATATTTAATTATTAATTTAGATATTTATGGGATAGCTAGCTCAGTGATATCAAGTCGGCCTGTGGATCCTGAGAAACCTGGTTCGATTCCCACAGGCGACAAACAATTTTCATCATTTAAAAACAAAAACTACCTCTGTGGCTCCCCCACCACTAATATCTATGGGGGCCGTGATTTAACGGCTGGTAATCGCACTTCATGCGCATAAATATATCACTTACCGAGATCTGCTTCGGCAGAGTGCCACACCAAGCAATGGGTAGAAGGAATGATGATATATTTATATTTATATATATATAAAATTAAAATATCATCACGCCTCCTACCCATTACTGGGTGTGGCACTCTGCCAAAGCAGATCTCGATAAGTGATATATTTTGCGCGTGAAGTGCGGTTACCAGTCGTCAAATCACGGCCCCCAAATATGTTAGTGGTGGAGGAGCCACAAGGGCAGCTTTTGAAATTATGAAAATTGTTTTGTCGCCTGTGGGAATCGAACCACGGTTCTCAGGATCCACAGGCCGACTTCATACGACTGAGCTAGCCACCCCATTATATATATATATATATATATATATATATATATATATATATATATATATATATATATATATATATATATATATATATATATATATATATATATATATATATATATATATATATATTTAATTTAATTTTCATTTATTTAAAAATATGAATTGTAGAACGAATATAAAAATGTATTAATTTAATAAATTTTAATTGCAACCTTGTAATGACCACCCACACAGTACACATCATCATATCGTCTTGTAATTGTAATTTACAAACACGTGCATTCTCTAAGAATTGATTTAATCATCGCTGTTGCCTAACAACAATTATTCCGCAAAAAATTCATTAATAAACATTGATTTCAAACATTGCATAGCAACATAATAACTGAGAATCATCAACAGTAACAATAGCAACGAATGTTTGTGTTTTTGTTTTTTTGAGAAAAGTTACTCATATAATTTTCTTAGATTCGAAATCGTATATTTGTACAAATAACCTAACCGGCATTATTACTATTATTACTTTATTAGAACGTGCAATCATTTTAGAGAAGGTTCTCAAATACTTCTAGTACGATAGTTTTTATCGTTGGGAGGAAACTCGGGTTGAATTCCAGGAAGCAGCAATAGATCAGAAAACTTATTTCGGATACTAAGAATTTTCTAGACAATCGTAGCTCAGTGGATAAAACCAAAGTAAAATTTGTGTTTATTAATTCATAAGTAAGAGGTCGTGTGTTCAAATTTCGCTGACTTCAATTTATATAAAAAAATACGATTTTGTCTGAGTGGTTTGGATTCCACTATAAGGTACTGTAATTGGGATTAAGTAAATAAATATTTAATCTCGTAACAAAGTTTCTAAAAAATGTTTTCGACTAACAATAAAAAAAAAACATTAAAAATGATAGTTAATATAATTTTCAAAGTTTAAACTTTAGGGTAGGTGGCTTAGTGGTATCGAGTCAGTCTGTGTATTTAAGAACCAACAAACAATTTTCACGATATTAAAACTAGCCCTGTGGCTCCCCCTCCACTAATATCCTTGAGGACTGTGAATTGCCGGCTGGTTACCACATTTCACGCGCATAAATATATCACTTCTCGAGATCGGTTATGGCGGAGTACCACATCCAGTAATGGGTATTTATTTTTATTTATTAGGAACTATATTAAACGATTGAAATATCGCTATCTCTCGAATATTACTTTCTATAACTTAAGTAAAAGTCCGGCAGTAGGGTGGTGTGGATAACAGTATGGAATTCGAATCCGGAGATCCGAGTTTGAATCCCACTCAAGCTAAAAATATATGAAGTACCACATTGCAGTTCGATGAGTGCGGACCCTGTACTCCTGTACTGTAATTGGGATTAAGTCCCTATTATACAGAGTAGCAAATAAATAAATAAATAAATAAATATTGTATCGAGTCATTAATATCAAATGAAGTAAGATATATTGTTATCAACAATTTGATTAGAATTTTTTATTATTTAAGTGACACTTTATGTTTAAGGGAGAGTGGTGCAACTAGCCTTTACTCTATTACTTGTTATTCTGCACAACAGGAACATCAGTCCAATTACAGTATCTTATAATGAAATCTAAACCACATAGAATCGTATTTTTTTAAATATAAGTTGAATCAGACCTTAACTAAAATAGAATAAAAACTAGCATTTTAAAATATCCTTTAAATATAAATAAAACTTCCCGCTATCCTTATTAACCACATTTAAAAGAAACTTATCCCCAAAATCCCATTTATCACGAAATTCCACCCCAACTTCAAATTCTAAGATAACCACCCTGTATTGGACACAACCCTGTTTCTAAGGGTGAGTTCCACCCCCTGTCCTAGCAGCGCCGGCCTCGAGATAAGACCAACGTGCAGAGTCGACTCGTGGGGGGGGAGAGGGCTGCACTAGGGCTCTGGAGACGGTTTCGGGGGCAGGAAATGATACAGTCGGCCAGCTCAATACTCCATGTCGATAACATTGCTGTCAGACTTAACGTAGAGGCAGGGAGTAATTGGGCGGGTGGAAACTTAAAGCGATGGACTCGAATAACACAACGTAGCTACCCCTATGAGGGGATAAATGAATTATTTTTTAATATTTCCGAATATATGCAAGATGAGGATTTAATTCGAGGAGGTGTGGTATTGAGTATTTGTTGTAATTAAAATGTCGTTTAGAAGAAATATACAAGTATTTAGGGATGCTAGTATTTTAAAGTTGGTATCTAGATAAATTTAAATTCTAAAGACGAAGTATCTATACGTATATTTTATTTTATATATTTTTATAATTAATACAGAACTTTAATTTAGATTATTAAAATTGTTTCAATCAGTATTAAATTTATTTTGTTTGAGATTAAATAAAAATCGTACTTATAAGTAAAATATTTATAAAATATGAATTCAAATTACTATCATAACGTTATTACATCAATTTCAGAGTATAATGCAGAACTGAAATATAGCTATTTACATAACTAGTGCGCGAAAACATGCTTTGCACATGAGCACAATTTTAAAGCACGAATGAAGCGAGTGCTTTAATTTGCGCGAATGGTGCAAATGCAGTCTTCGCGCACGAGTTTTGTACAATGCTTTTTGTAACGAGCAAACATATGATGGACAATGAGGAAATTTATTAAATTTGAAGCGTAGATTTATATTGACAGTTAAGTATGCCATGAATTGACATTTGTTATTTGAAAACAATTTGTTAATTTTTTCTCGTAAAGTTTGTTAAAATATGTCGGTTTGATGGCGTTATAAGCTAATGTCTCTACTTCTTTTATAAATTCCTTAAAATGTGTGTATATAAGTACAAATAGCGTTTTAATAGTCAAAATTTACAATCATATAAAATTGGTGTTTTTTTCAATTACATTGCGAACGAGTGCACAAAATCAAACTTTCCATCGGTTCCAAGGTTACGTAAACATTATTTTGAATGCAGCGTGTACAAAAAACTCGTTTGCCGTCCGGATTTGAACCTGGGTCCATTGAAACTCTAGTTAAATGCGCTCAACCAACTGAGAACTACGGAACCATTCAATTCAAATTTTATTTTATTCCAATTTTTCGCTCTATTTTGTTAATAAACTAAAAGTTTATGACCGGTAATATGGCCAATTTATCTTTTTATAATTCATTAGTAATTGTTAAGTATTTACTTTAAAGAATACTAATTGTATTAAATTATAAAGAGAAAAATTGGGCTACTGCCAGGATTTGAACCTGGGACCTATGAACTTGACTACGCCTCGATCAACAATCTTCATGCGCGAACGGCAATGATACTTTCTTCTCGAGGTGCACACAATATTTACAAACGCTTGAAAAAAACAAAATTAGAACCATTTTTGAAAGTTTTATTTTGTTTGGAAATTCGGGCGACAGTTTGCATGTATTCTTAGATACGATGATATATTTTTACTTTAGCGCTCGGTGAACGGTAAAATCTTATTGTCGCTTAGTAAGCGGTAAACGACAACTTTCTGCTTCAAACCGACAGTTGGAGATTTCTGCAGAGTGATCAAAAGGAATTGTTACAGTTGGCAATAAAAAAAACTACTTGAAGTTGGTAAGCCTGATACATAAATTCATTTCCTGTTGTGACATTTAAAATTTAAATTTGAGTACATTCGTTATTACATTTATTTCTAAAGTATTTCTATTACTTCAAAAGTCAAAATTCTATTAAGCCCGTTTTACATTCAGCAACATTTACAGCAACACGAGTTGCCAAATGTAAAACTGAAGTTGCGTGCAATATTTGTTCCTGAACTAGTTGCGCAACTTGTTGCAGAAATTAGAACATGTTCTATTTTTGTTGCGGGCAACTCGCAACTCTCCCCCAGATTTAGTATTTTTTGGTTACTTTTTGTGTTGCCAATGTAAATCTTGTAAGTTGGTTAACCTAGTTTTACATGTGTCAAAATAGCGTTTTGTTTTCTTTGTTTTTTGCAATCCATTCTTGTTCTCAAAATCAAACGATGAACATATGATTATACAAATTTGAGGTTACAAAGCAACATGAACATATTTGATAACTGTCAACTGTCACGGACTACCAACTTTCCTGAGATTTATGTTGGTATAATACTTAAAAGAACTAGTAAAGTTGCGGAAATATGTTGCTAAATGTAATACAAGAAAACTGAACACCAGCAACATGTTGCGCAACTTCAAGTTTCTGAACTAGTTGCGCAACATGTTGCTGTAAATGTTGCTGAATGTAAAACGGGCTTTAGCTGTCAGACTCCTGACATAACCTATTTGTATTTATTAGAAATGTCAAATAGCATTTCCGTCTTTATCTGACGTTGTGCCAACTGTGGAATAAAAAGATCTCTGGAATTGTATTGCCAACTATAACAATTCCTTTTGATCATATTGTATTTTCTGTTCGGTCAAAGAAAAAAATCATTTTTGACAGTTTTACTGTTTCAAAATTCAGACAATAGTTTTCATGTATCCATGGATACGATTCTACACTCATGCTTTACCAAAATTGAACTGATACCCAGAAATGTCTATTTTCTGCTCGATCGTAGAAAAAGATATAAACATTTTTGATGATATCATTGAGAAGTTTTGAAGAATCTACAAAAATATCAAATAGATAAATCATAACACGCAACGCAAATATTTTGTAAATATTTGTTTGAAATTTTTATGTAGCAACCCTTACATAAACCTACACGTATCTAAATTAGCATATATCAGTTAATGACGTCACGATGACCAACAAAAATTCATTGTTTCTCGTTGCGATGCAAGTGTTAAACATAAGAATAAACTAAAAACAATATGTGTACACGTGCAATTCTCAGCACATACCAACTGTGCCATCCTTGAAAATGGGTTAAATATTTATAAACAAGATTAAGCACATAATATGTTGCGCTGACGTTGACATATCAACAGCATTGTTATTCAGTTGTGAAATAGAATGATTGTCATAACAATACAAATTCTTAATTACGATAACACATGTGTTTAATTATTAAGTAAATAGATAACTAAGAAAGTTTTGCATGTTACTAAATTGGTAATGTTTAGAATTTGCTTTCGTCATGTTGCTGATATGTTATTATTAATCATAAATATACATATATTTAAACAGTGATTTTCAAAGTGTGGGTCGCGGCCTCTCGGGGGATCGCGAAGATATTGGAGGCGGTTCGTCGGATGCTATTTACAAATTTTAAAATACATGTTTCCAAAGATTCATCTCGTTGTAAGCTTTTGTTTATATTTTAAGGATTAATGAAATGAAAAATATATATATAGGTACTATTTATTTAGATGTTTATATTATGGGGTGGCTAGCTCAGTGGTATGAAGTCGGCCTGTGGATCCTGAGAACCCTGGTTCGATTCCCTCAGGCGACAAACAATTTTCATAATTTCAAAAGCTACCCCTGTGGCTCCTCCACCACTAACATCTTTGGGGGCCGTGATTTTACGGCTGGTAACCGCACTTCACGCGCAAAATATATCACTTACCGAGATCAGCTTCGGCAGAGTGCCACACCCAGTAATGGGTAGAAGGCGAGATGATATATATATATTTTTTTATATATTTTATATTCACGTTTGTTTCTGTTTCTGTTCAAAAAAATATGAAACTAGATATGAAATAGGGGATTTAACCATTTATTACCTCATATATTTTTACATAATTATGCATATTTTGATTCTATATATATTTTTTTTAATCGCCGGAGTCGTGATAGCAAAAAGTCTGTTAATTAAAATGTCAATTTTATGGTTGAACCAGTTTAAAAATCGAAAAATTTTAAAATGTAGTTCTATTTAATTCAGACTACGAGAAATTGAATCCTGTTGGGCGCATCTTCATATCTTTTGTAGTATTTAAGTTACAGCGATTTATGACTTTTTGAAAAGCTCAACTTTGAAGGCTCATATCTCGAAAACTAAAAGAGATATTGAAATGCGGTTTGAACGAGTGTATTTCTCGTACTCCAATTAACTTATCCCGAAAATTTAAAAATTTTGAAAATTTTACAATGTTTTTCAAAATTTTCATTTCTCAATATTTCTAAAAAATTAAAAGATAACGAAAATCTGTGAACACCAATGAATTCCTCTCGTAAAAATACATAGGTATGGAAAATTTCAGGCAAAAATTCGCACAGATAAAGGTTTTAATACAAAAAAACGAAAAATCACTGTTTTTTAATTATTTTTGAAGGGGTACCCCTTAAGATTTTTACGAATTTTGGCCATTTTTGGATTTTTTGCTCTAAAAATTGTATCCGTGGAGCAAAAACTCTGAAATTTTACATACATATGTATTTTTTTACGAGGAATCTGCTGGTGTTTACAGATTTTCACTATCTTGTCAAGTTTTTAAAATATGGGCAAAAACAATTTTGATAAAAAATTGTAAAATTTTCAAAATTTTCAAAATTTTAATATAAGTTAATTGGAGCACGAGAAATACAGTCGTTCAAACCGCATTTCAATATCTCTTTTAGTTTTCGAGATATGGGCCTTCAAAGTTGAAATTTTTTAAAAGTCTAAGATCAGTGTAACTCAAATATTAAAAAAGATATGAAGATGCGCTCAACGGCATTCGATTTATCGTAATCTGAATGATATAGAACAAGGTTTTAAAATTTTTCGATTTCTCAACTGGTTCACCAAAAATAATTCGCATTTTCATTAGACGAATATTTTGCGATCATGTCTCCGGCGATTAAAAACATACTACGTTTTAATATCTGCATCTTGTATATCTTAAAAGTTCTTGAACATGCCACTGTCAAATGAATGTAAATTATTTAGACTAAAATATAAAAAACAGGTTTTTAAAAATGATTTGTTCTACCGCTACTGCCAGCAGTGTAAATATTCCGAGTTTGAATCCCAGTCAAGCTAAAAATACTAAATTACGAAATTGTGGCTCAATGAATTCGAACCCTGTACTGTAATTGAGATTAAAATTCTGTAGTACAGAGTAACATAAGTATATAAATAAATTAACTTTGATTTGACATTATCTCCTATTTTCTTGAAATTATTATTGTTATTGCATTTTTAAAGTTAAAGTATAAAATTATATTTTTCTTTGTCAAATATTCTTAAATTATTTTACTCTTGTGACTTTTGCAAACTATAACATCTTTGGTATCCATGAGCAGAATGCCACGCCCAGTAATGGGTAAAAGACGTTACGATATATTAATTTATTTGAAGTATTTTTCTTCAAAATAATTTCTAAACGTTTGATAGTGGCAAAATAGTATATCGTAACACAAGTTTTGCAATAGTCGTATATGCTAATAAACCGATGATCCTGAGAACCCTGGTTCGATTCCCACAGGCGACAAACAAATTTCATGATTTCAAAAGCTACCCCTGTGGCTCCTCCACCACTAACATCTTTGGGGGCCGTGATTTGACGACTGGTAACCGCACTTCACGCGCAAAATATAACACTTACCGAAATCTGCTTCGGCAGAGTGCCACACTCAGTAATGGGTAGAAGGCGTGATGATATATTTATTTTTATTTTATATTTATTTATACTTTCATGAGACCCAGCATGAGTGTTGTAAAGCGATGTTTTCTACACTCATTTCGAATACTGAATACGGTGACTTTTCAACACCACCATAGAAAAATACATTTGTAATTGTCAAACTCTTCTAATAATGCTACAGTTCCAAGTAACACGCAAATATTTCCGAGGAAAAATCTCCTATTTAAAATTCAAACCTCTTTTCATCGCTATCTCAGCCATCACTTCAAGGGTGACGCAGGGCGAGATTGTGACAGGGCTCAGGTTTGAAAAGGGTCGGTCCGGTGTCATATCACTGTGCAACATTCGGTTCTTTCTCTACACAGAGCAGAGAGGTATGTGTCGGTCTTCCACTGGTGGTCGGATTCCAAGAAACGGCGGAAACACGCTG
This sequence comes from Pterostichus madidus, assembly GCA_911728475.2. Lineage (NCBI taxonomy): Eukaryota > Metazoa > Arthropoda > Insecta > Coleoptera > Carabidae > Pterostichus > Pterostichus madidus. The sequence continues at coordinate 2,634,506 of OU452304.1, forward strand.
CCGCAGGGCTCGGATGCTTGCGAGATGACGTATGTTGGATATTAATGTGAAATTAGTGCGAATTTTTCAAGTATAGCTAAGGAAAAGATAGTTAGGTGGCGATGGAATTTAATCTAATGTTTTACTTTTGTTACTAATAAATAAACACAAAGAACTTGATTTTGCGACAGATTTTATTTTATATGTAACGGTCGTTTCGGCGTCTCGGCTATCATCAAATAAATATAAATAAATATATTATCACGCCTTTTACCCATTTATGGGTGTGGCAACCCTTTATGCTGGTCAACAATTGATAATCGATGCAAGAAGATATCTTGACATTTCATTTACAGATTAGCTTTTCATACTATTTTAAGTTCCAATTTGAAGTTCGTTTCTCCTTTATTAAAATTAAATAAATATAAATAAAAAGGTATATCACGCCTTTTATCCATTACTGGATGTGGCACTCTACCGAAGGAAATTTCGGTAAGTGATATATTTATGCGCATGAAGTGCGGTTACCAGCCCTCAAATTTACGATTCTCAAAGATGTTAGTGATGGAGAAGCTTCAGGGTAATTGTAATGTGGTGAAAATGTTTGTCGGTTGTGGGAATCGAACCAGGATTCTCAAGATCCACAGGCGGACTCGATACCACTGAGCCATCTACCCCATCATCAGCCAGTTTAAAATAAAATCTGCGGAAATATTAACTACTTTGTGTTTCTTTATTAGTGTTAATATATTTCATCAAATCCATAATTCTCAGTAATAATATAAAAAGAGAGTGAAAATAAATTGAAAATAATTTGACAGATCTTTCGAAAACTTGTTGCTAGGCAATAGCCACGAAAGCCCGTACGGCTTGAGTGGCTATTGCCAAATGGCAACAAGTTTGAGAACGATACTGGAGAATTATTTTCTAATTTATTGAACTCTCGAGTTATATTTAATTAGGTTATTTTTGACATAGCTGTTGAGGTCGATTCTTCCAACTTAAAATATATTGAACTGGATCAATATCGATTGATTACTTGTATTCTTGGAAGTTGTTTCCAAAATTTGTTGGTGTATTTTTGTATCTGGACCTAAATCGTTTTTTTTACACATTTTACTTGACGCATTGACAGTTTTACTTAATTATATGACAACTACCAATCATTTGTCACAAACAAAAAAGCACCTACAGAGATTATTCCCGGGGATGATAAAATTGAAATTGTCAAACATATTTGATATATCAAACTGAACGATGGCGAACGATCGCTAATGATCGACAGCGATGCACACAGTGTGACCACATGCATATAATAATGCATGTTTGTTTTTTAGTCAATCGCAATTGATCGCACTCTATCGTTCAGTGTGTCCACGACCTTATAAGTTTCCTTGTCAAAATACCAATGCAGTCGCCAAATTGTCTTCCAATTTAACATGGCCTATAAACTATTTTTAAACGTTACTTAAAAATGATTTAACAGTATTTAGCTTTAAACAGTTAGACAAACTTTATGATTATTGCTTTGAAAATCGTTGCATTCTTCTCGGATGTCATTACAGAGATGCAGTTCACTGAACCCACCCATAGCTTGAGAGAGCGTTCTCGCTCTATTAAATTATAAAAAGCCATCCCCTAAATAACGGGGGTTTGTTTGGTTAGCCTCGCACAGCACAATGCGACTAGGCGACCGGTTTATGGGGTGTCTCTAATGGTACTGAGGGTGGCGGAACTTTATTGCAGGGGTGACCAAGCGCAAGAAATGCATAGTTTGACCTTATTTTTCGTTCTCTTTCTTCGTCTGTTTGACGGACTATTTATAGTTTTATTGCAGTTTATGACGGTTTGGGAAAATTTCGAGGGTTGCTAACAAACGTCTTGCAGACGATTTCGAAAAATTCTTGCTCAACTTTATTGCACTGTAATATAAACATTTTCGGTAATTCAAACCTTATTTTTGTCAACGGCCATGGCTGCGCTCGTTGGTACTGATCTAAGCGATAACGCGAGTTAAGCAACGTTGCGCGCGGGTAGTATTTGGATGGGTGACCGTCCAGAGAAAACTCGCGTTGCTGTTGACAATAACAACTAAAACGCAGATCAGGGCGTAATGGCGGCATATGACCTGAGTAGTTGGTCCGCCAAAGAAGCCAGAAAAAAAAAAAAAAAACCTTATTTTTTATTTATTATAATCCGGTCCTGGAGCAACTTTCTAATATTATTGTGTAAGATATATTAGGGTGAAATTGAGGGTGAAAGATTGTGTGAATGACGTAGGAATAAATGGATGAATTGAAAGTTTGTTGCGTGGATAAAGAATGAGACAAGTTTGTATGAAAGGAATTGTGAATGTGGATGAATATATTTTTATTCCATTTGAATTCGACAATTTTTCAGAAAATAGTATAGAGGTTGTAATACAAGTCTTGAAAGGGTATAATTGGAAAGTTTTCCAATGGCCTTTCAACACGTGTTTTATATTTCTACACTTTTCTTAAGACAATTTAACATTTTGCACTATAAGAAATTATTTAATTTTTAGATATTTTTTATTTTCTCAAATAATATCAAAGGTTGTTGTGGATTCTATTGTCTCATTGTTATTTTATTGTATTTATGATAACCGAAAACAATAATGTCATTATGTTGACACATGAGTGCAGAAAATAATCACATTCCGCACGCAGATGACTGTGAAAAGTGAGTACTTTCTGCACTGTCGTAGGAAATAGTTATTACATAATTCTTTTTTCGTGAATAATTTATATAATACTAAAAACGTAGTAATTAATAATTATTGCAAAATTGATATGTTTTACTTTTGACAATTTTCTTTTTTAATAAAATCTAGATTTCATTATTGTGTTAAATTCTCTTTTTATCACCAAAATTCATACAGCACTTGTATCGTAATACAACTCATTACGACACGATTTCTAGTATTGTAATAATGATATTACGTTATGAAATTAGGTAAAGGTAATTTTATGGCAGTATGAGTTCCGCTTCTGAGATGTCACATATTTAAAAAATTGAATAACAATTAAGACATTATTTTTCATTTATATGAATTTTCATAATATATAATAATAATGGTGGACTTCGTTGCTTTCCACCTCCGCCCCTCAACTATTTTCCACATCCACAACTGACCTTGACAGTAAGTATCCACTATCCCTCGACTATGCACCCCGCACGTCTGTCTGATGTCGGCAAACGGCGACACAGAGGCCGACATCGGCCAGAACCCGGGCCCCGGCTTGTGATGTATCGATGCGCAAATGCTAGACACCCCGCCGAGGCAGGCACACAAGGCCCGTTCCAGGAAATTTAAAACCCAGGGGTTTCAGGCGGCCTCCTACAAACGCGCCGCTGGTCTAAGATGGCCAACGGGGAGAACAGTGCTTGCCAAACTTTTAGAGAGTGCGATAGAACAATAAAAGTTAGTAATATTACTAATAGGTTCCTTTATCAAACGTCATGAATTCTTTAAGATTTCATTTATAGGTTAATAATAAAATGTTAAAATACAAAGCAGAAATGAAGTAAGTAATGCAGTAGGAAATAAAAACGAGGGAATAATAGTTATTATTCCATCTTCAGTACTAATCAGCAAATTATTATGCCTGATTTATTTCTCTGTGCAAATAAATATTGCTAGGTAACAATGAAAAATCAAATAAATAAAACTAAATATATTTAAATTTTGACATTTGAAAATAACATTTCTCTATCACCATAGTTAAATCAAATGATATTACAATGTAAATTTATTTTTTTTTACACTTCCGGGAGTAAATGACTTACTTTATTTTTCCTTTTTGAGGACGGAAGTGACACTTTTAATCCCGAAGTACATTTAAACATAAAAATATTTCACTTTGTTCATGTCACCTACATTTTTCTATTATACTGTTAAATAATTCACAATTTTCATAATTTCAAAACTACCCCTATCATCTTTGGGGGCCGTGATTTGACGACTGATAACCGCACTTCACGCGCAAAATATATCACTTACCGAGATCTGCTTCGGCAGAGTGCCACATCCAGTAATGGGTAGAAGGCGTGATGATATATTTATTTTTTATGAATTATGTGTCAAGTCAATATCAAAATTAATTATTAATTTAAAATGTACGACACAGGACTAAAGAGCATTTATTCCTTCAGGTAATTATTTCATTTAGTACTTACAATTAGTGTCTTAATTTTGTTGGTGTGAATGGTAGCATAATTTGATATAAGACAAACAATTGTAATTGTCAATTGTTATTACTAATTAAGTAAGTTAGGCAACTGATTTTGTTTTGTTTGTCTCCAACGTTTGAGAACTGCAGATACACAGCCTAATCTTATATGGAAGGGCGGTGTTTGAAAATGCAATGGGGCCTTACAGGTAGATTTGTCTGCATTTGGGGTTCAGATGAGTTTCCAGAATTTTGCCGATAGTTCTCTTTAGCTTGGTATTTGAACAAGTGTTGCTTATGTTATAATCCTGATATTTAAATCTGTAAATGTAAACTATTTCTTTTCAAAATAAGATCGAACATCAATCAGAATAACCGTTGCTTTGCGCTCACTTTTACTAGTAAATGAAAATAGATATTAAAATAATTTATTAATCTACAACCATGATTGCACACTCGGAATTTAAATAACGAACATGGAATTGAATTGACTTACCAATAATTTCTTTATATTATTACCTTAATTTATTTTGACAGTTTTGACAGGTAAAACGTCAAACATTTGTTTCATTTATTTCAATTCCATGGCTATCGATAGTTTTCAGGCAATTTTCCTCATTTTCAGATCTAATTTGTACCGTTATAACGTACATATATACAAAATTAGTTGCGGAATTTTAACTTTGATCGAGTTGGCCTGTGATTCCTGAAAACTCTGGTTCGGCTCCTACAGCTGACAAACATTATCACCACATTAAAATTACCCCTGTGGCACTACTATCATCTTTGGGGGTCATGATTTGATGCACTTCACGCGCATAAATATATCACTTACCGAGATCTGTTTCGGCAGAGTGCCACACCCAATAATGGATAAAAGGCGTGTTATATTTTTTATTTATATTAATTTAATTTTAATAAATTAGAAACGAAATTCAAATTGGAACATTAAATTGTATTAAAAGCTAATCTGTTCTACGAAATGTAAAGAAATCTTCTTGCATCGATTATCAATTGTTGACCAACATAAAGGGTTGCGAATACGGCGGGAAGGGATGAAAGCAAAGGACTGAAGGGTGTAGGGATTGAAGAGAGGTTGTGTATAGAAAGGGCCCTTGTCCGAATTACGTCGTTATCACTTCAAGCACTCTAATTTTCCTAAGACAATGGTTGCTTACAACAAGCACACTTGCTGTAATGTCTCTCCGTTATTCAGATTAAGAGGATGCATGTTAACATACTAAGAGATTCTCAGAACGTGTCTGATGATGAAACTGATTCTAAATATGCAGAAAAACATACTTAAAATATTTTTCCTACAACTGTGCGATTTCTTTGTTATTACGTAATTATTATTGCCTTGGTTACGTATGGAAAGTAGATGAATGCAGACCAAATGCGTTTCTGAAAGCAAAGAAACACTAGTGCGGAAAGTGCTTCATTACGCAACTGTAAAAAAAGTTTTTTTGAGAGCGATTTAAATTTCGCGCCAAGCGCGTAATTCATATTTTGGCCACAGACGCTTATGGAAGAAGAAGATGCAGTGAGCCAGCGCTAGTAAATATGCAGTAGTATATTTTGACGTTTATAAACATAACCTTAAATTGCAGTATATCTAATCTGTACACAACTAATAAAAAGAACCGAACAAAGTAAAATATATCGATAAATGGTTTAAAGTAAGTGAAATACATAATATTTATTGTGTGTGTATATTATTAACATAGTTGTTACAGTTGCTTATATTGACATAATGTAAAGTGGAAACTTTTGTATTGTCTAAAGAAACATTGATTTCTTTCGTACTTGTTCAAATTATTAACAGTAATATTATTGACAACAATTTCGGAGGCTTTAGAAGTACCAGCAGCAGGTTGATTATCTTTCTCGAAAATAGATGCAACATAGTATGATCCGGAGCTTTAATTATCTTTGGAGGTATTTATGATAAAGAAGAATCACTCACTGTACTATTTCAATCTAGACGATTTTGAAGAAATTATCTTGACGTTAGTAAAATATTTTTAAATAATGTAGAACAATGTGCAAGCAATCAACAAACAAACCATAGCAACGCCGTAAAACATCGTTCTTGTGTAATATCATTAAAATTTAATAATTTCTGATAATATTTTAGTAATTTTCTAAATCGCACAGTTGTAGGAAATAGTTATTTTTATAATAAGTGCCGAAAAAGGCTTGTTACGTGCAAGTGCAGAATTTAACGCACGAGGCTTGCCGAGTGCGGAAATCTGCACGAGCACGTAACCTTTTTCGGCACGTGTTATAAAAATAACTATTTCCTACAACTGTGCGATTTCTTTGTTATTACATAACTATTATTGCCTTGGTTGCGGGTGGAAAGGAGACAAATGCAGACCAAGTGCGTTTCTGTAAGCAAATAAACACTAGTGCGGAAAGTAATTCATTATGCAACTGTAAAAAAAGTTGTATTGAGAGCGATTAAAATTTCGCGCCGAGCGATTGTTTGACAGCAATATCAATAATTAATTATTTCAAGTTTAAATTTAAGTTTTGTATTGAATTTTAGTAATTTTTTATGGTTATTATTATAATTTTTTTCTGTATAAAATTTAGGAATCTGTGCAAATCAGATTGTCCGATCGATTGCTTAGTCCTGCTATGTTTTTAATTGAAACAACAGTACCAACTGATGAATATTTTAAAAATTATTCAGGTTTTAAATTTCACGAACGCAACAGTGCTTCGCATGATGGCTCAGTTCAATTAATGTTTTATTAGGTATCTATTTCAAATTTCAAATCCATGAAATGGAAGCCAGAAAAATATTTTTAAATCGTACATTACATTTTGTAATCATTATCTGTATCTGTACCAGATTCATCACTGGTTTGTATTACAGTCAAATTCGGAGTTTTCAAAATTGTTTGATATATTCTATGTTTACATGCTTGGAAAAATCTGGAGAATATGTGAACTAAAATGTAGTCTCTATAAAATATATCAAATTTGACTAATAATAATGCGTAATTTAGACAGCGTTGGAAACAGTAGAATGCAGTCGATAATTTTCAAATTACTAAATTAGTAGTATGTTCTTATACCAGGTGGTGTTTGGTAAGGGCGAACATAGGGATGTAATATGGGATGTAAGTTTTTTGCAATTTCCTCCTCTTCTGTTCATTTTAGGGAAAAACTGTAGAGTTCAAAGATGTTCAGAATTAAAAGATGCGAACAATACTGTTTTTACATTTTTTATTATGTGTTTGGTTTAGTCGCAACTTTAAAAATACATTTCAAAATTGTTGTTAAATTGTAGCTGTAGCCATGACTTTTGTTTTTCATTATTTATTTATAAACATCAATGTTTGAAGGTTATAAACGTCAATATATTTTATAAATGAAATAAAATCAAAATCAAACAAAAAATAATAATAAAATTACTATTTTCTATAACTGTCAAAAAAACACGACATTTTTACATCGCTATGTATACGCGAAATTGGTGTTTTTTTCATTGAAATGTCAAATTTCATAATCTTTGACACTTTTGAAAAAAAAATATTTATCAAACATTTTCACGTTTCATTGGTTACAACACATCAAATTTATATTATTTTTGATTTTTTCCTTTCAATTTACTTAAATGGGGTAGCTAGCTCAGTGGTATCAAGTCGGCCTGTTTATCCTGAGAACCCTGGTTCGATTCCCACAGACGACAAACAATTTTCACCATTTCAAAAACCATCCCTGTGGCTCCTCCACCACTAACATCTTTGGGGGCCGTGATTTGACGGCTGGTAACCGCACTACACGCGTAAAATATATCACTTACCGAGATTTGGTTCGGCAGAGTGTCACACCCAGTAATGGGTAGAAGGCGTGATGATATATTTTATATATTTATTTGTGGGAAAAAATTGTTAAGGTATTTCAAAATTGATAATCGGGTTCATTCGTTTATTATCGCCAAAATCCGAGAGCTCTACGATCTGTACATTGCATTTAGTAGGTAAGATTATCGATTTTTTAAATGATAAAACGTTAGCAAACTTGTTACAGCAAATTTTACCAATTAGTAGTTGATGACGTTGCAGACCGATTTTTTCCAGTTTAGCTAGTCGAGTGCGGGCTGCTGTAGTGATCAAAATATTCCATTGTTTTATGAGTGATTTACTAAATATTTAGTGATATTTTAATGCGTAGATTGCCTTAAATTGTGCGTTAAAGTGCGTATTAATGTGTGATGTATAAAAGAAATGTTAATATATGAGTGGTAGTGATGTGGAATAGACTGGATGGACCTCATAGGATCCAAGGCTGTGCTGATTTGATAATGGACACCGTGGGACCTGCCTGGTAGCTGGTTCTTGCTCAAAGTATGTAAAACAATTTTATATTATTGTTAACATTCTGAAAAAATATTTCAGAACTCATATTTATTTAGCGAAATTGTAATATACGCCAGCAAGATATTTTGAGGTTGGCTGAATTGAATGATATAAGATGCGGGGATTCACGTGACACTGTGACGTTTTGTGACGTAAAAACAGCTGTTCGGGCAAAGATCACCGCGCCACCTACAAAATGAACTATTTTTTTGGGACGAGATTTGAAAAGAACCGTTCTTTTCATATCTCGCTACAAAAAAATAGTTCATTTTTTAGGTGGTGCAGTGATCGCCGCTCAACAAGATTTGAAAAGAACCGTTCTTTTCAAATCTTGTTCCAAAAAAATAGTTCATTTTATAGGTGGTGCAGTGATCTTTGCCCGAACTGCTGTTTTTACATTACAAAACGTCACAGTGTCACGTGAGTGCCCGTATCCTATTTAATTAGCTATGTCAGTGGTTGCAGAAATGTTTTATGATAATTTTCGCGACTTCAAAAAATAAATGAATGCGATATAGTAAAATAATATAAAAAACACGTGTGTTACAATAACCTGCGGCTCGTTACCGCTTGCCTTATTTTGATATTTTGCCAAAAGATGGCACTGTATAGGAAACATTCATGTTTCCAGTTACTGTAAAACAAACTAATCAAACCTAACCGAACTTGATCTATCCTCCACAAAAAAACTATCACTACGACTAGGACTATCCACTGTTTTAGAACCGGTCATATCATGTAAAATTTCTAATGCAACGAACTACTCTCAGTCGACAAGAGGGTATATTGGAGTTTAGCCTGAGGGTCATTACAACACTTGTTTTTCAATATACTACGACAATTTGACGTATTACTCTACTACAAGAAATAATTTAATTTTTAGATCTATATATTTTCTCGGTAAAACTCAGGTATACCCTCTTGCCTTATTTTTATATTTTGCCAAATGATAGCACTGTATAGGAGAAGTGATTTTAAAACAATGATTTTCAATTTCTTTTCGGGCGATTTATTATTCCGATTTTAGATTAACTCGCTTCGCTCGCGTTAATCCCTAACCTAACCTAACCTAACCATCCGATTTGTTCTCCATCGTAAAATCAACAATCCGCCTCTGAGCTATAGGACTACGACTATTCATTTTTAGAACCTGATCGTATCATGTAAATTTTTTATCTAGCTCATGCGTCAAACTACTGTCAGTCGACAAGAGGGTATACTGGAGTTTAATAATTTTCTCAAATAATATCAAAGCTTACATACATACATACATATCATCACGCTATATCCAGTGGCGGATTTAGGAAATTTTGAGAGGGGGGACACAAATCTAAATATTAAAAAAATCAGAATTAAAAATATAAAATAATGGTGATTCTAGTGTAACATGACAAATACAAACAAAATATTAAAGAAAAAGACAAGTAACATTGCTAACATATACATAAAATTAGAAAAAAATCAATGAAATATAAAGGCAAAAATTCACATGTGTTCAAGTAATAGCCTTCGCGAATGTTTTCTTGCAAATAAATCTAAGACTTTTTCAGCCTCTATTTCTTCATTATTTATATGAAGCATCGCTAAACCATTGAGCCTATCTTGGCCCATTGAAGAGCGAAGATATGTTTTTTATTCTTTGAAGGGTACTAAATGACCCTACTGGCAAAAAATAGAAAGAAATATACTATTATTATATGATTTTATTTAAATAATTTAATGTAAAATGTTTATTACTGTATTGTTCAAAACTGACAAATCAAGTCCAAATGACAGGGGGGCACGGGCCTGGGTGCCCCTTCCCTAAATCCGCCACTGGCTATATTCCAACAAAGGTTATTGCGGATTAATTGTCTCACTGTCATTTTTATATTTATGACAACCGAAAACAATATTATTTTTGTGTGGTACTGCTCTGTTTGTATTTTAAACATAATTTTCAATATTAAATATATATATATTTATATATCACCAATTATTTTAAAAGTACGTCGTAGCAGTGGGGATAATATGTGAATCAAATGTACAATGTATTATATTAATTATTACAATCTAATGGATGTCTCTATGCATATTCAAATGTTTGTTTATCTAGATGTACATTAGTTACCAGTTACCTGAATTTAATATAATGTCATACTAATGTGTCCTAAATGTACTGATTACTACAGAAATCTACTAAATACTGTATTCCATTATTGTAATCATTATACATAGCAAAGAAAATAGCATGAATACATTAGAGAACACATACTATTTAATATATCTCGCTATTTTAATTCTTAGGTCAATTTAACTCGAAAAAATTGACGTAATTAGACAATTGTACAGGCTGACCATAAATTATTGACATTGTTTTTTAATTAATTTTTTTTAGTTTTACCTATATATTTAAGTTTTATGTTAGTATACCTGATTGTACAATTAGAAATGTCAAACAAAATTTAATTATAATTTGTTTATCTGTCATTGTCAAGGAGGGGGAGCCACGAGGGTAGTTTTAATGTGGTGAAAATTGTTTGTCGGCTACCCGTTTCTGGATGTGGCACTCTGCCGAAGCAGATCTCGGTAGATTATATATTTTTGCGCGTGAACTGCTGTTACCAGTCGTCAAATTACGGCCCTAAAGATGTTAGTGGTGGAGGAGCCACAGGGGTAATTTTAAATTGGTGAAAATGTTGGTCAACCCGGGTTCTTAGGATCCACAGGCTGACTCGAATACCACTGAGCCATTACCCCTAATAATATGTAATAAGTAAAATTAGTATAAAATAATAAATAATTAAAACTCAAAGAAAAAAGTGTATACAATCAGTATTAAATTATTTTTTATTGCAACAGTGGCGTAACTAAGGGGGTGGGTGCACCGGGCGACATTTTTTATATTTAGTCTTAGTTGTAAAAAACAACTTGTTCACTTCACAAGTTTACTATTCGATTTCTACGAATTATGAATTACTATATGATTTAGAATATTTTTCTTCATTGTCAAGTCAATGTAGGGTTGAAAATATTATCTCGAAAAATTCCTTTATTACTGCTTAATTTAAATATGTCATCCAATGGTAAAAAAGTTCCCCACCTATAGTTTGTCTCAATTACAATTATTTATTTATGTTTATTAATTTAATGGGGTAATGGCTCAGTGGTTTCGAGTTGGCCGGATCCTGAGGACTCCGGTTCGATTCCCATAGCCGACAAATAATTTTCACCAAATTAAAATTACCTCTGTGGCTTCCCCACCACTAACATCTTTGGAGGCCGTGATTTGACGGCTGGTAACCGCACTTCACATACATAAATATATCACTTACCGATATCTGCTTCGGCAGAGTGCCACACCCAGTAATGGATAAAAGTCGTGATAATATATTTATTTTATATTTATTTTTTTAATTTATAAAAACCACCATTTGATTGACTTAGAAAGGTCGGAAAATTGGAGACCGCCCTGAGAGCAAAAGTTCTAGGTACGCCACTGATTTGCAACTTACAATAAAGTGACACTTTTCTCATTAGATGCTGAAATAACTATTTTTGTATTGTTTTATTTCATAATGTACTTCCATACAAAGCGTAAATTTCATTATGGAGCTTTCAAAATAATTAATATTTTCGAAAAACATTGAAATATTTAGTAATTTTTAGTTTATTATATTTAACGCAGGGTGATGATTTGAATCCAGTGGTATCGCGAAAGAACTCTAGTGGTTTCCCATGGTTACTTTTCTTATTTTATAATTTGTTTGTATAAATTCCATTACGGCCGCATACCTCATTGAGTTTAATTTCCTGTTGCGCGTAAAATAAATAAATAAATAAAATTACCAAGTGTGTATAACAATTGAAATAATCTATTAGAGAATTTTCACACATATTTTGAAAATAATAAAAGCAATATCCATCACAAAACTCAAAATGAGTTGACTGTTAAAACCTTTATATATGCTCAGGCTTGAAACTACAAAGTGGGGTGACCAATGCATTCTCACTGCGTTTTAAACTTAATTAACTTTTAACTATACACAATCTGCAGTGCTATGATTTATGTCCTGGCTTTACTGCTTTCTGCTACCGTACGGCGACGTGATTGATCGATATTTTTACCTTAAAGTCGAGGTGCAAGGTGCCTGCTGCTCGCAATTATTGTGTTTATAACGTTGACGAATATTTAAATTAGGTACGAATGTTTGTACGAGTACTACTTCCAAATATAGATGTCACAATTTCACAAACATGGGGTAATGGCTCATTGGTATCAACTCGACCTGTGGATCCAAAGAACCCTGGTTCGATCTCCACAGCCGACAAAACATTTTCACCAATTTAAAATTACCTCTGTGGCTCTCCCACCACTAACATATTTGGGGGCCGTGATTTGATAACTGGTAACCGCACTTTACACGCATAAATATATCACTTACTGAGATCTGCTATGGTAGAGTGCCACACCCAGTAATAGATAAAAGGCGTGATGATATATTTATTTATTTATTTTATTTTATTTCACAAACTACCACTGATAACATAATCTACAAAATTTCTGGAATACTACGAGCCCTGCGTAATATCAGTTGGTCCAAATCTTATTCCTTTGATTCGATGTTTTTTTTTTTGAGGTATGTGGCTCAGTGGTATCGAGTTGGATTTGAGAACCCCGGTTCGATTCCCACAACCGACAAACAATTTTCACTACATTCAAATTACCTCTGTGCTCCACCCTCCTCTAACATCTTTGGGGGCCGTGATTTGCACTACACGCGCATAAATATATCACTTACCGAAGTCTGCTTTGGCAGAGTGCCACACCCAGTAATGGGTAGAAGGCATGATGATTGTATTTATTTTCTATTTCCTTAACAACGAATTTAAATTCATAACCAAAACCAATAAAATGCTTCGTTTTAAGTCACGTGTCTGCATGTTATAATCCTGTCATTATTATACTGAGAATAAAGCTCTTGTGATTATTCCCGGCAATTATCTCTGACAAATGATAGGTAGTTGTCAAATAATTATTTAAAACTGTCAATGCGTCAAGTAAAATGTGTGAAAAAATTGATTTAGTTGTATTTTAGATACAGAAATACACCAACAAATTTTGGAAACAACTTCCAAGAATACATTCATAAGTAATCAATCGATATGAACCCAGTTCAAATTTTTTTAAGTTGGATGAAACGACCTCAACAGCTAAGTCAAAAAATAATCTAAGTAAATATAAGTCGAGAGTTGGATAAATTAGAAAATAATTTTCTAGTATCTTTCTCAAACTTGTTGCCATTTGGCAACAGCCACTCAAGCCCTTTGAACTTTCGTGACTATTGCCTGGCAACAAGTTATCGAAAGATCTCTCAAATTATTTTCAATTTATTCTCACTCTCTTGTTATATTATTACTGAGAATTTAACAACCATAATCTTAAATTTTTTTTGGTATTTTTAGAACATTTTCTTCAATTTCATTAAAAATTTCTTTCCCAATCGAAAATTTGAAATTTCGATAGATTATTTTCAATTGACAATTATGAAAATTGTATTTATTTGGTAACCAAGAAGTTTTAAGAATTACCACTTATTAATTTCACTACTAGAAAATTATCAAAATAGCTTTGAATGTTTTTTTCTCGATTTTAGACCAATTACAGATAGTTTGCTCCAAAAACATTTCACGTACTAATATTATAACGAGAATGTACATACATATGTATATTGACCCGCTGAATCCAATGGTAAAGTCCCCAAGTGCATGTCGTCTAATTTTTGAGATATTCTTCAAAAATTGTTTTTGGACAAAATTTTGAAATATTTTTTTAAATATCAAAATTGCTTAAAATTTGTTTATTAACTGAAGCACGATAAATTTAATGCCGTTAAGCCCATCTTCACAAATATTTAGTTTTTGGAATTTAGTCTCTGAAAAGTACAAAATCTGATGAGGTAAAATTTGTGAAAAATTCAAATTTTCCGGAGGTATGATTTACTAACGCGACTGAATTTTCTCGTATTAAAATAATTTCAATCACAGTGCCATCTACTATATTCTTAGCTGGAACAGAGTATAGTAATCGTACATAGGGGTAATATATTATGATTCTATACTGAAAATAATATTTTAATATACGTCAATATAAAATTGAATATCTATAAATAATTGTATATTACAAAATTTCGAATTAATTTAATAGGTTACATTATGTTAATTGCATAAAATTATAATACATTTGTAATACAATTTCTAATATTTCTGATAATTTTATTTTCTGACCATTGAATATGAATAGAGCTAATATGATTAAAATTATTGAAATGACCATTCATTATATTTTCAAAAAAGTCTATTTTGAAATCGCATAAATTTCATTTGTGCTATTTAATTAAAATTTGCTGCAAACACCAAACTATATTATGTATAAATGATGGTTATTTAATTTCTATTATTAAACAGAACGATCTTTATTTTGTTTGTAGTGTAAACAAATAATAACGCAAGCAATTGTTTAAAAATTTGATAGAGAAACAAAGAATATTTTGTAAATAGAAAGTATGAAACTACACCTGCATTACTAACGTAATCATCGACTCGAAGAATACAATAATTGTGTTACAATCAACAAATGATTAACAGCAAGTTAACGACTTATTTAGAAATAAATTTCTCGTCTATTCTTTAAAACATTTTCCTATCGCACGGTAGGTACTTTGCTGTGATATTCAAACGGCTGCAGAATTGGTTCGTTTGACAATGTCAATATTATTGTTAATTTAAAGTACTGGTTTTGTGATGTTTTTATTTTATATACAGGCTGTTAAAAAAGTTCCGGGACGGTGAAATATCTCGAGAAAAACACATCGAATCAAGAAACCAAAAAACACGTGTTTCATATTTTGCAAAAAAAAGGCTTGTGGCTACTTGTGATTATGTTGATTTTTTTATTTGATTCAATGTTTATTTCTTGTGATATTAGACCGTTTTTTACTTTTCTTTCAGAATCATGTCAAAACTTATTTTTGCGTTTAGAGCGCCATCTATTCCGAATTGGAAAAAAAGTTTCAGATAAAATTAACTTATTTTTTTTCGCAGAATACGAATCTGTAATAAAAAATGGGGGTTCCCAATTAAGGTTTCAACGTTGCCCCCCGCCCCACCCCCTGGAGGTGCGGGTTGGGGTTTGTGTTTGGTGTGCTTAGATAGGTTTTTGCAAAATATGAAAGACGTGTTTTTTGGTTTCTTGATTCGATGTGTTTTTCTCGAGATATTTCACCGTCCCGGAACTTTTTTAACAGCCTGTATATATATATATATCATCACGCCTTCTCCCCATTACTGGGTGTGACACTCTGCCGAAGCAGATCTCGGTAAGTGATATATTTTGCGCGTGAAGTGCGGTTACCAGTCGTCAAAACACGGGCCCCAAACATGTTAGTGGTGGAGGAGCCACAGGGATAGCTTTTTAAAATTATGAAAGTTTGTCGCCTGTGGGAATAGAACCAAGGACCTCAGGATCCACAGGCCGACTTCATACCACTGAGCTAGCCATCCCATTTCTTAAGGGGTACATATAGGGCAGTTTGCGGAACATGGTCAAAACAAGATGAATTTTGAGCAATATTTTACTTTTTCGGGGGCTATATCTCAAAAACTAAAGAAGATATAAAAATGCGCTCAACGGCATTGAATTTCTCGTGTTCGAATTGACTTATAAACATATTTTCAGCGATTTAGATTTTTTGAAAATTTCTTAAGGGGTACCCCTTAAGAATTTTGCGATTTTAAGCCATTTTCAGACTTATTGCTCTAAAATTCTTCTTCGTCCGAATATTTTACTAAAAATTTACATACATACGTATTTCGACGCGCAGAATCCAATGGTGAAATCCCTGTGTTCGTATCTCTTTTAGTTTTGAAGATATTGGTCTTAAAAATTTGTGTATATCAAAAATGTTGGTCAAAATATCAAAAATAAAAAAATTGCAGAAAATATGTGTATACGTCAATTCGGATACGAGGAATCCAATACTGTTGAGAGCATTTTTATATCTCGCTTAATTTTTCTAATATAACGTCTGGAAAAGTAGACTTTTCCAAATTTTACGCCATTTCACATTTTGTTATGCAGAATAGCTAATAAAACAATAAAGAAAACTGCGTATAAGTACAACAAAAGACAGTTTGAAATATCTTCTAAATATATATAAAATATAAATAAATATATCATCACGCCTTCTACCCATTTCTGGGTGTGGCACTCTACCGAAGCAAATCTCGGTAAGTGATATATTTTTGCGCATGAATTGTGGTTACCAGCCATCAAATCACGGCTTAATGGAGAAGAAGCCACAGGGGTAGTTTTAATATGGTGAAAATGTTTGTCGTCAGTAGGAATCGAACCAAAGTTTTCAGGGTCCACATGTCGACTCGATACGACTGAGCCACCCACCCCATAATTTTATTTTGTAATAAAAATTAAGATATTTTGATATTCCCACCATGCCCATAGGCCCCAACAGTGGTGTCCGTTACTATGGGCCCCGATCAGATCAATACCGGATGGTTTGCCGTGCCACCTCTGAGTACACTCCGTGCTAGAACCATACCATACTTGCCATACCACTATTCATGACGTCATACATACCATACTCACACACACAAACACACAGAGAACCCTTGTGCTTGCTTGTTGAGAATGTATGTATGTATGTATGTGTGTGTGTGTGTGTGTGTGTAAGCCTGAGGCTGTTTTGTTTTAATCACCGACTGATGTTTGAACAATCGAACGTCTAGCAACATTGTGTGTTTGTTAGGTGCCAGTGCAAATTTTAATGTACGTGAATACCCTTTGTTTTGGGGTTACCTGACTCTGTTTTGATTATTATTTTATAGGTAATTGGGTACTTGATAAATTATTTATATTCCTTTGAGGGTGATTTTTTGCTCTGAAATTAATTAATGTTGTTGAGAAGGTTACACGGGGAAGCGAAAGTATTAGATTTTATATATTACCTAGAAAATATATAGCAGCAGCTGAAACTTTCGCAAATTTGCTTTATTCGTTTTTGTGTAACGCAGATATGTTATTTTCTCGCTTTTTTTTTAATTTACGCACTTTCCAAACTACGAGTTTTTAAGAGACAATAACGACAACAAATTCTTATAAATACAAAAAATAACAATAAATACATCATCATCACGTTTTTTATCCATTGTTGGGTTTGGCACTCTACCGTAGCAGATCTCGGTAAGTAATATATTTATACGCGTGAAGTGCAGTTACCAAAACCACGGTCCCCAAAGATATTAGTGGAGGGGAAGTCACAGAGTCCACACAATGCAGTAACTGAAAATGAAACAAAAAGATAAAAAAAGGGAGGTAGTGCCGCCCTGTGCTTGTTTTTGAAAGTGAATTTCATACAATTTCAGTTAAACACTCTACGTAAGAACTGAAAACGAATTAAAAAATAAGAAAAGAAGGGAGTGTCGCTCTACGCTTATTTTTGAAAGTGATTTCCACACAATTGCAGTTAAACACTCTACATAAGAACTGAAAACGAATTAAAAAATAAGAAAAGAAGGGAGTGTCGCTCTACGCGTATTTTTGAAAGTGAATTCCACACAATTGCAGTTAAACACTCAATGTAAGATCAGAAAACGAATAAAAAACATTAAGAAACCAAAGGAGTGTGATACATAAAATTTTCGAGCCGATTTATTTGTCAAATATTAAATATTAGCGATTTTTTTTGTTGATAACATCACTACCATTGATAACCAATTGATGTTAATGCTAACCTTACGAAAATCTGTACATTTTACCGGTCTAGGCTGGAAACAGGCAATTTCTGGACAATTTTGTGTTATGCAAAACTAGTATTTCTGCACGGAGGAGCGAAACTAGTAGGAAAAGTGATATATTCCCAGACGATTGTGAAAAATTGTTGGACAAGCCGTAGGCGAGCCCAGCAACCACCAGGAATCGAGAGGTTCAGAGTTTACTATAAACTGTAGGTCCCTATAAACAATTTCGCCAACGTGAAAGCTCCACAACCCTGGTTCAACTCCCGGCGCTGGCATACGTCACTCCCGCTGGATTTGTCGGTTCTCGTTCCAGTCATAAAACACCCCCTGCCCGTCCCGCACCCTTTCCACCCCCTACGCCGCCGCCACCGCCGCCGCCGCACGCTCACGTCATGTATAACTGTCATGCGGATTAAAGCCGAACTACCCGAGCGCTATGGCACACCAGGCAGCAGGCAGCAGGCAGCAGGCTATGCAATGAACGATTTGTTGCTGTTTAGGAACCTTCCATTTTAACCATTTTTATCTCAACAAAAGATAGAAATTGTTTCCAGTTATGTCATTAAAATCGTAAATAAATAAATAAATATATCATCACGCCTTTTACCCATTACTAGGTGTGGCACTCTGCCGAAGTAGATCTCGGTAAGTGATATATTTTGCGCGTGAAGTGCGGTTACCAGCGGTCAAATCACGACCCCCAAAGATGTTGTGGTGGGGGAGCCACAGGGGTAATTTTTAATATAACGAAAATTGTTATCAGCTGTGGGGATCGAACCATGGTTCTCACGATCCACAGGCCGACTCGATACCAACTCAGCCATTACCCCATAAATAAATCGTAAAAAAATATATCATCACGCCTTCTACCCATTACTGGGCGTGGCACTCTGCCGAAGCAGATCTCGGTATGTGATAAATTTTGCGCGTGAAGTGCGGTTACCAGTCGTCGAATCACGGCCCCCAAAGATGTTAGTGGTGGAGGAGCCACAGGGGTAGTTTTTGAAATTATGAAAATTGTTTGTCGTCTGTGGGAATCGAACGAGGGTTCTCAGGATCCACAGGCCGACTTCATACCACTGAGCTAGCCACCCCATGATAAGTAAAATTAGTATAAAACAATAAGTACTTAAAACTCGATCGTACAGAAAAAAGTATATGCAATCAGTGTTAACAATTTCTTTATTCCACTCATAGATTTGCAACTTACAATAAAGTGACACTTTTCTCATTAGATGCTGAAATTATGAAAATTGTTTGTCGCCTGTGGGAACCGAACCAGAGTTCGTTGGTTAGAGCGACGGGACTAAAATATGCTTTTTCGTCCGTTGCTAATAACAATTGCAGAAATAGTTATTTATGTACCAACCGTGAAAACAGGCGTTTCTGGCCCGTGACATGATTATTAGCAAGAGGAGCAAAGCGCCGAGGGCTAATAACATGCTCAGGGTCAGAAACGCTAATTTTACCCGTGATACATACAGTATTTTATGCTCAACAAAATAACATTAATTATAAGTTCAAAAGATTAAAATATGTAAATAGATTATATGTCAAAATGACATTTTGCTGAATCAAGTATTCACAATAAACAAAAATTGTCATTTTATTTATGTATCCATAGGAATTATTTTTATGCCCTAGGGCCAAAAAGAAGTGTTTCAGCCCGCTTTTTAGGGCTAAAACACATGCTTTTCGGCCCAGTTGTACATAAAATGATATTTTAGTCGAGTTGCTAAGAGAAAAGAAATTATTATTTATTTGTTGAAAATATTATACTCTAAATTAATATACAAACAATTGTCAACGAAAAATATATAACAGAGAAATGTTTAAATTACAGTAAATATAGTTTACTTATTTTTCAATTTATATTAAACAATAGATAATATTTATTTATTGTGTACAACAGGAAATGAAGGTAGTACTAGCGTGAAATTTTTTTTTGCAGATCTAAAGCGGATCGCAAACCAACGCGGTGGCGGTGGCGGTAGCGGTGGCGGTGGCGGTGGCGATCAAATGGTGCCTACATAAGACAATGCAAGTGCGCACACAAACAGCGATCAGGCTACCGCGCCCGCCTTGTGTGCAGCGTTCGTCCGCGGCGGTCAGTCCGCTATGCGGGCAAACGCAACCTGCTGCATTTGCCCGCTGACCGCGTAGAACAGCGACATGAGTGAAACAGAAAAATTGTTCAATTATTATTATTATTGTGATCATATGATATTATTATTAATATTATTGTGATCACATCATATTTTATGCACAACTGGGCCGAAATTAATTTATTTTAGCCATAAAAAACGGGCGAAAACTCTTATTTTTTGCCCTAGGGCCATAATAAATATTTTTTTCTAGATTCATAAACAAAATGACAATTTTTGTTTATTGTGAATACTTGATTTTGCAAAAGTCATTTTGACATATAAATATACCTGTTTAATCTTTTAAATATAAAATTAAATGTTCTTTGTATCACTGGTGAAATTAGCGTTTTTGGCTAATAATATGCTAGGGTCAGAAACACTAATTTCATCAGTGGTACATACGGTATTCACCCTTAAAACATAAATAACTATTATATGATTTAACAAATCCAAATTACAATAATGTGAAACAAAAGGTAAAGTATGAGCCTAAATCTCTTAAAACTCTTCAGTTTTCTCTCTTCTTCGTCGAATGTATAATAGCATCTCTTTTTTTCCATTTCCCGTCCCACATCCATTGCAGTGCAAATATATTAGCAGAATACTACAGGCGATCACCTCAAACAGACCGCTTCAGTGTGCGTTGATGTGTTCGCCACCGTGGCCGCCACCGCCACCGCCACCGCCACCGCGTTGGTTTGCGATCCGCTTAAATGAAATTTGACGCACGTAAACATTGAATAGTCATACGCATCCTGTCAAAATATGAAACACATTCATCGTCTGTAAACAAATATATTCGCTTGTAAAGTTGAGTTCTTATACACGGGGCTTATGGCGATCTTCACTCAGAATCGCACATATTTGGTTTGTGTGCCTCTAAAATTTTTCAGTTTCATTTGAAAAACTAGTATGATGTTCTAGAACTATCCATGTATATTGTATCAGAAGGAGAAAGTGTTTTATCGGTTAGTAATGGATATAAAGCCTTGTTTTTAACGAAAAATTAAGAATCCCAATTTATAATGGCTACACCACATGGTGGTATGGTATTTGAAAATGCGCTAGACCAACAACCTGTTAACAATTCATGATATTCAAATCATAATAGGTATAAAACACTTATTTTATTCAATTTTTATATTTTTTTGAGCGTCAGTTTCGCCACTCGCCAATTGATGGCGCCACCGTCACACTAGTACTACCTTAATCCCAATTACAGTACAGAACTAACCGAGCCGTAGTTTGGTAGGTTGAGTGGGATTAAAACACGGAATCTACGGATTCGAATACCGTAACACTTTAAACATCACCGTACTGCCTAAATATTTATCAAATATATTGTGCTAGGGATATGTGTTGGTAATACATTATTATTATTATTTAAGAAATGATATAGTTTTTATTTGACTGTAGATGAAATTGAAAGTGATAAAAGATTATTCGGAATTCAGTCAATTTTTTAATTCTTTAATTTTTTTATTTTGTCAACGTTTCGACTATATAAAATATAATTATAGAACAATATTTATAAATAAATTATTAATAATGATTTGAAAAATTGCATTAAATAGATAAATGTATAGATATATATTTTTAAAAATATATATAACATAAAAAATTTGTCAATGAAAAATAAAAAAACCGTTTTCACCAATTTAAAATAGCGTTTAATATAGGAAGGGATGAAACGTGAACTGGTCGTTATTTATATAGCATAGAGCGAAAATATTTCGGTTATTTTTACTTTCGCAGATTAATTACATTAATTATATCGAGAGTTCGAGGGCGCTTTAATTTACAACCAGCTTTCGGTTTTTTGCAACTGGGTTAAATGAACTGCGGGTTTTATTTGAAAACGGTTAATAGTGTTCGAGTTTTTCCGATACGCTCTGTTGTTGTTTTTTAGTGTATTGTTTGGAAAACACGAAAATATATCAGAGATGAGGTTCATTTGGCTAAGACCTGTCAGTTTTTTCTTTAATTATATTTCGCGTTAAATTTTATGTTTCGCGTTATTTCATATTTTCTAGCTTTGTTAATAGGCGTTCTATTTGAATTTAGTAAAAGCTAGAGCTATTTTGTTTTTATATATAAATGGACAGCTGCAGCACTACGATAGATCTGTCGCTTCATAAGCGAGAGTTTGTCAAACTTCAACTTCTAATGAAAAGTATAACTCCGACCGAGTGGTTCTTATTCTACTATAATTTTTAGGTCCTCTGCATTGTAATTGGCATTCATATATCAAAATTAGGAAAATAGGATATTCCATAATAAATCAGGATAGTGATATTTTACTTGACGTATTATGTATAGGTACTATGTTTTTCTGAAATCGTTTAGTTTAATCAATAATTATTTAAAATAAAGACAAAAAGTCAAATACGATGTGGAACTGAGTCTTAATAAATAAGAAAATTAGGAAAAACCTTTCCATCACTTGTCACAAGTTCCAAAAATTAACAGCACGTTTGAATCAACTTATCAGGTCATCATCAAACGGCTGGTCAGTTCAGCTTTAACCATAGACGCGTTTCGTCCTTTCGGACTCACCAGTATGGTGTGATCATTTATCCAACTAGACCAACTGGGGAATAGTGGATTGTGATACCGTCTTAATATTTCATAAATAATTCAAAATATTTTATTTTTTTGATATGAATTGTATTGACAGCAGACTATATATCCAACAAAAATAAAAACAGTCTGGTAAAATCTTTACCTGACTGTTTTGAACATTACCAGAGTGTTATCTTTGTTGTAGCCTTGGATACGTATTTTACTTGACTGTTTTGGTAACAATCTACTTTCCATACTAAAATTGATCAGGAAAGTAGGCACTTTCCTGTCAGTTTTAGAAAAAAAAAATGTTGCCTAAGAAAAGCATCATTCATCCGATTGCGATGCAACTTTGGTAAGTTGTTGTGCGCACGCCTGCGAAGGTTTCTAACTTAGCATAAGTCCAGTCCGCCATCTTGAAACAAAATGGCCGCTAGCTATCCTGAAAAGTACTGCACTGATTCGATTCAAATTTGGTATAGGCATAGACGAGAACCAATCTTAACATACAGGTATAATAAATCTTCAGTCCTATGCCATTCGAATTCAAACGTTTGCAGTTTCCGGTACGACTCGTATTTGCAATGACCATCAACAAAAGGCGTGTTTCTTTGGATTGTGATTGTGATTTTCTAAATCATGATTCCTTTGATCGTGATTGCGTTGAATCATGATTAAATATGATACTGAAGAAAACATCGAACAGGAATAATGATTCAAATCCAACCCGATCGACGCGATCCTATAGTATGAACATTAAAATAACTGCAAATGTCAAATACACAAACTAACCTATTTTAAAATTTCATAAATGAGTGTCCATGTAAGCCATTTAAAAATTCTTCCAGAAGCAGCCAATTTCCCTTAATTCCACAAATAGAGCACATAAATTTATCATCAGACGCCATTTTTAAACCTTCGATGTGAATCAGTCAACATGAATCATAGAAAAAGTATGATTCAGAAGGGTAGGGGGATTGTCGTTTCGTGATCACAAAAGAGTAGAGATAACGAATAACGAACGAAGAAACATGATTCTTCATGATCATGTTAAGTTTGATCACTTTGATTACGAATCACAGTCCAAAGAAACACGCCTAAAGCACAGGGACAATCGCTACAAGTGTGTGAACTAAATTTGGAAAATCCATGCTTCTCACATGGACAACTCATGAAGAAAGTATTCGTTTCGGCTCTGGAAATGAAACAGTATCTACAGGAAGAAATGTTTTACTTTCTTCTCTTGATATACAAATCACTATTTTGGTACAAAAATTCTAGTAGTCGTCGCCTTAAAAACAAAAATATAAAACTGACAATAAATGTGACACTCTGCTGTCAAATAAAAGAAAAATACAACTATAGGGCGTATTCCATTTGCCATTTAGCTCAGAATAACATTTACCTAACCAGATCACTTACTTATTTCGCTGGATTACTTCGCTAACTTTATTTCCAGTACTAGAATTATTTATTCTAATTTATTTTGAAGTAATTCACTCCAATAAGTGCATCTGTTTGCCAAATTCAGTTCATTTAGTCACGTATTGAATTTATCTGAACGGATTTAAGTGAACCAAGTGGTAAATTAAAAACAGCGAATATCTCATTGATTCATGTTTCAGTACAACACTTCTTCCCAGTTCTTGATATCCTGCATTATACTAATTTCCTGTTACGCACCATCAAATTATACATAAATAAATAACTGACAGGATTCTCTGTGAAGTATAAAATTCCCAAGTGTAATTGTTAGAAATAAAACTAACGCAGTCTATCTCTTTTGAATGACGTATGCATGCGTGTGACGTCCAGTGCCATCATCAGTACAATACATGAAAGCACTCAGCTCTCCCAACACAGAGAGCCACACATGAAAATGAACGCGCAAATATTTTGGAAAATTTATTAACCAACACGATCGATAATACTCTAAAATATTCTGTTTTCAATCTCCGCGTCCAGCCGACATATTTCACTAGGCAATATTTGTTCTTTATTCATTTCTCTAGGCAATCAAAATGTGTTGGTTTTGTTTTATTCGCTAATAGAACGATCATTTATTTTTTATATTTTTGTATCGTTATGGGTTGATAGGACTTTTTGGGTATGAAACCGATTTACAAATGAGTAGGAGAATAATAAATCAATAGTTAAAAATATATTTTGTACGATACCTGTACTGTAAGTTACCCATTATGTAATGACAAAATTTAAACACGCTAAATGGAACTTTTATTGCACTGTGGTTTTCATGCTTATATCAGGACTTTAATATTTACTTACTATCAACCATGGACAGTAAGTAAATATACATATCAAGGTCCTGTTTATTTTGACAATAATTTGACAGCTGTCAATTTTGAAAGCTACTTTTCTTTTCCTTCTATTTGTGTAAGTATTGTAAATAAATAGCTTACTAACCTCGAACTGTAAGTGATTTTTTTAGGCCGCGAATGTTTAGGAAATGTCGATCCTACGGGCCTCGATTTCCCAAACTATATTCATGATCTAAATACTGTCACTTACAGTTTATGGTACGTAATATACTATTTTACAATACCTGTTCTGTAAGTTATTAGTTAATAACTAAATTTAAACACAATAAGTAGAACTTTTATTGCACAATAGTTTCTATGGTTACATCAGAACTATAATATTTGCTTACCATCCACCGTGGACAGTAAGTAAATATTATAGCTCAAAGTCCTGTTTAGTTTGACTGCTGTCAATTTTGAAACCTATTTTTCTTTTCTTTCTATTTGTGCAAGTATTGTAAAAAATAGCTTACTAACCTCGAACTATAAGTGCCTTTTTTTGGTCGCGTATGTTTAGGAAATGTCGATCCTACGGGCCTCGATTTCCCAAACTTCATTCATGACCTAAAAACTGTCACTTACAGTTTATGGTACGTAATACACTATTTTACAATACCTGTTCTGTAAGTTATTAGTTAATAACTAAATTTAAACACAGTAAGTAGAACTTTTATTACACAGTTGTTTCCATGGTTACATCAGGACTATAATATTTGCTTACCATCCACCGTGTACAGTAAGTAAATATTATAGATAAGGTCCAGTTTATTTTGACAGCTGTCAATTTTGAAACCTATTTAGTTTTTCCTTCTATTTGGGCAAGTATTGTAAAAAATAGCTTACTAACCTCGAACTATAAGTGATTTTTTTAGGTCGTGAATGTTTAGGAAATTTCTACCCTTCGGGCCTAGATTTCCCAAACTACATTCTTGACCTGAAATCTGTCACAGTTTATGGTACGTAATGTACTATTATATTATAGAATTATTGGAATCATAATTTCTTTCCCTAGGGAAGGAATATGTGCTATCTTTTCTAAGGTTGAAAAGTATCACTTACTACTCTCAATTGTGGGAAAACAATTTTACTCTCTAACAGAGGTGTGAAAAAATAACTTGTTCTATATAATAAAATATATTTATTAAATTCTCTATGATATCTTACATATAGTCATAACAAAAGACAATCGCTTCAAAGGTACAAACAAACACAACCCCCAAACAAACAAGAGAGCATCACACCACAGACAACGTCGCATCGCGCACAGATTTAATGTGGTGGAAAAACCGATGCGAAAAGTTTTTGAAGAGTCATTGAAAAAAACTTTCCGCGGTACGCGACGTCGGAACTCCGGGGGTTGCGAAGCACGAGGGGGTTGCAAGCAGGGTCGACCACAAGGGATGAAGCGGTGGCAGGGGAAACGAAGGGACGCGTCGCCTGTTGAGCGTGTTTTATAGGCGTCTTTCACAGAAATCGGACAGTGTTAATTCACATTCACGGGACGGAAAATACGACACGGTTACTATAGACTAATGGCTTCAGTTTTCCGGCAGTACAAAGGTGAGGGTAGCGTACGGTATTTAAATTTGAAGATCCTGAGTTCGAGTCCTACTCAAGATAAAAATATATGAGCTCGGTGTACTGTTAATTGGGATTAAGTTAATGTTGTACAGACTAACATAAACAGAAGCAAAATTAAATAAATAAATATATCATCATTACTGGGTGTGGCATTCGGCCGAAGCAGATCTCGGTAAGTGATATATTTTGCGCGTGAAGTCGTCAAATCACGGGCCCCAAAGATGTTACTGGTGGAGGAGCCACAGGGGTAGCTTTTGAAATTATGAAAATTGTTTGTCGCCTGTGGGAATCGAACCAGGGTTCTCAGGGTCCACAGGCCGACTTCATACCACTGAGCTAGCCACCCCATGAAATTAAAATATATATTTATTGATATATAAAACTTCAACAATAGTATATTACATAACAAGCATTGAAAGATAACGTGCGAGTGTACAAATTGAAAAACGAGGCGCGCAGCACCGAGTGATTTAAGTACACGAGCACAGTTATCACACTTTCGAGCGAGTTATGTACACTATTTTTCAGACGACCACAAAATATTTCTAAAAAAGTTTATAAGAGCAATATTGTTACATTTTGACAGCTGCTGCGTTTTTGTAGGTAAACGTTGACGTTTGACTTTTGAGGTAATGTATTGTGATACCAACTGTACTAACCGTAATGTCAAAATATTAAATAATGCTGAAATATTAGTAAATAAGTAATTATTAATTTTTAAAAATAAGATTTATCTGTGTGAATGTGTTGAAAAATCTGCCAAAACTTCGATTTAAATAATAATAATACAAATTATTTCCATTTATTTTATTATTTTCTTTTATCGTAACGCCAACTGTTGTCAATCAGTGGAACTTCACCTGACATATTAGAAGTGTGCGTTATACTAACATATAAGTGTATGTTATGTTCAACTTTCCGTAGTAGTTTATGATGTTATTATGGTTATTTTCATATGTGGTCGTCTGAATTACAGAGTGATCAAAAGGAATTGTTACAGTTGGCAATAAAAAAATCTACTTGAAATTGGTGATCCTGATACATAATTTCATTTCCTGTTGTTGACAGTGACATTTGAAACATTAAATTTGGGATGGCTAGCACAGTAGTATGAAGTCGGCCTGTGGATCCTAAGGTCCCTGGTTCGATTCCCACAGGCGACAAATTTTCATAATTTGAAAAAGTTATCCCTGTGGCTCCTCCACCACTAACATCTTTGGGAGCCGTGATTTGACGACTGGTAACCGCACTTCACGCGCAAAAATATATCACTTACCGAGATCTGCTTTAGCAGAGTGCCACACCCAGCATTGGGTAGAAGGCGTGATGATATATTTATTTATTTATTTTATTTAAATTTGAGTACATTTATTTCTTATTCGTTTTTAGTTATATTTTTCTTAAATATCTATAAATAAAATTGTTGTTCCTTTACTCTTCCTTTTAGTATTTCAATTACCCAAAATGTTAACATACTTTTAGCTGTCAGACTCCTGACATAACCTATTTGTATTTATTAGACATGTCAAATAGCATATCCGCCTTTATCTGGCGTTGTGCCAACTGTGGAATAAAAAGATCTTCGGAATTGTATTGCCAACTGTAACAATTCCTTTTGATCACTCTGTAGTTTTTGTTTCATTAGGATTAAAAAATGCAAGTTTCCGGGTTGAGTAATAAAGTTTGTGTGTAGCGGAGTCTTGCAATATTGACTGGAAATAGTTATTTTTTTACTACCAATGTCAAAATATATCATTTTTAAATACTTTCTAGTGTCAAAAGGATGTTATTTTTGCACGCTATCTAAACTGATGACGTGTATGAAGTGTTTCAGTACTCGTATATACACTATATATTAACTTTAGCTTCGTCTTAATATTTGCACTTTAAGATCACTATAAGCTCACTTCTTACATTTAACCCCTTGAAGTGTCATCCTGTAACTAAGTTACATCTTCTTCGTCGTTTCACCCTTTTATAGCTTCTCTCATCAACCCTTATTTGAGATTCGGGTTTTCCACTTTGATTTATAGATGGCAGTGATGACTATTATGGTGGACATTACCCTCTGAAAGGGGATGTAATTGTAATTGTCTAATAACTCCGCAGTCCGGAATCAGGTAATTAGTCAAAACTGTCATTTGGGATTCTTGTTTCATTGAAATCAATTGAAAAATAGAATACAATATCAATTATAATAGCAGAAATAGAGAAAGTGGCAAATTAAAATACAACTACAGATTTTTTATTTAAGAATTAGAAATAGATAAACTAGGACAAATATATATTACTTTTATGTACAACCGGGCCGAAATTCATGTGTTGTAGCCCTAAAAAGCGGCCTTAAACACTTGTTTTTGGCCCTAGGGCCATACAAAATAATTCTTATGGATACATAAATAAAATGACAATTTTTGTTTATTGTGAATACTTGATTTAACAAAATGTCATTTTGACATATAACCTGTGAACATATTTTAATCTTTTGAACATATAATTAAATGTTAAATTGTTGTGCCTAAAGAATTGTATGTTCCACGGGTGAAATGAGCGTTTCTAACCCTCAGCACTATGAGCTTCGTGCTAATAATCATACCACGGGCCAGAAACGTCTGTTTACTCCCTTGGTACATAAATATCTATTATATGGGGTAGGTGGCTCAGTGGTATCGAGTCGGCCTGTGAATTTGAGAATCTCGGTTCGATTCCCACAGCCAAACAAACAATTTTCACCATATTCAAATTACCTCTGTACTTCCTCCTCCACTAATATCTTTGGGCGCCGTGATTTGACGCCTGGTAATCGCACTTCACTTACCGAGATCTGTTGCGCAGAATGCCACACCCAGTAATGGGTAAAAGGCGTGATGATATATTTATTTTATATTACTTTCATGTCTTCGTAGTTCATTATTAATACCATTGTACAAGGTACATTATTTAGTTCATAATGCCCTAGGGTATTATACGACTCTAGGGCATTAGGGATGATGTTACTTTGGTAATACTGTCAAAAATCATGAATCTATAAACTTATAGATTTATCACAAAGTTCCACCATAAATTTGCAATAAATTTATGGGGTAATGGCACAGTGGTAGCAAGTCTGCCTATGGATCCAAAGACCCCTGGTTCGATCCCCACAGCCGATAAACATTTTCACCAATTTACTCCTGTGGCTCCTCCACCACTAACATCTTTGTGGGCCGTGATTTGACGGTTGGTAACCGCACTTCACGCGCATAGATATATCACTTACCGAGATCTGCTTCGGTAGAGTGCCACACCTAGTAATGTGTAAAAGGCGTGATGATATATTTATATATATCTATATATATATATATATATATATATATAATTTGCAATCATCTAGTTACAGAATTCTTTAAAAAAATGTACTGTAGGTAATATCAGTAATATCATAGCACACTGCATCAATGGGAGTTAAAGTGGATCTCTCGGGCGATTTGATTACATAAACGTTAAATTACAGACAGCGCCACCTCTGAACAGGTGACACAGTCACTCGGGAAAGGAACTCTTTTGTTTCGCGTTGCTTTTGTTCCGCGCGGCCCGTAATTCAGTTGTTTTGAGCTGTGCTTTTTTGTCGTTGTTGTGCAAATGTTTTTTCCCTCGTTCTGTTCCCAGTGTTGTTGTCTCTGTCTGGCGTGTGGCGGGTGGATAGTGCTGTCGCACTCCGCGGCGCGGTCGGTTGGCAACAATAAAAACAGTCGGCTGTCGGGCGGCCCGTAGGCCAACCTGTTACTTGCATTTTTATACACGCGGAAACACTTTCGCTCTCGAGAGCCAATGTGCGATTTGATCGTGGATTCTACACCGCTAAAAGCCGTTCAGTGCGATTCGCGATGGGCGATATGCGATGTCACTGCGTTGGGATCATCTTTTACCTAACAGTGGGAAATTTACACTTCTTAGATGATATTTATGGAGTAGGTAGCACAGTGGTATCGTGTCGACCTGTGGATCCTGAAAACCTTGGTTTGATTCCCACTGACGACAACCATTTGCACTATATTAAAATTACCCCTGTGGCTCCTCCACAACTAACATCTTTGGAGGCCGTGATTTGATGGCTGGTAACCGCACTTCACACGCAAAAATATATCACTTACCGAGATTTGCTTCGGTAGAGTGCCACAGCCAGTAATGGGTAGAAGGCGTGATGATATATTTATTTTTATTTTATATTTATTTCGAAGATATTTCAAACTGTCTTTCGGTGACTTATACGCAGCTTTCTTTATTGTTTTTTTAGCTATTTTGCATAACAAAATGTGAAATGGCGTAAAATTTGGAAAAATCTACTCTTCCAGAAATGATATCTCAAAAATTAAACAATATATGAAGATGCGCTCAACGGTATTGGATTCCTCGTATCCGAATTGACTTATACACATATTTACTGCATTTTTTTATTTTTGATATTTTGACCAAAATTTTTGATATACACAAATTTCTAAGGCCAATATCTTCAAAACTAAAAGAGATACGAACTCAGGGATTTCACCATTGGATTCTGCGTAACAAAATACATATGTATGTAAATTTTTAGTAAAATATTCGGGTGAGGAAGATTTTTAGAGCAATAAATCTGAAAATGGCTTAAAATCGCAAAATTCTTAAGGGGTACCCCTTAAGAAATTTTCAAAAAATAAAAATGTCTGAAAATATGCTTATAAGTCAATTCGAACACGAGAAATGCAATGCCGTTGAGCGCATTTTTCTATCTTCTTTTGTTTTTGAGATATAACCTCCGGAAAAGTAAAATTTTGCTTAAAATTCATCTCGTTTTGACCATTTTCCGCAAACTGCCCTATATGTTAAAAACTAGCCTAGATATGGGCCTGTAAAATACACCATTGCATTCCTCTTAATTTTCTGAATAAATGTATATATTTTTAATGATATAAATTGCGAGATAATTTTTTTTATTACAATGTAAAACATAGTCAAATTTTCAAATTTAAAACTTACCAAATAATTGCATAAAAATACATTAGATGTGCTACTGTATTATTCCAGCCTCTCAAGACACTATAGATTCAACATATTTACAAAATTAAATATAAATTAATTACAGAAATTGACACTCGAAAGGGTAAAAAAGATGTAAATGAACTACATTTTTGACCTAAAAACTGTCTCTTACAAGTTCATGTTACGTAATATACTATTGTAGCTTAGCTGCAGCTACTGTTTTTTTTTGTAATCTTGGATACCTAGTTTGCTGTCAATACAATTCATATCAACAAATTTAGACATTTTAAATTCTTTATTATTAATTATTGATTGAATTAAATGGTTTTAGAAAAAAAATATATTCATAATACGTCAGGAAAGTGTTCTTACTTAACTCAGCGGATTAAATTACGCGACCTGCAGCCTCATATTTCAAACAACCGTTTCGTCAAATAAAACATTACTTTCCTAACTCCTAACTTATATGTAATATACTATTGCTGGGTTTCAAGAAACAAATAAAGAGCTCTTTAGTTAAAGAATTGTTTATCTAGCAACAGTATCAATAGCGATTTTCTGAAACTTATTGAACCGTTAGTTGCTAATGAACCGATAAAACTTTCATGCAACCCAGCATTTACCTCTTATTTACTATACAATTCTTGTTATGTATTAATTCAAAAATAGATGAAATTTATAAAAGTGTTTATTTTATATAAACATTCAGGGGAACATAAAAGCCTAACGACCAAAAAAATACAGCAATTTATTTAATTTTCAGTTAAAGCTGTAAGTTTATTGAAATAAAATATTTAGAATAAACCATACTGTGACAGCTTTTCCAAATTCTGAAACCAACTTTAATTTACAATTCTTACCTAGTTTATTTATATAAATATATCATCACGCCTTCTACCCATTACTGGGTGTGGCACTATGCCGAAGCAGGTCTCGGTAAGTGATATATTTAAGCGCATGAAGTGCGATTACCCGCCGTCTAATCACGTCCCCCAAAGTTATTATTTATGTGCGTAGATATGACGTCCAGTAAGTAGCATTTGTAGTTTTTCACAGTGTATAAGATGTTATGCTATGTTACATGATGATCAAAGTGACTTCTAATGCGTGGTTGCTCGCTACACGACTATGACGTAATGCAGGATGTATGAAAGGTCATCCGACAGAACAGACTCAGTCATTTGTTACATGTTACAACGCCGCGTTATCTTACAGCACGCTGAAAACGATTTGCGAATTGCACTCTGCGATTTTCCCAAGAAAGAATAATTAAACTCGAAACATAATAGAATAGTTATTTGTATATTAAGGGAAGAAAGTAAAACAGTTCTTCCCGAAGATGACGTTTCCTTTCTCGGTGGATTAAAGGAGCTGACACTTTCTTCACGGGGTATACATACAAGTTTTTTTACTTCCCTATCAGAATGTAAAATAAATTAGAAATTTAGATACAATATATCATTTTCTTGATAGATGCCACTAATGTCAAATAATATCGGTTTTTCGGTTGCCATGAATATGGCTTTACTTTTCTTAGCAAAGAAAAATTATTTTTTCCCCTAGGGATGAATATTCGCTTTCTTTTATTAATTGAGGAAACAAAATTTTACTTTTTAATCGGGTCGTGAGAAAAAAATCTATTACATGAATTGTAATTAAAAAGCTTGAAGTACATTCAATTAATCTACCAATTACTGGGTGTAGCACTCCGCCATAAGCTGATCTCAGTAAGTGATATATTTTGCTCATAAAGAGCGGTTACCGGCCGTCAAATCATGGCTCCCAAAGATGTTAGTGGTGGAGGAGCCACAGGGGGAGTTTTGAATGTGGTGAAAATTGTTTGTCGGCTGTAGAAATCGAACCCATATCAGAAACTACAAGTTTTAGAAATTATAAATTTAGATAAGTTATATTATTCTCTCGCCAGATGTCACCTGAATGTCACTGTGTCTGCAACAATTTTCGTACAAGACTGTATCCCCCAATTTCAAGTTACTTGTATGAAAACTGACTGGGTCTTCTATAATTTCTTTAGATTGACTGCTTTTTACGGATGTATCCAAATCTTTACGTTTTAACATATCTTTTTTCCGTGCGAACTAAAGTAACATTATTGCATCGTCTTCTTCGGACGACATTATTCACTCAAATGAATGAGGTTTGTTGTTTGTTTGCCATATTTGTTTGTTGAAAATAGTCGGCGACATGTTGTACTAAAAATTTTGTAGACATGTAGTATATATGGACGACCAGCCTAAGGGGTACTTTCTGACAGGCTCGTAAAAATAGCTATTTGTATAATTTGGGAGGAAATCACACTTTACTCCAGAGGTATACATAAGATTTTTTTTCTACGGCCATTTTTTCATGTCATTTAAATAAAAATTTAAAAATACATACAATTAAATATCATCACGCCTTCTACCCATTACTGGGTGTGGCACTCTGCTAAAGCAGATCTCGGTAAGTGATATATTTTGCGCGTGAAGTGCGGTTACCAGTCGTCAAATCACGGCCCCCAAACATGTTAGTGGTGGAGGAGCCACAGGGATAGCTTTTTCAAATTATGAAAATTTGTCGCCTGTGGGAATCGAACCAGGGACCTCAGGATCCGATACAATTAATTGGGAAAATTTTATTTCCTCCTGCTGAGAGAGAATTGCCTAATTTCCACCTCGCATATGAGAGAAGAAAAAGCCTACTTTCTGTTATAAGGTCATAAATAACTATGTCTAACTAAATGTATTCAAATGACAGCGCTTTTTATCGGACATTTTTAGTTGTGTGGGTGCGACCCACATCTTTACAGTTCTATTACAATAGTTATTTATGTATCAAGGCAAGGGTGAAAACAGGCGTTTCTGTCCCGCGGCATGATTATTAGCACGACCCAAAGCGCCGAGGGCTAATAATATGTTCAGGGTTAGAAACGCTAGTTTCAACCGTGGTACATACAATATTTTATGTACAACAAAATAACATTTAATTATATGTTTAAAAGATTAAAATATGTAAATAGGTTATATGTCAAAATGACATTTGGCAAAATCAAGTATTCACAATAAACAAAAATTGTCATTTTATTTATGTATCCATAAGAATTATTTCTTTTTGGCCCATGGGCCAAAAAGAAGTGTTTAAGCCCGCTTTTTAGGGCTAAAACAAATGCTCTTCGGCCCGGTTGTGCATAAAAAAATTATATACAAATTGCACAAACAAGATTCAGATGTAAAATTCAAAACTCCGTTCCGAAGCGTCACTTTTTTCAATTGAACATCGGATAAACAGGAAGTATGGGATGGCTAGCTCAGTGGTATGAAGTCGGCCTGTGGATCCTGAGGTCCCTGGTTCGATTCCCACAGACGACAAATTTTTATAATTTGAAAAAACTGTCCCTGTGGCTTCTCCACCACTAACATGTTGGGGGCCGTCATTTGACGGCTGGTAACCGCACTTCACGCGCAAAATATATCACTTACCGAGATCTGCTTTAGCAGAGTGCCACACCCAGTAATCGGTAGAAGGCGTGATGATATATTTATTTATTTATTTATAAACAGGAAGTGGTAAATAAAAATTTGTCTCGAAAAACTTACACCTCTTGAGATGTTATCCTCGAAACCTTTCCTATATTTATTTGAGTTTGAGAAATATTTAAATTGACTTTATGAATTTATGAAATTATTTCTAGCATTCAAAATATTTGAAGTTTGATATTAAAATAGTTAACGGAAATTCTAAACTAATATGGTGGTTTACTGAGGGTCAGTTATAAGTGAACGGCTTCCTGATAATAATATGTAAGGGGATAGCTTCCTTATCTTGATAAAAAAACGCCCCTATGCATATGTGCACACATGTTATTTTCATACTCTATCGAACATGTGGGAAAATTTTGCTAGTATACGAGCACTTATCCGTAAAATACATATCATGTACTTATTTATAAAAAATGTCTCTCATTTTTTTTTTTTTTTGAACGACAGTTATGTCACAATGATATGCGAATTTAAACACACATCGCAGACTTGAATTTATAACCTAAAATTCAACTGCGGTCGCTTAAATATTGTTGCATATATAATATTACTGTCAAAACTTCGACTGCCATTTGAATTATATTTAGTTAAGGTAGTACTAGTGTGACGGTGGCGCCATCGGTTGTCGAGTGACGCTCAAAAAATATAAAAATTGAATAAAATAAGTGTTCTGTACCTATTATGATTTGAATATCATGAATTGTTAACAGGTTGTTGGTCTAGTGAATTTTCAAATACCATACCACCGTGTGGTGTTGCCATTATAAATTGGGATTCTTAATTTTTCGTTAAAAACAAGGCTTTGCATGGCTATATATCTATTACTAAACTATAAAAAACTTTCTCCTTCTGATACAATATACACGGATAGTTCTAGAACATCATACTAGTTTTTCAAATGAAACTGCAAAATTTTAGAGGTACACAAACCAAATATGTGTGATTCTGAGTGATGATCGCCATAAGCCCCGTGTATAAGAACTCAACTTTACCAGCGAATATATTTGTTCACAGACGATGAATGTGTTTCATATTTTAACAGGATGCGTATGACTATCCAATGTTTACGTGCGCCAAATTTCATTCAGATCTGCAAAACAATATTTCAAGCTAGTACTACATTAAGCTATAAGGAATTTAAGTAACTTATAACTTTCGAGGAGGTATGAACTGAGGCAGAGCTTGCGTTGCCAAAGTTCATGTTACCGTACGAGAATAGTTGTAGTACTTAATTCCGAGTCACTTATTACATTTTTCGCACCATCGGAGCAGCAATTAACTTCAACTAATGTTAAAATTTTTGTAAAATGTGGGCCACTTGACAGTTCAGATTTATTTGCAACTTTTTATAGTTAATTTTGCTCGTTGCTAGACGACTAAATAACTGAAAAATAAAAATAAACAAGCTGTTTATAATTATCCTACTAGTAGTACTGTTATTTTCTATAACACGCCGTTGACAATGGTAACCAAATAATAAATGATATGAGTCACTTACTACGTATGTTGCTATGCAAATAAGTTATACTTACGTTACTGGTGGCGCGAAAATAAATATTTTTACACTACTTGTACTATAAGTTACCTATTAATGATAATATTTAAACACAGTAAGTGCAACTTTTATTGCACAGTGGTTTCCATGGTTACATCAGAACTTTAATATTTACTTACTATTCACCGTTAACAGTAAGTAAATATTACATATCAAGGTAGTGTATATTTTGACAATTTGACAGCTGTTAATTTTGAAACCTATTTTTCTTTTCCTTCTATTTGTGCAAGTATTGTATAAAATATCTTACTAACCTCAAACTGTAAGTGATTTTTTCTATCGCGAATGTTTAGGAAATTTTAACCCTTCGGGCCTTGATTTCCCAAACTACATTCTTGATTTAAAAACTGTCACTTACAGTACATGGTACGTAATATACTATTATTTAATTTGGAAGTCACTTAATTTGTCATTTATAAAACTGATTAGTAGATGGGGTGGCTAGCTCAGTGGTATGAAGCCGGCCTGTGGATCCTGAGAACCCTGGTTCAATTCCCACAGGCGACAAACAATTTTCATAATTTCAAAACGCTACCCCTGTGGCTCCTCCATCACTAACATCTTTGGAGGCCGTTATTTGGCGACTGGTAACCACACTTCACGCGCAAAATATATCACTTACCGAAATCTGCTTCGGCAGAGTGCCACACCCAGTAATGGGTAGAAGGCGTGATGATATATTTATATTTATTTTTTATTAGTCAGTCTAGATATTTCATTTTAGTTATTTAGTTACTGTTAAAATCAAGTTTAATATATGTACGTACTAGTTAAACGTTATACATTTGTTTTAGTTTCATGACTATTGTAAACAATATCAGTTTTAGACAACTTATAATATTAATTTTAGCAGTAATAAAGTAAATAAAATGAAATGTGTTAATTGACTTAGATGCAGAATTTATTTCTCTACAGTTTTTATTTATTTTTATTTTTTAGTAAAGTAATCAGAGAAGCAATAGTATAGTGGAAAACTCAGTTCTTATTTCAATCGCACATGACGCATTTTTATGGGTCAGCCTGTATGTTAATAAATAATAATTGTATAAAAATATATTATGAACAGTTACATTTATATTTCGAGGGTACAGCTTTCTTCAAAATGCTACAAAGGTTAAAAATATAGTTAATATAAAAATATTCAAAATGATGTTTGGAGTTCTGTCTAAATTTCATGCATTGGAATCTAAATTGATTGTTAATTAACTTCGCAATTAATTATTCCCCTCATATTCGGAAGCAAAAATCTTTGTAGAAAGGTTACCTTGCCCCAGATAATAGCGGCAGTAGCTACCTTGCTTGCTAATAGTGTCAATTAATACTCATTTTTAAACGAATATAACTTAAGATAAAACTTTTAATTTATGCCATTACGGAATAAACCAGAAAAACTTGTTTTACTAGAAGTTGAATATTGTGATCGGTAGCATCGCCTATCATTGCAAAACTGCATGTCAACGGATTTTATTTATATTTTACAGTTTATTCAGAAATATAGATACTTGTTTATAAGTAGAAATCGAATAGATTTTAAACTGAATAAGACAGCGCCTGTTGGTTAATACCTCAGACAAAACATTACTAGACGGAGAACAACGGCGTTTGTTGTGAAGTAGAAAGGGTTAGAATACTTGGGTGGTGAGGCGGGTGCGCGGCAAAGAGCTAGTACCATTTGGTGTTATGCGGGTTGCATTTTTGTTGATGACAGTTATCAGACGCGAGCATTTTATTTATTTAAATACAAACGTGCGTATACAAAACACTTAATATGTCAAAAACTAACCTTTACTTTGATGTATGAAAAGTAAGTAATTGAATATAAAAATAACTACACAAATGTTTGCAACTCGCATAACATCAAAGGGTACTCGCTCCTTGCCGCGCACCCGCCTCACCCACAAGTTACTCTAACTCTTTCTACTTCACAACACTGCATTGACTTGAATACGGCAGAATTTGTCTACTTATGTTTTGTTTGAGGTTAATACAGACACGATTTCCACTATTTACTGAATAGGTATTCGTAGTCCAGTGAGAAAACTTAGGTAAAACTTCCGTTTAGCAATTAATACGAGAGCAGGGTGAAAAGTTCCTGAAAAATGAAACAGATGGCGCCACAATCGCAAATCTCATGTGACATTTGTGATGTACCATCTTTAACTAGAACGCATTAAAATTTTCAGACTGATATGTCATTCAGTTCTGTTTTGACACCCATCGAAAGCAAGCAACCTTGAAGATTTTTGAAAACATGGAAAAAAATGAATTTCGCGTCTTCATTAAACATTATTTCTTGCGTGGAAAAAACAATACGCAAACCAAAGTATCGCTTGTTAAACATTGTGGGGACTCCTCACCATCGATTGGAAC
The DNA here is from genome assembly GCA_911728475.2 of Pterostichus madidus. Taxonomy (NCBI): domain Eukaryota; kingdom Metazoa; phylum Arthropoda; class Insecta; order Coleoptera; family Carabidae; genus Pterostichus; species Pterostichus madidus. Next base: position 2,673,916 of record OU452304.1, read on the forward strand.
GATTCACAAGTGGCTTACTGATTTTCGTTGTGGTAGTATGACCACAAAGGACGCCGAACGTTCTGGTCGTCCAACTGAGGTTACAACGCCAGAAATCGTCGATAAAATCCATAGTATGATATTGGACGATCGGCGAGTTAAAGTGCACGAGGTTTCTGAGGCTATGAGCATCTCAACCGAACGGGTACGGAACATTTTGCATACATTTTTGGATATGAGAAAGCTATCTGCCAGATGGGTGCCGCATTTGCTCTCTGTTGACAACAAGCGCGACCGTGTGACAAGTTCAAAGGAGTGTTTGGCGATGTTGAAGCGCAATAAGGACTTTTTGCGCTACAATTGATTTGCATTTTCGTACTAGTGCGACAAAATACATTTCCTAACTCTTATAAATATTGATATCAAAGACCTTTTTAAACGCTGTTAGAAAAAAAATAATTTTGCTTACTGTTTCGCGAGGAAAAATTTGAATTTTCTGCGCATGTTGTGAAAAAAATTATTAAGTCGTACCTCGTTAGTTTGTCGGCTGTGGGAATCGAATTCGGGTTACAAAAATTGCAATTTTCTCCAATTTTCAAACAACAATTCCAGCAGGTTATCACAGGTGGGTTAACATTTCTCTATTCTCCGGGTCGGGGTTGATTCCAGCTTCCGGGGGCGTTTGGGCATTATCACGCTCCGGGCTTCACCCTCGAACCCCTTGTTCGTGCGTGGCTCACGCGTGCATCGCTGGTAATTTATGTAGCGCAGGGGTGCAACCCTCTCGCCCGGGGCTGTGTCCATCAATCACGAGGGCTGTCAGCTAGCGAGGGGATAGGGGATGACTACCCCTTTATGTACAACGCGGAGCTTGGTGATGGCTCGGCTCTAGGGGGTTCGACCCTTTATTAAAAATTATTTTTGTTCTTTTTAGCAGGATTTCTTTGTGGTTAGGTTAATTCACTTAGTTAGGGATTTTTTGAGGTTTTCTTGAGCTGAATTTTAATTTAATTTCATTTTATTTTACAATTTTGCAAGGCAGTACGATGATGTAGATAGGCGTTATGGCATTAGAATTTGGAGTTCCCGAATCTTATTCAAATAAAAAATATATGAACAATCACACCGCGGCTCCGTGAATCCGGATTCTGTACAGTAATTTGGATTCAGTTCCTGTTGTACAGTGTAGCATAAATAAATAAATACACATCATTGATAAACTTGGGTGTATTAAGTAAAAGTTCGTTTGATCAAATCTCACTGACGTCAAATTATTTCCAAAAAGTAGGGCCGTGTTTGAATGGTTCTAATTCCACTGTAAGCTACTGTAAATATATAAATTAATAAATATATCATCACGCCTATTACCTATTACTAGGTGTGGCACTCTGCCATAGCAGATCTCGGTAAGTGATATATTTTTGCGCGTGAAGTGCGGTTACCAGCCGTCAAATTACGGCCTTATAAGATGTTAGTTATGGGGGAACCACAGGGGTAATTTTTAAATTGGTGAAAATGTTTGTCGACTATGGGGATCGAACTAGGGCTCTCAGGATCCACAGACCGACTCAATACCACTGATTGTTTAATGTAGCACAAATAAATAAATGACTCACGAGACATTAAAAGTTTGATGCAATACAGGGTCCGGACTCTCCGAGCCGCAGTATGCCAGTTAATATATTTTTAGTTTAAGTGGAATCATCATGTAATACTTCAAATGGTCTTAAATATTATAATAATTTTTTTATGGTTACTTATATCTCCAGCTTATGATACTTATCAATTCCTCGACAGGATTTGAGAGCGGTTGAGAGAAAGTATCAACTCCGGACAATGGAGCAAGCCTCATAGCGCTGAGAAAATGTTGATTGCAAAAGTTTAGACTTTATGAGGAAATTACTTACACAGTGTACACCCAGGGAGGGAGCAGGCAGGGTGGAATGCACCCTCCTCCGCCCCCGTGTGGGGACGTCACTGGGTGAGCTGACCGGTGCATCGATTTCAACAAATGGCGGACCTGAATTTCAGTACATGCATCTGCTCTTATGTTATACATAATATAACTGCCATTTGTTAAATATTTTAAATATTTAAATAACATTTAAAATATTTCTGTGCTGATTAGAATAGTTTTTTATTTATGTATTTGTGCTGTTCTTAATCCCAATTACACTACAGGAACTCTCCGAGCCCCAGTATAGTAGTGTTTATATTTTTAGCGGGATTCGAACTGTGGATCTTTGGATTAAAATGCCGGACATATAATTTAAGAGTAGTTCTTCTGTTGTAGCATAATCGTAGCACTCTTCTTGCACAGGTTTCCGGCTCAGAATTAGATAAAACTGTGTACAAGGACTCACCGAGCCTTAGTGTAGTAGTTCATATATTTTAGCGGGATTCGAACCCTGGACTTTTAGACTAAAATGTCGAACATATTATTTAAGGGTAGTACTGCTGTTATAGCACAATGGTAGCACCCTTCTTACACAGAATTAGATCAAATTGTGTAGTGCAAGGATTCACCGAGCCCCAGTGTAGAAGTTCATACATTTTTAACGGGATTCGAACCCAGCATCTTTGGATTCAAATACTGGACATTACATTTAAGGATAGTTCTGTTGTTGTAGCACCATGGTAGCACCCTTGTTTCACAGGTTTCGTACTCAGAATTAGATAAAATCATACAGTTTATTTTTAGTGCATTGCTTAATGACAACGCACCGGACTGCGAATTTGAGAACCTAAGTTCGAATCCCGCAGTCTATAAACTTTACACCACATTAAAATTACCCCTCCATTTAAATCTTTGGGGGCAGTTATTTTATGGCTGGTAACCGCATTTCACGCGTAAAATATATCACTTACCAAGATCTACTACGACAGACTGCCACACCCAATAATGGGTAAAAGACGTGATGATATATTTATCTTATTTGGAACTTAATCTTAATTACAGTACAGGGTGCCTACTGTCTATAGTGGAATCCGAACCACTCAGACACAATCATATAACTCTATAGGAATAATTTTTGAAAAAGCTATGAGCGCATGTCGGGATTTGAACCATTATAGAGTTATATTCGGCCATAGCTCGGTTGCTTAAAGCAATAATAATTATGTTGTTAGCTAACAGCTTGTCAAAAAGTTAACAATAGCCAAGATGGCTGACATCACATTTTATATAATTTCCGATGTTATAATTAATTAATATCAGCATTAAAATGTTTATTGTTAGTTAAAGAACAATTGTAAAACAATATTTGTAACAAATAATTATTAGTTTAATGCATACTAAAAATTATAAAATAAATACATTATCACGTCTTCTACCCATTCTTGGGTGTGGCATTCTAGCATATCAAATTTCGGTCAGTGATATATTTTGCATGTGAAGTGCAATTACCAGCCGCCAAATCACTGTCCCCAAGGATGTTAGTGGGGAGCGCGCCACATAGGTACTTTTTAATAAATAAATAAATATATCATCACGCACAGATTTCTGGAAGTGATATATATTTTGCGCGTGAAGTGCGGTTACCAGCCGTCAAATCACGGCCCTCAAAGATGAAGGGAGAGCCACAGGGGTAATTTTAAGGTAGTGAAAATTGTTCGTCAGCCCTGGAAATTAAACCCGGGTTCTCATATCCACAGTCCAACTCAGTACTACTGAAATATATGCAAATATTTTATGACATCTTTATCAAGCTGTTTTAAAAGTAGTATATGAGGGTGCCACAACCAGAAATGTATAAAATGTCATGAAGATGTATTTATTTTATTTTTCCATTTGAACCCTTGCTTAATTTTATGCACTGCAGCTTTTTCACAATTGTTCCTGCTGCTCTTGACCTCTGACCCCACGGAGGGCCGGACGGCACTGACGGCAGGACCTCGGGCCAGCAGGAACATTGTCCTGCACTCACCCTCACGACATAATGCAAATATAACTTTCCCTTTAGGCTCTTCGTTTGTTTGTTCGTTGTTTTGTCTGCTTGTTCTCTGCTGCAAACTTCATGGTTTATACTGCACTCTGCGATAGTGTTATGTTTTCCCGTTTTCCGAATGGAATACACACTCGTTTGTTTTGTTTTAAATTGTGAAAAAGTTTAAAGTCGCGTTTGTTAGCGTTAAGGGCAGATGAAGAGTCATAGTTTTATTGAAATATCTGTTTCTATTTCATCCTCAGATAACTCATATTCATTTGCACTTAGTAATAATTTTATTTGGTTACTCTGCACTAGAGTTGTTGATGTTTGAATATTCGAGACGGATTTATTGAACCTTCGAATTTAGATTCGAACTTTCGAATTTTTGAATATTCCGAATTTTCGAATTTTCGAATTATTCTAATTGTGAATCTGGATCTAATGTGAACACTGCATGTTGATATGAATTATTTTCAGAATAAACTCATATGCAGAGTTTTGTATTAATTCGTAAGTAATTATTATTAATTATTATTATTTGCCAAATTAATTCAATTTAGACTTGAAATTTCGCTACTTTTAAAAACGTTTTAATGAAGCTATTTTTGTATCCTTTTTATTGTCATTTTAAAACGTCTTACTAAAAGTCCATAGCATTTAGATCGGCGGTAAGAGAATTAAGACGCCTAACCTTGTAGAGTTTTTGCAGGATACTTCGCCGAATTTTCGAACTTTAGAATATGCCGAATTTACGAATTTTTGAATTATTCGAATTGTGATTCTAGATCCTAACGTGAACACGGCATGTTGATATAAATTATTTTCATAATAAACTCATTTGCAGAGTTTTGTATTAATTCGTAAGTCATTATTATTATTTGCCAAATTAATTCAATTTAGATTTAAAATTTCGCTACACTGTCAAAAACGTTTTGATTAAGACGTTTTTGTATCCTTTTTATTGTCATTTAAAATTTTTTTAATAAAAGTCCGTAGCATTTATATGGGCGGTAAGTGAATAGATTTCTTAATTAAGACGCCTAAACTTGCAGAGTTTTAGCAGGATACTTCGCCGAGTTTATTATTTAATTCGTGGTCGACTTTTCGCGAATTATGCATGTGCATGTTTGGAGATGACAGATGGCGTTAATTCAGTAGCAAAAAATTCGAGAATTCGAAGCTTCGAAAAATTCAAAAATTCATAAATTCGAAGCTTCAGAAAATTCGAAAATTCGGAGCTTCGTAGTTTTTCTGACGAAGTTCCAAATATTTGAATGTTTGAACGTTCAGAAATTCAAACTTCGGTGGAAATCAACGACCCTAACTGTAATTAGGATTAAGTTCCTGTTGTACAGAGTAGCATAAAAATAAATAAATAAATAATAGCTCCATGGCAGAGTGTACTAAACCGCGTAGCAAATCCCACGTCGCTAGATATTAATTCCGTTAAAAGTTGAAAATATCAATTTTACTGAGGTTAAAAGTGAACTCATAATTTTTGCGGGGCAGACATGCAATAACTCCTTATACGTGCATGTTGGGCGTGCCTCACACATAAACACACACACACACACACACGACGTGTCCGAAGACTCCTAGACTCAGAGTTGAACACGAACCGGAAGTGCCCCGTCCTGATAATTGCATTTCATTGCGAACGTCATTTCCGGGCCCGTGTTGCGCTCTGACATAGATCACATTCGATAAAGCTTGATTGATGGGGCTGGCAAGACGCGGTCCCTCTACCTGTGATACTGTCTCATAGATATGTTTTGTGACTGACAATCTGGAATGAAAATGTCTTTTTTTGTGAAAAGATCAAAGAAAGAAGTGTGGTTAGCTTTATGTACATAAGTAGGGTCGTTTGGAAATACCTTGAATGCGTGGTTTCGGTGTATTTGTTATCAGATATTTTAAAATTATTTTTTAGAAGCTTACTGTTTTATTGATTATATAATCATATTTATTTGGATGCGATTTCATTCTTTGAAAGTTTTTAAAATTTCTTTTTCGGTTTTATACTGTCAGATCCTTTACTCTAAAATTATTTCTCGTACGAATACATGTATTTTGATTCAATGAATCTAGTGGAAAAGTCCTCAAGTCTACATGTCTCAGTTTTTTAGATATTTTTCAGAAACTGTTTTCTGAATTTTTTTTTTAAATATAAAAATTGCTGACAAGCTAACTGAAGCACGAAAAACTCAATGCTGTTAAGCGCATCTTTATTTCTAGTTTAGTTTTTGAGGTAAAGTTTCGGGAAAGGACAAAATCTGATGAGGTAAAATTTGGAAAAAAAAATAACTTTTTCATAAAAACTAAACAAGATATGAAGATGCGCTCAACGGAATTGAATTCCTCGTGTCCGAATTGATTTATAAACAAATTTTTAGCTAATTTAAAGCGATTTTTTTCGATTTCGTCAATTTCAGACTGTTTGCTCTAAAATTCTTTCTCGTTCGAATATTGTAACGAAAATTTACATACATATGTATTTCGACCTGCAGAATCCAATGGTAAAATCCCCAAGTGTATATATCTTCTAGTTTTTGAGATATTGTTCAGAAAGTGTTTTATGACAAAATTTTGATGTAAATTTTTTGAAAAAATTGAATTGCTGAAAACTTGTTTATAAGTTGATTGGAGCACGAAAAATTCAATGCCGTTGAGCACATCTTCATATTTCGTTTTGCTTTTAAGACATAGCCTCGAGAAAGTAAAAAAATCTGATGTGGATTTTTTTTTTGAAAATTCAACTTGTGTGAAGACTATATTTTAAAATCTAAATAAGATATGAAGATGCGCTCAACGGCATTGAATTCTTCGTGTACGAATTGACTTATAAACAAATTTTTAATTAATTTAAAACGATTTAACTTTTTGAAAATTTCTTAAGGGGTACCCCTTCGATTTTTTTCGATTTTAGCTCAATTTCAGATTGTTTGCCCTAAAATTCTTTCTCGTACGAATATTGTAACGAAAATTTACATACATATGTATTTCGACCTGCTGAATCCAATGGTAAAATCCCCAAGTGCATATGTCTTCTAGTTTTTGAGATATTGTTCATAAACTGTTTTATGACAAAATTTTGATGAAATTTTTTTGAAAAATTAAAATTGCTGAAAACTTGTTTATAAGTTGATTGAAGCACGAAAAAATCAATGCCGTTAAGAGCATCTTCATATCTCGTTTGGTTTTTAAGATATAGCCTTGAGAAAGTAAATTCTATTTTTCCGGAGTCTATATCTTAAAACCTAAGCAAGATATGAATATGCATTCAACGGCATTGAATTTCTCGTGTTTAAATTTATTTACAACACATGTTTCATGGGGTAGGTAACATAGTGATATCAATCAATTTTAAACGATTAAATTTATTTTTTATTTCGCATGAGGTAACTTTAGGGTTTTTCCGATTTTAGGGTAATATCAGACTAAAATTTCATAAAGTCATAAATTTCGTTGCGATTTTGTTCATCATTTACAAATATACAAATCTACAAAACACGGATTTACAAAAAAAATCACCTTAAATCTGTGAAAGATCTGCAACTGCAGAGCATTTACACGACATTAAAACAAAGCTATCTCCTTTACATTAAGTCCTAACAGACTTTAATTTACTTAAAAATTATTTCATCCTAATTTAATTCCATTTAAACTTGTCCATAAAAACATGCATCATGAACTCGTTCATGGGAGGTGCAAGGGGGGTGGGTGGATTGACAGCGCCGTCGGGCGCCGCCCCTGGTCGTTCGTGCCAGCACGCAAGGGCTCCGCTATTTTTTATATCACAACGTGTATGTTCGCCGTGTGTCTGTCTGTATGTATGTATGCACACCCACGTTAAAGCTGCCCGTCGCGTGTAATCGCGATGCATTTTTTATTTTGTTTTATTACTTTTTTACAAGTCGATCTCACACGAAGATGTTGTTGTTGTACGAGAATGTTGTATGTTGTTGTACTGAGAGACACAAGCATTGTTCTCGTGTACTTTCTCACTCGTAATACGGACTTTTCATGTTTTTTGTCATCTGATTCTACCTTGACATACAATGAATTCTACATTAATTTGACAATATTATAAATAAATAAATAAATAAATATTTCACCACGCCTTTTACCCATTACTAAGTGTGGCACTCTGCCGAAGCAGATCTGGATAAGTGATATATTTATGCGTGTGAAGTGCCATCATATCGCAACCCCCAAAGATGTTGGTAGAGAAGGAGCCACAGGGGTAATTTTAATATGGTGAAACTACAGGGTGATCAAAAGGAATTGTTACAGTTGGCAATACTATTCCGGAGATCTTTTTATTCCACAGTTGGCACAACGTCAGATAAAGGCGGAAATGCTATTTGACATTTCTAATAAATACAAATAGGTTATGTCAGGAGTCTGACAGCTAATAGAATTTTGACTTTTTAAATAAAATAAATAAATAAATATATCATCACGCCTTCTACCTATAACTGGGTGTGGCACTCTGCCGAAGCAGATCTCGGTAAGTGATACATTTTGCGCGTGAAGTACGGTTACCAGTCGTCAAATCATGGCCCCCAAACATGTTAGTGGTGGAGGAGCCACAGGGGTAGCTTTTGAAGTTATGAAAATTGTTTGTCGCCTGTGGGAATCGAACCAGGGTTCTCAGGATCCACTGGCCGACTTCATACCACTGAGCTAGCCAACCCATTTTGACTTTTTAAGTAATAGAAATATTTCAGTAATAAATGTAATAATAAATGTACTCAAATTTAAATTTTAAATGTCACTGTCAACAACAGGAAATGAATTTATGTATCAGGCATACCAATTTCAAGTAGTTTTTTTTTATTGCCAACTGTAACAATTCCTTTTGATCACTCTGTATTTATCAGCCGTGGGAATAGAACCAGAGTTCTCAGGATCCTCAGACCGACTCGATACCACAGAGCAACTTAACCCAAGACTAATTTGACTATATTGGGATTTTTAAATAAAAATGCACTCGTAGTGGCGAAAATTGGAACTACTACAAAGGTACAGCAATAACTCATTGCATCCTAGATTGTTGGTTGTAACGAATTGATGCAATCAATGTCACTTTACACTTCGTCAACTAAAATTGCACGAAAAAGCATAAGTACTTCGCCAAGAGTTTGTAGCTCAATTGGTTAGTGCAGTTATTGTCAAAGTGTGGGTAGCGACCCCTCAAAGTGAAACACTGATCTAGTGTATGTATGAAAGGCTCGGACGATTGCTCATAGCTTTTTCAAACATTATTTCTATTATCTACAATGGTAAGCTTATGGAGACCAATTGAAAATGTACCTTTTTCTCAAATTTGACGTATCGTGATCAAAATCATCTTTTATTAGTTGTATGGGGTAGGTGGTTCAGTGGTATCGAACCGGTGTGTGGATTTGAGAAACCGGGTTCGACTAATTATCTTATCTAAAACCTTAATTTTGTAAAAAGAAACTATTTCATAGAAATATTAAATTCATTGTCCCAATCGTGCAGACAAAGAAAAATCTAGAAATTTAGAGGAAAACTATTAGATAGGGATTAATCGAACACTACCTAGAGTTTAGTTCAAATTTCAACAGTCAGACCCTCTTCATGCGAAAACAATAATCACCTAAAAATTACCCCGAAAAAATCCTAACCCAAATATCAAAAGAACCCCAGAAAATTTGCTGAGATCTTTGCAACCTACAATTTTGGAAAACGCCGCGAAATTATCCCCGTTTGGGGGGCGGGGGAAAACGTCAATCACAGCGACAAGCGGACAAGAGGGGAAATTATATAGTAAAACATCTGAGCGCCGACACAGAGCGGGGAAACAAAAGAAGGTTTAATTATAAGTGTGCTGAAGACGCCTGCAGGTATACCAACTCTGTAGCTGGTTGAATACAGTGTGTGTGGTAATACTGATGTGTAAGGAATTTTTGTCTGTCTGACAGAAGAAAGACGTATATAGGTTCAACTGTTTTATCGTTTCCATGTTTCAAGGATTCGGAATAATTGAGGTGGATCTGAATTCATGTGTTGCTAATTTAATACATGCAATTTGAAAAGACTGAATTCTTTTTCTTATTCCTGAAATAACTACAGGCAACAGTAGCCCCAGTGGCAGAGCTGGGCAAAATCACGAACAAAAGGAATTAAATCACAATTCACAAATCAAACAATTATTTTTTTGTGACAATTCACAATTCCACTTCATTTTCAAAGTGAATTAATTCACAAATCTAAGTGATTTGTGCTTTATTTATGTGAATTATAAATCACAAGTCTTTTTGTGAATTGGGGCTTGAGGCTTGGGGCTTAAATCACATTTACAAGTACTAAATATTATCAATTTATTTAATATTTATTTTTTTTAAATATTAGGTACATTATTATATGCCAAACATATGTGCACAACCGAATGAATTAAGCGCTTTCATTTGAATTAAGCCCTTTCAATTGAATTAAGCCCTTCCATTTGAATTAAGCCCAGAGAAATGATTTAAGCCTTTTTTTAGCTCTAAAACAATTCACAAGCCCAAATCAATTTCTTTAAAGGTCTTAAATCACAAGCCTGATTTGCGAATTTTTAAAAAAGGCTTAATTCACTTGATTTAAATCAAGAAATATGATTTAAATCAATTTATAATTCCTTTTGATTTAAATCATGCCCAGCTCTGCCCAGTGGATCATAAAACTGAAGCAAAACTTGCGTTTTTTGATTAATATGCAAAAGGTCGTGCATTCAATTCTCACTGACTTCAATTTATATAAAAAATACGATTGGATTCTATTATACGAGGGCAGGATGAAAAGTCCTTGAAAAATAAAACAGATGGCGCCACAATCGCAAATCTCATGTGACATTTGTGATGTACCATCTTTAACTAGAACACATTAAAATTTTCAGACTGATATGTCATTCAGTTCTGTTTTGACACCCATCGAAAGCAAGCAACCTTGAAGATTTTTGAAAACATGGAAAAAAGTGAATTTCTCGTATTGATTAAACATTATTTCTTGCGTGGAAAAAACAGTACGCAAACCAAAGCATCGCTTGTTAAACATTATGGGGACTCCTCACCATCGATTGGAACGATTCACAAGTGATTTACTGATTTTCGTTGTGGTAGTATGACCACAAAGGACGCCGAACGTTCTGGTCGTCCAATTGAGGTTACAACGCCAGAAATCGTCGATAAAATCCATGGTATGATATTGGACAATCGGCGAGTTAAACTGCACGAGGTTTCTGAGGCTATGAGCATCTCAACCGAACGGGTACGGAACATTTTGCATAAATTTTTGGATATGAGAAAGCTATCTGTCAGATGGGTGCTGCATTTGTTCTCTGTTGACAACAAGCGCGACCGTATCGCAATGGCAAAATTGCATGAATTGCGCTATGAATTGGTTCGTCATCCACCATATTCTCCAGATTTGGCCCCCTGCGATTTTTATCTATTTCCAAACTTGAAGAAATGGCTCGGCGGAAAGAGAGATTAGGTCATCGCTGAGACAAACGCCTATTTTAAAGGATTGCCAAAATCGTATTATTTGGAAGGGATCGGAAAATTAGAAATACGTTGGACGAAGTGCATCGAGCTACAAGGAGATATTGAGAAATAAAATATGTTTTGACCAAATAAATCGTTTCATTTTTTAGAGACTTTTTACTCTGCCCTCATAAGGTGTAGCCCCCCCCCCCCTGTACTGTAATTGAAATTTAGTTCCTGTTGTGCAGAATAGTAAATCTGTATAATAAAAGCAATAATATTGGGTTATTGAACTACTAAGAGATGGTGTTGATCACGATATGTCAAATTTGAGACAAACGTACACTTTCATTTAGTCTCCATAAGTGCTATGGTATCATTTATTTTTAATTTTATTTTGTGTTTGGTAATAGTGGCTTCTAAAATTAATTTATATAGAATATAAGTCTGCGTTGCTGTATTAGTTTCAATTACTGTTCAACTTTAAGGTACAAATTTAAGTCATTATACATATCATCACGTCTTCTACCCATTACTGGGTATAGTATTCTACCGTAGCAGATCTCAGTAAGTGATATATTTTGCGCGTGAAGAGATATGAAGTTAGTGGAGAGGGAAATATAGTGAAAAATGTTTGTCAGCTGTGGGAATCGAACCAGGGTTCTCAAATCTACAGTCCGACTCGGAACCCCTGAGCCACCTACCCCATAAACATATTCTCACAAAACTAAATCTTTTCTAAACCAATAACTATAAATGAACAGACAATAAACAAAACACATAATACTCTAAATTACAAATATTGCCACACTACCACCAATATCATACAATATCAACCCCCTTTCTTAAGGAACCACCTTTCCAATCAGCTCCTCCCCCTCTAAACAAAGACAAACGACAATCTGTCACGTTGCAGTGGACACAGACAGCAGAGCAACGGTAGCTTGCTGCGGAATCATGGTTTGTTTTGAAACATTGCAGATTCGCAGCGAAGATCGGGACGTGATGTTGTGAAACAAACTGGAGACGGAGGACGAAACGCGGGATGAAACGAGGAAGAGGGATTCGCGAAACAACTGACAGATTAAAGGGGAACACTCCTGAATACGTTATTCGCGAGAAGTTCTCTTTAACTGTTTAACTTACATACATTCATAACTAGTTTTTTAATAGTATATTTTGTCAACGGCCATGGCTGCACTCGTTGGAACTGATCTAAGCGATAACGCGAGTTAAGTAACGATGCGCGCGGGTAGTACTTGGATGGGTGACCGTCCAGAGAAACCCGCGTAGCTGTTGACTCTAAGACCTAAAACGCAGGATCAAGACGTAATATGACCTTAGCAGTTGGTCCGCCAGGAAGCCATAAAAAAATAGTATATTCACGTACCATGAATTGTAAGTGACAGTTTTTAGGTCAAGAATGTAGTTTGGAAAATCACTTACAGTTCGAGATTAGTAAGCTATTTTTTACGATACCTGCATAAATAGAAGGAAAAGACAAGTAGGTTTCAAAATTGACAGCTTTTAATATGTTGTCAAAATAAACAGGACCTTCATATGTAATATTTACTTACTATCCACGGTGGATTGATGTAACCATGAAAACCACTGTGCAATAAAAGTGCCACTTGCTGTGTTTAAATTTTGTCATTAATAGGAAACTTACAGTACAAGTATTGTAAAAATGATATTTAGTGGTATAGATATTTATTCGGATCTATATAATAATGGGGTGGCTAGCTCAGTCGCCCTGCGGATCCTGAGAACCCTGGTTCGATTCCCAAAGGCGACAAACAATTTTCATAATTTCAAAAAAAACTATCCCTGTGGCTCCTCCACCACTAACAGCTTTGGGGGCCGTGAATTGACGACTGGTAACCGCACTTCACGCGTAAAATATATCACTTACCGAGATCTGCTTCGGCAGAGTGCCACACCCAGTAATGGGTAGAAGGCGTGATGATATATTTATTTTATTTTATTTATTTAAATACTCGGCCTGCGGCCTGGTATTTCAAACAACCACTTCGTCAAGTAAAAACACTTTCCTGGCGTATTATGTATACTATTTAATTTAATCAATAATTAATCACAAATAATTCAAAATGTTAAATTTTTTGATATGAATTGTATTGACAGCAGATTATGTATCCAAGGGTACAATAAAAAAACAGTCAGGTAAAATCTTTACCAGTCTGTTTTGTACTTTACCAAACTGATATTATTGTTTTTGTTTGCCTTGGATACGTACTTTACTTGACTGTTTTTGTAAAAACCTACTTTCCATACTAAAATTAGTCAGGAAAGAAGGCAGTATCTTGCCAGTGAAATACGCAAAATTCAAAAACTGGTAAAATGGTGATTAATACAAGAATAAGTGTCTTGCAATGTTGAAATCTATGATCAAGTTCTAGAAATTTTAAGATGCAACTTTTGATTATAGAAATGCTGGTGCTATATAAATCATATCAAGATGTTTTCTTCTTATAAAAAAATGTTGTAATCATTTAGAAATTCGTGGTCCAAGCATTTCAAGATGTACACACATCTCAAGATGCAATCTTGTAAATCTCGTAGGTGAATGTTTTGACAAAAATGTTTGCAAAATCGTGTTGTTATTCTTAGGAATTGTGTTGTAATGCATGCAGATTTTATCTTGATGTCATTGTTTATATTCTGATGAAATTGTTTCAGATGTGACCAGACAGAGCCAACTTATAATCACGGCATTGCGAATTGAAAGTACGGAAAAATACATTTTATTTATTCGGGAAATATTTTTCGATTAAATACATCTATTGCCATGGTGTCTACAGAATTTAGCAAGCATTATTTTTCGCTAAAATGGATTGTAATTAATTACTTAATTAGGAAAAATATAACTGCGTTTGAATAGTTCGGATTTCAGTACTGTGTAGATTACTGTATTTGAGTTTCAGTTACTGTCGTACATAATAATAATAACTATAGGTACCGGGTGTCTATTTTTATTATATAGGGAATGCAATGGGGTAGGTGGCTCAGTGGTATCGAGTCGGCCTGTGCAATTGAAAATCCAGGTTCAATTTCCACAGCCGAAAAACAATTTTCACCAAATTAAAACTACTGTGGATCCTGAGAACCCTGGTTCGATTCCTACAGGCGACAAACAATTTTCTAATTTAAAAAACTACCCCTGTGGTTCCTTCACCACTAACATCTTTGGAGGCCGTGATTTGACGACTGGTAACCGCACTTCACGCGTAAAATATATCACTTACCGAGATCTGTTGCGGCAGAGTGCCACACCCAGTAATGGGTAGAAGGCGTGATGATATATTTATTTATTTTATTAAAAACTACTACTACTAACATCTTTGAGAGCCGTGATTTGGCGGTTGGTAAACTCCATTCTCTGTATAAAAACGATGACGTCGTATGTGGACGAGGTTATCATAGATACGATGAAATATAACTGTCTTTTTTAAATTATATTCGTACCTATGCGAATGGCATTAACGTATGTCTTAATAAGTTATGACACACGTTTCATGTTTTTTCACGTTCTATCACATTAATTATTGTAATGAAAACGTATGACAGTTCTTACTAATACGAAAGTTTATATTTACTTTGTTTACATTTGTTTATAGGGTGGCTAGCTCAGTGGTATGAAGTGGCCTGTGGATCCTGAGAACCCTGGTTCGATTTCTACAGGCGACAAACAATTTTCATAATTTCAAAAACTACGCCTGTGGCTCCTCCACCACTAACATCTTTGAGGGCCGTGATTTAACGACTGGTAGCCGCACTTCACGCGCAAAATATATCACTTACCGAGATCTGCTTCGGCAGAGTGCCACACCCAGTAATGGGTAGAAGGCGTGATGATATATTTATTTATTTATATATTTACATTTGTTTATAAAATAAAAATAGAGACTTAGTGTACAAGAACAATGAAAAAGGTCTATTGAATATTGAGTAAATATTTTTAGTACCACTGGTTTCATATGAATTACTAATTAAATTATAATTATAAAACCTCTAATAGTCAATTTATTCATTATACAACATCAGACAAATGACAGTGGAACTAAAAGTTTACACTTCAAACATATTCTTAATTTTGCGGAAAAAATTATTAAATTTTTTGAATATTGTTAATCAGGTTGTTCGTTTAATATCGAAAATATCCGAGAGCTCTACGATCTGTACATTACATTTAGTAGGTAAGATTATCGATTTTTTAAATGATAAAACGTAACCAAACTTGTTACAGCAAATTTTATCAATTAGTAGTTGATGACGTTGCAAACCGATTTTTTCCAGTTTAGCTAGTCGAGTGCGGGCTGCTGTAGTGATCGAAGTATTGTCCGTGTTTTGGTAGTGTTTTAATAAATATTTAGCGATATTTTAATGCGAAAATTAGCTTAATTTATGCGTTATATTGCGTATTAGTGCGTGATGTATAAAAAAACGTTAATATATGAGTGGTAGTGATGTGAAATAGACTGGATGGACCTCATAGGATCCAAGACTGTGCTGATTTGATGATGGACAACGTGCGATCTGATTGTTGGCTGGTTCTTGCTCAAAGTATGTAACTATAATGTTATTAACTTTGTAAAACAACTTTTAGTACTTATAAAATAAATAAATAAAATAAATAAATCATCACGCCTTCTACCCATTACTGGGTGTGGCACTCTGCTAAAGCAGATCTCGGTAAGTGATATATTTTGCGCGTGAAGTGCGGTTACCAGTCGTCAAATCACGGCCCCCAAACATGTTAGTGGTACAGGAGCCACAGGGATAGCTTTTTCAAATTATGAAAATTTGTCGTCTGTGGGAATCGAACCAGGGACCTCAGGATCCACAGGCCGACTTCATACCACTGAGCTAACCATCCCATTTAGTACTTATAGATAGACCAAATACACTTTGGAAAATTGTAATATATTTAGGTTCGTAAAAGACAAAATTGAATTAATTTGAGAAGTAATTAAAAAATAATTAGGTAAACCACTGGTTCCAAAAATGTCTAATGGGGGGGGGGGGAGGCGTGCGCCCCGGGTTACTTTAAAAATGGCAAATAAATACAGCCGGAGTAGTCTGAAGTAGTACTGCGACTAATTAACGATATATCGATATTTAAACATTATCGATCTCCGATTTTCAATAAGCAATGTCGCCCAGCCCTAGTTCAAATTCCACTATAAGCTATTATTATTGAGATCAAGTTCCTGTTGTGCAGATTAACAAATAAAATCAAATAAACATGAAACAATTTAGAAATGCACTAGCGCCATCAGAAAGTAGCATGTCCGCCTCGTACTTATATTTATAGCCTGCATGCAAATGCCCCGAAGCGGTTTTTTGCCGGCGGCCGAGTTTTTTCCTCTTCATACCCGTGGCGCTAGTTTTTGCCGTTATAACACTTATCTTTATGTAAAACTTTGCACAACTGTCGTGGCTACGTCTTCCACCGGGACGCGCAAAAAACATCACGAAAAACGAAAATGTTAGCGAACGAAGAAATCGTTATTTATAGATAACGTCCAGGAGTAATGAGAAATGAAGAGGACGCTTGCTATTTTTTAAATTCGCTCGAAATGGCGGAGTGATACTTTTTCATAACGAATTCGCTTATAGTATATGTATACCGGTTGTTTACTTTATTTTTGTTAGGGAACACAATAGCAACATCTTCAATTGGCAATAGGTTTTTTCCCCAATTAATTTTAGAAAAAAAGTGTACATACAAAAAATGTTCACTGCATCCAATAAGTCCAAATTTATTAAGGTAGTACCTACTAGCGTAAAATTTTTTTTTGCAGATCTGAATGAAATTTGGCGCACGTAAACATTGCATAGTCATACGCATCCTGTTAAAATATGTAACACATTCATCGTCTGTGAACAAATATATTCGCTTGTAAAGTTGAGTTCTTATACACGGGGCTTATGGCGATCATCACTCAGAATCGCACATATTTGGTTTGTGTACCTCCAAAATTTTGCAGTTTCATTTGAAAAACTAGTATGATGTTCTAGAACTATCCATGTATATTGTATCAGAAGGAGAAAGTTTTTTATCGTTTAATAATGGATATATAGCCATAAAAAGCCTTGTTTTTAACGAAAAATTAAGAATCTCAATTTGTAATGGCAACACCACACGGTGGTATGGTATTTGAAAATTCACTAGACCAACAACCTGTTAACAATTCATGATATTCAAATCATAATAGGTATAAAACACTTGTTTTATTCAATTTTTATATTTTTTGAGCGTCAGGTTCGCCACTCGACAACCGATGGCGCCACCGTTACACTAGTACTACCTTAATATAAACATAAATTTATATTGCGGTTAAATTACAATATACCCTCTTCTAGTCTGACAGTTTCTTGACGCATGCGCAAGATTAGAAATTTAAAATGATTGCCAAATAAATAAATATATCATCACGCCTTCTATCCATTATTAGGTGTGGCATTCTGTCGAAGCAGATCTCGGTAAGTGATATATTTATGCGCGTGAAGTGCGGTTACTAGCCGTCAAATCATGGCCCCCAAAGATGTTAGTGGTGAAGGAGCCACACGGGTAATTTTAAAGTGGTGAAAATTGTTTGTCGACTGTGGTAATCGAACCGGGGTTTTCAAGATCCAAAGACCAACTCGAAACCACTGAGCCATTACCTCATTAAATTAATAAACATAAATAAATAATTGTAATTGAGACAAACTATAGGTGGAGAACTTTTTTACCATTGGATGGCATATTAAATTAAGGCAGTAATAAAGGAATTTTTCGAGATAATATTTTCAACCCTACATTGACTTGACGATGAAGAAAAATATTCGAAATCATATAGTAATTCATAATTCGTAGAAATCGATTAGTAAACTTATGAAGTGAACAAGTTGTTTTTTACAACTAAAACTAAATATAAAAAATGCCGCCCAAAATGTATGCTGCCCGGTGCGGACCCATCCCCCCCCTAGGTACGCCACTGCAAATACGGCCTTTTGCGGTACAAAAATGTCAGTTTGTACTATAGATAGTCGAGGATGAAATTTTGTTATTTTTTGTTTTCATTTAATTTTAAAGTTTTTGGTTATTGTAAAACTTGATACATCGAAGACTTAACTATAAAGCTACATTCACAAATCGAAATTAGTTTTTGTTTTATGCTTTATGTTTTAGTATGTTTTTAAGTGGCATTCACGAATAGTTTTGCTTTTGTTGATTTTACTTCTATCATAAATTTTAGAAGATCGGTAATACAGTAAATGCAACTGTCAGATGTGCTAAGTTACACATGCTGTCATATGTTGTTTGTTAATTTTAGTATTTTTTGGAAGAGCAAGATAAATATTATCATAATAAGAAAGTAGGTATTAAAATCTTGTTTTTATTTCATTCATTTTGACACTCGAATAAAAACAAACTTAGGTTATTGTCAATGCGAAGGATGATAGAAAGAGACAAGTATATATCACTACATCATTCTACGCTTCGTCCTATTGGTCTATTCCTAAGTATAAAACGTAAAACTAAAACATAAGTTTGGAGTATGGAAACTTTTGTGTTAAAACCAAAACTAAATACTGATTTGTGAATGGCTGCATAAGATAACATGACTATGACTACAAGGTTATTAAAACAAAAATTGAAAACATAAAACAAAAACTAATTTCTATTTGTGAATGTAGCTTTAATCCGATACCCTTAAAAATTTGCGCTATGGCACAGAACGATCGGTTTCTGGATAGGTTCAGGTAAAGACAAAAGAATATCTATGAATTCAACTTTAATTCTTATGTTAATTTGAACGTATTAAAAATTCAACATGTCCAAAAATCCAAGCCACATAATATAATTCATCCACATTAACCTACATTACAATTAACATAAAAACCGTTCGGCCTGTGTGTGGTCAGTACACCATCCACATCCACAGTGTTGCCAACTACATCCACCACACACTATGCATCGTGCACCGGTTAGTTCCCTCGGCCGCCACACACGCTGTGGCGCTGCTGCGCCGGAAATGCTCGCACGCGTGACGTAACGGGACAGGATGTACTGCATGTTGTGCGTACGTGTGTATGTGTGATAATTCATTGCTTGTGCGAGAGTGTGAGTTAGAAAAGGGAATGTTTATAATTAAGCACGCATAGTATGCGAATTGTATGCGTGGGGCATGGGACATACATGCGACATAGAATGGTTGGAGATGGGTTTGAACTAAACCCAGTAGGAAAGCAAGAAGAACATGCAGCTGCTAAGAAAAATTTGTAAGTTTAAAAGCAAAAGCTTGAAGAGATAGAGCAAAAATGATAAAGCAAACCAATCTTTTTCTAGCACATAGCAATGAGCCAAGTACGTTGGGCCAATAATTAGTCCAAATAATACTATCAAATTTTAATATAAATAAAATAAAGCTTCTGGAATCCAATAAAATATACTAATAGGATGTTTTGAGTCAGACGTCAGATAATACAAAATGACAAAGTCAAAAAACAAGATGATGAAATACGTGAAAATAAAAAAAATATTTTATTTATATTATTATTTTTTTAATCCGAAATATGTTTATGTACAACCGGGCGGAAAAGCATGTGTTTTAGCCCTAAAAAGCGGGCTTAAACATTTCTTTTTGGCCCATAGTATGGCAGGTTAAGGTAGTACTAGCGTGAAAATTTTTTTGCAGATCTGAATGAAATTTGGCGCTCGTAAACATTGGGTAGTCATACACATCCTGTCAAAATATGAAACACATTCATCGTCTGTGAACAAATATATTCGCTTGTAAAGTTGAGTTCTTATACACGGGGCTTATGGCGATCATCACTCAGAATCGCACATATTTGGTTTGTGTACCTCTAAAATTTTGCAGTTTCATTTGAAAAACTAGTATGATGTTCTAGAACTATCCATATCCATGTATATTGTATCAGAAGGAGAAAGTTTTTTATCGTTTAGTAATGGATATATAGTCATGCAAAGCCTTGTTTTTAACAAAAAATTAAGAATCCCAATTTATAATGGCAACACCACACGGTGGTATGAGCTGTATTCCATTTGCCACTTGGTTCACTTAAATCAGTTCAGATAAATTTGACACATGGCTAAATGAACTGAATTAAGCAAACTGATGCACTTATTGGGGTGAATTACTTCAAAGTAAATTAGAATCTGTAATTTTAGTACTGGAAATAAAATGAGCGAAGTAATGCAGCGAAATAAATCAATGATTTGGTTCAGTAAATGTAAGTTAGATCTGATCCAAATGACAAATGGAATACGTCTTTTGTATTTGAAAATTCACTAGATCAACAACCTGTCAACAATTCATGATATTCAAATCATAATAGGTATAAAACACTTATTTTATTCAATTTTTATATTTTTTGAGCGTCAGTTTCGCCACTCGACAACCGATGGTGCCACCGTCACACTAGTACTACCTTAAATTGATTATTTCTTTCATGATATTGGTAGTGGCTCAGTGGTAATGAGTCGGCCTGCGGATTCTAAGAACCCCGGTTCGATTCCCACAGCCGACAAACAATTTTCACCCAATTATCTCTTTGGCTTCCCCGCCACTAACATCTTTGGGGACAGTGATTTGACGGCTGATAACCTTACTTCACGTTGATAAATATATTACTTACCAAAATCTGCTTCGGCAGAGTGTCACACCCCCTAATGGGTAAAAGGCGTGGTGATATATTTATATATTTTTTATTTATGATTTTGGTATTATCTCAGTCGTGGAAAAATATTGTTGTTTATATTTCTTTCATTAAAATTACACTTGCAAAGCTTGAACTTCTGACGAAAACATATGTTTACATCATAATGAGTGTGTATAAAAGGGTAAAAGACAAGGTATGTTGCAGCCAAAAAAAAAACCTCTTTCTAATTGAAATTAATTGAACAACAAAACCATTAATCACTTTTGTAGAACACTGCAGTGAAAACTTCTCTGTCGACTGTCGATGCGACATTGTTTCCCCCTAAACATTCGTTTGTTTCACTCAAACGAATACTAAACAACTCCGATAACAGATAAAACAAAACAAAGCCTATCGCGAGAAATGTAACAGAAAATTCTTTCAACCATCGAGATTTGAATTCAGCGCGTTTATTTGACCGATGAAATGGTTTAATTAAGTTTTTATATTTGGTAATTGTCCGGTAATGATTGGTCAGTGTAAGATAAATGGTAATGACCAGAAATTTTGACATTGTAATAACTCATTAATGACTTCTGTCGCCATATATCATTTGGACAATTATCAAGTCTCTTTTGCTTCAGCGCAAGTGTTGTCTCTCTTCATTATTTTTGATTTATTTTGTAATTTCACGCTGAAGTTCTAAACATCGTGTTTGATAGATACAATTATTTTATCGGATGTTATTAAAAATTTATTGTATTTATATTGATTTTATAACTATAAACTTTATGTCGCAGTTTTGTACACTAAAATTTATAATTATTAAAGAAAAATGCTTCTACTTTTACCTATAATATAAAAAAAAATATATCATCATACCTTCTACCCATTACTGGGTGTGGCACTCTGCCGAAGCAGATCTCGGTAAGTGATATATTTGCGCGTGAAGTGCGATTACCAGTCGTCAAATCTCGGCCCCCAAAGATGTTAGTGGTGGAGGAGCCACAGGGGTAGTTTTTGAAATTATGAAATTTGTTTGTCGCCTGTGGGAATCGAACCAGTGTTCTTAGGATCCACAGGCCGACTTCGTACCACTGAGCTAGCCACCCCATAATAAAATATATATTTCATTTGACATTTGAATCGGTTGTAACTTAGACTTACCAATTTTAAAACAATGAAACTTTTATTAATTTACTATTTTTAAAGCTACATCTTTCTACGACCGAGCAAAAAATATTCTTTTTACAATACTTGTACTGTAAGTAATCTATTAATGACAAAATTTAAACACAGTAAGTGGAACTTTTATTGCACGGTGGTTTTCGTGGTTATATCAGGACTTTAATAGGATGCGGGCACTCACGTGACACTGTGACGTTTTGTGACATAAAAACAGCTG
Organism: Pterostichus madidus; assembly: GCA_911728475.2. Lineage (NCBI taxonomy): Eukaryota > Metazoa > Arthropoda > Insecta > Coleoptera > Carabidae > Pterostichus > Pterostichus madidus. The sequence continues at coordinate 2,696,394 of OU452304.1, forward strand.
TTCGGGCAAAGATCACTGCGCCACCTACAAAATAAACTATTTTTTTTAGGATGAGATTTGAAAAGAACTGTAAATAAATATAAAATATATCATCACGCCTTCTACCCATTACTGGGTGTGGCACTCTGCCGAAGCAGATCTCGGTAAGTGATATATTTTTGCGCGTGAAGTGCGATTACCAGCCGTCAAATCACGGCCCCCAAAGATGTTAGTGGAGGAACTGTTCTTTTTATATCTCGCCACAAAAAATAGTTCATTTTGTAGATGGCACAGTAATCGCAGCTAACAAGATTTGAAAAGAACCATTCTTTTAAAATCTCGTCCCTAAAAAATAGTTTATTTTGTAGGTGGCGCAGTGATCTTTGCCCGAATAGCTGTTTTTACGTCACTAAACGATAGTAAGTAAATATTACATATTAAGGTCCTGTTTATTTTGACAACAATTTGACAGCTGTCAATTTTGAAACATATTTTTCTTTTCCTTCTATTTGTGCAAGTATTGTAAAAAATAACTTACTAACTTCGAACTGTAAGTCATGTTTTAGGTGGCGAATGTTTACGCAAAAACTACATTCTTGACCTAAAAACTGTCACTTACAGTTCATGGTACATAATATACTATTGAGAACTATTCGCCATTGTTATTTTTCTAACTTTTCACACATTGACTCATAAGTCAACAACGGAAATGCATCATGCTATACGTGGTCATAAAATAACTTACCTACCTTATAAGCAAACAGAATATTTATCGAACTTACTTATATGTCTCGTCGCGATTAAGAACAGTTATTGAATGCCATTATTAAAATAATTAATTATTATTATTATTCTCATCCAACATTTAGCTCATTCGAAAATTAATTAATTATTTAAAAAAACTAAATAAATATATCATCACGCCTTTTACCCATTACTGGGTGTGGCACTCTGCCGAAACAGATCTCGGTAAGTGATATATGTTAATTGTGAAGTGCGGTTACCAGCCGCCAAATTACGACCCCCAAAGATGTTAGTGGTGGGAGCACCACAGGGATAATTTTAATGTGGATGTGGGTGTCAAACCAGGGTTCTCAGGATCCACAGGCCGACTCGATATCACTTATTATTTTCGTGAAAGTAATATTCACAACATTTTGAAAGTCACTGGTGTAGATACTAAGCTAGATAAACGTTTATGTGACTATATAAATGCGAGGGTGGTAATAATGTAACTGTACAGTCGGTTAAAAATTAGCACTTATCCGACATGTAACTATGGGGGATAAATTAAAGTTTCTTGTTATTTTTATCACAATTTTAATCATAGAATGATGTATTGATAACAAATGTTATATCTTTTAAATTTGACTGTTAAGGTGATTAATGGGTTTTATTAATGGTGTACTTAATACATTTTTAAATTAAAGACTTTTTAATTTATCTTGCTATTATTATATTTTAAAAAAATTACCACAAATTATATCTTTCTTGTTCGTATATTTTACCCATTACTGAGTGCGGCACTCTGGCGTAGCAGATCTTGAAAACTGATATATTTATTCGCGTGAAATGCGGTTACCAGCCGTGATATCACGGCCCCAAAGATGTTAGTGGAAGAAAAGCCATAGGAGTAATTTTAATACAGTGAAAATTGTTTGTCGGCTTTGGAAATCGAACTCGAGTTTTCAAATCCACAGGCTGACTAGATCCCAACTTAGATTTACTGAACCAGATCACTTATTTATTTCGCTGGATTACTTCGCTGACTTTATTTCTAGTATTAGAATTACAGCTTCTAATTTACTTTGAAGTAATTCACCTTAATAAGTGCATCAGTTTACTTAATTCAGTTCATTTAGTCATGTGTCGAATTTATGTGAACTGATTTAAGTGAACTAAGTGGCAAATGGAATACAGCTATTGTCGTTCGACAAGCGGCAAATGTCAACTTTCAGCTTTCAACTAACAGTTGGAAATAGTATATTACGTACCATGAACTGTAAGTAACAATTTTTGGGTCGAGATTTCCTAAACATCCTGATGTAACCATGGAAACCACTGTGTAATAAAAGTTCCACTTACTGTGTTTACATTTTTTCTTTAATATGTATCTTACGGTACAAGTACTGTAAAAATATATATTATAAACAGAATATCGTAACTGAATGACTAAAACATAATTACATTTTTAGTTTGTCAATTGAATAAATCTGTGTTAATATTTATAACAATTTCATTATATTTAAAATAACATTTGTGTAACAATTTTTAATCATTTTATATTATTAAGTTTTGATAAAATGTTTATTTTGTTATTGAACAAGTAAAATAAACAAATGAATTACAATTATACATTTCACTTATTAATAAATTTGCATTATTTTAAATAAATATAAATATACCATTACGCGATTTACCTGCTCTGTAATAATTACTAAATTTAATTAATAAATAGATGTCATTTAATATTTTCAAGATTTACATTTATCATCCTATATTTTCCTCCGTCAATTGTTTCTAAAATATTTTATAGAAAAATGAAAATTATAAATAAAATAAATAAATATATCATAACTACTTCTACCTATTACTGGATGTAGCACTCTGCCGTAACAGATCTCGATCGGGTATGGAAATCGATAGCACTGAACCACCTATCCCAATAATCTACTATATAAAAGAAAAAACAAATGAGGACAAAAATTAACAAGCTGGAGACAAAATAGTTATTTATGTATCAAGGGTAAACCGGCGTTTCTAGCCCGCGGTATGATTATTAGCACGAGGCGCAAAACTCCGACGGCTAATATCATGCTCAGGGTCAGAAACGCTAATTTCACCCGTGATACATACAATATGGGGTAGCTAGCTCAGTGGTATAAAGTCGGCCTGTGGATCCTGAGAACCCTGGTTCGATTCCCACATACGACAATCAATTTTCACCATTTTAAAAAACTACCCCTGTGGCTCTCCTACCACTAACATATTTGGGGGCCGTGTTTTGACGGCTAGTAACCGCACCCAGTAATGGGTAGAAAGCGTGATGATATATTTATTATTTATTTTATACATACAATATTTTATGCACAACAAAATAACATTTAATTATATGTTCAAAAGATTAAAATATATACATAGGTTATATGTCAAAATCACATTTTGTAAAATCAAGTATTTACAATAAACAAAAATTGTCATTTTATTTATGTATCCATAGGAATTATTTTTTGATGGCCCTCGGGTCAAAAAGAAGTGTTTAAGCCCGCTTTTTAGGGCTAAAGCAAATGAATTTTGAGCCGGTTGTGAATAAAATACATTTTTCTACTATTAATATCAGAAACTTGTCATTATTAAATACTTTCTAGTGTCAAAAGGACGTTATTTTTGCACGTTGCTATTAGATACGTGCAAAAAACGTAATTAAATAGTTGCTTCAAAACAAACTTAACATAGGAACCTACAAAATAAATATTTATTATGGCCCTAGGGCCGAAAAGAAGTGTTTATGCCCGTTTTTTAGGGCTAAAACACATGCTTTTCGGCCTAGTTATGCATAAATATTTTTTTGTTACAAACATCTTCCGTTAATTTAATTTTAACAGGAAAACTAACACGACTAACAGGACTAACAGTCAATGACAATTATTGTTTATGAATACCGTTTTGTGAGCATATAATTTGATCTTGAAAACAAATAAAATGCAAAAATATCTGTGTGTAAAAGTATCATTAAATGATGAATATCCTATCGTGAAGTACGTTAACGGGCGTCTCAAATTAAATATATCAGCGTGAATTGTTGCTAATTACGCGATTACAGTAGTGTAGTTAGTAGGTTATAAGTTAATATATGCAAATCTGATGATCCGTTGCCCAAGTAGAACGGAAACACTTATGTATTTAGTTTTTAGGAATGTAACACTTGTTACGCAAATTCCTGATTTTTGTAAGTCGCACGTAATTAGGAGAGATCTTACATGATGATGATTTCTACATACGAGTACCAACGTGCAACGTACGAGAGAAAAAATTGTTAATAATGTTAACTTTATTTTTATCAAAATCTTTACTTAATGTTATTCATTATTTATTGAGAGATATAAAAATGACAAGGACTCTCTAGAGAAATAAAGTGATTCAAGACAATTTGCAGTACTATCTAGAAAAACATAGCTATTTAAATAAGTGCGCGAAGACATACTTTGCACATGAGCGTAATTTTAAAGCACGGGCGAAGCGAGTGCTTTAATTTGCGCAAATGGTGCAAATGACGTCTTCGTACACGAGTTTTGTACAATGCTTTTTGTAACGAGCAAAAATTATACAGGGTGAACAAAAGGAATTGTTATAGTTGGCAATTCAATTCTAGAGATCTTTTTATTCCACAGTTGGCACAACGTCAGATAAAGGCGGAAATGCTATTTGACATTTCTAATAATTACAAATAGGTTATGTCAGGAGTCTGACAGCTAATAGAATTTTGACTTTTTAAGTAATAGAAATACTTTAGAAATAAATGTAATAATAAATGTACTCAAATTTAAATTTTAAATGTCACTGTCAACAACAGGAAATGAATTTATGTATCAGGCTTACCAATTTCAAGTAGTTTTTTTTATTGCCAACTGTAACAATTCCTTTTAATTACTCTGTATATTCAATAATGAGGAAATTTATTAAATTTGAAGTAAAATAAAATAAATATATATCATCACGCCTTCTACCCATTATTGGGTGTGGAACTCTGCCGAAGCGGTACCAGCCGTCAAATCATGTCTTCCAAAGATGTTATTGGTGGGGGAGCCACAGGAGTAGTATTAATGTTTTGAAAATGTTTGTCGCCAGTGGGAATCGAACCAAGGTTCTCAGGATCCACTGGCCGACACGATAACCACTGTGCCACCTACTCCACTAAATTTGAAGTGTGAATTTACATTGACAGTTTAATATACCATGAATTCATATTTGTTATTTGAAAACAAATTGTTTATTTTTTCTCGTAAAGCTTGTTAAAATATGTCTGATTGGTGACGTTATAAGCCAATGTCTCTATTTATTTTATAAATTCCTTGAACTGTGTGTATATAAGTACAATTAGCGTTTTAAGATTAAAAATTTAGAACCATAAAAATGGGTGTTTTTTCAATTACTTTGAAGCACTAGAGCTCAAATCAAACTTTACTTTAGTTTTCAGGATAATGTAAACCTCATTTTAAATGATGCAAGTACAAAAAATCAATTAGTTAAGTACCACTGACTAGTACAGCTGACATCACAAATTAATTTTGAACTTTAAATCATACCTCCCTTAATATTAAGACCTTCTCAACCAGATTTTCACTGATCGATATATTTTGTTACGAAGCTTCATACCAAAAAAATATTAAAACAAAATTGTTAACGAGCTTCTTGCTCCTCCATCCCCACCCCACATGCGCCGCCGCTGCACATAGTGCAATTCACTGTAAGACAACCGCACCTGGGTTAGCACTTACTACTCTGCATACCAAGCGGCTCAATACAATTCATCCTACAAACATCGAGCTGCTCTGTATAAAGCAGGGTACGCACTCGCCCCCAGAACAGGAAACAGCTGTTCTGTACGTATGTCCGTGTGTCTGTGTGTCCGGGTGTCATGTGTGCTTGCAGGGGTCAGGTGACGAGGGGCGGGTGCATGTGTGTGTGAAAGGTGCAATGGTTCAAATGGTGGAAGAAGTTTGGCGAGGTTGGTATCTGCAAGAAATTGGTAATAGTTGTTGAATTATTTTAAGGTGGATTATTACGTTCATAATTATCCAGTTAGTAATTACGATTATCAATTGTAATTATCAATAATGGAATGAAATTATAATTAATAGAACCATATATTTTATAAAATAAATATCACGTATTTTATCTATTACTGGGTGTGGCACTCTGCTGGTTACCAGCTATCAAATGACGGCCCCCAAAGATGTTAGAGGTCGGGGTGCCACAGGGGTAATTTTTATGTGGTAAAACAGTTTACCGGCTGTGGGAATCGAACCAGGGTTCTCAGAATCCACTTGCCGACTCGATACCACTGAGAGACTTAAATAAATAAAAGCAAATCGCAGTAAAATATTATATGAAGACTTTTAACATTGTTGTCAAACAATTAATGCGGTATTTGGGATGTTGACAATTCAATGAAAAAAACAAAAAATTTCACTTACGGAAAAAACACAAATTTCGCTTATCCATAGCGATGTTAAAATGTTGTAGAAAAAATAAATTCTTTGATTGTCTAATAATAATAACATTCCTTATTTTTATGATATCAGAGCTGAAAAATACGTATTCTACGCCTATGCGAACTTTCCTACATGAATATGCAGGTATGATACACTTATACATATTTATAGTGACTGCAGACCCGTACTCAACACTTTCCTTTTGTTTGAGTACTGGCCTGGTACTGTCATAAATTTAATATCATTAATAAATTGATTCAAATAAAAAGTTGTCATAATATGCGTTAATCATTAAAATAATATTTCATTTACAATTATTTAATTGATAAATATTTATTTATCGTAGAGCTTAAAATAATAACTAATTAATTAATTAGACTAATTAATAATGAATAAATAATAACAATCGTTTGAATTTCAACAAATTTTTGCCGTTTTGTTTTATACGCAACCAATACGACAGAACTGTAAACATATTGTCAGCTTCTATTCGCTTTACTACATTTTCATATAATTATAAGGCGTGTTTCATTTGTCGCTTGGATCAGATCTAACTGACATTTACTGAACCAGATCACTTATTATTACGTAACTGGTTTAGTTAGAATGCTTTCAATTACAATAAGTACAAAAATATATTTAGTCCTAGAAATTTTTGAATATTGACATATTTAAAATAATCCTGCTTGATTTTATATATAAAAATAATAAAAAAAAAACACACACACACACAGAAACACACAGAAACACACATTAGTAAGTGTATTAGTTTGCTTAGTTCAATTCAATTAGTCTTGACTAATTGATTTGAACTGATTTAATTGATTTAAAAATAAATATAAATAAATATATCATCACGCCTTTTATCCATTACTGAGTGTGGCACTCTGCCGAAGCAGATCTCGGTAAGTGATGTATTTATGCGCATGAAGTTCGGTTACCAGCCGTTAAATCACGGTCCACAAAGATGTTAGTGGTGGAGGAGCCACAGGGGTAGTTTTTGAAATTATGAAAATTGTTTGTCGCCTGTGGGAATCGAACCGGGGTTCTCAGGATCCACAGGCCGACTTCATACCACTGAGCTAGCCACCCCATAGATGTAACTTACGATGCTATTGTAATTGTAATTTAGATTGCAAGTTTTAAGACACTTCTACTAATTGATAATTGTAATTGTTAATTGTAATTACTAACTAGGACAGTTGTGAACCCAAATTTAATCTTGTTTAAGAATCTGACTTTCTATTGCGTGTTATGTTATGAAAATTTGCTTCTTAAAATTTTGCAAAATATTCTCTGAGAATATGTTACATATTTAAAGTTTCTCGTTTGATACTTTTCGAGTAAAAACCAGGCAACTTTTTCAAGTTCCATCGTTAAAATTAGAATTCGCCGTAGGTGTACGATAATGATACACGCGTGATTAAAATATTTAGTTACACGAAAACGAGAAGGGAAATAAATTCGAACGAGAAAAGTTTGTCGACAGCAAGTTTGAAATGATATTTAATTATTTGAAGCGTAATAATTGCTGTTTATGTAGGATTTCAGTTGTGAAACAAGTTTTTTGTATACTTCATACCCATTTTATTGGAAATGAACAAGTACAACCTATATAGAAACAAAGAGATTTTTAGTAGCAGCGAAAATTTGTTTGATGGCACTGAGATATTAGTATTAACGAAAAGGAGACAACAATTTATTCAAGTGCTCAGGTTTATAAGTTACACTTACAGCGCCAACTATTTATTTATGCTACGAGTACTTTGTACAACGTACTTGATTTTTCTACAGATTTTATTTTACTTTAATGTAACGATTGTGCTTCGGTCTCAAAAATTCTTTGATTCTGTTCTGTTTGACATATATATCTTTAAAATAAAGTTAGTCATCTACTAATTAATCACTTTTAGTTACACGTAAATACTGCTACTATGAATGGTGATAAGGATGACTAACAGTAGATGATAAGTTTGTTTTTCAGTTCCTAACGCGCCTGAATTATTTTAGATAAAAATGCTTATGAAAGAAAATTTGTATTTGAAGTATTTTTCTCTCCAAGTATTTACTCGTTTAACAGCCGGTAATTGTCATGAACTACCCCATTGGGCTCAGTGAGTGCGGATCCTATACTGTAATTGGGATGCAGTTCTTGTTGTACAAAATATAAATCATATATGATGCTATATATTCAAACAAATTTGAAATTATTAGTTGAAAACTAGATACTTTTTCCGATTTTTTCATGCCCTTCAAAAATTTATTTGACGCTTCAAATTTTGAAGAAGGTTGGGTGTTTGTTTCCCATATAGGTATATACACTGCCAGCTATATATTTTGAACTAATATTTAACTTTGATATTGACTTGACATATAGTTCTCAATGATTACATTATACAAATTTTTATTTAACTTAGGTATTATAAACAAATAGAAATATTTTGAGGTTTTTAATATACGAGTACTTATGGCTACGGTAATGCTTGTTTTACCTCAATTTTATCCCAGCTGGAATTAATTTGAAATTTAATCCCTCCAGTATTAAAGTAACACTTTAGTCTTCGAAAAGTACGAATAAAGTAAGCCATTTACTCCCGGAAGTGCGAAAAATAGTTTTCTTTTCTATTTTATAGTAATCTTTAAAGTAATTTCTTTACGATAATATAGGAAAAAAATCAAGTTAGTAACAAATTAGTCAGCTTAATGTCACGCATAAATTACTATCAGTTAAGTAACATCAGTAAAGTATTATTACTTATTTCTTTTCCAATTTCAAGAACATATACTTTTGGGCATCATCGCCATGGGCGTACGGGTGTAGGTAGCCCACTGACCGGAAGTGGAAATGACGCAAACAGAAACAACGGACTGTCATCGTATTGTCTATCTGTGTGCGTGTATTTGAGTGTGACTTCATAGAAAATTCACTGTGCATTACTAGTTTTATCGCCTCTACAGAAAATAGTTTTGATACGAAATAATACCGAGAAGCTAGTTTTGATTCATGCAGATTGATATTCAAATATTTATTATTTATGGGGTAGGTGGCTCAGTGTTTATCGAATCGGACTGTTTACTTGAGAACCCGAGTTTGAGTTCTACAGCCGACACACAATTTTGCACCCTTGTGGCTCTTCTTCCACTAACAACTTTGTGAACCGTGATTTGACAGCAGATAACCGTACTTCACGGGCATAAATATATTACTTATCAAGATCTACTAAGGCGGACTGCCACACATAGTAATAGGTTGCTATTGGAAACGCACGACAAAGTTATTTTATAATTGTTTCACAGAAAACGTCCACTTTATGATGACAAATGAAAACGTAATTGTCAAATTTTCTAAGCATTCGTAGAAAAATATTTATTTTGTAGGTTACATAGTTAATTTTGTTTCGTAGTAACTAATGGTAATGTGTAAAAAATCTTTTTTATTATACCGGCTCAATCATCCTAGTTTAACGAACTAATAATCGTGCGTAAACTCAACATTAGCAGTATTCCATTTGCCACTTAGTTAACTTAATTCAGTTAAGATAAATTAGACAACATGACTAAATGAACTGAATTAAGCAAACTGATGTACTTATTGAGGTGAATTACTTCAAATTAAATTAAAATAAGTAATTCTAGTATTATAAATAATGTCAGCGAATTAATAAGTGACCTGGTTCAGTAAATTTATGTCAGATCTGTATTCCATTTGGCCTTTGGATCAGATCTAACTTACATTTACTGAACCAAATCACATATTTATTTCGCTGGATTACTTCGCTGACTTTATTGCCAGTACTAGAATTACTAATTCTAGTTTACTTTGAAGTAATTCATCCCAATCAGTTTGCTTAGTTCAGTTTATTGAGTCATGTTGTCTAATTTATCTGAACTGATTTAAGTGACCTAAGTGGCAAATTGGAATTTAGCTACGTCTAATAAAACACGCCATGTTTTAAAGTTGCTAAGGAACAACAAAATCATTTTGGTCTTTAAATTTATCCATATTTATCACAACAAATAGCAAAACAACGAATCTACATAGTAACGTAAACAACAAATGCAAATCTATCAACATGTAAACAATATTACATCAAATCACACACACAAAATTATGAAATGAATCAAAATGAAAATACTGTTTTCCAGCTCTATTTTCCAGATTATGATACAGGTATAATAAACAAAAGCACATTTAAAGCACTAGTGCCGTAAAAGCACTCCGCTTAGCGTCGTGCTCATAAATCCGTCACACGTACATTAAAAACATACACTATTATAATAATATGCTATTTTTGCACAGCGTGCAAACGTAACGCTCTTTTGTCACTAACAAAGTATATAAAAATGACATGTTTTTGACATTGGTAGTAGAAATAGTATATTACATACCATAAACTGTAAGTGACAATTTTTAAGTCAAGAATGTAGTTTGGAAAATCGAGATTTCCTAAACATTCGCGATCTAAAAAAATCACTTACGGTTCGAGGTTAGTAAGGTATTTTTTACAATACCTGCACAAATAGAAGAAAAAGGTTTCAAAATTAACAGCTGTCAAATTGTAGTCAAAATAAACAGGACCTTGATCTATAATATTAACTTATTGTCCACAGTGGATGGTAAGTAAATATTATAGTCTTGACGTAACCATGGAAACGAACTGTGCAATAAGAGTTCCACTTACTGTGTTTAATTCTTCTGACGATGGTGTAAAAACCGAAATGCGCATCAAGTATTAAATATAAATTTTTCTTTGAAACAACCAAGTGTTTTTATTTACTATTTTTTTATCAAACATGTTTCAACAAGTGCCAACAGCTTACTCAATTAATTATGTTTAATTTTTGTCTATAATGGGTAACTTACAGTACAGCTATTATAAACACATGTTTGCGTCTGAATAGTTCGAATACCACTACAAGCTACTATAATTAGGATTTATTTACTGTTGTGCAAAACAGTAAACAAATAAATAAAATACTATTATAATTAAGCTGCTTATAAACGATTTAATTTATTAATAGAATTTGCAACAACCAATATAATATAAAACATTTTCATAAATCCGACAGAAATTTTCCCTGTATGACAAAACAGCTCGCCCCATTTTCAGTTTCAGTTCCAGCGCTGAAACCTGAATATCACCCATCCAACCGCTGCGTAGACAATGATCGAATTTTCACGATAATTTCGAAATGCGGATTTTTTGGAAAATATTCCGGTAATGCGGCACACAGGAACTCAACAATTTTTGTGATAAATTTTTTCAAGCTTTAAATATTTGCTGTTTTATTTGGTTTATAGGACGGTATGAGATTTTTCCAAGTTAGAACAGAATTGGTAGGTATTTCATTTGATTTGTTGGATAAATACTTCGACTTGAATTATTTAGATATTTTGCTAATTGGGAATTTCTTGTACTGAGAGATAGCCATGATAATTCTGAACAACGGTGTATTTCATAAGCATACTTATATCGTAAATAGAATTAATTTTTTTCCCGACCCTGTCAGAAAATAAAAATTTATTTTCTTGGAATTCGTTATCAATGTGAAAAATAGAAAAATAAATAAATAAATATATCATCACACCTTCTACCCATTACTGGGTGTGGCACTCTGCCGAAGCAGATCTCGGTAAGTGATATATTTTGCGCGTGAAGTGCGGTTACCAGTCGTCAAATCACGGCCCCCAAAGATGTTAGTGGTGGGGGAGCCACAGGGGTAGTTCTGAAATTATGAAAATTGTTTGTCGCCTGTGGGAATCGAACCACGGTTCTCAGGATTCACAGGCCGACTTCATACCACTGAGCTAGCCACCCCATAATAATAATTTTAATGTGGTGAAAATTATTTGTGAGCTGTGGGAATGGAATCCGGATTTTCAAATACACAGTCCGACTAGATATCATTTCACCACATTCAAATATCACCTTCGGGGGCTGTGATTTGACGGCTGATAACTGCACTTAACGCACTAAATATATCACTTACCAATACCTGCTACGACAGATTGTCACACCCACTAATGGGTAAAAGACATGATGATATATCTATTTATTATTTTATTTTTATACAAATACTACAAAGAAATTTATATATATTTTTTTCATATTATTTTTGAATTAAATGTAAACAAAAGAATAAATAAATTTATATTTATTTACATAAAGAAAGAATAAACATTTGAACAAAATCTTCAATTTATTTTATTACCGAAAACAAGGTCCATAAATTCTAGAAACATTAACAATAATATTGATTTTCCACACAAAAGGTAATCTGCAAAAATTGGTGATTACCCATAATCTAATTAAAATCAAATATCGCGACTTATTTAATTGTATGTCATTAGTTCGACTGTGTATTCATTATTTCAATTATATGTATTAATATGCCACTAAATTACTATGTCATTAATAATGATAATTAGTACGCGAGTAATTTTTAAATAAAATACTTTTATCTTACAATTATCAGGTGTGTTTGTAATTGATTTCTATTTATGATATCATCCTTATTATAACATAACTATATTTACTTTTTACTATAATTAGGAAAATGCTTAATGTCTATTTTATGTCACAATTAAACAGAAACATGATTAAACAAAAGACATAAATATTATTGGCAATTTAAAAAGTACCTATAACATTACTTAATAATGGACGGTATTAAAAAGTCAATATTTTTCTCGCTGTAAAATATTTGTAAGTGATTTTTGAGAAAAGTACTGGAAATTATAGCGGAAAAATATAATTCAAATAACAATCATAGCCCAGTGAATATAAGTTTTGTTTGTCGAGCTAAACTTCGTACGTTCAAATCTCACTTACAGCAATTATATATACAAAAAATACGGTGTCTGAGTGGTTCGATTTTCACTATAAGCTACTGTAATTGAGATTAAGTTCCTGTTGTGCAGAGTAACAAATAAATAAATAAATGACTCCGGTAGATATTCGAAATGAAAAGGATTTAACTATACTTCATTTTTTAAAAGAATTCTGTAACTAGAAGACTAATAGTACTCGTAACAAACTGCCAATTAGTTATCAAATTTGATATATATATATATATATATATATATATATATATATATATATGAACTATTTCACTGCGGCATTTGAATCCGGAGGTCCCGAGTTTGAATCCCAGTCTAGCTAAATATATGTATATGAACTAGCACATTACGGCTCGGGGAGTTCGGACTCTTTATTGTAATTGAAATTACGTTCTTGTTGGACAGAGTAAAATAAATAAGTTTCTGCTATATCGCGTATACAAAGTGAATTTTGTACAATTTTTTTTGTCGAAAACAGTGTTGCAAAATCTAATTTTGGATAACAGTTTTTGGGGATATTTTTTGTAAAGTTGTTGAGTTGTCTAATTGTAAAAATGTCAAACGAAAATCATTTCCGCTATTATAGCTTATGTCAAATTATTGCAATTGTTATAATAAACTAATTGCATGAAACTGTAAAAAAAATTCTTGACTAAAAATTAAAGGTATTTTGTTTTATAACAAAACCTAGATAATTATGCATTTGAACTCCAACCTAATTAATAAATATCAAAATAAATATATTTTAAATGTTTATAGAATCTGTCGGTAATAGCACCTTAAAATTATATTTTTTAAATAAAATTTTGAAATACAAGAAAAATAATGCGATGTAGGAAAAATAGTATGAAAAACATATGTCACAATGATCAAGTGTAACACGTTTTTTAATTCATTGATCCATAAATCTGTAAATGATAAACAAAATCGCAACTGAACTTAAGAGTTTATTAATTACTTTCTACCAATCAACAAATATTGTAATGATTTTGTCCAATATTTTCAGATTTGCGAATTCTTTAAATTTCTAAATTTATTACAAAATTCCACCGTTAGTCATGTTATCTAATGTATCTAAATAAATATATCATCACGTCTTTTACCCATTACTGGATGTGGCACTCAACCCAACGAAATCTCGGTAAGTGATATATTTATGCGCGTGAAGTGCGATTACCAGCCTTCAAATCACAGCCCTCAAAGATGTTAGTAGTGGAAGAGCCACAGGGGTAATTTTAATGTAGTAAAAATGTTTGTCGGCTGTAGGAATCGAACCCAGGGTTCTCAAAATTCACAGGCATAGATACCACTGAGCCACGTACCCCGTTAATTAATTACCTAATTTATCTGAACTGATTTAAATGAATTAAATGGCAAACACAGGTGAAATTGACTAATTTAAAAAGTCTCCAACAATATCTTGGACAAATTACAAGTCAAGTTCTTATAAATATTCCATGCAGCACGTAAAAATTTGAAATTTTCTAATTCCGCCCCGATGAAACTGATAACACTGCAGTCCCTCAACATGCAACAAACTGCAATATCGCACGCATGCCACCCTCACCACGCCACTACTACGTATTTTGCTCTCTGCTGCTGAATAAATTATGAATTTCGCCTGAGCAACTAATTTTAAACCTCGCTCACGATTTCGGGTAGCTCGTGCCAAAACCGCAAAATTTGACGCGTTTGTATTCATCATACGATTGTCAAAAAACTTTACGGGAATAAATTATAGTTTGGGGAATAATGTTTGGTATTAAATGATCACTTAGCGACTGTAAGGATATGTTGCAGATTAATGTAACGATATTTTATTATATTAATTAAGTTTAATCTGAAATTATTAATCGGAAATTATTGTTGGACGATGATTAGCTGGGAATGTGGTTTGTGCTGCCATCTAGCGGCGAATGCGTGAACTAGACGCTGGTGCTGATGGTTGATCTACTTGTATGTAGACGGCGAACTGAATTTTCTCGTTTGAATTTCAACGAATTTTTATTATGCCAAAAGCTTTATTTTAAATTATAATATTCTTCATATTCGGCGGGTTTAATTTATCGGCTGGCAACCACTCTTCATGAACAGAAATACTATAGATTTCTTAAATTTGCCACACATATAATTCTTAAAACAAAACTTGGAATATTAGCTATTTCAAATTAACGATTTCATTAGTGTCTATTAAATTTTGTTATTCAACAATTAAACATTTGAAATTAAAAATACTCAAAAATACTCATTATAATAATTATATTTATTTCAGTTATACATAAAATACTTTTTTACTAACAATGTTAAAAACATGTAATTTTTAAATACTTTCTATTATCAAAAGGACGTTATTTTTGCACGTTGCTATTAGTTACATGCAAAACAACGTAATTAAATAGTTGCTACGAAACAAACTTAACCATGTAAACTACAAAATAAATATTTTGACGTTTAAAATAAAGAAATATCTTTATTGCACTCGTGGATTTGCAACATTCGCTTACGACTCGTGCAGTAAGCTTCCCACTCGTGCAATAAAGTGATACTTTTAACACTAGTTTCATAAATGATTATAGGATGCGGGCACTCACGTAAAACTGTGACGTTTTGTGACGTAAAAACAGCTGTTCGGGTAAAGATCACTGCGCCACCTACAAAATGAACTATTTTTTTTGGACGAGATTTGAAAAGAACCGTTCTTTTCAAATCTCGCCACAAAAAAATAGTTCATTTTGTAGGTAGCGCAGTGATCGCAGCCCAACAAGATTTGAATAGAACAGTTCTTTTCAAATTTCGTTCCAAAAAAATAGTTCATTTTGTAGGTGGCGCGGTGATCTTTGCCCGAACAGCTGTTTGTACGTCATAGTGTCAGTTTTTTCATTTCCGGTAAAGTTCCGAATAAAATTTCGGATAAAGTTCCTAAAAAATATCACTTCAGAAAATAGTATTCTGCATAATTATAACCATTTGTGATATAATTTCTATACTATATTTTGTATTTACCTTGCTGATAGTTATTACGAGTCGGCCTGTGAATTTAAGAACCCAGGTTCGATTCTCACAGCCGACAAACAATTTTCACCACATTAAAACTATCCCAGTGGTCCTCCCTCCACTAACATCTTTGAGGGCTGTGATTTGACGGCTGGTAACCGCACTATACGCACAAAATATATCACTTACGGAGATCTGCTATGGCAGGGTGTCAGACCCAGTAATGGGTAGAAGGCGTGATGATATATTTATATTTATTTATTTTATTTATCAACAACGAAAATAAAATTAAAGATGACACACGAAAATATTTTGAGATTGATAAAATAAAAATAAAAATTACTATAAACAAATTAAACCACTAGTTGAAGGAAATATATGATACTTATTTAACAGTGGAATATATTATTCATTGGCGGTCAAGATTTTTGAATATCGCAATTCGGTTTCGTTCGATCATTTTCGGCAAAATTCGAGACCCGTAAGATGTGTACATTATATTTAGCTGGTATGAGTATCGATTTTTAATTCTAAATAAACATTTCTTAAAGACAACGAACTTGTTACTGCAAATCTTACCAATTAGTTCGTTCAGTGTTGTTCGTTCCCGTCGAGTCAGTAGAGTGCGGACTGTAGCTGTGATCGAAATATGTTATTTCACTGTTTTGTGAGTATTTTAGTAAATATTTATTGATATTTTAACGCGTAAATTGCCTTAAATTGTGCGTTATTATGCGTATTAATGTGTGGTGTATAAAAGAAACGTTAATATATGAGTGGTAGTGTTGTGGAATAGACTGGATGGACCTCATGGGATCCAAGGCTGTGCTGATTTGATAATGGACAACGTGGGACCTGCCTGGTAGCTGGTTCCTGTTCAAAGTTCAAACTATAACATTTTGAAATATATTTATGAATTCGATTTCTACAAACTTAAGTCGTAATATTCTTCGGCCACCAAATATGTTAGTTGTGAGGGAACTATAGAGGTAGTTTTAAAATGGTGAAAATTGTATATCGCCTGTGGGAATCGAACCAGGGTTCTCAGGATTCACAGGTCGACTTGATACCCCATAAAGATAAATTTAGATTTAGGGCCAAATTCATAGTCGTGACTCACCCTGACATCATTCTCACCTCACACTCAAAGTCGAAGTAACTAAGGCAACTAACTCAAATTGTACACATTTTTGAGTTAGTTGCCTTAGTTACTTCGACTTTGAGTGTGAGGTGAGAATGAGGTTAGCGTGAGTCATGACTATGAATTTGGCACTAAAATTCCTAAAAATGAAGTGAAGGATTTCATTAAATATAGTTGTCATGTAAAATGGGGTAGCTAGCTCAGTGGTATGAAGTCGGCCTGTGGATCCAGAGAACCCTGGTTCGATTCCCACAGGCGACAAACAATTTTCATAATTTCAAAAACTACCCCTGTGGCTCCTCCACCACTAATATCTTTAGGGACCGTGATTTGACACTTCACGTGCAAAATATATCACTTATCGAGATCTGCTTCGGCAGAGTGCCACACCCAGTAATAGGTGGAAGGCGTGATGATATATTTTATTTTATTTATTTACGTAAAATATCACATAAATTAGAATAGCTCTCCTCACTTCTTACATTAAACCCTTCCAATAAGTACGCTACTGTAATTAATTAATGAATATTATTAATAAAACCCTCTTACAAAAAACTCGCTTGCATTTCTGCTCATTTAAATGCAAGGAACAAAATTAATTACAGTACAAAAACAAAATCTCATATATAACGGAATATTTCAATCAGAACGTTTAAAAAAACCCCTCAAGAAAAAAAAACCACTCCTCCCAGCGCCTTTCATTAGCAAGCCGACGCTCAATTATCCCAATAATAATTCTTTGTGCGTATGCACTCCCCTGCGCCGTCGAGCGCCGCGACGCAACAGGTGTCCGCAGATATTTTTATGATACACGTAATCAAGTTCATCATTGTAATGGATACGTTTTCATTAAAACCATTGTCACACAATTGCATTTTCATTATCTGTTGTCGGCGTTTTTTTGTCGTTATGCGCGGCATTTCGGTCTATTCGTTATCTCGTAGTGGCAGTGCTTTTTTTTTGTTTCAGTTTACGTTTAATGCACGAACGAAATGCGAGATAAATCACTGGGAATGAAGCGTAATGTAGTCTTCATTTTTTTCGACGTGGTTTTGTTTTGATTTGTTAGGTGATGATTTATTGGTTGAGTATTTCCCGCAGCGAATATTTTTAATTGATATGTTTGATGTTTTATCAGGTTGTTAATGAGAGGAATAAAATTCTAATTAGTTTATAATTACAGCAGAATTTTTACAATAAATCAAAAAAGAATTGTAGATTTTATTTATTCGTTATTTATTACACAACTAAGTTTTTTCGTAACTACTAATACTGTCGTTGCCAATAGAGAATGCCAAAGGGGTAAGGGACAATAATTCACTTATTCACGTCATATTTATCTAGACGTAAAAGTATGGCAATCCGGTGATGTGGATAGCGTTCGAATTCTGAAATCCCGAGTTCGAGTCCCACTTAAGCTAAATATATATGAACTACCACACTTCCTGTTGTACACAGTAACATAAAAAATAAATAAGTATAATTTCCTGTTGAGTTGAAAGAACTATTACACGTTCATTGAATAATGTACTATTTTCTACGATCGTGTGAAAATTGAGTCATTATGTACTTATTTTCTGTGCAGAAAGTTATTGTTTATCTCACAGCATACAATAATAGTATATTATGTATCTAGAGACTGAAGTGCAGTATTTAATCCTGAGGGTGAAGTGAATAATCACCTGAGGGATTAAATGCACTTTAGTCATGTGGTATATACAATATTTTTCGCACTTCCAGCCATACATTTTGAATTAATGGTTAATTTTGATATTGACTTGCCAAGACAGCATTATACAATTTTTTAGGTAACTTACACAACATAAACAAAGTGAAATATTTTGAGGTTTATAATATACTTGTTGCTATGGTAATGCTTGTTAGCCTGTCACTTTAATTCCCGGGAGAATAAATTTGAAATGTAATCCTTCCGGGATTCAAAGTAACACTTCGGTCCTTGAAAAGAGGAATAAAGTAGGTCATTTACTTCCGAAAGTGCGGAAAACTTTTTATTACCCGTTGCCATTAGCAATATTTTCAAAAAGTATTCATAAAATATTTTATGTGACTATATTCTTTTCTTTCTTTACAGGAAGCAGATCTTCTCAGCCGCCATCCAGATCCTCATCTCCAGTTTCTTCATCAAGGTATCTTCATTCTCTTTACTCTTTTATTTACGATCTTCCACTGTTCGATATGCAAATCAGGCTCTTATACGGCATGTTATTAGTGGCCTGAACGCCCAGACAATTATCTATTTCAAATTGATTGATTCGAACCTCATGCAAGGGAAGAAAATATTGTGACGTTCTTTAGTAGGCTGATAATATCGTGGTCGCGGCTATTACTAAACACTTGAGAAGCCGACGGCTTCATTATTCAGACTTAGACAAATTAAGTCTTCACTTAGAGGAATGTGATAGTCGTTAGGTGATTTGATCTTGAAATGAAAATGGTTTAGTTATTCTTGAACACCTTGCGCTCACTCAAACCATTAGAATGATTACTATTATTCTTTAATAGATTTTTTGTAGTCGCGTCGTTCAAAATAAGGTTTACAATACCTTGAAAACGGATGGAAAGTTTGATTTTGCGCACTAGTGCGTAAAGTAACTGAAAAACAACCATTTTTATGGTTTTACATTTTGACTGTTGAAACGATAATTGTACTTATATTTTAAGAAAATTATAAAAGAAATAGAGACATTAGCTTATAACGCTATCAATCAGACATATTTTAGCAAACTTAACGAGAAAAAATAAACAGTTTGTTTTCAAATAACAAATGTCAATTCATGGCATACTCAACTGTAAATATAAATTAACGTTTCAAATTTAGTAAATTTCCTCATTACAAAAAGCATTCTACAAAACTCGTGCACGAAGACGTCATTTGCACCATTCGCGCAAAGTATGTCTTCGCGCACTTGTTATCTAAATAAATGAAATAAAATAAATATATCATCACGCCTTCTACCCATTACTGGGTGTGGCACTCTGCCGAAGCAAATCTCGGCTTGTGGATCTTGAGAACCCTGGGTCGATTCCCACAACAGATAAACATTTTCACCACAATAAAATTACCCATGTGGTTCCTCCACCACTAATATCTTTGGGGGCCGTGATTTTGGCAGCTGGTAATCACGCACATAAATATATCACTTACCGAGATCTGCTTCAACAAAGCGCCACATCCAGTAATAGGTAAACATTTTTAAAGTAGTCATAATATTAATGGGGTGGCTAGCTCAGTGGTATGAAGTCGGCTTGTGGATCCTGAGAACCCTAGTTCGATTCCCACAGGTGACAAACAATTTTCATAATTTCAAAAACTACCCCTGTGGCTCCTCCAGCACTAACATCTTTGGGGGCCGTGATTCGACGACTGGTAACCGCACTTCACGCGAAAAATATATCACTTACCGAGATCTGCTACAGCAGAGTGCCACACCTAGTAACAGATAGAAGGCGTGATGATATATTTATTTATTTTATAATATTCTAAAGCTGAGTAAAACTTCAGAAACATTTTCTTTAATTTATTTTTGAAAGACGGTGTCGTTTTAGCCAATCTTATAACTCTGGGCAGGACATTATTTTTTAATGGAGAGAAGAAAATATTACTTTCTGACAGAGTCGTGAAAAACATGTTTTCCACTGACTAGCAGTTATTTTTCTCCTCCACCAATATATTTGGGGGTTGTATTATGACGGCTGCTAACCGCATATCATAAACTAAGCTAGCTGCAGCACTTCTGATATATTTATTTTTTATTTAAAAAACGGGTAGAATGTTTTATTCGTTTTATTATTTAAAAATATTTAAATATTTGAAACAAGTATGCAGTAAAAAGTCAAACTTAATCTCCACTATATGCTAATAGCGCCCTTTTTGTGTTTGCTTTCTGAATACCAACGGTCAGAGGGTTAGTTAAAAAACAGATGAATTATTTATAAAACGTTTTTAATTTAATCCACTTCGAGATATCAATTTATATTTTTTGCTCTTCTAAATGGAAGCTAATTAATAATAATGATTACAGTAATTAAGAATAGAAACACTTTGATTGTTAATTAATTCATCTACTACAAGTTTATCAACAAAACAATTATATATCAGAGTTTATAGAAACATATTTATTAAAAGAAATGTCAGTTATCGTAAGAGAACTTACGGTATTTCGATTTCTAAAAACGTAGAAGGCTTTTAAATTTTAGTAATAGGTTACACAAGTGTAGAAAATAAACTATTGTCACATATTTTAAATTTAGAATGGTCACTTTTATGTTCCGGTACGGTGATAGTAATAGTGAACGCCTACTTTAATGCCTAAAATGTTTTGATCGAGACGGTAATATCAAATAAATTTGTCCCTACAACTAATAATAATCAAAGTTAGATAGTTTATGGACAAAATGTATAGAATATTCATCGAAACTTCTAACGTTTCAAAAATTTATTATAATTAACATATGTTATAGCA
Source organism: Pterostichus madidus (assembly GCA_911728475.2). Lineage (NCBI taxonomy): Eukaryota > Metazoa > Arthropoda > Insecta > Coleoptera > Carabidae > Pterostichus > Pterostichus madidus. Next base: position 2,718,048 of record OU452304.1, read on the forward strand.
AAAACAAATGATTAAGCAATAAAAATCTAATAAAATTCTGCAGTATTAATCATAGGAATTCATGAATTATTTATTTTATTTCTTTGAATTTTATTAATCTGTAAGTTAATAGATTTTGCAAGAAATATAAAAATATATTTTTTATTAAGATTTGTGTATTTGTTCCTTGGATAAATAATATATTTTACTAATTATGGGTAATGGCTCAGTGGTATCGAGTGGATCCTAAGAACCCTGGTTCGATCCCCAAAGCCGACAAACAATTTCAACAATTTAAAATTACACCTGTAGCTATCCCACCACTAACATCTTTGAGGGCCGTGATTTGACGACTGGTAACTGCACTTCGCTCGCATAAATATATCACTTACCGAGATTTACTTCGGCAGAGTGCCACACCCCGTAATGGGTAAAAGGCATGATGCCTTACGCCTTACCCTAATTCGAGAGGTTGTATCTTACCACTGTTATAAACTGAATAAATATTTTAATCCAATTCTAGAATAGTGAATATAGTGTTACAACTACCCGCCATTTTGATTCCGAGATAAAATATTTATAGTTCCAAGAATAGCATAATTTAAAACAGTCTTTAATAAAGCGTGAATAAGTAAACACCTACAGAAATACGCATTAATACTCAAGTGTTTATACTCTTAGCAAAACATCAAATCATTTCGTCGTCTGCTCGCCTGTTGAAGTCTCCACATCTCTCTTAAAGTTGTAGCTTCTTCTCTGGCGTTTGAAGTGATGTGGCAAGTGACAAGTGGTACCTGACGCGCACGCGTCATGCGTGTTCAAGTGCCACATAGTGACAGTCAACTGTTTGAGGAGGGTAACAGATGAACAGCAGTTTATGCAGCTGCAGACTTGACCAAGAATTATTGAAAAAATGTTTATGCGGTTTTTAAATATTGATTGAATATTTTTAGTTAGTTCCTTTATCATCTCGTATTTATTGTAATTAATTTTTATTAAATAATAAATTAAAAGTAAAATAAATATATTCTACCAATTACTGGATGTGGCACTCTGTCGTAGCAGATCTCAGTGGTATATTTATACACGTGAAGTGCGATTAATAACCGTCAAATCACGGTCCCCAAAGATGTCAATGGTGGGGTAGCCCTCGAGGTAATTTTAAATAAATAAATAAATATATATCATTACGCCTTTTACCCATTACTGGGTGTGGCACTCTGCTGAAGCAGATCTCGGTAAGCGATATATTTATGCGCGTGAAGTGCGGTTACCAGTCGTCAAATCACGGCCCACAAAGATGTTAGTGGAGGAGGAGCCGCGCTAATCAGCCGTCAAATCACGACCCCAAAGATGTTAATGGTGGGGTAACTCTGGGGGTAATTTTAATGTGATGAAAATTGTTTGTTGGCTGTTGGAATCAAACCCGGGCTCTCAACAGTATCTTTTTATTTATTTATTAATGTTACTCTGTAGAACAGGAACTTAATCACAATTACAGTGCAGGGGTCTGGTCTCACCGAGCCGTTATGTGGTAGTTCATATATGTTTAGATTGAGTGGGATTCGAACTCGGGATCTCCGGATTCGAATGCCTTAATGCTATCTATATAAATTCTCTATCATATTTAATTGAACTATTTTTCCAGAAAATTATTGCAAAACCTTTGACAATGAAAAATATAAAATGCCAAATGTCAAAAATAATCTGAAAATATTATAGGTATATTTTGCATACATACCACTTTTACTAATTGGAACATTAACATAGTCTGTTTGCTAGTAAGGTATTTAAAGTCGCCAACGTTTGGTGATTAAGGTTAATCAGCCATTTTGCAGTCGTAAATTTCGTTTTCAAATTGTTTTCTACCTTCTACGTCACTCATTTATCATTAATTAAATAAGCTATGAATACAAATCATATCACAACGGATGCATGCCACTTATTTATTCATTAAACTTTTTAATGAGGAGAGAAGTATTACAATTTAAATATGTATTTTTTGGTCTTTCCGCATCCTTAATTTCTACCTTTTAGATCATTTTTATCCCTAGATATAGTAATAATGTTATAAATAAATTAATAAAATCAATCGTTTATTTATTCTTTTTATATAATTACATCTGCTAGATCCGGCTATTTTAAAACATTTATCTTATTGGCTGACAATTTATTTGTTCGACAAATATTGATGTACCTTACTCTTTTGTTATATAAAATGCTATTACGTCAGCATTGCTCTCCTAATTACTGTACAAGAAAAAGTTTCAAATACAAGATTTAGAAAATTACCTATTTTATTTTTATTTATTTTATTCGCTATGGGGTGGCTAGCTCAGTAGTATGAAGTCGGCCTATGGGTCCTGAGAACCCTGGTTCGATTCCCACTGGCGACAAACAATTTTCAAAATTTCAAAAACTACCCCTGTGGCTCCTCCATCACTAACATCTTTGGGCCGTGATTTGACGACTGATAACCGCACTTCACGCGTAAAATATATCACTTACCGAGATCTGCTTCGGCAGAGTGGGTAGAAGGCGTGATGATATATTTATTTTATTTTATAGTTACTCTGCACAACAGGAACTTAATCTCAATTATAGTTCAGAGTATATGAAGAAATTGTGGCATTTTAACGACAGGCACACTTTTCAGTCGATAGACTCGAACCCAGGACTGTTTGGGTGTCTTACGTCACTACAAATAATGCTCTACGCAGTGCTGGATTATACCATAAGCTGACTAAGCTATAGTTTAGGGCCCCGACACATTGGGGGCCCCGCGGAAATTGTAAGTTAGCGTATGTCTAACTGCTGGTCCTTTCTAAAGGTCGTCAAGAATTAGTTGTTGTATTAAAGGCGAAAAATTCGCGTTTATAATACTTCATCTTCGAAGTGTAGTGCAGTAGCTAGTATCCCATAAGTGATCCCTCTATCGGCGACAGAATACTTCCCCTCCACTCAGACAAGTTTCGCGCGCTCGACATAGGACGTTATATGTCAGTGCCGTACTCACAAAATTGATTCCGACCAAATCAAAGTATATACAATTCATTTTATATATGTCATGAAATATATTATATACGCTATATTCTGAATATACAATGGTACTAATAGTGTCATTATTCATTTACTTATTTTTCAGGCAATAACCTTCTCTTCTCTTTTCAATTGCACCGTTTAAAAACAATGGTACTTATAATTATAAATGATTTACAACCGAGATTACTTTATTCTATGAATAAAGACCAATTTTGTTGAAGCCAGGGAGGGGGGGGGGGCAAGATCTGTTGTGCTTAGGGCCCTTCATAGTGTTAATCCGACCCTGGCTCTTCGGTTATTATTTAATTACTGTTACAATAAGATTTAACTAGAATATGTGGATCAGTTTCATGACTATTTATTTATTTATTTATTTATTTGTTTAATCTTAATTACAGTACAGGACACAAGGAGCCACTGTGTTGTGATTCATATATATTTTAGCTTGAGTGGGATTCGAAGTCGGGAGCGCTTCGTATTCGAATGCAGAATAGTTTCTGACTAATTTTAGTAATAATAAAATGAAATGTATAATTGATTTAGTTGTAGAATTTATTTCTCTAGAACTTTTATTTGGATTATTTTCCGCTATAGTGCAGTAATCGAGTGACAGCTTTTATACATATTTCACTTTTCAATACAGCCCACTTATTAACAAGATTTACTATTAAATAATTTGAACTAATAACATACTGTATTATTAACTAAGTTAATAAGTAAACTGAAAGTTAACTACGTACTAGTATTAATAACGAGTACCATTTTAGTTACTAGTAAGCTGTCCACTAATTCAACAATTTGCTCATAAACCATGAATTACAGATCAGCTTTTAAATTTAATTTTAACAAGTAAAATACGCTAAAAACTTATCACACTCACACCACAAATCCAAAATAAAGACATCAAATTTACCAATAGATAATTCAATCTAGATTTCTCTCCATAAAAAAAAAACTTAGTGACCATTAGTCGGATAACAATCTCAACGTATTAGCTTTTGTACGATTCACTATGTAACGTATAAGTAACGACATACGACGACTATATTATATATCAAAGAGTGGCAGGCTACAATATTAATGAGAGCATGGTTTCAAACACCTGCATTGCATAAAACATAGTACTTCGAACAGTACAACATATATTTTAACTTTCATTTCAACTGTTTCCCACAGCCCAGAGCCCAGCCATCTTTGTTACTGTTCACCAGTATCCTATTTCCTACTCTGCTGATTTTGTACACTACAAAATTCACTCATTTCGTTGTGGATAAAATTCAGTTTAAACTTGTGACTCAAGTAAGAGGTTGTGAGATCAAAGCTCACTGATTTCAAAGCAAAAAAATTCGAATGGCTCAGTACGATGCCCACAGCCGACAAACAATTTTCACTACATTACAATTACAATTGTTTGCCGGCTGTGGGAATCGAATCCGGATTATCAAATACACTTTTGCCGTCCAGGGCGGTCTCCAATTTGCCGCCCTTTCTAAGTCAATCAAATGGTGGTTTTTATAAATTAAAAAAATAAATATAAAATAAATATATCACGACTTTCACCCATTACTGGGTATGACACTCAGCCGAAGCAGATCTCGGTAAGTGATATATCTATGTACGTGAAATGCGGTTACCAGCCGCAAATCACGGCCCCCAAAGATGTTAGTGGTGGGAGAGCCACAGGGATAATTTTAATTTGGTGAAAATTGTTTGTCGGCTGTGGGATTCAAACCCGGGGTCCTCAGAATCCACAGGCTAACTCGAAACCATTGAGCCATTACCCCATTAAATTAATAAACAAAAATATAAATAAATAAATAAATATATCATCACGCCTTCTACCCATTACTGGGTGTGACAGTCAGCCGAAGCAGATCTCGGTAAGTGATATATCTATGTACGTGAAATGCGGTTACCAGCCGCAAATCACGGCCCCCAAAGATGTTAGTGGTGGGAGAGCCACAGGGATAATTTTAATTTGGTGAAAATTGTTTGTCGGCTGTGGGATTCAAACCCGGGGTCCTCAGAATCCACAGGCTAACTCGAAACCATTGAGCCATTACCCCATTAAATTAATAAACAAAAATATAAATAAATAAATAAATATATCATCACGCCTTCTACCCATTACTGGGTGTGACAGTCAGCCGAAGCAGATCTCGGTAAGTGATATATCTATGTACGTGAAATGCGGTTACCAGCCGCAAATCACGGCCCCCAAAGATGTTAGTGGTGGGAGAGCCACAGGGATAATTTTAATTTGGTGAAAATTGTTTGTCGGCTGTGGGATTCAAACCCGGGGTCCTCAGAATCCACAGGCTAACTCGAAACCATTGAGCCATTACCCCATTAAATTAATAAACAAAAATATAAATAAATAAATAAATATATCATCACGCCTTCTACCCATTACTGGGTGTGACACTCAGCCGAAGCAGATCTCGGTAAGTGATATAACTATGTACGTGAAATGCGGTTACCAGCCGCAAATCACGGCCCCCAAAGATGTTAGTGGTGGGAGAGCCACAGGGGTAATTTTAATTTGGTGAAAATTGTTTGTCGGCTGTGGGAATCGAACCGGGGTCCTCAGAATCCACAGGCCAACTCGAAACCACTGAGCCATTACCCCATTAAATTAATAAACATAAATATAAATAAATAAATAAATATATCATCACGCCTTCTACCCATTACTAGATGTGGCACTCCGTCGAAGCAGATCTCGGTAAGTGATATATTTTTCGCATGAAGTGCGGTTACCAGTCGTCAAATCACGACCCCCAAAGATGTTAGTGGTGGAGGAGCTACAGGGGTAGCTTCTGAAATGATGAAAATTGTTTGTCGCCTGTGGGAATCGAACCAGGGTTCTCAGGATCCATAGGCCGACTTCATACCACTGTGCTAGCCACCCCATATAAACATAAATAAATAATTGTAATTGAGACAAACTATAAGTGGGGAACTTTTTTACCATTGGATGGCATATTTAAATTAGGCAGTAATAAAGGAATTTTTCCAGATAATATTTTCAACCCTATATAGACTTGACGATGAAGAAAAATATTCAAAATCATATAGTAATTTATAAATAAAAAAAATAAATATATCATCACGCCTTCTACCCATTACTAGGTGTGGTACTTTGTCGAAGCAGATCTCGGTAAGTGATATAATTTGCGCGTGAAGTGCGGTTACCAGTCGTCAAATCACGGCCCCCAAAGATGTTAGTGGTGTAGGAGCCACAGGGGTAGTTTTTGAAATTATGAAAATTGTCGCCTGTGGGAATTGAACCAGGGTTCTCAGGATCCACAGGCTTCATACCACTGAGCTAGCCTTCCCACATTATTAGTAATTTATAATTCGTAGAAACCGAATAGTAAACTTATGAAGTGAACAAATTGTTTTTTACAACTAAAGCTAAATATGAAAAATACCGCCCCAAAATATGTGCCGCCCAGTGCAAACAGCACCCACCGCCCCTTCCTAAGTACGCCACTGGTTTGGATTCCACTATAAGCTATTGTAATTAGAATTACGTTCCTGTTGTGCAGAGTACCGAATAAAATAAAAGTATCGTACTATTACGGCATGTGTTCGAAACTAACAAAGGTCTATTTAAGTCTTCCGCTGCTAGTTATTGGATGCACCAGCAGCATAATTTCTTAGTTGATACCAACTCTAACAAGGCATTGTTTTCTGGCAAAGAATTGACTTCACGACCGGAACCAGGCTTCTTTGATTCAACTTTAAACTTTAATGAAGACATTCTGTCTTCTCGCACTTTCGAAACAAAACATTCGCGAAAATACAGCTGCAGGTGGCGAGTGTCAAGCATCAGAGATAAATGTTGCTCTCCGCAGATTTCTAGATCTGATAGGTGTGATTGTATTGTGATGGTAAATCTGAAATGAAATGCTGCTTCTAGGCATCAAATATCAACTTGTTTGTTCTCACTGCAAAGAGCTCGATGGTTGTGAATTAATTAAACAGTATCGGAGAATGGAATTGTTATTATTTCTTGATACAATTTACCTACATCTATTTTAGCGTAGGTGGTACGCCTTCTACCCATTACTGGGTGTGGAAGTCTGTAGTAGCGGTTATCAGCCATCAAATCACGGCCTTCAAACATGTTAGTGGAGAGGGAGCCATAGGAGTAGTTTTTAATTTGGTGAAAATTGTTATCGGCTGTGGGAATCGAACCCAAGTTCTCAACAGCTGACTCAATACCACTGAACCACTTACCCCATCGGAAAATATGTGAATAAAATGTAATATCGCCTGAATCTTCAGAAAATATGTAAAATTTGGACAATGATAATAAGTAATCTAGGTAGCGTTGGAAACATAAAAAAATTGACAGATTTACTATCATTTGAATTGTGAGAAATAAGTAAATTATAAAATAAATAAATAAATATATCATCACGCCTTCTATCCATTACTGGGTGTGACACTCTGTCGAAGCAGATCTCGGTAAGTGATATATTTATGCGTGTAAAGTGCGTCAAATGACGGCCCCCAAAGATGTTAGTGGTGAAATTAATAATACATAATACATAATACAGCCACGGGGGTAATTTTAAATTGGTGAAAATAGTGTTTTTATGGAATGGCTAGCTCAGTGGTATGAAGTCGGCCTGTGGATCCTGTGAACCCTGATTCGATTCCCACAGGCGACAAACAATTTTCATAATTTCAAAAGCTACCCCTGTGGCTCCTCCACCACTAACATCTTTGAGGGCCGTGATTTGACGACTGGTAACCGCGCTTCACGCGCAAAATATATCACTTACCGAGATCTGCTTCGGCAGAGTGTCACACCCAGTAATGGGTAGAAGGCGTGATGATATATTTATTTATTATTTATGTGAAAATGTTTTATCGGCTGTGGGGATCGAACCAGGGTTCTTAGGATCCATAGGCCGACTCGAATACCACTGAGCCATTACCCCATATAAGTAAATTATAACATATTAATTTAATTTATGGGGCAGGTGACTCAGTGGTATCGAGTCAGCTTGGGAATTTGAGAACTTCGGTTCGATTCCCACAGCCGACAAACAATTTTCACCACATTAAAATTACTCCTGTGGTTCTCCCTCCACTAATATCTTTGGGAGCCGTGATTTGACAGCTGGTAACCGCACTTCACTCCCATTAATATATCACCGAGATCTATGGCAGAGTACCGCACTCAGTAATGGGTAAAAGGCGTGATATATTTACTTATTTTATTTACAACTCATAGACATAATTACACTGATTTCAGTTGAATTCTATGGTTTATAAAACACTAGTGTTTTATATTCCATAAAACACTGTAAACAACTTGTTACTTAGCAACCACTTCATGATCTACCGTATTTTGAGAAACTATATATAACTGAATCAACGTTAAACGTTACGACCAATCTTCTTCGATACTTATAATTATGAGTTGTGGATAAAATTTTGTATTACACTTGTGTTTTGTTTAACTATTATTTATATTAATTGTTAATTTACATTGCATAATGTCCATTATCATTCAAATCAATCTCGGTATTATCAGAGAAAAAAATATAATGTTCCGTGAGAACTACTTAAACTTTCGTGGTAAATAAGTGACCAATACATGTGACAATTGAAGGCCAGAGCAACACTTACTTGTTTTTGTTCCAATTGAAATTGGTTCTTGTTAGAATCAGTGCAAAAAATACTGTGTTTATTTAAAATTAACCAAGTGTAATAAGTAAGTAAATAATAAATATAAACTGTACTGTGCACCTGCATCTTGTAATAAATTGTAACTTTAGATTGTTAAGATTACTGGTATTTTGTAGAGGTTTACGACTTTACAATAAATTAATTACTGTAAATAAGTGGTTTTGTATTTGTTTTATTCATTACTCATTGTTGTAAACATTGGTTTGCTGTTTTATGTCTATGCTATTAATGTAGCAATTAATAAGCAAGAAGTAAAGAGAAATCAGTCATTCATGATTACTGCAAGTAATAACAGTACACGAGACCTTACAGCTTACAGTGGAATCTGAATCACTCGGACACAAGTTTTTTTTTTTTTTACCACCCTGTCGGAAATTAAAATTTTAATCAAATAACTATTTATCAGATTGTTTCAAACATCAAAAAATCTGTTTAAGAGCTTTAATTTTCACCTACATTAGTTTTTAAATTCTATAACAATGCCGACGGGAAGAAATTTGTCAATGGCTGATTTTTCATTGAATAATTTATTTTGAATAAAAATATATAAATAATGGACCGCTTTAACCCTTGAGTGTTGTACGAGAGGTAAATTAGTATATATGTCGTTAATTTTTATTATTAATTTACAATTTATTAGAGAGTACTGGACGCACTAAAAGTCTCTAAAATATCTGCGAAGTCAAAGAAAAATGAAACCTTGTCATCTTCAAAGATGTAACGCGCAATACAATTTAAAATTGGTTACATATACACGTAGCAACATCCTATATATCTAGCAGAGCTGGGCAAGCTATATAAAAAAAGTAGCTACAGCTACAGCTACAGCTATTCTTTAAAAAAGTAGCTGAGCTACAGCTATAAGCTACATTTTGTAAAATATAGCTAAGCTACAGCTAAAAGCTAATTATTGTCAATTATTAAATTTGCCATTGTCATATGATCAGTTGATCAGTCTTTTATTACAATGACTGTTAATAAATATAAAAAATCGCAAATGGACAAATGTACTGTTCGGAATAAATTAACAGTCACATTAACAGAAGACTTCTAATCACTCAATGTTTAGTTCATCTAATATTTAATACAAACGTAGGATAGGCTAAGAACAAGTGAAAAATATAATAAAAATAAAAAATATATCATCACGCCTTCTACCCATTACTGGGTGTGGCACTCTGCCGAAGCATATGTCGGTAAGTGCGGTAAAAATAAAATATCTTAATAGATTTTACACTATATAATAACTTGTTATCCTACAGTTATAGAAGACAATAAAGGAGGTACAGTTCAAATACAAAACAAAAATTAAAAGGTATTTCTTAATGTGGTAGCTTTAAACTACAAAAAGTAGCTTTGGGCTACAAAAAGTAGCTTTAAAAGTAACTTCAGTTGTTATAACAATATTTTTAAGCTAATAGAAAAAAAAACATAGTTCGCTACAAGCTACAGCTATATTTTTTCACATTTAGCTAAGCTACAGCTACAGCTAAGGTAAACGTAGCTAAGCTAGTAGCTAAGCTACAAAAGTAGCTAGCTACTGCCCAGCTCTGGTATCTAGTAATATTTTTTAATGACGTCAGTCGATGTTTATATCATTTTCAGTATATCTTTATTCAACGATTAGTTATTCAATTTATTCGTAGGAGGAAGGGCCAACCCTTAAAAATGAGATATTTATTCTATCGTTCAATATATCTATTTTCATATATTATTCCGCGATGATATGTCTCTATCTATACAACATACAACCATATATTTTTTTTATTTTCGTTTCAATTTTTCTGGCTACATGTTCATAGTTAATTGCTTCTTTAATTACCGCGGCAGTAACTTTAGAACAATTATCTAGCGTTGGTCAGTGGCTTATTATACGTGCAGGGGCCAATTATATTTAATTGATTTCAAATCAACTTGCACCTACATCAGCAAGTCATTATAAATCTTTTGTGCTGATGATTTACCCTTTTGTTCTTTTACTATTCGTGCAGACAGTCTCATGGACGGTATATTAAGATGTATTGAACTGGGAGGAACGAAACCAGTTTAATTGATTGAAATCAATTAATGATAAAGTAAGAAATACTAGCAAAAGATACGCAGATGTGAATGTTGATGTGTCGAATGAAGGATTGGTGAAATTGAGGGTGAGAGATTGCGTGGAAAACTTAGGAATAAATGGTAATATAATTTAGTTTATTTTTCTACGACTATTAAGTAATTAATTAAATATATGTGTGTTTAGTGATGCAATCATCGTACGGCCGTAGAGTAATAATTTATTACTCAGGGGTTGTGGCATTCACATCGAAATTGTTGTGACAACGCAACGACGACCATGAGTAATAGTTTATTATTGAACAAGCCTATTATGATAGCATTTATTGCGAATGAATAATGAATAATGAATTATCTGGGAACACTGAATAGAAGAAATATCAGTTTTTGACAGTATTATAATAGTAACGTCAAGCTTAATGCCCTAGGTCATGAGTAATGGTTTATTATTCAACAAGCCTATTATGATAGCATTTATTGCGAATGAATAATGAATAATGAATTATCTGGCAACACTGAATAGAAGAAATATCAGTTTTTGACAGTATTATAATAGTAACGCCCTAGGTCATATTAAAATCATATAATGCCCTACGGCATTATGAACTAAATAATGTACCTTGTATCTATGAAATTAATAAACAACAATGAATTAGGAAGACATATTACGTACCATGAACTGTAAGTGACAGTTTTTAGGTTATGAATGTAATTTGGGAATTAAAGGCCCAAAGGGTTGAGATTTCCTAAATATTCGCGACCTAAAAAAATCACTTACAGTTCGAGGTTAGTAAGCCGTTTCTTTACAATACTTGCACAAATAGAAGAAAAGAAAAAAAGGTTTCAAAATTAACACCTGTCCAAATTGTTATCAAATTAAATAGGACCTTGATAATATTTACTTACTGTTCATGGTGGACAATAAGTAAATATTAAAGTCCTGATGTAACCACTGTGCAGAGCTGGGCAGTAGCTAGCTACTTTTGTAGCTTAGCTACTAGCTTAGCTACATTTACCTTAGCTGTAGCTGTAGCTTAGCTAACTGAAAAAATATAGCTGTAGCTTGTAGCTAGCTACTTTTTCTTCTATTAGCTTAAAAATAACAACTGAAGCTACTTTTAAAGCTACTTTTTGTAACTTGAAGCTACTTTTTGTAGCTTAAAGCTACTTTTTAAGCAGAAGGTCAACAAAGTACGCATGCGTACAAGCTAAACCCACACAAAATAATTATTTGTTGCCGGTTCTAACTGGCTCTAATACGCAAAAATACACAGTAGATGCCAGATGGTATTTGCTATTTTTGATATTTATGTACATAATAGTAAATTAACAGTCATTATAACAAAAGACTGATCATATGACAATGGCAAATTTAATTATTTCACAATAATTTAAAAAAGTAGCTTTAAAATTTAACAGCTACTTTAATGAAAGCTTTTAGCTGTAGCTTAGCTATATTTTACAAAATGTAGCTTATAGCTGTAGCTTAGCTACTTTTTTTAAGAATAGCTGTAGCTTAGCTATTTTTTTTAAGTAGCTTGCCCAGCTCTGCCACTGTGCAATAAAAGTTCCACTTGCTGTGTTTAAATCTTATCATTAATAGGTAACTTACAGTACAAGTATTGTAAAAATGTAATTTTCTATTGATTAGTAGAAAAAGTAGAGTATTGAACACGTGTATAATTGCTATTACTCATTTGGATAAATTGCAACACTTTATATATATTTTATATTTATTTTACAACATTCGTCTACGGTTCTTGTTGTAAACTTTATCCTCATGAGTAATAGGTATCCTTTATACACTCGTCGAATAATATACTATGTATAAAGCTAGAAAATATATAAACTACTACACTGTAGCTTGTACTGTAATTGGGATTAAGTTCCTGTTGTACAGAGTAACACAAATAAATAAATAACAAATTAAAATATAAATTTATTGCTTTAAGCTATAGTTTCTCATCCACATTGATCAATAGAGCATAACACTTAAAAAAATATAAATCACCAAAAAATAAACAATTCCTTCTGCTCTATTGATTTCTCGGTCTCACATTTTAAAACCCCGCCGTCATTATTCATTTGTCATTAATGACGTCGGCACTGGTTACTGTAGTCTTTCTCATATAATTATTGCAAATAATCTGACAGGCAACTGACTGTATAATACCTTAGATTCTTAAAAAGATCTCTGTTTCCTTACACGTTTTGCATCCTCGGCAGACTGCGAGTGCGCGTGTTTGCAGCGCGCACGTGCGCAGCAATAACTCGCGGTTTTTTCGCGACACTAATAAGCCCGTGGTACAAGGCACTGTTAACTAATGAAGCGTTATTATCCCGTAATTAACTAGCTGTGGTTTGCAACTGTTTCTGACAATTTTGATTTATTCAATACAATTACTATAACGTGTTAGAGCGATCTGAATTGTTCCTCTTTGCCTCTCAAAATGTATCGACTAATTGTTTTCAGATTGTTTGATTGGAAATCGAAATCGTCAAATCACATGAGCAATTCATCCTTCTGCTATAGTTATCCCTGTAGATAGGTGGTTAAGTTGTATTGAGTTAGATTGTGAATTTGAGAACCTGGATTCGACATTAAAATTATTATTTATAGTATAACTAGTACATTGAATATTACCGATAATTTTTTTGAGCCCTCGAGTGCTTTTGTTGCTATGGAAATATTTCCTAAAAGCAACAATATTGCCCCACAAAAATAAACTAGGGTTGTTGATTTTTCGATTGTTCGGATTTATTGAACCTTCGAATTTAGATTCGAACTTTCGAATTTTTGAATATTCAATTTTCGAATTATTCGAATTGTGAATCTGGATCCTAAGGTGAACACGACATGTTGATATGAATTATTTTCAGAATAAACTCATTTGCAGAGTTTTGTATTAATTCGTAAGTAATTATTATTAATTATTATTATTTGCCAAATTAATTCAATTTAGACTTAAAATTTCGCTACACTGTCAAAAACGTTTTAATTAAGACGTTTTTGTATCCTTTTTATTGTCATTTTAAAACGTCTTACTAAAAGTCCGTAGCATTTAGATGGGCGGTAAGAGAATAGATGTCTTAATTAAGACGCACAAACTTGCAGAGTTTTTGCAGGATACTTTGCCGAGTTTATTATTTAATTCGTGGCCGACCTTTCGCGAATTATGCGTGATCGTGTTTGGAGATGACAGATGGTGTTAATTCAGTGGCAAAAAATTCGAGAATTCAAAGCTTCGAAAAATTCGAAAATTCGAAGCTTCGAAGTTTTTCTGACGAAGTTCAAAAAATTCAAATCAACGGTAACCGTCCTTTTGTGCATAAATTTATCACTGACCGAGATTTGATAAGGTAGAGTGCCACATCCAGTAATGGGTAAAAGGCGCGATCCCATTCATGATAATTTTTACCCTACATAATATTTTCAATATTATTAGAGCATTTCGTATCATACATTTTCCACTATTAAATATTTCAAAATTAATTTTATGCACAACGGGGCCGAAATTAATATATATAAATAAATTGACAATTTTTGTTCATTGTGTCTATTTGATTTTACAAAATTTTGACATATAACCTGTGCACATATTTTAATCATTTGAACAGATAATTAAATGTTATTTTGTTGTGCATAAAATATTGCATGTACCACGGGTGAAAATAGCGTTTCTGACCCTGAGCATATTATTAGTCCTCGGCGCTTTGCGCCTCATGCTAATAATCATGCCGCGGATCATAAGTAAAAGTAGACTTTTATTTCAAGCATTTTTCTTACAGTTTGTAAATGTTCTACAATAAACAATGTCAAATTTTATTTATTTATTTATTTGAGACATTTAAGGACTACAAATCAATCAGAGATAATTGTTGACGCAGGCCATTATAACACATATTAAGATTTATTTATTTCTAATTATTCTTTGTTGTTATTATAATGTTGTTTTTCTTTTGTGTTACAGATACACCTGTGTGTTCTAACAACTTCACCGGAGCCGTAATTATCGTGAACAACATCACCAGAGTCTACATCATTTCCTATAATTTCTCAGAAACTTACAATATAAAATACAGCATCGCCGAAGTCATTATCGTGGTGGACAGCGTCACCAAAGTCATACCTGTACAACTACAGCTTCGATTTCGGCAACACCATTTTCAATTTAAGTATTTATTTTATAGTATATATTTCCTTAATAAAGTAAAATAATAGTATATTACATAATAAGTCAGGAAAGTGATGTTTTACTTGACGAAGCGATTGTTTGAAACAAGAAGCCGCCGGCCGAGTATTTTAATCCGCTGAGTGAAGTAAAAACACTTTCCTGACGTATTATGTACACTATTTTTTCTGAAACCGTTTAATCATAATTAATTCAAAATATTTAATTTTTTAATAAGAATCATATTTACAGTAGACAACGTATGGAAGGTTACTATAACAAAAAAACAGTCAGGTAAAGTCTTTACGAGATTGTTTTGTTCTTTACCTGACTGTTTTTTTTTTTGTAACCTTGGATACAAACTTTATCTAACTGTTTTGGTAAAAATCTAGTTTCCATACTAAAATTGGTCAGGAAAGTAGGCACTTTCTTGCCGGTTTTAGAAAATAATATATTACATAATAAGTCAGGAAAGTAATATTTTATTTGACGAAGCAGTGGCCTGTGGCCTCGTATTTTAATCCGCTGAGTCAAGTAAAAATACTTTCCTGACGTAGTATGTATACTATTTTTTCTGAAACCGTTTAATTTAATCAATATTTAATCATAAATAATTCAAAATGTTTAAATTTTTATATGAATTGTATTGACAGCAGAATACGTACGCAAAATTACAAAAAAAAAATCAGGTAAAATACAAATAGTCAGGTAAAATCTTTACCAGACTGTTATTTTTGTTGTAGCCTTGGCTACGTACTTTACTTGTTTCTTTTGGTAAAAATCTACTTTCCATACTAAAAATGGTCAGTAGACATATTCTTGCCGGTTTCAGAAAAAATATATTCATTTGGAACGTAGAATAAATTTGTTTTGTTCTGTCAACAATTCTGTGTTTATGTCACTCGACATCGAAGTACCAAAGTAACAAAATAAAATCTAAACAAGTGGAAGTGAAGTGTTTACTCACATTCAATTGTTTGAAGTTCGGTAGCCCGCCAACGTTCTTCTCTTGTTTCTGTCAGCGGCCAATCAAACTCATGTAAATACACGCACACTTGACAGATAAATGCGCACGCACACTTCGATCAAAATAGCGACACTGGAGTCCGGACTTACCCGGAGCGAAGACCGCGGCACACTTAGCGATTCGCACGATATCGTCGTTTGTTATTTGAGTTCAATTGTTTTGTCTGGCAAGACGGTGAAAGTCAGCACTCTGTGATATTTAATTTATTTATTGAACATTTTTAATTTACGTCAACATCAAGTCGTTGTTTATTGTTGATGCTCGATTTTTCTCATGATAATTTATATTGCATATTAACGTATTTTTTTAACGCGCGCGTAAATCTAAATAAATATCTGATCGCGTTGCGCGCTCCGTAAGGAATACCGTGACTGAACGCAGTGTAACGTAGACGCAGCGTAGAACATAACACGTGGTGACAGCACACATATACGCACTTACACACACGCAGATTATAAACCGGTGATCAGAGATACGGCGGTGGTGGTACTTCTGCATATAAGATGAAACATGAATGTTATTTTCTACTGTGAATGAAAGATTTTGTGTGTTGGTTGGGTGAGAGATTGTGTGAAAGATCTAGGTGGTGTGATTAGCGTTACAGCATTCTAATCCGAAGATCCCGAGTTCGAATCCCAGTTAAACTAAAACAAATATATCAGGATGGTGACCGCGACTCTCGAACATAGGATTTTAACATGTAAAATAATAATTTCGTAATTTCCTGCTTTCCTAATTATTTTATGCAAAAAAAGCTTGAAAAAAAGTTTTAGGGCATAAAATTCTACATCTAAACCATTAAACAAAATTAATTTTGCATGCTGTATAACGGCACAAATTAGATTTGAAAATGACGAAAATTGCCTCAAAACTATCGATAGCCATGGAATTGACGCAAAATAAATCAAATGTTTGACGTTTCATATCTCAAAACTGTCCAAATAATTTTTATATTCATTATTTCATTTATTTTGACATATAAAACTTCAAACATTTGTTTAATTTTGTTTCAATTCCATGGCTATCAATAATTTTAGGGCAATTTTCGTCATTTTTAGATCTAATTTGTGCCGTTATACAGCATGAAAAATTAATTTTGTTTATTGGTTTGGATGCAGAATTTTATGCTTTAAAACTTTTATTTGAAGCTTTTTTGCTTAAAATAATTAGGGAAGCAGGAAATTACAAAATTATAATTTTACATGTTACATGTTTACTAAACTCCATTCCCTGTATGAAAACGATTACGTCACATTCGGTATCCA
This sequence comes from Pterostichus madidus, assembly GCA_911728475.2. Classification (NCBI taxonomy): domain Eukaryota; kingdom Metazoa; phylum Arthropoda; class Insecta; order Coleoptera; family Carabidae; genus Pterostichus; species Pterostichus madidus. The sequence continues at coordinate 2,735,300 of OU452304.1, forward strand.
TGTGATTCAAAACGTTTACATTGGTATTGGATTGACTTTGAAATTTAAATGTCAGATTAACCTATTTTACTGTATAAAATATAATTATCATACGTTTTCATTAAAATAATAAATGTGATAGAACGTGAAAAATCATTAAACGTGTGTCTTTACTTATTAAGTCATACGTTAATGCCATTCGCATTAGTACGAATATGATTAAAAAAAGATAGCTATATTTCATCGTATCTATGATAACTTCGTCCACATATGACGTCATTGTTTTCATACAGGGAATTGAGTTTACCACACTGTGGCTCGGCGAGTTCAAATTCTGCACTGTAATAGACTATTCCAACAAATATTTAACGCATATAAATTTTAGTTGCAAATATCTTTAAAATAATGGTACAAGAATGATCAAAAGTAACGTATTAATATCTAAAATATTTAATTAAAAAGTGAATTATTCAAAACGATCGCCATTGTTAGCCTTGTGACGTAGGTGACTCAATTAAACTGCAACCTCCACAATGTGAGGAAATGCGCATGTGCATCGAGATGGCAATTCGGGACGAAAAAATGTATAATTAATTGTAAATGAGAATATATTTTCTTATTTTTATATACAATGCAAAGTTCAGTTACAAAATTTTTGAGAAAAATGTATATTGTACTGACATTAATTTTAATTTAAATCGCGTAAGAATCAGAGTGCTCTGAAAAAAAAACAAATGGATAAATCATAATATTTATGTTTGTTTGATTACTTATTAAATGTTAAAACGACTACTTTTTTAAATAATAAATAATTTTTTGGTATTCATTTATTTCTGATTGGTTGTAGAAAAAGTATTGTGTGTATCTCGAGCAGAAAGTAGGTACACATATAACTATTGCTAATCAATTTAATTTTTTCCCGACATCGAATCGTGCCGCTCTGATATCGATATATCTAACGCAGTTGATAGTGTGTATTGACGGAAGAAATAATGGCAAATAAACAAAATGATATTGAGAAAACCAGGCTGTTCTGATCACTCATGCACTGTCTATCCCATGTATGTCGAAATCGCTCAATTTCCCACCATTCTTGAAATACTTCAATTTTAAATTTTCCAGAAGAATTTTTTTTTTAAATTCTAATTATTCTGAATATTCGATTAAAACTAATTAAAGTACTAAGATTTGAATGTTGTTCAGTACGTTTTTAGCTTGCTTACTTTTTGAAAGTTAAACTTTTCCAAATTTTTATCTCGTTAAATATTTTCTCCAAAAATAAATTTATTCGGCAATTATCCTATAACAGATTTAGCATTGGAAATTGTTAGATTTATTTATATTCTATAAATATTTATTACTTTAATAAGATATGTATTTATTTGCCAATATTTCAAAAACTATTTGAGATATTTACTAATTAAAAAGACAATAATTTTTACCTTTTATAAGAAATTTGTTAAATAGAGTATTGCAATTATCTTATATCGCACATATCCTATATACAAATAAGGAAAGAAATTATGAATATTTTTTTGCAGTTGGTTTCAGTATATATGTTATGTTAAATATTTATTTTACGTTTTGACAGAAAATACTAATTATAGAGACGTTATAATTTAAACGTTTTATTAGAAATTTATTCAAAAACAAATAATACATATATTACAATTATTTCACATATTATAACAATAGCAATAATAAAATTATGATTTATAATAAAATCAAAAGTAAAATTATAAATATTGTATCTGCAGTGTATATTTCTATTCTTGTATCGTTCAAGGTAAAATTTATAAACTTCAGTTAGATCGTGCCTCTCACTAATTAATCGAGTCGAAACCAGCAATAACGTAACATCGTTACTGCTAACTAAATGTACGCTCGGGCTACGTCTATCTCTCTCTAGCGCATTGTAATTATAGGAGTGTTGCGCAAGCTTCGGTCACTTGCCTCGAAATCGTTGTTGTGTATAGACGTAGAAACGGGCTCCGTACTTTTTTCTGCCTTATTAGAAGGCCTAAATATTATCCTCCGAACACGCTAGCTTCACGTGAAGCACAACATATCTTTCTACATACATTTGGCAAGTTTTAATTAGCGTACGCAGGCGGGTGGGGCGAGACCCTCACGACCAAGGCCATAGTTTGGTTCCGGTCGCCCAGCTAAAGAGTCAGTTGCCGATGAATAATAGGTAGGGCGGCGCAGCCGAATCTCCCCGTTAGGGTGGTCCTTGGTGTCCGGGAAAGTATTAGAAGCCGTGCTTCCCGCCAGCACTGCAACTACTCTTCCTATGGCTCGGGTAGGTTCAGTAGGCGGAAACCGAAAGGTCGTGCTCACGGAATATGGGCAGCGTATTTGTTATATAAGGCAAGCAACAATCCGGTTGCTTTGCCGTAGATTCATTGCGCCTAATTAGCTACTCGTACACAAAAATTAGGTAGGGTAAAGACAAGAAGTGAAGAAAGAACTCAAGAAAGAACTCAACAAAGAAGCCAACATTGAAAACACCGTGAAGATTAAGAAGCGTATAAATTGGTTTGTATGGGCTGAATGAGATGTGTGGTAAAAATGGTGTACGCTGCATGTTGTATGTTGATTTATTATAATTTGTCTATTGTTCTCTATTTTACTGCTTTTTGTTCTGAGTTTCTGTTTCAGGGTCATCAGTCATCAAAATGTCTTTATGTATGTTTTTTGCTAATGTTTCTATCTATTCTGCAACACTAATACATTGTTTTTATGTTTATAGGGACGTCACGGGACCTGCGGCCTCATCATCATCGTCGAGCAGCTGGTGTTGTAATCAGCGTCATCCGAGCTGTCACCATCCTGGACAACGTCACCGGTGCTTGTATCATCATCGTAGAGCAGCTGGTGTTCTAACCAGCGTCATCGGAGTTGTCATCTTGGACATCATCATCGCAGTTTAAATTATCATCGTGGACGTCACCAGAGTCAACTTCTTCTCTTGAAATATCCCATTAAAACCAACCTCGAATATCAAGTCCGCTGCTCACAACATTATTATAAGAATATATATTTCTTAAATTATCTAGTTAAAAGTTTATTATATAATTTACAAAATATTTTAAATTATCAATTCAGGAGAATATAAGGATATAACGCTAACAGACTTTCTGCTAATGGCTTTTTATCACGTTTCTATGATATTTAAATCTTGTATAAAAAATTGTTTCGAATATTTGAAATATAATTTAGTTTATTTATCTTTAAATTGAATTAATTTTTAGAATAATTTATTTGCTGGTTTCTAAATGTGTTAAGAGAATGATTTTAACATTTTAAAGATAACTAGAGCTTTTCTCTTAAACCATTTAACTTACAAGTTTGTGTAAATCGTATTTATTTATTTGTAATTGTTTGTTGTGTTTGTTTGCAGTGACAGTTGTAGCTGCGAAGGAAGCCACTTCTCTAGGAACAGTTTTCGCGGGCGTTTCCTGTTCCTGATGAAAGCGTGAATGCGCGGAGAAACATCAATTTCTTGCGCCCGAGTCATTGTCCAGGAAATTGATTTAGGCTTTATATTTAATTTAAAAATTGTATTAAAACATTTAAACTTATTGTAATAATAAATAATAATAATACAATAACAAATAAAAATGTATTTGCAACAGAAATATTGTAATACATTATTTGCGATTATTTATATTTTAATAGTCTAGTTACAAATTGTATATATGTATAGTAATATCATTTAAAATTATTGTAATAATAAATAATAATAATGCAATAACAAATAAAAATGTTCTTGCAATAAAAATATTGTAATAAATTATTTGTGATTATGTTTATTGTAATAGTCTAGTTATAAATTGTATTTATGTATAATAATAACTTTAATTTAAATATTTATATCTATTGTATTCAATATAAAAATGTCAATAAACTAGTTTACAATAATATATTTTCTTTCATTTATAAGAACATAAACAAATATTATTTATCATTCAGCATTAAAAAAAATGGATATTTTAATCATTTTAATTCTCTTATATCAAAAAACGAGACTCGTGCTGCCATCTCTTGGCAAGTCTAAGAAACATACAATCTAAAATACATATATACATCCATACACACGGACATACATACGAATATACATACGGACATACAAATGTACACACAGTGGCGCTACCAAGCGGCAAAAATATGAACTAAATTTGATTTAAGATACATAGACATACATCCGGACATATATACGGACATACATACGGACACACTCTGCACAGTGGCGCCGCCAAGCGGCAAAAATATGAACTAAATATTATTTCAGATACATACAAAAGGTAAGTAGCTCTGCAATTGCCATTAAAAAATATATCTAATAGATTGTCAATTACGTAAGCGTTGTATTACAAAATAAAGAGTCATTATTATTATTTTAAAATTACGTATTATCGTATAAATTCTCAAATAAATATTAAACAAATAATAAATATATCTTAAAGAAAGTTATTGTAAATTATTAATTGAAAATAAGATATTTATTATTGTTTTTAACAGACTTTTACCCAAATAATTACAAAAATTATAATTTTCTTACAATGATGCTGCATGTAGCGGACTTGATGTTCGATCTCGGCTTTGCTGAAGTTGCTGTCAAGCTTTTGAAATGTTGTAAGAGAAGACGACGACTCTGGTGACGATGTCCACGATGATAACAGTTTGGATGACGGTGTTAAGAACTCTAGTTGCTCCAAGATGATGATAGAATCTTCGTTGACGTTGTCCATGATAATGATACAAGCACCGGGGACGTTGTCCAGGATGGCGGCAGCTCCGATGACGCTGGTAAGAACACCAGCTGCTCCACGATGATGCTGAGGCCTCAGGAGATGATTACAGGTCCCGTGATGTCCCTATAAACATAAAAACAATGTGTTAGTAACATAGAATAGCTGGAAACATTAGAAAAAACATACATAAAGACATTTTGTTGACTGATGACCCTGAAACAGAAACTCAGAACAAAAAGCAGTAAAATAGAGAATAATAGACAAATTATAATAAATCAGCATGCAGCCATTTATACCACACATTTCATTCAGCCCATACAACCCATTTATACGCTTATTGTGTTCAATGTTGGCTTCTCTGTTGAGTTCTTTCTTCGCTTCTTGCCTTTTCCCTACCTAATTTTTGTGTACGAGTATCTAATTAGTCGCAATGAATCTACGACAAAGCAACCGGAAGTGTTGCTTGCCTTATATAACAAATACGCTGCCCATATTCCGTGAGCACGACCTTTCGGTTTCCGCCTACTGAACCTACCCGAGCCATAGGAAGAGTAGTTGCAGTGCTGGAGGGAAGCACGACTTCTAATACTTTCCCGGACACCAAGGACCACCCTAACGGGGGATTCGGCTGCGCCGCCCTACCAGACATCGGCAACTGACTCTTTAGCTGGGCGACCGGAACCAAACTATGGCCTTGGTCGCGAGGGTCTCGCCCCACCCGCCTGCGTACGCTAATTAAACCTTGCCAAATGTATGTAGAAAGTATGTTGGGCCCCCACGTGAAGGCACTAGCGTGTTCGTAGGACAAGTTTTAGGAATGCAAAAGTACGGAGCCCGTTTCTACGTCTATACACAACAACGATTGCGAGGCAAGTGACCGAAGGTTGCGCAACACTCCGATAATTACAATGTGCTAGAGAAAGATAGACGTAGCCCGAGCGTACATTTAGTTAGCAGTAACGATGTTACGGTATTGCTGGTTTCGACTCGATTAATTAGTGAGAGGCACGATCTAACTGAATTTTATAAATTTTACCTTGAATGACACAAGAATAGAAATATACACTGCAGATACAATATTTATAATTTTACTTTTGATTTTATTATAAATCATAATTTTATTATTGCTATTGTTACAAATATATGTGAAATAATTGTAATATATGTATTGTTTGTTTTTGAATAAATTTCTAATAAAACGTTTAAATTATAACTTCTTTATAATTCGCATTTACTTTCAAAACGTTAAATAAATATTTATCATAACGTATAATTGAAATCAACTGCAAAAAAAATACACAGTATCAACTTCGTTAGATATATAGATATCAGAGCAGCACGATTCGATGTCGGGAAAAAATTAAATTGATTAGCAATAGTTATATGTGTACCTAGAGCATAAAGTAGTCTATTGCCGTTCGCGCTTGGAGATTGTTAATCCAGATGTAGCCGAGAACAATAAACATCCACTCATTAGATAAATTCTCATCCTAGCACACCATCCTCGCTTCACCCACATTCATAATTCCCTTCAATTGAACTCAAAGATATTTGTTGACAGTTTATTTTTAAATTAATAACTTCGGAGGTTGGGTGGAGGGGCTAATATTAAGGGAAGAAAATATTGTTTCCAAAGTTACAGTCGTTTAAAAAATGTCAATTTTCTAAATTAATTATTTTTGTTTCTAAAAATGACTTTTTTTAAAAAAACCAATAACTTTCTGGGAGGCTTATATTAAGGGATGAAAATACAGTTGAGTATAATTCGAAGGGTGAGATATGCAAATTTTAAAACCAATTTTGATTATCTTAACTATTTCCAAAGTTACAGTCGTTTAAAAAATATCAATTTTCTAAATTAATTATTTTTGTTTCTAAAAATGATTTTTTTTAAAAAACCAGTAACATTCTGGAAGGCTTATATTAAGGGATGAAAATACAGTTGAGTATAATTCGAAGGGTGAGATATGCAAATTTTAAAACCAATTTTGATTATCTTAACTATTTCCAAAGTTACAGTCGTTTAAAAAATGTCAATTTTCTAAATTAATTATTTTTGTTTCTAAAAATGACTTTTAAAAAAACCAATAACATCCTGGAAGGCTTATATTAAGGGATGAAAATACAGTTGAGTATAATTCGAAGGGTGAGATATGCAAATTTTAAAACCAATTTTGATTATCTTAACTATTTCCAAAGTTACAGTCGTTTAAAAAATGTCAATTTTCTAAATAAATTATTTTTGTTTCTAAAAATGATTTTTTAAAAAAAAACCAATAACTTTCTGGGAGGCTTATATTAAGGGATGAAATTACAGTTGAGTATAATTCGAAGGGTGAGATATGCAAATTTTAAAACCAATTTTGATTATCTTAACTATTTCCAAAGTTACAATCGTTTAAAAAATGTCAATTTTCTAAATTAATTATTTTTGTTTCTAAAAATGACTTTTTTAAAAAAAACCAATAACTTTCTGGGAGGCTTATATTAAGGGATGAAAATACAGTTGAGTATAATTCGAAGGGTGAGATATGCAAATTTTAAAACCAATTTTGATTATCTTAACTATTTCCAAAGTTACAGTCGTTTAAAAAATATCAATTTTCTAAATTAATTATTTTTGTTTCTAAAATGACTTTTTTTAAAAAACCAATAACTTTCTGGGAGGCTTATATTAAGGGATGAAAATACAGTTGAGTATAATTCGAAGGGCGGCATATTCAAATTTTAAAACCGATTTTGACTATCTTTACTATTTTCAAAGTTACAGTAGTTTAAAAATAACATCCTTAAAAACCAATAACTGTCTGAAAAATTGAAACGAGATGAAAATAATTCAAAGAGTGAGAAATTAAAATATTATAATTGATTTTAATTATCTTTACTGATTCAAAAGTTACAGCCTTTTAAAAATTATCAAGTTTGTAAATCTCATCGACAAAGATTTTCAGTCGCTATTTTATTATTCTAACCATGTGTACTACTAACAAAACTGAAGGGAAATAAAATTTTCATACTATACAGATCTACTGACGTCATAAAAAAAAATAACTAGATGAATGACATAAGGTGCTGTTACCTTTACATGGTATATATGTAATCAGTTTTAAATTTTATTGCGCGTTGTTTTTTGGAGATGACAATATATCATTTTTCTTTGACTTCGCAGATATTTTAGAGACCATGGATCTACTAACTTTGAGTGCGTCCGGTATTCTCTAATAAATTTTAAATTAATAATGAAAATTAATGACATATATACTACTACAAAATAAATTATTAAACGAAGAATCAGCATTTGACATTCCTTTGATAAATTTCTTTCCCTCGGCATTTATTTATTTATTTATTTGTTACTCTGCACAACAGGAAGTAAATCCCAATTATAGTACAGGGGGCCTACAGCTTATAGTGGAATCCGAACCACTCAGACACAATCGTACTTTTTGGATATAAGTAGAAGTCAGTGAGATTTGAACGCACGACCTCTTGCTTGCTAATTAAGAAACGCAAGTTTTACCTCGCTTTTATCCACTGAGCTACGATTGCCTGCATTTCTATAAAATAGCTTTTAAAAACTACTATAGGTCCAAGCCAAAGTACTTAAACAGAGATTTTGAATGTGACAGATCAATGACAACTCGATCGAGACAGAAATTGTGTCTTGTGAACGTACAAAATATAAAATAAGTGTTATAAATAAAAAAGAATTATTTTCAATACATGAATCGATTAACTTGTCATTTCAATATTGCACCAGCTTTTTTTTCTTTTTTCTTTTTATCAGGATGGATGACGTCAGTACATTTTCATACTAAATTAATCTACATCTATCAATTTAAAAGATACACTCACTAAAAAAGTAATTGATCCCAGATATCCGATGATGTTGCTCCATTTCCTCCAATGGGTTAAAGTACTGATGTCCGTGGCCGTCAGCGTTGTCACTGTTTCTTCTTTCTCGACTTCCTGGTGCTCTAACTACTCGTTGATTTGTAGAAGCCCTCGGATTTCTTCTGAAGGAGTAAATGGCTGCCATAAAAATTCCAAGAATTTTTATTTGGGATCTGAAATGTAGTCAATTTTTTTTATAGATTTGTTTAAAAAATTCTCCATATTTTTTTTTTGCAACGATGATATCACAATGTTTAATATTTTATTTCTATGGGGTAATGGCTCAGTGGTATCAAGTCGGCCTGTGGATCCGAAGAACCATGGTTCGATCCCCACAAGGCGAATTCCATTTGCCAGTTGGATCAGAACTAACTTACATTTACTGAACCAGATCACTTATTTATTTCGCTCGCTGACATTATTTTCTGTACTAGAATTACAGATTCTAATCTACTTTGAAGTAATTAATTAAAATAAATGCATTAGTTTGCTTAATTTAGTTTATTTAGCCATGTGTCTAAATTATCTGAACTGATTTAAGTGAACCAAGTGGCAAATGGAATACAGCTACAGTCGACAAAACATTTTCACCAATTTAAAAATTACCCCTGTGGCTCCCCCTTCACTAACATCATTGGGGACCGTGATTTGACGGCTGGTATCCGCACTTCACGCGCATAAATATATCACTTACCGAGATCTGCTTCGGCAGAGTGCCACACCCAGTAATAGGTAAAAGGCGTGATATATTTATTTATTTATTTTATAAAATTTCTATTTTTTTTTTAAGTGACAGAGTCTCAGGATTTATTTTTGTGCTAGATGTTTCTCTAAAATAACTTGGATTTTACTCACCATTCTGCTGCTCTTTGTTGAATCACATACACCAACCGAATGCAGCTCTCTTCATAATTTAGGATATACCGGACTTATCGTCAAATTTCTCCCAGTCTGAATCTTCTGGAATGGGTACTGCAGGCTGTAGTGCAGCCCCAGAAAGCGAGAGGCTTCGAGTTCGTACATATTGTAGATTGTGTACCTGAAGGAATGCTAATTTAATGTTTGTTTCAACACTAGATACTGCAAAATACTTTAAACTTGTAACTTTATATTTTAACTTTGCCATTGAGGATCAATAATTTCATTGATTTAAATTACCTGCAGATAGCTTTATCAATTTAAAACACCACATTTATCATTGTTTTTAACATACAGACAAAACAGGGTTATATAATATAAAATGATTACTAAATAATTAAATTAGTTGCCTTACTCACGTTGCACACGATGATGATGATGTTGTATGAACACTAGCTGCTCCTAGACGATGTTGAGGGTGCAGATGATTCTCTATAAACATAAAAAGACTGTATTAGCATCCATATTATGGAGACGCCATACATCACGATAAATTGTAAGTCAAATGATGCCAAAACTTTTAAACTAATCATGAACTTCAGCTAAGAATGTTATAGAATTACAAATAAAATATAGTCCTTCCAATTTCATATTTTTTTTAGAAAAGTATATCTTCTTTATCCTAGCCAACAAAGTATACACCTAACCCTAGTTATGGAAATGTCAAAATTTAACGAATCGTTACCTAAATGATTCGTTAAATAGTTCTAAGAATATGGGTATAGGTGTAAATAATCTCTAATTACATGCAAAATATGATTATTAAAACTTACCGAGTAAACTAACAGGAAATAAAATTATGTAAAACAAAACGTTGTTTACTTGAACCAACTTGAACTTTGATGCTTGTCATACCAACATAATTATGTATTTTTTATATTTATTAGAAAAGTGATTTAATTGTTACGATAATAAACTAAATATTCGAATTATATTCATGTTATCAATAATTTTATCATATTTACGGCCAGGAATCCAGAATGTTGTCTGTAATCATAATTTTATCTCTAGTTTTTGTGTCGGTAATGTAGATATGAAAGTTGGCAGATGATTCATTCAAGTGTCGGTAAAGTTGTTAGACCAAGATAAAATCGTATTGTTGTGTTGCGTAGTTTTGTGTAGTTTAGACTATAAGTTGTGGCAAATTTAATAAAACACTACTTTGTAGTGTTTTTCAATGTGGTGTTGTTGGTCGGAATCGAACACAGGTAAATATTCACTACGAATATTGTTTATTTTGTTGGCCTAGTGTGATTTTGTCTTGACGGACCCGCCTCCCCTGCGGGCGCCTGCTTGATCATAGCAGTCAGCCATCTTAGTTATAAGTCAATAGGCGTTGACTTGTGTGTTTGTAGTGTTAAGAGTATTTTTTGATAGGACCTATGGCTGCTATTCGTAAGAAATTGGTCATCGTCGGCGATGGTGCCTGCGGTAAAACTTGCCTGTTGATTGTATTCAGCAAGGACCAATTCCCAGAAGTGTATGTGCCGACAGTTTTTGAGAATTATGTCGCCGATATTGAAGTCGATGGCAAACAAGTGGAATTGGCACTGTGGGATACTGCAGGACAAGAAGATTACGATCGACTTCGACCATTGTCATATCCTGACACGGATGTGATTTTGATGTGCTTTTCCGTCGACTCACCTGACTCTCTGGAAAACATCCCGGAGAAGTGGACTCCAGAAGTCAAGCACTTTTGTCCAAATGTACCGATCATTCTGGTAGGCAACAAAAAGGATTTACGAAACGATCCTGGCACGATCAAAGAGCTCAGTAAAATGAAACAAGAACCAGTGAAACCACAGGAAGGGCGAGCCATGGCCGAGAAGATAAATGCATTTGCGTATCTCGAGTGTTCTGCCAAAAGCAAGGAGGGTGTGCGAGAAGTGTTTGAGACTGCGACTAGGGCTGCGCTGCAAGTAAAGAAGAAGAAGAAAGGCCGGTGTCTGCTTCTTTAATCTGTCTGTCACATTATATTTTTATTGTGAATTTATTAATAAATTAATTTTATGTAAACTGCCTATGCACTCTCATTAAACGCTACACTTGAAAGCAACGAACAATTGGGGCTGCCCAGCACAATGCCTCCGCACAGTCTGCCAAGTGCCTGTCCGACTCGGTGAGCGCCCTGCCACTCTGCGTGTTCCATCGCCATCCTACTTGTGTCTAAAGGCAGTTGAAAATCTATACCTTGATCATCATCTACTATATACATACTATTATATATTATTATTATTGTCAATGTTAAAAACTTGTGTGAAATATTAATCATTTGGGGTACCTTTTATGTAGTCAGATTGCATGATTGTAATTTACAAGAATTTCACTAATAAACCCCCATATTTTATCTTTTGTTTTCATTATTTACTTGTGCTTCCTGTAGTTCATCTCGCTTACTTATTACTCATATGTCGATGATGTCAGCGCTGAAAATACATGCGGCATACGACTAACTAGGAACCAGTCCATTTATTATTATAATATTGTATCATTGGTCACTGGTCAGCGTCTACAACTTACTCAATTTTCTCTCGTCTAGGTGTAAATTCTTCCAAGTTAATGTAGAGACGTTTTGGGATGTTATCGATGATACGAGGTGAAAGAAAATGAAATGTTCGCTTATTAAAACTATAGTTTATACATAAAATACGCACAACATAGATTTAAGCAAAATTGACAGCCTTATAAATTATTACAGAAAAAATCATCTAGCGTAAGAACTTATTATTGTATAATATTATATGTATAGGAAGTGTGCGTAATGTCATACATGTAATAAAATATAAAATTAATTAATTAGTAATTTGACTCTTGCTACATGTAACCTGAACACGAAATCTTAATCGTATGATATAAAAAGTTTGTTCCTTTACAAAATGATGATGAGTGAAGTCAAGTGTCAAGTGGCAGTGACACACTGTACGTGTTCGTTGAAGGTGTTATTGCTGACACGGAAGATCGCTAAGCCGCGTTAGGGCGGCACGTAAGGGGGAGGTTTCCTGTATGTAGGCGTGGGCTTCGGACGCGGCTGGCGAGCGTTGTCCTGACTAGCTGCGAATGGCGGCGGCGGCTGATACGGCGCGTCGCTACTCTCCTCCGCCGGCTGTACAGGCGTCCCGCTCTTTGAGTACTCCGGCGGAGCTAGCGGAGGCTTCTCCTCTTTCAGTATCACCGGCGCTTTCGTTCCAGATTCTGGCTTTTCATCAATCTCATCTTGGAATATCACTGGAATTCCTTTACTCCGAAAATTATTCAACCTTTCATCATCCTCTACATTCATTTTTCCTGTTCGCCTTCGTCTATACAGTACACAAGCAACAACTCCTGCCAGAGCTAACATAGCTGCAATGATGACTGCAGGAACCACAAACGTGATCAAATATTCATCAGACGCGTCAGCAGATGGATGATCATCAACTGGCGGGTTTGTATCAGGAGGATGAACTACTGTAAACTCACCTTGACATACTCCTGTTGGCGTCAGCGAAATCGCAGATACTGGAAACTCAGGACCCATGATAACTTCAACTCGGTCGGCGTAGGTTTCATCATCATTCACTAGAACTTGTCGCAGTCTCTTAATTTCTTTATCGGGACATCGATCCGTAGCTAAAGTCTTATTATTCCAACTGACAACTGTGCTTCCTTCCATGATGCTGCTGATTCTGATATGTGTGGTATCTTTGTCCCTGAAAAGATCGCGTAGTTTCTCCACGAACTTTCTCTTAATGGCCGCGCTGTTGATAAAGGTTTCGTAGGGTGTCTCGAGCGTCATGCTGAACTCGACGTTGTAACGAACTCTAGGTGCAGCACTGACGACGACCACGAGGCCGTCGTTGGCGGTGAGTCCTCCACGGTCCTCGCATACGAGCTGGTATTCACTGCGGCCGATGTCGGCAGCGAGAGGAACGCCGAAGAATTCTTGGTTTTTCACGTCAAACTGCAACCAGTGGTCCACCGGTAGAGGCTGGCGGTCGATGGTAAGTAATGACATTTTTAAGTTGCGTGCGTCGCCATCTTCTGGATCGTAGAAAGTGTCCTGAAATAAAAACATCCATTTAATTTTATTACGATAATTGATATAATAAACATGAATGAAAATTAAACTTACGTCTGGGACGCGGAAGACAAGTAACTCGCCAACAATTGCATTGATATGATCAACTTGATTTCTTGGAATAGGTGAGAAATTTGTAGGAGAAGCTTTCGGTGGAGCGACTGGAGATTCGGGTTTTTCTTCACATTGTCCAATTCCACGATATTCTACATTTTTAACGCGTAATTCAGGAGCTAAAACTTGACTTAGCAAAAATGATGGATCACCATCTTTATTTGCAACCATTACCTATAGATAAATAAAAGAATAATTAGAAATAGTAATAGTTGTAAAATGAATAACACAAACTTACACTTAATAAATAATCTAATTCAGTTTTCGGGCAATAGCTTCTCGGTAGCGTATCGTTCGTCCAAGAAAAAGTAACAAACTCCGAACTGAAATCAATTTGTCGCACAACAATTTGAGTTAGATCTTTGTTGTGGAAGAGACTAGCCAAGCCTCGCAATGTACGTAATTGCCAATCAACGGCTGTGGGGAATTCATGTTTCTTTTCAACGCGCATGAGGAGCGTGAATTCATGCGTCACTGCTCGGCGGCCTTTGTGTTGTTGAACTGTCACTTCCAGAGTATCTGATACGGATGAACCTTCTTTGTCCGTTGCTGTGATATTGAATTCCCATTTCGACACGTGCTCTTCTAATGGCCTGCAAGAGGACACTTAATAAACAAAGATTGCAGTAAAAGTGGAAATAATTTCTTAAATGAACAAAAATAGACAAAAACAATCTGAAAATATATTATTACAATCAGACAGTAATGTAGTAAGAATAATCGTGTAACATCCACAACATTTTTACCTCAGTAGAAATGATAGAAAATCAATGATATTTCAGATTAATGATGAATTTTTAAGAGAGAAAAAGATTTTGTTTTCATCCATCTAGAAATAATATTTATTCTTTCAAATAAACAGAATACGAGCCCCGCGTCACATTAGTTGGCTCGAATCCTATTTTTTCGCTTGATCTTTTATTTTGAAATTTTATTTCTCATGTAATATGCAAGAGAATTAAATGAAATTTTAATGACACATATACTAGTATGTTATTAATGCACAGATAAAATTTGAAGTCAATCGATACAATATATCTTGGAATGACAGCCATTGAAAGAGGAAATAAAAACTGAATAATAATAAAGTTTGTGTTAAATAATAATTTACTTTGATTTCATCCGTAAAACTGCTTACAAAATAATAATCAATTTGTGGGTTAAATCAGTTTTTTTTGTAAAAAAAATACTAGTAATATTGTTATACATTTTCAGGAAGATTCAAAACACGGATTAGCGCTAACACAGTTTTTAATATTATCTATAACTTTGTTTCAAATTAAAACAGATTAAAGAAATGAACTAAATTTGATGCTAATTAACTCTTTTAAACTCAAGTTAAAATAAACTTGTTTCATACATTGAAAAGAGAGTTAAAAACGAAATAAAAAATGGTGTTAGCGCTAATTCGCTTTATGAATCTGCCTGATAATGTCTCAGGTATATTTAATGTTAAATTTAGTTAAAAATGTTAAAAATTAATTGTAGAATTCCAGTGTTTTTAGTATTGTTTAAATTTGTAACGCAAAAATAATATTGGGCCAAAGGATGTGATTCCGGGCTCGAACAACTAAAATAATTTGTTTTAAACTTACAATCCATATATTTCTCGCGTTCTTTCGTTGAACTGAATCCAGTAGTTCTTCTTAACGGGCATTCCTTCGGAATCTAAGAATTTAAGGACTAGATTTGTTCCGTCTTCAGAATCAGTAAATGTATCTTCCGGAATGAAATAACTGCAATGTTATTAAGAAATTAGTTAGTTTTATAAAATTTAAAATAATCAAATACATTACCTTAAGACTGTGCCCGCAGTAATACGTATCTTCTTTAATCTTTGGTTTATGGTTGGCGGGAAGTTTTTAGGTGCAATGATTTCAGTTGTTCGAACCGTTGTAGTAGTTGCAGTTGTGGTAGTCGGAGTCGTAGTCAATTTTTCAGTAGTAGTAGTTGCAGGTGTAGTAGGTTCTTCAGTGGTGCTTGTAGTAATCACAGCTTCCGTCGTAGTTGGTGGTGGCGTTGTCGTAGTTGTAGTTGTTGGAATAGTAGTAGTAGCAACTGTAGTTGAAGTTGTAGTTGGTTCAGTTGTAGTAGTAGGAACAGTTTCCTCTACTGTGGTCTCTTCATTAAATGTAGGAACAATAACAAATGTTGTTAATTTTTCCGTAGTTGTAATTTCAGGAGTAGTTTCTACTGGTCTACTACTAGATGCAATTTCAGTCCACTGAGTTTCAGCAATTGTGGTTCTACTGCTAGTACTGCTAACTGAAGTACTAGGAGGGTAAGTACTACCGGATGTACTACCACTATAAGTATTTTTAATTACAGGAGTTTCTGTTACAGGAACAGGAACTTCAGTTTCACTTTCATCATAGTCAAGATCTTCGTCATCTTCTTCGTCGATTGTATAGTAATCACTATCAGCTTTCGTGGTTGTTTCTCTTTCCGTAACTGTTGAAATTTGCGTAGTCGTAGGAAGAGGAGCTTTGCTAGAAGAAACTACCATTGTAGTACTCATTTCTTCATCTTTATCTGTGAATAAAACATCATGAATAACATCCTCTTTGGGTAATTCTCCATGATGGTGTCTATGAGGATGAGATTCTAGCTCCGATTGTGACGGAGTCGTTGTAGGTGAATAAGTTTCCGAAACTTTAGGAATTATTGTAGTAATTCCATAGTCATCAATGTCATCATCTTCATATTCATCATACTCATCGTAATACTCCGCAAAGTCATCTTCAGAGATTGGAGTTTCTCTTCGTCCACGTTCTAGAGCACCAGAAGGTGATTCAACTCTCCATGAGAGCACTGGGAGGCCGATTACTTCTGTGAGAGTTCCATCAGCAGACTGTTCTTTCAGTTGCTGAGGGAGTGATATGTATTTGTCGCTGAGTTTGTTGTTGCAGCCTACTAGGAGATCTATGTTACTGGTTTGTTTTGAAGAGCGTTTTATGACGTTCCCTGGTCCTGCTAGTATCACGGAGCTGTCCACGGTGTCGCTGTAATGTTTCTGTGCTCCTAATGTAAAGGCACTCTGTAATTAGAAGAGAAAATTCATTTTTTATTTTATTTTATACAAATTTGGACACACATATTTTTATTTCAATAAAAATAAATAAATATATCATCACGCCTTTTTCCCATTACTGGCTGTGGCACTCTGCCGAAGCATCTAGCATCCTTGAGGGCCGTAACTTGATGGCTGGTAATCACACTTCTGGTGTAAAATATATCACTTACAGAGATCTACAACGGTAGAGTGTCATATCTAGAAACGGGTAAAAGGCGAACTATATTTATTTATTTATTTAAATATTGCTAAAACTACTCTTTAAATAAACTTAAAAACACAAACATATAGTACAGACTCTATTTAAAATAACAGTTAAAATTTATATTTAATGTGATATTTTTAATTTACTTGACTTTTATGATTTATTATCACTGTAAGATTAATAATTTGAGGAATATAAAGATTTATACCCGATCAAAAAATAATACTAATGCTAGGTTGCAAGAAAAAAATAAAGAGCTCTTTAGTTACAGAATTGTTTATCTAGCAACAGTATCAATAGTAATGGGGTGGCTAGCTCAATGGTATAAAGTCGGCTTGTGGATCTGAGAACCCTGGTTCGATTCTCACAGGCGACAAACAATTTTCATAATTTCAAAAAAGCTATCCCTGTGGCTCCTCCATCACTAACATCTTTGGAGGCCCTGATTTAACAGTTGGTAATCGCACTTCACGCGCAAAATATATCACTTACCGAGATCTACTTCGGCAGAGTGCCACACCCAGTAATGGGTAGAAGGCGTGATGATATATTTATTTATTTATTTTAGTGATCAATAGTGATTTTTTGAAACTTATTGAACTGTTAGTTGCTAATGAACCGATAAAATTTTCATGCAACCCAGCATCAATAAATTAGAATTCTTTTTTGAAATGTAGATAATTCTGAATTATACACAATTTTTCGTTTGAAAAGCAAACCACTCACAATATTGATTCCCAAGAACTTCGCAAGATTTTCCAAGGCCGTCACCCTCTGCTGAGGTTTAACCGTATCTAGTTTCTTGTCCAGGTAGATTGAGAGCACCAGGGGTTGACTACTACACGGAACAGTGGCAGGTTGTCTCCGGACATGTACCCTGAACACTGCATGCGCTGCTGGGACTTCTTGGTCTCCTGGACCAGATGCTGCTACTGATATCAACACGTCGGACTTGTCGGTGGAGAGAGGAAGACCGATGAAGGTACGGATTGAGGGCGAGTAGCTCAGCCATGAGGGGAGAGGGCTTTTTACCTGAAAAGACAAGAATGAATATTAATAAATTGCTATTTATTTGATAACGAAGCCTTTGTATTGTTTAATTATTTTAACGTGAAACATGGTTACGAATTTGACAGTAAGGTGTCAGACAATTAATTTTAAAATGAAATATAGGTTCTAAAGTTAAAATTTGTATTAATTAGTAGCTGTTTAAATTTTATCAGTAATGTAAATTTCCGATAAGTGATTGGCTGTTGTCTATTTATTTATTTATAGTACTCTGTACATGAAGAAAATATTTTGACAGATATTACAATTTTGATAACATGTTGGCAAATTTTAAATAAATAAAAATAGTGAAATAAAATGTAAAATTAATTTATGTACTATTTACTTTTTTCATGATTTTCACGATTTTAAAATAATTGAAAAATATGTCACTTTCTTTACTCTACTTCATTCAAAAAAGGCTACTTTCATAATCAATATGAAAAAAATATATTTTAAACTTGGTTTTAACACTAACTACACAGTGACAGATCCAGTCATTTTTTTCGGCAGGGGCATTATGTTTAGAATGTTTAGATAAATCGCAAACTTAAATGTAAAAATCAATTTTACTTTATAAATCATAAATCCAACAATTTGATTTTAATTGGAATTATTGGAATATATATATATATATATATAAAACTAGACTTGCCACCTCTCCGGGTTTGACCCGGAGGTTCCGGGTTTCAGTGAGTTATAAGTATAAAATAACTATATCATCACGCCTTCTACCCATTACTGGGTGTGGTACTCTGCTGAAGCAGATCTCGGTAAGTGATATATTTTGCGCGTGAAGTGCGGTTACCAGTCGTCAAATCACGGCCCCCAAAGATGTTAGTGGCGGAGGAGCCACTGGGGTAGCTTTTGAAATTATGAAAATTGTTTGTCGCGTATGGAAATCGAACCAGGGTTCTCAGGATTCACAGGCCGACTTCATACCATAGAGCTAGCCACCCCATAAAAAATAAAATAAAAAAATATATATATTATCGAGCAGGTGGCTCACTGGTATCAAGTCGGCCTGTGAGGACCCTAGTTCGATTCCCACAGCCGACAAACAATTTTCACCACATCAAAATTACCTCTGAGGCTCCTCTTCCACTAACATCTTTGAGGGGCGTAATTTGACGGCTAGTAACCGCACTTCACGAGCATAAATATATCACTTACCGAGATCTGCTACGGCAGAGTGCCACAGAAATGGGTAAAAGGTAAACTAACCTCAATCCTAGCAACAGTTCCCACAAAAGCATCTTCAGGAATCGTGAATCTCAACACTTTCCCGGCTTCAGCGGTGACATCAGGTACCCCCTTGAGCTTCCTAGGTGGGGGTGGGGGTGCCAGAGCAGCAGGATCGACGTCGTGTCCAGAGATCTCTACTTCTAGGTCACCTACGTCGCCCAGATCGAAAGCGAAGTCGTCGGAGGCGACGACGGAAGCCAAGAGGAAGAGTATGAGAGGCAGAATGGATGCTGGTGCCATGGTGGTGCCGTCACAAGCTTGTCATATTGTCTGGAAACAGAAATATACAATTATTATTCTAATATTATTTTGGGGTGGCTAGACTCAGTGGTATGAAGTCGGCCTGTGGATCCTGAGAACCCTGATTCGATTCCCACAGGCGACAAACAATTTTCATAATTTCAAAAAGCTACCCCTGTGGCTCCTCCACCACTAACATCTTTGGGGGCCGTGATTTGACGACTGGTAACCGCACTTCACGCGCAAAATATATCACTTACCGAGATCTGCTACGGCAGAGTGCCACACTCAGTAATGGGTAGAAGGCGTGATGATATATTTATTTATATTTATTTTATTTATATTATTTTGATTATGTGTGGAATTTAATATAAACTTACTGTGTTATGTAACACTTATACAGGCTGTTTCACAACTTCCGGTACTTACGTTAAGAGTATATGTTGTTTGATAAACTGATTAAGAATCAAAAATAACTTTTTAAAAGTTCTAAAAATTAAGGGTAGTTTATCGACAGTGTTTTTTGGATTCGCTTTCCTATTAAAAATGAACAATACAAGTAGATAATCAATAACCTAAATTACATAAATACTAGTAAAATAAACAAACAAAATTTAATCATTTTCAATAAAACCAATTTATAATACTTACAACTAATTATGTTTGAAAGATATTGATATGTAAAAATAACATACAATTCGGATTTATGATAATTATTATAAAAATTGCTCAAAACTGTTGCCATTTTTCCGCCTGTTTATATAATATGCTAGCACTATGTCCACTAATTCAATGTTGGTAAATCCGTTCACATAATTCATTTTTAAAACAAATCACCAATTTTTTTACACTGTCAACTATGTATCATTTACTAAAGAAACAAAATATCTACTGAGCTACTACGAATAGAATAAAATTACATTAATTTACTCATTACACAATTCAATTATTAGCAGTTATTTATAATAGATATTGTATTTAATTATTAAGTTTAACGTAACTATCTGAACAATATAGCAATACCAACAATCTACGTTCATGCATAGAAACAACGGCATACCTAAAAAATTAACAACGATAACGAATACCTACTGACTGACTTTTTTTAATTTCGAAAACCAAAATAAAATAAACCGTTGTATGTTTATTTTCTTAAATAAACTCTAATATAATCTTGTTACCATTTGGTTTTCGAAAAGTAATTTGAATTACTTCTTAAAATCAGACTAAAATATGTTTAGCTAATCCAAAATTCAGGTTTAACTAAAACTTTTCAAAAAATCGTGCAGTTAACGTTTAATAAAAAGACACTGTCACTGATACCATAATTATTTACCGATCAATTGATTGCCAAACAACAGAAAAATAAAAATATGTTCTTTTAAAGTTACGCGACACTCTGTTTCTATTTGGAGATAAATACAGCGCATCGCAACGAACCACCCCTGAAGAATAGCATCCTGGTGCATTGTTTAACTTCCTGGAACAGTGGTATTTCTGTCACGACGCTGCTGAACGCATTTCAGCTTTTCTAGTTTCTATTCTACAACTGGTACACGACAGCAGCTCAAAATGGCTGATTTAAACTATAATGAAGTATTGCTGACAGAAATACACACCGTGTAGAAATAAAATAACGTAAACAGGATAGGATAGTGCGGGATTTATGTGTGTCTGAGTTATTTTTGGATGGTGATATTCATTGCCTTGTTTTTAACGCGGTAAATTATTGAATTTTAGGTGGTTAATTATTGTAGTTTAATTTGTCAAGATTATTTATTGGGATGATGGTTTTGGTAATTGAAAATTATTTGAATCATAAACAAAATGATGTATCTACTATGCTTGTGTGTCATTAGTAATAATTTGTAACACATTTTAATGCCAAGTTAAACAACAGTATCGGATATACAAAATTACAATTTAATTAGTGTTGACCATGGAACTAAAACAAATTATTTTCGTTATCCGAGCCCAGAATCACATCATTTGACCCATAATTATTTTTTCGTTTAAAATTTAAACAATACTAAAAACGCAGATATTCTACAATTAATTTTCAACATTTTTAACTAAATTCAACATTAAATATACCTGAGACACTATCAGGCAGATTCATAAAGTGGGTTATCGCTAATACCATTTTTTATTTCGTTTATAACTCTGTTTTCAATGTACGAAACAAGTTTATGTTAACTTAGGTTAAAAAGAGAGTTAATTACCATCAAATTTAATTTATTTCATTCATCTGTTTTAATTTAATACAGAGTTATAAATAATATTAAAACGGTGTAAGCGCTAATCCGTTTTATGAATCTGCCTGTAAGGGCGAGTTTTTCAATCACTGATTAATGTTAATCATGATTAAATAATAATGAAAACTATGGTTGCCATTATTATTTAATCATGATTAACGTTAATCGAGAGTAAACCAATGATTGAAAAACTGGCCCTAAATGTATTAATTTTTTGTGTCAAACTTTGTCCTGAATAACGGGATTTAATTATTTGTAATTTTTTTAATGTGAATAATTAGCCATTTTTAATGAATTTGTAAAAATAATGTAAAATTAACAAACAGATCAAAATAGTTATTTATGTACCAAGGGTGAAAACAGGCGTTTCTGGCCCGTGGCATGATTATTAGCACGAGGCGCAAAGCGCCGAGGGCTAATAACATGCTCAGGGTCAGAAACGCTAATTTCACCCGTGGTACATACAATATTTTAATCACAACAAAATAACATTTAATTATATGTTCAAAAGATTAAAATATGTACATAGGTTATATGTCAAAATGACATTTTGTGAAATCAAGTATTTACAAAAAACAAAAATTGTCATTTTATTTATATATTCATAGGAATGATTTTTTTATGGCCCTAGGGCCAAAAAAAGTGTTTAAGCCTGCTTTTTTGGGCTGAAACACATACATTTCGGCCTGGTTGTGCATAAACATACTTTTAAACAATCTAAATCTTTAATGTGTCAAAATATTTGACAGAATTAAGTCGCGCATTTGTTTATTATTTTGTTTTAACACTATTAAATTGTAATTTTGTAAATTTTCATGTTTAATTTTTGCCGTTATGAAACGCAGAATATACTAGTTTATTGAGTTAGATACAGAATTTTAAGCTTTACAAAACTATTTGGGAAAAACTATGGTCTACTATGAAATAAACAAATGAATATCAAAATGTATTTATTTTTTTACAAAGTAGTCGTATTGCTATTTAATAATTAATCAAAGAAACAAAAATATTATATTGTAAAATAAAATGGATAACTGGCTAGGTTAAAGTCTTTATTAAAAAGAGTTTTTTTAATAAAGACTTTAACCAAGCCAGTTATCCATTTTATTTTACAATATATCCTTTCGGCTTATAAAACTTTCTCCAAAAATATTATAATTTGTTCATTTGTTTCTTGCGTAGCCCGCTGATTCCTACGCGATTTGAATTAAATTAATATTAATTTAATATGCATTTTTTTCAAAAATTTTGTAATAGGAAGGGTACTGAACTTTGTATTCGTTGAATTCAGAATAAAATTCTGATTTAAAAATTACATGAATTATCACACTGCGGCTCGGTGAATCTCTAATTGGGATTTAGTTTCTGTTGTACAGAATAGCATAAATAAATAAGTATTTTAAAAACTGCTATTATGTTACCAATACATTATACAGATAAAGATATAGAACAGAAGTCCCATAACTGTACAGTTTGACAGATTAAAGAAGTTCTTGATAATATGAATATAGAATAAGTAGTAAAACAAAGGCTTAGCTAGGTGTATGATGCATTCTACATATAACAAACACAGAAATAGAACTGCAGTGAAGTTTATCTGTAGGTATATAAATACATCCACAAGGCTTAGTCATTCGTAACTGAGTTCAAATAATATTCATTTCATCAGCAGGCCATGAACTGAACCCAACAAATACACATTTATCAGGCTTAATAAAAACGTCATGCATAAATAAACGCGTAATGATCTTGGACAAATGAACGAACAAGTACACTAGATACATTTTATTTTGTTCTTAATTTTCTTTCAAGGCTATGTAATGTTTGGGCGCTCAACAGAAATAAATTCCAATTATCTTTCAATACAGATCGCGATGTTCAATAATACTAAAATGGTAAAGATGTAAGGACCTATTGAGCGAATTTTAAATCACACACTGTTTTGTTGTGCTATTCTCATGGGCGTCCACCGACATTTTTCCAGGGAGGGGGACGAGTCGCAAAAAACTCTCAGATATATATATAAATTTCTAAAATATTTTTTTTCACACATAACAAATGGATAAAAAAATATTTAAATTTGTGAAATAAATTATTAGTCTTTGTCGTCTGGGTTTGAATTGAAGAGGTAGGACAATTTTTGAATAACTCTTCCATAAATTGACACCATTTCTTCAATAAATTCCGATTTAGCAGTTTTACAGTTTTTATTTTCTAATATTTTGTGTCTGTGTATACTTAAATTTAGATTACTCAATCGTTACGATGGGGAACATGTCGCTAGCTGGCCTTAAGAATACTGCTGGAAATTCAGTTTCAGCTTGAATTTATTATCTTTAAACTTATAATTTAATTTTTATTTAATTTATATATATATATATATATATATATATATATATATATATATATATATATATATATATATATACATATACAGTGAGGTGGCCACGATTGTCGAACATAGGACTTTAACATGTAAAATCACATTGGTTTAAATTTCCTAATTCCTAATTATTTAAAAGAAAAAAGCTTCAAATAAAATTTTTAGGGCATAAAATATGAAATTAATTTTGCCTGCTTTGTATCGGCACAAATTAGGTCTGATAATGACTAAAATTGTCTCAAAACTATCGATAGCTATGAAATTGACACAAAATTAAACAAATGTTTGTCGTTCAATCTGTCAAAACTGTCAGAATAAATTCATTATTTATTATTTCATTTATTTTGACAAATAAAACGTCAAACATATGTTTAATTTTGTTTCAATTTCGTTTTTGAGGCAATTTTCGTCATAGTGCCACACCCAGTAATGGGTAGAAGGCGTGATGATATATTATTATTATTAACTATTTACAATAAACTAAAATTGTCATTTTATTTATATATCCATAGGAATGATTTTTTATGACCCTAGGGCCAAAAAGAAATGTTTAGGCCCGCTTGTTAGGGCTAAAACACATGAATTTCGGCCCAGTTGTGCATAAAGAATATTTACAGACCTCGACTAATTTCAGCCCTCACTTCGCTCGTGCTACAATCTCTAGCTTCGGTCTGTGTAGAAAGGCAAAATTTTTATAGGCAATTGTTTTATTGAAACTAATTAAAAATTTATCGTGTTTGGTATCAAATGAAAGGTATTTTGAAGAGCTCGCATCCAGAAACTTCAAGTCTTATTGTGTTAATTTTCTTACAAAAGTGAATCCTACTTTAGTGTCTGTCATTCGAATTCAGGCGTCTCTCGAATTTTTTTGTTATAATTTTAATTTTAAACTTTTCATTGTCACTATATTTCATAGTACATAGTACAAAAATTGAAATTTCTGATTTTATGTAAACTATTAAAAGATTTTATGTAAACTATTAAAAGAAACAATCTTTGCTGGAAAGATTTCTTCTGAAAATGTGGTTTAAAACAAAATATATCATACTTAATTTTTTGTTTGGAAATAATCATTCAATATGATATATAAAATGTAAATGCAACACAAGTATTAAATATTACTGGAATGTACAGATAAGATAAGCAAAAATATGATGCTTTATAAAACAATACGCATTTCATTAAAGATAAAAATAATTCATAACCACAGAACCAAGTAAAGATAACCCAAAATAATCAAAAACAATTGTGCCCGATAACTAACCCAGCTAACTCACTAATGAATCATTTCACATCAAATTTTATCAATTGTAGCGCTGTTCCAAGTTTGCCTTCAGCAAATAACATATTAAGTGAAGCTGTAATCGCAGTATTAAAACTTGAATCAGATTGCAAAGTTGTTATCTCAGAACAGAACACGATTAAGATAATTTGTTAACAAGAAATTTGATATTGCAGAAGGGGAGACGCAATATTCTCGCACATTTGTAGACATAAGATGGAATGTCATTACTGGAGTAACCAGGACGCGTATTTTCAACGTCTACATGTTTTTGCGCCTCTGTTCGATATTAACAGGCAACAGTGGCGTACCTGGAACTTTTGCCGCCCAGGGCGGTCTCCAATTTGCCGCCCTTTCTAAATCAATAAAATGGTGGTTTTTATAAATTAAAAAATAAATATAAAATAAATATATCATCACGACTTTTATCCATTACTGGATGTGGCACTCTGTCGAAGCAGATCTCAGTAAGTGATATATTAATGTACGTGAAGTGCGGTTACCAGGCGTCAAATCACGCCCCCAAAGATGTTAGTGGTAGGGGAGCCACAGGGGTAATTTTAATTTGGTGAAAATTGTTTGTCGGCTGTGGGAATCGAACCGGGGTCCTCAGGATCCACAGGCCAACTCGAAACCACTGAGCCATTATCTTATTAAATTAATAAACATAAATAAATAATTGTAATTGAGACAAACTATAGATGGGGAAACTTTTTACCATTGGATGGCATATTTAAATTAGACAGTAATAAAAGAATTTTTCGATATAATATTTTCAACCCTACATTGACTTGACGATGAAGAAAAATATTCAAAATCATATAGTAATTCATAATTCGTAGAAATCGAATAGTAAATTTATGAAGTGAACAAGTTCTTTTTTACAAGTAAAACTAAATATAAAAAATGCCGCCCCAAAATATGTGCCGCCCGGGGCGGACCGCACCCACCCCTCCACAGGTACGCCACTGAATTTACTAATACAGATTCAGCTTCAAACTTAATCAGTTATCATCACAAATATTTTTTTTAGCAAAGAAGTAAATATTTGGTTACTAAGTTATCACGATAAATCAATAATTCTAAAAATATGTTTCGGTTCCCTTTCACCTGTGTCGTACCCTAGGGCATAAAGATGGTAGACGCATATCATGTATAAAAAATTGATAACTTATTGAACTGTAAACACGTAAAAAGGAAACTGTCAATTCTTGTGACGCCGAAACATAAAAATTCATTATTTAATTCCATAGGGTACGTGACTCGATTTGATTCCCACAGCCGACCAACAATTCACCATATTAAAATTACCCCTGTGGCTTCCCTTTCACTAACATCTTTGGGAGCCGTGATTTGGCGACTGGTAACCGTACTTCACGCGCATAAATATATCAATTACCGACAGTGCCATACCCAGTACTTCCATACATTTGTTTTCTTTTTAAATTTTAGTTTTTTGTTTTCATATTGATCTTTTAATAATACTTTTTTCAGATTTGTATATAAGGAACAAAATCACATCAAGTCATAAATTTCGTTGCGATTTTGTTCATCATTTACAGATTTACGGCTTTACAAAACTTATAGTTACACAGAATTCCACCATAAGTGTTTTTTTCTAAGTACTAATTTTGCCCGAAATTCAAAGCAGAGAAACTAAATAACAATTCTATTTTACTTTACAATCTCGCGCATAAAATCTGAAAGAAAAGTAAAGAATTCAAATGGGAAAAGATTTATTGTTTGAAAAGAAATAACTTTTCGTACAACTGCTTCGTATAAATATTTAAAACCACGCGCTAGATATTTAAAATTTCCAATCAATTATTCTATTTTATTCTATCCATGAAATAGTTCCAGACTTACTGTTCAAGCATTCACAGACGCTTTGCGGCATACAGATCGACCAGAATACAGGATGGTGATTCAAAAGAATCTACTAATTTTGTTGTTATGTGACGCGTTTTTTACGAGACTGTTACTACCGCTACTATGAACGACACTAAACAGAGAGTAACTTTATTTTTCAAGAGTTAAGATTACTAAATAAATATTGTGAATACAATGTTACTGAAAATGCATGAAGCGATGTTTACTATGTTGTTAGCTAACAGTATATTAAAAGTTAACAATGGCCAAGATGGCTGACACCATTTTTTACATATTTTCATATTTTTCTGTTAAAATTAATTAATATCAGCATTAAAATGCTTATAATAAATGGGATAATGGCTCAGTGGTATCAAGTCGGCCTGTGGTTCCTAAGAACCCTGGTTCGATCCCCACAGCCGATAAAACATTTTCACCAATTTAAAATTATCCCTGTGGCTCCCCCACCACTAACTTCTTTGGGGGCCGTGATTTGACTGCTGGTACCCGCACTTCACGCGCATAAATATATCACTTACCGAGATCTGCTACGGCAGAGTGCCACACCCAGTATTGGGTAAAAGGCGTGATGATATATTTATATTTTATTTAAATGCTTATTGTTAGTTGAATAACAATGGTAAAACAATATTTGTAATAAATATTTATTAGTTTATTCACAACTCATATATAATAAAGACATTATTACACTGATTTTAGTTGAATTGTATGGCTCATAAAACACTGTAAACAACTTGTTACTTAGCAACCACTTCATGATCTACCGTATTTTGAGAAACTATATATAACTGAATCAACGTTAAACGTTACGACCAATCTTCTTATACCTATAATTATGAGTTGTGGATAAAATTTTGCATTACACTTGTGTTTTATTGGTATATAAAACACTTGTATAATAAATAACTATTAATGCATACTATAGAAATTATAACGTTGTAAAATATGAAACTGTTAAAACTGTTAACATTTCTTAGATGCGTTTTTATTTTAATTCAATTTTTTCGACTAGTTAACATCGAAAATAGCTGACAATGTTTTATTCAACTAAACCTATAGATTGAAAATTTGAAATAAGCTTAGAGAAAATGCATGAAAAAATAGCCGCCTAAAATAGTTATTTATGTACCAAGGGTGAAAAACAGGCGTTTCTGGCCCGTGGCAGGATTATTAGCACGAGGCGCAAAGCGCCGAGGGATAATAACATGCTCAGGGTCAGAAACGCTAATTTCTCCCGTGGTACATCCATACAATATTTTATGCACAACAAAATAACATTTAATTATATGTTCAAAATATTAAAATATATACATAGGTTATATGTTAAAATGACACTTTGTAAAATCAAGTATTCACAATAAACAAAAATTGTCATTTTATTTATGTACATCCATAGGAATGATTTTTTATGGCTCTAGGGGCAAAAACAAGTGTTTAAGCCCGCTTTTTTGGGTTAAAATACATGAATTTCGGCCCGGTTCTGCATAAAACAATATAATTATTAAAAATACTACAGCTTGATATCATTTTCTAGAACACCATTTTCAAAATTAAATTATAGTGTCTATTAATAATAAAGAAACTTGTTCATTAAAAGTTAGCCTCTTTTGGATCACACTGTACGTGACATGCGACAACAAAACTCCGGACTTAGACTACGATTCCGGGCACTACAAGTGTTAGTTCGACGTCCTGCCACCAGGGCTGTACCGCCGACGATGTATATTGATTGGTCGAACGCAGAGGACCGAGTGAGAAGGAGAATACACAGAAAGAGAGAGATATAAAAGGGGATTCGCACGCTGTGAGTACAACGCCCCCCACTCTTGTCACAAAAACAACCGCAAAACAGTTCCGGGACCCGTGGAAAATGTGCGAAAACAGCGGCGGAGAAACAACCCGGAAACACGGAGTGTGAGTGATTATTTGTCGCTAACGTATTCGGTTTGTTTAGCAAGTATTGGAATCGTGAAAAAAATCGTTGACGAGATTTTCGCGGAAATACGTGTTTTGAGGTCCACTGAATCCGTTTTGATCATTTTCTCAATGATGTCTGTGGATGGATGTGTGTCCGATCGTGCAATATCTCATGAACGAGATAAGATTTGTTAACGAACCTTGGTAATTATAAGTTTCATGAAAATACGAAGAGCTGAGTTGATTTTGAATGAAATTGAAAAACCAGAAGAGGAAGTTTACTGGACACACAAAACAATAAATTCCATTTATTTCAAAAATGAAATCAGTCCCATTAAATAGTTCGCTGAAATGTTCAGCCCATCGTTGCAGTATTTTTTGTTTGTCACATAGTAAGTTTCCTTCTTTATTCTTGCACAGGTTTTTGCGTGGTTGGTATCCCTTCTGGATCTGTTTTACTGTTTTATACATGTTTCTAATATTTCTGATTTTATGGTCTTCCTGGATTTTAATTTTCGCTTTATCTAGTAATCTATGTCTTTTTTCGGAAAAACAAATACATCATTAAAATGGTCAACTAATTTGGCAACTTTGACTCACTTTAATCGACTTCGTATCTCATGGTTCTTGAGATACCAAGGGTTAGGCTCAAAAAACAGACATTCTGTATATGCCTCATCAGTAAAGTTAGACATAAAGTAGTCAACATTACTAAAACATTATACGTAAACAAATTTGATATTTTATATGTTACAAACAGATAAGTGCTAAATTACTGAAAATTTAAATTACATATTATATATTCTGAATATTAAATATGCTGTGTATAAGAAAGTCGTGTGGTGCCCACACCAGATTTTTATTATTATTATTAAAATTTAAATTTTCAAACGTCACTGTCAACAACAGGAAATGAATTTATGTATCAGGCTTACCAATTTAAAGAATTTTTTTTTTATTGCCGACTGAAACAATTCCTTTTTATCACTCTGCATTATATACAGCCTGTTCAATTTAGTTGGGCCACCATAATTTCTTTGCTAATTTAACCAACCTTGTAGCTCTTATAGTTCTCGAGATAGCAATGGTGCCACAACGAACTTGAACATCCTGTATAGTATATACCATATAATTTTGATTTGTTCTTATTTATTTTACCCGAGCTAAAAACAAATTAAATAAATCAAAATGTTTACTTAACTTCAAGTAAGAACCAGGATAAAAAAAACTTACAAAACTGTAATTTATTTGAAGCAAACTAAATAAAAAACTTTGATAAAAACACGTAATCCACCAATCACACACCGCTGTCAAGTCGGTTGCATGCTCCACAACATTTCTAAATCATTTCAGGGGGCAAAACACTGAAATACTGAAACACTGACACTTCAAACGACCGTGCCCCCATTAGAAACCCTCTCGCACGCCCTGCGGCACGTTACCTGATGGTTCGTTCGGTGATTATCAACAGACACGCACGAAACTAAATGCTTTAGTTAGGTTTATCAGAGATATTACGGGTCTTTGTGAGATCAAACAGTCAAATGGTCCCATTGTGTGTTTGTATGTTTGGGCAACTCAATTAATTTCGGTGAAAATGATCCAATTTGCACCGGCAACGTGGCTTCGCTAGCTTAAATTCGGACACGAGCGGTTCATTTTGTTTCATTTACTTATTTCATCATGTGTGTTCAAATGTCACATTACGATATTAAAAGTGCTCTTATCTTTAAATTTGAAGATGAATCGTGATCTATGTTTTTAATGTTAAATTCAATATCCGAATAAACTAAAAAAAAACCGAAAAATATGCACATAACCCGTTTTTCGAAGGACTGTACTTTTCTTTTGTAAATTCAAATTGGTGGAACATGTTAAAAAATAAAATAAAAACACTTAGTTTTGTTTCACAAATTTGATAATCAATCTTAATTGTATAATTTCGACATTTACGCCATCTTCAGAAGATAGAATTAGATTTACTAATTTAATTCTAGCTTCTGAAGTTGGTGTATTTGCCGAAATTGTACAATAAAGGTGTATTATAAAATTTGAGAAACAAAACCAAGTGTTTCTATTTTATTTTTTCTGAAACCGGCAAGAAAGTGCCTACTTTCCTCACCAATTTTAGTATGGAAAGTAGATTTTTACCAAAACAGTCAATTAAAGTACGTATCCAAGGCTACAACAAAAATAACACTCTGGTAAAGTACCAAACAGTCGGGTAAAGTTTTTTTCTGAAACCGGCAAGAAAGTGCCAACTTTCTTGACCAATTTTGATATAGAAAGTAGGTTTTTACAAAAACAGTCAAGTACGTATCTAAGGTTACAACAAAAATAACAGTCTGGTAAAGTACAAAACAGTCTGGTAAAGTTTTACCTGACTGTTATTATTGTTGTAACCTTGAATACGTAGTCTGCTGTCAGTACAATTCATATCAAAGAATTTTAACATTTTGAATTATTTATAATTAAATACTGATTAAATTAAACGGTTTCAGAAAAAAATGTATACATAATACGTTAGGAAAGCGGATTAAAATACTCAGTCTGCAGCCTCGTACTTCAAACAATCGCTTCGTCAAGTAAAATATCATTTTCCTAACTTATTATGGGAACCCTGGTTCGATTTCCACAGGCGACAAACAATTTTCATAATTTCAAAAGCTACCCCTGTGGCTCCTCCACCATTAACATTTTTGGAGGCCGTGATTTGACGACTGGTAACCGCACTTCACGCGCAAAAATATATCACTTACCGAGATCTGCTTCGGCAGAGTGCCACACTCAGTAATTGGTGGAAGGCGTGATGATATATTTATTTATTTATTTTATTATGTAATATACTATTATATGAATTGTACTGACAGCAGACTACGTATACTCTTTTTTCTGAAACCGTTTAATTTAATCAATATTTAATCTGAAATAATTATGTATCCAAGGTTACAACAAAAATAATAGTCAGGTAAAATCTTTACCAGACTGTTTTGTACTTTACCAGACTGTTATTTTTGTTATCAGGAAATTAGGCAATTTCTTGCCGGTTTCAGAAAAAAAAAAATTAAACATTTTGAATTATTTATTGATTTATGATTGATTATATTAAACGGTTTCAGAAAAAGTAGTATACATGATACGTCAGGAAAGCGATTTTACTTTCCTGACTTATTATGTAATATACTATTATACAATGTTGAAAACAACAAAGCTAATTCTGGAATTAATCTGAATATCGTTGACAACAAAAAGCAAATACTTCAATTTCAATTAAGACATTAATTGAAATCACAATCAACAGTAAAATTACGAGTACAATTCCGTAACGCTCATTTTTCACTCAGCTGAAGCTTAAGTGAAACAAACGAAACGAAAACAAAACAAAAGTAAAACAAAAGCGAAACAATTCGCGCATTACAGCTGATCTTTTAATCCAGCTGGCCTAGAAATAAAAAATATTGCCTTTGGTCTTTGGTCATTACAAGCGTAGAGTTTGTTGGTGTTAGTATGTTGGTAAAACTGCGATTTCGCGTGCAGGTTTCATTGTTTGCAAGCCACTAACAAATGAAAGCTTTGGAGGGGGAATTTCACTTAAGGTCACGAAGAGTCAAGGGATTTAATTATGCAGTAAGAAATGATTGTGTTTTGTCCCCCTACTGACATTATTATTCTTTGTAAGATCAAGTAATTAACTAGCATTATTGTTAAGTTCTTGTTTCTAAATATCTACAAGTTCATGGTTCACGAATTAAATGGAGCAGAAAGAACTTAAAAATAAATTATGACTGCTTTGTTTTTCGTACTTTACAACGATTATAGTTAAAACAATTGACGGTGGACTGAGTTAAACTTGTCAATTGCATGACAAACTACAAAACGTCTGAATTAAATTAATTGATTTGTGATTATTTTGTTATTCAACATAAGTTATATGATTAAATATACAATAAATAAATGGAGTGGCTAGCTCAGTGGTATGAAGTCGGCCTGTGGATCCTAAGAACCCTGGTTCGATTCCCACAGGCGACAAACAATTTTCATAATTTCAAAAGCTACCCCTGTGGTTCCTCCACCACTAACATCTTTGGAGGCCGTGATTTGACGACTGGTAACCGCACTTCACGCGCAAAATATATCACTTATCGAGATCTGCTTCGGCAGAGTGCCACACCCAGTAATGGGTACAAGGCGTGATGATATATTTATTTACATTTTTTATTTACATAACAAGCATCGAAAGTGTAAGATAACGTGCGAGTGTACAAATTGAAAAACGAGGCGCGCAGCGTCGAGTGATTTAAGTACATGAGCACAGTTATCACACTTTCGAGTGAGTTATGTACACTATTTTTCAGACGACCACAAAATATTTCTAATAAAAGTCTACAGGAGCAAAGTTGTTACACTTTGATAGCAGATGCGTTTTTGTAGGTAAGCGTTGACGTTTGAGGTTAGGTATTGTAATACCAACTGTACTAACCGTAATGTCAAAATATTGAATAATCTAAAAATATTAGTAAATAAGTAATTATTTATTTAAAAAAATAAGATTTATTTGTGCAAATGTATAGAAAAATCCATTAAAACTTCAATTTAAATAATAATATAAATTCTTTTCATTTATTTTATTATTTTCTTTCATCGTAACGCCATCTGTTGTCAATCAGTGGAACTTCACATGATATGTTAGAAGTGTACGTTATACTAACATACGAGGTATATGTTATGTTCAACTTTCCGTAGTACTTTATGATGTTGTTATGGTTACTTTCATAAGTGATCGTCTGAAAAGAATATTTAGGAGGCTTTCAAGTTATTTAGAACTACAAAAAAAAAATGTCTCATTTCATTCGTCCATAATGAAATCAGCAAATGAACCTCACATGTTTTTCATTATATTCGCTTTACGCGAACAAATAAATTTCGCTCTTCCATCCATTCTGTTCCAACATGTTCCAGTATTCCGGGAAAACATTACGCGCTAAATTCAGTAAAATAATCGCTACAGAGAAACACCCTTTTCTTGTTCGTTTCATTATTCGCCTGTTTGGGTAACTCCACCCATTTTCGGACATTTTGGCGCTCTCTATTCCATTTTAATATCACATACATGACATTTCACTTACGTTTTATCATAACTAATTTATGCTACATCCGTACATACTATGTAAATGCAGAATTTGTACGAGTTAATTAACATTAACAAGTAAACTAAATTTTGGAGCCAAAATTTATTTTATAAATTAAATTAGTTATTATGATACATAGTATATTAATTTCATAAGTCCTAGTTACAATTTAATCTTAGTAAATATTTGGTATTTCATTTTATAACTATGGGGTGGCTAGCTCAGTGGTATGAAGTCGGCCTGTGGATCCTGAGAACCCTGGTTCGCTTCCCACAAGCGACAAACAATTTTCATAATTTCAAAAAAACTAACCCTGTGGCTCCTCCACCACTAACATCTTTCGGGGCCTTGATTTGACGATTTCACGCGCAAAATATATCACTTACCGAGATCAGCTTCGGCAGAGTGCCACACCCAGTAATGGGTATAAGCGTGATGATATATTTTATATTTATTTATTTTATACCTATATATTTTATTGATATGGGGTGGCTAGCTCAGTGGTATGAAGTCGGCCTGTGGATCCTGAGAATCCTGGTTCGCTTTCCACAAGCGATAAACAATTTTCATAATTTCAAAAAACTATCCTGTGGCTCCCCCATCACTAACATCTTTGGAGGCCGTGATTTGACGACTTCACGCGCAAAATATATCACTTACCGAGATCTGCTTCGGCAGAGTGCCACACCCAGTAATGGGTAGAAGGCGTGATGATATATTTATTTATTTAATATTTTCTTTCATGACTTTGTTAAAAAAAAAACACACACACACACACAAAGGACAAAGCACGAGGAAAAGTTTTTTATTCTTGAAAAAATAATTTCCTAAATAATATCCTTTTCTATTTCTGTCCTTTTGAAAACAACCAATCACTTTATAATTAAAAAAATAATTTACATACCACCAAAAGTCTAGAATCACAAATACAAGCAGATTTAGAAACTTTTTAAAATCACTAAAACGCTAAATTGAAAAGTCGATTTCAACGCAATATCTCTCTTATAATGTTTTCACGATTAGCGATCAAAGTAGACTGGAATATTTTTAACTAAACGCAAGAGTTGTGTCATTTTTACAGTTTATTATCAAAGAATATAAACATTTTAAAATGACACATGCGTATTAATGTATTCATAAAGATAATGTTGACACTATGATGTCAAATGTACACCGCAGAACTATATGTAAACCAAATTTCTGATTACTATTTCGGTTTGCAGATAAAATTAATTAACATCTTAATTGTATAAACAAAAGAATATTTCCCGCAAAACATTATAATAATGTTTACAAAATGGCGAACATTTTGCGATAATGTTTATCGCTGTAATGATGTAGAATTTTTCTACGTTTCCAGAAATTTCTGACGCCTGCAATATTTCCAGTTTACTGCTTAAAATTCTGAAGGTTTACAAAATTTATTTTGCTTATGAAATTGTTTACAAGGGCTGTTGTTTAGTCTAAAAGAATTTCCAGAAATTTAATTCTATTATTTTTCGTCTGAAGTACTCAGCGGATTAAAATACTCGGCCTGCGGCCTCGTATTTCAAACAACCGCTTCATCAAGTAAAAACACGTCTTATGTATACTATTTTTTTTCTGAAACACTTTAATTTAATCAACATTTAATCATAAATAATTCAAAATGTTTAAATTTTTTAATATTAATTGTAGTGACAGCAGATTACGTATCCAAGGTTACAAAAAAAATAACAATCAGGTAAAATCTTTACCAGACTGTTTTGTACTTTACCAGACTGTTATTTTTGTTGTAGCCTTGGATACGTACTTTACTTGACTATTTTTGTAAAAACCTACTTTCCATACTAAAATTGGCCAGGGAAGTAGGCAGTTTCTTGCCAGTTTAAAAAAAAGTTATTTATTCAAACTATTTCGTAACTATGTGAATGAATCTTTACCGTTACTAACTTGTAATAGCTATTTACATAACAAGTATGCGAAAGTATACTTTTCACATGGGCGCAGTTTTAAAAGTGCATTAATTTGCGCGAATGTTGCAAATGACGACTTCATGCATGAGATTTGTACAATGATTTTTCTAACATTTGTTATTCGAAAACAGATTGTTTATTTTTCTGGTTATGGTTGTTAAAATATATCTGACAGCGTTACAAATTAATGTCTCTATTTCTTTTATAAATTGTTTTATCCTCAACTCATATATCATAACGACATAATTACACTGATTTCAGTTGAATTATATGGCTCATAAAACACTCTTGTATTATATTCCATAAAACACTATAAACAACTTGTTACTCAGCAACCACTTCATGATTTACCGTATTTTGAGAATCTATATATAACTGAATCAACGTTAAATGTTACGACCAATCTTCTTCGATACCTATAATTATGAGTTGTGGATAAAATTTTGTATTACACTTGTGTTTTATTGGTATATAAAAATGAAACTTTTCTTGCGTGTTTTATATACCTAATAAAACACTTGTATATGTGTGTACATAAATACAATTAGCGTTTTAATAGTCAAAATTTAGAATCATAAAAACGTGTTTTTTTCAATTACTTTGAAGCACTAAACATTATTTTGAATGATGCAACTACAAAATATTTATTTGTATAACTAGTACTGAAAGCAATAATTCTTTCACGAATTGCATGACGGTGTAGCCGGAATTCTGACCCGGATTATCAATACGCATTATGCGCAAACACATCAACCATGTTTCTGTCACCGAAGATGAAATATGAAATTGGATTTTCCCGCTTAGAAAATGTGGAACTTTATTTATTGTGAAAGGTTTTATTCAAATTGATGATCATCCTATCGTTTTATACAACTTAATATTTGATATTTATGTTTAAAGCCTGAAACATTGGCATCAAATATGTAAGATGAATGGTTTTGTATTTGAATTTTCTAATTTATAAACTGACTCGATACCACTGAGCCATTATTCCGATATTTTCCAAAGTAAAAAGGTACAGTCAACGGAAAAATATTGTAACTAACTCACATGTTAACAATCTCAACAATTAACGCGCTCGCTACGCTCTCCCCTTAAAATGTCTCGATTATTAATCACGACTCATTAACAAACTAATTAGTTAAAAACCATGCTCTTAAGACACCCAAAAACAGAGATTTTCGTACTAGGCAATATTTTTCAAGTGCCGTAAGAAGAAAACTTCATGGCACGGTCATGGTTACACTTCCCCCTTACAAGAAGCATTAAGCTCCCTCTAAGAAGGGGAGACAAACCGATGGATTTATTCCGTCGCGACGTTGAGCTAAAGGTGCATCGACG
This sequence comes from Pterostichus madidus, assembly GCA_911728475.2. Taxonomy (NCBI): domain Eukaryota; kingdom Metazoa; phylum Arthropoda; class Insecta; order Coleoptera; family Carabidae; genus Pterostichus; species Pterostichus madidus. Next base: position 2,772,984 of record OU452304.1, read on the forward strand.
TCGTTTTCAATTTCCGCGAGAGGTATGCGTCACTTTTGGTTTTACTTAAAAGCAAGTGAAGCAAAGAGCATACATGGCCGCAGGGATTATAAAAATAGAGGAAGGAATATTGTTGGCAAATTATTAAAGAGATTTTAAATGCAGGTACGGGAAGTTTCACTTTGATGCAATCGTCTTCACAAGATTGTAAAAATGTACTTATATTACCACAGACTAACTATACGAATGGCAACACTGTTTATCAATGAAATTTGTAGTTCTGGATAAGTCTGTATTTTGGCGCTAATGTCGATTCATGGACAATGAATTAGGGCAATAAAATAGAGTAAATATAAGTTACAATAAATAATTCATTATAAATACTTATTTATGTATCAAGAGTGAAAACAGGCGTTTCTAGCCCGCGGCATGATTATTAGCACGAGGCGCAAAGCGCCGAGGACTAATAACATGCTCAGGGTCAGAAATGCTAATTTCACCCTTGGCACATACAATATTTTATGCACAACAAAATAACATTTAATTATAAATAAAAAAATAAAAATATATCATCACGCCTTCTACCCATTACTGGGTGTGGCACTCTGCTAAAGCAGATCTCGGTAAGTGATATATTTTGCGCGTGAAGTGCGGTTACCAGTCGTCAAATCACGGCCCCCAAACATGTTAGTGGTGGAGGAGCCACAGGGATAGCTTTTTCAAATTATGAAAATTTGTCGCCTGTGGGAATCGAACCAGGGACCTCAGGATCCACAGGCCGACTTCGTACCACTGTGCTATATGTTCAAAAAATTAAAATATATATTTAGATTATATGCCAAAATGATATTTTGCAGAATCAAGAATTCACAATAAAAAACAATTGTCATTTTATTTATGTATGCACAGGAATTATATCTTTTTGGCCCACGGGCCAAAAAGAAGTATTTAAGCCCGCTTTTTAGGGCTAAAACACATGAATTTCGGCCCGGTTGTGCATAAAGGAAATTTAAAATTAATTGTAAATACTTAGGATCTAATTTATCGTTTATGAACTAATAATCGACTTTAGCGCTGCAATATAGACTCGTCCAAAACTACAAATTTGATAAGAAATCTGTATTATTTTTATTCAAATCTCGCTGATTTATATACAAAATACGATTATGGCTGAGTAATTCAGATTTTCTGTGGCCACGTGCCGTGAATTTATAGGGTCGCCACTTATTTAGTTGTTATTAAAATTAACTATGAAATATGTATATTTGACAATTAAATGTATACATTTGTTTGCATTTGTTTCAGTTTCATGACTAACTCTGTAAATAATATCAGTTTTTCAAAACTTGTAACATTATTTTTAGCAGTAATAAAATAATTGAAACAAAATGTGTTAATTGTTTTAGATGTAGAATTTAATTCTGTATAGCTTATATTTGAACCGTTTTCCTGTAAGCAATGGTAGTTGTAAACATATACTATTTATAATATTAATCGCACATGGCGCAGTAGGTATACATATCTTTTCAAAAGTCGTAAGATCCCTTAGAGAATATGTACTGCCTATATTATAATTTTGACATTTCCGTATTTAATCCACGACATTTTGCAAACGTTAAAATCTTTTGTACGTTTCTTGCATATTAATCTAGCTAACACAAAAGAAAGATCGCATTTTCATGTAAATTTATGTCAACGATTTCTATATTGTCCGCGGGCTTAGGCAAGTAATGTTGAGCTTTCAGTATGCAGCATCAAACTGAAAGTATATCATTATTTTCTTTAATTTATATTAAATTTAGAATGGGTTTAAAATTTTTAATGATATTATTTTAAAGATAGAAAAAAAATTCACACCCTACATTAATTATAATTTTAGGAAATAATTTGCTATGATTTACTTGTACTTTAATCAAAGTACGCCACGGAAAAACAAAAACCCGATAAAACAAACAACTCGTGGCCTACTGCGCGAAAATCGCTAATTAACCCGTTTTATAATCCTTACACATGCAAACAAGTTATTTACATTCAGAGTTGGGTGGTCCTGGAAAAATCTCGAGAGACATTGACAAATTGTCACACAGCAGACTATTAACCCGCAAAAAGAAACTTATAACTTGTTTTAGCAACTTGAAAACTTTATCACGAGATGGCAGTTGTGTTCAGAAGTTGATATTGAGTTCTAGGGAATTCTGTGTTTTTCTATTTGGAAATGTCACTATATATTTGTCGCGGAGTTAGTATAAAGAATTTTAAAGTAGTTTCTGTAATTAATGGGAGTGAAGTATACTCAGACTTTATAATTTGAACTACCTTTCTAACTAAAGTCATAATGGTGTTAGTTTACTTTACTTTTTATTAAGATGATTATTTTTTGACGTTTCTCAGATCCAATGAAATGCTTCATTGTATGTCACATGTCTGCGTTTTAAACAATCCTGTCATTAATATACTGAGAATAAAGCTCTAGTGATTATTCCCGGGAATAATCTCTGCAGCTTTTGTTTTTGTTGACAAATGATAGGTAGTTGTCAAATAATTATTTAAAACTGTCAACGCGTCAAGTAAAATGTGTGAAAAAAATAGATTTAGTTCCATTTCAGATACAAAAATACATCAACAAATTTTGGAAACAACTTCCAAGATTACATTAATAAGTAATCATTCGATATGTACCCAGTTTAAAATCTTTTAAGTTGGATGAATCGACCTCAACAAGGTCAAAAAATAATCTAGTTAAATATAACTGGATAGTTGGATAAATTAGAAAATAATTCTCCAGTATCTTTCTCAAACTTGTTGCCATTTGGCAATAGCCACTCAAACCCTACGGACTATCGTGACTATTGCCTGGCAACAAGTTTTCGAAAGATCTGTCAAATTATTTTCAATTTATTCTCACTCTCTTTTTATATTATTACGGAATATTTTTTTAGTTTGACATGTTACCTAGACCTGCGGCTTCAATTATCTCTGAAGAGGTACATGATTAAGTACAGAGTAAGCATTTTGTGCGTGAAGTGCGGTTACCAGTCGTCAAATCACAGCCCCCAAATATGTTAGTGTGGAGGAGCCACAGGGGTAGCTTTTGATATTATGAAAATTGTTTGTCGCCTGTAGGAATCGAACCAGGGTTCTCAGGATCCACAGGCCGACTTCATGCCACTGAGCTAGCCACCCCATCGTACAACATCGTTCTAATGTAATATCATTAAAACTGCAGTGTTTCTTAAATTATCAGTTGTAGGAAATAGTACATTATGATACTACAGAGTGATCAACAAGTAAATTACAAATAAACAAATACCTATTATTTAGATTTAAAACATATGCCAATCACCATCACAAACAAAGCTCCCTCATAGCTTCAACTGTTATCATCAGAGTCTTCCCATCTTCTAAAACCGGTTGAAGACACAACAAAACCAAAGAAAAAACTTCGCGCGCCGCTGGTGGCCCTTCCGTCTCGCCAGTGACGGCGCGGTGCAGGCAGAGGGCGGGAGGCAGCACAATGAACAACATCGCTGTGACAGCCGCCGCCGTCGCCGCCGCCCCGGTGCTTTATTAGGTACTTTAGGTATCGCGGACACCGTGAAACGTGGACACTGAGTTCCAAGTTGTAAGTTGTGACAGTGAAGGGTACGGTGGAGTTTTGATATGGAGTGTACTATCGATTAGGGAAGTTTGGAACTTGCTACTTGAGATGCCTTTTTAATGTGAGATATTCTTTAAGTTTTAGGGGGGGAGTTGGGGTTGTTGTACTTTGTGTGATTTTAAATTCAGATGATTATTTTTTGACGTTTCTCAAAACCAATTAAATGCTTCATTGTATGTTACGTATCTGCGTCTTAACCAATCTTGTCATTATTATACTGATGCTGGGTTGCATGAAAGTTTTATCGGTTCATCAGCAACTAACGGTTCAATAAATTTTAGAAAATCGCCATTGATACTGTTGCTATATAAACAGTTCTTTAACTAAAGAGCTCTTTATTTTTTTCTTGCAACCCAGCATGAGAATAAAGCTCTTGTGATAATTCCCCGGAATAATCTCTGTAGCTTTTGTTTTTCTCAATTAATTATTTAAAACTGTCAGCGCGTCAAGTAAAATGTGTGAAAAAAAACAATTTAGTTCCATTTTAGATATATAAATATAAATACACCAACAAATTTTGGAAATAACTTCCAAGAATACGTTAATAAGTAATCAATTGATATTGATCCAGTTCAAAATCTTTTAAGTTGGATGAATCGACCTCAACAGCTAAGTCAAAAAATAATCTAATTAAATATAACTCGAGAGTTGGATAAATTAGAAAATAATTCTCCAGTATCTTTAAGGATTAATTTAAAATAATATAACACTAGTTATGAAATTGAGAGTTGCACTATTCGATTCCATATATATTTCTGCGTAGATATACATATTTTGATCCTCAAAATAATTCAATTTAGACTTAAAATTTCGCTACACTGTCAAATTAAGACGTTTCTATATACTTTTTTAAAACGTTTTACTAAAAGTCCATAGCATTTAGATGGGCGGTAAGAAAGTAGATGGCTTAATTAAGACACCTAACCTTGCAGAGTTTTTGCAGGATACTTGGTGGAGTTTATTATTTAATTCGTGGCTGACTTTTCACGAATTATGCCTGAGCGTGTTTAGAGATGACAGATGGTGTTAATTTAGTGGCAAAAAAATCGATAATTCGAAGCTTCGAAAAATTTGAAAATTCGTAAATTAGAAGTTTCAAAAAATTCGAAAGTTCGAAGCTTAGAAGTTTTTCTGACGAAGTTCAAAACATTTGAATGTTTGAACGATCAGAAATTCAAACTTCGGTGGAAATCAACGACCCTACTTTGAAGTAATTCAATCTAATAAGTGCATCAGAATGTTTAAATCAGTTCATTTAGTCATGTTGTCTAATTTATCTGAACTGATTTAAGTAAACCAAATGGCAAATGGAATACAGCTAATGACTTATTTATTTCCTAATCGTAGAATAAACATCTTGAGTCAAACAGATCCAAATTTTAAGATTAGCTTTACATATTGTACTAGTATCTTAAACAACTATTATAAAAATCTGATATTACTCACACCTAATCAAAAACCTAATTTAATCCATAGTTCCACACACCACAAAACTTTCATTTCTTCATATTTTCAACTACCTCAAACCTACACTTCCTACCCGTCTCTCTACATAAACAAAACTACCCTTAGCTTGTCCCCGTGTTTCCATCCCCTGCGCGAGGGTTGCGGAGCCAGCGGAGAGGGTATTCACCGCGCAGCTGTGCGGAGATCCCCTGAGGCAGGGCTAATCTCTAGCGAACCACGTGGCTGTTGAGAAACAGGGAACCGAGTCCGCAGCTCGGAGAATGCCGAATGCCGGCAACTGGCGTGAACCTTCCCGGGGAATGTTTGCATGACGACCGGTGTTCGGGAGGAATAATTTATGGGGAGAAGGATTTGCTTTGTGGATTATTTTGTTAAGAAGTGGGAGAAAGATTTTTAGGGTGGGTTTGGATAGAGAACACTACTTCAAAGAATATATTGAGTCTAACTGTGGCTTTGAGAACCCAGGTTCGATTCCCATAGCCGACTAATAATTTTCACTATATTAAAATTAACCCTGTGGAACTATGAATGTGGTTGAAACGAGGGTGATGTGTTCGGATGAAAATGTTTGACGAGGTCTCATTATTTGATGAATCTAATAAGTGAATGTTTTATAAATGATTCTAGAATTTTTGCTACCCCATTTTATGGGATATTTTCATCAATTTAAAATTACCCTTGTAGCTCCCCCACTACTAACATCTTTGGCGGCCGTGATTTGACGGTTGGTAACGGCACTTCACGCATGAACTTTTATATTAAGTTATTAAATGTTTGTTTATCACCCCGTTGCTAATAACAACAGACTGAAAAGAGTATTGGTCAGCAATTGTTTATTTTCTGTCAGCAAATGACGTTCGGAAAGCCTCATTTTTTACTAATCGTAAAAAAATAATAATAATAATTTTAAAACGTTTGAGAACTGCAAGTATGCAATATCAAATGTTAGTTTGTTGTATTTTTTAAATTTAAAGCAGTTTTACCAAAATATAAAGCCGAGAAACAATTTCATCAAATTAAAAGTATCCTCAAGGTTCTCTCTCCACTTACATCTTTGGGGCTGTGATATGACGGTTGGTAGCCACACTTCACGCGTATAAATATAAAACTTACCGAGATCTGCTTTGACAGTGTCACATTCAGTAATGGGCAAAAGGCGTGATGATATATTTATTGCTTATTTTTAAATTAACCCTGTGGCTCTCCCTCCACTAATATTTTCCAGGGCCGTAATTTGATGACTGATAAATAAATTTATCAAATCATTATTAATAAATAGAACAATTCAGTGGCTAATAAATAATCTGCAAGCTTTTTGCTTTGTCGTAACAGAGCTTTAAATATTTTGGTAATGAACAACCACAACAAAAATGGCAAAAATAATGACAGTACAGGTTGAAAGTATAATATGAATGTATAGTCAATAGTAAAAATAATTTTAACAAAAATTAATTGTAAAATAACTTTACCTGAAATTGGCAAGAAAGCCGACTTTCCTGACCAATTTTAGTTTGCAAAATAGATTTTTACCAAAACAGTCAAGTAAAGTACGTATCCAAGATTACAACAAAAATAATAATCTAGTAAAATACAAAACAATCTGGTAAAGATTTTATCTGACTGTTTTGTATTTCATATAAAAAAATTTAAACATTTTGAAATATTTATGATTAATTATTAATTAAATTAAGCAAATTTCATGAAAAATAGTATACATAATACGTCAGGAAAGTATTCTTATTTTTTCCTGGCTTATAATGTAATATACCAAAACTGTGTAAAATATCAAATAGCGTAAAATTTGGAAAAAGCTTCATTTCCAGAGGTTAAATCTCGAAAATTAAGCAAGATATGAAGATGCGTGCAACGGCATTGGATTCCTCGTGTCCGAATTGACTTGTACACATATTTTCAGCAATTTTTTTATTTTTGATATTTTGACCAAAATTTTCCATATACACAAGTTTCTAAGGCCCATATCTTCAAAATTAAATGAGATACGAACTCAGGGATTTCACCATTGAATTCTCCGCGTTGAAATACGTATGTATGTAAATTTTTAGTCAAATATTCGGATGAGGAAGATTTTTAGAGCAATAAGTCTGAAAATGGCTTAAAATCGAAAAATTCTTAAGGGGTACCCCTTAAGAAATTTTCAAAAAATCAAAATAGCTAAAAATTTGTTTATAAGTCAATTCAAACACGAGAAATTCAATGCCGTTGAGCGCATCTTCATATCTTGTATAGTTTTTGAGATATAGTCTCCGAAAAAGTAAAATTTTGCTCAAAATTCATTTTGTTTTGACTATTTTCCGCTAACTGTCCTACATGGCAAAAACTAGCCTAGATACGGGCCTGGAAATTGCACCATTGTATTCCTCATAATTTTCTGCATAAATATATATATTTTTATTAATATTAATTGAGTCATATTTTTTTTTATTGCAATGTAAAACATGGTCAAATTTTCAAATTTGTGATTTGTCAAATAATTGCATAAAATAAAATAAAATAAAATAAATATATCATCACGCCTTCTACCCATTACTGGGTGTGGCACTCTGCTGAAGCAGACCTCGGTAAGAGATATATTTTGCGCGTGAAGTGCGGTTACCAGTCGTCAAATCACGGCCCCCAAACATAAAAATACGCTAATAATAAGATTTAACTGTGCAAATGTATTAAAAAAACTTTATTATTTTCTTTCATCGTAACGCCATCTGTTATCAATTGGAGGAACTTCACCTGATATGTTAGATGTGTGCGTTATACTAATATACCAGTTTATGTTATATTCAACTTTCCGTAGTAGTTTATGATGTTGTTATGGTTACTTTCATAAGTGGTCATCTGAAAATATAATAAATTCTTGTATACAAATTTGTTTCTTAATTTCGGTAAACAATTTAAATCTCTGTAAGCATTATTAATTCAAGTATTTATGAAACACTGATTTCCCATTTTGAACGTTTATGTACGTCTCGTGTGAATAAATAATAGAACAGATAACAATTCGTTTCGTTACCTAATTTTAATTGAATTTCCTTCAATAAATACGAGTAATACATATTCAATATTTATTGTAATAAGGTTTTCATTTCATTGAAAAAACAGCAGATAAAAACGTTCGTTATTTTGATAAAAACTGTTTCATTTTCCCTCCGTATCATGACGGCTTGATAGCGGCATCCCCTATCGTTTGCTATTATGCGATATCTTGCGTGCGCCCTGTATTTCCCACCCTTGTTTACAATGGAAATTTCTGAGGCAGGAAATGAAATTAGTTTTTTAATTTTGTTCGCGGTACGTACACAAATTAAAAATTCAATTAAATGAACCTCTACCCTCATTGAATTATTCAAGAAAATATTGTTTTTGCAATTTAGCCAATCACAATCAATGACAAAAACATCCTAATACTTCGCAATGCGGCGGTCTTAAGTGGGCAATCATTTTTTTAAGACCGAGCAAAAAATACACTTTTTGTAGTCGCAGCATTTAAAATAAGGTTTACATTACCCTGGAAACCGATGGAAAGTTTGATTTTGCGCATTAGATTTTTTTTCGTTTTTTGTTTTAATGTAAATCAAATAAATAAATATATCATCACGCCTTTTACCCATTACTGGGTGTGACACTCTGCCGAAGCAGATCTCGGTAAGTAATATATTTTGCGCGTGAAGTGTGGTTAGCAGTCGTCAAATCACGGCCCCCAAAGATGTTAGTGGTGGAGGAGCCACAGGGATAGCTTTTGAAATTATGAAAATTGTTTGTCGCCTGTGGGAATCGAACACAGTAATGAGGAAAATGCGTGATGATATTTTTATATGTATTTATTTAAAATTACCCCTCCTTTAACATCTTTGGGGGCCATAATTTGACAACTGGTAACTGAAATTCATGGGCATAAATATAACTGCTACGGTCGAGTGCTTTACCCAATAAAGGGTAAAAGGCGTGATGGTATATTTATATTTATTTATTTAAAATTACCTCCGTGGTATTTCCTTTCATTAACATCTTTGGGGGCCATAATTTGACGACTGGTAACCGCAATTCACGCGCATAAATATATCTGCTATGGCAGATTGCCATATCCAGTAATGAGTAAAAGGCATGATGATATATTTATGATTATTTATTAAAAATTATCTCTGTGGTGCTTACCCTCATTAGCGTCTTTGGGAGTCGTAATTCGACGACTGGTAACCCTACTTCACGCACATAAATATATCACTGAACGAGATGTGCTACAGCAGAGTGCCACATCCAGTAATGCGTAAAATGCGTGATGATATTTTTATTTTTATGTAGAACATTTGACCTGCAAAAATATGTTACGAATATATCAAAATCTTTTGAAAATACCTTAGACAATCTTCCATCCCTACATTTGGAAAATAAACTTACCATATTACATTTTTAAATTACCTCCATCAGTGAAACGAAAAAATGAAGCACACCGTTGTTACGCAGTAGTACATTTCCAAAATAATAATGTCATTCGTATTTCACGTAACATTACATAAATTCCTAGGTAGTATGTCTGTTATTACAGCTTCCTTCCGAATTTAAAGCAATAACATTCCCGAAATAAGAAATGCTTCACATTTCCTACAACGTCTTACGAGAATCCACGAAAAAATCTCGAACACCGACAGAGAAAAAATAAAACAAAACAAAAAATCGCTGGTATTTCCGCAGTCCCTCGCCTCATAAAGCAATATGGCGCTCGATGTTCAAGGTTTGAGGTTATGATAAGTGGGCGGGGTTGAGGGATTTTCGGCGGAAGGGACCATCTAATAAAGACATAAAATATTGCGAACAATGGAACAGGGAAAAGGAGGCTAATAATGGACTATTGTGTGATTATATTTTATATATAAAACCGGAATATTAAATGAGAGTTGTTTGAAAGTGATTATATTTTGTTTGGAATCAATTTGTTCACTTGTTTTGTTGTTATATTAATGGTATTTTCAAAGGTAATACCACAGAAGTGAATATTTTTGTGTATTTTTTGCAAATTATTACGTCCAAATTTCACGGATAAAAAATTCGTTATAGCGAAATTTAATTTTAATTTAATGGGGTGGCTAGCTCAGCGGTATGAAGTCGGCCTGTGGATCCTGAGAACCTTGGATCGATTCCCACAGGCGACAAACAATTTTCATAATTTCAAAAGCTACCCCTGTGGCTCCTCCACCACTAACATCTTTGGGGGCCGTGATTTGACGACTGGTAACCGCACTTCACGCACAAAATATATCACTTACCGATGTATGCTACGGCAGAGTGCCACACCCAGTAATGGATAGAAGGCGTGATGATATATTTATTTATTTTATTTTTTTAACGATCAGTAACAAAATGTTGTTATTGGCAACGGGGTGATAAACAAATATAAATAAAATAAATAAATATATCATCACGCCTTCTACACATTACTGTGTGTGGCACTCTGCTAAAGCAGATCTCGGTAAGTGATATATTTTGCGCGTGAAGTGCGGTTACCAGTCGTCAAATCACGGCCCCCAAACATGTTAGTGGTGGAGGAGCCACAGGGATAGCTTTTTCAAATTATGAAAATTTGTCGCCTGTGGGAATCGAACCAGGGACCTCAGGATCCACAGGCCGACTTGATACCACTGTGCTAGCCATCCCATATAAACAAATATTAATTAACTTAATATAAAAGTTCACTATTATGTCGCTAAAGTTAATAACAGAGAAAAAACATAATTATAAAAGTTTGTATAAGAAATCAATTGTAAATATTGTTTTATACAATTTGGAAAAGTTCGTAAAAATCAAACAAAAACGTAACAAAATTTACGAGGAAGAAATTCTATTGCTTTCAGTTTTCTTTGCGCTTTTTATAACAAAGTTAAAGATTGTATTGTGTATATTTCATACTGAAACAAGATTAAAAAATAACTTTAATAAAATTTTAAAAGTTTGGGGTATAAAAAGTATCCTAAAATATTTACTTGTACATTTTCCCGAATGGTTTATCTTTCATATCCGGGTTGAGTGCTGCACAATGTCGAGGAGGTGCTACGTTCGCGTTATGAGACCTACCACTTTACTGAATTAAATTTAATAAATTAAAAATGGTGTAATGTACAGGGAAACAGTAAAATATTTGCAATTTTCTTTGCGACACCTTTTTTTCTTTTACTATTTTAACGGGAATCGAGAAATACTCTTTCGAGACACTTGGTATTCTATTTTTTTTTTTGACAGTAGAAAACGATCTATCTCAGTGGCGTACCTAGGGAGGGGCGATGGGTGCAGTCCGCACCGGGCGGCACATATCTTGGGGCGGCATTTTTACTTTCTTATACGCAGTATAATCGCGAAAAAAATCGTTGACGAGATTTTCGCGGAAATACGTGTTTTGAGGTCCACTGAATCCGTTTTGATCATTTTCTCAATGAAGTCTGTGTGTGTGTGTGGATGGATGGATGGATGGATGGATGGATGGATGGATGGTGTGTCCGTGTGTGCAATATCTCATGAACGAGATAAGATTTGTTAACGAAACATGGTACTTATAAGTTTAATGAAAATACGAAGAGCTGAGTTGATTTTGAATGAAATTGAATAGCCGGAAGCGGAAGTTTACTGGACACAAAACAATAAATTCCATTTATTTTAAAAATGGAATCAGTTACGAAAAAAAGTTTCAAATAAAAGATGTTAGCGAAAATATTTGGAACATAAAATGTTATTTGCAATTTTTCTGTATATGCGTTCGATTTTGAGAAAAACTAATTTTTATATTTAATAATATATTTCAATAATCATAGTAGCAATAGAAACAAAAAACATAAATTTGAATTTTTGCTTTATCTAGTTATCTATGTCTTCTTTCGGAAAGAAACTAAATTACATGTTTAATAACATATATTCTAAGTATCATATATGCTGTGTATAAGAAAGTCGTGTGGTGCCCACATCAGATTTTTTATATTTAGTTTTAGTTGTGAAAAAAACTTGTTCACTTCATAAGTTTACTATTCGATTTCTACGAATTATGATTTACTATATGATTTCGAATATTTTACTTCATCGTCAAGTCAATGTAGGGTTGAAAATATTATCTTACAAATTTCTTTTATTACTGCCTAATTTAAATATGCCATCCAAAAAAGTACCCTACCTATAGTTTGTCCCAATTACAATTATTTATTTATATTTATTAATATAATGAGGTAATGGCTCAGTGGTTTCGAGTTGGCCTATGGATCTTGAGGACCCCGGTTCGATTCCCAGAGCTGATAAACAATTTTCACCAAATTAAAATTACCTCTGTAGCTCCCCTACTACTAACATCTTTGAGGGCCGTGATTTGACGGCACTTCACGTACATAAATATATCACTTACCGAGATCAGCTTCGGCAGAGTGCCACACCCAGTAATAGGTAAAAGTCGTGATGATATGTTTATTTTATATTTATTTTTTTAATTTATAAAAACCACCATTTGATTGACTTGAAAAGGGCGGCAAATTGGAGACCGCCCTGGGCGGCAAAAGTTCCGTGGAACCAAGTATACGAGTAAGCAACGTTAGTTTCCTAATAATAATTATCAATACTGTTAATAAATTCTATAGTAAAAGAAGTGTTATTCCTACATATTTTAAATGTTTTTTTTAGTTCCATTTGTTTGAAAATGTTGTAAGTTATGTTTGAAGTAAGATACACAGCAGATACATTTTAGTGCGAGTGTATCAATTTTGTTTATTTTCATTCTTATTTTATAAGACGTATGTATATAACTTACATACTTAAAACAGCAAGTTCAGAAGGAAGAAGAAAGGCAGTCTGTAGATCACGTACCTGTAACAGAAAGAAAAATTATTTAGAAAAGTGAAATAAAATAAATAAATATATCATCACGCCTTTCATCCATTACTGGGTGTGGCACTCTGCCGAAGCATATCTCGGTAAGTGATATATTTATGCGCGTGAAGCGTGTTTACCAGCCGTCAAATCACGGTCTCCAAAGATGATAGTGGTGGGGGAGCCACAGGAGTAATTTTGGTGAAAATTGTTTGTCGGCTGTGGGAATCGAACCGGGGTTCTCAGAATCCACACGCCGACTTGATACCACTGAGCCATTACTCCATTAGAAAAGTGAACAATATAAAATAAAAATAAAATAAATATAACATCACGCCTTTTACCCTTTACTGGGTGAGGTACTCTGCATTAGCAGGTCTTGGTAAGTGATATAGTTATGCACGTGAAGTGTGGTTACTAGTCGTCAAATCACGGCCTCCAAAGATGTTCGTGGTGGAGGAGCCACAGGGGTAGTTTTTGAAATTATGAAAATTGTTTGTCTCCTGTGGGAATCGAACCAGGGTTCTCAGGATCCACAGGCCGACTTCATACCACTGAGTTAGCCACCCCATAGGGGTAATTTTAATTTGGTGAAAATTGTTTGTCGGCTATGGGAATCGAACCGGGGTTCTCAGAATCCACACGCCGACTTGATACCACTGAGCCATTACCCCATTAGAAAAGTATACAATATAAAATAAAAAAATATAACATCACGCCTTTTACCCTTTACTGGGTGAGGTACTCTGCCTTACCAAATCTTGGTAAGTGATACATTTATGTTCGTGAAGTGCGGTTACTACTCGTCAAATCGCGGCCCCAAAAATGTTAGTGGAGGGAGAGCCACAGGGGTAATTTTAATGTTGTGAAAATTGTTTGTAGACTGTGGGAATCGAACCTGGGTTCTCAAATCCACAATCAGACTCGATACCACTGAGCCACCTACCACACAAAAATATAAATAAAATCAATCAAATATCGTTACGCCGTTTGTAAGTCAAAAAACAGAAGTCAAAATTTGTAAATTCTAAAGATTAATTGTCATTTTTTGAATGGCTTTCTATATTTATTTCTCTTCTAAATCTAAAAGGATAAAGGATATTCCAATTTATGTAGCACTTCGAACTTAAACCCAGGATCTCATAAATTGGTGCTTGAACCGATCAGAAAAAAATGGCTGCTGTAAATTTTTAGTGCCAACGATCTATTTAATGCTTTTGACATACTTATTGCACACCATTGCAGACTACTGAACAGTTTCAAGATAAAAAAGAAGTATATAGACTTGAATCAGGGGCTTGGAAATGTATGAATTCTTCAGAAAAAACGTTAAATATTCGTACATATCATATGTCCCAAAGAAATAGAAACAGCAAACAATAATGCTACCTTAATTAATACAGATTACCAAAAAAATTCTGAGTGTGAGGAATTAACGAACTTGTAAAGAAGGAAATATGAATGTGGTTGAAGCGAAGGTGGTGTGTTAAGATGAAACGTTTGATGAAGATTATTTGATGAATTTGATGAACGTGTCAAGGGTTCGTACTACCCCATTTGATGAAATATAGTGTGATGTTATGTATGAATGTATTATCAAATTAATGAGTATATGAGCACAGTTATCACACTTTCGAGCGAGTTATGTACACTATTTTTCAAACGACCACAACATATTTCTAAAAAAAGTTTACAAGAGCAATGTTGTTACCACGCAGCAGAAAGTTATATAGGTAACCATGGGACTGTGTTTATAGTTAGACTTCCACCTAAGGAATGGCGCTAATAGTCTTTATGTGAAGACATCCATTTTAGATAACTACAATATCGGCAATCTTTGGTTACTAGATTGTTCCTGTAGTTGTCATTTGTATATATGTCAAATTTTTTAATCTGTCAAATATCCAATTAATTTTTATTTGTGAAATTATTTCACATAAATAATGTCATCAACTAATATCAATTGTTGTGTAAAAAACTGCACTGCGACTGATAAGTAAGTGATCATATAATAAATAATATTTAGATGAGGAAGTCATAATATATTTTCCAGTTCACAAGAGTTGGATAAAACTGCGATTGAAACAGTTCAAATTATATATACACGAGCATATTTTAATAAATGTTTATATTGTATTACTGAATTTTTATTTTAAGTAGTTTAAATAAATATAAAATAATAATAAAAATTACAAGCTGCCTAAATATGCATATCGGGTTGCCTATATACATGACTTTAGTTAGACTTCTACTACTCAGATGGCGCAAAATACAGTCCCAGTGCGTAACATGGCAGTTTCTTATCTATAGTAGTATATTATGATCTGTGGTTGTTACACTTGGACAGCTGATGCGTTTTTGAATGTTAACGTTGACGTTTGACGTTTGAGGTTAGGTGTGGTGATACCAACTGTACTAACCGTAATGTCAAAATATTAAATAATGCTAAAATATTGTTAAATAAGTAATTATTAACTTAAAAAAATAAGTTTTATCTGTACAAATATGTTGAAAAGTCTGCCAAAATTGCAATTTAAATAATAATACAAATTCTTTTCATTTATTTTATTACTTTCTTTCATCGTATCGCCATCTGTAGTTATGGTTACTTTCATAAGTGGTCGTCTGAATAGAATTTTAATAAATTTGTGAAACATACATCAAGTTTTATTTATTTCTCTTGATTTTTAAAATGGTACATCACTTGCCTATAGTTGAATCTACTAATTTTATTAACAACTTACAGGCAGATTCACAAAACGGATTAGCGCTAACACCGTTTTTAATATTATCTATAACTCTGTTTCAAATTAAAACACATTAACGAAATTAACTAAATTTGATGCTAATTAACTCTCTCTTTAACACAAGTTAAAATAAACTTCTTTCGTACATTGAAAAGAGAGTTAAAAACTAAATAAAAAATGGTGTTAGCGCTAATCCGCTTTATGAATCTGCCTGTTAATGTTTAGAATATGTGTTTCAAGGATTCATGCACCTCCATTTGATAAGACATACCACAAAACTCTTTTTGTATCTAAGCAACATTAGAAGTCACCTCTCCTCTTTCAAAGCACGCCATCGGCTTCACAAACCACAGAATGCTTTGCATACTCTTCTAGCGCTTCAGCGTTACAACAACCCCTAGAGCGTTCGTTTACGGGGGTGGATTGATGGCGTACATACATCGTCGCATTCCGTTACAGCAATTTCAGCGTACTTTTCAACCGGGAAATTTCCTGTTGGATTCGTACCGACGATTCTACGAATGGAATGAACGCGATAGGTGACTAGTGCGGTTGGAAGAAAAACGAACAGACGAGAGACGATAGAGGAAAGAGGGGGAATAGGCGAGGAGGAAATAGAATGGGTAGAGTAATAGGAAGGAAATTCAGTGGCGTAAATGGAGGTTTAGTTGAGAAATAATAATAAACACCATTAACCATTAACTAGTCATATAAGTCCGGTTGCATAAAATGTTGTTCGTTAATCACGTGATTAACTACGCATTTAAGAAATGTCAAAATTGTTGACCGTACAATATTTTAAAACGTTATAATTTATATGGAGTAGGTGGCTCAGTGGTATCGAATCGGTCTGTGGAATTGAGAACCCAGGTTCGCTTCCCACAGCTACCAAACAATTTTCACCACATTAAAACGTCACCTACGCCTCCTTCGCCGTGATTTGACGGCTGGTAATCGCACTTCACGCGCAAAATATATCACTTAACGAGATCTGCTATGGCAGAGTACCACACTCGGTAATGGGTCTGGTGTGATGATATATTCATTTATTTATTTATTTATTTATTTATTTAAGATTTTGTATACATTAATGAAACCTATTAATGAATAGTCAACGAAAAATAATTTTGTTGCATATTGAACACGAAAAATCGTAGGTATAGAAAGTGATACATTTTTCAACTATTTAACAATCGTGATTAGGGTCGTTGATTTCCACCTAAATTTGAATTTCTGAACGTTCGAACATTCGAATATTTTAAACTTCGTCAGAAAAACTTCGAAGCTTCGAATTTTCGAATTTTTTGAAGCTTCGAATTTTCGAATTTTCCAATTTTTTGAAGCTTTGAATTTTCGAATTTTTTGCCACTGAATTAACGTCATCTGTCATCTCCAAACCCGCTGACGCATAAATCGCGAAAACTCGGCCACGAATTAAATAATAAACTCGGCGAAGTATCTTGCAAAAACTCTGCAAGTTTAGGCGTCTTAATTAGGACATTTATTCTTTTAAGTAAAACGTTTTAAAATGACATAAAAAGGATAAAAAACGTCTTAATTAAAACGTTTTTGAAAGTGTAGTGAAATTTTAAGTCTAAATTGTATTAATTTGGCAAATAATAGTTAATAATAATTACTTACGAATTAATACAAAACTCTGCAAATAAGTTTATTCTGAAAATAATTCATATCATGCCGTGTTCACGTTAGGATCCAGATTCACAATTCGAATAATTCGAAAATTCGGAATATTCCAAAATTCGAACGTTCAATAAATCCGAACAATCGAAGTCTCGAATATTCGAAAAATCAACAACCCTAATCGTGATAAACAGTAAAACCTTAATTTTCATTGGTTTGATTTTACTTTTGTCACCATTTTTATTTATTTTTCTCTTTGGCGATCATTTAAAATTTAACAACATGTTATCAATCAAAATAATTTTGAATTTTTATCTGCAATAATATGCAAACAAATTATGTATACACTCATATGTCGTCATGTATAAAACATCAAATATTGTTTCCGTTACTACTTATACAGATAACTATAAATAAATAAATGTATCATCATGCCTTTTACCCATTACTGGGTGTGGCATTCTACCGTAGCAAATCTCGGTAACTAATATATTTATGCACGTGAAGTGCAGTTACCAGTCATCAAATCATGGCCCCCAAAAAAGTTAGTGGAGGGGAGTCACAGGGATAATTTTAATGTGGTGAAAATTGTTTACCGGCTGTGGGAATCGAACCGTAGTTCTCAAATCCAAAGATCGACTCGATACTACTGAGCCAACTACCCAAACCATAAAAAATATTTTGTAAAGGATTTGAATAACTGTCCAGTTTTAATCTAAAAATTAGCTCTAACAGTATTTTGTACTAAACAGTATTTTGCTAACAACAACCTCTTCAGGAGAAATGTTGAGGTTCAAACTGTAATAAATTAATTGTTAAGAAATTGCTCCCATTCCATTTTACAAATAAGGGATTTGTCTTTTCCCACTTGCGACGCCACTGAAAGAGAGGAGATAATATATGTGGGTGTGAAGAGAGTAAAGTAGACTGGCGGTGATGGACGTGATGTTTTGGTAAAGTTTAATTGTAGAAGTTGGAATGCGTGGAAAAATAATGGCTAAGATGGGTTTCAGGTTCCCGGTTAAAAGGTATGTGTGATTAAGACGTATGTTTCCTATTAGAGAAGCAACAAAACTACTAGCTTCGTTACTTGCTTCTCAAATTTAATGGCGCGTGTCGGATGACATTTAGACTAGGTTTTACAACCTCGAACTTTATTTTGCGGAGAAATCATTATTTCAAGAAATCTATGCTTCTCTGTACAACAGGAACTTACTCTCAATAGGCTATTCCACAAAAAAATTTATCTGTTGACATTTTTCTGTGTCTACGTACTACGGACAATTCAATGCCAACCTCTGTAAATGTCTCTTTTTTTTCTCATAACTTTTTTTAAAATCATCCGATTTTGATGCAGTTTTGCGTTCGGGTAATAAACGTTCATATTTTCATTGTCTGTAAACAGATTTGTCAATTGACGGCTGATGATTCCCATAGAAAGCTTGGGAAATCACATTTTTTTCAGAAAAAAAGTGGTTTTCGTTTGGTGGTGGCGGCGGGAAGGGAAAGGGGGGTTAGTCAATATCAATTCACAGCTTTTCAAAGACTAGACTTTGGGCGACTTCGGACAAAAAATTGCATCCAATTTGTTTCAAAACTGACAAACTGACAGGGGTTTGAAAAGTGACGTTTTTTTGGGATTTTTTGGGTGACCGGTTTTTTTTTTTGAGCAGTGTAGATTACACAATTATTGTTAGTTCAATTATGGCCAACTTCATTGAATTGCGCTACGCTTATTATGGCCGTTTCATTTCATTATTTTGCCACATACAAATTTGTCGTGAGTTTTTAAGTTTTGGTACGTCAAGTAGTGGCATCTAGTGCTTTTTATTTCTATTAAAAGAAAGTGGCAACGCTGTCAAGTTACAAAAACAACCTGAAAATATTTGAAAACCGAAGTTTATGAGATCAAACAAAATCCAGTTAATGAAACGGTATTTCATTTATACATTCAATATTATTAAATATTATGATTAGTATTCTAAGCTTTCGACTAAAGTGACTAGCTAGTCTAGACTAAGTGAATTTCCTTTGGCAACATAGCACTATCTGTTACTTCAGGTAAATAATTCCGCCATGTTGTCTATCTATTTAAAATTTTTGAAGTGTTTATAGGTCAAAAGAAGGAAGTATTATTGAATTATTGGTGCGAATGGTTAGTATTATACTGTAAAGATCGTATGATAAAAAATATACAATGACCAGAGGATGTTCCCAAAAAAAACTTTTTTATATCCTTTCCGGGTAGGTATTTGTTCTCTGTACCTGACTTATCCTAACGGGCAACGGGTCCGTGACTTATTTAGAATTATACGAAACTAATTCAAAAACAAATAACACGTTCGATAATATTTTCAGAAAATTTGATTATATAAAGTTTTAATTATTTACAAGTTTAAATCCGCATCTCAACAGTATTAGGTTTTGTAAATATTAATTAATTAAATGGAAGTTAATACCAAAATACCCATGTGTAGTGCTGCAGTATAATTAAAATTTAATTAATTTATTATAGACTTTCAATGTGAATGCAAAAAAATCGTATGTTTGAAGTTTTTTTCAAAAAGAAAGTAATAATGATTTTTTTTTTATCTGATGAAAATGTATGTTTCATTTTCATGTTGCTTAATAAAATTTAACTAAAACAATAATTTTATTTAAAGTAGCGTTTAAGAAAATATTTCTTGTTTTGGTAAATATTTTTTTCCGCGTAACGGTTACCCAGGTAACAAGTTTCTAGTTACCCGAAGAACCGAGTAATTTAATTCCCTAGCCGTAACGCTAACTACATTATCGTACTGTATAGAGATTTTGGCGACATTCGATTTTAGTTCACATATTTTCATGATTCATTTCTAGTTGGTTGCACTGTATATATTATGAATATGACGAATGGTTTATTACGCAAAAAATCCATACCTGAGGCATGTTAAATTTAGAAGCGTAAAATGAAGACCAAAATAACTTAAAAACGCTAAATAAACATGGATATAATACAAGCTATTTTCAATATAAACTCCACGATGATACACATACGAGGGCAGGGTGAAAAGTCCCTGAAAAATGAAACAAGAAATGACTTATGCGATCAAAACATATTTCATTTCTCAACATAATCTCCTTGTAGCTCGATACACTTCGTCCAATGTTTTTCTAATTTTTCGATCGATTTGGCAATCCTTCAAAATAGGCGTTTGTCTCAGCGATAACCTCATCGTTGGAGCCAAATCTCTTTCCGCCGAGCCATTTCTTCAAGTTTGGAAATAGATAAAAACCGCAGGGGGCTAAATCTGGAGAATATGGTGGATGACGAACCAATTCGTAGCGCAATTCATGCAATTTTGTCATTGCGACACGATCGCGCTTGTTGTCAACAGAGAGCAAATGCGGCACCCATCCGGCAGACAGCTTTCTCATATCCAAAAATTTATGCAAAATGTTCCGTACCCGTTCGGTTGAGATGCTCATAGCCTCAGTCAGCTCGTGCACTTTAACTCGCCGATCGTCCAATATCATACCATGGATTTTATCGACGATTTCTGGCGTTGTAACCTCAATTGGGCGACCAGAATGTTCGGCGTCCTTTGTGGTCATACTACCACAACGAAAATCAGTAAACCACTTGTGAATCGTTCCAATCGATGGTGAGGAGTCCCCATAATGTTTAACAAGCGATGCTTTGGTTTGCGTAATGTTTTTTCCACGCAAGAAATAAGGTTTAATCAAGACGCGAAATTAACTTTTTTCCATGTTTTCAAAAATCTTCATGGTTGGTTGCTTTCGATGGGTGTCAAAACAGAACTGAATGACATATCAGTCTGAAAATTTTAATGCGTTCTAGTTAAAGATGGTACATCACAAATTTCACATGAGATTTGCGATTGTGGCGCCATCTGTTTTATTTTACAGGGACTTTTCACCCTGCCCACGTATGTAGAAATAAGTAAAAGAAAGCATCAAAATTACAATTCCTGTAACAATATTCATTGTCACATGATTCTCCTCTAATTTCATCTCATGATCAATCTGCAAGTATAAAGCATCGTGCAGACTAGAAGTACATTCAGCTCGATAACTTAATCAAGTTCTCTAGTTGTCTTCAGCGAAGCCGGCGGCATTTCTCGCATCTAGTAGTTCCTATTTCGAAGCGAGCCTCGTGTTCGAGCCAAGCACGTTCGGTTGTACAGTAAAGGCAACGCGAAACAGATACGCAAAGCCGCGAACATGAGCATGAACTGTATGGTAGCCAGAGCCGGAGGAGTAGGATATTTGGATTTAAGAATTTGGTTCCACTAATTTTCACCACCTTAATAGACCATATTACTTTCTATAGTGCCTCTGCCGGAAAATTTATGAAATGAAAAAAGCGTGCCAGGGTGACAAACTTTTTTTCTATTTTGTCAAATTATGTTGGCAATACTAATGTTTGTGACGCCATGTGACTCGAACGGTGATGCATATGCGCATGTGCGCATAAATTGTGACAGTTTTATTGCCGCCAGTTTGAAGTTGACATGAAATCTGTAATTTGAAATGTTGCTCTGTTTACTATTCTTGGGAAAGAAATGAAAAAATATTCCCTTATTAATTAATTAATTCAAATTACAATCACAACAAAACGTAAGTTTGAAGTTATCGGCCAGTGACAGATGACAGAAGAGCAAATTGACGCTTAAAATTTTCAAATTTTAATATTTATTTTAATATTAATGTTTTGATTATTTATATATTATAAGGGCAGAATCCGATAGTAAGAAATGAAATATAACTTGTATAAAAAAATTATCATTCATTTACGTTTAGATAAAATGATATTTTACTTTTTCCATAAGAATACATTGGTTTCATTTTAGCTGTACTTCCTAGCATATGATTGGTGCATTATGAGCATGCGTATTGAGATAGTAATATGGTCTATACTACTTCCATGGCTCCCCTACCACTAACATCTTTGGAGGCCGTGATTTGACAGCTGAGTGCCACGCCCAGTAATTGATAGAAGGCGTACTGATACATTTATTAAATTTTTATTTGTTTTTCATTCATGTGGCAAATGTAGAATAATTTGTCATTGATGGTTCTAAAAATATTGTTGGTAACATAACCTCAAAGTGCCTATATTGACCTCTGAAGTTTCTAAAGAACGTCTACGGTTCGCTCTGGAATATTTTGTTCACCTAGTAAAATTCCTGATCGGTAAGGAACTACTTAATCAGGAGGCAACATTCCTTCACTCTTACAACAATTTATTTTTACATCAAAATAATTTTCAAATATTTCAACAATGGGGTAGGTGCCTCAATGGTATCAAGTCGGCCTTTGGATCTTGAAAACCCTGGTTCGATTCCCAAAGCCGATAAACATTTTCACCAGATTAAAATTACTCCTGCGGTTTCCCAGCACTAACATCTTTGGGGGCAGTGATTTAACGGCTGGTAATCGCACTTCACGCGCATAAATTCACTTATTGAGATCTGCTTCGGCTACATCCAGTAATGGGTAAATGACGTGATTTATATATATATATTTTGTATTTAATACTTAAAATATATTTTATTTTACGTTATTGTCCACTTAGGGTCAAGGTCGAGGTCAACCGATGATTATTCTTCCACTTAACCCTTACAAATACATCATAAACATCTATACCCTGAGCGGGATTCGAACCCGCAACCTACGGCGTGCAATATTAACCAACTGCTACGTTAACGGCTCGACCGTGTACTGCTTCTTTTAAAATCTGCCTGAGTTCGGCACTGGTCCAAATCTAACCAGCCGGTTTCGTCACGTACCGAAATCTGTGCATAATGTTCCATCTATCCCTGTTTCGTTGATCCAGGCGGCTGGTGGATCACGAATTTGTATCCGGGCGGCAGCCATATTGGAAACAAAAACATGCAAATAATGCTGCAATGTTGCACAATTGCTAAGTGACGGTTAGAAGCGGTTTGTTGCACTGTTGCATGGGAGAATGAGTCTGAGTAGGCACTGGGTTCAACTTTCAAGGTCGTGTTTGCAGAACTGGTAACCCAGTTAAGTACTTCAGTGGCGTACGTGACAAAAGAAACGGAATATATCTATTCTCGTTTGATATGTTGTAATATGACATCTGGTGATAATATTTTGTACTGATAAGAGATGTCTTTAGAAAAATGTTGGGTGTCCATCAGTTTCGGAAACCAGAGTTTCTTTGAATTGGTTATACTATAGGTCAAAAGAAGGCGAAAACCGTAAAACGACTTTGGTAAAAGTTTTATAATAATAGAGATATCTTTTTTTTAAGTTTTTATACGAGGGCGATACATTAAAAAATAAATTTATCATTGAATAGAATATAAAAAGCGTGGTGATACATTTATTTATTTCAATTATTCACTGCTCTGCACCAGTGGCGTACCTACGGAGGGGCGGTGGGTGTGGTCCGCACCAGGTGGCACATATATTGGGGCGGCATTTTTAATATTTAGTTTTAGTTGTAAAAAACAACTTGTTCACTTCATAAGTTTACTATTCGATTTCTACGAATTATGAATTACTATATGATTTCGAATATTTTTCTTCATCGTCAAGTTAGGGTTGAAAATATTATCTCGAAAAATTGCCTAATTTAAATTTGCCATCCAATGATAAAAAAGTTCCCCACCTATAGTTTATCCCAATTACAATTATTTATTTATGTTTATTAATTTAATGGGGTAATGGCTCAGTGGTTTCGAGTTGGCCTGTGGATCCTGAGGGCCCCACAGCCGACAAACAACTTTCACCAAATTGAAATTACCCCTGTGGCTCCCCCACCACTAACATCTTTGGGAGCCGTGATTTGACGCCTGGTAACCGCACGTACATAAATATATCACTTACCGAGATCTGCTTCGGCAGAGTGCCACACCCAGTAATGGGTAAAAGTCGTGATGATATATTTATTTTATATTTATTTTTTAATTTATAAAAACCACCATTTAATTGACTTAAAAAGGGCGGCAAATTGGAGACCACCCTGGGCGGCAAAAGTTCTAGGTACGCCATTGCCCTGCACAACATTAAATTAACACTACAGAAATCCTACAACTTACAGTAAATGTGAATCACTTGAGTCCAGCTGTATTTTATGTTATAAGTTAAAGATGAATCCACGAACTCAATTTTATATAAAAGAGCACAACCATAAAGCTACAACTATCGATTCCTAACTACCTAATTAAGCCTTTAAGAATGGTTTTTAATCAGTAAAGAAATTAAGTAATGCTTAAAATTGTGTTTAAAACCCTCATTTATTTTTCTTCTAAGCTCATTCATCGCAACACAAAAGAATCTTCACATTTCAGAGTCCATTTTCGTTTGCCTCGCCATTTACTTTCCATTCATGGCTCGTCTAAACAGCACACTTCAATTTCTGTGACGTCACATCCGTATGCAATGTTGAATAAAGAATTCGCGAATGAAAAGATCTAGTGGCCTAGTGGTGGAACAAAACACGATCACTGGATCAACGCCTTCTAGATCGTTAAGAGCATACATATGCAAATGTTCATGTTATGCCTACGGAGAAACAGATCTCGTCCAGTGGGAATTATACCGATAAGTTTCCTTGACACGTTTTAAACCAATTTTAATGCGAAACCCTTGGAAATTCAACCAATAACAGTTTTAAATAAATAAAATAAATATATCATCACGCCTTCTACCCATTACTGGGTGTGGCACTCTGCCGAAGTAAATATCGGTAAGTGATATATTTTGCGCGTGAAGTGCGGTTACCAGTCGTCAAATCACGGCCTCCAAAGATGTTAGTTGTAGAGGAGCCACAGGGGTAGTTTTTGATATTATGAAAATTGTTGTCGCCTGTGGGAATCAAACTAAGGTTATCAGGATCCACAAGCCGACTTCATACCACTGAGCCAACCACCCCATTAAAATAAAATACATTGGTGGAGGAGCCACAGGGGTAGTTTTTGATATTATGAAATTGTTTGTCGCCTGTGGGAATCGAATCTAGGATACCAGGGTTCTCAGGATCCACAGGCCGACTTCATACCACTGAGCTAGCCACCCCATTTTACACAATTTTCCGAATGTTGTGAATCTGTAGTAATCCCTTTATACAAATCATCCCCGCGTTGTTTGAGCATGGCTAACCGCGATATGCAATATGGAAAATCCGTTTGTAGTATGTATTATGGTAGACAAATGTAAATTGAACGCATATTATGCGAATTTGATGTAATATCACACCGCAGATGCAAGTAATGTTGGTTAGTTTAATTTTCATGAAATAATAACTACGAAATTCGAGTAATTTTCATCCAAATACCAGCGAAACGCAATATGTTCTCCTGGAATGCACGAGGGGTCGGGTCAGGACACAGATGTATATAAATGTACGTTTTTTGGAATATTTTTCATTCTGTTTTTGCGATGAAGAGATTGAATTTCACAAAAAGTATCATATTTGCCATGATTTTCTGTTCTTTTGTTTAAATTACTTATATGTCAGTTAAATTAATCCCTTAGAGGCAGATTCATAAAGCGGATTAGCGCTAACACCATTTTTTATTTTGTTTTTAACTCTCTTTTCAATGTATGAAACAAGTTTATTTTAACTTGAGTTAAAAAGAGAGTTAAATAGCATCAAATTTAGTTTATTTCTTTAATCTGTTTTAATTGGAAACAGAGTTATAGATGGTATTAAAAACGGTGTTAGCGCTATTCCGTTTTGTGAATCTGCCTGTGTGGGATTAAAATTGAAATTTAATCCTTCACTCTCCAGTCATCGAAAAGGATGAATAAACAAGGTAATTTACTCCCGGAAGTGCGAAAAATAATTTGCTCTGTTATTTTTACGCATTATAGTCTCGTAAAAAAAACAACCAGTATATAATATACAGGGTTCCGGGACGGTGAAATACCTCGAGAAAAACACATCGAATCAAGAAACCAAAAAACACGTGTTTCATATTTAGCAAAAACCTATCTAAGCACAAACACAAACCCCAACCCCCACCCCCAGGAGGTGGGGCGGGGGGCAACGTTGAAACCTTAAATGAGAACCCCCATTTTTTATTACAGATTCGTATTCTGCGAAAAAAAATAAGTTAATTTTATCTGAAACTTTTTTTCCAATTCGGCATAGATGGCGCTCTAAACGCAAAAATAAGTTTTGACATGATTCTGAAAGAAAAGTAAAAAACGGTCTAATATCACAAGAAATAAACATTGAATCAAATAAAAAATCAACATAATCACAAGTAGCCACAAGCCTTTCACCGACTAAATGCTTGAAATAAATTTTTTGGTTTCTTGATTCGATGTGTATTTCTCGAGATATTTCACCGTCCCGGAACTTTTTTAACACCCTGTACAAACCACACTTTTCATGAAGCTTAGTACCAACTACATACTTTAATAAGGGCATTGTATAATTTGTAATATATATGTTATGAATTCTTGAATAGTATTCCTAATAAGAGATAAACCGCAATGACTCGTCAAACTGTAAGCGCGTATTATCACTTTATAATTCCTTTTTCTATCGACAATGAATCGACTGATCGAATCGACTGCAAACACAGCGTGACGCTATAACTAATAAAGAACCATAGCTGAAGTCCTTACGAGATTTTAATATCAGTTCGGCTAGTAATATAATTCAAAATGTCACATGGACTAACTCAATAAATCTTGAAATGCACAGAACACAGAACCTAATAAAGAATGGAAATTTAGACTTGCATGAAATTTATGACGTTTCATTTGGTAGTTTATGGATAAATAAAGTTTCATCTTAGTAGTTTATGTATGGTAAGGTCTTTCGGAGTTAATTATGGAAACTGAATTGCCATTAAAAATATTTGCTTTGCAAGAGTGTGATAGGGTCTAACTGAATTTTCTCTACAGCGTATTACACTATAATAGTTATTTATGTACCAAGGGTGAAAACAAGCGTTTCTGGCCCGTAGGCTAATAACATGCTTAGGGCCAGAAACGCTAATTTCACCCGTGGTACATACAATATTTTTTATGCACAACAAAATAACATTTAATTATATGTTCAAAAGATTAAAATATGTACGTAGGTTATACTCGTATGTCAAAATGACATTTTGCAGAATCAAGTATTCACAATAAACAATAATAGTCGTTTTATATATGTATCCATAGGAATTATTTCTATTTGGACCATGGGCCAAAAAGAAGTGTTTAGGCCCGCTTTTTAGGGCTTAAACACATTAATTTCAGCCCGGTTGTGCATAAATATATATTTTACAATACTTGTACTGTAAGTTATCTATTAATAAAAAAAAATAAAAAAATATATCATCACGCCTTCTACCCATTACTGGGTGTGGCACTCTGCCGAAGCAGATCTCGGTAAGTGATATACTTTGCGCGTGAAGTGCGGTTACCAGTTGTCAAATCACGGCCTCCAAAATTTTTGTCGCCTGTGGGAATCGAACCAGGGTTATCAGGATCACAGGCCGACTTCATACCACTGAGCTAGCCAACCCCATTAATGACAACATTTAAACACAGTAAGTGGAACTTTTATTGCCCAGTGGTTTCCATGGTAATATCAAGACTTTAATATTTACTTACTGTCCACCGTGAACAGTAACTTAATATTACATATCAAGGTCCTATTTATTTTGACAACAATTTGACAGTTGTCAATTTTGAAACATATTTTCCGCGAAATTTATGTTTTTTTTTTATTGAAATCTCAAGTTTCATAATCTTTGACACTTAAAAAATATATTAATCAAACATTTTCACGTTTCCTTGGTTACAAAACATCAAATTTATATTAATTTTGATTTTCTCCTTTCAATTTACTTAAATAAATCAATAATTATTGTATTATTCTTTTTGACAGGTGTAGAAAAAATGTTCGTATCTCGGGGACAAAATTTGTGTTTTTTGGCGCATTTGAATGACTTTCTGTCTCGATTTGACGATCTCGACCAAAAGTGACAATCTCACGCGTAACGAAAACACTTATTTCGCGCACTTAATACAAAAATAACTATTTTGAAATTCGCTAAAGTAAGAACATGGTTCTTGAAGTCTATATTTTTAGTACTACTGGCTGACACTATAAACAGTCGTTTATCTGCTGTTCTATAAGAAATAAATTGACTATTGTATTGATTATAATTATAATTTAATTATATATTTCATATCTGCCTTTTACAGAATTTGAGATGTTTTATGCATGTGTTATGTACGTTGAAGAAAGAAGATGTATGATAAGTGAATAGGAGTGATTGGATGGATGTGATTGAGGGTTTGTTATGTAAGAATGATTTCGAGTGTGATAAATAAATGAGTTTATATGGAGTGATCTATGCATGTGGCTAAAGTGAGGGTGGTGTGTTTGGATGAGAATGTTTGACGGGGGATGATTATTTGATGAATGTTATGAGTGAATGTTTTATGAGTGATTTTAGGGTTCGTGCTATCCCATTTGATGGGATATATAGCGTGAAGATATGTATGTATGTACAGAATTTGTTAAAGAGAAAATATTCCTATTTTGTTTGACGTATTGTGGAAAATAATATTTATCTGTTTTTGACAATGACATGTTTCTCATAGAATTGTAAATCAATATGGAATTGTTTGTATGTAAATAAACAAGATTTGATTACTAATCCGCTATTATTTGATGTGCATTTGTTTGCTTAAAACAACTGATACAACTAAACGTAAATATTCCATTCCAAAATTGAATTGTTTCTAATTTCAATGCTGTTTACGTTCAATGGTTCAATCGTTCAAAGCAAAGCTGTATTGAATTGCGAATTTATCTGTCCGAATTTCAAATTGCTTTAATGCGCAGCTCTGTTCATTTGTTACTGAATTATATAGATTTTTGGAAACACAATTGGTTCAGTTTCATACAATAATTCAGTATTTTGTTGGATGATCAAAACGTTCGATTGAAGATATGTTTACATAGCATAAAAATTTGTGACATTCTCAGCAGGTACAGATGGATTTAACATGTAAAATCGTAAATTGTAATTTCCTGCTTCCCTAATTATTCTAAGTAAAAAAGCTTCAAATAAAACTTTTAGAGTATAAAATTCTGCAGCTAAATCAATACACAAAATTAATTTTGCACGCTATGTAACGACAGAAATTAGATCTGAAAATAACGAAAATTGCATCAAAACTATCGAATACCATGGGATTGAAACAAAATTAAACAAATGTTTGACGATGTATCTATAAAAACTGAAAATAATTTCTATATTCATAACCGGGTCGAAAAGCATGTATTCTAGCCTTAAAAAGCGAGCTTAAACACTTCTTTTTCGCCCACTGGGCAAAAAGAAATAATTTCTATGGATACATAAATAAAATGACAATTTTTGTTTATTGTGAATATTCTGCAAAATGTCATTTTTATATATAACCTATTTACATATTTTAATCTTTTGAACATATAATTAAATGTTATTTTGTTGTGCATAAAATATTGTATGTACCACGGGTGAAATTAGCGTTTCTGTCCCTGAGCATGTTATTAGCCCTCGACACTTTGCACCATGTTCTAATAATCATGTCGTGAGCTAGAAACGCCTGTTTTCACCCTTGGCACATAAATAACTATTATATTATTACCTTCATTTCTTTTGAGTTTAAAAGAAATATGGGCAAAAGTTTCTAGAATTTTCAAATGATACATTTGGTTGGGTAAACAGTTATTTGGTTCCTAAGAAAAGAAACCACAACCATATTAGTTATTTATGTACCAAGGGTGAAAACAAGCGTTTCTGGCCTGTGGTATAATTATTAGCACGAGGCGAAAAGCGCCGAGGGCTAATAACAACAAAATAACATTTAATTATATGTTCAAAATATTAAAATATGTACATAGGTTATATGTCAAAATGTCATTTTGTAAAATCAAGTATTTACAATAAACAAAAATTGTCATTTTACTTATGTATTCATAGGAAATTATTATTGTATGGCCCTAGGGCCAAAAAGAAGTGTTTAAGCCCGCTTTTTAGGGCTAAAACACATACTTTTCGACTCGGTTGTGCATAAAATAATGTTAACGCCAACTTTCATACATCAGTGGGCCTATACCACATTTATAAAATTACATTAAACGGACGCAAAAACTGATATTTTATATATTTATATTTATAAAAATGTGTGTATTGTAAATGGAATTAATATCCTGTTTTACAGAATAACATATAAATAAATAATTACAAAAGTTCATAATCATTATCCTTACAAGTTAATATGCAGTTAAAGCAGAATAAAATAATCATAATTGTAGCAATTATACCCGTCAAATATCCGTTTACTCCACCGGAAATATAGTTTTTTCGTCAGTATTTACGCACGGGTGTACCACCATAATTTAACACGACCGTATGACGATAAATCTCGTTGATTAACTGTACTCTTGTTTTCTGGAATGTGTGCCGCTAACTTCAAGTTGCTGCGGACCTTTAAAGAGATATATACCTCGTTCTAAAAGCAAACAATTTATACACGGTTGTCCGTCAACGGTGCTTCGCTTGCAATAACTTTCAGTTTTTTCTCCTTCTTTCGTTTTTGCTTATCGTAGGAGTTAGGAGTTTGACAGTGATGGAGTTATCGGAAAAAAATGTGTGAAAGACGAAGAAAAAAGGTCTAATGGTACTTTGAAGTTTTTATGTATTTAAATAAATTTTGTTTGGTGATAAACTTACAGGGCAAATTAAAATAAATCTTTGGAAGGCCATAACAGCTTTTTGTTTGTTTATTTGCTAAGCTGCACAACAGGAAATTAATATTAATTACAGGAAGGACCTACAGCTTATAATGGAGTTTATCGGGTTTTGTTGTATTTTCAGTTTACATTCAATCGTAGTTAAATGGATAAAACCAAAATAAAATTAGCATCCCAAACAAAAAGTCGTTAGTTCAAATCTCGTTGATTTCAACTTACATTAAAAAATATGATTTAATTAGTATTTTAAGTAAATACTTAATCATTGATGAAATCAAATTGAATTATAAAGATTATTTTTTGAAGTTTCACAAAACCAATTAATTGCTTCATTGTATGTCACGTGTCTGCGTTTTAACCAATCCTGTCATTATTATACTGATAATTAAGCTCTTGTGATTATTCCCGGGAATTATCTCTGTAGATGCTTTTTTGTTTGTGACAAATGATAGGTAGTTGTCAAATAATTATTTAAAACTGTCAACTCGTCAAGTAAAATATGTGAAAAAAATCGATTTAGTTGTATTTTAGATACAGAAATACACCAACAAATTTTGGTAACAACTTCCAAGAATATATTAATAAGTAATCAATCGATATTGATCCAGTTCAAAATCTTTTAAGTTGGATGAATCGACCTCAACAGCGAAATCAAAAAATAATCTAATTAAATAGAACTCGAGAGTTGGATAAATTAGAAAATAATACTCCAGTATCTTTCTCAAACTTGTTGCCATTTGGCAATAGCTACTCAAGTCCTACGGGCTTTCGTGACTATTGCCTGGCAACAAGTTTTCGAAAGATCTGTTAAATTATTTTCAATTTATTCTCACTCTCTTGTTATATTATTACTGATAATTTTTTCTTTACTAATTTCTGAAATCGTGGTCCTATTTTTATAATGCACATTATTAAATCAGCCTTTTACAAACTGCAATTTTTATCACATAAAAGGTAAGTCGCAAAAGAATTTATTTGTGATTTTTGAGTACAAAGGGAGTTATGGCTACGAAAGTTACTGATTTAAAGCATATGACCTGAGTTCAAATCCAGGCGGTGGGGCGGGGGGCTAGTTTGTAATCTTAAATGGGAATTCTAATTTTTTATCAGTTTGGTATTATTGGATAGATTTTTGAAAAATATTTTACACGTATTTTGTCGTTTTTCGATCCAATATGTATTTCGCAAGATATTTAACCGTCCGGGAACTTTTTCCCCACCCTGTATAAAGTTGGAATAACTTATGCTTATAAAATGATGGTTTTTAGGACGTACATTTTTAGTGCCACTGGCCGGCATTGAAGTTTTAATAAAAATCATATTGAATTATTTAATTATGTACAAGCTGTCTTTATGAAAAAACGTATCCAAATTGTATATTGCCTTCATGGAGATTTTTTTTTTTAGCAAAATTTCATTTCTTTATTGATGTTTTGAAGTAATAATACATCAGAATTAATTGAAATTATTTGTTATTCAACATCAGTTACTTGATTAAATAATTCATTATTATTTTTATTAAAAATTTCATGTAGGCCACTGGTAGTAAAAATGTACACTTTAAGAACCATGTTCTTAATAAAGTATATTAAAAAACGAGTTTTATAAGATATGTTTTTTTCGCATGCGTCCAAGTTTATCGAGCTGCAGGCAAGTTCTCTAACGGACAAGTGTTATAAGAAGTTTTATACAAGGAGTTACTATTTTTTATATTATAAATAGCAAATACATATGCCCTAATTTATCATTCAAGTGCTGGGTTGCAAGAAAAACATAAAGAGCTCTTTAGTTAAAGAAATGTTTATCTAGCAACAGTATCAATAGCGATTTTCTGAAATTTATTGAACCGTTAGTTGCTAATGAACCGATAAAACTGTCATGCAACCGACCAATAGACTAATAACCGACATTAGCACTGATATAAAATATTCTCATTTCAATACACTTAAATAGACATCTGTATATATTTTGTCTGAGTTTAGAGTTAGTGATATTTGAACCCAAAACTCTTGCTACATTTAGGAATTTGTAAGTTAGAATAATCTTTCGTTAATCAGTATTTTTCCAACGCCGTACAATCTCCAAAAGGTCTGGCATGTTCACGACGGTCTCAGATGAACAAACATCTTCATTATCGAGAACTCATCAAGAACCATCAAACAATATTGACCTGTCAAGATATCCAACACACGAGTATCCCTAACGTACACTCGGAACTTGATAAAATATTTGCTTCATTTCAAACCAAAATCGAATGTTTCAGTTTTATTTAAACATCTCCTTCCATGTTTACAAATGATAAATGAAATTCGAATGTTCGAATATCGTTCTGTTTACGTTTATAGATGATGTGGATTATCAATGACTCGAATATAGCAACAGAAGTGAAGTTCGTTTGATTTGTAACCGCCGTGTAATTGAAATACCAAAAGTGTACTATTTGGTATTTATGAGCATTTCACACGTAATATAACTGTTAAAAATGGGTTAGGAGTATAATTAGATATAGTTAATTAGTTTTGCAGGTTGTTTTCATTTAAAAACACAACAGATTACTTCGTTAGCTTAGCTGGATAGTGACAACCTAAATTAGAAATCCAATTTTTCATCACGCCTTTTACACATTACTGGGTGTGGTATTCTGCCTTACCAGATCGCAGGGAGTAATATATTTATGAGCGCGAAGTGCGGTTACCAGCCGTCAAGGATCCCCAAAGATGTTAGTAGTGGAGGAGCCACAAGGGTGATTTTAATATTTTTGTCGGCTCCCACTCGATACCACTGAGCCAACTACACCTTAACTAATCAAATATATTTATTAAAACTAATAATTTGAAGTTTATTATAAATTATATGGGGTAATGGCTCAATGGTATAAAGTCGGCC
Source organism: Pterostichus madidus (assembly GCA_911728475.2). NCBI lineage: Eukaryota > Metazoa > Arthropoda > Insecta > Coleoptera > Carabidae > Pterostichus > Pterostichus madidus. Next base: position 2,806,942 of record OU452304.1, read on the forward strand.
TACGGATCCTAAGAACCCTGGTTCGATCCCTACAGCCGACAAACATTTTGACCAATTTAAAAATTACCCCTGTGGTTTCCTCACCACTAACATCTTTGGGGGCCGTGATTTGACGGCTGGTAACCGCACTTCACGCGCATAAATATATCACTTACCGAGATTTGCTTCGGCAGAGTGCCATACCCAGTTTCTAAATTTGTTCGTATTTATAAAAATGTTGTTTTTACCTGAAGTGCGATATCGTGATTGCCCGATCCTCATTGTTCGATTATCCCTGCATCACACACTTTTGCACAACACAATCATAATATTTACAATCATAACACTGTTGAACACTAACACATCTTCACTCTACAAAAATTTTACACTACTAACTTCAACGAACAAAAACATAGATATTTGTTGTTATAAACGACAAGGTACACGCTATTATGAGTCTTATTTCTAGATAGTTTAAAGCTCATTTTGGCTATCATTGAAAATAATGCTAATTGGTAGGAATACTATGTCTGGACTTGCACGGACCGCTGTTACGCGTAAATAAAACGATATTTTTATTCGTATTTTTAATCAAATATTCTCTACGGTGGTTTAGCCTTCTACCCATTACTGGGTGTGGCACTCTGCCGAAGCAGATCTCGGTAAGTGATATATTTTGCGCGTGAAGTGCGGTTACCAGGCGTTAAATCAGAGCCCCCAAATATGTTAGTGATTGCGGAGCCGCAGGGGTAGTATTGTAACCTGTGGGAATCGAACCAGGGTTCTCAGGATCCTCACGCCGACTTGATACCACTGTGCTATGTACACCCAGTGATGATATATTTATATTTATTTATATATTACATAGTTTTCTAAAAATATAATTATATACAATAGGCCAACGAAGTTTAGATAAAATAAAAAAATAAATATCTCATCACGCCTTCTACCCATTACTGGGTGTGGCACTCTGCCGAAGCAGATCTCGGTAAGTGATATATTTTGCGCGTGAAGTGCGGTTACCAGTCGTCAAATCACGGCCCCCAAAGATGTTAGTGGTGGGGGAGCCACAGGGGTAATTTCAATTTGGTGAAAGTTGTTTGTCGGCTGTGGGGCCCTCAGGATCCACAGGCCAACTCGAAACCACTGAGCCATTACTCCATTAAATTAATAAACATAAATAAATAATTGTAATTGAGACAAACTATAGGTGAGGAACTTTTTTATCATTGAATGGCAAATTTAAATTAGGCAATTTTTCGAGAGTCAAAGGGATAGTTTTTGAAATTATGAAAATTTTTTATCGTCTGTGGGAATCGAACCAGGGTCCTCAGGACGTTTAGAAGACTAAAAAATGATAATAAATATCGATACTAATTCCATATTTTTAATTAACGTTTCAAAGTGCTTGAAATATGAAAACTATTTAACACCATGTATTCCAAAAAGCTTCTAATTAAATAATTTAAATTAATTAAAATGTATAAAATATAATAGTTAGTTAACAATTAATTATTTAGTAAAAACGTTGATGCAGCCAATGAAATGAAATAATTTGAAAACCGAAATAAAATATCGTCCACTCCACAAACACATCACAAATAACGATGTATTTTTTAATTAAAATAAAAAATATAGGTAAACTTTCACTGCTACCTCTATTTAGTACTTCCAATTATTTTTAACAAGTACGTAATAAAAACTAACAAAAATATTCTTAATTATAAATAAATAAATCGATGACAACATCATTATATTATAACTTGTAACGTGTAACCGAAGCACATTTAATAAAACTTTGCGTAAACAAAACGTCAGAGTTGAGAAAACCGATCGTAAAAAGTTTTAATTACACCCTCTCCCTCTTCTTTCCCCGCCAATAGACGTCAGAGGGATTCGACAGCATCTGACAACTAAGTTATGGAATTTAATAAGGACCACGCGGAGAAAAATTCGAGAAGAAAGGAAACATGCAAACTATGTGATTTACATTCGAGATAGCGCTAAAATAGCGGGTCTTTGATCAACGTGTTTTCAGGCGATCTGCCAGTGGCGGAGGTAGAACTATCTTTCCTATATTGTCAATGGATTATTGTTTCTTATCGATCGATAAATTAATTTTTCATGATTATAATCGTATCGGTATTTTGTGATAAAAATCATTTATTCTTTAATTATTAATTTCTAAGTAAATACATTATTTTTATGAAACCGGTAAAAAAGTGCCAATTTTCCAGACCAATTTTAGTATGGAAAGTAGATTTTTACCAAAACAGTCAAGTAAATTACGTATCCAAGGCTAAAACAAAAATAACAATCTGGTAAAGTACAAGACAATCTAGTAAAGATTTTATCTAACTGTTTTGTATTTTACCTTTACTTTTTTTTGTAACTTTGGATACATAAGGCGTATTCCATTTGCCATTTGGATCAGATCTAACTTACATTTACTGATTCAGATCACTTATTTATTTCAATGGATTACTTCCCTAACTTTATTTTCAGTACTAGAATTACTTATTGTAATTTACTTTGAAGTAATTCATCCCAATAAGTGTATCAGTTTACTTAATTCAGTTCATTTAGTCATATTATGTAATTTATCTGAACTGATTTAAGTGAACCAAGTGACAAAATGGAATACAGCTAATGTCTGCTGCAGGCAGCGGTAAGTTATATAGGTAACAATGGGACTGTGTTTATAGTTCGACTTCCACCTAAGGAATGGCGCTAATAGTCTTTATGTGAAGACATCCATTTTAGATAACTACAATATCGGCAATCATTGGTTACTAGATTGTATATATTTCAAATTTTTTAATCTGTCAAATATCCAACTAATTTTTATTTGTGAAATAATTTCATATAAATAATGTCATCAAATAATATCAACTGTTGTGTAAAAAACTGCACTGATACGGGTAGGTACGTGATCATTTAATAAATAATACTTGGATGAGGAAGTCATAATATATTTTCAAGTTCACAAGAATTGGATAAAATTGCGATTGAAACAGTTAAAATTATAAATAAATTGTATATACGAGGATATTTTCATAAATATTGATATTGTAATAATGAATTTTTATTTTATGTAGTTTAAATATATATAAAAAAATTTCATAATTTGAAAAAGCTATCCCTGTGGCTCCTCCACCACTAACATGTTTGGGACCGTGATTTGATGACAGGTAACCGCACTTCACGCGCAAAATATATCACTTACCGAGATCTGCTTCAGCAGAGTGCCACACCCAGTAATGGGTAGAAGGCGTGATGATATAATTATTTAGTTTCATTTAACTAAATATTAAATAATAATAAAAATTGCAAGCTGCCTAAATATGCATATCAGGTTGCCTATAGACATGACTTTAATTAGACTTCCACTACTCAGATGGCGCAAAATACAGTCCCAGTGTTTAACATGGCAGTTTCTTATCTATAGTAGTATATTATGATCTGTGGTCTGCTGGTAATACAATTCATATAAAAAAATGTAATTTTGAATTATTTATGAATAATTATTGATTAAATTAAACGAAAAAATTATTCTTGATTATTAATTAATTGCAAATAAATACTAATTATAGAATAGAGGGAAATATATCTCTTTTTTCCAAAAAGATCATTGTTCAAGTGACAATTTCAGCCCCAAATGAAACACTTATATGGTGTCCCCCTAAAATGTGACAAATACCCTTCTGTAGCTACGCCACTGAATTCCGGACACTATAACTCACACCCTGCTGACAATATCGCAGCACGTCCGGGGTTGGGAAGACCAGGGCTGGACTGAATTATTTAAGGGATAGTCAGGGATAAGTTACTACTGTAAATTAATTTATAAGGGATTTGCCGCTCATTTTGAATGCATGGACTGGTTATGCTTAACTATGTACGTTACAAATTGTTTTACACTGACATCCGAGATTTTCTTCAAGATATCCAGACCCGTAATAGTTCGTTTCTAGCATTTTTATTGTATTGTAGTTTAAATTTGCGGTAAGAATCTAGAATTCATTTGATTTTAGTAAAAATATCTGAGGCGTGCCATGTTAAAAACAACCAGAATTTGCTTTTGATTTTATATCATTTCTAAAGATCGATATTTCAGTCTTTTAACAAAGTTGTAAAGACAAAAAAAATAAATAAATATATTTAGTCGTCAAATCACGGTCCCCAAAGATGTGAGTGGTGGAGGAGCCACAGGGGTAGCTTTTCAAATTATGAAAATTGTTTGTCACCAGTGGGAATCGAACCAGGGTTCTCAGGATCCACAGGCCGACACGATAACCACTATGCCACCTACTCCATAAAAAATAATAATAATAATAATGGAGTAGGTGGTTCAGCGATTCAGATTGAGGGTTTGAGAACCTAGGATCGAATCCCAAAACCGACAAACAATTGTCACCATATTATAATTACCCCTATAGCTCCTCCACCACTAATATCTTTGGGGACCGTGATTTGACTACTGGTAATCGCACTTCACGCGTATAAATATATCACTTACCGAGATTTGCCACGGAAGAGTGCCACACCCAGCAATGGGTAAAAGGCGTAATGATATATTTATTTATAATTGCCTGAAATGTTACTATCTTGATTCGTAACTAAGAAAATAGCTGTTTTTCATAAAGTACACAAAAATATTCTTTTATTTGGTAGCATTTACATCCAACATTCAATTCTGCAAGTTGCTATCGGAAATTCTTTTGTATTCAAAAACAAAATTGCATACAAGTCTAGCTTGTGTCTGTGGTATGTTCACAATATCCTCCGACATAGGAATTCGTTACAATTTTATTACTACATTCCAACTGCTGCTCTTATTTTAAAACAAAACTACTAAAATATTCGCTCTAAACTCTCAAACTAGTAAACTAAATTTCTGAGATGTTTGCTTAAAATTATTTGACACTTCAACAAAAACAAAACACACTCAAAGCCACAGGAAAACTGCAATTTACCAACGTACATTTTGAAGGCAAACTAACGGTAATTCTAGTAATTTATCTTTTCGGATACCTTTTCTAAAATGATGTACAAAGTTACTTCATGAACTAATAATGGGATTTATAAATATTGAACGCTAACGGGGTTAGTTGTAAACTTGTTTCGGGTTCGATAACTAATAGCTTGTGTATATATTTGCGGTGAAATGTTGGTAGGGCGAACCTGAAACTTCCCTTTACCAGTAATTTAAAAGATTAATATTTAAAGTTTTTAATGGTTGAGGTATTTATAAGTAACTATTTCATGGAAAAGAAGAGTAAAATAAATATATCATCACACTTTTTATCCATTACTGAGTGTGACACTCTGCCGAGGTAGATCTTGGTAAGTGATATATTTACGTGAAAATGTTATTAGTGGGGGGGGGGGGTTGTAGACGAGGCAGAGAGGCAATTTTTAATGTGTTGAAAATATTTGTCGGTTGAGGCAATTGAACCGGGGTTCTCATGATCCACAGGCCGACTTGATACCACTGAGCCATCTAACTTATTATGTATGTATGTAAATATGTGACATAGAATCTAATTTCAAATTATGATATTTATTATTATTTATTATGGGGTGGCTAGCTCAGTGGTATGAAGTCGGCCTGTGGGTCCTGATAGCTTTTGAAATTATGAAAATTGTTTGTCGCCTGTGGGAATCGAACCAGGGTTCTCAGGATCCACAGGCCGACTTCATACCATTCACAAACAATTTTCATAATTTCAAAAACTACCCCTGTGACTCCTCCACCACTAATATCTTTGGGAGCCGTGATTTGACAACTGTTAACCGCACTTTACGCGCAAAATACCGAGATCGGCTTCGGCAGAGTACCACACTCAGTAATGGGTAGAAGGCGTGATGATATATTTATTTATTTTTTTATATATTTGAACAATATTTTTAAGAAGAATAAAGCAAATTCACCGTGCGTATCATTTATAAAACGATTTCCTTGTACCTTGTAGTGAGTTGTCGATTCTGGCGAACCGAAAAACTTTGCCATTAGGCTAAAATCCATTTAAGAACGAGTTTCTTTATTTCATTGGTTACGAAGACGTACGTTTCTTTGGAAGTTTGTGCGAGGCGAGAGTTGTGACGTATATTGATTACTTACGGATTTTATTTGTCGTGTGCCGTGAAAATCGGAAATTGTCGCAGTACTCACCTGTAACAAAAGAAAATTACACTTATTTTAGAAATATAATTCACATAATGTAGAAAAACTTCATATAGAAATGTCACTTTTGACAGTTTGACAGCAAATAGACAGAGAAGAGAACTATTAAAAAGCAAGATTAACATCTTCTCAAAATTTTAATTTCTGACAATATTAATTTCAGGAATAAATATATTATAAGGCATTTTACCGATTGTAGTAGATTTCGGTAAGTGATATATTTATGCGGCCCCTAAAGATGTTAGAGGAGGGGGTGTACCAAGAGTGGCTTTTTATTGTAGTAAAAATTGTTTGTCAACTGTTGGAATCGAATCTGAATTCTCAAATCAACAATGCGACTCACTGAGCCACCTACCCCCTACTTTATAGTAAAATAAAATAAATAAATATGTCATCACGCCTGCTACCCATTACTAGGTGTGGCACTCTACCGAAGCAGATCTTGGTAAGTGATATATTTTTGCGCGTGAAGTGTGGTTATCTTCCATCAAATCACGGTTCCCAAAGATGTTAGTGGTGGGGGAGCCATATGAGTAGTATTAATGTAGTAAAAATATTTGTCGCCAGTGGGAATCCAACCAGGGTTCTCAGGATCTACAGGCCGACACGATACCTCTGTGCCACCTACCCTAATAAAAATAATATGTTTATGAAGAAAGTGTCATTCTTCCCTAGATAAAATAAATACATACATATATTATCACGTAATAAATCACATAATAAATCATCACTATAAAATAACAAAAATAAAAATATATTATCACGCCTTCTACCCATTACTGGATGTGGTACTCAGCCATAGCAGATCTCGGTAAGTGATATATTAAGCGTGTGATGTGGGGTTACTAGCCGTTAAATCAAGATCCCCAAAGATGTTAGTGGAGGGAAAGCCACAGGGGAAGTTTTTGTAATGTGGTGAAAATTGTTTATCGACTGTGGTAATTGAACCCGGGTTCTCAAATCCACAATCCGACTCGATACCACTGAGACACCTACCTTACAAAAATTATCTTAAAAAACTTATTAATTAATTAACTATTTGGCAGAACAGTGCTGAAGGTAGCGTTACGGAATTCGAATCCGAAGATCCCGTGTTTGAATCTCACTCAAGCTAAAAATATATAAACTACCACAATGCGACTTGGTGAGTACGTACCCTGTACTGTAATTGGGATTAAGTTCCTGTTGTACAGAGTAGCATAAATAAACTAATAGTGCAAGATAAGTTCTGCGATCCTGACTTTTGTTTAAAATTTTCTATACGATTAATTAAAGCAACGAGAGGTACTTCCGCTTGAAGTATGTGCAGTACATGTTTGTTTACACAACAATGTATGTTCGTAACTAATAGTTGACACAAAGTAGGAAGCAGGATACTAAAACGTGCCTTAGAATATTCTTAGCACATATTACCTGTCAGGAGTGTTTTCATCTTTTAACCAGTCTTGGTTTACTGCTTGTACATAATTAGTATTATGTTTGTTCGTTTCACTACTTGCCGTCTACGATTTACAATCGTAGTAGATTATGTTCTCTTGTTTGAACTATGATTTCGATGCGATAATATTTCTTTCTTTGACAAATAAATTTATTAGGCCCCAAAAAGATATTCATATTTCAATCTCCTATATTTATGTAACAAACAAAAAATATCGCATTAAAATAATAGTTCAAATTAAAAAAAAAATATATATATATATATGAACTGTCATTTATTGATTATACTACTCGTACATTTTGTTTATTAGACGGATAAATTAATTAGGCACTTCTAAATGATCAAATTGTTTTGAAAACACTATATGTTCTTATCAAAATATCTAGTTAAGAAAATAGAAAGAAGAATCGTTAAACAAAATAAGATTTTACCGACTGCGCCATTTTCAGTAAATCACCAGAATTTTACGCTGCTCGTAACTCAACTTCATAAACTTATTTCTCGTCCACGTTAACCGAGATATCAACATACCGGGAGTTGCAATATCGACGTACTCCATAACAACATTACCTTATAACCCACTTCTAGCGTAACCGTACCGTAACAACATAATGTATCAGAAGACAGTGCTTCTCAACTGGCGGTCTGAAAGCTGAGTAGAAGAATATTTCTGTTTTATTAAAAAGTAAGAAAAAGTACAATTTATGAAAAATGGAATCAACGCAATACTGTATTGTAACACAGGTGTGGCAATGGCCGTTGTCATACGCATGTTATACTATTTTTCTCTATCGTCGAGAATTTGTATTTCTTAAAATTAAAATCGATATTTGACATATGTCGTAATTCAAAAAAACATCATCATAAACGATTTCTTGCCGCACTAAGTGTTGCAAAGAGATACTTTTCACACTCATTATAAAAGTTGATATGTTGACTTTTTTCAACACGACTGTAGAAAAAGATTGTTCCACAATGGTTGTCTTGGAAACAATATAATAAACAATTTCTTGCCGCTTTGGGTACGGCAAGAAATCATGTCGCATTAAGTTTTGTAAAGAAATACTTTCCACATTCGGTTTGAATGCTAATACGATGAGTATTCAACATGACCGTAGAAAAAAAAATCTTTCTCTGTTTCGGTATTATAATAACATTTTCTCGCACGCATGTTGATGCTAGAATGAGCTTCATTCTTCTTATATATTGTTATCATAGATTGGTATAACTGCATTAAATACACAAACAGGCAGATTCATAAAGCGGATTAGCGCTAACACCATTTTTACTTTCTTATACGTAGTATAAGGAAGTATTGGAATCGTGAAAAAAATCGTTGACGAGATTTTCGCGGAAATACATGTTTTGAGGTCCACTGAATCTGTTTTGATCATTTTCTCAATGATGTCTGTGTGTGTGGATGGATGGATGGATGGATGGATGGATGGATGTGTGTCCGGTCATGCAATATCTCATGAACGAGATAAGATTTGTTAACGAAACTTGGTAATTATAAGTTTCATGAAAATACGAAGAGCTGAGTTGATTTTGAATGAAATTGAAAAACCGGAAGAGGAAGTTTATTGGACACACAAAACAATAAATTCCATTTATTTCAAAAATGGAATCAGTTACGAAAAAAAGTTTCAAATAAAAGATGTTAGCAAATATTTCGAACATAAAATGTTATTTGCAATTTTCCTGTATATGCGTCTAATTTTGAGAAAAACTAATTTATATATTTAATAATATATTTCAATAATCATAGTAGCAATAGAAACAAAAGACAAAAACATGTTTAACATTTATATGTCAAATAATAATTGTCAAATGCAAGGAGCAAGTCATAAGTGTTCAATTCAGCGTTTTTAATATGAAATATGCTGTGTATAAGAAAGTCGTGTGGTGACCACACCAGATTTTTTATTTCGTTTTTAACTCTTTTCAATGGATGAAATAAGTTTATTTTAACTTGAGTTAAAAAGAGTGTTAATTAGCATCAAATTTAATTCATTTCTTGAATCTGTCTTAATTTGAAAGAGTTATATATAATATTAAAAACGGTGTCAGCGCTAATCCGTTTTATGAATCTGGCTGAAAATGTGTAGGCAACTGACAAAATAAAAAATACAATTTATATAAATATCTAGGCAACGGATAAAATCAATTGCAAATCACTGTCACCAACTTAACTACTCTACCAAAAATTTTCCTTAATGGCAAATGTCAATTATTTTTATAAAGAAATTATATAAAAGAAAGCCGTAACAGAGAAAATCACTCGTTACACAAGACAGTTTCGAACTCATAGAATAGGTTGCCTTCTGTAACTTGTATTTTAAAATACTATTCTAAATATTTATATTGTATTATCCGGTCTCACACTTTGTATATGGTATAGGTGATATCGAGTCGGCTTGTGGAACTGAAGATAGAAACAAATAAGCTATATCCGACTGCGCGATTATAACAAACAATTACAATTTATCAATTAATTCATCTACCTTACCCGAACAGTTTGAGGACCACTTGCAAGTATCTACATTCTACAATCTAGCTCCGACATTTTCTCATGACATACCTACCTATATAACCTAAACAGTCTCGCAGTCTCGCAGTCTCAAACGAGTCTCAACTCAAGAGCACAGCGTCATTTTGTAATCCGGCCGCTGCTCAGTTTCCGGGCATGTCTTATATACGTCCACGTGCCCGCGCGGTAATATCTCCGGAGTCCGGAATTAACGGCACGCAGCGCTGTCAGTCCGGAAAGCACAACTCCAGAGCCGGAGCGAACCCACCGGAAGAATGAGGGAGGAATTCGTGGCGTAAGGGATATACAGAGTGATTTAAAAATCAAATAAACACAGGGTGTTTACGGTTTTCTTTTTTTAATGGGTCATACTATTGGTCACAAAAGGCGAAAAGTAAAAGTTTTATAATAAAAGAGATATTATTTTTTTACTTTTTATAAGTCACATTAATTGGCTAGGATCTAATTTTATTCGTTTGATGTTTATGGGGTGGCTAGCTCAGTGGTATGAAATCGGCCTGTGGATCCTGAGAACCCTGGTTCGATTCCCACAGGCGACAAACAATTTTCATAATTTCAAAAATTACCCCTGTGGCTCCTCCACCACTAACATCTTTGGGGGCCGTGATTTGACGACTGGTAACCGCAATTCACGCGCAAAATATATCATTTACCGAGATCTGCTTCGGTAGAGTGCCCCACCCAATAATGGGCAGAAGGCCTGATGATATATTTATTTTATTTTATTTTATGTTTCATTTCGTAGTTTTATTTCAAATCTATAATGCAAGAGAATTAAGTGAAATTTTAATTAAACATTTATTAGTATGTCGTTAATACACAGATAAAATTTGAAGTCAATTGATACATATTATCTTTGCATGACCACTATTGAAAGACGAAGTAAACATTTCTGTATTAACTAAAACTTTTTCTTTTTATTCAAAATCTGTATAATAATAAAATTTGTTTTAAATAAGAAATAACTTTTATTTTATCCGTCAAACTGCCTACAAGATAATAATAATGATTATTTTATGACGTTTCTCAAAACCAATGAAATGCTTCATTGTATGTCACGTGTCTGCGTTTTAACCAATCCTGTCATTACTATACTGAGAATAAAGCTCTACTGATTATTCCCGGGAATAATCTCTGTAGTTTTTGTTTTTGTTGACAAATGGCAGTTGTCAGATAGTTATCATCAATAAAAGTTAAAAATGAGCGAAAAAGATAGATTTAGTGTCATGCCTGATGATAAATAGACCAACTTCCAAGAATACATTAATACCCAGTTAAAAATCTTTTACGTTGGATGAATCGACCTCAACAGCTAAGTCAAAAAATAATCTAATTAAATATAACTCGAGAGCTCAATAAATTAGAAAATAATCCTTTAGATTCTTCCTCAAACTTGTTGCCTTTGTGGCAACAACTTTTCGAAAATCTGTCAAATTATTTTCAATTTATTCTCAGCCTCTTGTTACTGACAATTTATCACGTATATATGAGAACCAATAAAATCACGAATTTGTTTGAAAATAAACCAAGGATATCAATATTTTTTTTGTTTTATTTAAAAACTGAATAATAATAAAATTTGTTTTAAACCATAGTTAACTTTGATTGCATTCATCGAAATACCTACAAGATAATAATCTTGATAGTCCATTTGTGAAGTGAATTACTGTTTTGTAAAAAAATTGCTTGTAAATTTTGTATCTAATTTATATTGTGTGTTGAATAAGTTTTTTTTTCTTTGTAAAAAATCGCTAGTAATTCCTACACGTTTTATGTTTAAGGTATATTTAATAAAATAAAATGTTGAAAATTTATTGTAGAATTTAGTAAATGTAAGATATCTCCGTTTTTAGCGTTGTTTAAATATTTAACGGAAAAAAATTATGGGCTAAAAATATGATTCTTGCCTCATATATTTATAGTGTTTTTCCACGAAAAAAAAAAGAAAACCTAAGTCCTGGTCTGGTTGATAGCAGCCCCAATAAACGTTCCCGGAAATGTATGTTCCCCGCCCAGAGAAAACGATTTCACCGAGAGACACACAACCAACGAGTGAGACAACCTCTCTATCTCAGCTTTGAAGTCACCGGAGCCGTGCCCGGAGCGAGGAGCAGCCCGGAGCGAGGAGCAGCCCGGAGCGACTCTTCTGCCCGGAGTTTCCTGAGCCTGGCCTATCATCATGGCCAGGACGGCGAATGGCCTGCAGGAGTTACTTTTAAGGAGAACTAAGGACAATTCTATTAGCAGATAAATGTCAAGAAGAGAAAATGACTCGTTTGATGAAGTTTTGGAAGATGGATACTTGGTTCATTGCTGTCAGGTTTTCAAAGTTATACTGGGTGATGAAGAAATATCACCGCAATTAACTTGGGATTGATTTATGTATCAGAAAATTACTTTCAATTACACAGATATTAGCTTGTAAGGGACCTATAGTTTGTAGAGGATTTTGAGCAGTCAGTTTTATTTTTATAATTATTGGAAATAAATTATTTGTCGGCTATGGGTTATTACTGGACGTGGAAACTGAAAATCATAATTTCCTAAAGCCCCGTTACAGAAAAAATAGTATACATAATATCAAGAAAGTGTTTTTACTTGTAAGTAAAATATCACTTTCCTGACTTGTTATGTAATATACTATTATTTAAAACATTTATGCGGTGGCTAGCTCAGTGGTATGAAGTCGGCCTGTGGATCCTGAGAACCCTGGTTCGATTCCCACAGGCGACAAACAATTTTCATAATTTCAAACGCTACCCCTGTGGCTCCTCCACCACTAACATCTTTGGGGGGGCCTGATTTGACGACTGGTAACCGCACTTCACACGCAAAATATATCACTTACTGAGATCTGCTTCGGAAGAGTGCCACACCTAACAATTGGTAGAAGGCGTGATGATATATTCATTTATTTAATTAAAAAAACATTGCTCAACAATGATTGTCTTGGAAACAACACCATACACGATTTTTTCCGTACTGAGTGTTGCTAAGAAATACTTTCTACACTCATTTTAAAAGCTGATGTGTTGACTTTTCAACACGACCGTAGAAAAAATATATCTTAGAAAAGATACGAAGATCTATCTACTTATTTCAAACATTTAATAACAGAAAATGTATAAAGGCAATTGTTTCGAAAATACCTTATTTATCATTATCACAATATAATTCAAAATACAGCAAAATCTCTTAAAATATACACCATATATTCTCTCCTTATTCAAAGCTTATGAAATTGTTCTCAAAACCTGATGACATAAATAACCTGATTAGCATCACGGCATGCGTCATAATTTCATATTACACTGTCGAATTCCGCCACAAATCTCCGTATCTTACGCTCCGAAGAGTTTCTTCTCAATCATGCTGTTTCATTTTCGAACAATAAATATACCCCGACGCTGTGGCAGCCCGTTAAAATCTTATTACCCTTTTCACGGAGGAAATAGGGTTTTCGTGGAAAACTGCTCACACACTCACCGAGGGGTAGGAACTCTATGTATCAAGGCGTTCTGCGTTTGACATTTAAATTTTGATGCGGCGGAAAAATGACGTGTTTTTAAAGGTTACAAGGACGATAATTCTTCAATAATCTGGACTATTGAAGTTGATCTTAATGTCAATTATAAAGGTGTTGCAGTATATTTTCTATATGTAAGCTGCTGTTTCAAATAAATAAAATATAAATATATCATCACGCCTTCTACCCATTAATGGGTGTGGCACTCTGCCGAAGCAGATCTCGGTAAGTTATATATTTTGTGCGTGAAGTGCGGTTACAAGTCGTCAAATCACGGCCTCCAAAGATGTTAGTGGTGGAGGAGCCACAGGGGTAGTTTTTGAAATTATGAAAATTGTTTGTCGCCTGTGGGAATCGAACTAGGGTTCTCAGGATCCACAGGCCGACTTCATACCACTGAGCTAGCTGCTGTTTCATTCGGGTTTATTTTATTTAGAAGGTAGTATTATATTCTAGGGTTCTCAGGATCCACAGGCCGACCCGATACCACTGAGCCATTACCCCAGAATATATTGATATATAATTGTAATTATGGTGTGGCTAGCTCCGTGCTATGAAGTCGGCCTGTGGATCCTGAGAACCCTGGTTCGATTCCCACAGGCGACAAACAATTTTCATAATTCCAAAAGCTACCCCTGTGGCTCCTCCACCACTAACATCTTTGGGGACCGTGATTTAACAACTGGTAACTGCACTTCACGCGCAAAATATATCACTTACCGAGATCTGCTTCGGCAGAGTGCCACACCCAATAATGGGTAGAAGGCGTGATGATATATTTATTTATTTATTGTAATTATTTAAATTTAGAAATTACGTTTCAATAAATAAATCATCATTTTTAAATGTCATTTTACTTTTAACGCTAGTGCTATACAATGTTTTTTTTAACCATTAAAAAGCCTACTTTTAATTACGTTTGTATGATTCACATAACAAAAGAAGGTTTTATATAAAAAGAAAGTGTTTCTCAAAATAAGTGAAAAATAATTTCACGAATGCGGAAAACATTTTAATTACGCATTAATGTAAAGCATACCTGCCGCCGCATTTGGTTTCACGCGCAATAAAATTGTTAAAACAATAAAACGGACGTTTATCAGTAGCGTGACGGCAATTTCACGCTCAGAGAGCATCACGCTCTGTGCTAGAGGGACTGCAGGCGACACCCGCCAGTTTCATGATAATGCATCAGACATACCTATGGAATTATGACATACGAGACTCCACGAAAATTGTTTTTATTTGCTGGATTTTTCTGTTGTGAAGTTGGTAATTTGGAATTGGGGCAATATGGCAAATAGCAGCATATAAAAGGTAGGATAATGCCACTAACTTTTACTATGAACTTGTTTTATCTTTTAGTTAATAAATTATTAACGAACAGGGTCGTCAATAGAACATTTGTTACTAAAGACAAAATATATATATATATATCATCACGCCTTCTACCCATTACTGGGTGTGGCATTCTGCCGAAGCAGATTTCGGTAAGTGATATATTTTTGCGCGTGAAGTGCGGATACCAGTTGTCAAATCACGGCCCCCAAAGGTGTTAGTGGTGGAGGAGCCACAGGAGTAGTTTTTTAAATTATGAAAATTGTTTATGGGATGGCTAGCACAGTGGTATGAAGTCGGCCTGTGGATCCTGAGGTCCCTGGTTCGATTCACACAGGCGACAAATTTTCATAATTTGTAAAAGCTATCCCTGTGGCTCCTCCACCACTAACATGTTT
The DNA here is from genome assembly GCA_911728475.2 of Pterostichus madidus. Taxonomy (NCBI): domain Eukaryota; kingdom Metazoa; phylum Arthropoda; class Insecta; order Coleoptera; family Carabidae; genus Pterostichus; species Pterostichus madidus. Next base: position 2,822,359 of record OU452304.1, read on the forward strand.
GGGGGCCGTGATTTGACGACTGGTAACCGCACTTCACGCGCAAAAATATATCACTTACCGAGATCTGCTTTAGCAGAGTGCCACACCCAGCAATGGGTAGAAGGCGTGATGATATATTTTTTTTTTTTATTAAAATTGTTTGTCGCCTGTGGGAATCGAACCAGGGTTCTCAGGATCCACAGGCCAACTTCATACCACTGAGCTACTCCGGAAAGTTGATTCTTTCACAAATTTTATCTCATCAGATTTTCTTGTTTCCGGAGGCTATATCTCAAAAACTAAAAGAGATATGAAGATACGCTTAACGGCATTAAACTTCTCGTGCTTTAATTAACATATACACAAATTTTTAGTAATAATTATTTTTCAAAAAATATGTTCACCAAAATTTTCTCAGAAGAGAGTTTTTTAACATTATCTCAAAAACTATAAGACATACGTTCATGGGGACTTTACCATTGAATTCAGCAGGTCAAAGTAGATATGTAAGTAAATTTTCGTAATAATATTCGAACGAGAAATAATTTTAGAGTAAAATGAAATTGGCCTAAAATCGAATAAACTTAAGGAGAAAATTGAGAAATTATTAAAAAATTCTATCGCTTAAAATTAGCTAAAAATCTGCATATATTTTACATTAACTTGAGTTGGATTCGAACTCGAGATCTTCGACACTATCCACACCACCGTATTACCGAACATTTCAAACCAAATGAAACTATAACTGCAACTAACTTTTGTCCATATAAATGTTTCATTCTAATTACTTTTTTTCCAGGCACATAAGAGATTCACAGATATTACTTTGTAATTTTCTTTGAAAAGAAAATTCATCACGCGTCTATGAGCAAACACACAGTATAATTATTACACTACGGAGCCCCCTACAACCGGAAGCAACGTCCTCATTGTCGCATCCCTCGGTATGCACCAACATAACCTTACCTTTCAAAAAGCCTTCTAATTAGAAGTCTTCTTTTCACGAAATTAATTAGTATTTCCTTTTTTCCCGCACGAGAAACAAGATAGAAGATAGGTTTTAATGTTATTAAATATCTAAATAAGGAATTATTTCGGCGTATATTAGGTTTAATGAGATTGCACGAGATTGGGCCGTACCGCCGGCAGAGTTAGAGTGAAATGATTAACGTAATTGACGAAGCTGGCCTTAGAAATTTTATTAAATGCTTCTTGCGTTTACGTTAGCAAAGTCTTAAGAAGAATATTCATACATAAGAAGAAAGGATAATAATTCAAATTAACGAATTTTATGAGGTAACATGAAAAAATAACTTGCTACATACTTTTTTAATTAAGGAGGGATTAATTGGAACCAGACGTATTATATTAATTTATGAGGAGTTGAAATATTTTCAGCATGAACTAATGAGAAAGTTTGACGTAGAAACAAATTATAAATATAAAAAATAAATAAATATATCATCACGCCTTCTACCCATTACTAGGTGTGGCACTCTGTCGAAGCAGATCTCGGTAAGTGATATATTTTGAGCGTGAAGTGCGGTTACCATTCGTCAAATCACGGCCTCCAAAGATGTTAGTGGTGGAGGAGCCACAGAGGTAGTTTTTGAAATTATAAAAATTGTTTGTTGCCTGTGGGAATCGAACCAGGGTTCTCAGGATCCACAGGCCGATTTCATACCACTGAGCTAGCCACCCCATTAAATAAATAAATAAATACATCATCACGTCTTTTACCTATTACTGGGTGTGACACCCTGTCTAGTAAATCTCGGTAAGTGATATATTTTGCGCGTGAAGTGCGACTACCAGTCATCAAATCACGGCCCCCAAAGATGTTACTGGTGGAGGAGCCACAGAGGTAGTTTTTGAAATTATGAAAATTGTTTGTCGTCTGTGGGAATCGAACCAGGGTTCTCAGGATCCACAGGCCGAATTCACACCACTGAGCTAGCCACCCCATTAAATAAATAAATAAATACATCATCACGTCTTTTACCTATTACTAGGTATGGCACTGTCTAGTAGATCTTGGTAAGTGATATATTTTGCGTGTGACGTGCAGTTACCAGCCGTCAAATCACGTCTCCCAAAGATGTTATTTGAGGAGGAGACACAGGGGTAATTTTAATGTGGTGAGAATGTTTGTTGGCTGTGGGAATCGAACAAGGATTCTCAGGAGCAACAGGCCGACAGGATACCTCTGTGCTACTTACTCCATTAGTGATATATTTATGCGCGTAAAGTGCGGTTACCAACCGTCAAATCACGACTCCTAAATATGTTATTTGAGGAGAAGTTACAGGGGTAATTTTATAAAATAAAATAAAAATATATTAACACGCCTTCTACCCATTACTGGGTGTGGCACTCTGCCGAAGCAGATATCGGTACGTGATATATTTTGCGCGTGAAGTGCGGTTACCAGTCATCAAATCACGACCCTCAAAGATGTTAGTGGTGGGTAATTTTAATGTGATGAAAATGTTTGTCAGCTGTGGGAATCAAACAAGGATTCTCAGGATCCACAGGCCGACTCGATACCACTGAGCAACCTATCCCATTAATACAATTTAGGTATATTTAAAATAACGATAATAAAAAACTGTGGACAAAAATGAAAATATTCGCATTAGACAAAGTTGGAGGCAAGCTTAAATTATTGGACAATTTTTTGTGTTAAGTTCAAAGTTAATTTTAATACGAAGTATTTGGACGGTTACTAGTCAACTGTTTTATGAAAATATTCATTAATATTACGTCATCTAGAGCGTCTGGAGACTAAGATTAATTACGGAATTAGAATCCAGAGATCCTGAGTTCGAATCCCACTCAAGCTAAAAATATACGAACTATTACACAACGACTCGGTGAGTTCCTGCCGTGTTCTGTAATTGGAATTAAGTTTGGTCATTTTGGGTAATAATTTCGTTGGGCTAAAACCGAATTTGTGCGAAAATCCATTATTCAGTACCACAACATTCAATTAATTAGAGATCAAATACAATCGATACTCATGAAGCACAATTGTTTGTAAATGAAAACAATTTGTATACTGTGATTGTTGATTCAGTTACATTTCAAATTACACAACTACAATTTCGGGCCTCCTATCATGTAATTAACATTTTTTTTAAAACACAAATTATGATATTGATAATTAACTGTTTTTTGATTATAAAATAAATAAATATATCATCACACCTTCTACCCATTACTGGGTGTGGCACTCTGCCAAAGCAAATCTCGGTAAGTGATATATTTATGCGCGTGAAGTGCGGTTACCAGCCGTCAAATCACGGCCTCCAAAGATGTTAGTTGCGGAGGAGCCACATGGGTAGTTTTTGAAATTATGAAAATTGTTTGTCGCCTTTGGGACTCGAACCAGGGTTCTCAGGATCCACAGGCCGACTTCATACCACTGAGCTAGCCACCCCATAATAATAACTCTAATAATTATAACAAAAAAATTAAAAATAGGTTCAACGCATTTTATACTAAAATATTTATTGGTGGGTAAATGGCTAAGTTTATAGATCAATGATTTAGCGAAGTTGTATTTCATACATGCATACATGACATCACGTTATATCCCATCAAATGGGGTAACACGAACTCTAGAATCATTCATAAAACATTCATTCATCAGATTAATCAAATAATCAGTCCTCGTTAAACATTTTCATCGTAAATCACCATCTTCGCTTCAATCAAATTCATAGTTTCTTTCAAACAAGCTTATTTACTCATCACACCCGGAATCATTCATCACGCAACAAACCTTCAATCACATTCATCATTACAAAAGTAAACAGTTATCTACATACAAATTAAAATCATTAATTACTTCAGTAGTTACTATTTATGTATTTTTTAGATAAAATATTATTTGTTTAGTTTAAATAAATTTAATTAATGTACAATATATTTTTATTATTTTACTTGTTGTTTGTGTATTTGACACAAAAGCGTAATAATGAATTTCCCAATCATTTACAAACAATGTAATTTGAATTTAATTTGCAATTAGTTTATAAAGTGTATAAAGACATCAAACAATTTATAATTAATCTATAGATCTAGTAAATACAGTTTAATTAAAGCCACTTTGTTCAACATTATCTACCAGTGGTGTATAGAAGTAGTTTTCAAAGTGTGGGTCGCGACCCTCTTGTAGGTCGCGAATAAATTGGAAAGGGGTCGCCGGATGCTATTCAGAAATTGTAAAAAACATGTATACAAAGATTAATCCAGTGTTGCACTGCGTTCACTAAGGTAGTACTAGAGTGACGGTGGCGCCATCGGTTGTCGAGTGGCGAAACTGATGCCCAAAAAAATTTAAAAATTGAATAAAATAAGTGTTTTATACCTATTATAATTTGAATATCATGAATTATTAACAGGTTGTTGGTTTAGTGAATTTTCAAATACCGTACCACCGTGTGGTGTTGCCATTATAAATTGGGATTCTTAATTTTTCGTTAAAAATAAGGCTTTGCATGGCTATATATCCATTACTAAACGATAAAAAACTTTCTCCTTCTGATACAATATACATGGATAGTTCTTGAACATCATACTAGTTTTTCAAATGAAACTGCAAAATTTTAGAGGTACACAAACCAAATATGTGCGATTCTGAGTGATGATCGCCATAAGCCTCGTGTATAAGAACTCAACTTTACAAGCGAATATATTAGTTCACAGACGATGAATGTGTTTCATATTTTAACAGGATGCGTATGACTATCCAATGTTTACGTGCGCCAAATTTCATTCAGATCTGCAAATTTTTTTTCACGCTAGTACTACCTTCAATTTTAAAGATTACTTAAATATCGAGTAAAATGTTGACGGCAATGTTAAATTACTCAATGTTAGTTCAGCTCGGTAAGATCTTGTTCATTTAAAGAAAAATTAAAATGAGTGAAAATATCTTAAAATTGTCGTTTTAAGCGCGCTATAAATTTTTTTATCGCGCGTCTCACAGAGCAACGCGCATTAAAAAATGTTTATTTACTTGTTTTTTAGCAAGCATCAACTTTACGTTAATAACTGAAAGTATAAATGTAAACTTTTCATAGTAGTCGTATAGGAAAAGATATTTATCGAAAATTTCAGTTGAAATGGTTCAACATTTTAAATTTTTTTTTAATATGGTTCTATATAGTTTAAGACACGAGAAATCGAATGCCGTTGAGCTCATCTTCATATCTTTTTTAGTTTTTGAATTTGACAAATCATATTTAGTCTTAATTTAGTTTGATATTGACATTTGTCAAATTAATGCAATGTGATACTACGATGTGATGTAATAAATGATATTTTAAGTTAAACGTTTTATTCTGTAAAGAGGTTATGTATTATTACATTGTAAAATAAATAAAAGATATTTATGTTCAGAGATTTGACTCTATCTTAAAATTCACCCTGGGTGAATTTTCAACCATTCAACCAAATGGGTTTTTTAAAAATAAATAAATAAATATATCATCACGCCTTCTACCCATTACTGGGTGTGGCACTCTGCTGAAGCAGATCTCGGTAAGTGATATATTTTTGCGCGTGAAGTGCGGTTACCAGTCGTCAAATCACGGCCCCCAAACATGTTAGTGGTGGAGGAGGATAGCTTTTTCAAATTATGAAAATTTGTCGCCTGTGGGAATCGAACCAGGGACCTCAGGATCCACAGGCCGACTTCATACCACTGAGCTAGCCATCCCATGGGTTTTCTAATGGGTTTATTTGGATTTTTTTAGGTGGGTTTTATTTTAAAATACCCAGGTGGGTTTTTCTATGTGGTTAAAATATGAACAACTCTACCGTGATTTGACGGCTGGTAACCGCACTTCACGCTCATAAATATATCACTTACCGAGATCTGCTTCGGCGGAGTACCACACCCAGTAATGAATAAAAGGCGTGATAATATATTTATTTATTTATATAGATACATAACATTCCTATCTAAAAAGTCTTATTCAGAGCAGGTAGAGTACTTCCCTAAACTTTCACAAACTTTTCAATCCTAAAACACAAAACTCCCTAAAACTACAGAACTTTCTTATCGCACCAACTTTTCTGTATACTACTCGTGACCTTGAAGCGACGTATCTGGCCAGTAGAGCACGTTGTGAAGCATGTGTATCGTAGCGTAGTGTGTAGCGCGTGGGGATACGGAGGTGAGAACCTCGGTTCGATTCCCACTCGCGCCAGTTATCCATGCGGTATTCTTAGTCAATAAGAATTTCGTGTATCAGAACTGGTAGATTGAATTCCTTCGTTATCCTTCCAATTCATGGTGTATAGTGAATTGGCTATGGAAACGAGTGGAAACATTTTTTTTTTAATCTATTCTTTAATTCATTTTATTTATTTATGCAACAATTTAAAATATATCTTTTTTTTATATTTATATAAAAGAATATGTTTCTTTTTAACTTCTACAGAAATGACCACAAACTGAAAAAGTTTTCAGGACTCATATTTAATAATTAATAGTATATTACAAAATAAGTCAGGAAGATGATATTTTACTTGACGAAGCGATTGTTTGAAATACGAGGTCGTAGGCCGAGTATTTTAATCCGCTGAGTCAAGTAAAATCACTTTCCTGACGTATTATGTATAGTATTTTTAATTTTTTTTTAATTTAAGCAATAATTAATCATAAATCATTCAAAATATTTATTTATTTTTTTATTTGAATTGTATTGACAGCAGAGTACGTACGTATCCAAGGTTATAAAAAAAACAGTCACGTAAAATCTTTACCAGATTGTTTTGTACTTACTGTTATTTTTGTTGTAGCCTTGGATACGTATTTTACTTGACTGTTTTGGTAAAAATCTACTCTGCATACTAAAATTAATCAGGAAAGTTGCCACTTTCTTGCCGTTTTAAGAAAAAAACAATTTTTTCTGCACCCACTTGAATATGATACTATTATTTCAACTGTTTCAATAGAAAAAGAACGATGTTTCAGGTTTGTTTACGTTACTATGGATATGTCATCGATTTTTAGTCCTAGGATCGAAAACAGCATTTTTACTATAATTGTGATAAATAATAATTTTATCAATTTATTTCATTTCATTCTGAATAAATCTGTGAAATTTTCAAAATAAATGGGTAAATAAACAAAATATGTTTTATTTGGACTAAAAATACTATTTCGGGTCTCGTAATATTGGCGTCCTAAATAATTTGGGAGATAATGCGCAAGAAAAAAACTGTTTTCCCGTGTTAAACGCTTATGGCTTGCTTTTCATGACACACTCGGTATAATAACTATTTTGTTTCATAAATATCAGTGTTCAGGTTCAACTTCAGACCAATTTAGGCGTAACTTTTATAGTCAAGAATTGAATAAGAAGTTTGTTGATATATTCATTGTGATTATTATAAAAATTACCTAATCCTTGAAGTATGATAAACGATTCAGTTTTAAATTCAGTATAAAGTTGAAAAGTTGCAATAACATTTCACAATAACGGAAAGTCATTTATGTCAATTTTGCAACAATTGCACCGTGTCAGTGGTTGCAGCAATTGTTTCATAGTAAAAACAACTGAGTCACGAGCGCAGTGCAATTGTTTTTGGGCGTCAGCGTCGGCCAAGACTCGGGCGCCGTGTCTAGATGTTCAGCTATTTTAGACTTCTGTGGAATGACAAATGACGGATACATAGAGGTGAACGCACTCCGGCAAATATATACCAACACTGTGTTTACATTATATCTCTCGAGCGATTGCGAATTTTATTTACTTACTTTAAAAGATGTAAATAACAAATAGCTCATCTTGACCATAATAAGAATTAATAACTAAGCTGGTCGGTAACTTATTTTTCCTGAAACCGACAAAAAGTGCCTACTTTAGTGACCAATTTTAGTGCGGAAAGTAAATTTTTACCAAAACAGTCAAGTAAAATACGTATTCAAGGATACAACAACAAAAAACAGCCAGGTAAAGGACAAAACAGTCTGGTAAAGACTTTACCTGACTGTTTTGTACTTTACCTGACTATTTTGTACTTTACCTGACTATTTTATTGTTGTCGTAAACTTGGATACGTAGTCTGCTGTCAATATGATTCTTATAAAAAAAATAAACATTTTGAATTATTTATGATTAATTATTGATTAAATTAAACGGTTTCAGAAAAAAATTGAATACATAATACGTCAGGAAAGGGTTTTTACTTGACTCAGCAGATTAAAATACTCGACCAGCGGCCTTATATTTCAAACAACCGCTTCGCCAAGTAAAACATCACTTTCCTGACTTATTATGTAATATACTATTACATGGCCAATACTATGGATAATTATAAGCCATGAGATACTTGCTACGTGCAGCTCAATTTTTGATTAAAAAAATGTATGTTTACTTCCTGTGTATGTTTATGTTTACATAACTTTCAAATTTCTTTAGTATTGACCTTGGAGAACATGTTGATAAGTCTGAGATAAATATAGACCAAAGATACACAATTTTTTTTTTTAATGCATCACATTTTCTGTGTTAAAGAGCAATGTTTTTAATATGTTCAGTAATAATGTTACAAGAGAGCGAAAATAAATTGAAAATAATTCGACAGATTTCGATCGAAAACTTGTTGCCAGGCTGGAAAAGTCTATTAAAAATTGATTAAAAAATGTAGAACTTATATTTTTCAATATTTACTAATAGAAACGTGCAAAAAAACGTCCTTTTGACACTAGAAAGTAATTAAAAATTATATCTTTTTGACATTGGTAATAGAAAAATATTTTTACAATACTTGTTCTGTATGTTATCTATTAATGAGAAAATGTAAATACAGTAAGTGGAACTTTTATTACTATGTGGTTCCCATGGTCACATCAGGACTATAATATTTATTTACCATTAAACGTGGACAGTAAGTAAATATTATAAATTAAGGTCCTGTTTATTTTGACAACAATTTGACAGTTGTTAATTTTGAAACCTATGTTTCCTATGGGGTGGCTAGCTCAGTGGTATGAAGTCGGCCTGTGGATCCTGAGAACCCTGGTACCCTAGATTCGATTCCCACAGGCGACAAACAATTTTCATAATTTCAAAAAGCTACCCCTGTGGCTCCTCCACCACTAATATTTTTGGGGGCCGTGATTTGATGACTGGTAACCGCACTTCACGCGCAAAATATATAATTTACCGAGATCTGCTTCGGCAGAGTGCCACATCCAGTAATGAGTAGAAGGCGTGATGATATATTTATTTATTTTATTTAACCTTGAACTGTAAGTGATTTTTTTAGGTCGCGAATGTTTAGCAAATCTCGAGTCTTCAGGCTTCGATTTCCCAAACTACATTATTGACCTAAAAACTGTCACTTACAGTTCATGGTACGTAATATACTACTTTATAATACTTGTACTGTAAGTTACCTGTTAATAGCTGTATTCCATTTTCCATTTGGATCAGATCTAACTTACATTTACTGAACCAAATCATTTATTTATTTCGCTGCATTACTTCGCTCACTTTTTTTCCAGTACTAAAATTACAGATTCTAATTTACTTTGAAGTAATTCACCCCAATAAGTGCATCAGTTTGCTTAATTCAGTTCATTTAGTCATGTGTCAAATTTATCTGAACTGATTTAAGTGAACCAAGTGGCAAATGGAATACAGCTTATGACAAAATTTAATTGAACTTTTATTGCACTGTGGTTTCTATGGTTACATCAAGACTATATTTACTTATCTTCTACCGTGGACAGTAAGTAAATATTATAGATAAAGATCCTGCTTATTTTGACAATTTGACAGCTGTTAATTTTGAAACCTGTTTCTTTCCTTCTATTTGTACAGATATTATAACAAAAATAGCTTACTAACCTTGAACTGTATGTGAATTTTTAAGTCACGAATATTTAGGAAATCTCGACCCTTCGGGCCTCAATTTCTCAAACTACATTATTGACCTAAAAACTGTCACTTACAGTTTAAGGTACGTAATATACTATTTATTATTAATATGTAATAGACCGCATTTTATTTACTATATGTACATAATTTTTTTATTTTACATCCGTATTTTTTTTTAACCCAAACCGGAGCTGAATCTGAACCGAACCACCTTAAATATATTTTTCTAAACCTGTACCGAACCTGAACCCAATTTTTTTTTCTTCTGAATTCAATCGCTATTCGAACCCATCTTTTTGCGGTTTTCGAGCCCTGGAATAAACATCCATTTCAAAATACGACCGCAAGTTTCTAAAACTTGAAGCCATGTTACTCATATAAACGTAGTATTCTCAATTCTCACTGACCATCAACATAAATAAACACAGCCTAGATCCGCGATTTCGCTCAAACACTCGTCGCAGAGATCCTCTCTAAGATCTATCCTCAGCTTACCATCTATTCTGCAATCCTCTCCTCTCCATGAAAGACTTGTAAAATCTCTCTTGTATCACCACAGCACACTCGATGGCCGATGCTCACTGTGTTTCACTATGTATATGTGATCCATAAGTGTGTATGTGTGTGAATGCAGCATGAAACAGTTCGCACGAATCTTCAACAGCTTGAAGAGAATTTAAGAGAGAAAAAAGAGAGGAGAGTGTCGCTACAAATAAGTACTGAGATAAGGCGACAATGAGGCAGGGAGGCACCCAGAAAATTTTAATTGTTTGAGTATGTTATTATTTTATTTTATTATGGTATTGAGTCGGCCTGTGGGTCCGGAGAACCTGAGTTCGATTCCCACAGCTGACAAACAATTTTCATCACATTGGCTACCCCACAACTAACATCTTTAGGGATCGTGATATGACAGCTGGTAAGCGCACTTCACGCGCTTAAATATATCACTTACCGAGATCTGCTTCGGCAGAGTGTTGTTGTAACCATGGATACGTATTTTGCTGTCAATATGATTCTTCTCAAAAATTTATACACTTTGAATTATTTATGATTAATTATTGAATAAATTGTAAAGTGTTTTTACTTGACTCAGCGGATTAAAATACTTGGCCAGCAGTCTCGTGTTTCAAACAACCGCTTCGTCAAGTAAAACATTACTTTCCTGCAGAGCTGGGCAAGCTACTTTAAAAAAGTAGCTAAGCTACACCTACAGCTATTCTTTAAAAAAGTAGCTAAGCTACAGCTATAATCTACATTTTGTACGATATAGCTAAGCTACAGCTAAAAGCTTTCATTAAAGTAGCTGTTAAATTTTAAAGCTATTTTTTTCAATTATTGTCAATGATGAAATTTGCCATTGTCATATGATCAGTTGATCAGTCTTTTGTTATAATGACTGTTAATAAATATAAAAAATCGCAAATGGACAAATGTACTGTTAATTTGTTATGCTATAATTCTTATTTATATCGGAATAAATTAACAGTCACATTAACAGAAGACTCCTAAACAGTCAATGTTTAGTTCATCTAATATTTAATACAAAAAAAGTAGGATAGTTTAAGAACAAGTGAAAAATAAAATATATTAATAGATTTTACACTATATAATAACTTGTTATCCTACAGTTATAGAAAACAATAAAGAAGGTACAATTCAAATACAAAACAAAAATTAATAGGTATTTCTTAATGAACAGTGGTAGCTTTAAACTACAAAAAATAGCTTTGGGCTACAATAAGTAGCTTTAAGCTACAAAAAGTTGCTTCAGTTGTTAAAACAATAGTTTTAAGCTAATAGAGAAAAAACCATAGCTCGATACAAGCTACAGCTATATTTTTTTCACATTTAACTAAGCTACAGCTACAGCTAAGGTAAACGTAGCTAAGCTAGTAGCTAAGTTAATTATCCGTAAATAAATAATAATTAACAATAATTGGGACCAATCAGCGAAAAATTGGAAAACTAGTAGCTAAGCTACAAAAGTAGCTAGCTACTGCCCAGCTCTGATTTCCTGGCATATTATATAATATACTAATTTAATTGTTACACAGTTTTTGAATAATAATAAAATGCTTACTTTCTCTTTCAATGGCTGTCATACTAAAATGTATGTATAGATTGACTTCAAATTTTATCTGTGTATTAACAACATACTAGTATATGTTTAATTAAAATTTCATTTAATTTTCTTGCATTTAAGCAAAAAGGACGATTAGTTGAGAACCGTATTAAGAATATTCTGTGTCATTTACAATAAAAGAGAAGAAAGTAAGTGAAGTCGAGTGTAAATATGATGAAGATGAAGATGTAAAGATGGTAAATAAGTCAAAGAATTTGTGATTAGATACGTGTCACATTGTTGAAGTCAGAGTAGCGAAGGGAACATCAGGAATTTGTCACAACGAATCACAGGATATTTCCAGACATCCAGACATTCGCACTTCCAATATTTGCTGTCGGAACTTCAATATCAACATCAGCGGCGTCCTCACATATTTTCACAAAGAACAAAAAGATTTCAAAAGCGCATTTTACAGGATGACAAATGGTATATGCTGCGTAGTCGCTCTTTCTTTTGGTCTGCTCTTTTCAAATCTAAACTGTAGATAGACAGAGCATTTAGTTACAGAATTGAAGAAAATATTTGAGTTACTATAATTTTTAGTAAATGATTAAATATAAAGGAGATGAATTTAAAACGAAGTATATGTTAATTTGTACACCAGGAATTCAATGCTGTTGAGCGCATCTTCATATCTAGTTTAATTTTCAAGATAAAGCGGCAGAAAAGTAGATTTTTTTCAAATTTTATTTCATCGGATTTTGTATCTTCCCGAGGCTATATCTTAAAAACTAAATAAGCTATGAAGATGCGCTTAATGGCATTGAATTTCTCGTGTTTCAAATATCTTATAAACAAATTTTCAGCAATTTTTATTTTTAAAATATGTTGACCAAAATTTTCTCATAAACAGTTTTTAACAATGACTCAAAAACTAGAAGACATATGAACTTAAGGATGTTACTATTGGATTCAGCGGGACAAAATACATATGTATGTAAATCTTCGTTACAATATTCGTACGAGAAAGAATTTTAAAGCAGACAGTCTGAAATTAGCCTAAAATAAAAAAATTCAAGGGGTACCCCTTAAGAAATATACAAAAAATAAAAATCGCAAAAAATAGTTTATGAGTCAATTTGGACACGAGGAATTCAATGCCGTTAAGCGTATTTTCATATCTTGTTTAGTTTTTAAAATATAAACTCCGGAAAAGTTAAGTTTTCAAAAAAAAATTACCTCCTCATATTTTCGTCTTTCCCGAGGCTATATCTCAAAAACTAAACGAGATATGAAGATGCGCTTACCGGCATTGAATTTCTCATGCTTCAATTGACTTGTAAACAAATTTTCAACGTTTTTTATTTCTCAAAAAGTTTTCACCAAAATTTTCTCATCGAGCAGATTTTGAACAATATCTCAAAAACTAGACGACATATGCACCTGGTGATTTTACCGTTGGATTCAGCGGATCAAAACACATATGTATGTAAATTTTCGTTACAATATTCGTACGGACAAGAATTTTAGAGCAAACAGTCTGAAATTGGACTAAAATCGAAAAAAACCAAACCCTTAAAAAAATTCCAAATAATTAATTTTTAAAAAATTAGCTCAAAATTTACATACAAATCAATTCGGACACGGGGAATCCAATGCCGTTGAGCGCATCTTCATATCTTATAAAGTTCGGAAAAATTTATTGTTTTATAAATTTTACCTCATCAGATTTTGTACTTTCCAGAGTCACAAATTAAACTTTAAATTAGGTTATAATAAATCGAAAGGAATGATATACTATTGACATCTAACAGTAGCTAGCTCAGTGGTATCAAGTCGGCCTGTGGATCCTGAGAACCCTGTTTCGATTCCCACAGGCGACAAACAATTTTCACCATTAAAAATAAAACTACCCCTGTTACTCCCTTATCACTAACATATTTGGGGGCCGTGATTTGACGACTGATAACCGCACTTCACGCGCAAAATATATCACTTATCAAGATCTGCTTCGGCAGAGTACCACACCCAATAATGAGTAGAAGGCGTGATGATATATTTATTTATTTTATTTTATCTAACAGTAATTTTCACAGGGAGTCAACCTACTTGAACAATATTACGATACTTAACCCATATACTTAATAATCGTAGCTCAGTGGATAAAAGCAAGGTAAAACTTGCGTTTCTTAATTAGCAAGCAAGAGGTCGTGCGTTCAAATCTCACGGACTTCTACTTGTATCCAAAAAATACGATTGTATCTGAGTGGTTCAGATTCCACTATAAGCTGTAGGCCCCCTGTACTGTAATTGAGATTTACTTCCTGTTGTGCAGAGTAACAAATAAATAAACCTTAGCAACAATTAAAACCAGATTGTCAAATAACCTACAGAAAATCTTCTAAAACGAACAATCCTACTCATTCATCCACGTCCATCTAAACCAGTTCCCCAAATCTAATTACCGTCCTTTTTCCTGACTCCCTCCCTGTGCCACAACACTCACACATAACTACACGACAGATCCCCCAAGCTCTGGTGTCCTGATCACAGTATGCGGGTTTCACAGCCTCCCAGACGAGGCTAAGAGCTTAACCCTATCACACGGTCTCGTGTCGCCACCGTCACGGCTACAAGAAGGCTTAAGCGCACTTGTTGCGGACACAAACAACCACCCTCGCTGTCCGTGACACCCCCTCAGAGAGGGGTGATCAACAATCGTTGAGATGAGAGATCGATGGATGAGATGGGTGGAATATGGAGGTGGGGTGTTTGGTGGAATTATTTTGTCTTCAAACGGCAGAAAAAATGACATTTTGCTTAGAAGCAGTTAAAGTATGATTTTTCTGATAAATACTTTTTCTGACGCTCGTTAAAATCAAGGAGTTTCATCGGTTCACCAGCGGCAGAAAATAGTTATTTTCGCACTTCCGGGAGTAAAGGACTACTTTATTCTCCCCTTTCGAGAAGGGAATAAATTTCACATTTAATCCCGCCAGTATTAAATTGACAGGTACACAAGTGTAACCGTAGCAACAAGTATATTATAAACCTCAATATATTTCACTTTGTTTATGTTGCCTAAGTTATGTAAATATTTGTATAATGCATGTACTGTGAAGTATATGTCAAGTCAATATAACAATGAATCATTAATTCAAAATGTATGGCTAAAAGCGCGAAAAATAGAGTATATACCACAGGACTAAAGTGTATTTAATCCCTTAGTATATGTATACTATTTTCTTGCGTTAACATTTTTTTTTAGGCAACATTATTAATCCATAATTTTCTTTATAAAATTCGTTTTTCTTTTACTTCTTACTCTTGCATAAAAAACAATTGAACAACAAGTAGGTATACATTAGATGCAGTTTTTAATTCTAAATATTTTTTGCATTTACACTTTTGGTCTAATTTAATTAGGAAAGCAATAATCATCGTTTTAAAAAAAATATATGGAGTTAAAGTGATCCTTTTTGTGTATCATCTGTAGTTGTCAACCTCGCTACGTACGTCCGTTAATACCTACAGGTTCGCCACAAAAAGTATCACTTTAGCTCCTTTTTTACTATTTTCCATAACCAGGATTTGATGTTGATGGCATCAAAATCGTGACAGAAATAATGTATTTTAATCCGCTGTGCTGTTAATAAAAGTGATGGGGTTAAAACAAACTTTTTCTTTTGTGATCAATAACGACAAGAGGAAAAATGAGATAATTTTATTGACGTTGCTAAGAGAAGACAAAAATCAATCATTCTTTGGTAATTTCAATTTTAGTATAGTAAGAAAAAATAAGGAACTACCAACAGCCTAAAACAAAATGTTGCTCAACTTAATAAACGTTTTTTCGAAACGCAACCGGGTTTCATAATGACTTCCTTATGAACGTAAAATAGACAAAATGAATTGTAGCATTAAATAAAATGATATATAAATATTTAGTCAGAAATCGAAGTACATTTTTATATCAATTTCAATCCGAAATAAACATTTAATCCCCTTTGTGAATCGGTTTGTCATTTTGTGTACAACTTATGTCGCGGTAAATAATAAATAATTCCAATATCGATTCGAACTACATTATACTCCGTAATATATTCAAGTCTATCGATAAAATAATTTTATAACAGAACTGTCACTCTTAATGACATGAAAAGAGGTGATAATATATGCTTTAATTCAGATAATGTACGTATTAATCATAAACTGTCATCTCTTGATATAAAGTAACACCCTCGGCGTTGACAATAAAAAAGATAAAACACCAAAAGATGTTTACAATTGCTTTGTTTACTGTATTAAGAAAATAAAAATTAAAAGAATAAAGTACAGCATGTGACTATAAATACAAACATAGAAGAGGAAAAAATGAAGTCATTATAAATTGTGACTTGAATCATTAGTTAAATGAATTAAGAAATGTGGTATATATATATAAATATTAGTATACCACGAACAGTGCGTCATGGAAAATATGTTTTTCTATATCGCGTTTATAAAATGAATTTTGTAAAACTGTTTTTGTCAAAAACAGTACTACAAAATTAAATTTTGTACAACTATTTTTGGAGATATTTTTGGTGAAGTTCTTAAGTTGTCTAGTTGTAAAAATGTCAAATTTAAATCTATCACTTTAGCTGTCATTGTTCTACTCAAGTAAAATTATTGCAATTATTATTATTTTTTATATGGGGTGGCTAGCTGAGTGGTATGAAGTCGGCCTGTGGATCCTGAGAACTTCGATTCCCACAGGCGACAAACAATTTTCATAATTTAAAAAATTACCCCTGTGGCTCCTCCACCACTAACATCTTTGGGGGCCGTTATTTGACGACTAGTAACCGCACTTCACGCGCAAAATATATCACTTACCGAGATCTGCTTCGGCAGAGTGCCACACCCAGTAATGGGTAGAAGGCGTGATGATATATTTTATTTTTATGTATTTGTTACTCTGCACAACAGGAACTTAATCCCAATTACAGTACAGGGGCCTACAGCTTATAGTGGAACCCGAACCACTCAGACACAATCGTATTTTGGATAGAAGTTGAAATCAGTGAGATTTGAATGCACGATCTCTTGCTTGCTAATTAAGAAACGCAAGTTTTACTTCTGTATAAATAATGATTGTCTTTCTTTTGGTTGAAAGTTGTTATCGATTTGAAAGACTGCGTATACATGTGGTATATGTGATCTTTTAAAATGTGTCACTTTGGGGTTTAAATGGAGATAAAATACACTCTTTTTGTAGCCATTTTTATATCTGTCAAAGTGCTTCGGAAAAGATGAACGTTGAAGAAATAGACTTCTCACGCACTTCACAAAAGCTTTTTTCATGTTTTTTGAATGCGTAGCTTTATTGTATGTATTGATTTTTATTGCCGACAATTTTGTACCTCTTAAAAAAGAAATAACCGTTTTTAAAATGCAGAGGAACATTATATTCCGAAAACAAACAGTGTTTTACCACAGTTACAATTTTACCGTTAATATTCTTATCTATTTAATTCGGTTTTATTTCTTGCATAGAGTGTTTAACTGCAATTGTGTGGAATTCAATTTCAAAAACAAGCGCATGGCGACACTATCTTCCTTTCTTATATTTTTGTTTCATTTTCAGTTACTGCATTGTGTGGACTTTTCTTTCATATAAGTGCGTGCTATCGCTTTCATCTTTTCTAATCTCTGTAGATTCGTTGTTAGATTCGTTATTAGATTCGTTGTTAGGAGTAATCGTAAGTAATTTGAGATGTTTTATGCATATGTTATGTACGTCGAAGAAAGAAGATGAATGATAAGTGATTAGAAATGATTAGATAGATGTGATTGAAGGTTTGTTGTGTGATAAATGATTTCGAGTGTAATAAATAAATTAGTTTATATGGAGCGATCTATGAATGTGGTTAAAGTGATTGGATGATAATGTTTGACGAGGACTGATTATTTGATGAATTTAATGAGTGAATATTTTATGAATGATTTTAAGGTTCGTGCTACCCCATTTGATGGGATATAGCGTGATGATATGTATGTATGTATGTATTATGACTGTAAAACTATTGTTACAAGGACTCTGAGAAATAGAAACATAGAAATAGTGCGTATAGTTAGGACTTCATGGAGCAGGTGGCATAATGGTATCGTGTCGGTCTGTGAATCCTGAGAACCCTGGTTCGATTCCTACTGGCGATAAACATTTTCACTACAACAATAATACTTCTGTGGTTCCCCTTGCATTAATATCCTTGGGGGCCGTGATTTGATGGTTGGTAACCACAATTCACGCGCAATAATATATCATTTACCGAGATCTGCTTCGGCAGAGTTCCACACCATGTAATGGGTAGAAGGCGTGATGATATATTTATTTATTTAGTTAGGATTTCAGTATTTGGCAAAATGTGCTTGTGGATTTATATTTCTGAAGCTTATACAGTGAACTGAAATGAAAAATAAGGGATCACGGCCTGAAGTTAGCAGGGCAGTGGTGATGTAATACCACCAGGATTTGAATCTGGGACATACAATTGTAAAAAATCATGAATGAGGATGACGAGAAAGTGCTGTAACAGAATAGAAATGTTTGGCGAAAATTAAAGGAAGTTTAATGAACAAATGTTCATTTAATGTTTGAAAGGTTCGTGCTACCCTATTTGAAGGGACATAGGGAGATGTTACAACTTATATCGTCAACAAATCCTATAAAAAATGGGTATTATTTCTTTCTACACAACTGATTTTTAATTACAAATTTTAATCTTTCATTTCGCCGAGTTTAAATTTTCAATTAAATCCAATTGATTGTTTAATAATAGTATAATTATCAGTTTTTCCAATAATTTATTAGCCCATCATAATCAAGGGAACCTTCATATAAGAACAGATCAAAGCGTTAATTAAGCAGTTAAGCTATGTAACAATGTCTTTGTCTTTCCGTGTCCTTATAATTTCTCTATAATTATAACGCAGCAAGAGACTGTAAGTAGTTCACAACTAGGTCGTATGGAGCGCTCATATCGTCTGTAATGAAATCATTAACGAGGGACGAGAAGACCATTTTTTACCAACGCACATCTGTGTGTTTAATGAGATCGTATTCTCAAAACTTAAACAAACGGAACGAAAATAAATACGTGTTATTTAAATAAATAAATCTTTTAAAATAAAATGTTTTACCAACGTTGAGGTTGGGAATTTTAGATTTATAGTGTTCACTATTGTAAAATAAGTAAATAAATAAATATATCATCACGCCTTTTACTCATTACTGGGTGTGGCACTCTGCCGAAGCAGATCTCGGTAAGTGATATATTTATGCGCGTGAAGTGCGGTTACCAGTCATTAAATCACGGCCCCTAAAGATGTTAGTGGCGGGAAAGCCACAGGGGTAATTTTAGTGTGGTGAAAATGTTTGTCGGCTGTGGGAATCGAACCAGGGTTCTCAGGATCCATGTGCTGATTCGATACCACTGAGCCACCAACCCCATAATGGGGTTTGCAATTGTAAACTAATTTATTTAGAATATAGTGTGCACCTCATCCATGAAGATTGTTTTAAATATAAGGATTGTGTAGTCGTGTAGTTTTGGGAATTAGTCCCAATGGAACGTTTAGTCTTGCATCGCGTGTCATCCTGACCCTTGACATCTGGTGAACTCTCCACTCGAGATAAAATAAAAGCATACTGCATTACATCGTACCAGGCGTTTGTTGCAAAAACAAACAATTGATATGACAAATGAACGTTGAAATCCAGGCGTGTTTTTCAACTTCTAGTTGTAGGACGACAGGACGATGTTTGCCGAGAGTAGAGCCGAACAAACACGAGTCCTTTGATGTGAATTCAAAAGCCCGCGCAGATGAAAATACTGTTGTTTTGTTCCAACCGAATGTAAACGCTATCTTTTGTTTCAATCTGAGATTAAACGAATTTGAAATGAAATTCGGGTTTGTGATCGTTACTTTCTATGTTTTTTGAGCTTTGATTTGATTTGCAGTTACAGAGCTATTATTCTTGCGTTTTCATCAGAATAATATGACTTTTCATCTCTGAACAAACATTCAATTTGATTTCATTTAATTCTCCACTTTGACGTGCCTCTGGCGTATTTGAGAAAGATATTACGAATAGCAATACAAACATCAAGAACGAATGCTATTTCCTAATTTTGTTTTTTTTGGAATGACCGTTTTCCTTAATTGTAATTTTCCTGCATGGTTATTTCCTGGATGCCTATTTCTAGAATTTCCGTTTTCCCGAATAATAATTTTCCCCAATGTCCTTTTCCTGTATGCTAGTTTCTTGTAGATTATTTACCGATTGACAATTTTCTCGAATTAAAATTTTATATCAAAACAATTTCCCGAACGTAGATTTTCCGAATGTATAACTGTACATTATCTTGTTTAAAATTTCTAGAATGTCTATTTTACTACATACCAATTTCTTGAACATTGTATACTTGTAATTAGCATGCGGAAAAATGGTTATTTTGTTAAATAATCATTTAGGAAATTTGTAGTCTTTCGAGAAAAATATTATTTTGGAAATATACATTCCTGAAATTACATTCTGGTAATTAGCATGCTGGAAAAGGGTCATTCGGGAAAATGGTTATTCCGGAAATTAATAAATAAATATATCATCACGCCTTTTATTCATTACTGGGTGTGGCACTCTGCTGAAACAGATCTCGGTAAACGATATATTTATGCGCGTGAAGTGCGGTTACCAGCCGTTAAATTATGGCCGTAAAGATGTTAGTATAGGGGAAGCCACAGGGATAATTTTAATGTGGTAAAAATTGTTTCTCGGTTGTGGGAATCGAACCAAGGTTCTCAAATCCCAAGGTCGACTCGATATCACTGAGCCACCTACCACGTCCGGAAATTTGCATTCGTGAAAATGCATTTTTATAATCAGCGTTCGTGAAATGATCATTCGAGAAATAAATATTCTTTAAAATGTTCTTTCGGTTAAAATCTTATTATGTAAATTGTTTAGAGGTACACAAACTAAATATGTACGATTCTGAATGACGATCGCCATAAGCTCCTTGTTAGAACTCAACTTTACAAGTGAATATATTTGTTCACAGACGGTGATTGTGTTTAATATTATAAGGTGGTAATAGCGTGAAAAAAAAATTTGCAGATCTGAATGAAATTTGGCTCACGTAAACATTGGATAGTCATACACATCCTGTTAAAATATGAAACACATTCATCGTCTGTGAACAAATATATTCGCTTGTAAAGTTGAGTTCTTATACATGGGGCTTATGGCGATCATCACTCAGAATCGCACATATTTGGTTTGTGTACCTCTAAAATTTTGCAGTTTCATTTGAAAAACTAGTATGATGTTCTAGAACTATCCATGTATATTGTATCAGAAGGAGAAAGTTTTTTATCGTTTAGTAATGGATATATAGCCTTGCAAAGCCTTGTTTTTAACGAAAAATTAAGAATCCCAATTTATAATGGCAACACTACACGGTGGTATGGTATTTGAAAATTCACTAGACCAACAATTCATGATATTCAGATCTGTAAACATGTTTTTACACTATAACTACCTTAATGAAAACCATCTCAAGTTCAATTCAAACTGTCCCACTCGCAATCTTTAAATAACAATCCAGTTAAAATGAAACAGAAGTACCAAATAGCGTGTGAACAAACAGTAACCAACAAACTACAAATCAGACTAATATATCACGCCAAAAATTTTCTGTAAATTCCTCTACCATTGATAATATTCCCTGAATAATAACAGTATTGAAATATAAAAAAATTCAGGTCTTTTGTGTGTTACACGCTCACGATATCTGAGCATCAACAGCTCGGTAAAGTAGATTACCTCTTACCGACGTCTGGGATCAGCACAATAAGCTGTCGAGTTTGGCGCGTCATTCCCAGAATGCACTTCATATTAGAGAGAGATATCATGACAATATCAACGCTTTGTGACTGAAATTGTTTGCCTTATTGTTGAATAAATGCGCAGTTTCGAATAAGGATGAAGGAGAATTATTAATAGAAGTGTTGTCCTGTATTCTCAAGGATGATATCTATTAGACTAAACTGGTTTCTTGGATTTATTTCCTGCATAACAAGAAATACATCCTAATTACAGCAAGGAGAGGATCTATTGCTTTTAAGAAAATGAATCATAAGATAAACAGAAAAGTAGTAATACGTCGAGCGCTTTTATCAAATGGAGATGCTTTTTTAGAAACTTCTAAAAATAAATAAAAGTAAATAAATAAATATAAATATATCATTACGCCTTTTACCCATGACTGGGTGTGGCACTCTGTCGAAGCAGATTTCGGTAAGTGATATATTTATGCGCGTGAAGTACGGTTACCAGCCGTGAAATCACGATCCCCAAAGATGTTAGTGGCGGGGAAGTCACAGGGGTAAATTTAAATTGGTGAAAATGTTATGGGGATCGAACCAGGGTTCTCAGGATCCACAGGCCAATATCACTGAGCCATTACCCAGTGGCGTATCTAGGGGGGCGGGGGCGGTGGGTACGGTCCGCATCGGGTGGCACATATTTTGGGGTGGCATTTTTTATATTTAGTTTTAGTTGTAAAAAACAACTTGTTCACTTCATAAGTTTACTATTCGATTTCTACGAATTATGAATTACTATATGATTTCGAATATTTTCCTTCATCGTCAAGTCAATGTAGAGTTGAAAATATTATCTCCAAAAATTCCTTTATTACTGCCTAATGTAAATATGCCATCCAAGGGTAAAAAAGTTTGTCTCAATTACAATTATTGGCTCAGTGGTTCAGAGTTGCCCTGTGGATCCTGAGGAGTCCGGTTCGATTCCCACAGCCGACAAACAATTTTCACCAAATTAAAATTACCCCTGTAGCTCCTCCACCACTACCATCTTTGGGGGCCGTGATTTGACGGATGGTAACCGCACTTCACGTATATAAATATATCACTTACCGAGATCTGCTGCGGCAGAGTGCCACACCCAGTTGTGGGTAAAAGTCGTGATGATATATTTATTTTTTTCATTTATAAAAACCACCATTTGATTGACTTAGAAAGGGCGGCAAATTGGACACCGCCCTGGGCGGCAAAAGTTCTAGGTACGCCACTGGCGTAATTCTCAAAGTTTTAGCTAATCCTAACTAAGGCTAAACCATATTATCAAAAAAGTTGAAATAAACTTTAATACAATCTTATTACCGTTTAGTTTTTGGAAAGTGATCTGGATTAATTTTTTTAAATCATGATAGAATAAAATTATCTAACCCAAAATTCAGGTTTAGCAAAACCTCTTTTGAAAATTGGGCTGCTTACCATTTAGTTTTATTTATTTAGTTTATGAAACGATTATTTTAAAATTAAAATTATGAGGAAATGACGTAGGTAGACGTTTTGTACGTAGCTTACTTTCTGTATAAATATGCCCACGATACATGAATTTTTAGTGGAAATGTAGAACATTTTTCTTTGTTCTCATTTCTATTTTATAAGACTGGTATATATAACTTACATAGTTACGATAGCAAGTCCGGAAGAAAGAAGAAACACATACCTGCAACAAAAAGAAAAATTATTTAAAACTAGGGATGTTGATTTTATTCAGATATTCGAATATTCGGATATTAACATATAGATATTCTGTTTTGGCTATCCGGATAGTTCGACTATCAAATTCAATTTTCCAAAAAAATTACCTCCTCACATTTTCAACTTTCTCGAGGCTATATCTCAAAAACTGAACAAGATATGAAGATGCGCTCAACGGCATTGAATTTCTCGTTCTTCAATTGACTTGTCAACAAATTTTCAGAATGTTTTATTTTTCAAAAAGTTTTCACCAAAATTTTCATATCGAACAGTCTTTAAACAATATCTCAAAAATTAGAGGACATATGTACTTGGGGATTTTACCATTGGATTCAGTGGGTCAAAACACATATGTATGTAAATTTTCGTTACAATTTTTGTACGAGGAAGAATTTTAGAGCAAACAGTCTAAAAACAGCCTAAAATCAAATAAAATCCAAGGGGTACCCCTTAAGAAATTTTCAAAAAATAAAAGTCGCTAAAAATTTGCTTATAAGTCAATTCGAACACTAGGAATTCAATGCCGTTGAGCACATTTTCATATCTTGTTTAGTTTTTAAGATATAACTTCCGGAAAAGTTCAATTTTCTAGAAAAATTACCCCATCACATTGTTTTCGACTTTCCCGAGGCTATATCTCAAAAACTAAACTAGATATGAAGATGCGCTCAACTGCATTGAATTTCTCGTGCTTCAATTGACTTGTAAACAAATTTTCAGCAGTTTTTATTTTTCAAATAGTTTTCACCAAAATTTTCTCATCGAGCAGTTTTTTTAACAATTTCTCAAAAACTAGAAGATATATGCACTTGGGGATTTTAGCATTGAATTCATCGGGTCAAAATACGTTC
This sequence comes from Pterostichus madidus, assembly GCA_911728475.2. Lineage (NCBI taxonomy): Eukaryota > Metazoa > Arthropoda > Insecta > Coleoptera > Carabidae > Pterostichus > Pterostichus madidus. The sequence goes on from OU452304.1 coordinate 2,846,775, forward strand.
GATTCCCATAGCCGACAAACAATTTTCACCACATTAAAATGACCCCTGTGGCTTCCACACCACTAATATCTTTCGGGGCCATGGTTCCACGAACTTCACGCGCATAAATATATCACATACCGAGGTATGCTACGGCAAAGTGCCACGCCCGGTAAAGAGTAAAAATATGATAATATATTTATTTACTTTTTCTATTTCATCTCTTTAAGGTTTGATTAATATTCAAAAGATACTTTATCAAAAATTTAATGCGACTATAAATGCTAAATAACTTTACTGACTAAAATAATTTACAAACATCCTCTTCGGAAGAAATTCAATTGTGAATAAATCATTACATGCATTAACTGAATTAATCTTTAATTATAAAATTGCTTCGAATTTTCCAGTACATTACCTTCCCGTACCTATTCAATATCTCTGATTTATTTGCATAAAACAAGTACTTAATATTACATTATTGATTATTCAAAAGTTTTAGAAGAAGAATCTGAACAAGATAACTGATAATTACATTGTAAACTCTCAAATTCATTTCTAATATCTTGTAATCCGTTCATTACTGCAACCAAATGGTAGTATTTAGTAGTTACAGCATAGCTAAAATAATTATAAATAAATATAGATATATCATCACGCCTTTTACGCATTACTGGGCGTGAGACTCTGCCGAAGCAGATCTCGGTAAGTGATATATTTATGCGCGTGAAGAGGGGTTACCAGCCATCAAATCACGACCCCCAAAGATGTTAGTGGAGGGGGAGCCACAGGGGTAATTATAATTTGGTGAAAATATTTGTCGGCAGTGGGGATCGAACCCCATAAAATAATTAAATTTCTATATTTATATTCTCATTTTGGACGAAATTTTCAGTAGTTTCAAAGTGAAATAACCGTAGAGGTCCTTTATATTATCCTTCAGGACTCATAATTAAAATAAAATTCTACTTAGTTAATGAAGTGTTTATAAAAGGACTTTTTAGTTGTAAAAGTTTTTATTTGTTTTCTCAATTTATATAATTAAAAGTACTTACAATTTTGTACCTTTATTAATTATTGTAATGAATAAGATTGATGAAATAGGTGTATGTTAGTGAAATTGTTTATTTTTGATAATGGAAAACTTTACAGCGATTTTACTAATTTATTTTTAGGGATATCTGTCATCCTCAGGGCCGGATTAACACTAGGAGAGGCCCTAATCACAACAGATTTTGGGTCTCCTCCCCGTTTCAAGAAAATTAGTCTTTATTCATAGCATAAAGTAATTTCGTTTGTAAATAATTTATAATTGTATGTACCATTGTTTTTAAACGGTACAATTGAAAAGAGAAGAGAAGGTTATTGCCAGGAAAATAAGTAAATGAATATTGACACTATTAGTACCATTGTATATTCAGAATATAGCGTATATAATATATTTTATGACAGATATAAAATGAATTGTATATACTTTGATTTGGTCGGAATCTGTGAGTATGGCACTGACGTGTAACCTCCTATGTCGAGCCCGCGAAACGTGCCAGATTGGAAGGAGTACGTTGTCACCGATAGAGGGATCACTTATGGGATACTAGCCACTGTTCATCCTGAAGATTAATTGAATATATTAACGAATAATTGTTAATCAGACTACTGTTTTATACAATATTAGATTTAATTGGAAGCATTAACAGTTCATAAATGATATCGAAAGAAAAATAAGAGTATATCCTTGAAATTTAATTAAAGTCGTTGTTCGGTCAGTGTCATGAAAAAATCTGAATTAATCTTTGATACTAGTAAATTATTTATTTATTTATGCTACTTTGTACAATAGGAACTTAATAACAATTACAGCAGTGGCGTACCTATAGGGAGGTGAGTGCGGTCTACACCGGGCGACACATATTTTGGGGTGGCATTTTTTATATTTAGTTTAGTTGTAAAAAACAACTTTTTCACTTCATAAGTTTACTATTCGATTTCTACGAACTATAAATTAGTATAAAATTTCGACTATTTTTTTCATCGTCAAGTTTAGCTTAAGTGCGGTTACCAGGCGTCAAATCACGGCCCCCAAAGATGTTAGTGGAGGGGGAGCCACAGGGATATTTTTAATGTGGTGAAAATTGTTTGTCGGCTGTGGGAATCGAACCGAGGTTCTCAGGATCCACAGGCCGACTTGATACCATTAAGCCACCAATCCCATTTATACTTGTTATAAAAATGTGCTAATTGTGGAATAAAAAGATCCCCAGAATTGTATTGCCAACTGAACTATTTACTTTCGATCACTCTAATTAAACATAAACGAATAACAAATTCTAAGACTTTATTTGTACTGTTAAGTTAAATGAATTTATTGTACAAAACGAACAAAAGAAAAACAGTAAACAAAGAAAGTAAAACCGTTACATGTCTGGCAAATAAATTTCCCAACAAAAAAAATCCAAATAAAAAACTTCAAAGTTATAAACCAGATCTCATCTTGAACTCTACCTAGTCTAAATTCCTAGAACTGACTCACTAGCCTAAAAAAACTAAAAAAAAACTTCGCAAAAACTTCATTGACAAACAAACCATGTTTAAGATAAATATATCACACTAGATTTGCAAATGAAAGACGAGAAAAGAAGACAAAAAAACTTTTAGGTCATGAACAAACAAAACTTATTCATGGCACTCTTTCTAGGAGTGAGGCCTTGGCAACCGGGCGGGACCGGAAATGCACAAGAATAATCCGAGGATGTATGACGTCATTAGTAATCGTGACTTCAATATGTATAGGCAGACATGAGCTCGTAAACTTGTTGCACGTTTGTGAAATATACATCAATCTATGGATAGATCAGCCTGTGGATTTGAGAACCCTAGTTCGATTCCTGCTTTACTCCAAATTAAAATTACCTCCTCGTCAACATCTTTGAGGACTGTGATTTGACGGGTGGTAACGGCATTTCATGCGCATAAATACAACTTTTCAGAGATCAATTACGGCCGAGTGCTACCCCCAGTAATGGGTAAAATGAAAGGCAGTATGGTGGTTTAAATAGTGTAATGGATTTCGACTCCGGAGATCTCCAGTTCGAATCCTACTCAAGCTATATATATATATATATATTTCGATTTTTGCGCAAATGTGTTTACATGACAAGAAGATGTGAGTTATAACCAACGAATAGCATATAACGCTTCCTAATGAGTTACTCTAGGGATACAAACAGCCGAACATCAATATTTGTCCGTAAAATTTGAGTTACGATTTTTTATTTGCCGATTTTTAGGTGAAATTTCATGAAATTTGAGGGTTTTTTTTCAAGTTTTTGGCCTATAACTTTCGGAAATCCGCTTGTATGCAACTTTTGGCACTTTGGCTGACTTCTCCATACATTTCTCTATAAGTTTAGTCAGAAACAACAAGTACTAAGTTATGATTTTATAGAGTTAATTCAGCATATTCGTGAAATTATTTTTGTTTTAAAAAAAAATTCGCCCTGGGCGCAAAATCAAACTTTTTGGCTTGCAACTATGATTTTCCTTAATGATTTTGTATCAGAAACCGAGCTAAAGTACTAAGAAAGTGAGGCGGAAAATTTTGTTACATAGTGTTATTGCTGTGAACGCAACTTAACAAATAAAAAAATATATATATATTATGGTGTAAGTGGATCAGTGGTATCGATTCGGACTTGAGAACCAGGGTTTAAAAACTTTACCGATCGCTAAATTGCAAAAAGAGATCGGAAAATGAATGTTTCCTTGGTGATCTGTTTATTTATTCGTGTGTCAAATCATGAATGTCTCGCAAAAAAAATTGTACATAACATAGCTTTAAATTGTCTTTGAGCTTTCAAAGCCCACCTAATGCATCAATGAGCGTCGAGGAGCTCATCGATGAAACAACAGAACGCACCCGTCATCGCTGAAAAATAGAGGCTCCTCTATTTCCATCGAGGAGTTCCTCGATGAAACGATTGTGTCTCATTTCACACGTATTATTGTCTCATTTCATGTTAGCGTGGGCTGTCATTTTGATTTTGCTTTGTGCTAATCTTTCGCGTTTGTTTATTTTATCAGTCAGGATGCGTTCTGTTGTTTCATCGATGAGTTCCTCGACACTCATTGATGCTCCTCGACCAGTGTGCCATTGGCATTAAGCTCATTCTAGAAAATGCTTGCTCACCCAGTAAAGTATCACTTTCAGGACTTGTTAAGTAAATACCTATTATTTACGAAGGATAATAATAAAACAATAACCTTCTCATAAACCATTTGTAACCAATCAAAATAAATATTACACCATCTAAACCACATCAAATCACAAAGCACGTCTCTCATTTGTTCCCAAGAGACGCGTAACCATGATACATCACCCGCCGAGCACCAACTTTGGTGTCATACATTGTACATAGCCACGTACAAACATACACACATACTTACATACATTACGTGGCATTGAATCCTACACAGAGTATAGATGGTGAAATTATTTTTAAACTTTCATTGCGAGGGTTTTATAAAAATTGATAATCTAGATTTATGGGAGGCCTTGATAATAAACAAAAATATTTGCACGCATAACAAACGCAGTTCCATTTATGGACGATGTGAAATAAAACGCATTTTTATTATAAAATAAATGGTTACATTTTGATATTATTATAAAAAGTGGTACCGAGTTGACCTGTGGATCCTGAGAACCTAGGTTCGATTCCCACAGCCGACAAACAATTTCCTCTGTGGCCCCCCTTCTCTAACATCCTTGGGGGCCATGATTTGGCGACTGGTAACCGCAATTCACGCGCATAAATATATCACTTAGCGAGATCGGCCCCGGCAGAGTGCCACATTCAGTAATGGGTAAAAGGCGTGATGAAATATTTATTTACATTTTATTTATAAAAAGTTATATCTCTGATATGGTGAGAGACTCTTCAAAATGAAAAACATTTAATAGTATATTACAAGCATCGAAAGTGTAAGATAACGTGCGAGTGTACAAATTGAAAAACGAGGCGCACAGCGCCGAGTGATTTAAGTAGACGAGCACAGTTATCACACTTTCGAGCGAGTTATGTACACTATTTTTCAGACAACCACAAAATATTTCTAAAAAAAGTTTACAAGAGCAATGTTGTTACACGTTGACAGCGTTTTTGTAGGTAAGCGTTGACGTTTGACGTTTGAGATTAGGTATTGTGATACCAACTGTACTAACCGTTATGTCAAAATATTAAATAACGCTAAAATATTAGTAAATAAGTAATTATTGATTTAAAAAATAAAATTTATCTGATCAAATGTGTCGAAAAATCTGCCAAAACTTCGATCTAAATAATAATACAAATTATATTCATTTATTTTATTACTTTCTTTCATAGTAACGCCATCTGTTGTCAATCAATGGAACTTCACCTGATATGTTAGAAGTGTACGTTATAATAACATATCAATGAATGTTATGTTCAACTTTCCGTAGTAATTTATGATGTTGTTATGGTTACTTTCATAAGTGATCGTCTGAAAAGTTATTTTAACATAAGTTTTGAAATGACGTATTTAATTAAACTTGCAAATTGAAAACTTTTAATATCAATGCAATTTAAAATAAATAACAAATATCGTTGCAAGTTACAGTCAGGAGTTTATAGAATTTTTCTCAAAGAAAACATGTTATTTAAAAGTTATATTGGTTTGAAAGCAGGAGAAGGAAAATTGTAAATATTTGCATTTTTATTTGGCGGATTGCGGAAATGAGATTCTGATTTCAAATTGCGAAACTGAAATTTTCACGGAAAATATTACAGTTTATATAAAACAGAGAAGGGTTGATCAAATAAAGACAAATAAATCATTATTATAAAATAAAATAAAGAAATGAGTGAGACATTTCTTCCAGAGTGCTGTTAAATTTTCCGAACCAACGCCATTTTATTTTCTGAATACTTCGTACATATTTAAAACATACGCAATACAATCATAAAAATACAAATGACAAATCTTTCAAGATGACAAAAATTAGTTTCCTTCTTCGAACGTGTGACGTCACTGGTCATGATAAACTCCCAAATAAATTCGTATCCAGTTGAAAATCCAGAAGCAATATAATAGCAATCGTTTCCACTTAAATCTGTGCAAAAATATGACTCGTAAGGATCTCCATGACGAGAAATCATGGCACCGCTTCATACGTCATCACGCAGGATTACCAACCTAATCCCGTGGTCGAGAGAGATTTCTAGGTTATGTACACGCTGTAAAATCCCAGATGTGGCAACACTGTTCCTCAGTATTCCACAGCGAAACGATGTTATCGGGACGGTTAGTATTTAGGATCGTTAGGAATATATTTCGTGAATGAGTTCCAGTTTGAATTTAAATTGTGTTTTAAAAAGTTTTTCTGACTTTGATAAGCTAATTTTGTGAATTTTTTGTACTTTTTCCTGAGGTTATATTGTATTTTTGTTGATTGTAAGTTGGGAAGTAATAATCGGATTGCAAAGAGATTTTCAACTAAAAAGCTTCATAGAGGCACACATTTTAATTAAAATTAATTAATTAATCGTCCAAATTCGCTGGATTATATGGACGTGGTAGATAATATCATGAATTTTGTAATTTTATATTTAAATTTAATCAATTTTCAACGCAGTCCCCTCCGCGATATAATAATACAGGTGATTTTAAATAGCTTTACAACTTCAAATAGACATAATAAAGTAAATAAATAAATATATCATCACGCTTTTTACCCATTACTGAGTGTGGCACCCTGCCGTGACAGATCTCGGTAAGTGATATATTTATGCGCGTGAAGTGCGGTTACTAGCTATAAAATCACGGCCCCCAAAGACGTAAGTGGAGGGAGAGCCACAGGGGTAATTTTAATACAGTGAAAATTCAAATAAATAAATATATCATTACGCCTTTTACCCATTACTGAGTGTGGCACCTTGCCGTAATAGATCTCGGTAAGTGATATATTTATGCGCGTGAAGTGCGGTTACCAGCTATCAAATCACTCAAAGATGTTAGTGGAGGAAAAGCAACACAGGTAATTTTAATATCATGAAAACTCAAATAAATAAATAAACATATCATCACGCCTTCTACGCATTACTGGGTGTGGCACTCTGCCGTAACAGATCTCGCTAAGTGATATATTTATGCGCGTGAAGTACGGTTCCCGGCCGTCAAATCACTGCCTCCAAAGATATTAGTAGAGGGGAACCACAGGGGTAATTTTAATGTATTGTTTAAAATTGTTTGTTGGCTTTGAGAATCGAACCCGGGATCTCAAATTCACAGGCCGACTCGATACCACTGAGCCACCTACCCCATTCATTTATTATTTATTTATTTATTCACCAGCTGGATAATTGAAAAAATATCGCTAGTGGGAGATCCACAGGAATAATTTTAATATGGAATAAAGTGGGAATCGAACTCGGCTTCTCAAATACACTACCTCATAAAAAACAGTAATTATTATGTATAAACCAGGAAATCTATATAAATAAATAAATAAATATATCATCACGCCTTCAACCCATTACTGAGTGTGGCACTCTGCCGAAGCAGATCTCGGTAAGTGATATATTTTGCGCGTGAAATGCGGTTACCAGTCGTCAAATCACGGCCCATAAAGATGTTAGTGGTGGAAAAGCCACAGAGGTAGTTTTTGAAATTATGAAAATTGTTTGTCGCTTGTGGGAATCGAACCAGGGTTCTCAGGATCCACAGGCCGACTTCATACCACTGAGCTAGCCACCCCATAAAAATCTATATAACTGACATTTTATTAAAATTGATATTACTTCAACTTAAAACTGTTATTACATCCACTTAAGTTACAAGAAGACAACACAAAATTTAATTAAACAAAACGGATGAATTCCATTCCCAACTTTCTAGATCCAAATCTCCCATCCAGTCGACCCATTCGTTCAGCTTAACCTAACCGCACATTTTTCAAATAATGTTAAAATATATCTGGTAATATATTACTGCAGGAATGACTGTAATAACGCGAGTTTCCCGTCTCTCAAGTGCCCGGAGAAATTTCAATTTTTTCCGGGTTATGCTAGGTCAAGTGAGCTGCGGAAATAATAAAAAATGAATGATTATCCAGAGGGCTGTGGTTTAACTGGCCAAAGGGCAAGACATTACGGTCTCAGAATTTTTATAAGGGTGCTTTAGCTAACCAGAAAACACTTGAATAATTTATGGAAATGTGTTTCACGAAAGCCATTTTAAAGTTTGATTGGAATACTAAAATATTGGAAACTTGAATTACGTTTTAATGAATAAATATTTCAACATGCCTTTTATCCAGTTTTTTAAAAAGATATGGGGTAGTGACACAGTGGTATCTAGTCGGCCTGTTAGATCCTGAGAACCCTGGTTCGATTCCCACAGCCCACAAACATTTTCACCAATTTAAAATTACCCCTGTGGCTCTCTCTCCACTAACATCTTTGGGGGCCGTGATTTGACGACTGGTAACCGCACTTCACGCGCATAAATATATCACTTACCGAGATCTGCTTCGGCATAGTGCCACACCGAGTAATGGGTAAAAGGCGTGATGATATATTTACTTATTTATTTATTTATATGGGCAGTTGTAGCACCATAGTAGTGCTGTCGTTTTAGAAGCGAGAGTTAGCGGATTAAAATCTCATTTACTTAAGGTACTACTAGCGTGAAATTTGGCGCACGTAAAGATTGGATAGTCATACGCATCCTGTTAAAATATCAAACACATTCATCGTCTGTAAAGTTGAGTTCTTATACACGGGGCATATGGCGATCATCACTCAGAATCGAACATATTTGGTTTCTGTACCTCTAAAATTTTGCAGTTGCATTTGAAAAACTAGTATGATGTTCTAGAACTATCCATGTATATTTTATCAGGAGAAAGTTTTGTATCGTTTAGTAATGGATATATAGCCATGCAAAGCCTTGTTTTTAACGAAAAATTAAGAATCCCAATTTATAATGGCAACACCACACGGTGGTATGATATTTGAAAATTCACTAGACCAACAACCTGTTAATAATTCATAACATTCAAACCATAATAGGTATAAAACACTTATTTTATTCAATTTTTATATTATTTTGAGCGTCAGTCTCGCCACTCGCCAACCGATGGCGCCACCGTCACACTAGTACTACCTTAAGTTAATTCTCAAAAAAGTTTTAGCAACTCGTAATCCTGAATTATCCGAATTTTCTGAAAATTTCTTAAGGATATGAATTGAATTTTTGCGCATCTTCATTTCTCGTATAGGTTTTGAGATATTGGCTTCGGAAAATACAGATTCAGATATGAGTTAATTCTATATCTTAAAAACTAAACAAGATACGAAGATGCGCTCAACGGCATTGAGTTTTCCATGTCCTTTTTGATTAATTAGCTAATTTGAAGTTATTTATTTTTTAATTATTTGCCAATGAGTACTGTATCAATCGCGAATACTATTGGATCAATTTTTGTTCATAATATTTGTAAAAATGTATCAAATAAAATAACATGATTTTATTGTGTTTTGTAAAACTAACAATGAAGGAAAACCTACTTACAAAATATGTTATTTAGAAAACAACTGAACAAATAATAATTGTTTTGAAGAAAATGTTATTTTTCAAGTAATAAGCAAGAAAATATTAATAAAAAAATAAATACAAGAAATGGAAAGAAATATCTTGAAATAATATTACTTTCTGAACGTATAAACAAATGACGATGATAACAAAATATTATTCTAAATTTAGAATTAATTCAGAAAGAAGCATTTCTTGAAAAGGAATATTCAATAATTGGTTACTGGATATGAAATGTGACCCCATTAAAAAGAATAATATAATGCCAAAAATAGGCATATAAATCTCGATAAAATACAGTAGCACTCATAATAATACTAAGTTTGAATAATAATTTTTTTCTTTTATGCGTTCATAAAATGAAAATGATTTTAAGAATATTTGATTTATTTATAAAGCTGACGGCACATACCGTATATCTCAAATAGAGATATCAATTTATTGGATGCCACAAATTGGCTTTCGCGTCCAGAAACAGCCTGTTTCCGGCCTAGGCCGGCAAAATCTAGAGACTTTATTAAGGCTAGCATTGGCATCAACTGGCTCTCAGTGTCAGTGAGTGTTTGGAGGATAGAGATTTTTACCAATTTTAAAACTAAATTGATCATTGTATACTCAATTACAATTGAATTTGCAGTTGCCTAAGTAACCTAAAAATTTGTATAATAGCTGTATTCCATTTGCCACTTGGTTCACTTAAATCAGTTCAGATAAATTTGACACATGACTAACAGAACTGAATTAAGCACACTGATGAACTTATTAGGGTAAATTACTTCAAAGTAAATTATAATCTGTAATTCTAGTACTGAAAATAAAGTGAGCAAAGTAATGCACCGAAACAAATAAATGATTTGATTCAGTAAATGTAAGTTAGATCTGATCCAAATGGCAAATGGAATATGCCTAATGTTGTAATTGTCAATTATTTGCTCCTTGCGTTTGACAATTATTATTTGACATATAAATGTTAAACATGTTTTTGTTTTTTGTTTCTATTGCTACTATGATTATTGAAATATATTATTAAATATATAAATTAGTTTTTCTCAAAATTAGACGCATATACAGGAAAATTGCAAATAACATTTTATGTTCGAAATATTTTTGCTAACATCTTTTATTTGAAACTTTTTTTCGTAACTGATTCCATTTTTGAAATAAATGGAATTTATTGTTTTGTGTGTCCAGTAAACTTCCTCTTCCGGTTTTTGAATTTCATTCAAAATCAACTTAGCTCTTCGTATTTTCATGAAACTTATAATTACCAAGTTTCGTTAACAAATCTTATCTCGTTCATGAGATATTGCACGACCGGACACACATCCATCCATCCATCCATCCATCCATCCACACACACAGACATCATTGAGAAAATGATCAAAACAGATTCAGTGGACTTCAAAACATGTATTTCCGTGAAAATCTCGTCAACGATTTTTTTCACGATTCCAATACTTCCTTATACTACGTATAAGAAAGTAAAAATGTCAAAAACAGTACGCTTATAAATCTCCTAGACGACGTGTTTCCAGTACGTTTAACGAAATAGAAAAATAATATTAAAAATGATATCCACTTTATGAATCTGCCTATAATTTTTTTCCCAAATTGAATGTTCTGAATGTTTTCAGTACATATTGATTTTTTTAGTTCAAAAAAAGCCGACAACTTTTAATTCTGCCGATTCGGCTTAAAGAATAAATTCTTCAATTAGTGTATAATTAACAATTGTCTTATCTTCCAATCAACAGCCCAGAAATAAGAGATGGTTAAACACTAACGACAGTCATTGTTCGGCGTTGAATAGCAGACAAATTATTATTTGTATCAGCATTTTCTGTTCGTAATAATTTTAACGAAGGTAGAAAAATCTGCTTCCTGGAACATTTTTTTGGGAGAAACGAAACTTATTGATTTTCTGAAGGGTTGCAAAGCCGATAGTGTTCGAGCCTGTGTTTTACAGCCCAGAATAGGTTCAATTTAATCCGGTACGGGCCATTTGTTTTGCCCAGACGTACTTTATCAGATTTATAGCTGTAAAATATCAAGATTAGATACTTTTGTTTTTCATTGATTTTGTTACATGATACCGGACCGGTCGAAAATTACAACACACCTTATGAGAAGGTTTTAAAAATGAATTTTTAGGTAATTTGATATATTTTTTTTATATCTGATATACCGTAAGTTACCAAATCCTCGGGACAGTAGAACGAAATTAAAAATATAGTCAAATAAATAAATTGAGCAATAGAGCAAATTTGAACCTTCAATTAAAATACAAAAAAAAATATATTTTTGTATTGTACTGCAAGTTAACCATTAATGACAAAATTTAAACACACAGTAAGTGGAACTTATATTGCACAGTTGGTTTCCATGGTTATATCAGGACTTTAATATTTACTTACTGTCCACCGTCAACAGTAAGCAAATATTACATATCAAGGCAGGGTTGAGAGATTTAAATCAAATTGATTTAAATCATGATTTAAATCATGATTTAAATCAAGTGATTTTTAAAAAAAAATCATTGATTTAAATAAATAAAATAAATAAATATATCATCACGCCTTCTACCCATTGCTGGGTGTGGCACTCTGCTAAAGCAGATCTCGGTAAGTGATATATTATTGCGCGTGAAGTGCGGTTACCAGTCGTCAAATCACGGCCCCCAAACATGTTAGTGGTGGAGGAGCCACAGGGATAACTTTTTTCAAATTATGAAAATTTGTCGCCTGTGAGAATCGAACCAGGGACCTCAGGATCCACAGGCCGACTTCATACCACTGTGCTAGCCATCCCATCAATATAAATTAAATTAAATTTCATAATTTAAACAAAAAATGAATAATTTGTATTATTGTATATATATTTATTAAATTAAAAATACAAAAAAAATCACAGTAAAAAATAAAAACATGTTTTAATAAATCATAAATATTTTAATATGCAAATAGAACAATTCAAATAAGAAAAATAAAGTAGAAACGTTTATTCCTTCAGTGGTACATTATTATTAAAATGTTTAAATAAAAAGACCAGTTTTCCAGCCTTTTCAGTTGCTAGTCGGTTTCTTAATTTTGAAGTCCAAATGATGAAAAAACTCGATCAACACAAGCTGAAGACAAAGTGGCGCATAAAAGTGATTTTATAATTTTCAATATTATATCTATATTTGGTCCTAATTCATCTTTTTGGGACACCCACCATTCAACACTTGAAACGTTGTTCAGAATTTCTTTTGAAAATATTACACAATACATAATATTTAAAAATTTAATTCAAAATACCCGTTTTTACGCACTTAATTTAAAAAATCTAATTTAAATCAAAAAAATCTGATTTAAATCAAAAAAATTTGATTTAAATAAAAAAAATCGATTTTTTTGATTTTTATCCATCCTGTATCAAGGTCCTGTTTATTTTGACAATAATTTGACAGTTGTCAATTTTGAAACCTATTTTTCTTTTCCTTCTATTTTTTTATGGGGTGGCTAGCTCAGTGGTATGAAGTCGACATGCGGATCCTGAGAACCCTGGTTCGATTCCCACAGGCGACAAACGATTTTCATAATTTCAAAAACTACCCCTGTGGCTCCTCCACCACTAACATCTTTGGGGACCGTGAATTGACGACTGGTAACCGCACTTCACGCGCAAAATATATCACTTACCGAGATCTGCTTCGGCAGAGTGCCACACCCAGTAATGAGTAGAAGGCGTGATGATATATTTATTTTATTTTTATTTTTTATTTTTTGAAGTATTATAAAAAAATAGGTTGCTAACCTCGAACTGTAAGTGATTTTCTTAGGTTGTGAAGTTTAGGAAATCTCGACCATTCGGGCCTTCATCTTCCAAACTGCATGCTTGACCTAAAAACTGTCACTTACAGTTCATGGTACGTAATATACTATTTTACAATACCTGTACTGTAAGTTACCCATTAATGACACAATTTAAACACAGTAAGTGGAACTTTTATTATTTATAGATCAAGGTCTGGTTTATATTGACAAAAATTTGACAGCTGTTAATTTTGAAACCTATTTTTTACTTACTAACCTCAAATTGAAAGTGATTTTTCTGTCGTGAATGTTTAGGAAATTTCGACCTTACGCCATTACGCCCTGATCTGCGTTTTAGGTGTTATGGTCAACAACAACGCGGGTTTTCTCTGGACGATCACCCATCCAAATACTACCCGCGCGCAACGTTACTTAACTCGCGTTATCGCTTAGATCAGTTCCAACGAGTGCAGCCATGGCCGTTGACAAAAAAAAAATATATTATTTATTTAATTATTTTGCTAACGCAAATTGTACATGCATCCTCCATCCAAATGAATAATTACCCCATTAAGGGTAAATAGTAAAAGCATCCCTCCTCTCTCGATTCTTCTTCCCCCCATTTACCCCAATAACGAATGCACTATCGTATGAACGGTTTAACGCGCGCGTTATCTCGAACCTGATTATCGTGATTCAGTGAGAACGAAACATCGCCTTCGCCGCCGCGTTGCCTCCATTAGAGTTAATGATCATTTGAACGCTTTGCACCGTTTATAAACCCACGCGAGAACAAACGCACAACGATGTTCATGGCACGCTTGATGCTGATGCTGTGGTTATGATTAACGCTAACGGTGATTTAGCAAATTAATTGTGCTAAACGAAAGTGTGTGCGGTTTGACACATATGCATTTTGGATAGGTTTCATATTTTAAATTATTAATGCTCAGTTACACTATAGCTTTTTAGTAAAATAATCATTATTTCAGGGTTATTTTTACTAACATCTTTTATTTGCAACTTTTTTTCGTAACTGATTCCATTTTTGAAATAAATGGAATTTATTGTTTTGTGTGGCCAGTAAACTTCCTCTTCCAGTTTTTCAATTTCATTAAAAATCAACTAAGCTCTTCGTATTTTCATGGAACTTATAATTACCAAGTTTCGTTAACAAATCTTATCTCGTTCATGAGATATTGCACATACGGACACACATCCATCCATCCAACCATCCATTCACACACACACACACACACACACGCACACACACACACAGACATCATTGAGAAAATGATCAAAACGGATTCAGTAGACCTCAAAACACGTATTTCCGCAAAAGTCTAGTCAACGATTTTTTTCACGATTCCAATACTGTGTATAAGAAAGTAAAAATTGGGGTTGTTGATTTGTCGAATATTCGAGAATTCGAATGTTCGGATTTATTGAACCTTCGAATTTAAATTCGAACTTTCGAATTTTTGAATATTCCAAATTTTTGAATATTCCGAATTTTCAAATTTTTGAATTTTCCAAATTTTCGAATTTCCGAATTTTCGAATATTCCGAATTTTCGAAATTTCGAATTATTAGAATTGTGAATCTGGATCCTAACGTGAACACGGCATGTTGGTATGAATTATTTTCAGAATAAACTCATTTGCAGAGTTTTGTATTAATTCATAAGTAATTATTATTAATTATTATTATTTGCCAAATTAATTCAATTAATTAAAATTTCGCTACACTGTCAAAAACGTTTTAATTAAGACGTTTTTGTATCATTTTTATTCTCATTTTAAAACGTTTTACTAAAAGTCCATAGCATTTAGATGGGCGGTAAGAGAATAGATGCCTTAATTAAGACGCATAAATTTGCAGAGTTTTTGCAGGATACTTCGCCAAATTTATTATTTAATTCGTGGCCGACTTTTCACGAATTATGCGTGAGCATGATTGGAAATGACAGATAGCGTTAATTCAGAGACACAAAATTCGAGAATTCGAAGCCTTGAAAAATTAGAAAATTCGTAAATTCGAAACTTCAAAAAATTCGAAAATTCGAAGGTTCGAAGTTTTGCTGACGAAGTTCAAAACATTAGAATGTTCGAACGTTCAGAAATTCGAACTTCGGTGGAAGTAAAAATGGTGTTAGCGCTAATTCGCTTTATGAATGTGCTTGAAAATGTAAAAATATATCAAAGTCTCAAATGTCTGAAAATCACGATTACACTTGAATCGCACATAGACAGCAAAAATAAAAATATGGTAAAAGACGTGATAACATTTAGGATTTTACAAAATAATAATTTGCATTTCCTAATAACAATTTCCATATTTCCCAGCAAAAATTCTCAGATATATTTCATCCTTCTTCATCATATTTCATGCCGCTCTCGCACCAATTCAATTTAAATATCACACTTCAAACGAAAGGCAGAGTTTGTAAAAGATCGCAGCTCTGTTGGATTTTTTGCGCGCACCCGGTATTACGGTTCATTAAATCCATGACCCCGTCACCCTTTTTCTCTTATTTTCGCAGCCAACTAGACTCTCGACTCGTGTAAGTCCTGTAAGAAAGATAAATGCATGTAGGCTTGTCAAGCCATCTAGATTTCAAAAGGATTTATCTACCTTTTTATTTTCCTTGCTCTGGATGTAATTAATACTGGAAATTAATATTCCTAAGGAGGAAATGACGATTTTTAAGATGGTATGATTCTAAATGAATGCAGTTTTTATTTGGTTAGTGTCTGTAGACGAATAGATAATAAGATAATGTCATTTTAATAGATATGCAGAAGTGGAACGATCGTATGTTATGAATAATAAGTGTGTCAGTTTGTTATAACTTCTATTGATAATAGAAATGATGTAATTTGGCCATGTGGTCGCCATTTTTTAACATCAATATGCAAGGAAACCATAAGCCATTAAATTTATACCATAACATGATCAATTTATCAAATCATTAACTTTGCATATTTAGATTAGAACTATATTTTAAAATAAATGCTTTGCGATGTAAGATCAAATACATTATTTTCCAAATAGGCAGAATGTAATTAATTTAATAATTTGCCTTGATCTACTTCATACATACATACATATCTTCACGCTATATCCCATCAAATGGGGGAGCACGAACCCTAAAATCACTCATAAAACATTAACTCATAACATAATCAAATAATCAGCCCCCGTCAAACATTATCATTCAAATACACCACCCTCACTTCAACCACTTTCATAGATCTCTCCATATAATCTCATTAATTTATCACACACGAAATCATTCCTTACATAAAAAACCCTCAATCACATTCATCCAATCATTTGTCAATCTTTCACTCATTAATTATTCACTTATCATTTATCTTCTTTCTTCGACATGCATAAAACATCTCAAATTACCCACGCTTACTCCTAACAACGAATCTAATAACAAATCTAACAACAAATCTACAAAGATTAGAAAAGATGCAAATGATAGCCTGCAAGTGCATATGAAAGAAAAGTCCACACAATGCAGTAACTGAAAATGAAATAAAAAGATCTGCTTCATCCAATCATAATACGAAACACTTGAAAATACAAACAACAAGCACAGGTTATACTGATAAAAGCCCTTATTGGGGTAAAATCTAGTCACCATGTAAATGTCAAATTTACACAATAGAAATTGAGTACGAGCATATTTTGACAGGCCAACCGAAGGCGAGTCTTGCAAATTGCGAGTATTCACAAACCGTTTCTGGACGTGTGATACACAATTTTTTTTTTTTAATCTTAGTATTGCGATTCTCACAACCACAAATTTGACTATAATAAAAAAATTACACTTGTGGCTCTCCTACAGGCTCTTAGGAGGTCACGTTTTGACAGCTGGTAATTGCATTTAAATTAAATGATTTAATATATAAATATTTTACTTACCGAGTAAATGATATATTGTGCGCATGAAATGCGGTTACCAGCCGTTAAATTATGGCCGTAAAGATGTTAGTAGAGGGGAAGTCACAGGGGTAATTTTAATGTGGTGAAAACTGTTTCTGGGATGTGGGAATCGAACCAAGGTTCTCAAATACCAAGGTTGACTCGATACCACTGAGCCACCTATCCCGTCCGGAAATTTGCATTCGTGAAATGCATTTTTACTTTCTTATACACAATATAAGGAAGTATTGGAATCGTGAAAAAAATCGTTAACGAGATTTTCGCGGAAATACGTGTTTTGAGGTCCACTTAATCCGTTTGGATCATTTTCTCAATGATGTCTGTGAGTGTGTGTGTGTGGATGGAAGGATGTATGGATGTGTGTCCAAGTGTGCAATATCTCATGAACGAGATAAGTTTTTGTAACGAAACTTGGTAATTATAAGTTTCTTAAAAATACGAAGAGCTGAGTTGATTTTGAATGAAATTTAAAAACCGGAAGAGGAAGTTTACTGGACACACGAAACAATAAATTCCATTTATTTCAGAAATGGAATCAGTTACGAAAAAAAGTTTCAAATAAAAGATGTTGGCAAAAATATTTGGAACATAAAATGTTATTTGTAATTTTCCTGTATATGCGTCTAATTTTGAGAAAAATAAATTTCTATAATTAATAATATATTTCAATAATCATAGTAACAATAAAAACAAAAAACATAAATTTTAATTTTCGCTTTATCTAGTTATCTATGTTCTTTTTCGGAAAAACAAATACATCATTAAAATGGTCAACTAATTCGCAACTTTGCCTCAACTCAATCGACTTCGTATCTCACGGTTCTTGAGATACCAAGGGTTAGGCTCAAAAAACGGACAACCTGTATATGCCTCATCTATAAAGTTAGACATAAAGTAGTCAACATTACTAAAAAAATTATACGTAAACAAATTTGATATTTTATGTTTCAAACAGATAAATGCTGAATTACTGAAAAACTAAATTACATGTTTAATAATATTATATAAAAATAAATAAATAAATATATCATCACGCCTTCTACCCATTACTGTGGCACTCTGCTGAAGCAGGTCTCGGTAAGTGATATATTTTGCGCGTGAAGTGCGGTTACCAGTCGTCAAATCACGGCCCCCAAAGATGTTAGTGGTGGAGGAGCCACAGGGGTAACTTTAGAAATTATTAAAATTGTTTGTCGCCTGTGGG
The DNA here is from genome assembly GCA_911728475.2 of Pterostichus madidus. Taxonomy (NCBI): domain Eukaryota; kingdom Metazoa; phylum Arthropoda; class Insecta; order Coleoptera; family Carabidae; genus Pterostichus; species Pterostichus madidus. The sequence continues at coordinate 2,865,324 of OU452304.1, forward strand.
AATCGAACCAGGGTTCTCAGGATCCACAGGCCGACTTCATACCACTGAGCTAGCCACCACATAATAATAATTATATAACATTCATATATTCTAAATATTAAATATGCTGTGAATAAGAAAGTCGTGTGGTGAACACACCAGATTTTTAAGTTTAGTTTTCGTTTATTTTCTAAGTAAAGATTCTTATTTTGGGTCAAAAACCCTAGTTCAACAGTTATAGCAAAATTAAGAACAAACGTGATAACACAATTATTTAAAATTATATAATTTCATGCAATATGAACGTTACCGTATTTTTTACAGTACCTGTACATCTTACATTTTGTGGGTGTTCTCAGAAATTTACTGTTTAATTTATGTTAACATTTGTTAAGACATAAACGACGAACAAACGTCTTAAACCTAAGATTAGTTGCATATAGACAGTGAAACGATTTTCACTTGTTTTTTAGTACAGTAGGTACTAGGTAAAGGCAGGCAGTTGTTACCGTGAGTAGGCGACAAGGCTAATGCAATATAGTATGAAATTTATTCAGTATGTAGCAAGCAACATAATAAGATCTCTGGTCTTAAATCTGACTTGTTATTGTTATTTTGTAAAACATTTACTGTGGATATGTACCAGAAAATTGTTTTTCTAAGACCAGGACAGAAAGTTGGTCTTTCTGCAATTATTAAATGTATGGAAAATAAGGTTTTTCTGTAGCTCTTCTTACGAGGGCAGGATGAAAAATCCCTGAAAAATAAAACAGATAGCGCCACGATCGCAAATCTCATGTGTCATTTGTGATGTACCATCTTTTACTAGAACGCATTAAAATTTTCAGACTGATATGTCTTTCAGTTCTGTTTTGACACCCATCGAAAGCAAACAACCTTGAAGATTTTTGAAAACATGGAAAAAAGTTAATTTCGCGTCTTGATTAAACATTATTTCTTGCATGGAAAAAACATTACGCAAACCAAAGCATCGCTTGTTAAACATTATGGGGACTCCTCAACATCGATTGGAACGATTCACAAGTGGTTTACTGATTTTCGTTGTGGTAGTATGACCACAAAGGACGCCGAACGTTCTAGACGTCCAATTGAGGTTACAACGCCAGAAATCGTCGATAAAATCCATGGTATGATATTGGACGATCGGCGAGTTAAAATGCACGAGCTGGCTGAGGCTATGAGCATCTCAACCGAACGGGTACAGAACATTTTGCATAAATTTTTGGATATGAGAAAGCTATCTGCCAGATGGGTGCCGCATTGTGGACTACGCACCGGCGCACAGGTCCGCAGTCGCAATGGCAAAATTGCATGAATTGCGCTACGAATTGATTCGTCATCCACCATATTCTCTAGATTTGCCCCCTACGATTTTTATCTATTTCCAAACTTGAAGAAATGGCTCAGCGGAAAGAGATTTGGCTCCAACGATGAGGTCATCGCTGAAACAAACGCCTATTTTGAAGGATTGCCAAAATCGTATTATTTGGAAGGGATCGAAAAATTAGAAAAACGTTGGACGAAGTGTATCGAGTTACAAGGAGATTATGTTGAGAAATAAAATATGTTTTGATCAAATAAATCATTTCTTGTTTCATTTTTCAGGGACTTTTCACCCTGCCCTCGTACAACAGTTTTAGAATCGATATGAATTACTTTTAGCCTGAGTTACCATTTAATCTGATCGTACTCGTTTCAAACAAAAGCAAATGAAGCAATATGGCACCCATAAAATTATACGTGGTCCGTTAACACAACCATCTATTTAATCAAACAAAATTACCAGAAACACGAACCGAAACCGAACCAGGAATCGCTACCCGGTACCGGGTAGTTGGTGACCAATCTTTCCTAAATCTGTTTAAAGCCTAACATTATCACACATTACATACAGCGAGTTACACTAGAGTACACTCAGTGTAACTAACCGAAAAACATTTCACAACGTTTAGGCCCGATTTTAACCTTAATTTACATATCGAACGCTTTTAAGTCCTCTCAGCGGAGTAGTTCGGAATTCTACACGTGCACCGGTCAATATCCCTAATGACCCATAACAATATGGGACGGGATTCCGCAGAGTGCATTTGGTAGTTATGATAGCAAGGGACATATGAGACGAAAGGAAAATTACTTTGGCTGAGACGAAAGATGATAATTCTATACATGAATTTTTTATGGATTGGCTAGCTTAGTGGTATGAAGTCGGCCTGTGGATCCTGAGAACCCTGGTTCGATTTCCACAGGCGACAAACAATTTTCATAATTTCAAAAGCTACCCCTGTGGCTCCTCCACCACTAGAATCTTTGGGGGCCGAGATTTGGCGACTTCACGCGCAAAATATATCACTGCTTCGGCAGAGAGCCACACCCAGTACAAGGCATAATGATATATTTATATTTTATTTTATGAATTTTCTTTACAAATATTTCATTTACTACCTTACAACTGGAACTTAGGCGAATCATGCACATTCAAGAAAATTGCAAATAACATTTTATGTTCCAAATATTTTTGCTAACATCTTTTATTTGAAACTTTTTTTCGTAACTGATTTCAGTTTTGAAATAAATATAATTTATTGTTTTGTGTGTCCAGTAAACTTCCTCTTCCGGTTTTTCAATTTCATTCAAAATCAACTCGGCTCTTCGCATTTTCATGAAACTTATAATTATCAAGTTTCGTTAACAAATCTTATCTCGTTCATGAGATATTGCACACTCGGACACACATGCATCCATCCATCCATCCACACACACACACACACACACACAGACATCATTGAGAAAATGATCAAAACGGATTCAGTGGACCTCAAAACACGTATTTCCGCGAAAATCTCGTCAACGATTTTTTTCACGATTCCAATACTTTCTGCTGTGTTATTTTTATTCGAGTTTGATAACTATTATAGAAATAAAATCGCTGAAAAACTTTGTAATACTCTGAAACAACTCTGAAAAGCTATAAAAATTTGGATTGTCAGACATTTTCAGACTGTTTAAAATTTAAAAACTACGAACAGAATACAAAATACATACATATTCCACACAAAAACTACAGAATTGTTTGTCAGTTTTACTCGTATATGTTTTCCTTTAAAAAAAGGCAAAATGCCCCTCCCTTGAAAATTATCTAGATCCGCCCTTGTTTCTCTCTTAATATTATACTATTTTTGTCATCAAGTCACGATTACTTAATAAATTAGGAGAACATAAACGTCATCAAAATTTAAAAAGAATATAAATCACTTAGTATTTTTAATGTTTATATTTTTAAAAAGACTCGCGAATGTTGCTGAAAAGATGCTGCAACATTAAATTAAAAACCATCTCAGGGGATCAGAATGTATCCAAGTAAGCTTGGAAGCAGAATATTAAATTATATTTTGTCAACAAAGTAAAACTCAATTTAACATAACAGCAGAAAAAATACCAGTTTAATTTATAATAATATTACACTAGTTATGAAATTGAGGATATCACCATTCGATTTCACATATATTTCTGCGCAGATATGCATATTTTGATCCTCAAAACATATTTTTTTAATCGCCAGTCATGATCGCAAAAAATTTTGTAATGCGAATTTTTTGGTTAAACCAGTTTAAAAATCGTAAAATTATAAAATTTGGTTCTATATCATTCAGACTAGGAGAAATCGATTACCGTTGAGCGCATCTTCATATCTTTTTTAGTTTTGGAGATACAGCGATTTTTGTCTTTTTGAAAAACTTTGAAGGCCCATATCTCGAAAAGTAAAAGTGATATTGAAATGCGGTTTGAACGAGTGTATTTCTCGTGATCTATTTAATTTATATTGAAATTTTGAAAAATTTGAAAATTTTACTATTTTTTGCAAAATTTTCTTTTGCCCATATTTAAAAAACTTGAAGATATAATGAAAATCTGTAAACACCACTGGATTTCTCGCATAAAAATACATATGCATGTAAAATTTCAAAGGAATTGCTCTGCGGATAATATTTTTAGAGCACAAAAATTAAAAATGACCAAAATTCGTTAAAATCTTAAGGGTTACCCCTTAAGAAATATTTAAAAAACAGTGATTTTTCGTTTTTTTGTAATAAAAACTTAATCTGTCCGAATTTTTAGCCGAAAATTTGCAAACCTATGTACTTTTATGAGAGGAATTCACTGGTGTTCACAGATTTTCATTATCTCTTCAACTTTTTGAAATATGAGTAAAAGAAAATTTTGAAAAAATTGTAAAATTTTCAAAATTTTCAAAATTTCGGTATAAGTTAAATAGCGCACGAGAAATACACTCGTTTAAACCGCATTTCAATATCTCTTTTAGTTTTCGAGATATGGGCCTTCAAAGTTGAAATTTTAAAAAAATTAAAAATCGCTCTTTCTCGGTAACTAAAAAAGATATGAAGATGCGCTCAACGACATTCAATTTCTCGTAGTCTGATTTATATAGAACCATATTTTAAATTTTTACGATTTGTATACTGGTCCAACCAAAAAAAATGGCATTTTTATTAATAGAAATTCTTGTGATCACGACTCCGGTGATTAAAAAAATATATATTGAGGATCAAAATATGCATAATTATATAGAAATATATGAGGAATTAAATGATGAAATCCCCAATTCATACTATTTTAAATTTTCCGTAAATATAAACAAACATGAATGTAAATAAACACATGCATCTAAAATAAAATGGTGTAGCTAGCTCAGTGGTATCAAGTCGGCTTACGGATCCTGAGAACCCTGGTTCGATTCCCACAGGTGACAACCAATTTTCACCATTTTAAAAACTACCCCTATGGCTCCCTCACCACTAAAATCTTTGGGGGCCGTGATTTGACGGCTGGTAACCGCACATCACGCGCAAAATATATCACTATCGGAGAGTGCCACACCCAGTAATGGGTAGAAGGCGTGATGATATACATATTTATTTATATTTTTATCTAAAATAAATAGTACCTATACTAGCGGTTGGCCTGGCTACGCCAGGCCTTCACGCTATGCTCCGCGGACACTGAAATAGGATTCACTTCTGTAAAATAATTGACACTATATAAAAAACATTTAATTGATACCAAGCACAATAGGTTACGAAGCTCTGGCACTACAAAATTACCAATAAAAAAATCCAATTCAGCACACGAACTCTTTAAACGACCTTTCATTTGATACCAAACACGATATGTTTTGAAGTAGTTTCACTAAAACAATTGTCGATCGAAAAAAATCCACTTCTGCACACCAGCCCATCAATAGACCTTTCATTTGATACCAAACACGATAGGTTTTGATGCATTTTTACTTAAACAATTGCCGATCGAATAATATTCAATTTTGTACGCGTGCCCTTCAAAAGACCTTTCATGTGATACCAAACACGATACGTTTTTATGTACTTTTACTAAAACAATTGCCAATCGAATAATATTTAATTTTCTACGCAAGCCCTTCAATAGACCTTTCATTTGATACCAAACACGATAGGTTTTGATGCATTTTTACTAAAACAATTGCCGAGCGAATAATATTTAATTTTTTACGCAAGCCCTTCAATAGACCTTTCATTTGATACCAAACATGATAAGTTTTGATGTATTTTTACTAAAACAATTGCCGATCGAATAATATTTAATTTTCTACGCGAGCCCTTCAATAGACCTTTCATTTGATATCAAACATGATAAGTTTTGATGCATTTTTACTAAAACAATTGCCGATCGAATAATAGTTAATTTTCTACGCGAGCCCTTCAATAGACCTTTCATTTGATACCAAACATGATAAGTTTTGATGCATTTTTACTAAAACAATTGCCGATCGAATAATATTTAATTTTCTACGCGAGCCCTTCAATAGACCTTTCATTTGATACCAAACATGATAAGTTTTGATGCATTTTTACTAAAACAATTGCCGATCGAATAATAGTTAATTTTCTACGCGAGCCCTTCAATAGACCTTTCATTTGATACCAAACACGATAAGTTTTGATGCACTCTTACTAAAACAATTGCCGATCGAATAATATTTAATTTTGTACGCGAGCCCTTCAAAAGACCTTTCATTTGATGCTAAACACGATATGTTTTGAAGTACTTTAACTAAAACAATTGCCCATCGAAAAAAATTGAATTCTGCATGCGAGCCCTTCAAAGGACCTTTTATTTGATACCAAACACGATAGGTTTTGTAGCACTTTCACTAAAACTATTACTGATTGAAAAAATCTTATTTCTACATGCGTGACCTTCAAAACTTTCGTATTATACGATAAATTTCGAATTTTGATAATAAATTTAAATAAATAATAATAAAATTGTATTTAATGTACATTGCCGTGAACAATATTTGTTTAGTTTTACTATATATTTGTACCGAGGTCAGTTTTGGTTTGGTTTACCTGTATACTTTATATTATTTGTCAATTTGACGTTTAAACCAACTTCATAGTGAACTGTTAAAAATTTACTTTTTAAATATACATATTTGAAATGTGTAATTATAATAAAAACGTCCCCTCATTTCCCCAATATGTGTAAAATATTTCAAAACTACTCACAGATATTTCATATTTAAGTAATTTATCATTAAAAATGCGACATGTCCACTGACAAACGTCAAAGTGACAGTAGATCTTCTTCTTAAAAAAACCAAAGCCACCACACTCTTAGTTGATTTTGCCCCAAAAACGCAGGTTTTTTCAAGTTTTCTCGCACATCATGTGCACGAAAAATCTAAGACTAACAAAAGGCACCCCCCATGATTGACCTCTATCAAATAAAAAAAGTTTTAAATTAATCGGACAAACCGTCTAGGCTGTAGAGGTGAGCAATTGACCGTGATGAATCCAAACAAACATACTCATATACCTCTACGGCTTTTAGTAATAGGATATGTATTATATTTTTCATTTCATTAATCCTTAAAATATAAATAAAAGCTTGCAACGGGATAAACCTTTAGAAACATGTATTTTAAAATTTGTAAATAGCATCCGACGACCTTCTTCCAGTGTCATCGCGACCCTCCGAGGAGTCGCGACCCACACTTTTAAAACCACTGCGATAGAGCACAATACTCTATTTCAAATCAGTTTAATAAATGTTGTACCACTGGCGTAGAAACAAAACATCTACCATGTGTTGGAATCTGTTTTTGTTTTTTTATTCTTCTGTTCATTTCAAATGTCTGTGTTATATACATTCCACTAGAAATATATCTACATGAAATATGAATCCCTAGATTTTATTTTAAAAATGTTTTCAAATTAGAATCAGGCGTACGCCGTTTATTATGATTGTTAACGATTTCGTGATATATGATAACATTTGAGCGATTATTTATTTCTCAATTGTTGTACATGTGTTAGGAATATTTTTGGAATATATTGTTAGTTATCCCAGCATGTTAGGTCGTAATGTTCGAGATTTATGTTTGTTTATGTCAACTTTATCGTTTATTGTGTTTTATTTTTAGGGTATGAGTAACACTTAAGAAATTCAGTTACTGGAATAATTTTCACACAGGAAAAGTTTTTCACAAGTTGTAGCATAAAACCTTCTGATTTTATCGATATTTTTTGTTTTGTGCGATTTTTTTTTGGTTAGCAACAAGTACGAAAATAAACTGCATGGTAAATATCGATAATCTGTAGGATGAGAAATTTTATCTAATATAAGTTTGCTCGAGTGATTGTGCTACAAGAGAAAAATTGAGTGAAGCAAAAATTTATCTAGAGAAAATCTAAGAAAATGCGTTCTATTTGGTACGATCATTACTGACCCAAATAAAATGCGTTACCATAAAAAAATATATACTAATTTTGTGACAAATTGATAGTATGTAAACATATTTACTTGGTGACAAGATTTTACCCTAATGGCCTAGTAACGAGATTTCATCAGTAAAAAACTGTTCTTATTGGTTGAATTTTCAAATGTTTCGTATTATGAGTGGTTTAAAACAGATTAAGGGACATTATTACGTAATAGTATATTACATAATAAGTCAGGAAAGTGATATTTTACTTGACGAAGCGGTTATTTGAAATACGAGTCCACATGTCGAGTATTTTAATCCGCTGAGTCAAGTAAACAAATTTCCTGACGTACTACTATTTTTTCCGAAACCGTTTAATTTAATCAATATTTAATTAAAAATAATGAAGGGCCAGTTTTTCAATCACCGATTAATGTTAATCAGGATTAAATAATAAAGGAAACTATGGTTTCCATTATTATTTAATCATGATTAACATTAATCGAGATTAAACCGGCGATTGAAAAACTGGCCCTTAAAATGTTTAATTTTTTTGATATGAATTTCAGTACTGGAGACAATTACGAGTATATTGTAAATAAGATGAAGGATGAACAATTGAGTGGACGTCATAAAAGTACAAAGATTAATGAAATTGATGATGAATCCTTCCGGAGGAGGGAAAAATATAAGGTTATGAATGACGATGAAGTGAAAGTGGTTTGTTAGGATACGAATGTTTGGCGAAGACTGCTTGCGAGATAAAATAACAGTACGAGAAAATAAATATTCCCGTACAATATTTGTAGAAAAGCTTCCTGTAGAAACGTTACTTTCGTTAGTTTGGCGTCGGATAAACAGAGAAGAGAACTGTTTTCAAATTTACTTAAACTTTTATTTACTTTCATTATCTTGCAAACGACGAATATAAATGCCATAATTTTAATGGCTATATTACTCTTAACAATAAAACGACCGATTTATTGGTTAACCTGTAACCTTGAATTTATTGCCACGTGTATCCTTAACGTTTGATTTATAATTAGATGTAATTAGATTTACCTAAAAATGGAATAATCATGTTATTATAAAAAAGTAGAAAAATAATGTTAATGTTGTTGATAATAGCGGCATTTGTTTCTAAATATTGTATTATTGTATGGACTTGGTACTTTGTAAAGAATTTACTTCGTGGTATGATTTCCTTCAAAATCAGACATGTGTCGCTACAGACGAAACCCGTTGTCAATACCTATGATACATAGGAGTCTTGGGATCGATGCTGTGTTAGACACTATGACAGAAGAATTTGGTTGACGCCTGCATCGAACAGGTGGGATGTGGTCTAGTGGTTAAGACATCCGCCCGGCAAGCTGAAGGTCCCCGGTTCGAATCCGGGCGTCTCCCAAATTTTTCTGTCATAAAATTATCATTGTCACTGTACTTCAATGTCATTCATATGACAAAAATTTAATAAGAGCATTAGTTATGAAATCATTGAAGTCTAAAGTTATAAAATGCAAAAAGACTTTGCGTTAAACTGGCTCTGTTTTGCATTCATTGCGAGTACAAAAGTAACTTTTGAATCAACCGATAAAATAGTTTCTCGTCATTTCTCTTTAGCACTGATCTGAGAACAGCGCTGCATTCAAACAAAAGAACCACGATTGAGAAAAAAATCTCAACCAATTCTGAAAACAAATGCTTTTATGCGCATACCATGTTTACATTAGATCTAAAAGGCGCGCGCAGACGTGACTTCTTTCTCGACCACGTTTCTCAGAAGTACACGCGCCTGCGGTGGAGCCAGGCACATTCTCCTGCGCGGAGGCGCGGCGCCGACCGGATGTCGCCGGCGTGATGGCCAATTAACTTCCGATTGTGTGTTGTTTCGATGTTGTGATGGAGCCAAGCAGCTTGCAGCTCAGTTCAAGCGATTGTTGACTGGGATTGTCAACTTCGTACACTGATTGTCATTTAGCACAGGACGTTGCCTTTGAAGGGCTACGCCCATATGAACACTTTTCGAAAATTGCGCTGGGTAGCACGCCCTCTTTGATAAGCTAATTACACTAACTATGTAACTGCATCGTTGTTGCGTTAGATGTACTGGGATTGTAAACTAGTTTTAAACTATGTTTATATTTTGAACTAGGTGAATTTAATACTGTTAATTTTAATTCAGCGGCTTCAGCATCCCTAAAATTTATATAGAGGTGCTAAACACCCGCATAAAAAAGAAAAAGTAATAGTTATATATGTATCAAGGACAGTGGCGTACCTAGAACTTTTGCCACCCAGGGCGGTCTCCAATTTGCCGCCCTTTCTAAGTCAATCAAATGGTAGTTTTTTAATAAATTAAAAAAATAAATATATTATCACGACTTTTACCCATTACTGGGTGTGGCACTATGCCGAAGCAGATCTCGGTAAGTAATATATTTATGTAGTTGTTAGTGGGTAATTTTAAATTGGTGAAAATGTTTTGACGGCTGTGGGGATCGAACCAAAGTTCTTAGGATCCACACACCGACTTGATACCACTGAGCTATTACCGTGAAGTGCGGTTACCAGTCGTCAAACCACGGCCCCCAAAGATATTAATGGTGGGGGATCCACAGGGGTAGTTTTAAAATGGTGAAAATTGTTTGTCGCCTGTGGGAATCGAACCAGGGTTCTCAGGATCCACAGGCCGACTTGATACCACTGAGCTAGCTACCCCATTCATAATAAACAAAAATTGTCATTTTGTTTATGTAAATATATATATATATATATATATATATATATATATATATATATATATATATATATATATATACCCATTACTAGGTGTGGCACTCTGCTCAAGCAGATCTCGGTAAGCCATATATTTTGCGCGTGAAGTGCGGTTACCAGCTGTCAAATCACGGCCCTCATAGATGTTAGTGGTGGGGGAGCCACAGGGGTAGTTTTAAAATGGTGAAAATTGTTTGTCGCCTGTGGGAATTGTACCAGGGTTCTCAGGATCCACAGGCCGACTTGATACCACTGAGCTAGCTACCCCATTCATAATAAATAAAAATTGTCATTTTATTTATGTAACCATAATAAATTATCATATTATGGGCCAAAGGACAAAAACAAGTATGTATTTAAGCCCGCGTTTTAAGGCTAAAATCCTGATGCAGGAGATTGAAAAAGAATGTTTCTCTTTTATTTAATCCTTCCATTTATTTCATTAACGACAATTATGAATCCAAACCTTTGGAATCTATTAATTTATTATCACTTTCTTTTCACCCGCTCATTCCTCCTAAATCTCTTTCTATGATTAGCTAATTGCTGCGATTATCACAGAATGGCCAGCATTGTCCGCTTTTTCCAACTGCCATCACGAAATTGGGTTAAAAGCGTCCGCTAGTTCTGGTGATATTTGTGTGAGGTTGGCAACTCTGTTCATCGTTCGACGAAGTATAATGTCAGGGCGACGACCTGAGACTGAAAGTTGGCCCTGTTGCGGAGAGGTTAGTGGAGCTTTATTAAAAAAGTTTCCATTTTTTTTTTGTGGAAGACGGATTTGAAATTTTGGTGAATGAGTTGCTTGATTTCGCAGCTACATTAAAAAGATGTATTTTGTAGCTGGGTTTCTGACGATGTTGCAGAAAATACCTATTTTATTTGATGGATTTTTCTTCAGAAAAGCTCAAACTTATTGCCATTTTTTTAAGTATCAGAGCACAATTCAAATATTTCGTATATTCTGGTATTAATTTATTTACACCACTTTGCAGAAATTTAAGTATAAGTAATAATTAAACAACTGAAAAATATCACTTTCCTGACTTATTACCTAATATACTATTACTTCATACTGTCTCGTATTTACATGTTTACAGTAGTGATTTTAGTCCGGGAAGTGAGACTTTACAGTATTAGATTACTAGTCGTCAAATCACGGCCTCCATAGATGTTAGTGGTGGAGTAGCCACAGGGATAGTTTTTGAAATTATGAAAATTATTTGTCGCCTGTGGGTATCGAACCAGGGTTCTCAAGATCCACAGGCCGACTTCATACCACTGAGCTAGTCATCCCATTGACATTTAATTATTTAAAAATGACACTTTCAGATATGAAAATAATGTTTAATAAATAAATGTGACACAATATGAAATAAAACGTTGTAACAGCGGTGGATATACTATTTGGTATGCCAAATTTAGAATAAATACAAATAAGTTATGATATTTTATTATAAAATATCGCAGTTACGGTAGTACTAGCGCGAATTTTTTTTTTGCAGATCTGAATGAAATTTGGCGCACGTAAACACAGGATAGTCATACGCATCCTGTTAAAATATGAAACACATTCATCGTCTGTGAACAAATATATTCGCTTGTAAAGTTGAGTTCTTATACACGGGGCTTATGGCGATCATCACTCAGAATCGCACATATTTGGTTTGTGTACCTCTAAAATTTTACAGTTTCATTTGAAAAACTAGTATGATGTTCTAGAACTATCCATGTATATTGTATCAGAAGGAGAAAGTTTTTTATCGTTTAGTAATGGATATATAGCCATGCAAAGCCTTGTTTTTAACGAAAAATTAAGAATCCCAATTTATAATGGCAACACCACACGGTGGTATGGTATTTTAAAATTCACTAGACCAACAACCTGTTAACAATTCATGATATTCAAATCATAATAGGTATAACACACTTATTTTATTCAATTTTTATATTTTTTTGAGCGTCAGTTTCGCCACTCGACAACTGATGGCGCCACCGTCACACTAGTACCACCTTAAAAACAGGAAATCAATTTATGAGTCAGTCTTACCAATTGTAAGTTAATTTTTTTATTGCCAACTCAAACACCTTGTAATATGAATTACTAAGGTACCATTTTGTGTATTAAATCGGAATAAATTCCTGTTGCATAGCGTAGCAAATACATTTTTACTAAAATTACAAGTACGTGACTCTATGTCTGTATCAAGTAATATAATTTCATATTACATAAATATTGAAAGTGAATATAAATATAAAATAAATACCATAGTCATAAAATATTTATTGTGTTTGACATCTGCAATCTGCAATGTTAACGTTATATTTACAGAAAGAGAAAGTTTGCAATATGCAAGAAACAAAACAAGATTGTGTAACACTTGTAAATATTTGAGAAATGTTATCTATTCTGTGTCAAGTTCAGTGCCAAAACTAAACCATTTCAAATATCATTCACGAACTGTTGAACCTCGAACACAACGCAACAGACAAGAACAAAAAACAAACAAAGAAAATAAACTTATAGGGGGTGATTTGTTTTTTAACCGGGCCACTATTCGAATCTCGAGAACTATGTGTTACAACTTCGGTAAAATTAGATAAAAGTTGCTATTTTGAAAGGTAATTTTAATGATGTTTTTTTGTTTTTTAAATTATTGCTCTGTGAGTAATGTTAAGGTATAAAAGGATGTGGACAAGGGAAATAATGATTTGTATTAATTTAAATTTTCAAATGTCACTGCCAATAACACGAAATAAAATATGTTTTGACCAAATAAATCATTTCTTATTTCATTTTTCAGGGACTTTTCACCTCGTATGTGTATTGTACAATATTTTATCTTTGACCAAAAGCATTAGTTAAAATATCCAAATTATTGACATGAGTAATGTCAAGAAATAAAAAGATGTTGAAAAGGGAAACAACGATTTTTATTAATTTAAATATCGGTGTCAATAACAGGAAATAAATTTATGTAGTAGTCTTACCAATTTCAAATAATTTTTTGATTGCCAACTGAACCGTTACTTCTGATCACCCTGTAGTAGGAATTAATAAATTCAATGCGACCTGATTCCAAATAAACCTGATTAAATCTCGTATTTCCTGTCTAATAATTGACACATTTTGCGATAACAATTCGCAGTAATATTTCATGAAAAGCTATTACAAGCAGCGACAAAATTAAACCCAGTTCAATATAATCGCTTCAGGTTGCATTTATAATCCGCATTTCAATATTTCATACACGCGCTCAGCAAACAATCGGCTTACATCGGCCTATTATTCCAATCTGAAAATCGCTCTGAATCCGAGCCTGGCATCACTACATATTGCAACAGGCCTGCATTTAGCCTTAAACTATTTTACCCATTACTGGGTGTGGCACTCTGCCGAATAGGTAAGCGATATATTTTTCCGGTGAAATGCGGATACCAGCCAACAAATCAAAGCCCCCAAAGATGTTAATGGTGGGGGAACCATAGGGGTAATTTTAATATGGTGAAAATAGTTTGTCGAAAATCGAACCGAGGTTCTTAAATTCACAGGCCGACTCGATACCACTGAGCCACCTACCCCATATACGAGGTGTGGCTATTAAATAACGAGACTGATGCTGCTACAGACGAAGTACGCATACGTCAAAGACCAGCGACCGTCAGCTTTTTAGCGTGAAGCTTTCTCTTTCGAATGCAGTACCTCTCGCTTCTGTAAACAAATCCGTATAGCCGTAGCATTCGTTCTAATTAGAGTTGTTTTTTGTTTCGCCGAAAAAATGAAAAGTGCAACATTAGAGCAACGAATTATTGTGAAATTTCACATAAAACTTGGCAAAACTGCTACTGAAACTTATAATTTATTGAAAAAAGTAACCGAATTTTGGAAGGATGAGTCGTGGTTTCTCCATAAAAACAATGCGCTGGTTCATTCCGTAATGTCTGTCAAGAGATTTCTAGCCAAGTACAGCATCCCAGTGTTGGACCATCCGCCTTATTCGCCAGATCTTGCACCGTGCGACTTCTATCTGTTTCCTAAGGTGAAATTTGCCTTAATAGCAACAAGATTTGAGCTTTGAAAGAGATATCGGCTCGTGTTCTGAAGGAGCTGACAGAACAAGACTTCCAGCACTGTTTCTAACAATGGAAGATTCGCATGAAGCATTGTAGAGATAGAGGAGGGGTGTATATTGAAAGTGATAATAAGTAAATAGGTATGGAAAATAAAATGTTAAAACAGCATCAGTCTCGTTATTTAATAGCTACACCTCGTAACCATTATTAATGTTACTTTATTTAATATATATATATATATATATATATATATATATATATATATATATATATATATATATATATAATTTTGTTGTAACTAGCATAAAGCTAAATAAAGTAAATAACATTAAATATAGATAAATAAATATATCATCACGCCTTTTACTCATAACTAGGTGTGGCATTCTGCCGAAGCAGATCTCGGTTGGTGCAGTTATCAGCCGTCAAATCATGGCTCCCAAAGATATTAATGGAAGGGGGGGTTCACAAGGGTAGTCTTATTGTTGTGAAAATTGTTTGTAGTTTGTGGGAATTGAATATAATATAAATAATTGAACACAAGACTTTTACACATAATAAACTGCAAACGTAGAAAAAATGGGGCCATATATGGTTGGGTTTAAAGCAGAATTTTACTTAAATCCGGTCCTGATTGCAAATCATCGAAAAATCGAGTGGCGTACAAATAGGAGCGTCTGAACACGAAAATAGATGAACGAGCACACGAGAGAGCTTTGAAAAGACGGAAAGAGAGTTTATGTAGGATGGGGAAAATTCTCGATCAATCAGAGTGATGAAAACCCCAAATCCCCACCCCTAACGATGACGCTGGGCGTCGTATCTGATGTAAAATGTCGGTTTGATGGTCCTCAACGGAATTTAAAGATAGAGGTCAAAATTGGGGTTGCTATGGAAACTACTTGAAAACAAAACACTTGACGTTTTCTGTTTTATCCAACACTGAGACTGTCTTTGTTTTCTTTTGTTTAGAATCTTGACAGAAGTGGTATTATTTTATAAATTATATTATTACATATATGAAGTATAAGAACAACTAGTTTTTTTCTTTTCTCAATTAAAAGATAAAATTATATTTTTCATCCCTAGGAAAGAAAGGAATGGTCAGTTGCTTTTCTTTCACTTAAATTTTAAGAATTGCTAAAATGAAAAATATTGACAGAAATGTTTAATTTCCCATTTGAACCCGAGTTCTCAAATTCACAGGCCGACTCGATATAACTGAGCCACCACCCCATAATATTGTTTTAAGAGGTATCCTTGAGTGTAAATAGAATTGCGAAGTGAAATTTCGCTTTGAATGACCCTTAGTTTACATAGGATGATAACACAGATATTAAATTATCTTTACGCACAACCGGGCTGAAATTCACGTGTTTTAGCCCTAAAAAAGCGGGCTTAAACACTTGTTTTTGACCCTAGGGCCATAAAGAAATCATTCCTATGGATATATAAATAAAATGACAATTTTTGTTTATTGTGAATAGTTGATTTTACAAAATGTCATTTTGACATATAACCTATGTACATATTTTAATCGTTTGAATATATAATTAAATGTTATTTTGTTGTGCATAAAATATTGTATTTACTACGGGTGAAATTAGCGTTTTTGACCCTGAGCATGTTATTAGCCCTCGGCGCTTTGCGCCTCGTGCTAATAATCATGCCGTGGGCCAAAAACGCCTGTTTTCACCCTTGATACATAAATAACATTTTTGAGTCATAGAATTTAACTGTTACTTTATCTGTATAATTTTTTCATTTCCAATTTTTTATTTTTTTTACTGGGGTGGCTAGCTCAGTGGTATGAAGTCGGCCTGTGGATCCTGAGAACCCTGGTTCGATTTCCACAGGCGACAAACAATTTTCATAATTTCAAAAATCTACCCCTGTGGCTCCTCCACCACTAACATCTTTGGGGGCCGTGATTTGACGACTAGTAACCGCACTTCACGCGCAAAATATACCGAGATCTGCTTCGGCAGAGTGCTATACCCAGTAATGGGTAGAAGGCGTGATGATATATTTATTTTATTTTCTTTTTTTATGGGGTAATGTTTCAATGGTGTCAAGTCGGAAAGTGGATCCTAACAACCCTGGTTCGATCCCCACAGTCTACAAAACATTTTCAACAATTTAAAATTACCCTTGTGGCTCCCCCACCACTAACATCTTTGGGGGCCGCGATTTGACGACTGGTAACCGCACTTCACGTGCAAAAATATACCGAGATCTGCTTCGGCAGAGTGCCATACCGAGTAATGGGTAGAAGGCGTGATGATATATTTATTTTATTTTATTTTTTTATGGGGTAATGGTTCAGTGGTATCAAGTCTGCAAGTGGATCCTAAGAAGCCTGGTTCGATCCCCACAGCCGACAAAACATATTCACCAATTTAAAATTACCAATGTGGCTCCCCATCACTAACATCATTGAGGGCCGTGATTTGACGGCTGATATCTGCACTTCACGCGCATTAATATATCACTTACCGAGATCTGCTTCGGCAGAGTGCCACACCCAGTAATGGGTAAAAGGCGTGATGATATATTTATTTATTTATTTCTATTTTTATTTTGTTTCCTGCGCTGATTTCTAAGTAGTCCTTCTACAAAATATAAAACTATAAATAACATACATACGTATTTCTAAAGTAAAATAGTAAACTATATAGCAGAGGGTAAACATATTTCGATTTTAGAAAATAGTCATCCTCATAAAATTATAAATAGATGTAATCCAAGTATCTTTAAATATAAATTTCTAACTTTCGGTATAAAACAGTATTTATAAAATAATGATATGAAAAGGCTAACGTCCTGGCACAGTTTTTCAAACCGTTAAATATTGTAACAGTTCGTTTATTTTCAGAATAAGTACTTTGAAATGAATCTCCATGTATATTTACATATTAAAGCGATATTTAGCAACAAACTGTCCTCAGTGTAGCTTCAAGCAATAAAGTAAATTACAACTCGGCATAAATTTTATTTCAACCAGGGAAATACTTCAAAGTAAACATTTTCTACTCAGTTTTCATTTCATTTGTTTTTGTGAAAACTGATATCTGAATGTTATAAATGAAATAATATAATAATATTGCGCTAAACATAATCCAACAGGAATTATAACCTCGGGCGTTTCATCAAAAGAGCTTTTTGTACGTCTGTCAGAAAATCTCTAAAAGATATTTGATAATGTCAGCCAGATTCTCAAAAAAGTTTCAGCTAATCCTGCAATTTGGATTAGCTAATCTTACGCTAAACCGACTTTCCTTGGTTATCAACATAATAAATGCAAATTTTATAAACGACAATTGAAAATCTATCGAAATGCCAAATTTTCGATGGGGATCTGCTACTGCAGAAGAAATTTTTATTAACATCGAAGAGAACGATCCAAAAAATACAAAAAAATTAACAGCCAAATTCTCAAAAAAGTTTTTGCTAATTCCGAATTTTGTGCATTAGCTAGTCTTATGCTAGGCCGATTTTAAAAAGTTGTCAATTCACTTCGTGAGTAATTTGAGATGTTTTATGCATATGTTATGTACGTTGAAGAAAGAAGATGAATGATAAGTGAATAGGAATGATGTGATTGAAGGTTTGTTGTGTGATAAATTATTTCGAGTGTAATAAATGAATGAGTTTATATGGAGTGATCTATGAATGTGGTTGAAGTAAGTGTGGTGTGTTTGGATGATAATGTTTGACGAGGGCTGATTGTTTGATGAGTGAATGTTTTATGAGTGATTTTAGAGTTCGTGCTACCCCATTTGTTGGGATATAGCGTGAAGATATGTATGTATCTATGTATGTCAATTCACTTTCCGAAAACTAATCATGTTTAACATTAATCGATGATTGAAAAACTGGCCCTTACTAGAATAATATAAATAAACAGTAACAGATCTTGGTAAGTGATATATTTATGCGAGTGAAGTGCGGTTACCAGCCGTTAAGTCACGCTTCCAAAGATGTTAGTGGAAATGACACCACAGAGATAATTTTAATGTAGTAACAATTGTTTGTCAGTTCAGGAAATTGAACCCGGGTTCTCATATTCACAATCCGAGTCGATGCCACTGTGCCACCTATCTCATAAACAAATAGCAATCAATTAAAATTTCTTAATTAAATGCAACCATGAGTTGTGGCTCCTCCACCACTAACATGTTTGGAGGCCGTGATTTGACGACTAGTAACCGCACTTCACGCGCAAAATATATCACTTACCGAGATCTGCTTCAGCAGAGTGCCACACCCAGTAATGGGTAGAAGGCGTGATGATATATATTGATATATTTATTTATGAGTTGTTTAATTTTTGGACGTCACATTAAAATAACTTGATGAATTTGAAGATTTTCTCGAATTAATATTGTAACATATTTCATCCCAACTTGTATACAAAACGAATGAACAGTAATCATACACGCCGTTCTTTAGATTCACAAAAAAAGCAAGCAGCGTCATTGATTCGAAGCCACTGATGCAAATCAACAATCTTCGCTATGTGTTAAATAGCGATTCACATCTCTTCATTTCAAAGTCATCTGGGTAATGCCCTACAGCAACATAAATTTACATAAGTCGATACGATAATTGCAAGAAAGGCATTCTCGTTTGTATATCTTGATTACTAACTATCCATCTCTGTATTAGTAACCAGATCCTAGTGTATCTATAGATAAAAAAGCAGAAAAATCTATAAGCAGAATTGTTTTATATGATAGGAAATTATGTAAGCAGTGTGTTTTCAGTTAATATACCGGCATACTGGTTTCTAGATAATTCTAGATAATGGTGCAAGAGATGTAATCTGCTTGGTACGAGAATTATTTTAATGTTTATAATAAGATTTTCATTTATATTCATAGTGAAATCATGATGAAAAACACTTGAATAATGGTGAACAGTAAACTTTATTTTTCTGAAACCAGCAAGAAAGTGCCGACTTTCCTGACCAAAGTATGGAAAGTAGATTTT
The DNA here is from genome assembly GCA_911728475.2 of Pterostichus madidus. Lineage (NCBI taxonomy): Eukaryota > Metazoa > Arthropoda > Insecta > Coleoptera > Carabidae > Pterostichus > Pterostichus madidus. The sequence continues at coordinate 2,884,930 of OU452304.1, forward strand.
TATCAAAACAGTCAAGTAAAGTACGTATCCAAGGCTACAACAAAAATAACAGTCTGGTAAAGATTTTACCTGACTGTTATTTTTTTTATATTATTATTATTGTAACCTTGAATATGTAGTCTGCTGTCAATACAATTCATATAAAAAAAAATAAACATTTTTAATTATTTATGATTAATTACTGATAAAATTAAATGCTTTCACAAAAAATAGTACACATAATACGTCAGGAAAATGCTATTTTACTTGACGAAGCGGTTGTTTGAAATACGAGGCCCCGGGCCGAGCATTTTAATCCGCTGAGTCAAACAACCGTCAAGTAAAATATCACTTTCCTGACTTATTATGTAATATACTATTCCCTCTCTAGAGAGGAAAAATAAATGCAGTGTTATACGGATGTTATTTTACAATAAAAATATACTTATAATTATTTTTTATTTTATTGAAAATTCTTTTTTGTAGAAATATAATTTAAATCAAAAATTGTCTTACAATTTTGATTGAAATAAATAAAATGTTACCTTTATTAAATCTACTAGATTTTTCGTCGAGCGTAGTTAAGTTCGAACAAATCTTTTTTGAAACATATGAAAAAGATGTTGTGTCGAACACGAGAGGAAAGCGCTTTTTTCACTCTTATTGAAATGCCTTCGAACTCGAGTAGAAAAAATATCTATTTCCTCTCTAGTTTGACAAATAACTATTGTTTGTCCTTTGAATATCTTTATTAATAATACAAATTAACAAATTACAGACATAAAGGATAACTTGAAGTAATTAATAACTTTGTATACTTTCTCAGAAGTATCCTTCATCTCATGGTCCATTTATGAATTCACTAATTATTAATAGACGCATCACCATAAAAATAATTATGATAATACTTCTTCAAGACCATTTCCATAAAGATATCATGCATGCATTAAATTTATTAATATATAATAACATTGTAGCAAACACTTGCAATACTAACCACATAGAATGTATTAAACAATTTAAACATGAAACATTATTTGACAGACAGTCTTAAGATCATAGTAAGCAGAAAATAACATATCAAGTGATAAGAATTGATAAGAAAGAGCTGTTGACTGCATCTGAGGTCACTGTGATAACTCAAAGATATAACCATTGTTTTCTAGTAGAACTGCATTGGGAATACTAATTATTTTTCTTGGAATCAACTGTTTTCAAAGCCTTGTTGATTAAATATCGAGTTTCCGCTCTTACTCTCAATTGTTTGGTTGTTGATTTTTTGATACTCTTTTTTTGTTTTAGTTTCTTTGCGCTAGAGTGTTAGACAGATGATTTATAGTTATGTTGGCAACTATGAACGTTTTCAAGTGTTGGAAGTGGTAAATGAATTTTAAATTATGTGATCTTGTAACGAAAAACAGATACAACATAAGTTTTGTCTGCGATGCAATTTTTGATGGATGTGAAAGGAAATATCATATTTCATTCAAGTAAATGGCACGAGTTTAACTCGTGATTTTTGTTTTGTTAGCAAATATATTTTGTCTTGTTTAACAATTGAAATATTGTTTTTAACAAGTGATGGATGACGAGGCGAGAGTACTCTTACATTTCGTCTCGCCACGCAATAAAAATAAGAGATGAGAGCGAAAACGATATTAGAATGTAAAATTCGAGACAAGATTGAAATAAAGACTGCGAGAGCTAGAATCTCGCATTAAATCTCGTGTGAATCTCGAAGTTTATATATGTATATAAAATATTATGTTAATTTGGCTTTGTTTTTACATTCTATTTGAAATTAAATATTTTGTATTTAATCATATAATATGAAACAGATGAATTTTTACCAAATTTTACCTCATCAGATTTTGTACTTTCCCGAGGCTATATGTAAAAAATAACAAGATATAAAAATGTACGCAACGGTATTGAATTTCTCGAGCTTCAATTAACCTATATAACATTTTAAGCAATTTTTTTATTTTAAATAAGTTTTACAAACATTTTCTCAAAAAGCAGGTTTTGAATAATATTTCAAAAACTAGGAGACATACGCATTTCAGGACTTTTCCACTGGATTCAGCGAGTCGAAATATGTGTGTAAATTTTTGGTACAAGAAAAAATTTTGGGGCAAAAAGCGCGAAATTAGGCTTAAATTAACCAAATCCACAATCCAATAAATTTTCAAAAAAATTAAACTCGTTAAAAATAGCTAAAAATGTTTATTTTTCGATTAAAATACGAATAATTTAGTGCCGTTGAGCACATTTTCATTTCTTGTTTAGTTTTTCAGATGTAGCCTCCTAAAAAATTATTATTTTTTAAACCGCATTAGATTTTGTACTTTCCCCAGGATGCATCTCAAAAATTAAATAATATATGAAGATGTGCTCAATGACATTCAATTCCTCGTGCCTTAATCAATTTATAAATAAATTCTTAACCGTTTTTAAATTTAAAAAAATCACCAAAATTTTCTCATAAAATAGATTTTGAACAGTATCTCAAAAACTAGAAGAAATATGCATTTGGAAACTTTACCATTAGATTCAGCGGGTCAAAATACATATGTATGTAAATTTTCATTAAAATAATCGTACGGGAAATAGTTTTAGAGCAAATTGTTTGAAAACCATAAAAAAATACGAAAAATAATTAAAAATATCAAAAAAATCCCTTCAAGTATTACTAATAAGTCAATTTGGACACGGGGAATTCAATGTCGTTGAGCGCAACTTCATATCTCGTTTAGTTTTTGAGATAGACCTATCGCAAGTGTTGAACTTTCAAAAAATTTCATCACCTTAGTTTCTCGACATTCCCGACACCATATCTCAAAAACTAAACGAGATATGAACATGCGCTCAACGGCATTAAATTTCTCGTGTTTCAATTAACTGCATACAGTTTTAGCCATTTTAAAGATTTTCAAAAATTTTCGCAATATTTTTTTCCTAAACAATTTTTGGTCAATATCTTCAAAACTAGAAGGCGTACGCACTTGGAGATTTGAGCTTTGTATTCAGCGGGTCAAAATATACTCGTATATGTATGTAAATTCTCGTGGAACTCTCGCGCGAGTACGAGACGAGATACAATAATGCTGTTGATCAAAAAAAGAGGCAACATCAATCATTTATATTTCTCGTCACTATTTTTTTATTATTCCGGAAGGTTTTACCGGATTTCTACGAATCTTACAAAAATAGAAATTACAATTTTATTTAAATTTTAATTATTGTTTACTTTTTAGTCAACCTTATAATTCGTATAATAATTGAATTATCACTAATTGTAATGTGATGAAGACATCTTTAATATATGAAAATTATACTGAAAGTGAGATTGGAAAACCAGACGCTCAATAAGGAAGTGTTCTTGAAGGATTGAAGCTCACCCAGCGATTATTTAAACAAACAACAAAATCAGAGTAGCGATTAGTAATACACGTTATAACATTATCGGTTGTTAGCAAGATTTCACTGTTTTTCATAGTTAATCTCCCTGCTTAAACGTTCCATTAAATCATGGTTTCAGGCGCCTGTAATTTCCTCCTCGGCGTCTCTGTTTCGCGTGGAATGCATACAAATTCATCACGGGATCACGGCGAGCTAGAAGTTTAAAAGTTTGTTGAAGTACATGCATTATGTCATGGTTACGACGCGATCTGAATTCAACCGGAAAATTGGAGGGGCACACGACAATTGTATGGAGTGTCTGCAGTCGTATTACATACGTTTTTACTTTTATTCACGCGAAGATTATTTGAATCTATATGGACAATTATTTTATTGTTGGGCGTTTTTATGGACGTCTGGCAATAGTTATTTCTTCGCAACTATTTATTTATTTATTTATTATACGAGGGAAGGGTGAAAAGTCCCTGAGAAATGAAACACGAAATGATTTATTTGGTCAAAACATATTTTATTTCTCAACATAATCTCCTTGTAGCTCGATACACTTCGTCCAACGTTTTTCTAATTTTTCGATCCCTTCCAAATAATACGATTTTCGCAAATCTTCGAAATAGGCGTTTGTCTCAGCGATGACCTCATCGTTGGAGCCAAATCTCTTTCTGCCGAGCCATTTCTTCAAATTTGGAAATAAATAAAAAAACAATGTTCTCATTTTCCAAAGATTGAACATCAAACCATTAATAATAATTATGTATAATATTTTTTTTCGTTGTGTTATGCATCGAAAATTATTCTACACGGCATTTTCGTGTAACTTCTACTTGTGAGAACACAAATTTATCGCATTACCAGCAACTATTCGCTTCAGTGGCGTGCGTGGAAACTTTCTTGCATGTTGAGAAAAATTAAAAACCCAAACGGCGTAATTTACACGACATATTTCAGTGTTGGAATTTTTACATGTCATGTTGGTAACTCATGACTTTACAAAATAATATCAGAAGAATGTTTTTAAAAACGGAACTGCCAGGAGGAAGGAAAACAAATGAAATGCGGAAAGACCGGTTCACATGTAAATGTATTTAAATTTCCTTTCAGTAATTTTTTATCTCAAAATTACTTTGGTCAGTGGCTGCATTACAAATATTTAAATAGGGTATAACATTTTAATAGCTACGTTCGAGGCCTTCGAAGAAACTACCTCTTCAATTAAGGGATTATCGAGGGTAATATCATAATCTGCCGGTATTATAATCGACAAATAAATTTACTTCCAATGTAAATAAAATTTGTTCGGTCACATGACAACCGAACGTTTGACAATAATGTTACATTTGTTCCAATCTGCCCGCAGGGGAGGGATAGAGAGGTGCTCACCCCTCTGGTTATTAACTAACCAAATACAAAATAAATATGTATAAATAAATAAATATATCATCAATCCTTTTACCCATTACTGAGTGTGGCACTTTGCCGAGGCAGATCTCGGTAAGTGACATATTTATGCGCGTGAAGTGCGGTTACCAGTCGTCAAATCAAAGATGTTAGTGGTGGGGGAGCCACAAGGGTAATTTAATTTGGTGAAAATGTTTTGTCGTCTATGGGGATTGAACCAGGATTATTAGGTTTCACAGGCCGACTCGATACCACTGGGCCATCACCCCATATAAATATGTTTTATACATAAAATAAATTATAAGTTTAAAGACAATAGCGTTCAACGTACAAAGCAAAACAAGCAAACCGGAAGTAAGAATCATTGAAAGATTTTGCTAGGCTAGCACTTGTTCGTTTTGCTCGCGAGCAAATCAAGCGAGAAATTTCTCGCTCGAAGTGCTAGAAATACAAATATTTTTGCGGGAATTTCAAATTGTAAGTTTATAATTTGAAAGATCGAAACTATTTTGATAGTTGACAGACAATAATTAATTTACATATATATGAAAAATGGAAAATAAATATATTCAGCTTTTCGTAAATGATGGGATTGATCTATATCAAACTATTATCGGTAGGATTACTATTATTATCAAGAGCTATAAAGTAGCCGTCCTCAGTTTTAGTGAATGTGCCATCATGGTTCTTAAAAAATGTATTTAATAATAATTTATTTCACAACTTTCAATATTTTTTTATCTATTTGTTAGGTATGTTTGTAAATAAGAAAAATAGGAAAACAAAATTTCCATCACTTGTCACAAATTCCAAAAAAAATTTTACAGCACGTTTGAATCAACTTATCAGGTCATCATCAAACGGCTAGTCAGTTCAGCTTTAACCATAGACGCGTTTCGTCCTTTAGGGACTCATCAGTATGGTGTGATCAACTATCCAACTAGACCAACTAGGGACTAGGGAACTGTGATATTTTTACAAGCTGAACTGAGTGATGTTAAAGTAACTACGCCGGTAGACAAGACATGAGAGCTAAGGAGCAACCCGTGGTGCCATCTACGCGACGTTTTAACATCAGTCAGTTCAGCTTGTAAAAGTATCACAGTTCACTAGTCCCTAGTTGGTCTAGTTGGATAGTTGATCACACCATACTGATGAGTCCCTAAAGGACGAAACGCGTCTATGGTTAAAGCTGAACTGACGAGCCGTTTGATGATGACCTGATAAGTTGATTCAAACGTGCTGTAAAAATTTTTTGGAATTTGTGACAAGTGATGGAAATTTTGTTTTCCTAATTTTCTTATTTATTAAGACACAGTTCCACATCGTAATTGACTTTTTGTCTTTATTTTAGGTATGTTTGTATTTATGTTTTGTAAATAAAAAACTAGTTTAGAAATTTATGTATATCTGAAATATTTGACCCGCCCTCAAAAAAAATGTCTGTGGACGCCCATGTTCACATTGTTTTTTATTGATACCTATTTATTTGAATTTTTATGTTCATATACCTGAAATAAAAAGTAATATCTAAGGCTAAGAACTAACTAAAAATATATTTATCTTTATATTGATTACGGCTTATTGGTTAAATTTTGTTTTTAGTTAGATATACCTGATTGTCAAATTCAAATATGTCAAACAAAATATAATTATAATTTGATTACCTGTCATTGTCAAACTTTACTTCGCATTTATGTAGAAAAATGGTTATTTACAGAAAGACCAACTTGGGAAAACTTTAACCTAAAAATTAATTACGAAATGTCATGTTGACAATGACGAGCCTTGCCAACTAAACTCAAATTTTTTTGTCAATCAATTATTGTCATCTGTTATATTCTGTCCTTTATTATACTGAACATAAGAGGTTTAGTTTTTATCGAACAAATGTTATTTGTGAAACCGTTCTTGCTTGGTAACAACAGAAAAAAAAATCGACATCAGTTTGTTTAGTTTTGTTCATTTAGTCATGTTGTCTAATTTATTGATTTAGTACTAGCGTGAAAATTTTTTTTGCAGATCTGACTGAAATTTGGCGCACATAAACATTGGATAGTCATACGCAGCCTGTTAAAATATGAAACACATTCACCGTCTGCGAACAAATATATTCGCTTATAAAGTTGAGTTTTTATACACGGGGCTTATGGCGATCATCACTCAGAATCGCACATATTTGGTTTGTGTATCTCTAAAATTTTGCAGTTTCATTTGAAAAACTAGTATGATGTTCTAGAACTATCCGTGTATATTGTATCAGAAGGAGAAAGTTTTTTATCGTTTAGTAATGGATATATAGCCATGCAAAGCCTTGTATTTAACGAAAAATTAAGAATCCCAATTTATAATGGCAACACCACACGGTGGTATGGTATTTGAAAATTCACTAGACCAACAACCTGTTAACAATTCATGATATTCAAATCATATTAGGTATAAAACACTTATTTTATTCAATTTTTATATTTTTTTGAGCGTCAGTTTCGCCACTCGACAACCGATGGCGCCACCGTCACACTAGTACTACCTTAAGCTACAGGAACTTAATCTCAATTACAGTACAGGGTCCGAACTTACCTAACCGCAGTGTGTTAGTTCATATATTTTATCTTGAATGAGATTCAAACTCTGGCTCTTTGGATTCGAATGCCATAACGTTATCTGCCGGACATGAATGAAGGGTGAAGTGGTATGATAAACGGCCTAGTCTATATTTAGACTCAAATCTATTAGGATTATTGGGTTACATAGGTAAACGCGTCTTATAATCTAATAACAAAATTGATTTGAATAGCAAATTAACCATTTAACATGACATCAGTCTTTAACACGAATAATTAACTGTTTACATCATTGCCAATCAAAATTTTAATTCTCTTAATTAACCATGTAAAGTGTATTAGGCCAACGCGGAAATAAAAATTTGGATGACGATGATAAATTTGATTTTTTTGCATGAATAATAATTTTAATTTACTCAGAGGTAATGATAAATAAATAAATTTTGTTTGCCAATTGTAAATATTAGGACAATGAACCAGTGAACGTGAATTTATTTTACTGAAATAAATTGGCGCAATGAAAAGATTAATGATACTTTTTGATAGATCAGATAGTTAGACAAATTGATATTATTCTGTTATTTATTGGCCTTCTTTCGATAGTAGATATCTATTAAAAACTGTTCCGCAATATTTCTTTTGATTGATTTATTTATTTATGTTACTCTGTAAGAGAGGAACTTAACCTCAAATTTTCAAAAAATAAAAATCGCTAAAAATTTGCTTATAAGTCAATTTGGACACGAGGAATTCAATGCCATTGAGCGCATTTTCATACCTTGTTTAGTTTTTAAGATATAACCTTCGGAAAAGCTCAATTTTCCTAAAAATTTACCTCTTCATGTTTTCAATTTTCCCGAGGCTATATCTCAAAAACTAAACACGATATGAATATGCGCTCAACGGTATTGAATTTCTCGTGCTTCAATTGACTTGTAAACAAATTTTCAGCATGTTTTATTTTTCTTAAAGTTTTTACCAAAATTTTCTCATCGAGCAGATTTTGAACAATATCTCAAAAACTAGAAGACATGTGCACTTGGGGATTTTACTATTGGATTCAGCGGGTCAAAATACATATGTATGTAAATTTTCGTTGCAATATTCGTACGAGGAAGAATTTTAGAACAAATAGTCTGAAAATAGCCTAAAATCGAATAAAATCCAAGGGGTACCCCTTAAGAAATTTTCAAAAAATAAAAAAGCTCAAAATTTGCTTATAAGTCAATTCGAACACGAGGAATTCAATGCCGTTGAGCGCATTTTCATATCTTGTTTAGTTTTTAAGATATAACCTTCCGAAAAGTTAAATTGTCTAAAAAAAATTACCTCATTATATTTTCGACTTTCCCGAGACTATATCTCAAAAACTAAACTACATATGAAGATGCGCTCAACGGCATTGAATTTCTCGTGCTTCCATTGATTGGCAAACAAATTTTCAGCATTTTTTATTTTCCAAAAAGTTTGCACCAAAATTATTGAGCAGTTTTTGCACAATGTCTCAAAAACTAGAAGACATATGCACTTGGGGATTTTGCCATTGGATTCAGCGGGTCAAAATACCACACCACCGTACTGTCTGATATACACATCTCAAGTAAAGTAGGTGGCACAGTGGTTATCGTGTCGGCCTGTGGATTCTGGAGAACCCTGGTTCGATTCCCACTGGCGACAAACATTTTCACCACATTAATACTACTCCTGTGGCTCTCCCTCCACTAACATCTTTGAGGGCCGTGATTTGACGGCTGGTAACCGCATTTCACGCGCAAAAATATATCACTTACCGAGATCTGCTTCGGCAGAGTGCCACACCCATTAATGGGTAGAAGGCGTGATGATATATTTATTTTTATTTTATTTAAGTAAAGTTTTCAACAATAATAAAGTACCCCAGGAAACAAAAATGTTATAAACGACATAGGCACCAAACTAAATATAAACAAAATCAACACGGCTGTGAACACTTGTCCCAGCGCCAGAATCGCCCAAACAAAACAATTGCTTGACGTGACGATGACATTAATAAAAACAAATATGTCCGCGTGTTATATAACGCCAGCTCGTGACAGAGAGAGAAAGATTTGGAGCCATTAGATTGAAATGAAACGAATGCTTGTCTCGCTTGCTTCTCGATGGGAGATCAAGAGGGCTTGGGAGGAATGAACTGTAAGCAACAGAAATGTGGACACTTGGATGCCCTGCAATTTTTTGCCGCGACCTTTGCAATTGGGTTTCCTTGAGCAGTCTGATACGCAATTGTTTTATTCAACATATGCTGGGTTGCATGAAAGTTTCATCGGTTCATTAGCAACTAACGGTTCAATAAGTTTCAGAAAATTGCTATTGATACTGTTGCTAAATAAACAATTCTTTAACTAAAGAGTTCTTTATTTTTTTCTTGGAACCCAGCATTACAATACAATTTAGACTCTCTGGAATTCGAACCCAAACTGAACCAAACATGGTCAGTGTAGCTAGCAGCTCACTCAGGGAGACAGATTTTTAATTTATTAAGTTAAGACAAAAACTGTAATATAAATAAAAAATAAATATATCATCACGCCTTTTACTCATTGCTGAGTGTGGCACTCTGCCGTAGCAGATCTCGGTAAGTGATATATTTATGCGTGTGAAGTGGGGCTACTAGCAGTCAAATTAAGGCCTTCAAAGATGTTAGTGGAGGGAGAGCCACAAGAGTAATTTAAAAATAAAGTTTGTCAGCTGCGGGAATCGAACTCTGGTTCTCAAATCCACATTCTAACGCGCTATCGTCATGTATGGAAAACAGATACTTTCATTATGTATTGTACACGTATTTTTTGCATATTGATAATAGATTTATAAAAATTAAAGATTTTAAATGATATCCAAAGAGATAAATAAATAAAAATAGTGGAAAAAGTAAAATAAAACCAATGAAATTGCAGTATTACTTTTTTACATGATTTTCAAAATACTTGAAAAAATTATCACTTTCTAAACAATTTTTCGTTAAAAAGAGACGAATTCGTGATCAATATGCAAAAAAGGATTTTTCAAAATTTGCAAAATTAGGTCTGGTTTATATATTAATTTATGAAACTTAATCGCAATTACAGAGTAAACATTCTAAATACCAATGATCTGGTAGTAATTTCTAGTAATAATGAAATTATTATTGTAAACACTACAATAGTCAATTTATTCATTACATACGTATCATCAGATAGGAGTGATTGAATGGATGTGATTGAAGGTTTGTTGCGTGATGTATGATTGCGAGTGTGATGAGTAATTGATTGTGTATGGAGGGAACTATAAATGTGGTTGACGGTATTTATAAAATAAATAAATATATAATCACGCCTTTTACCCCTTACTGTAAGTGATATATTTATGCGCGTGAAGTGCGATTACCAGCCGTCAAATCACGAATCCCAAAAGATGTTAGTAGTGGAGGAGCCACAGGGGTAATTTTAAATTCGTGAAAATGTTTGTCGGCTGTCGGGATCGAACCAGGGTTCTCAGGATCCACAGGCCGACAAGAACGGTATTTCTGCATATTATTATATAAATAATTTATATTTATTATCAACAATAATTGGTAGCATGTTTGAATCGACTAATATCTACAAAAAAAATTATAATAATTCTCGTATTTTTTTCATTTTAAGTCCTATTTACAAAACCGATTAAAAATATAAATACATAATCCTATTAAAACCGACACTCTGATATAAAAAAAAACAGTATAAAACACATACGTACACATCCAAAGATTACATTTATACCATACTAATGCTCCACCTATAAATACAATTCATAAATATAACAAAGGAAAATCCTATTACAAACTTAAGAGTATTGTCACAAATAACAAAAAATAAACGCTTCCAATATGTTTCAGTTTACTTTATCTTGTAGTTCAAAATAAAAATCAACAGAGCAATTGAAAAATGAATCATCGGTTAAAGATGACATCCACATCCATTGCAAATATCTATATTTATAAAAATTCTACTCTCTCTCTATTTTTACTAGCTGGTGCATTGCTATGTATTATGTAGAGACCAGTGTTGCTCAATATTTTGACTATTAATAAACAAATAAATATTAATAAATAAACACAAAGTACTTGATCTTCCATAGATTTTATTTTATTTTAATGTAACGATCGTTTTGTCCTCTCGGACATCAACAGGCAATGACGTTGAAATAATCGTTACATTAAAGGAAATCAAATATGTGGAAAAATCAAGTACTTTATGTTTATTTATTAATGTTAATATGTTCCACTTTCTTATACACAGCATATTTAATATTTAGAATATATGAATAATATATAATATTATTAAACATATTCCTATTACTACTATTACTATTTGATTAATGAAATTGATATAGCATGAAAACCGCTGAATTGAACACTTATGACTTGCTCCTTGCGTTTGACAATTATTATTTGACATATAAATCACATATAAATGTTAAACAAGTTTGTTTTTTGTTTCTATTGCTACTATGATTATTGGAATATATTATTAAATATATACATTAGTTTTTTTCAAAATTAGACGCATATACAGGAAAATTGCAAATAACATTTTATGTTCCAAATATTTTTGCTAACATCTTTTATTTGAAACTTTTTTTCGTAACTGATTCCATTTTTGAAATAAATGGAATTTATTGTTTCGTGTGTCCAGTAAACTTCCTCTTCCGCTTTTTCAATTTCATTCAAAATCAACTCAGATCTTCGTATTTTCATGAAACTTATAATTACCAAGTTTCGTTAACAAATTTTATCTCGTTCATGAGATATTGCACACTCGGACACACATCCATCCATCCATCTATCCATCCATGCATCCATCCACACACACGGACACACATCCACACACACACACGCACGCACACACCCCCACCCACACACACACACACACACACAGACATCATTGAAAAAATGATCAAAACGGATTCAGTGGACCTCAAAACACGTATTTCCGCGAAAATCTCGTCAACAATTTTTTTCACGATTCCTATACTTCCTTATACTGCGTATAAGAAAGGAAAAATGAAAAGTGAATATTTTCAATTTATTAATTTGTTACTTTCTACAACAGGAACTAAATCCCAATTACAGTGGTGCCCGAACCACTCACACACAATCATATTTTTTCCGGTATTTATTTATTTATTTATTTGTTACTCTGCACAACAGGAAGTAAATCCCAATTACAGTACAGGGGACCTACAGCTTATAGTGGAATCCGAACCACTCAGACACAATCGTATTTTTTGGATATAAGTAGAAGTCAGTGAGATTTGAACGCACGACCTCTTGCTTGCTAATTAGGAAACGCAAGTTTTACCTCGCTTTTATCCACTGAGCTACGATTGCCTGTAAAAATTGAAGTAAGCGACACTTGAACACAGAACCTCTTGCTTGTTAAATAATAAACGCAAAATTTTACCTCTCTTTAACCACTAAGCTATGGTTGTCTTTCTATCAAAATTTGTGATCAAATCTTACAAGTATACCATTAGCTTCATGGATTTCCAACCCGGAAAATATTCCATCATATTTTGTCACTCATCTTTCACAATCGCCTCATCCTCATCTAACCTCCCTTTCCCACATTTTGATCACCACTACAAGTTTAACCTCGCTGTTATCCACAAAGCTACAGTTGTCTTTCCATCAAAATCTGAGAACAAATCTTACAAACGTGCCATCAGTTTCACGGAAAATACTCCATCATATTTTGTCACACATCTTTCACAATCGCCTCATCCTCATCCAACCTCTCTCTCTAACATTTTGATCAGCACTGCTTGTTGTTATATACAGCCTAGTTCCTGTTGGCCAGTTGCCAATAATGCACTGCATTGAATCGTCAGGAGAGGACGCAGGACGATAGCTCTCTGCAGTCGTGCATTCAGACGAACCAGATGAGATGAGAAACAGAACAGTCACAAATCAAACAGCTATTTTCAATTAGTTCGACCGTGTTGCTTTATGTATTTATAGTTTACGAGGAGAATGTAGTACTGCATTTTAGAGTTGCAGGTAATGGATACTCTGAAGAGAAATGGTTATTTTTAGATGCGCGGGAATTAAAAATAGTAGTTCAAGATTTGATTCAGTACAGATAGACCATGGTTACTAGACGAATAGGTTCAGTTACCCTTTATATTCCACAGGTCAAGATTACTCTACGGAAAAATTGACCGCTAAATAGAAATATTGCATCGTTTCGCCAAGTAATAGTATATTACAAAATAAGTTAGGAAACTGGCTATGTGGTGGCTAGCTCAGTGGTATGAAGTCGGCCTGTGGATCCTGACAACCCAGGTTCGATTCCCACAGGCGACAAACAATTTTCATAATTTCAAAAACTATCCCTGTGGCTCCTCCACCACTAACATCTTTGGGGGCCGTGATTTGACGACTGGTAACCGCACTTCACGTGCAAAATATATCACTTACCGAGATCTGCTTCGGCAGAGTGCCACACCCAGTAATAGGTAGAAGGCGTGATGATATATTTATTTATTTATTTAAGTTAGGAAAGTGATATTTTACTTGATGAAACGGCTGTTTGAAATACGAGGCCGCATGCCGAGTATTTGAATCCGCTGAGTTTTTAAGATATAGCCTCAGGAAAAGTTCAATTTTCCAAAAATACAACTTCATCATATTTTCGATTTTTCCCGAGGCTATATATCAAAAACTAAACAAGATATGAAGATGCGCTCAACGGCATTGAATTTCTTGTTATTCAATTGACTTGTAAACAAATTTTCAGAATTTTTGTTTTTCAAAAAGTTTTTACCTAATTTTTCTCATCAAGCAGTTTTTGAACAATATCGCAAAAACTAGAAGACATATGCACTTGGCGATTTTACTATTGGATTCCACTGGTCAAAATACACATGTATGTAAATTTTCGTTGCAATATTGTTACGTGGAAGAATTTTAGAACAGTCTCAAAGAAATTTTCAAAAAATAAAAATCGCTAAAAATTTGCTTATAAGTTAATTCGAACACGAGAAATTCAATGCCGTTAAGCGTATTTTCATATCTTGTTCAGTTTTTAAGATATAGCCTCCGGAAAAGTTCAATTTTCCAAAAAAAATACCTCATCATATTTTAGAGTTTCCCGAGGCTATATCTCAAAAACTAAATTAGATATGAAGATGCGCTCAACGACATTGAATTTCTCGTGCTTCAATTGACTTGTAAACAAATTTTCAGCATTTTTTATTATTAAAAAAGTTGTCAGTAATACGAGTGAGAATAAATAATTTGATAGATCCTTCGAAAACTTATTGCCTGCGGGCTTTCGTGACTATTGCCAAATGGCAACAAGTTTGAGAAAGATACTGGAGAATTATTTTCTAATTTATCGAACTCTCGAGTTATATTTAATTAGATTATTTTTTGACTTAGCTGTTCAGGTCGATTAGTCCAACTTAAAAGATTTTGAACTGGGTTCATATCGATTGATTACTTATTAATTTATTCTTGGAAGTTTTTTCCAAAATTTGTTGGTGTATTTCTGTATCTGAAATACGACTAAATCGATTTTTTTCACACATTTTACTTGACTTGACAGTTTTAAATAATTATTTGACAACTACCTATCATTTGTCACAAACAAAAAAGCATCAACAGAGGTTAATCCCTGGAATAATGACAAGAGCTTTATTCTCAGTATAATAATGATAGGATTGGTTAAAACGCAGACACGTGACATACAATGTAGCATTTCATTAGTTTTGAGAAACGTCAAAAAATAATCACCAAAATTTTCTCATCGAGCAGTTTTTAATTAGAAATAGGTGAATATAATGAAACGTAAGGATCTTATCTAAAATAAAAATAAAATAAATATATCATCACGCCTTCTACCCAATACTGGGTGTGGCACTCTGCCGAAGCAGATCTCGGTAAATGATATATTTTGCGTGTGAAGTGCGATTACCAGTCGTCAAATCACGGCCTCCAAAGATGTTAGTGGTGGAGGAGCCACAGGGGTAGCTTTTTTGAAATTATGAAAATTGTTTGTCGTCTGTAGGAATCGAACCAGGGTTCTCAAGATCCACAGGCCGACTTCATACCACTGAGCTAGCCACCCCATGAAATATTATCTATTACGATAGTTATCAGAAATTTTATCCGGAGATGGAAAAACGACCCTAAAATGAACAAACTGACTGATTTAGGAAGCTAGAATAATAATAACTTGAACTAACTTAAAAATTTACCTATCCATTAACCAGTAGAAAAATCAAAATGTCAAATCCCTCAAATATTAAAAATAATCGATCTAAACATTCACTAAGCATAACATTAAACATTCACCGACTAAAAAATAATAAAAATGACTCAACTTCTCTTCTAACTTATTCATACCCCCGTCTCGACCTCAGACCAATAATCTCTAACTCATTCCATCGTCTCTCTCTGTTGTTATTTGACAAGTGTGGTGTTAGACAAAGACAAAAGAAGATTATGGATAGATGAGGAGTGGGGAGAGCGGTTAGAGTGGGGTGTAGGGGAGGGGGTGGTGCCCACCGGAAATGGGGAAAGTGGAAAAGCGAAGTCCTTGCGCGCAAGCGGTGTCAGACAACCTGTGACATCGACTGTACGAGGAAAGCCGAGTTGGCTATGGTTGGAAACAGTGGCGGAGAATAAAAGGAGTAATAATATTTTAGAGGACACAATAAACTATATTCATGTCAAGTTGGACTGTGAATTTGTGAACTTGGGTTCGATTCCTGTAATCGACAAACAATTTTCACCACATTTAAATTATTCTTGTGGTTTCACCTCCACTAACATCTTTGACGGCTGGTAATTGCACTTTATGTGCATAAATATAGCAATTATGGAGATCTAGTACGTTTATTGATTTAGATGCAAAATTTTAAATTCTACTAGCTCAATTCTCAAAAGAGTTTTGGCTAGAATCTAACTAATCCTGAATTTTGGATTTGTCAAAATTGAACTAAACCATATTCAAAAAAAAGTTTAAAAAACTTTAATACAACCTTCTTACCATTTAGTTTTCGGAAAGTGAATTGAATTAAATATTTTCGGACTAGGAAAAGATTAGCTAATTAAAAATTCAGGATTAGCTGAAACTGTTATTTAAGGAGAATATTTATCAAATTGACATTTTTTAATTACTACTTCAAGTAAATATGTACTTGACAATTGATGAAATCAAACTGAATTATATAAATAAATATATCATCTCGCCTTTTACCTATTAATGGGTGTGGCACTCTGCCGAAGTAGATCTCAGTAATGCCAATGGCACACTGGTCGAGGACCAAATGAGCATCGATGAGTTCCTCGATAACAAAACAGAACGCACCCGTCATCGATGAAAAATAGAGGCGCCGCTATTTCCATCGAGGAGCCTCGATGAAACGATTATTGTCTCATTTCACACGTATCTTTGTGTCTGATTTCACGTTAGCGTGGGTTGTCATTTTGTTTTTGCTTTGTGCTAATCTTTCGTGTTTGCTTATTTTTATCAGTATTTTAGTTTTATTAACTATATTTTCTTTTTATATTAGTGTTTAATTTTCTTTTTATATTTAGTGTTTAATTTTCTTTTGATATTTAGTGTTTCATTTTCTTTTGATATTTAGTGTTTCATTTTCTTTTTATATTTATAGTGTTTCATTTTCTTTTTATATTTTTGCCTAATTTTATTTAGTACATTTTCGTTTTATAATTAGTTTATCCGTTTTTATTTAGTATATAATTTTTTAGTCCCGTGCCCAATATCTCTTCGTTTTAACCATTTTTGCTGCCACACTTTTCTACGCTTTTTTCTATTTTCTTCTTCCAAAAGAAAGTAACACCCAGCAAGAACTGCTGCATCTCTTTCATCCTCACTCGAACTCATATCATCACAAAATATTTCTTTTAATAAAAAGACTATTTTGGATACACAACCTCCAAAAACAATAAACTAGGGAAATATCAATTTAAAGACCGACGGAATAGGAATATTTCACTGATATTATTACCAACGTAATTTTTTTTTGTCAGAGAAATTCTTTGTATTTGTCATCGATGAAACAGAAAACCATGATTGACGAGTGCGTTCTGTTGTGTTATCGAGGAACTCATCGATGCTCATTTTGCTCCTCGACCAGTGTGCCATTGGCATTAGAGATATATTTATGCGCGTGAAGTGCGGTTATCAGCCGCCAAATTACGGCCTCCAAATATGTTAGTGATGGAGGAGCCACAGGGGTAATTTTAAATTGGTGAAAATGTTTGTCGGCTGTGGGGATCGAACCATGGTTCTTAGAATCCACAGACCGACTCGATACCATTAAGCCACTACACCATAATATACAAATAAAAATAAATAAATATATCATCACGCCTTTTACCCATTATTGGATGTGACAATCCCAATCTTTATCTTTATAATTCGATTTTCACAGCCGACAAACAATTTTCACTACATTAAATTTACCCCTGTGGTTCCCTCTTACATTCTTGAGAGCCTTGATTTGACGGCTGGTAATTGAACTTCATGCGCATAAATATATCACTTATCGAGATCTGCAACGGCAGAGTGCCACACCCAGTAATGTGTAGAAGGCGTCATTATATATTTATTTATATAAAAATATTTTAATATATGTTTGGGTAAATGTGTGATCTCTACGCCACTGGTAATATGCGGTTCCTTCATTGTAGGGGTAGCACCTGTCTTAAATTTCCAAGATTCCGTAATTTCAAGTTACTTGAAACGATTCTGACACTAATATCATGTATTGCCGTGATAAAGAACCGAAATTTAACCTGCTTGCCTGACGATGCATTTTCTTTCAATACTCCTTCTCTTTATTTTTTGTTTTATCAGCATTTCTGTTGGTGATTATTTTGTAACAAGAGTTTTTATTGGTTAATTTCAGTCTTCTTGTCCAATCAAATAGTGCAGTTCAACGCTTTTTGATTTATTTGCTCGTTGAAGGTTATTATTAAGTTAGAGTTGTTGTCGTCTGAGTCTTCTGTTTAATTGGTAAATTATCTTTGAGTATTTTCTCTATTAAATGACAAAAATACTTCAATTATAATTGACGCTTCTAAAAAGCGACAAAGAACACTAAATACTGATATTAAATCTTCCATTAATTGGACGACATACGATTATTTCCGCAAAGAATTATAGTTTCTGTTTAGCAATAAAACATATTGTTGTAATCAGTACAATTGTTGAAATCAACTCATTGTTGTAATCAATTTATTGTTATATGAATTATATTGTTATAAAATATACCAAGTGTCTACTTTATTTTTGTTATAAATACAATATTAAAAATTTTAATTTTTAAAAATACATACACACCTATTTTCACGCTATATCCCTACAAATGGGGTAGCACGAACCCTAAAATCACTCATAAAATATTCACTCATTATTCATCAAATAATCAGTCCTCGTCAAATATTATCATCCAAACACACCACCCTCACTTTAACCACATTCATAGATCACTCCATATAAACTCTTTCATTTATTACACTCGAAATCATTTATCACACAACAAACCTTCAATCATCTTCTTTTTTCGACGTACGTTACATATGCATAAAACATCTCAAATTCCTCACGCTTACTCCTAACAATCTAATAACGAAACTAACAACGAATCTACAAAGATTAGAAAAGATGAAAGCGATAGCCTGCACTTGTATATGAAAGAAAAGTCCACACAATGCAGCAACTGAAAATGAAACAAAAAGATAAAATGGGAAGAGAGTGTCGCCCTGCGCTTGTTTTTGAAAGTAAATTCCACACAATAGCAGTTAAAAATAAATATAATTATTCATCACGCCTTTTACCCATTCCTGAGTATGGCACACTGCTGTAGTAGATCTCGATAACTGATATATTTATGGCCGTAAAGTGTTGTTACTAGCAGTCAAATCACGGTCCCCAAAGATGTTACTGGAGTAGGAACTACAGGGGTAATTTAAATGTGGTAAAAATAAAAAGTGGTATCGAGTCGGCTTGTATATTTGAGAACCTTGGTTCGATTCCCACAGTCGACAAACAATTTTCACCACCTTCAAATTACCCCTTAGGCTTTCCCTCCACTAACTTTTTTGGGAGCTGTGATTTGATGACTGGTAATCGCAGTTCACGCGCCTAAATTTATCACTTACTGAGATCTGCTATGGCAGACTGCCACACCCAATAATTGGTAAAATGTGTGATGATATATTTATTTATTTTATATTATAATCAACGATTATTGTATTTAAATAAATATTCCGACGGTACTTTTTACAGTACTTCTATAAAAATAAAAATTGCATTTATTTCCCATTAATACATACATTAGTTTTTCTAACAATATGTCTCATCTAGATGATCTAACTTTACTACCACTTAAATTACTGTTCGTTCTAAATTAAATTAACAGGTTCGCTGTCTTATAAAGGGGTGGGGGCGTTCTTCGCAGAGGGAGGCACCAGCTTCCAACTACAAGCTACGTTTCCTGATACTAACGACCCATGTTGTTTTAAAACCGATTAACACAGCTTAGAACAGAAAATGCAGTAATGGAGACACTCTACTTTCATTAGATTAAGGATCTTATTGGCAACGTTGCACCAGCAAATTGATGACGTGGCAATGAAGATGTGGCAACACTGGGAATTGGTCTATTGATGCCTTGGACATTTGCAGATGATGTGTTATATTTATTTTATTTATTTATGTTACTCTGTACGACTGAAAATTAATTCCAATTACAGTACAGGATCAAGGTCTTACCAAGTCGTAATGTGGTAGTTTATATACTTTTGCTTGAGTGAGATTCGAACTCAGGATCTCCGGATTCGAATGCCGTAATTAATTAATATCACTATTAAAATGCTTATTGTTACTTAAATAAATTAAATAAATAAAAATAAATATATCATCACGCCTTCTACCCATTACTGCGCGTGAAGTGCGGTTACCAGTCATCAAATCACGGCCCCCAAAGATGTTAGTGATGGAGGAGCCACAAGGGTAGCTTTTGAAATTATGAAAATTGTTTGTCGCCTGTGGGAATCGAACCAGGGTTCTCAGAATCCACAGGCCGACTTCATACCACTGAGCTAGCCACCCCATAAAATAAATAAATTAATTAAATAAATATAAATAAATAATAAATATATCATCACACCTTTTACCTATTACTGGGTGTGACACTCTGCCGAAGCAGATCTCGGTAAGTGATATATTTATGCACGTGAAGTGCGGTTACCATCCGTCAAATCACGGCCTTCAAAGATATTAGTGGTGGGGGAGCCACAGGTGTAATTTTTTTAATTGGTGAATTGTTTGTCGGCTGTGGGGATCGAACCAGGGTTCTTGGAATAAACAAACCGACTCGATACCACTGTTACTTAAATGACAATGGTAACATAATATTTGTAACAAATTAGCATATTACATAAAAGCATCGAAAGTGTAAGATAACGTGTGAATGTACAAATTGAAATACTAGGCGCGCAGCGCCGAGTGATTTAAGTACACGAGCACAGTTATCACACTTTCGAGCGAGTTATGTCCACTATTTTTCAGACGACCACAAAATATTTCTAAAAAAGTTTACAGGACTAATATTGTTACACTTTGATAGCTGATGCGTTTTTGTTGATGAGCGTTGACGTTTGACGTTTGAGGTTAGGTATTGTGATACCAACTGTACTAACCGTAATGTTAAAATATTAAATAATGCTAAAATATTAGTAAATAAGTAATTACTAATTTAAAAATATAAGTTTTATTTGTGCAAAAGTATTGAAAAATTGTCAATACTTCAATTGAAATAATAATACAAATTCTATTCAATTATTTTATTATTTTCTTTCATCGTAACGCCATCTGTTGTCAATTAGTGGAACTTCACCTGATATGTCAGAAGTGTGCGTTATGCTAACATATCAGTGTATGTTATTTTCAACTTTCCGTAGTAGTTTATGATGTTGTTATAGTTACTTTCATAAGTGGTCGTCTGAAAAAATAGTTTCATTCAAACTATAGAAATTATAAAATAAATAAATAAATATATCATCACGCCTTCTATCCATTACTGGGTGTGGCACTCTGCCGAAGCAGATCTCGGTAAGTGATATATTTTGCGCGTGAAGTGCGGCTACCAATCGTCAAATCATGGCCTCCAAAGATGTTAGTGGTGGTGGAGCCACAGGAGTAGCTTTTGAAATTATGAAAATTGTTTGTCGCTTGTGAGAATCGAACCAGGGTTCTCAGGATCCACAGGCCGACTTCATACCACTGAGAAATTATAACGTTTTAAAATATTGTACCGTCAATAATTTTGACATATCTTAGATGCGTTTTTTTATCAACAACTTTTTCACGTACTTAAAAAGTTTTATGCAACTGGGCTTTATTAATGGCGGCATCGCCACAGTAATTCAGTTACTGTAGAATTAACTCAAGAAAATACTAAATCCAGAATTACCAATGTATAAATAAAATAAAAGAAAAGATGCGTATAAAAAGATATTCTGACAGATTGTCGATCCGAAATCCTAAAATATATTTCCAGTCCACAAAGGTATTTTCTTTGCACGTGCTGGTTTCCCTCTCGAGTTTCTGTATTTTCCGTGATGTTTTTTTGTTTGTTTAGATGTTATTTTGTTGTAAATATTGTTTGCCTGCGGGTTCTACAAGACAGATAGCTTCAACAGAGATACACCTAGATACGTAAATATACATCATCGTGTTTCAGCTGTTTCTCTAACCTTTTTCTGACGTTGCGATAATGGAGGGCTTACCGTGTTGTTGCTTTTGTTTTTTCACGAAAAGGTTTAATTTCTCTAATTAAAATGCTCTCGTTATTTACAAATGGTAAACTGGGGTATTTATAATAGGAGAGGTTTTCTACTCTAACGTAATATGTTTCGAGATAAATTTGACAGCTTTCATGGATGTTATAAATTATTCACATGATGTTATTGGAAACATGTATTTCATTGTCATATTGCTAATCAAATATGAATATTTTATATGCATTACTCAAACAGTGTAATTTTTTATTTTGTAAATGAAAATGTACAGTGAATCCTTTCACGAACAAATGGTAATATTCAAAATGGCGTTCCAATAAAAAATAATTATTTACGAATTTTGTAAGTGTGCTTACGTTGCTAACACGAGTATTATTAATTGAGTAAGCTGTTGGCACTTCTTGAAACATAAATTTAAAGTTTATGACAGAAAAATTCGGGAGACGCCCGGACTCGAACCGAGGACCTTCAGCTTGCCGG
Organism: Pterostichus madidus; assembly: GCA_911728475.2. NCBI lineage: Eukaryota > Metazoa > Arthropoda > Insecta > Coleoptera > Carabidae > Pterostichus > Pterostichus madidus. Next base: position 2,907,607 of record OU452304.1, read on the forward strand.
GCTGATGCTTTAACCACTAAGCCACGGCTCCCCTGAACGACTATGCGTCAACCGAATTTATCTGTCATAGTGTCTAACACAGCATCGATCCCAAGACTCCTATGGCTCATAGGTATTGACAACGAGTTTCGTCTGTAGCATCAGCCCGGCAAGCTGAAGGTCCTCGGTTCGAGTCCGGGCGTCTCCCGAATTTTTCTGTCATAAACTTTAAATTTATTAAATTCAAAGTCATTCATATGATTTAAAACTCTTGAAATTTAATTCTTGAAACATGTTTGATAATATTTTAAAAATACGAAATAAATGAAACAACCAAGTGTTTTTATTTTGTATTTTTTAAACACGAGTATTATTTACATTTTATTTTTTTCTTACTTTTCAGTTCTTACAACAGAGTGTCTAACAGCAATTGTGTGCAATTTTCTTTCAAAAACAAGCGCAGGATGTGACTCCCTTTCTTTCTCAACTTATTAGATTCGTTGTTAGATTCATTATTAGAGAAGCGAACATGAGTGCATTTAATTGATTTAAGTATGTGGGGCATACATCGAATGAAAGATTAATGAAACACGTGTGGTTAACTGCAATTTTACGGAATTCACCTTCAAAACTAAGCGCAGGTCGACACTCTCTTTCTTTTTTATCTTATGATTCGTTTTCTGATCTTACATACATACATACATACATACATATCTTCACGCTATATCCCAACAAATGGGGTAGCACGAACCCTAAAATCATTCATAAAACATTCACTCATCACACTCATCAAACAATCAGCCCTCGTCAAACATTTTCATCCAAACAAACCACCCTCATTTCAACCACATTCATAGATTACTCCATATAAACTCATTCATTTATTACACTCGAAATCATTTTCACACAACAAACCTTCAATCACATCATTCCTATTCACTTATCATTCATTTTCTTTCTTCAACGTACATAACATATGCATAAAACATCTCAAATTACTCACGTTTACTCCTAACAACGAATACATAAAGTGTTCAATTACATTTGCGAGATATTCACTTGCAAAAACAAGCATTTTTGATTTGTTTTCAGTTCTAATAATAAAGTGTCTAACTGAAATTGTGTGGAATTTTCTTTCAAAAGCAAGCGCAGGTCATCGCTCTCTTTCTTTCTATTATTTGTAGATTTGTTGTTACAGAAGCGTGAGTAATTTGAAATGTTTTGAGTATGTGAAACGTACGTCGAAAGAAAGATAAAAGATAGGTGTATAGAAGTGATTGGTTGGATGTAATTAAAGGTTTGTTGCGTAATGAATGATTCCGAGTGTGATGAATAAATGAGTTTGAATGGAAGAAACTATGAATAAATCACGATACCCAAAGATGGGGGAAGCTACAGGAGTAGTATTTAATGTAGTGTAAATGTTTGTCGACAGTGGGAATCCAACTAGGGTTCTCAAGATCCACAGTCCGACTTGATATCACTGAGCCACCTATCCCCAAAGAAGAAGAAATGATTTTTTTACTTACAGTTATTCTAACAATTATTATATAATAAAACAAAAGACAAAATGTCTATTGCGATGTGGAATTGAGTCTTAATGAATAAGATAAAATAGGAAAAAAATAATGACCTGAGAAGTTGATGCAAACGTGCTGTAAAACCTCTGTGGAATTATGAGACAAGTGATGGAAATTTTTTTCCTATTTTTTTCTTATTTATTAAGACTCAATTCCACATCGCAATAGACATTTTGTCTTTTGTTTTATTTCAATAGCTGTCAAGCAGTTTGCGATTTTGTCGGTAGATGGCACCACGAGTGGCTCCATAGCTCTCATGTCATGTTACCGTTGTAGAAAGGTTAACATCAGTCAGTTCAACTAAGTCGGTATCACAATCCACTAGTTCCTAGTTGATCTAGTTGGATATATGATCGCACCATACTGATGAGTCCGGAAGGACGAAACGCGTCTATGGTTAAAGCTGAACTGACCAGCCGTTTGTTGATGACCTGAGAAGTTGATGCAAACGTGCTGTAAAACCTCTGTGGAATTATGAGACAAGTGATGGAAATTTTTTTCCTATTTTTTTCTTATTTATTAAGACTCAATTCCACATCGCAATAGACATTTTGTCTTTTGTTTTATTTCAATAGCTGTCAAGCAGTTTGCGATTTTGTCGGTAGATGGCACCACGAGTGGCTCCATAGCTCTCATGTCATGTTACCGTTGTAGAAAGGTTAACATCAGTCAGTTCAACTAAGTCGGTATCACAATCCACTAGTTCCTAGTTGATCTAGTTGGATATATGATCGCACCATACTGATGAGTCCGGAAGGACGAAACGCGTCTATGGTTAAAGCTGAACTGACCAGCCGTTTGTTGATGACCTGAGAAGTTGATGCAAACGTGCTGTAAAACCTCTGTGGAATTATGAGACAAGTGATGGAAATTTTTTTCCTATTTTTTTCTTATTTATTAAGACTCAATTCCACATCGCAATAGACATTTTGTCTTTTGTTTTATTTCAATAGCTGTCAAGCAGTTTGCGATTTTGTCGGTAGATGGCACCACGAGTGGCTCCATAGCTCTCATGTCATGTTACCGTTGTAGAAAGGTTAACATCAGTCAGTTCAACTAAGTCGGTATCACAATCCACTAGTTCCTAGTTGATCTAGTTGGATATATGATCGCACCATACTGATGAGTCCGGAAGGACGAAACGCGTCTATGGTTAAAGCTGAACTGACCAGCCGTTTGTTGATGACCTGAGAAGTTGATGCAAACGTGCTGTAAAACCTCTGTGGAATTACAAGACAAGTGATGGAAAATTTTTTCCTATTTTTTCATATTTATTAAGACTCAATTCCAAATCGCAATAGACATTTTGTCTTTTGTTTTATTTCATTATTATAACCTTGAATTTTTGGTTATAAGTCGAAATCAGCAAAGTTTTAACTAGCTAGCGATGGTAGATCGCTCATGTAGCGAGCCGCAACTGTCAGTAATATTACTAACTAAAAGCTTTTAAAAAAATCTCCAAAACTTTTAAAAATTAATAAATCAGTTAGCGCACATATGCATCTGATGGCAAAAACCATTTTCGCTGTTCATTTTTTGTTATTTATCCGCGTTAAGTCACAAACGAGATCCATTAATTTCAATTGGAGCGAGGTAAAAAAAACAAAATGAATTCCCATATGGCAGAGCGTGTGTTCTGTGTCCGAGCCAGATCAACTTTGTTCACTTCTCTCGACCGATGTCCGACCAATGAACGTATCAACGTTATCGCAACTGCAGTTATTGATCTTGGCTTTTTGCGGTTAGAATGATAAATGGGATCGTTTGGAGTAACAAACATTTGAGATTAACCAGCAAAAAACTGAGTGGATGATGATTTCTCACAAATTAGTTCGTTTTTTATTTAATCGTAAACTATAGTGATGACGCCAGTCAACTCTCGTTACGAGTCGTCTCGAAAGGAGTTATCAATAGTTATTTGTATATTAAGGGAAGAAAGTGACGCAATTCTCCTGAAGGTGTCGAAACCTTTTTCACGAGATTATGGACAAAATATTTTCAGACGTGTAAATAAATGAATTTGTAGTTCTGGATGAGTCTGTATTTTATTTCTTATCTCTCTAATTAAAAGCAATAATGTCAACGGCCATGGCTGCACTTGTTGGAACTGATCTAAGCGATAACGGAAGTTAAGTAACGTTGCGCGCGGGTAGTACTTGGATGGGTGACCGTCCAGAGAAAATCCGCGTTGCTGTTGACCATAAAGGCTGATTTGTAATGAAGTAAAGTAAGAGGTAACGCAAGTGCAGTAAAGTAACGCAAGACATGAACATACGTAACAGCATATACCGCTTTATAATCAAACGTAACACGCAGCAGTAACGCAAGACAGATGTAACGTAAGGCAAGGAGTTCGCCAACTTCCAACTTCTTGCGTTACTTCTTGTACCTCTGACCAATCAGGAAGCATTATTTCAAACTTCATTGCAGAAAGCTATATTACCGATCCGATATATTTGTTTGGTTCAATCTGTCTTCTGTCTTTGTGAACGCTTTGGTCGACCATTTTGAGTAATTTGTGTCTTTTATTTTGCATTTCTTTATTATTATTGCTGTGTTCTGTGATTATTATCATGGATGATAAATTGCTGATTCAGTTAGTAGAAAAATATCCATTTATGTATAATAAAACAGAAGTTTAAAAACATCAAGTTGAAAAGCAGAATTTGGGAATAAATCTTTTTTCATTTTTAATAAAATTAGTAATAAAGCAGCCATTTCATCCTCACTGTCCATTTTAAACTAACTTTTTATTACACTCCCAAGTCACTAAAATACTTAATGTAACATAAAATGCTATCTGTTTTTGTATGACATAAACGTCAAATTTAAACTGACAGCTGTCGAAGTGCCACGTACAAAACGCTCTGTGATTGGCTACATGTAACCATGCGTACTTCATTATAAATCACACAAAATGTAATGTAAAGGGCGTAATGGCGGCATATGACCTAAGTAGTTGGTCCGCCCGAGAAACCACAAAAAAAAGCAATAATATAAAATGTTGTCTTTACCTTAAGTGCGTTATGATTATTGCCCTATTCTCATTGTCCATGTATCCCTGGTGCACACATATTCTGCAAAACACACACAACACTCCACAATCACTATATTCACAATCACAACACTGTTAAACACTAACACATCTTCACTGCACAAAAATTTTGCACTACTGACTTCAACGAACAAAAACGTAGGTATTTGTTGCTATAGCCAAAAAGGTACACGCTATTATGAGTCTTATCTCTAAATAGTTTAAAGCTCATTTTGGCTACTGTTGAGAAAGCATTATTTGGTAGCAATTTTATGTCCGGACTTGCACGGATCGCTGTACGCGCATATAAAACGAGATATTGTATTCGTATTTTTAATAAAATATCAAATTACGGTCCCCAAAGATGTTAGTTGTGAGGAAGCCACAGGGGTAATTTTAATATGGTGAAAATGTTTGTCTACTATGGGAATCGAACCAGGGTTCTCGGGATCCATAGGCTGACTCGATACCACTGAGCTACCTACCCCATTATCATTGATGGTCATAATATAAATCTTATTTTTAAACATTCATTTTTATCAATTAATAGAATCATATCATATATATGAAAAATTTATGCATTTTCTATTTTTATCGTATTATATTTATATGAGATATTCCAAATGACTTCATTTCTTCGAAAGTATTTCTATTAGTTGACAATAAAGAATAATGCATTTATATATAAAATAGTCATATAGCGTTTCGTGTTTTTATTAGACCATGATTCACTATAATTTACCAGCAATAAATAAACTGAATCGATAGGAAAACGATGTCGTTACTGAATTCGCTGAAGTCTACAATAACCAATTGTTCAATTTCAATTTTATTTCAGAAAATCACATGAATTAAGAAGCCGTTAATTAATATTCTAAAATAAAGGAATACATTATTCTTATGTAAGATAAATGTATAAAGTATCATATCAATAAATAAAAAAGCAAATATATCATCACCCTTTTTACCCATTATTGGGTGTGTGACTCTACCGTAGTAGATCTCGGTAAGTGATAATAGGCGTGTTTCTTTGGACTGTGATTCGTAATCAAAGTGATCAAACTTAACATGATCATGAAGAATCATGTTTCTTCATTCGTTATTCGTTATCCCTACTCTTTCATTTTGTGATCACGAAACGACAATCCCCCTACCCTTCTGAATCATACTTTTTCTATGATTCATGTTGACTGATTCACATCGAAGGTTTAAAAATGGCGCCTGATGATAAATTTATGTGCTCTATTTGTGGAATTAAGGGAAATTGGCTGCTTCTGGAAGAATTTTTAAATGGCTTACATGGACACTCATTTATGAAATTTTAAAATAGGTTAGTTTGTGTATTTGACATTTGCAGTTATTTTAACGTTCATACTATAGGATCGCGTCGATCGGGTTGGATTTGAATCATTATTCCTGTTAGATGTTTTCTTCAGTATCATATTTAATCATGATTCAACGCAATCACGATCAAAGGAATCATGATTTCGAAAATCACAATCACAGTCCAAAGAAACACGCCTAATATTATCCGTGTGAAGTGCGGTTACCAGCCGTCAAATCACGGTTCCCAAAGATGTTAGTGGTGGAGGAACCACAGGGGTAATTTTGAATTGGTGAAAACGTTTTGTCGACTCGAATACCACTGAGCCATTACCCCATTATATAAAAATTAATTAACTATATAAAAATTAGATGCACACACATTCTATCCTAACTTGTATTTTTATTGACATTTTTAGAAAAAAACAAAAACAACTTATAGATATATTTATAAAGTATTGTCTACTACAAAATATAAAATACCTAAACTTGATTTCACTTAATTGTATTTCCCAACAGCCCCTAAAAATGTTAGTGGAGGGAAAGTCACAGGGGTAATTTTAAATAAATAAATATAAATATATTATCACGCCTTCTATCCATTACTGGGTGTGGCACTCTGTCGAAGCAGGTCTCGGTAAGTGATATATTTTACGCGTGAAGTGCGGTTATCAGTCGTCAAATCACGGCCCTCAAAGATGTTAGTGGTGGAGAAGCCACAGGGGTAATTTTAATGTGGTGAAAATGTTTGTCGGCTGTGGGAATCGCCACACCCAATAATGGATAAAAGGCATAATGATACCCTTTTTTATTTTTTATATAAATAAATATATCATCACGCCTTCTACCCATTACTGGGTGTGGCACTCTGCCGAAGCACATCTCGGTAAGTGATATATTTTGCGCGTGAAGTGCGGTTGCCAGTCGTCAAATCACGGCCCCCAAAGATGTTAGTGGTGGAGGAGCCACAGGGGTAGCTTTTGAAATTATGAAAATTGTTTGGCGAATGTGGGAATCGAACCAGGATTCTCAGGATCCCCAGGTCGACTTCGTACCACTGAGCTAGCTAGGGGTAATTTTCATGTAGTGCAAATTGTTTGTCGGCTATAAGCATCGAACCGAGGTTCTCAAATCCACAGTCCGGCTCGATATCACTGAGCCACCTACCTAATAGTAAATTAATTGCTTTTAAAATGAATTTTGTATTGTAAATTATAATTCCTTTATTTCTAGTGTCCTAATTTATCATCCAGAAACTAAATCGACATTAGCGCTGCGATACAGACTCGTCCAGAACTATAAATGTCATAGATAAGAAGCGCTGTCATTTCAATACATTTAGTTAGACGTTAACTGACTCTCACACATTCATCTCAATCTCACACTCAGTGGCGTACCTAGAACTTTTGCCGCCCAGGGCGGTCTCCAATTTGCCGCCCTTTCTAAGTCAATCAAATGGTGGTTTTTATAAATTAAAAAAATAAATATAAAATAAATATATCATCACGACTTTTACCCATTTCTTGGTGTGGCACTCTCCCGAAGCAGATCTCGGTAAGTGATATATTTACGTACATGAAGTGCGGTTTCCAACCGTCATATCACGGCCTCCAAAGATGTTAATTGCGGGGGGCGGGGCAAAGGGGGTAATTTTAATTTGGTGAAAATTGTTTGTCGGCTGTGGGAATTGAACCGGGGTCCTCAGGATCCACAGGCCAACTCGAAACCACTGAGCCATTACCCCATTAAATTAATAAACATAAATAAATAATTGTAATTGAGACAAACTATAGGTGGGGAACTTTTTTGTCATTGGATGGCATATTTAAATTAGGCAGTAATAAAGGAATTTTTCGAGATAATATTTTGAATCCTACATTGACTTGACGATGAAGAAAAATATTCGAAATCATATAGTAATTCATAATTCGTACAAATCGAGTAGTAAACTTATGAAGTGAACAAGTTGTTTTTTACAACTAAAACTAAATATAAAAAATGCCGCCCCAAAATATGTGCCGCCCGGTGCGGACCGTACCCACCGCCCCCCTCTAGGTACGCCACTGAATCATTCTTCTCAATCACATACTTATCAATTGTTGACAGGTAGTAAATTCCTTAATATAATTGTTTTACAATAAACCAGTAAAGTTATTACCTTTTCCCAACGAAATAAATCAAAATAAACGAGAAGAAAGAACGTGAAATCGTGCTCCGATTAAATCTACATAAATTCCCCACAATCAGCAGGCTCGGAAACAAGAAAAAATCACGCGTCCCGTAAAAAATTAGCGAAATTTATTTCGTTTATAAGAGTGCAAGTTCACAGTTTATTTATAATGTATTTGTTCCGTGGAGAGAATCAGTAATGTACAGAAATCGATAAACTGTTCGTGGAAATTTGCGTACGGTGATCCGTCACTTGAACTTTAGAATTTCTTTTGTTTGACTTTATACCAAGAAGTTATAAAAGTGGAGGTATTTCTCCGAACGCCAAACTTAATGAAATAAAAGTTAATAATGGCAAATATTTGATTTTCAGCCATTTTATTCTACAGTAATGATCAGTGCTCACGAGGATTTTAATTCGATTTTATTTTTACACTTACCTAACCTCAAATTGATACTTGGTGGATAAAATGGATTGAATTCTTACCTGTAACAAAGAAATATATTATTAATAAAATATTTTGGAAACATTTTTCGATAGAGTGCCCGATAAATGTAAATATAACCTTTCAAAAATGACATCCAGAACAATTTTAACATTTATGTTTTTATTTAATTATTCTGACAGTTAGTTATCGGGCACTTTATTCGGAGGCCACAAATAAAGAATAATCGATACAATAAACTGTAATTGCCTAATACATCATTTTAATATTATTCAATTTATTGAAGGACAAAGAATGAATTGCCGTCCGCCGAGGAGATTGTCGAAGTAGACAACATTCTGAGAATGCTAAACATATTTCACGGACGACGTGTAGACAATGTATTTCTCTTACCACAGCGGTTTTTTATATAAATTATACCAGTGGTGTACCTAAGAGGTGGGGGGTGGATGCGGTCCGCACCGGGCGGCACATATTTTGGGGCGGCATTTTTTATATTTAGTTTTAGTTGGAAAAAACAACTTTCTCACTTCATAAGTTTACAATTCGATTTCTACGAATTATGAATTACTATATGATTTCGAATATTTTTTCTTCATCCTCAAGTCAATGTAGGGTTGAAAATATTATCTGGAAAAATTCCTTTATTACTGCCTAATTTAAATATGCCATCCAATGGTAAAAAAATTCGCCACCTATATTTTGTCTCAATTACAATTATTTATTTATGATTATTAATTTAATGGGATAATGGCTCCATGGGTTCGAGTTGGCCTGTGGATCCTGAGAACCTTGGTTCGATTTCCACAGCCGACAAACAATTTTCACCAAATTAAAATTACCTCTATGGCTCCCCCACCACTAACATCTTTGGGAGCCTTGATTTGATGGTTGGTAACCGCACTTCATCCGCATAAATATATCACTTACCGAGATCTGCTTCGGCAGAGTGCCACACCCAGTAATGGGTAAAAGTCGTCATAATATATTTATTTTTTTAATTTATAAAAACCACCATTTGATTGACTTAAAAAGGGCGGCAAATTGGAGACCACCCTGGGCGGCAATAGTTCTAGGTACGCCACTGACTGTAGGATAAAACGTTGCATATCAAACGCGAATAAAATGCCATTATTAAAACTATGTCTGTGGCGTCCCGTCCACTAATACCTTTGGAGGCCACGTTTTGACGGCTGTAACCGCACTAATATATCACTTACCTCGATTAGCTACGGTTAAGTGCCACACCCAATAACGAATAAAAGACGTAATAATATGCAGAGCTGGGCAAGCTACTTAAAAAAAGTAGCTAAGCTACAGCTACAGCTATTCTTTAAAAAAGTAGCTAAGCTACAGCTATAAGCTATATTTTGTAAAATATAGCTAAGCAACAGCTAAAAGCTTTCGTTAAAGTAGTTAAATTTTAAATCTACTTTTTTAAATTATTGTGAAATAATTAAATTTGCCATTGTCATATGATCAGTCTTTTGTTATAATGACTGTTAATTTACTATTATGTACATAAATATCAAAAATAGCAAATACCATCTGGCACCTACTGTGTATTTTTGCGTATTAGAGCCAGTTAGAACCAGCAACAAATAATTATTTTGTGTGGGTTTAGCTTGTACGCATGCGTACTTTGTTGACCTTCTGCTTAAAAAGTAGTTTTAAGCTACAAAAAGTAGCTTGAAGCTACAAAAAATAGCTTTAAAGGTAGCTTCAGTTCTTATTTTTAAACTAATAGAAAAAAAAGTAGCTGGCTACAAGCTACAGCTATATTTTTTCACAGTTAGCTAAGCTACAGCTAAGGTAAATGTTGCTAAGCTAGTCGCTAAGCTACAAAAGTAACTAGCTACTGCCCAGCTCTGATAATATATATGTATTTTTTATAAAGAAAAATGATTATAAGATCTGAATATAAAAATCGCTCTCTAATATACCGGCATAATAAATTTTGCAGATGGAAAACACAGCAAAAAGGTATCACTCTTCGTACGATCGAAGAAAAAATTAATTACCCCCAGGGGTATTAAAAGCTTTTATCTAAAATTTGAACATCATTCTCAAACACATCACTAGATGTAGGTACTCAAAACACCCCACACCGAATTGTATCACAAAATCAATAGTCACATCATCCGATCTAAACAAGATGTCAGTCTATCTCTCCTCTTGCCTCACCCTCCATCCACCCCATAGGCGGAGGGTAGTCATTTTCAACGGGGGCACATTGACGACTGATCAATCGCCCGCGGAAGAATCTGAAAGTTGATTAATCGTGTTCAACGAAGATTAGAAGAGAGGGGGTAGTGGTATAATTAGTTGGGGGTGTCCTCGAGAAGTTTCAAACAGCAGATGTGAGACAGATTCGAAATAGGGAGAGAAAGAAAAATTATGCCATATATATGGGTATAGGGATTCAGAACTGACTTTGATGTATTTGGAGGTTGAATTTTGGTGGTATTTCTAGACATAGAATTTATTACAGGGTGTGAAAACTTTCTCAAACTTTTTATAATAGTTATTTGTGCATCAAGGTTGTAAAAGTGTTCATTTTTGGCCGAATCTGAAGTTTGAAACTTAGGAAAAAGCCGACGTTAGAAAATTAAAATAAATAAATAAATATATATCATCACGCCAATTACCCATTACTGGGCGTGGCACTCTGCCGAAGCAGATCTTGGTAAGTGATATATTTATGCACGTGAAGTGCGGTTACCAGCCGTCAAATCATGGCCCGCAAAGATGTTAGTGGTGGGGGAGCCACAGTGGTTGGTTTTGAAATGGTGAAAATTGTCGTTTGTGGGAATTGAACCAGGTCGACTTGACACCACTGAGCTAGCTACTCCATAAATAACTTTTTTTCACCCACTACAATATAACATTATTTCAATTTTGATTGAATTTGATTCCGTTTTCATGGATACGTCATCGTTTTTTGGTCCTAACAACAGCATTTTTACTACAGTTGTCATGGTAAAAAAATATTTTTGTCAATTTGTTTCATATGAATAAGTAAATATATATATATATATATATATATATATATATATATATATATATATATATATATATATATATATATATATATATATATATATATATATATATATATATACTGGATGTGGCACTCTGCCGAAGCAGATCTCGGTAAGTGATTTTTTAGGTGGTTTTTACTCTACTTCTCATATCTACCCATTTCGTATGTCATGAATATCGTACAAAATATACAAATGTGACACTAGCTTAACATGTTAATTGATTAATTCATTCAATGCTACAATGATAGCGTGACAAATTTCAATTTTACGAATGAATTTATTTAATAAGTGTAGCATTACGAAGCAATTTTCTCTATGATTTTATTCATGTAAATACATTATGCATGATACGCACTTTGCTTTATTAATTATGTTACCTGTTCCTTCCTGAAAGCCATTTAAGCCTCTAACGGCCGATGAGTTGTCGTTAAAAATGTGAGTTGTTCATTTTCGAAAAGAATTTGCACTCTCTTTTTTTGAAACGTTATTGTATGAGATCATATGTGAACCATATGCTGATGTCTTTACTTTCAAAGATATAAACATTTTATGATCGTTGTAACGGTCTAGTAAATATGATCAACTGGCATAAAATATTTCAAAATATTACGATTGACATTTTTGCACTTTACTAAATTGTATTTATGCAAAACATCCATTGAAAGTCCCCAGGGAAACAATAATAGAAGTAAAGTTATATTTCCAATGACTATTTATAAAAAAAATATATAAATAAATAGACTTATCATCACGCCTTTTACATAACATTGGGTGTGGAACTCTGCCGAAGCAGATCTCGGTAAGTGATATATTTATACGCGTGAAGTGCTGTTACTAGCTGTCAAATCACGGCTCAAAAAGACGTCGGTGATGGGGGAGCTACAGGGGTAATTTTAAAATATATATCATCACGCCTTCTACTCATTACTGGGTGTGGCACTCTGCCGAAGATCTCGGTAAGTGATATATTTCGCGCGTGAAGTGCGGTTACCAGTCGTCAATCACGTCCCCCAAAGATTCTAGTGATGGAGGATTCACAGGGATAGTTTTTCGAAATTATGAAAATTGTTTGTCGTCTGTGGGAATCGAACCAGGGTTCTCAGGATCCACAGGCCGATTTCATAGCACTGAGCTAGCCATCCTATATATAAAATAAATATATAAATAAATAAACTTATCATCACGTCTTTTACCCAACATTGAGTGTGGAACTCTGCCGAAGCAGATCTCGGTAAGTGATATATTTATGCGCGTGAAGTGCGGTTACCAGCAGTCAAATCACGTCCCCCAAAGATATTAGTGGTGGAGAAGCCACAGGGGTAGTTTTTGAAATTATGAAAATTGTTTGTCGCCTGTGGGAATTGAACTAGGATTCTCAGGATCCACAGGCCGACTTCATAGCACTGAGCTAGCCAACCTATATATAAAATAAATATATAAATAAATAAACTTATCATCACGCCTTTTACCCAAGCAGAAGCAAATTTCGGTAAGTGATATATTTATCCCAAAGATGATAGTGGTGGGAGAGCCACAGGAGTAATTTTAATGTGGTGAAAATGTTTGTTGGCTGTGGGAATCGAACCAGAGTTCTCTGGATTCACAGGTAAACTTGAAACCACTGAGCCACCTACCCCATAAAATAATAAAAATTAACACTATTTTTTATTTAATGGGGTGGCTAGCTCAGTGGTATGAAATCGGCCTGTGGATCCTGAGAACCCTGGTTCGATTCCCACAGGCGACAAACAATTTTCATAATTTCACAAAACTACCCCTGTAGCTCCTCCACTACTAACATCTTTGGGGGCCGTGATTTGACGACTGGTAACCACACTTCACGCGCAAAATATATCACTTATCCAGATCTGCTTCGGCAGAGTACCACACTCAGTAATGGTAGAAGGCGTGATGATATATTTATTTATTTATTTATTTTATTTTTTATCTTATGAAAATTCTATAAATCTTTTCTAAAAGATTAAAATATTTTCAGTTTCACTTTCTTTGCCAATTTGATTTCTGAGCCTTCCTCTTCGATGTTAATCTTTTCGAAGACAAAACTAGGGACGGATTATGAAGATTAGCTGAGTGTTTATCTGCAGTTCTAGAGAGATTTGGCTGGGCTGGCGACTTCTCAACACAAAAGACGAATTATTCATGCTTTATGACTCTGTGTTCCGAGTGAAGAAGCTTCCGACTCGCGAGTTTCCGATATCAAAGACGCCTTTGAAAGCACCAGTCAGATATTTATGATGTATAAGAGCATTTGCGAACGGAATTTGTTGTTTTATTTACCTGTTCAAATCTACTTTCAAGATACGATTTGATATACACCACTAGTTTAACTCTATATAGCTCATACATTTGACGAAACGATTATGTGTTACTAACAATTATTTAATCATTGGAATTGTGGAAAACAAACGCATGATAACACTCTCATCCTTCATTATCTTTTTTGATTTGATTTCAGTTCTTACATTTTAGTGTTAAAATTGCAATTTTGTGGAATTTTCCGGCAGTATGGTTGTGTGGCTAACGGTAGGGTATTCGATTAAACAGATCCTGAATTCGAAATCCACTCAATCTAAAAATATATTAACTAGCACACTGCGGATCTTGTACTGTAATTGGGATTCAATTCCTGTTGTACAGACTAGCATAAATATAAATATATCATCACGCCTTTTACCCATTACTGGGTGTGGCACTCTGCCGAAGCAGATCTCAGTAAGTGATCTATTTATGCGCGTGAAGTGCGGTGGTTACCAGTCGTTAAATCACGGACCACAAAGATGTTAGTGGTGGGGAAGCCACAGGGGTAATTTTAAATCGGTGAAAATGTTTTGTCGGCTGTGGGGATCGAACCATGGTTCTTAAGATCCACAGGCCAACTTGATACCACTAAGCCATTACCCCATAAATAAATAAATAAATTCACTTTCAGAAATAAGCGCAGGCCAACGCTCTCCTTTCTTATCTTTTTGATTCATTTTTAGTTCATATATGAGAGTGTTCTCAGGATCCTGAGAATCCTGGTTTGATTCCCACAACCAACAAACAATTTTCACTACATTAAAACTACCCCTGAGGCTTCCCCTCCAATAATATATTTAGGGGTTGGGTTTTGACGACAATGTAACATTCATTTTTTATTTTAGAATTATTTAGAATTATTTACGAAACCTAATGGGGACTAGTTACTGTTAATTTTGTGCTCGTGTACATCAATTCCATTCCCATTTGTGGCGATCACAGCGCCATCTGTGAACAAAAATAACTTGAATCGTAGAACAAATTAATGTAAAATTTTCTGGAGATTCCAAATCTGCAATAAAAAATTTGTGTTCCCATTTAAGATTACAAAGTTGCCTCCCACCTCACCCCCTGAAGGCGGGGGTGAGGGTCGAGTTTGGTATCATTGGATAGATTTTTGAAAAATATTTGACACGTATTTTGTCGTTTTTCGATCCAATATGTATTTCGCAAGGTATTTAACCGTCCCAGAACTTTTTCCCCACCCTGTATATATGAACTACCATTCTACAGCTCGATGAGTCCGGATTCTGTACTGTTAAATAAAGTTCCTATTGTATAGAGTAGCAAAATAAATAAATAAATAAATAAATATAAAGAATTGCATTTTAATTCTTAAGATTTCCACCTGCTACATCTTTTAAAGTGACCGCGCTCACCTTTGAGTCACAACTACTCTAATATTATTGCAACTTGAAAGAAGAAAAATGTTATATTGTCTCAAGCAAATATAAAACTACATAAAAGAAAACTAAAATTGTAGAACTGTGTTCCTTTGGGGAAAATAAAACGTCGACGCTCATGTTGCATCGCTTGTATAAGTAGACAGTTTCATCTTCAACTTCATAAAATTGCTCATTTTACGAGTACTTCTGACAAGATTCTTGTATTTACTGTCTTGTCCTATATCAACAGAATACCAACTTTACAACAATCTTAAACATAATTACATACAGTGTAATCGTGATATTTCTTTACATAATGCATCATTATATGAAATAAGTTCGTACTACGTTAAATTATGTACATAGTGAATACAAAAAGATCTTTGTAACTTGTAACACTTTTTAACTTTTTCATGAATAAATTTTATCGATTTTAAATTGCAAATTCTATCTGTGGCCGTATTTGTTTGGGAACTTTGGGTTCAACCCTAAACTGACCTAGAACTAACTCGTGTTACTTCCAAATAAATGATGTATCTTAATAGTATATTCCGAAAATGAACCACGGTGCGGTTCAATTTGACCACGGTTACGGTTAGAATGACGTCATAACGGAACACTTTCACGATGACAGTTGTCACTTGACAGATGAGTTTCGAAATGTGAAATTTATTTAATATGGAAAAATGTTTATATTATAAAAATATTGTATTCTGTATCACACCGGTTTTAACTTAAATATAGGGATAAAAAAATAACACAAAGAAAAAAGTAAATACGAGCTTCAGAACAAATAATAAATTCATCTAATATGAATATATACTGTTAAATAATAAAAATACATTTTGTATCACATGTTTATTTATCTGCCATCATAAAAATATAGTTTTATAAGACAAAAATCCACAAACACTGCAAAAGCCGCCAAACACGTTTCAAACTTGTCAACAACAGCTGTGAAGTTACCAAACTAACCGCCGCTCGAGCACGGTTAGTTTGGTTATTAAAAACTAACCACAAATTTCAAAAACCGTGTTCCGTAATGAAACCGGTTACTGAAAAAACTAACCGGTTCATTTTCGGAATACACTATAAGTGTCAGTTGTAAATATTAGCGGTAAATTTAAAATCTGAATGCATGTTCGAAGCGATATTTGCTTAGTTTTGTTTGTGTGTTAAATTGCGCTTTTAATTAGTTGTTTTAAAACGTCTTTATATTTTTTATAATATAGTCAAAAAGCAAATAACGTCAGAATCTGCCCATTTTCTTATAATTTTGTCATCAGCAGTATCAAAATAATTTATTTTGAGTCGCAATTATCTGTCAAAATATTATCCTCTGTGAGTACTATATTGCAAGAAACACATACTGCATATATGGGATGGTTAGCTCAGTGGTGTGAAGTCGGCCTGTGGATCCTGGGGTCCCTGGTTCGATTCCCACAGGCGACAAATTTTCATAATTTGAAAAAGCTATCCCTGTGGCTCCTCCACCACTAACATGTTTGGGGGCCGTGATTTGACGACTGGTAATATATCACTTACCGAGATCTGCTTCAGCAGAGTGCCACACCCAGTAATGGGTAGAAGGCGTGATGATATAAAAAAAAAACATACTGCATATCGCTCTTCCATCATTTGCATAAATAAGAGTTTTGTATATTTTTTCAGAAAATTATTCTAAAATTACTTACGTTTTACATAAAAATAGCTTCTAACCTCTCTATACTATTACAAATCGCGATGCCGCCACGGATAACAAGGAACACAAGTTGATTAGAAAGGGATAGCAAACGGGTTCAACCTACCAACCCGCTAAAATAGCTGGGGCAGTTGGGTAAGTTCAAGATCAATTCTGGGTTACTTAAAGCGTGCCAATTAAACAAAAGTAATCTACCAGGTTACTTTAAAAATCCCAAATAAATACGGCCTATATTAAAATTCTTATGTTGAAACTCAAGAAAGTTAGACATTGGGATAGATGGTAGTTATAATATCAATGTAGCGCTGGCGCCTCAAAAGATAGAGTTCGAAATTTAATGAGAAATCATATACTAAACTCGAATTTGTGATAATTTCAACTTATTCCGGATGTAATATGAAAACCTGGTCATAAACGTTTAACTTGAGAAATCAGTTTTTCCTTGCCTTATACATTTTATTTTGCATTTTTCAAAATAATTTCCTCATCATATTTTAGACATTTCCGTGGCTATATCTCAAAAACTAAACTAGATATGAATATGCGCTCAACGGCTTTGAATTTTTCGTGCTTTAATTGACTTGTAAACAAATTTTCAGCATTTTTTATTTTTCAAAAAGTTTTCACCAAAATTTTCTCATCAAACAGTTTTTGAACAATATCTCAAAAACTAGAAGACATAAGCACTTGAGGATTTTAAAATTGAATTCAGCGGATTCAAATACATATGTATGTAAATTTTTGTTGCATTATTCGCACGAGGAAGAATTTTAGAACAAAGAGTATAAAAATAGCCTAAAATCGAAAAAATCCAATCCCCTTAAGAAATTTTCAAAAAATAAAAATCGCTAAAAATTTGCTCTTAAGTCAATTCGGACACGAGAAATTCAATGCCGTTAAGCGTATTTCCATATTTAGTTTGGTTTTTAATATTTAACCTACAGAAAAGTTCGATTTTCCAAAAAATTTGCCTCATTATATTTTCGACTTTCCTGAGGCTATATCTCAAAAACTAAACAAGATATGAAGATGCGCTCAACGGCTTTGGATTTCTCGTGCTTCAAATGACTTGTAAACAAATTTTCAGCATTTTTTATTTTTCAAAAAGTTTTCACCAAAATTTTCTCATCGAGCAGTTTTGCAACAATGTTTCAAAAACTGGAAGACATATGCACTTGAGGATTTTACAATTGGATTCAGCGGATGAAATTACATATGTATGTAAATTTTCGTTACAATATTGGTACGAGGAATATTTTTAGAGCAAACAGTCTGAAAATAGCCTAAAATCGAAAAAAATCTAAGGGGTACCCCTTAAAAAATTTTCGAAAAATAAAAATCGCTAAAAATTTCCTTATAAGTCAATTCGGACACGAGGAATTCAATGCCGTTGAGCGCATTTTCATATCTTGTTCAGTTTTTAAGATATAACCTCCGAAAAAGTTTTCCATAAAAATGACCCATCATATTTTTGACTATCCTGACGCTATATCTCCAAAACTAAACTAAATACGAAGATACGGTCAACGGCTTTGGATTTCTCGTGTTTTAATTGACTTGTAAACAAATTTAAAATTACCTCATCATATTTTTGACTATCCTGACGCTATATCTCCAAAACTAAACTAGATATGAAGATGCGCTCAATGGTCTTGAATTTCTCGTGCTTCAACGGGGGATTCAAGTGGTAGAGGTTTTTAATATATATTTATTAAAATAAGTTCTTGACCGTACATCATATTTAATACAATATAAAATCATACCATAAATGATATCTTTATTGCTGAAATATGAAAGTTAAAGTTGAATAATTTAAAACGCTCATTGCAATTACGTAGTTGCATTAAGCCAATCACAGAGCTTTGTCTGAAACGTTTGTCGGTGCTCAATTTTACTGAGAGGAAGACGAAGAAGAAATAAGCATTCAGCATTCTACGATTCTACCAATGACGTATAATACTAGACGAATTATGCCGTATTCAAGTCAATGCAAACGCCGTTGTTATCCGTCTAGTTATGTTTGTCTGATGATTCTACTGACAACGACACACGTTACGTGAAGTTACGTGTTATTTTTCTCTGTCTTATCTGTCTCTCTTTAAGCTAAGATGCAACTACGTCACATTCGTTTGTTTCGAAAGTTTAAATATTTTTATCATGCTTAAAACAAGTTTAAAAAAAATAAAAATTTTGGGTATAATAATTTTATTACGTAGATTAATGTATAAAAAATTCAAAAAAGTCTTGAAAGGCCCATTGACTTGTAAACATTTATTTCAAAATCTAGATCCCTACTTTAAATCCGATTATTTCGGTTACAAAACGTGCAAAATAAAATCTGTTTCCTGTTTTAGATGCTGAATTTAATTTTGTACAACTTATATTTGAATCATTTTTGTCTAAAATTAACTGGTTCCGTTTCCGCAAGGAAAAACTAAGTTCCCATGTTAAATTCCTATGTCCAAGTTTGTATGTTACATCCAGTACAAAAATACGACTATATCTAAATAGTTTGGATTTCATAATCGTAATTGTAATCTCAATAAATCGGTAATAAAACCATAATTACTTCACACGCACATAAAGATACCTAACATGCAATATTGTTCAACATTTATCGACTTTTTCCTACACTTGTCGATAACAATAAAAAGCTTAAATTTATTACCAATTCCCAACCTAATAAAATTAGCATCTCTCGGTCTTTAGACCCGGTTCTCTGACTTCAATATACGGTTACGGTTAGTTAACCACGGTTATGTTATTGTTGGGTAAAATAAAATCGGTTTTCGCAGCTGGTAACTGGTCTAAGGTAATATTATTGCTGGAAAATGCTAATTTAAATCGCTGTTATGTTTTTGCGCTGAAAGTATAAACACAGAAGTATCTCTGGTTTTGTTTCAAGTAAATGGAAACTGTGCTTACAATTATTTAGGGCATATTTGCTTGTTTAATTCGTGCTGAGTTTGTTAAATATTTGTAACTGAATAACAAAAAGTAGTAAACTCAAACTCATTATGCCAAATAACGTTGTTTTTGCGCTAAATGTTACGAGATATTTTAAGCCTCATATTTGTAATTTTATCTTTTGGAAACTACGAATAACGAATGTTTTATTTTATTTGTTTTATGTTCTGAAAACATACGAGGGCAGAGTGAAAACACCCTGAAAAATTAAACAAGAAATGATTTATTTGGTCAAAATATATTTTATTTCTCAACATAATCTCCTTGCAGCTAGATACACTTCGTCCAACGTTTTTCTAATTTTTCGATCCCTTCCAAATAATACGATTTTGGCAATCCTTCAAAATAAGCGTTTGTCTCAGGACAAGTCCACTGTTTCGACTGTTCTTTGGTCTCTGGTGTGTTGTGATGGATCCATGTTTCGTCCACGGTTACGAAACGGCGCAAAAAGTCCTTCTTATTGCGCTTGAACATCGCCAAACACTCCTTTGAACTTATCACACGGTCGCGCTTGTTGTCAACAGAGAGCAAATGCGGCACCCATCTGGCAGATAGCTTTCTCACATCAAAAAATGTATGCAAAATGTTCCGTACCCGTTCGGTTGAGATGCTCATAGCCTCAGCAAACTCTTGCACTTTAACTCGCCGATTGTCCAATATCATACCATAGATTTTATCGACGATTTCTGGCGTTGTAACGTCAATTGGACGACCAGAACGTTCGGCGTCCTTTGTGGTCATACTGCCACAACGAAAATCAGTAAACCACTTGTGAATGGTTCCAATCGATGGTGAGGAGTCCCCATAATGTTTAACAAGCGATGCTTTAGTTTGCGTAATGTTTTTTCCACGCAAGAAATAATGTTTAATCAAGACGCGAAATTCACTATTTTTCATGTTTTCAAAAATCTTCAAGGTTGATTGCTTTCGATGGGTGTCCAAACTGAATGACATATCAGTCTGAAATTTTTAACGCGTTCTAGTTAAAGATGGAACATCACAAATGTCACATGAGATTTGCGATTGTGGCGCCATCTGTTTTATTTTTCACCATGCCCTCGTATATTGCTTTTTGTAAGAAACAAAAATTATATAATCAATAATGAGAACATTTATTAAATTCGTAACTTTCCAAATAATTAATAAATCTTTACATTTAATTTGCACAGTACTGTATCTACCCCATAAAATAAATAATAATCAATAATCTTTCTCCTTGAATTAGTTAGTGTATCTAACAGCTGCAAATCGCATCCAAAGCTCTGTTGATGTCCACTTGATATGCATAATTCATTTGATTAATCTAGCAGGCAGGTATTTCACTCGCCAGATTACAGATATAAACAGCTCAGCACTTTGAAATTAGTGGCAGTATCAACTGTAATATCCCCACAGATGGCGTTGCAGTTATTATTTATTTCAGTGCTGTAAATCACCGTTAATACTGTAATTTCAGAAACAATTTCGTGGTCGTAAAAACCGCTTGACATTAAAAGAAAATCGACTGTTGTTTCATTTCAGTTGTTTTGTTTTCGGTACCTGATGAAATAGTCGATGTTCATTTTTATCCAGAAACAAAGGAATTTGTTTTGTGGTGATATATTGTTTCTTTTCAATTCTTTTGTTTCTTGGATTTCCTTTGGTTTTATATTTGCTTTCTTTAAAGCGTTTTGTTTGCTCGACAAATAAAATTACTACTAAAGGATGAGGACAATTTATTTTGCTTTACACAATATTTGTAATTAATAAAAGTAATTAAGGACATAAAGACCCCTCGGGGAGCGCGAAGATATTGAACGGGGGGTCGTCGGACGCTATTTACATATTTTAAAATACATGTTTCCAAAGATTCAGCCCGTTGAAAACTTTTATTTAAATTTTAAGGATTAATGAAATGAATATAATATATACTATTTATTTATATGTTTATATTCATGTTTGTTTCTGTTTAAGGTTAATTTAAAAAAATATGAAACTAGATATGAAATTGAGGATATCACCATTTAATTCGTCATATATGTTTACGTAATTATGCATATTTTGATCCTCAATATATATTTTTTTAATCGCCGGAGTTATGATCGCAAAAATGTCTGTTAATGAAAATGGCAATTTTTTTTGTGGAACCAGTTTAAAATTCGAATCCTTTTTAATATGGTCCTATATAAATTAGACTACGAGAAATCGAATGCCGTTGAGCGCATCTTTATATCTTTTTTAGTTTACGAGTTAAGACGATGGGATGGCTAGCACAGTGGTATGAAGTCGTCCTGTGGATCCTGAGGTCCCTGGTTCGATTCCCACAGGCGACAAATTTTCATAATTTGAAAAAGCTATCCCTGTGGCTCCTCCACCACTAACATGTTTGGGGGCCGTGATTTGACGACTGGTAACCGCACTTCACGCGCAAAATATATCACTTACCGAGATCTGCTTTAGCAGAGTGCCACACCCAGTAATGGGTAGAAGGCGTGATGATATATTTATTTATTTATTTATTTACGATTTTTGACTTTTTAGAAGTCTCAACTTTGCTGCCCCATATCTCGAAAACTAAAAGAGATATTGAAATGCGGTTTGGACGAGTGTATTTCTCGTGCCCTAATTAATTTATACCAAAAAAATTCCTTTGCCCGTATTTCAAAAAGTTGACAAGATAATGCAAATCTGTGAAAACCAGTGAATTCCTCTCGTAAAAGTACATAGGTATGGAAATTTTCAGCCAAAAATTCGGAGAGATTCAGTTTTTATTACAAAAAAACGAAAAATCACTATTTTTTAATTATTTTTGAAGGGGTACCCCTTAAGAATTTTACGAATTTTGGCCATTTTTAGTTTTTTCGCTCTAAAAATTTTATCCGTGAAGCAAAAATTCTGAAATTTTACATACATACGTACTTTTACGAGAGGAATCCACTGGTTTTCACAGATTTTCATTATCTCTTCAATTTTTTGATATATGGGCAAAAGTAAATTTTGAAAAATGGTACATTTTTCAAAATTTTCAAAATTCTAGTATAACTTAATTAGAGCACAAGAAATACACTCGTTTAAACCGCATTTCAATATCTCTTTTAGTTTTTGAGATATGGGCCTTCAAAGTTGAAATTTTTAAAAATCGAAAATTGCTGTAACTCAGAAACTAAAAAAGATATGAAGATGCACTCAACGGCATTCGATTTCTTGTGGTCTAATTTATGTAGAACCATATTTTTTTAAAAATCTAATTTTTAACTGGTTCAACAACAAAAAATCACATTTTCATTAGACGAATTTTTTTGAGATCATGACTCCGGCGATTAAAACAAAAATTTTTCAGGATTAAATTATGTATATCTACGCAGAAATATATGTGGAATCGAATGGTGATATCCTCAATTTCATAACTAGTGTTATATTATTTTAAATTAATCCTTAAAGTGGTACTATCATTTACGACAGATTTTAATACAATTTAAATATGTTATTTTTGTAGAGTTTCTACATTAGCATGAAAATTTGTTGTTTTGTTTATAACTTATACCATCCATATAATTAAATACTTGTATTTATAAACTTTTTCGGTTACCTATACTTTTATGAGACAGTCATGATAGAACCACCTTAAATGAGAAATTTTTCCTTTACTAATTTCTGAAATCGTGGTTCTCTGTTTGTAATGTACATTATTAAATCAGCCTTTTACAAACTGCAATTTTGATCACATAAAAAGTAAGGCGGTCGCGAAAGAATATATTTGTGATATTTGCTTCCAAGGGGGTCATGGTTGCGAAAAGTTTGGAAACCACTAGTCTAACAAACCAAATATTTATCGTACATCAAACATTATTCTTATTATACAGTACGGTGGAGTGGGTAGCATTACGGAATTTGAATCCGGAGATCCTGAGTTCGTTTCCCACTCAAGCTAGAAATTATAAGAACAACCACTCTGCGGCTCGGTGCGTCTGGACCCTGTACTGTAATTGGGATTCAATTCCTGTTGTACAGAGTAACATAAATAAATTAATAAATCTAAATCGCCAAAAATTTGATCACTTCCTTTGCGTCTAACCCTGCACTGCGGGTTATTTGCGTAGCTCACGTTACGTTTACGTTACGCTACTGTAACGGCACGGAACGTGGCTACCCGATGTCGCAAACTGCGCAACTTTGGGAATTACTCGAAGAGAGAAACGATTCTACTGCAGATACTAAAATAACTGCTGACGTTGCAGCACGTTCCATTCTTGAATTTATAAACTACAATGTATTGAATTCTACGTTCGTGGTTATGGTAACGGTGTACGTTAAGTGCTAAGTGTTACGGATAAAGGAAATTGAAAGTTTACGCCTGTTTAAGAGTAAATGTTTATGTGGAAGTTAAGTCTGCAATCTGGCAATGTTGGAGTTAACCTATTTTCTATTTTCAACAAAGAGTATTTTTGTTTTGTTGTTATCTAAATACAATTAGTGGGTAATGAATGAGAAAATTACTGATACCCAAGTTTGTGTTAATTTATGTCTTTGTTTATTTGCTACTTTGCATAATAGGAACTTAATCCCGATTACAGTATATTTGTAAATTATGAAAAAATGATGCAAATTTGTTTAAAGTCACTTGAAACACGAGAAATTCAATGCCGTTGAGCGCATATTCAAATCTCGTTTAGTTGTTGAGATATAGCCTCGGGAAAGTGAAAAATATAATGAGGTAATTTTTTTGGAAAATTGAACTTTTCCGGAGATTATATCTTAAAAACTAAACTAGATATGAAAATGTGCTCAACGGCATTGAATTCCTAGTGTTCGAATTGACTTATAAGCAAATTTTGAGCAATATTTATTTTTTGAAATATTTTTAAGGGGTACCCCTCGTTTTTTTTCGATTTTAGACTATTTTTAGACTTCTTGTTCTAAAATTCTTCCACGTACTAATATTGTAACGAAAATTTACATACATATGTATTTGGATCCGCTGAATCCAATGGTAAAATCCCCAAGTGCATATGTCTTCTAGTTTTTGAGATATTGTTCAAAAACTCCTTGACGAGAAAATTTTGGTGAAAACTTTGTGTAAAATAAAAAATGCATAAAACTTGTTTATAAGTCAATTGAAGAGAAATTCAATGCCGTTTAGCGCATTTTCATATCTTGTTTAGTTTTTGAGATAGAGCCTCTGGAAAAACGAAAATGTGATACGGTTATTTTTTTTGGAAAATTGAACTTTTTCGGAGGTTATATCTTAAAAACCGAACAAGATATGAAAATGTGCTCAACGGCATTGAATTCCTAGTGTTCTAATTGACTTATAAGCAAATTTTTAGCGATTTTTAATTTTTGAAAATTTCTTAAGGGGCCGAGAAACATTTTTACCACATTAAAATTACCCCTGTGACTTCCCCACCATAACATCTTTAGGGGCAAGGATTTGACGACTAGTAACCGCACTTTTAATTATATATCAATTACCGAAATCTGCTTTGGCAGAGTGCCACATCCAGTAATGGGTAAGAGGCGTGATGATATATTTATTTATTTTACAATGAGCTCTGAGAGCGCTTTTTCCATATTATTCATTTATTTAAACAAAACTTACAATTAAAATTATACTAGTTATACAATTCATATTTAAAACTCCATTATTACTATTGTACAACCCTGTACTATTGTATATATTGTCAGTAATAGTTCCATATTTGATGTTGTTTCTGTTCAGCTATTCAGAATATCCTCTTCTCATTCAGCAAACATGACTACAACATAGTTTGATATTAATTTCAAATATACCTGTGTAGTCTTCATTCTACACGAAGCAACCAACATCTAGAGATTCATATATAACTAGCAGTATTAATTCAATAACTTCCCAGTGTATTGAAATCCCCATCCGTATACACCGTTTATTTACCCACGGTAAATTTGTAACCATAGCTCAAGATCGGCGCCAAAGCTAGACTTATCATTTTACGCATCACAAATTTGCATTTCTGTGAAGTTTGGACCATAAATCAAAACCTTGTTTGGTGGACTCACTTTTAGGTTACACGGGGTTGCACTTAAAAATTTACAGAAACTTTCAAGTTGAAAACTTCAAAGTTGAAATGCAGTTTGTAAGTTAACTGTCGTGCTAAACACTTTAGAGTTTCGAGTTTTGTAGTTTTGGTATTACAACACATTCATTAAGGACAATAATGTAGTGAAAACTTGTTTCTGACGCAGATATTCAAAGTATTTTCCAGTTCTGATTTTCATCACGCCTTTTTCCATTACTAGGTGTTTACTGGACACACAAAAAAATAAATTCCATTTATTACAAAAATGGAATCAGATACGAAAAAAAGTTTGATGTTAGCAAAAATATTTGGAATATAAAATGTTATTACCAATTTTTCTGTATATGCGTTTAATTTTGAGAAAAACTAGTTTATATATTTAATAATATATTCCAATAATCATAGTAGCAGTAGAAACAAAAACAAACATGTTCAACATTTATATGTCAAATAATACAGAGTGTGCCGACCTCTGTGGCTCAGTGGTTTAGACTACTAGGCTACTGACCCAGAGGTCCCGGGTTCGATTCCCGATCAGGGCTGGCATCAATCAGCGTCTGTAGTTGACTATAGCGCAGACGCTTCCATCATCATACCGGCTAGTAACCAAAGCAGTTGAAGCCGTATCAATAAATAAAAAAAAAAAAAATACAGAGTGATCAAAAGGAATTGTACAGTTGGCAATAAAAAAAACAACTTGAAATTGGTAAGCTTGATACATAAATTCATTTCCTGTTGTTGACAGTGACATTTAAAATTTAAATTTGAGTATATTTATTATTACATTTATTTCTAAAGTATTTCTATTACTTAAAAAGTCAAAATTCTATTACCTGTCAGATTCCTGATATAACCTATTTGTATTTATTAGAAATGTCAAATAGCATTTCCGGCTTTATCTGACGTTGTGCCAACTGTGGAATAAAAAGATATGTGGAATTGTATTGCCAACTATAACAATCCTTTTGATCATCCTGTAATTGTCAAATGCAAGGAGCTACTCATAAGTGTTCAATTCAGGTTTTTGATGCTATATCAATTTCATCGATAAATAATTATAAATCGACTAAAATTTTAATTTTCGCTTTATCTAGTTATCTATGTCTTTTTTCGGAAAAACAAATACATCATTAAAATGGTTAACTAATTTGGCAACTTTGCCTCAATTTAATTGACTTCGTATCTCACGGTTCTTGAGATACCAAGGGTTAGGCTCGAAAAACGAACCCTCTGTATATGCCTCATCAGTAAAGTTAGACATAAAGTAGTCAACATTACTAAAAAATTATACGTAAATAAATTTGTTATTTGATATGTTTCAAACAGATACATGCTGAATTACTGAAAAACTAAATTACATGTTTAATAATATTATATAACATTCATATATTCTAAATATTATATATGCTGTGTATAAGAAAGTCGTGTGGTGCCCACACCAGATTTTTTTTTATGTGTTATATTTTGTCTATGACTAAAACCATTCAGAAAATTTGTGTTTTGTCCTTTTCATTCACCTTTTTTCATTTAAAAACGAATCATTGTAGTTATGGACCCGTAACAAATCAGTAACACTTGATGACCCATGAAGTTTCCTTTCAGTAATAAACAAAATTCCTTTATTTGCACATTTACCCAAATTTCCAAGAATACCCTAAGAAATTACTATTCCTACCTGACGCAGGTAGAACTATAATTCAGCCAATTCAGCATTCGGAACTCTGTGAAAATAAACGACATGGCATCACTGTCACATGACCTTTCATCTGACATTAAAGCGACCGCATACGACGTTGCCACGTCGAATGAATGCTCTGCGCGCCATATGTGAACGCATTGCAACGGGAAAAATGCACTTGCACTCTGTGATGCAGACTTTTTGCACGTTTTGGAGTTTTTTTGTGAGCGAGTGCAAACGGGTGAAATATTGTGGGCCGTGTGAAGATGGTTAGTCATCGGGAATGAAATGTACACAAAGAGAGGTTGCATTATGTCCTGTGTTTATTTTTATTAGGATAGGGTTGGTCTGTATAAACAGAAATAGAGGGAAATTCCACATTACATTAAATTGATTTTTAGCCATACTTGTTTTTATTTTACTGTGCTGTACAATGCTATACTATGTACCAGACTGTACCAAATAAATACTAACTCTAATTTTTATCAACAGATGTCACAGACTGACGCGATATCCCCGAATGAGTTTTTAAAATAAATAATAAATAAAAATAAATAATTAAATATATCATCACGGCTTCTACCCATTACTGGGTGTGGTACTCTGCCGAGACAGAGCTCGGTAAGTGATATATTTTGCGCGTCAAGTGAGGTTACCAGTCGTCAAATCACGGCCTCCAAAGATGTTACTGGTGGAGGAGCCACAGGGGTAGCCTTTGAAATTATGAAAATTGTTTGTCGCCTGTGGGAATCGAAGCAGGGTTCTCAGGATCCACAGGCCGACTTCATACCACTGAGCTAGTATAATAGTATAATAGTATATTAAAATACAAGTTGCAGAAGGCAACCTATTATATCAGGAGTTTGAAATTCGGACACGTGCCGTCTTCACATAATTTCTTTATAAAAATATTTGACATTTTCCATTAAAAGAAATTTTTGGTAGAATAGTTAAGTTGTGACATTGCTTTGCAATTGTTTTTGTCTGTTGCCTAGATACTTGTATAAAATGTGTATTTTATTTTATCCGTTGCCTAAATATTTAGTGTATTTAATGCAGTTATGCCAATCTATGATAACAATATGTCACCAAGCATGAAGCTCTTTCAAACCACGGCCTCCAAAGATGTTAGTGGAGGGAGAGCCACAAGGATAATTTTATTGTTGCGAAAATGTTTGTCGGCTATGGGAATTGAACCAGGGTTCTCAGAATCCATAGGCCACTCGATACCACTGAATCACTTACCCCATTTTAAAGATAGTTAAAATACTGATACTGGGATGCAAGAAAATAATAAAGAGCTCTTTACTTAAAGAATGGTTTATCTAGTAACAGTATCAATAGCGATTTTCTAAAATTTATTGAACCGTTAGTTGCTAATGAACCGATAAAACTTTCATGCAACCCAGCATTAGTAATATAACATTTGAAGAACTAGCAATAATTTCAAATTTAACTCCAACATTATTCTGTTTTGTGACTTTATCTAATACCAATAATTTTAGCCCGGAAATAAAAATAAAGACCACTTTTAATCCTCTACATGAACCTGCCTTTATTTATAAGTAGAATATTTATGTGAATTTCTTTCAACGCCAATAAAAATACCGTATTTAAATATGCACCCTTTAAACTCATCAAATTAGGGTAAATCCAATTTATTTCTATCTCTACCTATTCAAACAATTCAAAAATCTTTCAGTACCTTTGACAACAACAATTTAACTCCTTCGAAAATACACCCATGTGTCTAACATATTCTCGAATATAATTCAGAGAATTTCGCCTCCAGCGCCGCCATAACACCGCGGCAAAACTACGAACTTCGCTTTTGATACATTCCTAACCTTATCGAACTCACCTGTGGACGACGCATGCTTGATGTTTAGCCATGTTGAAAACAGGATATTCATTTATCCTAATCCTTATCTCTGGGTGATATATTGTCAAAGCACGCAGACAGGACATCCCTTAAAGGGGGGAGGCTAATCCGTCTTCTGTCACCCTTAGGAAGCCCTACTAGAAGGCGAGAGGGTTCTTTTCACAAGTAAGAGTCTAAGGGTGAATTTAAAGTCTTGTATTGTGAAAATAAACTGATTATTGTTGTAGAGTTTAATTAACTCAAAAGGGTGGAAGTTCAATTAATATTCGGGAAACTCGCCCTAAAATTGGGGAGAATTAATTAAATCTTCTAGGTATTAATAAAACAAAAATCAATTCGTTTTTAAAATTTTTATACTACCACTACCATAATAGTATTATAATACAAGATTGTTAAGACCTTAGATTTATATGAAGAATTTTCTAACCACAAACAGTAGTAATGGAGTAAATGGCTCAGTGGCATCGAGTCGGCCTGTAGATATGAGAACCCGGGTTCAATTTTCAGCACATTAAAACTACTACTGTGACTCCCCCTTCACTAACATTCGTGAAGGCCGTAATTTGACGGATGGTAACCGCACTTCATGCGCAAAATATATCACTTACCGAGATCTGCTACCGCAGAGTGCCACATCCAGTAATGGGTAGAAGGTATTATGATATATTTATTTATTTTAAACAGTATTAAACGTGCCAGAATTGTTGAATCAAATTTTATAGGTTGATTATTATTATGTGGTAGGTGGCTCAATGGTATTGAGTCGGCAATGGCGTACCTAGAATTTTTTCCGCCAAGGGCGGTCTCCAATTTGCCGCCATTTCTAAGTCAATCAAATGGTGGTTTTTATAAATTAAAATAAATAAATATAAATATATCATCACGCCTTCTACCCATTACTGGGTGTGGCACTCTGCCGAAGCAGATCTTGGTAAGTGATATATTTTGCGCGTGAAGTGCGGTTACCAGTCGTTAAATCACGGCCCTCAAAGATGTTAACGGCGGAGGAGCCACAGGGGTAGTTTTAGAAATTATGTAAATTGTTAGTCGCCTGTGAGAATCGAACCAGGGTTCTCAGGATCCACAGGCCGACTTCATACCACTGAGCTAGCCACTCCATTTTATAAATTAATAAACATAAATAAATAATTGTAATTGAGACACACTATAGGAGGGGAACTTATTTTTTACCATTGGATGCCATATTTAAATTAGGCAGTAATAAACGAATTTTTCGAGATAATATTTTCAACCCTACATTGACTTGACGATAAAGAAAAATATTCGAAATCATATAGTAATTCATAATTCGTAACAACTAAAACTAAATATAAAAAATTCCACCCCAAAATATGTGCCGCCCGGTGTAGACCGCTCTCTCCCCCCCCCCCCAGGTACGCCACTGTGAGTCGGCCTGGATTCGATTCCCATAACTTATAACCAATTTTCACCACATTAAAACTACCGCTGTGGCTTTTCTTCCACTAACATCCTGGGTGCCGTGATTTATATTCCCTGTTTTTGCCCCGTTTTGTGTCCAAAATAAATGGTCACCTTATTACGTCTTTAAAAATTTAGTAATAAAACATATAAGAAGACATTTGAAAGTTTAACAAAATGTCGAAAAGATTCGCCTTCTAAATATTTAAAATTTAGGAGAAGGTGGTGTTTGAGGTCTCTGTTATGTACATTTAATTTTCTCTCCTTCTAATGTCGCAAGATCCCGAGGGTATACTATTAAATTAAATTCCTAGCGACACTAATTTCGCATTTTTCCGACTTCTCTCTGAATATTTAACGTCTTTTTGCTGAGAACGTATACTTAAATGTAAACGCTTATTCCCAGACGTTATTTCAATGGTTTACGGAATCCAGAATTCTCTTTCCCGAATTGAAGCCAATGTTACGATGCCACCATCCCAAAAGGGAATTCGTTTACCTCATCCTAACGAATTTAATGGCGTTATTAACCTTTAATGTTAATGACTGCTGTAAAATCATCATAAATAAGATGGCGTCATCGTAAAATACTAAGAGACTGAAAAATGTTACTTTTAAAATGTCACCAAATGGGGGTTAATCTGCAATGCGGATATATTTTCAGCAAATATTTCACACCTGAAAGGGAAAAAGTTGGGGTTATGTCGCAGGGATGATTTTATAATTACGAGTACTATTGGAAGAACAAGAGTTACAATTGGTCATTGGAGGTACTATCGGGAGACTATTGACAACGCAAATCAACTATATAGGCCTAGCTTTGGTAGGATAAATTTTTTGTTTACATTGACGATGAAATTAAGTATTGTACAATTGTTTAAATTTTTAGATGTCTTCAAATCACAAACTATCAAAATCTGATTAATTAAGATTCGTAAAATAAAATAAATAAATATATCATCACGCCTCGGTAAATGAAATATTTCTTTGCATGAAGTGCGGTTACTAGCCGTCAAATCACGGTCCTAAAATATGTTAGTGGAGGGGGAGCCACAGGGGTAATTTTTATGTGATGAAAATTATTTGTCGGCTGTGGGCAGTGGTGAAAGTAGGCCGGTACGGTCCGATACGCTGTACCGGTAAGAGAAATAGAGCCGGTACGGAGTACCGGTAAGAAAATTTTACAAATAAGTGCGACGACATCATTTTAAGCGCCAATTTAGTCTTCTGTCATCTGTCACTGGCAGATAACCTAAAACTTACGTGTTGTTGTGATTGTTTTGCGAAGTGTGAAATTTGTTTGAAAAATGCCTGGTACAATTGTTGCGTCCCGGATTGTAATTTGAATTAATTAATTAATAAGGGAATATCTTTTCGTTTCTTTCTCAAGAATAGTAAACAGACTTACATTTCAAAATAAAGATTTCATGTCAACTTCAAACTTGCGGCAATAAAACTGTCACAATTTATGCACATATGCTTCACCGTTCGAGTCACATGACATCACAAACATTAGTATTGCCAACATAATTGGAAAAAATAGAGAAAAAGTTGGTCACCCTGGCACACTTTTTTCATTTAATAAATTTGCCGGTAGAGGCGCTATAGAAAGTAATATGGTCTATTCTATATATAAAATATAAAACCTTTTTTCTAGCATAACCCTCCTCCCTATCTCTTTAAAAGTAGTGTACCGGTAAGAAAATAATTCTACTTTCACCCCTAGCTGTGGGAATCGAACCCGGCTTCACAAATCCGAAGTTCGACTCAGAACAATATACCCGATTAACATTAATATTTATTTTAATCATAAATAAATATTTTGCAGAAGTAGTAGTCATTCAAAGTCAGAATAAATTTAATTTTTAATGAAAAATAAAGAAATAATTTTGATGCGCTAAGATGATTTGCATTTAATCCTTGCATATTTAAGACAAATGTCAAGTAATAAATTCAACTCGGGCTGAGAAGAGAGAAAATAATGAAATGATTAAACGTGAGATTGCTTTAACCATAAAGAGATCAAATAATTCTTCCGTGAAGAAAAGTTTCAGAATTTTAACAGCTAGCGCTGCGGGGAAATTTCCTTTCCGACTTGATAACCTTGTTTATGCTGCCAACATTGCATCGTAAAATTTTCCTTTACATAAACACAACAACTTTATGATAATCTGCGCGACTTTTGAAGTCCGTCGAGTACAAATGAAAATTGGGAAAAGTGTCTCACGCCTATCACAATATTTATAAATATAGTAAGAAATGAAACCAAAATAACCATCGTACAAAAAAGAAACAGCACATATTTTTAACTTTTATCTTTTAACCGTGAGGTAATTATGATAAAGTCTTCTTACAATTTACATTTCTTGTAAATACTGTTGCAGTTAATTAATTTTTCAAGATAAGATGCTAACTTTTCTTGTACAAAGCGCTTTTTTTGGATCATTTTTTTCATGGGGTGGTTAGCTCAGTGGTATGAAGTCGGCATGTGGATCCTGAGAACCCTGATTCGATTCCCACAGGCGACAAACAATTTTCATAATTTCAAAAACTATCCCTGTGGCTCCTCCACCACTAACATTTTTTGCGGCCGTGATTTGACGACTGGTAACCGCACTTCACGCGCAAAATATATCACTAAAAGGCGTGATGATATATTTATTTATTTTATTTTATTTATTTTTGTGCAAGCGCATAGGGCTTAATATCAAAGGAAATAAGAAAATCAAACACACACTTGGTTTGTCCACTAAAATATTTATTTTAAAAAACTTGTTACGTACGGAAATATTTTAGTGGACAAAACAAGTGCGTGTTTGATTTTCTTATATTCATTATGTTCCACCAAGTACTGACTACAAATTCTCTTTTAATTATCAAAGGAAATTATGGAGACTATATAATGTCTATAAAAAAATTGCTATTTAATAAATAGTTTTGATTAAAATAAAAAATAATAATTTAAACGCTACTTTTTTAACCCCAAAAAGCCAGAAAGACCCCTTAAGAACCTCGGTTCGATTCCCACAGCCGATAAACAATTTTCATCACATTAAATTTACCCCTGTGTCTCCACCTTCTCATCTTTGAGGTGGCCATGACTTGATGGCTTGTAACCGCACTTTACACGTATTAATTAATCAATGATCAAGATCTGCAACGGCAGACTGCCACACCGAGTAATGGATAAAAAGCGTGATGATATATTTTATGGGATACCAGCTCAGTGGTATGAAGTCGGCCTGTGGATCCTGAGAACCCTGGTTTGATTCCCACAGGCGACAAACAATTTTCATAATTTCAAAAGCTAACTCTGTGGCTCCTCCACCACTAACATCTTTGGGGGCCGTGATTTGACGACTGGTAACCGCACTTCACGCGTAAAAATATATCACATACCGAGATCTGCTTCGGCAGAGTGCCACACCCAGTAATGGGTAGAAGGCGTCATGATATATTTATTTATTTTATTTTATATATTTTTTTATATAACTACACTTTACTCTCTCATCGAACGAACTTTAGTGCTTTCTCACTCTGTCTATAGTCTTTTCTTTTATATTAAAACATTAATACAACGAAGTTATAAACTATAATGTACATTTTACGATACTGACACTTCGTAATAAAGATCGTATTAAAGCAATAACCTGGAAAATGTCATTAGAATTTTAACGATTATACCCGCGTGGAAAAGTGTGAAAATCAATACACTGATGACTTAACGATATCGGCAGACTTGTATTGCGCCAACCGAGATTCAGATTCCGATCTTGTGAACGAGTGTTCTCAAACTTTCATTAAGTGATTCATCTGCCACTTTAATCAGAGTGCCATGGAGTATTTGGCTGGTAAATATATCAATTACTGCAGTCTTTTTTTTTTAGAGATGGTCTTTTTCAGAGCCGTAAATAACAATTGTTGCGCTCGGGATAAAATAAAACAAAAATATATACTTGTAAATCACAAAAAATAATTGTTAAATTATTATAAAACATAGATATAAACAAACAAACTAAAGTTAATATGTCTGATGTAGTGTCAATTATTATTCTAACGGGATTTTCAAATAAGAATGAACTTTATTTATTTATCTACGATCGTTCGATAAATGACACTTATCGCATTAATTTTGAGTGTTAGAACTATTTAATTAAGGTAGTACTAGCATGAAAAAAATTTTTGCAGATCTGAATGAAATTTGGCGCACGTGAACATTAGATAGTCATACGCATCCTGTTAAAATATGAAACTCATTCATCGTCTGTGAATAAATATATTCGCTTGTAAAGTTGAGTTCTTATACACAGGGCTTATGGTGATCATTACTCAGAATCGCACATATTTGGTTTGTGTACCTCTAAAAATTTTCAGTTTTATTTGAAAAACTAGTATGATGTTCTAGAACTATCCATGTATATTGTACAAGAAGGATACAGTTTTTTATCGTTTAGTAATGGATATATAGCCATGCAAAGCCTTGTTTTTAACGAAAAATTAAGAATCTCAATTTATAATTACTAAACGATAAAAAACTTTCTACTCCTGATACAATATACATGGATAGTTCTAGAACATCCTACTAGTTTTTCAAATGAAACTGCAAAATTTTATAGGTACACAAACCAAATATGTTCGATTCTGAGTGATGATCGCCATAAGCCCCGTGTATAAAAACTCAACTTTACACGCGAATATATTTGTTCACAGACGATGAATGTGTCTCATATTTTAACAGGATGCGTATGACTTATCCAATGTTTACGTGCGCCAAAATGTGCAAATAAAAATTCACGCTAGTACGACCTTAAGCTAAACCAAATTCTCAAAGAAGTTCAAACAAACTCTAATATAATCCTATTGTCCTTTAATTTCCCGATAGTTATATCCTTTAACATTTTAAAAATCGGACTAGAATAAGGTTTGCTAATCCAAACTTCAGGATTATCAAAACTTCTCTGACTATCACTTTAAATCCTTGTGCAACCCGCATTTAATAAAGAATCCTATCCATTTTAAAACCGCAAAATGGAAGCTGGACACCCGGATAAAGCTTCACTCGAGCTTCACCAACCCGGAGCAAAGCCATCTTCGATCGTCCGTAGCCTCAGCTTCCCGCGTTTGAGAAACAGGAACGGATATTGCGATATTGTGTCATATTTTTTACGGAAGAACGAATGTTTTGTCGGGCAGCGGCGTTTTTCATTTCTTTTCAGTTTGTGCTCTGTTTGAACCCTCTCTTGGGACCAAGGAGTGAAGACTGTGAAAAGGAGTAAAGTTGCTGATGTGAATTTCGCTTTGTATATAAATACGTGTGATGTACTATTTTAAGGCTTGTTTGTTGAATTGCTCGGAGATGTTTGGGATACACGGATACGACTATTTGTGTTTTTTGCGGTTTTTATAGTAGAGCAAATAAATTCGGTTATATTTAGGAGGCATACTGGTTTTTGCGCGATGGGAACCCTTTTCACACTTACGCTAAATTTGTGGAACGGACGACAACGATTAAGCAATTTATTTTCTAATCTTGTTAGGGAAACAACTTGAAAATTGTGATAACCTAAAAACAGATGAATGGTTTGCATCATATCCAAGCGTTGCTGGATCCAAGTCGGGGTAATTACAAATATTTAACATGAAACGAGTTTTATGCTGATTATTGTACAAAGAAAGGTTTCACATTAATCTAAATTGATTTTGATGAAGACTATATTTATTTATTATTCCTAATAATTCTATTACAGTGAAATTAGAACGATTCAAACAATTTTTTTTTATATATAAAAATGGAAATCAAGGAGATTTGAACGCATGACCTCTTTTGGCTTGGCACATTTAAAAATTGCAATAATATATTTTAAAACTAGTCGGAAAAGTATTATATTACCGGACAGGGTAAAAAGTCCCTGAAAAATAAAACAGATGGCGCCACAATCGTAAATCCCATGTGACATTTATGATATACCATCTTTAACTAGAACGCATTAAAATTTTCAGACTGATATGTCATTCCGTTCTGTTTTGACACCCATCGAAAACAAGCAACCTTGAAGATTTTTGAAAACATGGAAAAAGCGAATTTCGCGTCTTGATTAAACATTATTTCTTGCGTGGAAACAACATTACGCAAACCAAAGCATCGCTTGTTAAACATTATGGGGACTCCTCACCTTCGATTGGAACGATTCACAAGCGGTTTACTGCTTTTTGTTCTGGTAGTATGACCACAAAGGACGCCGAATGTTCTGGTCGTCCAATTAATGTTACAACGCCAGAAATCGTCGATAACATCCATGGTATGATATTGGACGATCGGCGAGTTAAAGTGCATGAGCTTGCTAAGCCTATGAGCATCGCAACCGAACGGGTACGGAATATTTTGCATAAATTTTTGAATATGAGAAAGCTATCTGCCAGATGGGTGCCGCATTGTGGACAACGCACCAGCGCACAGGTCCGCAGACGCAATGGCAAAATTGGTTCGTCATCCACCATATTCTTCAGATTTGGCCCCCTGCGATTTTTATCTATTTCCAAACTTGAAGAAATGGCTCAGCGGAAAGAGATTTGGCTCCAACAATGAGGTCATCGCTGAGACAAACGCCTAATTTGAAGGATTTCCAAAATCGTATTATTTGGAAGGGATCGAAAAATTAGGAAAACGTTGGACGAAGTGTATCGAGCTACAAGGAGATTATGTTGAGAAATAAAATATGTTTTGACCAAATAAATCATTTCTTGTTTCATTTTTCAGGGACTTTTCACCCTGCCCTCAGTTGTATCAAGTCGGACTGTGGATTTAAGAACCTGGGTTCGATTTTCAGGACGATAAATAATTGTCACCCCATTAAAATTACTCCTGTGGCTCCCCTTCCACTAATATCTTTAGGGGGCGTGATTAAACGGCTGGTAACCGCATTTCGCACGCATAAAAATATCACTTACCGAAATCTGCTACGACAGAGTGCTACATCCAGTAATGAATAAAAGGCGTGTTGATACATTTGTTTAATTTATAAACTTACGCCATCAGTGGTAAATACAAATACAGTTTCATTACTACTTCTTAGATAAACAACTGGTGTCCACCGCGGCAAAATTCGTGTAACAACTCATGAAATTTTCACACAACAAACCAAGTTCAGTTTATGTTCCACCACTGCGACAAATATTTACTCCAATCGTCGACACCAAACACAGAAAACTTCTCGTTTCATCTTCCAGCGACTATCCGCTCCGAATCGCTCGAATGCTGGTGTCCTGAGGGAACGACGCAGTGAATAAGGAGTTCCCTGAGGTGATGTGGGCCTCGCAGCAAGAGAGATAGATATATGTATGCGTGAGGAGAGGACGAGAGATAAGTATAGGTTATTCGTTGCACGTTTGATTGTAAAATAGGAGGTGCACGCAAAAACTATTGTGAGATATGGTTGGCTGTTGTGATCTATTGCTTTGAAGATTTGGAACGTTTGCATATATAAGAGTGGAAAATTTGTATGTTTCTTATGCCGCATAGAAATGTTTTATTCAAGTCAAAAGGAAAACTTTTTAATTAACTGCAATGGGCTTCTGAACCATAATCGAAATATCATGAATGAAGGATAAAAACATAAAATATGTATGGAATAATAGCTATTACTGGAAAAATTTGTTAAGAATACGAGTAATGTTAAACGATTAAAAATATAGTGACATCACAAGTGCGGAAGATTCTCATTGGTCATAAGGAGTTTCGCGTGATAAATAAGAGACATATGCGGAGTAGAACGTAACTAAATATGACATCTCAACACTGGGTTTTCAAACTGTGCCTCGTTTGCTGGTATGCGGAGGTTCTTCGAGTTGCTGATCACGAATCCGAGGTCAGATTTACCAAATTCACGATGGCGGATCGAAGATAGCGACCGCAAAAACCCCCTTACATAAAATTTGGTGTCAATCGGTAGATTTTCGAAAATTTCGTGCGCCATCTTGGACCCGCCATCTAAAATTTGGCAACTCTGACCTCGGATTCGTGATTAGCAACCCCAAAAACCCCCGCATACCAAATTTGGTGCAAATTAGTTGATTTTCAACAATTCGGCCGCCATATTGAATTTTTGATCCGCCATGTTGGATTTTATCGACCTACCACACCAGCTTTTTAGGGGCGTCCATCAGCTACAATTTGAGCCAAAAAACGACCCGATCGGTTGCGAAGTTTTTCTTTCTGAACACTCAATTTTTCGCCGGCTTTCGGCCGCCATATTGGAGCCGCCATATTTAATTTTTTAAAGGCGCACTCGGCATTTGAAAGTAGATGCTTTAAACTTTGAAATGAGCCCTTTCAGAACAAAAACTGGTTATCGAATTTTTAAAAAATGGTTTTTAAAAACCAACAAACCAAATCAATAAGAATTGCTACATGAAGGTAACTACATTAAAAGTTTTCATGTTCAAACTGATGGTAGAAAAAGCTGATGAATACTACAAAAAACTACAAAACAAAATTGAGTCATTTATTTTACCGTCTCAAATTGTCATCTTATAATGTTTGCTGATGATACAACAGCTATTAGTTCAGCCTCTAATCTTCGTGACGCAATTATGGATACTGAACAGATCAAAGCTGCTCTTAGCGATTGGTTCTGTTGCAATAAATTATGTATGAACAATGCCAAAACACAACATATGATTTTCTCAACTCGTGATCTCTCAGACTTTAAAAATCCTATTGACTGTAAGCTACTGGGTTTGATATTTGATCCGTCTAATACTTGGGCGTGTCATTGTGATTATATTGCAAAGAAATTGGCATCAATATTGTTTCTTTTTAAAAACGCAATAGGCTCAGTTTCTAGTGCGACACTCAAGATAGCCTATCATTCATTATTTGAAAGCATTTTGTCTTACGGTATCCTGATCTGGGGTCATTCTGCTTCTGCTAACAGAATCTTTGGTTTGCAAAGACGTTGCATCAGAATTCTAACAAACAGTACTTACCGTGCTGATACTAAACCACTTTTCGTAAAATTGGGACTGTTCACATTTCCCAGCTTGTACATTTATCGTTGTCTAATCTATATTAAAAATAATCTACATAATTATCAACCAACTTGCTCATTGCATTCCTTCAACACCCGAAATAAGACAAACTTGTATCAACCCTTCCTACGTTTAAGTAAATCCAAATACAGCATTAACCACTACGCCGTACAACTTTACAACAACCTACCAAATTATTTACGTGATTTAAGTTGTAACAAATTTAAAATTAAAATTAGAGAAATTCTCATCACTAATGCACCATTCACTACTGATGAATTTATGCAACAAATTAATGTTAAGTAATTACCGATTGTTTATGTATATGTATTTTGACTTGTGTAAATACTTATGTATATTGGCACTAAATAAATATTATATTATATTATATTATACCATTAATTAAACGTCTTAAAGTTATCTTAACTAGATCAAAACACCAAAAAAATATCCTACTCCCTTACTATTCAAGAAAACAGTAGTAAATTCGTATAGATGATAATGAATAACCACATTAACATTAATTTCAAACTTCCGTACTTCAATTCTATGCTCGTATACCAGACATTGCGACCACCAAAGGTCCCACATTTGTCACAATTCCATTTCTCGCGCGCGGCGCGCGGGACAAACAATAATTCACACAGTGACACAGCGTACATTGTCACCAATGACGTAATACTTAATTAATTCGTGTCGGACAGGGATTACGGACTGTGGACATTTGTTGAGTGGACGGTTTACAGAAGAGAATACTTTCACTGAATTGAAACAAATAACAACGAGTAAGATGTTTGTATAGTGTGAACAATGGGAAGTGAACCCGGAAAACATGTGAACTAAAGTGTAAATGTTTATACCATGGGCGTCCGCAGGGGGGGCAAAGGGGGCGCCTGTATATGTATATATAATAAAAATTAAATTATAAGTTTAAAGATAATAAATTCAATCTGAAACTGAATTTTCAGCAGTATTCTTATGGCCAGTTAGTGACATGTTCGTAATCTAAGTTTATTAAGTATACACAGACACAAAATATTAGAAAATAAAACTGTAAAACTGCTAAATCGGAATTTGTTTAAGAAATGGTGTCAATTTATGGAAGAGTTATGAAAATTTGTCCTTCCTCTTCAATTCAAACCCAGACGACAAAGACTAGTAATTTATTTGACAAATTTAAATACTTTTTTATCTATTTGTTATGTGTATTTGTATTTATGTTATGTAAAAAAGTATATCTGTGAGTTTTTTCATATCTTTTTTAGTTTTCGAGTTACAGGGATTTTTGACTTTTTGAGAAGCCCAAATTTGAAGTCCCGTATCTCGAAAACTAAAAGAGATATTGAAATGCGGTTTGAACGAGTGTATTTCTCGTGCCCTAATTAACTTGTACTAAAATTTTGAAAATTTTGTTAATTTTCATATTTTTCTCGTAATTTTTTTTTGTCCATATTTCACAAACTAGATGAGATAACGAAAATCTGTAAAAATCAGTGGATTCCTCGCATAAAAATACATATGTATGTATTTCAGAATTTTTGCCCTATGGATAAAATTGTTAGAGCAAAAAAACTAAAAATGGCCAAAATTCGTACAATTCTTCAAAAATAATTAAAAAACAGTGGTTATCGTTTTTTTGTAATAAAATCTTAACCTGTCCGAATTTTTGTGCGAAAATTTGCATACCTATGTACTTTTATGAGAGGAATTCACTGGTGTTCACAGATTTTCATTGTATCTTCAACTTTTTGAAATATGAGCAAAAGAAAATTTTGAAAAAAAAATTTAAAATTTCAATATCTCTTTTAGTTTTCGAGATATGGGCCTTCAAAGTTGAGCTTTTCAAAAAGTCAAAAATCGCTGTTAAATTCTGCACTTGCACGTACAAACCTTTTTCGGCACTTGTTATAAAAATAACTATATTTCCACATATTCAAATTCAAGGATATTTAAGGATTTCAAGATATGTTATTAAATTCCAGGCTTTTTCCAGGTTTTCCAGGAATTCCAGATCGATACGCACCATGTACATTCAAAAAATAAGCTCATAGTAGAAGCAATTCCATTAAAAATTTAAACTAGATTAAAAAAAATGTGTCCCCAAATATTAAAAAGTTAGTATGTCTCAACCGAAGTGAGCGTAAAATATCATCTAAAAAGCACGGGCCGTTTAAGATCATTTATTGTTACCGCAGACCAATTGCCCCTATAAACGCTACTGCATTCTTGCTCGGTGACGTCACCACCACCATTAAACGACTGTCAACTGTCTGTTGAAGTGACGCATGCGCCATGACAGATGGCTCTTGAATTGAATCGGCTCGAGCCCTCGACTCTCGCATGTTTATATAATGTCATAGATTGTTTGATTGTTGGTGATTTTATTAGCTTAATGATACCGCTTTAGGGTTTTGTTTCACTGTCATGAAATTTTATATCGATTTAGTACTATACTATATTTGGGGGGCGGAGATCCGTTGATACAATTTTTTTTTGTTCCCATTGCTTTCCTGATTATTTTAAAAAGAAAAAAAATATTAAAAAAATATATTATTATCATCACGCCTTCTACCCATTACTGGGTATGGCACTCTGCCGAAGCAGATCTCGGTAAGTGATATATTTTTCGCGTGAAGTGCGGTTACCAGGCGTAAAATCACGGCCCCCTAAATATGTTAGTGGTGGAGGAGCCACAGGGGTAGTTTTTGAAATTATGAAAATTATTTGTCGCCTGTGGGAATCGAACCAGGGTTCTCAGAATTCACAGGCCGATTTCATACCACTGAGCTAGCCACCCTATAAAAATAAAATAAAATAAAATAAACAAATTAATGTTTATAGTATTAGTTTTAAAAGTATGGATAGGAATCTCTAAGACAGTAAGTGAGGGCCATCGCATGTTACTTAGAAATTTAAAAACGCCTGTATTCAAAAAATACAATTAATTCTCAGTGATATCGACTCGGTTTATGGATTTGACAGCTCGGGTTCGATTCTCACAGCCGACAAACAATTTTCACCAAATTAAAAGTACCCCTGTGGCTTCCCCTCCACTAAAATCTTTGGAGGCCGCGATGTGACGCCTTGTAATCGCATTTCACACGCAAAATATATCACTTACCGACAGTGGCGTACCTAGAACTTTTGCCGCCCAGGGCGGTCTCCAATTTGCCGCTCTTTCTAAGTCAATCAAATGGTGGTTTTTATAAATTAAAAAAATAAATATATCATCACGACTTTTACCCATTATTGGGTGTGGCTCTCTGCCGAAGCAGATCTCGGTAAGTGATATATTTATGTACGTGAAATGCGGTTATCAGCCGTCAAATCACGCCCCTCAAAGATATTAGTGGCGAGGGAGCCACAGGGGTAATTTTAATTTGGTGAAAATTGTTTGTCGGCTGTGGGAATCGAACCAGGGTTCTCAGGATCCACAGGCCAACTCGAAACCACTGAGCAATTACCCCATTAAATTAATAAACATAAAAAAATAATTGTAATTGAGACAAACTATAGGTGGGGAACTTTTTTTACCATTGGATGGCATATTTAAATTAGACAGTAATAAAGGAAATTTTCCAGATAATATTTTCAACCCTATATTGACTTGACGATGAAGAAAAATATTCGAAATCATATAGTAATTCATAATTCGTAGAAATCGAATAGTAAACTTATGAAGTGAACAAGTTGTTTTTTACAACTAAAACTAAATATAACAAATTTCGCCCCAAAATATATGCCGCCCGGTGTGGACCGCATCCACCGCCTCCCCTTCCAGGTACGCGGCTAATTGAAGACCGCTCTAGGCAGCAAAAGTTCTAGGTACGCCACTGATCTTATTAAATGAAAAGAAAAATTACAGGTGCTACTTTTATTTTCATTGAATAACAATGAACAAAGTCAAGTGCTCATAAAATGCAGTTACCAGCCGTCAAATTATTACCCCCAAAGATAGTTA
The DNA here is from genome assembly GCA_911728475.2 of Pterostichus madidus. Lineage (NCBI taxonomy): Eukaryota > Metazoa > Arthropoda > Insecta > Coleoptera > Carabidae > Pterostichus > Pterostichus madidus. Next base: position 2,951,578 of record OU452304.1, read on the forward strand.
GTGGAAGGTAAGCTACAGAGGTAATTTTAATGAACCCGGGTTCTCAAAACCACAGCCTGACTGAGCCTACCTACTAATTATGTGAATAGTATAAATTTTAGACAACTTTTAATTGTCATTTACAATACTAGAATATATATCGGTCATTGTTGAACTAAGCAGTAACAAAAATCTTCTTGTAGGAACTTAAAGTTTAGGTCCTAAACAATAAAACAATGAAAAGCACCCGTAAAAGAGATTCAAAACAACTATATAAACTCTAAACATGTTCCCTAATTCAACAGTTCCATACAAGGTTCCAAACAGTTCAAAATAAACAAGCGTTTTTATGAATGAAATTCCTGATCACCGGTAGAGGAATAGTTTTAGAAGCACTGATTTATGTAAACATAGTTTCAACGTTCAACTCTACAAATTAGATGCAATGGCATTCAACCAGTTTTGGAAGTCGAACGTGATTCTTGACGGAATAACTTAGAAGATACAGCGACCATACATGTGTAGTTTTCAATATCAATTCTACACATTCGTTTGAAATTCAGATACGACTAAAAATACAAAGTACAGCGCGAAAATATTGCAAGGAAATAGTATGTTGAAAAATAAGTGTTACAATTTGTCATTGTGGCATGTGTTTCTCTCACTATTTTTCCTATATCGCATTCATTTACTTTTATTTTAAAACTTTTATGCATAACTCATATATTATAAAGACATAATTACACTGATTTCAGTTGAATTATATGGCTCATAAAATACTAGGGTTGTTGATTTACACCGAATTTCGAATTTCTGAACATTCGAACATTCGAATTTTTTTAACTTCGTCCAAAAAACTTCGAACTTTTAGAATTTTCAAATTTTCGAATTTTCCGAAGCTTCGAATTTTCGAATTTTTTGCCAATTAATTAACGCCATCTGTCATCTCCAAGTACGCTCACGCATAATTCGTGAAAAGTCGGACACGAATTAAATAATAAACCCGGCGAATAATTCCAAAATTCGAAATATTCGAAGGTTCAATAAATCCGAACATTCGAATTCTCGAATATTCGTAAAATCATCAACCCTATAAAATACTAGTGTTTTATATTCCATAAAACACTATAAACAACTTGTTACCTAGCAACCACTTCATGATCTACCGTATTTTGAGAAACTATATATAACTGAATCAACGTTAAACGTTACGACCAATCTTCTTCGATACCTATAATTATGAGTTGTGGATAAAATTTTGTATTACACTTGTGTTTTATTGGTATATAAAACACGCAAGAAAAGTTTATACACGAGACCAAAGATCGAGTGTTTAATATTTTTAAATGTAATTAAACACTTGTATAATAAATAACTACGAGTATTACAGGTCTATTCTGTAAATCATAACGTTTCGCTATTATTTTTAATATTTTTTATATTAGCAGTTTTATACGATATCAAAATTCATAAAAATAAAATAGAGAGAACAGAATAAAGTATTTTAGTCAAAGAAAGTCGAAGTGGTGTTAATATATAGAGTAATCATTGTCATTAATTTATCGATCAGTAACAGATAATGATTCAGTTACAAAATAAGCGAGTATCTTGTTTCAAAAAGGTTAGGCTCCAGTTAGGCTCATATTTTATCTTAAAATCGCAGTTTACCAAAATCAGAATTCTATATATCTACTTATTGATATTCATTCAGAATCGTATTCATTCTCGCTTTGTAGTTACAAAACAGAGGTTCAGAACAGAATACGATTTTCAGCGTCAGTAAAGTAAATACTAACCTAAGTCATCGCAGTTAAATTTCATTTTAAGAACGATGACATCTCCGCAAAATTCTCTCTGCCTCATTCGTGTCAAATTTACTTTGAAAAGAAAAAAGATTCTCGTATACTTCAAGCAACTCCGGATTTTAATATTGAATAGGAATTTTGCTAAATTGAAGACGCAGCGTGTGAGATTGCGTGAACGTCTAAGAAGAAAATGGATCGTCGCTGAAAATTTGTCGGAAATGTGAAAATGCTCCGCGGGTAAGGTTACCTGGAAAATATTTCACTTGAATTGTGTACAGGCAGTAGTGTAAATCATTGAAATGTGCAGTTTTATTCGCATTTGCTATAAAAATTGCTTTCTTTCTGCAATATTTTTCCGAAAGGATTTGCTTACAATTTTCAGCTATCAATATTCGATTTGATGGGGTAAGCTCGATTGTTTTAAGCTATTATTACCCTAGAGGTTTTGGGGTTAATTTCAATCTGTCATTTCATTATTTAGGTGATAAAATATACATTAACTCTCGTGAGAGCTTTAATTTGGCAGGTGGAGTCATATGTATACCTATTTTTTTGAGAAATAATTGAAATATAATTGACATACTGTGAGTTTATTTTAGCGTGAAATGTGAGATTTGCCATATCTATGGTTACGAATTTGACAGCAATAGTTGTATACCATTTGCCACTTGCTCCAGTTAAATCAGTTCAGATAAATTAGTCAACATGAATAAATGAACTGAACAAAGCAAACTGATGCACTTATTGGGGCGAATTACTTCAAAGTAAATTAGAAGCAGTAATTTTAATACTGAAAATTAAGGCAGCAAAGTAATCCAGCAAAGTAATCCAGCGAAATAAGTAAGTGATCTGGTTCCGTAAATGTACGTTAGATTTGATTCAAATGACAAATGGAATACAGCTATTGTATCAGAACGTTTATTTTAATAGTTAATTTGTAGAATCTCAAAATGGGGATTCCGTTTTATTAAACCGAAGATATTTAAGTGAACAAATAGGAGTAGGAAGGATAAAAATAATTACTCCTCTGTGGTTGGATTACTTGGCTTTTTGTAATTTCCAAATTTACAAAATTGTGAAAACAGACGACGTTTCGGGACTAAGGGTTGGTCCCATTTTCAATTCAACAATAAATGGAATTATTATAAATAAACAGTTTACAACAAATTAAAACTTTTCACAAAGAAAAGACAGTCAAAAATTAATAAAGACTTAAACAATCTTAACAAATACAACATGTTAAAATAAAGGTGGTGACGACACCAGAGTCAAAACCAATACGTTGCGAAAAGTTTTAAATTGTTGTAAACTGTTTATTTATAATAATTCCATTTATTGTTGAATTGAAAATGGGACCAACCCTTAGTCCCGAAACGTAGTCTGTTTTCACAATTTTGTAAATTTGGAAATTACAAAAAGCCAAGTAATCCAACCACAGAGGAGTAATTATTTTTATCCTTCCTACTCCTATTTGTTCACTATTGTAATAGTTATTTACGTTTCAAATACTGAAAGTGAAACTTTATAGGACGAGTCCATTAAAGACATTTTCAGTACAAGCAGCGTACAATTAGTTTTTATTATATCGTACTATAATATTAGTTTTAAAGTATTATTTTTTATTAAATCGTACCATAATATTATTTTTATAGTACTATTACCTTAAAATAACTCTTTATGAGACGATAGAGTGATCAGAAGTGTTTCAATTGGCAATACAATTCTGGGGATCTTTTTATTCCACAGTTGGTACAATGCCAGGTAAAGGCGGAAATACTATTTGACATGTCATTTTTATAATAAATACAAATAGATTGAGTGATAGAAATACTTTAGATTATTGCTCTGTGAGTGATATTAAGAAATAAAAGGATGTGGATAAAGGAAACAACGATTTTGATTAATTTAAATTTTCAAATGTCCCTGTCAATGACAGAAAATAAATTTATGTATCGGTCTTACCAATTTCAAGTAGTTTTTCTTATTGCCTATTAAAACACTTACTTCTCATCACTTCGCTTATTTCCTGTTGTTACCTTGGTTACGGCAACATTAATAATAGCTGTATTCCATTAGTCACTTGCTTCACTTAAATCAGTTCAGATAAATGAACATGACTAAATAAACTGAAAAAAGCAAATTAATGCACTTATTGGGGTGTATTACTTCAAAGTAAATTAGAACCAGTAATTCTAGTACTGGAAATAAACTCAGCGAAGTAAGCCTGAGCAATAAATAAGTGATATGGTTCAGTAAATGCAAGTTAGATTTGATCTAAAAGGAATACTCCTAATATAGTACGATTTTACAAAAGATAAAATATATGTTGTTCAGTTAACACTTACATATATTTCGATATGATATTTTTTTCAGTTTGATAAATAAATTTATTAGGAACTTTGTTAGAAAATTAAAATATCGGTCCGTAATCTGCACTTGAAACTAATCTATAACTTCAGGTATATGACAACCAGAATTGGAAAGAAATGTGGAAAATGTATCAAATTTTCAATTTAATTTATTAGTGAAATTTCCTTGAAAAATTCATCTTCTACTGAACATCCTGTTTCTGTTCATATTCACTTCGTGAGATGATGTAAAAAAGAAATTAAATTTCTTCGTGTTCGTGGCCATCCAAACCTTTATTTAAATTTGCTGAAAATTCAACCAGTCTCGTATAATAATTCTGTCTTTCGTGAATGATTCTCTTCATTGTCTTCATTATCAAATTTACATCGGAAAATACTTGATTGATTAGCACCATTCAATGGAATTGTTGAGATGAACATCAGAAATGAATAATAATTTTTTTTTCTATATCGCGTTTACAAAGGCAAAAACAGTGCAGTAAAGTTCAATTTTGTGCATTTGTTTTTGGGGATATTTTAGTGTAAAATCGCCATCTATCAATAATATGAAAAAAATTCTCAGATTAAACCTTCATATTTTTTATGGAGATTCCGAATCTGTAATAAAAAAATAGGGTTCCTATTTAAAATATCCAAGTTTAACCCCTCTCCGACCTCCTGAGGGGTGGGGGGTAAAAAATGTTAACAAGATCGAATGGCCCCCTCAAAATGGTTAAACTTATGTTCATGAGAGTTTGTTGTTATGGGCTTAATTTGCAAGATATTTGAACAAGTCAAGTTAAATGGACCACCCTGTATATATATGGGATGGCTAGCTCAGTGGTATGAAGTCGGCCTGTGGATCCTGAGAACCCTGGTTCGATTCCCACAGGCGACAAACAATTTTCATAATTTCAAAAACTACCCCTGTGGCTCCTCCTCAACTAACAAATTTAGGGGCCGTGATTTGACGACTGGTAACCGCACTTCACGCGCAAAATATATCACTTACCGAGATCTGCTCCGGCAGAGTGCCACACCCAGTAATGAGTATAAGGCGTGATTATATATTTATTTTTTTTCAATTATATATAGTTTCTCAAAATACGGTAGATCATGAAGTGGTTGCTAAGTAACAAGTTGTTTAAACTGTTTTATGGAATATAAAACACTAGTGTTTTATGAGCCATATAATTCAACTGAAATCAGTGTAATAATGTCTTTATTATATACGAGTTGTGGATAAATAAATATATCATCAAGCCATTTATCCATTACTAGGTGAAGCACTCTGCTGTAGCAGATTTCGGTAAGTGACATATTTATGCGCGTGAATTGCGGTTACCAGCCATCAAATAATTTATTATCATTGCACAAAAACTAAAAAATGGAAACCACCCTTCGTAATTACGTAATCTATTTCATCAATTTATAATCCCACTCCAAGAAGAAGATTCTTTGAAACATGACAGAGCTGTGAAATGGAAAGTAAAACTTTCTGGCCCAAAGGTCAACATTTATCTTCCAAGGTTATTCACCCCAATTTGTTACAAATTAAACAGCAAGGGATGAACCAACCACCGAATGACATCATCCCTCTCCCCTCCTAGTTCGTAGTTTCATTCGACTTCCGGTCTGTCACTTTAAAAAACCTTATGGTGTAATCAGATGCAAATGTGTTACGTATTTAATTTGAAAGTTTCAACAATACTGGAGGGGGTGGGGGTGGCTCCACCATGCAACACTGGCAACATTGGAGAGAAACTTTGCACCGCAGTTAAATATTTATATGGGCAGAGTTGCGTTGACGTGAACTTTATTCATTCTGCGTACAGGACCGGTTCCAAGGGGGAATTGCTCCCAAGGGATGGAAGTTTTTATTTTATGGTGAATTTAATGTCAGCCTGATCGAATAGATTCTGGATGTTTATGCTAAGGAAGTGAAATCGAATTTTAGTGGACCCAAAACTGTCAATCACGAATACGAGAAAGGGTGCCTCAGGTTCATTAAGGGTTAAACATAATTTCTTTAAACAAAGTGATTCACGACTTAGTGCATTAATTTTGAGGGTATGTAGTATTCATTATATGGGGTGGCTAGCTCAGTGGTATGAAGTCGGCCTGTGGCTCCTGAGAACCCTGATTCGATTCCCACAGACGACAAACAATTTTCATAATTTCAAAAAGCTACCCCTGTGGCTCCTCCACCACTAACATCTTTGGGGGGCGTGATTTGACGACTGGTAATCGCACTTCACGCGCAAAATATAGTACTTACCGAGATCTGCTTCAGCAGAGTGTCACACCCAGTAATGGGTAAAAGGCGTGATGATATATTTTTTTTTATATTATGGAGTAATGGCTCACTGGTAACGAGTCGGCCTGTGGATCCTGAGATCCTCGATTCGATCCCCACAGCCGACAAACAATTTTCACCAAATTAAAATTACCTCTGCGGCGTCCTCACCACTAACATCTTTGGAGGCCGTTATTTGACGGTTGGTATTTCTTAACATTGCTCACAGAGCAATACTCTAAAGTATTTCCTATTTTCCTATTTGTATTTATTAAAAAATTACATGTCAAATAGTATTTCCGTCTTTACCTGGCGTTGTACCAACTGAGGAATATCCACATAGTGTATTACCAACTAAAACCCTTATTTAAAAAAAAAAATAAATAAATATATCACCACGCCTTCTACCCATTACTGGGTGTGGCACTCTGTCGACGCAGATCTTGGTAAGTGATATATTTTTGCACGTGGAGTGCGGCCACCAGTTGTCAAATCGCGGCCCTCAAAGATTTTAGTGGTGGAGGAGCCACAGGGACAGTTTTTGATCACTTTATATTATTAAAATAATATGGATATATCAAAACGCCTACTTCGGTGCATCAAAATGTCACCACAAAATTTCACTCGACTCCTTTTTATCAAATCAATCACAGCAACCACATAGATTCCCTCTCGAAGATCCGTCCACCCTCATCTCGTCCCTAATCACACGCTACCCTTCAACCCAGAAGTTGTTTAGCTAAACATCCCTTGTATAGTCTGAGTTGAGTTGACTGGTGACTTCGGCGTTCATGTAAACAAACCGATAGAGTGTCGGCCGCAGATATCTAGTGACCCATGAATGAACAGGCGCAGAGCAACAATGGCATAAGCTGCCTCTATAATTCTCCATCCATGGCGGATCCACGGAAGGGGCATAGGGCCATCCCCACCCTTGAACTTATTATTTTTTTTAGATTTTTATAAGTGTTATTTTTATTCGAGTTTGATAATCCTTATAGAGATAAAATCGCTGAAATACTTTGTAATACTCTAAAGCAACTCTGAAAAGTTTTCAAGATTTGGATTGTCAGACATTTTCTGAGTTTTTCAGACTACTTAAAATTTAAAAACTAAGTACAGAATACAAAATACATACAAATATATATTCCATACAAAAATTACAGACTTGTTTGTCAGAATGATATGATTTCCTTTTAAAAAAAGGCAAAATGCCCTCTCTCCTTTATAATTTTCTAGATCCGCCCTTGTTTTCCATTTGATGATGTGACTATCAACTCACAATGAACAAATGACAACTATGTGACGGAAGATAGCAAATTATGGGCTCAATACTTCATGGTAAGGTCATGTTTTCTAGTCAAAGACAACATTGACTTAAGGTAGTACTAGTGTGACGGTGGCGCCATCGGTTGTCGAGTGGCGAAACTGACGCTCAAAAAAATATAAAAATTGAATAAAATAAGTGTTTTATACTTATTATGATTTGAATATCATGAATTGTTAACAGGTTGTTGGTCTAGTGAATTTTCAAATACCATACCACCGTGTGGTGTTGCCATTATAAATTGGGATTCTTAATTTTTCGTTAAAAACAAGGCTTTGCATGGCTATATATCCATTACTAAACGATAAAAAACTTTCTCCTTCTGATACAATATACATGGATAGTTCTAGAACATCATACTAGTTTTTCAAATGAAACTGCAAAATTTTAGAGGTACACAAACCAAATATGTGCGATTCTGAGTGATGATCGCCATAAGCCCCGTGTATAAGAACTCAACTTTACAAGCGAATATATTTGTTCATAGACGATGAATGTGTTATTTTAACAGGATGCGTATGACTATCCAATGTTTACGTGCGCCAAATTTCATTCAGATCTGCAAAAAAATTTTCACGCTAGTACTACCTTAAGCATGTATCCAACTAATATTAATATCAATAATGGTGCTTTTGTTGTATGAATGTAAATAAATAAGTTGTTAGTTTTTTTTTGTTTCATTGTTCTTTATTGTATTTTACTAAAATTAGACAGTTTAAAATTGCGATCATGTGCAAAGTATGTCAAGAAAGTAGGCAGTTGTTTGCCGGTTTCAGAAAAAAGAAATTTATTGTGCTATCTCACTCAAGCTAAAAAGTATGTTCATGATATAAAACATTGGGGGTCGGTGAGTTCGATCCATATATTGAAATTGGGATTCAATTCCTGTTGTACAGAGTATCATAAATAACTAAGATTCTTAGATCTTGAGATCTACAAGCATCGACCACCCACATACTTCACAATAAGTGTGAAGAGTATTTTTTTAAGTTTCCTAAATTCTTCTTGATGAGTAAGTGTCAGCGCCTGCTGTATTTTTAGCATTTGAACTGCATTAGTAATTGTTTTGACATTATGACTAAAAATAGATCATGAATTCACTTCAGCAAAGTTCATAGTTTTGAAACTAGCTTCCGGGTGTATTTTCCAGACTGAAGTTATTTTCAGATTGGTGTATTATGTCACAATTGTAATAATCGTTACTCAAAGATGAAAGGAGACAGAATTACTCACAGAACTTTCAACTTACAAACATTAAGAACTCATGTTCAATTAAATTAAACAGAGGAAACTGTGTTTACAGAAGAAATTATATTTTTATAGCAATATTATTAATACGTAAAATCAAAGAGAAAAAAGAAAAACAAAGTTTTTAATTTGTTTTATAGAATCGAAACATCAAAGAAGATGATCACTAATGGATGAGTAACTAATGTGGTATTTATAGTCGTTAATTTTTTGGGGCCTTGGACTAATTCTTCACTGGAGCTCCTCCCCTTTCTTAAATGTACCTAACTTACAGGCAGAAATTTAATTTCTAATTTGTATTTTCTAACAATTAATAATCATTTTGATAACTACGCGAAATAGTTGAATTAAAATAAAAAACGCAGCTAAGAAATGTCAAAATTTTTTACAATTCAATATTTTAAAACGTTTTACAGTATGCATTAAACTAATAATTATTTGCTACAAATATTATTTTACCCTTATTATTTGCAAAATATATTCTCCTGGGGCAGAGTGCCGCACCCAAAAATGGATAAAAGGAGTGAAAATATATTTATACTCGTATTATTCTACTTTGATTTGCAATAAATAAATAAATAAATAAATATATCATCACGCCTTCTACCCATTACTGGGTGTGGCACTCTGCTAAAGCAGATCTCGGTAAGTGATATATTTTTTGCGCGTGAAGTGCGGTTACCAGTCGTCAAATCACGGCCCCCAAACATGTTAGTGGTGGAGGAGCCACAGGGATAGCTTTTTCAAATTATGAAAATTTGTCGCCTGTGGGAATCGAACCAGGGACCTCAGGATCCACAGCCCGACTTCATACCACTGTGCTAGCCATCCCATTGATTTTGATTTGCAATGTAGGAAGGTAATCTATTTACACTCTTTATTTTATTTATATATATATTTATTTACCCTATAGGGTAAAAGGCATGATGATATATTTATATTTTCATTTATTTATTATTCGGTACAACAGGAAGTAAATCCCAAGTACAGTACTGAGGGCCTACAGCTTATAGTGGAATCCGAACCACTCAGACACAATCGTATTTTTGGATATAAGCTAAAATCTGCGAGATTTCAACGCACGACCTGTTCCTTGGGTTTATCCACTGTGCTACATTCGCTTTTAATAATTAATAATATTAATATAATAAGTGCGAGCTAAATGTTTGATTAAAATGGCCTATTGTCGTAAGACACAGTCCTAAGAAGTCAACAACACTAAAATTAAACGAGGAAAATAATTTAAAAATATAATTACTAAGAAATGAACAGTTTATTTTAACAGTTTAATCCATGTAGCGCATTTGGCAAATAATCTCTTATAAACTTACCGAATATCAGTTTGAAATAAAAGAATAGATTGATTCCTTACCTGGAACAAAAGAATACATTATTAATAATATTATTAGTAAAGAAAAAATAAGAATGTTTGTCTAGGGCTAACGTATTATGAAGATGTACATGTTCTCTGAGGACGATGCTTACAAAACTGAAGGCTTCTGGTACTAAGGTTTGTAAGTCTGCCAAGGGCTATAAACCTTAAGTAATACCCGTGGTGCATACAATATTTTATATCTTACTAGTGTTTTTTTAAATAAAATAAATAAATATATCATCACGCCTTCTATCCATTACTGGGTGTGGCACTCTGCCGAAGCAGATCTCGGTAAGTGATATATTTTGCGCGTGAAGTGCGGTTACCAGTCGTCAAATCACGGCCCCCAAAGATGTTAGTTGTGGAGGAGCCACAGGGGTAGCTTTTGAAATTATGTAAATTGTTTGTCGCCTGTGGGAATCGAACCAGAGTTCTCAGAATCAACAGGCCGACTTCATACCACTGAGCTAGCCACCCCATAGTTTTTTTTAATAACCTAAATTACAAATAATGAATTATCTGGCAACACTGAATAGAAGAAATGTCAGTTTTTTACAGGATTACCATAGTAACGTCAATCTTAATGCCCCAGGACCTATTAAAATCGTATAATGCCCTAGGGAATTATAAACTAAATAATGCATCTTGTATCCATGGTATTAATAAGATTACATGACTAAATGAACTGAACTAAACAAATTGGAACACTTATTGTAGTAGATTACTTCAAATTGAATCTGAATTTAATACCAGAAATAAAGTTTGCAAAGTTATAGAATCAAATAAATAAGTGATCTGGTTCAGTAAAGGTTTTACCCTCGATTAATATTAATCATGATTAACATTAATCGGTGATTGAAAAACTTTCCCTAAGAGTAGTTAGATCTGATACGTCTAAAGTTTCGTATCTCCTAGGAAACTGACTGTAGGCTTCTCAAACAGCCACATTAACAGCATTTCCATCTTAGGAGGCCATAAATGATGGAAACAGTGGAAACAGCAGTCGTAGACGTTCTCGGCCAGCCTGTCAGCTCGGTCTCGGCCTACCACGATCTGGGAACTGGGAGACGCTAGACGCAACGATGGCGAGATGGGAGATTTATGCCGGGTTCTAATTATCACTTGCGAGAGATTAACGGAGCACGGACATGATTTAGCTTCGCTGATGGCTGTTGGCCTCATGCCGGCCCCAATGACAGGGGCGGAATAGGGGGACGAAAATTAAACCCTTCATTGAAAAAACTTTAATATTTGGAATCACTATAATTACGTAAATAATTATTTTATTAGACCAAACGAAAAATTATACTTTTCTGATGTGTTTTCGAATTAAAAAGTTCATTATTCTGGTACGTTATAGTCGTTGCTAGACAACAAGAAATAACATTACCGGAATAACTATCTCGGATCGGTATTAGCCACTTTGTTCACTTAAATCAGTTCAGATAAATTAGACAATTTGACTAAATGAACTGAACAAAGAAAACTGATACACTTATTGGGGTGTATTACTTTAAAAAAATAAATAAATAAATAAATATATCATCACGCCTTCTACCCATTACTGGGTGTGGCAATCTATCGAAGCAGATCTCGTTAAGAGATATATTTTGCGCGTGAAGTGCGGTTACCAGTAATCAAATCACGCCCCCCAAAGATGTTAGTGGTGGAGGAGCCACAGGGGTAGTTTTTGAAATTATGAAAATTGTTTGTCGCCTGTGGGAATCGAACCAGGGTTCTCAGGATCCAGAGGCCGACTTCATACCACTGAGCTAGTCACCCCATAAATAAATATATCAACACGCCTTTTACCTATTACTGGGTGTTGCCTTCTGCCGAAGCAGAACTCAGTAAGTGATATATTTATGCGCGTGAAGTGCGGTTACCAGCCGTCAAATCATGGCCCCCAAAGATGTTAGTGGTGGGGAAGCCACAGGGGTAGTTTTTAAATTGGTGAAAATGTTTGTCGGCTGTGGAGATCGAACCAAGGTTCTTTAAAGAAATAAACTATATTTGATGCTAATTAACTCTCTTCTTAACTCAAGTTAAAATAAACTTGTTTCATACATTGAAAAGAGAGTTAAAAACGAAATAAAAAATGGTGTTAGCGCTAATCCGTTTTATAAATCTGCCTGTATATGAACACTTACTTAACTAACACCCTGTATATATATTTTGTTAGTTATCTGATGCATGGTTTTATAAAGAACAGAATACATTTATTTCCATATTAAATGTATTTAAATAAACAAATTCGAATCAAATTTATTTATTTTATGGCATATACAACATTACTGTCAAAACTTCGACTGTCATTTGAATAAAAAAATTGTATTTCCTTTGGAAGTAAATTAATTTGTCGTTTATAAAACCAGCTATAATTGAACTAAATTAATATTTTCATATTTGCAAATACCGGAATATTCAAAATCAATGAAAGTTGATAAAATTGATTGTACGGTCCTGTATCAGTATCCATACTGCTAAGTACGATCGCCCGCTTACTTCGCTTCTCAATTAGTGCAATTACTGGCCAGTCTTTGATGACGATTAATTAAACTGACCGTTGCAGGCCCGTACTCACATGAATTTCAATGCCAGACCGACTTTGATCTTTCAAATTTGTTATGTAAATTGGACGAGTACAGAATTCATCGCACGATAAAATATTTAAATGCAACTGAAGAATTATATTTCATTTTTCAGCTAAATAAGCAATTAAAAATGACTGATATGTCAAATATCAAAATATTCTGATATATTTAACAGGAAAAATAATCGTATAAACATTAATAAATGACTGGTAATCGCACTTCACATGCAAAAATATATCAATTACCAAGATCTCCTACGGCAGAGTGCCACACCCAGTAATAGGTAAAAGGCGTGTTGATATATTTATTTATGGAGTGGAGAGGTATGAAGTAATGGATAAAAGGCGTAATGATATATATATATATATATATATATATATATATATATATATATATATATAGTTTATATGGGTTGGCTACCTCGGTGGTTTGAAGTCGGCCTGTGGATCCTGAGGTCCTTGGTTCGATTCCCACAGGCGACAAATTTTCATAATTTGAAAAAGCTATCCCTGTGGCTCCTCCACCACTAACATGTTTGGGGGCCGTGATTTGACGACTGGTACCCGCACTTTACGCGCAAAATATATCACTTACCGAGATCTGCTTCAGCAGAGTGCCACACCCAGTAATGGGTAGAAGGCGTGATGATATATTTATTTTTTATTTATATATAGTTTATCCACTTCCAAACAAATTTGTGACCGGTTTATCTGTCAAATTAACAAGTGTCATTTCTATTGCGAGTGAATAAAATAAATAAATATATCATCACACCTTTTACCTACTACTGGGTGTGACACTCGGCCGAAGCAGATCTCGGTAAATGATATATTTATGAGCGTAAAATGCAGTTACCAGCCGTAAAATCACGGCTCTCAAAGATGTTTGTAGTGGGAGCCACAGGAGTAATTTTAATGAGGTGAAAATGTTTGTCGGCTGTGGAACTCAAACTAGGGTTCTCAAGATCCATAAGCCGACTCGATACCACTAAGTCACTTACCCCATAAAAAAATATATGATTATTTTTTATACTGAATGTGTAAAGAATTCTTGAAAACTATATGCAAAAAAATAACTGCTAAATATTAATAATACAGAAAATATTTTAATGGAATCTTTCTTATTAAAATTCTTCTTCGGAATTTCGACCCAGTTGATGCTGTCCGTCAAGCTGTCCTTTTTCTCAATTTATAATTTATATATTATAATAAAACTACTCAAATAAGAAACATCATCTTTCTTTTGCAAATAAATTAATATTCGCAGAGCTCAACATTGCAAATGCAAATTTTTATTCCCCAGAAATATATTTCATAATATAAATTATATATGTAAAATATCAATGCTTTTAGTAAAAACCATCATGAATTAGTCCTTATTTTCTTATCGCGGTGGAATCTACGATTCACCGACACGCGATTTGATAAAATCAAATAATTTATTTTATGTAATTATGACATAATTGTACTTCATTGATTTTCTTCATGTTACTAACATCAAACAGTGGAAACGTTAGCATGGTTTCAAACATTACATGACTGTAAATAAACAGATGATAATATGTGGACATTATTATAGATAATAGCATCATTAGTACTGTAAGTATCTTGTTAATAGCAGAAAAATAAATGTATGATTACGTCGATCATATTTCCTGACGATCTGTTTTCTGTCAATCAATTTTATGCTATCAATTTGTATATACTATACGGAATGGAAATATAAATAACTTTTACTTCTTTGATTACTTTATGGGGAAATATTTCAAACAAATATTGTAGAGAATTAAAGTCTACGAGTCAGATTAATAGTCATGATGCATCCTCACTTCATCCTCACCTTACACCAAAGAAAAAGTAACTAAGGCAACTAACTAAAAAAGGCATAAAATTCTACATCTGCATCAATACACAAAACTAATTTTGCATGCTTTGTAAAAGCACAAATTATATCTGATAATGACGAAAATTGTCTCAAAACTATCGATAGCTATGAATTTGTAGCAAAATTAAAGTAAGTGATATATTTATGCGCGAGAAGTGCGGTTACTAGATGTTAAATCACGCCTCCCAAAGATGTTAATGGTGGGGCAGCCACAGGGGTAATTTTAATTTGGTGAAAATGTTTGTCGGCTGTGGGGATTGAACCAGAGTTCTTGAGATCCACAGGCCGACTCGATACCACTGAGCCACTACTCTATAGCCAAAATAAATGAAGGTAATAATACAACAAAACTAATATTTTAAATTTAGTTTAAACAAATAACAGTAACAACAATTATTCCATATGACATATAATTTCGATTTACTTCTATTAAGTTTAAAATATAAGTTTTGTTGGTACAATTGGTAATAAAGATTTTCTTAATAAATAATGTTGGAAAACTTTTAAGAAATTAGAAATAAATATTACAGTATCCCTCATCAAGTGGAGTAGCATGGACCTTTGAAACATTTTTACCTTAAGGTAGTACTAGCGTGAAAAAAATGTTGCCGATCTGAATGAAATTTAGCGCACGTAAACATTGGATAGTCATACGCATCCTGTTAAAATATGAAACACATTCATCGTCTGTGAACAAATATATTCGCTTGTAAATTTGAGTTCTTATACACGGGGCTTATGGCGATCATCACTCAGAATCGCACATACTTGGTTTGTGTACCTCTAAAATTTTGCAGTTTCATTTGAAAAACTAGTATGATGTTCTAGAACAGGGATGGCGAACCTTTTTTGTTGTCCGTGCCACAAAGTCATAAAAATTCTTTTTTAAATAGGTAACGTGCCACAATAAAATTTCATTCGAAATTCTTCTTTAAACTATTTTTTATTAATCAATGTTTTACAAAAAGCAATATGCTAGAAACAAAATTCAAGTTAAAAACAATTGTTTTTAATGTGATTTTTGTTACTGTACACAAGATGATAAAGATTTAATATCTGGTTCATATTTAGTTAATTTCAACAGTACGCATGCAGAGCTCGACTCATCCGTCATTCTATTCCTATATTTATTTTTTATAAAATTTAATTTCGAGAGAATTCATGCGATATATTAATAATAAAATGTATAATTTGACGGTTCTAGTTAACATACTAAGATAGGTATTCAGTACTACAAATTTATATCATAAATTATAAATTAAGTGTAGATTAATAATTTTTAATTCATTTCTATAAAAAAGATAACATTTCTATTAAAAAAAATAATTTTGTTTTTGTGCATGTCATCAACATTTTCAAACGTGCCACTTGTGGCACGCGTGTCATTGGATCGCCATTCCTGTTCTAGAACTATCTATGTATAATGTATCAGAAGGAGAAAGTTTTTTATCGTTTAGTAATGGATATATAGCCATGCAAAGCCTTGTTTTTAACGAAAAATTAAGAATCCCAATTTATAATGGCAACACCACACGGTGGTATGGTATTTGAAAATTCACTAGACCAACAACCTGTTACCAATTCATGATATCGAAATCATAATAGGTATAAAACACTTATTTTATTCAATTTTTATATTTTTTTGAGCGTCAGTTTCGCCACTCGACAACCGATGGCGCCACCGTCAAACTAGTACTACCTTAACACAACACTTTAATTTCATCCACATTCATAATTCCTTCCATACAAGCTCATTTATTTTGCCCACGTGTAATCATTTAATCATGTGGCATACTTAACATTATTTAATTAACTGCCTAAAAAAATACAAATGTCAAATTACAAATATAAGTTTTTGACGTAAGCTAGAATGGAACTCAGCTCTTTCAGTTTACAATCAATAACTAACGTACTCGGAGCTCAACCTCAAATTCTAGAAAAGATAGAAGACAGAAGAAATGAATCAAAATATTTTGTCAAAAAATTACCTAAATTATTTCCTTCAAAATGTACAGTTCTCTCTCTAATCATAGTGATTTTTTGTACAAAGTTGAACATAATTCACCTCTTGGAAATTACGGTTGCCGGAGGGAGAAATAATGTCAAATAATAGTGGAACAAAATGACAACCCCACGAATTATTATCCAGAACAGAGGGCTGGAAAAATCCGTCCGAATTCCAATTCTCGGTTACTATAATTGAGATCACAGCTGTTCAATGCCGGGGAACGTATGAGCGGCCTTATATGTTCATAGAAACGATTTATAAACGTAGGAGAAAGGACTTTTATTATACAGGTTGGTGCGAAACTACGCATAGAGTTATAAAATCGTCCAGAAAATCACATATTCTTTTGAAATATTTCCTATATCATATTTATTTACTTTTGTTTTAAAATTTTTATTGACAAAACAAAAATAAAATTTCAAAACAGATTAATACATATTTAAAATGAATTATTTGACATTTATTGGATAGGTTAGAATTATGGGGTATTGGCTCAGTGTTATCCGAGTCGGCCTGTGGATCCTAAGAACCCTGGTTCGATCCCACAGCCGACAAAACATTTAAAATTACCCCTGTGGCTCCTCCACCACTAACATCTATGGGGGCCGTGATTTGACGACTGGTAACCGCACTTCACGCGCATAAATATATCACTTACTGAGATCTGCTTCGGCAGAGTGCCACACCCAGTAATGGGTAAAAGTCGTGTTGATATATTTATTTTTTTAATTTATAAAAACCACCATTTGATTGACTTAGAAAGGGTTGAAAATTGGAGAACGCCCTGGGCGACAAAAGTTCTAGGTACGTCACTGCCACCCAGTAAGGTGTAAAAGACGTGATGATATATTTATTTTATTTGTTAGCATTTAAATTCATAATTATCTACGTTATGTTATGGAGTAAATGCTCAGTGGTATCGACTTGAACTTGAACAGCCAACAAACAATTTTCAACACATTAAAATTACCCCTGTGGCTCCCCCACTACTAACATCTTTGTGGGCCGTGATTTGACAGCTAGTAACAGCACTTCACGTGCATAAATATATCACTTACCGATATCTGCTTTGACAGAGTGCCACATCCAGTAATGGATAAAAGACTTGATGATATATTTATTTAAATATTTTATTTAAAATTACTTCTGTGGCTCTCCCTTCACTAACATCTTTAGAGGCCGCGATTTGACGGCTGGTAAATTATAACTTATCGAGATCTGCTACGGCACAGTGCCACACCCAGTAATGTGTAGAAAGAGTGATGATATATTTTTTATTTTATTTATTTTTTGTTATAAAAACAAAATTTTCATTTTTATTAAACAAACATTTTTAAATTTAATAAAATAATATATCTTAAATGACGTGCGTCATATCAACATAAATGCAAAATGCACTATTTGATGAATCTGCAACAGTTACAAAATGTGTGTGCATTTTCATTTAAAAAAGAAAATGCAATTTTGAATCAATAAACACAGGTTTATTAGATTTGCATGCATAAATAGAACTGAATTCAAATAGTAATTCGATCTATGCATGAAATGTGAACGATGCAAAAGAAGTTATTCAGAATTCAATTACAATTTGTCAAAATGCAAAAATGACAACTTATATAACTTTATCTAGGTTAAAAAATGTCTTATCATTTAGCTATTTATTTATAATTATAGTATCTAGTTTATTCCTTTTAAAGCAACATTATTTATAACTATTTATATTCTACAAATAGTTGTAATAATAAATAAGCAGATTTATAGACAGATTCATAATATCGTTAATCTAAAAACGAAGCTATATAAAAATAAATAAACTGAATTTCTACAATAAATTATTATTTTTATGTGCAAATTTAGTTTAAAATTAATGGTTAAACATTTGCAAATTTGTTTTACGAGTATCAAAATTAACTCGACGTTAAAATTTATTCGCAACTTTAGTAAACAATCAAACACCATCTTCAAACAGGATGTTATAAATTAATCGACACCAGTAATACTTTAAGAAAAACAACTTTTTACAAGGCTTTAAAATATTTCGAACGAAAAGTCGGTGGTAGGTACTATACAGATAGGACAGGGAGTAAGAACCTCATAAATTTTCCAGCCGTCAGGATAACAAAACTGGGTAACGGATAATCTAACCCTCAATAAAAAAGTTCTTGTAAATTGTTGAAAATTCCCAACAACAAGAGGCATATTTTTAA
The DNA here is from genome assembly GCA_911728475.2 of Pterostichus madidus. NCBI lineage: Eukaryota > Metazoa > Arthropoda > Insecta > Coleoptera > Carabidae > Pterostichus > Pterostichus madidus. The sequence goes on from OU452304.1 coordinate 2,970,649, forward strand.
ATGTGCTGCATTCTTGGATAAATGAAATTATTGAAAGGTCTTTCGGTCAGTGCTCTTGAATTGTACAAGAGGTTTAGTTTACACCCTTATATTGAACCTGAAGCATTATCGGTAAGTCAATGATAACCCTTATTTTTCATGATTTCTCTAGGCTAACTCAGTGGTATGAAGTCGGCCTGTGGATCCTGAGAACCCTGGTACCCTAGATTCGATTCCCACAGGCGACAAACAATTTTCATAATTTCAAAAGCTACCCTTGTGGCTTCTCCACCACTAACATCTTTGGGGGCCGTGATTTGACGACTGGTAACCGCACTTCACGCGCAAAATATATCACTTACCGAGATCTGCTTTAGCAGAGTGCCACACCCAGTAATGGGTAGAAGGCGTGATGATATATTTATTTTATTTACTTTATAGAATATTTCCACTTCAACTTTCTGGGATTAAAGTCATTTATTCAGTTATTTTTATTTTACTTTTATGTGTTTTGCTCTCGTACGAAGCTGCTAATATAGAAATTATTTTTTAACCTCACTTTTTACGAAGCTGTCATTATATTATTTATAATAACATACAAAATGTGAAATCCAAATTTTATAATTTCCTGCTACCCTAATTATTTTAAGCAAAAAAGCTTCAAATAAAAGTTTTAGGGCATGAAATTCTGTATCTAATTCAATGCACCTAATTAATTTTGCATGCTTTGTAACAGCACAAATCAGATCTGAAAATGAGGAAAACTGTCTAACAACTAATACGTCAACATTCAATAATACAATTAAATTACTGCATTCTTGCCTTAAATGGGGTACAATACACTACAGATTTTTAAATAAAAATAAATAAATAAATATATCATCACGCCTTTTACCCATTACTGGGTGTAGCACTCTTCCGAAGCAGATCTCGGTAAGTGATATATGTATGCGCGTAAAGTACAGTTACCAGCCGTCAAATCACTGCCCCCACAGATGTTAGTGCTGGAGGAGCCACAGGGGTAATTTTAAATTGGTGAAAATGTTTTGTCGGCTGTGGGGAACGAACCAGGGTTCTTAGGATCAAGATTTTTTACATGATACAAAATTGTTAAAATTTAAATTGTTAAAACTATGAAATTAAAAATGTTCTATAATTGATAACACTTAAAAAGCTATTGATTGTTAAAGCTCTATTTTGAAGTGGGCAAAGCTCGCTTCGATCACACAAATCCAAATTCAGTATTTGCAAAACAAAGACATAAATAAATAAATAAATAAATATATCATCACGCCTTTTACCCATTACTGGGTGTAGCACTCTGCCGGAGCAGATCTCGGTAAGTGATATATTTATGCGCGTGAAGTACAGTTACCAGCCGTCAAATCACGGCCCCCACAGATGTTAATGCTGGAGGAGCCACAGGGGTAATTTTAAATTGGTGAGAATGTTTTATCGGCTGTGGGGAACGAACCAGGGTTCTTAGGATCAAGATTTTTTACATGATACAAAATTGTTAAAATTTAAATTGTTAAAACTATGAAATTAAACATGTTCTATAATTGATAACATTTTGAAGTGGGCAAAGCTCGCTTCGATCACACAAATCCAAATTCAGTGTTTGCAAAACAAAGACATGTGTGAATGTAAATAACAATTGCACTATAGTTTTCCTATGAATAAACAAATATTTAAATATAATTAACAGCATTTAATAGTAAATAACAACAAATTAAATTATGAACGATAATTATTCGATATAAAACAATAAAAACATGTGAATGTAAGTAATAATTGTACTATGGTTTTCCGATGAACAAACGAATATTAAGATATAATTAACAGCATTAAATAGTAAATAACAACAAACTGAATGATGAAGAATGATAATTCGATAAAAAACAATGCAGTTTAATTCACCCCATTCAAGAAATCCAACATATCTCAGTCAACAGCAAAGAAAGCATTTGAAAATACGCTCCGCAAAAAACTACTCAAGGCAAGGGTTGTTGCTCGCACAAATACAGGTCATCAAAACACAACCGGCTTCTGCACATGGCCTTTCACTGCGCTTTTCAATCACCAAACCATCACAAACAACCAAAACTCGTTGTTTACCTTAACCTCCTGTGAAGAAAACACACTTGGGCGGCCGCTGATAACCGTTATCACTCACACTGCACTGACGAATGAAGCATGGAGCTTGACTGCCCTGCTCGGGATATAAAGATGCACTTTGTGAGCAGAGCAGAGCTACGGAGAGACCCTGACAGTGTGTGTGGTTCGTAGCCCCTCCTGAACAGCTGTTATGGCGCCGAAGAACCGCTGCAGCGAACAGAGGTGACATCTGTTGTTGAGTAGCGGAAGGTGTAGTATGGAAGAGTGTAATAGTGAAGAGCTCTTTGATAAATACGAGAATGGTATAAGGATGCAGCGGGAGATGTAGGTATGAGGATGATTTTCAGAGGTTGTTTTTATTTTTTAATTTGGAAGTCTACGCCACTGGCAGTAAAGGATTTATAGGGAGGGGTCAGAGATTCAAACGCTCCCCGAAATAAAAATGTGTTATTTTTATTGGTTTCCGTTTAATTTCCCGAATACAATTACTTGAATGACAATTTCACAAACGCAGATTATTAAGATGTTGATTTTATTCGAATATTCGAATATTCGGATATTTACATAACAGATATTCGGTTTTGGCTGTCCGGATAGTTCGGTTATACGGATAGTTCGACTATCTAGATAGTTCGAATATCCGAATAGCTTGGATATCTGAACTGATCAAATATTCGAATAACTGAACAGTCCGAATATTTAAATAGTTAATAATAATAATAAACGAATTCAATGCCGTTGAGTGCATCTTCATAACTTGTTTAGTTTTTAAGATATAGCCTTCGGAAAAGTTCAATTTTCCAAAAAAATTAACTCATCATATTTTCGACATTCTCGAGGCTATATCTCAAAAACTAAACAAAATATGAAGATGCGCTCAACGGCATTAAATTTCTCGTGCTTCAATTGACTTGTAAATTAATTTTCAGGATTTTTTATTTTTCAAAAAGTTTTCATCAAAATTTTCTCATCGAGCAGTTTTTGATCAATATCTCAAAAACCAGAAGACATATGTACTTGGGGATTTTACCATTGGATTCAGCGGGTCAAAGTACATATGTATGTAAATTTTTGTGACAATATTCGAACGAGGACGAATTTTAGAGCAAACAGTCTGAAAATAGCGTAAAATCGAAAAAAATTCAAGGGGTACCCCTTAAAAAAAAATTAAAAAAATAAAAATCGCTAAAAATTTGCTTATAAGTCAATTCGAGTACGAGGATTTCAATGCCGTTGAGCGCATTTTCATATCTTGTTTAGTTTTTGAGATATAGCCTTCGGAAAAGTTCAATTTTCTAAAAAAATTACCTTATCATATTTTCGACTTTACTGAGGCCATATCTCAAAAACTAAACAAAATATGAAGAATGCGTTCAACGGCATTAAATTTCTCGTGTTTCAATTGACTCATAAATGAATTTACAGCAGTATTAATTTTTCAAAAAGTTTTCACCAAAATTTTCTCATCGAACAGTTTTTGAACTATATCTCAAAAACTAGAAGACATATGTACTTGGGGATTTTACCATTGGATTCAGCGGGTCAAAATACATATGTATGTAAATTTTCGTTACAATATTCGGACGAGAAAGAATTTTAGAGTAAACAGTCTGAAAATAGCCTAAAATCGAAATAAATCCAAGGGGTACCCCTTAAGAAATTTTCAAAAAATAAATATCGGTAAAAATTTACTTATAAGTCAATTCGGCCACGAGAATTTCAATGCCGTTAAGTGCATTTTCATATCTTGTTTAGTTTTTAAAATATACCCTTCGGAAAAGTTCAATTTTCCAAAAAAATTATCTCATCACATTTTCGACTTTCCCGAGGCTATATCTCTAAAACTAAACAAAATATGAAGATGCGCTCAACGGCATTGAATTTCTCGTGCTTCAGTTGACTTGTTAACAAATTTTCAGTATTTTTTATTTGTCATCGAGCAGTTTTTTAACAATATCTCAAAAACTAGACGACATATGCACTTCGGGATTTTACAATTGGATTCAGGACTGATTATTTGATGAAGTTAATCAGTAAATGTTTTATTAATGATTTTGGGGTTCGTGTTACCCCCTTTTAATAGGATATAGTATGATGTTATATTATCCAATTTAGAATGACATTATTTCTAAATCATTTTCTTTCCTAGAATTCTACAATATGTAAATCTACATCAAAACCATTTCCGCAAATACGGAATAATCGCTTAACTCAAATATTTATCTATACTTGCATAGATATAATCTGTCATTCGTCCCGCTTTGAAAGCAAAACAAAAATAACGAGAACTCAAAGAAAAGAATGAATAGATGACAGGTAGGTTAGAGCGGCGTTCATTTCAACGAACGCGACAGTTGAGCAAACAACTGAATAACGAGGACAGGCCATCGAATCGGGTGGGAGGCCATGAAAGATTTTATTACAGAAACCAAAGAAGTTCTCTGCAGACGGAACAACAATCAAACGAATAACAAAACGGAGATGCGATGCTTTCGAGAACTTTGTACTTCATTCATTTATGGGTTTAGTCAATTTTTAGGATACGATATATCCTAGACAAAATAAGGAACTCTAACGAATCCTGAATTATGGATTAGTTAATATTACTTAAAAAGTAAAAATCTCTTTTCGAAAATCAAATTGTAAAAAGATTATTTATTATTATTATTATTTATGGGGTGGCTAGCTCAGTGGTATGAAGTCGGCCTGTGGATCCTGAAAACCCTGGTTCGATTCCCACAGGTGACAAACAATTTTCATAATTTCAAAAACTACCCCTGTGGCTCCTCCACCACTAACATCTTTGGGGGCCGTGATTTGACGACTGATAACCGCACTTCACGCGCAAAATAGATCACTTACCGAGATCTGCTTCGGCAGAGTGCTACACCCAGCAATGGGTAGAAGGCGTGATGATATAATTATTTTTTTTTTCTGTGGCTTCTTTGGCGGTCCAACTACTTAGGTCGTATTCCGCCATTACGCCCTGATCTGCGTTTTAGGTATTATGGTCAACAGCAACGCGGGTTTCTCTGGACGGTCACCCATCCAAGTACTACCCGCGCGCAACGTTATTTAACTCGCGTTATCGCTTAGATCAGTTCCTACGAGTGCAGCCATGGCCGTTGACTTTTATTTATTTTAGGGTTTATTTAAGCTTTTTAGAGAATATCCCTTCTTATTCTTTTTCTGGGGTAGGTGGCTCAGTGGTATCGAGTCGGCCTGTGGATCCTAATAACCCTGGATCGATTCCCACAGCCGACAAACATTTTCACCACATTAAAATTATCCCTGTGGCTCCTCCACCACTAACATTTTTGAGGGCCGTGATTTGATGGCTGGTAACTGCACTTCACGCGTATAAATATACCACTTACTGAGATCTGCTTTGGCAGAGTACTAAACCCAGTAATGGATAAAAGACATGATGATATATTTATTTATTTATTCCTTTCTTATCTTTTAATTCGTTTTCAGTTCTAACGTAGAGTGTTTAACTGTAATTGTGTGAATTTCACTTTCAAAAACAAGCGCAGGGCGACACTACCTTTCTTATCTTTTTGTTTCATTTTCAGTTACTGCTTTGTGTGGACTTTTCTTTCATATACAATTGCAGGCTATCACTTTCATCTTTTCTAATCTTTGTAGATTCGTTGTTAGATCCGTTATTAAATTCGTTGTTAGGAGTAAGCGTGAGTAATTTGAGATGTTTTATGCATATGTTATGTACGTTGAAGAAAGAAAATGAATGATAAGTGAATAAGAATGATGTGATTGAAGGTTTGTTGTGTGATAATGATTTCGAGTGTAATAAATGAATGAGTTTATATGGAGTGATCTATGAATGTGGTTGAAGTGAGGGTGGTGTGTTTGGATGATCATGTTTGACGAGGGCTAATTGTTTGATGAGTGAATGTTTTATGAGTGATTTTAAGGTTCGTGCTACCCCATTTGTTAGGATATAGCGTGGCGAAGTCTATTAAAAATGCGCAGTCAAACAGACAATTTAAAGTAAAGCTGAAAACATTTTTGATAGACAAAACATATTACAGTGTAAATGAATATTTTAATGATGATTTATAATTAAATTATTGTATGTATTTATGTATTTGACATGCTATATATCTGTATATGATCACTCTAGCAAATAAATTATTATTATTATTATTATTATTATTATTATTATTATTATTATTATTATTATGTATGTATGTACGTATTATGTAACTCAATCATTATCTGTTAGTGATCGATAAGTTAACGACAACTCTTATTTTTATGATTAATTTGCAGATTACTACCCTTCGGTATTCTATGATCAAAATCATTTATTCTATTACTTCTATTTTACTTTTGTGCAGTTTTGTACGAGAGGAAAATGCATAAAAGTAAAATAAAAGTAACAGAATAAATTATTTTGGTCACAAAATACCGAAAGGGTGGTAATTTGCAAATTAATCATAAAAAATCAGAATTGTCATTAACTTATCGATCACTAACAGATAATGATTGAGTTACAGAATAGGGGGGACTGTTACAGAATATGGAGATTTGTTTAGCTTAATTTAACTAATCTAATCCCATATTAGATCTAATGGCACAGTGGTAGCAAGTCGGCCTGTGGATCCAAAGAACCCTGATTCGATCCCCACAATCGACAAAACATTTTCACCAATTTAAAATTACCCCTGTGGCTCTCCCACCACTATCGTCTTTGGGGGCCGTGATTTGACGGCTAGTAATCGCACTTCACGCGCATAAATATATCACTTACCGAGATCTACTTCGACAGAGTACCACACCCAGTCATAGCGTGATGATATATTTATTTTATTTTTGTAATTTAACTAATCCAAAATTAACGGACATCAAATCATATATAAAAAAATATGATTGTATCTGAGTGGTGCGGATTCTTGTTGTACAAAGTAACAAATAATAATAATATTGACAACATTAACCTTGACGCGTGAATCATGTATAAAAACTATTTTTGCCTCTGCGAAGTATATCCTTTTTTATTTATTTAGCGCAGGGTGATCTCGGTAGGCGTGTTTTGACGTCGGACGCAATGGGTGGCGGCGCCAGTAATCAACAGCGTTGCTTGTCGCTTGTTTGTCATCGCGACCCGCTGTGGCTAATTGGGGTGATTGTCAGATGTCATTCCGTAGCTGAAACAACTGCCGAACGGGAAGATTGTATCCCCATGTTTGTAATTCACTAGTTGTGCTAAAAATAAGCTTCGTGAATTTACTAGAATTAAACAGAAATAATCATCCTGTTTTGGTTTCTGATTGAAGAGGGTGAAGAGTGAACATAGTTAAACAAAAGTAATAACAAAGCATACTTTGAAATACAACTAAAGTATTTTAAACAATTACAAAACTGATTCTTAAAATAAAAAAATAATAGGAAAAAAAATATTTGCAAACACTTGCCTACGGTCCAGAAAATTTACAGCCTATGATGATGACCTAATAAGTTGATTCAGAGGCTGTAAATTTTGTGAAACGTAGACAAGTGTTTGGAAATAATTGTTTTCCTTTTATTATTCTTATTTTAATGTTTTTCACATGAAATATATATATATATATATATATATATATATATATATATATATATATATATATATCATTACGCCTTTTACCCATTTCTTAGTATGGCACTCTGACGTAGCAGATATTTATGTACGTGAAGTGCGGTTATCAGCTCTTAAATCACAGCTCCCAAAGATGTTGAGGAGAAGCAACAGGGGTGATTTTTTATTGTGAGGAACACTCATTTCGCGCAGTTAATACAAAATAGTCTACTACGTACCATGAACTGTAAGTGACAGTTTTTAAGTCAAGAATGTAGTTTAGGAAATCTAAGATTTTCTAAACATTCGCGACCAAAAATATCACTTACAGTTTAAGATAAGTAAGTTATTTTTTACAATACATGCACAAATAGATCGAAAAGAAAACAGCTGTCAAATTGTTGCCAAAATATACAGGACCTTAATGTATAATATTTATTTATTCTCCACGGTACATGGTAAATAAATATTATAATCCTGATGCAACCATGGAAACAACTGTGCAATAAGTTCCACTTACTGTGTTTAAATTTTGTCATTAATGGCTAACTTACAGTACAGGTATTGTAAAAATATCTATTAATCACTCGTTGCTAGGCAATCTGGGACTAATAAAATCTTATTATTAAACACTCATTTTACGAACTGAATACAGTCATTTACACAGTCAATTTTACGCACAGTCGTAGATAAATAGCTAATATTTGATTATCTTAATTTTATATGGAACTTAACATATTTGGGGCAATCGCTATATTGGCCAAAGTCTTCTAAGTCCAATATGTCCCAATTAACCTAAATCAATTGTACTTCATTCCTTCTTTCACGTAGGCACATTTCGTACGTTCTACCACTGTGTGTTTGTTGTTTGTTGATTACCCAGGGTTGGGCTATGGGCTGCAAGCGACCTAATTGTTTTTCCAGAGAGCGACGGCGACATTGCGGGACTTCCCTGTGCTGGCGTCGGCGTCGGCGCCGGGCCCGCTCTCGGCGCTCGGCAGCGGAATGGTTTCAATTACCCGAGCATTCAACACAGGCACAATACACACGCGCCCATTGCCATATGCGCCGTCGCCACGACGCCGGGGTTTCTACCAGTGCGGTTCGTCAGCGTAGGGGGTTGTTATATGGCGGTGAGAATGGAAGCTACACTTTCAAAGATGGTATATTTTAAAGAGAATAAAAAGCAATAAATTATGAGTGATTTGAAGAAAAATCAGTATTTATATGAATGGAGGAATCGTATTCAAAAGTTGAATTATCCTCTTCAGAACTGTTATTGTATTTTATTTGTTACTCATTGGAAATGTCTTTTATTCAAACTGTTTGGTAACTATGTAAATGAATCTATACCGTAATTTTTTTTCTGAAGCCCGCAAAAAAGTGCCTACTTTCTTATCCAATTTTAATCACTGGATTAAAATACTCGACTTGCGTCACCTCGTATTTCAAATAACCACTTCATCAAGTAAAATATCACTTTCCTAATTTATTATATAATATATTATTACTGCCTCAAGGAGATGACTTATTATATAATATACTATTACTGCCTCAAGGAGATGAAAGGTTCACCTAATCGGCTCGTCAGTCAATCCTCTTTTCGACAGTAAAAACTGTTTTACCATGCTTGGCTTGTAAATTACTATCATTCAATCAGCGAGTCATTGTTTGCTTCACTTTTGTAGCTAGCTGGCAATTATTTTTCCTGCTATACTCTGTTTTTTAACCAGGAGGAGTAAATGCACAAGTCAGATTTACACTATAGAAAGTTACTAGATTTTTGTTGGCGCGAAATGCAAAAATTTCTTACACATCTGCACTGATTAAGTCTCATGGAATTTATTTTAAAATACAAATGACATTATAAACTCTAATTTGTCACTCCGTATATTATTAGTTCTTAAAAGAACTGATTTATGTTAATGTCACTGAAATGCAAAAAGACAACAAGAAAACAGATAACCTCAAAACTTATGACAGCTCTAATAAATCAAATGTAAAATCTATGTACAGAGCGGGCACGTCAACTAGCGCCTCTAACGAAATACGTCGTAACTAAATTTGAAAATACTCCCTCTTGCATTGATTGAAAAAATCCTAAAAACAAGCCTAGTCATTATATATTTATTATCATACGACCTTTACAGTAAAATACTAACCATTGGCACCAATAATTCAATAACACTTCCTTCTTTTGACTTATAAACACTTCAAAATTTTTAAATAGGTAGACAATATGGCGGCATTATTTACCTGAATTGACAGATAGTGCTACGTTGCCAAATGAAATTCACTTAGTCTAGACCAGCTAGTCACTTTAGTCGAAAGCTCAGAATACTAATCATAATATTTAATCATATTGAATGTATAAATAAAATACCCAGTTGCATTAAATGTATTTTGTTTGGTCAATTTCAGTTTTCATATATTTTAAGGTTTTTTTTGTAATTTGACAGCGTTGTCACTTTCATTTAATAGAAATAAAAAGCACTAGATGGCACTACTTGACGTACCAAAACTGTAAAAAACTCACGACAAATTTTTATATGGCGAAATGATGAAATGAAACGGCCATAATAAGCGTAGCGCAATTCAATGAAGTTGGCCATGGTTAAAATAGGCTAAAATGTCAGAAAAAAAGTATAAACAAAATTAATGTTTAAGATGTACAGATTACTAACTAATTGTGAACAAAATAGTATACAAATAAATAAATAAAGTAATATTGTAAGCCCACTCTATTGTCACTGGGATTAAGTTCCGGTTGTGTAAAATATGCAGAAAATAAATATAAACAAATTAATAACTAGGCATCTAATCAAAAAAACAAAAACAGAATATTAATTTATTTGAAATTGAGCCAATCCCGCCCTGTACTCCATACTCCAGTCCCGTGGACAAATAACTGGAAAACAACAACGTATGGTGGCGACGCGTCTAACAAGCGGCCGTAATGACGCCGCCGACGCCTCCCCCCACCTCCGGCGCCTAGTTTTGAGTTTTGATTGAGAGGCGCCGAGCGTCGGGTTATGTAATGTGACGCGTCGCATGAAAAATGGCGCCAAATTGTAGGGGTCGAGTTACACTGACATCGCTTGCTGAAAACGAGGGGTGATGCTATTTGAACTTTGTCATTTTTGGTTTAATTTTGTCAGTTTTATCGTAGAGTAGAAAACTGATCCCTGCTGTAATTTAGTTTTTTGTATATTGAGCATGGAGTCGACTTTTTTAACGAAAAATCGTTTAGGAAATTATTCATTTTACAACTATTTTAAAAATCGTATAAAAATTAAGTGCTGCAATTGTTTAATTTTCCTTATTTTTCACTATTTATCTCCATGGAGATAATTTAAAATTTTCCAATATAATATTGAAATTTTTGAATCCGTCAATATAATTTTTTATCTTTACAAAATTAATGTAACATCAATATGCAAACAAATACGTATACAACACGAAACGAAAGCATCTTTTTTATTCATATGATTGATAAACACCGGCTACGGCATCCTTCATCAAATTTAAAATTGGTGGAAAAAAATACTAGTTTTACAAATAACTATTTATTACTTATGTCTATAATTAGTTATAGTATTTTTTCTACTACCGATAAATACGATGTTTTACGCACAGTCTACTATCATGTTATATCTGTTATAATGCTCATGCGTGTTATAAGTCTTTAAATGTAAAGCTTCTCGGTAATATCAAATATGATGCAATTATAATTATTTTTTCGACGACCACTTATGAAAGTAAGCATAACAACATCATAAACTAGTCCGGAAAGTTCAAAATAACATATACTGATATGTTAATATAACGCACACTTCTAACATATCAGGTGAAGTTCCACTGATTGACAACAGATGGTGTTACGATGAAAGAAAATAATAAAATAAATTAAAAGAATTTGTATTATTATTTAAATCGAAGTATTGGCAGATTTTTCAACACATTTGCACACAAAAATATTATTTTTTAAAATTAATAATATTTTTGCTTTATTAAATATTTTGACATTACGGTTAGTACAGTTGGTATCACAATACCTAACCTCAAATATCAAACGTCAACGCTTACCTTCAAAAACGCATCAGCTATCAAAGTGTAACAACATTGGTCTTGTAAACTTTTTTAGTAATATTTTATGGTCGTCTGAAAAATAGTGGACATAACTCGCTCGAAAGTGTGATAACTGTGCTCGTGTACTTAAATCACTCGGCGCTGCCCGCCTCGTTTTTCAATTTGTACACTCGCACGTTATCTTACACTTTCGATGCTTGTTATGTTATATGCTAGAAGATATCACTTTCAAGGTTAGGATATGTAAATAATATTTAATAATGAAATGCGACATAGTATGAATTAAAATGTTTTAAGTCATACATCCGTTAATAATTTTTTATGGTACTCATTTCGAAATTCCGAAAAATAATCTTATTTACCGGCCTTATGCCGTAAATAAGTATTACGGTATGAGTATTGTGAATTTTTTAAATTTCACAATTTTCTTTTTTGTTCGTATTTGAGGCGTGAGTAGATTGATTAAATTTTCAATAAAATCTAGATTACATCGTTTGTTTATATCAGACCAGCATTTTGCTGTCAAAATTCATTATAGTATATATATCGAAATAGAACTCATTACGATACGCTTTTTAGTATTGTAATATTGCTATTACTTTATGAAATTAGGTAATAAATATTCCGAAATCTAATACTGTACAGTTTTACTTTCCGAATTTAAATCACTTCTATAAACATGGAAATACGACACAGTTTGAAATAAAGACTATTACAATATCATTTCGTCCAGTGAGCTGTCAGCGCCAAACCACCTTTTGTTATTCGAATGCCATTTTCGTTTGCATTCAACTCTACAGGCTAGTCTGACCCCGACAGGTGTGACAACCTCCCGATCGCTGATTGTTTTCGTGAAATAGTTGACATCCAAATTATTCACTTGTTCACTACGATACACATGGGTGCAACATGATCATTCCATAATATGTTCATGCATTTTTTCTTCCCCAGATTACGCCATATAGAGTATTATTTGTGACAATAGGATGCGGGATACGTGACGCTGTGACGTAAGAACAGCGGTTACGGGAAAGATCACTACGCCACCTACAAAATCTCGCCCTAACAAATTAGTTCATTTTGTAGGTGGCGCAGTGATCTTTCCCGGAACAGCTGTTCTTACGTCACAAAAACGTCACAGTGTCACGTGAGTGCCCGCATCCTATAGAATAGCTGTCAATTGTCAAGTAAAAATTATAATTTTCTATATCACTGTTCAAAATAATGTGTGTAGCTTTTGTTTTTGTTGACAAATGATAGGTAGTTGTCAAATAATTATTTAAAACTGTCAATCTGTGGTTTTGTACCATATATAAAAATAAAGTAAAATGTGTGGAAAAAATCGATTTAGTTAAATTTCAGATACCGAAATTTTGGAAACAACTTCCAAGAATACATTAATAAGTAATCGAACGATATGGACCCAGTTCAAAATTTTGAAATTGGATGAATCGACCTCAACAACTAAGTCAAAAAATCATCTAATTAAATATAACTCGAGAGTTGGATAAATTAGAAAATAATTCTCCAGTATCTTTTTCAAACTTGTTGCCATTTGGAAATAGCCACTCAAGCCCTACGGGTTTTCGTGACTATTGCTAAGTTTTCGAAAGATCTGTCAAATTATTTTCAATTTATTCTCATTCTCTTGTTATATTATTACTGTCAATTAAACCAAGATATGGGCTTCCACACAGTTTAAATTTAAACACTTCCAGATCTGATTAAACGTTAACCCCTGTTAACAAATTCTACGAAGGGTGCATTTCTAACATCATGCATAATTCATTTGTCACTATACTTGCGATCTAACGTCCGAGCGATTAACTGTGAACACATCAGTTAAACTGACAGTCGTTTAACTTTTAATTTAAATACAAATTCGCAAATTGCCGCGTTATGCTCGCTCAGTTTAACGTCATGTTACGTTATTTTACGTTAATGACAGCGATGTAGCTATTATGAGATGTTGACGGAGATTTTTGAAATGATGAACCAGAGTTTGATGATAATTTTATGGTGATGTTCATTGTTATTTCTATTTTGTGCGCTTCGAATGTTTTAATGGTGTGACGATGAACGTAAAGTTTAGTTACTGGAGATTATTACATTGTTGTGAAATTTAGTCAGGATATTACAGGACATGAAACGCAGTTAAATAGTAATTCTAATAAATTTTAATAATTGTTTTGGTATTAAGATCATTTGAAAAATAAGTGTACATTATACAGTGTGATCAAAAGGAATTGTTATAGTTGGCAATACAATTCCAGAGATTTTTTTATGCCACAGTTGGCACAACGTCAGATAAAGGCGGAAATGCTATTTGACATTTCTAATAAATACAAATAGGTTATATGGGATGGCTAGCACAGTGGTATGAAGTCGGCCTGTGGATCCTGAGGTCCCTGGTTCGATGCCCACAGGCGACAAATTTTCATAATCTCAAAAAGCTATCCCTGTGGCTCCTCCACCACTAACATGTTTGGAGGCCGTGATTTGACGACTGGTAACCGCACTTCACGCGCAATATATATCACTTACCGAGATCTGGTTTAGCAGAGTGCCACACCCAGTAATGGGTAGAAGGCGTGATGATATATTTATTTATTTTATTTTACAAATAGGTTATGTCAGGAGTCTGACAGCTAATAGAATTTTGACTTTTTTGAAATACTTTAGAAATAAATGTAATAATAAATGTACTCAAATTTAAATTTTAAATGTCACTGTCAACAACAGGAAATGAATTTATGTATCAGGCTTACCAATTTTAAGTAGTTTTTTTTATTGCAAACTGTTACAATTCCTTTTGATCACTCTGTATTAAACAGACTATAGTTAATTTTTTTTTAAGATTTTTTTTGTCATCAATACAGTACAGAAAGTATATCATTACGTTCTTATTACCAGTGAGTCACATAGCGCCAATAGAATAAAAAATAAAAAACAAATATATCATCACGTCTTTTACCCATTACTGAGTGTGGCACTCTGCCGAAGCAGATCTCGGTAAGTGATATATTTATGCGCGTGAAGTGCAGTTACCAACCGTCTTGGCCGCCAAAGATGTTAGTGGTGGAGGAGCTACAGAGGTAATTATAAATTGGTGAAAATGTTTTGTCGGCTGTGGAGATCGAACCAGGCCAATAGGTAGTAAAGAAAATATTGACAATATTGTTATGGTAACAATACATAAATTATCGTACTTGACAGATACTAGTACGTAAGGCTGGTCTTTAAATATACATTATGCACAACCGGGCTGAAATTCATGTGTTTTAGTCCTAAAAAGCGGGCTTAAGCACATTTTTTTGGCCCTAGGGCAATAAAAAATATTCCTATGGATACATAAATAAATGGCTCAATGATATCAAGTCGGCCTATGGATTCTAACACTGGTATGCATAGTCGTTCGCCCAGCGACGCGCTGAGGAAGCGCCCATAAGCGATACACTTGGCGAAACGCTGGCGAACCGCTGGCGAACGACTATGAATACTAGTGTAAGAATCCTGGTTCGATCCCCACAGCCGATAAAACATTTTCACCAATTTATTATCCCTTTGGTTCCCCTACAACTATCATCTTTGTGGGCCGTGATTTGACGACTGGTAACCGCACTTCACACGCAAAATATATCACTTACCGAGATCTGCTTCGGCAGAGTGCCACACCCAGTAATGGGTGGAAGGCGTGATGATATATTTATTTATTTTTATTTATGTTAAAAAATGTCAACCATTGCACGAATGTTGCAAACCCATAAGTTTGAAGAAAAAAGTTTTAGAATTGAATATATTTTGATCTATTTAATAAAAACGATATACCTAAATATAAATATGCATGTAGGACATAATTCAAAATGTCATTCATAATAATAATAAAATCTAAATGTGGACGAAAGAGTAAAACAGGATCAGGGGCAGGAGCAAGAGTAGGATAGAGAGATGAGAAGGAAACACAGTGGGCTACGACACGTGCTTGCCAGAGTCACGTGGTGAGGCCAATGTTGTTTGTTACCAAGACTGAATTGTGCCAAAGCTTCGAATTCACAGTAGTTATCATTGAGGTCTATTTTAAGCACATTTTCAAATTATTGAAAGTTATATTCATTTTTATAAAGAAATTATGTAAAGCGGTGATAGGTAGTTGTCAAATAATTATTTAAAACTGTCAACGCGTCAAGTAAAATATGTGAAAAAAAATCGATTTAGTTGTATTTTAGATACAGAAATACACCGACAAATTTTGGAAATAACTTCTAAGAATACATTCATAAGTAATCAATCGATATGAACCTAGTTCAAAATCTTTTTTAAGTTGGATGAATCGACCTCAACAGCTGTCAAAAAATAATCTAATTAAATATAACTCGAGAGTTGGATCAATTAGAAAATAATTCTCCAGTATCTTTCTCAAACTTGTTGCCATTTGGCTACGGGCTTTCTTGACTATTGCCTGGCAGTACGGTAGGGTGGGTAGTGTTATGGAATTTTGAATCCGGAGATCCCGAGTTCGAATCCCACTCAAGCTACAAATTATGAGAACAACCACTCTGCGGTTCGGTAAGTTCGGACCCTGTACTGTAATTGGGATTTTAATTCCTGTTGTACAGAGAAACATAAACAAATTAATAAATAAATAAATAAACAAGTTTAGAAAGATCTGTTAAATTATTTTCAATTTATTCTCACTCTCTTGTTATATTATTACTGAGAAACCTATCGCTAACTGAAAATTTTATCATTGTATTCTTTAAATGACAAAAAAATTAGACACCTGATATATGACCTACCATACTTTGGCTCTGTTTGACCGGACCCACCAACATCTTTGGAGACCGTGATTTGACGGCTGGTAACTGTACTTCACACGCATAAATATATTACTTAACGAAATCTGCTTCGGAAGAGTGCCACACTCAGTAATGGATAAAAGGCGTGATGATATATTTATTTATTTATTTTTTTATAAAACCTATCGAGTCGGCCTGTAGATCCCGAGAACCCTGGTTCGATTTCCACAGCCGATAAACATTTTCACCAGATTAAAATTACCCCTGTGGCTTCCTCACTACTAACATCTTTGGGAGCAGTGATTTGACGGCTGGTAACCGTACTTCACACGCATAAATATATCACTTACCGAGATCTGATTCGGCATAGTGCCACACTCAGAATAAAAGGCGTGATGATATATTTATTTATTTTATTTATTTATAGTTAATATTTTTGCAAACCTAAGAATTCGATCTAAGGGTATGTTTGACGACATCCGGTGATGAAGTGCCGCGGAGGGGAATTTTCCACTTCCAGTTCTCTCCACGCGTTCTATATTGGCACGAAACAGGATCAATTCCAGATTAATTTAGTTATCGCAGCCCTCTCTGTTTCATTTCATAGTTTTCTCTCCGGGAGCCTGGAGCTCAGAACTCCGGCTCTGCGGGGGTGCAGGGTGCAAGGGAAGCCACGCGGGGTACCGACTAATTATAATTGTAACACAATACGACTCTGATGTAACCGGTCGTAGATGTAATCATCTCTTTATTTATTTCAATGTGTTGTTGGAACATGGTAAGGAGAAATTAGATATTTTTAGAAAATTGTTTTTTTGTTTCTTTTAAAAAGCGGTTAAAAACAAAATAGCAAGTTTAAAGCAAAAAGTCTGAAATGAGCTTAAATTAATAAAAATAAATGATAAATAATATAAACGATAAAAAACTTTCTCCTTGTGATAAAATAGACCTACATGGATAGTTCTAGAACATCATACTAGATTTCCAATTAAACTGCAAAATTTTAGAGGTACCCAAACCAAATATGTGCGATTCTGAGTGATGACCGCCATAAACCCCGTATATAAGAGCTCAACTTTACAAGCGAATATATTTGTTCACAGACGTTGAATGTGTTTCATATTTTAACAGGATGCGTATGACTATTCAATGTTTCCGTTTCATTCAGATCTGCTAGTACTCACAGGCGAACTTTGGCCTAGGCTAAAGAGGCAATAGCCTAGGGCCCAAAAATTTTAGGACCCGGATTCAAACTTTTAGTTTATGCTTGTTTTGACTATTTATTTTTATGATTTTATGTTACATTTTACATTAGTTGTAGTGAATTTTATTTCATTTATATTGGCAGCCCAGCAATCTCTCATTTCTATTAGCGAGCGTCTGTCAAGTAGTTATATTACATATACGAGGTGTGGCTATTAAATAACAAGACTGATGCTGTTTTAACATTTTATTTTGATTCCATACCTATTTACTTATTATCACTTTCAATATACACCCCTCCTCTATCCCTACAATGCTCCATGCGAATCTTCCATTGTTCGGAACAGTGCTGAAAGTCTTCTTCTGTCAGCTCCTTTAGAACTCGTGTCGATTTCAAAGCTCAAATCGTATTGCTATTAAAGCAAATTTCACCTTAGAAAACAGATAGAAGTCGCACGGTCTGGCGAATAAGGCAGATGGTTCAACACTGGGGTGCTGTACTTGGCTTGACTCGACAGACAATTTGGGTACAATAAATTATGTTTCAGTAGCAGTTTTGCTAAGTTTTATGTGAAAGTTCACGACAATTCGTTGCTCTAATATTGTACTTAACATTTATCGGTCAAACAAAAAAACAATTCTAATTAGAACGACTGCTACACCTATACGGATTTTTTTACAGAAGCGAGAGATACAGCATTCGAAAGAGAAAGCTTCACGCTAAAAAGCTGACGGTCGCTGGTGTTTAGCGCATGCGTACTTCGTCTGTAGTAGCGTCAGCCTCGTTATTTAATGGCCACATCTCGTAAATAATAGAAATATAATTTTATTCCCGAAATAAATATTTTGCCTAGGGCCCAATATATTTTAAATCCGCTTCTGCTAGTACTACCTTAAGCTATAGCCTCCGAAAAAGTTGAATTTCCACAAATTTTACTCATTTCAAATTTTGTAGTTTCTTGACGCTTTATCTCAAAAACTAAACGAGATATGACAATATACATATACTCAACTCATACCCTTAAGAATTTTGTAAGAAATGAAATCGCAAAAAACTCCTTATAAGTCGAGAAATTAAATGAGAGAGGGACGAAATAATAATTATATACATTTGTTATACTGTACCTCCAAAAATTAAAAAAAATAACACAAGGACAATATCCTTGAAACTCCAGTTGACACTATATGACCCCCTGAATCCTAGAATCCCTTCCTTTCTACACCAGTCAATTCCCGCATAACTTGATTTACCGCTCATCTGCCGCTGTTCATCTAATTTCACCCCCTTGCGCCACCACCCTCGCCCCCTGCTGAAATCTGTGGATGTCGCCACCACCGCTGAAGCGAGCAGCAGTCTGCCAGAAGAAGCCGCAGAAATGAACGAATATTTTGTTATTTTTGAAGTTTGCGAATCCGATGAAATGTTCGGAAATTAAGATTCTTTAATGTTGATTGTTGGTTCGTTTTTGTACGGTTTGAGGTTGATTGTTTCCTTTACAGGTTTCAAAACAATTTGGAAATTATTTCGCAGATGTGTTAGCAACACACGACCACAGACAAATATATATAGACGTCTAACTAAATGTATTAAATGGCAATGGTTTTTATCTGTGAAATTTGTAGCTTTGAATGAGTCTGTATTAAAACTGGACGCGTGAGTAAAACAAATATAATAACTCACACTCGCAAAAAAATACTTTTTCCTACAACTGTGCGATTTCTTTGT
This sequence comes from Pterostichus madidus, assembly GCA_911728475.2. Lineage (NCBI taxonomy): Eukaryota > Metazoa > Arthropoda > Insecta > Coleoptera > Carabidae > Pterostichus > Pterostichus madidus. The sequence goes on from OU452304.1 coordinate 2,990,138, forward strand.
TATTACGTAACGCCTTGGTTACGTATGGAAAGTAGATGAATGCAGACCAAGTGCATTTCTGTAAGCAAAGAAACATTAGTGCGGAAAGTAATTCATTACGCAAATGTAAAAAAAAAGTTGTATTGAGAGCGATTTAAATTTCGCGCGTAATTCATATTTTGGCCAAAGACGCTTATGGAAGAAGAAGAAGAAGAAGCGGTGAGCCAGCGCTAGTAAATATGCAGTAGTATATTTTGACGTTTATAAATATAACCTTAAATTGCAGTATATCTAATCTGTACACAACTAATTAAAAGAATCGAAGAAAGTAAAATATATCGATAAATGGTTTTAAGTAAGTGAAATGCATAATATTTATTGTGTGTGTATATTATTAACATAGTTGTTACAGTTGCGTATATTGACATAATGTAAAGTGGAAACTTTTGTATTGTCTAAAGAAACATTGATATCTTCCGTACCTGTTCATATTATTAACAGTAATATTATTGACAACAATTTCGGAGGCTTTAGAAGTACCAGCAGCAGGTTGATTGTCATTGTCGTAAATAGATGCAACATAGCATGATCCGGAGCTTCAATTATCTTTGGAGGTATTTATGATAAAGAAGAATCACTCACTGTACTATTCCAATCTAGACGATTTTGAAGAAAATATTTTTAAATAATGTAGAACAATGTGCAAGCAATCAACAAACAAACCATAGCAACGCCGTAAAACATCGTTCTCGTGTAAAATCATTAAAATTTTATAAATTTGGATAATATTTTAGTGATTTACTAAATCGCACAGTTGTAGAAAAAATGTTGTTTACATAAAATTTTTCCTTCGCAATTATTTAAAACACGTGTCCCTGTTAATTCATAAAACAGTTACTTGGTAAACCATAAACCGCATAACTAAGAAAAGTTAGTTTATAAACCATGGAACACACTATCATCACAGAAAAACAAACCAAAAAGTCGATACCTGCCTACGACGTCCGTCAATTCTACTCGCGAATGGTGCAGGGTGACAGAGAGACAAACAGCTGGTGAGATTAGTCGCAAAGTGTGCGACAGAGAAAGGAAATGAAGAGAAATGTAAGTGGAGCAAGCAATAAAGTAGGCAACACGCGGTGCGCGCCTGACTGGCGGGTTGAAGTTTCGTTCCCCCCGGAAGAATTTAAAGAGGGGTAAAAAGTGTAAAACAGTTGAAAATTTAAATAAATTTGTTTCATAGCAGCTAATACTTGATAAATTTGAATTTCTATATAACATTTTCTAGTATAATTTTGCGATTAATTAATTTGTGTAATTATAGAAAACTTACCTTAATGCTGTAGTCCAAATATTGATTTTGTCCATTTTGGTGTCCTGCGTCCTGAAAATAAAAATTACTATTAGTTCCATTTCAAAAATTATAATAAGTCTCAGAAAGAAAAAATTTCTAGGTAAATAAATAAATAAATATATCATCACGCCTTCTACCCATTACTGGGTGTGGCACTCTGCCGAAGCAGATCTCGGTAAGTGATATGTGCGTGAAGTGCGGTTACCAGTCGGCAAATCACGGTCAAAATATGAATTACGCACTTGGAGCGAAATTTAAATCGCTCTCAAAAAAACTTTTTTACAGTTGCGTAATAAAGCACTTTCCGCACTAATGTTTCTTTGCTTTCAGAAACGCACTTGGTCTGCATTCATCTACTTGCCATACGTAACCAAGGCAATTATAGCTACGTAATAACAAAGAAATCGCACAGTTGTAAGAAAAAGTTTTTTTTCTATAATCAGATATCTCTTTTACTTTATTTTTAGTTTATTTTTTTTTGTATCTTTAATAATAAAGAAAATTTGTTTAGCTGATTCTATTTATATACACAAAATACGTTTGAACTCTAGCTTAGGGGCAGTTATTCAATTCTTCACAAAATATTTTAAAAATAATAAATAATTAAAAGTAAGGAAATACTATAATAAATATTGCTATATACAGTCAAAAGATTTATAATTTGTTAGTCGGTTAGTAAACGCGTTAAAAACTCAATTAAAAAAATTCCACGTACTATTACCACATCCACATCTGCAGATGTTTGTCCACCCCCTTATTTAAACACCACCCCCATAGCCGCCACCACCGAGCGGCGCACCCAGGTAATATCGTAATGGGCCGGTTCGCTCACGTGTTGTGACATGTGTAAACAGACTGTAATCGCTACTAATTTATTGATCGACGTTGGCTGTGCATGGACACACCGCCACCACCGCCACCACCGACGCCACCGCCGCCAGCACGCGTTGTCGTTTGTTTGTCGGTGAACCGAACCGGGAGTTTTTAATAATCGCAGGTTTAGCGGGAACGCGAACAGGAAGGGGGGATGTCACGTGAATGTTGATGTAGTGGATTATGGTTGTTTTGGGAGGGGCGCACACATTAGGGATGTTTTTGTTTCTTGTAATTAACGGGAAATAATAGCGGAGGTAATGATACAATGTAGCAATTTTTAAAATTATTATTATCCCTTTACTTAAGAATGAAGGAATTTGCCGTGTATTTTTTTTTAGTCATGAATTTGTTTTTTATACTAGCCGTTCAGAACCAATCCATTAGATTGTTTCTGAGTGGTTCGGATTCCATTATGAGGGCAGAGTGAAAAGTCCCTGAAAAATGAAACAAGAAATGATTTATTTGGTCAAAACATATTTTATTTCTCAACATAATCTCCTTGTAGCTCGATACACTTCGTCCAACGTTTTTCTAATTTTTCGATCCCTTCCAAATAATACGATTTTGGCAATCCTTCACTTTGGTCTTTTTCGGCTTCGATTCGCCAGGACAAGGCCACTGTTTCGACTGTTCTTTGGTCTCTGGTGTGTTGTGATGGATCCATATTTCGTCCACGGTTACGAAACGGCGCAAAAAGTCCTTCTTATTGCGCTTGAACATCGCCAAACACTTCTTTGAACTTGTCACACGGTCGCGCTTGTTGTCAACAGAGCGCAAATACGGCACCCATCTGGCAGATAGCTTTCTCATATCCTATGCAAAATGTTCCGTACCCGTTCGGTTGAGATGCTCATAGCCTCAGCCAGCTCGTGCACTTTAACTCGCCGATCGTCCAATATCAGACCATGGATTTTATCGACGATTTCTGGCGTTGTAACCTCAATTGGACGACCAGAACGTTCGGCGTCTACCACAACGGAAATCAGTAAACCACTTGTGAATCGTTCCAATCGATGGTGAGCAGTCCCCATAATGTTTAACAAGCGATGCTTTGGTTTGCGTAATAATTTTTCCACGCAAGAAATAATGTTTAATCAAGACGCGAAATTAACTTTTTTCCATGTTTTCAAAAATCTTCAAGGTTGCTTGCTTTCGATGGGTGTCAAAACAGAACTGAATGACATATCAGTCTGAAAATTTTAATGCGTTCTAGTTAAAGATGGTACATCACAAATGTCACATGAGATTTGCGATTGTGGCGCCATCTGTTTTATTTTTTAGGGAATTTTCACCCTGCCCTCGTAGAAGCAACTGAAATTGAGATTAACTCCCTGTTGTGCAGAGTAACAAAATAAATTACAATGCAATCATTAATATAGTAAACAAATATTTTGATAGATAACAATATACCTCGAATGATAATTAATTTAAGAGCAATATAGCTCTAGTATACACTAAATTATCACATGAAATTAATAACTTAATGATGTAGTTTGCTTGTTAACAGCAAAATTAATTTATTCGCATTTATATTAATGTTCTCATTACCTTAAGTGCGTTACCGTGATTGCTCGGTCCTCATTGTTCGATTACCACTGCACCACACACATTTTGCACAACACACACAACACTTCACAATCACTATACTCACAATCACAACACTGTTAAACACTAACACATCTTTGCTCTGCAAAGATTTTTCACTAATGACTTCAACGAACAAAAACGTAGGTATTTGTTGCTATAAACGAAAAGGTACACGCTATTATGAGTCTTATTTCTAGATGGTTTAAAGATCACTATGGGCTTCTGTTGAGAGTAACATTATTTGGTGGTAGTTTTATGTCCGGACTTGCACGGCCCGCTGTACGCGCATACACAACGAGATATTTTATCAACAATAAATATGTTTGTTTCATCCACTTGAATATGATACTATTAGTTCAACTAATACCCAGTAATGGATAGAAGGCGTGATGATATTTATTTATTTATTTTATTTAGTTTAACTTTTTTAATAGTAAAAGAACGTTTTTCTGGAATGTTTATATTATCATGGATACGTCACCGTTTTCTGTTTTGTTTTTAGGACCAAAATTAGCATTTTTATTACAGTTGTCTTTGCGATAATAGTTAATTATGTATCAAAGATGAAAACAGGCGTTTCTGGCCCGCGGAATGATTATTAGCACGAGGCGCAAAGCGCAACAAAATAACATTTAATTATATGTTCAAAAGATTAAAATATGTATATAGGTTATATGTCAAAATGACATTTTGTAAAATCAAGTATTCACAATAAACAAAAATAATAAACATATTTTTTACAATTATTTGACAAGTCTTAAATTTGAAAATTTGACCAAGTTTTACATTGCATTAAAAAAATTATCTCTCAATTTATATCAATAAAATATAATATCTATACAGAAAATTATGAGGAATACAATGGTGAATTGTCCAGGCCCGTATCTAGGCTAGTTTTTGACATATAGGGCAGTTAGCGGAAAATGGTCAAAACGAGATGAATTTTGAGCAAAATTTTACTTTTCCGGAGGCTATATCTCAAAAACTATACAACATATGAAAATGCGCTCAACGGCATTGAATTTCTCGTGTTTGAATTGACTTATAAACATATTTTTAGCGATTTTGATTTTTTGATCATTTCTTAAGGGGTACCCCTTAAGAATTTTTCGATTTTAAGCCATTTTTAGACTTATTGCTCTAAAACTCTTCCTCATACGAATATTGTACTAAAATTTTACATACATACCTATTTAGACGCGCAGAATCCAATGGTGGAATCCCTGAGTTCGTATCTCTTTTAGTTTTGGAGATATTAGCCTCAGAAATTTGGGTATATCGAATATTTTGGTCAAAATATCAAAAATAAAAATATTGCTGAAAATATGTGCATAAGTCAATTCGGACACGAGGAATCCAATGCCGTTGTGCGCATCTTCATATCTTGCTTCATTTTTGAGATATAACCTCTGGAAGATTAGATTTTTTCCAAATTTTACGCCATTTCACCTTTTACACAATATTAGTACATTACATAATAAGTCAGGAAAGTAAAAACACTATCCTGCCGTATTATGTGATCTATTTTTTTTTAATTAGTTTAATTTAGTCAATAATAATTATAATTAATTCAAGCTGTTTATATTCATTACATGAATTTGATTGACAGCAGACTACGTATACGAGGTTACAATAAAAAGTCAGGTCAAATACAAAACAGACAGGTAAAGTCTTCATCAAACTGTTATTTTGGTTATAACCTTGAATACGTACTTTACTTGACTGTTTTAGTGATAATTTACTTTCCACACTAAAATTGTTTAGGAAAGTTGGCATTTTCTTGACGATTTCAGAAAATAACTATCTTCATATGACTACTAAATGTATAATATATATATATATATATATATATATATATATATATATCACGCCTTTTATCCATTACGGGGTGTGGTACTCTGCCGTAGCAGATCTCGGTAAGCGATATATTTATGCACGTGAAGTGTGGTTACCGGCCGTTAAATCATGGCCCCCAAAGATGTTAGTAATGGGAAAGCCACAGGAGAAATTTTAATTTGGAGTATAGTTTATCGGCTGTGGGAATCAAACCTGGGTTTTCAAATCCACAGGCCAACGCATTACCACTGGGCTATTTACCTCATTATTTTAATAATATATCCGTATATTAAATAAATAATAATATAGTTTCCAACATTTCATAGGTAAAGGGAACCGTCGTATGATAACAGTGAGTGTTATCTTTGTAAGTTTTTTTTGTTTTTTGTTTCGTGTGATGAAAGTACACATGAATCTTGTTTTACGATCTCATATGCAAGAAAAATATTAATATGATGGTAATTAAAATTTTCATGATAATCTGGATACAATAGATTACACTCAGGTGGTAGTGTAAATATAAATCTTTATTAAAAACTGAAGCTGCAATAATAATTTTGTCTTTGTATTTTATTTTCTGTCCATTTCGTGAATAAAACATATTAAATAGTTATTTGTGTATCTAGGTCGTAAAATGATTGTTTATGTGCGTCGAAAAAAAGTTCTGCGGCCGAGGTAGACTTTTGCTAAATGCATCAAATAATTTCGTGTCTGACTCGGACATAAAATTTTTCATGCAATTGTATTATGTTTATATAATTTTTTTTGTGTCAAAAGTAAATAAATAAATATATCATCACGCGTTCTACCCATTACTGGGTGTGGCACTCTGCCGAAGCAGATCTCGGTACGTGATATATTTATGCGCGTGAAGTGCGGTTACCAGTCATCAAATCACGGCCCCCAAAGATGTTAGTGGTGGAGGAGCCACAGGAGTAGCTTTTGAAATTATGAAAATTGTTTGTCGCTTGTGGGAATCGAACCAGGGTTCTCAGGATCCACAGGCTGACTTCATACCACTGAGCTAGCCACCCCATTGTGTCAAAAGCTTTTAGCTGAATCTTAGCTATATTTTACAAAATATAGCTTATAGCTGTAGCTTAGCTACTTTTTTAAAGAATAGTTGTAGCTGTAGCTTAGCTACTTTTTTTAAGTAGCTTGCCCAGCTCTGCTCCTGACATAACCTATTTGTATTTATTAGAAATGTCAAATAGCATTTCCGCCTTTATCTGACGTTGTGCCAACTGTGGAATAAAAAGATCTCTGGAATTGTATTGCCAACTATAACAATTCCTTTTGATCATCCTGTATTATTTATTAGAAAATAAATGAAAATTATTTCCACAGCGTGTTATCAACAGTGTTCAAAGATACAATTCTATCGATGTACTAATATAAACAATAATTTCAATTTCCCACAGTTTCCACATGAAAATCACATGACTGCATCACTGGAGTGTACCTACACGCCAGCGTCCAACCACAGATAGAGTTGTAGTCCAGTGAGTGGCGAGTTCGTGGCCAAACCACTAAATGTTAACTATGCACGCAGTAAATATCATTGCCAATAAAATGTTGAGCCGCTCTCTGTGCTCTCCAAGGTATAAATGTCAGCTATGCAGCTACTTTATTAACTTCGACTTCATTAAAGGCAATAATTGAATTCAAACGCAGGACGTGAATGTAATCATATAGATTGATACAATATTACCCTTCTCGAAAATGGAGTACATATGTTCCATCAATGTACGATGTTTCGTTTATCATTAGTATTTATACTAGATGTGGGCGAATATTATATTTCTCGAATTCGAATATTAATCAGATCTTGATTATTAGAATACTTCTAATTAGGGTCGTTGATTTCCACCGAAGTTTGAATTTCTGTACGTTCCAACATGCGAATGTTTTGAACTTAGTCAGAAAAACTTCAAAAATTCGAAAGTTCGAAGTTTCGAATTTACAAATTTTTTAAATTTTTGCCACTGTATTAACGCCACCTGTCATCTCTAAACACGCTCACGCATAATTCGCGAAAAGTCAGCTACGAATTAGATAATAAACTCTACGAAGTATCCTGCAAAACGTCGATTCTCTTACCGCCCATCTAAATGCTATGGATTGTAATGCCAATGGCACACTGGTCGAGGAGCATGAATGAGCGTCGAGGAACTCATCGATGAAACAACAGAACGCATCCTGACTGATAAAATAAACAAACACGGAAAAATAGCACAAAGCAAAACCAAAATGACAGCCCACGCTAACATGAAATGAGACACAATAATTCGTGTGAAATGAGACACAATCGTTTCATCGAGGAACTCCTCGATGGAAATAGAGGCGCCTCTATTTTTCATCGATGACGGGTGCGTTCTGTTGTTTCATCAATGAGTTCCTCGACGCTCATTCATGCTCCTCGACCAGTGTGCCATTGGCATTAGTAAACCGTTTTAAAATGACAATAAAAAGGATACAAAAACGTCTTAATTAAAAAGTTTTTGACCGTGTAGCGAAATTTTAAGTCTAAATTGAATTAATTTGGCAAATAATAACAATGAATTATAATTACTTACGAATTAATACAAAACTCTGCATATGAGTTTATTCTGAAAAAAAATCATATCAACATGCCTTGTTCACGTTAGGGCCCCCCAAAATTAATAAATTCGGAATATGCCAAAATTCGAAAATTCGAAAATTCGGAATATTCAAAAATTCGAAAGTTCGAATCTAAATTCGAAGCTTCAATAAATCCGAACAATCGAAGTTTCGATTATTCGTAAAATCAACAACCCTACTTCGAATAGTCACTTATTTAAAAATTAAAAAAAAATTAATTTTAAATTAAATTTATTGAAAACAAAAAATTTATTGAAATAACATAATTATATATTTATTTATTTATTTTATTTTTTTATGGGGTGGCTAGCTCAGTGGTATGAAGTCGGCCTGTGGATCCTGAGAACCCTGGTTCGATTCCCACATGCGACAAACAATTTTCATAATATCAAAAGCTACCCCTGTGGCTCCTCCATCACTAACATCTTTGGAGGCTGTGATTTGACGACTGGTAACCGCACTTCACGCGCAAAATATATCACTTACCGAGATCTGCTTCAGCAGAGTACCACACCCAGTAATGGGTAGAAGGCGTGATGATATATTTATTTATTTTATTTGTATAATAAAAAGTAGTGTATGATATAAGTGTATAAGTGCCTTTAAAGAGCTCCGCATTGCATCGTGCTGTTAAACTATTCACACGTGCTTTAAAGACTAATACACTAGTATCATAATTTATTATTTTCTACGGTCGTGTTGAATAATCAACATATCTACATTTAAAATGAGTGTGGAAAGTGTTTCTTTGCCACACCCAGTAATGGGTAGAAGGCGTGATGACATATTTATGTTATTTATTTATTAAAAATAATAAAAAATGTTACCTGTGTAAATATTGGAAATGTCAAAATATATTTGCAAATTTTTACATAGGGTATCAAACGAAAAATACAGAATATTATTTGAATTTTATTACACACCCCCCATTTTGATAAACAGAGCAATATCCTACGATTTGACAAACAGCACGTATGTGTATTCTACATGAAGGGGTCGGGCACGTATTTGCAGGCGACTGCAGTAATTAACATTTATACAAATACTCCGACAGACAGAACAGGCATTACCTGCACTCGTAAAATAATTATGTTCGAATGAGAACTAAATGTTTTGCGAGTGAAACGAACGAGATTTCGTAATGGCTGTGCATTTGTTTAGAGGGATGAGGGGGTGGAATGTGGTGAATTAGAGACGTGTAAAATACAGCTTTGGCTGTTATTGTGCGCTGAAATCATTTAGGAAATTTTACTGATTTTTGGACCGCAAATTGATTGGAATAACTATAAACATAAATAAAATAAATATATCATCACGCCTTCTACCCATTACTGGGTGTGGCACTCTGCTGAAGCAGATCTCGGTAAGTGATATATTTTGCGCGTGAAGTGCGGTTACCAGTCGTCAAATCATGGCCCCCAAATATGTTAGTGGTGGAGGAGCCTCAGAGGTAGCTTTTGAAATTCATACCACTGAGCTAGCCAAAACATATTTCTTATACACTGCATATTTAATATTTAGAATATAGATCAATGAAATTGATATAGCATCAAAACGCCGAAAAACTGGGAATCGAATCCGGGTTCTCAATATTTACGTAAATTGTAACGTAAAATGAATAGGACAGAAAATACGACGGCAGGATGAAAAGTCCCTGAAAAATGAAACAAGAAATGATTTATTTGGTCAAAACATATTTTATTTCTGAACATAATCTCCTTGTAGCTCGATACACTTTGTCCAACGTTTTTCTAATTTTTCGATCTCTTCCAAATAATACGATTTTGGAAATCCTTCAAAATGGGCGTTTGTCTCAGTGATGACCTCATCGTTGGAGGAAAATCTCTTTCCGCCGAGCCATTTCTTCAAGAAATAATGTTTAATCAAGACGCGAAATTCACTTTTTTCCATGTTTTCAAAAATCTTCAAGGTTGCTTGCTTTCGATGGGTGTCAAAACAGAACTGAATGACATATCAGTCTGAAAATTTTAATACGTACTAGTTAAAGATGGTACATCACATATGTCACATGAGATTTGCGATTGTGGCGCCATCTGTTTTATTTTTCAGGGATTTTTCACCCTGCCCTCGTATTTAAAAAAAATCTGATGTGGGCACCACACGACTTTCTTTTACACTGCATATTTAATATTTAGAATTGATATAGCATCAAACGCTGAAAAACTGGGAATCGAACCCGGGTTCTCAAAGCCACAGTCCGAGTCGATAATATTGAGCAATATTTCCTAAATTGTAACGTAATATGAATACTCGTAGGACAGAAAATATGAGCACATACAATTTTAAAAGTGTATTTCCTATGTAACAAAAAAAAGTGAACACCCGGTATTTGCGTATGTAAAGCATCATAGAACCTATTTAAAACCTCCATTTTGCTGTACGTTTCATCATTGCTAAAATTTCATTACCAGATACTGATCTATACTTACTGAACTGATCCGAAACTAGAAATTTTTATTGCGATACAGAGTGCTACCGATATTGGTACAATTTGCCGGTTCCCGTACCGGTTGGAGGTAGAGTAAGCACTTAAGGTTTATAAGCGGTATATTAGGTTTACTCTATAATAATATTGCGTTCTTAAAAGGACGAAGATTTTAGAATAACGAGAGTCATCAAAATTTTATGTGTTGAGCTTTTATTTAAAAATTTAAGGCAACTGTGCGATATTTTCTCGTACATGATTTTGGAATATTAACGGTCATAAAATATGAACAATGAACTCTTTATTTTTATATTGCGTAAAAAGGCTTTTATTAAATCGTTAACTGACTTTATTTCACTAAAGTTAAAGACATGATTAATGTTTTTGAACAACATCAAGTGCTTTTTATAGATATGTAGTTTTACAAGACATTGTTTTATTACAGTAATATATAAAATATGCGGTATAACTCGAATGAAAGAATTGTTCAAAATATGAATATATCATCTCGGTAAATGAAATAGTTTTGAAAAGTTATTTATGTACCTAGAACAGAATGCATTCTTCTTCAATAAACAATCGCTATGCGCGAGCGGCAAAGACATTTTCTGCTCGAGGTACATATAATATTTTTTTCAGCGATCACTTATGAAAATAACCATACAACATCATAAACTACTACGGAAAGTTGAACTGAACATACACTGATATGTTAATATACCGCACACTTCTAACATATTAGGTGAAGTTCCACTAATTGACAACAGATGGCATTACGATGAAAGAAAATAATAAAATAAATGAAAAGAATTTGTATTATTATTTGAATTACAGTTTTGCTATATTTTTCAACACATTTGCATAGATATATCTTATTTTTTAAAATTAATAAATACTTATTTACTAATATTTTAGCATTATTTAATATTTTCACATTACGGTTAATACAGTTGGTATCACAATACCTAACCTCAAACGTCAAACGTCAACGCTTATCTACAAAAACGCATCAGCTGTCAAAATGTAACAACATTGCTCTTGTCAATTTTTTTTAGAAATATATTGTCGTCGTCTGAAAAATAGTGTACATAACTCGCTTAAAAGTTAGTTAACTGTGCACGTGTACCTAAATCACTCGGCGCTGCGCGCCTCGTTTTTCAATTTGTACACTCGCACGTTATCTTACACTTTCGATGCTTGTTATGTAATATACTATTTTACAATACTTGTAATGTAAGTTACCTATTAATGACAAAATTTAAACACAGTGAGTGGAACTTTTATTGCACAGTGGTTTCCATGGTTATTATCAGGACATCGATATTTACTTACTGTCCACCGTGGACAGTAAGTAAATATTACATATCAAGGTCCTGTTTACTTTAACAACAATTTCACAGCTGTCAAATTTGAAACATATTTTTCTGTTCCTTCTTTGTGTGCAAGTATGGTAAAAAATAGCTTACTAACCAAGAACTGTAAGTGATTTTTTTAGGTCGCGAACTACATTATTGACCTAAAAACTGTCATTTACAGTCCATGGTACGTAATATACTATTCTACGACCATTTAGAAACGCTTAAATTTAAAATAATTTTAACAGTTTTTCTTATTAGAAATTCAGGCGACAGTTTTCATGTATCCATGGAAACGATACTCTTACTTTAACGCTCGGCGAGCACCAAAATCTTATTGCCATTCGACAAATTGCTAATGCCAACTTTATGCTTTCTACTGACATTTGGAAATGTCTATTTTCTGCTCGGTCGTAAAGTGCAGTGAAGTGCGGTATCTAGGTGCCCAATTACATCCCCTAAAAATTTTAATTTAAGGGATAATTTTAATGTCGTAAAAATATTTTGTTAGCTTTGGGAATTGGACTCGGGTTCTCACGTACATAGTTCTTCAATGATACCACTAAGCTATTTAGATAGTTCATATATTGTTAATAATTTAGAACAATTAAAATGTTGTAATTGCTATTAACAGCATCAGTTAATTAAGTGTGTGATATATTTTCAAATATTGAAAGAATAATTTTTGTAATTTCTGTTTGCGTGCATCATGTTCCAGCCACGTGATATTTGTTAATGATTTTAATTATTTTAAAATTGAACTCATGTTTGCGTTATTTTTATGTATTTTCAACATTGATTCATTAAAACTTTTTCGAGCGTAAATTCAAATAATATTTTACAGTAAATTAATTTTTAACTAAATAATTATTTTATTACATAAAACACATAAAGTTAAAGAATAGTAAACAATAATATTTTTTTTCAACATTACTTGTGAAAATTATATTTCCTTTGCTTATTTTAGTACTTTCATTACTACTGAGGGAAATTGTTACTATCACAACTAAATTAAATGAGGAAATAGTTATTTGTGTAGCTAGAGCAGAAAGTAGCGACCAGAAAACTTTCTGCTCGAGGTGCATACAATATTTTTTCTATGACCATTTAGAAATGGTTGTAAAAGAATTTTCCTACAACTGTGCGATTTCTTTGTTATTACGTAACTATTATTGCCTTGGTTACGTATGGAAAGTAGATGAATGCCGACCAAGTGCGTTTCCGAAAGCAAAGAAACACTAAGTGCAGAAAGTGCTTCATTACGCAACTGTAGAAAAAGTTTTTTTGAGAGCGATTTAAATTTCGCGCCAAGCGTGTAATTCATATTTTGGCCACAGACGCTTATGGAAGAAGAAGATGCAGTGAGCCAGCGCTAGTAAATATGCAGTAGTATATTTTGACGTTTATAAAAATAACCTTAAATTGCAGTATATCTAATCTGTACACAACTAATAAAAGGAACCGAACAAAGTAAAATATATCGATAAATAGTTTTAAGTAAGTGAAATACATAATATTTATTGTGTGTGTATATTATTAACACAGTTGTTACAGTTGCTTATATTGACATAATGTAAAGTGGAAACTTTTGTATTGTCTAAAGAAACATTGATTTCTTCCGTACCTGTTCAAATTATTAACAGTAATATTATTGAGAATAATTTCGGAGGCTTTAGAAGTACCAGCAGCAGGTTGATTGTCATTGTCGAAAATAGATGCAACATAGCATGATCCGGAGCTTCAATTATCTTTGGAGGTATTTATGATAAAGAAGAATCACTCACTGTACTATTCCAATCTAGACGATTTTGAAGAAATTATCTTGACGTTAATAAAATATTTTTAAATAATGTAGAACAATGTGCAAGCAATCAACAAACAAACCATAGCAACGCCGTAAAACATCGTTCTCGTGTAATATCATTAAAATTTTATAAATTTTGATAATATTTTAGTGATTTACTAAATCGCACAGTTGTAGGAAAAATGTTGTTTATAACACGTTCCGAAAAAGGTTACGTGCTCGTGCAGATTTCCGTTAAATTCTGCACTTGCACGTAACAAGTCTTTTTCGGCACTTGTTATAAAAATAACTATTATTAGTTATTTATGTATCAAGAGTGAAAACAAGGATACTTTCTGCTCGAGGTGAATACAATGTCATTCTGAAAATATTTGACACGTACCTTATTGTTTTTATTTGTGGTTACCAAGGAAACGTGATGTGCATTTGCAAATACAACTCCTTTGATATCTATAAAATAATTATGAAATTTCTTGTATTGATTAACGTAAACGTAAGAATTTAATTTTCACATTTAATGTTGAAAAAAATAGTATGTAACACATGTGGAAAAGAGCCATTACAAAACTCGTCCTCGTTTTGCAATGCAACCTATTACAATACACCATTTTTTATGGGGTGGCTAGCTCAGTGGTATGAAGTCAGTCGGTGGATCCTGAGAACCCTGGTTCAATTCCCACATGCGACAAACAATTTTCATAATTTGAAAAAGCTACCCCTGTGGCTCCTCCACCACTAACATCTTTGGGGGCCGTGATTTGACGACCGATAACCGCACTTCACGCGCAAAATATATCACTTACCGAGATCTACTTCGGCAGAGTACCACATCCAGTAATGGATAGAAGGCGTGATGATATATTTATTTATATATTTTTATTTCCTACGACAGTGCAGAAAGTGATTATTTCCTGCAGTCGAGTGTCAACAGAATGACATAATTGTTTTCGATTGTCAGAAATACAAAAATTCCCAATGAGACAATAAATATCTAGAACAGAACAAAATGGCGCGACAATATATTTATTTTATTATCAAAGTCACTGTCCATGTTGCACTCATCGCTTATTCACTTCTCCAAATTAACTGTCCACTATTCCAATCCACCAGTATTACTCCCTGTGTCCGTTCAATGGCATCCATGGCCATGTTGATTTTTCGACGCCAGAGACTATCCGAGATCGAAGCGATTGAAAACGTATAAATTGTAATTAGCGGTCTGGGATACCTCGAGAGACAGATACAGCTTACTGGGCGGGGTGCAAACGGGGTGCAGACGGGGTGGAAAGTTCTTTCGGTGATCAGTCGACGACTACAAATCTGCATTAGTGCGATATTACACCAGGAGCAGACGTTTGCACGTAGAAGTAACGTGCGTTGTAGGGAGAAACATACACTATTCGTGGAAAATTATAGATATTTGTTTCATTAGGACTAAAAAAACAAGTTTTTGGATGGAGTTATAATATCGCTTGCTGGACGATGCGTAGCGGAGTCTGGCAATATTGCGAGATTCTAAATAATATTTTTAGTTCGATTTAAACATTTTCAGCCAGATTTTCAAAAAAGTTTTAGCTAATCCTGAATTTTGGATTAGTTAATCTTACGCTAGTCCAAATTAAAAAAGTTAATTCAATTCACTTTCTCAAAACTAAATGATAAGGATTGTATTAAAGTTTATTTAAACTCTTTTGGTAATATGGTTGAGCTTAATTTGACAAATCCAAAATTCAGGATTAGCTGGATTCTAGCTAAAACTCTTTTGAGAATTGGGCTGTTTATTTTTATCCAGTTATTTAAAAAATTTCGCAGGTTTAATCATATTAAAATGAAACAAATTGACAAAATTATTTACGTTACCATGGGATACACCATTGTTGTCGTAGGATTAAAAATAGCATTTTTATTAAAGTTGTCGTGGTAAGAAATAATAGTCCTAAAATAATGTACTTTTACTATTGAAAAAATTGAAATAATAGTGTCCTGAGAACCCTAGTTCGATTCCCACAGCCGATAAACATTTTCACCACATTAAAATTACTCCCTCACCACTAACATCTTTAGGGGTTGTGATTTGACGACTAGTAACAGCACTTCACGCGCAAAAATATATCACTAACCGAGATCTGCTTTGGCAGAGTGTCACATCCAGTAATGGGTAAAAGGCGTGATGATATATTTATTTATTTATATATATTAAAGTGGATAAAAAAATTTATCCAATATCGACTCATAAGGCGTATTCCATTTGCCATTTGGATCAGATATAACTTACATTTACTGAACCAGATCACTTATTTATGTCGCTGGATTACTTCGCTGACTTTATTTTCAAAGTACTCGTAAAATTACTGATTCTAATTTACTTTGAAGTAATTCACCGCAATAAGTATAGTGCTTTGAATAAATCTTATCGTCCTGGGTGGCTATGGACTGTGAAACATATGTCTGTACATTATTCATACAATTTAACCTTAAATAAAACGTCAAACGTCATTCAAAATGAGGAAAGTGCAATTCCGTTTTCATTTCGCTGACTATTGTGAAAATGAGAATTGACTATATTTTTTTTTGTTCCTGAGTAAACATTTTACTGTAAAACAGTTCAAAAATAAATTACTGTTTTACTTTAATTTATATCAAATAAATTATGATGTTTAAGGTTAAATTGTATGAATAAAGTACAGACATGCGTTTCACAGCCCAAAGACATTCAGGACTACAGGATTTTAAATACCCGTTATATCAGTTTGCTGAATTCAGTTAATTTAGTCATATCATCTAATTTATCTGAACTGATTTGAGTGAATCAAGTGGCAAATGGAATACAGTTATAATAAGTCTGTTGCTCAGTCAGAGAATAATAGGGAAGTCACGGTACCAAAACAACCATGGTTACGATATAAGTATGAGTGTGATGTGCGGTTACCAGCCATCAAGATGTTAATGGAGGGGAAATCACAAGTATAAATCAATTTTAATGTGCTAAAAATCAGTTTGTCGACTGTGGTACTCAAATCCTCGTATTGCCATCTACCCGATAAAATTTAGTAAAACATTTGACAGATTTTTGTTGATTCAAATAAACAAATACTCTGAAACCATTTTATCCTTCTATTGCATCCCCCATTCTCAGTCCATTTCTCGCGGATCTAGGAAGCGAAGGGCCATGACGCCGCCGCCGCCGCGGTTGTGTCGCACCAATCGATCGTCCCCGAGGGAAATCACTAAACAGGATGAGACGGCGCCTCCTGAGTCGGTCCTGTAGATGATGAGTGCAGTGACGATTCCAGTTTTTAGTAATCTGCTGATGTGGAATGGTAAATGGGTTACGAATTGTTTTCAGAAGTTTACGAAAGAGAGAAGAAATTTACTTGAGGAAATAATTCTTTTGGGAATGGTTGGATTTTAATTTTTTGTTTAGTTATTTGTTGTTCTGTATAATATGGACTATACTAATTATAGTACAGGGAGTATACTATTTATAGCGATGGAATTTGAATCATTTCAATACAGTAATATATTTTTTCTATGGTCGTGTTGAAAAGTCAACATATCAACATTCAAAATGAGTGAAGAAAGTATCTCTTTAAAAAAATTCAGTGCGGCAAGAAATTATTAAATATGCCTAACAATCTTTTTCTACGGTAGTATTGAAAAGTCAACATATCAACCAGGCAGCAGAAAGTTATATAGGTAACCGTGGGACTGTGTTTATAGTTAGACTTCCACCTAAGGAATGGCGCTAATAGTCTTTATGCGAAGACATCCATTTTAGATAACTACAATATCGGCAATCAGTGGTTACTAGATTGTTCCTGTAGTTGTCATTTGTATATAGGCGTATTCCATTTGCCATTTGGATCAGATCTAACTTACATTTACTGAACCAGGTCACTTATTTATTTCGTTGGATTACTTCGCTGACTTTATTTCCAGTACTAGAATTACTGATTCTAATTTACTTTGAAGTAATTCACCCCAATAAGTGCATCAGTTTGTTTAATTTAGTTCATTTAATCATATTGTCTAATTTATCAGAACTGATTTAAGTGAACCATGTGGCAAATGGAATACAGCTTATATTTCAAAATTTTTAATCTGTCAAATAGCCAATTAATTTTTATTTCCGAAATAATTTCATATAAATAATGTCTTCAACTAATATCAATTGTTGTGTAAAAAACTGCACTTCTACTGGTAAGTAAGTGATCATATAATAAATAATATTTAGATGAGAAAGTCATAATATATTTTCAAGTTCACAAGGATTGGATAAAACTGCGATTGAAACAGTTCAAATTATAATAAATGCACTGTCGTAGGAAATAAAAATAAATAAATAAATATATCATCACGCCTTCTACCCATTACTGGGTGTGGTACTCTGCCGAAGCAGATCTCGGTAAGTGATATATTTTGCGCGTGAAGTGCGTTTACCAGTCGTCAAATCACGACCCCCAAAGATGTTAGTGATGGAAAATTGTTTTTCGCCTGTGGGAATCGAACCAGGGTTCTCAGGATCCACAGGCCGACTTCATACCACTGAGCTAACCACCCCATATTTTTGACATTTAATTATAATTATTTTCAGATGTCACTTTTAAGGTTAGAATATAAAAATAATATTTAATAATTAAACGCGCGATAGTATGAAATAAAACGTATGTCATACGTCCATTAATAAATTTTTTTTTTACTCATCTCGAAAGTCCAGTCTCGGCTTTACAGAATTTACAATGTACAGGTTATTAGAACACATTTGATTTGTTAAAAACTATGTTCCCAGGTTATAAATTTCTACAGATCTATGTACAATATTTATTTGTGTTTAAAATGTAAGTATAATTCGTAGAAATCAAGTTCTCCGTACAACTACCGAAGAGTAAACCAGCGTGGTATACTTTCTGCGGAATGTCCGGAGCTTGGCACGTTGCCCCGGAAACGCGACTCCGGTTGCACGGCCCGGATCATGTCATAACGATTCGGCGCCGCTGTCGTGCATCGAGACAACAGCGGGCGGATTTACCGCGATGAAATCGTAAGTCGTGGCAGACTGTTGCTTGCAACTGGAAAAGATTCCGAAAATATCGTAAATGTCAAGAAATGCTACTGCGCTTTATGGAAAGCTCTGCTCACTTTTCACTTGCTGGCAGGTCATTGAATCTAACAGGGAATTAATCTCAACTATAATCCGGCAGGTTACGGAATTCGAATCCAGAGATCCAGAGTACGAATCCCACTCAAGCTAAATATACAGGGTGGTGAACGCAACTCTTGAACATAGGGATTTAACATGTAAAATCACGATTTTGTAATTTCTTGCTTCCCTAATTATTTTATCCAAAAAAGCTTCAAATAAAAGTTTTAGGGAATAAAATTCTGCATCTAATACAATAAACAAAATTAATTTTGCTTACTTCGTAACGGCACAAATTTGATCTGAAAATAACGAAAGTAGCCTGAAAACTATTGATAGCCATGGAACTAAAACAAAATTAAACAAATGTTTGTCGTTTTATCTGTCAAAATAAATAAAGAAATTATTTTGACAGATTAAACGTCAAACATTTGTTTAATTTTGTTTCAATTCCATGGCTATCGATAGTTTTGAGGCTACTTTTGTCATTTTCAGATCTAATTTGTGCCGTTACGAAGCATGCAAAGTTAATTTTGTTTATTGGTTTAGATGCAGTATTTTATGACCTAAAACTTTTATTCGACTCTTTTTTGTTTAAACTAATTAGGGAAGCAGGAAATTACAAAATTGTGATTTTACATGTTAAATCCCTATGTTCGAGAGTTGCGTTCACCATCCTGTATATGAAAAAGAGTAAAAACACTTTGTATTATGATGTATTATGTATACTATTTTTTCTGAAACTGTTTAATTTATTCAATAATTCATTATAAACAATTAAAAATATTTATGGAGTAATGGCACAGTGGTTATCGTGTCGGCCTGTGGATCCAAAGAACCCTGGTACGATCCCCACAGCCTACAAAACATATTCACAAATTTAAAAAAATACCCTTGTGGCTCTCCCACCACTAACATCTTTAAGGGCCGTGATTTGACGGCTGGTAACCGTGCATAAATATATCACTTACCGAGGTCTGTTTTGGCAGAGTGCCACATCCAGTAATGGGTAAAAGGCATGATGATATATGTATTTATTTATTTTATTTAAATGTTTAATTTTCTTGATATAAATTGTATTGGCTGCACACTACGTATCCAAGGTTACAACAAAAAATAACAATCAGATAAAATACAGAGTGATCAAAAGGAATTGTTTCATTTGGCAATAAAAAAACCTACTTGAAATTGGTACGCCTGGTACATAAATTCATTTCCTGTTATTGACAGTGACATTTGAAAATTTAAGTACATTTATAATTACTTAAAAAGTCAAAATTCTATTAGCTGTCAGACTCCTGACATAACTTATTTGTATTTATTAGAAATGTCAAATAGTATTTCCGCCTTTCACCTGGCGTTATGTCAACTGTGAAATTAATCTCCAAAATTGTATTACCAACTAAAACAATTCCTTTTGATCACTCTGTACAAAACAGTCAGGTAAAGTCTTCAATAAATGACAGTTTGGTAAACTACAAAACAGTCTGGTAAAGACATTACCTGACTGTTTTGTAGTTTACCAAACTGTTATTTATTTTTGTTGTAGCCTTGGATACGTACTTTACTTGACTGTTTTAGTAAAAATCTATTTTCCATACTAAAACTGGTCAGAAAAGTAGGCACTTTCTTGCCGGTTTCAGAAAAAAATATCTAATGAAAAAATACGAGTAAAAATGTAGACTTATTTTGAATGAATGCATTAACTTTGAATGAAAACCTTTGCCCGAAGACTATGATCTAATATTAACATCCAAGCATCCAAGCATCTGTTTGTGCGTCTATGTGTACCTTTACTTTACTGCTTCAGTTTACTTCCAAACAAGTTCTGCAGCGCTAGTTTCCAAGTAAAATACAGAGCATAATATACTAGTATTTAAAAAATTAAACTTACTCTAAATGCAAATCCCACCTACTATTAAAATCTCATCAGCAAAACTTACAAAGCAAATTTAAAATCCTTCGAAAAATCTTCTCGACAAAAACGAATCACAAGCATCGGCAGCTTTCTCTGTTTATAGCTAGTATTTCCATACTAGGTCCAACATAATCGTTGGATACATCAGTGAACGGCAAGATCAAAGTGTTTGAAGAGTTAATTTCGCCATTATAACACTTCATTCTGTTTAATTAACAATCAGTGAATAAATAAGTCATGTCGTCCGCGTTCACAAAGGAAAACAACAATGTCATGGCAAAGCGCGATACGAGAAATCTGGCGGAGGAGACCGGATCTAGACTGTCAAATGTTTGAGCTACCTGGCTAGAGGAAGTCAAGGCATACTGGATTACTGAGATGCACAGGAAAATAAACTATGAAATAATATAGCTGAGGGATTTTATATGATGCTCCTTTTATTCTTAAATTAATATATATAGTTTAGAGCTTTGTGAAGATAAATGTTTATAAACAACACAATATTCTTTTGTTATAGTTTTAATTATTAACCCGTAAAATTTATTTATAAAAAGGAATCAAAAAGATTCAGGGTTCTTGGATACAGGCTCTAATGAATTTGTGGGAATAAAAATTTAATTTATTTAAAAAAAAAAACGATGTTTCGAACACTCATTTGTGTTCATCTTCAGGTCTAACAGGATTAAATTGAAATTAGAATTAAACAAGTTACAATAATAAAAATAAATAAATATATCATGGATCCTGAGAACTCTGGTTCGATTCCCACAGGCGACAAACAATTTTCATAATTTCAAAAGCTACCCCTGTGGCTCCTCTACCACTAACATCTTTGGGGGCCGTGATTTGACGACTGGTAACCGCACTTCACGCGCAAAATATATCACTTACCGAGATCTGCTTCAGCACACCCAGTAATGGGTAGCAGGCGTGATGATATTTAAGTTACAATAAATTATAAAATTTCTTATTAATACTTAACCACGAAGTGGTTATTTTACAAATATAAATGACAAAATATAAATAAGTTTACATGATAAAAATAGTTATTTTTATTACAAGTGCCGAAAAAGGCTTTTTCCTACAACTGTGCGATTTAAAATCACTAAAATATTATCAAAATTTATAAAATTTTAATGATATTACAGGAGAACGATGTTTTACGGCGTTGCTATGGTTTGTTTGTTGATTGCTTGCACATTGTTCTACGTTATTTAAAAATATTTCACTAATTTCAAGACAATTTCTTCAAAATCGGACTACTACAGTGAGTGATTCTTCTTTATCATAAACACCTCCAAAGATAATTAAAATACCAATTATTTTATGACTATAAATTTTGAAAGTTTACCGTTTTTATGTGTAAACCTCGTCCATGAAATATGTTATCATATATTTTTTATATCAGTAATAGTTCGTTAAATGTCAAAAGAAACAGGTGCAAATTCATCCACAAAAATTATTGCAAGCCATCAAGCACTTCATATGATATTGATCAAATTTGAGTTGCAACAAACAATTCACAACAAACGTATCAACCGTTTACTAAACCTCTTTCTATATACTGACATCTGTCCTGATTACGTGTGGGAGATAGCGCCCCCTTGCCCCTTTCAGAAAACACTCTCTAGAGTATCCCTCACCCCTCGAACCTACCCGAACTATCGCGAAACTACGAGGGAGTATTTCAACTTGTTCCAAATCAACAGAAAATAAAGACGAAAATTTTCCCGAAGAAGTTATTTCATTTCTATAAAGTACCGGGGGGAAGAGTGATACTTTCTTCACGTGGTATACATATAATTTTAATTTAATTATAAATTAGTTAGAAATTTAGATAAGGTTTATTATTCTTTTGATAGATGTCACTAATGACAAATCATATCGTTCTTTTTCAATTGTCATGATATCCTTCCATAGGGTCCACAAATTTACTTTCTTACCTAGGGTTTAAAAGTATCACTTTCTTCTCTCAATTGAAGAAGGAACATTTTACTTTCTAGCAGGGTAAATAAAATAAAATAAATATATCATCACGCCTTCTATTAATTACTGGGTGTGGCACTCTGCCGAAGCAGATCTCGGTAAGTGATATATTTTGCGCGTGAAGTGCGGTTACCAATCGTCAAATCACCACCAAAGATGTTACTGGTGGAGGAACCACAGGGGGTAGCTTTTGAAATTTTGAAAATTGTTTGTCACCTGTGGGAATCGAACCAGGGTTCTCAGGATCCGCAGGCCGACTTCATACCACTGAGCTAGTCACCCCAATATTTTATTTATATATATATATATATATATATATATATATATATATATATATAACCTAAAATAACTGCAAAAAATATTATTTTTATAATACTTGTACTGTACACAGTAAGTACAACTTTTATTGCACAGTGGTTTCCATGGTTATATCAGGACCTTAATATTTACTTACTGTCCACCGTGAACTGTAAGTAAATATTACATATCAAGGTCTTGTTTATCTTCACAACAATTTGACAGCTCTCAATTTTGAAACTTATATTTATTTTCCTTCTATTTGTGCAAGTAAAAATAGCTTACAAACTTCGAACTGTAAGTGATTTTTTTTAGGTCGCGAATATTTACGAAATCTCGACTTTTCGGGCCTCGATTTCCCAAACTACATTCTTGACCTACAAACTGTCACTTACAGTTCATGGTACGTAATATCTATTTCCAGTCAAAACGTTTTAGAAAGTTGCTGCAAAACTTTTTGCTGCTGAACATCGTCTTAAGGGAAACGAACAGCAATTGCATTGCTCTCCGAGTTGAGAATGCACGAAATGGTAGGGTTTGAAATGTTGTAAGCATCGAAGCAACTCGGTGAAATCGTAATAGACAGGCGAAACCGCATGTGCTTATCTGAGCCGTCACTATATGTTTTTCCACGCCGTTGAAGGCTCCGGATCGAACGGAAAAAATGATCGTTTGTCGTTTGGACATGTTTGTTTTGTTCGCTATCAGTGCGATATAATGATTTATTCAAATGAAATTGTTCGAGGGTGGACGATGTTATTTTATTGTGGTGCGAACATTTGATTTTGGTATAATTGGATTGAAATGGATGGACAGGAAAAAAGCAACATTTTTTGCTTTATCTTTAATATTCATTTGAACAGTACTTGCACTACATGCTAAAATAGAAGCCAAAATGGCCAAATTAATCATATAAACGATAAGAGTATTTATATTACTGTTTTTTGTGAATCAATTGTTGTAAATAATTCAATGACCGCTTAGTATAAATGAAGATTAATTTGCCTATTTGGGAGTTAGTGTTTATTTTTATTTATTTATTTATGCTACTCTATACAACAGGAACTGAATCTTAATTACAGTACAGGGTCCGGACTCACCGAGCCTCAATATGGTATTTCATATAATTTTTACAATTTTCATAATTTCAAAAGCTACCCTTGTGGCTCCTCCACCACTAACATATTTGGGGGCAGTGATTTGACGACTGGTAACCACACTTCACGCGCAAAATATATCACTTACCGAGATCTGCTTCAGCAGAGAGCCACACCCAGTAATGGATAGAAGGCGTGATGATATTTTATTTATATAATTTTTACCTTGAGTGAGATTCCAACTGGGGATCTCTGGATTCGAATCCTGTAACGCTACCCACACCACCGGACGGTATAAAGTTTTTATGGTATTTACGTGGTTCAGGAGAAACCAATTTGATATTTTTAATAATGATTAAGTGTTGAGCGATTTAAAGATCTTTAAAAAAAAATAAAAAAAATAAATATATCATCACTCCTTCTACCCGTTACTGAGTGTGGCATTCTGCCGTAGCAGAGCTCGGTAAGTGATATATTTTGCGTGTGAAGTGCGGTTACCAGTCGTCAAATCACGGCCCTCAAAGTTGCTGGTGGTGGAGAAGCCACAGGGGTAGTTTTTTTTGAAATTATGAAAATTGTTTGTCGCCTGTGGGAATTGAATCAGCATTCTCAGGATCCACAGGCCGACTTCATACCACTGAGCTAGCCACCCCATTGTATACCATGGACATAATCAAGATACTACAAGGTACTGGAAAAATTTCAAAATTCCCTCAGCGCTATAATTTTTCGATTATGCCTTTAATACATAAATAATATTATGCTCAGGAATGAAATTAAAGGACTTAGGCTTAAGTTGTAGTCATTTATTGAAGCATAGTTGACAACGTTTCGGTTACGGATGTAACCATCTTCAGGTCAGAAAACTAGTTGGTAAAACTTCGATTAAGATTTTATAAAAGAATTTTTTCTTTATGTTGTTATTTTTACCAACTAGTTTTCTAACCTGAAGATGGTTACATCCGTAACCGAAACGTTGTCAACTATGCTTCAATAAATGACTACAACATAAGCCTAAGTCCTTTAATTTCATTCCTACATTACCTTGGCTTATTAAAACACACTATCAATATTATGCTCAGTTCACGATGGGTGTCACAATGAACACAATAATTTCGATATTTTTAAGAATAATTTCGATCGTAGATAATAGTTATTTACAATACTTGTATGTAAATAACTATTTAGCAACGGAAGTAGAAAAAAATATGTAAAACCAAGATAAAATTTGCGTCTCAAAAAAGAGATCGTACGTTAAAATGTTGCTACCTTCAGCTACGATTGTATCTGAGTGGTTAGGAAAAGGAGTAAGTTTAATCAAGTGAAAACTAATCGCCCTCGAGTTGTCATTTCCACAATTCGATACAAATCATTGACGCAATGTACCCCTAGAGACGTCACTGTCTAGCAATTTAAATACAGAATGTTCTTTTTATACCCTCAACAAATTCACCTCCCACTCGCATCTTGCGTCCGATACATAATCAATGCGCGGTTGTCACGTTTCCGTTCACGCTCGCGTGCTTCGACGTGGCAACGCTGTCACAAACATTCTAATTGTACGCGGCCTGCGTCGCGACGTTGATGATAATCAACCTGAAACGCCGCCGATTTAATAATATTTCAGAAAATCTGCGGGCGGTCCGTCCTGGCGCCGCCGTCGCTCACAAAGACAAGAGGAAAAGAGGGAAGAGAAGAAATGATGGAGGAGATGGAGAAGGAGGGTGGGAAGTGGGATGTGTGTTGTTGTTGATCGGTGGTGTTTTGTTTTTATGTAATGGAAAGTTAATGAGGTGACGTCATTGTCACAATGTCAAGAACTCAATAGGAATTTGACAGGATGATTAGAAATTGCGGAGAGGAATAAAAACGAAGTAAATAACAAATTTCAATTGGAAATAAGATTCATAAAATGGCTGATTATTCTGACAGTATGGTGGTGTGGTTAGCGTTACAGCATTTGAACCCGAAAAACCCAAAAATTTAATATAATTGATATTTATTTATTTATTTTATGGGGTGGCTAGCTCAGTGGTATGAAGTCGGCCTGTGGATCCTAAGAACCCTGGTTCGATTCCCACAGGCGACAAACAATTTTCATAATTTCAAAAAACTACCCCTGTGGCTCCTTCACCACTAACATCTTTGGGAGCCGTGATTTGACGACTGGTAACAGCACTTCACGCGCAAAATATATCACTTACCGAGATCTGCTTCGGCAGAGTGCCACACCCAGTAATGGGTAGAAGGCGTGATGATATATTTATTTATTTATTTATTTTATATTATTGACCACTTAGAGGAAGGCTCAGCCGAGGGCTGTTCTTCCACCTAACTCTTATAAATACATCACAAACATCCATACCTTGGGTGGGATTCGAACCCGCGACCTACGGTATACAATTCCAAGCAACTACTATGCTAATTGCCCGACTACCATGTCTTAAATTTATGATGCAAGCATTTTGACTGCGGCCATTTGCAGGGCAGGCAAATTTTATTTTTTTAATCAATATTTGAATTGATATTTGACATCTGTCGTTTATTCTTTTATTTCAATTAAAAAAAAAGGAATGGCCACAACAACATAAATAATTTCTTGCCGCACTGAGTGTTGCAAAATAGTACATTAAAGAATTATTTTCATAAGGCAATCTGTTAACGCACTCGTCCTTTGGACTCGTGCGATAATAGGCATTATAAAACATGTTCTTTATACTATTTTTTTTATTGAAGTAATTTTATAATTCAGTTATATTTAAAAAACTGCGACTTGTCAAAAAAAAATAAATTAGTGTATTTATCAGTTCTGTTGGTAACTCTTCTCATAACAAAAACAAAACAAATTTCTATTTTTTGGTAATTAATCAATATATTTTCTGTATTTTGAATATTGTGAATTTTATCTGATTGTAGCATATTCTTTTAGTAATATTTCGACACTGACAATTTATAATTTTGAGGTTAAGTGATCTTTCAGATTTAAAAGAATTCATACCAATTCTACAAAATAAAAAGCGCCAAAAACAGTGCACATACAGATCTCCTTAACGACATGTTTACACTGCGTTTGTAGATTTATAAGAACACTGAAATAGAAAAAGATACTTTCCACACTAATTTTGTATGTATGTGAATATGTTAACTTTTCAACACGACTGCAGAGAAAGTTATTTAAGTGACAAAATTGTTTTTTAGCTGTTTTACAAAAAGTAATAGAAGAGTTAAATATATATTTACAGGTAATCGTAGCTCAGTGGATAAAAGCGAGGTAAAACCTGCGTTTCTTAATTAGCAAGCAAGAGGTCGTGCGTTCAAATCTCACTGACTTCTACTTAGATCCTAAA
The DNA here is from genome assembly GCA_911728475.2 of Pterostichus madidus. NCBI lineage: Eukaryota > Metazoa > Arthropoda > Insecta > Coleoptera > Carabidae > Pterostichus > Pterostichus madidus. Next base: position 3,017,782 of record OU452304.1, read on the forward strand.
AATACGATTGTGTCTGAGTGGTTCGGATTCCACTATAAGCTGTAGGGCCGCTGTACTGTAATTGAGATTTACTTCCTGTTGCGCAGAGTAACAAATAAATAAATAACTAAATAAATCTTAGATGGGTGACCGTCCAGAGAAAATCCGCGTTGCTGTTGACCATAATACCTAAAACGCAGGTCAGGGCGTAATGGCGGCATATGACTTAGGTAGTTGGTCCGCCAAAGAAGCCACAAAAAAAAAATCAAAATAAATAAAAAACGAAATACATTCACTTCAAATGCCATGTCCATTTGAGAATTTGATTGTATGCTGTATAATATAATACAGATTTCCTCCGCATTCGTCATCGGCTATGTCACCGCTTCAAAACTGTCTGACTATGACGTAAACGCTGGCACGTTTACAAAGTAACAAGCTGAAGACATGGACGTGTTGTCGACGCGAGAATTAAAGATGCGGTTTTGTTTAACGGAATACATAATCGGGCCTCGCACGGCAATTATCGAGTGAGTGACAGGCGGCGGTGGCGGAGTTCCGGAGTCCCGGAGTTGGTTGTCAGCGCTCCGGTTCTGACTTGACGTTGAGCAACAAGCCGTGATAAAAAGCGCAATGTATAGCGGGGGTTAAATACGGCGTTTTATTATTATTCTGTACTATTTTGTTTATTGGTCTCCTATCTTATTTAATAATGAAATTAGGCTGGCTATTATTATGCGAGTTTAACAAGGGGATGTATTTTTGCATGAATTGTTCGGAGTACGAACAACGGAGTGAGAAGTGCTCCAAAGAAGCGTGTGGGATAATGCGTCGTTTAATATGAGTATAATATATATATTTTTTAATTTGTGTCATTTATTTCGTTGAAATATTGCAATTTTATTTGCAAAAAATATCGAACAACAATTTAAAAATTTATGTGACATGTGGAAACGCTGCCGAATAAATAGATTATACATATTTTTATCCTCAATATATATATTTATTTAATCGACGGAGTCATGATCCCAAAAATTTCGACTAATGACAATTTCTTGGTTGAACCAGTTTAAAAATCGAAAAATATTTAAATATAGTTCTACATAATTCAGATTACTGGAAATTGAATGCCGTTGACGCATCTTTATATCTTTTTGAGATTTCAAGAATCAGTGATTTTTGACTTTTTAAAAACTTCAACTTTGAAGGCCCGTATCTCGAAAAGTGAAAGAGATACTGAAATTCGGTTTGAATGAGTGTATTTATCGTGCTCTAATTCGCTTATACCGGAATTTTGAAAAATTTTAAATTTCTTAATATTTCAAAAAATTGAAAAGATAATGAAAACCTGTGAACACCAATATGAGAAAAAAATTCGTAAGGATAAAGTTTTTACTACAAAAAAACTAAAATCGTTGTTTTTTGAAGATTTTTGAAGGGGTTCACATTAAGATTTTTAAGAATTTTTGCATTTTTAGTGTTTTTGCTCTAAAAATTTTATCCGTGGAGTAAAAATTCTGAAATTTTACATTCGTTTGTATGTTTATATGGGGAATCCACTGGTGTTTACCTATTTTCATTATCTCTTAAAATTTTTGAAATATAAGCAGAAGTAAATTTTGAAAAAAAAATTGGTATAATATTCAATATTTTCAAAATTTCAATACAAATCAATTAGAGCTCGAGAAATACACTCACTTAAACCGCATTTCAATATCTCTTTTAGTTCTCGAGATATGAACCTTCAAAATTGAGATTATTTAAAAGTAAAAAATCACTGCAACTCGAAAACTAAAAAAGATATATAGATACACTCACCCGCATTCGATTTCTCGTACTCTGGATTATAAAGAATCATATTTAATAATTTTTTTAAATTTTTAAATTGGTTCAATTAATAAATTAGCCTTTTCATTAACCAGGTATATCTATACTTGTATATATATTTGTATAGATTCACCACGGTCATTTGCCCACAGACGTTCAGAATTGAAAAGTTTTAGATAAAAAATAAATAAATAAATATATCATCATGCCTTCTACCCATTACTGGATGTGGCACTCAGCCGAAGCAGATCTCGGTAAGTGATATATTTTGCGCGTGAAGTGCGGTTACCAATCGTCAAATCACGGCCCCCAAAGATGTTAGCGGTGGAGGAGCCACAGGGGTAGCTTTTTAGTTTTAGATTGACAATATATTGTGTCAATGGGCCTTTCAAGACTTTTTTGAATTTTTTATATATTAATCTACGTAATAAAATTATTATACCCAAAATTTTTTTTTTATACTTGTATTAAGCATGATAAAAATATTTAAACTTTCGAAACAAACGAATGTGACGTAGTTGCATCTTAGCTTAAAGAGAGACAGATAAGACAGAGATAAATAACACGTAACGTATGTCGTTGTCAGTAGAATCCTCAGACAAAACATAACTAGACGGATAACAACGGCGTTTGCATTGACTTGAATACGGCATAATTCGTCTAGTATTTTACGTCATTGGTAGAATCGTAGAATGCTGAATGCTTATTTCTTCTTCGTCTTCCTCTCAGTAAAATTAAGCACCGACAAACGTTTCAGACAAAGCTCTGTGATTGGCTTAATGCAACTACGTAATTGTAATGCGCGTTTTAAATTATTCAACTTTTACTTTCATATTTCAGCAATAAAGATATCATTTATGGTATGATTTTATATTGTATTAAATATGATGTACGGTCAAGAACTTATTTTAATAAATATATGTTAAAAACCTCTACCACTTGAATCCCCCATTACAGAAGTGAATCCTACTTCAGTGTCCGCGGAGCCTAGTGAAATGCCTGGCACAGTATTATTACATATTATTTCTTGAAAAAGGTACACGAAACATCAAATTAAATAAATTATTACAGAACTTAAACCAAAAATTGTCTAACTATTTAAACATGAATCCTGAAAATTTTTTCCATATGTAAATTAATTTCCCTTAAACTAATAACAAACTATTTAAAATTTAGATACTCCAGTCCAGTCCACAACTTCATCTCGGTCTAACGCAACGCCAAACTCACCCGGTAATTATGTTTACCGGTTCGATAATACCGATCCAGTTTGTAATAATCGCAGCCTCGGGCAGCAGCCGCACTAGTCAGGCAAGCGAAGCTGACCAGCCCAGTTCGCGCGCCTTACTTTATAGCTGATAATAAGGGTGTCCACTACACCGGGGCTAATGGAAAGTAATAGTGTTTGTTTTAAGTAAATGTTTATGAACAGATTCGGTTTAATGTAACGGTATTTATGACCGGTTACGATGGCAGTTTTACGAAGCACCGAAACCTATAACGGAATTTGATGGCCCGAAAAGACTTTGTAGCAAATGGATTTCACTACTGACTAATGGAGTGAAGTAGGTCCTGTCCAATCAGATTTGGTGCAGTGCTTCAGATATCTGAACAGATATTTTGACTATTGATCACATACGAGGGCAGGGTGAAAAGTCCCTGAAAAATGAAACAAGAAATGATTTATTTGTTCAAAACATATTTGATAATCTCCTTGTAGCTCGATACACTTCGTCCAACGTTTTTCTAATTTTTCGATCCCTTCCAAATAATACGATTTTGGCAATCCTTCAAAATAGGCGTTTGTCTCAGCGATGACCTCATCGTTGGAACCAAATATCTTTCCGCCGAGCCAGTTCTTCAAGTTTGGAAATAGATAAAAATCGCAGGGGGCCAAATCTGGAGAAAAAAGTCTTTCTTGTTTCGACTGAACATCGCCAAACACTCCTTTGAACACACGGTCGCGTTTGTTGTCAACGGAGAGGAAATACGGCACCCATTTGGCAGATAGCTTTTTCATATCCAAAAATTTATGCAAAATGTTCCGTTGAGATGCTCATAGCCTCAGCCAGCTCGTGCACTTTAACTCGCCGATCGTCCAATATCATACCATGGATTTTATCGGCGATTTCTGGCGTTGTAACTTCAATTGGACGACCAGAACGTTCGGCGTCCTTTGTGGTCATACTACCACAACGAAAATCAGTAAACCACTTGTGAATCGTTCCAATCGATGGTGAGGAGTCCCCATAATGTTTAACAAGCGATGCTTTGGTTTGCGTAATGTTTTTTCCACGTAAAAATAATGTTTAATCAAGACGCGAAATTCACTTTTTTCCATGTTTTCAAAAATCTTGCTTGCTTTCGATGGGTGTCAAAACAGAACTGAATGACATATCAGTCTGAAAATTTTAATGCGTTCTAGTTAAAGATGGTACATCACAAATGTCACATGAGATTTGCGATTGTGGCGCCATCTGTTTTATTTTTCAGCGACTTTTCACCCTGCCCTCGTATGATCAGATATCTGTTCAACTAAAAGCTGGCATTTATAATTTGTGAATTTTAACTTTGTAGAGTTCCTATCCAATTCGTTATTACAATTTGCAATTATGATTTGTAGGTACTGTCTGTCTTATGTGAAATAATTCAAGCAGTTACATGAGCAAATTGAATGTTTATGCCCTCCGAGGGTGATGCTTAAAAGACTGAAGATTTGCAAGTCGCCCGAGGGGTATAAACATGAAGTTACGCCCGTGGTACATACAATAATTTATGCACAACCGGGTCGAAATTAATACGTTTTAATACAATGACAAAAAGTCAATTGCGATGTGGAACAGTGTCTTAATAAATAAGAAAAATAGAAAAAAATATTCCATCACTTGTCACAAATCCCACAAAATTTACAGCACGTTTGAATGAACTTATCAGGTCATCATCAAACGGCTGGTCAGTTCAGCTTTAACCATAGACGCGTTTCGTCCTTACGGACTCATCAGTATGGTGTGATCAACTATCCAACTAGACCAACTAGGGACTAGTGAACTGTGATACCTTTTCAAAAGCTGAACTGACTGATGTTAAAAAGTATGTACGCCGGTATGCATGACATGAGAGCTACGGAGCAACCCGTGGTGATAACTGATAAGTTGATTCAAACGTGCTGTAAATTTTGTGGGATTTGTGACAAGTGATGGAATATTTTTACTATTTTTCTTATTTATTACAGCTATAAAAAGCGGGTTTAAACACTTCTTTTTGGCCCCAGGGCCAAAAATAACATAATTTCCTATGGATACATAAACAAAGTGACAATTTTTGTTTATTGTGAATACTTGATTTTATAAAATGTCATTTTGACACATAAATGTACAGGTTTTAATCTTTTGAATTTAAAATTAAATGTTCTTTTGTTGTGCATAAAATATTGTATGCACCACGGGTGAAATGAACATTTCTGGCCCTTGGCGCTAATAATCACGCTATGGGCCTGAAACACCAGTTTTCACCTTTGATACAATAATAACTATTATGCACAACAGAACCGAAATTCATGTATTTTAGCCATGAAAATCGGGCTTAAACACTTCTTTTTTGACTATAATAAAATAATTTCTTATAAATGCATAAGAAAAGTGACAACTTTTGTTTATTTTGAATACTTGATTTTACATAATGTCATTGTGACATATAATCTATGTATATATTTTAATCTTTTGAACATATAATTAAATGTTCTTTTGTTGTGCATAAAATATTGTATGTACTACGGGTGAAATTAGCGTTTCTGGCCCGTAGCGGGATTATTTGCCCTCGGCGTTTTACGCCTCTTGCTAATAATCACGCTATGGGTCAGAAACGCCTGTTTTCACCCTTGATACATAAATAACTATTATGTTTTACTAGTATTTTTTAGTTATCTACATACATACATACATACATACATACATATCTTCACGCTATATCCCAACAAATGGGGTAGCACGAACCCTAAAATCATTCATAAAACATTCACTCATCACACCCATCAAACAACCAGCCATCACCAAACATTTTCATCCAAACACACCACCCTCACTGCAACCACATTTATAGATCACTCCATATAAACTCATTCATTTATTACACTCGAAAACATTATCACACAACAAACCTTCAATCACATCATTCCTATTCACTTACCATTCATTTTCCTTCCTCAACGTACATAACATATGCATAAAAAAAATCTCAAATTACTCACATTTACTCCTAACAACGAATCTAATAACGAAACTAACAACGAATCTACAAGATTAGAAAAGATGAAAGCGATAGTCTACACTTGTATATGAAAGAAAAGACCACACAATGCAGTCATAGAAAATGAAACAAAAAGATAAGAAAGGGAGGGAGCGTCGCCCTGCGCATGTTTTTGAAAGTGAATTTCACACAATTGCAGTTAAACACTCTACGTAATAACTGAAAACGAATTAAAAGATAAGAAAGGAAGGGAGTGTCGCTCTACGCTTGTTTTGTTAGTTATCTAAATAATAAATAATGGATTATCAGGTAACACTGAATAGAAGGAATATCAGGTTTTTAAAGTATTACCATAATAACGTCACTCTTAATGCCCTAGGGCTTATTAACATCAAACAATACACTAGGGAATTATAAACTAAATAATTGACTTTGTATCCACGGTATTAATAAACAATAATAAACTAAGAAGACATAAAAATAGAATTAATGGCTAATAATTTTTAAAAATCTGCTGTTAATATATAATTTCAAATTTTTCTTGTCTTTTTTATGTTTAAGGTAAAATAGAAGTCTAAGGAAGTCTGATTTGCAGTCAAAAAGTTATTATGTTTTATTCATAATTTCACACAGTTTTACTAAAAATATATTAAAATATGTAGAATATAATTTCGTAAACTAAAAAAAAATCTGTCTGGTACATGAGTAAATAAGCTCGGAGCTATTGTAAGTAAACTTTATGAAAACATTCTTTCTATTCACGTTAAGACGTTCAAAAATACAGAAGTAAAATGCACCTCTCTGGTGCTGGCCCTACGACGCAGCTTCAGAATCAAGCTGTATCATCTTTCACATGCCTTCTTTGATCTACAGTCGGACATACGTCTCAAAGAATCTTTTATGAATAGAATAATCCGAGAAATATAAAATTGTTAGCATACTTTTGTATGAAAAGGAAACATATGAATAAGAACTAACACACGTAACAAGAATTTTCTGTCGCGCTTATTTCTATCGGTTTATATTATTTTCATATCGATTTTAGCTTGTTTTTATTAGATTTTACACAAAAGTATTTTAAATACCATGCTAGACAACTACAGTTTTGTTACCGGCGAAACTACTATTTCGAGACCTCTTACAAAATGCATTATTAATTTTAATTTAATAGTTATTTATATAAATAAAACAAAAGACAAAATGTCTATTGCGATGTGGAATTGAGTCTTAATAAATAAGAAAAAATAGGAAAAAATTTTCCATCACTTGTCTCGTAATTCCACAGAGGTTTTACAGCACTGATGAGTCCGGAAGGACGAAACGCGTCTATGGTTAAAGCTGAACTGACCAGCCGTTTGTTGATGACCTGAGAAGTTGATGCAAACGTGCTGTAAAACCTCTGTGGAATTACGAGACAAGTGATGGAAAATTTTCTCCTATTTTTTCTTATTTATTATTTATATAACATGTCTTTATTTATTTATTTATTTATTTGTAACTGCACAACAGGAAGTAAATCCCAATTACAGTACAGGGGACCTACAGCTTATAGTGGACTCCGAACCATTCAGACACAATCGTATTTTTTTGATATAAGTAGAAGTCGAACTAAAATAAGCGAAGGTTGTTATTGTTTGTATTCGACAAAGATCAAGTAAGCTCAAAAATAAAAGTGTAATATTTAATTTATATAAATTTTTTTCAATTCTGATAAGCTATTTTAACAACAAAAAAAACATTCAATAGCATAATTTATGATTTGTTACCTAAGTGTTCTGCAAAGTAAATTTCTTACGATAGTGTGAAAAGTACTTACTTTTCGCATTCCTTTTCGTGTGGAAAGTGATTATTTCCTGCACTCAAGTAGTGTTGCACGCTAAGGCGAGAGTACTCTCGTATTTCGCTTCACCACGCAACAAAAATGAAACACGAGAACGAGAATTATATAAGAATAAAAAAATTCGAGACGAGATCGATGTAAATACTGTGAGAGCGAGAATTTCCCATGAGATCTCGTGAGAGTCTTATATTTTTATATACCTATATAAAATATTATGTTAATTTAATTTTGTTTGTATATACTATTTGTAATTAAATATATTTTTGTAACTAAAAAAAAATTAAACCCTTAAGCCTTAATAAATATAAAGATAAATCTAAATACGTATTTCGAGAACTAAGTTCTCATCATCAGTAGACGAAGCAAGTGAAAAAAAAACAAGATTACACGACTTGTGAACCAAGCTAGTAGTCAAGGTTGAATCTACCTTGACCACTATACTATTAAAATAATGGGGTAAATAACCCAGTGGATATACGTCGGCATATGGATTTGAGAACCCTGGTTTGATTCCCACAGCCGATAAACTATACCTACTCCAAATTAAAATTACTCCTGTGGCTTCCTCATTACTAACATCTTTGGGGGCCATGATTTAACGGCTGGTAACCACACTTCACGTGCATAAATATATCGCTTACCGAGTAATGATTAAAATATATATATATATATATATATATATATATATATATATATATATATATATATATATATATATATATATATTATTATGAATTAGGTATTTGAGATAATTTATTGTGCTCCATTCATGAGAGCTATGTAATCTGCGATTGGGAATGGAGGAAATATCCTAGTTCAAATGAAGTATCTTGTTTCAGATCCATAAATAAAACAATTATGAGAATAATAACACGATTGCATCATTAAAAAGCTCTTGAATAGGAGCGCGGCAGGATCTGTAATCCTGCAAGGCTATGATTTGCGCGCACTCCTTATAATTAGGACGCGAGGCATTCGGGAAATTCCTTATTATTCGTGTCGCTAACGAGATTCTTTCACTCACAAATATATCCTCGCATGGCAGCTATTTCTATACAACACTGATTAGAAGAATATATATATTCAAAAGACGAATCAACAATCAAACTTAAGCTTATGATACGTCATTGAATTGTTACAATTTCAAATAAGTAAACGTCATTAACAATGGAAGGACGATTTTATAAAAAAAGTTGTTATTAAAATGTTGTGGTAATAATTACTAGAATGCCTGATAAACAATGAAATTTACTGACAGTTTTGTAAAAAGAGTGGTTAAATGAAAGTCTTGCTTTTTTATATTTCTCTATAAAATATAAAGTTAATTTAATCTAATTTGAATCCATTATTTGTAATGAAATATTTATTTTGTATTTTTGGCCCGTTGCACTAATAAAATTTAAAATTTAATAAATTAAAATTTTGTCATATGATTGACTTTGAATTTTCTGTCATAAAAGGTAATAAAAATTGTATATCAGTTGGAATAATTGATATTGCTGTCAAATATTCGATACAGTTTTATTTATTTAAACAAAGTGTAAAATTTAAGATTTGTTGGTGGAGCATAAACCGAAAAGGATGAATTTTTCCCAAATTTTACCTTATAAGATTTGATATATTCCTGAGGTTATATCTCAAGAACTAAACCAAATATGAAGATGAGCTCAACGGACCTTAATTTCTCGTACTTTATTTATCTTTTAACATTTTTTTAGTAATTTTTATATTTAAAAATATTTTCCTCAAAGTTTTCTTAGAAAACAGTTTTGACCAATATTCAAAAACTAAAATATATGTACACAGGGGGATTTTACTACTAGATTTACCGAGTCAAAATACGTATGTTCGTAAAATTTCGTTACAATATTCGTACAAGAAAGAATTTTAGAACAAACAATTTGAAATTGACCTAAAATTGAAAAAACCTAATGGATCCCTTAGACAATAATTTAAAAATTCTGACACGAGAAATTCAATGCCGTTAAGCGCATCTACATATCTTGTTTAGTACTTAAGATATAGACTCTGAAATTGTAGATTTTTTCCCAAATTTTATACATTTCAGATTTAGTACTTTCCCAAAACTATATCTCGAAAACTAAACAAGATATGAAGATGCGTAAAAACTCAACTCGTACCCTTAAGAAATTTTCAAAAAACTAAATCGCTAAAAAAAATTTAAATTTCTTATAAGTCAATTTAGACAAGATAAATTCAATGTCGTTTATTTTTTATTTTAGCGAGACTCTCATAAGACTCTCACGCGATAACGAGAGTAAGATCAAAATTGCTAATCAAAAAATGCGGCGAGAGCGATATTTTCTATTTCTCGTCTCGTTGCGCCTCGCGAGAATCACTAATTTACTTAAAAAAAATACTAATTAAATATCTATCTTTTCGCTCCATCTAGATTCAGAATTCCTTTCAAACAACCTCGTTTATTTCTCTTATTCGGAAACTTTCAATCATAGAACAAACCTTCAACCATATATCCATTCCATAATTCCTCAACAATCTTTCATCTTCTGTTTCAGCAACATACACCTATTTCACCAATCTTTCATCAGACATTCGTTTCTCTTGCTCAATACATCCTAACTGATACATATTTAATAATATAATGCTTTATTTTTTATTGTAACCACGAAATAATTATTTAACTTAAGTTGGTGAAAGCCACCCTTAATCGGTTGTTAATACTAACAATTATTATGTTCACCAAAAAGTGTAAGTCCTCTGCATTGCAATAGGGAATATCCTCTCTGCAAATGTGCATATATATCTAATAATATAATGTTTAATTATTATTGTAACTACGAAATAATTACAGAGTGATCAAAAGGAATTGTTACAGTTGGCAATAAAAAAAACTACTTGAAATTGGTAAGCCTGATACATAAATTCATTTCCTGTTGTTGATTTAAAATTAAAATTTCAGTACATTTATTATTACATTTATTTCTAAAGTATTTCTATTACTTAAAAAGTCAAAATTCTATTAGCTGTCAGACTCCTGTCATAACCTATTTGTATTTATTAGAAATGTCAAATAGCATTTCCGCCTTTATCTGACGTTGTGCCAACTGTGGAATAAAAAGATCTCTGGAATTGTATTGCCAACTATAACAATTCCTTTTGATCACCCTGTAGTTGTTGAAAACTACCCTTAATCGGTTGTTAATACTAGCAATTATTATGTCGACTAAAAAGTGCATGTCCCCTGCATTTCAATAAGGAGTAATGTCCTTTCTTCAAATCTGTATGATTGCTAAATACATATGCAGAACATTGGTCTAAATACGGCCAGAAACACACTTATCAACCCCAGCATCATATCAGTTCATAAGACAAAGAAAAACTCCACCGGTATCCTCCAACAAAGACACCCTTATCCGCAACCCCGTGTTGTAGACAAGGACGCTATACTCGACGCCGTACCGGAGTATCTCGCGGAATAATTGGAGGGGACTCCCCCCTCTCCCAGGATAGGGGTGGGGGTGATTGATATTTCGGCGTGGGGAGTGGTGGGGCGCGCATGCGTGTCCACCGACGCTGGGGTGTGGCGAAGCGAATCTTCGTTGTAGCAGTCCGTTTCAAGACGCGTTGCGGCGTTGACGGTGGCTGGCGTCGGTCTACAGCGACGCACTCTATGGAGAAGATTGAAGATATTTTGGATTGTTATGGGGTAAATATATTTTACGACCGTCTGTCTTCATTCAGTCACTTTTTTAATTTAACATCGCTTAACTTTTTTCCTGTTAAACGTTCTCAATTATTTTATAGAAATATACTTCAATTTATATTAGTTGTTCGCAACTTTTATTTGAAGATTATAAACTAATTTTGAAACTTTTACAGCAAAAAATTGTTTGTTTAAAGAAATTAATAAAATTATTCGACCTCACGTTCGTTTGTTGCTGTTGATTTAATTATTCAAATGGATCTATTCTGTAACAAGAATTGATAAATATAACAATAGCTAACATGATCTTTTGATAGTAACATCCTAGCAACCATTATTGCTTGGGGTTTTAGCAATTGCTATACTTAGCAATTTTTGTTACAAAATAGGTCTAAAGGAGTAGTATTATTGTGAGCTATCATACAAATTTAATTGGTGTTTTCTAGTACAGTCAGTGCAAAATATACAGTTACAAGAATGTTCAATAAAATAATAAATAAATTTAGTATATATGTATTAACAGTTAAAGTATTCAAATAAGTAACATTTTTTTGAAGTACTTTATTCTCATTGGTCAACTTTGCATATTTACCGGAGCTATATTAAAACTCCTGATTGCCAATAGATAATTTAATAGAATTACAAACAGGGTTTATATTTAAACTCAAATATAATTTCGGAAGTCATAAACTGATAAAACCATCACAACAAAAATTTAATTAAAAATCCAACCACCGCGATAGCCTATATCACTTCATAGTAAACAGACCGCGTTATAATTCATCACTCGATTCGAAAACTTTATTTAGCATTATCGCATCCAATAAACCATATGGCGTTTACTACATGTAAATCGTCATCGCGTCACCTCTGGAACTGGCAGATGTTTCTAGTGATAACAATTGACTGCGGAGATAGTGACAAAGACCTCCGTTCACCTGCCGCCATCATAGATGGCACTAGGTTCGTACCCTATGCGGGTGACGGTAGATTATGACTACAAATGAGACAGATTGTCGGAAGTATTATTACCTCTAGAAATTTGCGAATTTACACCGTATGGTCACTAGAAATAAACGCGAATGGGGAAGAACGTTCAAGGACACGAGATTTTTGGTGAGTGAAAATTTTGTTTTATCGTTTATTAAAAGGGGTTGAAAATGGTACTTAATAAAGGTTTATTGCCTGACTTTAATATTCATTTCAACTGATTTTAATCTCTTTTAATAATCATTGAATTACATTAGGATTAATTAATTTGCATTTACCTTCATATTATTATGATATTCATCAGCCATGGCACAGAAATTTTGTTAAACCAAACAATACAATTTTTTTTGCCATAACCTTATTGCTTCTAGTTAAATCAAGATATATTAAATATGACATTTTATGAGGATTAACTATTATTCACTAAAATATAACTAATAAACAAGTAACCAATAAATACTATGATATGAATAATTATTTACGATATTAGTACGTAAAGCTACTCTTTAGGTACGAGTGAGCTACTAAGGGCCAGTTTTTCAATCACCGGTTTACTTTCGATTAACGTTAATCATGATTAAATAATAATGGAAACCATAGTTTCTATTATCATTTAATCATGATTAACATTAATCGGTGATTGAAAAACTGGCCCTAAAGATGCTTTACGTATGTGTATCGTATTATATTTTATCTACGACCGAAAATATCGAAATTACTGGCATAAATATTATCGTTGAATACTGAAAAACTCTTTATTTTATTGAGTTATCCATGGCAACCAAGTTAAACAGTGCATAATAGTATATTATGGAACATATTCAGAAAATAGTATATTATATAATAAGTCAGGAAAGTGATATTTTACTTGACGAAGCGGTTGTTTGAAATACTAGGCCGCAGGCCGAGTATTTTAATTCGTTTAAATTTCTTGATATGAATTGTATTCACAGTAGACTATGTGTCCAAGGTTACAAAAAAATAACAGTCAGGTAAAATACAAAACAGTCAGGTACAAACTTTACCAGACTGTTTCGTACTTTACCAGACTGTTTTGTACATTACCAAACTGTTATTTTTGTTGTAGCCTTGGATACGTATTTTACTTGACTGTTTTTGTAAAAATCTACTTTCCATACTAAAACTGGTCAGAAAAGTAGGCACTCTCTTGCCGGTTTCAGAAAAATGATATTTTAATGAACAAGTAATTAAAGCTGTACGTGTGAATTAAAACCACTTTTCTAAACGTTTTGTATATAATGTTTTTTAGCATTTAATACAGAAATTATTAAAATATTTACAAAAATTACATTATGAAAAATATCGCATGAAAAAGTGACAGTCTGTATTAATTTTTCAATTGCTGTATTCCATTTGCTACTTGGTTCACTTAAATCATTTCAGATAGATTAGACAAACTGACTAAATGAACTGAATTAAGCACACTGATGCACTTATTGGGGTGAATTACTTCAAAGTTAATTAGAATGAGTAATTCTAGTACTGGAAATAAAGTCAGCGAAGTAATACAAACAAATAAATAAGTGATCTGGTTCAGTAAATGTAAGTTAGATCTGATCCAAATGGCAAATGGAATACACCTAATAGCTGTATTCCATTTTCCACTTGGTTCACTTAAATCAGTTCAGATAAATTTGGCACATGACTAAATGAACAGAATTAAGCAAACAGATGCACTTATTTGGGTGAATTACTTCAAAGTAAATTAGAATATGTGATTCTAGTACTAGAAATAAAGTCAGTGAAGTAATCCAGCGAAATAAATAAGTGATCTGGTTTAGTAAATGTACGTTAGATCTGATCCAAATGGCAAATGGAAAACGCCTAATGTCGATACTTATAGCCAAGGAAACGCGTAACATGACAACTTGAAACATAAGCTGTATTCCATGTGCCACTTGGTTCACATAAATCAGTTCAGATAAATTAGACAACATGACTAAATGAACTGAATTAAGTAAACTTATGCATCTATTCGGATGAATTGCTTCAAAGTAAATTAGAAACAATAATTCTAGTACTGGAAATGAAGTGAGGGAAGAAATCCAGCGAAATAAATAAGTGAGCTGGTTCAGTAAATGTAAGTTAGATCAGATCCAAATGGCAGATGGAATATGTCTATTGTTGCTATGCAATAATGGCTGTTGTTAAATAAAGTCCCACGTTGTTCAACAATAATTCTAGTACTGGAAATAAAGTGAGGGAAGAAATCCAGCGAAATAAATAAGTGATCTGGTTCAGTAAATGTAAGTTAGATCAGATCCAAATGGCAGATGGAATATGTCTATTGTTGCTATGCAATAATGGCTGTTGTTAAATAAAGTCCCACGTTGTTCAATTATTTTGAATATAGAAATATAATATATTATTATGTGAAATGCTAAAAAATAATTTTAACCATTCATTGGGGGCAACTACTACTACTAAAAATAGTCACCTAATAGTTGATTTTGCACACGGTCGTAGATAAAAGTACTGATATACTCATAGAAAATGTAATTAAAGAAACAATAGAAAAAGTAGCAATTTGGATAATTTTTATTTCCTATTGTTAAGTTTGTAATTAACTTTTTGCGCCCGTTAAAATTTTGAGCAACTAATGCTATCGTGTTATTAAACAGACATTATCCTCACTAGTGATGAAAGTAAATTACTTTCATCACTAGTGAGCGAAATGATTACTATACTCTGTTTTTTAACAAGGAGGAGTAAATGCACAAGTCAGATTTACACTATAGAAAGTTACCAAAGAAAGTTATTAGATTTTTGTTCGCGCGAAATACAAAAATTTCTTACACATCTGCACTGATTAAGTCTCATGGAATTTATTTTAAAATACTAATGACATTATAAACTCTAATTTGTCACGCCGTATATTATTAGTTCTTAAAAGAACTGATTTATGTTAACGTCACAGAAATGCAAAAAACCAACAAGAAAACAGATAACCTCAAAACTTATGACAGCTCTGATACATCAAATGTAAAATCTATGTACAGTGTAAACTGAACGAAGCAATAGCCAATCAGAAGCATCAGTTTCAGCGGTTAAAATTTAAATTACTCCTCCTGGTTAAAAAACGGAGTATAAATTGAGTAAGGGAAATATCATTTTTATAAGTAATCTTGAAAAAAATAGTAATTCTAAGAAATACAAATAAATAATACTTATAATAAATTTTCAACAATTCCTGCATTTACTGCAAAAAATGCCCTAGTCGGTTATAAAGCTCATTCATAGCATTAGATATTGAGGCTGCTGTAATAATTTCAGACACGTTTTGAATCAGAACTTTTAATTTCTAAATTTAAAATATTTCCAGTTTATAAGTACATCGGATCTAACATCCTCGGGAGACCGACAATTTAACAGACATTTTGAATTAAGGTAGTACTAGTGTGACGGTGGCGCCATAGGTTGTCGAGTGGCGAAACTGACGCTCAAAAAAATATAAAAATTGAATAAAATAAGTGTTTTATACCTATTATGATTTCAATATCATGAATTGTTAACAGGTTGTTGGTCTAGTGAATTTTCAAATACCATACCACCGTGTGGTGTTGCCATTATAAATTGGGATTCTTAATTTTTCGTTAAAAACAAGGCTTTGCATGGCTATATATCCATTACTAAACGATAAAAAACTTTCTCCTTCTGATACAATATACATGGATAGTTCTAGAACATCATACTAGTTTTTCAAATGAAACTGCAAAATTTTAGAGGTACACAAACCAAATATGTGCGATTCTGAGTTATGATCGCCATAAGCCCCGTGTATAAGAACTCAACTTTACAAGCGAATATATTTGTTCACAGACGATGAATGTGTTTCATATTTTAACAGGATGCGTATGACTATCCAATGTTTACGTGCGCCAAATTTCATTCGGATCTGCAAACAAATTTTTCACGCTAGTACTACCTTAATATATAGTATAGAGCTGTGTGAAAAAAAATGTTGATAAACAACACTATATTAAATTAATTTTGAAAGTTTCGACTAGACTAGAAACGTAATAAAAATATAAAAACAGTTTTGTATGCACCTTTATTAATTTTGAATATCTTTGCACACACAGTTTTTCCCGTAAAATGAACAGGAAAGCAGAAAAATTAATTAAACTAATATCTCATGTTAAATCTCTATATTCACCCTTATTAAGCACCACCCGGTATATTCCAACTATTGAGCCTGAGCATGAACCCCTGAAAGAACCACTAAATATTTATTTAATTGATTCTGATATTAAAATGTAGACACATGTACATCCCGTATCAATAACTGAAAATATTGAAACCAGAAATAAAAGAAACAATTTTATGTATTTAAAAACATCGTAGGCCCTGAAGCGACTGAGTTCTCCGAGTACAAAATCACGGACACGTAAATAAACAGTGTCAATTTATCGAAAAACCGGAAAATTGCAGCCGGACAAAAACGTGTATCAGAAACAAATGTTACGCAGTGAAGCAAAGCGAAATAACATACAACACACGCGACCGTCAGTTGTACCAACCAAATAGAAAACAAATACTTTCGCATTCGACATTCGATATTCGATGTCTGTGTAGAACACGTTCAATTTGAAAATCAAATCTCGGCATTTCAGAGGGTTTAACCACACAGTGGCGACTCGTTAAGGTACACACAGGGCGGTAAAGAGAAAATGCCATGTTAGATAATAGTAATTTGTGTAACTAGGCCATTAAATGACTTTTATGCACAACCGGGCCGAAATTTATGTGTTTTAGCCGTAAGAAGCGAGCTTAAACACTTCTTTCAAGCCCTAGGGCCAGAATAAAATAAATACTAATGGATACATAAATAAAATGGTAATTTTTGTTTATTGTGATTATGCAAAATTTTGACATATAACCTATTTACATATTTCAATCTTTTGAACATACAATTAAATGTTATTTTGTTGTGTAAAAAATATTGTATGTATCACGGGTGAAATTAGCGTTTCTGACCCTAAGCATTTTAGTAGCCCTCGAAGTTAGACGCATTTTACGGCCGAGATGTAGACCCGGTTGCACAAAACTATGTTAACTGTGTTGTTAGCTATAACATGTTAAATTTAACTATAGCCAAGAGGGCTGACACCGCATTTAACATATTTTTTATTAAAATTTACTTAATATTTATAACAAATAATTATTTAATATGAATTTGATTTGTTGGGAGACGTGAAAATGGTTGAAATCAATTTTTAAAAAGTGTCAACGATATTAAAATTTTAATTTTAAATAATTATTTTTTCACGTGTGAAAAAAACACAAATTTCGCATATTCATAGCGATGTAAAAATCTCATGTTATTTTGAAAGTTGTAGAAATAAGGTATTTTATTAGCTGTAATCCATTTGCCACTTGGTTCATTTAAATCAGTTCAGATAAATTAGACAACATGACTACATGAACTGAATTAAGCAAACTGATGCACTTATTGGAGTGGATTACTCCCAAGTAAAGTAGAATTAGTAATTCTAGTACTAGAAATAAAGTGAGCGAAGTAATCCAGCTAAATAAATAAGTGAACTGGCTCAGTAAATGTAAGTTAGATCTGATCCAAATGGCAAAATAGAATACGCCTAGTAACTTATAATTTGTCTTTGTTTTTATTAAGGGCTTTATCATAAGAATAATTTTATTTTCATATATTCAACATTGAAATGAAATCAGACTAAAATTTCATACAAAAGACTTTTTTGCTAGCGCTTTATTTATTTTTATTTTTTGCTACGTAGAGAATGAAATTAAAATATGAATATTATTGCTTAAACAGTAAATTCAAACACAATTTAAAACGACAGGAAATTAATTACAGTACTAAATTATGCATTAAGTACATACCGAAATAATTAAATATTCTAGATTATTTAGACAGAACATTGACTTCGTTTTAAATAGGTCACCTGTAATTTGTAGAGAGTGCAGTATCTTCAATCTACATGAAACGTCTATATAACAGAGTTCCATAGAATATCTAAATATATAGAGGGTTAATGAATGATTTTAATGATTATTGTTATTATATCTACAAAATGCTTATCCTATGTCAAACACATTAAGAAAAATTATGACGTTTCATGTCGATTTTGACTATTGTAAATAGATTATTGACATTTTCTTTAATAAAATAATACCAGCTGTCATTTTTACTTTCTTATACACAGTATAAGGAAGTATTGGAATCGTGAAAAATATCGTTGAGATTTTCGCGGAAATACGTGTTGTGAGGTCCACTGAATCCGTTTTGATCATTTACTCAATGATGTCTGTGTGTGTGTGTGTGGATGGGTGGATGGATGTGTGTCCGAGTGTGCAATATCATGAACGAGATAAGATTTGTTAACGAAACTTGGTAATTATAAGTTTCATGAAAATACGAAGAGCTGAGTTGATTCTGAATTAAATTGAAAAACTGGAAGAAGAAGTTTACTGGACACACAAAACAATAAATTCCATTTATTTCGAAAATGGAATCAGTTACGAAAAAAAGTTTCAAATAAAAGATGTTACCAAAAATATTTGCAACATAAAATGTTATTTACAATTTTCCTGTATATGCGTCTATTTGAGAAAAACTAATTTATATATTTAATAATATATTTCAATAATCATAGTAGCAATAGAAACAAAAAACATAAACATGTTTAACATTTATATGTAAAATAATAATTGTCAAACGCAAGGAGCAAGTCATAAGTGTTCAATTCAGCGTTTTTGATATTAAATATGCTAGCTCAGTGGTATGAAGTGTATAAGAAAGTCGTGTGGTGACGACATTAGATTTTTTCAACTGAAGTGTGTTACATTAAATAAGTCTACAATATAATACTTTTAAAAAAAATTAACTATAGTATGTTATTAAGTAAATAAGTAACTAGTAATCAGTGGTATCGAGTCGGCCTGTGGATCCTTAGAACTCTGGTTCGATTTCCACAGCCGACAAAACATTTTCACCAAATTTAAATTACCCTTCTGGCTCCCCCACCACTAACATCTCGGGGACCGTGATTTGATGGCTGGTAACCACACTTAACGCGCGTAAATATATCATTTACCGAGATCTATTTCAGCAGAGTGCCACATCCAGTAATGGGTAAAAGGCGTGATATATTTATATATTTTGTAATAATTAAATGCGATTTGTTTAGCAATGATGCGAATTAAAAATTTAATGAAAATTCTGTATTTGCAAAATAATCCTGCGAGTTGAGTAATTTTTCCAGCCGACAGGAAGTAACTTGTTTGGCGAGTATTTATTCATTAACAAAACACTGGCGTCCGATATTTTTCACGCTCGCATCTAATAGGATTAGGACTAATGTGTTGATTCATTTAACGCGAGAATTTTAAGTAATAACTTATGAGATGAATTTCATGAAACTTTTCAATTATGGAGTAAGCTTACGACGCTGAGAGCAAACACAGACCGTGCGGGGAGAATCAAGCGGGCTCGGAGCCGGTCTGCTCGACAAGACAAACTTTGTAACTTGGCAAAAATCATTGCGAGGGACGTACATTCGACGGGAAAACGATTGATTGTTTTTTGTGATGCCGATGCGCATAAAATGGTATTTTATATCAAATAACTGCAATTATGTGGGGTTCACTTTAAAAATTTGGGCAGGACGACACTACATTCCTTTCGTATCCTATTGCTTCGTTAGTGTCTAATCTAAATGCAATTGTGAGAATTTTTTTTTCAAATATAATCGCAGCCAGTCAAGCCTTTCTTTTCTAATATTTTTTAATTTGTTGTTACATTCGTTGTTAGAGTGAGTGTGTGTAATTTGAGATGTTTTGAGCGTTGAATGAAAGATTAACAAGGGCGGATCCACGGAGAGGGCCATAGCGGCCATGCCCCCCCTTGGGCTTATTATTTTCTTTTTTTAGTTTCTTATAAGTGTTATTATTATTCGAGTTTGATAACCCTTATAGAAATAAACTCGCTGAAAAACTTTGTAATACTCTGAAACAACTATGAAATGTTTTCAAAATTTGGATTGTCAGACAATTCCCAATTTTTCAGACTGTTTAAAATGAAAAACTAAGAACAGAATACAAAATACATATAAATATATATTCCACACAAAAATCACAGAATTGTTTGTCAGTATTATATGTTATCCTTAAAAAGAATTCGTTGCATGAACGAAAGGTGAAATGTGTTTGTATGAAAAGAATTATGAAAGTGATGAAATGTTTGTCGAAGAATGATTGTAGGATGAATCTGATGAATAAATATTCAAGGGTTCCAAAGTGCCTTATTTGATTGGATACAGCGTGATGTTATTATGTATGTGTATCGTGAATGAATCATTGATAAAATGTGTACCGAATATTAATAACATGAAGGGAAGGTCAACATATAACATCGATTGTCAACAATTTAAAATTCATTTAATTTTGAATGATGTTCAAATATTTTGACAACCAAATTAATATTCTGTTCGTACTCTTCTGTATTCATATTTAATATTGCAATTAAAACCGGAATATGTTTCAACCAACAAAAATATAAAATATAATTTAATTTAATAGAATTAGTGGATTCGGCTGTAGGTACTTGGTGAAACATTGTACAAAAGTAAAAGTAAAATGCACTTGGTGTAAGTTTCACAAATTATTTATTTAAAATATTTTTACAATACTTGCACTGTAAGTTACCTATTAATGGCAAAAATGAAACACTGAAAAGCTACAATCACAAATCGAAATTAGTTTTTGTTTTATGCTTTATGTTTTAGTGTGTTTTTAGGTGCCATTCACAAATAGTTTTGCTTTTGTCGATTTTAGTTATTAGTGACATCTATCATAATTTTTAGAAGATCGGTAATACAGTAAATGCAACTGTCAGATGTGCTAAGTTACACATGCTGTCATATGTTGTTTGTTCACTTTCGTATTTTTTGGAAGAGCAAGATAAATATTATCATAATAAGAAAGTAGGTATTTAAAATCTTGTTTTTATTTTCATTCATTTTGACACTCGAATGAAACAAACTTAGGTTATCGTCAATGCGAAGGATGATAGAAAGAGACAAGTATGTAAAACTACATCGTTCTACGCTTCGTCCTATTGGTCTATTCCTAAGTATAAAACGTAAAACTAAAACATAAGTTTGGAGTTTGCAAACTTTTGTGTTAAAACCAAAACTAAATACTGATTTGTGAATGGCTGCATAAGATAACATGTCTACAAGGTTATTTAAACAAAAATGGAAAACATGAAACAAAAACTAATTTCGATTTGTGAATGTAGCTTTAGAGCAACTTTTATTGCACAGTGGTTTCCCTGGTTATATCAGGACTTTAACATTTACTTACTGTCCACCGTAAACTGTATATCAAGGTCCTGTTTATCTTGACAACAATTTGACAACTGTCAATTTTGAAACCTATTTTTCTTTCCCTTCTACTTGTGAAAGTATTGTAAAAATAGCTTACTAACCTCGAACGCTAAGTGATTTTTTAAGTCGCAAATGTTTAGGAATTCTCGATCCTCCGGGCTTCGATTTTCAAAACTACATTCTTGACCTAAAAACTGTCACTTACAGGTCATGGTACATAATATACTAGTCTGGTCGGTTTCGGTCTTTGTATTCCTCTGACGATGGCCTGATAAACCGAAATGGATCAGAAATATTTTAAAATAAATAATTTGTGAAACTTACATGAATAGTTAAAGAGCTAGGATGCAATATGATGTCTCATTTATTTCAGTGACAGAAATGGATTTTTTAATAGATTATGTTATGATAAACATGACAAAAAGAAAATTAGATCGTATTTCAAACAACCGCTTCGTCAAATAAAATATCCTGACTTATTGTGTAATATACTATTTTACAATACCTGTACTGTAAGCAGAGCTGGGCAAGCTACTTAAAAAAAGTAGCTAAGCTACAGCTATAAGCTATATTTTGTAAAATATAGCTAAGCTACAGCTAAAAAGCTTTCGTTAAAGTAGCTGTTCAATTTTAAAGCTACTTTTTTAAATTATTGTGAAACAATTAAATTTGTCATTGTCATATGATCAGTCTTTTGTTATAATGACTGTTAATTTACTATTACGACATAAATATCAAAAATAGCAAATACCATCTGGCACCTACTGTGTATTTTTGCGTATTAGAGCCAGTTAGAACCGGCAACAAATAATTATTTTGTGTGGGTTTAGCTTGTACGCATGCGTACTTTGTTGACCTTTTGCTTAAAAAGTAGCTTTAAGCTACAAAAAGTAGCTTGTAGATACAAAAAGTAGCTTGAAGCAACAAAAAGTTGCTTTAAGCTACAAAAAGTAGCTTGTAGATACAAAAAGTAGCTTGAAGCTACAAAAAGTAGCTTTAAGCTACAAAAAGTAGCTTTAAAAGTAGCTTCAGTTGTTATATTTAAGCTAATAGAAAAAAAAGTAGCTAGCTACAAGCTACAGCTATATTTTTTCACAGTTAGCTAAGCTACAGCTACAGCTAAGGTAAATGTAGCTAAGCTAGTAGCTAAGCTACAAAAGTAGCTAGCTACTGCCCAGCTCTGACTGTAAGTTACCTTGAAATAATAGGCGAATTCCATTTGCCATTTGGATCTGATCTAACTTACATTTACTGAATCAGATCTCTTATTTATTTCACTAGATTACTTTGCTGACTTTATTTCCAGTACTAGAATTATAGATTCTAATTTACTTTAAAGTAATTCACTCCAATAAGTGCATCAGTTTGCTTAATTCAGTTCATTTTGACATGTGTTGAATTTATCTGAACTGGTTTAAATGAATCAAGTTTCAAATGGAATACAGCTACAGTTAGTGGAACTTTTATTGCAAAGTTGTTTCCATGGTTATATCAGGACTATAATATTTACTTATCCCCCATCGTGGATAGTAAGAAAATATTATAGATCAAGGTTCTATTTATTTTGACAACAATTTGACAGCTTTTAATTTTGAACTCTATTTTTCTTTGTCTTCTATTTGTACAGGTATTGTAAAAAATAGCTTACTAACCTCGAACTGTAAGTGATTTTGTAGGTCGCGAATGGGCAATTCTTTTAATATGGTGAAAATGTTTGTCGACTGTGTTTTACATGAAATTAAAAATGTTGCTTTATGAAGTTGCTTATAAAAGATGAAGATTCTTGAAAATCTTTAATACTTTATCTATTAAGGATTGAGGAAGTAACCAAGGTTAGCAAAAAATGTGGTAAAATAGAAACAACCTGATTTGTTAAACTCAGTTGCATCCTATTGAAAATACGCATACGGGTGGTGAATCCCATACCAATCAATGGAAAAGCTTTTACTGAATTAACAGTTACCACCACCCATCCAAGGGTGCGGAGGGTGCGCAGGGTGCCGAGCAATACGTCCGTAAACATTAGAATCCACTCCTCTCTTACTATCTACCACACATGTGTATCTTTACGTCTCTTTCCTGCTCAATGTGTAAAGAAGTGAGATGGAGCGTATTCCGGGTGTTTCCACCGTTTCCGGGCGGAACTGCTACTGTTTGGAAACCGGAAGTCGCTGTAGACGAATCACTGTAAGGGCGATGCTCTGCTGTTTGGAAAGTAGAATAGGAAATGAGGGGATTGATTCGGGGTATTGGTACTAATGGCGGCTTTGTAAGCAAATAGCGCAGGTAATAGTTTTGGCGAAATCGTGATTTCATTTAGAAATTAAATGATGTTGGAAGAATAAAAATGTTAACTGGAAATCAGTCGATTTATTGTTGGAAAAATTCACTCAACCGATTTCGAACCTCACGTGGGACATCATCTGGAACTGAAGGTATTTTAACCCTGTGGCTCCCCCTCAAAATATCTTTGGGCGCCGTGATTTGACGACTGGTAACCGTACTTCACGCGCAAAATATGTCACTTACCGAGTTATACTTTGGTAGACTGCCAGACCAAGTAATGGGTAAAAGGCGTGATGATATATTTTTTGATTTATTTATTTATTTATTTATAAATTAACTGATTTTTACTGTTCCATTATTATTACAGTCAATAAGCTTACTTAATACTAAATGATAATATTACGTTTGGGGTGGCTAGCTCAGTGGTATAAAGTCGGTCTGTGGATTCTGAGAACCCTGGTTCGATTCCCACAGGCGTCAAACAATTTTCATAATTTCAAGCCACAGGGGTAATTTTAATGTGGTGAAAATGTTTGTCGCCTGTGGGAATCGAACCAGGATTCTCAGGATACACAGGTCGACACAATACCACTGTGCTACCTACTCCAAGATAAAATAAATAAATTAATGTATCATCACGTCTTTTACTCATTACTGAGTGTGGCACTCTGCCGAAGTAGATCTCAGTGGTATCGAGTCGGCTTGTGGATCCTAAGAACTCTGGTTTGATTCCCATAGGCGACAACAAATTTCCTTAATTTCAAAAGCTACCCCTGTGGCTCCTCCACCACTAACATCTTTGGACGCCGTGATTTGATGACTGGTAACCGCACTTCACGCGCAAAATATATCACTTACCGACAGAGCTGGGCAGTAGCTACCTACTTTTGTAGCTTAGCTAACTGTGAAAAAATATAGCTGTAGCTTGTAGCTAGCTACTTTTTTTTCTATTAGCTTAAAAATAACAACTGAAGCTACATTTAAAGCTACTTTTTGTAGGTTATAGCTACTTTTTGTAGCTTAAAGCTACTTTTTAAGCAGAAGGTCAACAAAGTACGCATGCGTACAAGCTAAATCCACACAAAATAATTATTTGTTGCCGGTTCTAACTGGCTCTAATACGCAAAAATACACAGTAGGTACCAGATGGTATTTGCTATTTTTGATATTTATGTACATAATAGTAAATTAACAGTCATTATAACAAAAGACTGACCATATAACAATGGCAAATTTAATTATTCCATAATAATTTAAAAAAGTAGCTTTAAAATTTAACAGCTACTTTTAGCTGTAGCTTAGCTATATTTTACAAAATATAGCTTATAGCTGTAGCTTAGCTACTTTTTTAAAGAATAGCTGTAGCTGTAGCTTAGCTACTTTTTTTAAGTAGCTTGCCCAGCTCTGCTTACCGAGATCTGCTTCGGTAGAGTGCCACACCCAGTAATGGGTAGAAGGCGTGATGATATATTTATTTATTTAGTTCATATTTTCTTTTTGGAACAATCTCAAAACAGACGATCTTGGGCATTCATAAATGTACTCAAATTTAAATTTAAATTTTTAAATGTCACTGTCAACAAGAGGAAATGAACTTATATATCAGGCTTACCAATTTCCAGTAGTTTTTTTTTATTGCCAACTGTAACAATTCCTTTTGATCACTCTGTATTTTCATTGGATAAAATTCGAATTGACCATTAAATTAGCAGACCATTGCCAGAATATTAACCTCAATCTTAATATTATTGATAAAACTAGAAAATCATCCCTCCAATACGCTCAGTCTCTCATTTCCAAATCCATTCAGAATTTAACCCCTAGAAACACAACCCATGTTCGCGTCATAGCAAGCGCTGACTTCAGCAAAACAAAAACATATTCACACCAAGAAACCGGATCTACGAGTAGCATACAGTAACAAAGAAAGCTACTTTCCTCGAGTATAAGGTTGTTACATCTGACATTTGGCATAGCGTGTGTGTGGAAGGCTGTCACGTCATTTCATGTTGCTTTTCGCGTGATTAGTGGAGGGGGTAGGGAGCATTGTATGGAGGAGAAAGACGACGTGATCCAATATCATATTGAGGTGGTCTCAGTTCTGATTAGATGATGGGGTTTTGTTTTCTTGAGAGTTTTCTGTTGTTATCTTAGGAAGTTTAAGAATGGAAGAATCTATTTATATGCTTTAAAGTTTAGAATTGGTAAAAAAGATTTGTGTATTTTAAGATCTAAGAAATACGTAGCACAAATTTATTTATTTATTTATCTGTTACTCTGCACAACAGGAAGTAAATCCCAATTACAGTATTTATTATTTATTTATCGTATGGCAATTTAGACACGTACATATTGAAACGACATATAATAATAATATATATAATTGTAAATGACTTTAAAGTCAGGTGAGTGTTAATGAAATTTGAAAATGAAGTTATTTGAAGTTATCTTCATTTGTATCAATCCGTTTCGTTTTCATGTGTACTGTCGAAGTAATCATTTCGCGTATTTGATATTTATAAACAATCGACACATAGAAAAAATCGCTTGTCAGTGCCAGCATTTAGACACACCTCTGTGGTCTGGGTGGTAGGATGTCCGCGGCCCAAGTTGAAGGTCCGGGTTCAAATCCTGGCGGAGGCAAGTAGATTTTTTCAAATTTAATATAATAATAATAAGAATTAATTTGACAAATTCGTACCATAGGTCCAAATTTTCTAGTCGAGGGGACCTTAAAGTTCATTTGTTTCATTTGTTGTCATATTCAAAAAGAAGCGTAGAATGTGTCTTGTGGTCAGGAGATCCTAAGATTATCTGATCGCCAGTATATGCTGGGTTCATTTAGCGTTACCCAGGGTGCACCACGAGGAGGCGAACTAGCTCTGCACAGTACAGGGGACCTACAGCTTACAATGGAATCCGAACCACTCAGACACAATCGTATTTTTTTGATATAAGTAGAAGTCAGTGAGATTTGAACGCACGACCTCTTGCTTGCTAATTAAGAAACGCAAGTTTTACCTCGCTTTTATCCACTGTGCTACGATTGCCTGTGATAAATAAAGGCTAAGAGAATATAAATAAATAAATATTATTGAAGGATTGGTGCGTAAACGAAGTATTCGTTTCCTCGTTAGATATAAGCTTCCTACAGATACACAATAATTAATATACCTGTTCCCCGCATTTTGATTTAAATATCCTGGCCAGTGAATCAATTAATCAGCTAGTCCGTCAGTGCACCCCCGCGTCTCATCCCCTCAACAATCATCCCCAGTGTTCACATGGGCAGCGTGCTATCTGCTCTCGTTCATTAGCCCTATAGTTCGGTTCGGTTAAGCTTATTATAGCGGATGTCTGCAGTGCTTTTGTTTCGGCGCGTTGGTGGGGAGCGTATGCGCATGCGCAGAGGTAAATATGCCGGATGGATGCGTGATGATGCAATGTCTAATGGATGTAATTTCTGGATTCATTATTGGCACTTGGGTGGATTTCAAATGAAATGAAGAGTTTGCGTTAGTGGAAAAGTGACATCTTTTGGGAAGTCCTTTTTTATTTTACACACTATTTATTTATGTTACTCTGTGCGAAAGGAACTTAATTCCAATTATAGAACAGAGTCCGGGTTCACCGAGACGCAATAAGGTAGTTCATATATTTTTATCTTGAGTGGTATTAGAACTCGAGATTTCCGGATTCAAATACCGTAATAACATTAGTGATGCACGCGAGTGGAATTATAAGCCAATGCGGTTTTTTTTTCGATTTTAGGCCAATTTCAAACTGTTTGCTCTAATATTCTTTCTCGTACGAGTATTGTAACGAAAATTTTAATACATCTTTATTTTAATTCACTGAATTAAATGGTAATGTCCTCAAGTGCATTTGTCTTCCAGTTTTTGAGATATTGTTTAAAAACTGTTTTATGCAAAAATGTTTGTAACAATTTTTTCAAATATAAAAATTGCTGAAAATTTGTTTATAAGATAATTGAAACACGATAAATTCAATATCGTTCAGCGTATCGTAATTAAGGTAGTGAACAAATATATTCGCTTGTAAAGTTGAGTTCTTATACACGGGGCTTATGGCGATCATCACTCAGAATCGCACATATTTGGTTTGTGTACCTCTAAAATTTTGCAGTTTCATTTGAAAAACTAGTATGATGTTCTAGAACTATCCATGTATATTTTATCAGAAGGAGAAAGTTTTTTATCATTTAGTAATGGATATATATATATATATATATATATATATATATATATATATATATATATATATATATATATACATAGCCATGCAAAGCCTTGTTTTTAACGAAAAATGAAGAGTCCCAATTTATAATGGCAACACCACACGGTGGTATGGTATTTGAAAATTCACTAGACCAACAACCTGTTAACAATTCATGATATTCAAATCATAATACGTATAAAACACTTATTTTATTAAATTTTTATATTTTTTTGAGCGTCAGTTTCGCCACTCGACAACCGATGGCACCACCGTCACCCTAGTACTACCTTACATAAGTAAATAAGTCAGTCTGATTTAAATTTCGTACGAGAAATAAAACATTAAAGTTAGAGTACAAAAATTTTAGGAGGCAGTAAAAACACAGTTTTTACTGGCATATGTCATGATTTCTTCTGAATAGTTCTAAATTTAATAGTAATGAGTCGCAATAAAATATAGTGCATTTACTTCAAATTTACGAATTGTCTTATTTGCTATGTAATAGCACCCGCATTTCACATCGAAGTATTCATGTAAAACTTCAATATTCAAATAGCTGAAGCACGTATGACACTAAAGAACGAAACCCCGTTCTTCTTTTTTCCCGCTTATCGGAAACCAATAAACATTTCGGTTTCACGCCGAATTTGAAATGGTCTATTTTAATGGTCCGATTCCGACAATTTACTGAAATAGCTCTCGTCGCTCGTCGCTCGACGATCGCTGACTGAAATTGTATCAAATTACGTGAAGAATGATCAATGATTTTCAATTAAATCCCGCCGGATCTGCTGCAGTACAACCGCGCATTTGTCAACTTGAAATATTGAATTGTGTATTAAATAAAATGGAAGCTTTTCCGATTGTTAAGCGTAATCATGAGATATTTGGAATATAATCTGAAACGATTTTAGTTCGATTGTAGTATTGCGAAGCTGGGTAATTCTTCAATTGGGGATGAACTTTTGTATTTTATTTTTTGTTACTCTGCACAACATTCATTTGTTCATAAGAACAACAATGACACTGTTAACATGAGCTGCATACATATATTTTTCTATGATCGAGTTTTAACTAATTATGCTAATCAAATATTTATTTTGTATGTTACGTAGTTATGTTTGTTTCATAGCAACTATTGAATTACATATTTTGCACATAACTAATAGTTACGTATAAAAAATATTTTTGCACTGGAAAGTATATATAGTTATTTTTATAACAAGTGCCGAAAAAGGCTTGTTACGTGCAAGTGTAGAATTTAACGCACGAGCTTGCCGAGTGTGGAAATCTGCACGAGCACTTAACCTTTTTCGGCATGTGTTATAAACAACGTTTTCCCTACAACTGTGCGATTTAGAAAATCACTAAAATATTATCTAAATTTATAAAATTTTAATGATATTACACGAGAAAGATGTTTTACGGCGTTGCTATGGTTTGTTGGAAACAATTTCTTCAAAATCGTCTAGATTGGAATACTACAGTGAGTGATTCTTCTTTATCATAAATACCTCCAAAGATAATTGAAGCCCCAGATCATGCTATGTTGGATCTATTTTCAATAATGACAATCAACCTGCTGCTGGTACTTCTAAAGCCCCCGAAATTGTTGTCAATAATATTACTGTTAATAATATGAACAGGTACGGACGAAATCAATGTTTCTTTAGACAGTAAAAAAATTTCCACTTCATATTATGTCAATATAAGCAATTGTAACAACTGTGTTAATAATATACACAAACAATAAATATTATGTATTACATTTACTCTTAAAATAAAACCATTTATCGATATATTTTATTTTGTTCGGTTCTTTTTATTAATTGTGTACAGATTAGATATACTGCAATTTAAGGTTATGTTTATAAACATCAAAATATACTACTGCATATTTACTAGCGCTGGCTCACTGCATCTTCTTCTTCTATAAACGTCTGCGGCCAAAATATGAATTCCGCGCTTGGCGCGAAATTTAAATTGCTCTCAATACAACTTTCTTTTGACAGTTACATAATGAAACATTTTCCGCACTAGTGTTTCTTTGTTAACAGAAACGCACTTGGTCTGCATTCATCTACTTTCCATACGTATTCCTATTTTGCTTTTCGTTCTATTTGTGCAAGTATTGTAAAAAATAGCTTACTAACCTCGAACGGTAAGTAATTTTTTTAAGTCGCAAATGTTTAGGAATTTTCGATCCTCCGGGCTTGGATTTTCCAAACTACATTCTTGCGTTATGAATTACTTTCCGCACTAGTGTTTCTTTGCTTACAAAAACGCACTTGGTCTGCATTTGTCTAGTTTCCATACGTAACCAAGGCAATAATAGTTACGTAATAACAAAGAAATCGCACAGTTATTAGCTGTATTCCATTTGCCACTTGGTTCACTTAAATCAGTTCAGATAAATTAGACAACTTGACTAAATGAACTGAATGAAGCAAATTGATGCACTGATTGGAGTGAATTACTTCAAAGTAAATTAGAATCTTTAATTCTAGTACAGGAAATAAAGTCAGCGAAGTAATCCAGCGAAATAAATAAGTGATCTGGTTCAGTAAAAGTAAGTTAGATCTGATGCAAATGGCAAATGGAATACGCCTGTAGGAAAACGTTATTTTGAATGATGTAAGTACAAAATGTATAATACGTGTATATAATTTTAGATAATAGTTTTTTTTTATATACTCTCAAAACATTTATACAACGTGCTACATAATACATATATTAATATGAATTTGTCTGTTAATACTGAAGATTAATTTACATTCGTATTTCATATTATGCTTATTATTAGTTTGTTCTGTATTGAATTCAAATAAACCTAATTTATTCCTATATCGAATAATAACAATAATAATATGCTACGTATGGATAATATCAGAAATAACAAGCAAGTTTATGAAACATGAATATATTAAGTTAGAGTAAGTTAAATTTGCATAATAATAATTACCCGAATTAGTATTTGATAAATACATGCGTTAATGAATACGATTCGTTTCGCTAACTCACCAACACCGAGCTTTAGGTGAAATTAGTCCACAGCATACTTGATAATTAATGCATGCTCATAATTATTACTCCTATCTCATATGACTCCAGTCTCATGCCCGGGAAAGCGATTATATTAAAACGACATTGATTCCACTGCTTAGTACAGCATTTCAATTAATGTTCATAAATTATGCAATAATTTAGCGAGTACTATTGCCAAAATCGCGAAATCACAACCATGGGTGATTTGATTATTACTCGGATGTGGCTGATTGAGCTTGATTTGAAAATTGTTGTTATTGCTTCGGGGGTCCCATAACAAATGAGACTCACAATTTGGATATACGTCAATGCCAACTTGATTCACAATCATAGTGTAATCCAAAAACGAACCGCGGTGCGGTTACGGTTTTATCAAGGTGTTACAGTTTTACTGTTAAATAAAACAAAATAAATATATCATCACGCCTTCTACCCATTACTGGATGTGGCATTCTGCCGAAGCAGATCTCGGTAAGTGATATATTTTGCGCGTGAAGTGCGGTTACCAGTCGTCAAATCACGACCCCAAAAGATGTTAGTAGTGGAAGAACCACAGGGGTAGTTTTTGAAATTATGAAAATTGTTTGTTGCCTGTGGGAATTGAACCAGGGTTCTCAGGATCCATAGGCTGACTTCATACCACTGAACTAGCCACCCCATTTACCGTTATTATGGTAAAATAAAGCAAAATGTACAAAAAATTTCAGAAACCGCGAACTGAATTTTTTTCTGAAACCGGTAAGAAAATGCCTACTTTCCTGACCAATTTTAGTATGGAAACTTGATTTTTACCAAAACAATCAAGTAATCTACGTATCCAAGGCTACAACAAAAATAACAGTCTGGTAAAGTACAAAACAGCCTGGTAAAGATTTTACCTGACTGTTTTGTATTTTACCTGATTTTTTTGTTGTTGTAACCTTGGATACATAGTCTGATGTCAATACAATTCATATCAATAAATTTTAACATTTTGTATTATTTATGATTAATTTTTGATTAAATTGAATGGTGTCAGAAAAAATAGTATATATAATACGGTAGGAAAGTGATTTTACTTGACTCAGGGGATTAAAATACTCGGCTTGCGGCCTCGTATTTCAAACAACCGATTCGTCAAGTAAAATATCAATATTCTTGACTTATTATGTAATATACTATTACCGGTAAACTGAAAATTCAACCACTGAAACCGTGGTTCATTTCTGGAATACACTATCAATCAATACGAAAAATTATAGTTTCACGCAACTATTAACGACAGTTGGTATTCAATCCGTGAAATTCAACATTTTCAAATTCATTATTAGACTATCAGCAATTTTGGCGGGTTGTTCTAAACCAATCAAAAACACGATTATAATATTGCTGCTGAAACAGAAAAAGTTTTTTTTCTTTGAAAATGTCTTTTTGGCTACACATTCATGTTTATATCATCATCATCATCATTATAATCACGCCTTTTACCCATTACTGGGTGACATATTTATGTGCGTAAATTACGGTTACTAGCCGTAAAATCGCGGCCCCCTAATATGTTAGTGGTGGGAGAGCCACAGAGGTAATTTTAATGTGATGAAAATGTTTGTCGGCTGTGGGAATCGAACCAGGGTTCTCAGGATTCACAGGCCAATTCTATACCACTCTACATTCATATTTATATATGAATCGTCTTATTTGCTATATAATAATATTATAATATTTATAATAACATCATTTCACGATATCAAAAAAATATAACTAGATACTGTCTAAGTACTGTCTAAAAAAATTCATATTAATACTGAAAATTAGTAACATATTTACTACCTCTCGTACTTAAGGATAAAAGCGGCGTATTGTATACATATTTTTATTCAAAATCAATTATTCAATGAAGAATCACCAATTGATATTCGTTTGACACGTTTCTTACTAGTTCTACCTATAATATACTATTATTTTACTAAAAAAATTCATCGAAATAAAAAATCCATTATGAATGTTTTAATATTTTTAAGGGTTCGTAATTTCATAAATTTTCAAAATACATGTCAACAAAGTATGTTAATTAATTAAAAGCATATAATGAAATTATTAAAATGGCTTCAGGTTATTTTAGGATAATGTTTTTACCTTTTATTCTGAAAATTATGAAATTAGGCTTTTAGGCTTTGCACAATGTATTACAAAATATATTCAGAGAATATTTGTAAAATATTCGATAGTAAAATTAATGAACATTTATGAAATTATTTATTTATATTTTTAATATGTATTTATATTATTCATAGATAATTATTATTAAAATGATTTTTTTACGGCAGGAAAAATGTTAATATTGTTTGTTTGTTTCATAACATAAAATGCCCCAGGTAATTTTTTATGAATGCTTTAATAAAAAAAAAACAAAAAAAAAACAAGCATTTTAATAATATTAACATGGGGATTAGATGCAGATGCAAATGAATAATTTTATACAATATATTTCATTGAAATTTTTTTAAATAAAATATATCGGCTTTTTGTTGAAATGAAATTTCATGTTATATTTTATGAATTATAATATATTTGTAATGAAATGAATGTCTAATAATTACTTCATTATTCATTTTCATTATCTATTTGCGTTTAAAATCAGTAATATTAAATTATTTTTTTAATTTTGTGAATAGGCACGATTCATTTATTAATATGAATTCCATACAATTTTAATAGAATTATTAATATATTAAAAGCCAATTAGTCTATAATAATAATAATAACAGTATTATATTTTATAATTTTAAAATACCAATATTTTACTAGTATAATTTTTTTTCCAATGTTTACAAAACAGATTTACATATATGTAAATAAATCATGCCTTCTTCCCATTACTGGATATGGCACTCTGCCGTAGCAAATCTCGAAGAATAAAATGTTTTACGTGTAAAGTGCGGTTACATACATATATACATACATATCTTCACGCTATATCCCAACAAATGGGGTAGCACGAACCCTAAAATTATTCAAAATCATAAAACATTCACTCATCACACTCATCAAACAATCAGCCCTCGTCAAACATTTTCACACAAAAAAAAAACCACCCTCACTCCAACCACATTCATAGATCACTCCATATAAACTCATTAATGTATTACACTCGAAATCATTTATCACAAAACAAACCTTCAATCACATCATTCCTATTCACTTATCATTCATCTTCTTTCTTAGTGCGGTTACCAGACGTCAAATTAATGTTTAGTATAGGGGGAGCCACAGGGGTAATTTTAATATAGTGAAAATTGTTTGTCGGCTGTAAGAATCGAACCGAGGTTCTCAAATCCAAATCGATACGACTGAACTTACCTACCCCATAACAATTGATATAGTATTCATAAAAAATAAATAAATAAAAGGTGCCACAGTATGGTTGTTATGGTACCGTGACTTTTCTATTATTATCTCACTGAGTGACTAACGATGGACATTATTTATTACAAATGACTGTAGTAATAAGTTTCTTATAAGTCGATGTTGGATAAAAAATATTTTTATGCAAAACCGAGCCGAAATTCATATGTTTTGGCCCTAAAAAGCGGGCTTAAACACTTTTTTTGGTCCCAGGGCCATAAAATATAATTACTATAAATAATAATTGTGAATCCTGAGAATCCTGGTTCGATTCCCACAGGCGACCACTAACATCTTTGGGGGGCGTGATTTGACGACTGGTAAGCGCACTTCACGCGCAAAATATATCACTTACCGAGATCTGCTTCGTCAGAGTGCCACATCCAGGTAGAAGGCGTGATGATATATATTTTTTTATTTATAATTGTGAATACTTGATTCTGCAAAATGTCATTTTGACTTATTGTTGTTGTGCATGAAATATTGTATGTATCACGGGTGAAATTAGCGTTTCTGACCCTAAACAGAAATACCTGTTTTCATCCTTGATACATAAATAACTATTCTATCCTATTATTACTATAAAATTTTAGAACCCTAAATTTATTTGTATCCGAAGTCCTTAAAAACCTTAAGGTAGCTCTGCCCGTACTCATAACAAACATTAGCAAAATATGCAATGTTTTTTTTAATGACTCTTTGCTTGCAGTTAAAAAGCTCGACAACATAACTATTTATTTAAATTGCTCTACGTTATTCAGCGCTCGTTACATTTCAGTCACTTTCCTGAACGTATTTCTTGTTGTACCTAAAACATTCGAGAGTGCTTGCTACACAAATGAACGTTTGCAAGCAAAGGATTTACGTTAAATATTTGTAAGCATTTCTGCTTTGATGAAACAATGGAATATTGAAACAATAAGCGTACCTGAACAGTTCATTGCTACTAAGATACAGAATAGAAATAGTTATGACGATGAAACGTGAAAAGTGTTTGTATGCAGGGTGAGATTTGACTGATGGAGAAGCTCATAGTTTTATAATTATCACCTTTAAGAAAGACAAAAAAAAATAGAGATGGACGAATCAGATATGGAATATTCGAATACTTCGAATATTCAAATACTTCGAATAGTTATTTACTTAAAAATTATAAATTAAATTTATAATTGTAAAAAATAAATAAATACATACATACTGTTAAAAATAAATAAGAAAAAAATAGGAAAAAACTAATTTTGCATCACTTGTCACAAATTCCACAAAAATTTACAGCACGTTTGAATCAACATATCAGGTCATCAACAAACGGCTGGTCAGTTTAGCTTTAACCATAGACGCGTTTCGTCCTTTAGGGACTCATCAGTATCTTATAATAAACATTGTTACATTAAACATTATTATTAATGTGTAGACGACAATGTTGTTATCCTAATTGTCGGTAATGGGCATCTGCAGTTGGATTTTGTGCAATAATTATAATGATTAATTTAATAATATAAATAATATACAATGTACAAAACATACAAAATTTTTCTAACTTCAAAACTTATCAAGGAAAAAATGCTAAGCGACTGACGCCATGACACTTCGCAACAGCCTTGTACCAGTCGCCAGCATACGCGACTTTCTAAGCGGCCAGTCGCCAACAATGACGTCAGGGCTGTACTTTTTAACTATAGCAACAGATGGTGCCAGTATCAAAGTCGCCAAATATGACGTCAAACGGTCGCTAAATCCAGTCGCCAACGAATTAGAACAGGTCTCCTGTACAACTGTCAACTTAGTTTATCAAACCGCCGAAGACAGCGCTGTTTTAATTTCAACACATATCGCGCGATATTTGAGGTAAAATGTTCGCCATTGGCGTAAATATTCGAAAATATCAAATGCTTCCAGTATTCACGGTGGTATTCGCCCATTTCTAGCAAAAATAAATATGAAAAATAAATATTCCAATAGACCAAAAGATATCGTTTGCGGTATGTTGAAACAGTTCAACCCTGAGAGATACCACCGTAAACAACTGTCATCTTTAAGGGTTGCTCGCAATATAAGTTAAATTGCCAATTACTTGATGCACTGCACTCCCCCTTTCCCTCCTTTTCCTGTTTTCTCTAACAAACGCACATATGTAGGAGTATATCAGGGTTTTACGACCAGTGGTTCTAAACTTTTCCTACCGAGAACACGCTTGGAATTATGATTAGAAATATAAGTGATAAAGTGTTCACTATTTTTATCTTTTTGTGGGAAAAATTCTATGGCGTTGACTGTACTAAATAATAAAAATTAGTCTGTACTCACCAATTTGTAGATTCAACTGCTGTTGAAAGTTGTTGGGTCTGTAACCAAAATTAGAATTAAAAATGTTATACGTTTCATAAGATAGAAATATCACTAATTCTAATATATGTAGCATCATGTCTTTTACCCATTACTGGGTGTGGTACTGTGCCGTAGCAGATATCAGTAAGTGATATATTTTGCGCTTGAAGTGCGGTTACCGGCCACAAAATCACAGCTCTCGAAATATGTTTAGTGGAGGGGAACTCACACGGGTAATTATAATGTGGTAAAAATTGTTCGTCGGCAGTGGGGATTGAACCCAGCTTTTCTATTCCACAAACCCCATAAATAATAACAATATTATATAATATATAAAAAATATATAAATATATCATCGCGTCTTTTACCCATTATTGGATGTGGTTCTCTGTCGTAGCTGATCTCAGTAAGTGATATATTTATAGACGTGAAGTGTGGTTACTAGTCGTAAAGTCACGGCTCCCAAAATATGTTTAGAGGAGAGGGAGCCAAAGAGGTAATTTTAATGTGGTGAAAATTGATTGTCGGCTTTGGGAATCGAACCGAGGTTCTAAGCATCTACAGGCCGACTCGATACCACTGAGGCACTAACCCTATAACGAAAAATTAAGTACTAAATTATACGCTATTCTGTTTTTTTACTATTATTTTAGAAATTTAATGGGGTGGCTAGCTCTGTGGTATGAAGTCGGCCTGTGGATCCTTAGAACCCTGGTTCGATTCCC
Source organism: Pterostichus madidus (assembly GCA_911728475.2). Classification (NCBI taxonomy): domain Eukaryota; kingdom Metazoa; phylum Arthropoda; class Insecta; order Coleoptera; family Carabidae; genus Pterostichus; species Pterostichus madidus. The sequence continues at coordinate 3,055,741 of OU452304.1, forward strand.
ATAGGCGACAAACAATTTTCATAATTTCAAAAGCTATCCCTGTGGCCCTTCCACCACTAACATCTTTCGGGGCCGTGATTCGATGACTGGTAACCGCACTTCACGTGCAAAATATATCACTTACCGAGATCTGCTTCGGCAGAGTGCCACACCCAGTATTGGGTAGAAGGCGTAATGATATATTTATATATTTTAGAAATTTCCTTCCGTATATGAAAGAACCAAATTGCAATCCATGAAAACGCTTGAATGAAAATTTATATTTAAAAATAAATCACACCTAATATCAATTAAACAAAAATCATGCATCCCACCATTACCAAACATAAAACCGTTTCAATTTCACCTCGTATAAACCAATATTTATTTTTTTCATTAGTCTAAACCTGTCAGAGTGGAATAATAGGTTTGCATCACAAACAATCGCGTCGAGCACCCCGACATAATGGTAACATACGTGTTGGGTGTTGTACGTATGTATATTTAACGTGCTGCGGCAAGGATTAACTTGGAAAAGCGCCGCTCCGGTAACGCGGCGTGGCGCTGCCGTCGCACAAAGATTGCTCTCCAGTCAAGACGACAGAGAGTATGGTATTTACATAATACCATTGTGCATGGTTCACTTGTTAACAAGTGATTAACAGGAGTGTGGAGAATGGACTGTAGATGAATGACGCGAGAAATGATTCTGTTTAGTTCAGAGAGTGGTTTGTTTGGTTGGTGTTTTAAAATTGATTAATTCGTTGCTGTTATTTATTAAAAACAGATTTTTTTTTACATTATTCGTGAAAATAACATTTTCCTAACTCAATTTAGTTGCGATAGTAGCTATTTCCTTCGCTGATAAATTACTTTCATCACTAGTGAGAAAAATATGGGATGGCTAGCTCAGTGGTATGAGGTCGGCCTGTGGATCCTGAGGTCCCTGGTTCGATTCCCACAGGCGACAAATTTTCATAATTCGAAAAAGCTATCCCTATGGCTCCTCCACCACTAACATGTTTGGGGGCCGTGATTTGACGACTGGTAACCGCACTTCACGCGCAAAATATATCACTTACCGAGATCGGCTTCAGCAGAGTGCCACACCTAGTAATGGGTAGAAGGCGACTAGTTTACTAGAAAAATTGAAAAATAAATTGAGTGAAGGAAATATTACGAGTATTATGAAAAATTTGATCCAGATAAGTAAATAAATATATCATCACGCCTTTTACCCATTACTGGGTGTGTCACTCTGCCGAAACAGATCTCGATAAATGATATATTTATGCGCGTGAAATGCGGTTACCAGTCGTCAAATCACGGCCCCAAAAGATGTTAGTGGTGGAGGAGCCACAGTGGTATGAAGTCGGCCTGTGAACCCTGAGAACCCACAGGCGACAAACAATTTTCATAATTTCAAAAACTACCTCTGTGGCTCCTCCACCACTAACATCTTTAGTGGCCGTGATTTGACGACTGGTAATCGCACTTCACGCGCAAAATATATCACTTACCGAGATCTGCTGCGGCAGAGTGCTACACCCAGTATTAGGTAGAAGGCGTGATGATATATTTATTTATTTATTTTTTATAATTTATCTTTGTATAAAATCACAATCAAATATACTATTAAACCTTGGAATTATCTTAAAATTTTGATTAAAACAAACACATAATGATCAGAAGTAAGTTTTTCAGTTGTGTATCAAAAAAATTACTTGAAATTGGTAAGACTGAAACATAAATTTATTTTCTGTTGTTGACAGTAACATTTGACACACATCCTTTTATTTTTTAACATTTCTCACAGAGGTATAATGTAAAGTATTTCTATCACTCAACCTATTTGTATATATTATAAAAATGACCTGTCAAATAGTATTTCCGCCTTTAATTGGCACTATGCCAACTGTGGAATAAAAAGATCCCCATAATTGTTATTCCCAACTGAAACACTTACTTTTGATCACTCTGAAATATATTATCTTTATTGTATTTTCCCTCAGTGTATTTAAAGTTCGAATATATCTTTTTTGAAGCATGCCATGTATCTAACACGAAACGAAAGCATAATTTTAATTTGACAAATAACTATTTAAATAAAACAAAAGACAAAATGTCTATTGCGATGTGGAATTGAGTCTTAATAAATAAGAAAAAATAGGAAAAAATTGTCTCATATTCCACAGAGGTTTTACAGCACGTTTGCATCAACTTCTCAGGTCATCAACAAACGGCTGGTCAGTTCAGCTTTAACCATAGACGCGTTTCGTCCTTCCGGACTCATCAGTATGGTGCGATCATTTATCCAACTAGATCAACTAGGAAATAGTGGATTGTGATACCGACTTAGCTGAACTGACTGATGTTAACCTATCTACAACGGTAACATGACATGAGAGCTATGGAGCCACTCGTGGTGCCATCTACCGACAAAGCCGTTTGTTGATGACCTGAGAAGTTGATGCAAACGTGCTGTAAAACCTCTGTGGAATTATGAGACAAGTGATGGAAAATTTTTTCCTATTTTTTCTTATTTATTAATAACTATTTCACCTAACTAGTACATCAGTTAATATCTAAATACATCTGAACCACCTTCATAGTAAATAACTTACGAGCGTTATAACTTCTCCGCGCGTGCGTCCCAAATCAATTAAACCTTAAATATCGAGTCCCCGGAATCCATACGTGATACCGCTGCACAATGTCATACCCGGAGTTGGCCGGACTCGCCCGCCATCATTCCAGAGTCTCCGGGGAGCGTTTCAGGTAAGAGGACATTCTGTGGGCTCTCAGACAAAACCGTCCGATTTCATTGTTTTTCTACTCGCGGAGAGCTTTCTATCTTTGTCTGATGAACTAGAGAGAGAATGGTGTCCTCTTTGTCTTAATTGTAAGGGGATGCTTGCGTGATGTGGATTTATATTGAATTAGTTTTTTAATCGTTCGGGGACTGAGTTGAAATTATTTTTGATTACTGATGATTAAAAAGACACGGAAATGAAAAGCGTTTTAGGGGATGCTATTTTTAAATACCAAGACTTGTAAATTGAACAAGATTTAATTTATAGTGTCAGTCAACTTTTGCATTGTAAGCGAGTGTTCACGTATTTTCTTTTTCTTTAATTTTTGGGAGAAATAAAAACAAAATAAGTATCATAATAGTCTTTTATTAATCTGCTTTCCTAGTTTCTGAATTATATATAAATAACCCCTGAAAATTAATAGTCACTCATAAAGTGTGTAGCGATGCACGTGAGGTGAAATAGAAAATATCGATCTGAAATGTGTAAAATTTGGGCAAAAATCAACCTTTCCGGAGACTATATCTTGATAATTAAACAAGATATGAAGATGTGCGCAACGGTATTGAATTCCCCGTCCCAGAATTGACTTTTAAGCAAATTTTTAGTTAACGTTAAGAGATTTATTATTTTAAATTATTTTCTAATGGGTACTCCTTGTGTTTTTTCGATTTTAGGTCAATTTCAGACATTTTTCTTTAAAACAGTAGTCTATTGTCGCTCACGCATGGTGATTGTTGATCGAGGTGTAGCATACAATATTTTTTTCTACAATCATTTAGAAACGTTTGAAAAAGAATTTAAAGTATTTTTTATAATGTTTCCATGTATCCATGGATACGATGATACACTCTAACATTAGCTGTATTCCATGTAAAATTTAGTCCACTTAAATCAGTTCCGATTTTGTCAGACAGGATGTGTAAGAAATAATCGTTTGCAAAATTGTTGATTAGATTGCGTCTTTAAGACACATGTCATGTTATTCACCTTTTGGAACACGCGCGATCGTCTGAGGTATTTGTCACATTCAGCGAAATTATTGAGATCTAGCATTTATTTACTATAAATGCCGTAGTTTAAGATAGTTCGAAGCTGATAGTAGATAGATAGTATACAATGTAGAAGTATGTAGCACACAGTTCGAAAGTAGTAGATGTTGTTAGTAAGTAGTCAATAGTCATGATTTGTGAGTAGAAGAATATTCGAAAATGTCTATCCCGAGAATATGATGTTATTAATTTGTTATTTGTTGTTTAATTAATTCATTATCTTTATTTTATGTTAGTTTTTATTATGTTGTTTTAATAAAATATTTACCACTCACACATGCAGCGTCTCGTTACTTATTATTCAACTTCAGCACGTCCACAATCAGTGGTCAAGATAAATTTTCGTTTTGACTACCCTGATTTGTTACAAGATAAATTAGACAACATGAGTAAATGAATTATTACAGTGTATTATTTGAATCAGTAAATCTAGTACTGGGAATAAAGTGAGCGAAGTAACCTAGTGAAATAAATAAGTGATCTGGTTCAGTAAGTGTAAGTTAGATCTGATTCAAATGGCAAATAGAATACGCGTATTAGCTCTAGGCAAGCGGTAAATGTTTACTTTCTATTTTCAACTGACAGTTGGAAAAGTATATTTTCTGCACGGTTTTTTTAAAATAGTTATTTTTATAACAAGTGCCGAAAAAGGCGTGTTACGTGCAAGCCTCGTGCGTTAAATTTTGCACGAGCACTTAACCTTTTTCGGCACGTGTTATAAACAACATTTTTCCTACAACTTTGTGATTTATAAAATTTTAATGATATTACACGAGAACGATGTTTTACGGCGTTGCTACAGTTTGTTTGTTGATTTTTCTACGTTATTTAAAAATATTTCACTAATTTCAAGATAATTTCTTCAAAATCGATTAGATTTTAATACTACACTGAGTGATTCTTTTTTATTATAAACACCTCCAAAGATAATTGTTGGATCTATTCTTGACAATGACAATCAACCTGCTGCTGGTACTTCTAAAACCTCCGAAATTGTTGTCAATAATATTACTGTTAATAAGGAAGAACCCAATGTTTCTTTAGGTAGTATAACAGTTTCCACTTCATATTATGTCAATATAACCAACTGTAACAACGTGTGCCTACAATATGAAATTCCGTGCTTGGCGCGACACTTAAATCGCTATCACTTGTATTTTCTTTTGGCAATTGCGTAAGGCACAAATTATTTTCCGCACTAGTGTTTCTTTGCTTACAGAAACGCACTTGGTCTGCATTTGTCTACTTTCTATACGTAACCAAGGCAATAATAGTTACGTAATAACAAAAACATCGCACAGTTTTAGGAAAAATTCTTTACCTCTTTTAGTTCTACAAATACAATAGTACAGAAGCTCTCAGGGATGGCTAGCTCAGTGGTTATGAAGTCGGCCTGTGGATCCTGAGGTCCCTGGTTCGATTCCCACAGGCGACAAATTTTTCATAATTTGAAAAAGCTATCCCTGTGGCTCCTCCACCACTAACATGTTTGGGGGCCGTGATTTGACGACTGGTAACCGCACTTCACGCGCAAAAATATATCACTTACCGAGATCTGCTTCAGCAGAGTGCCACACCCAGTAATGGGTAGAAGGCGTGATGATATATTTATTTATTTGTTTATTTTATATGATCAGTCTTTTGTTATAATGACTGTTCATTTACTATTATGTACATAAATATCAAAAATAGGAAATTCCATCTGGCACTTACTGTGTATTTTTGCGTATTAGAGCCAGTTAGAACCGGCAACAAATAATTATTTTGTGTGGGTTTAGCTTGTACGCATGCTTGTACTTTGTTGACCTTCTGCTTAAAAAGTAGCTTTAAGCTACAAAAAGTTGCTTTAAAAGTAGCTTCAGTTGTTATTTTTAAGCTAATTGAAAAAAAAGTAGCTAGCTACAAGCTACAGCTATATTTTTGCACAGTTAGCTAAGCTTCAGCTACAGCTGAGGTAAATGTAGCTAAGCTAGTAGCTAAGCTATAAAAGTAGCTAGCTACTGCCCAGCTCTGCTTATATAAATAGCTATTACCTACTTAGTTCTAGAAATACAATAGTACAGAAGCTCCCAGAATTGTTTCCGTGGTACTTATTTAAAAGAAAATTTATTATGCAAGATTTAAAATCTAAAATACTATTTCTACGTGTTCGTTGTAATTCTATTAAACTAAAACCCACTCTTAAATACCAGAAAACTGCTCTTTTAGGCTACAATCTCAATTTCCACTTAAAACATTTAAAGTAGCATTTCTCCGTAACACGCAAACAAACTCTTCCCAGAGTGAGTGAATTCCAGTTTTTACTGGCTCAAATATAAAACGGCCTTAATTTACCCCATTCCACCCTCCAGTTTGGGGCGAGGTTAGTTTAGCTCGAATTACTACAATCGTTCTACCGCCTACTTTCTGAAATTAAGCAATTTAACTGTAATGGACAGCGCAGCGTTGCTTCGAAGGTAGAGAACGATTCTCGAGCACGCAAGAAGTAAGTCGTGTTAGTAAACTGAGTTATTTGAATTTAACTGCGTGCACGAGAGGTTCGAATCGTTTTTGATTACTGGTAATTAATTTCAAATGAGAAATTTATCCGTTTGTGTTTCGTGAACGCCGACGAGAAATGAAATTTGCTTGAGTTGGTTTATCGTTTTCGGATGAGGAGTTTTATGTTTTTGGGAATGATAGTAGTAAGTCTTTGAAGAAGGGAGGAAATAAAATTCTAATGACTTGCTTTTCAATTTATGCTCATTTAAATAAGTGTACGCAAATAATAGTAACAATGTATTGATTTCAACCCTTGTATTTAAAATGTTTGACTACCTAAGAGTACTAGTCGTCCAAATACTGAGAAACACTATTTAGTTTTAAATTCAAACTTTATATTTAAAAAGGTTTGAGAATAGAAAATATGTGATGTCAAACTCTTAAGATAATGGCAGTTGACTATAAGTCGTCCATATCGTCAAAGGCACTCATAGCTCAGTGGATAAAAGCGAGGTAAAACTTGCGTTTCTTAATTAGCAAGCAAGAGGTCGTGCATTCAAATCTCACTGACTTCTACTTATATCAAAAAAATACGATTGTGTCTGAGTGGTTCGGATTCCACTATAAGCTGTAGGTCCCCTGTACTGTAATTTGGATTTACCTCCTGTTGTGCAGACTAACAAAATAAATAAATATTGGAATATTCAACAACTAAGACAGTATGTCAAATCTGAAACAAAGTTACACTTGCACTTTGTTCTCATAAGCTTACCATTGCTGCCCTTTGTATTTCTTTGTTTTTTCTTTTAGTTTGCGTTTGCTGATGACTATAAATGATTGACATTTTTTTTTAGTTGGCAAGCCTCGTCATTGTCAACGTCACATCTTTTGATTGATTTTTTAGGCTAAGTTTTTACTTTCTTATACGCAGTATAAGGAAGTATTGTAATCGTGAAAAAAATCGTTGACGAGATTTTCGCGGAAATACGTGTTTTGAGGTCCACTGAATCCGTTTTCATCATTTTTTCAATGATGTCTGTGTGTGTGTGTGGATGGATGGATGGATGGATGGATGGATGTGTGTCCGAGTGTGCAATATCTCATGAACGAGACAAGATTTATTAACGAAACTTGGTAATTATAAGTTTTATGAAAATACGAAGAGCTGAGTTGATTTTGAATGAAATTGAAAAACCGGAAGAGGAAGTTTACTCGACACACAAAACAATAAATTTCATTTATTTCAAAAATGGAATCAGTTACGAAAAAAAGGTTCAAATAAAAGATGTTAGCAAAAATATTTGGAACATAAAATGTTATTTGCAATTTTCCTGTATATGCGTCTAATTTTGAGAAAAACTAATTTTTATGTTTAATAATATATTTAATAATCATAGTAGCAATAGAAACAAAAAACATAAATTTTAATTTTCGCTTTATCTAGTTATTTATGTCTTTTTTTGGAAAAACAAATACATTATTAAAATGGTCAACTAATTTGGAAACTTTAATGAAAATTAAAAAGAAATCAGTAAAATCTCATAATTTTAATAAATTCAGATAAATGCTGAATTACTGGAAAAGTAAATTACAAGTTAATTAATATAATATAACATTCATATACTCTAAATATTAAATATGCTGTGTATAAGAAAGTCGTGTGGTGCCCACACCAGATTTTTTCAATTTGGTGTTACTGTAAACAACCATTTTTATAAATAAAGGTACAATGAAGTTCGACAATGACAAATAATCACATTACAATTATATTGTATTTTATATATTTGAATTTGACATAAATAAAGGAGAAATCAAGTTTGACAGTGAAAGGTAATCAAATTACAAATATATTTAATATATTTGAATTTGACAATCAGGTATACCAACATAAAACGTAAAATATATAGATATCACTAAAAAAAAAACAATGTTAGTCATTAATAGTCACCCGGTACAATATAGTTTTGTATTGTCGTTAGTTTTAGTTTTAGTATGAGTGTCATTTATTTTTCTAATCTTGAAGTATAAATTTAAAAATATAGTTCATAGGTTCTTTTAATAATATAGATTATTTTTAGCAGAAATTAATTGTTTTTTGTAGAAAATTTGCTTTATTATGAAAGCCGATAAACAATTTTCACCACATTTAAACTACCCCTGTGGCCCCCCCTCCACTAACTTATTTGAGGGCCGTAGTTTGACGATTAGTAACAGCGCTTCACGAGCAAAATATACCACTTACCGAGTTTTGCTACGATAGTGTACCACACCCAGTAAAGGGTAGCAGACGTGATGATATATTTATATTTTTTTTATTAAACATGACTTCTGAAAACTTTTTCCATAATGTAAAAATTTATTCTATCAAATGACAATTGAACTTTTGACAGTAATATTATAATAATTGATTGAAATTTGTTAATTTAAATAAATTAATTTTGTTTTTTTTACCGGCATTACGGTGGTGTGTGTAGCGTTGCGGCATTCGAATCCGAAGATCCAGAGTTCGAATCTCTCACAAGCTAAATATTATACCATGGTTCGGTGCGTCCGAATCCTGTACTGTAATTGGGATTAAGTTCCTGTTGCACAGAGTAGAAAAAATAAGTTAAAATTGACTAGATTTGAATTCGTTAATTTTCGTATTTAAATAAATAAATATAAATATATCATCACGCTTTCTACCCATTACTGGGTGTGGCACTCTGCTGAAGCAAATCTCGGTATGTGATATATTTTGCGCGTGAAGTGCGGTTACCAGTCGTCAAATCACGGCCCCCAAACATGTTAGTGGTGGAGGAGCCACAGGGATAGCTTTTTCAAATTATGAAAATTTGTCGCCTGTGGGAATCGAACCAGGGACCTCAGGATCCACAGGCCGACTTTTTTCGTATTTGAAATGATTTAATCACTGGACTACAACAATCTGTGATATATAATTCTTTTGATACTTCTGTCAGAATGTTCTCGAATATTTTTTTTATTTTCGCTCGTTGCAAAATGGTACTATAGATAATTCATATGCTGTATCAGTTTTTCAATTCACTAAATGCCAAATCTTTTTCCGATAATGTACAATGCGAATTCATTCTCTACATGAGCTTTTAGTAGTCAAAGCTATAGCTATAATTTCAAAGCAGCCATTTATCTGCAACTCTTTCATTGTCATTTTTATGTACAATACCTGCATTTCCAAAATTTTATCCCTTCATGGAAGAATAAAAAAGTTTACTGGAAATCAGACCATTTATTGTTAACAAAATTTTTTTAGTAATAATATAACAAGAGAGTGAGAATAAATTGAAAATAATTTGACAAATCGAAAACTTGTTGCCAGGCAATAGTCACGAAAGAACATAGGGGTTGAGTGGCTATTGCCAAATGGCAACAAGTTTGAGAAAGATCCTGGAGAAATATTTTCTACTTTATCGAACTCTCGAGTTATATTTAATTGGATTATTTTTTGACTTAGCTGTTGAGGTCGATTCATCCAACTTAAAACATTTTGAACTGGGTTCATATCGATTGATTACTTATTAATGTATTCTTGGAAGTTGTTTCCAAAATTTGTTGGGGTATTTCTGTATCTAAAATACAACTAAATCAATTTTTTTCACACATTTTACTTGACGCGTTGACAGTTTTAAATAATTATTTGACAACTACCTAGCATTTGCCACAAACAAAAGCACCTACAGAGATAATTTCCGGGAATAATCACAAGAGCTTTATTATCAGTATAATAATGACAGGATTTGTTAAAACGCAGACACGTGACATACAATGAAGCATTTCATTGGTTTTGAGAAACGTCAAAAAATAATCATCCTAACACACCACCCTTACTTTATCCATATTCATCGTTCTCTCCAAGATTCATCCCGCAATTCTTCAAATGTCCTAACACACCACTTTTGCCTCATCCACATTCATAATTCCTTTCATAAAATCTTTTTATTACTTCAATGGCAATAGCAATTATGTTCTTAATAAAAATAATCAACAATAAATTGAGTTATTTCTAGGGAACATTTTTATTCTTCCATTATTATCATAGTCAAGAAGCTTTCTTATTTTTATCCCTTCATGTTCAATATATTATTTATTCTTCTACAATATATGTCGAAATAAAACTGTCAAATATGTTACAATAAAATTATAATAATGTTCATGCGATGTATCAAGTGTGATATTAATATTTCGGAACACCAAATATGTAGCTAAACTGTGATTATCATATTATGTTGCATTACTATTTTTATAGAATTCATTTTCATTTGAAAATGAAATTACTGCATGTCACGATATGTAGTATCTTCATACGTGTATTAAATTAAACGTTTGTCATTTATATCTATTCCACTTAAAACGATTGCTCTCAACGATTTTTCATTAAGTAAAATATTATCGAGAAGAATATAGCAACAGGTTTAGTTTATAGCTGTATTCCATTTGCCACTTGGGTCACTTACATAAGTTCAGATAAATTTGACACATGACTAAATGAACTGAATTAAGCAAACTGATACACTTATTGGGGTGAATTACTTCAAAGTAAATTAGAATCTGTAACTTTAGTACTGGAAATAAAATGAGCGAAGTAATGCAGCGAAATAAATCAATGATTTGGTTCAGTAAATGTAAGTTACGAGGGCAGGGTGAAAAGTCCCTGAAAAATTAAACAAGAAATGATTAATTTGGTCAAAACATATTTTATTTCTCAACATAATCTGCTTGTAGCTCGATACACTTCGTCCAACGTTTTTCTAATTTTTCGATCCCTTCCAAATAATACGATTTTGGCAATCCTTCTAAATAGGCGTTTGTCTCAGCGATGACCTCATCGTTGAAGCCAAATCTCTTTCCACCGAGCCATTTCTTCAAGTTTGGAAATAGATAAAAATCGCAGGGGGGCAAATCTGGAGAAAAAAGTCCTTTTTATTGCGCTTGAACATCGCCAAACACTCCTTTAAACTTGTCACACGGTTGCGCTTGTCAACAGAGAGCAAATGCGGCACCCATCTGGCAGATAGCTTTCTCATATCCAAAAATTTATGCAAAATGTTCCGTACCCGTTCGGTTGAGATGCTCATAGCCTCAGCCAGCTCGTGCACTTTAAATCGCCGATCGTCCAATATCATACCATGGATTTTATCGGCGATTTCTGGCGTTGTAACCTCAATTGGACGACCAGAACGTTCGGCGTCCTTTGTGGTCATACTACCACAACGAAAATCAGTAAACCACTTGTGAATCGTTCCAATCGATGGTGAGGAGTCCCCATAATGTTTAACAAGCGATGCTTTAGTTTGCGTAATGTTTTTTCCACGCAAGAAATAATGTTTAATCAAGACGCGAAATTAACTTTTTTCCATGTTTTCAAAAATCTTCAAGGTTGCTTGTTTTCGATGGGTGTCAAAATAGAACTGAATGACATATCAGTCTGTAAATTTTAATGCGTTCTAGTTAAAGATGGTACATGGGACTTTTCACCCTGCCCTCGTAGATCTGATCCAAATGGCAAATGGAATACGTCTTTTATTTACAAGAACGTAATTGCTTGGTAACAAATGACGATAGCAATTGACATGAAAAAATCGCGACACCAAATGTGGAGAGATTTTGTCTGATGTCAAATTTCTCGAGTCGTTTTACACCATAGCAAATAAATGAGAAAAGCTAACCTTGAGGGGTATATATTGAGAGAATGTACCCTATATTTATTCGCGTAAAGTTCGGTTACTAATCGTTATATTAGTGCCCCGAAAGATGTTAGTGAAGAGGGAGACATTTTCAGCACAACTAAAAAAGGAACTTATTTCATAGCTGTTGCATTACTACGGATTAAAACATGACGTAGTTGTCACGGTATTTGACATGACATATACATAATTGGTTGCAGCTTTGCAACGGAAGTTGATGAGTGTTCCTCCACGTGAAAATGAAAAATAAAAACGTGCACGCCATATCTAAAATGTAATTACGGCGGAACGATATAGCCGCTAACTGAATTGCGCTCGGGCCTATTTAATTTACCTGAAATCAAATCATCCTACATTTCATTAGTTTCATGCCGCGTGTTTTAAAACGCTCCAGAGAAAATGGAATTTTCAAATTGAAAATGTGTTTGTTTTAACTATATCCTATACTGCTGCCAGAATTATTCGTATACCACACAAAACTAAATAGATACAACATTATGTGAAATAAATATAAATAAAATATAAATAAATATATCATCACGCCTTTTACCCATTACTGGGCGTGGTACTGTACCAAAGCAGATCTCGATAAGTGATATATTTATGCGCGTGAAGTGCGGTTATCAGTCATCAAATCACAGCCCCAAAGATATTAGTGGTGAAGAAGCCACAGACGTAATTTTAATGTGGTGAAAATGTTTGTCCCCTGTGGGAATCGAACCAGGATTCTCAGGATACACAGACCGACGCGACAGCTACCCCATAAATATAAATAATAATAATATTAATACCCACTGCGTTCTGTTTTATTATTTTAAATATTTTAAATGAAACAACTGCGGTAGAATGAATCTTTAAAACATTTATTGAACATTATTATTTTTTATGCAACACCGACTTATAATAAACCTGTTAACCTGTTACTATAGTTATTTGAAATTAATAATTTCCAAAGTTTTAGCTAATCCTTAATTTTGGATTAGCAAATCTTATTCCTGTTCAAAATTAAATAAAGTTAATCTAAATTACTTTCCAAAAATTTTATAATAACAAGAATATATTAGAATTATTATCATTACTGGGGTAATGGCTCAGTGGTATCCGAGTCGGCCTGTGGATCCTAAGAACCCTGGTTCGATCCCCACAGCCGACAAAAACATTTTCACCAATTTAAAATTATCCCTGTGGCTCCTTCACCACTAACATCTTTGAGGGCTGTGATTTGATGGCTGGTAACCGCACTTCACGCGCATAAATATATCACTTAGCGAGATCTGCTTCGGCAGAGTGCCACACCCAGTAATGAGTAAAAGGCGTGATGATATATATTTTTATTTTTTTATATATTAGAATTTGATGGAGTAGGGGGCACAGTAGTATCGTGTCGACCTGTGGATCCTGAGAACCTTGGTTCGATTCCCACTGCCGACAAACATTTTCACCACATTAATACTACTCCTGTGGCTCCCCCTCCTCTAACATCTTTGGGAGCCGTGATTTGACGGCTGGTAACCGCATTTCACGTGCAAAAATATATCACTTACCGAGATCTGCTTCGGTAGAGTACCACATCCAGTAATGGGTACAAAGCGTGATGATATATTTATATTAGAATTTATTTATTTTTATAAGTGTTTAGATTAACTTAACTTATCCAAAATTCAGGATTAGCTAAAATTATTTTGAAAATCGAGCTGTTATTGTTGAAATGAATGAAAATGAGAATTTCTATCGGCTTTCATAACCATTAACAAATTTTTCGCTATATTCCAGTGGTTCTCCTGTCCACTAACAATTTTGGGGCCAATAATTTTACGGCTGGTAATATTACTACAGGTATAAAATTATATTGCCTATTTAATTTTAGTTCATTAGTTTAAATATTGATGATGAAAAACCTATTGTAATATTTTTTGTACAGTTTTCAGTTATAAAAGGAAAATTTGTGCGAGGAGTATTATTTCAAAGTTAATTTAATTAAAAATTATATTGTGTTCAAAACTACAACAAATCAATAATTTTTCATATGACATATTTTGAAAAATTAATACTCTTGTTTGTTTACCAAATTGGCAATTTATTTCTCTTTGTCCATTAATATCCAAATAGAAAAAATGCATGTTTAATCATTGTAAATTCTGTTTGAAATATTTCAATTATTGCTATGCATAAATTTCATACTCATATTATTTGCTCTTCACAAATTTATTAAAAATGGTATGTTTTATTATAAACTTTTTCATTATTCGAAATACTCAAATATACCCTATATACTACTAATTAAAATTTAATAAATATCATCAACATGAAATTTAAAATCTGTAATATAATTTATTTTAATTTAATTAATGTGCATCCTATATCATACATATCCAGCTCCACTATCCTAGAAGGATACAGGCTTCCTTTATGATCGTCCTCTATTCTTCTCTGTTTTTAGTTTTCTCTTTCCATCCTATATCATAGTATGAGCAATTCGTGTCTATCAATCTGTCGGGGTGTGGCAATGATCTCGAAACTTACTTGACGCGTTGACGGTTTTAAATAATTATTTGATAACTACCTATCATTTGTCACAAACCAAAAAAGCACCTACAGAGATTATTCCCGGGAATAATCACAAGAACTTTATTCCCAGTATAATAATGACAGGATTGGTTAAAACACAGACACGTGACATACAATGAAGCATTTAATTGGTTTTGAGAAACGTCAAAAAATAATCATCCTAACACACCACTCTTACTTTATCCATAATCATCGTTCTCTCCAAGATTCATCCCGCAATTCTTCAAATGTCCTAACACATCACTTTAGCCTCATCCACATTCATAATTCCTTTCATAAAAACTCTTTATTACTTCAGTGGCAATAGTAATAATGTTCTTAATACAAAGACAAAATGTCGATAGCTGTCATACAGTTTGCGATTTTTGTCGGTAGATGGCACCACGAGTTGCTCCGTAGCTCTCATGTCATGTTACTGGCTTACATAGTTTAACATCAGTCAGTTCAGCTAAGACAGTCTCACAGTTCACTAGTCCCTAGTTGGTCTAGTTGGATACTTGATCACACCATACTAATGAGTCCCTAAAGGACGAAACGCGTCTATGGTTAAAGCTGAACTGACTAGCCGTTTGTTGATGACCTGATAAGTTGATTCAAACGTGCTGTAAATTTTTGTGGAATTTATGACAAGTGCTGGAAAATTTGTTGTTTCCTATTTTTTCTTAATTAATAAAATTAATAAATATATCATCACGCCTTCTGCCCATTACTGGGTGTGACACTCTGCCGAAGCAGATCTCGGTAAATGATATATTTTGCGCGTGAAGTGCGGTTACCAGTCGTAAAATCACGGCCTCCAAAGATGTTAGTGGTGAAGGAGCCACAGGGGTAGGTTTTGATATTATGAAAATTGTTTATCGCCTGTGGGAATCGAACCAGGGTTCTCAGGATCCACAGGCCGACTTGATACCACTGTAGTAATAATGTTCTTATTTCCATAGTCCAATATACGGGTTTAAATCCCGCTCAGATAATGAATGTTTGTGATATCTTTATCGGCTTTGGCTGAGTCTCGTACTTAATTAATAATCAATCAAGAAAGAAAATAAATTACAAAACTTATTACTAGATGGTAGTAAAATATAAAATGTTCTCCAAAGTTGCAAAGTAATAGTTAAGCATTACTTCCGTTAACCAAAATGCAAAACCGATGTCAATAAATCTATTTTTAATAGTCAGGGGCGTAAAATAACATCAAAACGATTTTCCTTCGCTTCGTTGGAACCAATATCAGATAAGGCTGGCACAACTTACATAAGATCCAATAAAGCTACAGAATAAAATAGACCAACTGATATTCAATAACTTCCATACATGCTCAACGTTTTATATGATACAATCACGCACTCACTGAAAAAATTCAACTGTTATGAATTTTGTTATATGAGATACAAAACCGGGAAATGTGTTTCTCAACATTTTAGAAAGAGACAGTCTTTTAAAAACTGATATAGGGTGATTTAAAAATAACGTTACAGCTTCGAATAAGTAATACTTTTATTTATTACACATTTGTAAATGTCATGTATTTATTTGACAGTAAAATGACATTCTGATAAAAAAAAACAATAGAGCCTATATTTTATTGAAAATTGAATCAACCTACTCACGCCTCAAATAACAACAAGAAAGAAAATTGTTAAATTTAAAACAAGTCAATTCTGGAATAATTAGGTACAACATTGTACGATATATGTATTGTAATGTTCCTGTAAACTCGGTTTACATACTTTCGAGTTTCCTCAGTGGTATGAAGTCAGCCTGTGGATCCTGAGAACCCTGGTTCGAGTCCCACAGACGACAAACAATTTTCATAATTTCAAAAACGCTACCCTTGTAGCTCCTTCACCACTAACATCTTTGGGGGCCGTGATTTGACGACTGGTAACCGCACTTCACGCGCAAAATATATCACTTACCGAGATCTGCTTCGGCAGAGTGCCACACCCAGCAATGGGTAGAAGGCGTGATGATATATTTATTTATTTTATATTGAGTTTCCTGAGGCTATATCTAAAAAACTAAACAAGATATGAAGTTGCGCTCAACGGCAATGAATTTTTCGTTCTTTAATTGACTTGTAAACAAATTTTCAGCATTTTTTATTTTTCAAAAAGTTTTTACCTAAATTTTTTCATCGAACCGTTTTTTAACAATATCTCAAAAACTAGAAGACATATGCACTTGGGGATTTCACCATTGGATTCAGCGGGTCAAAACACATATGTATGTAAATTTTCGATAAAATATTCGTACGGGAAAGAATGTTAGAGCAAACAGTCTGAAAATAGCCTAAATTCTAAAAAAAATCTAGGGGTACCCCTTAGGAAATTTTCAAAAAATAAAAATCGCTAAAAATTTGCTTATAAGTCAATTCGGACACGAGGATTTCAATGCCGTTGAGCGAATTTTCATATTTTGTTTAGTTTTTAAGATATATCCTCCGGAATAGTTCAACTTTCCAAAAGAAAAATACCTCTCAAATTTTCCACTTTTCCCGAGGCTCTATATCTCAAAAACTAAACAAGATATGAAGATGCGCTCAACGGCATTGAATTTCTCGTTCTTTAATAGACTTGTAAACAAATTTTCAGCATTTTTTATTTTTCAATAAGTTTATTCCCAAAATTTTCTCATCGAGCAGTTTTTAAACAATATCTCAAAAACTAGAAGACATATGCACTTGAGGATGTCATTATTAGATTCAGCGGGTCAAAATACATATATTCGTAAATTTTCGTTAAAATATTCGTACGGGGAAGAATGTTAGAGCAAACAGTCTGAAAATAGCCTAAAATCGAAAAAAATCCTAGGGGTACCCCTTAAGAAATTTTCAAAAATAAAAATCGCTAATAATTTGCTTATAAGTCAATTCGGACACGAAGAATTCAATGCCGTTGAGCGCAGTTTCATATCTTGATTAGTTTTTAAGAAAAGTTCAATTTCAAATCCGTATAATTTTTGAATATCCGATTAACGAATATGAAATTAACGAATATTCGAGCTATTCGGATACGAATACAAAAACTAACGAATATCCGAATGATTAGGATACGAATATTCTTTCCACATTTTTTTTCAAAATTGACATCCCTAGTAGCATCGCCCATTGCCACACTATTTCTACAATGCAGAATTATATCGTGATTTTATTTTAATATGATACATGGGATTTGACACATCCATGGCTTCGAATTTGACACCAATGTATTAAAGCATTATAGCACCATCGACCATCGGTTGAGAAACACTGTTTCAACGTACCGGAAATAGCGGAAATGTGTATTCTCAAGCAATACGATGCATGAAAAGCTTGTTTAATATATGTTCAAATGTTATCGAAAAGATCTGATAGCGTTTTCAGATGTTAATGTATGAAAATGTTTTATGCGTGTGCGTGTTTACCACAGGCGTTATTAAAGTTTGGGGAGAGAATATTTAGGTTGAAATATGAAAAGATTACTATGATTTTATGTCGAGATAAACATAAATGGAACTGTTATTTTTCTTCAGTATTTTGAATGAAATATTTTGTGGTAAATAAAATGACTATTTTGACAGTAACAACATTTTTGTCGATACTGGAATTAATAATAGAGATATAATTTAATTAATTAAACAATTTCTATAAATTAAAATAATTATTAACCACAATACTGACAATGTGACAATTACCGCAGATGAATATCAATTGTGATTACAGTTTAAAAAAAAATATATTACCATAATTATTAATTTTATTACATATATACGATAAAAAATCTAAACCGGTTTCATAGTTTCATAATAAATAAAATAAATAAAATAATACATCATCACGCCTTCTACCCATTACTGGGCGTGGCACTCTGCCGAAGCAGATCTCGGTAAGTGATATATTTTGCGCGTGAAGTGCGATTACCAGCCGTAAAATCACGGCCCCCAAAGATGCTAGTGGTGGAGGAGCCATAGGGGTAGTTTTTTTGAAATTATGAAAATTGTTTGTTGCCTGTGGGAATCGAACCAGGGTTCTCAGGATCCACAGGCCGACGTCACATCACTGAGCTAGTCACCCCATGGGGTTTCATAATAAATATAAAAATAATTATAAATTTATCATCACGCCTTTTACCCAATACTGGGTGTGGCCCTTTACCAGAGCAGAACTCGGTAAATGATATATTTATGTGCGTGACATTCGTTTACAAGCCGTCAAATCATGGCCCCCAAAAATATTGAAGGAGGGGGAGCCACAAGGGTAACTTTTAATGTGGTGAAAATTATTTTTCGGTTGTGGGAATCGGACCGAGGTTCTCAGGATCCAAACACCGACTTGATACCACTGAGTCACCAACCCCATAAATAAATAAATAAATTTATAAAAAAAAATTCTTTTCTACATTCGATATTTTTTACTATTGGTTCCTTTGAAAAGTTATATGTATGACATATTTCGGAAATGAGGCCCACAAAAAACTAATTTTCTGTTCCAATAGTTAATTTTTTTTTATTTAAAGTTATTTAAAGAACTGTATTCTACATAAATTAATAAAAAAAAACACTACTAGTTATTATTGTAACTACGAAATAATTATTTAACTAAAGTTGGTGAAAACCACCTTTAATTGCTTGTTAATACTAGCAGTTATTATATCGACTATGACAATTAAATAAATAAATCTACCTAAATTCATATATTCCTTTCAAAAGCAAGTAAGGCATCATCACGCCTCACCCCTACTCTTCAAACCTCTCCGATCAATCGTCGCCATATTGAATGCCACCCTCAGAGCTGTGGAATGTGTTTGTATCACACTACGAGCTACAGGGTTGCTACGGCGGGTGGGACATGCAGGGGGTCGCGTCTGCTCCCCTTCTGCGAGGAATGTGAATGCTAGCAAGCGCGTAGCAAGGGCTGTCGATAACGCAGGGAAAAGGTTGAATAATTTCGGTTCTGTGACTTGGATGCGTGTAAGGATATTGGAGGGTGAAAGGTGATGAGAGGTTGAAGGTAGGTTAGTAGTGTGATGATTTTAACAAATCTTATTCAAGGGTGGATGTACAAATTTGAATTTCTGACAGATCTTAACATAGTCACTGTTTTTGTCGTTTGTTATAACCTTGAGATGTTTGAAGTATGTAATAACGTCAGACCGTTCCCAGCTATAGTTTAGGTCATTGTTTTACGCATAAACACAAACATAACCGTTTGCAAACTTGTAAAAATGTCTTTATTGCACTCATGTGTTTGCCGACTTGCGCAATAAAGTAATACTTTTAATACTAGCTGTATAAATAATTAGTATATAATTTTATACACAGGCATAGGAACAAACAAAACAAAAAACAAAGCTGGAAATGGTCTAATTCCACTCGCCAAAGACAAAAAAACAGTGACTAGAGCTGTATTCCATTTGCCACTTGGTTCACTTAAATCAGTTCAGTTAAATTAGACAACATGACTAAATGAACTGAATTACAGAAACTGATACAGTTATTGGGGTGAATTACTTCAACGTAAATTAGAACTCAGTAATTTTAATACTGGAAATAAAGTCAGCGAAGTAATCCAGTGAAATAAATAAGTGATCTGGTTCAGTAAATGTAAGTTAGATCTGATCCAAATGGCAAATGGAATACGCGTTATGTTACGATATTAAATGATTTTTTAATATTATGACCTTTCTTTATTGTGATAAAAAAAATGAATTGGCTACACTGTTTAGTTGGTAAACCTCCTGACAGTCAATATGACAACTCTGGATTAATTTTTTAGGTTAAAGTTTTGCCAATATGGTGTTATTGTAAATAATCATTTTCATAAATACAGGTGAAATAAAGTTTGATAATGATATAAAACTTAAAATATATAGGTTTTCTGTTAAAAAATATCAATTTTTTATAGCCACCAGCATAATAATAGTTCGCATTTAAAACACCATCGGAGTTTTAATATGCGAAATTGAGTTGACGGGTGAAAGTCAGTGGCGTGCAGCATGGGGATAGAGAGAGGGTAGGGAGAGGGCAGGGGCCGGACAGAGTCCGGACTTCGGGTGCATCAGCTGAAAATCGACTTCATTTCATTATGCTAATGCAGCTTGTTAATTTTGTTACGGCGTAAAATTCCATGTACGTAATTAGTTTTAGATTTTATATTTTGTTTTATACTCGACTGGCGCGATTTTGTTTTTCATTCGGTTGTTTGTTTATTATTTATTTGTTGAGATTTGTGTTATTGTAATATGGAATGTTGATTTGAAATTGAGGTCTAAATTGGAGTAAACAATTTAAATTATTATTGTTATTTACATTTATATGATTATCCGTTTCAAAGAAAAAATTGGTATTTCATATTTTGATTATTGAACAAATGAATATTCTGTTTTTGTTTAATGTTTCATTCGCAAAAAACTCTCAAATATACACAGATTTCTAAAATATTTTTTTACATAACATAAATACATAAAACAATATTTAAATTTGTGAAATAAATTACTAGTCTTTGTCGTCTGGGTTTGAATTGAACGACAATTTTTTTAATAACTCTTCTATAAATTGACACCATTTCTTCAGTAAATTCCGATTTAGTAGTTTTGCAGTTTTTATTTTCTAATATTTTGTGTCTGTGTATACTTAATAAACTTTGTTTACTCAATCGTTACGATAGGGAACATGTCGCTATATTCGTTATATTATAGCTGACCATAAGCATTCTGCTGGAAATTCAGTTTCAGCTTGAATTTATTATCTTTAAACTTATAATTTAATTTTTATTTTATTTATATATACATATACAGATGACGACTCTCGAACATAGGACTTTAACGTGTAAAATCATATTGTTTTAATTTCCTGCTTCGTAATTATTTAAAAGAAAAAAGCTTCATATAAAAGTTTTAGGACATAATATACGAAATTAATTTTGCATTCTTTGTAACAGCACAAATTAAATCTGAAAATGACTAAAACTGTCTTTAAATTAGCGATAGCTATGAAATTGAAACAAAATTAAACAAATGTTTGACGTTCATTCTGTCAAAACTGTCAAAATAAATAATTTATTTTTTCATTTATTTTGACGGATAAAACGTCAAACATTTGTTTAATTTTGTTTCAATTTCATGCCTATCGATAGTTTTGAGGCAATTTTCGTCATTTTCAAAGCTAATTTGTGTCGTTATAAAGTATATAAAATTAATTTTGTTTATTGGATCAGATGCAGAATTTCATGCTCTAAAATTTTCATCTCAAGCTTTTTTGCTTAAAATATTTAGGGAAGCAGGAAATTACAAAATTATAATTTTACATGTTAAAGTCCTATCTTCGAGAGTCGTGGTCACTACCCTAGTTAATAACCAGGGGGGCGCATGCTCCTGCTTGCCCCCCCTGCGGACGCCCATGATCAGAATATTATTGCTTAATTTGACAGTGATTATGTGATATGATTAGGTAATAATGTATGGAAGAAAATATACAACTATATTATTCCTGATACGATCCCGGCTTTTATACTTTAAATGGGGTTGATTTCGTGTTGTACAGCGTAATAAATAAAACAAAAGTTGAGGGCAAAATTAAGAAGATTTTATGCTACATTCTGTAAAGAATTTAAAAGTAAGTAACACAATTTATCACCGCCTTATTTAAACTTAATCCGACCAAATAGAATTATTTACTTCGTAACACAAAACAAAATTAACAGAGCCCCGAGTTAGATCACTAATAACATTGTCGACACCGTTTCACCCCGTGTTGCGTCAGCTCAGAGATTTTAAAATGCAATAAAACTCCAGCAAAAAATCATTGGAAATTTAGCTTCTGTGCGAGGACGCTCGCAGATGGGACATTTGCATTTTAAGTGTTTTCTGCTCGCATAGACACATATTGGATGCCAAGCCGGTCGTCAGGACGTTCCTTCCCTCTCCTTGCACCCCCAGGACAACCCCTGTTGACGCCAGACGGCAGTCAGGGACGGAGAAAAGGGGTTTAATATGCGGGGATCATTAAAACGCGGATTTTACAACATAAAAATTATAAAATAAATAAATATATCATCACGCCTTTTACCTATTACAGGGTGTGGCACTTTGCGCGTGAAGTGCGGTTACCAGCCGTTAAATCACGGCCTTCAAAGATGTTAGTGGTGGGGGAGCCACAGAGGTAATTTAAAAAAATAAATAAATATAAATATATCATCACGCCTTTTACCCAATACTGGGTGTGGCACTCTGCTAGAGCAGATTTTGGTAAATGATATATTTATGCTCATAAAGTGCGGTTACCAGACCTCAAGTCAACGGCTCCTAAAGATGTTAGTGGAGGAGAGCCACAGGGGTAATTTTAATGTGGTGAAAATTGTTTGTTGGCAGTGGGAATCGAACTCGGGTTCTCAAATCTACAAGCCGACTTGATACCACTGAGCCACAAACAAATAAAATAAATAAATATATCATCATGCCTTCTACTCATTGCTGGGTGTGGCACTCTGTCAAAGCAGATCTCGGTAAGAGATATATTTATGCGCGTGAAGCGCGGTTACCAGCCGTCAAATCACGGCCCTCAAAGATGATAATGAAGAGAGAGCCACAGGGTTCATTTAATGTTTTGTCGACTGTGGGGATCGCACCAGGGTTCTTAGGATCCACAGGCCGACTTGATACCACTGAGCCATTATAAAAATTATGTTCAAATAAATAAATATATCATAATTCCTTCTACCCATTGCTGGGTGTGGCACTCTGTAAAAGCAGATCTCGGTGAGAGATATATTTATGCGCGTGAAGCGCGGTTGCCAGCCGTCAAATCACGGCCCTCAAAGATGTTAGTGGTGGGGGAAACATAGGGGTAATTTTAAATTGGTGAAAATGTTTTATCGGCTGTGGGGATCGCACCAGGGTTCTTAGGATCCACAGGCCGACTTGATACCACTGAGCCATTATAAAAATTATGTTCAAATAAATAAATATATCATCACGCCTTTTACCCATTGCTGGGTGTGGCACTCTGTCGAAGCAGATCTCGGTAAGTGATATATTTAAGCGCATGAAGTGCGGTTACCAGTCGCCATGACACGTCCCACCAAGATCGTAATGGAGGGGAGCCAAAGGGGTAATTTTAATGTGGTGAAATAATATCTCTATAAGCTGTAGACTTCCTGTACTATAATTGGGATTAAGTTCCAATTTTACAAAGTAACAAATAAATAAATAAACAGAAACCATTAATAAAGCATTATTAATGGTATGTTTTCACCGCTATTGAAAGAGCAATAATGAAATAATTCTGTAGTACAGTGAAAATACATTTTATAAATCAATGTAAAGCTTAAATTTTGAATGAAAACATCCTGCATTGAGTCATTGTTTAACCAGCCGAACATTTAATAGACTCCGGCGTTTCCGGAGGCAAGTCCGGAATGAATCATTTTACAGTTATTTAAATCGCGTTTAATATCTCCCGGCCTAACAATAGGGCACGAAGTTACCCTATAATCGATCCAGACAATGCTGCTGTATAGAAAGAAGTATCTCTCCCGGAAACCTGGACTTTCCGGGAGCAGATGTTTCCTAATACCACTTACGCTTCGTTGCGTCGCTCCCACTGTTGCGTTATGTTCTTACGTTACGGCTGGGAGAGACTCGGAACAGTTGAAAGTGAATTGTAGGTATTGGGGTAGTGTTTAAGATGGATTTAGGACTGGGTTTTCGTGCAATTGTTTCATGGAGCAAAGAATATTTTGAAATGTTTTCACAACTTGGTACTTACAGTCAGAAGAAGATTCCATTCATTTCATTTTCATGTACTAAATAAAGACATGTGTATAGTTCAGACAGCCGTGAATAAGTATAGTTTTTACATAAGGTCGGTCTTCATTTATTTCATGTACGAGGTGTGGCTATTAAATAACGAGACTGATGCTGTTTTAACATTTTATTGTGATTTCATACCTATTTACTTATTATCACCTTCAATATACACAGTGGTAGCAAGTCGGCCTGAGGATCCAAAGAACCCTGGTTCGATCCCCATAGCCGACAAAACATTTTCACCAATTTAAAATTACCCCTGTGGCTCCCCCACCACTAACATCTTTGGGGACCGTGATTTAACCGCACTTCACGCGCAAAATATATCACTTACCGAGATCTGCTTCGGCAGAGTGCCACACCCAGTAATGGGTAGAAGGCGTGATGATATATTTATATTTATTTTTAATATACACCCCTCATCTATCTCTACAACGCTCCATGCGAATCTTCCTGTGTTCGAAACAGTGCTGGAAGTCTTCTTCTGTCAGCTCCTTCACCTTAGAAAACAGATAGAAGTCGCACGGTGCAACATCCGGCGAATAAGGCGGATGGTTCAACACTGGAATGCTGTACTTGGCTAGAAATCTCTTGACAGACATTGCGGAATGAGCCAGAGCATTGTCTTGATAGTGAACCCATGACTCGTCCTTCCAAAATTCGGGTACTTCTTTCAATAAATTATAAGTTTCAGTAGCAGTTTTGCTAAGTTTCATGTAAAATTTTACAACAATTTGTTGCTCTAATGTTGCACTTAACATTTTTCCGGCGAAACAAAAAAACAACTTTAATGAGAACGAAAGCTGTAGCAGCGTCAGTCTCAGTATTTAATAGCCACACCTCGTAATGCATATATATATATATCATCATGCTTAGGGAATTCAACCCAGTTCTACACGAAACCGGATACTCGAGTAATGAAACAAAATATTTTCTATTCGATACCCGAATAACAGAGCCGAATGTAGAGTGGTGCGAGATCCCGGGAAAAGGTTTCGCGGAAAGATTTTTTTTTTTAAATCATCGAAAGTTGATTTTTTGTACATATAAACCAAAGTTAATAATTTATGAGGTAATGACTCAGTGGTATCAAGTCGGCCTGTGAATCCTAAGAACCCTGGTTCGATCCCCACAGTCGACAAAAACATTTTGACCAATTTAAAATTACCCCTGTGGCTCCTCCACCACTAACATCTTTGGGGGCCGTGATTTGATGGCTGGTAACCGCACTTCACGCGCATAAATATATCACTTACCGCGATCAGCTTCGGAAGAGTGTCACACCCAGTAATGGGTGAAAGACGTGATGTTATATTTATTTATTTAATAATTTAACAGCAGGTTAGAGTTAAATGATCAAAAAACGCACCTATTAAATATCAAAATAGTAATTTAATATTAATGTACAATTACATATAACTAATAATTAACTATTAATATGCAATCATAATTAGTTAATAAGTTAATTAATATATATATAGTGTATTATTACATAATGCATCGAATGTCTGGAAATTAGATTATAACTCGAAATTATTTTCATGTATTTCCAAAAAATATAATTGTTATATACTTTGAAGTTTCATAAAAATAGTAACGTAATAACAAA
Source organism: Pterostichus madidus (assembly GCA_911728475.2). Taxonomy (NCBI): domain Eukaryota; kingdom Metazoa; phylum Arthropoda; class Insecta; order Coleoptera; family Carabidae; genus Pterostichus; species Pterostichus madidus. The sequence goes on from OU452304.1 coordinate 3,081,730, forward strand.
AAAAAAAGCAAAGTAACCATGAATTATGATTTCTTATGTTTGTATTACCGTACTAGTGCGGTAATAGTATATTGCGTAATAAGTAAGGAAAGTGATTAAAATACTCGGCCTGCGGTCTCGTATTTCAAACAATAATATACGTATACCATTTTTTTCTTAAACCATTAAATTTTATCAATAATTAATCATAAATAATTAAAAATGTTTAATTTTTTCTAAGGATCATATGGACAACAGACTATGTATTCAAGGTTACAACAATAAAAAAAACAGTCAAGTAAAATATAAAACAGTCAGGTAAAATATAAAACAGTCATGTAAAGTCTTTACCAGACTGTTTTGTACTTTACTTGATTGTTTTTTGTTGTTGTAACCTTGGATATGTACTTTACCTGACTATTTTAGTAAAAAAACTACTTTCCATTATAAAATTGGTCAAGAAGTAGGCACTTTGTTGCCAGTTTCAGAAAAAACATGTTACTACGACACTCAAAATAAAACCGGGTTTAGTGTTTAAAATTGTTTACTAAATTATTACGTTTACAAATATTCAGTCGGTTATTGGATATTAATATAGTATTTATATATTTATTTATTTATTTATTTATTTATTTATTTATAAATCGATCCAACAGGATATAAAATCCCAATTACAGAACGATTATAACAAAAACAGTTATATAACATTGAATGATGCATAGTAGTACAAATTTAAGAATGGTACATAATAACAGACATACAAATATTAATGTAACAAAAATTAAATAATTAAGTAACAGCTGATTTCAAGGTACAAAGAAATTACACAGTGATCGTTTTAATTTACATAGCGGGTCGTCAAATAAATCAGTGAAAGGCGATATTTCATTACAAATGTTGGTGAGTTGCCCAATAGGTGACTTTAGTTCATAATTGGTTCGTGATGAAGTGCAATTATAAGTTAAATGATTCCTCGAATTTTGGCGAGGGACATATATGTATAATAGTGCAAGAGATGATGAATCATCTACAGTACCATGTAAGATTTTATATAAATAAATGCAAGACATAATTTTCCTACGAGACAAAAGTGAAGTAATACACAGTTCCTGCAAAAGGTCATCATATTCATAATCATAACTGGGGTACTGTCTATAAATTTTGTAAAAGCAGTACTTAGCAAACTTTTTTTGTATAGACTCAATAAGAGAAATGTATTTAGTATAAATAGGATTCCAAACTTGAAGACAGTACTTCAGTTTTGACCTATTTACGTATTTACGTATGGAAAGTAGATGAATGCAGATATATAAAAAATAGACAATGTTTTTTGCAGGTTATGTACATAAAGAGTTTAAACCAATATGAATATGATGCAGTGAAATAACAAGAATAATTCATATTTTTTTAGTACAGCAAATATATATTGTGTGAGTGAATATGTAAATATATTAATAGAACTGCAAACAGTTTTACAATAAAACTGCATTGTATTAAAATTATTTTATATAAATATATTTGAACTAAAATTTATATTATTCTAAAAAAAAAATAACAAATTAAATTTATTTTGTATGAAATATATTTAAAAAAATAATCTATTTATTGGACAATTGAAAAAAAATATTCAATTTGATATAAATTTCATTAAATTATTTAAAATAAAATAAATAAATATATCATCACGCCTTCTACCCATTGCTGGGTGTGGCACTCTGCTAAAGCAGATCTCGGTAAGTGATATATTTTTGCGCGTGAAGTGCGGTTACTAGTCATCAAATCACGGCCCCCAAACATGTTAGTGGTGGAGGAGCCACAGGGATAGCTTTTTCAAATTATGAAAATTTGTCGCCTGTGGGAATCGAACCAGGGACCTCAGGATCCACAGGCCGACTTCATACCACTGTGCTAGCCATCCCATATTAAATTATTTATATAAAAAAATCATTGAAAAAACAAAACCAATAATAATATGAGCAATATACCTGTAAATTATTTCAACTTCATATTTTTAAAGTAAACTAAATGACTTTCAGAATTTTTTATTGCCTTTTGTTACGTTTTTACTATCGTTACATAATATTAAAATTATCTAATTATTTTCAGTGGCGTAATAACACATTTTGCCGCACTAGTGCAAAGTGGATACCTATATAATTTTTCTTATTAACATCGGACTTCATAGCAACTTTGCTTTATTATAATTTCGTTAATAGTTTTATATATGAAACGTGAAAATATTTATTTTCGAATAAAATTCACGATAGTAGATAAAACGTTGTGCAATATTCGTATCGTAAATAACTATTTCCTACAACTGTGCGATTTCTTTGTTATTACGTAACTATAATTGCCTTGGTTACGTATGGAAAGTAGATGAATGCAGACCAAGTGCGTTTCCGAAAGCAAAGAAACACTAGTGCGGAAAGTGCTTCATTACGCAACTGTAAAAAAAAGTTTTTTTGAGAGCGATTTAAATTTCGCGTCAAGCGCGGAGTTCATATTTTGGCCACAGACGCTTATGGAAGAAGAAGATGCAGTGAGCCAGTGCTAGTAAATATGCAGTAGTATATTTTGACGTTTATAAACATAACCTTAAATTGCAGTATATCTAATCTGTACACAACTAATAAAAAGAACCGAACAAAGTAAAATATATCGATAAATGGTTTTAAGTAAGTGAAATACATAATATTTATTGTGTGTGTATATTATTAACATAGTTGTTACAGTTGCTTATATTGACATAATGTAAAGTAGAAACTTTTGTATTTTCTAAAGAAACATTGATTTCTTCCGTACCTGTTCATATTATTACCAGTAATATTATTGACAACAATTTCGGAGGCTTTAGAAGTACCAGCAGCAGGTTGATTGTCATTGTCGAAAATAGATGCAACATAGCATGATCCGGAGCTTCAATTATCTTTGGAGGTATTTATGATAAAGAAGAATCACTCACTGTACTATTCCAATCTAGACGATTTTGAAGAAATTATCTTGACGTTAGTAAAATATTTTTAAATAATGTAGAACAATGTGCAAGCAATCAACAAACAAACCATAGCAACGTAGTAAAACATCGTTCTCGTGTAATATCATTAAAATTTTATAAATTTTGATAATATTTTAGTGATTTACTAAATCGCACAGTTGTACGGAAAATGTTGTTTATAACACGTGCCGAATAACTATTTTCTCAAAAATGATCTAATTAAAAAATTATCTTTATTTTACTGTATTACAATTTATATACAACTAAACAATATTAGCTGCAGGACCAAAGGCTTAACATTAAAATAAATGTAATAAAATTATCCTGAAACTTATCCTGGAAAATATATGAATAATTTTTAACTATTTTTGGTTAACAGTAAAATTTCGCAATGTAATACTGAGAATCGTGCTTATGAACTGTCGCTAGCTTTACTGTACTAACAAATTAAACCTCACTGGTTCCGCATACGTCACGTCCGGTGTATTACGTCACGAATACCCCCTCCCTAAATTCTGTTATTCTGTTTCCGTTTGCAAATGCAATCCAATGAGACAACAGCTTTTGTTTATATTTTCGTACCGTGTTTCATTATTTACAAATGAATATATATATATTTTTTAAATAAAATTGATGTTTGCATGTGAATTTATTCTGCCCGTGTTTTCATTGATTTTCCCGGGTTGTTATACGCGGTTTAGTAAGTTTTTAATATTTGGAAACGTGTGAAAATTGTTAGGATTTATTTATTGACATGTGCATGAAAATTGTTTAAATGAAAATGTACTAGAATGTTTTTTATGATGGTAATTAGTTTATGCACTTGCCACGCCGTTAAAATATTGCATGTTTTCATGCAATTTAATCAATCATTGATGTTGTTAATGCAGGTATTTAATATAACATTAAATTGAAATCACTGTACATTCATTAATAACAAATATATGTCAACAAATATTTTGCGTATTCATATGTAATATAATAATAATAATAAGCACAGGCGGACTTTCGCCCAGGCTAAAGAGGCAATAGCCTAGTGCCCAAAAATTTTAGGACCCGGATTCAAGCCTTTAGTTTAAATAATAGAAATATATATACGGGATGGTGACCGCGACTCTCGAACATGGGTATTTAACATGTAGAATCATAATTTTATAATTTCCTGCTTCCCTAATTATTTTAAGCAAGACAGCTTCAAATAAAAGTTTTAGGAGATAAAATTATGCATCTAATCCAATAAACAAAATTAATTTTGCATGCTTCGTAACGGCACAAATTAGATCTGAAACTAGCCTCAAAACTATCGATAGTTACGGAATTGAAATTAAACAAATGTTTGACGTTTTCCTGTAAATTATATAAAATAAATAAATATATCATCACGCCATTTAGCCTTTACTAGGTGTGGCACTCTGCCGTAACAAATCTCGGTAATTGATATATTTATATGCGTGGAGTGCGGTTACCAGCCGTCATATTACGGCCTTCAAATTTATTAGTGTAGGAGGAGCCACAGGAGTAGTTATTTTAATGTTGTGAAAATTGTTTGTCGGCTGTGAGAATTCAATCCGGGTTCTCAAATTCACAGGTCGACTCGATACTATTGAGCCAACTATCTCATAAAAATAATATTAAATAAAAAAATAAATATATCATCACGCTATTTACCCATTACTGGGTGTGGCACTCTGCTTAAGCAGATCTCAGTAAGTGATATGTTTTGTGCGTGAAGTGCGGTTATTAGCCGTCAAATCACGGCCGGTAAAGTTGTTAGTTGTGGGGGAACCACAAGAGTAGTTTTTTTTAATGGTGAAAATTGTCGCCTGTGAGAATAGAACTAGGGTTCTCAGGATCCACAGGCCGACTTGATACCTCTAAATATGTTATTATTTTTTCTAAACAACCCCGAAAAAAGAAATATAAAAAAAAACTACCACCAAAATCTATTCCTTACACAAAATAGCAAAATTGCAAAAAAAACATCAAACAGTGCACGACATTTTGACATTAGAACACATGATCCTGCCTAAGCTTACAATCCCTGCCATCCTGGCATCCTGTAACACTCCTGCAACTCTCCTGCTGTATTCCTGCACCATGACACGTGTGATATCCGTTGGGACACTGATGCTAGGGCAGGAAGGGAAGAAGCAGGAACAGTGTTGACACATCAGTTATTAATCCGCTCCGTAGTTCGTTACTAACGTGGTGGTAATGTCAGCAGCAGGATGCAGGAATGACGAAAGTTAAAATTTGGGTGGATGTATTATGCATGATAGTTGGGTGCAGGAATAGTGGATTTAATACGGTGGTGTGAATGTCACGGTAGTAAAATTATGTATTCGTTTAAATAAGGAGGATTGGGTATTTGGTGAAGTTGATGAGTGGATATTTTATGAATGATTCTTGGGTTTGTGCTGCTCCATTTGATGGGATGTAGTGTGATGTTATGTATGTATTCAAGGAGAATCATGCGCCTAAATGGATCTGAACTTTGCACTTGCATTTTGAAACAAGATATTCATTTATTTATATTACTCTGTGCAACAGATATCCCAATTTAGAAAAAAATTATTTGACTTTATTGACCACTTAGGTGTTGCACCTAATTCTTACAAATACATCACAGACATCCATACCCTGGGTAGGATTCAAACCCGCGATCTATGGCGTGCAATCCAAGCAACTGCTACGCAGTCGCTGGATGTGACCCAAATGTGTATAATTCTGACAGCCGTATATAATTGTGTTGTTTTACATAAGGACGGTCTTCACTTATTTCATGTAATGCATATATATCATCACGTTTAGGGGATTCAACCCGGTTCAACATGAAACTTGGGACCAGAAAGAAAATATTTATTCTTCGATATCCGAATAACAGCGGAATGTAGAGTGGTGTGAGATCCTAGGCAAAAGTTTGGCGGAAAGAATTTTTATTTAAGGTGAATCATGCGCCTAAATGGATCTGAACTTCGAACTTGACTTTTGAAAAAAAGATATTCATTTATTTATATTACTCTGTGCAACAGAAATCCCAATTAAAAAAATATATATTTGACTTTATTGACCACTTAGGTCTTGCACCTAATTCTTACAAATACATTACAGACATCCATACCCTGGGTAGGATTCGAACCCGCGATCTATGGCATGCAATCCAAGCAACTGCTACGCTAGTCGCTGGATGTGATCTAAATGGCAAATGGACGCCTTTGTATTAATAAAAACTTCTTATATTATTTTATTATTATATAGATTATCGTAATTTCAGTATTCTGTAACCATAATAATTTACTATGGTATTTTAATATTATTTTCATACATTTTGCTTACTCAAGGGTGGATCTACAAAATTTTCAAGGGGGGTGGCATTTTTAATATTACGAGCCCTGTCTGACTTCAGATGACCCGAACCTTATTTTTTGTTTAAAATTTAAATAATACTAAATACGCAGGTACCTGACTTTCATTAAATTCTACAATTAATTTTCAACATTTTTAATTAAATTTGACATTAAATATATCTTAGGCACAAAATGAAGTATAACTAGCAATTATTTTTTTTACAAAAAAACTATTTCTACATGCTAATGGACTATTATGATTTTCATCTTGTAGGCAGCTTGAAGAATGAAATAAAAGTTAGTTATTATTTAAAACAAACTTTATTATTATACAGTTTTTGAATAGAACGAAAAAGTTTTAGTTAATATAGAAATGTTTACTTCATGTTCTAAAGGCTGTCATTCCGAGATGTATGTATTGATTGACTTCAAATGTGTTAACAATACACTAATATATGTCTCATTAAAATTTCATTGATTTCTCTTGCATACTACACGAGAAATAAAACTGCAAACTAAAACACCAAACAAAAAAATAAGAATCGGGTCAATTGATGTGATGCAGGGCTCGTATATTATATTATAAATAAAATATATTTTTCACGCAACTGTCAAACAGCCATGTTCTTAAACAAATTTAAAATGTGTGATATGTTAATCTTAAAAGAAAGTTAAATAAATATGTATCATCACGCCTTTTATCCATTACTGGGTATGGCACTTTACCGTAGTAGATCTCGGCAAGTAATATATCGTATTTATGCGCCTGAAGTGCGGTTACCAACCGTCAAATTACGCCCTCCAAGAATGTTAGAAAAGGGGATCTATAGGGATTAGATCTCGGTAAGTGTTATATTTATGCGCGTGAAGTGCGGTTACCAGCCATCAAATCACAGTCCCCAAGGATATTAGAGGAGGGGGAGGCACAGGGATAGTTCAAATGTGGTGAAAATTATTTGTTAGTTGTGGGAATCGAACCTGGATTCTCAAATCCACAGACCGACTCGATACCAATAAACCACCTACCCCATATTAGAAATAAGATTCTACAATATCTCACAATTTATTCTCCAGTTAAAGACCATTTTTCCGAATCGATCGCTGTGCTCCATGGCAGAGATTCCGGCACTCCGGTTGTTACTCCAGAGCCGAGTCCGGGTAATGAGGTGGCGCAACGCCGGAACACGTTCTCGGGTTTACAACTTGACCGGCAATCCCGGTCCGGTCGGGGTTTAACCCGGTATCTTTGACCGCACTTCGTCCGCTTTGTGCTGAGATTATGTCGGCATTGTGTATGGATTTCGCCATTCAACTTGAAACTATTTTTTGGTTTTGGTTCTTTTGCGAGATTGCAGATTGAGACAGAGGCCGGTCACGTTTGGAATGAAGCGGAATTGTTATTGAGGGAGTGATTGTAAAATTACGAGGTATTGGTTTCAATTGCTGATGTTATTGTAATCGAAATGGTACAAAACATTGCGCGAATACACTAATTTTTATTGTGTTTCTTACGAGAAGTTGTGATTAAATGGTTATAATACTCGAATTAAAAGCGCCAAAAGGATTAAAGGTAAATCCATGTTTAACGTTATGTATTTAAATAAATAAATAAATATATCATCACGTCTTCTACCCATTACTGGGTGTGGCACTCTGCCGAAGTAGATCTCGGTAAGTGATATATTTTGCGCGTGAAATGCGGTTACCAGTCGTCAAATCACGGCCCCGAAAGATGTTAGTGGTGGAGGAGCCACAGGGGTAGTTTTTGAAATTATGAAAAATGTTTGTCGCCTATAGGAATCGAACCAGGATTCTCAGGATCCACAGGCCGACTTCATACCACTGAGCTAGCCACCCCTTAAATAATAATACGTTATGTATTTGAGAGCACCATTAACAAATTATACTTTAGTTAGGGTTTTAGTTAGTAGTGACACCTATTGATAAATGTAAGAAACACATAAAGAGAGATAGGTAATATAAGAAGTCATCAGAAATCGTGATCACATTTTTTTATTAAGGGTCCAACCATTAATGGTAATATTTAATCGGGTATATTAAAGAAACATCTTTGCACCATTTAAGGTCAAATTCATAGTCGTGACTCAACCTCACCTCATTCTCATCTCACAGTTAACCCGAAGTAACTAAGGCAACTGACTCAAATTGTGCAAATTCTTGAGTTAGTTACCTTAGTTACTTCGATTTTAAGAGTGAGGTGAGGATGAGATAAAAGTGAGTGACGACTGTGAATCTGACCCTTTATAGTTGTTCTCATATTTTATTTATTGGGATTACTTATCATTTCCACCAATTTTTATTTTTTTGTCATTGTGTGAGATTCACTTTCGAAAACAAGCGCAAGGAGACACTTCCTTTCTTTCTTATATTATTTTATTCATTTCCTGATCTTACATTGTGTGTTTAACTGCAGTTGCAAGGAATTCATTTTCAAAAGCAAGCACTCTACATTCCTTTCTTATCTTTCTGTTTCATTTTAAGTTTTTACAATTGAGTATCTAACTGTTATGTATGCATGTATGTATAGCATTATTAATAAAAATGCATTTAACAATTTCTTGTTATTCATAACTATATAAACTATCCCATTATCAGGTAGGTGCTCAGTGTTATTGAATCGACCTGTGGAGTTTGAGAACCCGTGTTCGATTCCGACAAACAATTTTCACCAAATAAAAAAAAAACAACCCTTGTGGCTTCCCCTTCACTAACATCCCTAGAGGGCGTGATTTGACAGCTGGTAAGTGCACTTCGCGCGCAAAATATAACAAATTGGAACTGTTCCAACCTCCATGTGGAGATGTTTATATTTTTTATATTCTGACATGATTTTGTTGGCTTATGTTATAATGAGTTCTTACTCATATTAAATCGAAATTTACGTTGAACTCTTGCTTCTAAATTTAATATACTGATGATGATGGGATGGCTAGCTCAGTGGTATGAAGTCGGCCTGTGGATCCTGAGATCCCTGGTTCGATTCCCACAGGCGACAAATTTTCATAATTTGAAAAAGCTATCCCTGTGGCTCCTCCACCACTAACATGTTTGGGGGCCGTGATTTGATGACTGGTAACCGCACTTCACGCGCAAAATATATCACTTACTGAGATCTGCTTCAGCAGAGTGCCACACCCAGTAATGGGTAGAAGGCGTGATGATATATTTATTTATTTATTTTTTATGATGATTCGCGTAGCGAGTCGAAACGTCCAAATATATAAGTATATGCAATAAATACGAGTATTTATTCAATTTCCATCCCTAAGGCCATTTATAAAATTTTATATATTTATTTAAACAAAACAGACATTTGACAATTCTAAACAAGAAGAACTAGATACATATCGCTACATCGTTCTAAGCTTCTTCCGATTGGTCGATTTCTAAGTATAAAAGTAAAATATAAGTTTGGAGTTTGCAAACTTTTGTTTTAAAACCAAAGGTAAATACTGATTAGTGAATGACTGCATACGATAACTTGTCTACAATGTTGTTAAAGCAAAAATGGAAAACAAATCTACCATTAATTTTGGTTCGTGCATAAACCTGAAATCTGTCTGTGGCTCGAATTTCACTATAAGCTATAGTCCTCCTGTGCTGTAATTGGGATTAATTTTCTGTTGGGCCGAGTATCAAATAAATAAATAAAAAGAATCCTTTTAAAAATGCAGAGATACCTGAATACAGCTCTGAACAAATCACACATGTCCGTATTCGGTTTCGGGTATCACAGAGGACAGAGGGTTGATAAAACACAAGAATACGATGTGTAATATATAAAATAAAAGACAATGTCCTGCAGTAACGTAATCCAATCGCCTTGGCCTTCTACGACTTTTCTCGTCTCGTCGTCTCCCTTGATTATTTCGCTTCGTTCGCTATCAATAACTTCTCGTTTTATGGACGGTTTCGTGTTGGTCTCCCTTGCACCTTCAGCTGTTTGTCCTTGTTTGATGGAGGGGGTGGCCATGGCACGCTAGATGCTGCACTGAACATGTGTCTCTGTTTATTTTATGTCCTCCTGGACTTGATGTCGGTGTAGTTCTTTAAATGAACGAAATCAAATGAAATTTTATGATGCGCGAAGTTGATGGGCTTAAGGTGTTTTACTTGATTTTGCTCGGAGATTTCACAAGGATTTTTCAGAGAATTTGTAATTCTACTAATTAATTATATGCTTAATTTGATTTACGTTTAAACAGTTCAGGAATGAGATTCTAATTCGCATAGCATACTCTTTAATGTTTATGTATACAGATGTCACTCTAAAACTGCACCATATGCAAATAACATGGAAATAGTATATTACGTCCATGAATTGTAAGTGACAGTTTTTAGGTTAAGAATGTAGTTTGGGAAATCAAGACCCGAAAGGTCGAGATTTTCTAAACATTTGCGACCTAAGAAAATCACTTACAGTTCGAGGTTAGTAGAATAGAAATAGAAAAAAAGAAAAATAAAAAATAAATAATTATATATCATCACGACTTCTACGCTACTGGGTGTGGCACTCTGCCGAAGCAGATCTCGGTAAGTGATATATTTATGCACGTGAAGTGCGGTTACCAGCCGTCAAATCACAGCTCCCTAAGATGTTAGTGGTGGAGGAGCCACATGGGTAATTTAATTTGCTGAAAATGTCGGCTGTAGAGTTTTGAACCAGGGTTCTTAGGATCCACAGGCCGATTTGATACCACTGAACCATCATCGCATGAAAAGAAAAATAGGTTTTAAAATTAATGATATAAGTAAAATGAAATGTATTAATTGATTTAGATTTTCACTGGCAAAGTAATTAAAGCAAACAAATAAAAATTAGCATGACGACAAATCTCAAGCGAATAAAAATAAAATAAATATATCATCATGCTTTCTTCTCATTACTGGATGTGGCACTCTGCCGTAGCAGATCTCAATAAGTGATATAATTTACGCGGGAAGTGCTGTTACTAGGCGTCAAATCATGGCCCACAAAGGTGGTGAAAATAAATAATAATAATAAATATTAAGTTTCAAACATAATACAATGCGTGTTTTGTTCTATATCTAAAGAGTTTCGTTATCAATCAGATATAAGTTGAATTCAGCGAGATTTGATCTTACAACCTCTAGTTTGGTAGATGCAAATTTTTATCCACTGGTCTACGATTGTCTAGAAACAATAAACTAAACGTAATTATTCTTGTATTCTACGAATAAATTTCGTTACTTCCATCGTCTACTCAAATTCAATTTCATTTCTCCTTTCTCATTCCATTGAATTTGACAAAAATCACGAAAATAAATTAAAAACAGGCTCGTGGAAGCCAAGTCTTAGCCGAGGAAAATGCAATGCATGAAGCATGTTCCGCCAGAGGGATCTTATAGGGGAACCCTGGGCGCTTCGCAAAATCCTCTGTCGACATGCCGTGGCACGTTCCAATGTGCCTCTAATAAGACCGCTGAAATATATGCCACCCTACATCATACCACAGTTAGATTTCCTCGACAAGGCTGCTTCTCCCACGGTAGAGCTGCTCTCTTCGTTGCAATTTCATAGTGGCACGCCCGTTATTATTTCGACACGATTCTGGTTTTTGTATTACGACATTTTTTGTCTTTTATGCAGGGAAATTATTTTGGATTATATACCATTCCGACGATGGGAGAGGGCGCTTGAGTGGTGTGTGCTCACTTAGAGGTTGTTAGCGGGGATATATTGTCCGATTTGATGCGGAAGTTGGCAGTACTGGACACGTATTTTTCCCGGAAGTGATATTGGTTGTTCGGTGTCAAGGGACTCATGATTATTTCAACTCGCTGTGTTATTTATTTTGAGGGGTTGTTTTTCAATTGTTCAATGCGTTTTACTTAATAATAACATTATTCATTAAAAAATAAAATAAATATAAATATATCATCAAACCTTTTACGCATTACTGGGTGTGGCAGTCTGTTGTAGCAGATCTTGGTAAGTGGTATATTTCGCGAGTAAAGTGCGGTTACCTATTTTCAAATCACAGCCCCCAAAGATGTTAGTGGTGGAGGAGCCACAGAGGTAGTTTTAATTTGATAAAAATTGCTTGCCGACTATGGAAATCGAACCCGGGTTCTCAAATCCACAGTCCAACTCGATACAACTGAGTCATCTAATTACTTTATTTATTCATATCTGAATATTTAATTTAATTCAAGATTATTTATTTTGTATCTTTGCTCAACAGAAACGTAGTACCAATTATAGTAGTTTATAATGGAATTCGAACCACTCAGACACAATATTTTTCATATGTAAATTGAAGTTACGAGGTAGATGGCTCAGTAGTATCGAGTCGACCTGTGTATTTGAGAACCCGGGTTCAATTTCCAGAACCGATAAACAATTTTCGCCAAATGTGTCTCCCCCTCCAATAACATTCTTGAGGGCGTGATTTGACGGCTGGAAACCGTATTTCACGCGCATAAATATATCAAGATCTGCTACGGCATAGTGCCACATCCAGCAATGGGTAAAAGGCGTGATGCTATATTTATTTTTAATTTATTATTGGAAATATTATTCCGAGATTGAAAAATCGATCCATATAACGACACATGACAATGAATAAAACTTTTCATTGGTTTTTAAATAAAATAAATAAATATATCATCACGCCTTCTACCCATTACTGGGTGTAGCACTCTGCCGCAGCAGATCTCGGTAAGTGATATATTTTGCGCGTGAAGTGCGGTTGCTAGTAGTCAAATCACGGCCCCCAAAGCTGTTAGTGGTGGAGGAGCCAAAGAGGTAGCTTTTGAAATTATGAAAATTGTTTGTCGCCTGTGGGAATCGAACCAGGGTTCTCAAGATCCACCGGTCGACTTCATACCACTGAGCTAGCCACAAAAAAACCATAATCACTAAATCATATTTCTCTTTAAAAGCAAATTTCATAAATAGTGTATAATAAAATATAGTAAAGCTGTTGAATAATAGTAGATTGTTTAACAAGTAATGAAAAGTGGTAGTTTTCTAGCGAGTGTAAAAGTTTAATGAAGGAGCGAGTTTAAGGGTCAAATTCATAGTCGTGACACCCTCACCTCATTCTCATCTCACACTTAAAATCGAAGTAACTAAGGCAACTAACTCAAATTGTGCAAAATCTTGAGTTAGTTGCCTTAGTTACTTCGACTTTGAGAGTGAGGTGAGAATGAGATCAGTGTGAGTGACGACTCTGAATTTGGCCCTAAAAACACAATTTTCTTACACGTTGAACATACTATTTTTTGTGTTAGTAATGGAAATGTTGAAATTAATGTAATTTAAGATTTATTTCTACACATATTTTTTTCATTTCATCAAAGATGTCTTTTTGTTGAAATATAGAAACATCGACATGCATGGTAACAGATAAACAAACAAAATAATTGTGGAAAATGAGTAAACTGTTGGTTGCTAATAAGTAAAGTGTTGCTAATGAATAAAACCGAATGTTACTACGTTGATTAATAACTAAATAAAATGGCTGTTTTCCATTAAATATACAAAAAAGAAGTTATTTCTTTTTTCAGCAGTACCATACAATATAAAATGTACTGTCAATTACCACTAATAAAATAAATATCCTAATGAAATTTGTCCCTTACACATTAAAATAATCAATACACCAACCCTAAAAAAATCACTTATCGGGTAAAACAAAATGAAGTACTAACTCCAAGAATCAAACATCCCAAAACAATAGCCCACAATTATTTAATATTGCACCCCGGTCAAAAATCCCCCTCCGCCGCTGTGTATATCCCACGGGTCACGTGACTGCACAAGAATGTAATCATTACGCCGGCGATAATGACCGCGGGCAGTGGCGTCCGCCGGGGAGGATAGCGGGGGTCCCTCGACGCCATGAATTAAACATGAATAATACATATTTCGATGCGTATAACAAGTGAAGCGCTACCGTGGCTCGCTTGTTACCGTGGTCGATCGGCTGAACCGTGCACCACTCGTATGAATTTTATTACCCATCAGATTGGATATTTGATGTTCAGTACAGGAGGGGATTGATTTGATTTTGATGAGTTTTGTTGAAAGGTAATTGTGTTTGAGGATAGCGAAATTTCATTCGGTGGGGAATTTTTCAATGTGTTTCACGTACATTCAAAAACAATAGATATCTACTATCATTTGTTTGAATACCAACTGTAAATTGTAATAAATATTTCAGTTTTAACATTTTCTTATTTACAACATAAAATTTAAACCGCAAATCTAGTGTTTTGCAGTGTTGAATACATATTTTTTTGAAAATTTTGTAAGGGTACGAATTGAGTTTTTACGTATCTTCATATCTAGTTCAGTTTTTGAGATATAGGTTCCGGAAAGTACTAAATCTGATATGAGTAAAATTTGGGAGAAATTCTACTTTTCCGGAGTCTACATCTTAAAATCTACACAAGATATGAAGATCTGCTCAACGGCATTTAATTCCTCGTGTTCGAATTAACTTGTAAGCAAATTTTTAACTAATTTTAAACAATTTAATTTTTTTAATTGTTTCTTAATAGTTTTTTTCTATTTTCACCGACTTTGATGTCTTCCAGCGTTTTCTGAGAAAATTTTGGTGAAATTTTTTTAAAATATGATAATTTTTCTAAATTGTTTATAAGTTAGTTGAAGCACGAATTCATTTCCGTGAGGAGCATCTTCCTTTTATGTATAATTTTTGAGATACAGCGGCGGAAAATTATAAAAACCGATGAGGAAGAATTTTGAAAAATTCTGCTTTTCCAGAATTTATAAATATTATAATAACTAAACAAGATATGAAGATGCGGCATTGAATTCTTTGCGTTCGAATTGACTTGTAAACTAATTTTTAGTTAATTGTAAGTAATTTTTTTTTAATAATTTCCTATTATATCGATTTTAATCAAATTTCAAACTGTTTGCTTTAAAATTCTTTCTCAAAGGAATATTGTAACGAAACCTATGTATGTATATACCCACTGAATCTAATAGTAAAATCTCTAAGTGTGTATGCCTTCCAGTTTTGGTAAAAAAAATTATAAATATAAAAATTGCTGAAAAGTTGTAATAAAAAAAATATATATCATCACGCCTTCTACCCATTACTGAGTGTGGCACTCTGCCGAAGCAGATCTCGGTAAGTGATATATTTTGCGCCTGACGTGTGGTTATCACGGCCCCCAAAGATGTTAGTGATACATTTAATTGAAGCACTAGAAATTCACTGTCGTTGAGCGCATCTCCATATTTTGTTTAGTTTTTGGGATATAATCTCGGAAAAGTACAAAATATGATGAGCTAAAATTTCCGAAAAATATCACTTTTTCCGAGTCTATAACTTAAAAACTAAATAAGTTATGAAGATGCGCTCAACGGTATTGAATTCCTCCTGTCAGAATTGACCTATAAGAAAAATCGTAGCTAATTTTAAGCGATTTATTTATATCTTAAAAAGCAAGAAAGATATGAAGATGACAGCGATTCTATTGTCATTTTATTAAACGCTGAGAACTTAGTTATTTGCGCAAATAAATAAATAAAATAAATAAATATATGATCACGCCTTCTACCCATTACTGGGTGTGGCACTTTGCCGAAGCAAATCTCGGTAAATGATATATTTTGCGCGTGAAGTGCGGTTACCAGTCGTCAAATCACGGCCCCCAAAGATGTTAGTGGTAGAGGAGCCACAGGGGTAGGTTTTTGAAATTATGAAAATTGTTTGTCGCCTGTGGGAATCGAACCTGGGTTCTCAGGATCCACAGGCCAACTTCATACCACTGAGCTAGACACCCCATAAAAATAAATAGAAATAAATTTTGTTAAAAGAGACTAAATTTGCTGCCTTAGCAGGTTCTGTTTTCTCTTAATTCAAAAAGATAAAATCTATCCAAGTTAGCAAATTTTCCTCCCACGGCTTAGCAGTTCACCCAGTGTGAGAAACCTTATTCCGTCGCCACGACACGGTTCCTGTAGTTAGTTCCTTCGCTCTCCGCGTGCATGAATGGCGCGCGCTGCGCTCTAACCTCGTTAACCTCGGTTCACGCCGAATTATAATTACTCGTTTTACATGAAACGTTTTAACCGCCGCGATACGGTTACGCGCCATGGAGATATATTAGTTACGCCAAGCGCGCAGTAGGCGTTGAATTACACTGGAGCTGGAAAAATTGAATGTCGCACTACGTTGCCTTGATTTCAGAGAGCAGGAGTTAGTTTTATTATATGACAAGCTAAATCTTTTATTAATAGATATCCACGATGCCGTGTTTTAAAACATCTTTTAGAAAGTAAAATTTTTAGAGCAAAAAAAGAAAAAATCGCTGTTTTTTGAAGATTTCTTAAGGGGTTTACCTTAAGATTTTTACGAAATTTGGCCATTTTTCGTTTTTTTGCTCTAAAAAGTTTATCCGTGGTGCAATAATTCTGAAATATTACATACATATGTACTTTCACGAGAGCATTTCACTGATTTTTACAAATTTTCATTATCTCTTCAACTTGATGAAATTTTCAAAATTTCAGTATAAGTTAACTAGAGCACGAGAAATACACTCGTTCAAACCGCGTTTCAATATCACTTTTAGTTTTAGAGATATGGACCTTCAAAGTTGAGATTTAAAAAAAAGTAAAAAATCGTCGTAACTCGAAAACTAAAAAAGTTATGAAGATGCGCTCAACGGAATTCTACTTCTTGTAGTCTGATTTATATAGAACCATATTAAAAAAATATAGTTTTAAACTGGTTCAACCAAAAAATTAGCATTTTCATTAACAGAAATTTTTGCGATCACGACACCGGCAGTTAGAAAAATACTTTTGAGGATCAAAATATGCATAATTATGTAGAAACATATGAGGAATTACATGGAGAAATCCCCAATTTCATATCTAGTGTCATATTATTTTTAATTAATTCTTAAGGTGGTACTATCATAGAAGTACTTTCAACAGATTTTAATGCAATTTAAATATGTTATTTTTCTTGGGTTTCTACATTAGTATGCAGATTTGTTGTTTTATTTACCATACATATAATTAATTACTTGTTTTTATAAACTTTTTTGGTTACCTATACTTTTATGAGACTGTCATGATAGAACCACCTTAATGAAAAATTTTTCCTTTACTAATTTCAGAAATCGTTGTTCTACGTTTGTAATGTACATTATTAAATCTGCCTTTTATAAATTTGCAATCTTGATCACATAAAAAGTAAGAGGGTCGCAAAAGAATATATTTGTGATTTTTGCCCGCCAGGGGGTCACGGCTCCGAAAAGTTTGGAAACCACTGCTTTAAACTAATAATTATTTCTTACAAGTTTTATTTTACCATTGTTATTTAATTAACAATAAGCATTTGATGCTGATTTTAATTAATTATAACATAAAAATCAGAAAATATATAAAATGTGGTGTCAACCATTTTAGCCATTGTTATCTTCTAACATGCTGTTAGCTAACAACATGTTTAACAGTCCTTTATCCAAGTGGGCCTAAATACACTGGGCAAAAATTTTTTTATAGCTTCCTGGCGGACCAACTTCTATGGTCATATGCCGCCATTACGCCCTGATCCTGCGTTTTAGGTCTTAGAGTCAACAGCAACGCGGGTTTCTCTGGACGGTCACCCATCCAAGTACTGTCCACGCGAACCTATTTATTTATTAATATATTACTCTGCACAACAGAAACTTAAGGGGTAAGGCCATTCTAGCTAAAGAAAAAAAAGGTAATTTTCTAGATTTTTTTTAACGAAATCTAAACGTGCTGCTTAAGAACTGTTTTTGGATCTTTATTTAGTGCTCTTTAAACTTTATTTCAAAATTTTGTTTAAAGAAAATAGTGAAAATTGTCGTCAGAAATTTAAAAAAATGGCGACTCCTCTCGGCGCGTAGGGCAAATCGGGCGAAAACATTCCGGGAACAGCAATGGACATGGAACAAAAAGAGATATGTTTTCTTAATCTCTGATGTATACTCTAAAAAACTACGGGCTGGATTTTGAAAATTTAGATTTTTAACAAAATGGCGCACGGTTGAAGAAAAAGTTCATTATTCGGGACTAAATTTCTGTATAAAAACGACCATAAAAAACGAATGAAGCACTTTTAAAAAAAAGCCCCCGTAGTTTTTGAGTATTTTATATCTACAATAAGAAATAAAAAGATTCAGCACGATCCATCAATTAGTATTTCAAATTTCTTTTCGCCCGATTTTGAAAATATGATTTCGAAAAAAACGCGTTTAAATTTTCGAGTCATATTTTTCATGGGGATATTGTCACTGGGCAATAATTCCCCCCACCGCCTCTTAAACCGCCAAAAAATTTACTTATTGTTTAATGTTAACAGATTGTAAATATCAAAATCAAATTTTAAAAAAATATATATATTTTTCATAGAAATGTTATATTTACCTCTAATCTGCAATGCCTGCGCCATAAAATTGTCGCTAAGCGCGCGGCCTTTTTCCCCTCTGAAATACTTCCGCGCGGCATTTAAATTAATTGCCCCTTAATCCTAAGGGTTTAAACTATAATTTAAGCAAAAAAAATGCATTCTTTGAAAATTCTAGAGTGGCCTTACCCCTTAATCCCAATTACAAAACAACTGCATCTCTGCTCCTCCACCAAAAATTCTTTCCTTCAATACCGGCCACAAACAAACAATAATCCCGCCACAAGCATCCAATTAATCCACGACATACGTCCCTCACATATCCTCTCCACTGTACCGTACAAAACCGTATTATTTCAACGTCTGTTTCCATTAACTCGATTGAGCTTCGTTGAACAGTGAAGCGCACTCCGCACTCTAATATTTCCCGGCCATCGAGGCATCAGTTGCGCAGATGATTCTTCATCCGCGGCCGCGCGGCGCTTATCAGCGGTTCACACCGCCGAGTTATCGTGATGTGTCAACATGGACTCAATGAGCCATGCAAGAGAGGTTTTATCGCTGTAACGCGAAACCAAGAGAGGGTTCTGCTCTCTTGAGTTTTGTTTTCGATTAAGAGAAATGAAAGGGAGGTGTTGATGATGAATTAGGGGATGGAGAAATAGTCTGCGGGAAAATACTTAGATGAGAAGATTCTATATCTAATGGATACTAAGATTTTAATTGTTATTTAATTTAAGCAAATCTATAATGGCCAGATGCAACCCCGTCTCTTAAATATCTAGTCTCAATAAAAAAAAAAAAAATTGTTGACAGCAATATTTATTAAAATAAATAAATAAATATACAATATATCATCACGCCTTCTACCCATTGCTGGGTAGATGTTAGTGGGTCCCACATGCGACAAACAATTTTCATAATTTCAAAAACTACCCCTGTGGCTCCTCCACCACTAACATCTTTGGAGGCCGTGATTTGACGACTGGTAACCGCACTTCAGCAGAATGCCACACCCAGTAATGGGTAGAAGGCGTGATGATATATTTTTTATATATACAGGAATAAGTGATAAATTTTGATATTTGTTCCACAAATCCTGCTAGAAAAAAGTATTGATTATCTAATTTGATAATTTAAGTAACCGTTAATCAAACAATTATTTTAATAATAGTTATATTAGCTCATCAATTTTATTCTATTTTCAGGAGCTGATCAAAGTGATATCATCATTAGCCCCCTAACTTCCGATGAGTTAATTGGACGCAAACAGGTAAACAAATCATGATTCTCTTCACCCTTATAATTCTTTTAATATAGACGAATATCATCCTTCTTCATTAGAGTTATAAGTACGTAAGTAATCTTTCCAAATTTATGCATTGGGTCCATTAAGTTCCCTGCATGAAGCTCGTGTTCATATTCTTCGCCGCATTGCTCGTATAACACCTTCAGCTATAACCGCAAGTCATAAGATTTACTAACGCCCCCGGAAATGGCGCACTAATGAATTTATTGTAAGATTCCGGTCGCCGGAGCTGCAGCTGTTGAAATGAAAGATGGGTTCTTGCGCAGGCCAATGGGACATGCCCGGATTCTGATGTTGCAGGAGATATTTGCGATATAATACCAATATAAATAAATAAAATACAGATATCATCACGCCTTTTATCTTCTTGATCAATTAATTAATGTTATCAGTTATTATTATTAGCTAGCTCAGTGGTACAAAGTCGTCCTGTGGATCTTGAGGTGCCCGGTTCGATTCCCACGGGCGACAAACAATTTTCACCATTTGAAAATTAACCCTGTGGCTCCCAAACCACTAACAGCTTTGAGGGCCGTGATTTGACGGCTACTAATCGCTCTTCACGCGCAAAATATATCACTTACCGAGATCTGCTTCGGCAGAGTGCCACACTCAGTAATGGGTAGAAGGCGTGATGATATATTTATTTATTTTATTTATTTACAAAATAATAAATTAATTGAATTTACTCATTGTAATGTATATAAAATTGTCTTCCGCATTTGAAAATTTAAACAAATATAAATATAAATAAATATATCATCACCCCTGTTACGTATTACTGGGTGTGGCACTCTGCCGAAGCAGATCTCGATAAATGATATATTTATGCGCGTGAAGTGTGGTTACCAGCCATCATATCGCGGGCCCCAAAAATGTTAGTGGAGGGAAAGCCACAGGAGTAGTATTTAATACAGGTATTTTAAAATTGCATTTTTTTATATTGTGCGACAGAAGAGAATAGTACTATGATCGAAGTTCTTTTTATGATAATTGTTGGGAACTTTATCCGGCCCTTATTTATTTATTTATTTATTTATTTATTTATAAGAAAACCAACAGTCAACAAGGACCAATAACAGGTTTTCACGAATTAATAACACAAAATACAATTCTACAGATGCAGTACAGGTTTCAGTATTGAGTTAACATAAGTACATAAGATATTAGTGATTAAATTAGAATATTAGGTGAACAATACAGTTACAGTATAAGTGTGATGTTAAAATGAATTAATAGTATTAATAACGGCTTTTTTAACGGCTTAGACAAATACATAATAGTTATTTATGCAACTACTATTAAAAGTGTCACTTTATTGCACGAGTGCAATACAATACACTTTTAATATGAGTTGCAAACATTATTTTTCTTCAAACGTTAAAAAAATTACATTTAAAAATTCCATAGATATAGTTAATCTTGGACTTTTCTGACAAATATTTTTTCTTACGCTCGTTAAAGGAGCTATATTGGTACACCAGACGGCAGAAAAAAAAATTCTGCCGCTCACAAGCGTCAAACAAATTATATGACATAAAAATTTAATTGGGTAAATATTCTGCCGTTTGAAAAAACAAATTAATATTTTATATGGAGCAAAAGTTACTTTTTGTGCGCTCGTCTGTCAATACCTACAGATTACGAGATCCCGAATTCAAATTCCACTCAAACAAAAAATATATATGATCTATCAAACTATGGTTTGATGAATCCGAACCCTTTACTATAATTGGGATTATGTTCCTATTGTACAGAGTAGTACAAATAAATATACGACTCCCTGAAACAACATATAACAACATTCATTTCATTACTTGAGTTTATTAAATAACAGCCCGTTATTACCCCAATATTTCCTGTTTACCTACACTCCCACCTCTCCTATACCCCTCTCTACCAACCCCAAGACAACCAAGAAGCGTCGGTGGCTCGAATAAAAAAGAGAAAAGAAATTAAAGCGAACATGATTCCGTGCTTAAACGAGCGGCGGTGTGGAAGACACCATGACGCCAGGCGGAGCCAGGCAGCCAGGCCGCCTAGGATGCGGCGACGACCGCCACAGATCTTCATTTGGCAGAGGCGGGGGCGTGGGGAGGCCAAGGGGGCACAAAGCGCCGGTTACTGGCCTATAACTCACCCGTGAACTTATCTCGCATCTTGTGACCTGTGCTGGGATTCCGCAAGAGCACGTTTTGCAGTGGGAATATTATATATATATATATATATATATATATATATATATATATATATATATATATATATATATATATATATATATATATATATTGCACTCCTTGGGGAGTCTATAGACCCCAAATATTCCTAGTAGAAATTTGGCGGACCGGGCGCACCGAGCCGCAGATTTTACTCTGCCGTACTGCCGGTTTCCACAGTCAGTTGTTTTTTTAAGACGAATATATGACTAGCATAGAGCGCCCGAGTGTGGCAAATACAGGAAGCTGTATTTTTTATTTTAACGACAAGCCACACGTAGTAGGCCGGTGGATTCGAACTGACGAACCTTGGCTCGGGTGACGTCACAGCGTGCTAAGAGATGTAGCATTAGCCCGCTCGGCCATCCGTTCCCGTTTTCCGCGCGGATTTTTAGTTATTTTATCTTAGTTTACGCTTTAGCTTGTATTTTGTTTTAATACTTTAATTATTTTATTAAGTTTGTTAATAAAGTTATGTGTTTTATTGTGCGTATTATTCTAAATAATAACAATCAAACAATCGTCTTAATAATTGCGCTTCCGTTCTAATTAGGTTTTAATAACCGCCATCTAGAATCAATGGGGTGTCTAGCTCAATGGTATGAAGTCGGCCTGTGGATCCTGAGAACCCTGGTTCGATTTCCATAGGCGACAAACAATTTTCACAATTTCAAAAAGCTACCCCTGTGGCTCCTCCACCACTAACATCTTTGGGGGCCGTGATTTGACGACTGGTAACCGCATTTCGCGCGCAAAATATATCACTTACCGAGATCTGCTTCGGCAGAGTGCCACACCCAGTAATAGGTAGAAGGCGTGATGATATATTTATATTTATTATAGAATCAATACGCGCTCGCGATGTACAGACGCCCGTCTTACAAAATTGTTTGTCTTCTGTGGGAATTGAACCCGGATTCTCAAATCCACTGAACCACCTACTATAAAGAAACGAATAAAATTATTCCAGAAAACTACAAACTAGAAACTCCACTTCACTCGTTCAATAACTACATCATAAAAATCACACCTCTCTTATATTAGAATAAATTCCTTTTAATTTGAATTCATCTCACGGCCTGTGCTCCATTTTTAAACACTCTCCATCGAGGCTGGGCCCCCGTAAGCCCCCAGATGTTGTCTCCAAGTCTGTGAAAGCGGGTAGCAACCCCGAATGCATATCAATTTGACGAGGTTCGAATGTTATTGGCACACTATTACCACCTGGTGTTCGGAGTTCGGCCGGCGTACAACGGATGCCCATTATCCGCCCTTAACTCGATTACGAGACCCCCGAGGGGGTGACGAGCGACGGGTGTTGATGACTGCCTGATGAGGACTTCGTGAATATACTTGGCTGCAGAGAGCTAATAGTATAATAGCAGAGCTGGGCAGTAGCTAGCTACTTTTTTAGTTTAGCTACTAGCTTAGCTACATTTACCTTAGCTGTAGCTGTAGCTTAGCTAACTGTGAAAAAATATAGCTGTAGCTTGTGGCTAGCTACTTTTTTTCTATTAGCTTAAAAATAACAACTGAAGCTACTTTTAAAGCTACTTTCTGTAGCTTCAAGCTACTTTTTAAGCAGAAGGTCAACAAAGTACGCATGCGTACAAGCTAAACCCACACAAAATAATTATTTCTTGCCGGTTCTAACTGGCTCTAATACGCAAAAATACACAGTAGGTGCTAGATGTTATTTGCTATTTTTGATATTTATGTACATAATAGTAATTTAACAGTCATTATAACAAAAGACTGATCATATGACAATGGCAAATTTAATTATTTCACAATAATTAAAAAAAGTAGTTTTAAAATTTAACAGCTACTTTAACGAAAGCTTTTAGCTGTAGCTTAGCTATATTTTACAAAATATAGCTTATAGCTGTAGCTTAGCTACTTTTTTAAAGAATAGCTGTAGCTGTAGCTTAGCTACTTTTTTTAAGTAGCTAGCCCAGCTCTGTATAATAGAAACTATTGCTACTGTAAATGGTATAATGCAATAGAGACCAGCGATGAAGATTGTGGATCACTTAAATTTTATCAGTGTTATAAGTTGTATTTCATTTGCAATTTGGGTCACTTTGTAAATTGAACTATAGTCTATTCCAGTTATGAATAGATCGTAGAGTTAGATAGGGCCAATAATTTTGTCTTCTAGTAGAAATTAAACAATCGAAATTTCGTCATTTTAGTAAAGTTGTCTAAATTTTCAAACTAACACCATTCTTTTATTTATCAATGAAAATACGTGAACTTTTCGGCTCTTGAAAGTTAAAAATGAATACTTTTAGGTTTCGACACTAAGTAAATAGTTTTATCGTCGCTTTCAAATCCGCAAATTTAGATTTTTCGTAAATGTGTTTAAATGACAAGAACAAGTGAGTTATAACCAACGAATAGCGTATAACGCTTCCTAATGAGTTACTCTAGGGATACAAACAGCCGAACATCAATATTTGTCCGCAAAATTTGAGTTACGATTTTTTATTTGCCGATTTTTAGGTGAAATTTCATGAAATTTGAGGTTTTTGGCCTATAACTTTCAGAAATCCGCTTGTAAGCTACTTTTGGCACTTTGACTGACTTCTCCATATATTTCTCTATAAGTTTAGTCAGAAACAACAAGTACTAAGTTATGGTTATATAGAGTTAAATCAGCATATTCGTGGAAACATTTTTGTTTTCAGAAAAAATTCGCCCTGGGCGCAAAAGAAAACTTTTCGACTTGCGACTATGATTTTACTGAATGATTTTGTATCAGAAACCGAGCTGAAGTACTAAGAAAGTTAGGCAGAAAACCTTGTTACATAGTGTAATGATTGTGATATGGAACCTTGTAAAGCTATAGTAGGTGGTACAATGTCTCGTAAATATGATTTTAGTTTTAGCTCTTTTTATTAGAAAATTCAAAACAGCTTTCAAAACCTTCTCTTGCAATTTCTACGAATGTAAAAGTGTAAAATCTTTACCATCAACACCAACACAACAATCCCAAAACAAATTTCAATATTGAACAATAACAATTTTCTATTAGTTGCCTTTGTATTGAAACTATTTCCTCTATAGCAAATCAATACCGAATCAGTTCTCTGTGCTGTAGTATCGTTTGAAATCTCGCAGCCGGGCGCGGACTGCCCGCAGCGCGACGTGATTGCAGTTTCCTGCCGCGTTTCTCTCCCCTTGCTTCTCTTCCTGCCTTCGTCCTGCTTTCGTCCTGCTGGCAGGACGTGTCACAAGATATTTGAATCGCGAAATTGAACGAAATTACGAAATATGGCTGCTTTCCTTTTTAATTATGTGTTTTAATTCGATCCTCCTGCGATATTATAAATTCATTTCGGAGGTTTAAATGATCTCTTTTAAACGGAAAAAGAGCGAAGATGTAATTTGTTTTAGTTATTTTGTAATTTAAGATCTTTGATATTTGAAGTTTGCGCCAAATAAATTATTTCTTTTGTGTTTTGTTTAATATGTGACAATTATCTTGAAATGTTCAAAAGGAACATTATGAACATAAAATGGCATTAGGCAAAGTTGGAGATAAGTTTAAATTACTAAATATTAAATAATATTAAATCCTAAGAACCCTGGTTCGATTCCCAGAGGCGACAAACAATTTTCATAATTTCAAAAACTACCCCTGTGGCTCCTCCACCACTAACATCTTTCGAGGCCGTGATTTGACGACTGGTAACCGCATTTCACGCGCAAAATATATCACTTACTGAGATCTGCTTCGGCAGAGTGCCACACCCAGTAATGGGTAGAAGGCGTGATGATATATTTTATTTAAATTTTAAAAAATAATAGGAAAAGGTTTCCTTATATTTGTCTAAGTTTCACAAGAATACAGCAACTAAGTCAACCTATCAAGTCATCATCAGCTGCTGGACAGTTCAGCTCTTAACAATAGACGCGTTTCGCTCTTTTGGAGCTCATCAGTATGGTGCTCACTATTCAGCAAGACCAGTGGTTTTCAAAGTGTGGGTCGCGGGGTGAAAGGGGGTCGTCGAATGCTATTTACAAATTTTAAAATACATGTTTCCAAAAATTCATCTCGTTGCTATATTTTATTTAAATTTGAAGGATTAATGAAATGAAAAATATAATACATATATACTATTTAAAGTAAAAAGTAAAATCTAGGACTAAGAACTAACTAAAAATAATAAATTTAATCCCTAATCCTTAATCAATATAAAACTATATCTAAATATGTATTTCGAGAACTATTTATTGAGATACTTATGTTTATATTCAAGTTTGTTTCTGACTAGATATGAAATTGGAGATATCACCATTTAATTCCTTGTATATTTATACACAATTATGCATATTTTGATCGTCAATATACATTTTTTTAATCGCCAGAATCATGATCGCAAAGATGTCTGTTAATGAAAATGCCAATTTTTTGGTTGAACCAATTTTAAAATATAAATTTTTTGAAATATGGTTATATATAAATCAGACTACGATAAATCGAATGTCGTTGAGCGTATCTTCATATCTTATTTAGTTTCCGAGTTACGGCGATTTTTGACTTTTTAAAAATCTCAACTTTGAACGCCTATATCTTGAAAACTAAAAGAGATATTGAAATTCGGTTTGAACGAGTGTATTTCTCGTGCTCCAGTTAAGTTATACCGAAATTTTGAAAATTTTGAAAATTTTGAAAATTTTACAATTTTTTAAAAATTTAATTTTACCCGTATTTCAAAAAGTTGAAAAGATAATGCAAATCTGTAAAAACCAGTGGATTTTTCTCGTAAAAGTACATAGGTATGCAAATTTTCAGCCAAAAATTCGCGCAGATAAAGTCTTTATTACAGAAAAACGAAAAAACACTGTTTTTTAAACATTTTGGCCATTTTTAGTTTTTTTGCTCTGAAAAAATTATCCGTACTGAAAAAATTCTGAAATTTTACATACATATGTACTTTTACGAGAGGAATTCATTAGTTTTTACAGATTTTCAATTTTTCTTCAATTTTTTGAAATATGGGCAAAAGAAAATTTTGAAAAAAAATTAAAATATTCAAAATTTCCAAAATTTCAGTATAAGTTAAATAGAGCACGAGAAATACACTCGTTCAAACCGCGTTTCAATATCTCTTTTAGTTTTCGAGATATGGGCTTTCAAAGTTGAGATTCTAAAATCGCCATAACTCGAAAACTAAAAAATATATGAATATGCGTCAACGGCACTCGATTTCTCGTCTGATTTACATAGAACAATATTTTAAAATTTTTCGTTTTTTAAATTGGCATTTTCATTTATAGAAATTTTTGCAATCTGGACTCCGGCGATTAATAAAAGATATATTCAGGATCAAAATATGCATAATTATGTAGAAATATATAAGGCATTACATGGTGAAATCCACAATTTCATATCTAGTATTATATTATTTTAAATTAATCCTTAAGGTGGTACTATCATAGAAGCATTTGCAACAGATTTTAATGAAATTTAAATATGTTATTTTTCATGAGTTTCTACATTAGTATGCAAATTTGTTGTTTTATTTACCATCCATATAATTAAATACTTGTTTTTATAAACTTTTTCAGTTACCTAGTATACTTTTATGAGACAGTCATGATAGAACCACCTTAATGAGAAATTTTTCCTTTACTAATTTCTGAAACCCTGGTTCTAAGTTTGTAATGTACATGATTAAATCAGTCTTTTACAAACTGCAATTTTGATCACATTAAAAGTAAGGGGCTCGCGAAAGAATATAATTGTGATTTTTGTCTCCAAGGGGGTCACGGCTCCGAGTTTAATTCCATTTCGCAATTGACTTTTTTTTTGTCGTTGTTAATTAGTAAAACATATATTGTAATACAATACGAGTTTCTCAAATCCACAGGCCGATTCGATACCACTGAGCCACTACCCCATAATAGTATTTTAAATAACAATACTCTTTATTATTTTTTTCGTCTGAATTCTTGATATAATATTCCACTTAATTCGCAGCGTCATATTCCACTTTCTACCTCATTTTATTTTCTCTTAGCCACGTAGGAGCAGTTTAAAACAGTGTGAAATAACTCTGGACAATTGCTTACACCACGTGGTGTCTGTTTCTCCCGCCTGGCGGCAGCATCAGCATCAGCACACTCGCCCTCATATTAAAGTGTTTTATAGTGCTCAGTGGATACGCGACTGGGATGCACAGCACACTTTATAAGGCGAAGATTATTTTTATTTATGGGGTTTGTTTCAGGAATGTCGTTGCAAAGCGACGCCAGACATTCAGATGTTTGCAGGGGGAGGGGGAGACTGGGATTTGTAACTTTGAGGGTTGGTGATTCTGAATGAAGTAGAGTCAAGTTTAAATAGGCGCTTTTGTTTAAAATATTTATTTATTTGTTACTCTGCACAACAGGAATTTAATCCCAGTTGTATTGTCTATATCAATAAACTACGATAGTATTTGAGTGATTTAAATTCCATTATAACCTACTATAACTGGGATTAAATTCCTGTTGTGCAGAGTAACAAATAACTAAATAAATCAAGATTGTATTAAAATAATAAGGTTTTAATATATGTAGATAATTATTAATATTATGTAGTAGGTGGCACAGTGGTTTTATCCTATTTTTCTTATTTATTAAAATAATATTAATTTGGGGTAGATGGCACAGTGGTATCGAGTCAGCTTGGGGATGCTAAGAACCCTGGGTCGTTTCCCACAGCCGACAAACATTTTCACCACATTAATACTACTCCTGTGGCTCCCCCTCCATTTACATCTTTGGGAGCCGTGATATGACGGCTGATAACCGCACTTCACGCGCAAAAATATATCACTTACCGAGATCTGTTTCAGCAGAGTGCCTCACCCAGTAATGGGTAGAAGGCGTGGTGATATATTTATTTTATTTTAAAAATATGTTTTCATCTATCAAATGTTTTTAAGTATAGAAACATTTGACAGCGGAATTTGAACTTTTTTATACTAAAACTGTCAAAAACTTTTGAACAAACCGTAGCGGAGTTATAACTGGCATCTCTATCAATATCAGACATTGATTTTGTCGTAATAATCGAGAAACTAAGTTATGGTTTTGTTTCCAAACTATTTCCAATTCCATTTCCATCGTTTTACTATTATAAATTCGTATAGGCGGTGTATGAATCCTATTTAAAAGCTATTTGTCTAGAAGTAATTCTAGATGCTTGCAAGTAGTTACAAAAACAGCTTTAAAATTGCGCTCATGTGCAAAGTATGTCTTGGCGCACTCGTTATTTAATAGCTATTACACTCATCGTTATTAGCAACGATAAATAATAGCATGGCACGTTAAAATTAATTATTTCTATCATGATTTTGATATCATAAAAATCAAATTTCTATGCCGGTTGGGAAAAAAATAGAATTTTTTATCCTTAAATTTAATATTCACTCACCTATGTCCAATCAAGAATAGGCAGCAGATATTTCATTTATTTATTGATCCAGTGATTTACAACATGTAGCGTAAATAATGATAAATATAACATATATTTGCTAAAAGTTTTATCTAAAAAAATGAAAGCTTGCACGATGCCAGAATCATCACCTACTTTCCCCTATCAGCATCTTTAAATTTCATCCATCTTGAGTCCCAACCCAGCAATCCACCATCCACTCCATTTCCATGCGTTTTAAAACGTGCTGTTGTAAAATGACGCCAGTTTATTATCTCCGTCGACACTGGCGCCTCTGTCTGCCACCACGTGAACTACATCCACACTCAAGTCTTAAAGAGACGCAGGTGAAACGTCTCTTTGTGTGTCAGGGATTGTGTGTGTCTGTTGAAATGTGGGATTGTCTCCGGAAACGAAAACTTGCTTTCTGGAACTTGGTGTAGATTGTTTCCGCCTTTGCAGAGGGTGTTAATTATGTTTTATGCACTGAATCCCTGCTTTACGATTATAGTTTCTTAGTTTGTTGTTTTGTGGGGTAAACGTGAATTGCACATACAATTTACTTCTAAAGAAGATATAAATGAGAATGATAAAATTTAAGTTGTTTTGGTGCAAAGCAATATTTGTTTATTCATAGCAATATTTTGTTTTGCATTGCCTTCACGCTATACTTTTTTTATTCAAGTACTTTCTAGAGGGAATGAGGATTTCCTTATCCTCTCTATCGCCGGCCATGCCTAGTTTATATAAAATAATTAAAAGTTCGACAGTACGATGAAGTTGATCGCGTGTATTTAGACTTGGCAATAATGTTTCTGTCTTCAAATTTAATCTTGTGTAAATGAGTAAATATCACTTATTTGATAGTAGGGTTGTTGATTTTTCTAATATGCGAGAATTCGAATGTTTGGATTTATTGAACCTTCGAATTTAGATTCGAACTTTCGAATTTTTGAATATTTCGAATTTTCGAATTATTCGAATTGTGAATCTGGATCCTAACGTGAACATGGCATGTTGATATGAATGATTTTCAGAATAAACTCATTTGCAGAGTGTTGTATTAATTTATAAGTAATTATTATTAATTATTATTTGCCAAATTAATTCAATGTAGACTTAAAATTTCTCTACACTGTCAACAACGTTTTAATTAAGACGTTTTTGTATCCTTTTTATTGTTAGTTTAAAACGTTTTACTAAAAGTCCGTAGCATTTAGATGGGCGGTAAGAGAATAGATGTCTTAATTAAGACGCATAAACTTGCAGAGTTTTTGCAGGAAACTTCGCCAAGTTTATTATTTAATTCGTGGCCGACTTTTCGCGAATTATGCGTGAGCATGTTTGGAAATGGCAGATGGCGTTAATTCAGAGACACAAAATTCGAGAATTCGAAGCATTGAAAAATTTGAAAATTCGTAAATTCGAAGCTTCAAAAAATTTGAAAATTCGAAGCTTCGAAGTTTTTCTGACGAAGTTCAAAACATTCGAATGTTCGAATGTTCAGAAATTCGAACTTCGGTGGAAATCAACGACCCTACTTGATAGGTAATCAAAAATTTCTAAAATTGGATAATTTACTAAACAATTTTGCATGGATTTTGACTTGAACAAATATTCTATGAATTTTAATGTATAAAGTATGGGATGGCTAGCTCAGTGGTATGAAGTCGGCCTGTGGATCCTGAGGTCCCTGGTTCGATTCCCACAGCCGACAAATTTTCATAATTTGAAAAAGCTATCCCTGTGGCTCCTCCACCACTAACATGTTTGGGGGCCGTGATTTGACGACTGGTAACCGCACTTCACGCGCAAAATATATCACTTACCGAGATCTGCTTCAGCAGAGTGCCACACCCAGTAATGAGTGCAGGACGGAAAAAATTGATTAAAGCATTGTTGAGTTTAATATTTAGTTTATATTTCGGTATTGGCTAATATCATTTTCAGATGTGAGTAGGCGAATGATAACGAAACCAAACAATAACAGCACCCAAAACCGAATAAAACCTAATGAACATATGTCTCATAAACACATTTCCATCTCTCGTATTGCAAAGCTCAAGCTCCAAGCTCCAAGCTCCAAGCTCCAAGCTTCAAGCTCACCTCAAACGCATATCACCATATCTGCAGGCTGCACAGCGTCATATTACACACACTACCCGTTCTGCCTCCCCTTGCGTCGAATTCCTGATGCCATCTCACCACAAGGGTAATTCAAGCGAATGCTGTCGCATGTGCGAATCATTGTCTGCATTGATGCCAGGTTGCAAGGGTTGGCACCACACTTGTCGCATGTCGCAACGCCTCGGGCATATGTGTGATTGTCGGGCACGATGTGGCAACGTGGTACCTTTACTGAGGTAGATATATGGTGTTGACATGTGATTGCGGATAATAGGAAGAGGAGGGGAGTGCAATTATTGGTAGCTTATGATGATAGTCTGTTATGAGTATATGCTTTGTGCGTGTGCAGTGACAACTATAATTGTGGTTCTGTTTTACGAAAGTTGATCACTCCAATACTGGTTGTAATAAGTTATTTATCATTATACACCTCCAAAAGTAATTGTTGGATCTATTCTTGACTATGCTGCTGCCTTCGAAATTGTTGTCAATAATACTGTTAATAATATGAACAGGTACAGAAGAAATCAATGTTTCTTTAGATAGTATAACAGTTTCCACTTCAAATTATGTCAATATAAGCAACTGTAATAACGTGTTATTAATATACACGAACAATCAATATTATACATTTCACTTACTCTTCCTCTTTTGTGGAGTAGGTGGCACAGTGGTTATCGTGTCGGTCTGTGGATCCTGAGAACCCTAGTTCGATTCCCACTGGCGACAAACATTTTCACCACATTAATACTACTCCTGTCGCTCCCCCTCCACTAACATCTTGGGGGCCGTGATTTGACGACTGGTAACCGCACTTCACGCTCAAAAACATATCACTTACCGAGATCTGCTTCGGCAGAGTGCCAGACTCAGAAGGCGTGATAATATATTTATTTATTTACTTACTCTTTAAATAAATCATATATCGATATATTTTACTTTGTTCGATTATTTTTATTATTTATCATATTTATAAATATAAATATAAAATATATCATCACGCCTTCTACCCATTACTGGGTGTGGCACTCTGCCGAAGCAGATCTCAGTAAGTGATATATTTTGCGCGTGAAGTGCGGTTACCAGTCGTCAAATCACGGCCTCCAAAGATGTTAGTGGTGGAGGAGCCACAGGGGCAGCTTTTGAAATTATGAAAATTGTTTGTCGCCTGTGGGAATCGAACCAGGGTTCTCAGAATCCACAGGCCGACCTTCATACCTCTGAGCTAGCCACCCCATATTATCATATTTAATAATGATATACTTGAGTTCTTGTCTGCTCAATGTGATGTGTACAGACTACAGTTTAAGGTTATGTTTATAAACATCAAAATATATCATTGCATATTTCTTCTTCTTCCATAAGCGTATGTCTAAAATATGAAATTCCGTGCTTGGCACGAAATTTAAATCGCTCTTGCTTTTATTTTCTTTTGACAAATTACTTTCGGCACACTAGTGTTTCTTACAGAAACGTACTTGGTCTGCATTTGTCTACTTTCCATACGTAACCAAGGCAATAATAGTTACGTAAAGCAAATAAACCGCATAGTTCTAGGAAAAATATTATTGTGTTCTTTTTTAAATTTATCTTAACACATGCCTCAACATTATATTAAAGAAATACTAAATTGGGCCTCGTTATTACTCGTCCTAAAATCTTACATATTTTGTCCTAGTTTACGCAAATAACTATTATTTAAATTGATACTGTGTCCAATATGATTTTAATTCAACTAGCTACAGTTTATAATAGAATCTGAACCACTCAAAGACACAATCATATTTTTACATGAGTTGAAGTTAATGAGATTTGAACGCACGACCTCTAGGTAAAGACACAAGTTATATCCACTACGCTCGCTTGCACTATAAATATAAACCAATAATAGGCGAGTACAGAGAACCTGTCCACGTGTCAATACCCGTGCTCTTCTCTATAACAAAGTAACCTTGTTCATGTCGCTAACTCTACATTCTACTCTACATACATATCGTGCTATTCGGTGCTCTATACTTGCACACCACGCGTTGGTACTTAGCTAATTGCATTGGGCAGCGCTGAACGACGTCCCCTGAGTCACTGGCGTGACGGCCGCTGCGTTGATGTTTATAATACCTTTAAAATCAATTAGCTTGATAAATCTACCCCGTTCCCTTGACCAGTAGCCCTGCTTGAGGGAAGTTATATCGATCTCTTTGTTAAGGGCTATGCGTATATATAGATGGTATGATGAAATAATCGTTTGAAAAATTTAGATTATTTGGATTCTAACTAGGATTTTATTTAAAGTTTGAAAAGGGTTTAATATTAGAGTTCGATTGAAGAGGAATTAAATTTCACCTTGTTCGTGATTGGCTACATACAATATTTTATGCACAACAAAAAACATTTAATTTTAGATATTAAAATAGGAATATTTATATGTCAAAATAACATTTTTCAGAATAACGTTTTCACAACAAACAAAAATTGTAATTTGGTTTATGTATCCATAACAAACAACAAAAATCAGTTTGTTTACTTTTGTATTGTGTGAAAATGAGTGACAGCAGCGATAATGAATTGGCTTGTACTCCGCCTGATGTAGAAGAAGCTGCGAATAATGCGATTCTGAAATTATTGCCGTTAATTTCAAAACAACTATATGAAAAAAAATCTACTTCGAATTTTGTGAAAGGTGCAAACAAAGAAGATAAGTAGTTACACCGAAACCGTACTTTTGGCGTATTTCTCTATCATATCATATACAAAAAAACCATCTACCTTATGGTCCTTTTATTCAATGTTAAAATTAACAATTTCAAATAACAATAAGATATCAGTAAATTTCCAAAATTAAAAGAATAAATAAAATAATAATAATAGTACTTTTTATAGGTATATATTTTAAACACCACAAAATAACATCTAATTTTGTGTTCAAAAGATTCATATAGGTACATTTATATTAAAATGACATGTTAAAAAAGAATTTATGGCCCTAGGACCAAAAAGAAGCGTTTAAATTCGCTTTTTAGGGCTAAAACATATGCTTTTTCGGCCCGGTTGTGCATAAAATCATTTTTGACAGTTTTTCTGTTCTGAAATTCGCTTGAAAATGTTGACAGTTTTCATGTATCCATGGATACGATGAAACACACTTACTTTGACAAAATTTTATTGCACTATACTACTCGGTCGTAGAAAAAGTATTTTGTAGACAATAAACAATTCACACCACATTAAAACTACCTTTGTGGCTCTCCCTCCACTAACATCCTTTGGAGCCGTGATTTGACGGCTGGTAACCGTACTTAACGCGCATAAATATATCACTTACTGAGATCTGCCACGGCAGAGTGCCACACTCAGTAATGGAAAAAAGGCGTGATGATATATTTACTTATTATTATTATTATTCAACTTGATTTTTTTAAAACTTAACTTTTCAGTTGTTGTTGTTATACTATCTGGCTTAGTGATTCATCATGATGACATCATATTCCAACTTATCAAAATATTAAACTGTTTAATTTTTAAACTTCCTTTTACGATACATTTTAAAAGAAACAATCTGATTATTTCATTATCCATGCTGATGTTAGCATAACAAAATTAATGACGTAGTTTTTGCTATTAAACGAATTAATATTTTCGAAAGTTAATTATTTGGATGGATCCCGCGGACAATGATTAGAATGACGTAGAGGTTTTTTCATCCGGGTCGTTAATCATATTCACTGAGGCCGGTGGTCATCCAACCAGGGACGGACTACAGGCTTTTTAAAGTTTTAATCTTGTTTGGAAAACGAGCATGGTACATTACTCGTTCTACGGAACTTGACGTTAACTCCTACGCGCTTTGGCACGTACACTACAACGCTAGTGCTTTCTAAAGGAAAGGTATATTAGAATATTATTTTATATTAAGCTTATAAAAATAAAATAAAGAAATATATCATCCACGCCTTCTATCCATTACTGGGTGTGACACTGTGCCGTAGCAGATCTCGGTAAGTCATATATTTTACGCGTTAAGTGCGGTTAACGGCTCCTAAAGATGTTACTGGTGGAGAAGCCACAGGGGTAATTTTAAATTGGTGAAAATGCTTGCCGGCTGTGGGGATCGAACCAGAGTTTTTAGGATCGATAAGCTACTCCCAAAGATGTTAGTAGACGGAAAGCCATAGGGGTAGTTTTAATGTGGTGCAAATTGTTTGTCGGCTGTGGAAATCGAACCCGGGTTTTCAAATCCCGTAAATAAAATTTGATATTCATTTGTTTCTCACATAGCACACTGCTAAATGTTATTTTAATATGCGTTTTTCTCATAAATTTAGTAAAGTGTGTATACTGAACTTTGTATTCGTTGAATTCAGAATAATAGTTATTTTTATAACAAGTACCGAAAAAGGCTCGTTACGTGCACGAGCATGTAACCTTTTTCGGCACGTGTTATAAACAACATTTTTCCTACAACTGTGCGATTTAGTAAATCACTAAAATATTATTAAAATTTATAAAATATATAAAATTTTAATTATATTACACGAGAACGATGTTTTACGGCGTTGCTATGGTTTGTTTGTTGATTGCTTGCACATTGTTCTACGTTATTTAAAAATATTTCACTAACGTCAAAATAATTTCTTCAAAATCATCTTGATTGGAATAGTACAGTGAGTGATTCTTCTTTATCATTAACACCTCCAAAGATAATTGAAGCTCCGGATCATACTATGTTGGATCTATTTTCGACAATGACAATCAACCTGCTGCTGGTACTTCTGAAGCTTCCGAAATTGTTACCAATAATATTACTGGTAATAATATGAACAGGTACGGAAGAAATCAATGTTTCTTTAGACACAAAAGTTTCCACTTTACATTATGTCAATATAAGCAACTGTAACAACTGTATTAATAATATACACAAACAATGAATATGCAGTATTTCACTTACTCTTTAAATAAAACCATTTATTGATATATTTTACTTTGTTCGGTTCTTTTTATTAATTGTCTACAGATTAGATATACTGCAAAGTAAGGTTACGTTTATAAACGTCAAAATATACTACTGCATATTTACTAGCGCTGGTTCACCGTATCTTCTTCTTCCATAAGCGTCTGTGATCAAAATATGAATTCCGCGCTCGGCGCGAAATTTAAATCGCTGTCAAAACAATATTCTTTTGACAGTTACGTAATGAAGCACTTTCCGCACTAGTGTTTCTTTGCTTTCGGAAACGCACTTGGTCTGCATTCATCTACTTTCCATACGTAACCAAGGCAATTATAGTTACGTAATAACAAAGAAATCGCACAGTTGTAGAAAAAATTTCTTACTTTACAAACAAAATTAAATATATGTTCTCATTTAAAATAAGAAAGCTGTGTCCTACATTTGAAAAATCATTGGTCAAAATAGTTATAAACAACATTTTTCCTACAACTGTGCGATTTAGTAAATCACTAAAATATTATCAAAATTTATATAATTCTAATGATATTACACGAGAACGATGTTTTACGGCGTTGCTATGGTTTGTTTGTTGATTGTTTGTTATTTAAAAATATTTCACTAACGTCAAGATAATTTCTTCAAAATCGTCTAGAATGGAATAGTACAGTGAGTGATTCTTCTTTATCATACACACCTTTTCTTTGCTAATTTAATCAATCTTGTAGCTCTTATACTTTCGTGATAGCAACAGTGCCACACATTAATTGAACACCCTGTATGTAGGTCGAGAAAGTAAAACATTGTGTATTCTACTGAGCGCCTCCACCAATTTTCGAGGCAAACAAACTCTAGTCAAAAATAAACACTATCTAAAATATGAATAAAATTATTCAAATTAAGTCACAAAAATATGCGACGAATTTTATCTCCAAATCATAATTTTTACCACGTCAGCACTTTAGCGCAGTTTAACCCTTCCTCAAGCGTCGACAAAGATGACAATCCTTTCTCTCGCTATCTCCTTCTTTCGCAGAGCGTCAGACCCTTGAGATAATTGCTCCGGCTGCAATTCCCCAATTAGAAAACACAATTAACCCTCTGCTCGTAATTACCACATTGTTCCGTCACTTGACGGCGCGAGGTTCGCCGCGGCGCCGCCCGAAGCGCCAAAGTCGCGCCTTTGTTTTATTATTTATTTCGTGGGGTTCGCGTCCACGTTAGGAAAGGTGTTTTGGGCTTTGGAATGCGTGGCTCTTAAACTAACGCCATGTTGGAAATGCGAATGGGATTATTGGATCATTTTAAAAGACTTTAAGATACGGTTTTTTTTTTAATTTAAAAATAAATTTCATTTCTAATTCATTTATGTCACGTGTAGATTGCTTTGCTGTCAATAATTAACGAAACAATCTATTTACTGTCAAAATATTTTAAAATGTAAAAGTGAAAATAAAATAACTACATTAATTAATATCTTGAACAAGAAAATGAGAAATAGCGAAGGCGATAAAAAGTATTTCAATATTTCATCTGAAGTTTAAGAAAAAATGCAAAAAATAATAAATTTGGTATTTAATGCCAATGGCACACTGGTCGAGGAACTCATGGATGAAACAACAGAACGCACCCGTCATCGATGAAAAATAGAGGCGCCTCTATTTCCATCGAGGAGTTCCTCGATGTAACGATTGTGTCTCATTTCACACGTATTATTGTGTCTCATTTCATGTTAGCGTGGGCTGTCATTTTGGTTTTGCTTTGTGCTATTTTTTCGTGTTTGTTTATTTTATTAGTCAGGGTGCGTTCTGTTGTTTCATCGATGAGTTCCTCGACGCTCATTCATGCTCCTCGACTATTGTGCCATTGGCATAAACTAACGAATGACTATAGCGCCTTATAGTAGTCTTTGACAGATTTCAAAAAAGAAACTTTTTACGGTTGTCAAAGATACATAAAACAAATATTTACGTATCAGTCCCTTAAGAAAAAAAAAACTTTGTATTAACGAAACTAATATAACAATTGATTTGATAATTGCCGATAATATTTTGATATAAATTATAAGTTGCGTACGCAGCATGAGCTGTATTTCCTATTTCAGCAACAAAGAATTTAGGTAGTACTAGCGTGAAAAAAAAATTTGCAGATCAGAATGAAATTTGGCGCACGTAAACATTGGATAGTCATACGGATCCTGTTAAAATATGAAACACATTCATCGTCTGTGAACAAATATATTCGCTTGTAAAGTTGAGTTCTTATACACGGGGCTTATGGCGATCATCACTCAGAATCGCACATATTTGGTTTGTGTACCTCTAAAATTTTGCAGTTTCATTTGAAAAACTAGTATGATGTTCTAGAACTATCCATGTATATTATATCAGAAGGTGGAAGTTTTTTTATCGTTTAGTAATGGATATATAGCCATGCAAAGCCTTGTTTTTAACGAAAAATTAAGAATCCCAATTTATAATGGCAACACCACACGGTGATATGGTATTTGAAAGTTCACTAGACCAACAACCTGTTAACAATTCATGATATTCAAATCATAGTAGGTATAAAACACTTATTTTATTCAATTTTTATATTTTTTTGAGCGTCATTTTCGCCACTCGACAACCGATGGCCCCACCGTCACACTAGTACTACCTTAAATTCATGTCAAAATATTGGCTGATAATTATCATATTACGAGTTATATTTAACTTGAGAATTTAACAACCATAATCATTTATTTTTTTTTTAGTTTTTTCTAGAACGCTCTTCAATTTTCATAAAAATTTATGCTGTAGAAACAGTTCCCTATCCATTGCCATTTGGCAATAGCCACTCAAGCCCTACGGGCTTTCGTGACTATTGCCTGGCAACAAGTTTTCGAAAGATCTGTCAAATTATTTTCAATTTATTCTCACTCTCTTGTTATATTATTACTGATAAAAATTTTGACATTTTGTAGATGCGTTTTTATTCCAATTATACTTTCTATATACGTAGTGAGCAACGTGATTAACTGACAAAGTTTTATGTAATCGAACATTAGATTTTTTTGGAATAAAACCTTCTATCTTAAAATATCTCTTGCATATATACATAATTATTGTTATTTTAATAGTGTTATAAACTATTATAATTATGTTTAGCTTCTTCATGAATAAATAATTTCAAGTTGTTTTTATTGTTGATTTAATATCATATCTATTTTGCAGTTTGTTTACTTCTGAATAAAACTTTATAAAGAAAAACACTAAGTTTATGTTTATAGAATAATCAAGATAAAACTTTTTGTCTGCCACTCAATTCTATTTTCCTACACATTCCAAAACACAATTTATAAAAACTTACCAAGCATTACAATGTCCCTTCTCGTCGTCTGATTCTGCAAAAAAAAAAATAACATATTAGCTTGAAAACTAACCTTTTGTAACAATATTTGTTATAAAAAAATGGTGAAAATGAGGCCTCAGAGAAAAATGTAGTGAAACTAATTACTAGCCCCGCAAAATTTCAAAGGAACAAAATTTTGAGGTCAAACACGGCAGTGTTTGCACAATATTAGACATCATTATAATACGCAAAGTGGGTAGTAACAGCAACAGCAACGAGATACCAAACACAAACAAGATCCAAGTTGGCGGGTTGCTCGGGTCATATCAGTGCTTCTCAACAAGTATTCTCTTAACAATCGTTTCAATCAAGATAATTAAATATATCATCAAGATTTTTACCCATTACGGGATGTGGTAATCTACTGTAGCAGATCTCGGTAAGTGATATATTTATGTGCGTGAAAAGCGATTATCAGCCGTCGAATTACAGCTCGTATAGTCATTGCCAAGAAAGAATGCCAAAGGGGTAAGGGAGAGTAATTCACCCAAAAGTGTTGTTACACAATAAACCATGGGCGTCTCATCTGTGAAATTTGCTACTCTCGGTTGAAGTATTTTAATTCTTTTTTGTACTCGCATTATTCAAAATAAGGTTTACATTGCCTTCGAAACCGATGGAAAGTTTAATTTTGCGCATTAGTGCGCAAAATAATTGAAAAAAAACACCCATTTTTTATTATTCTAAATTTTGCCTATTAAAACGCTAATTGTACTTACATACATACATATATTCACGCTATATCCCAACAAATGGGGTAGCACGAACCCTAAAATCACTCATAAAACATTCACTCATCACACTCATCAAACAATCAGCACTCGTCAAATATTTTCATCTAAACAAACCACCCTCACTTCAACCATATTCATAGATCACTCCATATAAACTCATTCATTTATTACACTCGAAATCATTATCACACAACAAACCTTCAATCACATCATTTCTATTCACTTATCATTCATTTTCTTTCTTCAACGTACATAACATATGCATAAAACATCTCAAATTACTCACGTTTACTCCTAACAACGAATCTAATAACGAAACTAACAACGAATCTACAAGATTAGAAAAGATGAAAGCGATAGCCTGCACTTGTATATGAAAGAAAAGTCCACACAATGCAGTCACTGAAAATGAAACAAAAAGATAAGAAAGGGAGGGAGCCTTTTAAGGAATTTGTAAAAGAAGTAGAGACATTAGCTTATAACGCCATCAATCAGACATATTTTATCAATTCACATATACAGTTAAAAAATAAATACAAACCAAAATTTATTAATATAATAATATAACCTAAAAAACTTGCTGTTTGTTTTCAGAAAATTTCCTAATTCTTACTACAATTGAGGGTATTTCTTAAATAAAAATTAAAATCTTTTGATGACTTTATCATACAGAATTTTATTGGCCTCTAAAAATTGTATTACTTATCTGTCCATTTAAAAAAAATTTAGTTCAATCAAAATGTTTGACAGTGACAGCTGATATTTCCCGGTCGGTAATAGAGATTACAATGCGAAGTTTAAAACTCTGACTTCTGATTGGCCAACGGTAAGAAGTGTTAGGTAAAGTAACGTAGAAAGATGAAAGTTGACCATCTCTTGCATTGCTTATTTTACATTACTGATTGCTTTACTTCAATATAAATGGTTCTACTTAAATCACAAGTTTTAACTTGTTGCCTTACCTACTACTTTTGCGTTGCTTCTTGCGTTATTTAATTATAAATCCAGCTTTACTTTAGTGTCCATGACAGTAAAAATGTTAGTGGCGAGGAAGCCACACGAGTAATCAACACGCCTTCTACCCATTACTGGGTGTGGCACTCTGTCGTAGTGATATATTAATGGGCGTAAAGTGCGGTTACCAGCCGTCAGATCACGGCTCTCAAAGATGTTAGCGGTGAGGGAGCCACAGGGATAATTTTAATTTGGTGAAAATTGTTTGTCGGCTGTGGAAATCGTACCGGGTTCACAGGCCGATTAAATACCATTGATCCACTACCCCATATGGGTAATTTTAACGTACTGTAAATTATTTGTCGGCTGCAGAGCTGGGCAGTAGCTAGCTACTTTTGTAGTTTAGCTACTAGCTTAGCTACATTTACCTTAGCTGTAGCTGTAGCTTAGCTAACTGTGAAAAAATATAGCTGTGGCTTGTAGCTAGCTACTTTTTTTTCTATTAGCTTAAAAATAACAACTGAAGCTACTTTTAAAGCTACTTTTTGTAGCTTAAAGCTACTTTTTGTAGTTTCAAGCTACGTTTTAAGCAGAAGGTCAACAAAGTACGCATGCGTACAAGCTAAACCCACACAAAATAATTATTTGTTGCCGGTTCTAACTGGCTCTAATACGCAAAAATACACAGTAGGTGCCAGATGGTATTTGCTATTTTTGATATTTATGTACGTAATAGTTAATTAACAGTCATTATCACAAAAGACTGATCATATGACAATGGCAAATTTAATTGTATCACAATAATTTTAAAAAGTAGCTTTAAAA
The DNA here is from genome assembly GCA_911728475.2 of Pterostichus madidus. Lineage (NCBI taxonomy): Eukaryota > Metazoa > Arthropoda > Insecta > Coleoptera > Carabidae > Pterostichus > Pterostichus madidus. The sequence goes on from OU452304.1 coordinate 3,124,393, forward strand.
TTTAACAGCTACTTTAACGAAAGCTTTTAGCTGTAGCTTAGCTATATTTTACAAAATATAGCATATAGCTACTTTTTTAAAGAATAGCTGTAGTTGTAGCTTAGCTACTTTTTTTAAGTAGCTTGCCCAGCTCTGGTCGGCTGTAGTCCAACGCGTTAATTTTCCCCGATTGTATCGCGTGTTGTAGAAGTTTGAGAAGCACTGATCCAGGCTTCAGAGGGATGAAGAGTGTGCAGGACGAAAAGAGAGAGCAGAATTATATTCGCGGGAACAGCGCCGCGGGCCTTGTTAAAATATTTACCATACAACGTTTAGAGGCACTTTCAGCTACCGGAAAACTGAAGGAAATTGAATATGCTTGTGCGGGGCTGTTGATTTCCAACGTTGAACGTAGAATCGAACGAAGCTTCGCGGGTATCAAGGCGGCGAGTTGAAAGCAGGTGAAAAATAAATGACGCTAGGGTGATTGATGTCTGCGTTGTGCTTTTTGTTTTATTTGGTTTCTGTTTTTTTAACAGAAAGTTTGCTTTTATCGTTATGGACTTCAAGCGAAATAAGTACGTACACTCGGGTTTTAAATCCAATCACAACGTTTAACATTTTTGCGAGGCAGAGCCGTACCAAGACTTACGGAAACTGCAAAACCGGAAGATTTGTGAACTACTTCGATTACAGTAAGAATATAGTTGGCAACAGATGTCTCTACAATCGTTTGTAGCGCGTTTTAACATACAGAAATTAAATAATTTTTATCCACAACTCATATATAATGAAGACATTATTACACTGATTTCAGTTGAATTATATGGCTCATAAAACACTAGTGTTTTATATTCCATAAAACACTGTAAACTGCTTGTTATTTAGTAACCACTTCATGATCTACCGTATTTTGAGAAACTATATAATTGAATCAACGTTAAACGTTACGACCAATCTTCTTCCATACCTATAATTATGAGTTGTGGATAAAATTTTGTTTACACTCGTGTTTTATTGGTATATAAAACACTAGTATAATAAATAACTATTAACAGTTAAACAATTTAAAATGTCATACTTCTGTTGATTGCCACAGGCGACAAATTTTCATAATTTGAAAAAGCTATCCCTGTGGCTCCTCCACCATTAACATGTTTGGGGGTCGTGATTTGATGACTAGTAACCGCACTTCACGCGCAAAATATATCACTTACCGAGATCTGCTTTAGCAGAGTGCCACACCCAGCAATGGGTAGAAGGCGTGATGATATATTTATTTATTTATTTATTTAGATACAAAATTTTCTCCTACTCTAATAACAAATTTCTGTAGCTCTGTCTAAATTGCACATACTCTCTTCTCCTTTAAAACATGTCCACGCATTTTGCATTTAACAGCATAGATATGGGGTGGCTAGCTCAGTGGTATGAAGTCGGCCTGTGGATCCTGAGAACTCTGGTTCGATTCCCACAGCCGACAAACAATTTTCACCATTTTAAAAAAGCTTCGGCAGAGTGCCACACTCAGTAATGGGTAGAAGGCGTGATGATATATTTATTTATTTTTATTTTCAGCATAGATAAAAGACAAATCTAAATTACAAATTTCGTATTAATTTTAACGTTTTTAAACTCGCCTTCCTTTTGATGTCCAGGCTAATTTCAATCATGAAAATATACTGAGATACAAATATTGCCTTCTTAGCGAAATCGAACTATAAAGTGTAATTTTATCTGAATCTCTACTGTGAAATTTTATCAATGGAAAGTCTTGAAAACTATAAAGTGTTGACAGATTTTTTGTCTATGAATTGCTATTTGAATTATGAAAATGTATTTTATGCACAACCGGAACCTAAATTGAAAATAAGTGTTTTTGCTATGAAAAGCGGGCGAAACACTTGTTTTTGGCCCAAATAAATAATTTTCTATAGATTCATAAGCTAAATGATAATTTTTGTTTAATGTGAATTCTTGATTTTGCAAAAGTCACTTTGACATATAAATGTACCTATTTTACTCTTTTGAACATAAAGAAACGCCTGGTTTTACCCTTGATGTAAAAATAATTATCACGTAATTTCAAAAGATAATATAAATAGTACAATACTAAAAAGGGTGTCGTAATGAGTTCTATTACGATACAGGTGCTGTAATGAATTTTGACAGTAATTGCGATTTTTATCTATTTCCAAACTTGAAGAAATGGCTCGGCGGAAAGAGATTTGGCTCCAACGATGAGGTCATCGCTGAGACAAACGCCTATTTTGAAGGATTGCCAAAATCGTATTATTTGGAAGGGATCGAAAAATTAGGACGTTGGACGAAGTGTATCGAGCTACAAGGAGATTATGTTGAGAAATAAAATATGTTTCGACCAAATAAATCATTTCTTGTTTCATTTTTCAAGGACTTTTCACCCTGCCCTCGTATCACCACAATCAGAAAAATGAGGAAAACCGTGAAAACGATGCAATGACTGATTCATCCCAACCTATCCTATTTTGATTACTTAGTTTCGCTTCATCCACATTCACAATTCATTTCATACAAACTCTTCTATTTCTCCTACAAATATATTTTCATATTTATAAATTTTCTAGACAATCAATGGAATAAATTTGAGGAAACTACGACAGAGGCAGGTAAATTAAACAAATTAAACAACCATAAAAAGTAAAATCACAGTAAAAAAAAACAAGAACCGAAAAGAAGAAAAAGGAATTAAAAAATGGAAACAAACCAAGCGAAACACAGTGCAATTAAAACTAAACGCCAGCCGTCCATTCCTTAATAAAAACAAATCCGTATCTCACGCTCTGTCTCATTTCCACGCGCAGGAGGAGACGCCACACGACAAGGACGAGAAACACATTAATTCCGCAGCAGGATAAATTCATCCTGAAATATAAATTTAAATATTCATGATGAAAGTGCATATTATGAAATTATAATGTACATGGAGGGCAATCAAGCTCTGCTATGATAATAAAGTGGCGCATGGTTGCTATGGGTGATGAGAGCATGGAGTACAGGACCGCATTTGCTCAAATGATTACAGACAAACTTATTATTTATTTGTTTCAATCCAGAAATTTTATAATTCAAATTGGGTGACTTAAAATGAATCCTATGCATCGATAAAACCGCGAGAGATTTGATAGAAAAACCATCAAACATTTGTTTCATTTTGTTTTAATTCCATGGCTATCGATATTTTTGAAGCAATTTTCGTCATTTTTAGATCTAATTTGTGCCGTTATGAGACAATCAAAATTAATTTTATGTATTGAATTAGATGCAGAATTTTGTCTTAAAACGTATTTGAAGCTTTTTTTGTTTTAATTAGGGAAGCAAGAAATTACAAAATTATGATTTTATATGGGATGGCTAGCACAGTGGTATGAAGTCGGCCTGTGGATCCTGAGGTCCCTGGTTCGATTCCCACAGGCGACAAATTTTCATAATTTGAAAAAGCTATCCCTGTGGCTCCTCCACCACTAACATGTTTGGGGGCCGTGATTTGACGACTGGTAACCGCACTTCACGCGCAAAATATATCACTTACCGAGATCTGCTTTAGCAGAGTGCCACACCCAGTAATGGGTAGAAGGCGTGATGATATATATTTTTTTTTTTATATGATTTTATATGGTAAAGTCCTATTTTCGAGAGTTGCAGTCATCATGTTGACATGAAGTAAATCTCCTGGCGCTTTGATCAAATAGAGATTGCTTTTTTGTTCATACTTTAACATTTCTAAAAGATATCTAATACTAAGAAAAACTGTAAGAAGTAATTTAGTATTTATTCTATTTATTAATAGTATATTATGTAACAAGTTTTATAAACGTCTCTTTAGTTATGATTGTATAATAGTATATAAAAAGAACAAGTTTCATAATTGTCATTTTATTTTGTGAGAAAGGAGTTCGGATCACGACGCTGTAACTGATCTAAAGTTTCATTTTACGTACTCGTGCTTCAAAGTGATTGAGAAAACATCTATTTTTATGGTTCTAAATTTTAACTATTAAAACGCTAAAATTATTTACTACTTTATTTGTAGCTTCCCGTACATCGGGAGGCGTGTTTTAATGTAAATATTAAGATATATATAAATATAAATAAATAAATATATCATCACACCTTCTACCCATTACTGGGTGTGGCACTCTGCTAAAGCAAATCTCGGTAAATGATATATTTTGCGCGTGAAGTGCGATTACCAGTCGTCAAATCACGGCCCCCAAACATGTTAGTGGTGGAGGAGCCACAGGGATAGCATTTTCAAATTATGAAAATTTGTCGCCTGTGGGAATCGAACCAGGGACCTCAGTCAAGAAAAAATGAACAATTTGTTATCATATAACAAATGTCAATTCATTGCATACTAAACTGTTAACATAAATTTACACTTTAATTTTAATAAATATTCTCATTACCGGTTATATAATTTTTGCTCGTTACAAAACGCATTGTACAAATAACACAAAGACGTCATTTATTTACACCATTCGCGCAAATTAAAGCACTCGCTTCTCTCGTACTTTAAAACTGCGCTCATGCGAAAAGTATGTATTCGCGCACTCGTTATGTAAATATCAATTACAACACACAATGCGTTAGAATATTTTGTTAAAATATTTAAAATTTTTAAATAATTTGAGAAATAGCCATAACCGTTGGCCGAAGCCATACGGCTCAATAAATTTTATAATGTTTTATTGAATTCTTCGATTTATTTAACAATAATTTCTTACAATTAATCAAATAAAATTGATTGGAATTTGTTAATTTAAATACGTTTACTATGGTAGTAACTGTATTCTGCTCTTTATAAAATCGAACATACTAATACTGGGTTGCAAGAAAAAAATAAAGAGCTCTTTAGTTAAAGAATTGTTTATCTAGCAACAGTATCAATGACGATTTTCTGAAATTTATTGAACCGTTAGTTGCTAATGAACTGATAAAACTTTCATGCAACCCAGCTTAAGTGTACTATTTTATTTTATTGCTGAAGGTTGAAAAAAAATGTATTATTGTAAAAATAAAATTGAATTAAGAAAAACTGGACGAAACGTAATTTAGAAAATGGATTTTAACAGAATCTAATGGTTCTCTTTGCACCATTTTCAGATGACTGTGGCTGCACTTTTAGTATGTTTAGTTTTTTGTTACTTAAACTAGTAACAGGAAAATGCTTTTATCGTTCACCTCATATTATCCGCAATCGAATAAGTATATTTACTTCAGCACTCGCGGCGCACAATTATTTCAGAAGTAAAATCGCAAATACCTGTTATTTTATATTGGAAAATAAATATTTTATAGCAGTTTATAATTGAATTCGTCAATAAATTTAACAACCCCATATATTTTGTACGAGGACAGAAATGAATACCCTTTCTTTTGTTTCTTTCTTTCTAAGTTATGATTTTTTAATAGCATAATAATACGAATCATTAATATTTATTTAGTTTTCGTCTTTCAACCACTTGATTAAATGTTAAGTAATTTCATTAAATATATGCTGATATACAAGATGTCCCACGAATACTGTGCCACAGAAAAATAAGTTTTCCACTATCATTGCTCCTCTGATAACTTTACAGAAAAAAGTATTAAATAAAAAATAAAATAAATATATCATCATGCCTTTTACTCATACTGAGTATATGCCTTTTATCCATTACTGGGTGTGGCACTGTACAGAAGCAGATCTCGGTATGTGATATATTTATGCGAGAAGTGCAGTTACCAACAATCAAATCATGGCCCCCAAATATGTTAGTGGAGGAGGAGCCACAGGGGTAATTTAAATATGATGAAAATAGTTCGTCGGCTGTGGGATTCGAATCGGGGTTCTCAAATTCACGGGTCAATGAGCTACCTAATTTGTAGAAAATTAAATACTGCATTTAACTTAGTCTAGATCAGCTGTTCTTAACCTTTTCTCATCGCGGACTCCCAAATTTTCCAAATATGTTTCGCGGCTTTCCAGTTTCTTGTGAAAATAAGAATATAATACTAATTATTAAAAAATAAATAAATAAATATATCATCACGCCCTCTCCCCATTACTGGGCGTGGCACTCTGCCGAAGCAGATCTCGGTAAGTGATATATTTTTGCACGCGGCGTGCGGTTACCAGTCGTCAAATCAATTTAATGTGGTGAAAATGTTTGTCGGCAGTGGGAATCGAACTAAAGTTCTCAAAATGTTTCCGGATAAAACCACATCTATCCAATCACTTCTATTCACTTTTCATTCATCTTTCGACGTACGTTACATATGCGCAGAACATCTCAAATTACTCACGTTCATTCCTGTAACAACAAATCTAATAACAAATATTCAAAAATTAGAAGAGAGCGACATCCTACGCTTGTATTTGAAAGAAAATTCCGCGCAATGCAATTAAGCACTCTGTTGTAAGAAATGAATAGGAAACAAAAAGATAAGAAAGGAAGAGAGTGTCGCCCTGCGTTTGTTTTTGAAAGTTAAATAAATAAGTAAAATGAAATATATGTGGGGTGGCTAGCTCAGGGGTATGAAGTCGGCCTGTAAATCTTGAGAACCCTGGTTCGATTCCCACGGGCGACAAACAATTTTCATAATTTCAAAAGCTGCCTCTGTGGCTCCTCCACCACTAATATCTTTGGAGGCCGTGATTTGACGACTGGTAACCGCACTTCACGCGCAAAATATATCACTTACCGAAATCTGCTTCGGCAGAGTGCCACACGCAGTAATGGGTAGAAGGCGTGATGATATATTTATTTATATTTTTATTTAAATATATAAACTGATTTACATGCAAAATTTAATTCCCTACATCATTTACTTCAAACTTTTCCTGTAAACTAATCCGGAAAGCAAGTATTTCACGTAATTCGCCTAATTTTAATAAAGTAAAACGATGTCATACTGTAATTATAATTTACTAATAATGCTCATCAATAACCAATAGATATACTCGTACGAGATATAATTACCAATTGATATTGAAGCAATGAGATACAAATTATCCTCTCCTCCCTATGCCATGTGACGTATGCACTTGTGTAGTTATGTGCCATTATGACGTCACAGAACCGTGAATGGAACCGAATCTTGTACGACAGTGAAGCGTTTGTGCCCGGAACTGCCGACCGGAACTAATTAGATGAACAAGTTAATTTCACGCGATCTGTGCCTTGTTAGCATATTGTCACAGCGTTTCTGATCTCCTAGGGATACAACATTTACTTGTGTTCATATTTGTAACGATTTGTTCCAGTAAATATGATAAATAGAGTTGGTTCGTTTGAGTAATTTAGGTTAGGTCTAGATCAGATTCAAATAGTAGTTGTACAGAATTAAATGCTGTGTCTGAATCAAGTAACATATTATGTTTTCTTTATTTGATTATTTTTAAAATTCATTTTAAACATTGTTAAAAGCTGATATTGTTTACATAGTTAGTCATGAAACAAATGCAAACATATTTATAACGTTTAACTGTAACATATATACTTTAAACCTGATTTTAACTATAATTAAATAAGTAAAATGGAATATATAATAAACCAATAATTTTTAACCGAAGGTCCACGAAATTATCTAAAGGAAACTTAAAAATACCTCAAATTTTAATTGTCTAGTATTTTCTTCTGTAATTATTTTATTTAATTTTTTTACTTTTTTTTCTTATTCATTTTTTCGTCCACCTGTGATATAGTAGCAGGTAATTGTATTTTAATAGTTACTAGCGAAATATTTTTTTATGGTTATATGATACTAATTATGGGTTAGGTGGCTCAGTGATATCGAGTTGGCTGTAAATTTGAGAACCAGGGTGCGTTTTCAACAGCCAATAAATAATATTCACAATAGTGGCTCTCTCTCCACTAATATTTATTGAAACCGTGCTACAGCTTATATAAATAAGACTTATCAGCTCTGAATAATTAATAATTAATAATTATGGGGTGGCTAGCTCAGTGGTATGAAGGTCGGCCTGTGGATCCTGAGAACCCTGGTTCGATTCCCACAGACGACAAACAATTTTCATAATTTCAAAAACTACCCCTGTTGCTCCTCCACCACTAACATCTTTGGATGCCGTGACGACTGGTAACCGCACTTTAGGCGCATAAATATATCACTTACCGAGATCTGCTTCGGCAGAGTGCCACACCCAGTAATGGGTAGAAGGCGTGATGATATATTTATTTATTTATTTATATAAGCAAGTAAATAAAATGTGTTAATTTGATTACCTTGTTTACTTTGTTCTGTTAAGATTTGTGTTGCAACGTATTCCACGAAAACAATTTTATTGTAGTCATGTAATTAGTTGTTTCACCACATGGAACAAACCATCATCAAATTACACAAAACATGAAGCAGCACGAGACGTCTAAATATGCGATGCACGAAATTTCTATTAATTTACAATTTCACACAAACTCTCTCTCACTGGAAGCCAAGCAACAACACCGCTTCAATGCTACCAACCTTCCGCCTACAACGCTTGAGGTGGGACCACAAATTCTGCTAACTTTTCAGCCAAACGCGAGCGAAATGAAACAAAAAGATTTGTTTTACACGGCGGATGCCGGTTGTAATTAATTAGAGTGTATTCGGACCCTGGTTGGTCAGTCGGTGGAAATTTCCCTATGTTTTGGTTTTATCCGGAAACCTGGAATATGTTCCTCCGGGCGAAAGGATAAAGAATCGTGTGTGTTCTACCTAATGGTGTATTAGGGAGAGTAATTATATTGTTTTACTAACCAAAAAATTAAAGAACCTCCGAGAATAGTCAGTTTTATTTATGCTCTAGAAAATATGGTTAAAAAATTGAACTTCTGTCATCTACTTTATTCCTTAAGGTGGTTCTATCATGACAGCCTCATACAAAAGTATAGGTAACCTAAAAAGTTTATAAAAATAATTATTACATTTATTTATGGTATAGGTTATTAACAGAATTAACATTTCGCTGCAAATATCGTATAACTAACAATAACATTGAATATATTAAATAAAACTATTTAACTAGTTTATGAAATTCAGTAATATAACAATATTTTTGGAAGTGAATGTTTCATGCCAACCAATAGCAGTGTAAGATTTTAAGGTTGGCTTTCGATGGGTGTCAAAACAGAACCGAATGACATATCAGTCTGAAAATTTGAATGCGTTCTAGTTAAAGATGGCACATCACAAATGTCACATGAGATTTGCGATTGTGGCGCCATCTGTTTTATTTTTCAGGGACTTTTCACCCTGCACTCGTACATACGAGCATAAAGGTTGTTCAAAAATTCGTTTCGACCTAAATAAGAACGTCCAAATATGTATGTTATGAAATAAATACGAGTATTTATTAATTTTTCATCCATATTTGAGGATACCTAAGGCCATTTATCAAATTTTACGAGATTTATGGATCCAACTTAACCTCAATATTATATATTGGTTACTTTCACTATAATGACTCAATGTTTATTTTAAATTTTATTTTTATTTGATCTAGACATACGAGTATATGGAACGAAAAAACTGCATGAAAATTAGGAAAATCTCTTTAAAATTTCGGATGGGCAAATCGACACCCGAACATTTTCGCGTGTCGAGTACTAAACACAGAGGACACGACTTCTGCCGGCTGTGTATTGTTGCATATCTTTTTCTTTATATTATTATTTTTATAGAAGCTTCTTTAGTTAGAGAAGGGTGCTGAATTTAACTCAATATGTTTTGCTATTTTAAATATTTTCCAGGAATTGTACTTATTTTATAGTGTAGAAATAATTCAGAAGGCTTCAGTTTTGAGAAAAACAAGTTAACAGAAAGTCTTTGTAAACACCTGGTGAGTAAATTATTATAAAGTCAGAAACTAGAGAACAAAATGATGAAAACGTTCCTTTTACGGCTATAAAAGAAAACTTTTTATATAGAAATATTGTTCGTGCTTCCATTGTGTTCTTTTCATATTTCACCACAAAGAATACCGATGTTTTTCTCACGGTATTGCTACGTTTGATTGAAAACGTGGCCCCAAGCGACTTCAATATAATTTTTATGATCAAACAGTTGTTTACATTTATAAAACATAACAAAATGTAAAAACAAATATCAAACCAATTTAATGAATTACATACAATCAATAACATTGCTTCTGCTAAAAATAAAAAAGGTTAGTTGTCTAAAATATAACATAAATAACAGGTATCTACTCTTTTTGCAAAATAGAAGGTAATTTGGTTAATAATTAAGGATGAAATAAATGAGATCCCAAAAGAATAATATATATTTATTGCCTTTCCCATTGATCGTTTATACATTAATGACATCTATTAATACATGATTATTTGGATGCGTTCAATACGCAGCATATATTGGTTAGCGCTGAGTTGTAGTAAAATGCTAAACTGAATTAAATTGGCACTTTTAGCTAAATAATATTCACGTAGCATTTCTTTAAAATGAATATAAAAATAAAAACATTATTCTAAAAACAGTAAAACCGCTGATACCCTCTAACTTTCAGTAAACTGAACGCATCCACTGAAAACTGTTGTCAATACTGTTGTGAAATAATTAGAATTTCTTTGCGGAATAAAATTAAAATTCATCTATCTTTTCTGATCTTGATGCTCAATTGTATCAAGCGTTACTAACCTATTTGTCATAAAATAATTATATATTATATGCCAAGGGATTAAAGTACATAATTTAATCCCTCATGTGATTTTATCACGAGCCTCAGAATTAAATTTAGTCCTGTGGTATACGTATATACTAATGGAGTAGGGTGGTACAGTGATATCGTGTCGGCCTGTGGATCCTGAGAACCCTGATTCGATTCCCACTGTCGACAAACATTTTCACCACTTTAATATTACTCCAGTGGCTCCTTCTCCACTAACATCTTTGACGACTGGTAACCGCACTTCACGCGCAAAAATATATCACTTACCAAGATCTGCTTCGGCAGTAATGGGTAGAAAGCGTAATGATATATTTATTTATTTATATATTTGTATATACACTATTTTTCGCTCTTCCATCCATGCATTTCGAATTAATGATTAATTTTGATATTGATTTGACATACGAGGGTAGGGTGAAAAGTCCCTAAAAAATAAAACAGATGGCGCCACAATCGCAAATCTCATGTGACATTTGTGATGTACCATCTTTAACTAGAACGCATTCAAATTTTCAGACTGATATGTCATTCAGTTCTGTTTTGACACCCATCGAAAGCAAGCAACCTTGAAGATTTTTGAAAACATGGAAAAAAGTAAATTTCGCGTCTTGATTAAACATTATTTCTTGCGTGAAAAAAACATTACGCAAACCAAAGCATCGCTTGTTAAACATTATGGGGCCCCCTCACCCTTGATTGGAACGATTCATAAGTGGTTTACTGATTTTCGTTGTGGTAGTATGACCAGAAAGGACGCCGAACGTTCTGGTCGTCCAATTGAGGTTACAACGCCAGAAATCGTCGATAAAATCCATGGTATGATATTGGACGATCGGCGAGTTAAAGTGCACGAGGTTACTGAGGCTATGAGCATCTCAACCGAACGGGTACGGAATATTTTGCATAAATTTTTGGATATGAGAAAGCTATCTGCCAGATGGGTGCCGCATTTGCTCTCTGCACCGGCACACAGGTCCGCAGTCGCAATGGCAAAATTGCATGAATTGCGCTACGAATTGGTTCGTCATCCACAATATTCTCCAAATTTGGCCCCCTGTGATTTTTATCGATTTCCAAATTTGAAGAAATGGCTCGGCGGAAAGAGATTTGGCTCCAACGCTGAGACAAACGCCTATTTTGAAGGATTGCCAAAATCGTATTATTTGGAAAGGATGGAAAAATTAGAAAAACTTTTCACACTGCCCTCGTATAATTCACAATGTCAGCATTATACAAATTTGTAGGAAGCTTAAGCAACCTAAATAAAATAAAATATTTTGAGGTTTATAATATACTTGTTGCTACAGTAATACTTGTTTACCTGTCAATTTAATCCCATCGAAACGGAAGAATAAAGTAGGTCATTTACTCCCGGGAGTGCGAAAATATCTAAATTAAAGACGGGAAAAAAAAAACAGATTTACTACAAAACTCTAGCCGCGGCAGTAAATCTACTATTTTTTGCCTAGTTAAACAAATGATGATTTCATTTTAAACAGTTTAATATTACAGTAATGTACTCCAGAAATATAAATTACAATTAATGATGAATCCGTGAAATTAGAAACCTGTAATTACACAGCTTTTGTTTTCGTTGTATCCGAAACAAAAACTTTACGAAAACAAATATGAATGTTATTTGTCTGAAACAGACCTGTGCTAGCTTCACGCGAAAGGATTGTTTGTGTATTCACTCATATGGAAGTTTGCTTAAAATTTGAATGTTAAACACATAATTAACTTTGGCAAAATGTAATCTAAATATGAGTTCTTCATGTATGATATAGTCGTGAAGGTAGGTATAGGAAAAACAGATATATATCTATCTAGAAAAGCAAGGATAGTAATGATTTCATTATTTATTTGTTATCTCGTAAAATATCCAGAGTACTTGATATTTGATACTTCAACACGGCAGCTCGTTTTCAGTTTATATACTGAAATATGCTTTACTGTCACGCGAATATACTAGAAGATAATTTGTTTTTATTACTAGCTTTATTATTTAAACAACACTAGCAAATTATGTTCTCAATATTCTGTTGCGATATTAAGACAATAAGGTAATCTAATATAATTTCATTTTATGGAAAGGTAATAATGGACATAGGCTTAAGTTGTAGTTATTTAATGAAGATTACATTGACAACGTTTCAGCCAAGGTTATGGCCATTTTCAGGTCTTGACTACGCAGCAAGATGGAATGTTGTATCTTCTACATTGTAGTAAGAAGATTCTTGTATTTTTTTTAACAACAACTTTTCTTAATGTTATTGAAGAAATCCTTTAGGAGTTGATTGTCTGCCTGGTTGTGTGTGAGTTGTAATTGTTTGTAAGTTGACATGTCCTCGAGGTCCTAGGATGGAATTCTAGTAGAATGTTTTAATATTATAATTGGCTTATTAAAACATTCTATTATAATTTTATTTTAGTCTTATATTAGATGGATCCAGAAGAAAGAAGGACAGTGGTCAACGAGATATAATAATATATTTTTTAAGGTGGTACCCTTTGGGTTTTTTCTATTTTCGGCCAATCTTACTGTTTGTTCTAAAAATCTTTCTCGTACGAATAATGTACATATGTATTTTGATCTGCTGAATCTAATGGTGAAGCCACCAAGTGTGTATGTCTTCTAGTTTTTGAGATAATATTTAAAAACTGTTTTATGAGAAAATTTTGGTAAACATATTTTCTTAAATAAAAATTACTGAAAATTTGTTTAAAAGATAATTGAAACACGATAAATTCAATGTCGTTGAGCGCATTTCCATATCTTGTTTAGTTTTTAAGATATAGCCTCTGGAAGGTACAAAATTTGATGCGGTAAAATTTGGGAAAATACATTTTTAAGGCTATATTTAAAAAACTAAACAAGATATGAAGATATGCTCAACAGCATTGAATTCCTCGTCTCCGAATTGACTTGTATGCAATTTTTTAGCTAATTTTAAGCGATTTTATTTTTTGTAATTTTTTTAAGGGGTACCCCTTGGGATTTTTTCGATTTTATGCCAATTTTAGACGTTTTGCTCTAAAATTATTTCTCGTGTGAATACTATAACGATAATTTACATACATATGTATTTTGACCTACAGAATCCAACAGTAAAATCTCCAAATGCATATATCTTCTAGTTTTTGAGATATTGTACAAAAACTGCTTTATGACAAAATTTTGGTTATAAATTTAAAAAATATAAATTGCTAAAAAATTGTTTATAAGATAATTGGTGTACGAAAAATGCAATGCCGTTGAGTGCATCTTCATATCTTGTTTAGTTTTTGAGGTAGAGCCTCGGGAAATTACAAACTTTGATTAAGTAAAATTTGGATAGAATTTAACTTTTTCGAAGACTATATCTTAGAAACTAAACAAGATATGTAGATGCGCTCAACGACATTGAATTCCTCGTATCCCAATTGACTTATAAGCAAACTTACAACAATTGAATTATTTGTAAATACAGAACGTATGAACTGACATATCTATTCCACTTTTTTATATGGTTGTTGCTTGAAGGTCGTACATAAAAGAAATAAACAAAATGTTATTGGATGTTTATTCAAAATATTGTCAAACGTTTTGGTCTTCACACTGGCCTTCATCTGTGACTAGCACCAATAATGTGAGAACATAATACAAAATAACAAAAAACAGCTAACATAATAGCTAAAGTCAAATATAAAAGGTTAACAGAACACGTGGAACCGTAGTCGAAATAATTTCAATAACAATGAAAATCAGGAGCAGCAATGAAGCTAGTGGCGAGACGGTCAAACGTTTGACAATATTGTCGCAATCTCAAATATATAAACTAATATAACAATCTATCACTTCCGATAATTGTCGCCTAAATACGATGTAACTTTTCTGGATTGATACTGCTCCTTCTGCACTTCTCTATTCATGTATTTGTCAGGATAAAATCATAGACGAAGTACAGTGAATATGAACATCAGTTTTATTAAAATATATAATTACAAATGATTAACCTTTCTCGTCTATCGCCGGATACACACTATCTTAAAAACCATTCACAAAGTCTCATGCACCCTTAACCATTTACACACGTCTCTTCATCCCTCACCTATTCCAACATGTTCTCACATTCGGCGTCACTCAGACGGACCCAGGCACACTTGACTTAATTTATTAGTTTAAAAATACAAACACAACCCCAAACATATCATTCTCACGATACTTAATATTTTCTAAACCAAGGGCTATAAAATAGCTAACACTAGACGAAACACACATAATTTAAAAAATAATAGCCTAGCAATTAATAACGATACTTAAACACAACACTTGTCACTAGTTTCACATTTTGTTTATAATACATTATTTACATGTGACAACCTGAAATATTACCACAATATTTTGAATAAACATCCAGTAACATTTTGTTTATTTCTTTTATTTACGACCTTCAAGCAACAACCATATCAAACACTGTATAAAATTAAGGTCAACCACATTAAGTTTACTATTCCACTTTTTAGAAATATTTTATTCGGTATTAAAGAAGTCCTCAAGGAAACATATATTTCCAGTCATCACTATATCTTTCGTCAAATCACCAAATCCTGGTGTAATGAGGGCAGGTTGTACTCCACAACTCCTAGGATACGAGACGCGCGGTTGCCAAGCAACGACCGCATAACTCGGATTCCGCTCCACGAAGTTGGAGTTACCGGCGTGCGAAGCTATTCGACTCCGGGATCGGGTGTCGCGTGGATGAGGGGATACGCACGCTGAGAATTGTCAGCGAAATCAATCATAAATGTTACGACTTGGCGTCAATGTGCAGCATATACACTTCTCGTACACGAAAATATGTACAAGAAATATGTAAGAAGAAAGCGATTCAACAAGTCGACAAATTTATAGCACGCGTTTTAGAATTCTGCATTAAAATTTCGTTTCGGGTATTTTCGTGTTTTATATTATTACCTAATTGAAAAACATTATTGAAATTACATAAAAATATTTACTATGTATTATTTATGGAGTAGATGACTCAGTGGTATCGAGTCGGCCTGTGGATCCTGAGAACCCTTTTACGATTCCCAGAGCCGACAAACATTTTCACCACATTAAAATTATTCCTGTGGTTCCCACACGACTTACATTTTTGGGGGCCGCGATTTTACGGCTAGTAACTGCACTTTACGCGCATTATTTGATCACACTCTACTCTACTTTGGCAGAGTAACACATGCAGTATTGGGTAAACGGCGGGATGATATATTTATTTATTTTATTACTATTTGGAGAAAGGGATATAATATCAATTTTAAACTACCAATAGCGTTTCTTAATTTGACCCTGTTGTCATGGAAATGAGTGAATTAATAAATGATACTTTTCTGTATAAAAAACTGACAGTTTTACTCGAATTTTTTTAGTTACCTAGCAACAAGATTTAAATTTTAAATGTTATTCGGCTGTATCATGTAACATATCTTTAATAATAAGCGACGTCGAAAAATTTTACAAGCTTTGGCATCACCGGTTTTGTCTTGACGTTTGTCAAATTTGTATTTATATGAATAAAAATTTGACAAATATCAAACCGAAACCGATGCTGCCAAAGCTAAAAAAAGTTATCGATGTCGCTTATTATTAACGATGTGTTACATGATACAGCCGATTAATGGATAACTTACAGTACAGGTATTGTAAAAACTATTTTTATTGTCACTTAAATACATCACAAGATCCATTCTAAACTAAACTTTTGTGACACATTATACATTTATACAATATATATTTTTTTAATCGCCGGAGTCGTGGTCGCAAAAATGTCTGTTAATGAAAATGCCAATTTTTTGGTTGAACCAGTTTTAAAACCGAAAAATTAAAAAATATGGTTCTATATAATTCGGACTACGAGAAATCGAATAGCGTTGAACGAATGTATTTCTCGTGGTTCAATTAACTTATACTCAAAATTTAAAAGTTTTGAAAATTTTACCATTTTTATATTGGCTAACCACGTGTTCGACAAGATTGTAAGTAAAACGATACATACTACAGAATAGTATATTCATAAATAGACCTTCCATGCTGAACTAAACATCGTCATCATCTA
This sequence comes from Pterostichus madidus, assembly GCA_911728475.2. Taxonomy (NCBI): domain Eukaryota; kingdom Metazoa; phylum Arthropoda; class Insecta; order Coleoptera; family Carabidae; genus Pterostichus; species Pterostichus madidus. The sequence goes on from OU452304.1 coordinate 3,141,178, forward strand.
CAAATTACAAGCACTTGAACTAAAACTACACGGATCACGCAGCCTGAGAACTTCCTGAACATCGAAAGGATTACAATATCCGTTTACAGGAATAACAAGCAACCAGGCCGCTGACATACACCATTAGCGGCTCGTTAAAAGAGGGGCGCTACTCGAACTTGTGTCGTACGCTCTGTATATATTAACAATTAAAATAAAGGCGGATCGTTTGTCGAATTCAAACTTTGTAGAAGTTGCAGAGTAATTATAGAGAGTTTAACAGTGTATGATGATATTGTTGAGATAGAACAGTGGTTCTCAACCGTGTATACTTCCGCCAGAGACTGTTTATAACATAACGACAGAAAGAGAGCAATATATCAGTTTAGATTTAAAATAAATATAAATATATCATCACGCCTTTTACCCATTACTGGGTGTGGCACTCTGCCGAAGCAGATCTCGGTAATTGATATATTTATGCGCGTGAAGTGCGGTTACCAGCCGGCAAATCACGGCCCCGAAAGATGTTAGTGGTGGGGGAGCCACATGAGTAATTTTAATTTGGTGAAAATGTTTGTCGACTGTGGAGATCGAACCAGGGTTGTCAAGGTCCACAGGCCGACTCGATACCACTGAGCCGTTACCCCATAATTTATATTTAATATAAATGTATTTATAAATATATCATCACGCCTTTTACCTATTACTGGATGTGGCACTCTGCCGAAGCAGATCTCAGTAATCGATATATTTATGTGCGTGAAGTGCGGTTACCAGCCGTAAAATCACGGCCTCCAAATATGTTAGTGGTGGGGGAGCCACAGGAGTATTTTAATTTGGTGAAAATGTTTGGCGACTGTGGAGATCGAATCAGGGTTGTCAAGATCCACAGGCCGACTCGATACCACTGAGCCGTTACCCCATAATTTATATTTAATATAAATGTATTTATAAATATATCATCACGCCTTTTACCCATTACTGGGTGTGGCACTCTGCCGAAGCAGATCTTAGTTAGCGATATATTTATGTGCGTGAAGTGCGGTTACCAGCCGTAAAATCACGGCCTCCAAATATGTTAGTGGTGGGGGAGCCACAGGAGTATTTTAATTTGGTGAAAATGTTTGGCGACTGTGGAGATCGAATCAGGGTTGTCAAGATCCACAGGCCGACTCGATACCACTGAGCCATTACCCCATAATTTAGATTTAATATGAATGTATTTATAAATATATCATCATGCCTTTTACCTATTACTGGATGTGGCACTCTGCCGAAGCAGATCTCAGTAATCGATATATTTATGTGCGTGAAGTACGGTTACCAGGCGTCAAATCACGGACCCGAAAGATATTAGTGGTGGGGGAGCCACAGGAGTAATTTTAGCAATTTGTTTTTCATTTTATCAACTGTCCAGTGTATGCTTGTGATATTTGTTAAAGATTTAATTGAATTTAGCAGAAATCCACTAATTAAATAATTTAGTTCGAAGTCGTAAAGAAATCTTCGATTACTCAACTCCAGGATATAGTAATATAAATATGGTACTTTTAAATATAACAGTTCTGACAACTCAATACAGTGTGACCACTCATAAAAAAAAATAATCGATCGTAGTTGATGCTGGTCAATCGATCGCTGTTTATTTATTCAGTGTGACCATTACCTAAAAGACAGACATGTCAGTATTTTAGAGCAATTTAATTTGTCCCAAAATCAACTCGATGTCACTTAGACCCGGTTGCATAAAAATTTGCCGGCTAAACACATTATTAATTATGAATTAGAATAAAAAAAACCATTTTTGCGTTTTTCTTTTTACATATATTTCGAACTTTACCATAACGCTGCAGAAAATAATAATAAAAAATAAGTTCTCGCATCAGGATTCTGTCTACCAGATAGTGAAAAATTAATTAAGGCCGTTAAAAAAAATCGTGGATAAGTTTAACGAGTAATTTTAATGAAGAATAAAATAATCTGTTTACTTTTATTGTCAGGGGAAAAGAACAAAAGATCCTTCGGTTAGAACTTGTGACAAACAGCGGCGGAACTGGAGTTTGCGCTTTCCTATTTCCTGGTACAAAAGCAGAAGTTTTCAAATAAAATGGGGCTTGTTAAGAAATTTTTAATTAATTTTTAAACTCATGTTTCTAGTTTTAGATTTAATTAAATATTAACATTAAAAATTATAAAATTATAACCTTCTCATTCTAACATTTCTGCTAATTAACAAACCATTTTTCACATGACTACTTCTGCAATAAAATATTTAAGAATAAATAACTGTAATTTTAATTATTAACAGATGGCGTTAATGACGTTTATATGTAATTATTACATTTTCTTTTTTTAGTTTATATTTATATAGTTTCTATTCCTTATTTTATTACAAATATAGAGCGATCAAAAGTAAGAGTTTCAGTTGGCAAGACAATTCTGGGGATCTTTTTATTCCACAGTTGGCACTACAATTCTGGGAATCTTATTTTTCCACAGTTGGCGCAACGCCTTGTAAACGAGGAAATTTATTAAATGTTTTCTCGGATCCTATTTCTAGTTAATTTTACCATATAAATTCAGTGGCGTACCTAGAACTTTTGCCGCCCAGGGCGGTCTCCAATTTGCCGCCCTTTCTAAGTCAATCAAATGGTGGTTTTTGTAAATTAATAAACATAAATGTAAAATAAATATATCACGACTTTTACCCATTACTGGGTGTGGCACTCTGCCGAAGCAGATCTCGGTAAGTGATATATTTATGTACGTGAAGTGCGGTTATCAGCCGTCTAATCACGGCTCCAAAGATGTTAGTGGGGGGGAAGGGGGGGCACAAGAGTAATTTTAATTTGGTGAAAATTGTTTGTCACTGTGAGAATCGAACCGGAGTCTTCAGGATCCACAGGCCAACTCGAAACCACTGAGCCATTACCGCATTAAATTAATAAACATAAATAAATAATTGTAATTGAGACAAACTATAGATGGGGAACATTTTTACCATTGGATGGCATATTTAAATTAGGCAGTAATAAAGTAATTTTTGAGTTAATATTTTCAACCCTACATTGACTAGACGATGAAGAAAATTTTCGAAATCATATAGTAATTTATAATTTGCAGAAATCGCATAGTAAACTTATGAAGTGAACAAGTTGTTTTTTACAACTAAAACTAAATATAAAAAATGCCGGCCGGAGCGGACCGCACTTACCGCCCCTTCTAGGTACGCCACCGTAAATAATACAGAGTGATCAAAAGAAATTGTTACAGTTGGCAATAAAAAAACTTACTTGAAATTGGTAAGCCTGATATATAAATTAATTTCCTATTGTGGACATTTGAAAATTGAAAATTTTAAATTTGAGTTCATTTTTAATTACGTAAAAAGTCAAGATCCTATTAGCTGTCAGACTCCTGACATAACCTATTTGTATTTATTAGACATGTCAAATAGTATTTCCGCCTTTACCTGGCGTTGTGCCAACTGTGGAATAAAAAGATTCCCAGAAGTACCAACTGAAACAATTCCTTTTGATCATTCGGTAGTATAGATTAAATTTACAAATATCTGTGAAATGAAATTAATTTAATACATTTTTCTTGAAGATAAAATTAATAAAACTTGTAATATTGTTTCAGTTATCCTGAAAGAAAAAGAATTCCATCATCCAGAGAAACAATGAAATTAATATTAATTCTTTTCTCCAATCCAAAGGTATGTATATTAATTTTTAAGCGTATACTTTTAATTTATTTCCGATTCACTGGGTAGGAGGAATTTTTATTAGTTTTTCATTATTCTTATTTTTAATGGTCGTTCATTTCCGTAATGAATAAACGTTGAGAATGACAAATATCTCATAATGACAGACAAACAAAAATTCAGACTCCCCTATAATTTGGAGTAGGCTGTGTCTCCAATGCACCATAAAACAAAATTATCATCCGTATACAAAATTACGAAAAGTAATTTTTCTAACACACCCTGCGTTCCATTTAATTTACATTCATATCATTTTTAAAAATCGTAACGTGGCAGAACTATGCATTCCCTATAGGCATACTCTGCATACTACTGCACGCTATGCTACAAAATGTTTCTGGGAATTATGGCTGTTGAACAAAAGAATCGTTATCATTTATTGATTCTAGTAATATAAATAGAGCAGAATTTAACAATTTACCGTTTTTTATTAGTATTTTAAGTAAATATTTAAAATTGGGAAACCATCAAGATTTGAACCTGGAACTTATGAACTCCGGTCATATGCTTTAACTAACTAAGCTACTGTCGTCATTTAATTAAGAAAAAACTAGCCCTGTAGGCAGAGCTGGGCAAGCTACTTAAAAAAAGTAGCTAAGCTACAGCTACAGCTATTCTTTAAAAAAGTAGCTGAGCTACATCTATAAACTATAAAATAAAATAAATAAATATATCATCACGCCTTCTACCCATTACTGGGTGTGGCATTCTGCTGAAGCAGATCTCGGTAAGTGATATATTTTTCGCGTGAAGTGCGGTTACCAGTCGTCAAATCACGGCCCCCAAACATGTTAGTGGTGGAGGAGCCACAGGGATAGCTTTTTCAAATTATGAAAATTTGTCGCCTGTGGGAATCGAACCAGGGACCTCAGGATCCACAGGCCGACTTCATACCACTGAGCTTAGCCATCCCATATCTATAAACTACATTTTGTATAATATAACTAAGCTACAGCTAGAAGCTTTTGTTAAAGTAGCTGTTAAATTTTAAAGCTACTTTTTTCAATTATTGTGAATTAATTAAATTTGCCATTGTCATATGATCAATTGATCAGTCTTTTGTTATAATGACTGTTAATTTACAATTATGTACATAAATATAAAAAATCACAAATGGACAAATGTACTGTTAATTTTTGATGCTATAATTTTTATTTATATCGGAATAAATTAACAGTCACATTAACAGAAGACTCCTAAACAGTCAATGTTTAGTTCATCTAATATTTAATACAAAAGTAGGATAGGTTAAGAACAAGTGAAAAATAAAATATGTTAATAGATTTTAAACTATATAATAACTTGTTATTGTACAGTTATAGAAAACAATAAAGAAGGTACAATTCAAATACAAAAACAAAAATTAATAGGCATTTCTTAATAAACTGTGGTAGCTTTAAGCTACAAAAAGTAGCTTTAAAAGTAGCTTCAGTTGTTCTAACAATATTTTTAAGAATTTCAATTGATTTCACTGTCGGTTCTCGTTGAAACATTTTTATAATAAAATTAAAAAATCAACACTATGTAGATTTCAAAAAAGTAAATAAGAAGAAGAATTCTGTAATCATTACCTGATGATGGTCTAGTCGACCGAAATACGTATAGTGAATAAACTGATTTACTTTTTTGAAACCTACCTAATGTTGAATTTTTAATTTTATTAATATTTTTAAGCTAATAGAAAAAAAATAGTTCGCTACAAGCTACAGCTATATTTTTTCACATTTAGCTAAGCTACAGCTACAACAGCTAAGGTAAATATAGCTAAGCTAGTAGCTAGGCTACAAAAGTAGCTAACTACTGCCCAGCTTTGTAGCCTGTAGGTATAATAAAATAGAGTGAGTAACAATATTCCAACCGACACACAATTATTGTCTTTATCTTTGCCAATAATTTCACACAAAATTAATAACAATACAGATGATTAAAACATGTCCAGTGTCTCATCACTCTGGATTCATGCGCATACGTGATATGTTTCCTAAATCTTCTGTGTCCTGTGACACGCCAGCAGGATGAAAGGACACTAGGTAGGGTCAACTGACCTTGTTGTATGCATATTCGTGGTTGTGGACAGCAATTATATGGCATTGATACGCTGGGTAAATTTGCATAATGTGGAGTTTGATTTCCAGATGATATGAACTTGGTTTACTGAATAAATGTTAATTCGTATTATTTGGTTTGGTAGGCGGCACAACGTGAAACATTTTTTTAATAATTAATAAACACAGCATCAATTCCAAGATTCTATTTATCAGAGGGAGACGTCATAAATTTAACTTTAAAAATTATCAGTAATAACAAGAGAGTGAGAATAAATTGAAAATAATTTGACAGATCTTTCAAAAACTTGTTGCCAGGCAATAGTCACGAAAGCCCGTAGGGCTTGAGTGGCTATTGCCAAATGGCAACAAGTTTGAGAAAGATACTGGAGAATTATTTTCTAATTTATCGAACTCTCGAGATATATTTAATTAAATTATTTTTCGACTTAGCTTTTGAGGTCAATTCATCCAACTTAAAAGATTTTGAACTGGGTCCATTTCGATTGATTACTTATTAATGTATTCTTGGAAGTTGTTTCCAAAATTTGTTGGTGTATTTCTGTATCTAAAATGAAACTAAATCGATTTTTTTCATACATTTTATGTGACGTGTTGACAATTTTAAATAATTATTTGACAACTACGTTTCATTTGTCACAAACAAAAAAGCATCTACAGAGATTATTCCCGGGAATAATCACAAGAGCTTTATTCTCAGTATAATAATGACAGAATTGGTTAAAACGCAGACACGTGACATATAATGAAGCATTTCATTGATTTGAGATACGGCAAAAAATAATCAGTAATAATATAACAAGAGAGTGATAATAAATTGAAAATAATTTCACAGACCTTTCGGAAACTTGTTGCCATTTGGCAATAGCCACTCAAGCCCTAAGAGGGCTTGAGTGGCTATTGCCAAATGGCAACAAGTTTGAGAAAGAAACTGGAGAATTATTTTCTAATTTATCGAACTCTCGAGTTATATTTAATTAGATTATTTTTTGACTTAGCTGTTGAGATCGATTCATCCTACTTAAAAGATTTTGAACTGATCCCACAGATACCACAAAATATATTCCAAGAAAAAAATATGTAAGAAAATTAATTTATTCATCCGCTTTAAATTCAAATGAAGTTGAAAAAAACTTATAAAAATCATGTTAAAGATAAAGCACGTGATATATGGTTTTTACAACGCCATAAAAATGATTTGATCTCCACCATGTTGGCTGTCTGTCCACTACTAACACACACAAACACAAATCCACGTACATTCACACGGACAAAGCACTATCTGCAGTGCAGAGCAGCGTATTAACGCGGCAGGAACTGCCGGTCGACCACACAATAAATACACGTGGACGCTATAAAACTGTCCTGCAATATTGAATTCAAAGTGGACGTATGACAGTGATGAAAACAGGGGCGCCGCGTGAGGGGATCGCTTCGGCTACGACGGTATTAATTTGTCAAAGTAATTCATTTAATTAATTTTTACATAGGCATTGCTACTTGGTGTATAATTATTTTTAATTACGGATCAAGTTGAGTCGTGTCGTTTTGCAGGAATTTATTCACTATAAAAAAGCTCTTATAGTTACGTCATCAATCGTAAAAAAAACTTAGTAAAATCATAAATTACTAACACAATATTTAAAAAAAATTAAAAAGTAATATATCGTTACGCCTTCTACCCATTACTGAGTGTGGCACGCTGCCGAAGCAGATCTCGGTAAGTGATATATTTTGCGCGTGAAGTGCGGTTACCAGTCGTCAAATCACAGCCCCCAAAGATGTTAGTGGTGGAGGAGTCACAGGGGCAGCTTTTGAAATTATGAAAATTGTTTGTCGCCTGTGGGAATCGAACCAGGGTTCTCAGGATCCACAGGCCGACTTCATATCACTGAGCTAGCCAACCCATTAAAAAAAAAAAAAGTAATACATCGTTACGCCTTCTACCCATTATTGAGTGTAGCATTCTGCCGTAGCAGATCTCGATAAGTGATATATTTTGCGTTTGAAGTGTGGTTACCTGGCGTCAAATCATGGTCCCCAAAGATATTACTGGAGGAGGAGCCACAGGGGTAGTTTTAACGTGGAGAAAATTGTTTGTCGATTGTGGGAATCGAACTCGGGTTCCCTAATCCGCTAAGCCATTACCTCATTTGTATTTATGTAAAGAAAATTATATTTCAGTTTTCAAATTTTTTAAAAACGCCATTTTTTATATGTCATTTTACTATCTAAGAATTGAATGTAGTACTAGCCAAAAAAAAATTTGCAGATCTGAATAAAGTTTGGCGCACGTAAACATTGGATAGTCATACGCATCCTGTTAAAATATGAAACACATTCATCGTCTGTGAACAAATATATTCGCTTGTAAAGTTGAGTTCTTATACACGGGGCTTATGGCGATCATCACTCAGAATAGCACATATTTGGTTTGTGTACTTCTAAAATTTTGCAATTTCATTTGAAAAACTAGTATGATGTTCTAGAACTATCCATGTATATTGTATCAGAAGGAGAAAGTTTTTTATCGTTTAGTAATGGATATATAGCCATGCAAAGCCTTGTTTTTAACGAAAAATTAAGAATCCCAATATATAATGGCAACACCACACGGTGGTATGGTATTTGAAAATTCACTAGACCAACAATCTGTTAACAATTCATGATATTCAAATCATAATAGGTATAAAACACTTATTTTATTCAATTTTGATAGTTTTTTGAGCGTCAGTTTCGCCACTCGACAACCGATGGCGCCACCGTCACACTAGTACTACTAATAACACTATGACAATGAAAATACGCTTTCACTATTGTTTAACCCACATTCGACGCTACTGATTCCGGTTTGAAACAATTGCATGTCAACTGCTAGTTTATTTCGCCCCGCTGCCGCGCCTTTGTGCAACCCTAGGGGACTAAAAATGGTTTTGTTTGCAGCACTTTAAAACAACTAAAACTATAGGTACATTTACACGTAGTGACACATACGATGTAACATGAAAATGAATTATCCTGTTTAAACAGAGCTTTACAACTATTAATGTATCACTGGTTAAAAATTAAAATTGATTAAAAAAAATCACTCTTTTTAAATTTTCGTGTGTCTAAAGACTAATAAATTCTTGTAGAAAAACAAAACAATTATTAAAATAATTTTTCAGTGTAACAATTTTTATCTTATTTTTTCACGACCGGATGTAAAAGTCGGTTTCTATGGCATGAACATAGGCAATCGTAGCCCAGTGGAAAAAGCGAGATAAAACTTGCGTTTCTTAATTAACAAACAAGAGGTCGTGTGTTCAAATCTCACTGACTTCAAACTATATCAAAAAATCTATTTCAATGGTTCGGATTCCACTATAAGCTGTAGGTCTCCTGTACTGTAATTGGCCCCCAACAAGCAGAGTAACAGATAAATAAATAATAAATAAATAAACATTATGACATAATTAATTTATTTTTTTTAAATTAAGTTAGTTACAGTGATGAATATGAACATATCAAATAATGTTGAAAGACAAAAGTGAATGCAAACAATGACGAATACCAATATTGAATCAAGTAAAACACTAAATTCAATCAAAGATCTCTTCATGATGCATGTGCACGCAAATACAATAACAGCAATTAATCCCCATAAATACCATTGTTCAACTATAATAACAAAATCCAGGTAGACTACGTTAATCTATATTTTCTGTATAATATGGAATCAATTGTCAATTAAACTGAACCGGTTGTTCAAATATAATTTAGTATAACGAGTTGTTGTTTTAATTTTTGGAACATTGCAATTAATTCCAAATTAATATATTTAGTGTAATAATTAAATATTAAATTTTCGTTATTTTAGGTTGTCATAGCAGCAATGTTAATAAAACCTGTTAATTGAGCATGAAATAATATCATTATTTAATTTGCAGATCTGGATGAAATTTGGCGCACGTAAACATTGGATAGTCATACGAATCCTGTTAAAATATGAAACACATTCATCGTCTGTGAACAAATATATTCGCTTGTAAAGTTGGGTTCTTATACATGGGGCTTATGGCGATCATCACTCAGAATCACACATATTTGGTTTGTGTACCTCTAAAATTTTGCAGTTTCATTTGAAAAACTAGTATGATGTTCTAGAACTATCCATGTATATTGTATCAGAAGGAGAAAGTTTTTATCGTTTAGTAATGGATATATAGCCATGCAAAGCTTTGTTTTTAACGAAAAATTAAGAATCCCATTTTATAATGGCAACACCACACGGTGGTATGGTATTTTAAAATTCACTAGACCAACAACCTGTTAACAATTCATGATATTCAAATCATAATAGGTATAAAACACTTATTTTATTCAATTTTAAAATTTTTTTGGACGTCAGTGTCGCCACTCGACAACCGATGGCGCCACCGTCACACTAGTACTACCTTAATGCGATAGCTACAATGAGCATCTATATATTTCTACATTTAAAAAAAAAAAAATCCATTTAGTCCGTCCCTGCTCTACCCTCCTTTTAGCAGAATGAACATCACCCCTACAAACGCGAACTGAACACTGAACACTGAACACTGAATACTGAATACTGAATACTGAACTCCACGGCGGCATATGTTTGTGATCCAAGAGAGCGTGGCTGATGATACTCAACATTGAACTGTCGAGCGAGGAGCGACGCTTTCAGCAAACGCTGGTGGCGCCGAGACGGCTCCTGTGGCCGTGAACGAAACAACGCCGCGTTTCATGCAGCGAAATTAAATGTCGACGCCACTGGATCAGAAACGTGAGACGCAGCCAATTAATTGAATTAATTGAATGTGTAATTATTGATCTCTGTATAGGCGAGTGTTATTTCTGAGAATCTCGGTTCGGGAGATTATAGACGTACACGTGTATTTATTTTCGAGTTTAGTGGAACTGTATGCAACAGTATATTGCTTTGTTAAAATGATACGAATAAAAGGTGTATTACATTTGCCATTTGATTCACTTAATCAGCTCAGTTCAATTGAAACATATGACTATAACTGAACTATACTGAACGAAGAAAACAAATACACTTATAAAGATGGATTACTTCATACTAAATCCAAATCAATAATTTTAGTATTGGAATCAAACTAAACAAAGTATACCGGGAAAATAAATAAGTGATCTGGTTCAGTTCTATACAGCAACTAGAAGCTGTATTTCGTTTGCCACTTGGTTCACTTAAATCAGTTCAGATAAATTGGACAACATGACTAAATAACTGAGCTAAGCAAACAGATGCACTTATTGGGCTGAATTACTTCAAAGTTTATTAGAATAAATACAGAGTTATCAAAAGGAATTGTTACAGTTGGCAATAAAAAAAACTACTTGAAATTGGTAAGCCTGATACATAAATTCATTTCCTGTTAAATAAGAAAAAATAGGAAAAAACTAATTTTCCATCACTTGTCTCATAATTCCACAAGGTTTTACAGCACGTTTGCATCAACTATCAGGTCATCAACAAACGGCTGGTCAGTTCAGCTTTAACCATAGACGCGTTTCGTCCTTACAGACTCATCAGTATGGTGCGATCATTTATCCAACGCGTCTATGATTAAAGCTGAACTGACCAGCCGTTTGTTGATGACCTGATAGTTGATGCATACGTGCTGTAAAACCTTGTGGAATTATGAGACAAGTGATGGAAAATTTGTTTTTTCCTATTTTTTCTTATTTATTAAAACTCAAGTCCACATCGCAATAGACATTTTGTCTTTTGTTTAATTTCCTGTTGTTGACAGTGACATATAAAATTTAAATTTGAGTACATTTATTATTACATTTATTTCTAAAGTATTTCTATTGCTTAAAAAGTCAAAATTCTATTACCTGTCAGACTCCTGACATAACCTATTTGTATTTATTAGAAATGTCAAATAGCATTTCCGCCTTTATCTGACGTTGTGCCAACTGTGGAATAAAAAGATCTCTGGAATTGTACTGCCAACTATAACAATTCCTTTTGATCACCCTGTAATTCTAATACTCAAATAAAGTCAGCAAGGCAATCTAGCGAAATAAATAGGTGATCTGGTTCAGAAAATGTAAGTTAGATCTGATCCAAATGGCAAATGGAATACGCCTATTATATGTATAAATTCACGGTTACCATATTTCTTTTTTTTTTTAAAGAATAAAATACTGAAAAACTACCATTTTGTTGCAAGTTTGACAGCTGTCATTACTTTGTCAAAACAATACTTTTGCACCTACAGACTGAGCAGAAGTAAGTGTTTCAGTTGGCAATAAAAAAAATCTACTTGAAATTGGTAAGACTGATATATAAATTTATTTCCTGTTGCTGACAGTGACACTTAAAATTTATATTAATAATAATCGTTGTTTCCCTTCACAGAGCTATAATCTAAAGTATTTCTATTAGTCAACCTAATTGTGTTTATTATAAAAATTACATGTCAAATAGTATTCCCGCCTTTACCTGGCGTTGTACCAACTGTGGAGTAACAAGATCCCCAGAATTGTATTGTCAACTAAAATCTTACTTCTGATCATTTTGTAGTAGGAAAAAATGATATATTTCCGGACAATGGTAACCAGAGAGTCCAGAAAGTTCACTTTTCTACATATTACACATATACAGGCAATCGAATAATTAATCATTAATAATTAATTTTGCGTATCGAAAACACATCGCAAAAGTGTCATTTATCGTCTGATCGAATAAAAAAAAATATCTGTGAAAAATGTTACAAATCTACAATTTTATTTTTGATATTTGACAGGAAATGAAGACTGACAGTTATTTTATACCTTTCGATGAATTTAACACCTCGTTATCTGTCATCGTAATAGTTTTAAAAATTAGTTTCAAAATATAACTACAAAATGGGGGGCACAAAAACACTATTCCGTATTTTCCGCATATAAATTGTCAAATTGTCAAACGAGAAAACTTAATCCCAGTTACAATACAGAGGACCTACAGTTTATAGTGCAATCCTTATCACTCATATACAATTTCTGATATAAGTTGAAAGCAACGAGATATGAACGCACGACGTCTTGCTTGAGACGCTTATGATAACAAACACAGACGTTAAACTTAACTATGAAGTTAGTGACTGAAGATTATTATGTCTGTGTCTGATCTCTCAACTTGCAGCTGTTTACAAATGCCGTTATAATTATATGGGAAAGTAAATAAACATAATTTGATCAAGTTGAATTCATGATGAAATTTGTATCTAATTTAAATAATAATTGTGTTTTTATTGGGATTCTACTCAAAGTTGAAATAAAGTTGTTTTTGTTTGTTCGTCGAATGAAATTAAGCAGAAAATGAATGATAAAGTATTGGCTAGGGAATAAAAATAATATTGTTTAACTGACAAGCAATTGTATTTTTGTTTATTAAACAAGGCTTGAGAAACTATTGAGTTGGTGAACTAGAATAAATTATTCATGTTAATTAGAAGTAAAATAATTTGTAGCGTACTCTGTTTTAACTGATTGCTTTTCTTGTAAGTTTAAGAAAATTTCGGTAAACCGTTTAATGAAAAATATTTAAATAATGTAAATTGTATGCTAATTATTTCGATATTTTATAATGATTATTTTTATAAAAAAGTTAAGTATTTGAAGTTCACAACGTGAATTATTCGCTTAAGGTAGTTCTAGTGTGACTGTGGCAACATCGGCCGTCGAATGGCGAAACTGACGGTCAGGGAAAGAAAAAAAAAATAAGTGTTTTATGCCTATTATGATTTAAATATCATGAATTATTAATAGGTTGTTGGTCTTAAATACTGTGCCACCGTGTGGTGTTGCCATTATAAATTGGGATCCCTGATTTTTCGTTATAAACAAAACTTTTCATGGCTATATATCCATTACTCAACAGTAAAAAACTTTCTCTTTTTGATACAATATACGTGGATAGTTCTAGAACATCATATTAGTTTTTCAAATGAAACTGTAAATTTTTAGAGGTACACGAACCAAATATGTGCGATTCTGAATGACGATCTCCATAAGTCCCGTGTATAAGAACTCAATATTTGTTCACAGACGGTTAAATGTGTTTCATATTTTAACAGGATGCGTATGACTATCCCATATTTACGTGCGCCGAGTTTAATCAGATCTGTAAAAATGTTTTTCACGCTAGAACTACCTTAATTGGGTTGCTGAAGTTGCACCTGCACCGATCTTTTAGAAAGAAAATATTATTGTTATTATATATGTGATGGCTCAGTGGTATGAAGTCGGCCTGTGGATCCTGAGGTCCCTGGTTCGATTCCCACAGGCGACAAATTTTCATAATTTGAAAAAGCTATCCCTGTGGCTCCTCCACCACTAACATGTTTGGGGGCCGTGATTTGACGACTGGTAACCGCACTTCACGCGCAAAATATATCACTTACCGAGATCTGCTTCAGCAGAGTGCCACACCCCGTAATGGGTAGAAGGCGTGTTGATATATTTATATTTATTTATATATGAAACAAATTATGTACTGAAATATTTAAAAGTAGTATAATAAATTTAAAAATAGAATAATTATCTAGGTTACATTATAAAACAAAATTCCTTTAGTTTTTAACAAAGAAATATTTTGCAGTTTAATGTAATTATAATACAGAATGATCAAAAGTAAATGTTTCAGTTGGCAATACAATTCTGGGTATCTTTTTATTCCACAGTTGACACAGCGCCAGGTAAAGATGGAAATACTATTTGACATGTCAATTTTATAATAAATACAAATTTTTTAATAGATATGAATTCAAATCAGTACATTTCAAATTCTCAAACTCTCATTTATAAAGGGAGTATTTTATGAGCTTAAAAGAGTTACCTATATCATATTTATTCTTCATTTAAAATTAATAATGAAATCTGGCTAAAGTTAATGTAAACAAAAAAAGATACGAAACATACATCCATATCTTGTACGTACGTATCTAAATAAGAATTAAAAATATATACCTACACGTATATTTTGAATCCGCCTGAAGATACAGAAAATACAGTATTTCAGTTTTAATTTCCCGGCAAAGTAATGAAATAAAATTCTCCTTTTACAAAACATAAAAATAATATCCTTTCTTAAATCCTGCAAATTTAAAACGCGCCCTCTGCACTCTCTCCCTTCCTTTCTGCTCTCTTTCTCTCTCTCGTGACGTAACCGTGGCGATGCCAGTGACGTGCGAAGGGTGAACATGCGGGGGGCAGAGAGGGGCAAGCCTCGTCTCTTTTGATGTTGGCTAATTTGCAGCGACTGTGCGCGAAACCCTGCCCGAGGGCCCGGGTTGGAATTACTCACGACAGGGAGAGTCAGTGGCGTAGACAGCTGCGAGAAATCTTCCCAGAGAATATTTGATAATAATCTTATGTGTAGGAGGTTTAGACAATAACTGATGAAATTTAAATGTAGTTTGGAATTGTGTTTGGAGTGAATAACTTGGTTTGTGTTGGTTATTCATTAGACATGTTGAATTTGACAAAAATTGTTGAGTGAATTATTCGGTCAATTGAATATTTGTATCTGAATAATTTGGATATTTGTTAGTCTTCATATTCGTATCCGAATAGTTCGGATATACGATAGTTTCCATTATTCGTTATTCAGATATTCAAAAAATATTTAGATTTGAAATTTAGCTTTTCTAGAGGATATATATTAAAAACTAAACGAAATATGAAGATGCGCTCAACGGTACTGACTTGTTTACAAGTCAAATGAAGTACGATAAATCCAATGCCGTTGAGCACATCTTTATATCTTGTTTAGTTTTTGAGAAATAGGCTCAGGAAAGTCGAACATATGATGACGTATTTTTTTTTTTGAAAATTGAACTTTTCTAGAGGTTATATCTTAAAAATTAAACAAGATATGAAAATGCGCTCAACGGCATTGAATTCCCCGTATCCGAATTGACTTATAAACAAAATTTTAGAGATTTTTATTTTTTGATAATTTCTTAAGGGGTACCCCTTGGGTTTTTGTAGATTTTAGGCTATTTTTAGACTGTTTGTTCTAAAATTCTTCCTCGTACGAATATTGTAACGAAAATTTACATACATATGTATTTTGACCTGTGGAATCCAATGGTAAAATCCCCAAGTGCAGATGTCTTTTAGTTTTGGAGATATTGTTCAAAAACTGCTCGATGAGAAAAATTAGATGAAAACTTTTTGAAAAATAAAAAATTCTGAAAATTTGTTTACAAGTCAATTGAATAACGAGAAATACAATGCCGTTGAACGCATCTTCATATCTTGTTTAGTTTTTGAGATATAGCCTCGAGAAAGTCTAAAAAAAATTAGTTAAATTTTTTGGAAAATTGAACTTTTCCAGAGATTATATCTTAAAAACTAAACAAGATATGAAAATGCGCTCAACGGCATTGAACTCCCCGTATCCGAATTGACTTATAAACAAAATTTTAGAGATTTTTATTTTTTGATAATTTCTTAAGGGGTACCCCTTGGATTTTTTTCGACTTAGGCTATTTTCAGACTGTTTGCTCTAAAATTCTTCCTCGTACGAATATTGTAACGAAAATTTACATGCATATGTATTTTGACCCGCTAAATCCAATGGTATAATTTCCAAGTGCATATGTCTTCTAGTTTTTGAGGTATTGATCAAAAACTGCTCGATGAGAAAATTTTAGTGCAAACTTTTTGAAAAATAAAACTTATTATTATTATAAACAAAAATAAGAATAGTTATTTTTACTTACAAAGTGGAAATGCTGAATTGGAGCACATCTGTAAAAAAAAAATACAAAATAAATTAATATAAAATAAAATAAATATAAATATATCATCACGCCTTTAACCCATTACTGGGTGTGGCACTCTGTCGAAGCAGATCTCTGGAAGATATATATTTATGCGCGTGAAGTGCGGTTACCAGCCGTTAAATCACAGTCCGCAAAAATGTTAGTGGTAGGGGAGCCACAAGGGTATTTTTTTAAATTGGTGAAAATGTTTGTCGGCTGTGGGGATCGAACCAGGATTTTTAGGATCCACAGGCCGACTCGATGCCACTGAGCCATTACTCAATAAAAAATAAATTAATTAATTAATCGTGAATCCATATTTACAAATTAAATATAAATAACAGAATGACCAGGTTTTAAATTTTCTCTTCCATATTAAAATAACCAACTTTAATTTGAGTTAATACTTATCAAAATATCTAATCAAAATTGTCACTTGTTAACGTTAACAGTCATCTTAGCAGCATCTTCTGTATTTTCGTTTCAAATTTCATCTCATTTGGTGTAATCGCTATTCAAGACAAAATTTCGGACAGCAAGTCGCTGGACCGGAAACGAAAAAAATACCCGCGACTCGTGTGTATTGGACTGTAAACTTTGATATTACGACAGACGATTAAAAAAATAATAATAAAATTTAATTTCGGGACGCGTAATACGAACTCAGAAGAATGGACGCGAAGATAAGGATTTCCTGCTTCGTTTAAAGACGAATGAAAAGTTGAAGGAATTGGAATTATACCTACATAAATAAGGACTTTTTTTAAAAGTTGCTCTATGTGGTTGAAGTGAGGATGGTGTGTTAGGATGAGAATGTTTGACGAGGACTGATTATTGGATGAATCTGATGAGTAAATGTTCTGTGAATATAACGTGATGTTATTCATTTATTTATTTTTGTTTCTTTGTTAAACAGGAATTTAATCCCAATGATAGTACAGGGTCCTGACTGTATATATATATACGCCTTTTACCCATTACTGGGTGTGGTATTCTGCCGAAGCAGATCTCGGTAAATGATATATTTAAGCGCGTGAAGTGCGGTTACCAGCCGTCAAATCACGGTCCCCAAAGATGTTAGTGATGGGGAAACCACAGGGGTGGTTTTAAAGTGGTGAAAATGTTTTTTCGGCTTTGGGGATCGAGCCAGGATTTGTTGAATCCACAGACCGACTTGATACCACTGAGCCATTAGTTTAAGTGGGGTGGCTAGATCAGTGGTATGAAGTCGGCCTGTGGATCCTGACAACCCTGGTTCAATTCAACAGGCGACAAACAATTTTCATAATTTCAGAAACTACCCCTGTAGCTCCTCCACCACTAACATCTTTGGAGGCCGTGATTTGACGATTGGTAACTGCACTTCACGCACAAAATATATCACTTACCGAAATCTGATTCGGCAGAGTGCCACACCCAGTAATGGGTAGAAGGCGTGATGATATATTTATTTATTTTATTTTAGTTTAAGTGGGATTCAAACTTGGATCTCCTGATCCGAATTTCGTAATGTTATCTACACAACCGTACCGCCGGGCTACTGTTATGGTAACAAAACCTTAATTTTAAGATATATAAGAAATAACTAGCTCAGTGGTATCTAGTCGGCTTGTGGATCCTGAGAACCCTGGTTCGATTCCCACAGTCAACAAACATTTTCACCACATTAAAATTACCCCTGTAACTCCCCCACGACTAACATCTTTGGAGGCCGTGATTCGACGGCTGGTAACCGCATTTCACGCGCATAGGCAGAGTGCCACACCCAGTAATGATATATTTATTTATATTTAAGAAATTAGAACTTATTTTTCGTTGTAGGTAGAAAAATTGTTGTCTCTGCCATAAGCATTAACTGAATTTAAAGGTCTTGGGTATTTTGGAACCCCTGGCTGAAACTTATGTCCCACCTTTCAATTTACCGGTAAAATTGCGGTATATGGTTCTCAAAATTTAAAGTACGAGTACTTTTTGGTTTCATTTATCATGGTAACGGTAAAACTGTTACTGTAGCTGTATTCCATTTGCCACTTGGTTCACTTAAATCAGTTCAGATAAATTTGACAACATGACTAAATGAACTGAACCAAGCAAAGTGAGGCACTTTTGGGGTAAATTACTTCAAACCAAATTAGAATCAATAATTCTAGAATTTGAGATAAAGTCAGCGTAGTAATCCAGCGAAACAAATAAGTGATCTGGTTCAGTAAATGTAAGTTAGATCTGATCCAAATGTCAAATGAAATTCACCTTTTGATAAAACCGTAAACGCATCGCGGGTCATTAATTACGTATTAATTAAGGCAGTTAATTATTCATTTCAACTAGAAATACCTAAACAATTTTTAAATACAAACACTTACATAGCCTTTACATAACATCGTTCATAAATTCGCTAGAACAGAATATAATATTTTTTTCTAATAAATAATTCTGTACTCTGCCGTAATCCCTTTCCCTAATGGATTCCAGAATAATTCCGGTGAAGCTAATGGACAAAAAAACTAGTGCGCTTTATAAAATTATAAAACTCTGCTCTTATTAACTTATACATGCATTTATTTTGAGTAAGAACAAAGAAGTTCGTATAAAATTTTTCTTCTTTTGATGTCTTGTAGGTATGTCTGGACTGAACATACTTTATCGGAACATAAATGTAGACGTGGATTATGTTCTGGCGAGAATATAAAGTTTCTTCTCTTGATGGAACGTTAGAGGTCATTTACACGTTCATATTTTGATGGAAATTATTGTATGAACTTTTAAACTGTTATTACTAAAGTTATAAATTGTTACAAGATTTATAAACTATTTTATAATTATTATAAAGTTAGCTTTTAACTTTGTATATTATGTACATACTATGTTCTAATTTAGAAGATTCTTGTTGCCGAACTAAAGAAGATATTTATAGCCTATCTGACTCTTCGTAAAGCCACACGAGCTACTTAAAAGAAATGTAAATTTGGCAACAACGAATCAAACTATTATTATAACAGTTATCAAGTAACTATGCAGATCAATTTGACAAATAATTATTTGTGTACCTAGAGCAGAAAGAAGTCTTTTACCGCCCGCGCATGGAGATTGTTGATCGAGACGCAACTGAGAGCAACAATCATACAAAAGCGGCAAGGACACTTTCTGCTCGAGGTACACACAATATTTTTTCTACGGCTATTTAGAAACGCTTGATAAAGAATTTAAAATAATTTTTGACAGTTTTTAATATCTCCATTTCTTTTATAAATTCCTTAAAATGTGTGTATATAAGTACAATTAGCGTTTTAATGTAAATGTAAACCTTATTTTGAATGATGCGAGTACAAGCGCGCAGCGCCAAGTGATTTAAGTACATGAGCACAGTTATCACACTTTAGAGCTAGTTATGTACATTATTTTTTAGACGACCACAGAATATTTCTAAAAAAAGTTTAAAAGAACAATGTTGTTCCACTTTGATAGCTGATGCGTTTTTGCAGATAAGTGTTGACGTTTGACGTTTGAGGTTAGGTATTGTGATACCAACTGTACTAACCGTAATGTTAAAATATTAAATAATACTAAAATGTTAATAAATAAATAAAAAAATACGATTTATCTGTGCAAATGTATTGAAAAATCTGCCAAAACTTCGATGTAAATAATAACACAAATTATTTTCTTTCATCGTAACGCCATCTGTTATCAATCAGTGGAACTTCACCTGATATGTTAGAACTGTGCGTTATACTAACATATCAGTGTATGTTATTTTCAACTTTCCGTAGTAGTTTCTGATGTTGTTATGGTTACTCTCATAAGTGGTCGTCTGAAAAAACATTTTAATTATAATATTTGCTAAGATTTGTCTTGTAGCAAATTAAAGATAGATGATTGATGAATGAAATAAAGAAATGTAATTTATTTCGATTTCACATGACATTTTATTGGATTGACATGATTGAGAGGAGCGACACAAGACGACACATACACTCTCACATCCTCACACAGCCTCCCATGAGGGCAGCCACACTCCGTGAACGCTCTATGACCGATAGAACAGGATCGTATTCAGAGAGAAACTGTTTTTAATAATTTATATTTAATCAATTTTACAAGTATTCTACTTGAACGGACAATTAGTTAACCTTGAGAAATGTATCTCTTTTAAGCGGACAAAAAGGATGTGATAATTTTTGCGCCAAAACAAGAAGAAAATAGTACACTTCATTCAAAATTTCTTCTTCTAATGTCCCTTCTATTGTGTCCTTCATTTGTCATTGTCAATGAGTATCCCTTTTCAACACATGACCCAACCATATCCGCTTCCTTTTAAAAATAGTTTCATACAGTATTATTTTTTCTCCTACTCTTACCAACACTTGTTCGTAGCTAACTCTATCAGACCACTTAAGGTAGTACTAGCGTGAAAAAAATATTTGCAGATCCGAATGAAATTTGGCGCACGTAAACATTGGATAGTCATACGCATTCTGTTAAAATATGAAACACATTCATCGTCTGTAAACAAATATATTCGCTTGTAAAGTTGAGTTCTTATACACGGGGCTTATGGCGATCATCACTCAGAATCGCACATATTTGATTTGTGTACCTCTAAAATTTTGCAGCTTCATTTGAAAAATTAGTATAATGTTCTAGAACTATCCATGTATATTGTACCAGAAGGTGAATGTTTTTTATCGTTTAGTAATGGATATATAGCCATGCAAAGCCTTATTTTTAACGACAAATTAAGACTCCCAATTTATAATGGCAACACCACACGGTGGTATGGTATTTGAAAATTCACTAGACCAACAACCTGTTAACAATTCATGATATTCAAACCATAATAGGTATAAAACACTTAGTTTATTCAATTTTTATATTTTTTGAGCGTCAGTTTCGCCACTCGACAACTGATGGCGCTACCGTCACACTAGTACTACCTTAATACTAAGCATTCTCCATCCACATTTCCATGCTATCAATCCTTTTCCTATCTTTTTTAAAACTGTCCATATGTCATACCCGTACAATATATTATTACATACAAAACATTTCGCTATTTTTTTCCTCATTGTAAATAAGCATATATGCAGTGTTAATTTCGGGAATAAAATATATGCAGCGAGTGGTAAAATTACCTAGTTCGGTCCTGTATTATGCACGGAGGAGACATGTGTACGTATTTACGACATAGCGCAATGTCTCATAAAATGGATCTGCATATACCGAACGAAATATGGTTTTCTTTATTTAGAAAGCGGTTTATTGCCATCTTGTTTATTGACTTCTCTACCGGTGAATATCAGTTTCAGTTACAGACAACCGAATCGGAACATTTACCGGTACAGTTACTGTTAGCGTTAACGATGTCGTTTGTTTTGATGCAAATGCACGCATATTAAAATGCAACCTCGTATGTTTATTTTATTTAGTTTAACTGATTGTTTCTACTATCGTGAGGAAAGTGAGTTATTATGTACTCATTTTTAGTGCAAAAAATTATTGTTTAGAGCTACTAATAGCAGCATACAATAAAATAGTTGTTACAAAACAAATTTAACTACGTTATCAAAGATAAATGAAAAATAAGATAATGTCATCACGCCATTATTGGGTGTGGCACTCTGCCGAAGCAGATCTCGGTAAGTGATATATTTTTGTGCATGAAGTGCGGTTACCAGCCGTCAAATCACGGCCCCAAAAAATGTTAGTAGAGGGAGAACCACAGAAGTAGTATTAATGTGGTGAAAATATTTGTCGGCAGTGGGAATCGAACCAAGGTTCTCAGTATCCACACGATACCATTGATGCAATAATTAATTCTTCTAACTTAACTAGTAATCACCGTTTACACCAACCAAACTTAAATTTGACGTTTGACATAAACTAACAATATCGCATCAATTGTTTGACAGTAACGTAAAAATGTTCGATTTACTTTCATTTATTTATTAAGTCAAACGTAATATTTAAGTTTCGTTGATACAAACAACCATTAAATAAGTAACTATTATTCGTCGATTGTTCCGATTGGCTATTAGTACTAATAACCCCTATTTAGAGAATTTAAGCATTTATTGATAAATTTCAAGAGTTTCAGTCATATGAATAACTTTGAAGTTTGATAAATTTGAAGTTTATGACAGAAAAATTCGGGAGACGCCCGAGGACTCTTGAAATTTAGTTCGTGATATTATTTCCTTAAAATCAGACTGTGTCGCTACAGACGAAACCCGTTGTCAATTCCTATGAGTCATAGGAGTCTTGGGATCGATGCTGTGTTAGACACTATGACAGATAAATTCAGTTGACGCCTATCCCGTTCAGGGAGCCGTGGCTTAGTGGTTAAAGCATCAGCCCGGCAAGCTGAAGGTCCTCGGTTCGAGTCCGGGCGTCTCCCGAATTTTTCTGTCATAAACTTCAAATTTATTTATTGATAAGTTCATGATAAATACATGTGGCTATATTTTGTATAAGAGTAAGTTGTAAGTTTAGAATAGAGTCGAAGAAGAAACCCGACAAGAAGAAGAAGAAGAGGAAGGAGAAGAGAAAGAAGTTTGCGAAGCTTTAACTTGGTTGGCCACGTGTATTCTTGGGGAATTAACACACAATCAGCGATGTTATTGCTTGAGAATACACGTAGTTGACAAGTGTGTACATCATCATACTTCAACACTTCTACAGCTCAGCAGGAATTCCTTCAACGCTCGACGTACCAAACAGCAGGATCGGAACAGTTGATCAGAGTGCAGGGTGGGACAGAGCTTTCAGCTTCTGTCCATTTCTGAGCTTCATTCAACTGTCCGAAATTCAACTTACAACGAAATCAGTTTTCATTAAAAATAACTCAAACAAATATATCAACACGCCTCTTGCCTATTTATAGGTGTGGCACTCTGCCGTAGCAGATCTCGGTAAGTTATATATTTAAATGTATTTTGTTTATTTTTATGGTGGAATTTTGTGACAAATCTATAAATTTGTAGATCCGTAATCTGTAACAAAATTACATCAATATTTGTTCGTATGTAGAAAATATTTCATAAGGTAATAAGTTTCGTTACGATTTTGTATATCATTTACAGATTTATGGATCTATAATACTTATGAATTTATACAAAATTCCCACCATTAATTATATAAATAAGAAAATAGAATTAGATAAATCTAAAATAGAATATTGTAATGATAATTGTAAATTATATAAACAATTCC
Source organism: Pterostichus madidus (assembly GCA_911728475.2). NCBI lineage: Eukaryota > Metazoa > Arthropoda > Insecta > Coleoptera > Carabidae > Pterostichus > Pterostichus madidus. The sequence goes on from OU452304.1 coordinate 3,164,997, forward strand.
TTCATTCGAATAATAAAATGTCGCTTAACAAATGCATAGTTATAATATATAAAATATCGAAATATAATATGTACATCTCAATGCCTCAACGATGAATAATTGTCTTTTTGTATTAAATTCTGAAAATAACATTTTGCGGAAATTTCGTATAAAGCTTAAGAAAAATATTAAAGTGAAACCTATAATCAGTATCAATGGTACAAAAGAAACAAGGTAATTTACTAAAAATATTTTCTAAATGATATTCGTGAATAGATAAATAATAAATAAATAAATATATCATCACGCCTTTTACCCATTACTGAATGTAGCACTCTACCGAAGCAGATCTCGGTAAGTGATATATTTATGCGCATGAAGTGCGTTTACCAGCCGTTAAATCACGGCCTCCAAAGATGTTAGTGGTAGGGGAGACACAGGAGTAATTTTAATGTGGTGAAAATGTGGGAATCGAAGCAGTGTTCTCAGGATCCACAGACCGACTCGATACCACTAAACCACCTACCACATAAATTAAAATATAATAGATTATAGTTATATATGTAACAAGATTTTATTGGATGAGCCAGAGTTTATGGCCGAGGTTGGCTGATAAATAAGGCGAGTCCTGTAAAGTCCTATTATATACGAGTTGCATCCAATGCTTTATGTTCGATTGCCTTCACGACGATTTATTTTCTTAAAATATATTAATGTGAAAATCTTAGTTGTGTTTCAAAGTATGCTTTCTTGTTACTTTTGTTTATCAATGTTTTTTTATATATATATATATATATATATATATATATATATATATATATATATATATATATATAATCAACAAACTGACATATTTGTAAAATAAAGTGAAAAAATGTAAGTATAATTGCACAAGACTTAGAATAATCCCAAAAGAAATAAAAAAATTGCATTAATTAATTAGGTATAATAACTTCTTCTTCAATGGCGCTACAGCCTGTATCGGGCCTGGGCCTACCAGGCACACCGAGCCTCAGTTTTTACGCTGCCGTACTGCCGGTTTCCGTAGTCGATGTTACTTTTTTAAGGCATATGTATAAGTGACTAGCTTATAGCGCCCGAGTAAGATTAATACAACTAACTGTATTTTTTATTTTCACGACAAATCATTCTTTGTCGACCGGCAGATTCGAACTGATGAAACTTGATTCGGGTGACGTCACAGTATGTTAAGAGATGTACATTAATATGCTCGACCACCGCGCCTGTAGTTATAATAACTATTTTGTCTTATTTTGTTTTAATTCCATGGCTGTCGATAGTTTTGCTCAATTATCGTCATTCTCAAATTTAATTTGTGCCGTTACAAATCATGCAAAATTAGTTGTGTCTACTGATTTAGCTGCAGAATTTTGTGCATTAAAAGTTTTGTTTGAAGCTTTTTTGCATAAAATAATTAGGGAAGCAGGAAATTACAACATTATTATTTTACATGTTAAATTCCTACATTCACCCTTACCAAACATCACCAGGCATAGAAAATAATGTTCATAAAAGTTCACATAGTAGTATTTCTGTACATTTTCTCTAATTGGCTGAACTATTTGATGCGTACCCTTGTTCAAAAATATTTCCTTTGTTAAATATTTTCAGTTCGAGAATAGAATGTTTCCATTTTTGATGGTAAAAACGAAAACAATGCCAATAGTAGAAGGTAAAACAACAACGAACATACGTAGATAGCAGATCAAAGAAAATACAATACATGTAATAATAATTAAATATATGGACTCACAAAAGAGCTACCGATATAGCATTTTTTATCTTTCTCTAATGATTGGTGAGTTATGATCGGCTTACTTGCATCAAAGCGGCTGTGCGCAGACGCATCAAAGCAAATGCTGCATTTTGTATCAACTGAGGTATCATTTTTAAAAGTTAAAAGCAACAAAATATAAAAATCATACGCTCTTGTTAAGGTGAATGTAGAATCCTTAAAAGTATATTGAAATAGTTTTCTTTTCAATTTATCTTTAGTGGGTTTCCATTTCAGCATTTTTTATTTGTGGAGTGTTTTCTAAAGACCGCTGAAAATACTACATTTTTGTGAAGCCAAATAAATGAATTGCCAGTAAAATGAAATTCGAGTCACTTGAGATCTACCTGGGAATTTTTATTCATTTTATTTCATATTAAATTTGTGATGTAAAGTTTTTAAATTGCATTTTTATAGCTTACATGTAATTAAGTCTAACTTGTTTACAGAAATTATTTAAATTTTCAGTAATAATATAACAAGAGAGTGAAAATTAATTGATAGATCTTTCGAAAACTTGTTGCTAGGCAATAGTCACGAACGCCCGTAGGACTTGAGTGGCTATTGCCAAATGGCAACAAGTTTGAGAAAGATACTGGAGAATTATTTTCTAATTTATCCAACTCTAAAGTTATATTTGATTAGATTTTTTTTTGAGATAGCTACTGAGGTCGATTCATCCAACTTAAAAGATTTTGACCTGGGTCCATTTCAATTGATTACTTACTAATATATTCTTGGAAGTTGTTTCCAAAATTTGTTGGTGTATTTCTGTATCTAAAATACAACTACATAAATCGATTTTTTCACATATTTGACTTGCGTTGACAGTTTTAAATAATTATTTGACAAGCACCTACAGAGATTATTCCCGGGACTAATCACAAGAGCTTTATTCTCAGTATAATAATGACAGGATTGGTTAAAACGCAGGCACGTGACATACAATAGAGCAGTTCATTGGTTTTGGGAAACGTCGCTCTACCATCGCCATCTACCTTATAGTTACAATACCTGTACTGTAAGTTACCCATTTATGACAAAATTTAAACAGAGTAAGTGTAACTTTTATTACACAGTTGGTTTCTATGGTTACATTAGGACTATAATATTTACTTACCATCCACCATAGACAATAAGTAAATATTACAGATCAAGGTTCTATTTATCTTGAGAACAATTTGACAGCTGCTCATTTTGAAATCTATATTTCTTTTCCTTCTATTATTGGTATTGTAAAAAATTGGTATTGTAAAAAATGGCTTACTTACTTCGAACTGTAAGTGATTTTGTAGGTCGCGAATATTTAGGAAATCTCTACGCTACGAGTCTCGATTTCCCAAACTACATTCTTGACCTAAAACCTGTCATTTACGATTCATGGTATATAATATAGTATTACTAAGATATTTTTATGTGTTTCGCCTTCTTTTGACCTATAGTATCACCCTTTAAAAAGAAGAACGCAAGGATCCTGTATAGGTAAGCAATTATATTTTCCAGTTTTAGTCCTGAAGGATAAAATATGTAAACTTGTTTCATACGCCAATATAGTCCCACTCCAGTTTGCTAGTTGGAAAGTTATGTTGATGATCGCGTTACCTTCGTCGCTTCCGGCATCGGCTCGAAATGAAACGCACCGGACTCGAGTCCGGTGACTACGGTGTCCCGGATCAATAGCCCGGAGCGCAGCCTGATTAAACGACTGCATTAACCGGATATTGCCGTTCGGAATTGTCACTGTTGGCAAAGTCGCCTACGAGTAACCCTGATGCTGTTTTGTTTGGTGAGAACGCTCAGCCTAGGGAAGGGGATCATTACGATTTCCTCTGATTTTACGCGTTTTATTGGAAATTACATGTTTGCTTCAGGACGGAGCCAATATGCTTTTTAATAAGATATCTGATCGAATGTAATTATGAACATGAAACAGATCTGTAAATACATACAGATGTCCTCAGAAATAAAATACTAGAAATATTTATTCATTTCTCTAGAATCGATAAGAAATGTAAGCTTTTTCGTGTTCAAAACTTATGAGGTATTGATTTGGACAGGGTGAAAAGTCCCTGAAAAATGAAACAAGAAATGATTTATTTGGTCAAAACATATTTTATTTCTCAACATAATCTCCTTGTAGCTCGATACACTTCGTCCAACGTTTTTCAAATTTTTCGATCCCTTCCAAATAATACGATTTTGGCAATCCTTCAAAATAGGCGTTTGTCTCAGCGATGACCTCATCGTTGGATCCAAATCTCTTTCCGCAGAACCATTTCTTCAAGTTTGGAAATAGATAAAAATCGCAGGAGGGCAAATCTGGAGAATATGGTGAATAACGAACCAATTCGTAGCGCAATTCATGCAATTTCGCCATTGCGATTGCGGACCTGTGTGCCGGTGCAGAGAGCAAGTGCGGCACCCATCTGGCAGATAGCTTTCTCATATCCAAAAATTTATGCAAAATGTTCCGTACCCGTTCGGTTTAGATGCTCATAGCCTCAGCATCTCGTGCACTTTAACTCGCTGTTCGTCCAATATCATACCATGGATTTTATCGATGATTTCTGGCGTTGTAACCTTAATTGGACGACCAGAACGTCCGGCGTCCTTTGTGGTCATACTACCTCAACGAAAATCAGTAAACCACTTGTGAATCGTTCCAATCGATGGTGAGGAGTCCCCATAATGTTTAACAAGCGTTGCTTTGGTTTGCGTAATGTTTTTTCCACGCAAGAAATAATGTTTAATCAAGACGCGAAATTCACTTTTTTCCATGTTTTCAAAAATATTCAAGGTTGCTTGCTTTCGATGGGTGTCAAAACAAAAACTACTAAATTACCTAAGTGACACTAATCTAATGTATCAAATATAATGTATTTAAACTAATGTAAATTAACAATAGATGCTAATGACCTCTGGTTGAAGCATCTTTAAATAAAATTAAATTAAAATATTAAAACAGAACTGAATGCCATATCAGTCTGAAAATTTTAATACGTTCTAGTTAAAGATGGTACATCACAAATGTCACATGAGATTTGCGATCGTGGCGCCATCTGTTTTATTTTTCAGGGATTTTTCATCCTGCTCTCGTATGTTTAGGAAATCGTGGCCCGTAATTTTGTTGTTAAATAGATTATGATTTTATTTAATGTCAATAAATTGTTTATAATTTAATTTCATAGAAAAAAATATATGAAGGTAAATATAAATAAAAATATTTCTTCATTACGTAATTAAAATAGGTTTCATCTTTAAATTATAATTTTGATATTTTGAGTGAATTCTCATGTCATAAGCATAATTTTGTAGTGTGCTAAAATCGATCTGCGCATATTTATGGTCGAGACAAAAACTATAACTATGATAACCAGTGGAAATGAGCCTTTATACGATAACATTAACTACAAATTTTGAGTGGCAATTCAACAATTAATTTTTCATAAAATAAACCGTCGTGCGTTAGTTGCCCATATTGTTTATTTGAAGTTGGCAATCATGACGTTTGTAATTCTAAAATTAAACAATTAATTACAATATACACAATCAGAGTTTAATTAATTATACATTAGTTTAAAAGAGGACTTATGATTTTGACGTTATTTACTATGAACAATGATGTGAATATCTGGCGTTTAAGCGTGGTGCGTGCATCATGCAGCATCACAATAAAATGTTTAGTTTGTGTGTTATTCCAAAACGTAGAATTGTTCAATTACATCAAAGTAATATGATTATGGGATTTTGATGTAAATTTTAATGTATTTTTAGGAAGACTATATTTACCTTTGAAACCTGTAAAACACAATATGATATGTATGTTTGAAATAAAAGTTTAAAATATTTTTTTGTTATCTAACTCAAAACAGAAGATTATATTTCACTTTGTTTGGAAAATATTTAGTGTTGAAACATGAATTGGAAAACAAGGAGCCAGCTATTTTATGAATACGAGTTAAGGTGTTTATTCAGAGTGGTTGGTATTATTTTTTTTTATGATAAAGCTCCATTTATTAATATAGATATATAATGACGTAAAACTTATCTGTCAGCTAACTAAGTGAAAAAATATTGTCGTTACAGTTCAGTTATAGTTATTATAACAATTAGTAAGGAAAGTAAGTTTTTTTTAATGGCTTTATTGTTGTGCATCAATCAAATAAATAAAAAAAAATTACTTTAATTGCGTATTGTACACATATTTTTTAATTACATATTGTTAATAAATTGGTTGTTCATAAATAAATAAAAATTGTAAAAATAATAAAATCATTTTAGACAGGTTTTCTGTTTTAAAATTCGTTTGATATTATTAATCATTTTCATGTATCTATGAATACGATTATCTACTCGATCAGAAAAACTCACTTTCCATACGTGCGCGGAAATAATATTGTCTATACGAATAGGTGGCAGCCGTCTACTTTCCATACTTGAAATAAATGCAGAAATATTAATTTTCTATTATGGTCGTATAAAGAGTACTTTTTACCTTAAAGCAGAAAAGTTGTATTGCACGCTCAATAGCAAATTAACCTGTTTCCTAGCAATAAACGTACTTTTGTTTTACCGCCAGCACAGTAAATATATCCTTACATTTCTGCTATCAAGCATTTAATAAGTATTAAAAATTCACATTATTATTATGGTAATAACATATGAGTCACGCTCTTTACCCATTATTGGGTATGGCACTCTGTCGAAGCAGATTTCGGTAAGTGATATATTTATGCGCGTGACGTGCCAGCCATCAAATCACGGTCCTCAAATATGTTAGTTAGCGGGGGAGCCACACGAGTAATTTTAATATTGTAAAAATTGTTTGTCGGCTGTGGGAATCAAACCCAGGTCCTCAAATCACAGTCCGACTCGATACCAGAGCCACCTAACCCATGTAAATTTAAAATATCGCTCGAGAAAAAATAACATTCTACATAATTTCCATAATTTCGATTATTTGATAGAAAACTCATCAAAAACTTCGTTAGGAGAAATATTAGTCAGGTAAAAATTCTGTCAAATTAGTTTCAAAGAAGAATAAGTAATAAGACTGTACCTTTCGTACTTAAACTAATACTAAAATATGATTCAAAATTGTTGACATGTCTCCATTATTAAAAACAAAACTATTCCTAATTCGTGCTGCTAAAATTTTTAGTGGAGGGAGGACCACGTGTAATTTTAGTTTGATGAAAATTGTTTGTCGACTGTGAAAATCAAACTCAATTCTCCTTATTTTTCATTAAACAAACATAAAATAGTATTGACAATTTCAGGCAACTTACAAATTCCTGGACAAAACCGCTACCTATTTCAGAATCTTTGCTACCTTTACAATAACAACTGCCTCGCACATACCTCTCAAGTTTAAAAACCCGCGACACCCCTCAAGAGCAAAACGCTCCACGTTCGATGTTCCACCGCCGCTGCCACAATGCCAGTAAATACCCTTTTATGGTACGACAAAGTGTAATAACAACGACTCTCGATTCACCAGTTATGTTTGTGCATTTACATCGAGGTAGACTGCGTGTTTCGATCAATAAGCAGAGGAAAGAGAAGGAAGAAATTGCTTGGAGTTCGACTGCAACGAACCTCAAATATTGAAGGACTCTTGGATGAAGAGGAGGTTGAGTGCGAGGAAAATATACTGGGGATTGTTGGGATTGTTTGATGATGTCCGTTTGATGTAACTTTTGCGGTGTACCTAATATTTTAGATAGTCAAATATGTGAGTTGATGACGTGGTTTTAGATCAGTTTAAACTACTATAGTGTATTGAGAAATAAGTTTTGCTATTAGTCATTGTAACACGTGTTTTTCATACTATTTGTCCTATATCCCATTCATTCTGTTTTAAAATTAAAAAAAAGTAATAATAATACTTCAAGTCTAATCTGCTAGCCTGTCAATTCCTCCTGTCGGTAGTAACAACTGTTTTACCATGCTAGTAATGTAAAATACTATTTTACAATACCTGCACAAGTAGAAGGAAAAGAAAAATAGGTTTCAAAATTAACAGCTGTCAAATTGTTGCCAAAATAAATAGGATCTTGATCTATAATATTTACTTACTGTTCACGATGGGTGGTAAATAAATATTATAGTCTTGATGTAACAATGGAAACAACTGTGCAATACAAGTTCCACTTACTGTGTTACAGTTTTGTCATTGCTTGGTAACTTACAGTACAGTTGTTGTAAAATAGTATATTACATAATAAATCAGGAAAATGATGTTTTAAAAACACTTTCCGTACATATGTGTATTATATATACATTTTTTTCTGAAACCATGAAATATAATAAATAATTAATCATAAATAATTTCAAATGTTTAATTTTTTTTCATATAAATTGTATTGACAGCAAACTACGTATCCAAGGTAACAACAAACAAAAAAACACTCAGGTTAAATACAAAACAAATAGATAAAATCTTTACCAGATTGTTTTGTACTTTACCAGACTGTGGTTTTTGTTGTAGCCTTGGATACGTACTTTACTAGACTTTTGGTAAAAAACTACTTTCCATACTAAAATTGGTCAGGAAAGTAGACACTTTCGTGCCGGTTTCAGAAAAACATACTTTCCGTATTGAATAAACGGTTTGAGTAAAGGACGTTTACAAGTGAGTGAAAAAAGTGAAATTAAGCTAATGAGAATGAAGCATAGAGTGATCAAAATTAAGTGTTTCAGTTTGCAAACAATTCTGAGGATTTTTTATATGCCATTTTTATAATAAATGCAAATAGGTTGAGTGATAGAAATACTTTAGACTATTGCTCTGTGAGTAATAAAAGGATACGGGTAAGAGAAACAACGATTTTTATTCATTTAAATTTTCACAACAGGAAAATTTCAAGTAGTTTTTTTTATTGGCAACTGAAACACTTCCTCTTGATCACTCTGTGTTTACTTTTTTCCAATTTTTACAAAAATGCAAAAATATGGCAAAATTACGCCCCAAAACAAAAAGTTTAAAAGTTCAAATTCTTATAAAACCCTCCAAAAAGAAATCCAAACTCACAATCGAGTTTGACTCTCTCGAAATTAATTTCTCTAAAACAAAATCATTTCACACGAATACACAATTATCTAAGTGAACACAAACACGCTTATATTAAATCTCGCGGCGCTGAAGGCAGTACGGCAGGTTCACGATGCACTGCAAGTAAGCATCGCATCACAAAAAACAAAACAAACAATCCCACACACCTGCAACTGACTGAATCGAAGCGTACAAAACCTCCGCCAGAGAAAATAGCCCCGAGCTCCGAACATGATAAACGTATTCGGATCTCATGTTAAAATATTAAACGGTGTGCCTTCGGCGCGGGCTATTTGTATTCAATTCGCTTGAAATTCAAATAATAAGCGTTCAACAAGTTTAGCTACTTTGGAGGGTGGTTGTGGATGTGAAGTTGAAAACAGATTTCTTGAACAAATACGCGTGGTGCGTGTATCAGAATTTGGGTGGTTAATTTAATAGTGAAATATTTATGTAGAATAAATGAATGATGTTGTTCAAGTAAGGTGAAATATATTTTGGATAATTATCAGAAATGCTAAACACTGAATTATAGACAATATAATCTAATGTACTGAGTGTTTACTTTGTTTGTGTTATATGCTGATATGTACACACAGAGCTGGGCAAGCTACTTAAAAAAAGTAGCTAAGCTACAGCTACAGCTATTCTTTTAAAAAAAAGTAGCTGAGCTACAGCTATAAGCTACATTTTGTAAAATATAGCTAAGCTACAGCTAAAAGCTTTCATTAAAGTAGCTGTTAAATTTTTAAGCTACTTCTTTCAATTATTGTGAATTACGATATTAAATTTGCCTTTGTCATATGATCAGTTGATCAGTCTTTTGTTATAATGACTGTTAATTTACTATTATTTATTATTAAAAATCGCAACTGGACAAATGTATTATTAATTTTTGATGCTATAATTTTTATTTATATCGGAATAAATTAACAGCCACATTAACAGAAGACTCCTAAACAGTCAATGTTTAGTTCATCTGATATTTAATACAAAAGTAGGATAGGTTAAGAACAAGTGAAAAATAAAATATGTTAATAGATTTTACACTATATAATAACTTGTTATCCTACAGTTATCGAAAACAATAAAAAAGGTACAATTCAAATACAAAACAAAAATTAATAGGTATTTCTTAATGAACAGTGGTAGCTTTAAGCTACAAAAAGTAGCTTTAAGCTACAAAAAGTAGTTTAAAGCTACAAAAAGTAGCTTTAAAAGTAGCTTCAGTTGTTATAAACAATATTTTTAAGCTAATAGAAAAAAACATAGCTCGCTACAAGCTACAGCTATATTTTTTCACATTTAGCTAAGCTACAGCTACAGCTAAGGTAAATGTAGCTAGCTACTGCCCAGCTCTGCTAGTAACCATGAAAACATCTTTTATTTTTTTCTTATTAATTTTTTGTTGCATATATCTTTCATTATATTCTTATTTTATAAGATTCTTTAGATAGAAAAGATTGTTGAAATCAGCTCATTGACACTTTCTTCCAAGACATACATATAATTTTTTTAGCTACCCTATCAGAAATAAATACGCCCCTAAAATGACCAGTTAAATAAATTGGCCAAAATGTCGGTGTGCAGTTGAAAACATAAATTGAAATTTTTTCATCAAACTGAATTTTATTACAGAAAAATAATAAAGGATCTGCATGGCTGGCTACGATCCAGGCGACCTTACTGAGCCGCAAAAACATTAATCACACGTGTCCGTGAGGGTTATAAATTCCTATCCGATTTTCAAATAACCGAAGCAGTAATTAATATGTTTCTAATACCAGCGCGATTTTGAGCACCGAATTTATTGTCTCAATGTTTTTGTGTTCTTTTTTCTGGAAATATGTTACACGTTTTCAGGGTTAAAAGATTTATTCCGGCTTTTAAACCTAGACGAAATAATTTATTTTATAGATAAAAATTTCCTACGGGTCTTTTTGTCGTATGAGCGAAACACATAAAATTGTCGTAAAATTTTAAAATTTATAGTTTACAAAATATGTATAATGATTGTTGGAAGCTGCCTATGCATAATAAACATTTTTATTTGGTGATATTCTATGATGATAATAAAAAGCCTCCATTTTTTGTTGCTTTTACTTAGGGAAAATAATAATAACATGTCCGGCAGAGGCAGTATGGTGGTGTGGATAGTGTTATGGAATCCGGAGATCCCAAGTTTGAATCCCATTTAAGCTAAAAAATATATGAATCACACTGCGGCTCGGTGAGTTCGGGCCCTGTACTGTAATTGGGATTAAGTTCCTGTTGTACAGAGTAGCATAAATAAATATTTTTTGAGATATATAGCTCAGTGACAATATGGTAGACTGTGAATTTGAGAACCCGAGTTCCATTATCACAGTTCTCAAACTAATTTTTTATTATACTTGCACAATAATTCTTATTTAACAAACTAAAAAATTTTATAGGGTAGCTAGCTCAGTGGTATGAAGTCGACCTGTGGATCCTGAGAACCCTGGTACGATTCCCACAGGCGACAAACAATTTTCATAATTTTAAAACTACCCCTGTGACTCCTCCACCACTAACATCTTTAGGAGCCGTGATTTGACGACTGATAACCGCACTTCACGCGCAAAATATATCACATACCGAGATCTGCTTCAGCCGACTGCCACACCATAGGAAAATTCAATATTAAAACACACCATATTTCAAAGTTGCTAAGTAGCAACAAAATAATTTTATTCTAAATGTATTTCATTTGCCGCTTATATTAGATCAGATAAATTAGACACCATGACTAAATGACCTGAATTAAGCAAACTGATGCACTTATTGGGCTGAATTACTTCAAAGTAAATTAGAATCAGTAATTCTAGTATTGGAAATAAAATCAACAAACTAATCTAACGAAATAAATAAATTATCTGGTTCAGTATATGAAAGTTAGATCTGATCTAAATGGTAAATGAAAGCTGTAATCCATTTGCCACATTGTTCACTTACATTAGTTCAGATAAATTCGACACATGACTAAATGAATTGAATAAAGCAAACTGATGCACTTATTGGGTTGAATTAGTTCAAAGTAAATTAGAATATGTAATTCTAGTACTGGAAATAAAGTGAACGAAGTAATCCAGCGAAATAAATAAGTAATCTGATTCAGTAAATGTAAGATAGATCTGATCCAAATGGCAAATGGAATACGCCAGGAATATGCTTTCTTTATCCACTTGCATTTATCACAAAGAATCCCCATAGTAACATAAACAACAAATGCTAACCTATTTTCATGTAAACGATATTACGTCAAATCATAAACACAAAATTATGAAATGAATCAAAATGAAAATGCTGCTTTCCAACTCCTTTTTCCATATTATGATGCAGATATTTGAACATTTTAAAAATTACTGAAATCTCGTAAATACGAGAAATTCAATGACGTTGAGCGCATGTTCATATTTCGTTTAGTTTTTGAGATATGTCGTCGGGAAAGTCGAAAAACTGAGATGTTGCAATTTTTTGAAAGTTCAATATTTCCGGTGGCTCTATCTCAAAAAATAAACGTGATACGAAGTTGCGCTGAACCGCATTGAATTCCCGGTGTCCGAATTGACTTATTAGCAAAATTTGAGCTCATTGAAGGGATTGAATTTTTTTTGAAATTTCTAATTAATTTTCTAAGGGGTACCCCTTAAGTTTTTTATGATTTTCAAACAATTAGCTCTAAAACTCTTTCTCGTACGATTATGTATTTTGACCCGCTGAATACAATGGTCTAATTCCCAAGTAAGTATGCCTTCCAGTTTTTACGATATTGTTCAAAAACTGTTTAGGAAAAATTAAATGGCGAAAATTTTTGAAATATTTAAAAAACGCTGAAATTGTGTATACAAGTTAGTTGAAGCACGAGAAATTCAATGCCGTTGAGCGCATCTTCATATCTCGTTCAGTTTTTGAGATATGGCCTCGGGAAAGTCAAAAAACTGAGGTGTAGAAAATTTTTGAAAGTTCAACACTTCCGGAGGCCCTATCTCAAAAACTAAACGTGATACGAAGTTGCGCTCAACGGCGTTGAATTCCCCGGGTCCGAATTGACTTATTAGCAAAATGTTAGCTCATTTGAAGCGTTTTCAGTTTTTTTGAAATTTTTAATTATTTTCAAACAATTTGTTCTAAAACCCTTTCTCGTATGATTATTTTAACGAAAATTTACATACATATGTATTTTGACTCACTGAATCCCATGGTCTAATCCACAAGCTCGTATGCCTTCTAGTTTTTAAGATATTGTCCAAAAACTGTTTAGGAAAAATAAAAATGGCGAAAATTTTAGAAAATTTAAAAAATCGCTGAAAAATTGTATACAAGTTAATTGAAACACGAGAAATTCAATGCCGTTGAGCGCATCTTCATATCTCGTTTAGTTTTTGAGTATGGCCTCGAAAAAGTTCAAAAACTGAAGTTGAAATTTTTTAAAATATTGTATAAATGCCTTTAAATATTAGTACCAATAAAAACACTCCGCTTCGCTTCGTGCTATAAACTCGTCACACGTTCTTTAAAGACTTATACACTAGTATCATAATAGACTATTTTTACACATTGATAACGATATAAAATTGTTATTAATATTACAGAATGTGGGTCTCACGTTCCAATATGAACTTTAGACTTAATTTCGATTTGTACAATAAAGTAAATAAATAAATAACTCGTAAGTATTTATTAAATAATGAATTACTTATCCATCGTAAAGAAATTCAATAAATTACACCATGACAATTTTATTCGTCCTGTCATCACGATGAAAGGAATTCAATGTACAGGGACATAATCAGGGTTACCACCATCACCCCTCTCCCCCAGCGTTGATGGATGACGTGGTGTCACATGACAGCGCCCGCAGCGCCATGGTGTCTGCATCGGCGACATCTCAAACTACCCCGTGGTCTCCGGTCTCTCATCCTTGTAATCTGCCTCATTGTCCCTTCTTACGGAATATCAATTACTGAATTATCTAGAGTTGGCCGGGGGCCAACAGAGACGAACTTAGTATAGTGGGGAACTATTCCATGGATAGAGTTGATGATAGACGAGATATAAATACTGATGTTATATTGTTAGAGTTTCGGAGAGTTGGGTTCGGTGGCAAATTGTTCGTGGTAAATCAGATGTAGTGTGTAGTCAAATTTATGTTATGATTAAATCATCCGCTACGACATTTAAACTGATTTAATCACTTTTGAAAGATGCTAATTGACTGCAAATTAGATATTTATGCTACTCTGTACAACAAGAAGTTAATCCCAATCAGAGCTGGGCAAGCTACTTAAAAAAAGTAGTTAAGCTACAGCTACAGCTATTCTTTAAAAAAGTAGCGAAGCTACAGCTATAAGCTATATTTTGTAAAATATAGCTAAGCTACAGCTAATAGCTTTCGTTAAAGTAGCTGTTAAATTTTAAAGCTACTTTTTTTAATTATTGTGAAATAATTAAATTTGCCATTGCCATATGATCAGTCTTTTGTTATAATGACTGTTAATTTACTATTATATACATAAATATCAAAAATAGCAAACACCATCTAGCACCTACTGTGTATTTTTGCGTATTAGAGCCAGTTAGAACAGGCAACAAATAATTATTTTGTGTGGGTTTAGCTTGTACGCATGCGAACTTTGTTGACCTTCTGCTTAAAAAGTAGCTTTAAGCTATAAAGAGTAGCTTTAAGCTACAAAAAGTAGCTTTAAAATTAGCTTCAGTTGTAATTGTTAAGCTAATAGAAAAAAAAGTAGCTAGCTACAAGCTACAGCTATGTTTTTTCACAGTTAGCTAAGCTACAGCTATAGCTAAGGTAAATGTAGCTAAGCTAGTAGCTAAACTACAAAAGTAGCTAGCTACTGCCCAGCTCTGATCCCAATTTCAGTACAGGGTTTGGACCGCACAATGGTAGTTCATATAATTTTAGCTAGAGTTGAATTTGAATTCGGGATTTTCGAATTAAAATGTCCTACCGCTACCCACATCACCGTACTGTCAAATATTTGAATAATTAACTTATCAAAATCAGTTGTAAACGTAACAATATTAAACAATGTTTATCAATCATTGAACAATTTAACTTAGTATTAAAATTTTATCCTTAGCATTTCCCCATTCAGCAATATATCAAAGATATCAATATATCAAAATCAAATACATTACGAGTAATACACTATATGACAGAATATGCATATAATCACAAACCTATAACGTATTATACGAAACATATTATTAATACCTACAAAGACAGTTCCACAGGTTAAATCACACACATGCGAACAAATACTTACATACATACATACATAAATCATATGACAGATGCATACATACATATACAATCATACATATTCTAGTAAGAGAAGGATATAATACGTACGTAGAAAAGAGACAGAATTCTTGTTAACTATTCAATAAAACGCTCTATTGCTAACTTCACACGTGTGGTATTTCAATGAATGGTGGAACAAAACAGGGGCCCTAAAAATGTTATGATAAAAGTAAGCTAGCTGGAAGCGAAATTTTAAAATCAATTTTTGTATTTAAATAAGAACTTACAAACCATTTCGAATTAAAAAAAAGTATAGAAAACTACAGTAAATATTTATTTTGAGTAATAATTCAAATATATTCAAAACTAAATTTATAATTGTTACAATATTATACAGGCTGTTCAATTTATTTGTGTCACCATTGCTATCTCGAGAACTATAAGAGCTACAAGGTTGGTTAAATTACCAAAGAAATACCGTTTTGTATGGCTACTACTAAACTATTAACAAAATTTGTTTTCGACAAGTGGTTCTCAAAATATGAGGTCTAACTTTCTTATTTTAAATGGGAACCTATTTTTTTTATTTGCTTGTTAATAAAATAAATATATAATTACGCCTTCTACCCAATATTGGATGTGGCACTCTGCCGTAGCAGATCTCGGTAAGTGATATATTTTGCCCCCAAAGATGTTAGTAGAGCCACAGAAGTAGTTTTAAATAAATAAAATAAAATAAATATATCATCACGCCTTTTACCCATTACTGACCGTGGCACTCTGCCGAAGCAGATCTCGCTAAGTGATATATTTAGGCGCGTGAAGTACGATTACCAGCCATCAAATCACGACCCCCAAAGATGTTAGTGACGGCGGAGCGACAGGGGTAATTTTTAAATTGGTGAAAATGTTTTTTCGGTTGTGGGGATCGAACCAGGGTTCTTAGAATCCGCAGGCCGACTCGGATACCACTGAGCCAAGTAGTTTTAAGGTAGTATTAGTGTGACGGTGGCGCCATCGGTTGTCGAGTGACGAAACTGAAAAATTTAATAAAATGAGTGTTTTATACCTATTATGATTTGAATATCATGAATTGTTAACAAGTTGTTGGTCTAGTGAATTTTCAAATACCATACCACCGTGTAGTGTTGCCATTATAAATTGGGATTCTTAATTCTTCGTTAAGAACAAGGCTTTGCATGGCTATATATCCATTTACTAAACGATAAAAAACTGTCTCCTTCTGATACAATATACATGGATATTTCTAGAACATCATACTAGTTTTTCAAATGAAAATGCAAAATTTTAGAGGTACACAAACCAAATATGTGCGATTCTGAGTGATGATCGCCATAAGTCCCGTGTATAAGAACTCAACTTTACAAGCGAATATATTTGTTCACAGATGAATGTGTTTCATATTTTAACAGGATGCGTATGACTATCCAATGTTTACGTGCGCCAAATTTCATTCAGATCTGCAAAAAAATTTTTCACGCAAGTACTACCTTAATGTGGCGAAAATTGTTTATCTGCTATAGGAATCAAACCCGGGTACTTAAATTCACAGGCCGACTCGATACCACTAAGCCAGCTACCACGTATCACATATAAACAATAGAGAAATAAATTTAAATAATAATAAAATAATAATAATAATAATAATGAGACACACCAACGTATGAAATATTTTCCTGGAAACTGAAAACTTTATTACGAAATGGTGTATATAAAGAATTATTCTACATAATTTCAGGTTTCAGGAGTTGCATAAATATTCATTGTTTATCTAACATGTAAAATAAAATACAATATCGCATTGTTCACGTCTCGATTCACGTAATACTCGTATTTGTAGAATTAGCTTGAGGCTTGTAATAATACAACTACCCTTCGATGTACCGCACAATATAAATATGTTTCATTAAATTTTCAGGTATGTTTATTCTCTTTCAATTTCACAATTTAATATTCAGTTTCAGTCTAATCATGCCTAAGCTCTCGGAATAATATTTTTGTTGTGGATTCATGTTTGAAACGTTTGTTTCTACATGGTTTAAGCTTTAAGAAATTGTTTTTCTTTTATTCTTTGTCTTTGTGGAAGATAATTTTTATTTAATTTGATGAAAATTTGTTGTTTGTACGCAGAAAATTGAAAATAATGAAAACAAAGAATTTATACAAGCCTACGTAGACTGATTCGTTTTTTGATGGATTATAATATAAAAAGAACACGTTATTTACGACCGATATAATATCCAGGTAGATTTTAAAATTTAAAATAAACAACTAAATACATATTATTCATTAAGTTTTTTCAAGTTAAATAATTTACTATCTTAATTGACAGCATCGAAATTGAGGCTACTAAACGATTCTAAATTATATTATGAAAGACGAAAAAACACCGCTACGCGATTTTCAGATAAAACTTGATTATTATAAAAGCGTCCGGCAGTACTGTGGTGTAATTACCATTATGGCATTCTAATTCAGAGATCTCGACTTCAAATCCCACTCAAGCTAAAAATATACGAACTACCACACTGCTGATTGTTGAATACGGACTCTACTGTAATTGGACTCAGGTTCCTGTTGTACAGAGTAGCATAAATATATAAAACTTTATAAAAAAGTTATTCTATTTGTAATTTTTATTTTAATTAATTTTATTTACTGTTGTAGCTATATTTTGCACACTATTTTGCTCCTTACGTTTGTAGCTGAGTGTACATGGGGTGGAACCCAGGACAACTGTGAATCCCGCGGCATGCTCTATTTGAATAAAACATGAAGTTTGTTTTCTTGTTAAAATTGCAATAAATATTAAGATAATTGTCAATATACAATTAGATAAATTGTAATGAAGAATCGATTGTATATAAATCAAAATAGTGAAAGCGAAGTGAAATTAATAGCCAATAATTATTTTTTGTTTCAAAAATATTTAGTTTGAAATTAGTTTTAATAGGAAAACTAAACACCACATTAAAATTATCTCTGTAGTTTTTCCTCCAGTAACATCGTTGGAGATCGTGATTTGAAGACTGGTAACCGCAATTCACGCGCATGAATATATCGCTTACCGAGATTTGTTACGGCAGAATGCTATATTCAGTAAGAAGTAAAAGACATGATGATATATTTATTTATTATTATTTAATAGTTATTTATACACAATATTTTTTGTGAAACCGTAAAAATAATTACAAATTTTATTGTTTTTCGTTTAATTCATTGTATACAGAAAAATGGCGTTTATGTCACTATGGGATTGACATTTGATAAAAAAAGAATTGTTTTGTAAAAAATCGTTAAAATACTGTCACCCTTAGAGAAATTTATTTTTTTGTACTCCTCCAAAGTCTAATAAATAAATAAATATATCATCATGCCTTTTACCCATTACTGAGTGCGGCACTCTACCGAAGCAGATCTCGGTAAGTGATATATTTATGCGCGTGAAGTTCGGTTAGCAGGCATCAAATCACGGCCCCCAAAGATATTAGTGAAGCGGTTCACAGGCCGACTTGATACCACTGAGCCATTACCTCATCAAAGAGTGTTGTAAATTAAGGTAGTACTAGCGTGAAAAAAATTTGGCGCACGTAAACATTGGATAGTCATACGCACCCTGTTAAATTATGAAAAACATTCATCGTCTGTGAACAAATATATTCGCTTGTAAAGTTGAGTTCTTATACACGGGGCTTATGGCGATCATCACTCAGAATCGCACATATTTGGTTTGTGTACCTCTAAAATTTTGCAGTTTCATTTGAAAAACTAGTATGATGTTCTAGAACTATCCATGTATATTGTATCAGAAGGAGAAAGTTTTTTATCGTTTAGTAATGGATATATAGCCATGCAAAGCCTTGTTTTTAACGAAAAATTAAGAATCCCAATTTATAATGGCAACACCACACGGTGGTATGGTATTTGAAAATTCACTAGACAAACAACCTGTTAACAATTCATGATATTCAAATCATAATAGGTATAAAACAATTATTTTATTCAACTTTTATAATTTTTTAGCGTCAGTTTCGCCACTCGACAACCGTCACCACCTTCACACTAGTACTACCTTAAGCGCTTTCCAATTTAATACCTAAAACGTCACTGCCATTGTCATATTATTAACTATCCTGGCAACTATCAAGTGTTAAAGTGACTTTTAGCAACGGCCGAAAAATCCAATTTCACGGTCTCTGTTGCATCGCGAAATGTTTAGTTCACTTTTCAGTTCCACAAAAACAGTATTTTTTCAGTATTTGAACGACTCGATCTAATTTTTATAGTCACCGAATTCTTAAAATAAAAAAATGAAGTAAATGATATCAATCTCCTTAAAAGCAACATTAAAAATTACAAATAATGCTTATTTGTTTAATTACATATCCACTGTTTGTGAACTGCTAGTGTATCAGTTATGAATGGAAGATGGCGGCGTGACACAAAATCGTAGACACGTGAATATAAATCGACATATACAATAATCTACATTCCTGCCAAACTGTCGCATTCATACATTGCTCGAAACCGTTCTATACAACGTGGAATCCACCCTCGGATGTCACACAAGCTACTGGAGGAAGGAAGCAATCATTTTATCGGATTTTCACTTATTTATCCGATTTTCCTTAACGGTCATAGTTTCCACTCGTGTGGAAATATTCTGCAAATAATTGTGTGAAAAATAATAACATATATTATGAGAATCATGCAGGAAAATGTGTTTAGATTTGCAGTTAAGCATTACATATAAATAAATGTAATATATTGTCTACGTGTATACATAATGTACGTTCATGATTATATATTTGCATAATGGAATTAACTAGTGGAAAATTGATTCAAATCTCAGGGAAAACTTTGTAATGTTATTTAAATATGTTTTCCTGTGCCCAATGAAACTTAACCTTCTTTTTAAAATAATTTTTTTTTCTGTGGCTTCTTTGGCGGACCAACTACTTAGGTCATATGCCGCCATTCCGCCCTGATCTGCGTTTTAGGTATTATGGTCAACAGCAACGCGGGTTTTCTCTGGACGGTCACCCATCCAAGTAGTACCCGCGCGCAACGTTACTTAACTCGCGTTATCGCTTAGATCAGTGCAGCCATGGCCGTTGACTTAAAATAATTTAAAAATTTTGTTATTGTCTTAATGTGTGATTGTAGCAAAAGTGTAGTATATGAAATGACTCGTTTTATAAATTCTTTAGATAATATTTTTTTTATATACACGCTTCGGTTCGGCCAGTTCATGTCATAATAATTCGTCCCTTTAGACGTTTATAAAACTTGTTAGATAATATACTATTACTAATTTATTATATGTTTGTTAAATATGTAATTTTTGGTACATAATAAATAAAATAAATAAATATATCATCACGCCTTCTACCCATTACTGGGTGTGGCACTCTGCTGAAGCAGATCTCGGTAAGTGATATATTTTGCGCGTGAAGTGCGGTTACCAGTCATCAAATCACGGCCCCCAAACATGTTAGTGGTGGAGGAGCCACAGGGATAGCTTTTTCAAATTATGAAAATTTGTCGCCTGTGGGAATCGAACCAGGGACCTCAGGATCCACAGGCCGACTTCATACCACTGAGCTAGCCATCCCATTAATTGGTACATAATATCATATATAAATCCCATAATGAATAATAAATAAATAAATAAATATATCATCACGCCTTCTACCCAATGCTGGGTGTGGCACTCTGCTAAAGCAGATCTCGGTAAGTGATATATTTTTGCGCGTGAAGTGCGGTTACCAGTCGTCAAATCACGGCCCCCAAACATGTTAGTGGTGGAGGAGCCACAGGGATAGCTTTTTCAAATTATGAAAATTTGTCGCCTGTGGGAATCGAACCAGGGACCTCAGGATCCACAGGCCGACTTCATACCACTGTGCTAGCCATCCCATAATAATAATTATTATTATTCCCTTGTCTGAAACAATCAGAAAATTATTACGCCCGAATGAATTTCTTTGTACGAACTAAAAAACATAAAGACTGGTAGGTAACTATAAAAAACTAAATAAACAAAAATAAATGTGAATTTCTCTATCATCATAGTTACATCACAAAACATTATAATGTTAATTTAATTTGATTTAGTTTAAGATTATAATGAAACGAAATTTAAAAAAAATCTTGTATGTAATACATTAGGCAAAGATAAAGAACAGTATACAACTCGTTATAATGGCTATTATAGCATTGTTGTATAATATACCATTATATCCATATTTATTAAGTTGTGTTGAAAGATTTACTGCTAATTGTACAGTAAGGAACGAGTTTCATAATTGTCATTTTATTTTGTGAGAAAAGGTTTCGAATAAAATAATCAACAATTATGAACGTAGTTCAAAAATTTAGGGAATTTTGTGTTAGTTGCCGATACTAATGTGTAGTTTGAAAATTTAATTGTTTTAATTTGAAATTGCCAACTTAATAAAAATAAGAATAAGTGTAGACAATTTTTCTTATATCCATCTAGTGCCAATGGCACACTGGTCGAGGAGCATGAATGAGCGTCGAGGAACATATCGATGAAACAGTAGAACGCACCCTGACTGATAAAATAAACAAACACGAAAAAATAGCACAAAGCAAAACCAAAATGACAGCTCACGATAACATAAAATGAGACACAATAATACGTGTGAAATGAGACACAATCATTTCATCGAGGAACTCCTCGATGGAAATAGAGGCGCCTCTATTTTTTATCGATGACGGGTGCGTTCTGTTGTTTCATCGATGAGTTCCTCGACGCTCGTTCATGCTCCTCGACCAGTGTGCCATTGGCATAAAAAACGTAATATTGCTGAAAATATCATCAAGAGTTTAACGTCCTAGCTAGCCCAATCTTTTTTGACATTTCAGAATTGTCGCCAATCTTAAAAATATAATTTTTAATGCGTTATTACAGCACTCGAATGAGCTATTAACGAACTCTTGGAT
The DNA here is from genome assembly GCA_911728475.2 of Pterostichus madidus. NCBI lineage: Eukaryota > Metazoa > Arthropoda > Insecta > Coleoptera > Carabidae > Pterostichus > Pterostichus madidus. The sequence goes on from OU452304.1 coordinate 3,187,104, forward strand.
ACTATAATTCCTTTGTTATAGACGCAAAATTGAAAAACATAATTTACCAAATTTCTGGGGCATATCCGAAATTTATATTACATAAAAATATTCAAACTTCAATTTTTCGGTACACAATTACACTCCACTTCACTCTATTCTCTCTTGCAACCCTACAAACTCTGTCAACATCTTAAACTGTAATTGATCACATCTCAAGATCATTAACGCACCGATAATTCTAATTACCTAGTTCTAACCAAACTCAAACCACCCTGGACTATATTCATATCAGAGTTACATAAAAATTCACCGAAATCTTATTAATGCCGTCTGTAGTCGCTCGTTTATTTCATCAGTATTATCATCAAAGCGAAGCGTCCGCAGCACAGATGGTCGACTGGAAGTAAGAAACGACAGACCTTTGAGATAATACGCTGTGTGCAAGGGGAGTAAGATTAAAGCAATATTGTGCACTGTCCTTTTTGATTCAGCCGGAGATAGCAGAAGATGGCACGACGCCGTGTCGCACTGGATTAGTTTGGAGTTTCAGGATGCTGGATGCTGTTTCGATCGGTTTTAGAGAGATTCACACGTAATTTGCGGACTATCGATTGAAAAAATAATACATTTTTATATTCACAATTGGTCTATTATTATACTGAAAACAGTTTAATAATAGCTATTGTTAAACTGTTTTTGGTATCAAGTCGGCCTGTGGATCCAAAGAACCCTGGTTCGATCCCCGCAGCCGACAAAACATTTTCACCAATTTAAAATTACCCCTGTGGCTCTCCCATCACTAACATCATTGGAGGACGTGATTTGACGGCTGGTAACCGCACTTCACGCGCATAAATATACCACTTACCGAGATCTGCTTCGGCAGAATATCACACCCAGTAATGGGTAAAATTAGTGATGATATATATGAGGGCAGGGTGAAAATTCCCTGAAAAATGAAACAAGAAATGATTTATTTAGTCAAAACATATTTTATTTCTCAACATAATCTCCATGTAGCTCGATACACTTCGTCCAACGTTTTTCTAATTTTTCGATCCCTTCCAAATAATACGATTTTGGCAATCCTTCAAAATAGGCGATTCGCCAGGACAAGTCCACTGTTCTTTGTTCTCTGGTGTGTTGTGATGAATCCATGTTTCGTCCACGGTTACGAAACGGCGCAAAAAGTCCTTCTTATTGCGCTGGAACATCGCCAAACACTCCTTTGAACTTATCCCACGGTCGCGCTTGTTGTCAACAGAGAGCAAATGTGGCACCCATCTGGCAGATAGCTTTCTCATATCCAAAAATGTATGCAAAATGTTCCGTACCCGTTCGGTTGAGATGCTCATAGCCTCAGCAGTCTCGTGCACTTTAACTCGCTGATCGTCCAATATCATACCATGGATTTTATCGACGATTTTTGGCGATGTAACCTCAATTGGACGACCAGAACGTTCGGCGTCCTTTGTGGTCATACTACCACAATGAAAATCAGTAAACCACTTGTGAATCGTTCCAATCGATGGTGATGAGTCCCCATAATGTTTAACAAGCAATGCTTTGGTTTGCGTAATGTTTTTTCCACGCAAGAAATAATGTTTAATCAAGACGCGAAATTTACTTTTTTCCTTGTTTTCAAAAATCTTCAAGGTTGCTTGCTTTCGATGGGTGTCAAAACAGAACTGAATAATATATTAGTCTGAAATTTTTAATGCATTCTAGTTAAAGATAGTACATCACAAATGTCACATGAGATTTGCGATTGTGGCGCCATACGTTTTCTTTTTCAGGGACTTTTCACCCTGCCCTCGTATATATCGTACCAATAATCACTTAATCCAAATTAAATGGTGCCTGAACTCGGGCTCTGAGGAGTACGCCCAATCGTTATCCCCACCTTGTTAAAAAATAATAATAATGTTACAATACATTGAAAAACACGGTACAAATGATCAATTCATAAGACATTTAATCTGAAACATCTCGAGAATAATAAAATGATGGGAAGTATTATTACCAATTACTTAAAATCGTAAACCATCGTTAAAAAGAGATTACAATTGACATAACGATTGAGTTTTATGTTGACAAAATATAACAGCATATTAAAATTATTTTTAATGGCAAGATTACATAATTTTCATACAAACAAATTTGGTTCTCAGTTGTTATTTGAATTATAAATACATTTTCAGAAATCTTCTTTCATATGAAAAAGAAAAACAAAATACATCAGAACGAATAAAAACATGTACAGAAAATTGGATAAATATATCTGATGTACTGCAAGGAAACGTTGCAATACAAAAGAAAACTGCAAGAAACTTGTGCTTTGGAGTTAATATTTATATGTCGCAATAAGACGTAGACCTTATATCCATCTTTGTCTAAGTGATGTTACAAAGCCATGTTTCATATTTTCATATGAGTGGAACTTATGAAAAGATATTATGAGAAATAAGTTTTTCTTTAAATAGAAATGGAAAAGGAAATGTAACTTTTAAATTATTTATTTGATCATATTTTTAAGGTACTTTATTTAAATAAAACAAAAGACAAAATGTCTATTGCAATGTGGAATTGAGTCATAATAAATAAGAAAAAATAGGAAAAAGTTTTCCATCACTTGTCTCATAATTCCACAGAGGTTTTACAGCTTGCGATTTTGTCGGTAGATGGCACCACGAGTGGCTACATAGCTCTCATGTCATGTTACCGGTGTAGATAGGTTAACATCAGTCAGTTCAGCTAAGTCGGTATCACAATCCACTATTCCCTAGTTGGTCTAGTTGGATAAATGATCGCACCATACTGATGAGTCCGGAAGGACGAAACGCGTCTATGGTTAAAGCTGAACTGACCGGCCGTTTGTTGATGACTTGATAAGTTGATGCAAACGTGCTGTAAAACCTCTGTGGAATTATGAGACAAGTGATGGAAAACTTTTTCCTATTTTTTCTTATTTACTTTATTTAAATTTATGGGATGGCTAGCTCAGTGGTATGAAGTCGGCCTGTGGATCCTGAGAACCCTGGTACCCTAGATTCGATTCCCACAGGCGACAAACAATTTCAAAAACTACCCCTGTGGATCCTCCACCACTAACATCTTTGGGGCCGTGATTTGACGAGTGGTAACCGCACTTCATGCCACTTGGGGTTCACTTAAATCAATTCAGATAAATTAGACATTTCTCATACTTCAATTAACTTTTTTAACAGGCGCGGTGCTCGAGCGTATTAATGAATATCTCTTAACATACTGTGACGTCACCCGAACCAAGGTTCGTCAGTTCGAATCCGTCTGTCGACAAAGTATAATTTGAATACGGGAAACTGCAGTACGGTAGCGAAAAAACTGCGGCTCGGTGTGCCCGGTAGGCCCAGGCCCAATTCAAGCTGTAGCGCCATTGAAGAAGAAGAAGAAGAAATTAGACAACATGACTAAATGGGGTGGCTAGCTCAGAGGTATGAAGTCGGCCTTGTTGATCCTGAGAACCCTGGTTCGATTCCCACAGGCGACAAACAATTTTCATAATTTCAAAAAGTACCCCTGTGGCTCCTCCACCACTAACATCTTTGGGAGCCGTGATTTGACGACTGGCAACCGCACTTCACGCGCAAAATATATCACTTACCGAGATCTGCTTCGGCAGAGTGCCACACCTAGTAATGGGTAGAATGCGTGATGATAAATCTATTTTTTTTAACATTAATTACACCTTTAGTTGCTGTTATTAGTAGAACTAATTTAACATTTAATTAAAAAAAAATCAACGCTTGCTGCGAAAAGAATTATGGCGCATCCAAGTTTTTCTTTATTTATATTTTAATTTAAAAACTACGTTTCCACGTTTGTGTTGCAATTTGCAAAAATACAAAGCAGAGTTGACGGAAGAAAGCAGCTTTAAGCCGAACTTTTAAAAACAAAAGGTGCAAAATTATATGCGTTATTACGTGCGAAGCTGTTTTTAAAACAGCAGGAAAGCAGTTGGCCACCTGCAATGCGACAGAGACAGGGTTATTGGCGGCTAGAGGGTACGAGAGAGACAGCAGGATGCGTTAGAAGATTGTTTCTCGGCTTTGAGGCGTAGATTAGGCGACCCATTGCACAGGCTCTCTTTTAAATAATACATTGTTCTTAAGATGGAGACAAATGGGGGACAGAAGAGATTAAACGCAGGACGGAGGGGCCATCGCACAAACCACAGGGCCGGGTTAAGAATACTTCTCAGAAGTTTTCTTATCTATAATTTTATTGACGTCAATACGAGGGCAGGGTGAAAAGCCGAGGATGAGAATGTTTGACGAGGACTTATTATTTGATGAATCTGATGAGTGAATGGTCCGTGACTGTTTCTAGGGTTCGTACTACTCCATTTTATGGGATATAGCGTCATGTTATGTACGAGGGCAGGATGACATTTGTGATGTACCATCTTTAACTAGAACGCATTAAGATTTTCAGACTGATATGTCATTCAGTTCTGTTTTGACACCCATCGAAAGCAAGCAACCTTGAAGATTTTTGAAAACATGGAAAATAGTGAATTTCGCGTCTTGATTAAACATTATTTCTTGCGTGGCAAAAACATTACGCAAACCAAAGCATCGCTTGTTAAACATTATGGGGACTCCTCACCATCGATTGCAACGATTCACAAGTTGTTTACTGATTTTCGTTGTGGTAGTATGACCACAAAGGACACCGAACGTTCTGGTCGTCCAATTGAGGTTACAACGCCAGAAATCGTCGATAAAATCCATGGTATGATATTGAACGATCGGCGAGATAAAGTGCACGAGAATGCTGAGCCTATGGGCATCTCAACCGAACGGGTACGGAATATTTTGCATAAATTTTTGGATATGAGAAAGCTATCTGCCAGATGGGTGCCGCATTTGCTCTCTGTTGACAACAAGCGCGACCGTGTGACAAGTTCAAAATTGCATGAATTGCGCTACGAATTGATTCGTCATCCACCATATTATTCAGATTTGGCCCCCTGCGATTTTTATCTATTTCCAAACTTGAAGAAATGGCTCGGCGGAAAGAGATTTGACTCCAACGATGAGGTCATCGCTCAGACAAACGCCTATTTTGAAGGATTGCCAATATCGTATTATTTGAAATGGATCGAAAAAGTAGAAAAACGTAGGACTAAGTGTATCGAGCTACAAGGAGATTATGTTGAGAAATAAAATATGTTTTGACCAAATAAATCATTTCTTGTTTCATTATCCCGTAATGTCAAAATATTAAAAAATGCTAAAATATTAGTAAATAAGTAATTATTAATTAAAAAAAAAAGATTTATTCGTGCAAATGTGTTGAAAAATCTGCCAAAATTTTGATATAAATAATAATACAAATTATTTTCATTTATTTAATTATATTCTATCATCGTAACGCCATCTGTTGTCAAGCAGTTAAACTTCACCTGATATGTTAGAAATGTGCGTTTTACTAACACGTCAGTGTATGTTATGTTCAACTTTCCGTAGTAGTTTATGATGTTGTTATGGTTACTTTCATAAGTGGTCGTTTGAAAAGGAATTAGCATGTGATATTTTCAACTTTCCACAATACATTTATGACGTTGTTATAGTTCCTTTCATAAATGGTCGTCTGATGCCCATTTACACTAACAAATCTTAAATTTAAAGTTTGACTGATAATAGACGTATTCCATTTGCCATTTGGATCAGATCTAACTTACATTTACTGATCCAGATCACTTATTTATTGCGCCGGATTACTTCGCTGTCTTTATTTTCAGTACTAGAAATACTTATTCTAATTTACTTTGAAGTAATTAACTCCAATAAATCTCCCAATTTGCTTAATCTAATTCATTTAGGCATGTTGTCTAATTTATCTGAACTGATTTAAGTAAACCAAGTGGGAAATGGAATACGACTCATATCGCATCAAATATTTGACAGCAATATCATCATATGATATGTTACTTCGATTTGCATTTATTTATTGTAGTCAAACATAAAATTTAAGTTTCGTCGGTGCAAACAAGCATGAAAATACTATTTTCGCTACTACGTCCTTTCAAACCATCGTCGTCCTACCCTGCAGGGGCGGTGCAGGAGGAGAGGCAAGGGCGGCGGGGGCGCGAAAAGAGTGATAGAATGACAAATAAAGCAGGAAAGACCATGAATTACAAAGCAGTGTCTTGGGTTACAGCAATTTGGCTTAACTTGGCGCAGTCGGCGATCCGACACTGGCTACAGTCTGATACACTCGCGCACAGAGGCGGAGGCGATGGAAATTTACCAAAAGGGACATAGTATTTTATGTTTCTAAACTTGGACAGCCCAATTTTCAAAAGAGTTTTTGCTAGAATCTAACTAATCCTGAATTTTGGATTTGACAAATTAAGCTAAACCATATTCCCAAAATGTTTAAAGAAACCTTAACATAATCTTCTTACCATTCAGTTTTCGGAAAGTGAATTGAACTAACTTTTTTAAATCGGACTAGCATAAGATTAACTACTCCAAAATTCAGGATTAGTTAAAACTTTGGAGAGTTTATATTTCAAATAAACTTTGACTTTTTGCAGTAATAAGCATCATACTCAAATTCTACAGGGTGATCAAAAGGAATTGTTATAGTTGGCAATACAATTCCAGAGATCTTTTTATTCCACAGTTGGCACAACGTTAGATAAAGGCGGAAATGCTATTTGACATTTCTAATAAATACAAATAGGTTATGTCAGGAGTCTGACAGCTAATAGAATTTTGACTTTTTAAGTAATAGAAATACTTTAGAAATAAATGTAATAATAAATGTACTCAAATTTAAATTTTAAATGTCACTGTCAACAACAGGAAATGAATTTATGTATCAGGCTTACCAAATTCAAGTAGTTTTTTATTGCCAACTGTAACAATTCCTTTTGATCACTCTGTACCTATGTATCGGAAAAAGGAAACTTTCAGGACTCATTTTAAAATTTACTTAGTTAGTATAGGATAGGTGGATCAGTAGTGTCGAGTCAGCCTGTAGATTCGAGAACCCAGATTTGATTCCCACAGCCGACAAAGTATTTTCACAACATTAAAATGAACCACGTGGCTCCCTTTTCACTAACATCCTAGGAGGCCGTGCTTTAACGGGTCGTAACTGCACTTTATGCGCAAAATATATCACTTACCGAATAAATAAAATTCTCAAATTATAAGTGATCTGCTTTTTTTGTCGGTGAGTATATTAAAAATTGCTACAATGATGTACCTATTTATAATTCTCCTCCCTTCATCCTCCATTTTACTCCTATTTCCCGCCCCAGAAAATGTTGCCAACATCAAACAAAAAAAGAAAAAAGTGAAACTCGAAGGGTACATCAACTCAGAGTGGCAGTATTCGTGTTCCTTCATCTCAACACAAACTAAATATTGTTTTAGATTGTTTAAACGTAAGTCGTCAAGAGCGCAATCTCGTGTATTTATTCATCGCGAGACGGCTTGAAATTCATTTAACTGTTGTCGTCACAAGTTTGCCTTATGAACGAAATGTAATCGGTATTATAATATTTATGAGCAATCTCAACAGACCCGCCTGTAAATAAGACCAAGGCCTTAGTGCCGCGTTTAGAAGGGTTTAAAACCGGAGTCTAAGACATTCGGAAGCCCTCGATACGGATTTTTTTTAATATTCAAAAGCTCAATAAGTATTGAACATAGATAAATACATAAATAAATATATCATCACGCCTTCTACCCATTACTGGGTGTGGCACTCTGCCGAAGCACATCTCGGTAAGTGATATATTTTGCGCGTGAAGTTCGGTTACCAGTCGTCAAATCACGGCCCCCAAAGATGTTAGTGGTGGAGAAGCCACAGGGGTAGTTTTAATTATGAAAATTGTTTGTCGTCTGTGGGAATCGAACCAGGGTTCTCAGGATCCACAGGCCGACTTCATACCACAGGAATCAATAGTAAATATAGCTATTATTCAATATTCTTATATAAGATTTGTGTATCAACTGCGTTTTTTTTTTATTTGTATTTAATTTTGCACCCGTTTCTTCTGATTTTATTAAGTGTTATCAGGATGGATAACGTCAGTCAATCTTTATAACGTTTTCAGTATACATTTTTTTTTTTATTTATAGTTTATCGTCCTTCAGCGTCTCAGGCTATTAGGACCGATGCATTAATGTACATAATTATTATTATATAGATACAATATTATTATTTACATTTAATATTTATATTTTGTTTGTGATTTGTATTTCGTTTAGGTAGTTTATTATGTTTTCTTCTGTGTCTGGTTTATTTGCTAGGGCTTGTTTTAGTGTATTGGGTATTTTATGTTTTTGTCTTGCTTGAGTGTGTTGTGTACATTCTAGTAATAAGTGTTTTACGGTTAAGAGTGTATTGCAGCATGTTGGTGGTTCTGTTTTTTCGAATATGTGTTTGTGTGTGATCAATGTGTGGCCTAATCTAAGCCTGGTTAGTGTGATTTGGTCTCTTCTTGTTCTGTGTGTTTGCCAGTTTGTTGTGTCTTCCTTAATTTCTCGTAATTTGTTGTTGTTTCTTTCTTGATTTGTCCACTCTTCTTGCCATTTCTTTTTAATTGCATTTTTTAAGGTGTTTTTTGCATCCCAGATTGGTAGTGGTGTGGCGAGTGGTGAGGTTTCTTCCGCTGCTTGTTTCGCTGCCCGGTCTGCATTTTCATTACCTTGTAATCCTACGTGGGAAGGTATCCATATAAGTACTATATTCTTTTGGTTTCTTTCTGCAGTGTACAGCTCTTCTTGTATTACTTGGGTTATCGGGTCTTGTGGGTATGTCTGTTTTATTTTATAGAGGGCGCTGATGGAGTCGCAGCAAATTGCACTGTTTGTATTTTGTTCTAGTTGTGTATTAATGTAGTTTATTGCTGTTTTTATTGCGACTAGTTCTGCTGTGTAGGAGCTAGTATTGCTTGGTATCAGTATACTTTAATTTTTACTGTAAGTTGACAATTCCAAATTTAAACAATAACATTTTCAAACGTCACATCAATATCATCAATTAACACAATTTTTTTTAAATTGTGTGCCTTTCCTAATTTTTATTTAAAAAGAGAATAAAAGCCGTAAATAGAAAAAAATAGTGTAAAGAACTCATTTAATAATAATTGTCGTTTACGAAACACATTCTTTAATATACTATCTTATATTCAAATTTAATGTAGAATACGTCCATAAATATTACAATCACGATGTGTACAATTATCACTAATACAATTTTAATCTTAATAACAGGTTAAATATAATTTTGTCATTTTTAATATACTTAGTGTAATTGTTTTGATAGTATTTGTTTAGAATATTCTTTATTATTTATTTTATATATAAAATGATTGGATGAATGTGATTGAGGGTTTTTTTTTTTATGTAAGGAATGATTTCGTGTGTGATAAATAAATGAGATTATATGGAGAGATCTATGAAAGTGGTTGAAGTGAGGATGGTGTATTTGAATGATAATGTTTGACGGGGGCTGATTATTTGATTATGTTATGAGTGAATGTTTTGTGAGTGATTTTAGGGTTCGTGCTACCCCATTTTATGGGATATAGCGTGAAGATATGTATGTATGTATGTAAAAATTTCAAATTATTAAAATTTATTATTATTATTATTAAAATTTATTTTATATTTATTTGAAAAGATATACTATACAAAAAGTATTCCCAACTGCTAAGATGATTAACCTATTTATAGATCTTTCAGAAAAGATTTAATATAAATACGAAGGTTTTCGTCTGCTAGGTTTTTTGATATTTTTGACTGGATGCAATGTTCGGTTTTTAAATAGCATCCGATAAAAAATCATTTAACGAGCGTGAATTCCTAACAAGCAAGAATTGCAAAGCGGAAAAATATAATTTTTATGTAGTTGGCAATGCCGATACCGGAATATTTTTTATTATGAGTGGGATGTATTTTTGAAGCAATAAATGATATGATAATGGGATGGCTAGCACAGTGGTATGAAGTCGGCCTGTGGATCCTGAGGTCCCTGGTTCGATTCCCACAGGCGACAAATTTTCATAATTTGAAAAAGCTATCCCTGTGGCTCCTCCACCACTAACATGTTTGGGGGCCGTGATTTGACGACTGGTAACCGCACTTTACGCGCAAAAATATATCACTTACCGAGATCTGCTTTAGCAGAGTGCCACACCCAGCAATGGGTAGAAGGCGTGATGATATATTTATTTTATTTATAAAAATATACGAAATATGAACAATAAAATGGTTCTTTAAATTTAAACAAAATTGTACAATTTTATTATAGGCTGATTCGATATAACTGTTCCAGTTGGCAATATTTGTTGGGGATATTTTATTTGTTTGCACAACACCAGGTGAACGCGGAAATACTATTTGGCATATCATTTTTAGGTTAAATATAGAGTGATCAAAAGGTAGTGTTTCAGTTGGCAATAAAAAAAAATACTTGAAATTGGTATGACTGCTACATACATTTATTTCCTGTCGTTGCCAGTGACAATTGAAAATTTAAATTAATAAAAATCGTTGTTTTCCCTATCCATATCCCGTTATTTCTAAACATTACTCACAGAGTAATAATCTAAAGTATTTCTATCACTCAACCTAATTGTATTTGTTATAAAAATGACATGTCAAATAGTATTCCTGCCTTTATCTGGCGTTGTACCAACTGTGGAATAAAAAGATCCCCAGAATTGTATTACCAATTGAAACACTAACTTTTGATCATTCTGTACAATTGAGTTATGTCCAGGAACTGGCAACTAGCAGAGCTGGGCAAGCTACTTAAAAAAAGTAGCTAAGCTACAGCTACAGCTATTCTTTAAAAAACTAGCTAAGCTACAGCTAAAAGCTTTCGTTAAAGTAGCTGTAAAATTTTAAAGCTACTTTTATAAATTATTGTGAAATAATTAAATTTGCCATTGTCATATGATCAGTCTTTTGTTATAATGACTGTTAATTTACTATTATGTACATAAATATCAAAAATAGCAAATACCATCTGGCACCTACTGTGTATTTTTGCGTATTAGAGCCAGTTAGAACCGGCAACAAGTAATTATTTTGTGCGGGTTTAGCTTGTACGCATGCATACTTTGTTGACCTTTTGCTTAAAAAGTAGCTTTAAAAGTAGCTTCAGTTGTTATTTTTAAGCTAATAGAAAAAAAAGTAGCTAGCTACAAGCTACAGCTATATTTTTTCACTGTTAGCTAAGCTACAGCTACAGCTAAGGTAAATGTAGCTAAGCTAGTAGCTAAGCTACAAAATTAGCTAGCTACTGCCCAGCTCTGGCAACTACTAGGATTTTGAGTGTTAGAAATACTTTATATTATTGCTCTGTGAGTTAAACAGAAATTGGTAATATTTGGGCTTAATTCCCCAAAAAATTATGCATGCTTGTCCAGTTTAAAACCTTGTACAGCCCTAGAATATATTAAAGTCTTTCTTTTGTCAAAGACAATATCACAATAACAGTCAAATTTCAACTTGCGCTCTCCGTAACTCATTCTAAGTTTGCGGTCACTCACGAAACCGGGTGAATAGTTTGCAATGAGGGCATTGTGTGCCAGTGAAGTGCGTCAGAGGAGGGGACAGGAGCCAGGAACACCCGCACTGTCGCCGTCAGGACTTAAACAACTGAATACGTAACTTTCAAGGATGACTTAGTTTCCTCGGGTCATTTGCACCTAAGTTATTGTTGTAAAGAGCCACTGGGAACGACTTTGCGCAAGATATACCCACACAGGCTTCATTTGTTTCTTAGGAATTACGTCTTCACAAAATTAGGATTATATATAGCGGATAGCAAAGCAGATGAGACTCTTTAACCGAGGTACATATATCATTTTTAGGCTGCTATCATAAAATGTTACATATTTTTATTAAAAAAATAACTTTATATGTTGATTCTTGTAACGCGTTACGTATTCTGCTGTCACTTGAATAATAGTGACTAGCTCAGTGGTATGAAATCGGCCTGTGGATCCTGAGAACCCTGGTTCGATTTCCACAGACGACAAACAATTTTCATAATTTTAAGAGCTACCCCTGTGGCTCCTCCACCACTAACATCTTTGGGGGCCGTTATTTTACGACTGGTAACCGCACTTCACGCGCAAAATATTTCACTTACCGAGATCTGCTTCGGCAGAGTGCCACACCCAGTAATGGGTAGAAGGCGTGATGATATATATTTTTTTATTTCTAAAATTAACAAATGTTATTTAAATTATTTACGAAAAACAATTATGGGCCAAATGATGTGATTCTGGACCCGTAATAACCTTATTTTGATACATGAAAAAAGCAATGATTCGTGTATACTCCGATTTTCTAAACTAAGCATCAACAAAATTATTTTGCTTTTCAAATCCATCCATATTTATCACAATAAATTGCAAAACAGTAAATCCACATAGTAACGCCAAATTCTAACGATATTATATCAAATCAAACACACAAAATTTTCTGTCCTTTTTTATCAAAAGTGTAAAATTTTTATTATTTTTAAGAGGGACTCAACCTCCACATCTTCAGTAAAGCGTTTTCCCATCTAGACAATGTAGGCCTCGATGCTGTGAGTGTGTTAGTGACTAGACAGCCCAAGGGACAATTTAGCCCTTGGCCACAACATTCCGTCCAGATTCAAGCTCAGTATGTTATCAAACAGGGATGCTGTGTTGTACTACAGTAATTACTATAATGGATAACTGATGTTCATTCAATATTCGAATCTGATACTAAATTTACTTAACACAACCAGAATACCCAAATAATTAATTGATAACATTGTTACCAGACATTTGTCTTAATTATGCAGAGTGCAGGTTTAACAGGATTCAAAACTCGTGAACTTTTTTCAGGTTAAGGACGCGGACTAATTTCATGAATCCAGTACTAGAGTAAATTTTAAACAACTTTAAACTCTATCTGGCAGATTCACAAAACGGATTAGCGCTAACACCGCTTTTAATATTATCTATAACTCTGTTTCAAATTAAAACAGATTAAAGAAATAAACTAAATTTGATGCTAATTAACTTTCTGCTTAACTCAAGTTAAAATAAACTTGTTTCATACATTGAAAAGAGAGTTAAAAACGAAATAAAAAATCTGATGTGGTCACCACACGACTTTCTTATACACAGCATATTTCATATTAAAAACGCTGAATTGAACACTTATGTCTTGCTCAATGCGTTTGACAATTATTATTTGACATATAAATGTTAAACATGTTTTTGTTTTTTGTTTCTATTGCTACTATGATTATTGAAATATATTATTAAATATATCAATTAGTTTTTCTCAAAATTAGACGCATATACAGGAAAATTGCAAATAACATTTTATGTTCCAAATATTTTTGCTAACATCTTTTATTTGATACTTTTTTTCGTAACTGATTCCATTTTTGAAATAAATGGAATTTATTGTTTTGTGTGTCCAGTAAACTTCCTCTTCCGGTTTTTCGATTTCATTCAAAATCAACTCAGCTCTTCGTATTTTCATGAAACTTATAATTACCAAGTTTCGTTAACAAATCTTATCTCGTTCATGAGATATTGCACGACCGGACACACATCCATCCATCCATCCATCCATCCATCCATCCATCCATCCATCCATCCATCCATCCATCCACACACACAGACATCATTGAGAAAATGATCAAAACAGATTCAGTGGACCTCGAAACATGTATTTCCGCGAAAATCTCGTCAACGATTTTCTCACGATTCCAATACTTCCTTATACTACGTATAAGAAAGTAAAAATGGTGTTAGCGCTAATCCGCTTCATGAATCTGCCTGTAGATTCCCAAAAAAGTTTAAATAAACTTTAATATAATCTTCTTACCATTTCGTTTTCGGATAGTAAATTGAATTATCTTTTTTAAGTCGGACTAGCATAAGATTAGCTAATCCACAATTGAAGATTCAGCTTAAACTTTTTAGAAAATCTGTTTGGATATGTTTAAATTTTGTCAATAATGGGTAACTTACAATACAAGTATTGGAAAAAATAATTACTATGAACATGGGCGTTCGCAGGGGGAGGAGACAAAGTATTTTTGCGTATTAGAGCCAGGTAGAACCAGCAACAAATATTTATTTTGTGTGGGTTTAGCTTGTACGCATGCGTACTTTGTTGACCTTCTGCTTAAAAAGTAGCTTTAAGCTACAAAAAGTAGCTTTAAAAGTAGCTTCAGTAGTTATTTTTAAGCTAATAGAAAAAAAAGTAGCTAGCTACAAGCTACAGCTATATTTTTTCACAGTTAGCTAAACTACAGCTACCACTAAGATAAATGTAGCTAAGCTAGTAGCTAAGCTACAAAAGTAGCTAGCTACTGTCCAGCTCTGTGCACAATATTGTAGACAAAAGACAGAACTGCCTACAAAACATGTTAATATTTTGCTAGCAAATTAGTGCTGCGGTTATAAGGTGAATTAATTTGTTCATATTTATATTAAATGTTGTCTTTGCCTTTAGTGGGTTATGGTGATTGCCCGATCCTCATTGTCCATGTATCCCTGCTTCACACACATTCTGCACAAGACACACAACACTCCACAATCACTATAGTCACAATAACAACACTGTTAAACACTAACACATCTTCACTCTATAAAGATTTTTCACTACTGACTTCCACGAACAAAAACGTAGGTATTTGTTGCTGTAGACGAAAAGGTACATGCTATTATGGGTCTTATTTGTAGATAGTTTAAAACTCAATTTGGCTACTGTTGAGAGTAACATTATTTGGTCGGAATTTTATGTCCGGACTTGCACGGACCACATGTATGCGCATACAAAACGAGATGTTTTATTAGTAAGAAAACGGTATTTGTGTATCTATCTACCTACAATAAAAATAAAAGTATGTTTTTTGGGTTTTTTAATATTTTATTTATTTATTTATTTTCAAATTGTCGAGTTTAACTAAATGGAATAAACATTTACTCAAGTATAAATTGATTGCTATATTATTAAATTACTTATATGGCTTCTTCTACAGTAATATCTTTTGGGGCTGTAATTTGACGGTTGGTAATTACACTTCATGCGCATAATATATCACTTATTGAAATCTGCTATGGCAAAATGTCTATTAAGTAATGGGTAAAGAAGCGTGATGATATTTATTTCAACTTAAAAAATAAAAAATATATAATATGCTATATGTTCAACTGCGCCACAAGTATTTTATTTATGACACCGTGTCCATAATATAACACTTTAATGGACTGCTGTGAATCTCAAAAATAATTATCATACCTAATTAATTAATTAATTACTTTGGATTTAATGCAATTTATTTAACTTCTTTTGGGCTTCGCTTAAGTCTTGGGACATTATGAACATATTTATACAAAATAAAAAATAAATATATCATCACGCCTTCTACCCAGTACTGGGTGTAGCACTCTGCCGAAGCAGATCTCGGTAAGTGATATATTTTGCGCGTGAAGTGCGGTTATCAGTCGTCAAATCACGGCCTCCAAAGATGTTACTGGTGGGAGAGCCACAGGGCTATTTTTTTTTCTATAACATAAGCTTATAATTTTATTCATTAGTTGTGATCAAGTCTATTAAGGTCATTATATTGTTCATGTAATTGCAAATATTTTATCACCAAAATTCACTAATAAGCAACAAAAATCTATAATCTACTTTACTCAACCTATAGTATATGGCTCAGTGGTATGGAGTCAGCCTGTGAATCCTGAGAACCCTGGTTCGATTCCCACATCCGATAAACAATTTTCACCACATTAAAACTACCCCTGTGGTTTCCCCTCCACTAATATCTTTGGGGGCCGTGATTTGATGGCTTTATAACCGCATTTCACGCTCCAAATAAATCACTTACTGAGATCTACTTCAACAGAATGCCACACCCAGTAATGGGTTAAAAGGCGTTATGATATATTTATTTATTTATTTATTATATTTATTATAATTTCACACTTAATAGTACTTATTCAATAGAAACACAAGAAAAATGCCATAAAATACAATAGAGCAATGCATGTTTTCTCTTTCTTGCAAATGGCGGCATATCCCCACCACTCGCCTGACTTAACATAAAAATACGCCGTCGTAAAACTAACTTTAAAGTTTGCTGCATAAATAAATAGTATTTTTCCTATTATTGCAAAAAGTCAAATTTGAAAAAACTGCCTAAGTTTAAAAGCAGAAAAATTAAACATCCCTAAACAGTAATATATGAACAACCCTAATAAATTTTAATGATTATGTGCACTTCAGCAGCACGTAAATGAATCCATTTTCTACTTAACGTAGACATAAACTCTGATCAAAGTGAGATTAGTTAGAAAAAGTTGAACAGACAAAATGGCTTACATAAGGTAAGCGCATAAAATAAATCAGAACACTACATTTATGTGTCTGCGACAATTACAGCAGGGGACTCTATCAGCGTTGAAAATCTTTAGCGTCCATAAAATTTTCATGAAACAAACTGTTCAATTAATTTTTGAAACTGTCGCGGAAGCTGAAAGCTGAAAGTTGGAAGCTGTAAGCTTGTAAACGTGATCGACAGATGCTATGAAACCAAGATTCTGAAAATTTTATTAGCGGACTCGGACTAAAAACTTTCAAAGAAGAAACTTCAACACGTTTTTAAAATCATTTTAAAACGTTAATATCTATCTCCTCAAATATTTATTTTAGCGATCATACGGTGTACGTGAATTAATTATTGCTGGTTTAGGTTTCATGAATTTTTAATTAAACGATGCAAAAAATGGTCACATTTTAAATAGATTACTATTTCATATATATATCTTGTAAAGCGCAAAAATATTAATTAATCGTCAAAAAAATCGTTTTCCTACAACTGTGCGATTTCTTTGTTATTACGTAACTATAATTGCCTTGGTTACGTATGGAAAGTAGATGAATGTAGACCAAGTGCGTTTCCGAAAACAAAGAAACAGTAGTGCGGAAAGTGCTTCATTACGCAACTGTAAAAAGTTTTTTTGAAAGCGATTTAAATTTCGCGCCAAGCACGTAATTCATATTTTGGCCACAGACGCTTATGGAAGAAGAAGATGCAGTGAGCCAGCGCTAGTAAATATGCAGTAGTATAGTTTGACGTTTATAAACATAACCTTAAATTGCAGTATATCTAATCTGTACACAACTAATAAAAAGAACCGAACAAAGTAAAATATATCGATAAATGTTTTTAAGTAAGTGAAATACATAATATTTATTGTGTGTGTATATTATTAACATAGTTGTTACAGTTGCTTATATTGACATAATGTAAAGTGGAAACTTTTGTATTGTCTAAAGAAACATTGATTTCTTCCGTACCTGTTCATATTATTAACAGTAATATTATTGACAACAATTTCGGAGGCTTTAGAAGTACCAGCAGCAGGTTGATTATCATTGTCGAAAATAGATGCAACATAGCATGATCTGGAGCTTCAATTATCTTTGGAGGTATTTATGATAAAGAACAATCTCTCACTGTACTATTCCAATTTAGACGATTTTGAAGAAATTATCTTGACGTTAGTAAAATATTTTAAAATAATGTAGAACAATGTGCAAGCAATCAACAAACAAACCATAGCAACGTCGTAAAACATCGTTCTCGTGTAATATCATTAAAATTTTATTTTGGATAATATTTTAGTGATTTACTAAATCGCACAGTTGTAGGAAAAATGTTGTCTATAACACGTGCCGAAAAAGGCTACGTGCTCGTGCAGATTTCCGCACTCGGCGTTAAATTCTGCACTAACGAGCCTTTTTCGGCACTTGTTATAAAAATCACTATTTTGTATTATAAGAAGGTCTACCAGCACATAAAAAACATCCAGTAATATTTTTGATAAGTCGCAGTTTTTTTTTAGGTAAAAAATATTCAACATAATTAGGCTAGAAAAAATACTGAAGTAAATAAAATCGTTAGTTTTTTGTTTTCATTTTAGTAAACTATTTCAAATTTGTTAAATGGAAGCAAACATTTGATGATTTGTTTCCGTGTAATAATCCGAAATAATTTGGTTTTGTCAACATAAAAATCGAAAAAACAAACTAATACACGTAATAATGAAAACTAAATAAAAATAATTACCAATTCAGTTTATTTATAAAATCAATAACTAATTATCAGTTTTATTTACATTGTAAAACAAAACAGAACTACGCGTATATATTTCAACATTGTTGCCAGCTCCATTCCCGATTCGCAACTGTCAGTGACAGAAAGCAGAACCACCTCTGATCTCAGTCAAAAATCATCTTCCAAGGTTCAGTTCGATTTGAGCGGTGTGCGTGTTCCAAGCACGCCGCAAGGCGTTATGGGTAATTATGTGGTTCAAAGGAAAACAAGAGCATCGGAAAGACGTCGACAGGGTCTAAAGCAGGGGCAGGGGGAGGGGGTTCGTCGTCGCCAACCAAGATCAGGTAATTATAAACTGAGTTCAACATTGCCAGGCTTTGGGAGGCAACGAAGTGAACGTATGCTCCTGATCATTTCAGGGTTCAAATTTGATCCGATTGGGATTTTGATCGGGGTGGTAATTTAACCCACACTTGGGTGTGAACAGATTTATTACATGTTACAAGAGGCTCGTTATTTAAGCCTTCGAGATCTAAGATAATAAGAAATTTTGTATGCTTAGTTGTAGCTCCATTGTTAGCGCTATCGGTTCACAAGCTACTATACACTTACTTCAACCAAAAGTACTACTAAATTCGAGTAATTCGTAGCCCAGTGGATACAACTTTCGCCGATCAAGCAAGAGTATATTTACCACGTATATATAAGAACCAATAGAATGAAGAATCAGTTTAAAAATGAAAGCTATATTGATAGCTTTACACTAGTGAAATTCATAAGTGGTAATTTTTCATCATAACTAAATCTCTTTGGTTACCAATAAAACAAATGTAATTTTCATAAACGTCAATTTAAAATAGTCTATCAAAATATCAAATTCTCGATGAGAACTGTTTCTATAGAAGAAATTTTCAGTAATAATATAACAAGAGAGTGAGAATAAATTGAAAATAATTTGACAGATCTTTCGAAAACTTGTTGCCAGGCAATAGTCACGAAAGCCCGTAGGGCTTGAGTGGCTATTGCCAAATGCCAACAAGTTTGAGAAAGATACTGGAGTATTATTTTCTAATTTATCCAACTCTCGAGTTTTATTTAATTAGATTATTTTTTTACCTAACTGTTGAGATCGATTCATCCAACTTAAAAGATTTTGAACTGGGTCCATATCGATTGATTACTTATTAACGTATTCTTGGAAGTTGTTTCCAAAATTTGTTGGTGAATTTATATATCTAAAATACAACTAAATCGATTATTTTCACACATTTTACTTGACTCGTTGACAGTTTTAAATAATTATTTGACAACTACCTATCATTTGTCACAAACAAAAGTACCTACAGAGATTATTCCCGGGAATAATCACAAGAGGTTTTTCTCAGTATAATAATGACAGGATTGGTTAAATCGCAGACACGTGACATACAATGAAGCATTTCATTGGTTTTAAGAAACGTCAAAAAATAATCATTAAAATTTAAGAGAACGTATAAAAAAATACCGAAAAGTCAAAATATTATACTTGTTAAATTCTGACGCAAAATTTGCGATTATCTGTCGTTAAATCACGACCCTAAATATGGTACTGAAAGGGGTGCTACGAGGATAATTTTAATATGAAGAAAATTGTTTCTCAGTTGTGAGAATCGAACCCGGATTCTCAAATCCCCAGCCCAACTTGATACCACTGAGCCACCCACCCCATAATATTCTTTTTGATTTACCTAATTACATCAGTTCTATTTGCAAGTTAATTTCAAAGTCAAAGCTGTAAGACTGATTTTTGCTTGTGCCCCATTTTCCATTCGCTATCGGCGCCTCTGAACCGACGCTCGGCTGTCGGTTTCTCAGAGAGCGATCGATTGTTTGATCTCGCGTCGGTGTTCATTGGCGAGTTAATTAGCGTAATACTGTTTTATTGGTTGCGCTGTTACTGTTAGAGAAATGCGGATGAGAATTAAACTATTAAATTGTGTTTCAGGTTCAGACTTTCAGAATTTCAGTCCTTGCTACAAGATCAGAGGGTGTCTCACAGTTGAGATTGTAAGTGGTATGTGTAAGGTACTGACAGATACCGCGAAATTCATACCTTTGCGCGTAATTTTAATTTATATAATTGATAGTTCACATAGGTGAGCCTCGAATGTTTAAACGGAGGTGGTTACAAATTCTATTGATTCCTCATGTTTGATCCAAACATATAAATATGAAAGTATTCTAATATACTTGTACATAGTTGGAAAGGAGAAAAAATCCTATTGGTTTTATTTAGGTCTTTTTCTGTCTATGGACTCAAAGAGTTTCAAAATTAATTTAAAAAGTAGTATATTCCGTACCATGAACTGTAAGTAATAGTTTTTAGGTCTAGAATGTAGTTTGGGAAATCGAGGCCCGAGGGGTTACAGTTCATGGTTATTAATATATTTTTTATAATAGGATGCGAGCACTCACATGACACAGTGACGTTTTTGTGACGTAAAAACGGGCAAATATCACTGCGCCACCTACAAAATGAACTACTTTTTTGTGGCGAGATTTGAAACGAACCGTTCTTTTCAAATCTCGCCTACAGGCTTTCGTGACTATTGCCGGGCAACAAGTTTGAGAAAGATACTGAAGAATTATTTTCTAATTTATCCAACTCTCGAGTTATATTTAATTAGATTATTTTTTGACTTAGCTGTTGAGGTCGATTCATCAACTTAAAATATTTGAACTGGGTTCATATCGATTGATTACTTATTAATGTATTCTTGGAAGTTGTTTCCAAAATTTATTGATGTATTTCTGTATCTGAAATGGAACTAAATCAATTTTTGTCACACATTTTATTTGACGTGTTGACAGTTTTAAATAATTATTTGACAACTACCTATCATTTGTCACAAACATAGAAGCACCTACAGAGATAATTTCCGGGAATAATCACAAGAGCTTTATTCTCAGCATAATAATGACAGGATTGGTTGGACATACAATGAAGCATTTCATTGGTTTTGGGAAACGTCAAAAAAAAATCACACAAATGAATGCGGAAAGTGAGCACTTTTATTTATTTTTTAACTTTTTGATACAAATTTAAGTATGTAGTTCAGAAGTTCTTTTAATAGTGTAGGTTTTTCTTAGTAGAAATTAGTTCTGTTAGTAAATTATAGTTTTATTACCTTCTTTATTGTAAATATAAGTTCTATTATCATTCATTTTTATTTATTTTCTAAATACTAACAGGCGCGATGGCCGAGCGTGTTATTGCACATCTCTTAGCATACTGTGACGTCATCCGAACCAAGGTTCGTCAGTTCGAATCCGCCTGTCGACAAAGTATGATTTGTCGTTAAAATAAAAAATACAGTTACTTGTATTAATCATACTCGGGCGCTATAAGCTAGTCACTTATACATATGCCTTAAAAGTAAGTAACATTGACTCAGAAAACCGGCAGTACGGCAGCGTCAAAACTGCGGCTCGGTGTGCCCGGTAGGCCCAAGCCCGACTCGGGCTGTAGCGCCAGTAAAGAAGAAGAAGAAGAAGAATTACTTATTTATTATGTTAGCAGTAGTTCCAATTTTCGCCATAATGATTGCATTCTTATTTAAAAAACCCAATAGCTTCGAACAGCAAATTTGGAAGGGAATCAAATTCCTATTGCAATTATTTTGATTCTTATTTATTAATACGTAGATAAGATTTAAATTTTATTATTTAATAATCAAGCACTGATATCGTTTTTAATTTTCAGACTTTACAGAAGCGTAGGCGGATGTATCTTCCTATCGGTTTAACTGTAGCTACTCGAATCTCATTATTGTAACACATAACCTAACAAAAAGCCCAAAATTCTGAAGCTTATTATTTGATGTTAAATACGGCGTATGTTTGTAGTTGTAAACTGTACACACAAACAAATTCACAGCGTTTGGAAACAAGTAAACTAATTTACCTAATTAAACTGTGTAGTTAGAAAAACAAAGATGAGCCCCGCAGAGAACCACACATCCTGCGCGGTTATTATAAAGAATTTTCATTAAAAATTCTGTAAAACTCCGGGTTTGTAAAAGCTCTACGGCTACGTAAGCGGGAAAGTTGAAACAGAATCAAATGAAAGTAGAAAATGGAATGGAGTTCGTTTGTTTCAGGTACATGCAGAGCTTTCAAACATTTTTATACAAACGCAAATGAAATGTACAAATACGAGTACATAAAACGAATCTTCTATCGCAGGCAAAAGTTGAATAACTCTTTTAAAAAATTGCAAACATTTGAAATAAACATATGTTAATAATTTAATAGTATATTACATAATAAGTCAAGAAAGTGATATTTTACTTGACGAAGCCGTTGTCTGAAATACGTGACCGCAGGCCGAATATTTTAATCCGCTGAGTCAAGTAAAATCACTTTCCTGACGTATTATGTATACTATTTTTTCTGAAACTGTTTAATTTAATCAATATTTAATCATAAATCAAAATGTTTAAATAAAATAATAAATATATCATCACGCCTTCTACCCATTACTGGGTGTGGCACTCTGTCGAAGCAGATCTCGGTAAGTGATATATTTTACGCGTGAAGTACGATTACTAGTCGTCAAATCACGACCCTCAAAGATGTTAGTGGTGGAGGAGCCACAGGGGTAGTTTTTTGTAATTATGAAAATTGTTTGTCTAAGGGAATCGAACCAGGGTTCTCAGGATCCACAGACCGATGTCATACCACTGAGCTAGCCAATGTTTATATGTTTTGATATAAATTGTACTGACAGCACATTACGTAACCAAGGTTACAAGAAAATAACAGTCAGGTAAAATCTTTATCAGACTGTTTTGTACTTCACCAGACTGTTATTTTTGTTGTAGCCTTGGATACGTACTTTACTTGACTGTTTTTGTAAAAACCTACTTTCCATACTAAAATTGGTCAGGAAAGTAAGCACTTTCTTGCCGGTTTCAGAAAAAAACTTTACCGCACTGTTTTGTGCTTTACTGTTACTTTTATTGTAGTCTTTAATACGTATTTTACTTGACTGTTTTGATAAAAATCTACTTTCTATACTAAAATTGGTTAGGAAAGTAGACACGTTCTTGTCGGTTTCAGAAAAACATTTTTATTTTATAAATAAATAAATAAAAAATAAATATATCATCACGCCTTCTACCCATTGCTGGGTGTGGCACTCTGCCGAAGCAGATCTCGGTAAGTGATAAATTTTGCGCGTAAAGTGCGGTTACCAGTCGTCAAATCACGGCCCCCAAAGATGTTAGTGGTGGAGGAGCCAATTTGAAATTATGAAAATTGTTTGTCGTTTATGGGAATCGAACCAGGGTTTTCAGGATCCACAGACCGACTTCATACCACTGAGCTAGCCACCCCATTTTATTTATTTTATAATTTTAAGTTTTTTTTTTACCTACAAGCCAAACTTGACCTATAAGAAAAAAATTGTTCAAATCGATTGAAAACTGCAGCAGTAATTTTAGGAACAAAATAAAGAGAAAGAATCGTCTACATACATATGTATATATACATATCCGTCCGGCAGTACGGTGAGGTGGGTAGCGTTACGGAATGCGAAGCCGGAGATCCCGAGTTCGATTCCCATTCAAGCTAGAAATTATAATTACTACCACTCTGCGGCTCGGTGAGTACGGACCCTGTACTGTAATTGGGATTCAATTCCTGTTGTACAGAGTAACATAAATAAATTAATAAATACCAAAGTCAGATTCGTCATCAAAAAACTCTATCTAGGATTTTTATACATATATAGCTATTCCAGATACAAACAAATCTTACTAAAACCGTGGATGAAACACTTAAAAATAAGGTAACAAGTTCATTTGAAAAAATATCCGTAAATATTTTATTCCAGAGACAGTTACCTTAACATTCTATTAAGCTATGTACATTTACTTATATAACATCCTGTATACGTCACTGTTAAACCAAATTAGTTTAAGAAAAATGCATCCCTTCCTTTCATATCTTCTTGTTTCATTTTCAGTTCTTACAAACAAGTAACTAACTGCAATTATGTGGAAATTATGAAAAGATATAAAAGAACATAATTTTCTACTACCATTATTACTCATCCCTCGTACATTTCCATCACTCCCCATCGAAGTATGTCATGCCCCATGGCCCCATGAACAAGTGACAGGCGTGTTTGCTCGCGAGATAAAACATTGCTGGGTTGGGCTGCGGTCACCAGCGCGCGAGCGATCAGCAAACATTCACATTGTTTGATAGAAGAAGGATATTAATCTGCAGAAATGGAATAAGGTGTGTCTTTGTGTTTGTTCAGTGAATTAACGGGGAATAAAATGTTTGGTATATGCGCTAGCTGTCAAAATACTGTAGTCAATAACGACTGAATTAGATAGAATGAGAGTTAATAAATAAGAAAAAATAGGAAAAAATTTTCCATCACTTGTCTTGTAATTCCACAGAGGTTTTACAGCACGTTTGCATCAACTTATCAGGTCATCAATAAACGGCTGGTCAGTTCAGCTTTAACCATAGACGCGTTTCGTCCTTCCGGACTCATCAGTATGGTGCGATCATTTATCCAACTAGATCAACTAGGAAATAGTGGATTGTGATACCGACTTAGCTGAACTGACTGATGTTAACCTATCTACAACGGTAACATGACATGAGAGCTATGGAGCCACTCGTGGTGCCATCTACCGACAAAGTTGGATAAATGATATTTTCTATATATAATGAGAACTTCTTTGATAAATTTGATGAGTGGATGTTCTGTGAATGTTTCAGTGGTTCGTGCTACCCTATTTAATGGAATATAGCGTATGTATGTATGTATATCATATATGCAGAAATAAATAATCGTATAACAATTAAAACAATATTTTATAGATCCGAAACGTGTTTTTTCATTGAAAATTTACTATCGCATTTTAACTAGACTTATTAAACATTTACCAGTACGTGTCGCGGGTTAAAACACCCCACAAAAATGAAATAAATGTTGTAACAGCTCCGGTTAATGAACAAAATTCATATGTAACTCCTGCAAGCTAATTGGACGCGAGCATTGTTGCTGCGGATATTTACCGCGCCCGGAAAACTCCGGGTTGTACATGGGTTGGTTAGCAGATTTGCCCGGAAACAATAGCCCGGCCTAACAATCATACACAACATAATACGCATAATGTACGCGCTAACGTTTTCACCGGAACGTAGGTACGTTCGCTTGTGGCAAACAGCCGCGATTGTCATATGTTAATTCACCGGATTTTCATGGGCCACTGGGATAGATGTACTTACTATAATTAATAACAAAAATTAAAATCGAAATTCGTGGATTATGTAGATATTATTCCCTCTTGTATGTTGAAATCGGATTTAATTTTAAATATTTGAAAAGCTACATTTACCGAATCATTAATTTGCAAAATAATATATATTTTTTTGTTATATGCGGTAGATAGTTCAATAGTATCGTGTCAACAGTAATTCTAGTACTGAAAAAAAATCGGCGAAGTAATCTATACTCTGTTTTTTAACCAGGAGGAGTAAATGCACAAGTCAGATTTACACTATAGAAAATTACCAAAGAAAGTTACTAGATTTTTGTTGGCGCGAAATACAAAAATTTCTTACACATCTGCACTGATTAAGTCTCATGGAATTTATTTTAAAATACAAATGACATTATAAACTCGAATTTGTCACTCCGTATATTATTAGTTCTTAAAAGAACTGATTTATGTGAATGTCACAGAAATGCAAAAAACCAACAAGAAAACAGATAACCTCAAAACTTATGACAGCTCTAATAAATCAAATATAAAATCTATGTACAGTGTAAACTGGACGAAGCACTAGCCAATCAGAAGCGTCAGTTTTAGCGGTTAAAATTGAAATTACTCCACCTGGTTAAAAAACTGAGTATAGCCAAATAAAGGTGTATTCCGTTTGCCATTTAATTTAAATCAGTTCAGATAAATTAGATAACATGAATAAATGAACTGAATAAAGCAAACTGGTGCATTTATTGGACTGAATTACTTCAAAGTAAATTAGAATAAAGAATTTTAGTACTGAAAAAAAAGTCAGCGAAGTAATCCAGCGAAATAAATAAATGATCTGGATTTCTGGATCAGCAAATGTAAGTTAGATCTGATCCAAATGGTAAATGGAATACGCCTTAAGTAAGTGATCTGGATCAGTAAATGCGGGATATATCTGATCCAAATGGCAAATGGAATACGCCTAATATCATTTTCCTGCGTTGCCATTGGAATTTTTTTTTTTATGATTGTTCCACTGAAAACATCAACTTTGCGATGACAAACGAAAGCGTAACTGTCATCGTTTCATAGCAATCGTATAAAATAATTATTTCTGTATCAAGGATAAAAGCAGGCGTTTCTGGACTGTCGTGATATGATTATTAGTACGAGGCGCAAAGCGCCGAGGGCTAATAACATGCTCACAGTCAGAAACGCTAATTTCACCCGAGGTACATATAATATTTTATGTATAACAAAAAAATTTAATTCTAATTTTAATTAATTTTGAAGTCGACCTGTGGATCCTGAGAACCCTGGTTCGATTCCCACAGGCGACAAACAATTTTCATAATTTAAAAAGCTACCCCTGTGGCTCCTCCACCACTAACATCTTTGGGGGCCGTGATTTGATGACTGGTAACCGCACTTCACGCGCAAAATATATCACTTACCGAGAACTGCTTCGGCAGAATGCCACACCCAGTAATGGATAGAAGGCGTGATGATATATTTATTTATTATATTTTCTAATTTCAAAAGATTAAAGCAGGTGCATTTATAACATATGTCAAAATGATATTTTGTAAAATCAAATGTTCACAATAAACAAAAATTGTCATTTTATTTATGTATCCCTAGAAAATAATTTTATTATGGTCCTAGGGCCAAAAAGAAGTGTTTAAAGCTACATTCACAAATTGAAATTAGTTTTTGTTTTATGTTTTCCATTTTTGTTTTAATAACCTTGTAGACATGTTATCTTATGCAACCATTCACAAATCAGTATTTAGTTTTGGTTTTAACATAAAAGTTTGCAAACTCCTAGCTTATGTTTTAGTTTTACGTTTTATACTTAGGAATAGACCAATAGGACGAAGCGTAGAATGATATAGTGATATATACTTGTCTTTTTCTATCATCCTTCGCATTGGCGATAACCTAAGTTTGTTTTTATTCGAGTGTCAAAATGAATGAAAATAAAATCAAGATTTTAATACCTACTTTCTTATTATGTTAATATTTATCTTGCTCTTCCAAAAAATACGAAAGTAAACAAACAACATATGACAGCATGTGTAACTTAGCACATCTGACAGTTGCATTTACTGTATTACCGATCTTCTAAAATTTATGATAGATGTCACTACTATCTAAAATCGACAAAAGCAAAACTATTTGTGAATGCCACCTAAAAACACACTAAAACATAAAGCATAAAACAAAAACTAATTTCGATTTGTGAATGTAGCTTTAGCCCGCTTTTCAAGGCTAAAACACATGAATTTCGGCCCGGTTGTGCAGAAATACTATATCGTAATCTTGCAAGTCTCCATTACGCGTCTTGCGCGTTTTACTCGAACCGAAAGCTTACATTTTTAGTTCTACTGAAATAAATAACTATTATAATAACTTATTGCTGTGTAAATCGGTCTGCTATTAAGTAACAGTGAGACAGAGTATAGTAAAATAAATAAAAAACATAAAATAAAAAATCGAAGAGTAGACAAAACTATAAATTCAAATTCCTGCAAAAACAAACAATCCATCAACAAACACAACTAAAACATCATAATTAAAACAAACCTTATCATCAAACACGCGTTCGTATCTATTTATTTAAATTATTTATTTATTTAAATTCTCCAGCATCGCAAACACCCCCTAGCGAAGGAACGGTAACGAAACGAACAACGTTCTTCTACTTGTGTTGCCCGTAGGCTGCTTCTCATTCCCGGTTGGAGTATAGAATCGGTTCACTTCGAGTTCTGTACCGTACCGTTACCGGTCCGACCGGCTGTGTTGTTTTTCCTGCTGCGAGAGGAGGGGGAAGGGAGGGGAGTGTGTATTGCTGTGGAAGGGGGCAAGAACAGTGGCGTTCATAATTGAGTTATTGTAATTGTTTACTAGGGAGTAAATTGTATATTAATCTGCGATTTTTTAGTTTGCTAATGCTTGCTTAACTAAACTTGGAATAAATAAGATAATTGTATATTATTCAACGAGCGTGTAATGGTAGCTATTACTTACTACGATTCGTGCCGCAATTTTCCTGAAAGACTAAGAGAGCAAACGATATATACCGAGTGTCTACTCTCTTTTATTATATAGGAAATACATTGAAGATCTTTTCAATTGCGCATAGATTTTTCCTATTCATTTTAGAAATAAAATCTGAAATAAAAACTGCATGCAATCAGTCCAAATTTATTAAAATAGTACGTTTGTCACGAGATAGACATAAATTAAAATTGCTATCATTAAAGTATCTATAGACAGGGTGATCAAAAGGAATTGTTACAGTTGGCAATACAATTCCAGAGAGCTTTTTATTCCCCAGTTGGCACAACGTCAGATAAAGGCGGAAATGCTATTTGACATTTCTAATAAATACAAATAGGTTATGTCAGGAGTCGGACAGCTAATAGAATTTTGACTTTTCAAGTAATAGAAATACTTTAATAATAAATGTAATAATAAATGTACTCAAATTTAAATTTTAAATGTCACTGCCAACAACAGGAAATGTTTTTTTGTATCAGGCTTACCAATTTCACCTAGTTTTTTTTATTGTCAACTGTAACAATTCCTTTTGATCACTCTGTAGAAGTGTTTAATTAGGTATATAAAACACGCAAGAAAAGTTTAAACACGAGACTGAAGGTCGAGTGTTTAATATTCTTAAGTGTTTTATATACCAATAAAACACAAGTGTAATACAAAATTTTATCCACAACTCATAATTATAGGTATCGAAGAAGATTGGTCGTAACGTTTATCGTTGATTCAGTTATATATAGTTTCTCAAAATACGGTAAATCATGAAGTGGTTGCTAAGTAACAAGTTGTTTATAGTGTTTTATGGAATATAAAACACTAGTGTTTTATGAGCCATATAATTCAACTGAAATGAGTGTAATAATATCTTTATTGTATATAAGTTGTGGACAGAAGAAATAATTTAACAGATCTGTCAATATAAAAATTAAAATGATTTCTATTTCGCACTTCCGGAAGAAAATGACCTACTTTATTCTTCCTTTTCGAGGACTGAAGTATTACTTTTAACCCCGGTGGGATTAAATTGACAAAAAAACAAGCATTACCGTAGCAATAAATATAATATAAACATCAAAATATTCAACTTTGTGTGTGTTGCCTAAGTTAACTAAAAATTTGTATAATGTTGTTATTACGAATTATAAGTCAAGTCGTGTGCTGATGCTAAAATTAATGAAAAATATAAAATAAATTATTTGACGTTTAACAAATACCAATATTATAAAAAAACAGATATCATAATTTCGATGGTTACTTATTAACAAGCTAAGGTAACGTATTGATAATTTCATTGTAGTCCTTAGACTATAACGAATGTCATTATAGTACTCAAATTGAGGATTTTAATCAGCAGACAAAAATGATTATCCCTATCTAACTCTATGATCCATTCTTATCTGGAATGGACTATACTTTAAAAGATACAGAAGAATAAATATTGAAATTAATATTAGTCGAATACTCGCTTATGTTAGTGTTGTCGTTGACTAGAAGACATGACCATGCCATAGATTATTGAGCCAATAGTGTAGCAGATTTACAATTTTTAGATTTTCCGTCCGCTGGTTACAAATTACGCCTCATGAACAATAATTCATTTTTCTTCCTAAATATATAATATACTCGTACTGTTCAGGAGCTTTATATCATAAGGATGACAAGATATACTTCTAAAGAGAAATCAACATTTCCTATTATTAAAATATTCTTGCAAGATTCCTTTATAAAATAAAGAATACTTTTCTAAACATTAGCAGAAAATAAAAACTAAGATTCTTAAAACATGTCACAGAACAAAAACACATCATTATCTAATCAATAAACAACATAAAAATAATCTCTGAAGCATTTTTCGAGCGACATTGCCATTCCTCCGCCTCTGTTGCCACGTTTCTTCTGTTACCTGTAGTCGCCATAGTAACCCAATCTCTTCCCGGGAAGTATTGTGCTTGGGGGTGAGGGTAGGGACGACGGTGGCGTCTCACGCGGCACAAATAACAAACAAGAAAGAACGAAGCCTTACGTCATCATCAAAAGTTCCCGGTATGGTTCCCTCTGTATTTATTTACCCTTGCTCTTCACCCCCGATAGTAGAACTGAGTTTTCTTTTTTTTAGATGAAGCATGAATGTATCTAAGGTTCATATAAGTTGAAGATGTTATTTTTTTATAGTTTCAAATTGAAATAAACTTATTTGATTTATGAAAACGAAAGCTATACGTTAACAATAGTTAACTTTGTTTAATAGTAATTATTTTAATATGACTCTTTTGCACGTTTCTATTAGCAGCGTGCAAAAAATAATTACTTTTTGCACTGAAAATAAGTACGTACAGACTTACAATTCGCACGATCATAAAAAAAATATATTTTATGATTGTTAGTTTGACATTAGCATTAAACTGTTGACATATTTTATGTATTCATGGATACGATAAGTTTTCACGTACTAATGAACACTTTTATGAAAAGTGACTCTTTACAAACTGTAAAGATTGTGTAAAGTATATACTTATGTACGGTCTTATAAAAATATATATAAAAAAAATATATCATCACGCCTTCTACCCATTTCTGGGTGTGGCACTCTGCTGAAGCAGATCTCGGTAAGTGATATATTTTGCGCGTGAAGTGCGGTTACCAGTCGTCAAATCACGGCCCCCAAACATGTTAGTGGTGGAGGAGCCACAGGGATAGCTTTTTCAAATTATGAAAATTTGTCGCCTGTGGGAATCGAACCAGGGACCTCAGGATCCACAGGCCGACTTCATACCACTGAGCTAGCCATCCCATAAAAATAACTACACATTATTTACCATTGTTGCTATGGTTAGCTCAATAAAATAATGGAGTTTTCAGTATTCAAGAATGACATTTATATTAATAATTTAAATATTTTGGCTAATGTTTTTCAGTCGTAGTTAAAATATTGTTCGATACAGATATGTAAAGAGTCGCGGATTTTCAATCACTTGCTATTAGGGTTGTTGATTTTTCGAATATTCGAAACTTCGATTGTTCGGATTTATTGAACCTTCGAATTTAGATTCGAACTTTCGAATTTTCGAATTTTCGAATTTTGGAATATTACGAATTTACGAATTTTCGAATTATTCGAATTGTGAATCTGGATCCTAAGATAAACACGGCATGTTGATATGAATTATTTTCAGAATAAACTCATTTGCAGAGTTTTATATTAATTCGTAAGTAATTGTTATTAATTATTATATGCCAAATTAATTAAATTTAGACTTAAAATTTCGCTACACTGTCAAAAACGTTTTAATTATGACGTTTTTGTATCCTTTTTATTGTCATTTTAAAAAGTTTTACTAAAAGTCCATAGCATTTAGATAGGCGGTAAGAGAATAGATATCTTAATTAAGATGCCTAAACTTGCAGAGTTTTTGCAAGATACTTCGCCGAGTTTATTATGTAATTCGTGGCCGACTTTTCGCGAATTATGCGTGAGAGAGTTTGGAGATGACAGATGGCGTTAATTCAGTGACAAAAATTCGAGAATTCGAAGATTCAAAAAATTCGAGAATTCGAAGCTTAAAAAAATTCGTAATTTCGAAGCTTCAAAGAATTCGAAAATTCGAAGCTTCGAATTTTTTTCTGACAAAGTTCAAAATATTCGAATGTTCGAACGTTCAGAAATTCAAACTTCGGTGGAAATCAACGACTCTACTTGCTATGTTCGCCATTCAACTTTGACCTGCTTGTGTTAATAATACTTGTGAGGTGAAAGCAGTTCAGTTTTCTACTCTTTTATCAGCGTATATTTTATTTTCTACTTATATTATAAAGACAATGACTGTATTTATATTTTAAACAGCTTGTTTGTTGTTTAATAAGTTTAATATTGTTCTTAGTTCTTAACGGCAAGGTAGAAATATAGTAGGTACTTCAAATCTTAGAAAATATAGTAGTTTGGTACAAATCACATTTCAAAAGTTTTTTACAAATTAATAAAAGAACACAAACTTCAGACTTTTTTGTTTTACTTTTGTTTTGCTATATTCCACTTATTCCAGTAATAAGAACACGTAAGTTACAAGTAATATTAAATAAATAAACTTTTAGGAGCAGTTTCATAGTAACGCGTTGCTCTGCAAAAATAAGAACCCGAGTTCGATTCCCATAACCATTAACTGATTTTTTACATAATAGCACGAATCCTTATCAGATTCATCCCGCAATTAATCTTCGCCAAACATTTTTATTCTGACACACCATTTTAGTTCCATTCATTTACCCATTTATTCCCAGATCATCAACTCAATCGCTCACCCTTTATTTAAAATATTGAGCATTTGTTTCTTTTTAGTGGAGTAGGCGTGAGGAAAATGAGATGTTTTGAGCATGTGAAATGTATGTCGAATAAAATATTAATAATAAAAGTGTATAAGAATGAATTGTTGGATATGATTGAAGGTTTGTTGTGTGATGAATGATTCCGAGCGTGAGGAATAAATGTGGTTGAAGCGAGGATGGTGTGTTAGGATGAGAATGTTTGACGAGTACTGATTATTTGATAAATCTGATGAGCGGATGTTCCGTGATTGTTTCTAGTGTTCGTACTACTCCATTTTATAGGATATAGCGTGTTGTTATGTATGTATAATTCTGTTATAACTGTCGTGAAAATATTTCATTTAATATTTTTATTTTATTAATACTACAGGATGATCAAAAGGAATTGTTATAGTTGGCAATACAATTCCAGAGATCTTTTTATTCCACAGTTGGCACAACGTCAGATAAAGGCGGAAATGCTATTTGACATTTCTAATAAATACAAATCTGACAGCTAATAGAATTTTGACTTTTTAAGTAATAGAAATACTTTAGAAATAAGTGTAATAATAAATGTACTCAAATTTAAATTTAAAATGCACTGTCAACAACAGGAAATGAATTTATGTATCAGGTTAACCAAATTCAAGTAGTTTTTTTTATTGCCAACTGTAACAATTGCTTTTGATCACTCTGTAGCGAGCTAGTAAATTACTAATAAAATTATGCAGTAGTCGTAAGGTGATATTTTCGAATAACTCTCAACTACTAACTACATTTAATAATCTCTTCTTAGAAGTAAATACGTAGTCGAAAGAGAAACATCGTTTAAAAATAACAAAAGAACAACAAAATTGCAGAACGGCATTAGCGACATCGCAACGAAATAATTGGCAGGGGTAAAAAGAACAAGTGAACAGGAAAACAAGTGCACAAACTGTTTCATCTGAAGTTGAGTCGAGATCCATGGCCACCTTTAATGCGAACACTAATTATAATTCTACCAACTGAGTGCGTCTAATGCACGAGCTCTGTCGGTGAATTTGCATCTGAATAACATTCAAAGATATTCAGTTTTAATATTGACTGACCGTTCTAAAAAGAGATTATTGGCCAGTTAAATCGCTGTTATTTAAATTTAAAATTTATATATACATAACATCACGGTACATCCTATTTAATAGGGTAGCACTAACCCTTGAAACAAATTCACCATTCTCATACTAACACACAACCCTCGCTTCAACCAGAGCTGGGTAAGCTACTTAAAAAAAGTAGCTAAGCTACAGCTACAGCTATTCTTTAAAAAAGTAGCTGAGCTACAGCTATAAGCTACATTTTGTAAAATATAGCTAAGCTACAGCTAAAAGCTTTCATTAAAGTAGCTGTTAAATTTTAAAGCTACTTTTTTCAATTATTGTGAATTATTAAACTTGCCATTGTCATATGATCAGTTGATCAGTCTTTTGTTATAATGACTGTTAATAAATATAACAAATCGCAAATGGACAAATGTACTGTTAATTTGTTATGCTATAATTCTTATTTATATCGGAATAAATTAACAGTCACATTAACAGAAGACTCGTAAACAGTCAATGTTTAGTTCATCTAATATTTAATACAAAAGTAGGATAGGTTAAGAACAAGTGAAAAATAAAATATGTTAATAGATTTTACACTATATAATAACTTGTTATCCTACAGTTATAGAAAACAATAAAGAAGGTACAATTCAAATACAAAACAAAAATTAATAGGTATTTCTTAATGAACAGTGGTAGCTTTGGGCTACAAAAAGTAGCTTTAAAAGTAGCTTCAGTTGTTATTTCAATATTTTTAAGCTAATAGAGAAAAAAACATAGTTCGCTACAAGCTACAGCTATATTTTTTCACATTTAGCTAAGCTACAGCTACAGCTAAGGTAAACGTAGCTAAGCTAGTAGCTCAGCTACAAAAGTAGCTAGCTACTGCCCAGCTCTGGCTTCAACAT
Source organism: Pterostichus madidus (assembly GCA_911728475.2). Classification (NCBI taxonomy): domain Eukaryota; kingdom Metazoa; phylum Arthropoda; class Insecta; order Coleoptera; family Carabidae; genus Pterostichus; species Pterostichus madidus. Next base: position 3,221,844 of record OU452304.1, read on the forward strand.
CATTCATATTTCTCTCCATAAAATCTCATTTATTCCTCACATTCGAAATCTTCAATCACATCTATTCATTCGTTCCTAAACACCTGTTTCATAAATTCAAATTTTTATTCAATATATGTTCTTCATGCTCAAATCATCTCAATTTATTTACGACCAACGAAAAAGATTAGTACAGTTGGTATCACAATGCCTAACCTCAAACGTCAAACGTCAACGTTCATCTGCGAGAACGCATCAGCTGTCAAAGTGTAAAAACACTGGTCCTGAAAACTTTTTTTAGAAATATTTTGTGGTCGTCTGAAAAATAGTGTACATAACTCGCTCGAAAGTCTGATAACTGTGCTCGTGCACTTAAATCACTCGGCGCTGAGCGCCTCGTTTTTCAATTTTACACTCGCACGTTATCTTACACTTTCGATGCTTGTTATGTAACATACTATTTATGGCTAGATAGATACCATCAAAATACACTCTCGTATGTATTATATATTTAATTTCAAAGTCAATGGCTTATATTTGTGGCGAGAGGAAGAGTAAGACGAATTTCTCTCCACTTCGTTAATACTTGAACGCAGATGTCTCGAAAATATCGGAATGATTTTAGTCAGGCTTGAAGGTCTTAAACAGCGGAATTAAATTAGCGAACGATTCTACAGACACTTGTGGCTCAATTAACAGGATTTCATAAGACAATGGCTCAACCTTGCTGCCGAAGGATTGCTACTTTATCGAAAATGCCAGCCATTGATTCAATTGAAAATTCATTTATATTAGCTAGCGTTTTAAAATTACCTCTTTAGAAAGAAAATTCAATTTTGGATTGTTAATAAAACTAAATTTAAATAAAAATTTGTGTTATAAAAAATAAATAAATAAATATATCATCACGCCTTCTACCCATTATTGGGTGTGGCACTCTGCAGAAGCAGATCTCGGTAAGTGATATATTTTGCGCGTGAAGTGCGGTTACCAGTCGTCAAATCACGGCCCAAAGATGTTAGTGGAGGAGAAGCCACAGAAGTACATAGCTTTTGAAATTATGAAAATTGTTTGTCGCCTGTGGGAAATCGAACCAGGGTTCTCAGGATCCACAGGCCGACTTCATACCACTGTAGGTAGGCAAATATTTTTAATTGACTCAGCGAATTAAAATATTGCGCCCTCATACTTCGAACAACCATTTTGTAAAGTAAAACATCACTTTTCTGACTTATTATGTAATATACAATTACCCAACTAAGGTACGTAATTATGAAAGTAGATTAAACTAAAGTGGCATGTCAGAATAGAAATATTTCATGAATATTAATTACAGGATGAATCTATGTACAGTAAATATTTCATTTTGTAGACCATACCATATTGTTAAGCATGTATATCCTTAAAATTTTAATCATCAATTTGTTTAATAACTCCGTTTAAGATTCATCAAAACAAGAGTCAAACAAGAGCTCTTCCTCTTATCTTACCTTTCCTCATTCCTCAGTCTTAAAAGCAGGATGTCAGAAACCTCGTCAGAATCTTCCCTTGTTAGTCCAAACACTAAACACTAAATTATCCATTTGAACACACTCACAGCTCTTTTCACAAACACATAAACGTTCCACTTGGCACATTACACTTAAGGCTTTGAACTAATTATCGTCTTTTCTCATTCACAACGAGAGTGTTTCACAGAGAAAATGAGAGTTTTCAACTTGAGAACATGGGTGAGAAACATACACTCACACGACACGGGTTTGACAAGACACAGAGAACACAGCGTGGTTTTAAAGTTGGAATGGCAGTGGATGTAACGCGTTTGTTCTAGGTCGCTGTTTCTCTGCCGTTTTGTTCGTGTTTGTTCGGTGAAAAATAAAACTGCAGTGTACTCTTTTGTCGAGTGACTAGTTCGATGCATACACTAGATTAGAAATATTACATGATACGATCGGTTCTAAAACAGTGGATAGTCCTAGTTTTATAGTTAGCTTGTACAATAGTTGCCGAAAGTTACTGTGTTTCTAAATAGGAATGAATGTGAAAAGTGTGGTAAAAACATAAATTATGGCCGTATTTATTTGGGATCTTTAAGGTAGTTCTATCATGACAGTCTCATACAAAAGTATAGGTAACCTAAAAAGTTTATAAAAATAATTATTACATTTTTGTATGGTATATGTTATTTACAGAATTAACATTTCGCTGCAAATATCGTATAATTAACAATCACAGTGAATATATTAAATAAAACTATTTAACTAGTGGAAGTGAATGTTTCATGCCAACCAATAGCAGTGTAAGATTTTACACAGCAGAAGCTATGACAACAAGGCGAGAACTACAAGCAGCATGATATTACCAGTCGGTACGAAACGTAACTGTATTATTGATACATCCTGTTGACAGTTCATAAGGAAAATGAGAAAAATGCACCAAAGCAATTATTATCAACTGTAACAACAAATAAATAAATATAAAATGCTGTAATATTTTTTTTGTATTAAAATTAATATATTTTACTGATCGAAATAATAACTTTCATAGTTCTTGCTTTGTCATTCGTGCGTTCTCGGTAAGTGCTATATTTATGAGTGAAGTGCGGTTACTAGTGAAATCACGGACCCCAAAGATGTTAGTGGTGTGAGAGACACGGGGATAATTTTAAATAAATAAAATAAATATATCACCACGCCTTTTTACCCATTACTGGATGTGGCGCTCTCCCGAAGCAGATCTCGGTAAGTGATATATTTATGAGAGAAGGGCGGTTACCAACCGTCAAATCACGGCCCCCAAAGATGTGAGTGGTGGGAGAGCCACAGGGGCAATTTTAAATAAATAAAATAAATATATCACCACGCCTTTTTACCCATTACTGGGTGTGGAACTCTGCTGAAGCAGATCTTGGTAAGTGATATATTTATGAGTGAAGTGCGGTTACCAGCCATCAAATCACGGCCTCTAAAGATGTTAATGGTGGGGAAGCCACAGAGGTAATTTTAATGTGATGAAAAAGTTTGTCGGCTGTGGGAATCGAACCTCATACAAACAATCGTATTTTTCCCATTTCTAATTTACTATAAAGAAAACTGTTCCAAATAAAAATTGTAAATGATTTATTTGAAGCAACTGCAAAATAATTTATAAACAACGAAAGATATCTCTATTCAAACAAAATAATCAACAATATCTTTTACGTGTTGTCGCCACCCTGTATCTTCAGTTAGTCCTGCTACAATCCTGCTCTGGTATCGGGTAAGATGATAGCGTATTGATAATGGCTTGGTGTCCTTGCACCTAGCGTGAAACGCGTTTGATGTTCGCATAAAAAGCCAACAAGTACGCTCTTTTCCTGCAAGTGCCCCTGTGAAACACAAGAGCGGTAAATTATCACTCACGGCAAGGCGGCTACGATGACAATCGAGACGCGAACTGAACCAAGTGTACCTAAGTGCACTGCTACGGATGACTGAACTGTGGATATGGACACTGCATTGTCGCAGAAGAAGGCTTTTGTTTTATTTATTTATTAAACAAAGTAATTAATGGAGGAATTCTGTGATAAGTCTATAAGTTTAAAGATCCATAAATCAGTAAATAATGAACAAAAATCATGTCAATATTTGTTGATAAGTAGAAAATATTTTATAGTCATAAGTTTCGTTGCGATTTTGTTCATCATTTATTTCTTTATGGATCTGTAAAGCTTATGGCTTTACACAAAATTCCACCATAAGTTTAGTTTTATGAAAGCGTGCAATAATAAGCTACTTTAGATCTGCAAAATTATTGTAGTGAAACATATTTCTGAGCGTTGTCGTATACGAGGGCAGGGTGAAAAGTCCCTGAAAACTAAAACAGATGGCGCCACAATCGCAAATCTCATGTGACATTTGTGATGTACCATCTTTAACTAGAACGCATTAAAATTTTCAGACTGATATGTCATTCCGTTTTGTTTTGACACCCATCGAAAGCAAGCAACCTTGAAGATTTTTGAAAACATGGCAAAAAGTGAATTTCGCGTCTTGATTAAACATTATTTCTTGCGTGGAAAAAACATTACGCAAACCAAAGCATCGCTTGTTAAACATTACGGGGACTCCTCACCATCGATTCGAATGATTCATAAGTGGTTTACTGATTTTTGTTGTGGTAGTATGACCACAAAGGACGCCGAACGTTCAACGCCAGAAATCGTCGATAAAATCCTTGGTATGATATTGGACGATCGGCGAATTAAAGTGCACGAGATTTCTGAGGCTATGAACATCTCTACCGAATGGGTATGGAACATTTTGCATAAATTTTTGGATATGAGAAAGCTATCTGCCAGATGGGTGCCGCATTTGCTCTCTGTTGACAACAAGCGCGACAGTGTTGCAATGGCAAAATTGCATGAATTGCGCTACGAATTGGTTCGTCATTCACCATATTTTCCAGATTTGGCCCCCTGTGATTTTTATCTATTCCCAAACTTGAAGAAATGGTTCCAACGATGAGGTCATCGCTGAGACAAACGCCTATTTTGAAGGATTGCCAAAATCATATTATTTGGAAGCGATCTAAAAATTAGAAAAACGTTAGACGAAGTGTATCGAGCTACAAGGAGATTATGTTGAGAAATAAAATATGTTTTGACCAAATAAATCATTTCTTCTTTAATTTTTCAGGGACTTTTCACAAATACGAGTATTTAGCTTGAGTGAGATTCGAACTCGGGATCTCTGAATTCGAATGCCGTAATTATCTGAACTAGTGAATAGACTACTCTTTGTCTGTAATTGTGATAATGTCCTATTAACAAAATAAAAAATCCGTGCACCTCTTGATCATTTCCGGTGTTAGTAACATGACGGTCTCCTGCACGTTGTCTGCAACACAATTCACCGCGCGACTGATCATTCGATGTATCGATTCTGTTCGTCGCGGGACTAGTCGACTGCGTTATCACTGAGTGCAGCCGATCTCGCTTCATCGCCTCGTCGCCTGCAGACCGCTACCACCGTGATAAATACGGGATGATATCGTGAGCGGAGAGCGGACCAACCGAAAAATATGCTACAGGGTGCTGGAGAAATCAAGGCAGTGACGTGGAGCTGAGCACGAGCGTGAAGCAGTATTATAGTTAGACATAAGCATAGACAATAGTTATCTGTGTACCTAGAGCAGAACGTAGTCTATTGATATAGTGGCAAGGACACTTTCTGCTCGAGGTACATATAATATTTTCTGTAAAACCATTGAAAAATGCTTTAACATTTTTTTTTTGTACTCGCTGCATTCAAAATAATGTTTACATTACCTTGGAAACCGATGGAAAGTTTGATTTTGTGCAAGTAATTGAAAAAAACACCCATTTTATATGATTCTAAATTTTGACTATTAAAAAGCTATTTGTACTTATTTATACACACACATTTTAAGGAATTTATAAAAGAAATAGAGACATTAGCTTATAACGCCATCAAATAGACATATTTTAACAAACTTTACGAGAAAAAATGAACAATTTGTTTTCAAATAAATAAAAAATAAAATAAATATATCATCACGCCTTCTACCCATTTCTGGGTGTGGCACACTGCCGAAGCAGATCTCGGTAAGTGATATATTTTGCGCGTGAAGTGCGGTTACCAGTCGTCATATCACGGCCCCCAAAGATGTTAGTGGTGGGGGAGCCACAGGGGTAGTTTTTTAAAATGATGAAAATTGTTTGTCGCCTGTGGGAATCGAACCAGGGACCTCAGAATCCGCAGGCCGACTTCATACCACTGAGCTAGCCACCCCATAAACAAATAAAAAACAAAAAACAAATAACAAATGTCAATTTATGGCATACTTAACTGTCAATATAAATTCACGCTTCAAATTTAAAATTTTTTCTCACTATCGGTTACGTAATTTTTGCTCGTTACATTGTACAAAACTCGTGCACGAAGACGTCATTTGCACCATTCGCGCATATTAAACCACTTACTTTGCTAAGGGGTGTGAACAAAAATATAGTAAGATCAAGTAATAGTATAATTGACCTTAGGGGGTGTGAACTATAAGTACCAATTTATTCTTTTCCATACGTATTCATCCGGTTTTCAAAAAGCCAGTTTTTTATTAGGGCGATATCTGTTCAAGGAGGTAACTTGGGTTTGCTTTCAATATTTTCAATTTCGGACAATTGGCAGCACTGAAAATCGATAAATGGGTGGTCATGAAATTTTGGGGGTGTAACCTCAAAATAAAATGGGGCGGAACAAAATTAATTAATCTTTCAGTGTTGCCAATTGTCTGAAATTAAAAGAGCCGAATTAGCTCCTTGTAAAGATGTCGCCCTGATATAAAGTTGCAATTTTGAAAACCGTCTTTCGAACTTTATGCCAATGGCACACTGGTCGAGGAGCATGAATGAGCGTCGAGGAACTCATCGATGAAACAACAGAACGCACCCGTCATCGATGAGAAATAAGGCGTGTTTCTTTGGATTGTGATTGTGATTTTCTAAATCATGATTCCTTTGATCGTGATTGCGTTGAATCATGATTAAATATGATACTGAAGAAAACATCGAACAGGAATAATGATTCAAATCCAACCCGATCGACGCGATCCTATAGTATGAACGTTAAAATAACTGCAAATGTCAAATACACAAACTAACCTATTTTAAAATTTCATAAATGAGTGTCCATGTAAGCCATTTAAACATTCTTCCAGAAGCAGCCAATTTCCCTTAATTCCACAAATAGAGCACATAAATTTATCATCAGACGCCATTTTTAAACCTTCGATGTGAATCAGTCAACATGAATCATAGACAAAGTATGATTCAGAAGGGTAGGGGGATTGTCGTTTCGTGATCACAAAATGAAAGAGTAGGGATAACGAATAACGAACGAAGAAACATGATTCTTCATGATCATGTTAAGTTTGATCACTTTGATTACGAATCACAGTCCAAAGAAACACGCCTATAGATGCGCCTCTATTTCCATCGAGGAATTCCTCGATGAAACTATTGTATCTCATTTCACACGTATTATTGTGTCTCATTTCATGTTAGCGTGGGCTGTCATTTTGGTTTTGCTTTGTGCTATTTTTTCATGTTTGCTTATTTTATCAGTCAGGATGTGCTGTTGTTTCATCGATGAGTTCCTCGACGCTCATTCATGCTCCTCGACCAATGTGCCATTGGCATACGGAATACGACAGTTAGTTAGTTCACTGTTTGACCGTTGGAATTGGTGGCACTATCAACATAATCGATCAAATTTGTTTCAATTTCTTAATTTAAATCTTTATTTAGTTGAAAATATGCAACTATAAATAAATAAGGTAAAAAAAAAACACGTTCAGTGCATGTACTTATACTTATTTATTCAAATTAATAATACAATTTATTATATATCTATACTACAGCCACCTATAGGACAAAAATAACATTTACATAAAAATATCATATATGTACAATTTGCTAAATAGGCATAAGACAAAAAAAATCAACAAAATGTACAGAGCAGTACTTAGGAGACAATGCCTCGTCCCATTTTAATCACAATACCGTAACAATAGTTCGCTAAAAAAAAAAACTGGGCATCGAGGTATTCATTAGAATAAAACACAACAATATACGTCTCCTTATATCAAATAAGACGCGGCTAAATTATTAGGAATGGACTACATTAGTTGTGAGAAGGTAACATGTCAATAAATATCTTTCCAAATTCAATACTGAATAACTACATCTGCTAACAAACGTTTCAAAATTATTTTAGATTATTTTTTCAATAAAAATACAAAGAACTAGTTTTTAACTTGAAGCAGTATCTTCTAAAATAATTTGGGAACTTTTGACTCCGGAAAGATACAATTAATCAATAATATTAAGACACGATATTTAAAATTTGTGAATCTAATTTTCTTTAACATCTTTTCAAATATTCCTAATATACCAAGTGTATTCTACTATTATTTTAGCTGTACAGTTTGCAAGACATATATAGAAAAGTACACTACAAAAATATATTCATAAGATTTTAAAATTACTTTATAAAAGAGATCTTTAAAAAGTGATTTATAAAGAGAGCCTATCTCAAGTTTGAAATTAAAATATACACAATTTACACTTTAATCATCGATATATCGAACTTTAACGTTTGTTTACATTACAAGAATATTTTAAAACAGTTGATTATTATTAATCTAATTTCATTGTTAATTTGAACATTTATTTAACGGAAAAATATTATTTCCAACGATAACCGAAATAAAAGTACCTAATTCCAAAAAGAAAATCAAAATTAAATTTTTTTAACCGAAAAATAAGCAATATAATATCCAATCTAAATATTAGAATGTAACATAATGGACGCAAGAGTGATTTGAGATCTTAAAAATTGGTTTTAATCTGCATAATCTCAGTTTGATGCTAAAAATCTTAAAGATATTGCTACCTTTTTATAACTAAATCATTATTTGTAATCGATTGTATATACAGGTTGTACAATAAGTAAGGAAAATTGATATTATCTCCTTGAAATAATCATTTAATCTAATAAAAAAAAAAACAAACAAAAAAAAACAAAAAACAAAAAAAAAACGTTTCTAGAGTTTATGTTTGCGGATATTTTGGAGCGACATTAGATATTTTGTATCGATAGGTATTTTTAAATGGTATACTATAATTTTTTGATCTCATTCCAAAGAGTAATTTTTTCTCTATACAAATATATCGAAAAATAATAATACTTTATTTGAAAAGAATTACGGAAAGTCGTATTGAATAAATGCAATTTTACTTATTTTTACCGGAAATGGATTTTAGTTGCCACAGATATAGTAGTGACAAAATAAACAAAAACCATAGAGATGGCTGTCATTCTCGAGAAAATAAACAAGAACCATTGAGACTGCAGTCATTCTCGAGAATAACAGTCATCTCAATGATTTTTGTTTATTTTATCACTAGTTCTATGGCAACTATAATTCATTTCTTGTAAAAATCAGTAAAATTGCGTTTATTCGACACGATTTTTCTCAATTTTTAAAAAATAAACCATTATTATTTTGTGATAAGTTTGTGATAGAGAAAAAATTACTCTTTTGAATGGGATCCAAAAAAAATTATAGCAAGTCATTTGTAAAAAATGCCGTCCTCTTTACTGTGAAAAAATGACTATCGAAAAAAAATATCTGATCTTGCCAAAATATCCGCAATCATTTATCCTCGAAACATTTTATTTAATTATTCAAATTAAATGATTATTTCAGGATATAATATCAATATTCCTTATTTATTGTACATCCTGCATATTAATGACAGATTTTTATGTCATAATTACTTTTTACACAATCAAAATGTTAGTATGCCGTGACTAGAATATTATCTGTTGATTATAAAAAGAACATAATTGCAGTACATTAACAGCATCGTAAAAAGGGCTTTTAGAAAGTAAAGAAGAAATCATTTTAGTCACAAAATACTAAAATGTTAGCAATAAATAAAGTAATCATGAAAAATACTGATCAAGCTACAAAACGGGAGTAAATATTCAAAAGATGACGATTGATTGATCGATTTCCACAATCATTAAAGCCTGTTACCAACCTTCCAAAGTAAACTATCCTGTTACCTTCTCAAATCCATTCTAATAATTAACCGCGCCGGTCTTAACACATCATATCTATTGTATGTACACGTTAGGAGTCAGAGTTTCAACAACAGCCCGGTTTCAAGGGTCAGGTGGCGGAGTATCGCCTCCCGCTGTGTCGAGCACCTGGGGAACGATACCTGGACGGTCCGTCTGCTGCGCTGTATCTTCTACAGCAGAACGTGGCGTCTGGGATGTCTGTGTAGAGGTGACCGGTTGTGCTGTGGTGCCCACCGTGGCTTGACTCACCTGGGGATGAGAGAAAGATGAAATACAGAGGGTTGGAATGTAGGGGAGGTGATGTATTCAAACTTTTATTTGACCAATCAATTATTAGTTTGATTTGTCTAATCATGACATGGTGTTTGCTGGTTGTGGGAATAGAACCAGGGTTCTCAGGATACACAGGCTGAATCGATACCATTGTACCAGGTACTCCATATTAAATGTTTTAATATTGCAAAAAAAAAAACACCATTTAATTGATGGTGGAATTATTATGTGAATCCATAAGTTTTGTAGATTAAATTTATTATTTTTTTTTATTTATCAAGAAATATTGATGTGGTTTTGTTAATTATTTACAGATTTACAGATGTATAAACTTATAGATTTATCACAGAATTCCACCATAGAACATACATCCATTCAATGTTCTAAAGCAACTTTTCAATGAAGTTGTAGGAACATAGAATGGAATAAAGCAAAAGCAAATAAAGCTGTTATGTTTAAATTGTGTTTATTGTCTTCCCAATAGCTGTGTATCTAAATATTAGTGTTTGTTACCATATGACAAATATGCAATTGAACTATTATACTCACAATATTATATCCTATTATATTAGGAACTTTACTATCCCTTAAATTTCGCACATGATCATTTTCTGGCACTAATGGTCGACAAGAATAAGCAATGTTCAACAAAAATCATTTATTTCTTTGTAAACATTTTCATTCACTAACTACGATTTGACCATGAATACAGCAAAATAAAGTTAAACAAATATTATTACTTCTAAAAACTTAAAAAAAAATAATATCTATTTTATTATAAAACTTTTACTAATGTGTTTTTGTTTTTCGCCATCTTTTGACCTGTAGTATTATTCATTAAAAAAATAAGAAGACCGTAAACACCCCGTATATTTCGATGTTCTGATTCTCAATCAAAAAGAATTCTCAATATAGACATGGTTTTGAAGTAAATATTTATAGTAGCTCTGTCCTTAATTTTGCAAATTTTTAACCCTTTGCACTCCAATTTTTTTTTATGTGGTATACCGGCAACTCTTTAGGTTACAATGCGAAATTATTAGGAAAAATTACTAAATTTTTAGAAAATTAGAAAACTATATTTTTTGGTAAGGTATTAAATAAAAAATGTAGTTATGCTAAGAAATATATATTTATTATGATATAATATTGGAAATCAAAGAAAAATAAGCATATTCTAATTTTTATAAATTTTTATTGTGTGATATTTTAGAAAACAGTCTCCCAAATGCATATGTGGTTTGTTAGGACAATTGTCACAGTATTCACTAGTCCAAAACACGCGATTTTTTTCGTTTATGTTCTACAAAATCACTCTCACTACTCGAACTTATAATAAAATTGTCATATTCTATCGAAATTTCATCGGAAAAGTCACTTTGCACTTGAAAAACAAACTCGTCTTCACTACCACTAAATTCAACATTCTCCTCCATATTTATATTATTCGAATAGAATGAATGCGTATTTACTGTTATAAATGTAAAACATAGCAAAAAGCACAACGTATCACCAGTGTGTACTGTATACAACTATTTGTAAACTTGTAAAAGGATCCTTTAATTTATTAAACAATCAAATGTAATCCTATTGTTTATGTCGCCGCTGCGGCGCCATTGGATTTGTTAGAATGATTCCTATGTCGCCGTAACGGCGCCAACGGAGTGCAAAGGGTTAATATTATTTTTTTCTTTGAATTGAGAATCAGGACTGAAATTATATATCCTAATAGTGCGATTCTAAAAAAAATAATTCTAATCCGACATTAAAAATCTAAATAATTTATCGAACATCAAATGGTAACAAGGTTCTATTAGAGGTAATTTTTTTTTAAATATGATTTACGTTCATTTATTTAATTCAAAATTTAGGATTAGCTAAAACTATTTTGAAAATTGGGCAGTCAAAATTTCAAACTTTTTTTCTTAATGTCTGTGTACAAAATTCATAGATTTTAAAGGATTTTAAATCAGATTTTTAAATTCCAGGCTTTTCCAGGATATCCAGAAATTCCACGTGAAACATTTATCTTTAGTAATAACAATAATTAAAGCAAGACAGTTTAAATGCTTATAAAAATCTAAACTGACATTTCACGCATCCACCAAATATACATCATATCATTCTCCCAATCCATGTATACTCTCCTCTCACTTGCCTGTTCACTGGTTTGACTCACAGCCGTGGTGGTGTGATGACTGGTCTGCGTGGTGGTGGCGGTGCGAGCGGCGGCAACGGCCGAGGCAGAGGTCTGCACGCCGGCAGCAGCGGAGGGCCGCACGGCGCTCAGCAGCTGTGATAGCCGGGTGGTGAGATGCGGCGCGGCGTCGGGGGCGGCAGGACGCACCCCCGCCGCCTGCTGGTGGTGGTTCCGCAGGATGTGCTGCAGCTGTGCCTGCTGCAGGATCACTGGGAGCTCGTAGTGGTGGAAGAAGTACAGCATCGAGTGCTGGAACACATAACAATCACAAATAACATTAGATACTTAAAATAAAATAAATATATCATCACGCCTTCTACCCATTACTGGGTGTGGCAGTCTGCCGAAGCAGACTTCGGTAAGTGATATATTTATGCACGTGAAGTGCGGTTACTAGCCAACAAATCACAGCCCCCAAAGATAATAGTGGTGGGGGAGCCACAGGGTAGTTTTAAAATTATGAAAATTGTTTGTCGCTTGTGGAAATCGAACCAGGGTTCTCAGGATTCACAAGCCGACTTGATACCACTGAGCCATTACCCCATTAAATTAATAATAAAAGAAATAAATATATCATCACGGCTTTTACCCATTACTGGGTGTGGCACTCTCCGAAGCAGACTTCGGTAAGTGATATATTTATGCACGTGAAGTGCGGTTACTAGCCAACAAATCACGGCCCCCAAAGATATTAGTGATGGGGAAGCCACAGGGTAGTTTTAAAATTATGAAAATTGTTTGTCGCTTGTGGAAATCGAACCAAGGTTCTCAGGATCCACAGGCCGACTTGATACCACTGAGCCATTACCCCATTAAATTAATAATAAAAGAAATAAATATATCATCACGGCTTTTACCCATTACTGGGTGTGGCACTCTGCCGAAGCAGATCTCAGTAAATGATATATTTATGCGCGTGAAGTGCGGTTATCAGCCGTTAAATCACGGCTCCCAAAGATGTTAGTGGTGGGGGAGCCACAGAGACACCAAATTTTATTTCATTTTTAACTCTCATTTCAATGTACAAAACAAGTTTATTTTAACTTGAGTTAAAAAGAGAGTTAATTAGCATCAAATTTAGTTCATTTCTTTAATCTGTTTTAATTTGAAACAGAGTAATAGATAATATTAAAAACGGTGTTAGTGCTAATCCGTTTTGTGAATCTGCCTGTAAAAGACTATAAAATCACGATACGCGATATATCCTCAAATATATTCTTGTAAGACATAAAAGTAATAAAAATAAGCATTTTACCTAAATAATTTCATTCAATTAACAAATTTTACAAAACGTCATCATGTCCAAACTACGTCAACTGTCACATAGACTCCGTAAACTCAAGCACTTCACCACTAATTGTCCATGGACGAGCAAACTATTTCTACGAAATATATTCGCAATATATTCACTTTCAATTCTATCCAATTCTTGAACAAACAGCTAAATAAATCTGTCAGTGTATTTACAATGGCACTGTCACGATCTATTCTTTCGTAGGCGAGTTGTCATCGCAGAAAACAATCACCCGGTTGCTTAGCAACGAAAACACGGAAACAACGTGTTCGGTGGCCAGTCTGCATGTGACGTTAAGGAAATGACACAGGATGACAGGACAGAGGCGGAGGAATAGGGGAGGGGGTGGAGAGGACCTACTGAATCGCCCTCTTCTAAATACAAATTGTTTATAAATCCCGGAGACTCAATTTTCAAAAGACAGTATTTCGCTGGCAGATGGAACGTGCGGAGAGACACAGGGCCGTATTGTAATTTTCTGACTCCTTGACTAGTAAAATATATGAGGTTATTTGCTACTTTACACAATAGGAATACAATAAAATTCAAGCAGGCAGATTCACAAAACAGATTAGCGCAAACACCGTTTTTAATATTATCTATAACTCTGTTTCAAATTAAAACAGATTAAAGAAATAAACTAAATTTGATGCTAATTAACTCTCTTTTTAACTCAAATTAAAATAAACTTCTTTCATACATTGAAAAGAGAGTTAAAAACGAAATAAAAAATGGTGTTAGCTCTAATCCGCTTTATGAATCTGCCTGAAAAAGAAATTTTCAAAAAATAAAAAACGCAAAAAAATTGCTTATAAGTCAATTCGGACACCGCCGTTGGGCGCATTTTCATGTCTTGTTTAGTTTTTAAGATATACTCTCCGGAAAAGTTCAATTTTCCAAAAAAAATACCTCGACATTTTCGAGGCTATATCTCAAAAACTAAAGAAGATATGAAGATGCGTTCGACGGCAATTAATTTCGCGTGCTTTAATTGACTTGTAAACAAATTTTCAGCATTTTTTATTTTTCAAAAAGTTTCCACCAAAATTTTCTTATCGAGCAGTTTTTGAACAATATCTCAAAAACTAGAAGACATATGCACTTGGGGATTTAACCATTGGATTCAGCGGGTCAAAATACATATGTATGTAATTTTTCAATACAATATTCATACGAGGAAGAATTTTAGAGCAAGCAATCTGAAAATAGCCTAAAATAGAAAAAATCCAAGGGGTACCCCTAAAGAAATGTTCAAAAAATAAAAAGCGCTAAAAGTTTGCTTATAAGTTAATTCGCACACGAGGAATACAATGGCGTTGAGTGCATCTTCATATCTTGTTTACTTTTTAAGATATAACCTCCGGAAAAATTCAATTTTTTAAACAAATTACCTTGTCATATTTTCGACATTTTCGAGGCTATGTCTCAAAAACTAAACAAGATATGAAGATGCGCTCAACGGCAATGAATTTCGCGTGCTTTAATTGACTTGTACAGAAATTTTCAGCATTTTTTATTTTTCAAAAAGTTTTCACCAAAATTTTCTCATCGAGCAGTTATTGAACAATATCTCAAAAACTAGAACACATATGAACTTCGGGATTTTACCATTGGATTCAGCGGGTCAAAATACATGTTTATGTAAATTTTTGTTACAATATTCATACGAGGAAGTATTTTAGAGAAAATAGCCTAAAATCGAAAAAAATCCAAGGGGTACCCCTTAAGAAATATTCAAAAAAATTAAAATCACTCAAAATTTGCTTATAGGTCAATTCGCACACGAGGAATTCATTGCCGTTGAGCGCATTTTCATATCTTGTTCAGTTTTTAATATATAACCTCCGGAATAGTTTATTTTGCAAAAAAATTACTTCGTCATATTTTCGACTTTCCCGACGCTATATCTAAAAAAATAAACTAAATACAAAGATGCGCTCGACGGCATTGAATTTCGCGTACTTCATTTGAATTGTAAATAAATTTTCAGCATTTTTTATTTCTCAAAAAGTTTTCATTAAAATTACGCTTTTTACCCATTACAGTGTGTGGCACCCTGCTATAGCAGATCTCAATAAGTAAAACATTTTGCACGAGAAATGCTGTAACCTACTGTCAAATCACACCCCCAAGATGTTAGGAGTAGGGAAACCACAGTAATTTTAAATAAAATAAAATATATCATCACGCCTTCTACCCATTACTGGATGTGGCACTCTGCCGAAACAGAACTCGGTAAGTGATATATTTTGCGCGTTAAGTGCGGTTACCAGTCGTCAAATCACGACCGCCAAAGATGTTAGTGGTGGAGGAGCCACAGGGGTAGCTTTTGAAATTATGAAAATTGTTTGTCGCCTGTGGGAATCTCAGGATTCACAGGCCGACTTCATACCACTGAGCTAACCACCCACAGTAATTTTGATGTGGAATAAAGATTTTCGCCTGTGGGAATCGAACCAGGGTTCTCAGGATCCACAGGCCGACTTCATACCACTAAGCTAGCCACCCACAGTAACTTTAATGTGGAATCAAGTTTGTCGGCTGTGGGAATCGAACTCAGGTTTTCAAATCCGCAGACAGAAAAATTACACTGGATTATGAGGAGAAAAGTACTAAAAAAAAAAATCAGTACGGTCCTGCGAGACAGGAATATTCCTGCTTATTTCCTTCCCTAAGAGTGTTTATTATTTAAAGATCTGCATCTGACAGTTTGCGATGATACTGTCGTTATTTCGCAGCGTAGCAACGATATTAGAATAATGCTTTACATAGCTATCATTTCTTCACAAACAATCCCAGTACACAGCTTGCCTCGTGACCCTGCCACTTTACCCCGCTTCCGCCGTCCAAGGCGTCTAGACGCGCGATTCTAGCGACGCTCCACACCTGATGAAAGACGGTCTGTGACCTGATTCGACGATAGCACAAGGTGGGAATTCATTTTGTGTTTATGGGGGGAAGGTTAGTAAAGATTTTATTTGGAATGTTGTAAATTCTCTCTATTGAATTTTATATGTTTAAAGTTAAAGGTCATGTTGACTATTGACTAAGTCTATTAAATGCATCATCGTGTCTTCTACTATAATAGATTTTGAATGAAAACTACAAAAAAGGAATAGAAAAGGAATGGAACATGGGAAAATTAGTTTAGCTCTTGCAAAAGTTGCCAATGAGATGCAACGAACAGTACAATAATAGTTATTTATGTATCAAGGGTGAAAATAGGCGTTTCTGGCCCGTGGCATGATTATTAGCACAAGGCGCAAAGTGCCGAGGGCTAATAACATGCTCAGGGGCAGAAACGCTAATTTCACCCGTGGTACATACAATATTTTATGCACAACAAAATAACATTTAATTATATGTTCAAAAGATTAAAATATGTACATAGGTTATATGTCACAATAAACAAAACTTGTCATTTTATTTATGTATTCATAGGAATTATTTCTTTTAGCCATGGGCCAAAAAGAAGTGTTTAAGTCCGCTTCTTAGGGCTAAAATACATACTTTTTGGCCCGGTTATGCATAAAATAAATAAAAAAGTACTGGGTAACTATAAACAATTGACATTGTTTTTTTAATTATACCTATTTAAACTGGTAACAAAAAACAAAAAACAAAAACAAAAAAAAAACAAGAACCTTAAAATTCGTGAAATTTTCCAAATTTTCAAACCGTGATAACTTGGCGAATTTTTCTTCTGCAAGAATCGTCTAACTTTGTTGAGAAGTCACCAAAAAACTCCAAACGCACATTCAAATTTAAATTGGAATTATTTATGATTAATTATTGATTAAATTAAACGGTTTCTAAAAAAATATATGAAATATATAAAATATATAAAATACATAAAATATATAAAATATATAAAATATATAAAATATATAAAATATATAAAATATATAAAATATATAAAATATATAAAATATATAAAATATATAAAATATATAAAATATATAAAATATATAAAATATATAAAATATATAAAATATATAAAATATATAAAATATATAAAATATATAAAATATATAAAATATATAAAATATATAAAATATATAAAATATATAAAATATATAAAATATATAAAATATATAAAATATATAAAATATATAAAATATATAAAATATATAAAATATATAAAATATATAAAATATATAAAATATATAAAATATATAAAATATATAAAATATATATTTTATATATTTCATATTTTTTTTAGAAACCGTTTAATTTAATCAATAATTAATCATAAATAATTCAAATTTAAATTTGAATGTGCGTTTGGAGTTTTTTGGTGACTTTTCAACAAAGTTAGACGATTCTTGCAGAAGAAAAATACGCGAAATTAAGATTAGCCACTTTTGCACCTTTTTATACCTTTGCACAAATAACACATTTTTAAGCCGGAAGTCAACTGTAAACAAAATCAAGCCGAATTTTCCCTAAAATTGCCAGCTCCCAATATCTTTAAGTAGGTACCTCTCTTACACGTGCTATGAATAAAAATCCAGCCTTCCGTAACTTTAAATTAAGCTGTCAACTTCGTCCCAGTAAAACTATATCCAAGCTAACACAATTTTAGGTGACGTGGCAGTACTATTAAAAAATCATATTCCCCAAGCAGAACGCGACAATCATAACAACTCGCATCGTAGAAGGCTGCGCTACGAAGGCAAGAAAAATAAAAATCGAATGAAGCGTTTATTTTTATTTGCTGTTACTCAGATTTTGTTAAATCAATATTTTAATATTGTATGCCTTCGCGCTTGGCGTTTGAGAGGAGACATCAATTTAAAACTTCCAAAATTCAAATTTAAATTGATAAGTTTTCAAATTAACGGAAATATTAAAAAAATTTACAATTATAATGCCATTCATGTCTTGCAAGAATTTTTATACTGAAAGAAGTAATGATATTTTAAAGTTTATTAACAATATTTGGATGATATACCTAACTCTTTTAAGACAGTACTAGCGTGAAAAATAATTTTGCAGATCTGAATGAAATTTGGCGCACGTAAACATTGGATAGTCATACGCATCCTGTTAAAATATGAAACACGTTCATCGTCTGTGAACAAATATATTCGCTTGTAAAGTTGAGTTCTTATACACGAGGCTTATGGCGATCATCACTCAGAATCGTACATATTTGGTTTGTGTACCTCTAAAATTTTGCAGTTTCATTTGAAAAACTAGTATGATGTTCTACAACTATTTATGTATATTGTATCAGAAGGAGAAAGTTTTTTATCGTTTAGTAATGAATATATAGCCATGCAAAGCCTTGTTTTTAACGAAAAATTAAGAATCCCAATTTATAATGGCAACATCACATGGTGGTATGGTATTTGAAAATTCACTAGACCAACAAACTGTTAACAATTCATGATATTCAAATCATAATAGATATAAAACACTTATTTTATTAAATTTTTATATTTTTTTGAGCGTCAGTTTCGCCACTCGACAACCGATGGCGTCACCGTCACACTAGTACTACCTTAATATTAAAATCAGAAATTCAAAAACAGTTGAACCGTCACAACTCGAAATTCTCCTTACGTCGAAATTTACTCTTGTTCCCTGTACATTATGTATAATGGGCTCCTACACCATAGAGTTATAGAGGTTCATCTATACGAGGGCAGGATGAAAACTCCCTGAAAAATAAAACAGATGGCACCACATTCGCAAATCTCATGTAACATTTGTGATGTACCATCTTTAACTAGAACTAGAAAATTTTCAGACTGATATGTCATTCAGTTCTGTTTTGACACCCATCGAAAGCAAGCAACCTTGAAGATTTTTGAAAACATGGAAAAAAGTGAATTTCGCGTCTTGATTAAACATTATTTCTTGCGTGGAAAAAACATTACGCAAACCAAAGCATCGCTTGTTAAACATTATGGGGACTCCTCACCATCGATTGGAACGACTCATAAGTGGTTTACTGATTTTCGTTGTGGTAGTATGACCACAAAGGCCGCCGAATGTTCTGGTCGTCCAATTGGGGTTACAACGCCAGAAATCGTCGATAAAATCCATGGTTTGATATTGGACGATCGGCGAGTTAAAGTGCACGAGCTGGCTACGGAACATTTTGCATAAATTTTTGGATATGAGAAAGCTATCTGCCAGATGGGTGTCGCATTTGCTCTCTGTTGACAACAAGCGCTACCGTGTGATAAATTCAAAGGATTGTTTGGCGATGTTCAAGCGCAATAAGAAGGACTTTTTGGCCCCCTGCGATTTTTATCTATTTCCAAACTTGAAGAAATAGCTCGGCGGAAAGAGATTTGACTCCAACGATGAGGTCATCGCTGAGACAAACGCCTATTTTAAAGGATTGCCAAAAATTGTATTATTTGGAAAGGATCGAAAAATTAGAAAAACGTTGGACGAAGTGTATCGAGCTACAAGAAGATTATGTTGAGAAATAAAATATGTTTTGACCAAATAAATCATTTCTTGTTTCATTTTCAGGGACTTTTCACCCTGCCCTCGTATATGTAGTATTTTAAAAATGATCATAATTTGTAAACTGTAAATAATTGAAAATTCGTTTCGTCTTTTAAAACTCATTAAAGAATATTACCTTTCAATGAGTAATTTTCAAACCTAATTTAGAAATACTTAATTATCATCAAATTTCGTTCCACATCAAAAAATAATAATTAATTTTATAATATTTCAAGAGAAACGCTAAACATATAATTATTGACATAAAATAAATGAAGAGAGAATAAGAATTAAAATTATTTACCTGAATAAACAGCCATGACGTCACGAGAGCCAAGCTGCTGTACTGTCCGTTAAAACGGTAGTGGTATGCGTAGAACGAGAAATGGTAGAGATAGAAGAATCTGAAACAAGAAGAAGAAGGAACAATTATTTATTTGTTTTTCTTACAACACAAATTATTCATAATAAAAAATAAATATAAATATATCATCACGCCTTCTACCCATTACTGGGTGTGGCACTCTACCGAAGCAGATCTCGGTAAGTGATATATTTATGCGCGTGAAGTGCGGTTACTAGCCGTCAAATCACGGCCATCAAAAATGTTAGTAGAGGGGGGGCCACAGGAGTAGTATTTAATGTGGTTAAAATGTTTATCGGCAGAGAGAATCGAACCCGCGTTTTCAAGATCCACAGGTCAATACGATACCACCGTGCCACCTACTCCATAATAATAAATATATTTTGCACCGTGCGACTTCTATCAGTTTCCTAAGGTGAATTTTGCCTTAATAGCAACTAGATTTGAGCTTTGAAAGAGAAATCGGCACGCGTTCTAAAGGAGCTGACAGAAGAAGACTTCCAGCACTGTTTCGAACAATGGAAGATTCGCATGGAGCATTGTAGGGATAGAGGAGGGGTGTATATTGAAACTGATAATAAGTAAATAGGTAAGGAATCAAAATAAAATGTTAAAACAGCATCAGTTTCGTTATTTAATAGCCACACCTCGTACTATACGCTGGCTCATTCCGCAATGTCTGTCAAGAGATTTCTAGCCAAGTACAGCATCCCAGTGTCGGACCATCCGCCTTATTCGCCAGATCTTGCACAGTACGACTTCTATCTGTTTCCTAAGGTGAAATTTGCCTTAATAGCAACAAGATTTGAGCTTTGAAAGAGAAATCGGCTCGTGTTCTGAAGGAGCTGACAGAAGAAGACTTCCAGCACTTTTTCGAACAATGGAAGATTCGCATGGAGCATTGTAGGGATAGAGGAGGGGTGTATATTGAAACTGATAATAAGTAAATAGGTAAGGAATCAAAATAAAATGTTAAAACAGCATCAGTTTCGTTATTTAATAGCCACACCTCGTACTATACGCTGGCTCATTCCGCAATGTCTGTCAAGAGATTTCTAGCCAAGTACAGCATCCCAGTGTCGGACCATCCGCCTTATTCGCCAGATCTTGCACAGTACGACTTCTATCTGTTTCCTAAGGTGAAATTTGCCTTAATAGCAACTAGATTTTAGCTTTGAAAGAGAAATCGGCTCGTGTTCTGAAGGAGCTGACAGAAGAAGACTTCCAGCACTGTTTCGAACAATGGAAGATTCGCATGGAGCATTGTAGGGATAGAGGAGGGGTGTATATTGAAAGTGATAATAAGTAAATAGGTATGGAATCAAAATAAAATGTTAAAACAGCATCAGTCTCGTTATTTAATAGCCACACCTCGTACTATACTGTTAAATCCAATACCAGACACAATTATTTCGACAACAATAGCAGTCAAAACATGTTTTTGTACCCATTACATTATTAACGCACTTCTAGTAACATTATCATCTAATATTACACCTTACATCCTAAACAAAAGACAGTAGAAAAATACATATCTTCACACATGAAACTAAGGACACCGGTAACCTAATATTATTAACAAGATTAGCAACATCAACATCAAGTGTCGCTACGAAGAAAAATAACATTAAAACCTGCGGCATAATAGAATGGAACCAATATCGAGGTATCGATATCACCCCGTTCAATCTTCAGTGACATCCAGGGGCGGATTAAGTTACATTTGCTAAGGTGCAGGATTGTTTTGTGAAATGGAATTAGGTTACTTAGGAAATGATAAATTAAGTTTTCTGTTTACATCAGTATATTATGTAACAAATCTGTCAAGTTATTGCTTTTGAAACAAGTCATTTTATATTTAATTTCAATCAGATAATTTTGAGGTAAAAATGAAACCAGAGTTTTCGCGGATTTTGGATATTTATATAAATATAAAATAAATAAATATTTCATCACGCCTTCTACCCATTACTGGGTGTGGCATTTTGCCGAAGCAGATCTCGGTAAGTGATATATTTTGCTCGTGAAGTGCGGTTACCTGTCGTCAAATCACGGCCTCCAAAGATGTTAGTGGTGGAGAAGCCACAGGGGTAGTTTTTTAAATTATGAAAATTGTTTGTCGCCTGTGGGAATCGAACCAGGGTTCTCAAGATCCACAGGCCGACTTCATACCACTGAGCTAGCCATCCCATAATATTTATGAGAAATTAAAATAAATATTGCTATCATTTTCCATTACTACTTATTCAAAAATTAATTTTTCCTACAACTGTGCGATTCTTTAAAAAATATATATCATCCCGCCTTTTACCCATTACTGAGTTTGGCACTCTACAGAAGCAGATCTCGGTAAGAGATATATTTATGCGCGTGAAGTGCGGTTACCAGCCGTCAAATCACGGCCTCCAAAGATGTTAGTGGTGGGGGCGCCACAGGGGTAATTTTTTAAATTGGTAAAAATGTTTTGTCGGCTGTGGGGATCGAACAAGGGTTCTTAGGGTCCACAGGCCGACTTGATATCACTGAGCCATTTCTATGTTATTATTACGTAACTACTATTACCTAGGTTACGGGTGGAAAAGAGACAAATGCAGACCAAACGCGTTTCTGTAAACGAAAAGCACTAGTGCTGTAAGTAATTTGTTCATATCGATGATTACTTATTATTGTATTCTTGGAAGTTGTTTCCAAAATTTGTTGGTGTATTTCTGTAACTGAAATGGAGCAAAATCGTTTTTTTTTTCACACATTTTACTTGAAGCGTTGACAGTTTTAAATAATTATTTGACAACTACCATTTGTCACAAACAAAAAAGCACCTACAGAGATTATTCCCGGGAATAATCACAAGAGCTTTATTCTCAGTATAATAATGACAGGATTGGTTAAAACTTAGACACGTGACATACAATGAAGCATTTCATTAGTTTTGAGAAACATCAAAAAATTATCAACAGAACTATTATTGACAACAATTTCGGAGGTTTTAGAAAGTACCAGCAGCAGGTTGATTGTCACTGCCAAGAATATATCCAACAAAGCTTGCAATTATCATTAGAGATCTACATGATAAAGTAGATTCACTCATTATAGTATTCAAATCTAGACGATTTTGAAAAAAATATCTTGAAATTAGTGAAATATTATTAATTAACCTAGAACAATGAGACAATCAATAAACTAGCCATAGCAACGCCGTAAAACATCGTTCTCGTGTAATATCATTAAAATTTTATAAATCCTGATAATATTTAATGTTTTTCTAAATTATTAGTTGTACGAAAAATGTTGTTTATAACACGTGTCGAAAAGGGTTACGTACAAGTGCAGAGATTAACGCACGACGTTTGTCAAATTTTCCATTTATAGAAACGATATTATAGTATCTATTGTATCGTCTTGATCAAAATATATTTCGAAGGTAATAAACAAAATTCCCTTTTTATTCAATTTACTGCTGATAGCATCACGTAATCCGTTCATCTATTTCTATTCTCCACATAACCTCAATTTCTGAAAACAACAACTATATTTACTTTCGTACGCTTATTACCCTAATATTCCCCTCCCTTGCACATCATCGACACTAGCTCCACTCAGCGACAGAGAAGTGTCAATCACCGGCCAGAAAGCCACCCTTTCACCCTCCGGGGGGTACCAGCGGGTGGCCAGCGATCGGTTTTTATTTTACGGCGTTGCTCTGTTGGCGATAATCGAAATGCCGTGTCGAGAGAGTATAAAGATAAATGGTTCATAGAGGGTGGTATGGCTAGTGATGGTACTGGCGACAGTAGGGGAGAGGGTTAGAATACTCTTTGTTTTTCTTTTTCTAGTGATGATGGAATTGATGATTACGTTTATTTATTGATTTTGTATCAGTTGTTTACCAGACTTACAATCATCTCGTTCCCCTAATATACCTAATTATAGTCTTATTGACGCAAGAAAAGTTTAAACACGAGACCATATACCAATAAAACACAATGGGCCTTTCAAGACTTTTTTGAATTTTTTATATATTAATCTACGTAATAAAATTATTATACCCAAAATTTTTATTTTTTTAAAATTTGTATTAAGTATGATAAAAATATTTAAACTTTCGAAACAAACGAATATGACGTAGTTGCATCTTAGCTTAAAGAGAGACAGATAAGACAGAGATAAATAACACGTAACTTCACGTAACGTGTGTCGTTGTCAGTAGAATCCTCAGACAAAACATAACTAGACGGATAACAACGGCGTTTGTTGTGAAGCAGAAAGGGATAGAATAACTGGTGGGTGAGGCGGGTGCGCGGCAAGGAGCAACTTGCATAACATCAAAGTGTACTCGCTCCTTGCCGCGCACCCGGCGGACCCAAAAGTTATTCTATCCCGTTCTGCTTCACAACACTGCATTGACTTGAATACGGCATAATTCGTCTAGTATTATACGTCATTGGTAGAATCGTAGAATGATGAATGCTTATTTCTTCTTTGTCTTCTTGTCAGTAAAATTGAGCACCGACAAACGTGATTGGCTTAATGCAACTACGTCATTGCAATATGGCAGTGCGAACGTTTTAAATTATTCAACTTTAACTTTCATATTTCAGCAATAAAGATATCATTTATGGTATGATTTTATATTGTATTAAATATGAAGTACAGTCAAGAATTTATTTTAATAAATATATATTAAAAAGCTCTACTAGTTGAATCCCCCATTGTAATACAAAATTTTATACACAACTCATAATTATAGATCGAAGAAGATTGGCCGTAACGTTTAACGTTGATTCGGTTATATATAGTTTCTCAAAATACGGTAGATCATGAAGTAGTTGCTAAGTAACAAGCTGTTTACAGTGTTTTATGGAATATAAAACACTAGTGTTTTATGAGCCATATAATTCAACTGAAATCAGTGTAATAATGTCTTCATTATATATGAGTTGTGGATACAATTATTTTCATACACTTTACTTATAAATTAAAATAATATGATAGTTCATTGACAGTTTCGTAAAAACTGAGAATAAAAAGTATAAAAGTAAAACAGAAATATCAGAATAAATGGTTTTAATCCCAGAATGCCAAAATGGTGGTAACAAGTAATCACGTAAAATAAAAGGTGTCAATAACTTATCGATCAGTAACAAATAATGATTGTGTTAAAGAATAGAAGGGTAAATCTTAATAAACACTGCATGATTTAGTTTAATTACAACCCTGCTTATAACGTATATCGTTCTAATAAAATCTCCTATAATTTCAATTATTGTCTGTCAACATGTTAATTTTCGCAACATTACGTTTGTTCCGCATCGCGTTGGCTATGGAACGGCAGAAGCACGGGTTGCTCCACGTGTCGCGTGACAGTCAGGTGTATCGGACACGTGACACGTGAGACCTCCTGTAGCGTTCGCAGCATCAGCTGACAGCGTGGCGGAAACTGGAACTACGTGGAACTGACACGCGTTGTTCTGTATGGATGAATGCTCCAATTGCATTTAGAATAGAATGAAGCGAAAAATAAAGTTTAATATTATTATTTAGGGTTCATTTGAATCTCAATAAATACCACTCCAGGATTACATTTTCCCAAACCTAATTTATATTTTTAAAAAGGGGTAGCTAGCTCAATGGTATCACGTCGGCCTGTGGATCTTGAGAACCCTGGTTCGATTCCCACAGTCGACAAACATTTTCATCATTTTAAAACTACCTCTGTGGCTCCACACAACTAATATATTTAGAGGCCCTGATTTGTTCCCTGTCAAGATAAAAATATACGGGGTGTAAAATAACTAAATAACATAGATATTATTATTATGGGGTGGCTAGCTCACTGGTATGAAGTCGGCCTGTGGATCCTAAGAATCCTGGTTCGATTCCCACAGACGACAAACTATTTTCATAATTTAAAAAGCCACCCCTGTGGCTTCTCCACCACTAACATCTTTGGGGGTCGTGATTTAACGGCTGATAACCGCACTTCACGTGCATAAATATATCATTTACTGAGATCTGCTTCGGCAGAGTGCCACACCCAGTAATGGGTAGAAGACGTGATGATATAAAATAATTGCCTCCCTAAAATCAATTATAATTTTTCTCCTCTCATTCCACGCATGTAATTACTTAAAAAACCAATTAAAATATTGACTGCTCAATCCCGTGACATCTAAAATGAAAACAAATCTTTTTCGTAAATGGTCTTCGCCGCCTCACCCCCAGTCTTGCCTCGGCAGGTGGGGCTAGCGCCCCTGTTCAGCTCGACGTTTATACGATAATTATTTCAGAAAGATGTTTTACGTGCGTAATGAATTTGTAGGTAATTGCGACAGCCTTGAGTGCGCATTATGTCCCTGAAAGAGATTTGGAAAATGCTGCTTTAATGCTAAGCCACTCGTACTCTTGTTTCGAGTGTTATTAGATGGCGACGTTTTTGTTTCAGGTGGTGAAAACTTGTATATGATGTTCTTTTGTAAAAAGAATGTTTTTTTTGTTTTTAATAATACAAATTTGGAGTAGTATTAGCTGTTGGATGCATTAGAATAAATATAAAGTGAATGCATCTTTTAAGTGGAATAGTATTTTCAGAAACGTGTTTAAATTATTTTTCCTACAACTGTGCGATTTCTTTGTTATTACGTAACTATTATTGCCTTGGTTGCATATGGAAAGTAGATGAATGCAGACCAAGTGCGTTTCTGAAAGCAAAGAAACACTAGTGTGGAAAGTGCTTCATTACTTAACTGTCAAAAGAAAATTGTTTTGACAGCGATTTAAATTTCGAGCCGAGCGCGGTATTCATATTTTGGCCACAGACGCTTATGGCAGAAGATACGGTGAACCAGCGCTAGTAAATATGCAGTAGTATATTTTGACGTTTATAAACGTAACCTTAATTTGCAGTATATCTAATCTGTAGACAACTAATAAAAAGAACCGAACAAAGTAAAATATATCGATAAATGGTTTTATTTAAAGAATAAGTGAAATACATAATATTTATTGTTTGTGTATATTATTAACACAGTTGTTACAGTTGCTTATATTGACATAATGTAAAGTAGA
Source organism: Pterostichus madidus (assembly GCA_911728475.2). Lineage (NCBI taxonomy): Eukaryota > Metazoa > Arthropoda > Insecta > Coleoptera > Carabidae > Pterostichus > Pterostichus madidus. The sequence goes on from OU452304.1 coordinate 3,249,137, forward strand.
AACTTTTGTACTGTCTAAAGAAACATTGATTTCTTCCTTACCTGTTCATATTATTAACAGTAATATTATTGAGAACAATTTCGGGGGCTTTAGAAGTACCAGCAGCAGGTTGATTGTCATTGTCGAAAATAGATGCAACATAGCATGATCCGGAGCTTCAATTATCTTAGGAGGTATTTATGATAAAGAAGAATCACTCACTGTACTATTCTAATCTAGATGATTTTGAAGAAATTATCTTGAAGTTAGTAAAATATTTTAAAATAATGTAGAACAATGTGCAAGCAATCAACAAACAAACCATAGCAACTCCGTAAAACATCGTTCTCGTGTAATATCATTAAAATTTTATAAATTTGGATAATATTTTAGTGATTTACTAAATCGCACAGTTGTAGGAAAAATGTTGTTTATAACACGTGCCGAAAAAGGTTACGTGCTCGTACAGATTTCCACACTCGGCAGGCCTCGTGCGTTAAATTCTGCACTTGCACGTAACGAGCTTTTTTCGGCACTTGTTATAAAAATAACTATTATGTGCAACCGGGCCAAAATTTATGTGTTTCATTATTATTTATTTATGTATAATTATAATACATATGAAAATATATTTTCCTTTGAGTTTTATTTTACAAAATTACACATTTCACGTCACACTCAAAATGGAAGTAACCAAGACAACTAACTCAAAAATTTGCACAATTTGAGTTAGTTGCCTTAGTTACTTCGACTTTAAGTGTGAGCTGAGAATGAGATGAGGGTGAGTCACGACTATGAATTTGGCCTTAAGTTCGTGTTGTGCAGAATATCAAATAAATAAATAAATAAATAAATACCACTGAAGCACCTACCCCATAAATAAATAAACATAATTCTTAGGTCAAACTACGCCTGTATAATATCCTAAATCTTGTTCACATATCCCCGATAAATAGGTTTAAAATCCTTTTAATCCCTTACAGCTGTGGCACCAACCCTGTTACACCCGTGCGGAAATTTACAAATTATTTAAACCGGTAACTCTATCAGAACTCATCGTGAAGTCATTAAAACTGTCCGAGCACGTCGAGGCGGCGGCGACGGCGGCTGGCGACACCTCGTAATTGAGGTTTGGCGACGTCGCGCCGCCCCCGACCCCTCGGACACGACGGCGGCGGCGGCATATGTCGTGTTTACATGAGCGACACCACAGTAATTTCATTTGACAATGTTAAGTGTATGAGGTTTTTATTTGGTTTTATTATGGGGTGGTAGGATTCGTGCGAATTGTACAATTAGGGTAGAATGTAATTTATTGATATGGAGTTGGGGTTACTTCACTTCGATGGATGATTTGGTTAGAGTTCATTTTATTTTAGGATGTGGATATCTCAAATTTTAATAATTTTCAAGGTTTAATTTTAAACGGTTTGCACAGTTCCTAAAGCTAGGTTTAAAACAGTCCGTCTGTAGTTTAACTCAAACGCAACTGCATCTTTGGCTTAAGGTGGTACAATCATGAAAGCATTTAACCCGGACTTTAATGAAATGTAAATATGTTATTTTTCATGTGTTTCTACACTAGTATGCAATTTTTTTTTAAAGTTTACCGTTGTTGAGCTGAGTACTGTAAAGTTAAAGTCGACCAAAAATGCATTGGCGTTATAGGAACTGAACCTCGCGAGGCAGCTTACTGCGTAATAAATTCATATATTGTAGTTATTTTTAAACAAAAAACTAACACACAGTACATCATGTAAAGATAAAGGTATGAGAATTAAAAAATCCATGCCTTACCGGATTAGTTTCAAAGAAATTAGCGATGAAAGTTGGATATTCTATGATTTTCAATGAAACTGTCAGAAATGCTTGGCAACGTTGCACGGGTAGACAGAGATGGTCGCAGGTGTAGACAGAGATGGTCGCACGAATGACAAAGTAAGAACTATGAAAGTTATTATTTCGATCAGTAAAATATATAAATTTTAATACAAAAAAAATATATTACAGCATTTTTTATTTATTTATTTGTTGTTACAGTTGATAATAATTGCTTTGGTGCATTTTTCTCATTTTTCTTATGAACTGTCAACAGGATGTATCGATAATACAGTTACGTTTCGTACCGACTGGTAATATCATACTGCTTGTAGTTCTCGCCTTGTTGTCATAGCTTCTGCTGTGTAAAATCTTACACTGCTATTGGTTGGCATGAAACATTCACTTCCAAAAATTTTGTTATGTTACTGAATTTCATAAACTAGTTAAATAGTTTTATTTAATATATTCAATGTTATTGTTAATTATACGATATTTGCAGCGAAATGTTAATTCAGTTAATAACCTATACCATACAAAAATATAATAATTATTTTTATAAACTTTTTAGGTTACCTATACTTTTGTATGAGACTGTCATGATAGAACCACGTTAACAAGGGTAGCGTTTTGAAATTATGAAAATTGTTTGTCGCCTGTGGGAATCGAACCAGGGTTCTCAGGATCCACAGGCCGACATCGTACCACTGAGCTAGCCAATTAGATGTTACCCGTGCAAACCACTAAAAATTTAAACCATGGCTTAGCTTAAACTCAGATTAGTTAAACCGAGAAATTAAACAGTAGTGGTACAAATGGCTATTAAAGTAACATCAACTACGGTAACGTAAAAACTGCGGCTCGGTGTGCCCGGTAGACCTAGGCCCGATTCAGGCTGTAGCGCCATTGAAGAAGAAGAATTAACTTTTACCTAATTTCATGATATACATAAGAAAAATTATTGCAAAATTGACAATTTTAAACTGTAACAATTATCACAATATTTATTTAGATTACTGCAAAAAAAGTAAACATTATTTACAGACCGACCCTCGTATTTATGAATTATTCGTGTATATACAAAAATTTGAAAATCAAATTAGTTCGACAAGAAACAGATTAAAAAAATCTGAAGTAAACAGCAAACTGTCGAGAATATGAAAAATAGATTCGAACATTTTAATGAATAATACAACATTCCCAAGGCCTTTTTGTGCCTTATTAGCAGCCTCGTCAATAATTCACCATTCGTTATCTCGCTAGCGTAATATAATGTATTCCTATCAGTCAAATAAAAAACTTGCAAATAAAAAATCACTCAGCCCTTGTAAATATACAAGCATATCCTTCGGGATGAAATTTTAATTATTTCAAACGGAATAAGAAATGCACAGATATATTTCTATACTATACGATATAGTAGTACTACAGGTACTTAATACTAATTACGGTTTAAGGTGAAATAAATAAAATAAATATATCATCACGCCTTCTACCCATTACTGAGTGTGGCACTCTGCCGAAACAGATCTCGGTGAGTGATATATTTTGCGCGTGAAGTGCGATTACCAGTCGTCAAATCACGGCCCCCAAAGATGTTTGTGGTGTAGGAGCCACAGGGGTAGCTTCTTGAAATTATGAAAATTGTTTGTCGCCTGTGGAAATCGAACAGGGTTCTCAGGATCCACAGGCCGACTTCATATCACTAGCCACCCCATAAAAATCTCAAACACAATAGTATTTTTTTTTTATCCAGCGAGAGTGGAGAGTTATACTATTGACGCCACACCAGGGAGATGGAAGGAAAACAAAAGAGAAATCTCGCACTAGTGAGAAAATTAGTTGATAGACCACGACTAGTAATAGCATACTTTTAACATACGATGCAGATTAAATATCTAACAAAATGTATTCAAATGGAAATGCTTTTATCAATTATACGAGGTGTGGCTATTAAATAACGAGACTGACGCTGCTAGAGACGAAGTACGCATGCGCCAAACACCAGCGACCGTCTGCTTATTAGCGTGAAGCTTTCTCTTTCGAATGTAGTACCTCTTGCTTCTGTAAACAAATCCGTATAGCCGTAGCATTCGTTCTAATTAGAGTTGTGTTTTTGTTTCGCCGAAAAAATATTAAGTGCAACATTAGAGCAACGAATTGTTGTGAAATTTCACATGAAACTTGGCAAAACTGCTACTGAAACTTATAATTTATTGAAAAAAGTACCAGAATTGTGGAAGGACAAGTCATGGTCATCAAAACAATGCGCTGGCTCATTCCGCAATGTCTGTCAAGAGATTTCTAGCCAAGTACAGCATTCCAGTGTTGGACCATCCGCCTTATTCGCCAGATCTTGCACAGTACGACTTCTATCTGTTTCCTAAGGTGAAATTTGCCTTAATAGCAACAAGATTTGAGCTTTGCAAGAAAAATCAGCACGCGTTCTGAAGGAGCTGACAGAAGAAGACTTCCAGCACTGTTTCGAACAATGGAAGATTCGCATCGTAGGGATAGAGGAGGGGTATATATTGAAAGTGATAATAAGTAAATAGGTATGGAATCAAAATAAAATATTAAAACAGCATCAGTCTCGTTATTTAATCGCCACACCTCGTATATCATCACGCCTTTTACCCATTAGTGGATGTGGCACTCTGCCGAAGCAGATCTCGGGAAGTGATATATTTATGCGCGTGAAGTGCGGCGCTACCAGCCATCAAATCACGGCCCTCAAAGATGTTACTGGTGGGGGAGCCACAGGTGTAATTTTGCCTTTCATTATGATATTTCATGTATCTTACCTTGAGTTCAAACGTGACATCATCAAATTCGTATGCTATAACGATTATAGGGACATCTGCTGGTATCTGTGTTCTTATTGTAATTGAACTTTACCCCTTGATCGAAGTTTACCCCCTGAGAGAGGAGGATGCAAACTTTGGAGGTGCATTTATTTTGATTATTACATTATAACATTTAGTAGTTTTATTATTGTTGAGATAAATAAAACATTAACATAGGTATTCATAAAACGTTCTGTATTTTGTTGTAAAGGTACAACCATTCGAAGGATTTTTTTTTAATTTTCCAAAAATATTCTTCTATTTCTCGTTGAAATTTCGCCGGTGCATTTGAGAATAAATTAAATTTATTATTATTACGTCGACAAATACCGGAATTAGCCGACACGAAGCAAAGCCGAGAAATGACGGTACCAAACAAACCAATTATCGTTTTTATTATTTTTTTAATCAACGTACAAAGACGAACCGGAAATGAAAATTAACTGACTAAAACCTGCCGGAAACGATACGCTGCCAAAGGCCGAATCACAATGAAAAAACATGGCGAATAAAACAGCACAACTGCGATATTTGCTTAAAGTTTTTTTTTGTTGTTTAATATTTGATTAATATATTCGAATTTTCAAACTTTTCAAATTAATATTTCATTATTGCGGATATTTCTTTTATTTTGAAATGGAATTGAAAATTGAATTTACAAATTTTTTATTTCAAATTGCATGAATGTTAGTGATAAAATCACCTGCGGGGGAAAGAGCAGATATGCCGGCAAAGCTCCCTTAGCTAAATAAATTTTTTATACTAAACAATAAAATAACAGGGTACCCAGCCAACGTAAGTTTTAAAATTCCCTGACTTCTCCAGGTTTTCCAGGATGGCAATTTTACTTTCATTAGTTTATCACTTAAACCAATTTTTGATTGAAATATTCGACGGTAATTTAGTATTTTTATGTTCGACGAACAGTTTTATATTATCCCATAATTTAAGTGCAGTTTTAGCTGTCTCTGTATTTTCCACCCCCGGGTTACACAACATTTTTTTGGAAATACTTCGCATTTTGTGAGGCCTGTAAAATCATTGTCTTCTCGGTGAGTCTTTGTGACCTGTTTGTAGTGCTACGTCTACAATATGTAGACCGCACGACCCGATATCTAAAATTTGCTTCTCTGTTAATTGAGGCACACAGCTTTTTTGAACAATAATGAAAATATCTGTTCGGTTTATTCCGCCGTTCATCGTGTAATTCAAATAATAAAAAGTTTCAACGTATTTGTATGACAAAATTAACTATATATTAGCAGCAAAAAATCTAAACTTTTTAATAAATAGACAATTTGCATCTTTTTCCAGAAAATAATTTAAAATTCCCTGATAATTTTTTATTTTTTGAAATCTCCCTGATTTTTCCCTGACTTATACAAATTCCCTGACTTTTCCCGGTTTTTCAGGTCACTGGGTACCCTGAATAATAATTTCCAAACCATAATATTTTTAATGCAAAATTATTGCACCACTTTCGGTTTTCAAAAAGTATATACAAATTAAATATATTCGTATTATTCAATTAATTCAACTTCCACTTAATAAATACAATAATTTAAGTTTTGTGAAATGTATAAATTAGTTTACATTTTGGCCAAGAAAAGTAAATAAAAATTCCTCAGCGATAATACAGCAACTATCAAAATATATTTTTATGCACAACCGAGCCAAAATTCATGTGCTTTAACCATGAAAAGCGGGCTAAACACTTCTTTTTGGCCCTAGGACCATAATAAAAAAAATTCCTATGGATACATAAACAAAATGACAATTTTTGTTTATTGTGAATATTAAATAAATATAAATATATCATCACATCTTTTACCCATTACTGGGTGTGGCACTCTGCCGAAGCAGATCTCGGTAAGTGATATATTTAGGCGCATGAAGTGCGGTTACCAACCATCAAATAACGGCCCCCAAAGATGTTAGTGGTGGAGAAGCCACTGGGGTAATTTTAAATTGGTGAAAATATTTTGTCGGCTATGGGGATCGAAACAGGGTTCTTTGGATCCATAGTTCGACTTGATACCACTGAGCCATTACCCTATTAATGGGGTAATGGTGTGAATACTTGATTTTGCAAAATGCTTTAATCTTTTGAATATAAAATTAAATGATTTTTGTTGTGCATGCATTATTGTATGTACCTCGGGTGAAATTAGCGTTTCTGACCCTGAGCAGGTTATTAATCCTTGCGCCTCGTGCTAATAATCATGCCATGGACCAGAAACGCCGAGGGCTCATAACATGCTCAGGGTGGTACATACATTATTTTATGCACAACAAAATAACATTTAATTATATGTTCAAAATATTAAAATATGTACAGAGGTTATATGTCAAAATGACATTTTGCAGAATAAAGTATTCACAAAATAAATAAAATACAACCTCACGCCTTCTACCCACTACTGGGTGTGGCACTCTGCCGAAGTAGATCTCGGTAAGTGATACATTTTGCGCGTGAAGCGCGGTTACCAGCACTCAAATCACGACCTCCATAGCTATTAGTGGTGGAGGAGCCACAGGGGTAGTTTTAAAATGTTGAAAATTGTTTGTCGCCTGTGAGAATCGAACCAGGATTCTCAGGATTCACAGGCCGACTTGATACCACTGAGCTACCTATGCGAATAGCGTATGTCTTACTATATAAAGATACACGTTTCATGTTTTTCACGTTCTAGCACATCCACAAGTATTCACAATAAATAAAAATTGTCATTTTATTTATGTATACATAGGAATTATGTTTGTATGACCCTAGGGCCAAAAAGAAGTGTTTAAGCCCGCATTTCAGGGCTAAAACACATGAATTTCGGCCCGGTTGTGCATAAAGTACTTTACATCATTTAAAACTTATTCCTTAATTAATCATGATTACTTCCGTAATTTTCTCGTACAATTACACCATAATAGTAGACGAAAAACATGTCCCCAACTCATGAAGTTTGCAAGCTTGCGCACTATTTCACGTTGTACGTCCTGATTAAGGATATAATAGTTCTGAGAACAAGCACAAGAGGCCAGACTGGATGCTTGGTGGTGTACTCCACTCAACCTTGACATAATAATACGGTCGATGTAACGATGTAGATGACTGACAATAAGTCGAACCGTGGTCGGCCGACATCACGAGTCAGTGGAACATGTGACCTGGTGCCGCCGCGACGGTGACAGGATCGGACTAGATTATTTTATATGGATATTATATAGCGTTTTATTTTCTTTTTTATTGACTGAGTTAAATATGATATTATATAAATGATTTCCTGGCACGTGTAAAACAAAGTTGACATTTATGAGCACAATTTAAAATTAAAATAAATCATCACGCCTTCTACCCATTACTGGGTGTGGCACTTTGACGTAAGTAAATAGCTCGACAGAATATTAAATAAGATATTGCCGCTCGCCAAACAGTAATGTAAGAGTGTATCATCGTATCTATGGATACATGAAAACAGTCGCACGAATTTACAAACAAAAAAACTGTCAAAATTTATTTTTCCTACAACTATGAAATTTCTTTGTTATTACTTAACAATTATTGCCTTGGTTACGTATGGAAAGTAGACAAATGCAGACCAAGTGCGTTACTGTAAGCAAAGAAACACTAATGCGGAAAGTAATTCATTACGCAACTGTAAAAAAAGTTGTGTTGAGAGCGATTTAAATTTCGTGCCGAGCGCGGAATTCATATTTTGGCCACAGACGCTTATGGAAGAAGAAGATGCAGTGAGCCAACGCTAGTAAATATGCAGTAGTATATTTTGACGTTTATAAACATAACCTTAAATTGCAGTATATCTAATCTGTACACAACTAATAAAAAGAACCGAACAAAGTAAAATATATCGATAAATGATTTTATTTTAAGAGTAAGTAAATAATAAATAAATAAATATATCATCACCCCTTCTACCCATTACTGGGAGTGGCACTCTGCTGAAGCAGATCTCGGTAAATGATATATTTTGCGCGTGAAGTGCGGTTACCAGTGGTATGAAGTCGGCCTGCGGATCCTGTGGTCCCTGGTTCGATTCCCACAGGCGACAAATTTTAATAATTTGAAAAAGCTATCCCTGTGGCTCCTCCACCACTAACATGTTTGGGGGCCGTGATTTGATTAAGAGTAAGTGAAATACATAATATTTATTGTTTGTGTATATTATTAACACAGTTGTTACAGTTGCTTATGTTGACATAAAGTGAAGTGGAAACTTTTGTACTGTCTAAAGAAACATTGATTTCTTCCTTACCTGTTCATATTATTCCTTAAAATAAGTATATATAAGTAAGTAAAAAATGGGTGTTTTTTTCAATTACTTTGCGCACAAGTGCGCAAAATTAAACTTTCCATCGGTTTCCTAGATAATGTAAACAGTACAAAAAATTATGTTCAAGCGTTTCTAAATGGCCGTAGAATAAAATATTGTGTGGACTTCGAGCAGAAAGTGTTTCTGCCGCTCTTCCATGGTTGTTGCTCTCGGCTACGCTTCGATCAACAATCTCCATGCGCGAATAGCAATAGGTGCACAAATAACAATTTAGATTTCTCCACAGAAAACATCAACTTTACGATGAGAAATGAGAGCAGAATTGTCAACATTTCAAGGCAATCAAAGAAAAGAATATGTATTGTCTGAGTGGATCGGATTCTGCTGTAAGCTGTAGGCTCTCTGTACTGCAATTGATATGAAATTCCTGTTGTCATTACAGCCCTGTGGCGTGATAATGAGTCCACACCCTGCAGGATCGGCCTGTCAGTAAGAAGACGACGAGAAGGAGGCATGGGCGTCCACAGACATTTTTCCAGGGGGGGGGGGGGAGTCAGAAAAAATTCTCAGATATACATAATTACTAAAATATTTTTTTTTACATAACATAAATACAAATACACATAACATATGGATAAAAAAATATTTAAATTTGTGAAATAAATTACTAGTCTTTGTCGTCTGGGTTTGAATTGAAGAGGTGGGACAATTTTTGTATAACTCTTCCATAAATTGACACCATTTCTTCAATAAATTCCGATTTAGCAGTTTTACAGTTTTTATTTTCTAATATTTTTAGGGCATAAAATATGAAATTAATTTTGCATGCTTTGTATCGGCACAAATTAGATTTGAAAATGACTAAAATTGTCTCAAAACTATCGATAGCTATGAAATTGACACAAAATTAAACGAATGTTTGTCGTGCAATCTGTCAAAACTGTCAGAATAAATTCCTTATTTATTATTTCATTTATTTTGACAAATAAAACGTCAAACATATGTTTAATTTTGTTTCAATTTCATGCCTATCGATAGTTTTGAGGCAATTTTCGTCATTTTCAAATCTAATTTGTGTCGTTACAATGTATGCAAAATTAATTTTGTTTATTGGTTCAGATGCACTTTTATTTCAAGCTTTTTTGCTTCAAATATTTAAGGAAGCAGAAAATTGAAAAATTATAGTTTTACATGTTAAAGTCCTATTTTCGAGAGTCTTGGTCACCACCCTAGTTAATATCCAAGGGGGGCGCGCGCCCCCTTGCCTCCCCCTGCGAACGTCCATGGAAGGAGGCGGCGTCGTGACGCCACGTCGTGCTGTACCGTAAACAACACTGTTTATCCGACGCAAACAAACATGTTACCCACGTGCCTTCCACACCGTCAACCCCCTCAGACAGACACATATTACCGCCCCCACAACCAATACTTCCCATATGCTGCTAATAAAATTATCTACTTTCATAGTTGGACCATAGACTAAATTTATATAGACGTCTAACTAAATGTATTCGAATGGTAACAATTTTTATCAATGAAATTTGAAGTTTTTGATAAGTCTGTATTGCAGCACTAACGTCGAATTTGTTCATGGATAATGAGTAAGGGCACTAAGATTAAAATAATTATAATTCACAATAAAGTCGGTTCTGCCCCCGGATCATGTAAATGTGAAAACGATATTGCGTTTTCACTTAAGTGAAAACGATATTCGTTATTCAATTGATCACGTAAAATTAGTCACTCACTACTTCGGATATTTCCGTGAAATCACTACGTTTTTCTCTAAACGATATCGTATTCTTAGTACCTTTTTTTTTATGTCAAAAATCTTTGACAAGTAAAAATCAACATTATTTAATAAACATTAAATAGTAAAAATAATAATTATTTAAGTACGTATATTAATATTATGTAGATAACATTTATTTATATAAAATAATTCTTAGCTCTTTCTACATAATGCTCCCTATTTTTTCTCCGCCAGTTTTTGATAGTTCTTTTTTTTAAAGCGCTGCTTTGCTTTTAGCCCTCTGCTTATTATCTGACCAAGCCTACAAAACCACATGAATGCATTTTTTTTTATATAATAATTGTCAAATTGCAATTATACTTTCTGCCACTATTGAACAGCTTTTATTCCACTGCCCAGCGCATTTAAGCGTATGGTCAAGTCGCTCCACAATTCATTAATTTTGGCCCGTCCTTCAACTGCTTAATATGTCCTTGTATCATTTCCTTATTTATTTCAAAATATGATATAGGTAAAGGTTTCCTATATATCAGCTTTTCGTGCCATTCTTGAAATTTTATTGTCGTCAAATATTATCATATAAAAAATTAACATATTTCATTATTTATAATTGATTTACCTTGATTTTTTTACCTGTGTCGTGTGCAAACGTCAAACTTAATTAAATTGTGACAGTAAGCACTGAGCAAAAATTGAAAAAAGAATAAAAGAATTTTGAAATAAAGAACGACTTATAGAAATATAAATGAATTAAACAAAGATGTTAATAGTGAGTAACGTTTTCACCCACAATGAATATTGCGTTTAGAAATGACAATTTAACTGACGCATTCATTTTTACATAATCGCAATTGACACGAGTCACTACTATTCACTTCTAGTCATTTTTACATGATCCCACCTCTGGTCATGTTGTCTAATTTATCTGAACTGATTCTAGTGAACCAAGTGGCAAATGCAATACAGCAAATGTATATAAAAAATAACTATTTTTTTCAATTACTTATATTGCATTATAATTCGAAATAATCGGATTATTTGAAAAAAAAACTAATCTTTTGTCATAATACTCATACTACTGGCAGCGGAGATTATTATATATATTGGCAGAGTGTATTTCATTAGCTAATTGACTGATATTAGCACACAGCGTGATTAAGTCCTGACAAATTATCTACTATGAAGCTCAATTAGTTTTTTACGCAGATATGAAAACGCATTTTTGTTTGAAGGATTTAATGTTCATCAAATGAAAGATTCTTCTCATATGTGGTATTAATAGAGCACAAAATGAATAAATTTTACATTTCATTTTCCCCTATATTCATTATTTTATGGCCGCTGACTTAAAATATGCATTAATAAAACGTTGTCCAATCATTGGCATTGATGAATCAAAGATAAAAGACTGGATTAAATTATAAAATAAAGGATTAGTATGTAGGAATTGGGCTAATGAGCTGGATTTAGCACTCGTCTTATTGACATTGGGAGAATTGATGATTATCTGCATTCAAGTGTCAACGGAATGACATTAATTTTTTTATATTTCAGTGTTTTTATAAGTTTATAAACGCTACCCAAACACGTCAATAAGGAGATCTATAAACGCACTGTTTTTGGCGCTTTTCATTTTTTAGGAGTGGTATGAATGATCGTTTTATACGACATATTGTCACACAAATTTCACAATACGAGGTGTGACTATTAAATAACGAGACCGATGCTGTGTTAACATTTTATTTTGATTCCATACCTATTTACTTATTATCACTTTCAATATACACCCCTCCTCTAACCCTACAATGCTCCATGCGAATCTTGCATTGTTCGAAACACTGCTGGAAGTCTTCTTCTGTCAGCTCCTTCAGAACGCGTGCCGATTTCTCTTTCAAAGCTCAAATCTTGTTGCTATTAAGGCAAATTTCACATTAAGAAACAGATAGAAATCGCACGGTGCAAGATCTGGCGAATAAGGCGGATGGTCCAACACTAGGATGCTGTACTTGGCTAGAAATCTCTAACAGACATTGCGGAATGAGTCAGCGCATTGTTTTGATGGAGAAACCATGACTTGTCCTTCCACAATTCGGGTACTTTTTTCAATAAATTATAAGTTTCAGTAGCAGTTTTACCAAGTTTTATATGAAATTTCATAACAATTCGTTGCTCTAATATTGCATTTAACATTTTTTCGGCGAAACAAAAGAACAACTCTAATTAGAATAGAAGCGAGAGGTACTGCATTCGAAAGAGAAAGCTTCACGATAAAAAGCTGACAGTCGCTGGTGTTTGGCGCATGCGTACTTCGTCTCTAGCAGCGTCAGTCTTGTTATTTAATAGCCACACCTCGTACATCGTCTTATAAAACTAATATAATAATATGCTATTTGGTGTACCGCAGAATACCATAGGATAAAAAAAATTTAAAAACTTTGTTCTACAAAATAATCATGAAATATATAAAATTGTCATTAACATACTCCAAACTTCAATAGAGTAAGTGGCACAATAGTATCGTGCCGACCTGTGGATTCTGAGAACTTCAGTTCAATTCCCACTGCCGACAAATATTTTCACCACATTAAAAACTACCCCTATGGCTCCTCTACCACTAACATCTTTGGAGGCCGTGATTTGACGACTAGTAACCGTACTTCACGTGCAAAAATATATCACATATTGAGATCTGCTTCAGCAGAGTGCCACACCCCGTAATGGGTAGAAGGCGTGATGATATATTTATGTCATTAACATATCAAGTTGGCCTGTGGATTTGAGAACCTGGGTTTGAAACCCACAGCCGACAAACATTTTTCACCACATTAAAACTACCCTTGTGGCCCCTCCACCACTAACATCGTGATTTGATGGCTAGTAACCGCACTTCAAGCGTAAAATATATCACTTACTGAGATCTGCTTCGACAGAGTGCTACACTCAGTAATGGGTAGAAGGCGTGATGATATTTGTATTTATATATCTAATGAATACAGTTCCTGTACAGGGGGCATTATTATTATTATTATTTAGTTTTTGTTAAAGTTAGTTTTAAAACAAAAATCATTGTATTTCTAACCAAAAAGTTATAATTATTGTACGAATATGTTCCCGACTTTTTCAAATGAAACATCTGAGGTAACTACAAATAAATCTCATTTCTCATTAATTCTCAGTAGCAACGTAGTTGTTATTGTCTTCCGCTTGCCTAATTATAAGCAACTAGCGGTTGATAATACAGCAACGTGCAGCGGTAACACGTTCCAGGAATTGTATAAACAGCGCAGCAGGATTCCAGGATTTACAGCAGGATAAACGCGAACCAATTGAAATGAATGTTGTTTACATTTTATTAGCTCATCACTAGGTAAATGTGAAGCGTGAGTAATTTAGAAATGTAATTGAGACAATACTTGATTAAAATAATTACCTATGTACGTTGTTTAATATAAGTTTAATTATATGGGGTAGGTGGTTCAGTGATATTGAGTCGAACTGTGGATTTGAGTACCTGGGTTTGATTTCCATAACCGATAAACAATTTTCACCACATTAAATTTTAGCTTTGTTTAGTAATTTCATTAGAGTGTTTACCTGCAATTGTGTGAAATTCACTTTCAAAAACCATCGCAGGAACGACACTCCCTTTGTTTCTGACCTTTTTTATTCGTTTTCTGATCTTACATTGAGTGTTAAAGGTAGTACTAGTGTGACGGTGGCGCCATCGGTTGTCGAGTGGCGAAACTGACGCTCAAAAAAATATAAAAATTTAATAAAATAAGCGTTTTATACCTATTATGATTTAAATATCATGAATTGTTAACAGGTTGTTGGTCTAGTGAATTTTCAAATACCGTACCACCGTGTGGTGTTGCCATTATAAATTGGGATTCTTAATTTTTCGTTAAAAACAAGGCTTTGCATGGCTATATATCTATTACTAACCGATAAAAAACTTTCTCCTTCTGATACAATATACATGGATAGTTCTAGAACATCATACTAGTTTTTCAAATGAAACTGCAAAATTTTAGAAGTACACAAAGCAAATATGTGCGATTCTGAGTGATGATCGCCATAAGCCCCGTGTATAAGAACTCAACTTTACAAGTGAATATATTTGGTCATAGACGATGAATGTGTTTCATATTTTAACAGGATGCGTATGACTATCCAATGTTTACGTGCGCCAAATTTTATTCACATCTTCAAAAAATTTTTTCACGCTAGTACTACCTTAACTTCTATTGTATGGAATTCACTTTCAAAAATAAGCGTAGTGCGACACTTCCTTCCTTTCTTATCTTTAATTCGTTTTCAGTTCTTACATAGAGTTGGAATTGTGTGGAATTTACTTTAAAAAACAAGCGCAAGGCGACACTCTCTTCCTTTCGTATCTTTTTGTTTCATTTTCAGTTACTGCATTGTGTGGACTTTTCTTTCATTTTCAGTTACTGCATTGTGTGGACTTTTCTTTCATATATGTACAAGTGCATCCTGTCGCTTTCATCTTTTCTAATCTTTGTAGATTCGTTGATAGGAGTAAGCATGAGTAATTTGAGATGTTTTATGCATATGTTATGTACGTCGAAGAAAGAAGATGAATGATAAGTGAATAGGAATGATTGGATAGTTGTGATTGAAGGTTTGTTGTGTGTTCAATGATTTCGAGTGTAATAAATAAATGAGTTTATATGAAATGATCTATGAATGTGGTTAAAGTGAGGGTGGTGTGTTTGGATGAGAATGTTTGACGAGGACTGATTATTTGATGAATGTAATGAGTGAATGTTTTATAAATGATTTTAGGATTCGTGCTACCCCATTTGATGGGATATAGCGTGAAGATATGTACGTATGTAATTTTGACATAAATTAGTTCGTCTTATAACAATTCACTGCTGTTCATTACACAAACAATAATACCCCTTTATCTCTGTCGCCTAACACAGTCTCAATCGAATTAACCAACAAAACAATTCCGAATCGAAACATCCAACCAACAAGAAACAAGAGCAGACATCAGACATCCACCTTTCATAACCTCAAAACTGATAAATTGAACAGCGAGCCCGAGGCGCAGGCTGATTGCTTTCTTATGACCCTCTCTGGCCGCCCCTCACTCCCACGCACAACCAAGGATACCCAACTTACATTTCGACCTTTCCCAATTCGACAAAGAATAACGTTAATTTGTTCTCGAACACTAAGTAACGCTTATGACTCAAGAGTGATCAAAGTAAGCGCACAATAATTCAGGAGACCTATTCTAATTCTTGGCGACTGCTTGGCGACTAGTTTCAGTCGCTAAGTCAATGACGTCACGGTACAGCCAATATCATGGGGATTTTAATTTCCTATGTTGGTATTAATAGGAACAACAGAGTATTTTATGTTGGTACTTATAAATTCTGACAGCCACTTGTTGATATTTATTTTTCTTTGTTAAACTCAAACATATGTATGTTGTTGCTGCATAAGCGACCAGTCGCCAACAATGATGTCAGGACTGTACTTTTTAACTATACCAACAGATGGCACCAGTATCAAAGTCGCCAAATATGACGTGAAACGGTCGCTAAATCCAGTCGCCAACGATTAAAATAGGTCTCCAGACTGCGAAATTCATCTTCTTCAAATTCATTACTGCGCTGTCAGCTATTTTGGAGGGCTGTTTTAAACCAATTACAAAATGTCGCCGATAAACAAACTAATTGTAAAGCACAGGGATAATCGCTACAAGTGTGTGGATTAAATTTGGAAAATCCATGCTTCTCACATGGACAGCTGTATGTGGCATGCTCACGCATCGAAAAACCTTCTGATTTATTCGTGTACGTCCCAAAGAGAAAAACAAAAAATATTGTGTATCCAAAAGCATTTATCTGAATTTATTAAAATTTTGGGATTTTACTGATTTCTTTTTAATTTTCATTACAGATAATCAACTTCCTAACAAAATTTTATATAAATGAACTTATATTAATAGAAATAGATATATAAAATTACTTACTATTTGATCAATGTAATTGATATAGCATCAAAAACGCTGAATTGAACACTTATGACTTGCTCCTTGCGTTTGGCAATTATTATTTGTCATATAAATGTTAAACATGTTTTTGTTTTTTGTTTCTATTGCTACTATGATTATTGAAATATATTATTAAACATAAAAATTAGTTTTTCTCAAAATTAGACGCATATACAGGAAAATTGCAAATAACATTTTATGTTCCAAATATAACATCTTTTATTTGAAACTTTTTTTCGTAACTGATTCCATTTTTGAAATAAATGGAATTTATTGTTTTGTGTGTCGAGTAAACTTCCTCTTCCGGTTTTTCAATTTCATTCAAAATCAACTCAGCTCTTCGTATTTTCATGAAACTTATAATTACCAAGTTTCGTTAACAAATCTTATCTCATTCATGAGATATTGCACATACGGACACACATCCATCCATCCATCCATCCACACACACATCATTGAGAAAATGATCAAAACGGATTCAGTGGACCTCAAAACACGTATTTCCGCGAAAATCTCGTCAACGATTTTATTCACGATTACAATACTTCCTTATACTGCGTATAAGAAAGTAATAAATATTACCTCGAATTGGGACGGACCAAACCGCCCTATGCATCCGCTAACTTGAACAGTAAACAAGAGCTTATTGTATTTCTCCGCTTTCGGACAAAGCGAGATAGAGTGATAGCACAGGAAGAAAGCGGAAGAAGGAAGGAAAATGAAACAATCAGAGATTATTGTTTGATGGCTTCTGAAGTCTCCGCTACACTCGGACGTATATGAATCAAGTGGAACTCGATGGTTTATTTGAACTATTGTGTTTCGATATTTGAGAAGTTTTACTATTTGAATTTTCTTTATATATTTATTGTTCTGGGAATTTGAGAGGGCGCTTATTGATTGAAATTTATTTCGGATGTTTTAGATGAGGTCAAAGTTTTTTTTTTTTTTTTAAATTTTAAGTGGACATGTTTTTTGGCAGCATTCAAAATTAAGCTAAAGAAATTACTTAATTAACAAAACTTTCATTATATAAAAAGTACCTATTTCACTTCGCAATGATAGCATTCTTAGGGCCAAATTCACAGTCGTCACTCACTCTCATTTCATTCTCACCTCATTCTCAAAGTCGAAGTAACTAAGGCAACTAACTCAAGAATTTGCACAATTTAAGTTAGTTGCTTTAGTTTTGTCGGTAGATGGCACCACGAGTGACTCCATAGCTCTCATGTCATGTTACCGTTGTAGATAGGTTAACATCAGTTAGTTCAGCTTAGTCGGTATCACAATCCACTAGTTCCTAGTTGATCTAGTTGGATATATGATCGCACCATACTGATGAGTCCGGAAGGACGAAACGCGTCTATGGTTAAAGCTGAACTGACCAGCCGTTTGTTGATGACCTGAGAAGTTGATGCAAACGTGCTGTAAAACCTCTGTGGAATTATGAGACAAGTGATGGAAAATTTTTCCTATTTTTTCTTATTTATTGCTTTAGTTACTTCTATTTTAAGTGTGAGATGAGAAAGAGGTGAGGGTGAGTCACGACTATGAATTTGACCCTTAGTCACTATTACTATTACATCATCACGCCTTCTACCCATTACTGAGTGTAGCATTCTGCCAAAGCAGATCTCGGTAAATGATATATTTTGCGCGTGAAGTGCGGTTACCAGTCGTCAAATCACGGCCCCCAAAGATGTTAGTGGAAGGGGAGCCACAGGAGTAGTATTAATGTGGTGAAAATATTTGTCGCCAGTGGGAATCGAACCAGGGTTTTCAGGATCCACAGGCCGACATGATAACCACTGTGCCACCTACTCCATAATAATAATATTTTTATATGTAGATTAACATAAAATAAAAAAATTTGAGTTACTATAAAATTAAAATAAGTATCTTGTATTCCTTGAATCCTTACAAGAGTTTCTTCCATAAATATGAAAAAATTGAGGACGTTTCCTCATATATTTATTTTATATTCGATCAAAAATTTGTTCATCTTTCAACCGTGTTTCATAGTAATTTCCTTCTTAACATCTCACGTCCTCATTTATCCGTTTCCGGTTGAGAACAGATGTAACCGGTTCCACTGAACCAGACATCCAGGATGTTCATTTAACGCTACAGTCTTGCTGCAAAGGTACCGTTACCGGTTAACGTAATTTAATACTGGATCAAGAAATTATTATTTGCGGAGACTGACAAAATTACCCCTAGTTCCCACTCAGGATAAAAATATACAGGGTGTAAAACAAGTAAATAAAATAGATCCACGGTCTCTAAAATATCTGCGAAGTCAAAGAAAAATGATATCTTGTCATCTTTGAAAAAGAACACGCAATAAAATTTAAAACCGATTACATATATACCATGTAAACGTAGCAGCACCCTATGTCATTCATCTAGTTACATATTTTGATGACGACAGTTCCTCTTCATTACGTTTTCAGTATACAATGACAATTTTAATGTGATAAAAAAGTTGGTCGGCTGTGGGAATTGAACCAGGGTTTTCAGGATCCACTGGCCAACTTGATACCACTGAGCCACCTACCCCATATAGTAAAAAAATAAATATAATTTCTGCAATACAGACGAGCTAATAGATTCGCCACAATCTATTAAAAGTTCATTCTAAAATAAGAATCCTCATTAGTAGAAAATAATTATAAATCGGCGAATAATTCTTCCTCAACCGATTTCTTAAGTAGCAACACTGTCTCTCTTCCTGATCGTATTACCACCGGCTTGCGTTTAATTCCTTCTGAATGAAGTGCAACTCAATTTTTCTTCTTTGGTCGGAAGTCAGTTAAAAATTTAAAGAAGGCAAAGTAAAGATAATCGTTCGCGGACCTGAATTAAGTGAAGATTTCTCTGCGACGATTAAAATTAATTGGGTGTCTGGCGCTCTGGTGGTTCCATCTGTGATCCAATTATGATCTGTTCACTTCGAAGGACGACCATGTTCAACTAACTTGATTAATCACTGTCCGGTGTTCTCGGTTAATTCATGATTGTTACTAGCAGAATTTGGAATATTGTAATTATTTATTTTTTGTCCTGTACAACAATAAGTTGATGTCAGCGAGTTTGAAACGCATAATTTCTTATTTGTACACGCAAATTTTACTATTGATGGTTTTACCATTATTTGAATTTGTATTTTTACTTTCTTATACACAGTATAAGGAAGTATTGGAATCGTGAACAAAATCGTTGACGAGATTTTCGCGGAAATACGTGTTTTGTGGTCCACTGAATCCGTTTTGATCATTTTCTCAATGATGTCTGTGTGTGTGTGAGGATGGATGGATGGATGGATGTGTGTCCGTATGTGCAATATCTCATGAATGAGATAAGATTTGTTAACGAAACTTGGTAATTATAAGTTTCATGAAAATACGAAGAGCTGAGTTGATTTTGAATAAAATTGAAAAACCGGAAGAGGAAGTTTACTGGACACACAAAACAATAAATTCCATTTATTTAAAAAATGGAATCAGTTACGAAAAAAAGTTTCAAATAAAAAATGTTAGCAAAAATATTTGGAACATAAAATGACATTTGCAATTTTCCTGTATATGCGTCTAATTTTGAGAAAAACTAATTTATACATTTAATAATATATTCCAATAATCATAGTAGCGATAGAAACAAAAAAACAAACATGTTTAACATTTATATGTCAAATAATAATTGTCAAACGCAAGGAGCAAGTCAGAAGTGTTCAATTCACCACATTAATTTACTAATTCTGTGGCTTCCCCTCCACTAACATCTTTGGGGGCCGTGATTTGACGACTGGTAACCACACTTCACGCGCAAAAATATATCACTTACCGAAATCTGCTTCGGCAGAGTGCCACACCCAGTAATGGGTAGAAGGCGTGATGATATATTTATATTTATTTTATAGAAATTATGAAGTTTTAAAATATTGAATTGTCTAGAATTTATTTGATGCCTTTTTTTTTAAATTCTAATTCAACTTTTTCTTGTAGATAACCAGATTAGCAGACAATATTTTATGCAACCGGTCCATAAAGTTGCAGCTTGCATTCACAAAATACTAATTGCATTTTGAGGGACTAGAAGAAAATTAAACACAAGATGCACAAATGAAAAAAGGGCAATAAAAGAAAAAGAAAAATATAACAGTGTAGTAGTTTCTTTATTGAAAAATTAACGCGCGTATTCGTGCAAGGGCGGTGCAGCATTCCTGCGAAATTCCCGCGCATTCCTGCGCCGCCCAGCCGAAACTAAATTTAATTATCAAGCATATTTACCTACGCAAGATTCTAATTAAAAACCGCCGCGGGTGCAGGATGAGACAATAATTTTTGCAGTTTACGCTACGAGTCGTCTCAGCGGGAATTTTTATTGTGTCGAGTCAATAAGGCCACATTTTTGAGGTCTTCTTTGCTTCGTTATAATTTTAACAATCAGAGAGAATACGCCACGGAATATTTTTACCATGAATTCAGATTATATTATAAAAAGAAAAATTGAGATACCGCCAGAATTTGCATGTTTTAACCAATTAAACTATGGTTGACATCTAATTTAAATTTAAATAAATAAATAAAAATAAATATATAATCACGCCTTCCACCCATTACTGGGTGTGGCACTCTGCTAAAGCAGATCTCGGTAAGTGATATATTTTCGCGCGTGAAGTGCGGTTACCAGTCGTCAAATCACGGCCCCCAAACATGTTAGTGGTGGAGAAGCCACAAGGATAGCTTTTTCAAATTATGAAAATTTGTCGCCTATGGGAATCGAACCAGGGACCTCAGAATCCACAGGCCAACTTCATACCACTGTGCTAGTCATCCCATAAATTTAATAATAGCAGTATTCCATTTGCCACTTGGTTCACCAAAATTTGTTCAGATAGATTTTGCAGTAAATAAAATAATATAAATAAATATTATATTTATTACTAGCTATTACCCGCGACTTCGTTCGCGTGGTCTACAATTTAATGCGAGTACCCGGCATGCGTTGCATTGCAACTCAAAGAAAGAAAGTGTTTGTGTTTAATTATGTTTATTGAATTGCTTTTAGATACACAATATTTTTTGTTTTTCTCTTTGGGACGTACACGAATAAATCAGGTTTTCCGATGCGTGAGCATGCCACAAACAGCTGTCCATGTGAGAAGCATGGATTTTCCAAATTTAGTCCACACACTTGTAGCGATTGTCTCTGTGCTTTGTTGATGGTCATTGTAAATGCGAGTCGTACTGGAAACTGCAAACGTTTGAATTCGAATGGCATAGGACTGAAGCTTTATAATACCTATATGTTAAGATTGGTTCTCGTCTATGCCTATACTAAATTTGAATTTAATCAGTGCAGTACTTTTCAGGATAGCTAGCGGCCATTTTGTTTCAAGATGGTGGACTGAATTTGTACTGTCAGAAAGCTTCGCGGGCGTGCGCACAACAACTTACCAAAGTTGAATCGCAATCGGATTAATGATATATGATATGTGATCACGCCTTTTTACCCATTACTGGGTGTGGCATTCTGCTGAAGCAGATCTCAGTAGGTGATATATTTATGCGCGTGATGTGCGATTACTAGCCGTCAAATTACGGCCCCCAAAGATGTTAGTGGTGGGGGAGCCACAGGGGTAATTTTAAATTGGTGAAAATGTTTGTCAGCTGTGAGGATCGAACCAGGGTTCTTAGATCCACAGGCCGACTCAATACAACTGATTAAAATGATAAAATTATTGGTGACTGCTTCTCTTCTATCAACTCATTCCTCTCTACACCCTCAGGCGTTTCACACTTCTCCCGCCCCTCTGACTGCATCCAGGGGTGTCAAATTCCGTTGCAGTGAGGGCTATCGTGACGTCATTACGAGCGGTCATTTTATTAACAGAATAATCTCTCCGGACGGTGATTACTTCGGTAATCCGATAGTTCCCGCACTGAGATGCAGGGTTGGAGTAGACGTAGGGGGTTGCAAAGGGTGGGTTTAATGGTCCGCGGCGGCGACAAGCGCCGGTCCATTTGCATGATTGCTCGGTCCTGACAACAGGATGGCCCACGAAATGCGCTTCTCAGTAGGTGCAAGGATAATGGTGGGTTTCCAAGCATGCATGTTTTGTTAAGTTGTATCCGATGAGATTTGGGATTGGTTAGTTTTAAGTTTGGGAATTTGGCAACAATGTTAATACAGTGATGGATGGAGTTTGTTAATTCTATACTCGGTGCAGTGCGATTTTGAAAACGGATGGCTTTGTAACTTAAAAATAAATGTTCTAATAAAAAATATTGTGAACCTTGACCCAAAAGTGTCTTTGCTGCTCTTGCATGATTGTTGCTTTCAGCTATGCCTTGATTAACAATCTCCATACGCGAACGGTAATAGACTACTTTCTGCTTGAGGTATTCAAATAACTATTACTTCCTTCAGAATTCTTTCCAGTTGTAAAACATTTTATGAACAATTTTTTGAACAATAAAGATGAATTTCGGATACAGAATCGCGTAGGTACGTGAATGTAAACTTTTGTTGAGAGTTGCATTAAATAGTTATAAACAACATTTTCCCTACAACTATGCGATTTAGTAAATCACTAAAATATTATCAAAATTTATAAAATTTTAATGATATTACACGAGAACGATGTTTTACGGCGTTGCTATGGTTTGTTTGTTGATTGCTTGCACATTGTTCTACATTATTTAAAAATATTTTACTAACGTCAAGATAATTTTTTCAAATTCGTCTAGATTGGAATAGTACAGTGAGTGATTCTTCTTTATCATAAATACCTCCAAAGATAATTGAAGCTCCGGATCATGCTATATTGCATCTATTTTCGACAATGACAATCAACCTGCTGCTGGTACTTCTAAAGCCTCCGAAATTGTTGTCAATAATATTACTGTTAATAATATAAACAGGTACGGAAGAAATCAATGTTTCTTTAGACAATACAAAAGTTTCCACTTTACATTATGTCAATATAAGCAACTGTAACAACTGTGTTAATAATATACACACACAATAAATATTATGTATTTCACTTACTTAAAACCATTTATCGATATATTTTACTTTGTTCGGTTCCTTTTATTAGTTGTGTACAGATTAGATATACTGCAATTTAAGGTTATTTTTATAAACGTCAAAATATACTACTGCATATTTACTAGCGCTGGCTCACTGCATCTTCTTCCATAAGCGTCTGTGGCCAAAATATGAATTACGCGCTTGGCGCGAAATTTAAATTGCTCTCAAAAAAACTTTTTTTACAGTTGCGTAATGAAGCACTTTCCGCACTTAGTGTTTCTTTGCTTTCGGAAACGCACTTGGTCGGCATTCATCTACTTTCCATACGTAACCAAGGCTATAATAGTTACGTAATAACAAAGAAATCGCACAGTTGTAGGAAAAAATCTTTTTTTAAGTATTATTGAACAGTTTAAGCTTATCACATTTTATCTGACATACACTTCCACTTACCCAGCTATTCAAAAAACCTTTCAAAACAAATCACAACATGTGGCATTCTTTAAAAAATATTCCCTCAGTCTTATTGAAACGTTGATACGTTTTGAAATAAATCAAATCTTCTGTAAAGAGATAAACAACAGTCTTCAGACGTCCACAAAAAGAAAAAACCTCAGTAAGAAAGGAAATCGAAGTGGGCATTGCAGAAGAGGGAGAAGACACACCGTTTGAGTGGCGCTGGTCAGCTAGGTCCATCCGGGACAAACAGATCATAATCGACTGGTCAAATAGCAGATCCGGTCCGAAAGGAGCTACTTATGAAATACTTCGGGGTTCCGGAAACTCTGTTCCGGTGAAGGGATGATTCATCCCCTTGTTTGGGGAAGGGGGAGGTTTTTCTGGATCGCTGGATGGCTAGATTGAAGCTGAGATGCTCTTTATTTTTATATATAATGTTTTTTTTCTTTTTCGCTTCATCTGAGTCTTTACTTTGGTTTCTCTGGAAAATATTTTTGCTGTGTAACGAATGCAACTGTATTTTTTATCGTTTATCTAATAATATACTTTGACGTAGGTGGACAGGATTGGCTTCAGAGAGAATTACATATTTTAGCTTCAATGTGTCTCCTCACACAGGGCAAGATATTACACAGTAGTGTGTAGGATGTATTTCATCTTATTTTATAATTGATGGTCAAAACATCAAAATGAAGACTTGTTTACAAAGAATAAAAAACATGTATGGGTAGGTGGATCAGAGGTATCGAGATGACCTTTGGATTTGAGAACCCGGGTTCGAATCCCACAGCAGACAAACTTTTACATACATACATACATATCTTCACGTTATATCCCAACAAATGGGGTAGCACGAACCCTAAAATCACTCATAAAACATTCACTCATCACACTCATCAAACAATCAGCCCTCGTCAAACATTTTCATCCAAACACACCACCCTCACTTCAACCACATTCATAGATCACTCCATATAAACTCATTCATTTATTACACTCGAAATCATTATTACACATCAAACCTTCAATCACATCATTTCTATTTACTTATCATTCATTTTCTTTCTTCAACGTATATAACATATGCATAAAACATCTCAAATTACTCACGTTTACTCCTAGCAACGAATCTAATAACGAATCTAACAACGAATCTACAAGATTAGAAAAGATGAAAGCGATAGCCTGCACTTGTATATGAAAGAAAAGTCCACATAATGCAATAACTGAAAATGAAATAAAAAGATAAGAAAGGGAGAGAGTGTCGCCCTATGATTGTTTTTGAAAGTGAATTTCACACAATTGCAGTTAAACACTCTATGTAAGATCAGAAAACGAATAAAAAAATAAGAAACGAAGGCAGTGTCGTCCCTGCGCTTGTTTTTGAAAGTGAATTTCACACAATTGCAGGTAAATACTCTAAAGAAATTAAATTAACATGTAAAAATTGAACATTGTTTCTCCTATGTGTAATATAAAAATAATGGGGTGGCTAGCTCAGTGGTATGAAGTCGGCCTGAGAAATCTGGATCGATTCCCATAGGCGACAAACAATTTTCATAATTTCAAAAGCTACCCCTGTGGCTCCTCCACCACTAACATCTTTGGAGGCCGTGATTTGGCGACTGATAACCGCACTTCACGCGCAATATATATCACTTACCGAGATCTACTTCGGCAGAGTGTCACACCCAGTAATGGGTAAAAAGCGTGATGATATATTTATATAGGTATTTATTTATTTACCGTATATCTAACAAAGTTTAAAATTGCAAGATACTATTTAAATATATAAACTGTCTAGTCTATAGAGAGTTTTAACAATCATTTGTCCAAATAAACGCAAGATCAACAATACTAACTTATTATTTATACAATGAAATGCGAAAAAAAAACTTAGTTCACCTTTTGTCTGGTAGACTTGACGCTCCATCCTAGTATTCTATATATGAGTTATGTTTGTAATTACAAAGAAGGAAAATATGAAAATAACAAAAATATTCTACGTTCATCACTGCCCTTTCATTTCAGTTTTTACTCAATTACGCAGCAAGAATGTAATTTGGCAGTGTCTTTACTCCCATTGACCTTTCGTCGTCGCCGAACGAAATGAAAGACTGAATTAAAAGTATGTTTTGATTAAATAACAAACCAAACCTCTTGACGGAAAAATGCGCGGTTCTATCTATCTTCGGACAAACACTAAATGAACATTTCTGACGAACAATAAAAATATTTCAGATATTTTTATAGCTTGCAGGAAATAATTTTTTGCTAATTGGTTTACTTGATATTATATTTTATATAGAGTCTTTATTTTTATATTACACATAGGAGAAACAATGTTCAATTTTTACATGTTAATTTGCCATAAGAAGACTTATGATCGAAGTGGCGAAGAAAAAAAGTGAATAAATTTTTATGTCAAACTGATGTATTAACGTAAAATTATAGTATATTATGTACTATGAACAGTAAGTGACAATTTTTAGGTCAAGAATGTAGTTTGGAAAATCGAAGCCCGAAAAAAATCACTTACAGTTCGAGGTTAGTAAGCTATTTTTTACAATACTTGTATAAATAGAAGGAAAAGAAAAATAAGTTTCTAAATAAACAGCTGACAAATTGTTGTCAAGATAAACAGGACCTTGGTATGTAATATGGAGTAACTAGCACAGTGGTATCAAGTCGGCCTATGGATCCTGAGAACTCTGGTTCGATTCCCACAGGCGACAAACAATTTTCATAATTTCAAAAACTACCCCTGTGGCCTCTCCACCACTAACATCTTTGGGGGGGGGGCGTGATTTGACGACTGGTAACCGCACTTCACGCGCAAAATATATCACTGCTTCGGCAGAGTGCCACACCCGGTAATGGGTAGAAGGCTTGATGATATATTTATTTTATTTTATTTATATATAAACGTAGCGCAATCCAATGAAGTTGGCCATGGAAGAACACTATACTAGAACCATCTTTCGCTTAAAATCTTAACCACATATCTCGGTCCATTGTCAAGCCCTCCTCTTCTCGCTTACTCAATAGGATTACTGCACATCTCATATCAATTCCCTCTATTTTAATGCTCTTTCACTGTGACATAAACATCGCCACCAAAGAGCGAATGTTTTTAAATCCCGCCAGAAGAATTTTATGCCGTGTGCGGCTGAATTTATTTGGATCAGTGACAGTATTTGAATAGGTGAATCTTTCGTTTGAATGTTTGATATATTTCTCGTGTAAGCTGCTCTTTGTGATGATATGGAGAATTTGCGGAATACAGATTTTAAGCAGATTTGGTATGATATTATTCTTGTATTATTGTAGGTTTATCTGATATTGTGAATTGTAATATATGTACATGTTTTTCTACTTTTTCGAAAAAGTCTCGTATCTTTTTGCGTCAATATGAACCGCTAAATATCAATAATATATATTGACAATGGATAACAAGTTATTATATAGTGTAAAATCTATTAACATATTTTATTTTTCACTTGTTCTTAACCTATCCTAGTTTTGTATTAAATATTAGATGAACTAAACATTGACTGTTTAGGAGTCTTCTGTTAATGTGACTGTTAATTTATTCCGATATAAATAAGAATTATAGCATAACAAATTAACAGTACATTTGTCCATTTGCGATTTTTTATATTTATTAACTGTCATTATAACAAGACTGATCAACTCATCATATGACAATGGCAAATTTATTAATTCACAATAATTGAAAAAAGTAGCTTTAAAATTTAACAGCTACTTTAATTAAGCTTTTACATATAGCTTAGCTATATTTTACAAAATGTAGCTTCAGTGGCATACCTAGGGGGGAGTGGGAGTGGATGCGGTCCGCACCGGGCTGCACATATTTTGGGGCGGCATTTTTTGTATTTAGTTTTCATTGTAAAAAACAACTTGTTCGCTTCATAAGATTATTATTCGATTTCTACGAATTATGAATTACTATATGATTTTGAATATTTTTCTTCATCGTCAAGTCAGTGTAGGGCTGAAAATATTATCTCGAAAATTTCCTTTATTACTGCCTAATTTAAATATGCCATCCAATGGAAAAAAAAGTTCCTCATCTATAGTTTGTCTCAATTACAATTATTTATTTATGTTTATTAATTTAATGGGGTAATGGTTCAGTGGTTTTGAGTTGGCCTGTGGATCCTGAGGACTTCGGTTCGATTTCCACAGCCGACAAATAATTTTCACCAAATTAAAATTACCCCTGTGGCTCCCCCACCACTAACATCTTTGGGGGCCGTGATTTGACGGCTGGTAACCGAACTTCACGTACATAAATATATCACTTACCGAGATTTGATTCGGCAGAGTACCACACACAGTAATAGGTAAAAGTCGAGATGATATATTTATTTTTTTAATTTATAAAAACCACCATTTGATTGACTTAGAAAGAGCGCCAAATTGGGCGCCAAAAGTACTAGTTACGCCACTGTGTATCTTATAGCTGTAGCTTAGCTACTTTTTTAAAGAATAGCTGTAGCTTAGCTACTTTTTTTAAGTAGCTTGCCCAGCTCTGGGGATCCCTAACCATTTCCTCAATAATAGTCAACAAGCTCATTTCCCCCACCCTCCATTCCTTGTTCACTGAGAAACTTTCCGGAATCAAGTGTCAAGTCCGGGTCCCTCATTTCGCTAGAGCGGTGGTGTTTTCACCCAGTCACATAAACTGCGATAATATCGTAATCATTAAAATGAACTCTTCAACGGATATGATTGCTTGCCAGTTGCCCGCTTGGGATATAATTAGCAGGAATGGTTATGTCTCTGTGAGAGGTTCGCGCGCTTCACGGCTGTTTGCGGGGCGAGAGATTCTAACAGGGGTGGAATTAGGGGAGGTTCAAAGTTATTTATTTATTTATTTGTTACTCAACACGAATTTAATTTCAAATACAGTAGCTTATAGTGGAAGCCGAACCACTCAGACCCAATCGCATGTTTTGTTTATGTCACCGGAAAAGTATAAAATTGGGTAAAGTGTGAAATGTAGTATTAAGGTGGTACTATCATGGTTAGTCAAAATCAATTCACAGCTCTTCAAAGAATAGACTTTGGGCGACTTTGGAAAAAAAATTTCATCCAATTTGTTTGAAAACTGACAAATTGACAGAGGTTTGAAAAGTGACGATTTTTTGGGATTCTTTAGGTGACCGGTTTTTTTTTTTTGAGCAGTGTATATATTTAATTTAATCAGTGTAGATTGTAGAAGAATCAAGGTAGCGTTGACACCAGTTAGAAATTCATGAAACCAACTCTGTTTTGCGATAAAGTATTTCAGTATTAAAGCTAGTAGCTAGTCTGCGCGTCGATCACGTGACAGACGGAATGTTTCAGACAGAACTAATTACGTCTTGAGGTTGTTTCTCATCTCGCGCCTCAGTTGAACCCCTGTTAACCCTTTGCCTCACTTCAACCCTACAACGATTCGCCAACCAACGTTCGATTTGAACCTGATCAAACGCCTGGGTTGATTTTGACGCTGGATGAATCAAATGCACAAATATTCAACGCATGTTATACAAATTAAGAAAAATAGGAAAAAACAAATTTCCATCACTTGTCACAAATTCCAAAAATTTTTTACAGCACGTTTGAATCAACTTATCAGGTCATCATCAAACGGCTGGTCAGTTCAGCTTTAACCATAGACGCGTTTCGTCCTTTAGGGACTCATCAGTATGGTGTGATCAACTATCCAACTAGACCAACTAGGGACTAGTGAACTGTGATATTTTTACAAGCTGAACTGACTGATGTTAAAGTAACTACGCCGGTAGACAAGACATGAGAGCTTATACAAGTTAATGGGGTATAACATGGTATACAAATTCATTTAGATAAATAAATCAATATATCATCACGCCTTTTACCCATTACTGGGTGTGGCACTCTGCCGTGGCAGATCTCGGGAAGTGATATATTTATGCGTGTGAAATGCATTTATCAGTAATCAAATCACGTTCCCCAAAGATGATAGTGCTGGAGGAGCCACAGGGGTAATTTTAATGTAGTGAAAATTGTTTGTCGGCTGTGGGAATCGAACCAAGAATCTACAGGCCGATTCGATACCACTGAGCAAGCTACCCCATTTTAATAATAATTAATTTAGATAAAGAATAATATAGACTTATCTCTTGACCTATTTGTGAAATAACCAAGTTGAATGCAGATGATAATTTTGAAATCGCCAAAATAGTAGTACAATTTAAATAATACTGAAATACAGAGCTGGGCAGTAGCTAGCTACTTTTGTAGCTTAGCTACTAGCTTAGCTAACTGTAAAAAAATATAGCAGTAGCTTGTAGCTAGCTACTTTTTTTTCTATTAGCTTAAAAATAACAACTGAAGCTACTTTTAAAGCTACTTTTAAAGCTACTTTTTAAGCAGAAGGTCAACAAAGTACGCATGCGTACAAGCTAAACCCACACAAAATAATTATTTGTTGCCGATTCTAACTAGCTCTAATACGCAAACATACCCAGTAGGTGCCAGATGGTATTTGCTATTTTTGATATTTATGTACATAATAGTAAATTAACAGTCATTATAACAAAAGATTGATCATATGACAATGGCAAGTTTAATTATTTCACAATAATTTAAAAAAGTAGCTTTAAAATTTAACAGCTACTTTAACGAAAGCTTTTAGCTGTAGCTTAGCTATATTTTACAATATATAGCTTATAGCTGTAGCTTAGCTACTTTTTTAAAGAATAGCTGTAGCTGTAGCTTAGCTACTTTTTTAAGTAGCTTGCCCAGCTCTGCTGGAATAGAATAGTATATTATATAAAATGCAAGGCAACCTATTCTCACTCGGTCGTTCGTTCCCTTGCCGCTTGGCGGCTGGTGTCCGAATTTCGAACTCGTGTTAAAATTTCCTTCTGTAACGAGTATTTCATACTAATTTCTCTGTTTCGGTTATCCATTGCATAATTTCTTTATAAAAATAGTTGAAATTTGCCATTAAGGGAATTTTTGGTCGAATAGTTTAGTCGATTACGATTGATTTTGTCAGCTGTCTAGATATTTGTATAAATTGTGTTTCTTTATTTTGTCAATTGCCTAGATATTTTGTGTATTTAATGCAGTTATACCAATCTATAATAACAATATGTCACCAAAAATCGGTTAAGAATGAAGCTCACTCTAGCATCAATATGCGTACGAGAATATGTTTTTCTACTACCGAAACAGAGAAAATGTATTTAGGAAAAAAAGAGTTCGAGAAGCAATGCATTGAGACGCAAGACGAGGCAAGGGCGAGGAAATGAAGGATTTGCTCTCGCACTTCAGTTTTAAATGAATTTTTAATTTTGTAAGTGTTTTGTTCTTAAGTTTTCTGTTTGCCAACCGAAGATTTTGAGTGGAAAAACATCTGATGTCTGTGTCTGGATTTCATATTTGTTTTTCATTAATTGCCAGGAGTCTTAGTATTTTAGGGATTTCTTTTTTCTCCCTTTTCTTCTTCTTTTACATCAACGTATAAAAACTGGTGAAATTATAATTCATAAATCAACAATTTAAAAAAATAAATAATAAACAGTTTTAAATGATACTATCACATCCCTGACAATAATTTTAACCCCTAAGCCTTCACCAATATAAAGATAAATCTAAATACGTACGTCAAGAACTAAGTTCTCATCATCAGTAGACGAAGCAAGGGGAAAACCCAAGATTACACGACTTGTGAACCAAGCTAGTGGCCAAGGTTGAATCCAAGTTGCCGAACAAGTACATACCTATTTATACTAAAACGAAGCAATGGGCCAAGTCTAAGGAACCAATAAGCATAAAGCTTGAGTCAACTTACAAAACTAATTACCAAGTTTCATGCTTATTGGTTAACTAGCTACAACCGTGAGTAATGAACCGTATTATCTGTAAAAGAAACACACATACAAGTATAATGAATGTGTTTACTTAATGGCCGAATGCTTACTTTTTCATTAACTGTAATCAGAGCTGGGCAGTAGCTAGCTACTTTTGTAGCTTAGCTACTAGCTTAGCTACATTTACCTTAGCTGTAGCTGTAGCTTAGCTAACTGTGAAAAAATATAGCTGTAGCTTGTAGCTAGCTACTTTTTTTCTATTAACTTAAAAATAACAACTGAAGCTACTTTTAAAGCTACTTTTTGTAGCTTAAAGCTACTTTGTATAGCTTAAAGCTACTTTTTAAGCAGAAGGTCAACAAAGTACGCATGCGTACAAGCTAAACCCATACAAAATAATTATTTGTTGCGGGTTCTAACTGGCTCTAATACGCAAAAATACACAGTAGGTGCCAGATGGTATTTGCTATTTTTGATATTTATGTACATAATAGTAAATTAACAGTCATTATAACAAAAGAATGATTATATGACAATGGCAAATTTAATTATTTCACAATAATTTAAAAAAGTAGTTTTAAAATTTAACAGCTACTTTAACGAAAGCTTTACGCTGTAGCTTAGCTATATTTTATAAAATATAGCTTATAGCTGTAGCTTAGCTACTTTTTTAAAGAATAGCTGTAGCTTAGCTACTTTTTTAAAGTAGCTTGCCCAGCTCTGAGTGTAATTTTTCTGTTATAATTGATAAATCAGGCACTAGACAAATTTTGCAAATTTCTATTATTTTATTTCCATTCCATCGGGATTCTGATAACCCAGGTTCGATTCCCATTGCCGAGAAACATTTTCACCACATTAATACTACTCCTGTAGCTTTCCCTCCCCCAACATCTTTGGGAGCCGTGATTTGACGGTTAGTAACCGCACAATATATCACTTACCGAGATCTGCTTCGGCAGAGAGCCACACCCAGTAATTGGTGCAAGGCGTGATGATATAGTTATTTATTTTATTTATTTCCATTCCATCGGGATCCTGAGAACCCTGGTTCGATTCCCACTGCTGAGACACATTTTCACCACGTTAATACTATTCCTGTGGCTTCCCCTCCACTAACATCTTTGGGAGCCGTGATTTGACGGCTGGTAACCGCACTTCACGCGCATAAATATATCACTTACCGAGATCTGCATCGGCAGAGTGCCACACCCAGTAATGGGTAAAAGGCGTGATGATACATTTATATTTCCATCTGCTTGGCCAGTACTCTACTTACAATTCATCCAAACCACCAAACTTCAAATTTAATATACTAAAAATAATTTCACAAGTCCCAAACCTCTGGGGGTGACGAATGTGAATCCGTCTTGGCGAGAGAAAGAGAACGAACGAAAGAGACAATAGCTTCGACTGCGGTAAACAAAAGCACGAAAGACACAAGTTTGCGGGCAATTGTGTTACACCGTTACCGTTAGCAAGGGATGAAGGGTTCGACGCGAAGCAAGGGGGGAGTGGACGGTGTGTCCTTTAAATTTATTGCTCTCTGGCGCGGTCCTGGAAAACTCGGCGGAAAATTTAATTATCCGGCACTTTTATAAGCGCCAGAGACATCTGAAGTCGTTACAACGTCATCCCGCTGCTGCAATTTTGGTGGATCAGCGAGACACTCGCCCGGATGCTTACATACAATATGTACTTCCATACAGATCAAAATAATATGATAAAAATTTAGTGAAATGATCAATTCAGACTATAAAATGTCTGCACACAGACGGGGTTCCACAGAAACAAAAGACTACCGCATCGTACCCCGCGCCTATAATCCTATCCAAAGTCGCATGATAAAAATTTACAGGCAACTCTAAGCAATATGCTACAGAATTTATTACCAGAGATTTCTCACAATTTGAATTTTAATCAGGAACTAGTACTTGTTTCTGGTCGCAGGTAAAATGGCTACTTCTAGGCAAAAATCAATTGGTTTTAACAGAAGAAGTTTCCGTATTATTTATTTGTTACTCTGCGTAACAGGTACAACAACGTTTAGTGAAATCAGACACAATTCGAACATGAAAAATTCAATGTTGTCGAGAACATCTTCGTATATTGTTTAGTTTTTAAATTATACTCCGGAAAAGTAGATTTTTCCCAAAAGATTACATTTTGTACTGCCCCGAGGCTGTATACCAAAAACTAAACGAGATATGAAGATGGGCTCAACAGAATTATTTTTCTAATTTATCGAACTCTCGATTTATATTTAATTAGATTAATTTTGACTTAGCTGTTGAGGTCGATTCATCCAACTTAAAAGAAGAGGGTTCATATCGATTGATTACTTATTAATGTATTCTTGGAAGTTGTTTTCAAAATTTGTTGGTGTATGTCTGTATCTAAAATACAAGTAAATCGATTTTTTTCATACATTTTACTAGACGCATTGACAGTTTTAAATAATTATTATTATTATCTATCATTTGTCACAAACAAAAAAGCACCTACAGAGATAATTCCCGGGAATAATCACAAGAGCTTTATTCTCAGTATAATAATGACAGGTTTGGTTAAAACGCAGACGCGTGGCATACAATGAAGAATTTCATTGGATTTGAGAAATGTCAAAAAATAATTCCCAAAATTTTTCCATAAAACAGTTTTTTAACAATATATCAAAGATTAGAAGACATATGCACTTGGAGACTTAACCATTGATTTCGGTGGATCAAAATACATATGTATGTAAATTTTATTAGAAAATTTGTACGAGTAAGAATTTTAGAGCAAACAGTCTGAAATTGGCTTTAAATCGAAAAAAACCAAAGAAAACTTTAAGAAATTATCTTGCCAAAAATTTGCTTATAAGTCAATTCGGATACGAGGAAGTCAATGCCGGTGAAAGCATCTTCATATTTTGTTTAGTTTTTAAGAAATAAACTCCGGAAAAATATATTTTTTCCCAAATTTTATTTAACTTAAATTTTGTACTTTTCGAAGGCTAACCTTAAAAATGTATTTTGTTTTATAACAAAATATAGATAAATATGAATTTGAATTCTAATCTACCTAACTAATAAATGTCAAAATAAATTAAATTCCAAATGTATATTGATTCTGTCTACTTGAAATTCTATTATTATTATTATTTCTAATAAATAATTTGAAATAAAATTAATTGAATGCGATATAGGCAAGATATTATGAAAAACACAAATAACCAATTGTAATATTCATACTTTATGTACTCATTACAATAAGAGTCATTGCAGCATTTGTTTTTCTCTATACTATTATAGTATTAATTTATCTGCTATAATAAGTGAGCTATCATCATAGAAAATATAAAAACAATTGTAGCAAAGTCAGAAAGTTAAATGGCTGTATCCGAGTTGATTTACATTTTACGTTGCACGTACACTACTCACGATACGTGTATAAAATATTCCCGCTAGAAAGAAACTTTCTCGAAAGATTCTTCTCGTGGAAGTGAATTATGTATGACTTCTAAAATATAAATACCGATGTGATGACATTTATACACGTCCAAGCTGAGAACTGAATGAGATTCTCTGCTATATTCTTTTTGTTTCGCGCTGTTTATTCTATTCAGTTCATGAGAATACGTACGTATTTTTAAAGTTAGGATTCATTTCATAATATGCTTCATTTTGCTCCCCATTTTTACATAATACTATTATGGTTGAATTCTATAGCTAAGGAGAATATGGCCTAGATCAAGGATTCTGAACAAGGGGTCCATGGACCTCCAAGGGGTACGTGAAGCTTCTACAGGGTGTACGTGAAGCTGCCATAGAAATTATGTAAATTATTTGATCTAAAACCGGCACGAAAGTGCCTATTTTAGTATGGAAAGCAGATTTTTACCAAAACAGTCAAGTAAAGTACATATCCAAGCCTACAAGAAAAATAACAGTCTGGTAAAGTACAAAACAGTTTGCTAAAGATTTTACCTGACTGTTTAGTTTGTTGTAACCTTGGATACGTAGTCTGCTGTCAATACAATTCATATCTAAAAATTTAAATCTTTTGAATAAAGTGTGATTAATTATCGATTAAATTGAATGGTTTCAGAAAAAGTAGTATAATTTGAGATTTGAATCCTACCTTAGCCAATGCCTCTTCGTGACTGGTGTATGGCAACAGATGGCGTCGTACTGATCGGCGATCCACACAATCAAGATGATGTAGAAAGCAGTTGTTGTATCGTTGAAGAACTCAGACATGATGGCTTCCATCCCTGCAACAATTACAAAAAAGCAACCTATTTTAATGTTAGTTAACACTGTTTTTAAATGGCATTTATTCCATTTCATATTATAATGCCACACTGAAATAAAATCATATATACA
Source organism: Pterostichus madidus (assembly GCA_911728475.2). Lineage (NCBI taxonomy): Eukaryota > Metazoa > Arthropoda > Insecta > Coleoptera > Carabidae > Pterostichus > Pterostichus madidus. The sequence continues at coordinate 3,285,588 of OU452304.1, forward strand.
GGGTGGTCCATTTAACTTTACTTGTTCAAATATGTTGCAAATTAAGCCCTTAACAACAAACTTTCATGACCAAAATTTAACCAATTTGAGGGGGCTATTCGATCTTGTTAACATTTTTCGCCCCCCACCTCTCAGGGGGTCGGAGAGGAAGTAAACTTAGATATTTTAAATAGGAACCCTATTTTTTTATTACAGATTCGGAATCTTCATAAAAAAATATGAAGGTTTAATCTGAGAATTTTTTTCATATTATTGATAGATGGCGCTGTATTCGTAAAAATTATAAATATAATGGGGTATGAAGTCGGACTGTGGATCCTGAGAACCCTGGTTCGATTCCCACAGGTAACAAACAATTCCTCCAACACTAACATCTTTGGGGGTCGTGATTTGACGACTGGTAACCGCACTTCACACGCATAAATATATCACTTACCGAGATCTGCTTCGGCAGAGTGCCACACCCAGTAATGGGTAGAAGGCGTGATGATATATTTATTTATTTTATTTTATAAATATATCACTTATCCAGATTTGGTACGGCAGAGTGCGACACTCAGTACTAGACATATAATTCTAATTTCTAACAATTTTTACTTCTTATACTACCTCTATAAATAGATCAAGTCGCCAATGTTGGAGAGAAGCTACCCCCTTTGTGGAGGCTGGAACACAACTTGGCTGTACAGCAACGCTTTTTAATATCACTGCGGCGGATGGCAGGCTTTGATGGTATTATGTTTTATTGCGTAAAACGGAAAGAAAGTAAAAAATATCTCGTCACATTAATGTCGAATAATTAGGTACCAAGTAGACGACGAACCGAGGTCTGCGCTTCAGGCATTTTATCGGTCTTCCTTGCGTTTCTATCCCCGCAGCCCCTGTGGGGGTTTCGGGCCTCTCCTGACGTAATGTGCAGGATTCTTGCAGATGGAATCATTTGAATTTGACCTCATTAGCTGCTGTGTTTATTTTTCAGTGGAATTACTAAGTATTTTTCTAGAGATTATTAAAATATCATTTAGGATTTATTGAGTATTTCAAGTAAATACTTAACAATTGGTGAAATCAAATTCAACAAAAAAGAGAAAAATTCGAATACAGTCAGGATTTGAAGCTGGGTCCTATGAACTCCGGTCATATGATTTAAACCAACTAAGCTACGGTCGCCTTGGATTCAAATCAGATTTTATTACAAATTTTCTATCTATTTTTACTTTTTTATACGCAGTATAAGGAAGTATTGGAATCGTGAAAAAAATCGTTGACGAGATTTTCGCGGAAATACGTGTTTTGAGGTCCACTGAATACGTTTTGATCATTTTCTCAATGATGTCTGTGTGTGCGTGCGTGTGCGTGTGGGGTGTGTGTGTGTATGTCTGTGTGTGCGTGCGTGTGCGTGTGGGGTGTGTGTGTGTATGTATGTGTGTGGATGGATGTGAGTCCGAGTGTGCAATATCTCATGAACGAGACAAGATTTGTTAACGAAACTTGGTAATTATAAGTTTTATGAAAATACGAAGAGCTGAGTTGATTTTGAATGAAATTGAAAAACCGGAAGAGCAACTTTACTGGACACACAAAACAATAAATTCCATTTATTTAAAAAATGGAATCAGTTACGAAAAAAAGTTTCAAATAAAAGATGTTAACAAAAGTATTTGGAACATAAAATATTATTTGTAATTTTTCTGTACGTGCGTCTAATTTTGAGAAAAACTAATTTTTATATTCAATAATCATAGTAGCAATAGAAACAAAAAACATAGATTTTAATTTTCGCTTTATCTAGTTATCTACGTCTTTTTTCGGAAAAACAAATACATCATTAAAATGGTCAACTAATTTGGCAACTTTGCCTCAATTTATTCGACTTCGTATCTCAGGGTTCTTGAGATACCAAAGGTTAGGCTCGGAAAAAGGACATCCTGTATATGCCTCATCAGTAAAGTTAGACATAAAGTAGTCAACATTACTAAAAAATTATACGTAAACAAATTTGATATTTTATATGTTTCAAACAGATAAATGCTGAATTACTGAAAATCTAAAGTACATGTTTAATAATATTATATATTCTGAATATTAAATATGCTGTGTATAAGAAAGTCGTGTTGTGACCACACCAGATTTAATTTTTTTTTGTCATCAGTATATCTAAATTAATTTGGGCAGTAATGGCAACAGAAAAACAGAAACATCCCGATCAGTATTTTGCAATTAATTATTTAAACAATCACATTACAAGTTGTTCTAATACACCACCGATCCATAAATTCTCCAATTTCCCATTTCACTATTCTTTTCTCAGCGCACCACTGAATTCCCCACAAGCATCTGCGCCACTTAGCGCCATCTGAAATTCACAGGCACGCGTCCGTGGCTCGCTTAATTAACAGCAACCACCGTTCTCTGCCTCCCCCGCCAACCCTACACCCTGCGCCACCCTGTGCTCTGAACCAGGACACATAATTACCCGACACCCCGGAATGAATTAGCGAAATAAATTACAACACTGTCGAGGAGAGATCACAAGTCGATGTTGACAAAAACGTGGGAAGATATTGATGTTCAAGTGTTTTGAAATATGTGGGTGGCAGTCAGCTGACATGTACAAGTGAGACTAGTGGTGGGGGTATGTCGCCATTTGCAAGAAAGGCAAAACATGCATCACTCTATTGTATGTATTAAATGGCATTCAAAAATTGTCGTCTTTTTGTTGTTTATAGGTAGGTTTGGTGATAAAATATTTAAAATTGTAAAATAAATAAATAAAATATATCATCACGCATTCTACCCATTACTGGGTGTGGCACTCTGCTGAAGCAGATCTCGGTAAGTGATATATTTTGCGCGTGAAGTGCGGTTACCAGTCGTCAAATCACGGCCCCCAAACATGTTAGTGGTGGAGGAGCCACAGGGGTAGCTTTTTCAAATTATGAAAATTTGTCGCCTGTGGGAATCGAACAAGGGACCTCAGGATCCACAGGCCGACTTCATACCACTGAGCTAGCCATCCCATAAAATTGTACAGGGAGCAAAATAAGTAAAGAATATTGATATTATCACCTGAAAGAATAATCATATATGGGGTAATGGCTCAGTGGTACCCGAGTCGACCTGTGGATCCTAAGAGCCCTGGTTCGATCCCCACAGTCGCCAAAACATTTTCACCAATTTAAAATTACTCCTGTGGCTCCTCCACCACTAATATCTTTGGGGGCCGTATTGAATAATGGTTATTTATGTACCAAGGGATGAAAACAGGCGGTTCTGGCTCGTGGCATGATTATTAGCACGAGGCGCAAAGCAACATTCTCAGGATCAGAAACGTTAATTTCACCCGTGGTACATACAATATTTTATGCGCAACAAAATAACATTTAATTATATGTTCAAAAGATTAAAATATGTAAATAGGTCATATGTCAAAATGACATTTTGTAGAATCAAATATTCACAATAAATAAAAATTGTATTTTTTTAATGTATTCATAGGAATTATTTCCGTTTGGCTGTTGGGCCAAAAATAAGTGTTTAAGTCCGCTTGCACATGCTTTTCAGAAATGGATTGCTGTAATTCTCGAGAAAATAAACAAAAACCATTCTCGAGAATAACAGCAGTTTCTACGGTTTTTGTTTATTTTATCACTAGTATACCTACCTATGGTAAATAAAATCCATTCCCGGTAAAACTCCGTAATATTGCATTTATTCAACACTACTTTCTTAATATTTTTCAAATAAAGTTTTTGACATATTTGTAAAGAGAGAAAAATACTCTTTCGAATGAAATCAAATAAATTATAGCATAACATTTTTAAAATACCGACCTCTTCACTGTGAAAAAATTACTATCGATAAAAAAAAAAATTGATCCTGACAAAATATCTGCAATCATAAACTCTCGAAACTTTTAAACAAAATTTATTTAGATTAAATGATTATTTCAGGAGATACTATCAATATTCCTTACTTATGTTACACCCCGTATATATATATTTTTTTAAGTGTGAGAACATGATTGAATTAAACAATTAAACAACGTTTACATTGTACACTTCTTAGTTGAAGTAGGCTGATTAAAAATAATTAAAATATATGCCTCTTAAGGCATAATACATACTACTCCATATAATTAAAATGAAGTTTTACATAAACAAAAAAAATTGAGAAAATATGCGCAAGGAATGTATAATTACCAGTATTTAATAAAGACAGGTAAACATTAAAATAACTAAAAAGACACTGCCGTGCAAAATTACTTTCCACTATTAAAAATTCCACAAAAAGTATTTTTAGTTTCTTTATTAATAACAAAATATTATATTAAATATAGAATTAAACTTGTGCTCGTTTATTTGTTTCGTCACGCAAGAATGACTTCATTGAATTTTATGAAATTTCGAAGGTAGTTATTTGTCTGATTAAAAATATTCTCCCTTAAAATTATATTAACTTATATTCTACCATTATAATTATGTTGGAAACTTGAACTTTCATTTTGTACACTCATGCTGGGTTGCAAGAAAAAATAAAGAGTTCTTTAGTTAAAGAATTGTTTATCTAGCAACAGTATCAATAGCGATTTTCTGAAATTTATTGAATCGTTAGTTGCTAATGAACCGATAAAACTTTCATGCAACCCAGCCAGAGCTGGGCAAGCTACTTAAAAAAGGTAGCTAAGCTACAGCTACGGCTATTGTTTAAAAAAGTAGCTGTGCTACAGCTATAAGCTACATTTTGTAATATATAACTAAGCTACAGCTACAAGCTTTCGTTAAAGTAGCTGTTAAATTTTAAAGCTACTTTTTTCAATTATTATGAATTAATTAAATTTGCCATTGTCATATGATCAGTTGATCAGTCTTTTGTTATAATGACTTAATTTACTATTATGTACATAAATATCAAAAAATTACAAATGGACAAATGTATTGGTAATTTTTAATGCTATAATTTTTATTTATATCGGAATAAATTAACAGTCACATTAACAAAAAACTCTTAAACAAACAATAAAGAAAGTACAATTCAAATAAAAATAAATAGGTATTTCTTAATGAACAGTGGTAGCTTTAAGCTACAAAAAGTAGCTTAGGGCTACAAAAAGTAGCTTTGGGTTACAAAAAGTAGTTTTAAAAGTAGCTTCAGTTGTAATAACAATATTTTTAAGTTAATACAAAAAAAAAAAGTTCGCTCCAAGCTACAGCTATATTTTTTCACATTTAGCTAAGCTACAGCTACAGCTAAGGTAAACGTAGCTAAGCTAGTAGCTAGCTACTGCCCAGCTCTGAACCCAGCCTATATCTACCAAAACTAAAAAAGTTGAATTAAAATTATTTATTTATTTATTCAACTATGCATAACAGGCACTAAATCTCAATTACAGACGGACTCACCGAGCCGCAGTGTGCTAGCTTGAGTAGGATTAGGAACTCGGGATTTTCGGTTTCAAATACTGTAATGATACTAACCATACTAGCATATTGCCAAACAATATGACAATAAAAAACGTTTTCGAGGATCTGTCCGATATTGGCAGTTTTACGTATCTGAAAATAGTACGGAAATCGTGTTTACCGAACGCCATTTGGTAAAACAGTACCTGAAAGGATATCAGAATTCGTTTGTCTTAGAAAAAGTTTTATCAATTGGTGAAACCATTGATGTGACATAAAAAAAGAAATTTTTGGTAACTTTGAAATTACATTTTCGTGGTTATAAAATTAAATTCAGCATATTAGTTTAGATGCATTGCAATATTTCTTACATAAATTAAAAACAAAATTACCAGTCGTTAAATCACGGCCCTCAAAGATGTTAGTGGTGGGGGAGCCACAGGGTGCAAATGTTTTGTCGGCTGTGGGGATTGAACCAGGGTTCTTTGGATCCACAGGTCGACTTGATACCACTGAGCCATTGCCCAATATAAAATTAAAAACAATCATTAAATATACCATGGAATAATGTTCCTTCCTACAACGAGTCGTCACTGAACCCTACAACGAAAAGAACGATCTCCGAAAGACAGAGACAGGGACGGTCTTAGGAATATTGCCACTAAAGTCACTTTTTATCAAATTTTTGGTATTTAATTATATGAATTCCATAGCTCAGTTGGCTAGAGCAATTAACTGGCGTTCAAAAGGTTCCAGGTTTAAATTCTGGTGGTATTCGAATTATTATCACTTATAATATAACTATCATTTCTGCTTATTTATTTAAGGTAGTACTAGTGTGACGGTGGCGCCATCGATTGTCGAGTGGCGAAACTGACGCTCAAAAAAATATAAAAATGGAATAAAATGTGTTTCATACCTATTATGATTTCAATATCATGAATTGTTAACAGGTTGTTGGTCTAGTGAATTTTCAAATACCATACCACCGTGTGGTGTTGCCATTATAAATTGGGATTCTTAATTTTACGTTAAAAACAAGGCTTTGCATGGCTATATATACATTACTAAACGATAAAAAACTTTCTCCTTCTGATACAATATACATGGATAGTTCTAGAACATCATACTAGTTTTTCAAATGAAACTGCAAATTTTTAGAGGTACACAAACCAAATATGTGCAATTCTGAGTGATGATCGCCCGTGTATAAGAACTCAACTTTACAAGCGAATATATTTGTTCACGGACGATGAATCTGTTTCATATTTTAACAGGATGCTTATAACTATCCAATGTTTATGTGCGCCAAATTTCATTCAGATCTGCAAAAAAAATTTTCACGCTAGTACTATCTTAAACCTGGATTTTCAATAATAATTCAATATATATTTAAGTAAGAAAATAAAGTTAGATTTATTGCCGCAGTAACGAAGAAATGTTAACCCCAGCGGCAGTAATTGAAATAATATTTATTAAATTAAACAATAAATACGAAATCTGTTGTTTTTCCATAGCAACCCTTGTACTGCCTCGGCTGTAAAAGTAGCACTTTACATTCTATCAATTATCAATAAAGGTTTAACTAAATCCTTGGGTCCGGCACTGTCCGTATTTCAACCCCCGACAAAGAGGAAAAGTCTCCTCCAAGGGAGAAAGAAACTCAGCGACCAAAACGAATGTTAGCAGAGCTCAAGTGCACGGCTTGGGATAATTAGTTCTGTGATCGGACAGCAGAGCTGCGGAGCCGAGACGGCGAAAAGTCAAACAAAACACGACGCCGCCTCCGGTGGTACTGGGGGCGGCACAGGGGGTGAAGACAGGCGATGGTGGCGACACCACGCGCTGCGGAATTGTAATGAAGGCTATGGAGGGGTTTGATTATTGGAGTGTTTGCTAGGTTTTACTTTTTACCCCAAAAATGGGGAGGTTATACTAGATCAGCGATACTTAACCGAAGATTTGTGAAAGGATGATGTTAAAGGGTTATCATTTTTTGCATTTTTGCGGCTGGTAATCGCACTTAAATATATCACTTACCGAGATCTCCTTCGGCAGAGTGCCACGCCCAGTAATGGGTAAAAGGCGTGATGATATATTTATTTATTTTTGAAAAATAAGTTTTCGGGTCAAGTTATGAAGATTGCCGGCGACGCGTACGAGATTTGAAATATGTAGTATTTGTCAAATTGAAAAATTAAAAAAAAAATTGCAGATTTATTCCAATGAAAGTAAAACAAAATGACAAAATTATTTACGCTACCGTGACAATTGTAATAAAAATGGTATTTTTTAGACGTATTCCATATGCCATTTGGTTCAGATCTAACTTACATTTACTGAACCAGATTACTTTTTTATTTCGCTGCATTACTTCTCTGATCTTATTTCATACAAACATACATATCTTCACGCTATATCCCATCAAATGTGGTAGCACGAACCCTAAAATCACTCATAAAACATTGACTCATAACATAATCAAATAACCTAGTACTAGAAATACAAATTCTAATTTATTTTGAAATAATTCATCCCCATAAGTGCATCAGTTAGCTTAATTCTGTTCATTTAGTCATGTGCTAAATTTATCTGAACTGATTTAAGTGAACCAAGTGGCAAATTGAATACAGCTTTAGTCGTAGGACCAAAACACGATGTCGCATCAATGGCAACGTACACATTCCTGAAAAAGCGTTCTTTTATTATTGAAAACGTTGAAATAATGTTGTCATATTCAATTAGGAGAAAAAACTTAACTTTTCTTGACAGTTAAGACCTTCAATTTTTATAACTTTATTTGAGGTATTTTATTTTAAATACTATACCACATTTTAATAAAATCATTTAACTAATAGTTAATTAATTAATTGTTGTTATTCCTCATCGATTCAAACTATCTTTCAATAATTTAGCATTCAGGTAAGATCAATCTCTTCACACAAAAGTCTCACAAACCGACAAAGACAAAACCTCACCCCCATTATACCACGTACAGTATATGTCAGTGGTTTGTCTGTATCCCTGTCGTCGCGGCGCCAAGCGTCGACACCGGAGCCGCCTGGTGTAGCGGCGTGAATTAAACGAAATAAATGAAAGACGGATCGCGTGTCAACTGTCCGGCTGTCACAGCCGCACCAGACCGGTGGAGTGCGAAATGGACTCCGGACATGACATACTACATGTGTGAAAAGTTTGCGGAAAATGTGGAAATGGGGAAAATGCAACTGGGTTGAGAATGACATATTCATTCAGTATTAATTAGGGGATAGATAATAAAATAAACATATTATCCCGAGTTTTACCCATTACTGGGTGTAGCATTCTATTATATCAGATCTCGATAAGTGATGTGTATTTATACGCGTGAAGTGCAGTTATCAGCCGTCCAGTCATGATATCAAAGATGATAGTGGAGGGGGAGTCACAGGAGTATGTAATTTTAATGTGGTGAAAATTGTTTGTTGGTTTGTGATATCGTGTCGGCCTGTGAATCCTGAGAACCCTGGTTCGATTCCCACTGCTGACAAACATTTTCACCACATTAATAATACTCCTGTGGCTCTCCCTCCACTAACATCTTTGGAGGCCGTGATTTGAAGGTTGATAAAAGCACATCACGTGCAAAAATATATCACTTACCGAGATCTGCTTCGGTAGCTATCCTAAAAAGTACTGCACTGATTCGATTCAAATTTGGTATAGGCATAGACGAGAACCAATCTTAACATATAGGTATAATAAAGTTTCAGTCCGCTATCTTGAAACAAAATGGCCGCTAGCTATCCTAAAAAGTACTGCACTGATTCGATTCAAATTTGGTATAGACATAGACCAGAACAAATCTTAACATATAGGTATAATAAAGCTTCAGTCCTATGCCATTCGAATTCAGACGTTTGCAGTTTCCGGTACGACTCGCATTTGCAATGACCATCAACAAAGCACAGAGACAATCGCTACAAGTGTGTGGACTAAATTTGGAAAATCCATGCTTCTCACATGGACAGCTGTATGTGGCATGCTAACGCGTCCGAAAATCTTCTGATTTATTCGTGTACGTCCCAAAGAGAAAAACAAAAATATTGTGTATCCAAAAGTCAATAAACAGAATTAAACACAAACACTTTCTTTCTTTGGGTTGCATTTCAACGCATGCCGGGTACTCGCATTAAAGTAGTCCTAGCGAGAAAATTTTTTTTGCAGATCTGAATGAAATTTGACGCACGTAAACATTGGATAGTCATACACATTCATCGTCTGTGAACAAATATATTCGCTAGTAAAGTTGAGTTCTTTTACACGGGGCTTATGGCGATCATCAGTCAGAATCGCACATATTTGGTTTGTGTACCTCTAAAATTTTGCAGTTTCATTTGAAAATCTAGTATGATGTTCTAGAACTATCCATGTATACTGTATCAGAAGGAGAAAGTTTTTTATTGTTTAGTAATGGATATATAGTCATGAATCCTTGTTTTTAACGGAAAATTAAGAATCCCAATTTATAATGACAACACTACACGGTGGTATGGTATATGAAAATTCACTAGACCAACAACCTGTTAATAATTCATGATATTCAAATCATAATAGATATAAAAAAATTATTTTATTCAATTTTTATATTTTTTTGAGCGTCAGTTTCGCCACTCGACAACCGATGGCGCCACCGTCACCCTAGTACTACCTTAAGTTGTAGACCACGCTCACGAAATCGCGGGTAATAGCTAGTAAAATATAAAATATTGTCATCAAAAGATCGTACGATTAACTAATGATCCAGTTACATAATAGAAGGCGGTGTATCATGTTACATGAATGAAATCGTTAAATTACCGACTAGACACCTATATCTACTAGATCTTCATGAAACTCGAGCACTAGTAATTCCCAATCCTTCTACCATTTCTTCATCAGTAGGGATGATTCAATTCAGTATTTTTCCACAAGCCTTTCCCTTGTTCCCGCCGCACCCCGTCTCATGTGCTCGTCAGGAGAGATCAGCAGATCCGCGTAAACAAATCCTTGTTTATTTAGTCACTAATTAAACGCGGAGCCGAGGCGAGGCCGCACTCGCACTCGCGCTCGCATCACGGAGCACCGAAACTGAATCTGCTGCGGATACCGGATTTCCCTTGTCCTTTGACGGTGATTTTTATTTTCTTTTAACGGTGTTTATTCTGTTGTGTTTATTAATTCAACTTGTTTATTTATTTCTACTTCTTTATTTGTTGGTTTTAACTCTGGGGATTGGACGAGGACCAATCAATTATTATTTCGTATTTGTATCTGCTAGGGAATACACTGGTGGACGGGCTGGTTAGAAGTAAGTATTACAGTTGGTAATAAAAGAAATTACTTTAAATTTGTAAGACTGATATATACAGTTTACAGGCAATCGTAGCTTAGTGGATAAAAGCGAGGTAAAATTTGCGTTACTTAATTAGGAAGCAAGAGGTCCTGCGTTGGGATCTCACTAACCTCAACTTATACCAAAGACATACGATTGAGACTTAGTGTGTTGGATTTTACTGTAAGCCGTAGGTCTTCTTGGAATTCAGTTTCTGTTGTGCAAAGTAACAAATTAAATAAATAAATAAAAATAAATATATTTTCTGTAGACAGTGTCATTTCAAATTTTACGAGGGCAGGGTGAAAAGTCCTTGAAAAATGAATAGGTGAAGGATGAAGAGACGTATGTGAATTGTTGCATGTGATTTTGTAGATGATTTTTAAGATAATACGAGGGCAAGTCCTTGAAAAATGAAAGAAGAAATGATTTATTTGGTCCAAACATATTTTATTTCTCAACATATTCTCCTTGTAGCTCGATACACTTCGTCCAACGTTTTTCTCATTTTTCGATCCCTTCCAAATAATACTATTTTGGCAATCCTTCAAAATAGGCGTTTGTCTCAGCGATGACCTCATCGTTGGAGCCAAATCTCTTTCGGCCGAGCTATTTCTTCAAGTTTGGAAATAGATAAAAATCGCAGGAGGCCAAATCTGGATAATATGGTGGATGACGAACCAATTCGTAGCGCAATTCATGCAATTTTGCCATTGCGACTGCGGACCTGTGCGCCGGTGCGTTGTCCACAATGCGGCACCCATCTGGCAGATAGCTTTTTCATATCCAAAAATTTATGCAAAATGTCCGTACCCGTTCGGTTGAGATGCTCATAGCCTCAGCAAGCTCGTGCACTTTAACTCGCCGATCGTTCAATATCATACCATGGATTTTATCGACGATTTCTGGCGTTGTAACCTCAATTGGACGACCAGAACGTTCGGCGTCCTTTGTAGTCATACTACCACAACGAAAATCAGTAAACCACTTGTGAATCGTTCCAATCGATGATGAGGAGTCCCCATAATGTTTAACAAGCGATGCTTTGGTTTGCGTAATGTTTTTTCCACGCAAGAAATAATGTTTAATCAAGACGCGAAATTCACTTTTTTCCATGTTTTCAAAAATATTCAAGGTTGCTTGCTTTCGATGGGTGTCAAAACAGAACTGAATGACATATCAGTCTGAAAATTTTAATGCGTTCTAGTTAAAGATGGTACATCACAAATGTCACATGAAATTTGCGATTGTGGCGCTATCTGTTTTATTTTTCAGATACTTTTCACTCAGTTCTCGTAACATTCTTAGGATCAGAAATGCCAATTTCACTCGTGGTGCATACAATATTTTATGCACAACAAAATAACATTTAATTATATGTTCAAAAGACTAAAATATATACATAGGTTATATGTCAAAATGACATTTTGCAGAATCAAATATTCACAATAAACAAAAATTGTCATTTTATTTATGTATTCCATAGGAATTATTTTTTATGCCCATGGGCCAAAAAGAAGTGTTTTAAGTCCACTTTTTAGGGCTAACATGCTTTTCGGCTCGGATGTACATAAAGTTTTGTCTATAATCTAAAATTCGCAGAGCACTTTGATTCCATTATCCTAAAACAGGTCTCAGGATGTCTCATTGCCTTCTAAGGCAAGCCACTCAAGAAATAAAATTAAAAATACATTCATATAACAGCGTTTTATAGGACGGAAGAAGAAGAAGAAAGAAAAAATTATCAGACTCTCTCGAGAAATGAAATCCCTTTCGTTCACAGAAGCTCTCTGTGGGCCAAGCCGCCAGTTAATGCAGTTTCCTTCAGACATCGCAGCGCCAGCAGAAAAACAACGGTGTTATATGTTCGTAATAATGTCACTAGAGGCGACCTCTTTACACGGATTTGTATTTCAGGGTTTTGTTTCATATTTTCTTACTAGAATTTGATTTTGAAAGAATATTTTCGCGGAGCATCAAATTAATTTAATAATTATATGGAAGGTGAAACTTTATAGCTGTAGGCTCAAATACCGAATTTGTTAGAATGTTTGAAAAGTAAATTTGACCTCGAGTAGAAAAAATATCGCTTTCATGTCTAGTTAAGACTGAAAATATAAATTTTAATATTTACTATTTATTAGCAGGTAATTAATTTAGGTAAAAACAGATGTCACACTACGCAACGCAAAACATGGCCAACTTCATTGAATTGCGCTACGCTTATTATGGCCATGTCATTAAAATTCCTAGTTTCAAATTTACAGAGCGGGCACGTCAACGAGATACGTCGTAACTAAATTTGAAAATACTGCCTCTTGCATTAATTGAAAAAATCCTAAAAACAAGCCTAGTGATTGTATATTTATTATCATACGATCTTTACAGTAAAACACTAACCGTTGGCACCAATAATTCAATAATACTTCCTTCTTTTGACCTATAAACACTTCAAACATTTTAAATATGTAGACAATATGGCGGCATTATTTACCTGAAGTGACAGATAATGCTACGTTGCCAAATGAAATTCACTTAGTCTAGACTAGCTAGTCACTTTAGTCGAATGCTCAGAATACTAGTCATAATATTTAATAATATTGAATGTATAAATAAAATACCCAGTTGCATTAAATGTATTTTGTTTGATCCCATTAACTTCAGTTTAAAACTATTTTAAGGTTGTTTTTGGAACTTGACAGCGTTGTCACTCTCCTTTAATTGAAATAAAAAGCACTTGATGGCATTACTTGACGTACCAATACTGTAAAAAACTCACGACAAATTTTTATATGGTAAAATGATGAAATAAAACGGCCATAATAAGCGTAGCGCAATTCAATGAAGTTGGCCATGATACATAATTAAAATGACAATTTTTGTTTATTGTGAATACTTGATTCTGCAAAATGTCATTTTGACATATAACCTATGTACATATTTTAATCTTTTGAACATATAATTAAATGTTATTTTGTTGTGTATAAAAAATTGTATATCGGGAGGATGAAAACAGACGTTTCTGACCCATATCATATTATCCCTCGGCACTTTGCGCCTCATACTAATAATCATGCCACGGGACAGAAACGCTTGTTTCCATCCTTGGTACATATATAACTATTTTAGTATTAAACATTTGATCTGGTAGCATATTTTTATAAATGATTTTTATTTGAAATATATTTAGCCAAATAATGTCGATATGCTCCACTTCAAAAAACATACGATATAAACTACCACTGACATAAGTTATAATAATGTGTTAACAGCAATAAAAAATATAATGGTGTTTGTCAGAACTGAATGCTATTTCTTTATAAAAAACTGTCAATGTTGAACGCAGACGCAAAGAATAAATTGTATTCCCATATAACGTTCAACCCCCAGTGTGACAAATACAGGATACATCAAAGTAAAATTAAATAACGCATTTATCACCAATGAAACTCCTAAAAAATAAAAGACCTCAGTCCCGAACTGGTAAAAATATTATATCCGAAATATAAAGAAACAGCAATATAGTACAATTAAAAAGAAAGTCTTAGAAATACAGAGCAAAAGTCAGAATGAAAGCAGCAAATGGGGAGAATGAAGCTCTAGAAATCTATGTGTGTCGTGAGCGCCTCATTGCGACTGGAGAACCCTTATAATGCTTCAAAATAGATCTTTCAACTTCTGTGAAACGCGTCACAAAGTATTTTTATTATAAGGCCAGCCAACCTTGTCAAATTTCTACAGAGATGCTCATATTTGTGTAGAGGTAACGTTTTCATCGTATACAACGGAAAAAATATTTATTGCGCTTCGTTTTTCGAATATAAATTGAAGCAACGTGGTGCTTATTTTTATATAGAAATAGCATCCAGTTCTGACAAACACCATTATATTTTTTATTGCTGTTAACACATATTATTATAACTTATGTCAGTAGTAGTTTATATCGCATGTTTTTTTAAGTGGAGCATATCGACATTATTTGGAAAAATATCAAATAAAAATCATAAAAATATACTACCAGGTCAAATATTTAATACTAAAATAGTTATTTATGTACCAAGGGTGGAAACAAGCGTTTCTGGCTCGTGGCATGATTATTAGCACGAGGCGCAAAGTGCCGAGGGCTAATAACATGCTCAGGGTCAGAAACGTCTGTTTTCACTCATGGTACATACAATAAATATTTTATGCACAACAAAAGAACATATAAGGTAGTTTTAGCGTGAAAAATATTTTTGCAGATCTGAATGAAATTTGGCGCACGTAAACATTGGATAGTCATACGCATCCTGTTAAAATATGAAACACATTCATCGTCTGTGAACAAATATATTCGCTTGTAAAGTTGAGGTCTTATACACGGGGCTTATGGCGATTGTCATTCAGAATAGCACATATTTGGTTTGTGTACCTCTAAAAATTTGCAGTTTCATTTGAAAAACTAATATGATGTTCTAGAACTATCCACATATATTATATCAAAAAAAGGAAGTTTTTTATCGATGAGTAATGGATAGCCATGCAAAGTCTTGTTTTTAACGAAAAATTAAGGATCCCAATTTATAATGGCAACACCACACGGTAGTAAATTCACTAGACCAACAACCTGTTAACAATTCATGATATTCAAATCATAATAGTTATAAAACACTTTTTTTTATTAAATTTTTACTTTTTTGAGCGTCAGTTTCGCCACTCGACGACCGATGTCGCCACGTGACACTATAACTACCTTAATTATATGTGCAAAAGATTAAAATAAGTACATAGGTTATATGTCAAAATGACATTTTGTAAACTCAAGTATTCACAATAAACAAAATTTGTCATTTTATTTATGTATTCATGGGATTTTTTTTATGGCCCTAGGGCCCTAAAGAGGTGTTTAAGCTTACTTTTTAGGACTAAAACACATTAATTTCGGCCCGGTTGTACATAAATACAAATCATGTCAGTTTAAGCGATTGTGAATTTCATCGCATTCAAAAATTATTTCTCTACTAATATTTTTGAGAGCCGAGATTTGACGGCTGGTAACCACGCCCCATGCGCATAAATATATCACTTATCGAGATCTACTACGACAGACAGTACCACACCCAGTAATAGATAAAAAAAGTGTGATAATATATTTAGTTTATTATTTGCTTTTAAAATACTGTAACATACCTTTTTCAGAAAAAGAAAATAATGTAATTCAACAAGTATGCCACCAGATCCACTCATCCGTAGTGGTGATAATTGACCGAGGTGACAAATGACTGCTAATAATATCTAGTTAGCGCTGAGCGTCGTCGTAATTACAAAAACAAGTAGGCGGCGACGACAGCGAAACAGATGAATGCTGATCAATCATTCTGTAGTAATTAGCAGGCCATTGGTTCATCAACCATCTTTCTATTTTCATATGGTTCAGAGGATATTAAGGGTATAAATTAGGACTGGTCAACACGCGACCCGCGGGTCACATGTCGCGCGACATTAAATTTTACAACCCGACGAAGAGATATCGAAATGCGGTTTAAGTCTATGTACGAGGGCAGGATGAAAACTCCCTGAAAAATGAAACAAGAAATGATTTATTTGGTCAAAACATATTTTATTTCTCAACATAATCTCCTTGTAGCTCGATACACTTCGTCCAACGTTTTTCTAATTTTTCGATCCCTTCCAAATAATACGATTTTGGCAATCCTTCAAAATAGGCGTTTGTCTCAGCGATGACCTCATCGTTGGAGCCAAATCTCTTTCCGCCGAGCCATTTCTTCAAGTTTGGAAATAGATAAAAATCGCAGGGGGCCAAATCTGGAGAAAAAAGTCCTTATTGCGCTTGAACATCGCCAAACACTCCTTTGAACTTGTCACACGGTCGCGCTTGTTGTTAATAGAGAGCAAATGCGGTACCCATTTGGCAGATAGCTTTCTCATATCCAAAAATGTATGCAAAATGTTCCGTACCCGTTCGGTTGAGATGCTTATAGCCTCAGCAAGCTCGTGCACTTTAACTCGCCGATCGTCCAATATCATACCATGGATTTTATCGACGATTTCTGGCGTTGTAACTTCAATTGGACGACCAGAACGTTCAGCGTCCTAAGTGGTCATACTACCACAACGAAAATCAGTAAACCACTTGTGAGTCGTTCCAATCGATGGTGAGGAGTCCCCATAACGCAAGAAATAATGTTTAATCAAGACGCGAAATTCACTTTTTTCCATGTTTTCAAAAATCTTCAAGGTTGCTTGCTTTCGATGGGTGTCAAAACAGAACTGAATGACATATCAGTCTGAAAATTTTAATGCGTTGTAGTTAACGATGGTACATCACAAATGTCACATGAGATTTGCGATTGTGGCGCCATCTGTCTTATTTTTTAGGGACTTTTCACCCTGCCCTCGTATTTCTCGTGCTCCAATTAAAATACATCTAGTTGGATCAGTGGTTATCGTGTCGGCCAATGGATCCTGAATACCCTGGTTCGGTTCCCTCAACCCACATACATTTTCACCACATTCTAACTTACCTGTGGCTCCCCCACCACTAACATCTTTGGGGACCGTGATTTGTCGCCTGGTAACCGCATTTCACGCGCATGAATATATCACTTTCCGAGACCTGCTTCGGCAGAGTGCCACACCCAGTAATGGGTAATAGACGTGACGATATATTTATACTTTATTTATGATTATTTGTTGTCTTACATTTTTTGTTTTTCTATGATCCGTTTTACAATTGTTTAAATTAGCGAAAAAAATATCTTTTTAAATGCAAATGACACACATTTATCGAATTTACAAATTATATTTAAAAAAAATTCTCGTGTTAAATCATTTATTTTGCTTTTTATATCCGACGTATTCTCATGATTAATTCATAAAATGTTTTTTTTTTTTACAATTGGTTGATTCCTACGGCACTCCAGTAAATTCATAATTAAAAAAACTGCAAATCTGAATATTCAGTGGGAGAAATTATGAAATATTGGGTTTACATTGATGCAAAAGTAATAAATAGGAATAGGTTATTATCAATTATTATTACATTGCTAATTGGTATTGATTTGTTTTATGACATTGTTATTATATTCTGTAATTTTGTTGTATTATTTTCATGTTTAATGTTCCCGGGTTCTAATTAGGATCGTTAATTTCCGCCGAAGTTCGAATTTCTGAATGTTCGAACCTTTGAATGTTTTAAACTTCGTCAGAAAAATTTCCAAGCTTCGAATTTTCGAATTTTTTGAAACTTCGAATTTACGTATTTTCGAATTTTACAAAGCTTCGAATTATCGAATTTTAGTCTCTGAATTAACGCCATCTGTCATCCCCAAACATGCTCACGCATAATTCGAGAAAAGTCGGCCACGAATTAAATAATAAACTCGGCGAAGTCTCCTGCAAAAACTTTGCAAGTTTTTGCGTTAATTAAGACATCTATTCTCTTAACGCCTTCGGCAGAGTGCCACATCCAGTAAAAGGTAGAAGGCGTGATGATATATTTATTTATTTTTTTTACTTATGAATTAATACAAAACTCTGCAAATGAGTTTATTCCGAAAATAATTCATATCAACATGCCGTTCACGTTAGGATCCAGATTCACAATTCTAATAATTCGAAAATTCGGAATATTCAAACATTCGAAAATTCGGAATATTCAAAAATTCGAAAGTTCGAATCTAAATTCGAAGGTTCAATAAATCCGAACAATCGAAGTCTCGAATATTCGAAAAATCAACAATCCTAGTTTCAATTATTAAATGGAGTAAATATCAACTTATTACATCTTAGAGAGCCGTGATTTAACGGCACTCCAGGCGCATAAATATATCACTTACCAAAATCTGTTTCGACAGAGTACCACACACAGTAATAGGTAAAAGGCGTGGTGATATATTAATATTTATTATTATTTAAACAATAAAATGTGATGAAAATCAGGTTCCAGCAGCGGGAATCGAACTGAGGTTCTCAGTTACAATCTCAAATGATAGGGTATAATATCTGGTGAATTCTGAAGGCTACCGAATTGTAAGTACCACAACATTAACCTTTACTTTAGTAAATTCAAACCTATTACAAAGTATCAGTAACAGAGTTCAAAGGTTCAAGGGCCATGTCTCATTGTGAAACAATTACCGAGGTGGCTGTGCTTTAATGAAGGACACTAATGTCTGTGATTAAACAAAATGACGTGACTAGTGTCAAATGTTATGCGGTTCTCTGCCATTAACAAAGGAATGTCTGCCGATCAAGAAGCATTTGATTTCACTGAAGGACATTACGACTTTAATTGTTTTTCAGTAGATTTATTATGAAATTAACTGAATTAAAACAACAATATATACAGATAGGTTGTGACATAAACATCTAGCTACGAGGGCAGGGTGAAAAGTCCCTGAAAAATGAAACAAGAAATGATTTATTTGGTCAAAACATATTTTATTTCTCAACATAATCTCCTTGTAGCTCGATACACTTCGTCCAACGTTTTTATAATTTCTCGATCCCTTCCAAATAATACGATTTTGGCAATCCTTCAAAATAGGCGTTTGTCTCAGCGATGACCTCATCGTTGGAGCCAAATATCTTTCCGCCGAGCCATTTCTTCAAGTTTGGAAATAGATAAAAATCGCAACAGCCCTTTGAACTTGTCACACGGTCGCGCTTGTTGTCAACAGAGAGCAAATGCGGCACCCATCTGGCAGATAGCTTTCTCATATCCAAAAATGTATGCAAAATGTTCCGTACCCGTTCGGTTCAGATACTCATACCCTCAGCAACTTCGTGTACTTTAACTCGCCGATCGTCCAATATCATACCATGGATTTTATCGACGATTTCTGGCGTTGTAACCTCAATTGGAGGAGCAGAACGTACAGCGTCCTTTCTGGTCATACTACCACAACGAAAATCAGTAAACCACTTGTGAATCGTTCCAATCGATGGTGCGGAGTCCTCATAATGTTTAACAAGCGATGCTTTGGTTTGCGTAATGTTTTTTCCACGCAAGAAATAATGTTTAATCAAGACGCGAAATTCACTTTCTTCCATGTTTTCAAAAATCTTCAAGGTTGCTTGCTTTCGATGGGTGTCAAAACAGAACTGAATGACATATCAGTCTGAAAATTTCATTGCATTCTAGTTAAGATGGTACATCACAAATATCACATGAGATTTTCGATTGTGGCGCCATCTGTTTTATTTTTCAGGAACTTTTCACTCTGCCCTCGTATTTTGTAACAACACTATTCAGTGAATTACTCTCCCTTACCTCCTTGGTATTCTTTCATGGCAATGCCTGTACAACAATCTCTTTTTAAAATTCTCTCAATTAAAATCCTTTTCGCGTCATCCTGTATATTCGCCGTCATAGTAAAAAGCAAAGCAATCGCGGTATGCGAGCGCTGCAACATTTCTTGCATTTGTTTGGTTTTAATATGCGTATCCTTTGGCAGTACAAGCACACGTTTATTTGTATGTTTCGAATGTATTTTTTCGCAAACGCGCTCTCGGATACTACTACACGTATTTCCAGTTAATGAAGTTTTTAATTTTTTGAGCACCAGCGAAATATAAACAAGATATACTGGTAGTACATTCTGTTTACTTGGTTGAATATGAATAATATTTATTTACCATAATTAACATCCAGTACTTTTTTGCTTTTCTGAGAGAAAAATTCTTTGCTAAACGAGAAATGGAATTCTTTCAAAGAACACATGAGTCTAGTTCACTATTTGTTTTTTTGTTTAAAAAGGTAATTAATTTATATATGTATGTTATTTTCAACATTACCAGTGTTCAAGAAAGGAATAGTGGAAATGTAATAAATATATCATTCTATCCATTACTGGATGTGGCACTCTGCCGAAGCAGATCTCGGTAAGTGATATATTTTTGCGCGTAAAGTACGGTTACCAACCGTCAAATCACGACCTCCAAAGATGTTAGTGGAGGGGGAGCCACAGGAGTAGTATTAATGAGGAGGGTTTTCAGGGTCCACAGGACGAATCAGTACCACTGTGCTACCCACTTCATATATGTAAAATGGATAGTTGGCAATTATATTATTCGGAGTAGGAGCTTCAGTTCATTATTTTAATAAAATTTGAAAACTATAGTCCGTTCGCTAAGAGATTACAGTGTAGTGATATAAGAGAGCAGGGTTAGAAGCCCCTGAAAAATAAAACAGATGGTGCCACAATCGCAAATCTCATGTGACATTTGTGATGTACCATCTTTAACTAGAACGCATTAAAATTTTCAGACTGTCATTCATTTCTGTTTTGACACCCATCGAAGGCAAGCAACCTTGAAGAATTTTGAAAACATGGAAAAAAGTGAATTTCGCGTCGTGATTAAACATTATTTCTTGCGTGGAAAAAACATTACGCAAACCAAAGCATCGCTTATTAAACATTATGGGGACTCCTCACCATCGATTGGAACGATTCACAAGTGGTTTACTGATTTTATTAGTTGTGGTAGTATGACCACAAAGCACGCCGAACGTTCTAGTCGTCCAATTGAGGTTACAACGCCAGAAATCGTCGATAAAATCCATGGTATGATATTGGACGATCGGCGAGTTAAAGTGCACGAACTGGCTGAGGCTATGAGCATCTCAACCGAACGGGTACGGAACATTTTGCATAAATTTTTGGATATGAGAAAGCTATCTGCCAGATGGGAGTCGCATTTGCTCTCTGTTGACAACAAGCGCGACCGTGTGACAAGTTCAAAGGAGTGTTTGACGATGTTCAAGCGCAATAAGAAGGACTTTTTTCTCCAGATTTGGCCTCCTGCGATTTTTATCTATCTAAACTTGAAGAAATGGCTCGGCGGAAAGAGATTTGGCTCCAACGATGAGGTCATCGCTGAGACAAACGCCTGTTTTGAAAGATTGCCAAAATTGTGTTATTTAGAAGGGATCGAAAAATTAGAAATACGTTGGACGAAGTGTATCGAGCTACAAGGAGATTATGTTGAGAAATAAAATAGGGTTTGACCAAATAAATCATTTCATGTTTCATTTTTCAGGGACTTTTCATCGTGCCCTTGTATATCTCAATATCAAAACGACATATGAAGATGCGCTCAGCACCTTGAATTTCTAGTGCTTCAATTAAAATATAAACAAATTTACAGTAATGCAGCCCACATCTAATTTTTATAATAAGCTACTCATGTTCTTCAACAAAGCAACAAAACGGAGGTATTAAATACTTAACAAGTTTTCACAAATAAACAAAATCTGCACCTCACAAGTACGCATCAATAGCCGCCTCGTAGCGGGTAGACAAAACAAAATATGTATCCTATCTTACACATCACGAAACAGGCGCAACTTGCAACTTTTTAAGCACGTATAAAGTTTTTATTAAAGTCGCATTCCAAGTGTGGCCTAAACAAACAACAATCAAAACAGAATAATGCGATTTCGCAGCGCTGCCACCGTGATTTCTACATTCAGAAATATTTTTAATAAGAATTGTTAAGTTGAGCGGAGCAATCAACCGAAAATCGCTCGCTGGAATCTGCAACTTACGATGAACTTTGTTAGAAGTTGTGATTCTCTTTTTAAATCGCAATCTGTAATGTAGATATTTCTTCTTGTTCGCTGTGGAGTTTTACAGTTGGGGGGCGGGGGGGGGGGGGATGACAGTGAACGAAAAGGGATGATTACAAGAGGTGGAAAATTTGGAAATTGTAGTGATGCATTTGGAATTATTTGAAATGTGTATATTCTTAAATATCAGTGCAGGTCTATGCACAAGAAAATTTAAAATCATGTTCGATTGAAATTGTAGTAAACTGAAGGTAATGATGTGAAAGAAATAAAAGGTTTTGTGGTCAAAATCTTTATTAAAACAAGATGGATGACGTTTCGGCCAGTGGTTGTAGTTAGAGAGCTGGGTGCAAAATGATGTCTCATTTAGTCCAGTGACAGAAATGGTTTTTTTAATAGATTATGTCACGATAAACATGAAAAAAAGAAAATTAGATTTGGGAACGCGTGGCAACTATGGATGGCGCCGATGTGAATGCGCCGATTTTAAGGGTTAAGATTAGAAAAGATGAAAGCGATAGCCTGCACTTGTATATGAAAGAAAAGTCCACACAATGCCGTAACTGAAAAAGAAACAAAAAAATAAGAATGTGAGGGATCGTCGCCCTGCGCTTGTTTTTGAAAGTAAATTTCACACAATTGCAGGTAAAGAAATTACTAAACAACAAAAAACTAAAATCTAAAATCCTGCGCTTTTCTGAAATCATCAGATTCATTCCGCAATTAATCTTCGCCAAACGTTTCTATCCCGACACACTACTTTAGCTTCATCTACATTCATAATTCCTTATCAAAAAATAAAAATAAATAAATATATCATCACGCCTTCTACCCATTACTGGGTGTGGCACTCTGCTGAAGCAGATCTCGGTAAGTGATATATTTTGCGCGTGAAGTGCGGTTACCAGTCGTCAAATCACGGCCCCCAAACATGTTAGTGGTGGAGGAGCCACAGGGATAGCTTTTTCAAATTATGAAAATTTGTCGCCTGTGGGAATCGAACCAGGGACCTCAGGATCCACAGGCCGACTTCAAACCACTGAGCTAGCCATCCCATCACATTGTATTAATAAACAATAATGAACTAGGAAGACATAAAATACAATTATGATAAAACATAATAAAGCAATTTAAATATCATGAAATGACTGCAAATTTCAAACAGGTTTGTCTCAATCCTTTCCCACAAAAACCATCTTTTCTTCCTGGTAATAAATTCTAGCTACATTGTATTCCAACCACGTTCACCTTTTTGCGGTCTGCAAGGATAGCCACGACAGGACGAGGGGTTGGGGAGGGATATTCAAGGCATTCATGTGAAACCAGCAACAAGTTACCTCGGCAACAAGTGCCAGGACTCCCAGGACCTAGACCCAGATCCTGATGGAAAGAGAATACTTGGCAAGATTCCAACAGGAGGAGTCCTGGGTATTGAAGGATAATAAAATAGTGAAGCGTGAATATTTATATGTTTGTTGTCACAGATATGTGCATTATTTTCTGTGATAAAATAAAGTAGGCTTTTCGAATGTCATTTGGTAACAGAAAGTGAACCATAGCAGATCAAGGCTCTTTGTAGCTGTTACTATCGTTAATGGGGCTATTGACGACTAAACGAGTACATAATGACTCACTTTGAACGCCAGAAAAAGATATTTCAGAACTCCACAGATACAGTTAAAGTTTAGGTTTTCTGAATAATACAATTTTGGACGCTCGTTAAGGTGGTACTATCATGGAAGCATATAACCCGGATTATAATGAAATGTAAATATGTTATTTTTCATGTGTTTCTACACTAGTATGCAATTTTTTTTTTAAATTTATCGTTGTTGAGCTGAGTAATGTAATGTTAAAGTCGACCAAAGTCGATCAAAAAAATTTCAGTTCCTGAGTAAACATTTTATAGTAAAACAGTTCAAAAATAAATTTGTTTTACTTTCAATTATATCAAATAAATTATAACGTTTAAGGTTAAGTTGTATGCGTTTCACAGTCCGCGGCCACCCAGAGCGACAAGACTTATTGAACATCCTATACTTGAATGACAATTGGACTCACCCACTAGCGCCAAAATTACAGTCAACAAGGGCGCCGCTGGGAACGTCACAGTCACGTTAAACTCTAGCATCTGCAGAAGATCCACTGCAACACAAAACAAAACACACACGTGTAAACACATAGTTACAAACAAACAAACAAACGAATCATCCCAGGTATATGAAGGTTTTAAACGTGTAAACGTTGTAAAAAACTGTTTCAAGTGTGGAAACAATAAAAACAAATGAAAACTTTAATCCTCTTAGTGGGCATTAACGTACTTTCAATTCGAATGTTCTACAGAATTGTAGTTTCTATATAACGTTCAGGAAAATGTAGAAGAAGGGCATTCTTTTAAGCAGGCAGCGGAAAGTTATATAGGTAACCATGGGACTGTGTTTATAGTTAGACTTCCACCTAAGGAGTGGCGCTAATAGTCCTTATGTGAAGACATCCATTTTAGGTAACTACAATATCGACAATCATTGGTTACTAGATTGTTCCTGTAGTTATCATTTGTATATATTTCAAATTTTTTTAATCTGTCAAATATCCAATTAATTTTTATTTGTGAAATAATTTCATATCAATAATGTCTTCAACTAATATCAATTGTTGTGTGAAAACTGCACTGCTACTGGTAAGTAAGTGATCATATAATAAATAATATTTAGATGAGGAAGTCATAATAAATTTTCAAGTTCACAAGAGTTGGATAAAACTGATTGAAACAGTTCAAATTATAAATAAATTGTATACAGAAGAATATTTTAATAAATATTTATATTGTAATAATGAATTTTTATTTTATGTAGTTTAAATAAATATAAAATAATAATAAAAAATACAAGCTGCCCAAATATGCATATCGGGTTGCCTATATACATGACTTTAGTTAGACTTCTACTACTCAGATGGCGCAAAATACAGTCCCAGTGCGTAACATGGCAGTTTCTTATCTATAGTAGTATATTATGATCTGTACTTCCACCTAAGGAGTGGCGCTAATAGTCCTTATGTGAAGACATCCATTTTAGGTAACTACAATATCGACAATCATTGGTTACTAGATTGTTCCTGTAGTTGTCATTTGTATATATTTCAAATTTTTTTAATCTGTCAAATATCCAATTAATTTTTATTTGTGAAATAATTTCATATCAATAATGTCTTCAACTAATATCAATTGTTGTGTGAAAACTGCACTGCTACTGGTAAGTAAGTGATCATATAATAAATAATATTTAGATGAGGAAGTCATAATAAATTTTCAAGTTCACAAGAGTTGGATAAAACTGATTGAAACAGTTCAAATTATAAATAAATTGTATACAGAAGAATATTTTAATAAATATTTATATTGTAATAATGAATTTTTATTTTATGTAGTTTAAATAAATATAAAATAATAATAAAAAATACAAGCTGCCCAAATATGCATATCGGGTTGCCTATATACATGACTTTAGTTAGACTTCTACTACTCAGATGGCGCAAAATACAGTCCCAGTGCGTAACATGGCAGTTTCTTATCTATAGTAGTATATTATGATCTGTACTTCCACCTAAGGAGTGGCGCTAATAGTCCTTATGTGAAGACATCCATTTTAGGTAACTACAATATCGACAATCATTGGTTACTAGATTGTTCCTGTAGTTGTCATTTGTATATATTTCAAATTTTTTTAATCTGTCAAATATCCAATTAATTTTTATTTGTGAAATAATTTCATATAAATAATGTCTTCAACTAATATCAATTGTTGTGTGAAAACTGCACTGCTACTGGTAAGTAAGTGATCATATAATAAATAATATTTAGATGAGGAAGTCATAATAAATTTTCAAGTTCACAAGAGTTGGATAAAACTGCGATTGAAACAGTTAAAATTATATATAAATTGTATACAGGAGAATATTTTAATAAATATTTATATTGTAATAATGAATTTTTATTTTATGTAGTTTAAATAAATATAAAATAATAATAAAAATTACAAGCTGCCTAAATATGTATATCGGGTTGCCTATATACATGACTTTAGTTAGACTTCTACTACTCAGATGGCGCAAAATTCAGTCCCAGTTCGTAACATGGCAGTTTCTTATCTATAGTAGTATATTATGATCTGTGCTTTTAAGTATCAACCACAAAAACTTTTCAAAATCATAATTATCAGTAATAATATAACAAGAGAGTGAGAATAAATTGAAAATAATTCTCCAGTATCTTTCTCAAACTTGTTGCCATTTGGCAATAGCCACTCAAGCCCTACGGGCTTTCGAAACCATTGCCTGGCAACAAGTTTTCGAAAAATCTGTCAAATTATTTTCAATTTATTCTCACTCGCTTGTTATATTATTACTGATAATTAAGGGAAACCCCAAGCGTTAAATTTCCTCATAGATAATTTCGGTGAACCTAGTATATATTTAACATTCATTTCTCCCTATCTTTTCAATCGCCCTGTATATATGAACAGTTCCTATAAAAATATTTTATCTGCTTCGAAACTCCTCTGTAAGTATTTATTTGTATATGACTTACTGTAATTTCAATATTAAAGTGCTATTTAAAATATTTATAACTTCGTAAAGAACCAACTGTAGTGAATTATAAATTGGGTTTTAAATGTTAAAGTCTTACTTAGATCTTTTTTAATGTATTATTGATACTGAATAAATAACAGGCAACACAGGAAGCGAATCTTGATATTAAGATAATTTTCTTACAATCTCAACTTGAATAAATTTTGTTCCGTTACATATTTTACTAAATTTCGTAACGTAATATTAATATTATAATACCAACAAGTGTATTGTCGTAATAAGTCCTATTACGATATAAGTGTTGAAACAATAATATTACAGACTGACACAAACAATGAAACAAAGATTTTATCGAAAATTGAATCAAGCTACTCACGCCTCAAATAGAACAAAAATGAAAATTATCAAATTTAAAAACATAAAAAAATATTTCTGCAATATCGAATTGTATATGTACTTGATGAGTTTAAAATATGGATATTTCCAACATTAGCAATTGTTTTGCGAATGTGAATCAATCATTATGTGCATGTTTCCATATTAACTTCGAGGTTAAGCATAATGTTGAGTTTCAAGGCCAGTTGCAAAGACATAAATAAATAAAAGCAAAGCGAAGTTACATATTAAACAGAATCATTGATAATGTTGTCAAACGTTCAATTTACTTTTAATTATTTGTTTTTGTATAGCAACACCTTAACAAATGCAGAGCAACATGATGCCGATAATATAAAAAATATTAAAAACAATCACAAAATTAATATTAATTTTTAACAATCGCAAAAAAATGATAATTTACTACCTTGATTAAATTTATAAAACGCTAGTCCCGGTAATACCTGCAACTTTTGTACCTAGTTACGTAAATAACTATTTCTACAACAGTGCGGAATGTACTCACTTTCCGCAGTCATTTGCGTTCGGAAAGTGATTATTTTCTACATGGCCATGAACAAAAAAGTGACAGTGAGACAATGAATTCGCAACAATCTTTGATTTTATTTGAGAAAATAAAGAAGATCTAAATATTAAAGTTTCTAGTTGACTAGAGTACTAAATAGAAAAAATAGTTTTTGTACTCATATCATTCAAAATAAGGTTTACGAGTACATTACCTTGGAAACCGATGGAAAATTTTATTTTGCGCACTGGTATGCAAAGTAATTGAAAAAAACGTTAATTTATAATTAATATAAAAATTGAATAAAACAAGTGTTTTATACATATTATGATTTGAATATCATGAATTGTTAACAGGAACAGGTCTAATGAATTTTCAAATACAATACCACCATGTGGTGTTGCCATTATAAATTGGGATTCTTAATTTTTCGTTAAAAACAAGGCTTTGCATGGCTATATATCCATTACTAAACGATAAAAAACTTTCTCCTTCTGATACAATATACATGGATAGTTCTAGAACATCATACTAGTTTTTCAAATGAAACTGCAAAATTTTAGAGGTACACAAACCAAATATGTGCGATTCTGAGTGATGATCGCCATAAGCCCCGTGTATAAGAACTCAACTTTCCAAGCGAATATATTTGTTCACAGACGATGAATGTGTTTCATATTTTAACAGGATGCGTATGACTATTCAATGTTTACGTGCGCCAAATTTCATTCAGATCTGCAAAAAAATATTTCAAGCTAGTACTACCTTAATTCTTAAATCAGTTCTCGAGATCTGATACAGCAGAGTGCCACGTATGTTTTTAAACATGTCATATATTAAAATCACAACATGCATTTCGTTTGTTATTCTTATTATTATTCCATGACATGAAGAAGATTCTAAGTGAATGTAGGGTTTCAAGATATGAATATTTCATCCTTGTCAATCCTTTTTATACGCCTCACAATCGCACAGGACGTAGGACTATGCTAAACAGCCACATCTGTGTGTTTGTGTACACCTGGATTTAGATTTATGGATTCACAGAGTTATTTTCATATATTTAGATCGCTCACTCGCGTTTTGGATACGAGATTATTATGATACGCCACGTGATATAAATTTTAATTATGTACCAAACTATTATACCTGTGATTCATACGAGGGCAGGGTGAAAAGTCTCTGAAAAATAAAACAGATGGCGCCACAATCGCAAATCTCATGTGACATTTGTGATGTACCATCTTTAACTAGAACGCATTAAAATTTTCAGACTGATATGTCAAATTTTTGGATATGAGAAAGCTACCTGCCAAATGGGTGCAGCATTTGGTCTCTGTTGACAACAAGCGCGACCGTGTGACAAGTTCATATATTGCATGAATTGCGCTACGAATTGGTTCGTCATCCACCATATTCTCCAGATTTGGCCTCCTTCGATTTTTATCTGTTTCCAAACTTGAAGAAATGGCTCGGCGGAAAGTGATTTGGCTCCAACGATGAGGTCATCGCTGAGACAAACTCCTATTTTGAAGGATTGCCAAAATCGTATTATTTGGAAGGGATCGAAAAATTTGAAAAACGTTGGACGAAGTGTATCGAGCTACAAGGAGATTATGTTGAGAAATAAAATATGTTTTGACCAAATATATCATTTCTTGTTTCATTTTTCAGGGACTTTTCACCCTGCCCTCGTATATTTGATTGTTCTTGTATTATTTAGGAATGTAGTGGTGTCGAGTCCATTTCGAGATATTTTAACAAACGCGACTAAATTGATTTTTCAGATGTGTCTGCTGGATGTACAGTGAATCTGTCTGTGGTGTCTTGCCAACTTCGCTAATTGCTTCAGTGAAGTGCTCAGGTGTTTTCAGGAACAAAAGTGATTGGTACATTTTTTTACTTTGCATTTTAATTGTTACGTGAATTAATGAAGACATTCTTATGTACTTCTGTTCCTTTAAACAAACTACTGTTCCGCATGGACTTTTAAAAATTACTTTCGTTAAATTTATATATTTATTTATTAACTCATTACTCTGCATAACAGGAACTTAGCGGTAGATTCTGTAACTAGATCTTTATCTGTTAATGATCGATGGCTTTTAGTATGATCGCAAAAAATTCGATGAAATAAAATGCGAATTTTTTTGTTGGACCAGTTTAAAAATCGAAAAAAAATTAAATATGGTTCTATATCATTCACAGTACGAGAAACCGAATGCCGTTGAGGGCATCTTAATATCTTTTTTAGTTTTTAAGTTACAGCAATTTTTGACTTTTTGAAAAGCCCAACTTTGAAGGCCCATATCTCGAAAACTAAAAGAGATATTGAAATGCGATTTGAACGAGTGTATTTCTCGTGCTCCAATTAACTTATATTGAAAATTTGAAAATTTTGAAAATTTTCCAATTTTTTCAAAATTTTATTTTGTCACATTTCAAAAACTTGACGAGATAATGAAAATCTGTAAACACCAGTGGATTTCTCGCATAAAAATACATATGTATGTAAAATTTCAGAATTTTTGTTCCTTGGATAATATTTTTAGAGCAAAAAAGCTAAAAATGGCCAAAATTCGTAAAATTCTTAAGGGTTACCCCTTAAGAAATAATTAAAAAACAGTGATTTTTCGTTTTTTTGTAATAAAAACTTTATCTATGCGAATTTTTGCCTGAAATTTTGCATACCTATATAATTTTACAAGAGAAATTCATTGGTGTTCACAGATTATCATTATCTTCTAAATTTTTGGAAATATTGAGAAATGATAATTTGAAAAAAAATTGTTAAAATTTTCAAAATTTTCAAATTTTCAGTATA
This sequence comes from Pterostichus madidus, assembly GCA_911728475.2. NCBI lineage: Eukaryota > Metazoa > Arthropoda > Insecta > Coleoptera > Carabidae > Pterostichus > Pterostichus madidus. Next base: position 3,316,230 of record OU452304.1, read on the forward strand.
AGTTAATTGGAACACCAGAAATGCACTCGTTCAAACCGCATTTCAATATCTCTTATAGTTTTTGAGATATGGCCCTTCAAAGTTGAGCTTTTCAAAATGTCAAAAATCGCTGTAACTTAAAAACTAAAAAAGATATGAAGATGCGCTCAACGGGATTCAATTTCTCGTAATCTTAATTAAATAGAACCATATTTTAAAAATTTTCGGTTTTTAAACTGGTTCAACTTAGAAATTGACATTTTCATTATCCGATTTTTTTGCGATCATACTAAAAGCCGTAGGGGCATAGCTATTATTTGCGGATTGAAGGACCGCTTCGTCAAGTAAAAACACTTTCCTGACCTACTATGCATACTATTTTTTCTGAAATTGTTTAATTTGATCAATATTTAATCATAAATGATTCAAAATGTTTCAATGTTTTGATATGAATTGTACCGACAACAGACTCTTTGCTCAATATTACAACAAAAATAACAGTCAGGTAAAATCTTTACCAGACTGTTTGTTGTAGGCTTGGGTACGTACTTTACTTGACTGTTTTGGTAAAAAACCTATTTTCCATACTGAAATTGGTCAGGAAAGTAGGCACTTTCTTGCCGGTTTCAGAAAAAAATTGTTTAAATTTTTTGGGAATATGGTTTAGCTTAATTTGACATATCAAAAATTCAGGATTATTTTAGACAGAGCTGGGCAGTAGCTAGCTACTTTTGTAGCTTAGCTACTAGTTTAGCTACGTTTACCTTAGCTGTAGCTGAAGCTTAGCTAAATGTGAAAAAATATAGCTGTAGCTTGTAGCGAACTATGTTTTTTTCCTATTAGCTTAAAAATATTGTTATAACAACTGAAGCTACTTTTAAAGCTACTTTTTGTAGCTTAAAGCTACATTTGTAGCATAAAGCTATCACTGTTCATTAAAAAATACCTATTTATTTTTGTTTTGTATTTGAATTGTACCTTCTTTATTGTTATCTATAACTGTAGGATAACAAGTTATTATATAGTGTAAAATCTATTAACATATTTTATTTTTCACTTGTTCTTAACCTATCCTACTTTTGTATTAAATATTAGATGAACTAAATATTGACTGTTCGGAGTCTTCTGTGACTGTTAATTTATTCCGATATAAATAAGAATTATAGCATCAAAAATTAACAGTACATTTGTCCATTTGCGATTTTCGATATTTATGTACATAATAGTAAATTAACAGTCATTATAACAAAAGACTGATCAACTGATCATATGTCAATGACAAATTTAATTAATTCACAATCATCAAAAAAAGTAGCCTTTAAATTTAACAGCTACTTTAACGAAAGCTTTTAGCTGTAGCTTAGCTATATTTTGCAAAATGTAGCTTATAACTGTAGCTTAGCTACTTTTTTAAAGAACAGCTATAGCTAGCTTAGCTACTTTTTTAAGTAGCTTGCCCAGCTCTGATTTTAGATAAAACCCTTTTGAGAATTGGACTGAAAGAGTCTATTATAATAATGTTTATCATTCACAGTAATTCATAAGATCTCACCCCTAACAACCTTACAATTACGATATTTCATTAAACATTAAACAATAACAATAACAATCATGTATGCATGCGTACACATAGTACATATTGATAGTGAATCCTAGGCAAATCAAATCCTGCGATTTGTGTCATAGCAGGCGAGTGTTTAGTCTGATGCAGTCCACTGCCCTAAGCATCAATTCCAACCGCAGTAAACACAAACGCTGCGTTATGTATGATGTATCCACGAATGTACGATACAATGACGCGATATCTCTTTGTGCAATTTTGTGCGCTTCCTTTCCAAGGGATTGTAATTAATTATATGTTATAAACATGTGATGTTTTCATGTGATATTAATTTGACAGTTTTTCTAGTGTCTGTCCAATTTCATAGTTAATAATGTTGTTATTGAAGTTTGGATAAAGTTTGGTAATTGATAACACGAGTTTTCATTATAAAATTACAATTGTGCAGGTTGGAGCTTGTAAATAAGTCTATCATATTTATTTATGCTATTCTGTATAACAGGAATTGAATTCCAATTACAGTACAGGGGCTGGACTAAAAGAGCCGCAGTGTGGTAGTATTTTTAGCTTGAGTGGGATTCGAATTATTAAATTATAGTTTATGTTTAATGTAACAACAATAAACTGGTGATAAAAAAAAACTGAGCACTTGAAATAAAATAAAATAAATAAATATATCATCACGCCTTCTACCCATTACTGGGTGTGGCATTCTGCTAAAGCAGATCTCGGTAAGTGATATATTTTGCGCGTGAAGTGCGGTTACCAGTCGTCAAATCACGGCCTCCAAACATGTTAGTGGTGGAGGAGCCACAGGGGTAGCTTTTTCAAATTATGAAAATTTGTCGCCTGTGGGAATAGAACCAAGGACCTCAGGATCCACAGGCCGACTTCATACCACTCGAAATTCGTGAAATTTCCTTATAGTAGAGAGGTAGGGTGCAAAATGATGTCTCATTTATTCCAGTGGCAGAAATGGATTTTTTAATTGATTATGTCATGATAAACATGAAAAAAAGAAAATTAGATTTGGGAACGAGTGGCAACTATAAATGACGTCGATGTGAATGCGCCGATTTTAAGGGTGGTTGTACACCAGTCCACTTTCAGAGCTTCTATCATCAACGAGCAAGCAGCAATAATTTCTGTCAATAATTCTTGTGTCATGTTTTCGTCGTGAACAAGTAGTAATATGACACCATAAAAATTGCTTATTTTGACCTGTTTTGTCGTGCATGATTCACCGGCCAAAACTTCTGTCTACTATTTTTATTACTTAATTATACCAAAGTCTATAATTTAAACTGAAAATTAGTCTGTAAAAAATATGACAACAACTACCCTTAAAATCAGCGCATTCACATCGGCGCCATCTATAGTTGCCACCCGTTCCCAAATCTAATTTTTTTTTTCATGTTTATTATGATATAATCTATTAAAAAATCCATGTCATTGGCATAAATGAGACAACATTTTGCACGCTAGCTTTAACAGTGGGTGGCTAGCTCAATGGTAAGAAGTCGGCCTGTGGATCCTAAGACCCCTGGTTCGATTCCCACAGGCGACAAACAATTTTCATAATTTCAAAAGCTACCCCTGGGGCTCCTCCACCACTAAAATCTTTGGGGGTCGTGATTTGACGACTGATAACCGCACTTCATGTGCAAAATATATATATTTTATTTTTTTTTTCTTTAATAGTAATTTTCAAATTTTATTTTAAATAAATATATCATCACGCCTTTTACCCATTACTGGGTGTGGCACTCTGCCGAAGCAGATCTCGGTAAGTGATATATTTATGCGCGTGAAGTGCAGTTACCAGCCGTCAAATCACGGCACCCAAAGATGTTAATGGTGGGGGAGTCACACAGGTAATTTTAAATTGGTGAAAATGTTTTGTCGGTTGTGGGGATCGAACCAGAGTCCTTTGGATCAAGAGGCCAACTTGATACCACTGAGCCATTATTTTAAATTTACCGCTAAAACAGACACGTAATAAAAGAATTTAAAACTGTCTTGTATGCATTCCGAACATCATTATACTCTCTGTAAAATTAACAGAAATGCAAAAAATTGTATAAAACTAATATTTCATGTTAAACCCACCCGTACCAAGCACTACCCTATATTATAACTCGTCCTCCAGTATCAAACTCCTTTGATATACGTAACAAATTCCTTCCAGGCTCAAGCAACCACATCCAGTGGACTTTTATTCCCTCATCATATTGATTATAAGTCCTGATCGAGTTTCCTGCGGCCATCCTCCCCCCACCCTCGAACACTTGGTTCGTTCCATCGCCGCCAGAGAGTGCCCACAAGCCCCCACCCACCCCCGCGCCAACTTCAAAACTTCATCAATCTTACTTCGTTATAATTTATGCATACGCAGCTATGTATATTTTGTGAAACTTTTGTCATTATCCGAAGTATCATCTCGCCCTTCACAGGCGCCAGAACGGGAAAAAATTAGAGAAAAAATTCCGTGTAATTATAAAAAGCGCACGAGATGCGCCGGATGGTAATTAGATAGATTTCATTTCAATACAGATACTATGCTGTGTTTCTTGACGGTGGAGATAGTCTACCTAGGAAGTCAGGTTTGAGCGTTTCGGACAGATTTGTTTTAATTTTTTTATTTTATTATTTTAAGATGGCTGGATTGTTATTTTTAAATAAAAATGTGCTCATAGTGGCGAAATTTGAAACTTCGACAGATATAGTTTACTACTTATTTTATAACTAATACTTTAAAAAAAAACAAAAAACATCAAAGACGATAATAAAATTATACTTAATTAATATTATACTGAGAAAACTAATTTCTGCTATGAAGAACCTATAAACTATGAAGGTGTATTTTTATGTTATCTAGCTAGCTATGAAACAAAAAAGCAATGATCCCAAACAAATTAGAATTAACTAGCTATTACCCGCGACTTCGTTCGCGTGGTCTACAATTTAAGGGGTAAGGCCACTCTAGAATTTTGAAAAAATGCATTTTTTTTTTGCTTAAATTATAGTTTGAACCCTTAGGAATAAGGGACAATGAATTTAAATGCCGCGCGGAAGTATTTCAGAGGGGAAAAAGGCCGCGCGCTAAGCGACAATTTTATGGCGCAGGCATTGCAGATTAGAGGTAAATACAATATTTCTATGAAAAATATATATATATTTTTTTTTATTTGATTTGGATATTTACAATCTGTTAACATTAAACAATAAGTAAATTTTTTGGCGATTTAAGAGGCGGTGGGGAGAATTATTGCCCAGTGGTAATATCCCCATGAAAAATATGACTCGAAACTTTAAACGCGTTTTTTTTTCGAAATCATATTTTCAGAATCGGGCGAAAAGAAATCTGAAATACTAATTGATGGATCGTGCTGAATCTTTTTTTTTCTTATTGTAGATATAAAATACTTAAAAACTACGGGGGGTTTTTTTTTAAGTGCTTCATTCGTATTTTATGGTCGTTTTTATACAGAAATTTAGTCCCGAATAACGAACTTTTTTTTCAAACGTGCGCCATTTTGTTAAAAATAAAAATTTTATAAATCCAGCCCGTAGTTTTTTAAAGTATACATCAGAGATTAAGAAAACATCCCTTTTTGTTCCATGTCCATTGCTGTTCCTGGAACGTTTTCGTCCGATTTGCCCTACGCGCCGAGAGGAGTCGCCATTTTTTTTAATTTCTGAAGACAATTTTGAATATTTTCTTGAAAAAAAAAATTTGAAATCAAGTTTAAAGAGCAAAAGATCCAAAAACAGTTCTTAAGCAGCACGTTTAGATTTCGTTAAAAAAAATCTAGAAATTACCCTTTTTTTCCTTGCCTAGAGTGGCCTTACCCCTTAATGCGAGTACCCGGCATGCGTTACATTGCAACTCAAAGAAAGAAAGTGTTTGTGTTTAATTCTGTTTATTGAAGTGCTTTTGGATACACAATATTTTTTGATTTTCTCTTTGGGACGTACACGAATAAATCAGAGTTTTCCGACGCGTGAGCATGCCACATACAGCTGTCCATGTGAGAAGCATGGATTTTCCAAATTTACTCCACACACTTGTAGCGATTGTCCCTGTGCTTTGTTGATGGTCATTGCAAATGCGAGTAGTACCGGAAACTGCAAACGTTTGAATTCGAATGGCATAGGACTGAAGCTTTATTATACCTATATGATAAGATTGGTTCTCGTCTATGCCTATACCAAATTTGAATTTAATCAGTGCAGTATTTTTCAGGATAGCTAGCAGCCACTTTGTTTCAAGATGGCGGACTGAAGCTTTATTATATCTATATGTTTAGATTGGTTCTCGTCTATGCCTATACCAAATTTGAATTTAATCAGTGCAGTACTTTTCTGGATAGATAACGGCCATTTTGTTTCAAGATGGCGGACTGAAGCATTATTATATCTATATATTTAGATTGGTTCTCGTCTATGCCTATACCAAATTTGAATTTAATCAGTGCAGTACTTTTCAGGATAGATAAAGGCCATTTTGTTTCAAGATGGCGGATTGAAGCATTATTATATCTATATGTTTAGATTGGTTCTCGTCTATGCCTATACCAAATTTGAATTTAATCAGTGCAGTACTTTTCGGGATAGATAACGGCCATTTTGTTTCAAGATGTCGGACTGAAGCTTTATTATATCTATATGTTAGGATTGGTTCTTGTCTATGCCTATACCAAATTTGAATCAAATCAGTGCAGTACTTTTCAGGATAGCTAGTGGCCATTTTGTTTCAAGATGGCGATTTCTCAAACTACATTCTTGCCCTAAAAACTGTCACTTACAGTTCATGGTAGGTAATATACTATTGGTTAATAACCATCAAAACTAGTTATTTTTTTAGTTAATTGGGGAGCAAATGCTGTGTAAAAACTGATTTCCATATATACCCTGTATACGGTAAAAGGAAGTTAAGAATAGAGTAGATAACATTGTTAAGCCAGATTTGTTTAATTCCAGACTTTTGCCAGGATTTACAGGAATTCCAGGCTACTAGCAAATAAATAAAAAATATAAATTGTATAGTATAAGAAATACGCAACACCCCATCATCTTTAACAACCCCATATCCTCATCCATTCCTTCGTAACACCATCTCCTCGACGGTAGAGTTTAGGCGGTACAGCGGTCAACCGCCACAAGCCGCGACGACCGCCGACTGTGTATACCGCTAGCCGGACATCAAACGCGACGAGCTGAGGTCACGGAAACCCCGGACTCACCCGGAACAAGAGTGCGGAGTGTACGGTGTTGACTGATGACGGCCGCAACAAGTTCCACGAAAACTTGCATCGGAAACACGCGGGATATATCGGAGAGAAAGAGAGAGAAATAGTGGAATCGGTAAAGATAGAAATAGTGCATGTATAATAAAACTTTGAGATTTAATAGTGGATAAAATAAAATAGTGAGCATATTTTTTTTGTACTCGCGTCATTCAAAATAAGGTTTACATTACCTTGGAAAGCATGGAAAGTAATGCGCAAAATAATTGAAAAAACACCCATTTTTATGGTTCTAAATTTGGACTATTAAAACGCTAATTGTACTTATATAAACATTTTAAGGAATTTTTAAAAGAAATAGAAACATACAGAGCTAGGGTGCAAAATGATATCATCACGCCTTCTACCCATTACTGGGTGTAGCACTCTGCCGAAGCAGATCTCGGTAAGTCATATATTTCATATTATTAGCTTATAACGTCATCAAGCAGACATATTTAACAAATTTCCTCATTGTCGATTATATAATTTTTGCTCGTTATAATAAGCATTTATGGGGTAGCTAGCTTAGTGGTATCAAGTCAGCCTGAGGATCCTAAGAACCCTGGTTCGATTCTCACAGACGACAAACAATTTTTCCAATTTTAAAAACTACTTTTGTGGTTCCACCACTTACATCTTTGGGGACCGTGATTTGATTGCTGGTAACCGCATTTCAAACGCATAAATATATCACTTACCGAGATCTGCTTCGGCAGAGTGCCACATCCAGTAATGGGTAAAAGTCGTGATGATATATTTATTTTATATTTATTTTTTTAATTTATAAAAACCACGATTTGATTGACTTAGAAAGGGCGGCAAAAGTTCTAGGTACGCCATTGCATAAAAATATCTGTTATTAAATGAAAATCACAAAACTTTTTGACAGTTAAAGTCATATAATTGTATTTTAATATGATATCGTAAATAACTACATATTATTTGTTATTCTGCATAACAGGAGTTTAAAGTAGTACTAGTGTGAAATTTTTTTTTGTAGATCTGAATGAAATTTGGCGCACGTAAACATTGGATAGTCATACGCATCCTGTTAAAATATGAAACACATTCATCGTCTGTGAACAAATGTATTCGCTTGTAAAGTTGAGTTCTTATACACGGGGCTTATGGCGATCATCACTCAGAATCGCACATATTTGGTTTGTGTACCTCTAAAATATTGCAGTTTCATTTGAAAAACTAGTATGATGTTCTAAAACTATCCATGTATATTGTATCAGAAGGAGAAAGTTTTGTATCGTTTAGTAATGGATATATAGCCATGCAAAGCCTTGTTTTTAACGAAAAATTAAGAATCCCAATTTATAATGGCAACACCACACGGTGGTATGGTTTTTGAAAATTCACTAGACCAACAACTTGTTAACAATTCATGATATTCAAATCATAATAGATATAAAACACTCATTTTATTCTATTTTTATATTTTTTTGAGCGTCAGTTTCGCCACTCGACAACCGCTGGCGCCACCGTCACATTAGTACTACCTTAACTTCAATTACAGTAGCTAGTAGTGGAATCCGAACCACTCAGACACAATCGTATTTTCTATATAAATTGAAATGAGCGAGATTTGAATACACGACCTCTTACTTATTAATTAATAACGCACGTTTTGCTTCAATTTGCTGGTCCGTTAGAAATTAAACTAAAAATAAAACTAAAAAATGTTGGCTACAACAAATCTTGTTGGTTAGTATATTCACTATATTTACATTGGAACCTAAACGAATCGTCGAAATGATTCGAAAACCTTTTAAAGTGAGTTCGGAGAAATCACTTTCGCGCTCACACAATCAACCATTGACAAGTGAAATCAGGGCAGGAGGATAGCAGGAACACAAAGTGCAGGAAAATGAATCTTCGGAGAGCCGTCCTGCAAGCCATAGCAGGAGTGAAAAGTGAACCAAGCCGTGAACGCAGATGATATTAGACGAATGAGAAAGTAGGAGAAATGGAGGCACGGAAGGGGCAATGGAAGGAAGGGAAGTAATAAGAGTGGGGATGTAAGGGTTGCCCACTGGGACGTCCGGTTGTGATTGAGGTGGGCCTACGCGTGCCAACACAGGACCGCATTCAGAAAACATTCATTTAAAAAAAAAAATTGTATATCATATTTAACGAATCCGACAATTTTTAGCTGTATTTCATTTGCCATTTGGCTCATTTAAAGTAGTACTAGTGTGACGGTAGCGCCATCGGTTGTCGAGTGGCAAAACTGACGCTCAAAAAAATATAAAAATTTAATAAAATAAGTGTTTTATACCTATTATGGTTTGAATATCATGAATTGTTAACAGGTTGTTGGTCTAGAGAATTTTCAAATACAATACCACCGTGTGGTGTTGCCAATATAAATTGGGATTCTTAATTTTTCGTTAAAATCAAGGCTTTGCATGGCTATATATCCATTACTAAACGATAAAAAACTGTCTCCTTCTGATACAATATACATGGATAGTTCTAGAACATCATACTAGTTTTTCAAATGAAACTGCAAAATTTTAGAGGTACACAAACCAAATATGTGCGATTCTGAGTGATGATCGCCATAAGCCCCGTGTATAAGTACTCAACTTTACAAGCGAATATATTTGTTCACAGATGATGAATGTATTTCATATTTTAACGAGATGCGCATGACTATCCAATGTTTACGTGCGCCAAATTTCATTCTGATTTGCAAAATTTTTTTTCACGCTAGTACTACATAAAGGTAAAATTTGGCGCACATAAACATGGGATAGTCATACGCATCCTGTTAAAATATGAAACACATTCATCGTCTGAACAAATATATTCGCTTGTAAAGTTGAGTTCTTATACACGGGGCTTATGGCGATCATCACTTAGAATCGCACATATTTGGTTGGTGTACCTCTAAAATTTTGCAGTTTCATTTGAAAAACTAGTATGATGTTCTAGAACTATCCATGTATATTGTATCAGAAGGAGAAAGTTTTTTATCGTTTAGTAATGAATATATAGTCATGCAAAGCCTTGTTTTTAACGAAAAATTAAGAATTCCAATTTATAATGGTAACACCACACGGTGGTACGGTATTTAAAAATTCACTAGCCCAACAACCTGATAAAAATTCATGATATTCAAATCATAATAGGTATAAAACACTTATTTTATTCAATTTTTATATTATTTTGAGCGTCAGTTTCGCCACTCGACAACCGATGGCGCTACCGTCACACTAGTACTACCTTAAATCAGTTCTGATAAATTAGACAACATGACTAAATGAACTGAATTAAGCAAACGGAAACCCTTATTGGGATGAATTACTTCAAAGTAAATTAGAATCTATAGTTCTAGTACTGGAAATAAAGTCTTCGAAGCAATTCAGCGAAATAAATAAGAGATCTGGTTCAGTAAATGTAAGATAGATCTGATCCAAATGGCAAATGGAATACGCCATCTGTCAGAAATAAAATGTTACTAAAACTGTAGCCGTTAGCAACACGCTGGAACAACATCCCTATAACTTCAATATAAGTATTGTAAAAATATGAATTTCTACATCTCATTCATCCTGAATCCGGTCCTGTACACTCTGCGCTATTCCTCATCACCTCTTTCCTCTCTCCACTCTTCTCGTTCTCATACGGCAACATACGCACACAAATGAAAGAAGCAACTTACCGATGAAGACGAATATCTGGTGGTGCGAGTAGCGCAGCAACATCGAGATTGATACGGTCTGCAACAAAAACGTGAAGAAATAAATTTACATGCAATTCACAAATACGAACAAGAACTGAATGAATTCGGTACTGATGTATTCTGGGACTGGGAGTCATTTCATACGAGATCGATACATCACAATAATCACAAAATAAATAACAACGCAGAGAGTTTGCATACAAGACACCATACTGACTGTTATTTTAATGTCAAAGTGCATTCTAATAAAATTACAATCAAACTTAACAGATATTCTGTCTTATTTATTTATTCAATTATAAATCTTTAGTTTTACAAATATATAAGATGGATCCTCCCCTGTGGCTCCCCAACACTAACATCTTTCGGGGCCGTGACTTGACGGCTGGTAACCGCACTTCACGCGCATCAATATATCACTTACCGAGATATATCCAGCAGTTTCGCGCAAAAAATTAGTTCATTATCAGCATCCGCACCTTAATAAAATGTAACGTAAATAACAAATATAATTTAAAAATAAAATCAATATATCAGCACGCCTTTTACCCATTACTGGGTGTGGCACTCTGCCAAAACAAATCTCGGTAAGTGATATATTTATGCGCGTGAAGTGAGGTTACCAGCCATCAAATCACGGCCTCCAAAGATGTTACTGGTGGGCTCTTCCACCACACAGGGGTAATTTTTAATTTGGTGAAAATGTTTGTCGGCAGTGGGAATCGAAGCAGGGTTCTCAGGATCCACAGGCTGACTCGATACCACTGAGCCATTACTCCATAAAAATATAGTTTATAATATTTTATATTTGTTATATACGTTTTATTAAGATGCTGATGATGAGCTAATTTTTAGTTCGAAATGTCCAAATACATTTTTTTTAAAGTAATTTTCTTTAGGTGAATCTGTAGTTGCCCTTACACTAATCTTTTGAAACAAGATATCAGGGTACCCAGCCAACGTGAATTTTAAAATTCCCTGACTTCTCCAGGTTTTCCAGGATGGCAATTTTACTTTCATTAGTTTATCACTTAAACCAATTTTAACATTTTTGATTGAAATATTCGACGGTAATTTAGTATTTTTATGTTCGACGTACAGTATTATATTATCTCATAATTTAAGTGCAGTTTTAGCTGTCTATGTATTTCCCACCCACCGGGTTACACAACATTTTTTTGGAAATACTTCGCATTTTGTGAGGCCTGTAAAATCATTCCGTCTTCTCGGTGAGTCTTTGTGAGCTGTTTGTAGTGCTACGTTTACAATATGTAGACCGCACGACCCGATATCTAAAATTTGCTTCTCTGTTAATTGAGGCGCACAGCTTTTTTGAACAATAAAGAAAATATCTGTTCGGTTTATTCCGCCGTTCATCGTGTAATTCAAATAATAAAAAGTTTCAACGTATTTGTATGACAAAATTAACTATATATTAGCAGCAAAAAATCTAAACTTTTTAATAGACAATTTGCATCTTTTTCCAGAAAATAATTTAAAATTCCCTGATAATTTTTTATTTTTTGGAATCTCCCTGATTTTTCCCTGACTTTTCCCGGTTTTCCCGGTTTTCCAGGTCACCGGGTACCCTGGATATTATTTTTTATCATTATTTTTCTATTATAAATTAAATATTATGTGTTCTATGTGGGCGTATTTTATATTATATTTATATTTGTTTCATTAGAATTAAAAATATAAGTTTCGGGAAATAATTTGGGGACCCAGTAATGGCAAATTTCAAAATTAACATTGAAATCCCTATGGTGCGTTTCCTGACGTCATTAATTTACCGATTTTTCTAAAAAAAAATAAAATAAATATATCTTCACACCTTCTACCCATTACTGGGTATAGCACTCTGTCATAGCAGATCTCGGCAAATGATATATTTTACACGTGATGTGCGATTACCAGCCGTCAAATCACGGTCACCAAGGATATTAGTGGAGGGGGAGTCACAGGGATAGTTTTTAATGTAGTGAAAATTGTTTGTCGGCTTTGGAAATCCAACCAGGGTTCTCTGGATCCACAGGCCGACTCGGTACCACTGAACCACCTAGAGATTCAAACAAGATTACACTTTATTTCACATATTTTCCAAGATTCACTTCCTGTTGGTAGCACTATATATTTCATGATACCAACATCGCTAAACTTTAATGAAAATAAAACTAGTTTGATTGACACCGAACTCTGAATCATTCCATCAGAACGACCGTGGTAAAAATGGTGTCGAGTTGATCGAAAATTGGCCCATTATATGAATGATGTATTTGGTACATTATCAGGTCTGGCTGGGGGTGGCTACGGGGGCGGTGAAGTGTGCACATTCCGTGTTCGTTACAATAAAACTCTACTCAGAAATGAGAAACCGATCAATCATGAACAGTCTTGATGTGTATGCTTCCGCCTCGTTGGGCCTACGGACCCGGCTTTCTTACACAGGGCCGACCAAACTTATGTTGCAGAATATTGCAATAGAACTCGGTTGTAACAATGTCATTTATAGCGAGAGTTATACGAAGGCAGGGTGAAAAGTCCCTGAAATGAAACAGATAGAGCCACAATCGAAAATCTCATATGACATTTGTGATGTACTAGAACGCATTAAAATTTTCAGACTGATATGTCATTCAGTTTTGTTTTGACACCCATCGAAAGCAAGCAACCTTGAATATTTTCGAAAACATGGAAAAAAGTTAATTTCGCGTCTTGATTAAACATTATTTCTTGCGTGGAAAAAACATTACGCAAACCAAAGCATCGCTTGTTAAACATTATGGGGACTCCTCACCATCGATTGGAACGATTCACAAGTGGTTTACTGATTTTCGTTGTGGTAGTATGACCACAAAGGACGCCGAACGTTCTGGTCGTCCAATTGAGGTTACAACACCACAAATCGTCGATAAAATCCATGGTATGATATTGGACGATCGGCGAGTTAAAGTGCACGAGTTTTCAGAGCCTATGAGCATCTCAACCGAACGGGTACGGAACATTTTGCATAAATTTTTGGATATGAGAAAGCTATCTGCCAGATGGGTGCCGTATTTGCTCTCTGTTGACAACAAGCGCGACCGTGTCGCAATGTCAAAATTGCATGAATTGCGCTACGAATTGGTTCGTCATCCACCATATTCTCCAGATTTGGTCCCCTGCGATTTTTATCTATTTCCAAACTTGAAAAAATGGCCAAAATCGTATTATTTGGAAGGCATTGAAAAATTAGATAAATGTTGGACGAAGTGTATCTATCGTGCTACAAGGAGATTATGAAGAGAAATAAAATATGTTTTGACCAAATAAATCATTTCTTGTTTCATTTTTCCTCGTAAGATGTACAAATGTAAGAAAACGTCTACAAGATAAATATTAAGAAACAATAGCTAAATATAACCATCTGAAATGATAATAGAGGTTATACCTCTCACCCAGTTCTGGGTGACAGCCCTACTATACAAAATTTAATAATAATGAGAAATATTCATACAGAACCATTGTTGTCTTAAGAACCTCTATCATTTTGTACATATCTAGAGTTAAAGAAGATTGAATTATTGTCATAAATAATGTTAATAAAATTGTCTTGGCCATCCCTGATCTAGAAAGTAGAGTGGCATGGTCTCGTACCGGCACTTGTTTCTTTATTTGCGCTTGCGCACTTGTCGTAACTGCTGAGTTTTGTTTTTGTTTTCCATCGAGTTTCTGTTGTTTTCGTTTGCGCTTTGTTTTGAGTTCGTTACTCGTTCGCTTGATCGGTTTTTTGCACTAATTAACCTGTTTTTGTTATTGTTATTTCCCCCTATCACTTCTGTTTAACCCTCAGGATATGATTCCCAACGTGTAACACTGTCCATTCAGTTAGAATTTACCTTTTTTATTTTCAGTTTCTGAAATAAATCATTATTTTATTTATTAATTTACCAAATTTAACTGACTCAGGAATTTCTATTTATTTATTTGTTACTCTGAACAATATGAATTTAATCTCAATAGGATATTCCACAAAAATTTGATCATTTTATTTGTTAATCTACGTACAAAAATAATTTTTCCGCTTTTTACTTTCTAATGCCAATGGCACACTGGCCGAGGAGCATGAATGAGCGTCGAGGAACTCATCGATGAAACAACAGAACGCACCCTGACTGATAAAATAAACAAACACGAAAGATTAGCACAAAGCAAAACCAAAATGACAGCCCACGCTAACATGAAATGAGACACAATAATACGTGTGAAATGAGACACAATCGTTTCATCGAGGAACTCCTCGATGGAAATAGAGGAGCCTCTATTTTTCATCGATGACGGGTGCGTTCTGTTGTTTCATCGATGAGCTGCTCGACGCTAATTCATGCTCCTCGACCAGTGTACCATTGGCATTATACACAGTATAAGGAAGTATTGGAATCGTGAAAAAAATCGTTGACGAGATTTTCGCGGAAATACGTGTTTTGAGGTCCACTGAATCCGTTTTGATCATTTTCTCAATGATGTCTGTGTGTGTTTGTGTGGATGGATGGATGGATGGATGGATGGATGGATGTGTGTCCGTATGTGCAATATCTCATGAACGAGATAAGATTTGTTAACGAAACTTGGTACTTATAAGTTTCATGAAAATACGAAGAGCTGAGTTGATTTTGAATGAAATTGAAAAACCGGAAGAGGAAGTTTACTGGACACACTAAACAATAAGTTCCATTTATTTAAAAAATGGAATCAGTTACGAAAAAAAGTTTCAAATAAAAGATGTTAGCAAAAATATTTGGAATATAAAATGTTATTACCAATTTTCCTGTATATGCATCTAATTTTGAGAAAAACTAGTTTATATATTTAATAATATATTCCAATAATCATAGTAGCAGTAGAAACAAAAAAACCTAAACATGTTTAACATTTATCAGGCAGATTCACAAAACGGATTAACGCTAACACCGTTTTTAATATTATCTATAACTTTGTTTCAAATTAAAACAGATTAAAGAAATGAACTAAATTTGATGCTAATTAACTCTCTTTTTAACTCAAGTTAAAATAAACTTGTTTCGTACATTGAAAGGAGGAATCCGCTTTATGAATCTGCCAGTATATGTCAAATAATAATTGTCAAATGCAAGGAGCAAGTCATAAATTAATAATAAAAATAGCATTATACTAAATTAACATAATTCGCAGTGTGCTGTTGTCGCACCATCGACAACAAGCAACCGATGCGATATGATTTTCGCAAATGAATCTGCAGAATGAAATAATAATAATAATAACACAATTAGGTAGGTACAGATTATGTTTATATAAAATTAACAATGCAATATTGCATCATACTTGGAATATTGTATTATTACTATTAGAGAATATTGTGGTATTTACAAATATGTGTATTAAATTATTCATTTCGAATGACCACTTTGAAACCTATTTACTAGTAATTTACATTTGCAGTAATTATGTTATATTAATTATTGTTAATTTATGGTATTTAATGAATTTCGTATGGCAAATATAATTAGAGGAATAATAGCATTCTGAATGTTAGATTTTTGCTATTACAATATTTAATTAAAATAATTAACAGATATAATTAATTATGAAACAATATATGATAATAATAGATTTTTTACAAGGACTAAATTTTTCATTCTGTTATGTATTAAAAGTTAAATGAAGCATGAGAAATTCAATACCATCCAGCGCATCTTCATATCGTGTTTAGTTTATGAGAGATAGTTACGGGAAAGTCCGAAATTTGAAATTGGTAAATTTTTGGAAAGTTCATGTCTTCCGGAGGCTATATCTTAAAAACTAAACAAGATATGAAAATGCGCTCAACGGTATTGAATTCCCCGTGTCCGAATTGACTTAAAAGCAAATTTTTAGCGATTTTAATTTTTTGAAAATTTTTTAAGACTGTTTGCTCTAAAATTCTTCCTCGTACGAATATTGTAACGAAAATTTATATACATATGTATTTTGACCCGCTGAATCCAATGGTGAAATCCCCAAATGCATATGTCTTCTAGTTTTTTAGATATTGTTTAAGAACTGCTCGAAGAGAAAATTTTGGGAAAAATCTTATTGAAAAATAAAAAATGCTGAAAATTTGTTTACAAGTCAAGTGAAGCACGGGGAATTCAATTCCGTTGACCGCATCTTCATATCTTGTTTAGTTTTAGAAATATAGCCTCGGGAAAGTCGAAAATTTGATGTGGTATTTTTTTTGAAAAATTGAACTTTTCCGGAGTATATATCTTAAAAACTAAACAAAATATGAAAATTCGCTCAACGGCATTGAAATCCTCGTGTCCGAATTGACTTATAAGCAAATTTTTAGCGATTTTTATTTTTTGATAATTTCTTAAGGGATACCCCTCGGATTTTTTTCGATTTTGAACTATTTTCAGACTGTTTGCTCTAAAATTCTTCCTCGTACGAATATTGTAACGAAAATTTACATACATATGTATTTGGTCCCGCCGAATCCAATGGTAAAATCCCCATGTGCATATGTCGTCTAGTTTTTGAGATATTGTAAAAAAAACTGCTCGAACAGAAAATTTGGATGAAAACTTTTTGAAAAATAAAAAATGCTGAAAATTTGTTTACAAGTCAATTGAAGCATGAGAAATTCAACGCCGTTGAGCGCATCTTCATATCTCATTTAATTTTTAAGATATAGCTTCGGTAAAGTACGAAATTTAGACAAAAATTTATTTTTAGCAAGTTAATTTATTTTAGAAATTTGGTTTTCATCGATTTTAGGCTGTTTGCTCTAAAATTCTTTCTCGTAAGAATATTCTAATTAAAATTTATATACATATGTTATGATTTAGCTTTTTGTTATAATTAATTAATATCAGCATTAATGGGGTGGCTAGCTCAGTGGTATGAAGTCGGCCTGTGGATCCTGAGAACCCTGGTTCGATTCCCACAGGCGACAAACAATTTTCATAATTTCAAAAACTACTCCTGTGGCTCCTCCACCATTAACATCTTTGGGGGCCGTGATTTGACGACTGGTAACCGCACTTCACGCGCAAAATATATCACTTACCGAGATCTGCTTCGGAAGAGTGCCACACCCAGTAATGGGTAGAAAGCGTGATGATATATTTATTTATTTATTTTATTTTATTAAAATACTTATAGTTAGCTAAATAACAATGATACAACAGTATCTGTAACTAATAATTATTTGTTTAATGCATACTATAGTAATTAAAAATTAAATAAATAAATATCATCACGCCTTCCACCCATTACTGGGTGTGGCACTCTGCCGAAGCAGATCTCTGTAAGTGATATATTTATACGCGCGAAGTGTTACCAACCGTCAAATCACGACCTTCAAAGAGATGTTAGTGGTGGGGGAGCCATAGAAGTAATTTTAATATGGTGAAAATGTTTGTCGGCTGTGGGAATCGAACCAGGGTTCTCATAATCCACAGGTAAATTACTCAATCCATCTGTCTAGCCATTTAAAACAACAACAATACTGAAATTGCTGAAAATTCATCAGACATCTCATCCACTTCATAAGCAACACAATCCATACAAATCACAGTGACATGGTAACCCAGGAGTACCGTAGGGACGGGCGTTGGACGCAAGTGCCGAGAATGACTCTCGCACGAGCTAGTGAAATAAATTGTTTGAAATAGCAGGGTGTTTGTGATTCATGGCGGCGCTCCAGTCGCTGTAATGATCTAATTAACCCCTGCGATTCGGTTACAGCGGATACCGGACACGAGGTACACTCTGCGATGAAAGTTAACAGCGAAAATACAGACTTGAATCAAAGTAGATTTGGATATGGGACCATAATAGTTATTTATATTTATAAAGGGTTACAACAGACGTTTCTGGCCCGCGGCATGATTATTAGCACGAGCCGCAAAGCGTCGAGGGCTAATAACATCCTCAAGGTCAGAAACGCAAATTTCACCCGTGGTACATACAATATTTTATGCACAACAAAATAACATTTAATTATATGTTCAAAAGATTAAAATATGTACATAGGTTATATGTCAAAATAACATTTTGCAGAATCAAGTATTGACAATAAACAAAAATTGTCATTTTATTTATAAATAAAAATATATCATCACGCCTTTTTACCCATTGGGTGTGGCACTCTGCTGAAGCAGAAATCGGTAAGTGATATATTTATGCGCGTGAAGTGCAGTTACTAGCCGTCAAATAATGGCCCCCAAAGATGATAGTGGTGGGGAGACACAGAGGTAATTTTTAATTTGGTAAAAATTGTTTGTCGGCTGTGGGGATTGAACCGAGGTTTTCAGGATCCACAGGCCGATTCGATACTATCTGAGCCGTTACCCCATTTTTTTATTTTATTTATGCATCCATAGGAATTATTTTTTATAGCCCTAGGGCCAAAAAAGAAGTGTTTAAGCTCGTTTTTTAGGGCTAAAACACATCAATTTCAGCCCGGTTGTGCATAAAAATATAAATAAATAAATATATCATCACGCCTTTTCGCCATTACTGGGTGTGGCAGTCTACCGAAGCAGATCTAGGTAAGTGATATATTTTGTGCATGAAATGCAATTTCCAGCCGTCAAATCACGGCCTCCAAAGATGTTAGTAGAGGAGGAATCACAGGGGTCATTTTATTGTGGTGATTATTTTTTGACGTTTCTCAAGACCAATAAAATGCTTCATTGTATGTCACGTGTCTGCGTTTTAACCAATCCTGTCATTATTATACTGAGAATAATGCTCTTGTGATTATTCCCGGGAATAATCTATGAAGGTGCTTTTGTTTGTGAGAAATGATAGGTAGTTTTCAAATAATTATTTAAAACTGTCAATTTATTCTCACTCTCTTGTTATATTATTACTGACAATGTATGTCGGCTGTGGGGATCAAACCCAGTGTTCTTAGTATCCACAGACCGGCTCGATACCACTGAGCCATTTATCCCATGAACAAAACGGCATTATAACCTTCAATGGTAACATGTACACAAAAATAAAACAATGCTATAATATAATTATAATTATATGTAATATGTTCGTTTAACTAATAGGTAACTTTAGTAGATATTAATTTGTAATTGGATTTAGCTAAAACAACAACAACTGATTAATTTGTCATCATTAAATTCAATTTGTTAACATTAAATTGGACATAAAATACACAAATAAAATTTTAATTCCTATTACACTATAATTTTATTTATTTATTTATTTATTTGCAACTCTCTAAAACGAGCGTAGAATAAGAGGGGAGCCACAGTTTATAAAAGGATTCGAACCACTAAGACACTGTTGTACATTTACAGCCGTATTCATAGTGAACATAACATGGTTTAAACCAGTACTATCTTCATATTAGTTTAGTTTACCAAAACAACTTATTCATAGAAGTGGTTTAGGCTAGCGCTGGTTTAAACCAGGCTTAATTTTTAGACTCGCCAATACCCTAGTTTGACAGTGGTTTAAAGTTTCATATAGGTGATTAATATCGAAATGATGTACTTTTATCAGTGTAAGTATAGTTATTACTAACTTCTTTAATCATTAAATTAATGAGAATATACGGAAATAATATTTTGCATTTTCAACTTGAATCGGCTTGCAGGTTAGAATGGAAGATGTCAATTAATACCAAAATATGTTTGCCGACATTGAAGACATCGAAGACGTTGTAGATCCGTTAAAGAAGAAGACGAAAAATATATTTAGATCACATAAATCCTTTTAAACAATATGATAACACCGAATTAAAAAAAAAATACACCATGTATTTTATAGTTTATGTAATTAAATATTATAAATTGTATTCGCAGACTATGAGAACACTCATTAACAATGTTCGTCCAATATTAGAATATGGTGGAAGAAAATTACGACCTGTAAATATAGAAATACAAGTTTTAAGCACGATTCGTTATTTAGTGAAAAGCGAATCAGTTATAGTAATACAGTATATTATTAAAATGAGCCCCTTTTACACCGAATATCAATTTATTTTATATCAGCATTCCTAATTTAATGTATATACTGTATAGTATTTATTTCCATCCGATATTCTGTACTTTGAATTGATATTTATAAATATTAATATATACGTTTCTTGTAATTTATAAATAGTTGGTAATATGTTTCTAATTGTTTTATCTCATTTACTAGGTAATGTCCGTATATCAATCTTGTTAGACGACTCCTTTGTATAAACTTTTATCAAAAAGAAAACAAAACATCCAACTGTCACATCTGTTTACATAAAATAATATTCACTGAGCATGCGCGCAGCAAAAATGACCATGGCCAACTTGATCAACCTCGCTCCAATGAATTTAAACTTGGACTACGCAGACAAGGTTTAAACCCGGTGTGAATAGTACTATGAATAAGTTGTTTTAGTACAGGTCTAAACCTGAACTATGGAAACCTTATTTAAAACTGGTTTATCTGATTTACTATGAATACGGCTGTATGGATATAAATAAGATTTAAACGCAAGTTTTATAGACGTAAGTTAAATCTATACATACATAATATCACGCTCTACCCTATCAAATGGGGTAGCACGAACTCGTGAATAACACTCACAAAACATCCCCTCATCAGAATGATCAAAATTGTTTTCGTCAAACATTCTCATTCTCACGTTCCCTCCATATAACCTCATTTTTTAGTTGCACGCACACTCTTTCATCACACAACAAACTCTCAATCATATCCATGCATTCGCTGCTATACGAGTACATCTGTTTCATAAATTTTTCACTTCAACAACAAATCTAAAAAAAAATAAGAAAGGAAGGGCGCATCGCCTGTGCTTGTTTTGAAAGTTAATTGCATTCAATTCCAGTAAGACACCATATTGCAAGAACAGTAAACAAATCAAAAGATAAGAAAGGGAGTGTCGTCCTGGTATACAACTACCTTATTAACAGAAATATAAAATTGTTACAATTTTTGCGCGATTATTTTTGACATTTCTCAAAACCAATGCACTATTGTATGCCACGCGTCCGCGTTTGAACCAATCCCGTCATTATTATATTGAGAATAAATCTCTTGTGATTATTCCCAGGAATAATCTCTGTAGGTACTTTTTTATTTGTAACAAATGATAGGTAGTTGTCTAATTATTTAAAACTCTCAACTCGTCAACTAAAATAAATAAATATATCATCACGCATTCTACCCATTAATTGGTGTGACACTCTGCCGAAGCAGATCTCGGTAAGTGATATATTTTGCTCGTGAAATGCGGTTACCAGTCATCAAATTACGGCCCCCAAAGACGTTAGTGGTGGAGAAGCCACAGGGGTGAAATTATGAAAATTGTTTGTCGCCTGTGGGAATCTAACCAGGATTCTCAGGATCCACAGGCCGACTTCATACCACTGAGCTAGCCACCCCACTAAAATGTGTGAAAAAAATCGATTTTGTCGTATTTCAGATACAGAAATACACCAACAAATTTTGGAAACAACTTCCAAGAATTAATAAGTAATCAATCGATATGGACCCAGTTCAAAATATTTTAAATTGGATGAATCGACCTCAACGGCGAAGTCAAAAAATAATCAAATTAAATATAACTCGAGAGTTGGATAAATTAGAAAATAATTCTCCAGTATCTTTCTCAAACTTGTTGTCATTTGGCAATAGCCACTCAAGCCCTACGGGCTTTCGTGACTATTGCCTGGCAACAAGTATTCGAAAGATCTGTCAAATTATTTTCAATTTATTCTCACTCTCTTGTTATATTATTACTGAAAATAATGAACAAGACAAAACTACTAAAATAAGTTTCATTTTCTACCAAAGTTACAATTCTTTCAGTACAAATGCCAAAAAAACTTTTTCACATGCGAGATTTACGTCATCACATCACCACGTCCTCAGATCTAATAGAGCAGGTCGCGGTGTCCGATTTCACGCACCCATTTACTTGATTTATTATGCAAACTGACTCTAGACTACCCCAGTTAACCCCACCATATCCCTACGCCACTGTGTATTTTCCGTGTTCTAATTAACTTATATCGAAATTTTGAAAATTTATTGAAATATTGAAAAGATAATGAAAATCTGTGAACACCAATGAATTCCTCTCGTAAAAGTTCATAGGTATGCAAAATTTCAGGCAAAAATTTGCACAGATAAAGTTTTTATTACAAAAAAACGAAAAATCACTGTTTTTTAAATATTTTTGAAGGTGTATCCCTTAAGATTTTTACGAATTTTGGCCATTTTTAGGTTTTTTGCTTCAAAAATTGTATCCGTGGAGCAAAAATTTTGAAATTTTACGTACATATGTATTTTTTGTGAGGAATCTACTGGTGTTTCAAGTTTTTGAAATATGGGCAAAAGAAAGAATTTGAAAAAAATGCTTAGAGTTACTTAGAGCACAAGAAATACACTCGTTCAAACCGCATTTCAATATTTCAATATGGATACTCAATAGTATCATAAATCAAGTACTTATCGTGCACTCGCACATAAATTGAATTTTAATACTTTGAAATGATAAAAAAATACTTCTAATTAACTAAACTCGAATTAATTATACTATGTTGGGTAATATCGATGTTATATAAGAATATGTAGTTAGTTAAGGTGGTACCATCATGGAAGCATTTAGCCCGGATTTTAATTAAATGTAAATATGTTATTTTTCATGTGTACTTATACGATATTTGCAGCGAAATGTTAATTCTGTTAATAACCTATACCATACAAAAATGTAATAATTATTTTTATAAACTTTTTAGGTTACCTATACTTTTGTATGAGACTGTCATGATAGAACCATCTTAATGGACAATTAATGTTTGTATACCCTGTTCTAAAAAAGATATTACTTTCAAAATGCATCACTTATCTCAAAATGTTTAAATAACCCTATTACCAATTGTAATTCGATTCAATATACATATATTCATTTATTACAGAGTAGCATAAATAAATAAATACATAAATACAATTCAAATATCAAATGCGCAATACACATGTGTCTATTCGCATCACAATCGAATCACTTTATAATTGACCAATATAACTTCAAGTCTAGTTGGAGGCCAGAAAAGTAAACCTTCATTTTAAACGCACTTTTATAACAATATTAGAATTGAATCCCAATTACAGTACAGGATCCGGTCTCATCGAGCCGTAGTATATTTAGCTTGAGTGGGATTCGAACTGGAGCTCTCCGGATTCGAATGCCGTAACGCTACCCACTCTACCGTACTGCAGGATTATAAATAAAAAATAAAATAAATATATCATCACGCCTTCTACCCATTACTGCCGCAGCAGATCTCGGTAAATGATATATTTATGCGTATGAAGTGCGATTATCGGCCGTCAAATCACAGCCCTCAAAGAAGGTAGTGGTGGGGTAGCCATACGAGTAATGTTATTGTCGACCGAGTCGAACCCGGGTTCGTAAATCTACAGACCGACGCAATACCTAGCTATTTTTCTATAAGTAATTTAGAAAACTTTTCTATCTTCAACTGCATTACTGCTACATTCAAATTTGGGTAAAAGGCATAATAGTAAATATTTGTATCACATAAGTGCATAATACTTACGCAGAAATTAAAGAAAGTGAAAGAAATTAATTATTACTATCACTGTTTATTTCTATACATTTATTACTGTAGTCAATTTCACGGTATTTAATTGTATAATTAGTAATTATTGTTTGAAATGCAACAACAAAATAATAATATAAAAACTATTCAGTTTTAATTTCACTTTCATAGTTAGCTTCTCTAAGAACCCGGTTCTTTTCAAATCTCGTCCCAAAAAATAGTTCATTTTTGTAGGTGGCGCAGTGTTCTTTCACGGGACAGCTGTTTTCACGTCACAATATCACGTGAGTGCCCGCATCCTATTGACACTTAAATTACTATCTCCGATTTTTGTTAAACGATCTTCATGACAAGTAAAAGTATAAATGTCCTTAATTATTTACATGACTTCAATATAAATCATGTTTGTACACTCTCGCTTTTTAATTAAGTAATTAATAAAATCAATTAAGGAAACAATCAATTATAGCAATCTCAACACGGCAAAATTACTTCTAATTGCGAATTGAAAGTAAACATTCATCCATAAATTATATAAACTTCAACGAGTAAAAATGAATTAATAAATATAGTAAGTATTGTTTTACACATAAAAAACATAAATCACAATAATATGCAGAATTAGTCATAAGTTATAACCTTGGTTCAAAAATATGCAGCGCAAGACGACGAAAAAAATCTTCGTTTTCCCTGTTTACAATCTATTTTTATTTGGATTATTTGGCAGCAATATCAAAAAATTAAATGACAAACAAACAAACAAACACGAATATAAATAGTAAAAAAAAATCGGTCAAACAGTTTTTATTTACTATCATGTTTTTTATCGGAGATAAAATATTATTTTATTATTATTATTATTATTTACTTGTACTTTGTACTTAAAATATAAAAGACAATAATATATGACATATTTTCATAGACTGATAATCAAATTCACTAGAATTCCTTTAATTGCTGGCTTACAGACGTCATTGGATTAAATTATTTCCAATAATTTTAGGAATTAAAATAACGTTTTCATAATTCTATTCGGTCAATTTTAAATTAAAAACCAGTTTAAAAAATACTTCATGTACATTTTCTGGGCGATCTTTTCCATTTCTATTATTTTAAGGATAAAGTAGGTACTTACAAACACGATCATGATGAAAAATGCCGCCAAGTAGGAACTTCGAGCCATCCACATGCTGACAAAACGGTAATGTTCTCCCGTTACAACATTTCTGTAAAATATAATAACAAGTTTCAATATTTCAAAGAAATTACAAACATAATACAGTAGAATCGAAAAATGATTGAATTTATTAAACGGACTGTAATGTATATTTGAAAATAAAGATGAAAAATTAAAGATTCTACTTTCCATTATAGTGCGATTATAACAAGAATTGCAGTTTTATTTTAGAGAGAAAAATTTGGCCAATATTGCGATTTTAACCTGGGACCTTTTAAAGTATGGTCAAATGCTCTGTCATTGGACTATATAAAATTTGATTAAATTAATTATGAAGTATTTACTTTTTTTTAAATACTAATTAAGGAATTAGGGTATTATCTAATACAAGCAATTGTCCGTATCTAATGTGTATGTCAATGATCTCGAAATCGGCGGGAATGAATTTGATAAAAACTTGGTATTCCGATATTTATTTTTTGCCTCAATAAACGATCTAGCTAGATCTTATTCCCCGGAAATTCGTTCAGTACGTTGTTTTTAAAGAAAATTAGGAACATTTATCAAAAATACGCATATAAAGCAATATAATTTGATCCAAGTAATCTATTATTATTATCTGTTCCTTGGTTTCTTATATTTCATTTTTCATTTCTCATTTCCCAAGAAAACCCTGGCTTCCCAAATATTAACAAAAAAAAATAAAATAATCGGTGATAATTTAAATGTTAAAACAATTAAAGGATTTAGGTGATTGCTCTAATTCATTGCACAACAATAAATTAATGCCAAAAGGAATTTTTAAAAATCGACCTTAATTATATTTTCCGTTAAATTGAAGCCAGAGCGGTTTGATCTCCAAACACTTGCTTATAAAGCAAGCGTATTACCCTTAAGCCTGAACTACGTATCTATTAATGAAGATGTCTACAAAATACTAATTTTACTGTAAATTTGAGCATTCTAAACTTAATATAACACCGAATTATTAATTTAATGTCAGTAAGCTCGTTATAACAGAGTTCAACTATATCAGAAATAGTCGTACACACCTCAAATACCCTTTATTATCTTCCTGTTCAGCAAGCGTCTTAATACTCGCCATGAGGAGATCATCGTACCCCAAAAACTCATCCAAGATGAATCGACTAAAAGGATCTCCAAAACATGAATCCTTGTTGGGATCCAGCGTCACTATTTTGACTGGAATCCCTAATCTTTGTCTAGTTGCAGGCGACAGACGCAGAAATCCATATTCAAGGGAATATTCCACGATGTACTCATCTTCTGGCCACACTGGAAAGAAAATGTTATTTTTATTTCAATGCCAAACTTCCTAAATTAAAAATAAATAAATATATCATCACGCCTTCTACCCATTACTGAGTGTGGCACTCTGCCGAAGCAGATCTTGGTAAGTGATATATTTTGCGCGTGAAGTGCGGTTAGCAGCCGCCAAATCACGGCCCTCAAAGATATTAGTGATGGGGGAGCCACAGGGGTAGTGAAAATTGTTTGTCGCCTGTGGGAATCGAACTAGGGTTCTCAGGATCCACAGGCCGACTTAATACCACTCTGCTAGCTACCCCATACTTCCTAAATTAAATATTTCAAAATATTGTTTCTCCAAAATTATTTACAGCAGCAAATGAAATTAATAACAGTCGGACGCTTATGAGAATTGTGAAATATAATTATATATTTAGATTCATTGCCGAAATATCAAGGTTACGTCCAATAATGAGCAGTATCCGTTCACAGATAATAGTAAAAACGACCTTTTACGCATTAAAATAATTAAACCGAATACAAAAATTTAACAGGCAGATTCATAAAGCGGATTAGCGCTAACACAATTTTTTATTTCGTTTTTAACTCTCTTTTCAATGTATGAAACAAGTTTATTTTAACTTGAGTTAAAAAGAGAGTTAATTAGCATCAAATTTAGTTTATTTCTTTAATCTGTTTTAATTTGAAACAGAGTTATAGATAATATTAAAAACGGTGTTAGCGCTAATCCGTTTTGTGAATCTGCCTGTAAATGAAATTGTTAATATGAATAAAATTGAGTTATCTATGCAAAAATAAAACAAAATTTGAAGATTACCTGCTCTGACAAATTTCTCGACTTGAGGAACATCAGTCTTCAATCCTGACTCGGTAGTAGTTTCAGTTTCAAGTTCAACTTTACTGGTAATGGTTTCGTTGATGCTCATGGGCTCTTGCGTCATTTCCTCGACTTCAGGCGGAGGCTCCGCAAGAGGAGTCAGCCCATCCCAGACCGTAACCGACACAGAAACATCCCTCGAGCTGTTTATCGAGTTTGGTTGAATGTCAACATCAGTACTAACAATTGAACTCTCAGTTGTGTGATTCACAACTTCGGAGTCATCCAAAGGCTCGGTGAGTTCATCCACAGCTGATGGCTCGATATTTATAAACCCGTCCCTTGCTAGCAACCCTAGCATCGTGGCGAGATCTTCAACCTTTTCTTGTTTGAGTTTTTCTTCTTTGGCATAAGATTGTTCAATATTGTAGTCTTGGTCCGCGTTTCTGAGGATTTCGACCCGTAAGATTCCATCTCGCGGCCATTGATCACGAACGTGCTCCAAGCAAGTTGTTGGAGTCCGAGAAAACGCGACGTGGATGTAAGCCAGCACGAAGAAGGCTGTGATGGCTTTTAGTAAGATTACGAATTCGATAAACCGGCGCACTGACCGCGGAAATGTCCTGGCATACGCGATAGCCGCTTTGAAAAATAACGCGTGGAATAAACGATCACGAACGTTGAATAATGGGTTCTGGTTGTTGTTGTTTCGGACCCTGTTGGTGTTTAACATGGGCCCTGCGCCACCTATGTGGTTGTTTTCTTGGTTAGCGGGACCCTCCATTCCGCCTCCGGGCCCTGAAAGGAATTATCAGATGTGAAACTCAATTGTAGGTTAGAGAAAGTGATCTGTCAGAATTGCTCTGTCACCAATGAACCAATTAATTATCCTGTATACAAAATAAATACATTTTAGCTACATAAAAAGGATAATTATTTGCATATTACTAAATGAGGTGACAGTATCCTTAAAATTTTATTATTAATTTATTACCTTGAGACATATCAGTGACTGGTCATTCACAGGAGTCCTTTGGTTAATTAGTTCTGCAGGCGAAAGTGTAGTTTACATCCTGTAAGTGGAACAAGATCTTTGTGAACTACTTACAGATTATACCTAACCTGACATTTCAATTGACAGTATCCATATAATCCTCCCGAAAAAGTGACATTCAATTTTCAGTTCAAATTAACTAATATCATACATAATTCAGTAACCTTGTTTAATAAAATTACATTTGCATTGAAAAACTACTACTCACGGCCTAAGTCCTGACGTAATATGGAAATATGGATTAAAAATTATTTGAGTGAAGAAAAATCACACCTGTGAACTGCATATGAATCACCAACAAATTTGTCATCTACACAAACTTTTTTTAGTCCTATATAATCATCAAATAAACTTTTGTTATCACTAATTGTTAAACCATTATATTAATCAATGATTTTCCTCTTTAAATTTGACCATATTTCAAAATATGAAGCAAAACAACAAACCACTTCACGGACAATAGGTCACATACCACTCACTTCGCAGTAGAGTACTGCTTTACTGATACGTGCTGCTCTCTGGACGCACGAAACGGAACTACGGCATAAACATCCAGTGGATCTCAAACGTAAATAATTAATTTACACAATATAACTTTCAGATTTTTACTTATTCACAATAAACTTGATACACAAATATTCAATGACACTCACTTAAAAACTACATATAGAACATAATTTATTCAAAATGCAAATTTTTAGGTCTACAGTTCATTTTTTTTAAGAAGACAGTAATTTGAAATATATTATGAATATATATGCGCAGATTGTCAATTTTAATTAGCTATCATCACATCAAAGACAAGTGTCTATAAAACTACTATATGAATTGAAATATAGTTTCTATCACCGAGATTAGTGAAGATGCATCTTCATAAAAACCTCTTCTTAAAAAAAATGAAGTATAGTACCCGATACAGTCTACAGTACAAATGCTATCCAATAAAACAGCGTAACACAAATAAAAATTAAAGGATACAATACACAAGCAATACGATCCAACAATTTATACCTTACATTATAAATTGGTTTAATTTTATGAAAAAATCTGCTTCCATACTCTTCATAATCTTCTCTTCGAAAACTAACATCAATGACAAGGTTTTCTAATAATGTAATAAACACAAAAATAATAGAAGCTAACACTGATATATCTAAAGCTTTTAAATAAGGAACAGCAATTGTAGAACAAACAGAATAATGATAAAGATAAAACAAAAAACATAAATTAACACTTGAAATGAAATAACGAATATTTATTACATCCGGATTTATCCAGAAAGTAAAATAAGATATTAGAACCATGGATAAGCATGGAAGAAATACGCAGAAGAGATAGTGCTCAAAAAATCGTTTAATTGTAATTTGAACCACTAAAACTGTAAAATTACCTGAAATATAATTAATTAATCAATTTTTCAGTTATATTATAGGATGCGGCTACTCACGTGACACTGTGACTTTTGTGACGTAAAAACAGCTGTACGGGCAAAGATCACTGCGTCACCTACAAAATGAACTATTTTTTTGGGACGAGATTTGAAAAGTACGGTTCTTTTCAAATCTTAGCTGTATTCCATTTGCCACTTGATTCACTTAAATCAGTTCAGATAAATTAGACAACATGAATAATGAAGTGAACTAAGCAAACTAATGCACTTATTGGAGTGTATTACTTCAAAGTAAATTAGAATAAGTAATTCAGGTACTGGATATAAAGTCAGCGAAGTAATCCAGAGAAATATATAAGTGATCTAGTTCAATAAATGTAAGTTAGATTTGATTCAAATGGCAAATGGAATACGCCTCTTGTTGGGCTGCGATCACTGCGCCATCTACAAAATAAACTATTTTTTGTGGCGAGATTTGAAAACAACGGTTCTTTTCAAATCTCGTCCCAAAAAAAAATAGTTCATTTTGTAGGTGACGCAGTGATCCTTGCCCGAACAGCTGTTTTTTATGTCACAAAACGTCACAGTGTCACGTGAGTGCCCGCATCCTACTAACTGGTAACAAAAAAAGAACACTTGAAATTTGTGAAACTTCCCAATTTTCAAACCGTCATAACTTGACGAATTTTCTTCTAATTTGAACGAATTTTCGACGACAACAAAGTTGAAAGTGTCAACTTTAAGAAGATACATGCGATCTTAGGGTTAATTCTTTTCGACGCCCCCTCAGCCCCCTAGAAGAAAAAAATGTTTTTAGTGGACAAAAGTGCATCTTTGACGATCTGTACAGAGCTAAAAAAAATTAGTGGACTCGATTCACCACCAGGACAATTCAATTCAATTGCCTGCAAAGGGCGCAAAGAACGAAGTTCCTACGATTATTTGACCCAGAGTTATGCGTGTTTGAAGTTCAATGTACATTTGAGGGTTTTTGGTTTAAAACTCGGCGATTATTCGACAAAATTGGATGATTCTTTCAGAAAAAAATAGATCGCCAAGGATGGACGTTTTTTCGACTAATAGTATATTACGTAATAAGTCAGGAAAGTGATATTTTACTTAACGAAGCGGTTGTTTGAAATACGAGGCCGCAGGTCTAGTATTTTAATCTGCTGAGTCAAGTAAAAACACTTTCCTGACGTATAATGTATTCTATTTTTTCTAAAACCGTTTAATTTAATCAATATTAAATCATAAATAATTCAAAATGTTACAATTTTTTTATATGAATTGTACTGACAGCAGACTACGTATCCAAGGTTATAACAAAAATAACAGTCGGGTATAATCTTTACCAGACTGTTTTGTACTTTACCAGACTGTTATTTTTGTTGTAGCCTTGGATACGTGCTTTACTTGACTATTTTTGTAAAAATCTACATTCCGTACTAAAATTGGTCAGGAAGGAAAGCATTTCCTTGCCGGTTTCAGAAAAAAACATTTTTTGTTTCAGGGGATTGAGAGGAAGGCGGAAGGGGTTAACACTAAGATCGCATGTATGCCCTTAAAGGTAAACAGTTTAAACTTTTTCGCCCTCGAAAATTCGTCCAAATTAGCTGAAAATTCGCCAAATTATGACGGTTTAAAAATTGGGAAAAGTTTACGAATTTCATGTCTTTAGTTTTTTTTTTGTTAATTAAGTGTCTTACCTGAGGGCCTAATTTCAATTTCAGAATATGTAGTAACATCAATTAATTTAAATTCTTTCAAAATTTCGCCAGTTAAAATTTCCACCGAAATTTTATTCCACAACAAATCAACTTCCTCTACTGGAAAGCGATCTAAAAAAAACATAAATTCAACCAAGTATTCTTACAGATATTGTCAAATAATTCATCTTACATGATCCCAACTTAATCGCACACTTTTGCGTGTCAAATGGAAATTTTCGAAAGTCCGTGGTGCAAAAAGTTTTTAAAATAACTTTTTCGCTGTAGAGTATGTCTCCTTCTGGGGCAATACCTCGCCAGTACTGTGTCATTTCGTTTTCACTGGCACGAATTTCACCTTCCGTTGATGTCAGCCAAGGTCTCCAAATCTGCCCGTTTACAGCCATTCGTTTTGTTTGTGCGTTTGGACCCAATCTTGGGTCATTCCACCTTTGGTGAAGAAGAAATGTGAACTGGATTTCCTAGCGAATATAATTTATTAACAAACTTTCCAAAAGCATTGGAATTATAGAATATATCACAGATTTTATGGGTAAACAAAATAATGTCGTATTTTACGCATTTCTAATAATTATGGCTGTTCCATTAATTTGTTAAATTCGGAACAAAAATTTTCAATATTTTATAATTTTATTTAACCGAAGAAATATTTTGTTTAAATAAATAAATTTTAAGAATACAAAATTGTTAATCATTTTATAAATCAAATATGCTTTGTCGTTCACTTCAGGAGTGTGGCAATTCTGCATTTGCAGATCTCGGTAGATAATATATTTTTATTTATTTATTTATGCTGCTCTGCACAACAGGAATTTTATCTCAATTACAGTACAGATTCCGGACTCCCTGAGCCGCAGTGTGATAGTTCATATATATTTAGCTTAAGTGGGATTCGAACTCGGGATCTCCGGATTCGAATGCCGTAACTCTATCCACACCATTGTACTGCAGTAAATTGTGTGAAATTATAACACACATAGATATTAATTAAAAATTTAATAAAAAACTTATCATTCACAACCTTTTCTGAACGTAGCAATACTGAAATTGCAAATCTCAGTAAATAATTATTTTTGTCATAAAATATGTAGATATAATCGACAGACAATTTTTTTTACGGCTGGTAATTGCATTTCACTCGCATAAATATATCACTTACCGAGATCTGTAATGGCAGACTGCCACCCCCCAGTAATAGGTAAAAATCGTGATATATTTATTTTTAATTATTATCAGTCTTAAAATTGTTTGTACTGTACTTACTTACATGTACATATGTAACACTTCGCTATATTCCATCAAATGGGTAGCACGAACTCCCGAAGCATTCACAGAACATCCACTCATCAGATTAATCAAAAAGTCAGATGTATAGTAGTGAATGGTTGGATGTGATTGACGGTTTATTGCGTGATGAATGATTCTGAGTTTGAGGAATTAATGAACTTGTATGAAAAGAACTATGAATGTGGTAGAAGCGAAGATGGTGTGTTAGGATGAGAATGTTTGCCGAAGACTGATTATTTGATAAATCTGTTTAGAGCTGTTCTGTAAATATTTCTAGGATTTGAGCTATATTTATTGGGATATAGCATGATGTTATGTATGTACATGGCTGGAATCAAACCCGAAATCCTGTGGGTCGTCAACTCAGTAATAATTCCTCAATGTTAAAAAATCTACGTTTCATAATTTATTGGAATTTTAATTTAATAATAAGTAAAACAGAAAAAATATATTATTTAAATTATTGTTCTTAAAATATGAACAAATAATAATATTTTTTTACCATGTTCTTGTAACTGATGAAATGAATCTCTTGTAAAGTAATTGACACATTTACAACAGTAGTAAAAACATCTTGCAAAATCGGTCGTCCCATTTCAGTCAAACTTTGGTCCCCTCTTTGTAAAGAGAGTGCTGTGCCCATCAACATAAAACAATCCACAAATTTCTTCCCCATTTCAATAAATTATAAACTACACTTGATGAAATTCAAATGATGACTGAGTATGGAATGTAATTCAAGACATTACATCTTTATCCGGAAACACATCTGGCAAAACACTTACAAGACAACATGACGCAAGAAAAAAAGTAAAAGAATAACATAAATGCAGAACAAGCAATACAAAAAAATTAATAAATAGAAATAATACATGATATTATAAAATTTAATGCAGTTGCAAAATTGTTAAAGTATAAAAATAAATAGATGCCAATGTTCTTAAAATAAAATTTATTTTTTAAATAAGCTCGAGTCTGGAATTATTATTACGAATAATAGTTATTTGTGTACTTAGAGCAGAAAGTAGTATATTACCAATCGCGCATGGAAATTGTTGATCAAGACACAGATGATGGCAACAACCTTGTAAGAACGGCAAGAATAATTTCTGCTCATGGTACACACAATATTTTTTTCTATGACCATTTAGAAACCTTTGAATTTAAAATTATTTTTGACAAATCATTTATCACACAACAAACCTTCAATCACATCATTCCTATTCACTTATCATTCATCTTCTTTCATCAACGTACATAACATATGCATAAAACATCTCAAATTACTCACGCTTACTCTAAACAACGAATCTAAAAACGAATCTACAAAGATTAGAAAAGATGAAAGCGATAGCCTGCACTTGAATATGAAAGAAAAGTAACTGAAAATGAAACAAAAAGATAAGAAAGGGAGGGAGCGTCGCCCTGTGCTTGTTTTTGAAAGTGAATTCCACACAATTGCAGTTAAACACCGATATGGATGAATTATTTAAATCAAAATGCTTATATGCACTTCGAGAATTTAATTTTAAAATTATCTGATTTTGTCTGAATCATTATTTTTATTAATTTTAACTCGAGTTTCTGCAAATATATTTTAAGTTGTAAATAATTCACTCATTATGGCTACAGTTTACAAAATATGAAAATAATAATCGGAAAAGGGCTGCTTTGATTTGTGAATGGATTCATTAAATGCAGAACAAGCAATACAAAAATAAAATAAAATCGAAATATTATACATTATAAAATTAAATGCATTTACTAGATTGTTATAGTATAACAATAAATTAATAGTATTCTTAAAATAAAGTTCATCTTTAGAACAAAAGTTCGAATTTATAATTATTATTACGAATAAAACATTTAGTTTATATTGTTATTAAAATTATTTACCATATTTCTGATTAAGACAATGAAATATAAGTACTTCATAATAATATGCCAGTTATTCAACCAATTTGAGTTTAATTAATAGACCAAAATTATATTTTGTATTATCCGATTTAGTCTGAATCATTATTTTATTAATCTTAACTTCAGTTTCTGTGAATCTATTTCAAGAAGTTATAAATAATTAATTCATAATTGTTACAGTTTACAAAAAACGAGAATCATAATCGAAAAATGGCTCCGTTGATTTGTGAATGAATAGATTTTATTTTGGAGTATAAAACTTTATTATACATAATATTAAAATACAATATTTAAATATTAACAGTCCTAAAACCTTATGTAACCACAATAATACATAAGCACAACAGAAACAAGAATAATTTTTTCTTTTATGAAGGTACTAATTTATTTTTAGCATCAACAAGTGCTAAAATCCCCGCTAAAGATGAAATCACCCCTAAAAACCCTACAGTACCCGGCGTTAACTTCGTGTAACCTAAAGCAGTTAACGGAATAAAGATATCACAGCTATTTTTAATCGTATCAATCAAAACATCTCGATGAGACTGAATTTGCAAAAATGCTCTACCACAAGAAACAAGAACATCATTTATTGTTCTACAACTTCTCGGGCAGATAACACGTTGTTCTCTTTGTATTATTTGATAGATTTCATAAACATCTCTGACAAGATTCATAGTAATTGAATACAACCAATATTTGTTCGAAATTTTGCTCCATTTTTCTGAATCAACCTCATATAAACCTGATCGGCTCAACCATAACATGTGATCTGCTAACAGAAATAAAGCGTTGCTGATTTTGCTGGAGGATACGATAAGGCGGATAGCTGCATCTGGATGATTGACAATCGGAAGAACTGAATAAATTGTGTCCACACATCGTCCTAATCTGAGAACTATAACAATGCAATTAGAAAAGTGTTTTGGTGGTTAAACTCCAGTATACCCACTTGTCGACTGACAGTAATTTTGATGCATTAGCTAGATTAGAAATTTTACATGTTACGGTCGGTTCTAAAACTGAATGGTCCTAGTCCTATAGGCCCAGAGCTTGTAAAATATAGCTAAGCGACAGCTAAAAGCTTTCATTAAAGTAGCTGTTAAATTGTAAAGCTACTTTTTCAATTATTGTTAATAATTAAATTTGTCATTGTCATATGATCAGTTGATCAGGCTTTTATTATGACTGTTAATAAATTTTAAAAATCGCAAATGGACAAATGTACTATTAATTTGTTATGCTATAATTCTTATTTATATCGGAATAAATTAACAGTCACATTAACAGAAGACTCCTAAACAGTCAAGTGGAAAATAAAATATGTTAATAGATTTTACACTATATAATAACTTGTTATCCTACAATTATAGAAAACCATAAAGAAGGTACAATGCAATACAAAACAAAAATTAATAGGTATTTTTTAATGAACAGTGGTAGCTTTAAGCTACAAAAAGTAGCTTTAAAAGTAGCTTCAGTTGTTATATCAATATTTTTAAGCTAATAGAAAAAAAAAACATAGCTCGCTACAAGCTACAGCTATATTTTTTCACATTTAGCTAAGCTACAGTTACTGCTAAGTTAAACGTAGCTAAACTGCAAAAGTAGCTAGCTACTGCCCAGCTCTGGTAATGGTGGCATCGCAATTTGTATTTAAGCAGATGTCACTTAGAACATGCATTTAGGTTTTGAATGCATCGCTAATTTTTACAACTGACATTAGATGCATTCTTTATTTGGAAGTAACAAGAGTTAGTTCTAGATCAGTTCCCGATTGAACCCAAAGTTCCTAAACAAATACGGTCATAGTTGACAGGTGGATTGTTGTTCTTATTACGATGGGGAATAAATCGGATGGTTAGGTTTGGTTAGTGGTTACCGCGAGCGAAGCGAGCTAATATATAAGGTAAATCATTGTTTTAAAATCACTGGAAACATGAACTTTTCCTATACAGTGCTTTCATTTGGTAAAAAATCTAAATAAGGCAAGAGGATATACCGGAGTTTTACCGAGAATTGTTTTGGTTAAAATAGTGTAAACATACGTTTTCGGAATGTGCTGAAATTGTACTCCAAGCTTTTTAATCGGTCAATATCTTTGCTGCCTCTGATTTGTAACCTGTGCCACAAAAACCGACTCAAATACTGGACTAACCTAAAACAGAATGAATTTAACGAGAATTGAGGTTAGAAAATCAATAACAAACCTTATAAGTTTATCTCGCCCTGCAGTTTGATTATTCAGTTTTATTAAAATATCCATGTTGAATTATACATACAGTTTGTTCGAAGAGGCAACACCTATTAAACGAGAATCAAAGTTCAAGCACAATTGACGTTTCGCAAACAACGCTCCGACAGAGAAAGTTATATAACATTCACGTAAGCTGAAAAGAGAAAACATGAGTGAATCAGCTACTTTAACTGTACGTTTAAATTGTAATTAGTGATAAAGAAAACATGGAAACAAATATAAATTTTAACCAAAACACCAGTGATAATCTCCTGCAACATTCCAGTGCATCAGAGGAACCAGTAGACGTCAAACCATTATTCTTGCCACGCCTGTACCAAAACTCAAGCGATGAGGACACTCAAGATGCAAAACATCTCTCGGACAGCGGTACCAAAAAGTGGTCGCCCGGAAAATGGCAAGACGCCAATCGAAAAAGTGCTTTTCGACCATACAAACAAGCAGTTTGTACAGTTTTAACTAATCTACAAAGAGGAAATACCCAAGCTGAAACCCCTATACCTCAAGAAACGGAAGTGGGGTTTCATACAAGAGCTGGACAAGGGGAAGTAACAGTTGAAGATATAAATAATGAACCACATATTGAAATAAAAGATAGTAGTGGGTTAACAGCCCTTCATTGGGCGGCTGCTTACGGTCAGTTAATGTCAGTAACGCTTCTTTTGCAATCGGGGGCGAAATTGGACGCAGAAGGGCCCGATGGGGAGACGCCGCTTCTTCTAGCGGCTAGTGGAGGGCACCATGATGTTGTACGGCTGCTTTTAGGGGAGGGGGCTCCTGTCAATCAATTAGATCATGTAATTATAAAATTTTGATTTAAATAAAACTAAAATAAAATCCTATCTAGAATGCGCTTTAACTCCACCCATTCAAGTATATAACGAATGGCGTGGCTCTACTTTGGCGCGAAAGTGAAATATACTGTCTCAATAAAAATACTTGGCGCCACATTATTACGATCTGCGCATTTATGCAAATTTATTAATAATACATTTATTTATTATTAATACATTTATTTATTATTAATCCATAAAATATAAAAAATAAATATATCATCACGCCTTCTACCCATTGCTGGGTGTGGCACTCTGCCGAAGCAGATCTCGATAAGTGATATATTTTGCGCGTGAATTGCGGTTACCAGTCGTCAAGTCACGGCCCCCAAAGAAGTTAGTAGTGGGAGAGCCACAGGGGTAGTTTTTGAAATTATGAAAATTATTTGTCGCCTGCGGGAATCGAACTAGGGTTCTCAGGATCCACAGGCCGACTTCATACCACTGTGCTAACCACCCCATAATAATTATTATTCTTTTAACATGCTAGTTTATTTTTATAAAATTAATTACATACCATCTTATTATTTCATAAACTCGAATTCCACTTTTGACACTGAATGTACCAACGATATTAGCGATCTCTGAAAACACTCCTCTCAGGGTTTTACTTTGGTTTGTGGAGCCCTATAAATGGTTGACTTGAGGGTGGTATGTTAGGATGAAAATGAGGACTGATTATTTTATGAGTCTGATGAGTTAATGTTTTTTTAAAAATTATTCTAAGGTTTGTACTAGATAGAGTTGGACAAAATAATCCTGAGAGGAGTGTATTCGGAGGTCGCTATTATTGTTGGTACATTCAGTGTCAAAAGTTGTATTAAAAAAAATTATGAAACTATAAGACGACGTATAATTCTTTCTATTTATAAAAATAGCATATCAAAAGAATAATAATTATGATGGATTAATAATTAATAAATATATCATTAATAAATTTACATATTATGCATATGGTACGACAGCCAAGTGTTTTCTCACACCATTCGTTATATACCTACGAATGAGTGGAATTTAAGAGCATTCCAGCCGCGGTTTTATTTTGGTTTGTCGAGCTCTATCCGATTTATATATTTTTTAAATGTTTGGTTATGATTACAGGTGGGAAACACAGCATTAATGTATGCAGCTTATGGCAATCATCCTCATTGTTGTAACGAGTTATTATTACGCGGGGCAGATGTCACTATTTCTAACATGTTTGATGATACAGCGTTTTCATTGGCTTGTGACAATAATAGTAATTTAGGTAAAATAACAAAATTTATGTACTGAAATAAGTTAATAATTTTTATTATATTTTTCAGCACAAGCAGTGATAGAAAACTGTTTACTTACGCTACTATCTCCAATTTCTTAAAACAATAAATGTATTTTTAACTTTGAATGCCTTGTGATTGTATATTATTGTAAATAAATTGTTTTATTTTATCGAACTACAAATAAGTTCTTTTAATTTTTTTATGGAACAATAAGTAGTTAATTATAAACAATGAAATTGTATTTAAGATCATTACAAAATATATCTAACAATGAAAATAATCTTATCGGTAAAAAAATAATTATACTGTAATGTTTCCTATTACTTGAATTTTTATTTATTTAAATTTTAAAATGCAAACAAACGTATTGTAATATTTTAATTTATTAATTCTTACAATATTTTCTATTTCAATTATAAATATTCTAGTATAAAGTAGCTTATGACAATAGATGAATATGCCAAACGTAAATAATAAATCTTTTGTCTAAAAATTGACGTGTTGGAAAATTTGTATATTATATTGCTTCTGCAGTATATCAATCATGGTAACGTTATGTGTAATCCATGGCAAATGGGAAAGCAATCACGTCATTGAATTTCTTTATGGTAAAAGACCTCCGAGTTAATTATTTTATTTCTGTCATTTGTAATTTGAAATTTTCGTATTTCGTTTGTTGTTACGTTGTCAGGGTTTCAAAAATGACGTTATTGATTTGTCAGTCATCAATTTCCCCTATTCTGTAACTGAATCATCTGTAATCACGGTTGTGTCTGTAATCGATCGATATGATAATGACAACCTTTTTATTTCATACTCACCTATTCTGTAACTGGATCATTATCTGTTAATGATCAATACGTTAATGATAATTATTATTTTTCATAGTTACTTTACAGATGATCACAATTTCGGTATTTTGAGACTAGAATAATTTACCCTGATATATTTATGTTATATTCATGCACTTTGTTTACTAATATTCGTAGCTGTAATTATAAAAAATAATATAATATCAGCTCACTGACAGGTCCGTAAAAAGTGTGGTTAAAAATAATATTTTTTTTTATACTGGCAGTTTTGTACGAGAGCAAAATGAATAAAAGTAAAGTACAAGTAACAGAATAAATGATTTTGTTCACAGAATGTTGAAATTGTGGTAATCTGCAGTTTCATAATAAAATATAAGGCTTGTCATTAACTCATCAATTATTAACAGATAATGCTCGAGTTACAGAATAGGGAGGATTATTATTTTATAGATTAATTACTGTATTATAAGCAAGGGCGGATCGGGGGGCATTTTGTCTTGTTTTAAGGAAAACATATAATACTGATTAACAATTCTATAATTTGTAGGTGGAATATATATTTATTTGTATTTTGTTGTATTGTTCTTAGTTTTTAAATTTTAAACAGTCTGAAAAACTCGGAAAAAGTCTGACAATCCAAATTTTGAAAGCTTTTCAGAGTTGTTTCAAAGTATTGCAAAGTTTTTCAACGATTTTATTTTTATAAGAGTTATCAAATTTGAATAAAAATAACACTTATAAGAAACTAAAAACAAATAAGCCCAAGGGGGGGCATGACCCTCAAGGCTCTCTCCGTGGATCCGCCCTTGATTAAAGGTAGTACTAGTCATGGCCAACTTCATTGAATTGCGCCGTTTCAATTCATCATTTTGCCATATAAAAATTTGTCGTAAGTTTTTTACAGTTTTGGTACGTCAAGTACTGTCATTTAGTGCTTTTTATTTCTATTAAAGGAAAGTGGCAACGCTGTCAAGTTACAAAAACAACCTTAAAATATTTGAAAACTGAAGTTTATGTGATCAAACAAAATACATTTAATGGAACTGTATATTTTATTTATACATTCAATATTATTAAATATTATGACTAGTATTCTGAG
Source organism: Pterostichus madidus (assembly GCA_911728475.2). Classification (NCBI taxonomy): domain Eukaryota; kingdom Metazoa; phylum Arthropoda; class Insecta; order Coleoptera; family Carabidae; genus Pterostichus; species Pterostichus madidus. The sequence continues at coordinate 3,357,278 of OU452304.1, forward strand.
CTTTCGACTAAAGTGTCTAGCTAGTCTAGACTAAGTGAATTTCATTTGGCAACGTAGCATTATATGTCACTTCAGGTAAATAATGCCGCCATATTGTCTACCTATTTAAAAGTTTTGAAGTGTTTATAGGTCAAAAGAAGGAAGTATTATTGAATTATTGGTGTCAACGGTTAGTATTTTACTGTAAAGATCGTAAGAGGCAGTATTTTCAAATTTAGTTACGACGTATGTCGTTAGAGGCGCTAGTTGACGTGCCCGCTCTGTAAATTTGAAACTAGGAATTTTAATGACATATGAAACGGCCATAATAAGCGTAGCGCAATTCAATGAAGTTGGTCATCTACTAGTGTGACGGTGGCGCCATCGATTGTCGAGTGACGAAACTGAAGCTTAAAAAAATATAAAAATTGAATAAAATAAGTGTTTTATACCTATTATGATTTGAATATCATGAATTGTTAACAGGTTGTTGGTCTAGTGAATTTTCAAATACCATACCACCGTGTGGTGTTGCCATTATAAATTGGGATTCTTAATTTTTCGTTAAAAACAAGGCTTTGCATGGCTATATATCCATTACTAAACGATAAAAAACTTTCTTCTTCTGATATAATATACATGGATAGTTCTAGAACATCAAACTAGTTTTTCAAATGAAACTGCAAAATTTTAGAGGTACACAAATCAAATATGTGCGATTCTGAGTGATGATCGCCATAAGCTCTGTGTATAAGAACTCAACTTCACAGACGATGAATGTGTTTCATATTTTAACAGAATGCGTATGACTATCCAATGTTTACGTGAGCCAAATTTCATTCAGTTCTGCAAAAAAAAATTTCACGCTAGTACTACCTTAAAATACCAAAATAATTTATCCTGGCATTTTCATATTTGCATACAGGGTTGTTATTAACTTATTGTTTAGTAATAAACAGTAACAGTAACAGAATAGAGGGAATAATAATAATTTTAGATCAGTATATGTCATGCTAAATTACAAGACAAGTGCGTCAAGAGTAGTACAATATACGTAACTTATTTTGTCTCTAAAATAGTTGACTGGCTACAAATTACGTAAATGTCAATTTATTTGACACAGCGTATACTTTAATCCCCCAATAGTATCATATAAAAGTAACTGTCAGATAAACAAACTATACCATATGAAAATCAAAGTTCAAATGCCTAACTTTTCACTAAATTGACACATAAATTTATGTACGTGATACATTACAATGAGATTGACCGAGTTATATTTTTTACTACCGTTTAGCAACAAAAACTTACACCTGTTCGGCTGTAATTAAAAGATTACTAGTAACGTAGTAAACGAATAAAATAGACAGATATCAGACATAATTACTCACAATTCTCCTAATGCACGAATTTAATAATCAATCAATTATATGAAAAACAATAAAACCAATTTTATTATTTATTTTAATCACTGGTGTCTATCCGCACGTATACTCTAATCACACTGATAAGATCTCGTGTTTCCTAACACTTTTTGCATATACATTTTTCTCGGTCATATATTAGCATGACAGCATTATCTGCAATATTCATTATTTGTTTAAAAGTGCTGTCAGGTTTGGTTTAAACCATTTTGTGTCTGATTCTAGAGAAGGATAGTGTAAAATGGTGGTGAAAACCATGATTGAGAGGGAATCTCCGAGTGCCTACAGTTGTGTGGAAGCATTTGAAGATTTTAGAAATGGATTTAATATTTTAATTTTGCAAGCAGCTGCAGCTGTTACAGTTTTTGTGCTATATATGGCTATTGTTCATGATATGTCTAAAACGTTGATGCTACATATATGTTTCTGTACGATTGGGGTAAGTTATATTTTTATTTTTAAGGACAAATAATGAGTCAATAAATTATTAGTCGAATAACGTGTATTATAACTGTCTATTAGATATTGTTTGATTCAGAATTTTACATGTATTTAACAAATAAATTGTAACAAATTAATTTTTTTTTTATTATACGAGAAAGGATTTTAAAACAAATTGTTTGAAAATTATGAAAAAGAATTAGGAAAAATTAAAAAAAAAATCGCTTAAAAATAACTAAAACTCAATTCAGACAAGTATTTTAATGCCTTTGAGTTGAGCGCATCATTGTATTTTGTTTGGTTTTTAAGATATAACCTCCAGAAAAATTCATTTCTTTTATAAATTTTACCTAATCCGATTTTGTTCTTTCTCGAGTCTGTATCTTAAAAACTAAACAAGATATGAAGATGTGCTTAACGGCATTGAATTTATTATGCCTCAACTAAGTTATAAACAAGCTTATAGCAATTAAAAAATTCTCCAAAACTTTGTCATAGAACAGTTTTTGATCAATATTTCAAAAACTAAGTTTCTCCAAAATTTTTTCATAATTTCACAGCTTATTGTTAAATTCTGAATTACAGAAAAAACAAATTAGAGCAAATTGTCAAAGTTTGAATTTTTAATTTATTTAACAAATAAATTGTAACAATTTAAGTTTGTCTTTTTATTTTGCAAACCTTATCTAAATGGTCACACATATTTTTGTTATGTCAAAAGCGATAAATACTAATTGCAATAACATAAATTTATACAGTTGACGGTTGTTATTCATATATTTATTTATATTATAAAGGCTAGACGCACCAACAAAACTTAAATTTTAAATGCACTTTAAATTAACAATTTCAAATTAAATGTTTGACTGCAATATAAACTTTACCTACCATGTGACTTATTTTATGAAACTTTTAAATATTATTTGCTAACATTTATAAAAATGTAATAAAAATAAATAAATAAATATATCATCACGCCTTCTACCCATTACTGGGTGTGGCACTGTGCCGAAGCAGATCTCGGTAAGTGATATATTTTGCGCGTGAAGTGCGGTTACCAGTCGTCAAATCACGGCCCCCAAAGATGTAAGTGGTGGAGGAGCCACAGGAGTAGTTTTTGAAATTATGAAAATTGTTTGTCGCCTGTGGGAATCGAATCTAGGGTACCAGGGTACTCAGGATCCACAGGCCGACTTCATATCACTGAGCTAGCCATCCCATATAAAAATGTGAAACAATAAAATTAGTTCAGTGTTTTCAGTGTCACAAATTTTGTTCTATGTGAACATGGTTAACATGTCTTAATTTTGACGTTTTGGTCAGCCAATTAGAATCATTCTCACCGTACAAAATATATTCTGTCCAACAATAATTTTAAAAATTCATTTTTCTTTTTGCCTATTTCGCAATGCTTCATTTATTGAAACTAAATTTCTATTATTGATTAATAAACGCATTGTAATATTGAAAATAAATATGCATATATATTGGGATGGCTAGGACAGTGGTATGAAGTCGGCCTGTGGATCCTGAGGTCCCTGGTTCGATTCCCAGAGGCGACAAATTTTCATAATTTGAAAAAGCTATCCCTGTGGCTCCTCCACCACTAACATGTTTGGGGGCCGTGATTTGACGACTGGTAACCGCACTTCACGCGCAAAATATATCACTTACCGAGATCTGCTTTAGCAGAGTGCTACACCCAGTAATGGGTAGAAGGCGTGATGATATATTTATATTTATTATATTTACACATTATCTCGCTATATTCCATGATATGGGGTAACACGAACCCTTAAAACATTCCCTGAACATTTATTTTAAACAGATTCATCATGTAATCAAACTTCGCCAGATATTCCTATCCTGATACAACATTTTAGCTTCACTCACATTTATAATTTCAATCAAATTATATTTGTAATCTTTCGTTAAAATAAACATATTTTTGTAATTTTGCAGTTTACGTTGCTGATGACAAGTGCCATACTCTTATTCGCTGGTGACAACATATTCGGCAGACCTATGACACGCAATTGCAAAAGTATAATACACGGTATCACTATTGGAATAGGAACTGCATTTGCTTTAGCGGGGATTTCTATTGAAATTAATTCAAGAGGAGATGTCTGGCCTCATTTCAGCTCTACCCATGCCATTCTTGGTAAGAAAATTATACTTCAAACCGTTTTCGCCACATTGAAATTACCTCTGTGGCTCCCCCTACACTAACATCTTGGTGGGTCATGATTTGACGGCTAGTAACCGCACTTCATGCGCATAAATATATCACTTACCAAGACTTGCTCCGGCAGAGTGCTACAATTTAACAATTTAGCTATAATTCTTGTCTCAGTGAATGATTACAATATCATGGCTAGATGACAGCCGTCTTTATGGTTCTTGTTTATTTCATTACTATAGCAAATAAAATCCATTTCCCGTAAAATCAATAAAATAAATATATGTATATATATATATATATATATATCTATATATCATCACGCCTTCTACCCATTACTGGGTGTGTCACTCTGCCGAAGCAGATCTCGGTAAGTGATATATTTTGCGCGTGAAGTGCGGTTACCAGTCGTCAAATCACGGCCCCCAAACATGTTAGTGGTGGAGGAGCCACAGGGGTAGTTTTTTTGAAATTATGAAAATTGTTTGTCGGCTGTGGGAATCGAACCAGGGTTCTCATGATCCATTAAATTTATTCAATACATTTTTTTTCAAATGATTATTTTTTTTATTTGTTTGTATAAGCAAAAAAAAAATTCTTTCGAATGGGACAAAAAAATAGTGTATGCCATTAAAAAGAAAATGTAGTTAGTTTCCCTCTGAAAATATACATACATACATAACATCACGCTATATCCCATCAAACGGGGTAGTACGAACCCTAAAATCATTCATAGAATATTCACTCATTCCATTCATCAAATAATCGGTCCTCGTCAAACATTCTCATCCAAACACACCACCCTCACTTTAACCACATTTATAGATCACTCCGTATAAACTCATTTATTTATTACATTCGAAATCGTTCATCACGCAACTAATATCAATCACATCTATCTATCATCTTCTTCCTTTCACATACATAACATAGTCTACACAATGCAGTAACTGAAAATGAAACAAAAAGATAAGAAAGGAAGAGAGTGTCGCTCTGCGCTTGTTTTCGAAAGTGAATTCCACACAATTGCAGTTAAACACTCTATGTAAGAACTGAAAACTAATTATAAGATAAGAAAGGAAGGGAGTGTATATTTTGTCTGTGGCTGCATTGTGCAATTTCTAATCATTCCAGGTTTAACCGCAATGATTCTAATAATCTTAGCATGCTGTGGAGGATTTCTAGCATGCCATATTCAAATTATCCGTCTTGCTGTACCAATCATCAAGCCAGTTTGTTGGAAAATCATGCATAATTTTATTGGTCTGATGGCATATATTATTGGTATGTGTTCGTTCTGTTATGGGTTCGACACATGGTGGTTTAATCTGGTGGCATCTCATGAACAAAAGGTAGCTGTGATTACTGTATCGGCAATTATTACTTTTTGGACAGCGCTGACTCCTTTGGTGACTCTTTGTGGGTATTTAAGAGCTGCCTTTGAGTGTTAAATTGAATCCTTTATTAAATCGTGTAAAAGACTGTATTATTTATATTTTTGTATCTATCTATATATTGTAAAATAAAGCGAATAAAAAATTATTTAGATTTTCTATACTACACCTTTATTATCATTATTTCTCGTGCTCTAATTAACTTATACCGAAATTTAGAAAATTCTGAAAATGTTACTGTTTTTTTTAAATTTTCTTTTGCCGATATTTCAAAAACTTAAAGAGATAATGAAAATCTGTGAAAACTAATGAATTTCTCTCGTAAAAGTACATAGGTATGCAAAATTTGAGGCAAAAAATCGCAGAGATAAAGTTTTTATTACAAAAAAACGAAAAATCACTCTTCTTGAGGCAGTAAAATCACGTAAGATACCTTGCGCGTATTGTGCAATATTTTATTTCTTGCTCATTACTGTGACTTGTTAAGTTGATAGCTGACCTGTAAAAATTTAACAAGTGAGAAACTTGTAACACTCATTTTCAAAGTGAATATACTGTTTCAATAAATGAGGTTTACAAGTGAGTAAGAAATAAGAATACTCTCACATTATTATGTAACCAGCAGAACTATAATGTGTATATGGCTGCGTCTGTCGTTAGCTACACAGAGTAGCCACAGTAAGTATAGTAATCCAGCGATCATTTGAACAAATAACTTTTAAGGTAGTACTAGGGTGACGGTGGCGCCATCGGTTGTATAGTGGCGAAACAGACGCTTAAAAAAATATAAAAATTGAATAAAATAAGTGTTTTTTACCTATTATGATTTGAATATCATGAATTATTAACAGGTTGTTGGTCTAGTGAATTTTCAAAAACCATACCACCGTGTGGTGTTGCCATTATAAATTGGGATTCTTAATTTTTCGTTAAAAACAAGGCTTTGCATGGCTATATATCCATTACTAAACGATAAAAAACTTTCTCCTTCCGATACAATATACACGGATAGTTCTAGAACACTATACTAGTTTTTCAAATGAAACTGCAAAATTTTAGAGGTACACAAACCAAATATGTGCGATTCTGCGTGATGATCGCCATAAGCCCCGTGTATAAGAACTCAACTTTACAAGCGAATATATTTGTTCACAGACGATGAATGTATTTCATATTTTAACAGGATGCGTATGACTATCCAATGTTTACGTGCACCAAATTTCATTCAGATCTGCAAAAATATTTTTCACGCTAGTACTACCGTAATACACTCTGTAAACACAAATCGATACTATTGTAAATAAATTTAATGCGTTATTAATTTTGCACAAATATATTCTCTTCGCAGCTTATAAAATATGTCAAAGGTAGTTTAAAATTGCTTCACATGATTTTAGGGTTTGTGCTACCCCATTTGATGGGATATAGCGTGATGTTTTGTATGTATGTCGAATGAAAGGTTGGGAAAATTAAGGGTGAGAGATTGCGTGGACGACCTAGGATTCCTAGGAATCCTAGAAATAAATGAATGGATTTGATTGAAGGTTTGTTGCATGAATGATAGTTGGGACAGGCTTGTAAAAAGGAATAGAACACAAAAATTTGATTATTTCATATATTAATGTACGTACAAAAATAATTAATCCCTGTTTTTTTAATTATTGTTTTGTTGTAAAGTTTCTATTAAGGGAGAAAATAAATAATAAAAATTTATTAATTCATCATGATATTGATAGCTCTTGATGACAAAGATAACATTAATAATAAGAAAGAAAGTATAATAATGAGAAAGATGACCCTTAACATAAATAAAAATTGATATGTAACGAACCATTTTTTTATTTAATTAATAAATATTCTGAAATGTCTGGCTACAGTTTAAAGTAATAGTTATTCATCTATTAAGACCGTAAAGTGATTCTTTGTTACTCGCGCACGGTAATTGCAGCGCGATCTGAAGGAAAAGTTATTTATTGAAAATATCACTTGAAATGGTTTAAAATTTTCAATTTTTATAAATATATTTCTATATGGTTTAAGGCACGAGAAATTTAATGCCGTTTAGCGCATCTTCATATCTTTTTAGTTTTCAAATTGCAAATTTAATACGTTATATCTCGAAAACTAAAAAAGATATCGAAAAGCGGTTTGAATCAAAATATTTCTCGTGCTTTGGTTAATATAATAGCAAATTATTATTTTTTTTCAAAATTTTGGCCAATTTTACACACATATATTTTTATGCAAGGAATCCACTGTTTTTTACAGATTTTCTTTATTTTGTTAAGTTTTTGAAATATGGGCGAAATAAAATTTCGAAAAAAATATGAAAATTTTCAAAATTTTAGTATAAGTTAATTAGAGCACGAGAAATACATTCGTTCAAACCGCATTTCAGTATCTCTTTTAGTTTTTAAGATATGGTCTTCAAAGTTGAGATTTTACATATATTTTACGGATTATCACATATACTTTTTACAGTGCAAATATCGCTGTTATTCGAAAACTAAAAACGATATGAAGATGCGCTCAATGGCATTCGCATCATCACGTCTTTTACCCATTACTGGGTGTGTCACTCTGCCGAAGCAGGATATTGGGATATCAGCAGGATTTGAACCTGGGACCTTTACACAGTGGTCAAGTATTCTTACCAACTGAACTACAGTATTTAAATGTTCCAGATTCAAATACTAATGGTATCCCAATTTTTCTCTGTATAAAAAAATATAATTTTTATTTATTTATTTACTTCTCTGCAAAACCGGAAAACAATTCTATTACAATTCCAATTACATTATAGTCGAAGGTATATGTTTGTAGTGCGTCAAATTACGACTCTCAAACAAAATAAGGAAAACATTATAGTAATTTTATAAATAATTTTATAGCATGTCATCACTCCTTTTACCCATTCCTGGGTGTGGCATTCTACCGTAGCAAATCTCGGTAAGTGATATATTTATGCGCGTGAAGTTCCGTTACCAGCCGTCAAATCACGGCCACCAAAGATGTTAGTGGTGGAGGGGCCACAGGGGTAATTTTAAATTGGTAAAAATTGTTTGTCGATTGTGGAAATCGAACAGGGGTTCTCAAGATCCACAGGCCAACTCGATACCACTGAGGCATTATCCCATTATAATTACAGAATATAGGGGAATATTTTATTTATGGGGTGGCTAGCTCAGTGGTATGAAGTCGGCCTGTGAATCCTGAGAACCCTGGTTCGATTCTCACAGGTGACAAACAATTTTCATAATTTCCAAAACTACCCTTGTGGCTCCTCCACCACTAACATCTTTGGGGGCCGTGATTTGACGACTGGTAATCGCACTTCACGCGCAAAATATATTACTTACCGAAATCTGCTTTGGCAGAGTGCCACACCCAGTAATGGGTAGAAGGCGTGATGATATATTTATTTATTATTTTATTTTATTTATGGGGTAATGGCACAGTGGTAGCAAGTCGGCCTGTGGATCCAAAGAACCCTGATTCGATCCCCACAGCCGGCAAAACATTTTCACCAATTTAAAATTACCCCTGTGGCTTCTCCACCACTAACATATTTGGGGGCCGTGATTTGACGACTGGTAACCGCACTTCACGCGTAAAATATATCACTTACCGAGATCTGCTTTGGCAGAGTGCCACACCCAGTAATGGGTAGAAGGCGTGATGATATAATTTATTTATTATTTTATTTTATTTATATTTAATTTCTTTCGATTTGTCCTTCATTCTTACCACAAAAATATGGTCACCGTAATAATAACGTGGTTAAAATTCACAGCATAAATAAACAAATAAACTAAAACAATTGCATGCTAAAAATAACCATTCCACTAACTACCCATCAAAAATCTAATAAATAACAAAACATTCATCTAATCCTATCGCATTTAATTCACTCCAATTTCCCAGTAGCGAGGTTAACAAATGTCAATGACAAGCAGACAATCTTTTCGGAATGTTCGCACAACCAAATATGCAAATCATATCAGACATTTCATAGTTTCATAGTTCCTCGTTCTTGTAGTCGCGTGCGTTCAGCGTAAACAAACCCGCGTGCGGTGGCAATCAACAGCGAACAGCGAGCTCAATGAAACGAGCAGCTTGGAACACGCTCTTGAAGCGAACTGACAGTTCTCTTGCATCCATCGTGCTGGCTAGCTGGATGCCGCGCTGAAGAACTCGACAATACGCTGACAACAAACGGATGACAGTTTACTGTGGCTTCCTTTGCTTTTGTTTTAACAACTGCTGACTGACTGCCTTGAACCTGACATTGTGATTTGTTTTAACTTATAAATAAAATGGTTATAGAATGATGAAGTGATCTTGTGTGAAGTTGACAGTGGATTTGGTAAACAGTGACATGTTTTCGGAAAGGTTCAGTTCGTTGAAAGGACTTGGGTGAATCTTGGCAGCAATATGGTTTATGCCAATTTAATTGGGTAAGTCGTTTAAATATTAGATATTAATATTTATGCTCGGTTTTGTAAAGGATAAAAGTAATTGATTGAAATTAACAATACACCACCCGATATTTCAGTACTAGTATATTACATAATACGTCAGGAAAGTGATATTTTACTTGACGAAGCGGTTGTTTGAAATACGAGGACGTAGGCCGAGTATTTTAACCCTTCGAGTCAAGTAAAAACACTTTCTTGACGTATTATCTATATTATTTTTTCTGAAACCGTTTAATTTCATCAATAATTAACCATAAATCATTCAAAATTATTTTTTTTTAATATGAATTGTATTGACAGCAGACTATGTATGCCAAATAACAGTCAGGTAAAGTCTTTTGTACTTTACCAGACTGTTATTTTTGTTGTAGCCTTGGATACGTACTTTACTTGACTGATTTGGTAAACATCTACTTTCCATACTAAAATTGGTCAGGAAAGTAGGCACTTTCTTACCGGTTCCAGATAAAATATTTTAAAATTGTTTTGAATATTTGTCCTAAAACTGGTTGTAACTTAGAACTTTTTATTTCAAGCATTCTCTAACAGGCAGATTGTAACTCTGTTTTATATTAAAGCACGTTCACGAATTGAATTAAAATAAATAAATAAATATATCATCACGCCTTCTATCCATTACTGAGTGTGGCACTTTGCCGAAGCAGATCTCGGTAAGTGATATATTTTGCGCGTGAAGTGCGGTTACCAGTCGTCAAATCACGGCCTGTAAAGATGTTAGTGGTGGAGAAGCCACAGGGGTAGTTTTTGAAATTATGAAAATTGTTTGTCGCCTGTGGGAATCGAACCAGGGTTCTCAGGATCCACATGCCGACTTCATACCACTGAGCTTACCCATTAAATTAAATTAGATGGTAATTAAAAAATTTTAACCCTGCTTAAAATTAACTTGTTTTGTAAATTAAAAAAAAAAGTAAAATAATGCAGAAACGCTTGACAATTAAGCAAAAACTAATTCTAATAAAATTCTAATAAATCTATCCATGTAACAAACAAAAATGATAGTCAATATAATTGCCATACTTTGAACTATGATTTTGATGCGATATTTTTAGTTTTTTGACAGTTAAACTTGTTCGGAGATTGAAATATTCGAAGAGCTCTTAAAACTAATATTTATTAATATTAAAACAATTATTTGGGTGCTAAATAATAATAAATTTATTTATTTATAATTTCAGACAACAGAGAATTGTTCGAACATATTTTTTTGGTAATAAACAGTTTTAATACTGCATTTAACTAGTAGTTTCGTCTTGTAAGAATGATAGTAATAAATTTTAAACACATTAATTATTTCTAAATCAAAAGAGTTAGTGATATTTATGAATGCACTCATATCAATTTGTGTCAACAATATAAGTTATGCAGAGATTTAGATATCTAACTATATTATGGGTTAACTAATTTAGATTACTATTTATTAATTAAAATTGTTTGTGTGGTATTTATATTAATGTATGTGACAATAATTATTAAATTTATGAATGGTACTATTTATATCTAACGGAAGATTTGAGACAATTTTGTTATTCGAAAAATTACTGTACTCGTAAGATTTAGAATATATTATCAAAAGATATTAAAATGTATTATTTAAATTAAAAAAACACATTTATTTTTTCTTTTAAAATATTTTATCAAATACTAAAAAACAAACAAAACAGAAGAATGTTGAGGTTATTTACTTAACATTATATTAATTTTGACACAAACTTTTTTATCTTGAAAACTAATCTTATAATCGCCCACTAGTGAAATATTTTCTTATGTCTTACGTAATTTATTAACATGAGGATTATAAACAAAACATTTGAATGTCTCATATATTAGGTTGGTATTACAAACTATTTTACATAAAATATTTAAATTAAATTAAATATTCCGATTTTATTCTTAAATATATTATTTAACTTAAGTCGACGACTACATTTTTTAAACAAAGTACAAAATTAGTTTTGTGGTATCTTTCTACTAATAATTTTGGAGGTCACGATTAGACAGTTGGTGATCGTACTTTATATGCAAGTAATATATTACTTGCTGACATATCTTACACATATGGGGTAGGTGTGTCAGTGGTATCGTCGGCCTGTGAATTTGAGAAGTCGTCTGCCGACAAACAATTTTCACCACATTAAAAATCTACCTCTGTGATTCCCCCTCCACTAATATTTTTGAGGACCGTGATTTGCTTACTAGTATCCGCACTTCATGCGCTAAATATATTACTTACTGAGATCTGCTAAGGCAGAGTACGACACCCAGTAATGGGTAGAAGGCGTGATAATATATTTATTTGTATCTCACACATATATACATAACATTACACACTGTCGCATCAAATGGGGTAGCACGAACCTTAGAAAATATTTTTATTATATTCATCTGTGCCTAGCTCAGTGGTTATGAAGTCGGCCTGTGGATCCTGAGAACCGTGGTGCGATTCCCACAGGCGACAAACAATTTTCATAATTTCAAAAGCTACCCCTAACATCTTTGGGGGCCGTGATTTGACGACTGGTTACCGCACTTCACGCGCAAAATATATCACTTACCGAGATCTGCTTCGGCAGAGTGCCACACCCAGTAATGGGTAGAAGGCGTGATGATATATTTATTTATTTATTTTTATCTTTGCCAAACATTCCTTTTCTAAACCACTACGTTAACTTCATCTACATTCATAATTATTTTCAAATAAGCTCGTTTATCGCAACGAATCTTCAATCATTTATTTATTTTTTATGGAGTAAGTGCCTTAGTTGTATCAGGTCAGTCTTTGCATTTGAGAACTTGGATTTGATTCCCACAGCCGAAATACAATTTTCATCACATTAAAATTATCCCTGTGGCTACTCCACCACTAACATCTTTGGGGGGCCGTGTTTTGCTGGCTGGTAACCACATTTCACGTGCATAAATTATATCACTTACCGAGATCTGCTATGATAGAATGCCACACTAATGCTGGGTTGCAAGAAAAAAATAAAGAGCTCTTTAGTTAAAGAATTGTTTATCTAGCAACAGTATCAATAGCGATTTTGTGAAATTTATTGAACCGTTAGTTGCTAATGAACCGATAAAAGTTTCATGCAACCCAGCATCAGTATGGGTAAAAGTCCGGATGATATATTAATTAATTTATTTTTATTTAATATTAGGTATATTTTAGAGGTTTTCTTATTTACTTCCTGTTGACTTATTTCCGCACCCTGTATGTCACATATTCGTTAAACACTTTGTATAGTTAATTACAAGGTATAGTAAGTGTCACAGGTGTAATTTATTCTCACTTCTAGTTGCGGTATTCATGTAGGTGTAAATTTAATTCCAACTACTAAGATTTTCAGGTTAAACGAAAGCCAACTACTCGTATTAGATTTTATGGCATCTGTGCATAAGATTCAAATTTATGTACCGCTCTGAGGAACCTGTTCTAGTTCCATCCATTTAAATAAACAGGATTTTTTTACGGTGTAATTGAAGCTAATCAAAATAATTGCAACACATTTGAATATATGTTTATGAAATTAACATAAATTCATTAATTTTGTAATTGTATATATTTTTTGCGGTATGAGAAAAATTGCATTTTTTAGAAAAGTAAAATTTGAGTATAAAGTAAAATAAATAAATATATCATCACGCCTTCTACCCATTACTGGGTGTGGCACTCTGCCGAAGCAGATCTTGGCAAGTGATATATTTTGCACGTGAAGTGCGCCTGGTAAGACATCAAATCACGTTCCCCAAAGATGTTAGTGGAGAAGGAGCCACAGGAATAGTTTTTAATTTGGTGAAAATTGTTTGTCGGCTCCGGGAATTGAACCTGGGTTCTCAAATAAACAGTTCGACTCGATACCACTGAGCCATCTACCTCATACTAATGTATAAGTTCATATTTAAATAACAAATGTCAATTCATGACATACTAAACTATCAATATAAATTCACGCTTAAAATTTAATATATTTCCTCACTATCGGTTATATAATTTTTGCTCGTTACAAAAAGCATTGTACAAAACTCGTGTACGAAGACGTCATATGCACCCTTTGCGCAAATTAAAGTACTCGCTTCGCTCGTGCTTTAAAATTGCACTCATGTGTACAGTAACTCTTCGCGCACTTGTTAAGTAAATAGCTATATCTAATTTAATTTTGTAATGCGATTTTTTTTAAGTAACTTTAATATCAACCACTAACAGCGGCAGAAGTAACAAAGGAAGAAGTAAATATATGTGTTAGTAATAAGATTTAAAATAAAACGTTTGAGGCGACATTGAAACACTATTTAATTATCATTGATCGTAACATCATGATTTATAAAGATCACGCTTTTATATATAATTAATAATGTAAATTTACTTATACCGTATTGAATAACTTATGCGTTTTTGGTTTATTTTGATTAGAAAGTAGTTATTATTACCTTTCTCTCAATATGTATGTAGTTACTTATATCTATTTTAGCTCGCTTATAACGTTATTATAATTGTAGGCAATGGTTTAATGTTTAATTAAATAATATTGTCGTTTTAGGCATATTTAGATATTAGTTAAAATATAAAATTTTTCCATATTAAAATTACCTCTGTGGTTACCCCTCCACAAACATGGGGTAGTGAATTGACGGCTGGTAATGACACTTTACGCGCTTAAATATATTACCTACTGAGATCTGTTACGGCAGAGTGCTACATCCAGTAATGGGTAAAAAGCGTGATGACATATTAGTTATTTACGATATAAGTGGAATAAGGGCCAGTTTTTCAACGCCGGTTTACTCTCGATTAGTGTTAATCATGATTAAATAATAATGGAAACCATAGTTTCCATTATTATTTAATCATGATTAACATTAATCGGTGATTGAAAAACTGGCCCTAATGCCCGGTTTCAACAACAAAAATTAAATTTTAAACATGGTTTAAAGAAATAAAAGCAAATCGAATGTATGACAGCAATGTTAATTATTTCATTCGACATGTAATTTTGATTTGCTTTTATTTATTTAATCCATCTTTAAAATTTAATTTTTGTTGGTGAAACCGGCCATAAGAGTATTATTAAGATACGCGTATGAAATGACATAAGTCTCATGTTCAAATCCTGATGATATCCCAATATCATTTATTGTTCAACTTCTGATCTTCAATTTATCGACGCCTGTAAAAAAATCGTCAATTTTTTGTGGAAATTTTTGTTATTTTTCCAGTGCCAACTATAGGCGTGTTTCTTTGGATTGTGATTCGTAATCAAAGTGATCAAACTTAACATGATCATGAAGAATCATGTTTCTTCGTTCGTTATTCGTTATCCCTACTCTTTCATTTTGTGATAACGAAACGACAATCCCCCTACCCTCCTGAATCATACTTTTTCTATGATTCATGTTGACTGATTCATATCGAAGGTTTAAAAATGGCGTCTGATGATAAATTTACGTGCTCTATTTGTGGAATTAAGAGAAATTGGCTGCTTCTGGAAGAATTTTTAAATGGCTTACATGAACACTCATTTATGAAATTTTAAAATAGGTTAGTTTGTGTATTTGACATTTGCAGTTATTTTAACGTTCATACTATAGGATCGCGTCGATCGGGTTGGATTTGAATCATTATTCCTGTTCGATGTTTTCTTCAGTATCATATTTAATCATGATTCAACGCAATCACGATCAAAGGAATCATGATTTAGAAAATCACAATCACAATCCAAAGAAACACGCCTTATATAGTACCTGACATTCTAAGCTAAATATGATGTTTTTGCGCCTCCGTCCAGAAACACTAGTTTTGAATAACTCAAAATCATCCAGAAACAGCCTATTAATTAGGGATTTTGGTACGGTTAGCACTGACATCAATTGGCTGTCAGTCTAAGTGATATTGTTAACATAAAAAGCCCTAGTATTTCACATTTGACAAATAAATCAATAAGTTCATTTAAATCGGCACGAAAAGTTTTGTGTATCACACGTCTAGAAACTGTTTTGCGAGTACTCACAAATTGCAAGCCTCGCCTTCGACTAGGCCTGTCAATATATGCTCGTATTCACAAAAGTACAGTTTATGACCTAGTGATACAAATAACTATACTTCTAATCTGAGTGTTATATATTTCTAAATGTTCTTAAGCTTTCTGTTCTTACATAATGACATGATATCGGTGCGTAACTTCTAAAAGAAGAATCGAAAAACTTAATACTCGTAGTATAACATTTTCGAAGATGATAGTCCTAATAGACCATTTTAAAAATTCATTGCGCATTGCAGACGTTAGACAGAGATAAAAAAAGTTAGTGCCGTATACTCATCTTTGTCTATGATTTGACAAGTGACAGTTCGATTATTTTTGTTGCTTAGTATTTGTTTCTTCATTGAAAAGTAATTAATAGTAATTATTACGGATATTATATGCTGGGTACAGGGTAGTAATAATAATTAAAAAAAAAAACAAGAAACATTTCATTTCACTCTTTTCCTCAAAACATGAACTGAAGAAAAGAATGGATATGTTATTATACGAAATCTATCATATTAGCATAATTTATAAATAACTGATGAATATACTTTGATACTACAATAAGTTTTCATTTTCAATATAAACATTTTTAGTTACTTTGTTCTTAAATTCATTTTGAAATATCAGGTTCGCCGCCATTTGGCGGCACTAAGTTGTTAGTTAAAAAAATAAACACCTAGGGGTCACGGACATTTTTAAAATGGCCTATTTCAACGGAAATATATTGGTTTAAAATCGTTAATGTTCAATGCGTTTTGATAGATTTATCCGTCAATAAATTGATCGATTTATTGATAAATATAAAATTGCTATAATAAAATATATATATATATATTTTTTAGATATTTTTCTATGTCATCTTATCAACATATGTATGTTATTTAACACTGCAAAACTATTTTTATTTTACGCTGTGTACTCTTTTATCTACCATTAAAAATTTAATCGCTATTGTAAACATAACTATAACACAAGAGCAAGACGAGGTTTAAGATAAATTTTATTACTTCTACAATCTCATTAGGAAATCATTTTTTAACTTCATTGTTCTTTCATAGAAAAATATACATATTTACAAATTATAACTAATTTATTGATATGTTTTTATATGATTAATTCTATTACTAATTTTTTCTGATTTGTTGATTTCAATTCGATAATTGAACAATGGGATACGTCATTTGTTTAATAATTAAATTATTTTATACGGGCATAATCGTTCAGTTACGATATGTTTTGTTTAGGTAGGTACATAAGGTAACTGTAGACGAAATGAGGTCATTTATAAATGTTGTTGTACCTTTAGATTAAAAAGGCATAAACCTAAAAAGATTCTATTATTCCAATTTTATCTACATGTTCACTGCAGACTATGCGTACAGAATTCTATTATTCTATACACTGCCTTTTGTTTTATTCAAAACGGCCTCTATTTTCTTTTCAAACTTAAAATATTTATCTCACTGTTAAGACGGTACTTACTTTGTATTGGATCTCTTTACATAAGTAACCTAATTTTTTAGTCTGCTAATATTGACTTTTTCTATTAGTTAAAGAAGTAAGCAACTCTATTTAGTGATAGAAAGTGAACAAGTGCAGACCAAGACATATATTTCGGTATTTTCATCATCATCAATAGTTATCTGCTTGACGCAGATCCTAAATGCCTTCTCCAACTTCTTCTATTCATAGTTAGTCTCGTGATTTCTACATAACTTCTTCCTTCTTAAATGTCATTTACCATCTTCCTCCTCTTCTTGCATCTTTTACCTTCTCCTTATACTGTCCCTTCTATTATGTTCTTTATTAGAGTATCCTTTCTCAAACGCATATCCCAACCACATTCTCTTCCTTTTTAAAATAGTCTCACACTGTGACCTTTTTTTTCATTCTCTTACCAACACTTGTTCGTTGCTAACTCTATCAGACTACTCTTTCATATCCACATTTCCATGGCATAAATTAGGCGAATCCTATTAAATCAGAATATGTAATCCCAGAAGAAGTAAAAGAAATTATATTAAATTCAAATGAATTTTTTTTTTTAGGTATAAATTTATTTTGATGTATATTTTTTGACATTGTCCATATTCCAAATTTGCTATTTTATCGTACTAGTTCAATAAAGTACTATTTAATGTACAGAAACTATGTCACAAATCAAGTAGTTATGGTAAAGTCAAACATTATAGTTATTTGAGTACCTAGAGCAGAAAGTAGTTTATTACCGCTCGTGCATGGAAATTGTTGACCGGGTCATCAACCATACAAGAGAGGCAAGGACACTTTCTGCTCGAGATGCACACAATATATTTTCTACGCTTGAAAAAGAATTTTAAATCATTTTTGATAGATTTTCTGTCTGGAAATTCAGGAAACAATTTTTATCTATCAATGGATACGATGATACATTCATACATTACCGCTCGGTTAACTGCAAAATCTTATTGCTGCTCAGCAAGCGCCAAACGTCAATTTCTGCTTTCAACTAACAGGAACAAACGTGCTTGTATGAAAGGAATTATGAATGTGGATGAAGCAAAAGTGGTGTGTCAGGATAGGAACGTTTGGCGAAGATTAATTGCGGAATGAATCTGATGATTTCAGAAAAGCGAAGGGTTTTAGATTTTAGTTTCGTTGTTTAGTAATTTCATTAGAGTGTTTACCTGTAATTGTGTGAAATTCACTTTCAAAAACAATCTCAGGGACGACACTCCCTTCGTTTCTTATCTTTTTTATTCGTTTTCTGATCTTACATTGAGTGTTTAACTGCAATTGTGTGGAATTCACTTCCAAAACAAGCGTAGAGCGACATTCCCTTCCTTTCTTATCTTTTAATTCGTTTTCAGTTATTACGTAGAGTGTTTAACTGCAATTGTGTGAAATTCACTTTCAAAAACATGCGCAGGGCGACGCTCCCTCCCTTTCTTATCTTTTTGTTTCATTTTCTGTGACTGCATTGTGTGGTCTTTTCTTTCATATACATGTGTAGACTATCGCTTTCATCTTTTCTAATTTTGTAGATTCGTTGTTAGTTTCGTTATTAGATTCGTTGTTAGGAGTAAATGTGAGTAATTTGAGATTTTTATTTTTTTTATGCATATGTTATGTACGTTGAGGAAGGAAAATGAATGGTAAGAGAATAGGAATGATGTGATTGAAGGTTTGTTGTGTGATAATGTTTTCGAGTGTAATAAATGAATGAGTTTATATGGAGTGATCTATAAATGTGGTTGAAGTGAGTGTGGTGTGTTTGGATGAAAATGTTTGGTGATGGCTGGTTGTTTGATGGGTGTGATGAGTGAATGTTTTATGCGTGATTTTAGGGTTCGTGCTACCCCATTTGTTGGGATATAGCGTGAAGATATGTATGTATGTATGTATGTAACTAACAGTTGGAAATGTCTATTTTCTGCTCGGTCATAGAAAAATAATATTACTAAATGTTAATATAATTTGAAAATACTATATATTTATTTTTTTCGTATATACAACTTAGGGCCAGTTTTTCAATCATCAATTAATGTTAATCATGATTAAATAATAATAGAAGCTATGGTTTCCATTATTATTTAATCATAATTAACGTTAATCGAAAGTAAACCGGTGAAAAACTAAACCTAAATCTCAATTACAGTACAGGGTCCACAAACACCAAGCCGCAATTTAGCAGTTCATATATTTTCAGCTTGATTCAGTTTCAAACTCGAGATCTTCAGATTCAAATGCTGTAACGTTCCCCACCCCATATTATATCAAAAATGGTTTTCAGTTTGTCAATAAATTTAAAACAAAAATATACCCTTTCCACATACATCGATGAATCAGCCTAAACAAAACATGCACCCTTGAGCAGTGTAAACACAAACAAATGAACAACTCAACACTAACAACGTCACATCGTCTGCAGCAAGTAGATTAGGTTATTGGTTAGTCGGTTCTACACAATTAGAGAGCACTAGAGTAAACTCATAAACTCAAGTTGTCAACTTGTCTCAGATGCTGTTGGCGGCAAAGAACGAAGAAGTTCATCAACACATAGAGCAGATAGTGTAATTAAGATATCAACCACAGAATGGATAAACGCTGTCCCTTTTAGTTATATTTTGTTTTCGTTTTGAGGAATTTCATCTTGAATGGTTAATTGATGGGTTTGTTACTTGGAATGCGGGGTGAGATTTTTAATTTCTTAAAATTAGTTTATTGGATGCTTACTGAAGACTATTCTTTCAAGTTGGTACGGATTGATAACGTAACCTTTCATTTTTGATAGATTCAAATTTTATTTATGTTTTTTTTTGAAAATACAACACTTTTACTTTAAGAATTGATGAATTTTTTGATGACACAGACTGTCTACAAAAGCAAAAACTTATATATATCATCATGCCCATTACTGGATGTGGTATTCTACCATGACAGATCTCGGTAAGTGATATTTTTATGTGTGTGAAGTGCGGTTACCAGCCTCCAGAAATATTACTGGAGGGGTTATTTTAATATGGGGTGGCTAGCTCAGTGGTATGAAGTCGGCCTGCAGATCCTAAGAACTCTGGTTCGATTCCCACAGGCGACAAACAATTTTCATAATTTTAAAAGCTATCCCTGTGGCTCCTCCACCACTAACATCTTTGGGGGCCGTGATTTGACGACTGGTAACCGCATTTCACGCGCAAAATATATCACTTATCCAGATCTGCTTCGGCAGAGTGCCACACCCAGTAATGGGTAGAAGGCGTGATGATATATTTATTTATTTTATTTGTTATTTTAATGTGATGAAAATTGCTTGTAAGCTGTGGAAATCGAACCTGGGTTCTCAAACCTTCAGTCCGACTCGATTCCACTGTGTCACCTAACCCAAAATTATGAATATTAATTCAAATTCTAATGATTATTGTTTATGGGGAAGATAGCAAAGTATAGGCCTATGAATTTGAGAACCAAAAAATCTGTATTCCAAATTTTCTTTCTAAATTGAAATACAATCAGATTTGAATCAAGGGCGATCGTGGTTTCGATTAGTGGTGTTCGAAATTTTTAAATATATTTTTTGTGCCCAATGAGTGATTTTTTTTAAATGTTGTAATTCAGTAAGTATTTATTTATAAAATAATAGTTAAATTGTTCTATCAATTTTTGGTGTCTTATTTTTCAGTAATAATATAACAAGAGAGTGAGAATAAATTGAAAATAATTTGACAGATCTTTCGAAAACTTGTTGCCTGGCAATAGTCACGGAAGCACGTAGGGCTTGAGTGGCTATTGCCAAATGGCAACAAGTTTGAGAAAGATACTGGAGAATTATTTTCTAATTTATCCAACTCTCGAGTTATATTTAATTAGATTATTTTTTGACTTAGCTGTTGAGATCGATTTATCCGACTTAAAAGATTTTGAACTGAGTTCATATCGATTGATTACTTATTAATGTATGCTTGGAAGTTGGTTCCAAAATTTATTGGTGTATTTCAGTATCTGTAATGGAACTAAATCGATTTTTTCACACATTTTACTTGCCGCGTTGGTAGTTTTAAATAATTATTTGACAACTACCTATCATTTGTCACAAATAAAAAAGCATCTACAGAGATCATTTCCGGGAATAATCAGAAGAGCTTTATTCTTAGTATAATAATGACAGGATTGGTTAAAACGCAGACACGTGACATACAATGAAGCATTTCATTGGTTTTGAGATACATAAAAAAATATTCATTTTAATTTTTTCATTTCCCGGTATTTTTTGAGCGAAGTACGATCTTCTAGATATATATTGGAGTAGGATCTAATTAGAATTGAATTTCAGAAATGATTATATTTTAATAGTTTGCAGTGTGATGGAGTTAAAAATAAATAAATTATATTTAAGTGGAAATTACTTTTTTGTTAGCGTCCGTATGTAAAGAACAGTAGTAGAAAAGTGGTTTTATGACAGTGGTTATGGTTTATGGTTATGCTTTTTATTATTTAAATTTTAAGCTTCTTGTTAATTTTTTTTTAAACGAGATGTGGTACTAAAATGTTTTTTTTGTTAACCGACACATTACCATCAAAATACATTTTATTGTATCTTAGCAACCTTGCCCTTACATAAGCTATATAGTAGCTGTATTCCATTTGCCACTTGGTTCATTTAAATCAGTTCAGATAAATTAGTCAACATGACGAAATAAACTGAATTAAGCAAACTGATGCGTTTATTGGGGTGAATTACTTCAACATAAATTAAAATAAGTAATTCTAGTACTGAAAATAAAGTCAGTGAAATAATCCAGCGAAATAAATAAGTGATTTGGTTCAGTAAATGTAAGTTAGATCTGATCCAAATGACAAATGGAATACGCCTTCTGTTTGCCACTTGGTTCACTTAAATCAGTTCAGATAAATTAGACAACATGACTAAATGAACTAAATTAAGCAAACTGATGCACTTATTGGAGTGAATGACTTCAAAGTAAATTAAAATCAGTAATTCTAGTATTGAAAATAAAGTCCGCGAAGTAATCCAGCTAAATAATTAATTGATCTGGTTCAGTAAATGTAAGTTAGATCTGGTCCAAATGGCAAATGGAATGCGCCATAGAGCATACATGCAGTAGCGGATATAGAGGTGGTCCGGGCACCCTCCGAAATAAAAATGTATTATTTTTTCTGGTAATTATTGCATCATATGCAAATCTATAAATATATGAAAGTTTATATTAATAGAAGCAAGTTATGTTTTTTTTTTTAGAAACGTAAATAAAAATAATTTTTTATTTGGTATCTTGAAGTACAAAGTTTTATTCAGATTTAGATGTGATCAGTACAAGAGACAATTCTTAACTGCCTATGTTCAATGTTAAAGTTTACAAGTTCTGTATTAAGGTAGTTTAATGTTACAATGTGGGAAATGAAATAATATAACTTAAATAATATGATGCTGCGGCGTCAGCGTCTGGGTAGAAGCGCGTGGCCTTTTAGTATATTTGGCAGGAATGGTGGATTCTAACTTGCATATTTGGAAACCAGTGAATTTTATCCAAATATTATTTCAATTTCTTTTGTGCCATTGACTACATGTACAGTTGTTTTTCGACACCATATTGTTGAAAACATATTTACGTACTAAATACAGTAACAGAGGAAAGGTTGTCGGGACTAATTTTATTGAATATTCACCGGGATATTATTCTAGATCCTGTGGAAGTTATAAATAATTTTGTATTGTTAATTTCACAAAGAATGCAATTACCTGCGAGATATATAATGTAGATGCATGATATGTGTAATTCTTATTTCAAACGGCAATTTTTTTTGTTTCATCTACACCTCGTTTTTATTGTTATTGATTCTGTTTATTTATTTTGTTATAAATACTCATTTTCTGAAACCGACAAGAAAGTGCTTTCTTTTCTAACCAATTTTAGTATGAAAAGTAAATTTTTACTAAAACAGTCAAAGAAAGTACATATCCAAATAACAATCTGATAAAGTACAAAACAGTCTGGTAAAAACTTTATCTGACTGTTTTGTATTTTACCTGATATTTATTGTAACCTTAGATATGTAGTCTGTTGTCAATAAAATTGATATAAAAAAGTAAACATTTTGAATTATTTTTGATTAATTATAGATTAAATTAAACAGTTTCAGAAAAATAGTATACATAATACGTCAGGAAAGTGTTTTTATTTTCCTGACTTATTATGTAATGTACTAATATTGTGTAAAATGTGAAATGGCGTAAAATTTGAAAAAATCTACTCTTCCAGAGGTTATATCTCAAAAATTAAGCAAGATATGCAGATGCGCTCAACGGAATTGGATTCCCAGTGTCCGAATTGACTTGTACATATATTTTCAGAAATTTTTTTATTTTTGATATTTTGACCAAAATTTTCGATATACATAAATTTCTAAGGCCAATATCTTCAAAACTAAAAGAGATACGAACTCAGGGATTTCACCATTGAATTCTGCGCGTCGAAGTACGTATGTATGTAAATTTTTAGTTAAATATTCGGATGAGGAAGATTTTTAGAGCAATAAGTCTGAAAATGGCTTAAAATCGAAAAATTCTTAAGGGGTACCCCTTAAGAAATTTTCAAAAAATTAAAATCGCTGAAAATATTTTTATAAGTCAATTCGAATACGAGAAATTCAATGCCGTTGAGCGCATCTTCATATCTTGTTTAGTTTTTGAGATATAGCCTCCGGAAAAGTGAAATTTTGCTGAAAATTCATCTCGTTTTGACCATTTTCCACTTACTGCCCTATATGTCAAAAACTAGCCTAGATACGGGCCTGAAAAATGCACCATTGTATTCCCCATAATTTTATACATAAATATACTTATTTTTATTGATATAAATTGAGAGATACATTTTTAATTACAATGTAAAACATTGTAAAATTTTCAAATTTAGGATTTGTCAAATAATTGCATAAAAATACACTAGGTGCGCTACTGCATTATTCAAGCCTCTCAAGACACTCTATAGATTCAAAATATTTACAAAATTAAATATAATTGAATTACAGAAATTTACATTCGAAAGGGTAAAAGAGATATATAAATGAGGAAGAAGAATTACAAAAGAAAAAACTTGGGATACCACCATTGCTGTCCAAAGCTAACTGCGTTTAGTGCTTAGCTACAACTACTGTTTTTTGTTTGTTGTTATAACCTTGGATACGTAGTCTGCTGTCAATACAATTCATATCAAGAAATTTAAACATTTTGAATTATTTATGATTAATTAAAGATTAAATTAAACGGTTTTGGAAAAATTAGTATACATAATACGTCAAGAAATTGTTTTTCTTTCAATCTGCGGATTAAAATACTGGGCCTGGGGTCCCGTATTTCAAATAACCGCTTCGTCAAGTAAAACCTCACTAGTCTAACTTATTAAGTAATATACTATTTACTGGCTGGCATCCTTTGTAATCAGTGTATTTACGCTGGATATACAAATATATTTATTGTTATTATTACTATTATAAATGGTAGTCATTATTATATTTGTGTATATTTGAGCCCCCTCCGTCAAAAAATCTGAGATCCGCTCCTGCATTCATGAACTTAATTTATAATTTGTATCATATTTGTACATGTTTTTAAGAAGGTATACTTTATGTGCTCTCAAAAACATTGTTAGCAATAATTTATTTTTATTACAATGGTACTATTATAACAGTTCCATGTGATTTAAAAATTTCACCCATTTAAAAAGGTATTTAATATAATTTATAGTTACTTATATTCCATTAATTTATTCCCCCCACTCTACACGGCTGAGCAAGATGCCATAATAGGAAACTAGAAATAGTGAAACTAAATTTACTATTTCATTCACTTTCAAGTATTTTAAACTGATGCACATTTTACACTTACGACTTACATTCATTGATACTAGTAGAATATAGTTTGAAGAACAGACACGTTCTTGAAGTAGACATCTTTATATTAGCGTTACAAACCGAACTGGAACTTGAACTGAAATGGAACCGAACTGAACTGACTTTAGAACTGCGAAACCGAACCGAACTGTTTACGTAGAACCAAACCGAATTTTTTAACCGATTTAAACTATTTGTCTTTTTTTTACTATCTAATACAATAATGAAATGGAATTTTATATATCTTATGTTATTTTTCAATTGGAAAATTAATAGTACATTATTCAACGAGTGTGTTATGATAGCAATTATTCATTAGGATAAAGTTTGTGGCACAAGCTTTAGAAGAAGAATGTACTCATTCGAGTTAATAATTGTCATAACACGCGAGTTGAATATTATACTTTTTCACGATCATTTAACAAGTACTTGCGCTTTTTAGTTTTTAGTAATAATAAATTGAATATTTAATATTTAATGATAAACGTCAAACTAGAGTAGTTTCTAAGTAACAAAAAAATAATAGTACTTTAGTAACCGCAATCTGATTGCCTTAATAACCGTTGAATAATGGCTCTACTACCGAATGATCAGAAGTTTAGTTGGCAATACAATTCAGGGGATTTTTTATTCCACTGTTGGTACAACGTCAGGTAAAGAAGGGATTACTATTTGACATGCCATTTTTACAATAAATACAAATAGGTTGGGTGATAGAAATATTTTAGATTATTGCTCTGTGAGTAATGTTAAGAAATAAAAGAATGTGGGTAAGGGCAATGACGAGTTTTATTAATTTAAATTTTCAAATGTCACGTCAACAACAAGAAGTAAATTTATGTGTCAGTCTTACCAATTTCAAGTATCTTTTTATTGCCAACTGAAACAAATAGTTTTTATGTAGCAACCACAATAAGATAGGCTAAAAAAATTGTTGAATAATGGCTCATTTCGGTGCACTTTTGAATAATGAACCGACCCAACAAAATTTGATGAACCACGAATTAAAACATAATCAATTCTTTCAAGATATTGGTGGAGAGGGAGCCACAGGAGTAATTTTAATGTGGAATAAAGTTTATCGGCTGCGGGAATCGAACTCGGATTCTCAAATCCACACACACATTTTTATTCAGCAGATATTCTTAAAGTCATCCATCATCTACCTTCATATCTGTATCTCTCATCATCAACTTATTCTGAAGATGGCTCTAAATTGACGCCGAAATGGTACCATCGACCAATAGAATTTTTTAATCCTTTCGTCTCCCTATATTCTTTTTTATGACCTTTAATCAAACATTATTATTCATATATTCTTAAAAATAGTTTCGCTATTAGGCGAATGAGAAAATTAAGTGTATTTTGAGAATTACTTTCAAAGTTTGATTTCCGTTTATGTGAAGTTGCTGACTACGGTCATTATCATATACCAGCGTCATTCAAAGAATGCCAGAAGCAATGACTATCGTGTTATCGTCTGCAGATGTTTACCAATTTAAGGTTCTGACAGACGGTAACAGAGAGGTGGTTCGAAAAATTAATTTTGGATGGTTTGTTTTTCATGTGCATTCCTGATTGGTTTATATTGATTTTATTTGTTGTTCTAAGGGACTTCAGAATTCCTCCCTAACTCGTTTTTGTTG
The DNA here is from genome assembly GCA_911728475.2 of Pterostichus madidus. Lineage (NCBI taxonomy): Eukaryota > Metazoa > Arthropoda > Insecta > Coleoptera > Carabidae > Pterostichus > Pterostichus madidus. Next base: position 3,384,256 of record OU452304.1, read on the forward strand.
AATTGTGTTTGAAAGATATTGAAGTTGTTCTACTTAAGTGCTATTTTATTTTGTTTGTTTTCTAGGTTTGATTAAACTCATGATTAATTATAAATATGGCTTTTTGATACTATCAGACTGCGTGGAAATGAAAACCAATATTAGATTTAGTTGGAAAATTGCATCACTCTAAATTGAGTATTAAATAATATCTGCAGTATGTATCTAACTCTAAATATATAATAAAAAATTCATATTCCTAAATCTATTTTCAACCAATAATAATCTTAAGACAAAAATGTTATTTTGCTACTTATGAGTAAATCTTATGGGGTGGCTAGCTCAATGGTATGAAGTCGTCCTGTGGATCCTGAGAACCCTGGTTCGATTCCCACAGGCGACAATTTTCATAATTTCAAAAACTACCCCTGTGGCTCCTTCACTACTAACATCTTTGGAAGCCGTGATTTGACGACTGGTAACCGCACTTCACGCGCAAAAATATATCACTTACCGATATCTGCTTCGGCAGAGTGCCACACCCAGTAATGGGTAAAAAGGTGTGATGATATATTTATTTAATTTATTTGTGAGTAAATCTTATGGGGTGGCTAGCTCAATGGTATGAAGTCGTCCTGTGGATCCTGAGAACTCTGGTTCGATTCCCACAGGCGACAATTTTCATAATTTCAAAAACTACCCCTGTGGCTCCTTCACTACTAACATCTTTGGAGGCCGTGATTTGACGACTGGTAACCGCACTTCACGCGCAAAAATATATCATTTACCGGGATCTGCTTCGGCAGAGTGTCACACCCAGTAATGGGTAAAATCGTGTGATGATATATTTATTTTATTTATTTGTGAGTAAATCTTATGGGGTGGCTAGCTCAATGGTATGAAGTCGTCCTGTGGATTCTGAAAACCCTGGTTCGATTCCCACAGGCGACAATTTTCATAATTTCAAAAACTACCCCTGTGGCTCCTTCACTACTGACATCTTTGGAGGCCGTGGTTTGACGACTGGTAACCGCACTTCACGCGCAAAAATATATCACTTACCGAGATCTGCTTCGGCAGAGTGCCACACCCAGTAATGGGTAAAAAGGTGTGATGATATATTTATTTGATATATTTGTGAGTAAATCTTTCGTTGGTAAAGAACTCTTCGAACTGTGTCTATTCTGTCAATTTGTATGTCTCTTTTTTGTTCGTTTTTAGTGATTTTTTACTAGTCATGTTGGTATGTGTGTGTTCTATGGGTAAAAAAGACATTAGAGCACGGCTGTCATGTTGAACAGGGTGTCACACACAATTAGATGCTTATACTGCGTTCGTGAATGCATCGAATGATACTTAATTTTGTTTATAAAAGAACTTAATTATGACGGGAGAAAGTTAGATATACGTCGGCATTATGTGTTTTAGTGTATGCAACGAAAGTGCATTGGTATAGTTATTTAGTCTTTGTTCATTTTAACAATTTATTTATTTATCTATCTACCTATTATTGGTCTTCTAGACTGTTGGTTCTCCAAGTAATAAATCTGAACTATAATAGTTATTTATGCAATTAGTGTTAAAATTGTTACTTTGTTGCAAAACGTTACCATAAGTGCAATAAAGACACTTTTAAAACAAGTTGCATATATTATTATTTTTTTTACGATCAAACTGTAATTAATTATACTAATTATAAATATGGGGTAGGTGATTCAGTGGTATTAAGTTGATCCTGAGAACCTCGGTTCGATTCCCACAGCCGACAAACATATTCACCAAATTAAAATTACACGATTAACATCTTTAGGAGCCGCGATTTGAGGGCAGATAACCCGCACTTCACGTACTTAAATATATAACTTATTGCGATCTGCTCCGGCAGAGTGTCACACCCAGTAATGGGTAAAAGGCGTAATAACATATTTATATTTATATATTTATTTTATAAATATGGGGTAGGTGACTCAGGGGTATCAAGTCAGCTTGTTGATCCTGAGAACCTCGGTTCGATTCCCACAGCCGACAAACAATTTTCACCACATTAAAATTACTCCTGTGGCTCCCCCACTGCTAACATTTATGGGGGCCGTTATTTGACGGCTGAGAACCCGCACTTCACGTACATAAATATGTAACTTATTGTGATCTGCTCCGCCAGAGTGCCACAATCAGTAATGGGTAAAAAGGCGTGAAGAAATATTTATATTATATATTTATTTTATAAATATGGGGTAGTGACTCAGTGGTATCAAGTCGGCTTGTTAATCCTGAGAACCTCGATGCGATTCCCACAGCCGACAAACAATTTTCACCACATTAAAATTATCTCTGCGGCTCCCCCACCACTAACATCTTTGGGGGGGCGTGATTTAACGGCTAATAACCGCACATCACGTGCATAAATATATCATTGGGTTTTGCTCCAGCAGAGTGCCACACCCAGTAATGCGTAAAAGGAGTGATGACATATTTATATATTTATTTTATAAATATGGGGTAGGTCACTGAGTGGTATTAAATCGGCCTGTTGATCCTCAGAACCTCGGTTCGATTCCCACAGCCGACAAACAATTTTAACCACATTAATATTACCCCTGTGGCTCCCCCACCGCTAACATCTTTGGGGGCCGTGATTTGACTGCTGGCAACCGCACTTCACGCGCATAAATATATCACTTACCGAGATCTGCCATGGCAGAGTGGCACACCCAGTAATGGATAAAGGCGGGCTGATATATTTATTTATATTTTATATTTAGTCGGAATGTTTCATCACGCAACTAAAACAAAAAAGTTTTCTTTTTTAATAAATAAATAATTTCATTTGAAATGAAAATTCTCCAAATTTGGTTCGCTTCTAGAACGTCAATCAACTAAAATAAACGTTGAAGATATCTACAATTATCTTTTTTATTTTAATTTCAAGCTATAATTACAATTTCAGTAATTGATTTCAATGAACTTAAACTTCTCATTTCGACAGTTGAATTAAAGCCGTAATTTAGAAGATTAATCGTTCTAGTCTTCAGCTGTCACAGTGATCATAATATTAGTAAACAAAACACGCATATATTAGCACAAATTAACAGTTGCCAAAACTTTACATTGGCGTAGGTAGCCATGAAATCAAATTAATGCGGTACTAAAAATACAGATGGTGTTTAAATTACTGTCATTTGTTTTCCTTCTGGTTTTGTTTCTCGATTGGTACTGATGATTTCTTTATCTAACGGTCTTAAATAAGACATCGTCAATACCTATTTCCTAGTTGCACAAAATAATATTCAAATATATACAACAAATAAAGTGGAAAAACAATTGAGTAATTAATGAGCTTGTATGTAGAAACGTGAATGTGGTTGAAGAGATTATGATACTGTTTGATGAAGAACTGATCCTTTGATAAATCTGTTGAGTGGATGTTCTATTAATGTTTCCCGGATTATTACTACCCCATTTTATGGAATATAGCCACGATTTCTATTGGCAATATAGGCGATAAAGTAGTAAATTTCTAATTCCATTCATTGCGCATTAATTTATTAATTTATTTATTTATTGCACTTCTGGGATTAAATGACCTACTTTATTCTTTCATTCGAGGACTGAAGTGTCACTTTTAATCCCGGATGGATTAAGTTGACAGGTTACAAGGATTATCGTAGTAACAAGTATATTATAAATCTCAAAAGTTACTTAAAATATTATATAGTCAAAATTAATCATTAATTCAAAATATTTGTACATATCGCAGGACCGAAGTACATTTAATCCCTCAAATGATTATTTTCCTCAGAATTAAATTATGCACTTTAGTCCTTTGCTATATACCGTATTTTTCTGACTATAAGACGCACCTTTTTACATAGAAAAATGGACTCAAATTTTGGGGACGTCTTATGGTCCGAAGGAAACATTAAAATATATATATGTATATAATGTATATATATATATATATATATATATATATATATATATATATATATATATATATATATAATATATCATCACGCCTTCTACCCATTACTGGGTGCCGAAACAGATCTCGGTAAGTGATATATTTTGCGCGTAAAGTGCGGTTACCAGTCGTCAAATCACGGCCCCCAAAGATGTTAATGGTGGAGGTGCCACAGGGGTAGTTTTTGAAATTATGAAAATTGTTTGTCGCCTGTGGGAATCGAACCAGGGTTCTCAGAATCCACATATATTTTCAATAAATCGTTTCTAAATTCATTTAAAAAATGTATGCGAGAAGAGTGGAATAAATAGATGACAAAGCCAAACCATGATGTCACCGCAACAAGACGTATGGAACGACCAACAATTTCAGAACTTTGTACCTGGGTGAAAAATTCATGGGAAGCTGTGAAAGAAGAGACGTTTATAAAGTCATTTAAAAAAATGCGGAATAAGTAATGCTGTAGATGGTGCGGAAGATGACGCAGTTTTTGAAAGGAGTGACAACAATAGTTCAGACGAAAGTAATACGAACGGTGACATTAACGAGACGAGTGATAGTACCGAGAGTGAAGATGAATTGAATATTGCTAGTACGAGTTATGTTAACAATAAATCAAAATTATCATCCGAAAGTAACATTAAAATATATTTTTCTAAAAATCATCTTATAAATTTGAGATGCGTCTTATAGTCCGAAAAATACGGTAATATACTATAGAGTGATCAAAAGGAATTGTTACAGTTGGAAATACATCTCCGGAGATCTTTTTATTCCACAGTTGGTACAACGCTATTTGACATTTCTAATCTCAGACTAACCATACCTTAGACAGAGAACAACGGCGTTTGTTGTGAAGTAAAAAGAGTTAAAGTAAGTTGTGGGTGAGACGGGTGCGCGGCAAAGAGCTAGTATCCCTTGGTGTTATGCGGGTTGCATTTTTGTTGATGACAGTTATTAGACACGAGCATTTTATTTATTTAAACACAAAAGTACGTATACAAAACACTTAATATGTCAAAAACTAACCTTTACTTTGATGTATAAACCGTAAGTAATTGAATATAAGAATAACTATACAAATGTTTGCAACTCGCATAACATCAAAGGATACTCGCTCCTTGCCGCGCACCCGTCTCACCACCAACTTACTTTAACTCTCTCTACTTCATAACACTGCATTGACTTGAATACGACAGACTTTGTCTAAGGTATGGTTAGTCTGAGTTTCTAATACATACAAATAGGTTATGTCAGGAGTCTGACAGGTAATAGAATTTTTACTTTTTGAGTAATAATAAATGTACTCAAATTTAAATTTAAATTTTCAAATGTCATTGTCAACAACAGGAAATTAATTTATGAATCAGGCATACCAATTTCAAGTAGTATTTTTTATTGCCAACTGTAACAATTCCTTTTGATCACTCTGTATTATCCAACACCGGCTTCAAAATAAGCCTGTTACTATAGTTATTTGAAATAAATAATGTCCATCATTAGTCACTCAGTGAGAGAATAATAGAGAAGTCACGGTACCTTACCAACTATTCGATGGATACCTTCTATTTAATTATTCTAATCCCAATTTTAGTAGAGAGTTCAGACTCACCGAGCCATAGTGTAATATTTCATATATATTTAGTTCTAGTGGGATTCAAACTCGGGATTCGAATGCCGTTACTCTATCCACACCACCATAATGCATTACCTAATTATAAGTTGCACGTGAATGTATGAATTTCATTATATCGACGTCATTGTATTGTATTACTAATTCATAGATTAATATGTGTAGTAGATATGATTAGAACCGTTCACGGAATTTCTTCGTTCTTTCACGTAAAGCATTCACAATAACAGTTCATAACCCCGACCGAATGGCATCATATTTATTTACAAATAATTAGCATACATTGATTCTATATGCAACCGCCTATCGTACACAAGAACGTATGCAGAAACAATTGCACCAATTGAATATTAATATTTTGCATGAGTCATTGTTGCATCAGGAAAAAATATTTAAATATATCAACACGCCTTTTTTGTTCAAATAATTCTTATTTCGTATTTAAAATATACGAAAAGGATGTTTGTTTGCTACCACTGGTAGATCTTTGTTTGGATTAATTTCAGATATGAAATTTACAGGTGTCCCACAAAAATCAACATGAAAAATGACTTTTCCGCTACCATTGCATCCCTGATTACTTTATTTATTTAGTTATATTAATTAGTATTTTAAGAATGGGGTAGCTAGCTCAGTGGTATCAAGTCGGCCTGTGGATCTTGCGAACCCTGGTTCGATTCCCACAGGCGACAAACAATTTTCACAATTTTAAAACTACCTCTGTGGCTCCTCCACCACTAACATCTTTGGAGGCCGTGATTTGACGGCTGGTAACCGCACTTCACGCGTAAAATATATCACTTACCGAGATCTGCTTCGACTGAGTGCCACACCCAGTAATGGGTAGAAGGCGTGATGATATATTTATTTATTTTATTTTAAGTATTTTAAGAAAATACTTAACAATTGAATTATAAACAGAAAAAATGGGATGTGTGTGTCATGTGCTTTAAATCAACTAAGTTACACTCTCGTGCCAAGTTTATCAGTACAAGAAAGAGTCATAGGGTCTGTAAAAGTACATTTTTATAGTCTAGGCTATAAAAGTACCACTTTACAGATTGTAAATTTTTAATCGGCAAAAAAATATTTTTTTAAAACTGTTAAAAAGAACAACATTTTTACATTGCTATGGACACGTGATATTTGTGTTTTTATCACACATGAAAAAATATACAAAAATGACAACAAACAAAAAAATTTCATTGATAAAACAAATTTTTAAATCGCGACACTTTAAAAAAATTTTCTCGTTCCTTTGGTTACAACACATCAAATTCATATAATTTTTAATTCCGTTCCTTCTATTTATCAATCAATTAAATCAATAATTATTTCTTTTTGACAGTTGTATAAAAAATTTTGCTTGTATTTCGTAGCCGAAATTCATGTTTTTTGTCGCTTTCCAATGGTTTCGACGAAAAGTGGCATTCGCGCACTTAATATAAGATATCTATGTATAAAAAACAAATTTAAAATTAGATGTAAAATATTGCGAGTAAAATATTGAATAATTAAAAAGTTTGTTTCTAAAACTCATTGTAGAGATAGAATATGTAATAAAATATTGTATTTTAAGGTACAGTAACAATAAATTCGATTATAAAATAATGTGTGTCTTTATTATTAGAAGAAACCAGTAGTACTGATATCGCATATGATTGATAACAACTTAATAGTTTGTACATAGATATTAAATCATTGTTAATTGACAGAACTACCTACAGAATACTTCTTCACTATTTGCTCCTTTTCCTAGAAATTCACCTCATTAAAAAAGCTAACAAAATAAATATATAATTACGTACGATTATCCCTAGTTCATAAAATTTTGCAAAATACAGTTCGTATCTTACAAATCAAACGCTGATTTAAACGAGAAGTGGAGAAAATTTATGTTTACAAATAACTACGTAAGGAGAATCATAACTCAAAATTTTCACACTTCGTTACAGAGAACAAAACCAAAAATAAAAGCAGCGATAATATCGCAGCCAACGCGATATTAATATTAATGACATGCTGACAAAGATACCGACGTGGTGTTGCAGTATTGTTTATTCTACTTGCGATTTAGAATAAATACTAGAGGTGCCTGTTGAAATATTGTAGTTAAACACGACCAGAGGCGTAGACAATACCGGGGAAAACCGGAACGCAGTGTTTCGATTCGTGAAATTGTAGAGAGTGAGCAAAAGTAAGGGTTTCAGTTAGTAATACAATTCTGGGGATCTTTTTATTCCATAGTTGGTACAACGCCAGGTAAAGGCGGAAATACTATTTGACATGTCTAATAAATACAAATAGGTTTTGTCAGGAGTCTGATAGCTAATAGGATGTTAACTTTTTGAGTAATAGAAATACTTTAGATTATTATTATTATTTAAATTTAAATTTTGAAATGTCACTGTCAACAGAAATTAATTTATGTATCAGGCTTACCAATTTCAAGTAGTTTTTTTTATTGCCAACTGTAACAATCCCTTTTGATCACTTTGTATTTTAATATACCTAGTATTATTCTTGAACGATTTTTATTGACATATTGTTGTCATAGATTGGTATAACTACATTAGGCGTATTCCATTTGCCATTTAGATCAGATCTAACTTACATTTACTGAACCAGAGCAGTTATTTATTTCGCTGGAATAATTCGCTGACTTTATTTCCTGTACTAGAATTACAGATTCTAATTTACTTTGAAGTAATTCACTCCAATAAGTGCATCAGTTTGCTTAATTCAGTTCATTTAGTCAAGTTGTCTAATTTATCTGAACTGATTTAAGTGAACCAAGTGATAAATGGAATACAGCTAATATATTCACAAAATATCTAAGCAACGGATAAAATAAAAAATTCTATGCAAATATCTAGGCGACGGACAAAATCAATCGCCAATCACTGGAACCAACTTAACCAAAAATTTCCCTTAATGGGAAATGTCTACTATTTTTATAAAGAAATTATGTAAAGGGAATCCGGAGAATGCTAGAATAGGATATGATAAATAGATGGATATGATTGAAGGTTTGTATCGTCAACTAAAAATAAGACGACCTTGTATGAAAGAAATTATGAATTTGAAACTTTTTATTTATCCCGCACTATTTAGGAATTAAAATTATCTAACGAAAATCGTCGATGTTACATTTTTATTTCTATCTAGTCATTTGTGTATTATGTATTTCGAGAAAACAAACACGCCATTCAAATCGTCTCCTAAATAGCTTTATTTTAGTAATTTACCCAAATTTGTATCTTTTACGGTTCTCCAGATACCAATGCTGGCTCCACTTGTACAACAGTTTGTTTTAGAGAAATAGAAATGACTACATCCATTTTGTTATATAAAATAATGTTTCCTCTCCAATATTTTAATAAAAATGAAACTAATTGAATTGTATAAAATAGTATGAATGATACTAACAACATCTGCGAAGCTATAAATAACCTCCACGCACAATAACAAAATATAAAGCAATAATTTTTTTCTAAATATCTAATTATTTTATTAATAAACACAATATATCTTTCTGAATAAAATGACATAACTTATCACGTCATGAAAGATTAAAGCTGGGTCGTTTGACATCAGACTAAATGTCTGCTATTTCATTAATTTATCTCTCAAAAATTATTTGTGTTTATTAGATTAAGAAATAACGTAATTGCTGAGTACCAAGTGCATTCAACTTGAGCGATAAATTTATTTCATTGAAATACAGAAGGCTGAATCGACAAAAGCCTAACGTAACAATTGAATTATTTGAGTGGGTAGATTTATTTTGATTGCAGGTGATTGAAAAGGTTGAAAATTGATTAATTGAGGTTAGATTTTCAATTAGGTTACTTTTTATCGAATTGCGATTAGTGGTTAATAGAGCATGATACCTGCTGCTGTTTTAGTACCATTTTTATGACATTCTAGAGACATTTTTGCAAATTTTATTTCATTAAGAGTCTTTTATTTAAAACTCTTTTTGAAAATACAAAGCAATGCCAATAGAAATTAAATCTTTAGACACCTTGATTGAATGAAGATTGCTTTTTGTTTATACTTTAATTGAAAAATAAACAAACCTAAGAAAATCATTAAATATTAAGACATAATATAACATAATTTGCTATTTACTTTTCTGTTTATATATGATTTCTGGGGATCTTTTGATTCCACAGTTGGTACAACGCCTGATAAAGGCGGAAATAATATTTGCCGTGTCATTTTTAATATGGGGTGGCTAGCTCAGTGGTATGAAGTCGGCCTGTGGATCCTGAGGTCCCTGGTTCGATTCCCACAGGCGACAAATTTTCATAATTTGAAAAAGCTATCCCTATGGCTCCTCCACCACTAACATGTTTGAGGGCCGTGATTTGACGACTGGTAATCGCACTTCACGCGCAAAAATATATCACTTACCGAGATCTGCTTCAGCAGAGTGCTACACCCAGTAATGGGTAGAAGGCGTGATGATATATTTATTTATTTATATTTTTCGAATAAATACAAATAGGTTATGTTATGTTAAGGTGACAGATTTTAATTTTGGTAAGGCGGGACAAAATCGGTCGGGGAAGATGTGGTTAGGTATTACGAATAAAAGGAAAAAAATCATATTTCAAAAACAGAATATTTTAACGTAAGCATGTGTAAACATATAATATTATATAAATATATAAACTTTAGAATTGTTATGAACAATATTAGAAATGTAACGAAAATTATATATTCTGATTTTATTTTGTGTTTGTTATATACTGGCAAAAAGCATTTTTTTTTTAAAAAGCGGGACTTTTTAAAAGTCCGCGAGTCGCGGGATAAATTGTCAAAAATCTGGACTGTTGCGCCAAAAGTTGGTTGTATTGTCACCTTAGTTATTACAGAGTGATCAAAAGGAATTGTTACAGTTGGCAATAAAAAAAATACTTGAAATTGGTAAGCCTGATACATAAATTCATTTCTTGTTGTTGACAGTGACATTCGAAAATTTAAATTTAAATTTAGTTTCATTTATTTTTACATTTATTTCTAAAGTATTTCTATTACTTAAAAAATCAAAATTCTATTAGCCGTCAGACTCCTGACTTAACCTATTTGTATTTATTAGGAATGTCAAATAGCATTTCCTCCTTTACCTGGCGTTGTACCAACTGTGGAATTGTATTGCCAACTGTAACAATTCCCTTTTGATCATTCTGTATATAAATATCAATATCAACAACACGAAAAAATTTATGTGTCAGTACATTTTTTATTACCAACTGGTACAGTTACTTCTGATCATCCTGTAAAAAAAAGTACGCTATTTTAAAATGTCTATATTTAGTGAATCAAATTCAAAACAGGTATTCTAATTAATTTTATCAGGATTTCTTTTATCTTATTTGTATGCAAATTTAATTTCTTCATACTTCATTCATAGAATTCAGAATCTAATAGTTACTGAATCTTAAGACTTCGAAATATGAAAAATATTTTAATTTGAAAATACGTATTTGGCAATGAGAGCGTGATGGACATTACTGAAATATCTCCGAGATTATTTGGGGCGTAGAAATGTAGAATATTTGGTTAATTAATAAAAGTAAAAATATCTTAAACGCTTGGTTTAGATAGGCATCTGTTAATGTGTAGAAATCTCAACAATTTGCAGCTAATTAATTTAATTAATTGCCCTTTTATTATAAATTATTTCATTGATACAGTTTAGATTAATTAATCTTTAAGATTATTGCATAGTTTTTACAATAAAATGTTCTATTTATGAAGATTTATTGCGCTTGTCTTAAAAACGAAACAAAGCATAAAAGAAGAATTATATTTTTAGAAAACTATAAAAAAGCGGAGTGTTAATGCTTACTGACACATTTATTAACTTGTGAATTTCTCAATTGCGAAAGGACGAAGTTAAAACAGTTTTTCTCGCTTGAAGAACCGTTGTAATTAGTTCATTACTTGTACTATGTTTCTAAAGATATACAGAGGCACATGAAAAACTGACGCCTCAAACTTTTTCGCTGTCGTTACTTTTAAACTAAATTTGGAGATAATTTAGTTTTAAATTTGTTTACCAAATATTATTTCTGCCATTTGTTTATTTATTTATCCTACTCTGTACAACAGGAACTTAATTTCAATTACAGTACAGGGTCTGGGCTTACTAAGCCGTAATGTAGTAGTTCATATATTTTTAGCTTAAGCGGGATTCGAACAATTAATGCAACTGTTAATTTTCTTGGCAAATGAATAATCAATAAGTTATTAAATTTATCATTGTTATTAACAATGAATCAAGTTATATTTCTTGCATTTTGAGCTAAAGAATTGAATGTAATTTTAGTGGGATATATTTTAATATGTCCTACTCCATAATTTATGATGGCACAGTGATATCGTGTCGGCCTGTGGATCATTAGAACCCTGGTTCGATTCCCACTACTGACAAACATTTTCATCACATTAATACTACTCCTGTGGCTCCTTCTCCACTAGTATCATAGGAGGCCGTGATTTGACGGTTGGTAACCGTACTTCACGCACAAAAAGTATATCACTTACTGAGATCTACTTCGGCAGAGTGCCACACTCAGTAATGGGTTGAATGCGTGATGGTATATTTTTTTTCATTATTTATTTTCACCATAATGTAATGTTAAATTAACTTTTTAATGTTTGAATTACTTAAAGGTATTAAAAATATAAATAAAATAATACATAAATTAAACGTGAGTAATTTGAGATTTTTTATGCATACGTTATGTACGTTGAAGAAAGAAAATGAATGGTAAGTGAAAAGGAATGATGTGATTGGAGGTTTGTTGTATGATAATAATTTCGAGTGTAATAAATGAATGAGTTTATATGGAGTGATCTATGAATGTGGTTGAAGTGAGGGTGGTATGTTTGGATGAAAATGTTTGACGATGACAGATTGTTTGATGAGTGTGATGAGTGAATGTTTTATGAGTGATTTTAGGGTTTGTGCTACCCCATTTGTTGGGATATAGCGTGAAGATATGTATGTATGTATGTATAAATTAAAATGAAAAATGTTATATTTTGATTTGTATTATTTTGTATTGTTTGAAGCTGATGATGAGTTTTGTATAAATTCGAAAAGTCCTTTTAATATATTTTTTGTACTATTAAAACGGTTATTGTATTTATATACACACATTTTAAGGAATTTATAAAATAAATAGAGACATTAGCTTATAACGCCATCAATCAGACATATTTTAACAAGCTTGACAGGAAAAAATAAACAATTTGTTGTCAAATAACGAATGTCAATTCCTGACATACCTACTAAACTGTTAATAAAAATTCACCCTTCAAATTAAATAACTTTTCTCACTATCGGTTATATAATTTGTGTTCGTTATAAAAAGCATTGTACAAACCTCGTGCACGAAGACGTCATTTGCACCATTCGCGCAAATTAAAGCACTCGCTTCGCTCGTGCTATTAAAATTTCGCTCATGTGAAAAGTGTGTCTTCGCGCACTTGTTATGTAAATAGCTATTATATTTTATTTGATTCCTGAAGCCTTATTTTATTTATATTATTATTCTTTGGATTCTAAATATTTCTAATATAATTTTTGAAGAAATTAGTATCTATCGTACATTAGATATTATTTAAATTTTTAACGAAAAAATAGTGATGTAATTTTGGTCTCATATAAACTGTGGGTCATCTCTATTGTAATTAAAGGTCTATTTCAATTGAGTAGCTTTTAATTTTAAAGTTAAGCACCTGTAATTACCTCTGTAAAACTAACACCGCAGGCTACGTAATTATATGTTAAGATTTCGTTAAAGTACCAAACTGATAAAATTTGTATTTACTTGAGTATTTGCTCTATCAAATTTCTAACTGTATTTACCTAAAGGTGGCTATTATATCCTGGATCCAATTTCAAAAAGCAATTATTAATTACATCACACCATATCTTGACAACGGTATCAATATTCCCATCGATATATGGAGCAAATTAATATTTATATTTTCACAAAGTTCCGTTGGCATTTAAGTTACCTTTAAATTACACTTTACAGCTTGTAATCATCAAATTATCGCCTACTAAATTTGTTATTTGAAATTTGTTTGTAAAATATGTGTGATAATAATCTCTTTATGTGTAACTACTATCGCGCCTATACCGTTAAAATATAACAAGTATATGAAGATTTTGTTTTCATCATAAAATATAAAATTAATGTGATTTCATAGTTTTATTGCTTAATACTCGTATAAATATGGTTCTATATCATTCAGACTACGAGAAATCGAATGCCGTTGAGCGCATCTTCATATCTATTTTAGTTTTGGAGTTACAGCGATTTTTAACTTGCCAATTTTTTTATTGAACCAGTTTAAAAAGCGAAAAATTGTATAATATGGTTCTATATAATTCAGACTACGAGAAATCGAATGCCGTGGAGCGCATCTTTATATCTAGTTTAGTTAACGAGTAACCGCGATTTATAACTTTTTGAAAAGCTCAACTTTGAAGTCCTATATCTCGAAAACTAAAAGAGATATTGAAATGCGGTGTAAACGATTATATTTCTGGAGCTCTAATTAAAGAACACTGAAATTTTGAAAATTGTAAAAATTTTACAATTTTTTCAAAATTTTATTTGCCCATATTTCAAAAATTTGAAAAAATAATGAAAATCTGTAAAAACCAGTGAATTTCTCTCGTAAAAGTACATAGATATGTAGAATTTTAGAATTTTTGCTCCACGGCCAATGGCCAAAATTCGTAAAAATCTTAAGGGGTACCCCTTCAAAAATATTTAAAAAACAGTGATTTTTCGTTTTTTTGTAATAAAAACTTTATCTGTACGAATTTTTGCCTGAAATTTTACATACTTATGTAGTTTTACGAGAGGAATTCATTGGTGTTCACAGATTTTCATTATCTTTTAAGTTTTTTGAAATATTGAGAAATGAAAATTTTGTAAAAATTTGTAAATTTTTCAAAAATTTTAAAATTTTGGTATAAGTTAACTAGAGCACGAGAAATACACTCGTTCAAACAGCATTTCAATATTTCTTTTAGTTTTCGAGATATGGGCCTTCAAAGTTGAGCTTTTCAAAAAGTCATAAATCGCGGTTACTCGTTAATTAAAATAGATATGAAGATGCGATCTACGGCATTCGATTTCTCGTAGTCTGAATTATTTAGAACCATATTATACAATTTTTCGCTTTTTAAACTGGTTCAACCCAAAAATTGGCATTTTCATTACCCGAAATTTTTGCGATCATGATTTCGATGAGTAATGAAATATATATTGAGTAAAAATATATGAGGAATGAAATGGTGAATCTCCAATTTCATATCTAGTTTCATATTTTTTTAAATTAACCGTAAACAGAAACAAACGTTAACATTAATCCTTAAAATGTAAATAAAAATTTGCAATGAGATGAATCTTTGAAAACATGCATCCGACGACCTCCCTTCAATATCTTCGCGACACCCCGAGGGGTCAGGACCGACACTTTGAAAACCTTTGTACCAAAGGACCTGATTGTATCTATGCCTTATTAGTCTCAACAATTCTTAAACCAACAAACAGTCAAGTAAAAAAAGTACCACACAACTTAAATCACAAAACAAAAACTAAAACAAAAACAAATAAAAAGTAAAGTTGTCACTCTTCAATTCAAAATTATGAGCATCTTGTTGGCGCCAGAAAAACACCATTTATTTCATTAACCTCTTCCAGAATTGTTTCTTGTCCCTTCAGTATGTTGGTTTTTCACCCAGTGTCATAAATATTATCC
The DNA here is from genome assembly GCA_911728475.2 of Pterostichus madidus. Classification (NCBI taxonomy): domain Eukaryota; kingdom Metazoa; phylum Arthropoda; class Insecta; order Coleoptera; family Carabidae; genus Pterostichus; species Pterostichus madidus. Next base: position 3,399,630 of record OU452304.1, read on the forward strand.
AGTTACCCCTATTGTAGGGTTGAACAACTCATATTTCTTAATTATGTCTCGTGCAACGGTGCAATGTCGTGTTTGTCATTCTTTCATGCACTTACTAGATGTGCTTGTTTTTGTAAGATGGCGCTATTTACGTCAGCATTAGTGTGAGTTATTTGATGGGGTAGGTTGGATGTTTTTTGTATCTCTATTGAATTAGCATTTTCTTTTATCCTGGCGTAACTGTTACTTGAAGCTTCGAGAGAGATAGAGTTACAATTTATAGTGACAATGGAGAACAGTAGTAGTTGATTTTATGTAAATTTGACAACACTTGTCATTTGTATAATAAGGTTTGCTTTTTTATGGTGGCATTATTGTATTTGTAATCTAGTTATGCTATTAGTATTTTAATCATTTGTATGAATTTAAATTAAAGCTCTATTAATTGGTTTCGATTATGATTCCTACGATAAGTAAACGCATTGGATTATGGTTATAAGTTTGTTTCCCACAATTGGATATTAGTTTTTTCCACTTTCCACTATCATCTTTAATATTCGTAATTTGACAGCTGATAATTGCACCTTTGTAGGTAGCACAGTGGTATCGAATCGGCCTGTGTATCCTAAGAACCCTGGTTCGATTCCCACAGCCAACAAACATTTTCACCACATTAAAAATCCCACCACTAAAAACTTTGGGGGCCGTGATTTGATGACTGGTAATCGCACTCCACGCGTATAAATATATCACTTACATGGGCGTCCGCAGGGGGGTTTAATTTTGTTTCAATTTCATAGCTATTGATAGTTTTGAGACAGTTTTAGTCATTTACAGATCTAATTTGTGTCGTTACAAAGCATGCTAAAATAATTTCGTATTTTATGCCCTAAAACTTTTATTTGAAGCTGTTTTCTTTTAAATAATTACGAAACAGGAAATTAAAACAATATGATTTTACATGTTAAAATCTTATGTTGGAGAGTCGCGGTCACCATCCTGTATATGTATATATAATATAATAAAAATTAAATTATAAGTTTAAAGATAATAAATTCAAGCTGAAACTGAATTTTCAGCAGTATTATTATGGCCAGCTAGCGACATGTTCCCTATCGTAATCTAAGCTTATTAAGTATACACAGACACAAAATATTAGAAAATAAAAACTATAAAACTGCTAAATCGGAATTTATTGAAGAAATGGTGTCAATTTATGGAAGAGTTATTAGAAAATTGTCCTTCCTCTTCAATTCAAACCCAGACGACAAAGACTAGTAATATCGCATCGAAATCATTGCACAAATGGTAATAATTATACAGAATGCTATTTTCTGATGCAATATTTTTCATTTATCCTGCTGATAGTTACCGGAAACTTTATCCGGAAATGGAAAAACCGACCTTAAGTAAATTTTGTTCCTTAAAGATATAGATTATGTAAAAATACGAATGATGTTTTTTACTTAGAATTAATTTCGACCATTTCCGTTCTTACGTCATATACTAACACATAACCTAGAAACTACAGAAAATAAACACTACATGTGTGTTTCCACATTATGCAACGCTTATCAGGTCACCGCTGACCCCTTACCCCGTTGACCCTTGACCCTAGCTTCTCATTGTGGCCACGGCGCTGTGCTCGCACCCGGCTACCGGAAGCCCGGCCTCTGTGACGTCACCGATGCCAAAGCCAAAGAAACAATTTCTTAGCAATGACAGAGCAGCCTATCCATCACTTCGCGTGGTGACAATGTTAGTTGATGTTCAATTGTTGGAATTGTTTAATGAAGTGAAGTGAGCTTGAGGAGAATAAAGCGATGAGCTAATGTTGGTTTTTTTTTTTGGTTTGTTGAGGAATTGAAGAAATTGGGTAATTTGAGGGTTCGTTCAACGCGAGGTGATTCACTTTTAATTTTTTTTTTTAGGATCTAATTTAAAAGTTAATTTCGTTAAGAGGTACTAAGAAGCAATTAAAATTTCACATTTTATAATTAATTTTAGAATTTATAAAACATTACTTCAGTAAATATAAAATCTTCTATCCATACAGATTAATCGTCAGGAAGTGAATCCTCGGGCGCCTTCATCAAATGAAGGTGGCCACTCCCAGCAATGGGTAAAAAGACACTCCCTTCCTTTTTTATTTTTTTGATTAATTTTTTGGTCTTACATACAGTTTTTAACTGCAATTGTGTAGAATTTTCAAAAACAAGCCTAAGGCGACACTCCCTTTCGTTTGTATTTAATTCGTTTTCAATTTTTACATAGACTGTTTAGCTGCAATTGTGTGAAAGTCACTTTCAAAAACAAGCACAGGCCGGTACTCCCTTCCTTTCTTATCTTCTTGTTTTATTTTCAGTTACGGCATTGTCTGGAATTTCAAATACAAGCGCAGGCTGTTGCTCTCTTCTTTTCTTTGTTGATTCGTTGTTAGTTTCGTTGTTAGAAGAAAAGCGTGAATAATTTGAGATGTTTTACGCATACATACGTCGAAGAAAGATGAATGAAAAGTGAATAGAAGTAATTGGATGGATGTGATTGGATGTTTGTTATGTGGTAAATTATTTCGAGAATGATGAGTAAATGAGCCTATAAATAAATAAATAAATAAATATATCATCACGCCTTCTACCTATTACTGAGTGTGGCACTCTGCCGAAACAGATCTTGGTAAGTGATATAGTTTGCGCGTGAAGTGCGGTTACCAGCCGTAAAATCACGGCCCCCAAAGATGTTAGTGGTGGAAGAGCCACAGGGGTAGTTTTTGAAATTATGAAAATTGCTTGTCGCCTGTGGGAATCGAACCAGGGTTCTCAGAATCCACAGGCCGACTTTATACCACTGAGCTAGCCACCCCATATATGGAAGGAACTATAAATGTGGTTGAAGCGAGGGTGGTATGGTAGTATGGGAATGTTTGATGGGGACTAATTATTTGATGAATCTGATAAGTAAATGTTTTATAAATGATTTTACCCTACCCCATTTGATGGGATATAGCGTGATGTTACGTTTATATATATATATATATATATATATATATATATATATATATATATATATATATATATATATATATATATATATATGGGATGGCTAGCTCAGTGGTATGAAGTCGGCCTGTGGATCCTGAGGTCCCTTGTTCGATTCCCACAGGCGACAAATTTTCATAATTTGAAAAAGCTATCCCTGTGGCTCCTCCACCACTAACATGTTTGGGGGCCGTGATTTGACGACTGGTAACCGCACTTCACGCGCAAAATATATCACTTACCGAGATCTGCTTCAGCAGAGTGCCACACCCAATAATGGGTAGGAGGCGTGATGATATATTTATTTATTTATTTATTTATTTATTTATTACAAATACGGGGTAGGCGGCTCAGTGGCACCGAGTCGGCTTATGGATCCTGAGAACCCTGGTTCGATTCACACTGTCGACAAACATTTTCATCACATTAAAATTACCCCTGTGGCTCCTCCAGCACTAACATCTTTGGGGGTCGTAATTTGTGGACTGGTAACCGCAATTCAAGCGCAAAAAATGTATCACTTTTCGAGATCTGCTACAGCAGAGTGCCACACCTAGCAATGGGTAAAAAGACGTGATGATATATTTATTTAGATATATTTTATTACAAATCTGATAGTCACAATGACAACTGTTGTGTCCAGTAATAAAAGAAGAAAGATTTTTGAAGAGAAATAAAAAATTGATAAAGCTGGTTTTCGGCTTTCTTTGAATCATTTACATTTTTAAAATACTTTGTTCAATATTTTTATTTGTCACTTAACATATTCACAAATGATAACTAGGCACATAAAGAAAATATTTATTTTATTTTTAGTGTGGACATTCCTTTGAAGGCACCATTTTATGCTTTGTCATTGAATCTTATTTTCAAAGCGACTCTCTATACCTTTATATATTTCCCACACTTTACCGATGTTGATGTTGGTGTTGGAACATTCTCAATTATTTATTCTCTACTGCTTCTTCTGTTATTTACATTATTTCAAAATCTCTCAATTGAGAACATTGACAACTCGCATTGTACAACGAATATATCATTCAATCTAGCTATATTTTACAAAATTTAATATATTTCTTATCTCAGATAAAAATCAACAATAATAAATATATAAATATATCATCACGCCTTTTACTTATTACTGGATGTGGCACGCTACCGAAGCAGATCTCGGTAAGTGATATATTTATGCGCGGGAAGTGCGGTTACCAGCAGTCAAATCACGGCCCTCAAAGATGATAATGGAGAGGGAGCCACAGGAGTAATTTTAATGGTTCTCAAATCTACAGGCCGATTCGATATCACTGAGCCACCTACCCCAAAATTGGTTAACATATACCTACTATTTTACCTACAGTAAAAAAGCTTTGGTTTTTATTATTTATTATGTATATCCGATAATTGTGATTGCGGTACAATATGGATAATGGATAATATGGGGTGGCTAGCTCAGTGGTATGAAGTCGGCCTGTGGATCCTGAGAACCCTGGTTTGATTCCCACATGCGACAAACAATTTTCATAATTTCAAAAAGCTACCCCTTTGGCTCCTCCATCACTAACATATTTGGGGGCCGTGATTTGACGACTGGTAACCGCACTTCACGCGCTACATATATCACTTACCGAGATCTGCTTTGGCAGAGTGCCACACCCAGTAATGGGTAGAAGGCGTGATGATATATTTATTTATTTATTTTTATTGAAATTAATGTATTTTTTTCTAAATATAAATAAACAATAATAATCTGATCTATCTGATTGGACAATGAATTTGAATTCAAAGATCTCGAGTTCGAATCCGTCTCAAACTAAAACTATATGAACTATCAAACGGCGGCTCGGGGAGTGCAGACCCTGTACTGTAATTGGAATTAAGTTTCTGTTGTATAGACTAACATAAATATATAAATAATCAATGATCTTTGTTATATACTTATTATTGCAATTAATTTATTACTTGAAATTAATGGGGCAAAAGCGTAATGGCAACGAGTCGGACTGTGGATTTGAGAACCTCGGTTCGATTCTCAAAGCCGACAAACAATTTTCACCACATTAAAATTACCCCTGTGTCTTCTCCTCCACTAACATCTTTGGAAGGCGTGATTTGATATCTGATAACCGCACTTCAGACGCATAAATATATCACTTACCGAGATCTGCTTCGGCAGAGTGCCACATCCAATAATGGGTAAGACACGTGATGATATATTTATTAATTTATTTTATTTTAAAATCATAAATCAATTATCACTCCTTTAAACGAGTATTAAATAAATAATGAAATAAGCGATGATTGTTACAAGTTGACACAAAATGTACGTGAATGGTAAAAGGCAGAGAAATGCTGACGATAACTTTGACCGAATTAAGATTTGAATAATGAGTGTGCAGCTAAATATAAACCACTTGTTAGTGTGACAAATTATTGAGATCATTAAAACTATAATTATGATAAAATTTACGCTTGAACTGCTATGCTATACTCATTCTATTTCAAATCTGTTATACGGAGACATGTTGTCTTTCACAAATTATTTGTTCTAAGATCATGATATCTTGAAATAATAATAATTTTTTTAACTACCAATCAGAGCTGGGCAAGCTACTTAAAAAAAGTAGCTAAGCTACAGCTACAGCTATTCTTTAAAAAAGTAGCTGAGCTACAACTATAAGCTACATTTTGTTAAATATAGCTCAGCTACAGCTAATAGCTTTCATTAAAGTAGCTGTTAAATTTTAAAGCTACTTTTTCAATTATTGTGAATTATTAAATTTGCCATTGTCATATGATCAGTTGATCAGTCTTTTGTTATAATGACTGTTAATAAATATCAAAAATCGCAAAAGGACAAATGTACTGTTAATTTGTTATGCTATAATTCTTATTTATATCGGAATAAATTAACAGTCACATAACAGAAGACTCCTAAACAGTCAATGTTTAGTTCATCTAATAGTTAATACAAAAGTAGAACAAGTGAAAAATTAAATATGTTAATAGATTTTAAACTATATAATAACTTGTTATCCTACAGTTATAGAAAACAATAAAGAAGGTACAATTCAAATACAAAACAAAAATTAATAGGTATTTATTAATAAACAGTTGTAGCTTTAAGCTACAAAAAGTAGCTTTAAAAGTAGATTCAGTTGTAACAACAATATTTTTAAGCTAATAGAAAAAAAATAGTTCGCTACAAGCTACAGCTATATTTTTTCACATTTAGCTAAGCTACAGCTACAGCTAAGGTAAACGTAGCTAAGCTATAAAAGTAGCTAGCTACTGCCCAGCTCTGCTACCGATCCCTTCATACACAAAACTATTCTTTATTTACTTTGTTACTCTGTAAAACAAGAACTTAACACCAAATACCAATTACAGTAGGTTGTAACTAATAGTAGAATTCGAATAACTTGTATTTTTTAAAAGTTAGTTGAACAGATTGCTATAAAGGTTTAATGTCTAATGGATATCTTCCTCGTGTTAGTGTGTTCCCGCCCTCAAAGATTTATGATAAAGCTAGAAATTCTAATTCTGTAGAACACACGCGTAGTGTAGTCGACTTTGAACCCAATCTGACTTAATTTTCATTAAAATGCATTAATCATTTTGAGTATTCATGCGATAATAGAATGAAGCTACTGTGTATGTTTACAATAATTAATAACTTCGTAGAACTGGACACTTCATTTACAAATGTGTTTATTTCACTCGCTTAACGTGTTGCCCTAGCTATCATAAATATTATTCTACTTTACGATTTAAGAAATTTGTTTTAGTCACAAGAACAGTTTTATTGTAAAATGGGTTATATTTCCTTCAAATATCTGTTCAGAGTATTGAGAAGAAGTTTGAAATCTGAGCAGAAATCTGAAATCTGTACAGATAATCGTCAAGTGAGTATACATGGTCAAAGTTCTGATCAGAAGTTTAAATATAGCTGTATTCCATTTGCCACTTGGTTCACTTAAATCAGTTCAGATAAATTAGACAACTTGTCTAAATGAACTGAATTAAATGATGCACTTATTGGGGTGAATTACTTCAAAATAAATTAGAATCAGTAATTTTAGTACCCGAAATAAAGTCAGCGAAGTAATCCAACGAAATAAATAAGTGATTTGGTTCAGTAAATGTAAGTTAGATCTGATCCAAATGGCAAATGGAATACGCCTTATATAACAACAAAAATTGAAACACATTTATGTATTGTTAATAAATAAATTTTTATGATTGTCTTTCTGAAAGGGCCCCAATCTCTGTGTGTCCAAAGGCCCCTGTATGGCTTTGAGGGCCAGTGGCGTACCTAGAACTTTTGCCGTCCAGGGCGGTCTCCAATTTACCGCCCTTTTTAAGTCAAACAAAATGGTGGTTGTTAATAAAATAAATAATTGTAATTGAGACAAACTATAGGTGGGGAACTTTTTTACCATTGGATGCCATATTTAAATTAGGCAGTAATAAAGGAATTTCTCTAGATAATATTTTCAACCCTACATTGACTTGACGATGAAGAAAAATATTCGAAATCATATAATAATTCATAATTCGTAAAATAAATAAAATAAATATATCATCACACCTTCTACCCATTACTGGGTGTGGCACTCTGCCGAAGCAGATCTCGGTAAGTGATATATTTTGCGCGTGAAGTGCGGTTACCACTCGTCAAATAACGGCTCCCAAAGATGTTAGTGGTGGAGGAGCCACAGGGGTAGCTTTTGAAATTATGAAAATTGTAGAAATCGAATAGTAAACTTATGAAGTGAACAAGTTGGTTTTTTACAACTAAAACTAAATATAAAAAATACCGCGCCAAAATATGTTCAGCCCGGTGCGGACCGCACCCTTAGCCTCCCCCCATAGGTACGCCACTGCTGAGGGCCGTAATTTAAGGGCTGGTAACCGCACTTCAAGCGCAAAATGTTTGGGTTAGAGGAATGAATATATTTTAATAATTTTCATTGTAACGGTCTTCTAGATATTTTTTATTAAGTAGTAAAAATTGATCTTAAAAAAAAAATTAAAACACTCCAGTAATTTATAAAAGTTTTCTCTAGTACATACATTAAACACTTGTCCGATATAAAAGCAGTAATGGTTTCTGTGATACATAACAGAAGATCATGATTTAATACTCGTACAATCAATAAAAATGACATGGTTACAACCATAACTCAAATATTTGACATGGCGTCAACAACCAACAAATGTTAATCGTCTGGTATGTGATTTCAAGCAGAGGCGACGAAGTTATTCGAATAATCAAACTGAAAACCTATTCAATTATTATTCATGAACAAAAATAAAAATAAAGAATGAGATTCTCAGGTGTGGCCTTCAAACAAAAGTAAGATTATTTCGCAAATAATTTGCGATTTAAATTATGTGTGCTCTTCTTAAAAGGAAGATGAAGACAGTGGAAGAGACCACCGCTATCTTTGATGAAGATTTTAATTCTGAGAAACAAAATCAAGACGTGTTGTCAGTCCACTTTTTTGAGAGATGAAAATAAAAATAAAATTTGAAACACGCTTCTCAATTCGAGATTTATTAAAAGTTTAATAAAGACGATATCATTGAAAATATTTTGATATATAAGAACGTTTATCTTGCTCATAATTTTATTTATGCACAACCGGGCCGAAAAGCATGTGTTTTAGCCTTAAAAACCGGGCTTAAACACTTCTTTTTGGCTCATGGGCCAAAAATAAATAATTCCGATGGATACATAAATAAAATGATTCTTTTTGTTTATTGTGAATACTTGATTCTGCAAAATGTCATTTTGACATATAAGCTATATACATATTTTAATCTTTTGAACATATAATTACATATTATTTTGTTGTGCATAAAAGGTTGTATACACCACGGGTGAAATTAGCGTTTCCGTACAGGACCATGTTATTAGCACGAGGAGCAAAGCCACGGGCCACGTCCTAGAAACTCTTAATTTCACCCTTGGTACATAAATAACTATTACGCATAACCAGGCCGAAATTCATGTGTTTTAGCCCTAAGTAGCGGGCTTAAACACTTCTTTTTGACCCCAGGGCCATACAAAAAATCATTTTTATGGATACCTAAATAAAATGACAATTTTTGTTTATTGTGAATACTTGATTTTACAAAATGTCATTTTGATATATAAATAAATAAAAATAAATATATTATCATGCCTTTTACCCGTTACTGAGTGTAGCACTCTGCCGAAGTAGATCTCAGTAAGTGATATATTTATGCACGTAAAGTACGGTTACCAGCCGTCAGATCACGGCGTCCAAAGATGTTAGGAGTGAGAAAGCCAGAGAGGTAATTTTAAAATGGTGAAAATGTTTGTGGGCTGTGGGGATCGAACCAGGGTTTTTAGGATCCACAGACCGCCTTGATATCACTGAGCCAATACCCCAGCATGCCACGGGCCAGAAACACCTGAACTCACCCTTGGTACATAGGTATATAACTCCGAGTATTATTTTATTATAAAGAGAAAAATTGCGATACCGCCAGAATTAGAAACCTGACCTTAAAATTGGAATACTTGTAAAATCAGATTTGAAACTAGGTTGGTTTAAAGCTTATGACCGGAATTCATAGTTCCCAGGTTCAAATTCTGGTGATATCCCAATTTTTCTCTTTATAATTCATTTTGATTTTATCAATTATTAAACATTTTCTTAAAATACTAATTAGACTAATTCATATTTGGATTTCAAGAAAACAAATACAAGTATAAAAAGTATAAACGAAATGAACTGGCAACTTAAAATCCATTTTTTCATTTCACGAATAATTTGTTTTCTTTTTATGACTAAGTCGTGAATGAGAGCCGTACTAATGTAACTTCATGTAGAGTGAGACAAAAAAATAGGAAGAAAAAACAAGTTACAATAAAAATAAAAACAGTTACATTTTTAAACACCAGGCGGCAGCAAATGCGACACACTTCAAGTTAAGAATGAAATAAATAAAAATTAAGCACTGCATGCAGAATATACCGAGTTGAAAAATGAAATACAAGAATCTAGTTCGTGTTGAAATTAATATTATGTTTAACGGTTGCAACGGTAGCTGTCAGTTCTTCACTGTCTGTCATCTTGTCAAGTTTTTTGTTCTAATTATTTGAAGCATTTGAGTTTGAAATAATATACTACACACACATTTTCTATTAGATATTCTCATTTAATTGAATTTGCAAAAACTTAATTGAATGTAATCTGTGTACAAAGTATATTCCGTACGTTATACGTACGTGATAAATACATGTATTGATAAAATTATCTATTAATTACCGCCATTAATTATTAACGTCATTAAAGTGCATTCTTATCAATTCAGGTGTTTTATACATTGCTTAATGCCTGTATTATTAAATTCGATTTTGAATAGTCATTTCAAACCATCTAGAATTTTGTAAGTGTAAAAGTGGAGTCCAGAAGAAAGCTGGGCCAAATTTTTTTTCTATTAGCTTAAAAATAACAACTGAAGCTACTTTTAAAGCTACTTTTTGTAGCTTAAAGCTACTATTTGTAGCTTCAAGCTCCTTTTTGTATCTTCAAGCTACTTTTTGTAGCTTCAAGTTACTTTTTAAGCAGAAGGTCAACAAAGTACCCAAGCGTACAAGCTAAACCTACACAAAATAATTATTTGTTGCCGGTTCTAACTGGCTCTAATACGCAAAAATACACAGTAGGTTCCAGATGGTATTTACTATTTTTGATATTTATGTACGTAATAGTAAATTAACAGTCATTATAACAAAAGACTGATCATATGACAATGGCAAATTTAATATTTTCACAATAATTTAAAAAAGTAACTTTAAAATTTAACAGCTACTTTAACGAAAGCTTTTAGCTGTAGCTTAGCTATATTTTACAAAATATAGCTTATAGCTGTAGCTTCGCTATTTTTTTAAGTAGCTTGCCCAGCTCTGACTGTGGTATAGTTATATCTATAAATCAAAATATTAATATAATTTTGCATTGGTACTTGTGGCTGATACGTAAAGAGTTGTTTTACGTATTCTTTGGAAACCGTAAAGTGTTCTGTTTTTTACGTTTACTTTACGGCCACTTTTACTTGACAGATTGTTTTGTTAATTATTATTAGAGTGACAACAAAGTACTTTATACGTCACATAAATCAATTAAATTAAAAAATTATTTTACAATAAAAATGTATAACTTTTTTTGATAGCTGCATGAAAAATGTTGAGTGCACCTTGATTGAAAAGTTCTTATTTAATCTCATCTGATTTACTAACCTCGGCTTTCACCAGATTCGGCCAAAAAGAACGCTTTTATAACCTTGATACACAAATAACTGTTTTTAAAATTATGATAACAATAATACCTTATTTAAAAAAGACCAGCATTCAGATGCCAACTTCAGATTCATGTTAATAAAGGTAAATAGTAAGAAAATAATTTAAAATGCTAAGCACCTTCTACAGATTAGATGAGAATTCTAATTAGTAAATTTAAATCAAAAGAATTTGTTCTATCAATATCAGGTCAATAAAATAACAAAAAAAGTTGAACCAATTAGTTGCTGACTCAATTAACTATCATTTATCGACACGACAATTTTTCACGTAATTTTAATCGGTTCGAATTCAAATGAAATCTTTAAATTGGCGGTTTATATTCAGCGGAACAAGGTCTAGCATTTTTCCAAAGCAATTAAACTGGAATTCATGAACTTTTAATTAACCAAATCTGTACGTTATCTTTTATACGACGCAGTGGATCTTTTAAACTGGAAAATTAGAACCAGAGTTCGATTCCTACAGCCGGCAATTAATTTTCACTACATTTTAATTACTCCTGTGGCAATATTATTTTCTAAATATATTTTAACATATTCACGCCTTCTACCCATTACTGGGTGTAGCACTCTGCCGAAGCAGATCTCGGTAAGTGATATATTTTGCGCGTGAAGTGCGGTTACCATTCGTCAAATCACGGCCCCTAAAGATGTTAGTGGTGGAGGAGCCACGGGGGTAGTTTTTGAAATTATGAAAATTGTTTGTCGCCTGTAGGAATCGAACCAGGGTTCTCAGAATCCACAGGCCGACTTCATACCACTGAGCTAGCCACCCCATAAAAAGTAGACATGCGTATATTTATTTATTTTTGTTAAAATAATTCGTTTTGTTTGCGCGTAAAGCGGTCCGTGCAAGTCCGAACATAAAATTGCCACCAAATAATGTTACCCTTAACAGTAGCCAAAGTGAGCTTTAAACTATCTAGAGATAAGACTCATAATAGCGTGTATCTTTTCGTTTGTAGCAACAAATACCTAGGTTTTGTTCGTTGAAGTCAGTAGTGAAAATTTTTTGTTGGGTGAAGATGTGTTAGTGTTTAACAGTGTTGTGATTGTGAATATTGTGGAGTGTTGTGTATGTTGTGCAGAATGTGTGTGAAGCAGGGATACATGGACAATGAGGTCGGGCAATCACGGTATCGGACAAGGTAAATAATATTTATCTAATTTTTGTTAAACTCCAGTATAGGGTACAGGGTCCCTTGTCGGCTGACAGTAGATTGACGCATGAGCTAGATAAGAAATTTTACATGATACGATCAGGTTCTATAGTTCACAGGTGAATTGTTATTACGATGGAGAATAAATCGGATGGTTAGGTTAGGTTCGATTATAGGTTAACGTGAGCAAAGGGAGCTAATTTAAAATCGGAATAATAAACCGCCCGAAAAGTAATTATAAATCATTGTTTTAAAATCACTGGAAACATGAACTTCTCCTATACAGTGCTATCATTTGGCAAAATATCAAAATAAGGCAAGAGGGTATACTGGAGTTATACTCTAATTTTGTTATTAAAACATATATTTTAAATTTGCAAACTAGTAAATATATATATATGAATCGTACGTCGAAGAAAGATGAATGAAAAGTGCATAGGAGTGATTGGATCCACGATTGTTTAATTGATGAATATGATGAGTGAATGTCTTATGAATGATTCTAGGGTTCATGCTACCCTATTTGATGGGGTATAGTCAGAGCTGGGCAAGCTACTTAAAAAAAGTAGCTAAGCTACAGCTACAGCAATTCTTTAAAAAAAGTAGTTGAGCTACAGCTATAAGCTACATTTTGTATAATATAGCTAAGCTACAGCTAAAAGCTTTCGTTAAAGTAGCTGTTAAATTTTAAAGCTACTTTTTTCAATGATTGTGAATTAATTAAATTTGTCATTGTCATATGATCAGTTGATCAGTCTTTTGTTATAATGACTGTTAATTTATTATGTACATAAATATCAAAAATTGCAAATGGACAAATGTACTGTTAATTTTTGATGCTATAATTTTTATTTATATTGGAATAAATTAACAGTCACATTAACAGAAGACTCCCAAACAGTCAATGTTTTAGTTCATCTAATATTTAATACAAAAGTACTTGTTATCGTACAGTTATAGAAAACAGTAAAGACGGTACAATTCAAATACAAAACAAAAATTAATAGGTATTTCTTAATGAACAGTGGTAGCTTTAAGCTACAAAAAGTAGCTTTGGGCTACAAAAAGTAGCTTAAAAAGTAGTTTCAGTTGTTGTAACAATATTTTTAAGCTAAAAGAAAAAAAATAGTTCGCTACAAGCTACAGCTATATTTTTTCACATTTAGCTAAGCTACAGCTACAGCTAAGGTAAATGTAACTAAGCTAGTAGCTAAGCTACAAAAGTAGCTAGCTACTGCCCAGCTCTGGGTATAGTACGGTAATAAATCGCATGGTTAGGTTGGGTTAGGGGTTAATTCGAGCGTAGCGAGCTAATCGAAAACGGAACAATAAACCGCCCGATAGGTAATGGTACATCATTGTTTTTGAGTCACTGGAAACATGAATTTCTCCTATACAGTACTATCATTTGGCAAATTATCGAAATAGGGCAAGGGGATATACTGGAGCTTTACCAAATTAAAGGTTTGTGCCACTGTTTCTAAAATAGTCATAACAGCAAAAATCCTATCCCGATAAAAATAGAATTGGAAATAAAATCAGGCAATTATTTCAAAAGTAAAAACAGTTGTAAAATCTCACTGCTACCTCAATAAAACCAATGTTGTATGACGTCAGAGGTGTGAAAAACAGGCCTACCTTCCTACACATAGTGACGTCTACAGAAAAAGCTTATTTATGAATCGCACACATGTTCCAAATAATAAACGATGTATATTGTAAATGGACGATATTTTAAAATAGGTACGGCATAGTTCAAACACAAGTCTAATTATAAGTTTTAAGTCTCCCTTTCCATTGCTTGTTCTATGTAACATTACACATTACATACCTTAACATGCGTGAATAATACTCGTAATTACATGGCGTAACTAATATTACATTGAGCGGTATTATTGTAATGCGAGGAATTGGAAACCGAACTAAAATATGATTTACTCCATTGTTTCTTGAGTAAACGCTGGCTATTTCTGGAGGAGAGTTTATGGAGGATGCAGTTCAATAAATACGTTTCCTGTTATTGGTTGAAGTTCAAATGTTTTAAATTTATTGTTGTATTTGTTTTCAATGCTATTCAAATGGTATTGCAATCAGAGCTGGGCATGATTTAAATCAAAAGGAATTATAAATTGATTTAAATCATATTTCTTGATTTAAATCAAGTGAATTAAGCCTTTTAAAAAAATTCGCAAATCAGGCTTGTGATTTAAGTCTTTTAAAAGAAATTGATTTGGGCTTGTGAATTGTTTTAGAGCTGAAAAAAGGCTTAAATCATTTCTCTGGGCTTAATTCAAATGAAAAGACTTAATTCAAATGAAAGGGCTTAATTCAATTGAAAGGGCTTAATTCAAATGAAAGGGCTTAATTCAATTGAAAGGGCTTAATTAAATTGTAATGACTTAATTCAATTGAAAGGACTTAAAATTAATTACCGATGCGTGCGTTATAAATAATAATTTTTCCTTTTGAACTGTTTCTTTACTTTTTGGATTATATAACAGTAGGTATATTATTTTTGTTATTGAGATTAGCAATGCCGGTGCACGTTTAAATGTCACATTTCTGGCTGTAGCTGTCGGTGATCTGTGAACTAATTCGTGATTGTGTAACACTAAAATTTTGTTTCTAAATACTAGCCATTTTGTTTACTTTTACAAAGAAAATTAATATTTTTTAAAAGTCTTTAAAAGCTAAAATGTTATAATGCAATACAATTTAAAATAGATTTAATGTGAACATGCCAACATATGTCATTCATTTAATTATATTTTTTTAGGAACCCTTTAAACATACGAGCTGTGGCTAGTAAATAACGAGACTGACGCTGCTACAGAAAAAGTGCGCATGCGCCAAAAGCCAGCGACCATCATCTTTTTAGCGTGAAACTTTCTCTTTCGAATGCAGTACCTCTCGCTTCTGTAAACAAATCCGTATAGCCGTGGCTTTCGTTCACATTAGAGTTGTTTTTTTGTTTCGCCGGAAAAATGTTAAATGCAACATTAGAGCAACGAATTGTTGTGAAATTTTACATGAAACTTGGCAAAACTGCTACTGAAACTTATAATTTATTGAAAGAAGTACCCGAATTTTGGAAGAACTAGTCATGGGTTTTCCATCAAAACAATGCGTTGGCTCATTTCGCAATTTCTAGCCAAGTACAGCGTTCCAGTGTTGAGCCAACCGCCTTATTCGCCGAATCTTGCACCGTGCGACTTCTATCTGTTTCCTGAGGTGAAATTTGCCTTAAAAGGAACAAGATTTGAGCTGTGAAAGAGAAATCGGCACGCGTTTTGAACACAGGAACATTTGCATGGAGCGTTGTAGGGATAGATATTGAAGGTGATAATAAGTAAATAGGTATGGAATCAAAATAAAATGTTAAAACAGCGTCAATCTCGTTATTTAATAGCCAAACCTCGTATTTAGTTATATCTGTTTTCATTCGGTTGTGCACATATGTTTGGAATATAATAATGCACCTAATATTAAAAAAAAAATAAATATTAAATAAATTGATAATATATAGTACTTGTAAATGTGATTTAAGCTTCAAGCCCCAAGCCTCAAGCCCCAATTCACAAAAAGGCTTGTGATTTATAATTCACATAAATAAAGCACAAATCACTTTGATTTGTGAATTAATTCACTTTGAAAATGAAGTGGAATTGTGATTTGTCACAAAAAAATATTTGTTTGATTTGTGAATTGTGAATTAATTCTTTTTGTTCGTGATTTTGCCCAGCTCTGATTGCAATAAGGATATACCGTGTATCCCACGTAAATGTTGACATAAGCAGTTAACATATAAAAACAGTTTTTTTGGTAAATAAAAAGTGCCCAGCAAAAAATTTTGAAAACCAAATTTTGTATCACAATACTGCCAATATGCTTACATCTTATTTAATATGAATTATTCGATTTTGATAGCGTAATTTAATAATATTAATAAAACTGAATCCTAATTTTTCGCCTACTCTTTTATTGCAAAAGATTCCCAGATGGACATAAATTTCTAAAATATTTTTTTTTATATAATATAAATACAAATACACATAACAAATAGACAAATAAATATTTAAATTTGTGAAATAAATTACTAGTCTTTGTCGTCTGGGTTTGAATTGAAGAAGGACAATCTTCGAATAACTCTTCCATAAATTGACACCATTTCTTCAATATATTTCGATTTACAGTTTTTATTTTCTAATATTTTGTGTCCGTCTATACTTAATAAATTTAGATTACTCAATCGTGACGATAGGGAACTTGTCGCTAGCTGGCCATAAGAATACTGCTGGAAAGTTTCAGCTTGAATTTATTATCTTTAAACTTATAATTTAATTTGTATTTAATGTATATATACATATACAGGATGGTGACCGCGACTCTCGAACATAGGACTTTAACATGTAAAATCATATTGATTTAATTTCCAGCTTCATAATTATTTAAAACAAAAAAGCTTCAAATAAAAGTTTTAGGGAATAAAATACGAAATTAATCGATAGCAATGAAATTGAAACAAAATTAAACAAATGTTTGACGTTCAATCTGTCAAACCTGACAAAATAAATTCTTTATTTATTATTTCATTCATTTTGAAAGATAAAACGTCAAAAATTTGTTTAATTTGGTTTCAATTTCATGCCTATCGATAGTTTTGAGGCAATTTTCGTCATATTCAAATCTAATTCGTGTCGTCACAAAGTATGCAAAATTAATTTTGTTTATTGGTTCAGATGCAAAATGTTATGCCCTAAAACTTTTATTTCAAGCTTTTTTGCTTCAAATATTTAAGGAAGCAGGAAATTAAAAAAATTATAGTTTTACAAGTTAAAGTCCTGTTTTCGAGAGTCTTGGTCACCACCCTAGTTAATATACAAGGGGGGGCGCGCGCCCCTCCTTGCCTCCTCCAGCGGACGCCCATGCCGACAACCTTTCCTTTATTACTGTAGAACGTAAATTTGTTTTCAATAATCTTGGTGTCGAAAAACAACGCTTAACTGTGCATGTAGTCAATGGCAAAAACAATTGAAATAATATTTTAATATTTGGATAAAATTCACTGGTTTTCAAATATTTTCGTCATTTTCAAATCTAATTTGTGTCGTTACAAAGAATGTCAAATTAATTTTGTTTATTGGTTCAGATGCAGAATTTTAAGCCCTAAAACTTTTATTTCAAGCTTTTTTTGCTTAAAATATTTAGGGAAGCAGGAAATTACAAAATTATAATTTAACATGTTAAAGTCCTATGTTTGAGAGTCGTTGTCACCACCCTAGGGAGGGGGTGCACGCCTCGGCTTGCCCCCTAGCGGACGCCCATGGCAGTATTGAATCAAGTAAATTTTGCAAAAACTATAAAGGCTTGCATGTCTGGAGCGTGTGTTCTTCGGGCTTAGGGTTTGTTTGTTTAAAACGCCATCAAATCACTGCCCCCAAAGATGTTAGTGGTGAGGAAGCCATAGGGGTAATTTTAATGTAGTGAAATTATTTGTCGATATAATTGAGCCACCTATCCCATCAAATTGATTTAAAATGCTTTCAAACCGAATAAATATATAATATAAAGTATAATGATTCAAACCTACACCAAAAATCCTTAAAAAGAATATTTGATTATTAATAACAAACAATGCTAAAGCGATGTATCAATTATCTTATAAATAATCGATAATCATTTGACTCATATTTGAGAGACGCCGCCATGGAACACGCGAGATCGCATGACACATTATTAAAGCATCTTATTTCATTTAGTTTTGACAACTAAATTTATTATTGTAAAGTTTTAAAAACCATCCATTTTTAATTATCAAAAAACGTTTCTAATGCTACATTTCTTACAAGAACAAGATAATATCTTTGACGTAACACTGTGGCTGTTTTCTTTTTGTGTACAACTCGTATTAAAGATAAATTTTAATGTGATCCTTAAATGTAGTTATGTGAGTTTTTATTACTGGAACAAGGTTCAAATTTATTTTTAATTGATGTTGCACCTAGAAATAGGTTAACAGTTTTAGTCTAGCAGCCAACGTGGTAATTTCAACGCGTTTATGTGATCAGCTTCAGTTTAAATTCACTCTAGAAGAATACAATTATGTGGAATTATAGGTGCTAGTTATTTTAACAAGGCAAGCGGAGGTCGTGGAGGATTAATTTGAGAGAATACACTTTCTCAAAAGTTTACACAACATTCTAGATTTCTAGAATAATACTCGTATTATAACTATTGAAAGAATTTTCAGAATTATTCGTTTCATAAAATAAAATAAATATATCATCATGCCTTTTATCCATTACTAGGTGTGGTAATCTGCCGTAGCAGATCTCGGTAAGTGTTATATTTATGCGCGTGAAGTGCGGTTACCAGCCGTCAAATCACGGCACCAAAGATGTTAGTGGAGGGAGAGCCACAGAGGTAATTTTAATGTGGTACAAATTATTTGTCGGCTGTGAGAATCGAATTCGGGTTCTCAAATCCACAGTCCGACTCGATAACCACTGAGCCGCTTACCCTTTATGATTCTTGTTTATCTTCTGATGTCTTTAAGGGAGGAATAATAATCATTTTAGAAGAATATTAATAATTTTAAGCCAATATTTTGTCTGCCGTATATGTTTTTCCACTTTTGAAATGATATTTAATTTTTCTACTTCCCTTAACGACGATAGGCTCTTCTTTCCTCATATGCGGGTCTAAAATTAGATATTCTCCCCCGAGAGAGGAAAATATACAAGCTGGTGAACGCAACTCTCGAACATAGGGATTTAACATGTAAAATCACAATTTTGTAATTTCCTGCTTCCCTAATTATTTTAAGCAACAAAGCTTCGAATAAAAGTTTTAGGGCATAAAATTCTGCATCTAAACCAGTAAACAAAATTAACTTTGTACGCTTCGTAACGACACAAATTTGATCTGAAAATAACGAAAATAGTCTGAAATTGATAGCCATGGAACTAAAACAAAATTAAACAAATGTTTGTCGTTTTATCTGTCAAAATAAATGACATAATAAATAAAGAAATTATTTTGACAGATTAAACGTCAAACATTTGTTTAATTTTGTTTCAATTCCATGGCTATCGATAGTTTTGAACCTATTTTTGTCATTTTCAGATCTAATTTGTGCCATTACGAAGCCTGCAAAATTAATTGTGTTTATTGGCTTAGATGCAGAATTTTATGCCCTAAAATTTATTCGAAGCTTTTTTGCTTAATAATTAGGGAAGCAGGAAATTACAAAATTGTGATTTTACATGTTAAATACCTGTGTTCGAGAGTTGCGTTCACCACCCTGTATATTTACCTGCCTAGAGAAGAAAGAAAATATTTTCCTCCCTAGAGAGAAAAGTAACTATTTTCTTCTCTCATTTATGATTGATTTCATAGCAACAGTCAACACAGTTTTAAATATTTATTTGTTTATTCATATATAATAATTTCTATTTTAATTTTTGCTTAAATCATATGAAACAATGGTTACAGAAATTTTTTTATTTATACCTCTGGAATAAAATGTTATTTCTCCTTGATTACTACCCTCCGCTATGCTTCAGGAATTAAACGTTAACCGCTGAAGGAAATCATACACTTTCGTCTCATGTTATACAAATATCTATTTTTCACTACCCTATCAGAAAATAAAATTTTCTTCCCTCAGTAATACTTCCCATCATTGGAGAAGAAAGTACATTTACTTCTCTAAGATATAGAAGTAAAATCGTATCCATGGTAACTGGAAACTACGGTATGATTTAACATTAGTGACATAGGTAACATCTGTCTTATCTAAATCTAAAAAAAAAAAACAAACAGATATCACATGTTAAAGTCTATGTTCGAGCTTTCAATGTATGTTGTTCTTAATTTTATTTTCCTTTATAATGAACTGCATTCCAAAAAGTTAATTATTTAACAATAATAAAATCTTAAGATTGTAAAGAGCTCAGTTAAGAGTATATGCAGCACAATACTTAAGCGGTTTACTTTAAATACAGACCACGTGATCACGATCCGAATCAAATGACGAAATTACAGCATTTAATAGAGAGCTATATTTATGAAAAGCTTAATAAAATATTACAAAACACGATACTGTGCTAGGTATTATTATTGATTTAATGCCTTCGGCTTCGAAAAGTAAACGATTCTTATCCTTGGTCCAGAGTTCCAGACATTATAAAATTATTCCTGTCACGATAAAATATTATTCAGTAGTTTTATAAATAATGTTGAAGACAATATCATTGTTTAAATTTCAAAGCAATCTCGATTTTATCTTTCAACAGTGGAAGCTACTTAACCGACAAAATCAGCAACCATGGCAACCATTTATTTATAAACAGAGCAACAATGCCCAGTTAAAAAACAAACAACTCCACAAAAAATGAAAATCGTACTTATAAATCTTCTATCAGAAAAATTCAACTTCAGCATCAGTATATAAAGTCAAAGATCTACGTATGCGTTGCAATGTCTACGCACACTTGATTATAGGTCTGCCGCTGCTGCTATTAGCATAATATAAGAGTATTGTGCATGTGTGTGAGATGGGTGGATGTGTGTGTGTGTGTATGTGTGGTGCATTGTATTCGATGTTGTTTTGTTTGAGATAAGGAGGAATGAGAGTGAAACCTGATCAGAATCGGTTCACTTGGAACGAATTATTTGATCGCTTTGATTCGGAATTCTGTGCGCGAAGTAGTTTTATTTGATAGGGGATATTTTTAGAAGCAAATCAACAAATGTGTATAAATAGACACATCTAATAATAAAAAAATACAATATTTATAAAACAAAAGATAAAATGTCTATTGCGAAGTGGAATTGAGTCTTAATAAATAAGAAAAATAGGAAAAAATTTCCCATCACTTGTCTCATAATTCCACAGACGTTTTACAGCACGTTTGCATCAATTTCTCAGGTCATCAACAAACGGCTGGTCAGTTCAGCTTTAACCATAGACGCGTTTCGTCCTTCCGGACTCATCAGTATGGTGCGATCATTTATCCAACTAGATCAACTAGGAAATAGTGGATTGTGATACCGACTTAGCTGAACTGACTGATGTTAACCTATCTACAACGGTAACATGACATGAGAGCTATGAAGCCACAATATTTATATTTAAAAAGTGAAATCCTCCGTAATGGTTACACCTTTTAAACGGATAGTGGATAGAATTGAGGTAAAACTTGGGTTTACTAATTAGCAATTAAGAGGTCGTGTGTTCAAATCTCACTGACTTTAAATTATATCCATAAAAAAACAGTTGTTTCTGGCTGGTTCGGATTTATCTATAAGCTATTGCAATTGGGATTAAATCTTGTTGTGCAGAGTAACAACCTCAGACCAACCATAAGTAGACAAATTGTGCCGTATTCAAGTCAATGCAGTGTTGTGAAGTAGAAAGAGTTAGAGTAACTTGTGGGTGAGGCGGGTGCGCGGCTAGGAGCGAGTACCCTTTGATGTTATGCGAGTTGCAAACATTTGTGTAGTTATTTTTATATTCAATTACTTACGTAAAGGTTAGTTTTTGACATATTAAGTGTTTTGTATACGCACGTTTGTATTTAAATAAATAAAATGCTCGCGTCTGATAACTGTCATCAACAAAAATGCAACTGGTACTAGCTCTTTGCCGCGCACCCGTCTCATCACCAAGTTATTCTAACCCTTTCTACTTCACAACAAACGCCGTTGTTCTCCGTCTAATTATGGTTAGTCCGAGGTAACAACATAAATAAATAAAACGTATTTTTCGCGAAGAGAGCAAATAACATCTAACATGGATCTTCCCTTTGACGCGCCGAATCAAAATCCTAATCTTAACCTTACGTGCATTGTTCGGCAGGGGGGCGTAACGTTCCATAACCTTATAGTTGGGGAAGGGGGGGTACTAGAAAAATGAAAAATGATCGCTGTCCAAGCACCAGCGTCGTACATCAAACGTTCTCAGTGGGTTCAATTAAAATTAGATGGTAAATGAGTTATTGTCTTGATGCACGGTAACTATTTTTATTGTTTTCCGTTTTGGTGAGAAGTCCGCTAAGATGTGCGGTGTGAAATCATATGTAATTACCAGGTTAGAGATGGTTATCGATGGTTATATTGATTGGTAGTGGTTGTTACTGTTGCTATGATGGTTATTTATGAATGGTGTGAATGATGGCACAGGTGGATGAAAATTGAAAGGATGATTGAATTTAATTGTGTTAGAAAATTAATTTTAAATCGTTGAATATCTTTCCTATTAAATCTTAGTAAATAAAAGCAAAGCAAAATTACTTGACAATCCGGATTCGATTCTCGTATCTAACAAACTGATTTTAACCATCTTAAAATTATTACTGTGGTTCACTCTCCACTAATATAATTGGGGGGAGGAGGGGCTGTCATTTGAGGGTTGTTACGGATTTGAGAAAAAATGTAGAATAGTCAATTTGAAAAGATAAATTTGGTAAAATATAGAAATATTAAAAAGTAACTAAAACAAGAAGATTTATTGCAGTGAATACAATATTGTATTTTAATAAAATAATAATAAATAAATATATCATCCCGCCTTTTACCCATTAATGAATGTGGCTCTCTGCCGAAGTAGATCTCGGTAAGTGATATATTTATGCGCGTGAAATGCAGTTATCAGCCATAAATCAAGATGTTAGTAGAAGAAAACCACAAGGGTAATATGTGGTAAAAATTGTTTGTCGGCTGTGGGAATTGAACCCGTGTTAACAAATCTACAGTCCGATTCGATACCTCTGAGCTACCTACCCCATAAAATAAAATAATTGACAAGAAATTTTTTTAAATGTGGAAGTAATAATTATAAAGGTAACAAAAGATGAAAAATTTAAGAAATGGCCTTTTCTGAAATATGTCATATGTGCAAAATAAAAAATAAATGTCAAATATATTAAACAATAAAAAGTTTTACAATCACTGGATTAAAAAAATGTCAAAGTAGTGAAGGAAGATTTTTGACATTTTAAATTTCTGTAGATCATCAAAGTGTGATGTGAAAATTTTTTTTTGTGTTAATTGATTAATTTTCTACAACTTTTATTGGAAATATTTTTCTGTAAATTTTCGAGTGTATTTATTTTATGAGGTAGATACAGATAGCTCAGTGATCGAGTCGGCATGTAGATTCTGAGAACCTCAGTTTGATCCCCACAGCCGACAAACAATTTTCACCACATTCAAATGGGTGCGGCACTCTGCCGGAGCAGATCTCGGTAAGTGATATATTTATGCGCTTGAAGTGCGGTGACCAGTCGTCAAATCACGATCTCCAAAGATGTTCGTGGTGGAGAAACCATACGGGTACTATGGCTCTCCCACCACTAACATCTTTGGAGATCGTGATTTGGCGACTGGTAACCGCACTTCAAGTGCATAAATATATCACTTACCGAGATCTGCTCGGACAGAGTGCCGCATTCAGTAATGGGTAAGAAGGCGTGATGATATATTTATTTATATATTTTTACAATAATTGATATTATTATCAAACATTTAAACAAAGTGTAATATTACAAAGACAAATTGTCAATAAATTTATTCATTTACTATTTGTCTTTGTATTATTTATTCATTGCTATTTAGCAGTTTGCGATTTTTGTCGGCAGATGGCACCACGGGTTGCTCCGTAGCTCTCATGTCATGTTACCGGCTTACATAGTTTAACATCCATCAGTTCAGCTTAAAAAATATCACAAGTTCACTAGCCCCTAGTTGGTCTAGTTGGATAGTTGATCGCACCATACTGATGAGTCCCTAAAGGACGAAACGCGTCTATGGTTTAAGCTGAACTGACCAGCCTTTGACGATGACCTAATAGGTTGATTCAAATGTGCTGTAATTTTGGAAAACTTTGACATGTGTTGGAAAAAAACATTTCCGTTTCTTTCTTATTTTATAAAGTGTAATATGTAACTTTTGGCGGCGCAGCTGGAAATAAATATTTGAATAAATTTGTTTGTATCTGACAAGAATGATCGTTAAATTGTAAAATTCCTTGAATTGATAAATCCTCGTTGGACACATATTTAAATATTCGTATTTATTTAGGATAGTAGAAATTCCCAAATCGCATTTTATGATGTTTATATTGTGTGGGTGTAAATTTCTCAACCTGTCTAGCGGGATATCAACCCAAGTACGATTGTGTTTTATTTTCTCTTTGTGATAGTTTCGTGTACAAGTCATTGTTCCATTTAAAATATTGTAAACTATATATAACATTTGCTTTGGTAACTCGAAATCAGTTTTGTAAGTGATGCTCCATTGTTGGATCGCGTCACCTGCTGCGACTTTAAACCAGCGATTGGCAATTGTTCATCAATGGATTCATCTTCGCCTTCTACAAGTGATTCCTCCATAGATTCTTTCATTCGGTCATTTTTAACTTAAAGTTTTTATCCATAAAAATTGTATTTCATTTTATTGTACACCGTGCATTTTATTTAAATATAAAATAAATAAATAAGTGTATCATCACGCCTTTTATCCATTACTGGGAATGGCACTAGGCCGAAGCAAATCTCGGTAAGTGCTATATTTATGTGCATGAAGTGCGGTTACCAGGCGTCTAATCACGCCTCCAAAGATATTAGTTGAGGGGAAGCCACAGAGGTAATTTTAATGTGGTGAAAAAAAAGCAGTAGCAATATAAATTTCTAAATCTTATTTGTTATTGCATCAATCGTGCGAAAAACGTAATAAGTATTGCGGACAGTAAATGTCCTATCTGTATCGGATGTATAGAATTTCTCGCTTTCGTTTCGATCTTCTAAATCATCTTTAACCTGTAGGCAGCATTTCTGCCCTTAATATTTAAATAACGGTTGTTTAATTCAGGGATAAAGTATTAAATCGTGTAAATAAGTCTTTTATTTTGCTTTCCACAGCCGATTTTAAGTTAATTGCAGTTATTTGAAGTTACTATAAATATAATCAGTGGTTTCATGGTTCACTGGTTTTCATTTCTTCTTCCTTCTTCCGGTTTTGATAATTTTTTACGTAACCATCCGTTAGTTTACAACTAAAACCATCAAGATGTTTAGTAAATATTAACAAGTGAAAGAACGTATCGGGTCGATTTCATGTATCACGATTTGTATTAAAACTTGTAACTAACTCGACTAACACGATTTTGAAATAGGTACTTCTTGTTTAACAGTCGATGTCTTCGAACATTAAGATCAAAATTAATAACACTGTCTGAAAATACAACATTTGTTTCTATGTTATTATTACATCTACAGAGTAGGTGGCTCAGTGGTATCGAATCGGATGTAGATTGGAGAACTCGGGTGCTATACCCACAGCCGATAAACAATTGTCACCATTTTAAAATTACCCTTGTGGCTCGCCCTCCACGAACATCTTTAAAGGCCGTGATATGTTTTTACGCGCATAAATATATCACTTACTAAAATCTATTATAGCAGAGTTACAAACCCAGTAATGGGTAAATGGTGTGATGATATATTGTTTTATATATTTTTACACGATAAACTTCAAATTTGAGCAATTTGGAAGTAACAATATTAATAATCATTAGTAGCCGTAATCTGATTGGCTTAAAAAGTGTTGGGTTATGGCGTTAGTATAGTAGCTGCAATGTGATTGGTTTAAAAGTGTTGAATAATGGTTTATTATTCAACACTTTAAAAAAATTATTTTGTACGTTTTAATAATGAACCATCTTATCTATCCAGAAACGTACATATAATGAATGTATTAATTGATGGTTGTGAAAAATAGTTATTTATGTACCAAGGGTGAACGTTTTCATCCATGGTACATAAAATATTTTATGCATATGTTACATTTTATATTGAAAAAAATTCAAATAGATACATTTTATATGTCAAAATGTCATTTTGCAAAATCAAGTGTACAAAATAAACAAAAATTGTCGTTTTATTTATATATTCATAGGAAATTATTTCATTATGGCCTTAGAGGCGAAAACAAGTGTTTAAACCCGCTTTTCATGACTAAAACATATGAATTTCAGCCCGGTTGTACATAAAATACATTAATTAATTTGTGAACAAGAAAATTAGCAATACTCCCCTGGAATTAATTTATGACGCTGCTAGTAGGGTAATATTACCCAAAAAAATCATGAATTGTAATATACGTATAACTATAGCGTTCGTGAAGTG
The DNA here is from genome assembly GCA_911728475.2 of Pterostichus madidus. Lineage (NCBI taxonomy): Eukaryota > Metazoa > Arthropoda > Insecta > Coleoptera > Carabidae > Pterostichus > Pterostichus madidus. Next base: position 3,426,333 of record OU452304.1, read on the forward strand.
AGTGCAGCTGTAAAGTAGCCTTTAACAGATGTTAAAAAATTAAACCTTTTACGGTTGCCAAAGGATACGTAAATCAACTATTTATGTATCAGCCGCCTAAAAACAATTTCAAGCAAATAATTACAAAACTTTATTTACTACATTTATTTATGGAACTAAAAATACTCTGAAATACTCTGTTGTAGTAAATAACTACAGATATTATACAATAATATGGGGTGGCTAGCGCAGTGGTATGAAGTCGGCCTGTGGATTATGAGAACCCTGGTTCGATGCCCACCGGCGACAAACAATTTTCATAATTTCAAAAGCTACCCCTGTGGCTCCTCCACCACTAACATCTTTGGAGGCCGTGATTTGCACTTCACGCGCAAAATATATCACTTACCGAGATCTGCTTCGGAAGAGTGCCACACCCAGTAATGGGTAGAAGGCGTGATGATATATTTATTTATTTTATTTATTTTTTATTATACAATAATATAATTCAAATAGCTATCTAAATGAATCCATCACCATACATCTTCGATTTCCATCCGAGTCCATGATTTACGATTTCATTTCTTCTAACATACACGCACACAAACAAATGCACATCGATTCCAAAATCAGGGCTCGTCTCACTGCCACACCATGTCTATAAATCTAGCAAGCCATGGACGGCATCAAGAACGGAAAGAGATGAATTGAAGAACTACCATTATCATTACCAGTTCAGAACATTACATCCGACAGTGAGAGTACCACACACCGTGTCGTTTATTTTTAAGCTTAGGTTTTGTACTTAATAGTGATCTCAGGTGCCGAGAAAAAACAATTGACAGTCGACATCGAAATAAACTGTGGAGATGTGTAACGGACACTCCTTTCTAGACAAGGAAATATTTGGAAACAATTTAAATCTTACTATAGTTGATTCTTTAAAAGAGTTCTGTGTGGAAAAGAAAGGGTATCTTTGACTTTGTTCTCTAAAAACCATTTGGTGAGATGTTACAATGATTCTGATTGGTTGCTCACGTCAAAATGAAGACATATTTACATAGTATAAAAGTATAGCGTTAATTATCCTCCAAATAAATATACATACATACATACAAAGATAACATCACGCTATTGGGATTTGGGATTTCCGCTTATGGCGGAGAAAATTGGAACTACGACAAAGGTACAATTTGCTGCTATCCTAATAACTAAATACCAAAAAAATAAATATGAATTAACGACAATAGAACTAATATTTACAATAAAAACACTATTGAAACTATAACTAACTAATTGTATACAAAATGAACCAATTTTTAATAAGAAAAACACCATTAAAAAAAACTTATGTATTATATACTTAAATTTGTACTTAAAATATTTCCGCGAAAATCTCGCAAAGGATTTTTTTCACGATTACAATACTTCCTTATACTGTGTATAAGAAAGTAAAAATAAGAAAGGAAGAGAAAGGAAGGGAGTATCCCCTGCGCTATATTCTTAATATAATAACTATAGTAAAGTCATATAAATTTAAGTCTTATTATCCGGCAGTACGGTGGTGTAGATAGCATTCGAATCCAGGGATCCCGAGTTCGACTTCCACTCCAGATAATTATTTATGAATTACCACATTATGGCTGGTTGAGACCGGACCCTGTAATTGGATTAGCTTCCTGTTGTACAGAGCAGATTAAATACATAAATAATAAGAAAACAAATTAAAATAAGATAATTTAATTATTATTTTAAGTAAATACTTTGTAAATAAATAAATATATCATCACGCCTTCTACCCATTACTGGGTGTGGCACTCTGCCGAAGCAGATCTCGGTAAGTGATATATTTTGCGCGTGAACTTCGGTTACCAGTCGTCAAATCACGACCCCCTAAGATGTTAGTGGTGGAGGAGCCACAGGGGTAGCTTTTGAAATTATGAAAATTGTTTGTCGCCTGTGGGAATCGAATCTAGGGTACCAGGGTTCTCAGGATCCACAGGCCAACTTCATACCACTGAGCTAGCCATCCCATAAAAAATTAAATTATAAAGAAAATAATTGGGATACCGCCAGGATTTGAACCTGGGACCTTTTTACAATTGGTGAATATCCTCCTTATGTAAAAGTGCCATTGTCAAGTCTTTTAGTATGTAATTTGAAAATAAAATAATTGCAAATATATTAATAAGCATTTCCATAAACAAAAATATAAAAACATATAAGGTGATGAGTCCGGAAGGACGAAACGCGTCTATGGTTAAAGCTGAACTGACCAGCCGTTTGATGATGACCTGATAAGTTGATTCAAACGTGCTGTTAATTTTTGGAACTTGTGACAAGTGATGGAAATGTTTTTCCTATTTTTCTTATTTATTAAGACTCAGTTCCACATCGTATTTGACTTTTTGTCTTTATTTTATATAAGGTAACATTAAAAATCTCTTGTTTAAATTGGTTCATCCGTCACCTCTAGCTTCTGGTAACTTGATACAAATTAAATTTACATACTGGTTAACCATTCAAACACACTAGTAATTTATAGTCCATTGTTCCACAAAAGCTACACTTCTCTTACAATAAATAGTTTCCGATAAATGTATCGTTCAGCTGCAACGCTAGATAAATAATGAATTCAATAACTTAGAATCAAGACGCTTGTGAAACCAGTGGCGGCGTTATCGCTGATTGTGTAGGGCGGAAAATTATGCACATATATTAAATTGGAAAGTCAAGATGTATTCGATGTTGGAAGAGATGAATCTATTTAACTGCAGAATAAAGAACAAGGTTGTCGGCTGTCTTGCTCTTGGTGATGTTATTATAATTAAATGGTAACAAAGATGGAGATTTATGGTCGAAAGTTTATTTTAGTGTTAATCTTTAATATATTAATCTTAAGATACTGTAAAGTTTTTACGGTGGACTGGATTCTAATTCTCATTTCGTTATTATGTTTACTATTATTTATGTTTGATAAATTGCAATACGAGGGCAGGGTGAAAAGTCTCTGAAAAATAAAACAGATGGCGCCACAATCTCAAATCTCATGTAACATTTGTGATGTACAATCTTTATCTAGAACGCATTAAAATTTTCAGACTGATATGTCATGCAGTTCTGTTTTGACACCCATCGAAAGCAAGCAACCTTGAAGATTTTTGAAAAAAAGGAAAAAAGTTAATTTCCCGTCTTGATTAAACATTATTTCTTGCATGGAAAAAACATTACGTAAACCAAAGCATCGCTTGTTAAACATTATGGGGACTCCTCACCATAGATTGGAACGATTCACAAGTGGTTTACTGATTTTAGTTGTGGTAGTATGAACACAAAGGACGCCGAACGTTCTGGTCGTCCAATTGAGGTTACAACGCCAGAAATCGTCGATAAAAGCCATGGTATGATATTGGACGATCGGCGAGTTAAAGTGCACGAGTTTGCTGAGGCTATGCGCATCTCATCCGAACGGGTACGGAACATTTTGCATAAATTTTTGGATATGAGAAAGCTATCTGCCAGATGGGTGCCGCATTTGCTCTCTGTTGACAACAAGTGCGACCATGTGACAAGTTCAAAGGAGTGTTTGGCGATGTTGAAGCGCAATAAGAAGGACTTCTTTCTCCAGATTTGGCCCCCTGCGATTTTTATCTATCCAAACTTGAAGAAATGGCTCGGCGGAAAGAGATTTGGCTCCAACGATGAGGTCATCGCTGAGACAAACGCCTATTTTGAAGGATTGCCAAAATTATTTGGAAGGGATCGAAAAATTAGAAAAACGTTGGACGAAGTGTATCGAGCTACAAGGAGATTATGTTGAGAAATAAAATATGTTTTGACCAAATAAATCATTTCTTGTTTCATTTTTCAGGGACTTTTCACCCTGCCCTCGTAAATTTATAAGGAAATAAAATAGTAAAATAAATAAACTGTTTCATAATACATCATTATTATATAAATATATTACTTGATAGGTACACGTACATTTGATATGCTTAAAAAATATTGTTTCAGGAAAACACGTAAGAAATTTATTTTTAACATAGTATTTTACGTTTATATGCATGAATCGAAATGAACTCGTACTAACGTAAACTTAAACATCGTAAAATCTAAAAATATTTTATTTTCAGTTTCATAACCTGTCATCGAGATCTAAAAATATTTCGATATTTGTACACTTCTAATATTGAAGATTCCAAAATAGATGAATCATATTTTAAAATCTATATTTGATTTTATACACTTAAATAAAATTATAAGCATTTGGTAATAGAATTATTACTTTTGTAGTTGACAATTTTTTTATGTAAATACATGCATAATTTCACTGTACATTCCATCAAATGGGGGAGCACGAACCCGTAAAACATTCACCGAACGACGTCAGAAGCGGTAGCGATAGTTTATTTAAAACATGAGCGAAGCAAGCTAACCTAAAAACTGTTTTAGAATTACTGAAAAAATAAACTTCTTTAATGTCAAAATAAGGCAAGAGTGTATTCTCATTGTGCCACTCCATCCTTGCTTCAATCATTTATATTAAATGATCGTTTTCAAACATTTCTTCGTCTTATACAGAGAAGTAAATTAATCTAATAAATGCAACAATGTCAATAGTTCATTTCAGTTGTAGATATATTCCCTTTAAATTCTTTCTATTAACATAAATGCAATGAATTAATTTCTCGCCTGTCACTTCAAATTATACCAGTGACACAAATACGAATATAGCAAGAACGCGACATAAACAATTTTGCATGCTTCCTTAAGTAGGAAACCAGACTCAAAGACACCCAATAAATTATTAAATAAACATTTTTAACTCACAACAATTGTGTTAACAATTTAACTAGGTTACAGTTATTTTAATAAGTGTGCGTTTATAATTTATTCTACATAGAGTGTCCCATTGGAAAAGAAGTAGCAAATATCTACTTTTAAAAACTAAACAAAATATTCAAAAACATTTCTGGAGATTTAATTTTTGTAATCATTTCGATTTCTTCTAAAATTCTTTATGGTACGAATATTGTAACCAAAATTTACATACATATGTTTTTTTGCTTAGCTGAATCTAGTGGTAAAATCAGCAAGTCGATATCTTTTTTTAGTTTTTGAGAAAAGGTTCAAAAATTGCCCGTTGAAAACATTTTGGTGAAAATTGTTTATAAGTTAATTGAAGCACGAGATCATTGCCATTGAGCGCATCTTCATATCTTATTTAGTTTTTGAGATATAGCCTCGAGAAAATATAAAAACTAATGAGCTGGATTGGGAAAATTGAATTTTCTCATATTTTACATATTTCATCAGATTTTGTACTTTCCCGAAGCAATATCTCAAAAACAAAACGAGATGAGAAGATGCGCTCAACGGCATTGAATTCCTCGTGTCCGAATTGACTTATAAGCAAATTTTTAGCAAATTTGAAGCGATTTAATTTTTTAATTATTTCTTAAGGGGTACCCCTTAAGTTTTTTTCGATTTTAGGCCAATTTCAGACTGTTTGCTCTAAAATTCTTTGTCGTACGAATATTGTAACAAAAATTTATGTACATATGTATTTTGACCCGCTGAATCCAGTGATAAAGTTCCCTAGTTCATATGTCTTCTAGTTTTTGAGATATTGTTCAAAAACTGTTTTATGAGAAAATTTGGTGGAAATTTTTCAAAAAATAAAAATTGCTGAAATTATGTTTATAAGATAAGTGAAGCAAGAGAAATTCAATGCCGTTGAGTTCATCTTCACATCTCATTTAGTTTTTGAGATACAGCTTCCGAAAAGTACAAAATCTGATGAAGTAAAATTTGGGGAAAACTTAACTTTTCTGGAGGGCTGTTTCTTAAAAACTAAACAGGATATGAAGATGCGCTCAACGCCGTTGAATTTCTCGTGTCGCAGTTAATTTTGAACGATTTAATTTTGAGTTATTTCCTTACGGTTTTTTAATTTTCAGGCTTGTTCTACAATTCTTTCTCGTGCGAATGTGATAACGAAAATTTACATACATATATATTTGTTAGTAAGAATTGTATGCACGATCTCTTACTTTTGTTTTATCTCGGAATTATTCAGTAGGCTATGATTACCGGTATTATGAGAAAGAAATCATACTTTTTTAAAAACGGTAATAATCATTAAACACCTTTCTTATCTAAATGCAGCTTAATAATGGGTTTAAATTTTCGGTGCAAGTTTTTAAGTGAACTTTTTTTCTTGTTATTAATTGCATTCGATATAAAAACTGGTTAATTACTTTCAAACCTGTTAATTAACAATTTGGTGCTTCGTATATGCAACAAATTTAACAAAAACAACGTGTTAAGTACGTACATATTTTCACGCCATTCATCTTATAATTACTGCGGTAAAATTGTTTTTCTTACTTTTTATACATACTACCTATGTATAGTATGAATTACATAATCGTGATTTAAATGTTGACATATATAATTGAAACAAATTAAAAGTTTATTTTTTTACAGTAATCTTTAATATTTCACATAAATAAATAAAATAAATATATCATCATGCCTTTGGGTTCCCCTCCACTAACATCTTTGGGAGCCGTAATTTGATGGCTGGTAACCGCACTTCACGCGCAAAATATATCACTTATCGAGATCAGCTACGACAGAGTACCACACCCAATAATGGGTAGAAGGCGTGATGGTATTTTTAATTTAATTTATAATAATAACTAGATTACAAATTCATTTTTTACATTTGACAAGAAATGACCCATAGCCCATGTTTCTAAAAACCTACTCCGTATTTTTCCTGTAATTGTTACACTGTTAAACTAAAAAGTTGAATAGAAAAGGTTGAAATGAACATGTAAATACATATATTGTGTGTCAACTTGTCCTTGATTTGAACAGAATCAGAGATGAAAATCGAATGTATTCCATATATCCTCTCAGTATTCTTAAAAATGAACTAAATAGATGTACGTAAATAATATCAGTTTTAGTAAACATTTAAATTTAGTTTTAGCAATAATTAAGTAAAATGTAATATTTAAAAATATAATTTAATTCTTTACAATTTTTATTTGAAACTTGTTCTTATAAAGTAATTAGAGAACCAATGGTATCAGAAAATCATTTCCTTTATCAACAGCTCCTTTTTCATTAGTTCAATTTGATAGAATGAAGACGTTCCTATCGAAATGTACATCGACATCCAACATAAACATAACGCAACATAACATATAGTTGAGTGACCTGAACATCGCTGTTCCTATGACGAAATGAAATTATGATAACTAAACAATAGATCCGTGTGTTCTGATATTGTTTCAATAATTAAACGAAGAGGATGCTTGTAGATGTGTTTTGTTTGTGCCTTGGATTGTTTAGAACAATGCAAGGAATCACGAAGTTATTGTTTTGTGAACGTATACGATGGTTTAATTAATAGAAAATGTAAATAACTTGCATTGAATTGATGGCAATTATTGGAAATTATTTTAATTAAAGAAAGCAAATGATTGATATTGGCTTTGCCAAAGGGGTTTATGGTCTCGGTGGAAAAATTAACTACTCCATACATCCAAGTATATATTTTAAATATATTGTATTTATATTTAACCCTTTCACTGCGCATTAACTTTATACAGCCCATCTCTGCGCAATTTTGTACTGTATTCCGTATATATATACGTCCAGAGCAGGAAAACGATAAACGTATATATACGTCCAGAGCAGCGAAAGGGTTAATAATGTAATGAAGTAGAAAACCACCATTCCTTCTTTGATTTGATTTCAAATAATTTATGTTAGTCTGTACAACAGGAACTTAATCCCAATTACAGTACAGGGTTCGGACTTACCGAGCTATAGTGTAGTTGCTCATATATATTTAGCTTGAGTGGGATTCGAACTCGGGATCTTTTGATATGAATTACCACACTGCAGTTCGATGAGTATGGATTCTGTACTATAATTAGGATTAAATTTCTATTCTACAAAGTAGCAATAAATCTTTTTTATTCGTGATCAGTACATCATGTACTACCTAGATATTTAATTTTTATCCGAAAGTTGTGAAACACTTTGTAAAGCCGAAATTCTGTAAATAATTAACAAAATTACATCAATATTTATAGATAAGTAAAAACTATTTCCTGGTGCGATTTTATTCATCATCGTAGCTCAGCGGAGAAAAGCGAGGTAAAACTTGTGTTTCTGAATTAGCAAGCAAGAGGTCGTGCGTTGAAATCTCACTGACTTCTATTTATATCCAAAATACGATTTTGTCTGAGTGGTTCGGATTCCACTATAAGCTGTAATTAGGATTTACTTCCTGTTGTGCAGAGTAACAAATAAATTAATTAATTAATCATTTAGAAATTTGCAGATCTAAAACTTATTTATTTACATAGAATATCACCATTAGTTAAATGCAAAATATAAACATTTCAAACTTTTTTCTATAAAATAATTGGAGATTTATGTCTGTTTGCTGCAATGAATTTTAAGTTTAAAGTTTAAATGAATAAAAGAAAATCGAAGTGAAATATCATATGAAGACATTTATATTACTGTCAAACATTTGATGCTATATTGTCTGTTTATGGCAAAACTGAAGTTTCGTTGGTGTAAACAAACATTAGAATTTTTAAATTGAAAATAGTTGGAAACATAAATGACATTTAAAATTATCAATTATTCTTTTACGTTAAAAAGATAGTACTTATCAAAACCACGCAATGATATATTTATCACAAGGTCTTATTATCAAATCCTCCTACGTTAAAAAATAGTCAAAATTTGCTATCATCTCACTGTGTTGTAAAATCCTCGTATTCTAAAGCAAGGCCATCTCTGATCCCTCGATCACTCTATCGAAATAACAACTCAGACATCAAGAAGCCTATGACACGGCATGTCACCGCTGTTTGAAGCCGAACATCTGAATAACGTTTTATCGAACATCGAACTTAATGAACTGGCTCAGTTACTAGTACTTCTGGAACGACTGAAGAAAGCTGCCTGGCTTTTTACATCAACTCATCCATGGATTTAAACATCTGATAGGCACTTGTTTTATTGATGATAGGAAGAATCATTTATAGTCCGTTCGGTGAGAAATTACATTACTTGATCTTGATTCTCATCATTCTCTTATCTTTTAATTCGTTTTCAGTTCTTACATAGAGTGTTTAACTGCAATTGTGCAGCACTCTTAAAAACAAGCGTAGGGTGGCACTCCCTACTTTTCTTATCTTTTTGTTTCATTTTCAGTTACTGCATTGTTTTTTCATATACAAGTGCAGGCTACCTCTTTCATCTTTTCTAATCTTTGTAGATTTGTTGTTAGATTCATTATTAGATTCGGCGTTAGAAGTAAGCGTGAGTAATTTGAGATGTTTTACGCATATGTTATGTACGGTGAAGAAAGAAGATGAATGATAAGTGAATAGGAGTGATTGGATAGATGTGATTGAAGGTTTGTTGTGTGATAAATGATTTCGAGTGTAATAAATGAATGAGTTTGTATGGAGTGATCTATGAATGTGGTTAAAGTGAGGGTGGTGTGTTTGGATGAGAATGTTTGACGAGGACTGATTATATGTATATATGTATGTATTATTCTCATTATTGACTAAAACTTCAATATTAAGACATGTTTACACTGCAAACAAACTTATGACTGTTTTGATGTATGCGATAACAAAAAGGTAGTACGAAAAATAAGAAAAAATAAATTGGCGTGGCTTTACTTTTTGGGATAAAACGAAGTGTTAACTTGCTGCTAATTGGCAGATTCTGCAAACTGTTAAGAAGCTTGTAAATTAGCCCACAGGTGTGAGACAAAAAAGAGATAAATAATTGTCTTGGAATCTTGTTAACATGCTGTTACGTAGATGCAAGGTGTTGAAGATTACAATCTGTAGTTTAAGATCGATTTTTGATCGTATCTGCCGTGGATTTATGATGACTAAACAAACTATATGTTTGATGTTTTACATGAGAAAAGAAATAATATTTATTCAAACATTCTACACAAGTACTTTCAGCTATAAATATACGTTTTCGTAATTTATTTATTTTCATAAATAAATTGTCAATTGATTGCGCTTTTTTAAAAGGTCATAGGTTCAAACTTTGCTCACATCTGTTTATAACAATAAATACTTCGTCCGAACTGTTTAAATTAAGAGAAAACGTTACTACAAAATTGCAAATTATAATCGGATTAAAATTTTACTCTGATTTTTTTTTAACTATAACAATAATATTTTGTTTCATAAAAATCATATTTCAGGTTCTAATTAAGATTGTCTTTTCGTGTCAGAAAGTAAAATTATCAGGAATAATATAACAAGAGAGTGATTCATCCAACTTAAAACATTTTGAACTAGGTCCATATCGATTGATTACTTAATCATGTATTTTTAGTAGTAGTTTTCAAAATTTATTGCTGTATTTCTGGATCTGAAATGGAACACATTTTCCTTGCGTTGGCAACACTGAATAGAAGAAATGTCAGTTTTTCACAGTATTATCATAGTAACGTCACTCCTAATGCCCTAGGGCTTATTAATAGATTAGTAGCTTGTTTATCAAGTAAAGAAAAATGGTAGTGTATTAATTTTACACGAGCTTGAAAACCCACTTTTCTGGGTTTAATTGAAATTAAAGTAGTTTAAAATAAATTTCTACACACATTTTTTCAATTCATCAAACTTGTCTTTTTGCGGAAACATAGAAACATCCAACATGCATGGTAACAAGTAAACAAAACAAAATAATTGTCTAAAATGACTAAATTGTTGGTTGTTAATGACTAAAGTATTGCTTACAAGTAAAATCGCATGTAACTATGTTAATTCGAAACTAAGAAAATGTCTGTTTTTCATTAATTACAAAAAAAAATTTCTTTTCAATGGAATAAAAGTAAACCTTATTTCAGGTAACAGAAAACGATATGATTTCACTTAGATAACATCTGTCAAGAGAATATTATTTAAATTTCTTTACATTTGTTTACATTTGTAATTCTGATAGTATAGAGAAAAATATAATATATAAGTCTCACGAAGAAGCTGCCATTCTTCCCTCAGGTGCCATATATCCCTCGGCTTTAGCACGAAAAATGAAGCGGCACCTTCAAGAAGAAATGTTTAACTTTCTTCATTTGGTATACAACTAACTATAAACAATATGAAAACAATTTAAATTTTTCACACAATGTAACATATCCTAGAATCAAAAACAACACACATATAACATCCCCTCCTCTCTCCTTTCCTAGTGAAATACCACGAGTGAATCTTATCTCACGCATTCTACGTCGGTAAATTAACGTGAAATCGAAAACAACGGCTGATATTGTAGCCCATGCTGTGGCATCCAAGCTCGACGACATGCTGGGCGCTCTCCCCCGCCGCCCCACTTCCTACGCCACTGGGGACTGTGTCGGTAACGCACGCAAGGTATAAGATCATTTTGGTCAGTCACAACTGGACCATAATATGATAACATAGCAATTTCCTGGAATCGTTGTAGTTCCCTATCTCAAAATCGGCAGGGAAGTAGAATTTTCGTGTCTAGGCAGTGGTAAAATACAATGTTGTCACATTAATTTTAACAAATACATTTTAGCGGCCGCATTTGGCAAAGAAAAAAGTGCTCTTCCATCAGGACAATGCACCGGCGCACAGATCTGCAGTCGCAATGGCAAAATTGCATGAATTTCGCTACGAATTGGTTCGTCATCCACCATATTCTCCAGATTTGGGCCCCTGCGATTTTTATCTATTTCCAAACTTGAAGAAATGGCTCGGCGGAAGGAGATTTGGCTCCAACGATGAGGTCATCGCTGAGACAAACGCCTATTTTAAAGGATTGCCAAAATCATATTATTTGGAAGGGATCGAAAAATTAGAAAAACGTTGGACGAAGTGTATCGAGCTACAAGGAGATTATGTTGAGAAATTAAATATGTTTTGACCAAATAAATCATTTCTTGTTTCATTTTTCAGAGACTTTTCACCCTGCCCTCGTATCTCAGCATTGAAGTTCCTTTTCATGTCTCATTTGGTTATTCGCCTCGGCAAACAATCTCCATATTCGCCATGAAACGACAAACCTCCCTGCCTTGATAAGGAAATAATTATTTGTACAGCGTGGGAGAAAAATGTATTATTTCTTCCCTCGTGTGATAGTTAAGGGCAGTTATCAAACAAGGGAGGAAAGTAAAAATTATTGTTATAGAATTTTACATTCCGCGTTCCGGGGGAAGGTCGCCTGTACTGTAATTAAGATAAAATTCCTGTTGTGCACAGGAACAAAATAATAATAATGAACGAAATAATGACAAATTCCCCTAATGGCCGAAATGAGAATGGACAAAATGGGATCTCATCATCGGTAAAGCACGTAACATAAAATATTCGTCGGTGTTATTGATGTGGTCAAATTCTTACAGTAGTTGATGATTGCGTTATTGGAATGAGGAAGATTAGAAAGAATGGTGTTATCAGTGGTTAAATAATTGGCATGGTATTTAGGATCAAACCACCAATGTATGATGAATGTGGAATGTGTGATAATTGGTGTTAATTTCCTGTTTAAATGCCACATATTTTTTAAATCTGAATATTGCGTTTTACGACTGACTCATTTACTTAAATATGGAAAATTTTCTTAATTTATTATTAAGTACTGTTCGTTAGAAATTAGTACTATAAGAAAAACAAATTAGTTTAATTTTGGAAGGGCGTACTGACAAATATATAAAAGTATCTTCGTTTTTAAAATAGGGAAAGTGTATATTTTTTTCGTTGGATTAAGGATACCTTATATTTTAATTAATTTATTTTTTCCTCTACACAAAAGGAACTTACTCCCAACAAAGAGCTCATAGATTATAATGGAATCCGAACTGTTCAGACACAATTTTTTTTTATATAAGTTAAATTCAGCAAGATTTGAACTCATGACCTCTTGATTGTTAATTAACAAACATAAGTTTTTTGATGGGGTATGTGGCTCAGTGGTATCGAGGCGACTTGTGAATCTGAAAATCTGGGATCAAACAATTTTCACCACTATAAAATTTCCCCTGTGACTTCTCTACTACTAACATCTTTGGAAGCCGTAATTTAAAGGTTTATAACCGCACTTAACGCGCATAAATATATCACTTACTGAGATAAACTAAGGCAGAGTGTCACACACCCAGAGATGGATAAATTTATTTTTTTTTATTGGGCTACAATATAGGGGGCCTACAGTTTATAGTGGAATCCGAACCACCCAGACATAATCGTATTTTTTTATATAAGTTGAAATAAGCGAGATTTGCACGCACGCTCTCTTCCTTGTTAATTAAGAAATGTAAGTTTTACCTCGCTTTTATTTACTGGCCTACGATTGCCTGTATATACTCCAAGTTTAAAAAAACAATCATTATTTTGAGCTGTATTATAATTTTTACTTGATAGATGACTGCGATTCTATTGTTGATCAGGGGGCAAGTAAGAAAATTTTACTTATTGACAGGCTCATAAAAAATAGTTTTTAGAGGACATTTTTCAATCCCTTACAAACTATTATTTAAATATAGTTTGTTGAACAATAAAAAAATGAAGTATTTTATGCTGAGAGACAATTTAAAAAATGGGGCAACTGGGGATTAATGGGTTAACAATAAATTTTAATTTATTTAACTACTGGCGTACTAAAACGAAAATAATCTGCGTTCATAGTCTCCAAAATCAGTGCACCAAATCTTTCTAAAGTCAAGTCACAAACATCTGTTCGAATTCCTCTCCAAGGCGTGTGTTCGTGCGTGCTGCTGTCTGTTGTTTTTCCGCTACGCAATGCCAATCAAACATCTGAACATTCTGAACCAGTACGTCTCTCAAATCTCGGTGTCGACCGACTCCGACTCAGCGAACAGAGCTTGAAACAAGTGAAACAGGATCGCGTGGATACCAGCCGCTTATCTGGACATCGCTGTCAACTGTCTGATATCTGGACCAGTGATGCTCTGCTTGAGTTTCTCACTCATTGTCAGATGTGGATGATGGGTGATAGGATTAGGTTTTGTTTTACTGTGATGCAAGAACTTTCATTAGAGCTCTCTTAAATAAATATATGTTTTAATGCAGGCACACTTATGACTTTATTAGTAAAGTGTGTGCCGAAACATCAGTTTTGTAAGAAAATAATAGAGGAACTGTTAAAGTCAACAGTGCGACAAACTTCGTCTTTGTATTATTACTATTTTTGGGGATCAGTGTTGTTAGAGTTATAAATGAAAAGATAATAATAAAAATAGATAAATAAAATAAATATATCATTACGCCTTCAATCCATTACTGGGTGTGGCACTCTGCCGAAGCAGATCTCGGTAAGTGATATATTTCTGCGCGTGAAGTGCGGTTACCAGCCATCAAATTCCCCCAACGATTTTAGTGGTGGGGAAGCCACAGGGGTAATTTGAAATTGGTGAAAAGATTTTGTCGGCTGTGGGATTCGAACCAGGGTTCTTTTTATCCACAGGCCAACTTGATACCACTGAGCCATACCCCATAATAATGGGAGGTTAAAATGAACAAGTAACAAAACTTAACAGCAGATAACGTTCATCATTTAATATTGGTTTTGTTTCATTATTAAAAAAAAACATATTTCTGTGTACTTATTTTATCTTTTGTCTGTTTTTTATTACGACGTTGCATAAACCGTGAAATAATTAATATTTACTATATACCTAAATGAGAAATATCGATTCAAGTGTTTGACAGCAATGTTAAATTACTCATTTGACAGTTCATCTCGATAAGATCTTGTTCATTTAAAGAAAACTTAAAATTGAAGCAACTGCGATGCGACTGGCCATTAACAAATTCATTTTGAGTTTGATAGCAAAATACCTTAATTATTTTTTTTAAGAAACAATATTAAAGTTCTTATTGAGAAGGTTTCCTTTACAAATTTTTAAAATCGTAGTTCTATTTTTGTAATGCTCATTATTAAATCAGCATTTTACAAACTACATTTTAGATCACATAAAATATAAAAGGATCGCGAAGAATTTATTTGTGATTTTTGCCTGCAAGGAGATAATAGCTCCGAAAAGTTCTATTATTATTATTATTGTATGGCAATCTCTATTCAATAAAACACTGGATAATTTACTTTCTTTTGTTTAATTTATCTGTACTTATGGTTGGTAGTTCTTTTAATAGTTGATTTGTATATAAAATACTTTTTCATAATGTACAATGTACATATCTTACTAAATTTAGTTCCTATGCATCATTTTTTCCACTTCCTGACTTTACGCTCTATCACGACTACATAAAGTCTAGTTGTGGATTTAAAAGCGGAAATACTTTAATTAAATCAAGATTATATTTCCTTTAGTTTTTACTAACACAGAAAAAGATTACCAAGCATTTATATTTTATACTGTCTAGATTTAGAATAAAAAATGGGCATCATGGCTGTGCTATCTCTTTATAAACAAAAGTATGTACTTTCAAACTTCGTTAACTTCAATTTCAACAAATAGTTATTTATATATCAAGAGTAAAACAGGCGTTTCTGGCCCCTGGCATGATTATTAGCAAATGGTGCAAGGCGCCGAGGGCTAGTAACATGCTTATGGCCAGAAACGCTAATTTCATCCGTGGTACATACAATATTTTATGCACAACAAAACAACATTTAATTTTATATTCAAATGATTAAAACAGGTACATTTATATGTCAAAGTGACCTTTTGCAAAATCAAGTATTCACAATGAATAAAAATTGTCACTTTGTTTATGTATCTATAGGAAATTATTTTATTATGGCCTTAGGCCCAAAAAAAGTGTTTAAGCCCTCTATTCACGGCTAAAAAACCTGAATTTCGGCCTGGTTGTGCATAAAAATGTTTATTCTATAAATCAAATAAAAAAGAAAATAAATATATCATCACGCCTTCTACACATTAGAGGGTGTGGCACTCTGCCGAAGCAGATCTAGGTAAGTGATATATTTTGCGCGTAAAGTGCGGTTATCAGTCGTAAAATCACGCCCCCCAAAGATGTTAGTGGTGGAGGAGCCACAAGGGGAGTTTTTTGAAATTATGAAAATTGTTTGTCGTCTGTGGGAATCGAACCAGGATTCTCAGGATCCACAGGCCGACTTCATACCACTGAGCTAGCCACCCCATAAATAAGAAAGAAAAGAATGCATATTATTCCTAATAGCCCGACAGTGTACGGTGGTGTGGATAGCATTACGGCATTTGAATTCGGAGATTCCAAGTTCGAATCCCACTTAAACAAAATTCACACTACAACTCGCCGAGTCCAGACCATGTACTGTAATTGGTATTAAATTCCTGTTGTGCAGAGTAGAATAAATAAATAAATAGCTTTCAAATCTAAACAGATGTGTTACTAATAAGGCATCATTATACATATTTCACAAAGACAGAACTAATTTGGAGGCCATCATCGTCTAAATCTTTTCTTTATTTGTTAAATGAATTGTGACCATTTTTGTGGCGATTCTGTCATCATATGAGTCATCATACCACCAAACAATTCAAAACGAATCAACGACAAATTTAACCTTATTTAAATTTAAATATCTTCCTTTTATGTTCCGTGTCTGGATGTTTCCTGTCGTTAAATACAATGCTCTTTCAAAAGAATCAATCGTGCTTTTATGCATTTTTAATTAACTAGGATAGTCTGTAGTAATACATTATGGTATTCGAATCAGAAGATTCCGAATTCGAATCTCACTAAAAAACTTGAAATTGGCAAGACTGAAACATAAATTTATTTCCTGTTGTTGACAGTGACATTTGAAATTTTAAATTAATAAAATCATTGTTTCCCTTACCCAGAGCCTTTTAGTTCTTAACATTACTCACACAGTCATAATATAAAGTATTTGTATCACTCAACCTATTTGTATCTATATATATAAAAATTAATGTTTGTTTGTTTGTTTGTCCCGTATGCGTTCCTATATCATTCATCAGATTGCGATGAAACTTTGTTAAGTTGTAGCGCGCACGCCCGCGAAGGTTTCTGACTTAGTACAAGTCCAATCCGCCATCTTGAAACAAAATGGCCGCTAGCTATCTTGAAAAGAACTGCACTGGTTCGATTCAAATTTGGTATAGACTTAAACGGGAACCAGTCTTAATATGTAGGTATAATAAAACTTCAGTCCGCCATCTTGAAAGAAAATGGCCGCTAGCTATCCTGAAAAATACTGCACTGATTCGATTAAAATTTGGTATAGGTATAGACGAGAACCAATCTTGACATGTGGGTATAATAAAGCTTCAGTCCGCTATCTTGAAACAAAATGGCCGCTAGCTATTCTGAAAAGTACTGCACTGATTCGATTCAATTTTGGTATAGGGATAGACGAGAACCAATCTTAACATATAGGTATAATAAAGCTTCAGTCCGCCATCTTCAAACAAAATGGCCGCTAGCTATCCTGAAAAGTACTGCACTGATTCGATTCAAATTTGGTATAGATATAGACCAGAACCAATCTTAACATATAGGTATAATAAAGGTTCAGTACTATGCCGTTCGAATTCAAACGTTTACAGTTTCCGGTACGTCTCGCATTTGCAATGATCATCAACAAAGCACAGGGACAATCGCTACAAGTGTGTGGACCAAATTTGGAAAATCCATTCTTCTCACATGGACAGCTGTATGTGGCATGCTCACGCGTCGGTAAACCTTCTGATTTATTCGTGTACATCCCAAAAGAAAAACAAAAAATATTGTGTATCCAAAAGCACTTCAATACACAGAATTAAACACAAACACTTTCTTTCTTTGAGTTGTAATGCAACGCATGTCGGGTACTCGCATTAAATTGTAGACCACGCGAACGAAGTCGCGGGTAATAGCTAGTTTATTATAAAAATAACATGTCAACTAGTATTTCCGCCTTTACCTGCCGTTGTTACAACTGTGCAATAAAAAGATCTCCAGAATTGTATTTCCAACTGAAACACTTAATTCTGATTATTCTGTATAATATATTATTATTTAATTAAGACAATAATTGCAACATTACTACAAATCTGTTTTTATTGTACCTTACAAACTAAACCCAATAACAATTAATATAAAGTACAAACCCATAAAACTTAACATCACATAACCACAAAATAAAAACTTCAACATTTCAATTGTCTGGTAACGTCACAAGCTGCTTATTGTGCCAAATGTCACGTGATAGGTTTTTTACAAAGGTTACATGTTGATATTTGCCGAGTGTCAGTATTGTGCAGGGTGAACTACCCCTATCTAAAACAACGTGCCATTGGCAGAGAGGGTCATATTTGTAAGGGTTGCATTGCGAAGAGCAGCACGTTGATGAGAACGGTTCAAGGACATCTTGAACTGCATCAGCATGACGAGGTAGGTACCCATTAATGACACCACCTAGAAAGAGATTGTTAAAAAGTATTAAATTTTGTTTTTATGGTGAGTTTGTAAAAGGTAACTTTTACAGTCCAATTATCAAAACAGTTTTAAATAATTAGTGAAATAAAGCTAAACCATATTCTCAGAAATGTTTAAATAAACTCTAATATAATCTTGTCACCATTTAGTTTTTAGAAAGTGATTTGGATTAACTTTTTCAAATCGGACTAGAATAAAATTAGCTAATCCAAAATTCAGAATTAGCTAAAAATTTTTTGAGAATCTCAATTGAAAACGACCGCTTTCCTTTACTTGTTAAACAACCTACTATTAATTTACTGGTTTCTATGGCGCTAAATAACATCTTTATCATATGTTGAAAAAATGTGGCTTCGAACGTTTTAGTCATGGCGTGAAGATAACAACTGACATATTAAGCACGGGCTGAAGTTAGCTTCTTACATCTGTCATTGTAACTTAACCATATTTTTCAAATAATTAATAAAACTTTACATTTTTACTTTCTTATACACAGTATAAGGAAGTATTGGAATCGTGAAAAAAATCGTTGACGAGATTTTCGCGGAAATACGTGTTTTGAGGTCCACTGAATCCGTTTTGATCATTTTCTCAATGATTTCTGTGTATGTGTGTGTATGTGTGTGTGTGTTAATGGATGGATGGATGTGTGTCCGAGTGTGCAATATCTCATGAACGAGATAAGATATGTTAACGAAACTTGGTAATTATAAGTTTCATGAAAATACGAAGAGCTGAGTTGATTTTGAATGAAATTTAAAAACCGGAGGAAGAAGTTTACTGGACACACAATACAATAAATTCCATTTATTTCAAAAATGGAATCAGTTACGAAAAAAGGTTCAAATAAAAGATGTTAGCAAAAATATTTGGAACATAAAATTTTATTCGCAATTTTCCTGTATATGCGTCTACTTTTGAGAAAAACTAATTTTTATATTTAATGATATATTTCAATAATCATAGTAGCAATAGAAACAAAAAACATAAATTTAAATTTTCGCATTATCTAGTTATCTATGTCGTTTTTCGGAAAAACAAATACATCATACAACAGATAAATGCTGAATTACTGAAAATCTAAATTAAATAAATAAATAAATATATCATCACGCCTTCTACCCATTACTGGGTGTGGCACTCTGCTAAAGCAGATCTCGGTAAGTGATATATTTTGCGCGTGAAGTGCGGTTACAAGTCATCAAATCACGGCCCCCAAACATGTTAGTGGTGGTGGAGCCACAGGGATAGCTTTTTCAAATTTTTTTTTTAATTACATGTTTAATAATATTATATAACATTCATATATTCTAAATATTAAATATGCTGTGTATAAGAAAGTCGTGTAGTGACCACACCAAATTTTTTGTTGTCATAATTTGTGATCGTAGTAAAAGAGTAGCCTGTGACTTAATTGCAATCATAAAAACCATAACAACTTTATAAATTATGTTTCTGAATAGAACAAAATATATAAAATATACAAAATCTTACCGAAGTAATAAGTTGCCGATTAACATTAGCAAATCCATTCAAATTCATCGTCGGTGGATTCTTCTCAATAGCCGTCAAAAACATATTAATCTCGCGATGTGTGGCATCGTCCAACGCATGGAAATTCGTATTGATCAATCTCTCTTGCACATTATACCCCATCTTTCTACTGGCGTGATACGCTTCATTACAAATCACAAACAGAATACTCATCGTATAGATAGAAATCAGCAATAAACCAATTTCTTTTTCTGAAAATCCGTGGTCTAGGATCTCGGCTAAACAGCCATAACTTGCTACGATGGTAGTCAATAGAATAAGGATGCAAAACATGGAGTACATGCCACTGTAGGCTCGACCCAGTTGCTGCATTAGATGGGAGAGGTCTATCCAGAGACTACGACATTCTCCTAGTTTGTCAGCTGCGTCTTCACTTTCTAAAGCCTTTTTGATGAATTTTACTAAACCAGTTGCTGCTTGGCCCTGAAAAATATTTGTTTAATTGCAATTTAAAGTGAACCATACGCCTACTTGGGTCTATTCTTTTTAAATGTTATTGGTATTTCAATCTCCTAGTTTGTAATGTTTTTATTCAGTCAAAAAACCAGAAAACAGCGTATTTATAATTCAAATTATAAAAATTGTTCTATTAACTGTCATTTTGTATGTGATATTTTTTTGTATTCAAAGCGCTTTCAATCTTTGACAACTTGTACTACGGCGTGCGTGAAGTATCTACTTCGCGCACGCTGCTAAAGGCAATGTAAGTTATTGATATTTTTTACAGTTGTATAAAAATTGTATATTTCATAAGGAATATTGAAAATGAGAAATGTCGTGCGAGTGTGAATACAGGAGCAATATTATATTATTTTCGAGCGAGTTATGAATGTTATTTTTTACACGACCACAAAAAACAACATATAGATATTTGAAGAACTTTTTTCCAAACACTCGCCCATAGCAACAAAACAATTAAAGCTGCCTGGGTTTGTTGATTTGAGATAAATATATATAATTTGAAAAAGCTATCCCTGTGGCTCCTCCACCACTAACATCTTTGGGGGCCGTGATTTGACGACTGGTAACCGCACATCACGCGCAAAAATATATCACTTACCGAGATCTGCTTCAGCAGAGTGCCACACCCAGTAATGGGTAGAAGGCGTGATGATATATTTATTTTATTTATTTTGTAAAAAATAAAATAAATATATCATCACGCCTTCTACCTATTTCCGGGTGTGGCACTCGGCCGAAGCAGATCTCGGTAAGTGATTTATTTTGCGCGTGAAGTGCGGTTTCCAGCCGTCAAATCACGGCCCCCAAAGCTGTTAGTGGTAGGGGAGCCAGAAGGATAATTTTAAAATTGTGAAAATTCTTTGTCGCCTGTGGGAATCGAACCAGGGTTCTCAGGATCCACAGTACGATATTCATATCATGCTAGTGTAAGATATTTTTAACTTTCTTATTTATTTATTCTAGTCTGTACAATAGCAACTTATTCCCAGTTAAAGTATAGGGTCCGAATGTATCTAGTCGTAGTGTAGTGATCAAAAGGAATTGTTTCAGTTGGCAATAAAAAACCTACTTGAAATTGGTAACTCTGATACATAAATTCATTTCTTGTTGTTGACAGTACAGTCAAAATCCTATTAGCTGTCAGACTCCTGACATAACCTAATTATATTTATTAGACATGTCAAATAGTATTTCTACCTTTACCTGGCCTTGTGTCAACTGTGGAATAAAATGATATCCAGAATTTTATTACCAATGGGCCTTTCAAGACTTTTTTAAATTTTTTATATATTAATCTACGTAATAAAATAATTATACCCAATTTTTTTATTTAAAAAAAAACTTGTATTAAGCATGATAAAAATATTTAAATTTTCGAAACAAATGAATATGACGTAGTTGCATCTTAGCTTAAAGAGAGACAGATAAGACAGAGATAAATAACACGTAACTTGTCGTTGTCAGTAGAATCCTCAGACAAAACATAACTAGACGGATAACATCGGCGTTTGTTGTGAGTCAGAAAGGGATAAAATAACTGGTTGGTGAGGCGGGTGTGCGGCAAAAAGCAACTTGCATAACATCAAAGTGTACTCGCTCCTTGCCGCGCATCCGGCGGACCCTCAAGTTATTCCATTCCTCTCTGCTTCACAACACTGCATTGACTTGAATACGGCATAATTCGTCTAGTATTATACGTCATTGGTAGAATCGTAGAATGCTGAATGCTTATTTCTTCTTCGTCTTCTTGAGCACCGACAAACGTTTCAGACAAAGCTCTGTGATTGGCTTAATGCAACTACGTCATTGCAATATGGCAGTGCGAACGTTTTAAATTATTCAACTTTAACTTTCATATTTCAGCAATAAAGATATCATTTATGGTATGATTTTATATTGTATTAAATATGATGTACGGTCAAGAATTTATTTTAATAAATATATATATTAAAAAGCTCTACCACTTGAATCCCCCATTGAAACAATTCCTTTTGATCATATTTAGTTTGAGTGAGATGCGAATTCGGGATCTCCGAATTCGAATGCCTTAATGCTATCCTTACCACCGTACTATCTAACAAGTAGATTACTGTTGCGATATCTGTTGTTTTTTTGTAAGTGGTCGTTTAAAATCTAGTTATTTTGTGTTGTTCAAATATTCCAATTCAGTTGTATAAAAATTATCGCATGCACCTCGTACGCAAAATGAGTACAGAACCCTCGAATAATTGATTGACATAAGCCAACAAACAAACTTTTACTCTCGTTTTCTTTAGTATTTATTTTTGATCTATAGTTTAAATGGATAAGTGTGGCAGTTGAGATGGTTTGAACATGTGGAAGGTGTGTTGAAAGAAAGATTGGTGAAATTGTGACTTATAGAATGCATTCCTTACTTGAGCTCTGCAGTTGACATACCAAAGAGACGCCAAACAATTCATCATAGCCAAAATATGGTAGTAAGCAAGAGTATGCCAATATAACAAGTCCGGTTGTAAATAAAATTGAGCTAAAATTACTGCAAAACTAATCAGCCACGAAAATATACAGCAAAACCATGTTATCCAAGGTAGTTTCGGAAACAGAAGCATCTCTCCCGTCATTCTATCGTATTTATGCTAAAATAATAATATATATTTACAGCTTAAATAACTTAAATTTTCTTAACGTCTTACTTGAATTTTTGTCCACATATTTTTATAAACAGCGACTTCAAATCCTGTTCTCCAAGCCGCGAGAGGTAAAAGAAAATGAGGAACGAGAATACTTAAAAAAATGAAATTGTAAATGTATTCATCGAAACGTTTTCCTCTTTGTAAAGTTAATTCCAAGCGGGCTTTGAAAACTATTGTTACGTAGACTGTTTCAGAAATAAACAAAATGTAAGCGTAAATTGTTGGTCTTGAAATCCAGTTCCATTCTGTGTGACCTGAAATAATACACAACCAAAATTAAGTTCTATATAAAAAAAAAAAAAAATATATCATCACGCCTTCTACTCATTACTGGGTGTGGCACTCTGCCGAAGCAGATCTCGGTAAGTGATATATTTTGCGCGTGAAGTGCTGTTACCAGTCGTCAAATCACGGCCCCCAAAGATGTTAGTGGTGGAGGAGCAACAGGGATAGTTTTTGAAATTATAAAAATTGTTTGACGCCTTGTGGGACTCGAACCAGGGTTCTCAGGATCCACAGGCCGACATCATACTACTGAGGTAGCCACCCCATTAGTTTTTATGTAATAGTTATTTGTATACCAAGGGTTGAAAATAGCTCTTTTCAGACGGAGGCTAGAAATTGCTGCACGAAAGATACATTCAATATTTTTTCTATGAAGGTTAATCGAATTTAATTAGAATATGTATTTTTTTTATGTTGATAACTAGGAGAGCAATATAATGAAATGACATTAGTGGTCTGATTTACAGAAAGCTAAATAATTAAAAAAAAATATGGTCCTATATAAACCAAACTACGAGAAATTTAATGCCGTCGTGCGCATCTTCGTATCTTTTTTAGTTTTGGAGTTACGGCGATTTTGAACTTTTTTTAAATCTCGACTTTGAAGGCCCATATCTCGAAAACTAAAAGAGATATTGAAATGCCGTTTGAACGAGTGTATACTGAAAATTTAATATTTTTGAAAATTTTACAATTTAATTCAAAATTTTTTTTTGCCCATATTTCAAAAAGTTGAAGAGATAATGCAAATCTATAAAAACCAGTGAATTCCTCTCGTAAAAGTACATATGTATGTAAAAATTTTGAATTTTTGCCCCACCGATACAATTTTTAGAACAGAAATACTAAAAATGGCCTAAATTCGTAAAAATCTTAAGGGGTACCCCTTCAAAAATAATTAAAAAACAGTGATTTTTCGTTTTTTTGCTCTAAAATTTTTATCCGTGGTGCAAACATTTTGAAATTTTACATACATATGTACTTTTACGAGAGGAATTCACTGGTTTTTACAGATTTTCATTATCTTTTCAACTTTTTGAAATGTAGGCAAAAAAAAATTTGAAAAAAATTGTAAAATATACAAAATTTTAAAAATTTCAGTAAAAGTTAATTAGACCACGAGAAATATACTCGTTCAAACCGAATTTCAAAATCTCTTTTAGTTTTCGAGATATGGGCCTTCAAAGTCGAGATTTAAAAAAAGTTAAAAATCGCTATAACTCCTCGACTAAAAGATATAGGAAGATGCGCTCAACGGCATTCAATTTCTCGTAGTCTGATTTATATAGAACCATATTTTAAAATTTTTCGAATTTTAAACTGCTTCAACAAAAACATTTTCATGTACAGATTAAAAAATATATATTTTGAGGATCAAAATATGCATAATTATGTAGAAATACACTATGTTAAGAATTACATGGTGCTATTCCCAATTTTATATCTAAGTTTCATATTATTTAAAATTAATTGCTCACAAAAACAAATGTCAATGAATATAACCATAAGTATTTAAATAAATAGTACATATTTTTCATTTCATTAATGCTTAAAATAAAAGCTTGTAACGGGATGAATCTTTCTAAACATGTATTTTAAAATTTGTAAATAGCAGCATCCGGTGACCCCCCTTCAATGTCTTCACGACCTCCCGAGGGGTCGCGACCCACACTTTGAAAACCACTGTTCTAAACTAATCAAAAACACGATTACAAAATGCCGTCGATAAACAAACAAATTCTTATTTTTATCCACAACTCATATATAATGAAGACATTATTACACTGATTTCAGTTGAATTATATGGCTTATAAAACACTAGTATTTTATATTCCATAAAACACTGTAAACAGCAATATGATACTTGTAATTAATTAATAATTCATTTTGTGTGCACCTCGGCCACGATATGATTTGGTGCGCTAAGAAAATAGTCTGCCTCGGCCGCCGAACTTTTCGACGCACACAAACAATCTCTTCGCGTCCTAGATTACTATTATAAATTAATACTTACCAGGGCTAACTCTTTCAATAGGCATAATACCCATAATTTGAAACAACACAAGTAAACTTTTAGTATCTCTGTAAAAGTTATCAGTACGAAAATATTCCTCAGGAGATGGTTCTTTATCTAGAAGGTTCCCTCTACTGAATCCTTCTATTTCTGCTTTAGATCTTTTCCTTTCAGTATTCATCACATATCTTTGATGAGGATTAGTCACAACATTATAATCTTCCAGATCGAAAATTGACATTCGGTGGTCCATATTCATTTTGGAAAGAGTTTTCTTTCACAAATAATCACTTTGTAGAATTGACAAATATTATTTCATTAATTTCTTAAACGATTTAACTTTCTTGACATTTATTTCTAGAATGTAACCATATTTTCGCTTTTGTATGACAACTACAATGATCATTAAAAACGTGACTCTTAAGTCGAGAAATACACTGCAAGTATCTTTCGATTCGTCGAGAATTCCTTGCGTGAATTGGATCAATTACTCACCGAGTAAATTATCGAATGTTTATTGCATCAAGTTCAATTATTCTATCGTG
The DNA here is from genome assembly GCA_911728475.2 of Pterostichus madidus. Taxonomy (NCBI): domain Eukaryota; kingdom Metazoa; phylum Arthropoda; class Insecta; order Coleoptera; family Carabidae; genus Pterostichus; species Pterostichus madidus. The sequence goes on from OU452304.1 coordinate 3,452,314, forward strand.
TAATTTGGGCGGACGATTAATCATTTGGTTAATTAGTAGTTGAGGATTGGCGGCCACACCTTAATGCAATTTTTATTCATTTGTTTGTTTTGTTTACGTGTTTTACGAGTGGGCCGTGGGTTGATGGTCAATTGTTTGGTGTAGTTGTATAGTGTTTTGTTTTGTAAAGGGGTGAATGTGATTTACGTCTGAATTGATTGTAATGAAGTTGTTTGTTACAGGTTGGTGATTCTGGTGTCGACAGTCGGTTGTTATGGAAAATCTGAGCGTAAACCTACAGGAAAATACCCATTGGAGGTAAGATTACCATTTTTTTGACATATTTATCGAGACAAAATTTCATATTTTGCTCAAGTCCATGTCAGAAAGTAAAAGAAGAAAATAATACTTTTTATCCCTAAGGAGGAAAATAAAGCTACATCTGTGACAAATTAAATTTGGCGTGCTTAAATTAATTTATAAATTAATTTTTAGTACTGCGGATATTTAAAAAAAAAATCACCCAAATTTTCTCTTAAAACAGTTTTTGTAAAATATCTCAAAAACTAGACATGTATTTGGGTACTTTATCATTGGATTTAGTGGGTTAAAGAACATGTGTATGTAAGTTTTCGTTGTAATATTCGTACGAGAAAGGATTTTAAAGCAAACAGTCTGAAATTGGCCTAAAATTGAAAAAACCTAAGGTCTACTAAGAAATAATTAAAAAATTAAATCGTTAAGAATTCACTAAAAATTTGCTTATAAATCCATTTGGACACGAGCAACTCAATACCGTTGAGTGCATCGTCATAACTTGTTTAGTTTAGATATATACTTCGAAAAAGTTACAAAATTTCACTTCATCAGATTTGTAGTTTCCCGAGGCTATATCTTAAAAACCAAACGAAATATGAAGATGCACTCAACGGCATTGAAATTCTTGTGTTTTAATTAATTTATTAATTTAGCAATTTTTATATTCCAAAAAAATTACATAAAATTTTCCCATAAAACAGTTTGTGCTATATTTTAAAACCGACTAGATATATTCACATGGGAACCATTACATTCAGTGGGTCAAAATACATATGTTTATTAATTTTCATTAGTATATTCCTACGGGAAATAATTTTAGAGCAAACTGTCTGAAATTGGCCTGAAATCGAAAAAAAACTTAAGGGGTACCTCTTAAGAAATAGATAAAAAAATCGCTTAAAATTTGCTAAAAATTTTGCGTAGGTATAAGTTAATTCGAACATAAGGAATTCGATGCCATTGAGCGATCTTCATAACTTGTTTAGATTTTACGATATAGACTCCGAAAAATAGAATTTTTCCCTAATTTTACTCGTTTTAGATTTTGTACGTTCTTGAAGCTATATTTCAAAAACTGAACGAGATATAAAGATGCCCAAAAACCTATCTCGTATCCTTAAATCGCTAAAAATTTGTTTATATGTCAATTCGGACACAAGAAATTTAATGCTGTTTTGTTTTAGTTTTAACGAAACGCTCGTGCGAGAGTGATAGTGAAATCAATGTTTTCTATTTCACATCTCGTCTCGCGTCGTATGTATCTCTTTTCTGATAGATTAGCGTAAAAAAAATTATGTATGCCTCGTGAAGAAAGTATCATTCTTCCGTCAGGTACTTTATATCCACCACATTCGGCTCAAAAAATGAAACAGCATCTTCGAGAAAAAATGTTTCATTTTCTTCCCTTATTATTTTTCATGGCAAATAGAAAACTAATCTAAAATTATAAATATAATTTTGCAATCAGCGTTCAAATATCAAATGAATATAGAATCCGAACCATATATCATAAACAAAATTAATAGAACATATTTCCAAAGAATATCCTAATTGATTATCCTTCAATAAACAAACAAAACGTCAAATACCAAATGTTAAAATTGATTAATAGTTTTATTTTCGTTGCACACCTGCCCTTAACAGTCTTAAAAGTTATAAAAATATTTTCCAATTATAAATTTCAAACAAAATTAATTTAAAGTCCTCCACTAAACCAGCGTGGTTACTTCTCGGATAAAAAGACGTTCCGGTCGCAAAAAGTGTAGGCGTTATGAATCTCTGCTCGTTATGCTTGGACACAGCAAGAGGGACATCAGAGCCGGACTCAGTAAGATTTTAATAGTACGAGATGCTAGCTTCATACATGAAGGTAAATGTGAAAGGTATTTAAGAAGTCCTGGGTTTTTTAAAGATTTACTGCGTGGTTCTCATGAACTGTATGCAAATTATAATTCGTATTTTATCACACCTTCAATATAGGTTGCATAGGTGAATACAGTGATTCTCAAACTATCATCTGTAGGTTATTTTCGATAATTTTTTCACATAATTTTATACTCGACAGTAATGTAATTGGAAATCTGAGTACAGGTATTAGAAAAAAATAATAAGTATGTTTTTGAACAAGTGGTTTGTATATGTAGCATAATTAAAACATTATTCTATCGATTTACATTAATTTTGGCAATAAGAAAGTGCTAGGAATAGACTGAAGTAAAATAGCATTTATAATACGGACAATAGGAAAAATGTGATAAAAAGTAAGATTACATAATAGGCTCGCCAGGTCGTAAATCAAGTCATAGAAGGTTGCGGTTACCAGGACTCGAAAGCTTATGAAATTCTCCACATTTGGTGAATAACTCTTTTTGACATTCCGTTTAGAAGTCTAAACATTATCAGGCAAATTCATTCAGCGGATTAGCGCTAACACCATGTTTTATTTCATTTTTAACTCTCTTTTCAATGTACGAAACAAGTTTATTTTAACTTGAGTTAAAAAGAGAGTTAATTGGCTTCAAATTTAGTTCATTTCTTTAATCTGTTTTAATTTGAAACAGAGTTATAGATAATATAAAAAACGATGTTAGCGTTAATCCGTTTTGTGAATCTGCCTGTAGGTGATTATTGAAGAAAAAACACATATTTCGTACCCATTTCTTAAACAAAATATCGATTTTACTCAAGTCAGTGCTCCACTTATACACCGAAAACCACGTAGAAATAAAATTTTGAATGTATTTAATGCATTCATCATAAGTAACTTCATACCAGACACGGTTAATTTCGGAAAGCAATTATTTTATGAGAATTTTGAATTTAATCATGAAAAAAACGGTTTTTTCGCAATAACTATTTGTGAGGTTGGTATTTCGAGCTCATATTTGGTGGAAATTTTTCTTTTTTCTATACGAATACGTGGACAAAATCTCAGGCGAATCGGAGTCGCGGGCCGGAGAACCCCCTTCCGGCTAGAGCCTTTCATATTTTCAAATTTATTAAATTACATTCAACCTTTAACGTGAAATATGTGTACAATATATAACATATTTCATTTATACATACATACATATCTTCAAGCTATATCCCAACAAATGGGGTAGCACGAACCCTAAAATCACTCATAAAACATTCACTCATAACATTCATCAAATAATCAGCCCCCGTCAAACATTATCATTCAAACACACCCTCAATTTAACCACAATAATAACAATAATATCGAGTTCCAAAAAGATCATTATTAGTCAGTTGCCAACTTCAGACCGAATTAGGCGCATGATTCTCCTTAAACAATTGATTCCTTTATTGTAATAAAAAAACAATTAAATAATATCAATAAATTGATAGAATGAGTAAGTAGAAAATATGGAAAAATCTATCGCTATAAAATTATAATTGGTTGTTAATATTTTATTTTCTATTTTCTTGGTCATGTTCTTGTAACTGTTAAATTATTAGTGTATGTACATATGTAATGTGGAAGTAATTTGTCTCAATTTACAACCTGTCAACAATAAATTGTAATGTATTAATACGTAATGTTCAATTCTATTAACGCCCTAATAAATATTCACTCATATTCTCGCTCACTTCATCATCTTTAATAATAATAAATGTACTATTGTATAAAAGTTGTCAAAATCTGATATTATTTAAATAAGTTAGTCATGAAACTAGAACAAATGCAAACAACTGTATAACCTTTTCTATCACATAATAATTATTTGTTTCATTAGGATTAAAAATACAAGTTTTCTGGTCAAGTAATAATGGTAGTGGAGTCTGGCAATAATGGAAGACAGCAATTAGAGCTGGGCAAGCTACTTAAAAAAAGTAGCTAAGCTACAGCTACAGCTAAAAGCTTTCGTTAAAGTAGCTGTTAAATTTTAAAGCTACTTTTTTCAATTATTGTGAATTAATTAAATTTGCCATTGTCATATGATCAGTCTTTTGTTATAATGACTGTTTTTACTATTATGTACATAAATATAAAAAATTGCAAGTGTCCAAATGTACTGTTAATTTTTGATACTATAATTTTTATTTATATCGGAATAAATTAACAGTCACATTAACAGAAGACTCCTAAACAGTCAATGTTTAGTTCATCTAATATTTAATACAAAAGTAGAATAGGTTAAGATCAAGTGAAAAATTAAATATGGTAATAGATTTTAAACTATATACTCGTAATAACTTGTTATCCTACAGTTATAGAAAACAATAAAGAAGGAACAATTCAAATACAAAACAAAATTAAATAGGTATTTCTTAATAAACATTGGTAGCTTTAAGCTACAAAAAGTAGCTTTAAGCTACAAAAAGTAGCTTTAAAAGTAGATTCAGTTGTAACAACAATATTTTTAAGCTAATAGAAAAAAAATAGTTCGCTACAAGCTACAGCTCTATTTTTTCACATTTAGCTAAGCTACAGCTACAGCTAAGGTAAACGTAGCTAAGCTAGTAGCTAAGCTACAAAAGTAGCTAGCTACTGCCCAGCTCTGACAGCAATATAAATTATTCCATAAGACATGTAACTTCGATTTTCTTTTATTAACTTAAACCTCGTTTAAAATTTAAGTTTTGTTGGTACATCAAACAGATATTTCAAACTTTTTCCTGTATAGAACATTTTCGGAATTATCACTTGCATGAATGCGGAACAACCTTCCCGTCTTCCGCATATTGATAAATAAAAAGAGATGATATGTACACATTCATATGAGTTTTTTACGGTAGAAAAGTGACATCAAGAGCTAAGAATCACGTTAGAAATTGCAAGGCGACTTGTGAAAAACCAGAATAGATGCACATAAATAATGTAATAAACCAGATTCCTAGAAACTCTCTTTGACGGCTAGGATTCTTCAGAGAGATAACAAACATCAGCGCAGAAGGAAACGCAGAAAATACAAACAAATAGCTGCTTCAAGTTGCTTCTTCGCATAAAATAACATTCAAATCAAATTGCTGCATGTGTGGAACGTATGACACTTGATTGTTTCATAAAACTGTCAGTGATGGATCGAGTTTTAATTATGTGTTTGGTAATTTAATTGACCTATTCGGGATAACGCCAAAGAACATTTCAAGCTGGAATTATAAACATAAACAGTAATAGAAGTTATAATCTGGCACATCGTAACTTTATAGTGTTGTATACCAGATAACTTAAATTTCTATCTCTGTAATTGACTGATTCCCATACCTGCTTACAATAACTTCATTTGTACTTTTCTGTTTGTTAGCCCACTGTCTGTCAATGCTTTATTTTCATGGTTTAACTTAATTTTATGCTTTTGAAATTGGTACTTACTTTTAAAGTGAATAACGTTCGATACTAATACTTTTGATGTTACGAAAGAAACTTTATATACAATTATTTAAATATGTGGACATTTTAGAAACATTTTGTAAAATGATTTATGCTTTAGAGGATTGAGGATATATGTTTTGAACTGTTACAGTATAAAAGTTTTAAGACAAAACATCAATTTGACAACAACGGTTTATGAAACTTTTTTTGACGTTTCATTATCGCTCACGGCTAAAATGCAGTATCACTGACCAATTTTTTTAATTTCCCCCACCACTATAATGATATTTACTTATCAGTGATCCTAAAACTTTTTCAGAGATTTGCAGCTCATCACAAAGGAGTATAAATGTCATAAATGTATTAAAAAGGCAAAAACTGAGATAATGTTTGGTTACGTTAGAAAGAATTATTTTTTATTTCTTGATAATAGTAGATTACATCATGCTTGAGGTACGATATTTTTCAAATAACAGTTTCGAAGCACTGGTTTATTTAGGTAATTTTTAGGGAGTTTTTAAATTCACAAAATTTTACCATCCTAAAATTACATTTTTAAAAATTGGTCAGTGATACTGCACTTTTGCCTCGCTCGCGAACAATAATGATGTACGTAGCATTTAAAAAGACTTTTATGCCAAAAATAATCGTAAATAATTGTCAAATTATGATATGACGTATATAAAATAAGTTATGTTGAGATGGACTATTTGTTTATTTATTTACATAAATCCCAATTACAGCACAGGGTCCGAACTTATCGAGCCGTAATATTGTAGTAGAGTAATGTTACTATTGTCAATTTCACATCGGATAAACAGAAAACTGTTTTCAATGGGACACATTTTTATTTACCTTCATTATCTTCAAAATAGGAAATATAAATGTTATAATTTTAATAAAACATACCACTCATCAAATTATCTCAATAAATAACAATCCAGTTTTAGTTTTTCTAAAAGCACATTTCATTTTCTTTCATTCGAATTTGGTTGTTTTGAGATAAAACCATTTGAGCAATTTGACATTACATAAAATCTCTCCACCTTCGGTGTTACTATTTCCCATATCAATTTCTCTTGTCAGTTGTTACCAAGCTAGCACGTTCTCGTAAATAAAATTTGCGTGAATTATAATTTACCCCAAACCGATGTCACAGCGCCAAAAAATAAATTCATTTGCTACTTTTCCAACTCAAGTTGATAATATCAGTCCGTTTATTTGAAAATAAATGTTATAAATAATTTGAAATCTTTGTTATCCAATAAAAAATGTTAAAAGATGTAGCGACCATCTAATTTACATAAAACAAATGAACCGTATCCCAAAAATGTCGGTGAAGACATCAAGGGAGGCAACGAGATAAGGTCCTCTGATAAGATGTTGTGGTTTCTCATGTCAATTGTTTTATGTGTTTATTTATCCGTTGATAGTCACTTGTCGAAATCCGATGTTTTTCTGTGTAACAACACTACGATAGGCTGTTAGCATACAAATGTGCTTTTTGTGTCACATTTCTGATTCGTTACGTTCAGATGTTTTCAAGCTGAATTATGAAAATAAATCGAGTCATGCAACGGTATGAATTGCGTGATATGTTTGTATGATATCTGATATCTTTCAATTAAAAAGAATTTGATCAATTATGTTGATATCACAGAAAATAAAGAATTAGTTGTTTTCAAAGTATGTTGGCTATATTTCTCAGAAATACTTGACAATTTGCATATTTTAAATAAATTTCATAAATAAGTACTAGTTAGGTTGTAACTAACTATAGTAAATAAGTAAACAAAAATATATCCTTAAGCTTGCGAAAAACTTAGACCATTCTCATTTTTCTCATTTTTGCCCAAATTTTTTTCTTTTTTTCGTTTACCTAAATTATACAGGATGTTAATGAGGTAATGGCTCAGTGGTATTGAGCCGGCTTGTAGATCCTAAGAACCCTGGTTCGATCCTCACAACCGACAAACATTTTCACGAAAATTAAAATTACTCCTGTGGCTGATAACCGCACTTCACGCGCATAAATATATCACTTTACGAGATCTGCTTCGGCAGAGTATCACAACCAGTAATGGATAAAAGGCGTGATGATATATTTATATTTATTTTTATTTGTTAATGGGATAATGGCTCAGTGGTATCGAGTTGGCCTGTGGATCCTAAGAACCCTGGTTCGATCCCCACAACCGACAAACATTTTCACCAAATTAAAATTACTCCTGTGGCTCCCCCATCACTAACATCTTTGGGGACAGTGATTTGACGGCCGGTAACCGCAATTCACGCGCATAAATATATCACTTCCGAGATCTGCAGACAGAGTGCCACACTCAGTAATGGGTAAAAGGCGTGATGATATATTTATTTATTTTTTTTATTTACATACATAACTTTACTCTACATTCCATCAAATGGGTTAGCACGAACCCCTGAAACATTCACATCTACTCATCAGATTTATCAAAGAATCAGTCTTCCTCAAACAGTCATCCTGACGCACTATCCTCGGTCCAGCCATTCTTGCAAAACCTTAGATGGTTTAATAATAATAATAAAATAATAAAATTAATAAAATAATTAATTAAATAATTTATGGGGTAATTGGCTCAGTGGTATCGAGTCGGCCTGTGGATCCTTAGAACCCTGGTTCGATTCTCACAGCCTACAAATATTTTCACCACATTAGAATTATCCCTGTGGCTCCTTCACTATTAGCATCTTTAGGGGCCGTGATTTGACGGCTGGTAAACGCAAATATATCACTTACCGAAATCTGCTTCGGCAGAGTGCCACACCCAGTAATGAGTAAAAGGCGTGATGATATATTTATTTTATTTCTAAGTAGCTTCTTGACACATGTCAAAGATTGTTCTTCCACCTAACCATGTACATATGTGAGATATGTATTATGGCTCAAATATCTGCAAAAGAGACAAAACAAAAACGAATCGTCCAATAATCTAATTACAATTTATTTATTAAAGTTCAATTATTCATTTAATCAATTACACGCATTCCGCTCTCGGCAAGGTTCGCTAACTTGCCTCCGGAATCCAGCAGGCGGCGTCTAGCATGATCGTCTGCTGTTTCACTATCACTTCCTGCCATCCTTGTCTCACTCGCATCTGCTTTATGATGTAATTAGAGTTGCTTCTTGTGTAGGATTGTGTGTGTGTGTTAGATAGTGTGACGTCATAAGTATGAATGTCATTGTTTTATATTGCGAGTCATCTATGACTTGTAAGTCTTGTAAATGATGTTCAAATGTTTAAGATCTTGATGTGTGACCAATCGAGGTATTATGTAGTTTGTTTTGCAGATCATTTAAAATTCAAATGAATTAGTTAACAATTTTATTAACTAGTTAAAGAATATGTTAAGTCCTCTTGACATGTGTCCAATATACAATTTGTTTTAGTATTGTTGTGTGATGAATGATTTCGAGTGTGATGAATAAATGAGCTTGAATGTAGGGACCTTTGAACATGGTTGAAACGAGGAATTGAGATACCAAGGCTCGAAAAACGGACATCCTGTATATGCCTCATCAGTAAAGTTAGACCTAAAGTAGACAACATTACTAAAAAATTATACGTAAACAAATTTGATATTTTATATGTTTCAAACAGATAAATGCTGAATTACTGAAAAACTAAATTACATGTTTAATAATTTGAGATGTTTTATGCATGTGTTATGTACGTTGAAGAAAGAAGATAATGATAAGTGAATAGGAGAGATTGGATGGATGTGATTGAGAGTTTTTTATGTAAGGAATGATTTCGAGTGTGATAAATAAATGAGTTTATATGGAGGGATCTATGAAAGTGGTTGAAGTGTGGGTGGTGTGTTTGAATGATAATGTTTGACGGGGGCTGATTATTTGATTATGTTATGAGTGAATGTTTTATGAGTGATTTTAGGGTTTGTGCTACCCCATTTGATGGGATATAGCGTGAAGATATGTATGTATGTATGTATAATATTATATAACATTCATATATTCTAAATATTAAATATGCTGTGTTTAAGATAGTCGTGTGGTGCCCACACCAGATTTTTTTTCATTGGATTCCAGAAACCTCATTTTATTTATATTATTATTATTTGGATTCTAAATTTTTCTATTATATTATCCTATATTTTTAAACATTTGGTTTCTAAATGAAATTACCCCTAAGGATCCACTTCCTCTAATATCCTTGGAGGTCATGATTTGACCGCTGGTAATTGCACTTTAAGTGTAAAAAAATATATCCTACTTAGATCAGCTACGGCAGGGTGCCACACCCTATAGGACAAAATACCTGATAATATATTTATTTTAATTTTATTCTAAACACAAAAACATTTACCAAACCAAACAGTAGACATTTCCTTCCTTTCATTTATTCCATTTACCCTTTACAAAAACTAAAAATCAAAGTGTCCGCCTATCATGCCTCTACCGGAAACCCCTAACAATGCGCCCATTACTCTTCAGATCATGACAACACCTCTTGTATGTTCCGTACTTTTAATTCATTATCTTCTAAGCTCCTCGCATATTCTATGTCTCATTCATAACCACAGCGAAGTCCTTGGATAGAAGATCTTCTTGCTTCTTGCACTATTAACAGTAGCGTGTTTGCCTTCAACAGCTATGCAAGAACAGAACACTGGAGTATTATGTGCATGCATTTACGCAGCGCATATCAGCAGAAACGGATACCAATACATTTGTAATCACAGTCTCACAGACAGTGGTGTATAAGGACATTATCAGTGTTTGTAGTTTCATGATGGTAAAGATGCGAAGCTGTATATAATAACACTTAATATGTTAGAATGTTGCTATGACTGTGTATGATGCTGCAGATCACATTGGCCATGGAACAGGGCTACAGAGGTGGATTTAAATGAAAATATCTGAAAGACCAAAACATTAAGAAACAGATATTCTCTGCAATTTTATAAGTAGAAATGTAATGAAGAAATATGTTGAGTGGAATCGAGTTGATTTTGGTGTTCATCGATTTCTTGGATCAAATCAAAAGGCCTGTAGTCTGCCTAAATTTTGAAAAACTAAATTTTCACGAATATGTACTAATTTTACTAATTTTACTTATTATTTCAATCATAAAAAAAAAATATTTTATATATTTTCTTAGGTTACGTAGTTAAGTTTGTTTCATAGCAACTATTTATCGCACGGTTGCCATTAGCAACATATATATTTCTGCGTAGATATGCATATATTGATCCTCATTTTTTTTTATCGCCGGAGTCATGATTGTAAAAAATTCGTTTAATGAAAATGTAATTTTTTTTTAACTATTTGAAAAATCGGACATTTTAAAATATGGCTTTATATCATTCTGACTGCGCAAAATCGAATGCCGTTGAGCGCATTTTTATATCTTTTTTAGTTTTCGAGCGACAGCGATTTTTGACTTTTTTTAAATCTCAACTTTGAAGGCCCATATCTCGAAGACTAAAAGAGATATTGAAATGCGGTTTGAACGAGTGTATTTCTCGTGCTCCAATTAACTTATACTGAAATTTTGAAAATTTTGTAAATTTTACAATTTTCTTCAAAATTTTCTTTGCACATATTTCAAAAATTTTACAAGATAATGAAAATCTGTAAACACCAGTAGATTCCTCGCAAAAAAATACATATGTATGTAAAATTTCAGATTTTTTGCTCCACGGATACAATTTTTAGAGCTAAAAACTAAAAATGATCAAAATTCGTAAAATTCTTAAGGGCCCTTAAGAAATCTTTAAAAAACAGTGATTTTTCGTTTATTTGTAATAAAAATTTCTGCTGTGCGAATTTTTGCCTGAAATTTTGCATACCTATGTACTTTTACGAGAGGAATTCATTGGTGTTCACAGATTTTCATTATCTTGGCATATTTTTGAAATATTGAGAAATGAAAATTTTGTTAAAAAATTGTAAAATTTTCAAAATTTTCAAAATTTCGGTATAAGTTAATTGAAGCACGAGAAATACACTCGTTCAAACCGCATTTCAATATCTCTTTTAGTTTTCCAGATATAGGCCTTCAAAGTTGTGTTTTTCAAAAAGTCAAAAATCGCTGTAACTTAAAAACTAAGATATGAAGATGCGCTCAACGACATTCAATTTCTCGTAGTCTGATTTATACAGAACCATATTTTCAAATTTTTCTATTTATGAATTGGTTCAACAAAAAAATTCGTATTTTCATTACCTGAAATTTTTGCGATCATGACTCCGGCGATTAAAAAAAATATATCCGTAAATTCTTTTAAATAAGCCGAAAAGAATATTTTTAATATTGGTTTAATGGATCACAGACTTAACTAGGTGAAAATAATTTTACAAAAAATTGAACTCAATTTTTAGTTACATTCTTTTATTAAAAAGCGACGTTGGCCAGAATTTTGGACCGAAACGTCGCTTTTTAATAAAAGAATATAACTAAAAATTGTGTTCAATTTTTTGTAAAATTCTTTTCACCTAGTTAAGCCTGTGATCCATTAAACCAATATTAAAATATATATATATATATATATATATATATATATATATATATATATATATATATATATATATATATATATATATATATTAAGGATCAAAATGTGCATAATTATGCAGGAATATATGAGGAATTAAATGGTGATATCCCCAATTTCATATCTAGTTTCATTTTTTTTTTTAAATTAACCGTAAACAGAAACAAACGTGAATATAAATATATGCATCTAAATCTAAATATATTCCTATTATATTTGTCCTTTCATTAATCCTTAAAATTTAAATAAAAGTTTGCAACGGGATGAATCTTTGGAAAGATGTATTTTATAATTTGTAAATAGCATCCGACGACCCCCTCTGGGGGTGGCGACCCACTCTTTGAAAACCACTGATCCAGACTATAATAATTAATAAAATGCTTTTACAAATTTCCGAAACAATTTTTCTTGACCCTACTTTGACATTCAATCAATTATCTGTACCATTAAATCAAATTTAAAAACCACAGAACGCAAAAAGAATAATTAATGACTATTAAACATTTCGGGACGTTGAATTATTCCAAGTACGTGCCTGGCGTGGGCGTACTGCACAAAAGGAGCTTAAAGCTTGTTGTTAGCATCCCTTTCCTATCAACATACACACATACAAACATACACTAAACGTATGTCGTAGCCATTACATATTGCACGCACGCATCCACGTAGTCGGCAAGTATGTTTGCACGATGTGGGGTATTTGTGTGTGTGTGTGTTACCTACCTCAGTGTGTGATATGCATCTAGAAGGCGTGACTTCCGGTGGCGGAGCCCAGGCGCCACAATAGTTATTTCCGGTCCCATGCTCCAATTCCCTTACCTGCCGTCAATGTATTTGTATGTGTGTATAGAAATAATTTGATATTTTTAATATATTGTCATGTCATTTGTCATTGTGTGATAATAGATGATCGTATTACTAATACATCTGTATTTTGGCAGATGCTTCATTTATTATTCTTTGATATAGAGGAACCAGAGTGGTATGTCTTCTCGAAGGATAGCATGAAATGAAAATTGTATTTTGATTCTACATTATTTGCAATATGAACAAAATTAAGAAAACTTTAAAAAGATATCTAATGTTAACAAACTATAATATACCGGGATGTCTACTTTTTTTTCGAACATTCAATATTAAATAAATAAATATATCATCACGCCTTTTACCCATTACTGGATGTGGCACTCCACCGAAGCAGATCTTGGTAAGTGATATATTTTTGCGCGTGAAGTGCGGTTACCAGCCGTCAAATCACAGCCCTCAAAGATGTTAGTGGAAGAGGAGTCACATGAGTAGTATTTAATGTGGTGAAAATGTTTGTCGGCAATGGGAATCGAACTAAGATTCTCAGGATCCACAGACTGACTCGATATCAGTGTGCCATCTACTCCATTAAAATTTTCAGTAGGTGATTTCTCATTTGCTATTAATTTTTGAGTAGAAATGTAATGAAGAAATATGTTGAGAATCAAAAACTGGTTCCAATGAAAACTAAGTTAGTTATTCTATTGTTTCTTATGTACGTGTTATAAACAAAAGAAAACACACAATTTAAGGCAATTAATAGAGTGCCATGAGGAATAAAATAATTATTATTTGTTAGTTGTTTCCGACATATATAACAGATTTGACATTTCTCTTGATTAACCGTGTCAAAAACTTTTTTTATTAAGGGCTTCCCTAGTTCTAATCATAGATTTTAGTAATAAAAAATCAAAAGATTTAAAAGAATCGAAAATTAGAAAAACTAGCATTCGAACCCGGATTCTCAAAGAATGAATAAAATCTATTTAAGGCAAAAGTGCAGTATCACTGACCAATTTTCAAAAATGTAATTTTAGGTTGGTAAAATTTAGTGAATTTCAAAACTCCCTAAAAATTACTAATAAACCAGTGATTCGAAACTGTTATTTGGAAAACATTTTCTAGCTTCAAACCTCACACATAATGTAATCTACAATTATCAGGAAAATAAAAAAAGTCTTTCTAACCTAACCAAACCTTATCTCAGTCTTTGCCATTTCCATACATTTATGACATTTATACTCCTTGGTGATGAGCTTCAAATCTCTGAAAAAGTTTTAGGATCACTGATAAAAAAATGTCATTATAGTGGTTGTTGAAATTTTAAAAATTGGTCAGTGATACTGCATTTTAGCCAAAGTTAAATTTTAAACTTGGTTTAAATAAATAAAAGCAAATCAAAATTAAATGTCAAATGGATTAATTGAAATTGCAGTCATACATTCGATTTACTGTTATTTATTTAAATCCAGTTTAAAATTTAACTTTTGTTGGTGAAACCGGCCATAAGTTTTAAGAAAATAATTAAAATTTAATCACAATGTCTCTCTGTTATAGGTCATAAATATTTTGACATATAATAAGATGTAGCCATTTGTAACTAACCGAAAACTGATTTCGAACGCATTGCAGTCTTCTGCATTCTTAGCTGGAGCAGAATATAGTTCGCAAATATTTTCTTAGTCACAATTTACGCTGTATCAATTATTATTACTGTTAATTATAAAACTATTCCAACAATTTTACAATTTTAATTAAAATTATTGAATTGACTTTCATTTCTGCTCACACCAAGAAAAATACATACATTCCAATGACTGTATTTTCATTTCCACTGTTTTTATTTGTTACAGTTGCACCAGTTGTTTCGCGAGCGGCTGGCGAAGGGCCGAGCGGCTAGAACGGAAGGAGTGTGGTCCTCTTGGGGTCCCTGGTCCTCCTGCAGCCGGTCCTGTGGTGGAGGAGTCACAGTGCAGACTCGACATTGCATCTCTAGGCCCGTCACAGACATTAGGTCAGTCAACAATTTTATCAATTCAATCGGTTGCAGTATCTTTTATAATCTATTTTACAATATTAATTTCTTGCGTTTAACCTGCGATCTCAGCTACTCAGTTAGCAATTTCGAGTACAATTACAGTTTAACATATGTCAAAGAATGTTAATGTACTAAGATATTAATTGTAAATACTAAATTAAATTCAGTTACAATTAATACGATAGATATATTATTTTATCCCGATCTTCCATCAAGGAGAGAAACGCTAATTTCACCCGTGGTACATACAATATTTTATACAAAACAGAAGAACATTAATTTTATATTCAACAGATTTAAAGAAGAAGGTTAATTTATATATTATAATGATATTTTGCAAAATCAAGTATTCACAATAAAAAAAATTGTCATTCTGTTTAAGTATCCACAGGACATTATTTTATTATAACCCTAGAGTCAAAAACAAGTGATTACACCTCCTTTTCATGGTTAAAACACAATGAATTTCAACTCGGTTGTGCATAAACATCATTTATTTAAACTTCTTATTCACTATGAAAATGAATCATTACATGCTACGAACTTGTAAAATTTTTACAGGGGGTATTGTAAATTTTACAACTTAGTAAATATTATGCATTGTCATATTCTTTATGAGATATTATTTAAAACAATTTTTGGCACAACAGGATGTAATTATAGCTTTCATTTTTTTTTTCCAAATGAGTTAGAAATAATATATTGTACAATACACGCAAAGTAACTATTTTTACTGCCTCAAGGAGACAACAGATTCACCTAATCGACTTGCCAGTTAATTCCTTCTTTCAGCAGTAAAAACTATCTTTTCATGCTAGTTATGTGAAATTTTTTTCCTATTTTTTTTTTTTTCTTTTTTATTAAGACTCAATTCCACATCGCAATAGACATTTTGTCTTTTGTTTTATTTTAATAGCTGTCAAGCAGTTTGCGATTTTGTCGGTAGATGGCACCACGAATGGCTCCATAGCTCTCATGTCATGTTACCGTTGTAGATAGGTTAACATCTGTCAGTTCAGCTAAGTCGGTATCACAATCCACTATTTCCTAGTTGATCTAGTTGGATAAATGATCGCACCATACTGATGAGTCCGGAAGGACGAAACGCGACTATGGTTAAAGCTGAACTGACCAGCCGTTTGTTGATGACCTGAGAAGTTGATGCAAACGTGCTGTAAAAACCTCTGTGGAATTACGAGACAAGTGATGGAAATTTTTTTCCTATTTTGTTCTTATTTATAAATACTACAGAGTGATCAAAAGTAAGTATTTCAGTTGGTAGTACAATTATCGAGATCTTTTTATTTCCACAGTTGACACAACGCCAGGTAAAGGCTGAAATACTATTTAACATGTCATTTTTATAATAAATATAAATAGATTAAATGATAGAAATACTTTAGATTATTGCACTGTGAATAATGTTAAGAAATAAAAGGTTGTGGGTAAGGGAAACAACGATTTTTCTTCATTTAAATTTTCAAATGTCACTATTAACAACAGCAAATAAATTTATGAATTAGTCTTACCAATTTCAACTAATTTTTTTTTTATATAACCAACTGAAACACTTACTTCTGATCACTCTGTATTAACTGCGCAAAAAATAGATCATTTACAGAATAAGCTCTATATGGTGCTATTAATTATAATTTGAATCGCAAGTTTTAAAACGCTTCCACCAATTAATAATTGTAACTGTTAATAGTAATTACTATTTAGATAGTTGTAAACATAGCTTTATATTATAAAAATATCTCAAAAAATTATCGAGAAATGAGAATGACTAACAAGATTATAATTAGTTCTACTCATTTTCTATTCTGTCCAAGTGTTCAACACTTATCAAAAATATGTCAGCACCAAACAGAAATTCCTCGAATAGCCAAACATATAGATTGATTGATGTTAATACATAAAAAATATTTGTGTTTACGACATCGCGTATTACCAATGAATGATGCATTCTCCCAATAACACATCGCTGGATATCGTTGTCGTTTGAGTCGCATTGCACAGATGACATAATCTGACCTTGCTCTGATTCCAATGAACTGTTAACAGCCCTTACAGAGAGTTAATTTGCCGACAATCATTGAAATCATTTCCTAGATTTGTTTATAGTGATGCAGTCTGCGTTTATTTGATGTTAGCGCAGTTTAAATTAGATTCATTTGAATATTGCACATGTACACTTCAACAAAGATACAAATAAACAAGAAGAAGAATTCTTGGCTTTTTGTTCGTACTTTAGTTGCAAAATTAAAGCGAACTCTGCGTCGCATCAGTTAGCCCGAATCTTACATTTCGTTTGATGTTTTGTTTGCAGTTTAATTTTTCGTGTAGTATGCAAGAGAATGAATTGAAATTTTAATGAGACATATACTAATATGTTGTTAATACACAGATAAAATTTGAAGTCAATTAATACATACATCTTACAATGAAAGGCATTGAAAGAGCAAGTAAACATTTCTGTGTTAGCTAAAAATTTTTCGTTTTATTTAAATAAATAAATATATCATCACGCCTTCTGGGTGTGGCACTCTGCCGAAGCAGATCTTGGTAAGTGATATATTTTGCGCGTGAAGTGCGGTTACCAGTCGTCAAATCACGGCCCCCAAAGATGTTAGTGGTGGAGGAGCCACAGGGGTAGCTTTTGAAATTATGAAAATTGTTTGTCGCCTGTGGGAATCGAACCAGGGTTCTCAAGATCCACAGGCCGACTTCATATCACTGAGTTAGCCACCCCATAAATATTTAAATAATAATATAATAATAATATTTAAATCTGTATAATAATAAAGTTTGTTTTAAATAATAATTTCATGTTTCAAACTACCTACAAGATAATAATCTTGATAGTCCATTTAGAGGTTGAATTAGTTTTTAGTAAAAAAAAATTACTACTAATATTGTTAAACATTATGTAAAATAAATAAATAAATATATCATCACGCCTTCTACCCATTACTGGGTGTGGCACTCTGCTAAAGCAGATCTCGGTAAGTGATATATTTTGCGCGTGAAGTGCGGTTACCAGTCGTCAAATCACGGCCCCCAAACATGTTAGTGGTGGAGGAGCCACAGGGATAGCTTTTTCAAATTATGAAAATTTGTCGCGTGTGGGAATCGAACCAGGGACCTCAGGATCCACAGGCCGACTTCATACCACTGTGCTAGCCATCCCATTTAAACATTATGTGTCTAAGGTATATTCAATATTAAATTTAGTTTAAAATGTGAAAATTAATTGCAGAATTTAGTAAATGTACATAAGTTAATAAATATGATAATTTGCTTCACGCACCTATTTAACAGCGAAAAATAAATATTGGATTGTTAAAATTGTTGAAAGTCGGAAATCGGGACTGTTCGTTTGTTATCGGAAAAATCCGAGAACTGTCTGATCTGTACATCATATTTACTAGGTATTGTTTTAATAATAAATAAAAATATCTTAACGTTACCGAACGTGTTAGAGCCCTACCAATACGTTTCTTCAAATTGAGTTAGTCGAGTGCGGGTTCTGGTAGTGTTCTAAGTATTTTCTGTGTTTTGTGAATGTTTTATTAAATATTTACTGATATTTTAATGCGTAAAATGGCGTAAATTGTGAGTTATAGTGTGTGGTGTATAAATGAAACGTTAATATATGAGCGGTAATGTTGTGGAATTGATTAGATGAACCTCATGGGATCCAAAGCTGTGCTGATTTGATGGTGGACAACGTGGGACCTGCCTGGTAGCTGATTCCTGCTCAAAGTATGCAACTATATTATTAATAACTTATAGGGTGCAAAATAAGTAAGGAATATTGATATTATCTCCTGAAATAATCATTTAATCTAAATAATAATAATAATAATAATAATATATCATCACGCTTTCTACCCATTACTGGGTGTGGTACTCTGCCGAAACAGATCTCTGTAAGTGATATATTTTGCGCGTGAAGTGCGGTTACCAGTCGTCAAATCACGGCCCTCAAAGATGTTAGTGGTGGAGGAGCCACAGGGGTAGTTTTTTGAAATTATGAAAATTGTTTGTCGCCTGTGGGAATCGGACCAGGGTTCTCAGAATCCACAGGCCGACTTCATACCACCGAGCTAGCCACCCCATAATAATGATTCCGCAGATCACGTGGTACACAGTTGCCATATTGTGGCTGCAAAATACTATTGCCTTTTCATGCTTAGCAATTTACTATTATAAACTACAGATTTTTTATATACTGTAGGCTAATCACGTGACCACCCATACTGCCTCGTCGAAATCTTGATGTTTGCGATAAGCATAATTGCTAATAATAAATAATAAACAATATCTTGCAGTGGAAATGAATTACAGACGTTTGTGTTGATGGATCTTACGTGCTCTATTCCATGATACGCTCCTCTTGGGATTTACGGTTTAACTTAACGTTGTCGTTAACGTAAGATGCGTTTCAAAGAATCTCATATTTGTTGCTTTATTATTTGCAGTGTAAGTTTAAGGGCCGTAAACAGAGTTTAATAGCTCCTTTAATGTTGTTAAGATATAGTTAGTTAAGACAGGGCCGGATCTAAGGCACAAGTTGAGATGTGCAAGAATGAAAAATGTTACTCATCTAAATCCTGAATTTAAACATTCCTTCAGTTCTATAATTTTTTGTTTATACCCTTAATACATAAATAAATATTATTTGCAAATGTTTCGAGCTAAAAACCATCATTATTATCATCACCAGCACCTTAAAATACAAGTACAATAATAATAATATAAAGTCAACAAATAATACAAAATACCAAACAAACTTTAATAAAAAAGAACGTTTATGTTTATAAAATATTATGAATAAAATAAAATATGTATGCCAAAATATCAAAGTAGATATATGTATTATTAAATTTTATTTATTTAAAAAAATTAATAAATATTTCATCACGCCTTTTACCCATTATTGGATGTGGCACAATAAAATTTGTAGTTCTGGACGAATCCGTATTACAGTGCATTAAATAAATAAAATAAATATGCCATCACGCCTCTTACCCATTATTGTACGTATGTGGCACTCTGTCGAAGCAGATCTCGGTAAGTGATATCTTTATGCGCTTGAAGTGCGGTTACCAACCGTCAAATCACGGCCTCCAAAGATGTTAGTAGCCACAGGGGTAGTTTTAATGTAGTCAGTTGTAACAACAAAACATAGTTTGGTGGGGGAGCCACAGGGGTAATTTTAACGTGGTGAAAATGTTTGGCGGCTGTGGGAATCGAACCAGGGTTCTCAGGATCCACATGCCGGCTTGATACCACAGAGCCACCTACCCCATTTTAATATTAATAATTAAATTTTAAAATAAAAAATAAAATAAATATATCATCCCGCCTTCTACCCATTACTGGGTGTGGCACTCTGCCGAAACAGATCTTGGTAAGTGATATATTTTGCGCGTGAAGTGCGGTTACCAGTCGTCAAATCACGGCCCTCAAAGATGTTAGTGGTGGAGGAGCCACAGGGGAAATTATGAAAATTGTTTGTCGCCTGTGGCAATCGAACCAGGATTCTCAGGATCCACAGGCCGACTTCATACCACTGAGCTAGCACCCCATTAATAAAATTAAATTTTAATCTTAGTAATTAAATTTATTTATTTCTGCAACTCCTCTGTACAACAGGACTTAATCCTAATTACAGTACAGGATTCAAACTCTTCTAGTCGTAGTGTGGTAGTTCTATATATTTAGCTTGAGTGGAATTCGAACTCGGGTACTCCGATAACTAATAAACAAAAAAGGCCTTCGCAAAATGTTGCTTCACATTAAATTCCGTCTACTCAGCATACCCCTTCAGCCGGCTCTGATAAACTCTACAAAGACTCTATGCTCTATGGTTAGATGTTTTGTGTTTTGTTTCGGTATTGTTGATTTATTTATGTTTGATTTAAATTTCTGTTCTTTGCTTCCTACTTAATTAATATGAAGTTAAAGACTTGAAGATTATTTGATTGATTTGATTGATTATCTGATGTTATCTTCTCTTCAAGTTATTATTACTGGATTTTAATTTAAACTATATTTTGTTTCAAAGTTGCAATTTGCAATTTAATATAAGTGTATGCTACTATTCTTAGAAGCGTTTAAAGTTGCAAATTATAAGACAATTGAATCGGCAAAATTAAAGATGTACTAAGAACTATTTCAAATTATATGCATCTCCATTCATACATACGTTTCTTTGAACTCTGCTTAATCCAATTCTCGAAAGAATATCAACTAATCCTGAATTTTAGATTAGTCAAATTAAACAAACTATTCTGAAAAAAGTTTAAATTAATTCTTACTTGTAAGCTTGTTACCACATTAATATTACCGCTGAAGCTCCTCCCTCTCCACTAACATCTTTGATTGGACGGGTGGTAACCGCACTTCACGCGCATAAATATATCACTTACCGAGATTTGTTACGGCAGACTGCCACACCTAGTAATAGGTAAAAGGCGTGATGTATATTTTTACTCATATCTCGAAATCAGTTAATGATTTTGGTCTTAACATCAGAGCTGGGCAAGCTACTTAAAAAAAGTAGCTAAGCTACAGCTACAGCTATTCTTTAAAAAAGTAGCTGCAGCTACAGCTATAAGCTACATTTTGTAAAATATAGCTAAGCTAGAGCTAAAAGTTTTCATTAAAGTAGCTGTTAAATTTTAAAGCTACTTTTTCAATTATTGTCAATTATTAAATTTGCCACTGTCATACGATCAGTTGATCAGTCTTTTGTTATAATGACTGTTAATAAATATAAAAAATCGCAAATGGACAAATGTACTTTTAATTTGTTATGCTATAATTCTTATTTATATCGGAATAAATTAACAGTCACATTAACAGAAGATTCCTAAACAGTCAATGTTTAGTTCATCTAATATTTAATATAAAACTAGGATAGGTTAAGAACAAGTGAAAAATAAAATATGTTAATAGATTTTACACTATATAATAACTTGTTAGCTCTGGCTACAAAAAGTAGCTTTAAAAGTAGCTTCAGTTGTTATAACAATATTTTTAAGCTAATAGAAAAAACATAGTTCGCTACAAGCTACAGCTATATTTTTTTTCACATTTAGCTAAGCTTCAGCTACAGCTAAGGTAAACGTAGCTAAACTAGTAGCTAAGCTACAAAAGTAGCTAGCTACTGCCCAGCTCTGCTTAACATGTCTATATTTTGATTATCTAAATTTTGATTAATTTTCTCCCCAATTTTCCTTCAAAATGACGTTCTAAATAAATTTTCCGGAGACTGAGACTCAGCTAGATTGTTTTCTAAGACCAAAAAACATTAGAATACTATAAAATAAATATAAATAAATACATCATCACGCCTTCTACCCACTATTATTGGGCGTGAAGTGCGGTTAACAGCCGTCAAATCACGGCCCCCAAAGATATTAATGGAGAGGGAGCCACAGGAGTAGTATTAATGTGGTGAAAATGTTTGTCGGCAGTGGGAATCGAACCAGGGTTCTCAGGATTCACAGACCGACACGATAACCACTGTGCCACCTACTCCATATTAGAATACTAAGTTTCATCAAAATCGTTAATGCCAATTTCAAGATTGTTAACAAATACAAGAAATAAGTATTGCTCCTATTAGAATTAGGATAAATAAATGATTTCCTTTCTCAATTACGTTTTAAATAATGATTAAATTCAATTTGTCAAAGAATGAATAATGACAATAATATTATAATTCAGTTCCTGATATGAGATGATCCATAATACATTCTATGCATGACATACATCTAAATGTATGTACGCAATTTTTTATTGTATCATTTATACGGCTCGTTGCTTTTTAATGTTTGATTTATGAAAGGAACGTTTTAATTGATAACATTAACGCATGCTTGCCAAACCAGTGCCGTCCACAAGTTTTTTTCTAGTTTTTCATGAACATTTTTCATAAAACAATGTTTGAATTGTGAAATATTTTGTGTAAAATCTTGAACTTTCAAGGTAAGAATATATAGAAGTAGTAGTACTGTGAGTTATAAAAATTCCATGTTTTTTGCACGAAATACATTTGCAGTTATAACGAAGATTAAGAACTTGTTTGCAGAATTAATTGCTTTACAAATGATACAATTAATATAGTGGACAATAGAGGAATAAATTGATTAATATGAGTGGCGGTTAAAGATCATTCATGACGAGAATATTAACAGATATTTATAAACTTACGGTCAGATTTCCGTAAGATGAAAATTTCAAATCATTCAATTGCAAGAATTAAGTAAAAACCATTTAGATAAAAAAATAAAATACGTATACACACAAACTGTAATCAGTTAGCAGTTGTTATTTATTTATCTACAACTATTAAATAATATTTTCATTATGTATTTACAGACTATTTCTAAATAATAACAATCAATTATTTCCTTATGTTTTAAGCACTTGGTTTGTCGTTTGTTGATTCTTGATACATCTAAGTAAGGTTATGTTTTACTGTTTTAGTTTGCTTTTATTTAAATAGTTGTAGATAAAGTATAGTATTTTCTTGCATATAATTTTTGTATTATATGATCATTAAATAATGTACTAGTATTTATTTATGCTACTCTGCACAACAGGAACTTAATCCCAATTACAGTACAAGAATTCACGGAGCCGCCACAGTTTGGTAGTTCATAAAATTTTATTAGTAGGATTCAAACTCGAAATCATTGTAACGCTACCCACACCTCCGTACTGCCGGTATACGTAGACGGCGGATAAATGCTTACCTCAATTCTAGATCAGTGAATAACTGTTTTATTCATATTTTAGAGTAGTGAATTAATGGCTTACCAAAATTTTAGGATAGTGAATAAATGTCGTAAAGTAACTTTAACTTATTGCATGTAATGAAATGATTGCAGTTTTCTTCGTGTGGAAATGTGATTGTATTTTATGCTATACAGGTTGTTTCATAACATCAGGTACATACGATAAGGGTATATATTGTTTGATATGCTAATTACGAATCAAAAATATATTTTTTTTAATCACAAAATTAATTTCCATGTTTCCAGTCAAAAATGTTTCATTGCCACTGCCACTGGATAGATAGTTACGTTATACTTAATAATTACATATAATATCTATTAAAAATACATAATTAAATTTTGTTTATTTATTGTACTAGTATTTATGTAATTTAGGTTATTGATTATTGTTATTGTTTGTTTTTAATAGGAAAGCGAATTCAGTGCAGTATTAAAAAAAAGCTCTTGTAAACTATCCTTAATTTTTCGAATTTTTAAAAAATTATTTTGGTTCGTAATCAGCATATCAAACAACACATGTGTGTAACGTATGCACCCGAAGTTATGAAACACCCTGTGTGTGGATTCTCCGCCACTGGCTCTTGCATTTCTAGACCGGAAGTGAGGCGAGGTGCGCTTGCATGCGGGCGCCTTGGTTCGCGTCGTTGCACCGGAACAATACACCATTAGTTGATGCTGTGCGAGATTTCAGTGATTGTAATGTTACGCGAAATGCGAACGCGCCTCACAGATACCACTAATACTATGCTTGAATAAAGATGTGCGATGCTAGTACGCACTCAAAAATATTTAGGAAATATTAGAACAAGGAGATTATGGTCTGGAATGTTAGTCGTAAGACCCAGACTTACTTTTATTGACTGGTGGTTTCTAATGGTTTCAAATCAAAAAGAAAACTTCATTTCTTATATAGATAATAATTTATATGGGGTAATGGCTCAGTGGTATCAAGTCGATTTGTGGGCCCTGAGAACCCTTATTCGATCCCCACAGCTGACAAATATTTTCACCAAATTAAAAATTACTCCTGTGGCTCCTCCACCAAGATTTGGCGGCTGGTACCCGTACTTCACGTGCCTAAATATATCACTTACCGAGATCTGCTTCGACAGAGTGCCACACCCAGTAAAGGGTAAAAGGCGTGATGATATATTTATTTATTTTTATATAATAATTTATAGTTATTTCAAATCATTTTAAATATTTGAAATCGAATATTATTTATATTAAACTTTTTAAATAATTTTAAAATCATGGAGAATTCTAAAATAATTTTTAGTTAGTAATTTGTGCGTTTCCAACCAACCGAACAATTGCGAAGTGAATCATTGTCTACTTCATTTTGCCAGCTAGCTGGAATTTTTTTTCTGACTAGCTAATGTCACTTTGCCGGATAGCTAATGTCTCTTTCTATTGTTTGCTTTTCTATTTTAAGCCAATTTTAATATATTTGCTCTAAAATTTTTTCTTGTACGAATATTCAAACTAATATATTTTCATATCTCGTTTAGTTTTTATAATACAGCATTGGAAAACTACAAAACTTGGTGAGGTGAATTAAGTGAAAAATTTTCCGGGATTCTATTTCTTAAAAACTAAACAAGATATGAAGTTGCGCTCAACGCCTATGAATTTTCCATATCCGAATTGACTTGTAAGCAATTTTTTAACTAATTTAAAATGATTTTTTTTTTAATTCCTGAAGGTTTTTTCAATTTTAGGCCAATTTCAGACTGTTTACTCTAAAATAGTTTCTGGTCCAAATATTCTAATGAAAATTTATATACATATGGATTTTGATCCGCTGAATCCAACGGTAAGGTCCTCAAGTCCATATGTCTGTTAGTTTTTGAGATATTGTTTTTTGTGAAAATTTTGATGAAAATTTTTAGAAATATAAAAATTGTTGCAAATTTCTTTATAATTTAACTCAACCACGAGAAATTCAATGCCGTTGAGCGCATCTTCATACCTCGTTTAGTTTTTAAGATATAGCCTCGGGAAACTACAAAATCTGATTTGGGAAAAATTCAATTGTGTAAATTTGTCCTAATTTTGACACTTTTTAACCAACTACAGTCAAGGTCACATACGTCCTATACAATAATTATTTATATTCTTATAAAAGACAAAGCAATTCATTCTCCTTTAAAAAAAATCGTGACCACATGACTTCATCTATCGGCATCTGGCACAACTACATAATTAACTCCCAATTTGGCCGGCAGGCGGCTACCGGCAAGCTATCCGAATCCAAGTGGGGGGTCCACATAAATGATCCTAACAAATTAAGTATTAATTTAATATATAACTTGCTTGGCCGCCTGTTTAACATCGCATATTAGCACGGTAGAATGCACCACAGTTATGTAACATCAGTGGCTGAGATTTTCCCTCTTACGTCACTCCCTCACTTGATTGTCGTTTGTTATCGTGTTGTTTTTGTTTTAAATCAACGATGAATGTTATGTTATTTGTTTTTATAAGGCTAGGAGAGTTTTTATGTTGTGGCTACCTGACTGGTGTAGGATTAGATATTAGAATAATCGATAGATCGGATTCATTGATATTAGGTTTCTGATCGATTATGTTAAGTAGCTTTAAGGAAGAGGATCGGGTGTCACGGGAAAAGATGTGTGGATGGTCAGTTACATGAGTTTTCATAAAATGAAATGTTGTTGAAACTTTGAAATAATTATCTAATTTTGAAGAAAGAAAAAACGATCTTCATTCCTGAGTATGGCACTTTGCCGAAGCAGATTTCGCTAAGTGATATATTTATACTCGTGAAGTGGAGTTACCAGCTGCCAAATCACGGCCCACAACGATATTAGTGGAGGGGAAGCCTTAGGGGTAATTTTAATGCGGTGAAAATGTTTGTCGGCTGTGGGAATCGAACCAGGGTTCTTTAGGATCCACAAACTGACTCGATACCACTAAGCCACCTACCCCATTAAATTCGATATTTTACATCATAAATACAATTTCTTACGTTCTGTAAAAATAGGTTACAATAAAAAAATAAATAAATAAATATATCATCACGCCTTCTACCCATTACTGAGTGTGTCACTCTGCCGAAGCAGGTCTCGGTAAGTGATATATTTTGCGCGTGAAGTGCGATTACCAGTCGTCACATCACGGCCCCCACAGATGTTAGTGGTGGAGGAGCATCAGGGGTAGTTTTATAAATTATAAAAATTGTTTGTCGTCTGTGGGAATCGAACCAAGGTTCTCAGGATCCGCAGGCCGACTTCATACCACTGAGCTAGCCACCCCATAGAGGTTACAATTAATTTTTTAATTAATTTAACACAATTCAGTGGCTAATAAATGAACTACAAGCTTTGGATTTGTCGTTTCAGAGCTGTCGGCATTAATAATAATTAATCGATTAAAAATACGGATATTTTATTTTCTTGTCTAGAATCATATATTAAAAAAATAATGGTCACAGACCGCATTACAAAATACCTACAGAATAAATTCGATAAATAACATATTTCATATAGTTTCCCTCCCCAAAGTTCATATACACATTTCTATTCCCCCATCCCCCTACGCATCCGGCAGATTCCTCTGTATCCAATCAACAAACTTCGTCACCCTCGTGTACACCCCCGGATATCCAGGCTCAGCACATTTGTGTCCGTATGAAACCACCCCAATCTGGTACATCTGCATATGTGTGCCCTGGCGTTTGGACACGATAAGGGGACCACCTGAATCTCCTTCACATGAATCCTTCTTTCCATCGGCTTCTCCAACGCATAACACTCGATCGTCGATTGTTGCTCCTCTGAAGGACGCGTAGCTGGTCGCGCAAGAAGGGAGGCGGACCACTGAAAGTTGGGCTACTTGGAGAAGAGCTGAAGATGGACCCCCTAGAAGAAGAAGACGAAGACATGCTTTTATTCACTCAAAACTAATTAAAAACTTCATCCACTTGCTTATAACAGTATTATTTCAACTATTTCAATATTAGAAAAACAATATTTCAGAAATGTTTGTGTTATGTCATCGTTTTTTGGTATTAGGGCAAAAAGTAGCATTTTTACTACAGTTGTCATGCGTAAATAATTTTGTTAATTCGTTTAATTTTAATTTTAATAAATCTGAGAATTTTTCTAAATAAGTGGGTTTACCTAGAGCAGAAAGTAATCTATTACCGCCCGCGCATATAGATTGTTGATCGAGGCGTAACCGAGAGCAACAACCATATAGAGCGGTAAGGACACTTTCTGCTCGAGGTGCACACAATATTTTTTCTACGTTTGAAATAGTATATTACATAATAAGTCAGGAAAGTGATTTTTTACTTGTTTAATCCGCGGTGTCAAGTTCAAACATGAAATCGTTTAATTTAATCAATACTAAATCACAAATAATTCAAAATGTCTAAATTTATTTATATAAATTGTATTTACAGCAGATTACGTATCCAAAATTACAACAACAACAAAACCACTCAGGTAAAATATAAAACAGCCAGATAAAATCTTTACCAGACTGTTTTATACTTTGCCAGACTGTTATTTTTCCTGTAATCTTGGATACGTACTTTACTTAACTTAAATCTACTAAAATTGGTCAGGAAAGTAGTCACTTTCTTGCCGGTTTCCCAAAAAACAATTTAAAATCATTTTTGACAGTTTTTCTGTTTGGATATTCTGCCAACAGTTTTCATGTATCCATAGATACGATGATACATTCTTACTTTCCCGCTCGCCGAGCGACAAAATTTTATTACCGTTCAGCAAGCGCCAAACGTAAATTTTCTACTTTCAACTGACAGTTGGAAATATCTATTTTCTGCTCGGTCGTAGAAAAATACAATTTTGAATCTCGTATAGAATCCTCGTAAGCTGCTAGCGCCACTAAAACTTTTAAATGGGTCTTCTGCTAACAGTTTCTTTTGCATTTTCTTTGTATGGTGCACAAGAATAACTCCAGCACTAGGATTGATTAGAGAACGTAACTTTTCGATTCTCTCCTTCGTAATATTGTTAGACTCTACTACGCGTCGTCGGGCAGCCTTTATTACTCGACCCGAAAATTTGTATTTTTAGTCCTAATGAAACAAATAACTATTTCCTACAACTGTGCGATTTCTATGTTATTACGCAACTATAATTGCCTTGGTTACGTATGGTAAGTAGATGAATGCCGACCAAGTGCGTTTCCGAAAGCAAAGAAACACTAGTGCGGAAAGTGCTTCATTACGCAACTGTAAAAAAAGTTTTTTTGAGAGCGATTTAAATTTCGCGCCAAGTGCGTAATTCATATTTTGGCCACAGACACTTATGGAAGAAGAAGATGCAGTGAGCCAGCGCTAGTAAATATGCAGTAGTATATTTTGACGTTTATAAACATAACCTTAAATTGCAGTATATCTAATCTGTACATAATTAACCGAACAAAGTAAAATATATCGATAAATGGTTTTAAGGAAGTGAAATACATAATATTTATTGTGTGTGTATATTATTTACATAGTTGTTACAGTTGCTTATATTGACATAATGTAAAGTGGAAACTTTTGTATTGTCTAAATAAACATTGATTTCTTCCGTACCTGTTCTTATTATAAACAGTAATATTATTGACAACAATTTCGGAGGCTTTAGAAGTACCAGCAGCAGGTTGATTGTCATTGTTGAAAATAGATGCTACATAGCATGATCCGGAGCTTCAATTATCTTTGCTCTTTGGAGGTATTTATTATAAAGAAGAATCACTCACTGTACTATTCCAATCTAGACAATTTTGAAGAAATTATCTTGACGTTAGTAAAATATTTTTAAATAACGTAGAACAATATGCAAGCAATCAACAAACAAACCATAGCAACGCCGTAAAACACCGTGCTCGTGTAATATCTTTAAAATTTTATAAATTTGGATAATATTTTAGTGATTTACTAAATCGCACAGTTGTAGGAAAAATGTTGTTTATAATACGTGCCGAAAAAGATTACGTGCTCATGCACATAACAAGCCTTTTTCGGCACTTGTTATAAAAATAACTATTATATATTTTATTTACTTGTTACTTTACGTAACATGAACTTAAAACCAATTACAGTACAAGGTACCAACAGCTTATAACGGAATTCGGACCACTCAGATACAATTATATTTTTTGATATAAATTGATAAAAGACAGTGAGATTTGAATACACGACGCCTTGCTTAATTAATAAACCCAAATTTTACTTTTCTTTTATTTACTGGTCTACGATAGTCTGATTTAAATTTCTGAATCCATATTATCGAACTATCCAAGCACACTTATTTTCTTACACCATAACGAACAGTTTTTACGTCAACTGTATCTTTATCGGCTGTAATTCATTTCACAATGCTTAACGAGCAGTGTGACTCAAAACTCTTACATAATAACATGTCTGCTTCTCTGCTATTCAAATTCTGTTCAGAGACATGGTCACAGCTTTGACTCTGACATTCTTATAGACAAGAACTTAGATTTAGATTCTGATTAACGTACTTGTAAGTGTTAAAAGCATGTTTATCTATTAATAAACCTTGGAACTAATATAGAATAAATTATATTGCGAAATATTATTAATGAGAAAATAATTTTTGGGTATTGTATGCGAATGGGAATCCCAGTTTTGAGATCCGGTTCATTGTAATTGGGCTAGTTATGAATTTAATTAAGTCGACAATAAATTTATTTGTTGGTTATAATAGAAATATTAATCCCAATTACGGTACAAGGAATCTATAGTTTATAATGGAATTTGAACAACTTGGACGTAGATGTTTTTTTTATATTATCGCATCTTCACTAGAAAAGTGAAACAAATCAAATTTTGTAAATTTTTAAAATAGTTATTTATGTATCAAGGCATTGGTTTTATATACTTCGTAAATTACGAAGTATATAAAATCAATGATCAAGGATAAAAACAGGCGTTTCTGGCCCGCGGCAAAGCGCCGAGGGCTAATAACATCCTCAGGGTCAGAAACGCTAATTTCACCCGTGGTACATACAATATTTTATGCACAACAAAATAACATTTAATTCTATGTTCAAAAGATTAAAATATCTATATAGGTTATATGTCAAAATGACTTTTGCAGAATCAAGTATTCACAATAAACAAAAATTGTCATTTCATTTATATATCCATAGGAATGATTTCTGTGTTTGAAGCCGCTTTCTAGGGCTAAAAGGCATTAATTTCGGCCCCGTTGTGCATAAAAGTTTTATTTAGTCCTGAATTTTGGATTAGTCAAATTAAACTAGCTCAGTGGTATGAAGTCGGCCTGTGGATCCTGAGAACCCTGGTTCGATTCCCACAAGCGACAAACAATTTTCATAATTTCAAAAGCTACCCCTGTGGCTTCTCCACCACTAACATCTTTGGGGGCCGTAATTTGACGACGTAACCGCACTTCACGCGCAAAATATATCACTTACCGAGATCTGCTTCGGCAGAGTACCACACCCTGTAATGGGTAGAAGGCGTGATGATATATTTATTTTTATTTATTTAAACTAAACCATAGTCTCGAACAAGTCAAAACGAACTCTAATATAATCTTTTTACAAGACTTTAACTTGAGAAGAGTCAAAGAGGTAACACTGTTAGATAAAATAACAAACAAAGACATAAGAGAAGAACATATAACGAAATGGATAACAGAATACATAACGGAAGGACAATTGAACTGATGTAAAATTTGTATGAAAAAAATTATGTATATGAATGAATCAAATCTAGTAAAATGTTTGAATTAATCTATGAATAAATAAATACTTACGGAAATAGATGGAACCCCAGCCTGCTACAAGAGGCGAATATCTATCAAAAGTTTGAGATCTTAAAGGCTCGTCTACAGGAAGACATACCGGACTGATTAAATCTAAAAATAAAAAAATAGTAATAAATAATTATTGATTATCTGCTTCACATTATTATTTGCATGTTTATAGATACATTGCCAATTGCGTAATCGATAAAAAATTTAATTCCTAAACCGCAAATTGCTTATAATTTTGCGGTTTTACTATAAGGATTATTAATCATAATGTACACAGATTGCATTGTTATTGTCTTTAAATATTTACTGAGAACAAATAAACAATTCCACAATTTTTTTTAGCTCCACACAGATCCTCAACGGTAGACTTTTTTCCACTAAAAACTGTTTTTTTCTTCTAGGGGGTTGAAGGGGGAGTAGACGAGTTTAAACCTAAAATTGCATATATCCTCTTAAAGTAGACACTTTAAACTTTTTGACCTCGAAAATTCATCCAAATTAGTTAAAAATTGACCGTTATGATGGTTTAAAATTGGGAAAATTTCGTTTCGTTTTTCCTTACCAATGTATTATGCAAAAAGCTTATAGACCAGCAGTGGGATTCTTTAATTTTAAAACGATACTTTCGTCACGTTTCCTGAGAATACCAAGATAAATTTATATATGATATTAATGTCTAGTGTGAACACCGAAAACAAAAATGAAACAAACATATCTCCAAATAATAAAAATTGTCGCTAACGATAAAGAATTTAAAAATAGGACGTCTCGTTTTGTTTAAACGTAGTTACCACTACCGATATTTTGTCGGTACCGAATTACATAATCTCGCAGAATATCTCATATTTAAAAATTATGTATGGTAATATATGTTCTACTTACATCCTTTAGCAGGGCGACTCAAAACCAAAACCGCTATATCATTTGTATGAAGCGTTGGACTGTATTCTTCATGTCTGATCGCTCTTGCAATGGGTACGTTGATCGGCTGCGCGCCGTCGTCATCGGAATATAGGTCTAGGTCGCCGGCTCGCACAAGGTACCTGCAATGTTGCACTACATGAAGAAATATTACTTACGTACGAGGAGAACTGAAGAGAGACAAAAGTGAAACTTGTATTCATTGAACTATAGTAATGTTGTAGGTAAATGCATTTTCAATGAGACAACAGATTGCAAATAGTCATGAAAGTTTAATGACAAGTTTCGTTGATGTGTTTATTTAAAATACATAATGAGATATAGACAGATATTTCAAATATGAGTTGACAATATCAAATAGTTCATTTTTTTTTTTAAATCTGTAGATAGGACACATATGACATTGTTTCCTATTTCATTTGATAGTTTTACAATTTATATACCAAAAAACGTTGATTATTTTTTTGTAAACATGGACAACATATTCCATTTTGTCAATTTGTGTTTAAAATATCTTTTAAAAACCATTACTATGGCTGATAACAACATGTCAAATTAAACGAAAAATGTTAAGTAACATGAATTTGTAATCCAGTCACTATATGTTATTTGCCACCTGGTTCACTTAAATCTGTCAAATAAATTAGACAACATGACTAAATGAGATGAATTACTCATACTAATGCACTTATTGGGGTATACGTTGGGCTAGAAATGTAACGAAGGAAACTGGACCGGTGTTCCGTTTCGTAAAATTGTGGTTGATATTATTCTGGGTCCTGAAATTATGGTAAATGCTGTTTCTGTTAATTAAATTATTAAAATTATTGTTTCTCCGTCCACAGTTTATCCAAAAAAATAATACAGCAATAACAAAATGAACAAGTAATACTTATGCATATTTTGATCCTCAAAATATATATTTTTTTAATCGGTGATCGCAAAAATTTCTGTAAATGAAAATGCGAATGTTTTGGTTGAACCAGTTTAAAAATAGAATTTTTTTTAAATATGGTTCTATATAAATCAGATTACCAGAAATTGAATGCCGTTGAGCGCATCTTCATATCTCTTTTAGTTCTCTAATTAACTTATAATGAAATTTAAAAAATTTGGAAAATTTTAAAATTTTTTTAAAAATTTTGTTTTGTCTTTATTTCAAAAAGTTGTAAAGATAATAAAAATCTATAAAAACCAGTGAATTCCTCTCGTTAAAGTACATATTTGTGTAAAATTTCAGAATTTTTGCACCATGGATAAAATTTTTAGAGCAAAAAAACGAAAAATCACTGTTTTTTAATTATTTTTGAAGGGGTACCCCTTAAGATTTTTACGAAATTAGGCCATTTTTAGTTTTTTTGCTCTAAAAAATATATTCGTGATTCAAACAATCTGAAATTTTACAAACATATGTAGTTTTGCGAGAGGAATTCACTGGTTTTTACAGATTTGCATTATCTCTTCAACTTTTTAAAATATGGGCGAAGAAAATTTTGAAATAAATTGTAAAATTTTCAAATTTTTTAAATTTTCAGTATAAGTTATTTAGAGTACGAGAAATACAATCGTTCAATCCGCATTTCAATATCTCTTTTAGTTTTCGAGTTACGGGCCTTTGAAGTTGAGATTTAAAAAAAGGTAAAAATCGCCGTAATTCGACAACTAAAAGAGATATATATTTTTTAGCTTGATGAGGACTCAAATTCGTTATCTTCGGATTCGAATATCGTATCCCTAACCATGCCACTGTACTTCCAGACAATCTATGTTCATTTTAATATGTATATACATACATACATATAAATAATCAACCCTCGTCAAACATTCTCATCCAAACACACTACCCTCACTTAATATGTTATCATGTAAAA
Organism: Pterostichus madidus; assembly: GCA_911728475.2. Classification (NCBI taxonomy): domain Eukaryota; kingdom Metazoa; phylum Arthropoda; class Insecta; order Coleoptera; family Carabidae; genus Pterostichus; species Pterostichus madidus. The sequence continues at coordinate 3,486,726 of OU452304.1, forward strand.
CAAATAAGTTTTGTTATAAATTGATCTAATCTCCGTTCGTAACATTGACATTAATTTATGAAAAATCCTTGTATATTCATAGTACTATTTACACTGACAACGATTTTTAAAAGTGATAACTAGCCAAATTTTCGTATAGCTGCTAATGGTGTATAATCATTTTACGTAGTCCATAAAAAGAAACCATCAGTATTGTATATTCTGTTGAGTCATTGAGTGTTGGATTTATCTATATACAACGTTCTTAATGCAATATATTTAGCAACTCAAGGTAGCAACAGTAAGCAAAGCAATTAATTAGTTAATTACAGTATTATAATTGGTAAACAACCTGTTTAGGTGCCAATCTAAGTACGTGTAGGTTGATATTGGTAAACTACCAATGGTAGTGTGTTAGTTTAATAGAGGTAGATATGTGTAATTTAATGTCATTAGTGATAGAAATATTATGTGTGATATTAGGCGTACTCAATTTTCCATTTGGATCAGATCTAACTTACATTTACAGAACAGGATCACTTATTAAGGTAGTACTAGTGTGACGGTGACGCCATCGGCTGTCGAGTGGCGAAACTGCCGCTCCAAAAAATTTAAAAATTGAATAAAATAAGTGTTTTATACCTATTATGATTTGAATATCATGAATTGTTAACAGCTTGTTGGTCTAGTGAATTTTCAAATACCTTGCCACCGTGTGGTGTTGCCATTATAAATTGGGATTCTTAATTTTTCGTTAAAAACAGGGCTTTGCATGGCTATATATCTATTACTAAACGATAACAAACTTTCTTCTTTTGATACAATATACATGGATAGTTCTAGAACATCATACTAGTTTTTCAAATGAAACTGCAAAATTTTAGAGGTACACAAACCAAATATGTGCGATTCTGAGTGATGATCGCCATAAGCACCGTGTATAAGAACTCAACTTTACAAGCGAATATATTTGTTCACAAACGATGAATGTGTTTCCTATTTTAACAGGATGCGTATGACTATACAATGTTTACGTGCGCCAAATTTCATTCAAATCTGCAAAAAAAAAAATTCACGCTAGTACTACCTTAATTTTCTGGATTTCTTCGCTTACTTTATTTCCAATACTATAATTACTGATTCTAATTTACTTTGAAGTAATTCACCCCAATAAGTGCATCAGTTTGTTTAATACAATCCATTTAGTCATACTGTCAAATTTATCTGAACTGATTTAAGTGAACCAACTGGCAAGTGGAATACAGCTATAGTCTCTACACTAAACGAAATGAAATTGCAATAAGTTGGGTTCTGAACTTACAGGTCAGGTCGAAGGCAATGTGCAGCAGTAAGAGCGTGTTTTTCCGTGATGAGCGAACCTCCGCACAACCATTTAGGGTTGTTTACGTTCTTTTCGTTTTTGTATCCTAGCGCTACGATCCATGGGAACTCGCCTAAAAATAAATCAAATAAATCAGTAACATTAACTTTGCACTGAATTCAATATTAGAACCATAATCTCAAATTTAAGCTTGTAAAATAAATAAATAAAATATAAATATATCATCACGCTTTTTACCCATTACTGGGTGTGGCACTCTGCCGAAGCAGATCTCGGTTAGTGATATATTTATGCACGTGAGCAGCCGTTAAATCACGGCCCCCAAAGATGTTAGTGGTGGGGGAGCCACAGGGGTAATTTTAATTTGGTGAAAATTGTTTGTCGGCTTTGGGAATCAAACCGGGGTCCTCAGGATCCACAGGCCAACTCGAAACCACTGAGCCATTATCCCATTAAATTAATAAATATAAACAAATAATTGTAATTGAGACAAACTATAGGTGGGGAACTTTTTTACCATTGGATAGCATATTTAAATTAGGCAGTAATAAAGGTATTTTTCGAGATAATATTTTCAACCCTACATTGACTTGACGATGAAGAAAAATATCATATAGTAATTCATAATTCGTAGAAATCGAAAAGTAAACTTATGAAGTGAACAAGTTGTTTTTTACAACTAAAACTAAATGTAAATAATGCCGCCCCAAAATATATACCGCCCGGTGCGGACCGCACCCACCGCCCCTCCCTAGGTACGCCACTGCTTATAACACAGACAATTGAAATATCATACTTTTTGACAATTAATCAATATTATTCTGTATTGTGAATATTCTGAATTTTGTCTGATTCTAGCATATTCTGTGAGTAATATTTCAACATCGACAGTTTACAATTTTGAGGTTATGTGTCATTCATCTGTCAGATTTAAGAGCATTCATACCACTTCTACAAAATAAAAAGCGCCAAAAAAGTGCGCTTATAGATCTCCTTGACGACGTGTTTACAGTGCGTTTAAAGAGCTATATGAACACCGAAATAGAAAAAGTATTTCTATCACTCAACCTATTTGAATTTATTATAAAAATAATATATCAAATAATATTTGCGCCTTTTCCTGGCATTGTGCCAACTGTGAAATAAAAAAACCTCCAAAATTGTATTGCCAACTGAAACACTTACTTCTGATCACTCTGTAGTAAAAATTCGGAAGCCATTTTGGCAACTACCACTTTATTCTTATTTCCTTACTCACCCAAATCAGCAGGTCGTCCTCCAACAATCCTCACATTTTCACTCTCATTCCTCAATCCACAATATGGCCACTTAGGTAACTGATATCCTCCCTGACCACCACTACTCTCCGTAGTTTTCTCTGTCACTCTCTCTGTAACCCTCTCTGTCGTAACCACCCTCTCCGTGGTCTCTCTTGGAGGAGCAGTTTGTATGGGTTGCGACCTCTTCGCGCAGCAGACGAGAGGCTGAGAACCCAGGAATCCGCAACTGCTGTCCTGGAGGAAACGAATCGCTCTAGCGTCGCGATTACTGCTACGCAGGAGTGAGATTAAAGGATCGCAAGAGTAAATACCGATGCATATTCCTGGGAGGGAGTTGGGTGTTATGCAGTCGGTGCCCTCTGAGGAAGAAAAAAGATAATTAGTATTATAGTCTATCAGAACTTCGTAGCACACCGAACAAAAATTTATTTTTTGTTACTCTGCACAACAGGAACTTAATCTCAATTGCTGTAGCTTATAGTGGAATCCGATTCCCTCAGACACAATCGTATTTTCTTGGATATAAGTAGAAGTCAGTGAAATTTAAACGCACGACCTCTTGCTTGCTAATTAAGAAACACAAGTTTTAAATCGCCTTTTTCCATTGGGCTACAATTGCCTGTTAATATATTATAAAGATTATTTTTTGACGTTTCTCAAAACCAATTAAATGCTTCATTGTATGTCACTTGTGTGCGTTTTAACCAATCCTGTCATTATTATACTGAGAATAAAGCTCTTGTCATTATTCCCAGGAATAATCTCTGTAGGTGCTTTTTTGTTTGTGCCAAATGATAGGTAGTTGTCAAATAATTATTTAAAACTGTCAACGGGGCAAGTAAAATGTGTGAAAAAAATCGATTTGGTTCCATTTCAGATACAGAAATACACCAACAAATTTTGGAAACAACTTCCAAGAATACATTAATAAGTAATCAATCGAAATGGACCCAGTTCAAAATCTTTTAAGTTGGATGAATCGACCTCAACAGCTAAGTCAAAAAATAATCTAATTAAATATAACTCGAGAGTTGGATAAATAAGAAAATAATTCTCCAGTATCTTTCTCAAACTTGTTGCCATTTGGCAATAGCCACTCAAGCTCTACGGGCTTTCGTGACTATTGCCTGGCAACAAGTTTTCGAAAGATCTGTCAAAATATTTTCAATTTATTCTCACTCTCTTGTTATATTATTACTGAATATTTAAAAGTGCGGAGTAGTATACTTGTCCATTTTAAGGTTGATAAGTAATTTGAAAAGTATGACAAATAACGAAAATGACAAGTAAATTAAGGTAATGGAAAAATGTGAAAAATATATAAACAAAACCAGACAAAATCTGAATGAAAATGAAATTGATAAAATATGGAACATCTTAATAGATAAAACTAGAACGAAAATGAATTATTCTTTCTTATGAATTGGCTAACAAAATATTGTTAATTAATTATTTATTTTTCATTTTATCTTGTCGTTTCTATATAATTCATGACCAATGAATATGTTAATTTAAAAAATATATCTATATTTCTCACGAAAGGAAGATTAAAAATACATAAAAGATATAAAATATTATGAAACTGATCGTGATGAACTTTAACGACCGATATTATCAACCACAATTATTTCTTAAACTTAATTTAAGTAAGATAAGAGCGAATCACTTATGGCAAATTGACATTACTGTTAAAATTTAAATTGCATTTAACGATAAATGCACTTTTAAAAGTTAGCTAATTCTGGCCATAAAGTAATAAATGCATTTTAGCGTCACTTTAAATTAATACTAAAAATGTGTTAATTATATATTAATAATAAAACATATAGAAATAATTTTAAAAAATAAATAAATATAAATATATCTACACGCCTTCTATCCATTACTGGGTGTGGCACTCTGCCGTAGCAAAACTCAGTAAGTGATATATTTTGCGCTTAAAGTGCAGTTACCAGCCGTCATGGCCCCCCAAGACGTGGAGAGGGAGCCACAGGGGTGGTTTTAATGTGGTGACAATTGTTGTTAGATTTAAGTTCTGTAAATTTGATTTAATTCGACGTTTCGCTAAACTAATCATGTACCTTCGCCAGGAAATAGAAAATAATAAATATATAATATATTTTTATTTCCATTATTTTATTAGAGCAAATTGCTAAGAAATTGAATCATATCTTGACATTGTAAAATCCAATATAGAATAAATATCAGTATCTCTACGTTTTTTATTATTAAAAGATGCAATTCTCATAGTTGTATACATATATGTATGTACAAATAATTGATAGTCGTTAATCATTTCAATTAAAAACAGATAAATAAATCTTATAAATGACGTATAGAAACCCAACTTTAGAAAACACGCACTCATTTGTTCCAAAGATTCTTATAAATATTTTATAATTATTAGTATTTAAATTGATAAATATACAAATGTATTGTAAATATAATTTAGATATTCAGAAAAGTTGTGTAATTAATCAAACGAAATATATCACTGTGAGTTAAAAAAAAATTAAATTAATATTACACAAATAAAATAAAATAAATATATCATCACGCCTTCTACCCATTACTGGGTGTGGCACTCTGCTGAAGCAGATCTCGGTAAGTGATATATTTTGCGCGTGAAGTGCTGTTACCAGTCGTCAAATCACGGCCCCCAAACATGTTAGTGGTGGAGGAGCCACAGGGATAGCTTTTTCAAATTATGAAAATTTGTCGCCTGTGGGAATCGAACCAGGGACCTCAGGATCCACAGGCCGACTTCATACCACTGAGCTAGCCATCCCATATTAATATTACACAAATGCAAGATATACCGGGTATATCACGAAAAGTGGGCCATGGGCGTTTAAAATGGGAAAACAATTAGTAAATATAGCTATTATTCAATATTCTCATATAAGATTTGTGTTTTAATTTTTTTAATTGTCATTTTAATATTCGTATTCCATTTGCCATTTGTATCAGATTTAACTTACAATTACTGAACCAGATCACTTATTTATATCGTTGGATTACTTCGCTGACTTTATTTCCAGTACTAGAATTACTAAATCTAATTTACTTTGAAGTAATTCACCCCAATAAGTGCATCAGTTAGTTTAATTTAGTTCATTTAATCATGTTGTCTAATTTATCTGAACTGATTTAAGTGAACCAAGTGGCAAATGTAATACAGCTATTTTTAAGATTTTATTAAGTTTTATCAGAATGGATAACGTCAGTTCATCCTTATAACGTTTTTAGTATATGCAATTTTTTTAAAGAAAAATACTTAAATAATGTTAATTATCATCTATTTTGTTAGAATTTTGTTCTCAAAAAATTACACACATACCTAACATCATGCTATTTCTTATTAAATGGAGTAGCATGAACCCAAAAATCATTCATAAAACATTTCTCTTCAAATTCATCAAATAATCAGTCCTCGGTAAACATTTTCATCCTAACACACCAGCACACCACCCTCGCTTCAATCACATTCATAGATCCCTCCATATATAGCTCATTTACTCATCATACTAGAAATAATAATAATAATGAGATGGCTAGCTCAGTGGTATGAAGTCGGCCTGTGGAACCTGAGGTCCCTGGTTCGATTCCCACAGGCGACAAATTTTCATAATTTGAAAAAGCAATTCCTGTGGCTCCTCCATCACTAACATGTTTGGGGGCCGTGATTTGACGACTGATAACCGCACTTCACGCGCAAAATATATCACTTACCGAGATCTGCTTCATTAGAGTGCCACACCCAGTAATGGGTAGAAGGCGTGATGATATATTTATTTATTTATTTATTTACTACAAATAATTCATCACATAATAAACCCTCAATCACATCCATCCAATCATTCCCATTCGCTTTTCATTCCACTTTCTTAGCAAAAAAAAATACAAGTCAACAATAATTTCTTAATATTAACTGTATAAATTTACAAACCTTGTGCTTGAGCCTGCATCAAAACCACCCCAAACAGACAAACACTCACAATTAATTTCCACCCTGCCATATTATTAAAAACTTTTAAATCAAAATAAAATCCAAAAATATCACAACACTAGTTATATCACAGTAAAACCAAACTATTCGCTAAATAATCTTAACCACTTTGACGCCCTCAACTAAAACTACAGACTACTGTTCGTTCGCAACTTCCCGCAGTTTTTATCGGCTGTTGCTGGCGATGTCCGATCCAAACTGCGATTCTGAGAAGTTTGATTTCAACAGCAAACTCGCGTTAACCCACGGTCACTGCGAGACCTCGAGTATGACATTCAAAACGTGAAACACGTTATGTAGTAACTTAGGTACATATATCGTAGTTTGTATTTCCCGCCAAACATACACGAGTGAGCGATTAGAGTTTGTTTACGGATGTGGAGAGTGGAAGAGGTATGCGATAGTGACGTCAGCGGGAAAATGGAATCCAGGGAAATTTTGAATTTGGAGCGATTTTAAGGAAGTGATGATAAGAAATGAAATGTTTATAAATATCAGATAAATAAATATATTCTTTCTACGACCTTAACCGAAAGGAAAGTTTTGTTCCATCAGTGGAAGGAAATAAAATTGTCTTCCCTAGGGAAAAAAGTAACTGTTTTTCTTTCTTATTTGTGCCTAGCTGAGCAACTGTCAGTACAGTCTTCGATATTTATTTAATCATATATCCAAAGTATTCTAAATTTTTTTCACTCTTCCGGGAAATAATGGCCTACTTTAGCCTTGCTTTTCGGGGACTGAAGTGTTACATGTCATTTTAATCCTAGATGGATTAAATTTCAAATTAACGTAGTAACAAATATATTATAAATCGCAAAATATTTTACTTTGTTTATGTTGCCCAGTTTTCTAATTTTTTTTTATAATGTTGTCATTGTGAATTATACCAGGACAGGATGAAAAGTCCCTGAAAAATTAAACAAGAAATGATTTATTTAGTCAAAACATATTTTATTTCGCAACATAATCTTTTTGCAGCTAAACACTTTGTCTAACATTTTTCTAATTTTTCTATCTCTTCCAAATAATACGATTTTGACAATCCTTCAAAATAGGCGTTTGTCTCAGCGATGACCTCTTCGTTGGTAAATTTAAAGTTTATGACAGAAAAATTCGGGAGACGCCGAGCCATTTCTTCAAGTTTGGAAATAGATAAAAATCGCAGGGGGCCAAATTTGGAGAAAAAAGTCCTTCTTATTGCGCTTAAACATCGCCAAACACTCCTTTGAACTTGTCATACGGTTTGTTGTCAACAGAGAGCAAATGCTTTCTTATATCCAAAAATTTATGCAAAATGTTCCGTACCCGTTCGGTTGAGATGCTAATAGCCTCAAAAAACTCGTGCACTTTAACTCGTCGATCGTCCAATATCATACCATGGATTTTATCGACGATTTCTGGCGTTGTAACCTCAATTGGACGACCAGAACGTTCGGCGTCCTTTGTGGTCATACTACCACAACGAAAATCAGTAAACCACTTGTGAATCGTTCCAATCGATGGTGAGGAGTCCCCATAATGTTTAACAAGCGATGCTTGGGTTTGCGTAATGTTTTTTCCACGCAAGAAATAATGTTTAATCAAGACGCGAAATTAACTTTTTTACATGTTTTCAAAAATCTTCAAGGTTGCTTGCTTTCGATGGGTGTCAAAACAGAACTGAATGATATATCACTCTGATAATTTTAATGCGTTCTAGTTAAAGATGGTACTTCACAAATGTCACATGAGATTTGCGAGTGTGGCGCCATCTGTTTTATTTTTCAGGGACGTTTCACCCTGCCCTCGTACTATAAACACTGTAAAGTATGGTTACCAGCCCTCATTATAAAAATTATATTTTACCTAATATTGCATAAAATAACCTTTCCCGATTTCTTTGTTATTACGTAACTGTAATTGCCTTGGTTACGTATGGAAAGTAGATGAATGCAGACCAAGTGCGTTTCCGAAAGCAAAGAAACACTAGTGCGGAAAGTGCTTCATTACGTAACTGTCAAAAGAATATTGTTTTGACAGCGATTTAAATTTCGCGCCGAGCGCGGAATTCATATTTTGGCCACAGACGCTTATGGAAGAAGAAGATACGGTGAACCAGCGCTAGTAAATATGCAGTAGTATATTTTGACGTTTATAAACGTAACCTTAATTTGCAGTATATCTAATGTGTAGACAATTAATAAAAAGAACCGAACAAAGTAAAATATATCGATAAATGGTTTTATTTAAAGAGTAAGTGAAATACTTCATATTTATTGTTTGTGTATATTATTAATACAGTTGTTACAGTTGCTTATATTGACATAATGTAAAGTGGAAACTTTTGTGTCTAAAGAAACATTGATTTCTTCCGTACCTGTTCATATTATTACCAGTAATATTATTGGTAACAATTTCGGAAGCTTCAGAAGTACCAGCAGCAGGTTGATTGTCATTGTCGAAAATAGATCCAACATAGTATGATCCGCAGTTTCAATTATCTTTGGAGGTATTAATGATAAAGAAGAATCACTCACTGTACTATTCCAATCAAGATGATTTTGAAGAAATTATTATGTTATGTTATAAAAATAACTATTACTGTACCACGAAATGTAGTAAGTAAATATTTAATATTTCAAATGCACACATTTTTGGCCGTAAAAATGTATAGGTACAACCGAACAAATAGATACTTTGATAAGTGATAACAAAATTTAACTTTTCTGGGAAAATTTAATCGTAAAATTAACTGTAAAAAGAAACAAATTAGGTAAAAAGTAGGTGTGTAATAAATGCCAAAAAAGTATCGGAATAATAAATAATAGAACGAATACAATTAATTATGTTGATAACAAAGAGTTGATAATAACTTTATATTAAAGTGATTTAAGGTTAAAAAATATTATTAATATTCGATGTATATATCTTGTTTTATAATATATTATATTTGATATTATGTTTTATTGTTTGGATAAATATAATAAATATATCATCACGCCATTACTAGGTACGGTATTCTCCTGTAGTAAGTACCAGCCGTCAAATAACAGCCTCCAAAGATATTAGTAGAGAGGGAAGCACAAAGATAATTTTACATCTTTTGGGGCCGTGATTTGATGACTGGTAACCGCACTTCACGCTCATAAATATATCACTTACCGAGACCTATTTCGGCAGAATGCCACACCCAATAATGGGTAAAAGACACGAGTTTATTTTAACGTAAAATATGGGACTATTCATATCATTGTTACGAATTTGACAAAAATGTATCAGAGCGTTTATTTTACAATAAAACTTAGGTTGTCTTTTTTATAGCTATATTGATTAGTATTATGTTGTTATTCACAATTACGTCAATTACTTGCCACATCCAGTAATGGGTAAAAGGCGTGATGATATATTTATATTAAAATGTCTTTTATATAATTTTGTATACAGGTTTTGAACATAAAACAAAACTATTTTGAAAATAGTCCAATTTTCTTCGACAAAGACAAAAACAGTGACTATGTTAAGAGTTTCTAATGAGGCTGAATAGTTCATAAAGGTATTCAAGTCATTCGAATGTTGCTAAATTTGTATGTTAAAGTTGGCATGGTTAGAATTAACAAATTACTGTTGACTATTGACACAGCTGTCAAAACTGACAATCTGACAAAATAGTAACAACTCCTGAAGAATGTAGGAAGTTCTGTGTTGTCAACAGATTGTTCCAGCTCTTAAAAGGTCCATTGAACCTTGAACCTCATCATATTTTTCACTTCTCTTTTCTTAGAATTCATTATCATTAGATTGTCAGTTCTTATTCCTAAACAGTTATTCGTTTGTGATTAACAACTCAAAATTCTTTGATTATACCTCATGGAATAAGTGTTGCAATTCTAAAGAAGAAATAAGATCTTGGGTTAAACCCAAAAACAGCATTTAGTAGAAAGATATTTTATTAATCACTAAGCGGTATGTAGACTTTTGTAATATCCTTATGAGATATTTTTCGGAAATGAAGGAAAGTGAGTCTCCTTGAGAAAGGATAACTGCTTTTAAAGATCATCAATAATAATTAATAATGATGAACGCGAGGCGAGTGTAAATGAGAAATAGAAAATATCGATCACCATTTTTTGATCAGCAATTTTGATCTCATTTTCGCTGAATTAAAACTAAACCGCATTAAATTTCTCGTGTCCGACTTAACTTATAAGCTAATTTTTTGTTTATTTCTTAAGTGTATTAGTTGAGTTGTTGCGTATCTTCATATCTCGTTTAATTTTTGAGATATAGCTTCGGAAATGTACAAAATCTGAAATGACTAAAATTCGGGTAAAAAGCCTATATATTAAAAACTAAGCAAGATATGAAGGTGCACTCAACGGCATTGAATTAAAATAATAATAAATTTAAAGCGATTTACAGGCAGATTCATAAAGCGGATTAGCGCTAACACCATTTTTTATTTGGCTTTTAACTCTCTTTTCGATGCATGAAACAAGTTTATTTTAACTTAGGTTAAAAAGAGTGTTACTTAGCATCAAATTTAATTCATTTCTTGAATCTGTCTTAATTTGAAACAGAGTTATAGATAATATTAAAAACGGTGTTAACGCTAATCCGTTTTATGAATCTGCCTGTTAATATTTTACATTATTTCCTAAGGGGTACCTCTTGAGTTTTTTTTTTTCGATTTCAAGCTAATTTCAGACTGTTTGCTATAAAATTATTTCCCGTACGAATATTGGAACTAAAATTGACATTAATACGTATTTTGGCCTGCTAAATCCATTAATAAAATCCCCAAGTAGATACGTGTGTTATTTTTTGGTATATTATTTTTTTTAATATTATTATGGGGTGGCTAGCTCAGTAGTATGAAGTCGGCCTGTGGATCCTGAGAACCCTGGTTCGATTCCCATAGGCGACAAACAATTTTCATAATTTAAAAAACTACACCTGTGGCTCCTCCACCATTAACATCCTTGGGGGCCGTGATTTCCCGACTGGTAACCGCACTTCATGCGCAAAATATATCACTTACTGAGATCTGCTTCGGTACAGTGCCACACCTAGTGGCGTGATGATATATTTATTTATTTATTTTTTATGAAAAAAATTGTTTTCTAAGAAAATTTGTGTAATTTTTTTTTTTAAATATAAAGAATCTAATAATTAGTATATAAGTTAATTAAAGCACGAGAAATTCAATACCACACAGTTCATCTTCATATTTCTTTTAGTTTTTGAGAAATACGAGGAGAAGGACTGCAGTCAACTTTTGTAACAAATGACAATTATAATTTCAATCTTGTAGTTACCTAATTATTATTATTTTTTAAAGATTGAAAGTTACGGTTTTGATTTACATTAACATAGAATGGTTGTCGAAAAGTAATCGTATAATTTTCGTGGGATATTCTGAATATATTATTATTCATAACATTTTTCCTTTCTGCGTATTGTATATAATTTACCTTGAAATTAAACTATGACCAGTCCAACTAAAAAAATTCTTTATCAACAGACTTTATCAAAGCATCTAACAAAAGTTTACATAATAAACACTCCTGCAATTATTAGTTTTTATTTACTTTTTTTCTATTAAACAATTATAACAAAGTAGGTACTCAACTATGTTATAAAAACTTCATTTTTTGTTTTGTGTAAATTACTGGCTGAATAAAAATAATTTCGCGTCATGTGTGTCTACATCTAAAGCCAATATTTGTAATTAAAATTTCCAGAAGCTACTCATACTTGCATAAATAATTGAATTATTTTTTGAGTCAACAAGAAAAATGTCAAGTTCTTGATGAACTTGTAACCTTGACGATTACCCAGCTAGTAATGCGAAAATAATTTCGATGTATTTCAACATTACGTTACGTAGTTAGTAGAAGGATATCCGGATTTTTATGGAACAGAAACAATTAATTATTTTGTTAATTTTGAATTATCAAAGCGCTATTTTTAGATCCGTATTTCCCAATGTGTATTTTGCAAAACAATCCGTAAAAATTTGAATTGAAAACTGAAAGTTATTGCAAATGTGTAAACAATTTGTTCCAGTTTATTTTGTATTAATGTTAACGTCATTACTTTCTGAATCAAGAAATTGTAAGTAATTATGTTTATTTCTTTGGCATGATATGCTTGTATGTCTCTTCTTAGTCTTACAATTTTTCATTTAAATTTGATACGAATATCAGAAAAAAATGAACATTATTACATTTAAAAGAAACAGTTGCAGAACTTGATAGTGTACACCAATATAGTTATTTGTGTACAACCGGACCGAAAAGCATGTGTGTTAGCCCTAAAAAGCGGGCTTAAACACTTCTTTTTGGCCCATGGGTAGGATTACCACCTCAGAACTAAGTCTCGCCCGGAGATGATGACTATTTTTTTAGAGAAGATTCTGCAATTTATTATTATTACTATATTTGATAAAAAAGAGATACATTGTTTTATTAAAGACACGTGTTTCTGTTTGATTGGAAATGATAAATCTACTGTAACAATAAAATTAGTGTATTCAACGTCATATATACGATTAAACTGTAACAATATTGACAAAATTGAAGACAATCACAAGCAACAGAAGACATAACCTCACCTAAAATTATATCTATTTCTGAAAACTTGATACAATTCTAAATAATTTGATCTGATACAAGATGATATATCAACTATTAGAACCGAAATTAATTGTATAAATTCGTCCTTAAAAACATGAGGACAAAATCAAGAAATTGGAAGATTTAGTTTAAACTAGAGAACAGTAAGATATAGAAGATCATCAAACAAAAAAAAATAATAATTTAGCGGCGTAGAAGATTCCGAAAGTGAGACAGATTTGTCCTGGACAACTAACTACATAGCACTACATATTCAATTTTACTTACACAACCCGGAGAAATAACTATTAAACCCGGAGCCCGGAGATGATTCACTGAAACTCGGAGTCTTCGGGTAAACCCGGAGAGGTGGCAAACCTACCCATGGGAAAAAAGAAATAATTCTTATGAATACATAAATAAAATGACAATTTTTTTTATTGTGAACATCCTACACACTATTTCTTCATAAAATAAGGTAGCATAAGCCCGTGAAACATTCATCTGTTTCATTCTAATTATACGTCCATGTGCGTTCATGGTCGTTCATTTGCTTTTTCGTTCTTGTTCCTATTCGTTCGCTCGGTGTAAACGCAGCTTAATACCACTAAATTAATTGGTAAAGTCCCCATTTTTTATGTAAATGTACAAATACTGCAGCATATAACAGTCCCTGAAATATTATCCATGATTGCTGGGATTCACAGAGCAAAAATAAGTAAAAAAGGCAAAAGAAGATCTCTTGCTGCCCTCTATAACGTCATCAAGAACACCTTGATATATAAAGCGGTCAAGTATTGCATGAATCACTCGTATCCCATAGATCCAGTCCTTGCTACCAGTTTTGTATTACTTATTCTCTATTCTAATCTATTATGGTGGATTGTGTACATGTTTTCTATTTTGCCCTTGTCATTTATTTCAATGTCGCGTAGTTTATATTTAATACAATTATTCGCAATGTTTTATTCACACTTTCGTTGTAAATTGAATGACAATACTGTACTGAGGAAAGGAAATAATATGTTAATCTATGCATTTTTATGGAAAATACTTTGTGATAATTCATTGCAGCAAATGATTACATGTCTTTTTATACTACACGCAAGGAAATTAATAATTATGAACAGGTTGACATTTATAAAATTTATCATTTAATGACATGTTAGACTTTTTATGGGAAACTGTGGAAAACTTTTTTCCAGCCTTATTAAAATTTATGTAAAAGAAAAACCTAAACATTTTAATTAATTATGTGTAAAGGTAAAATAACTATTTATTTTCATAACCTTGAAAGAAAGTAAAAGTTTCTGTCCCCGGTTGAGAGATGAAAGTGATACTTTTCATCCCTAGGGTAGAATAATATCTAAATTTACAAGGTAATATTTACTCTAACGAGCATAATTTGCGACAGACGAGGAAGAATAAGGATCAGTTTTTCAACCACTGTTTAATGTTAATAATGATTATATAATAATGGAAACTATGGTTACCATTATTATTTAATCATGATTAACATTAATCGAGACTAAACTGGTCATAGAAAAATTGGATCTTAGGGTCAAATTCATAGTCGTGACTCACCCTCACCTCATTCTCGTCTCACACTTAAAATCGAAGTAACTAAGGCAACTAACTCAAATTGTGCAAATTCTTGAGTTAGTTGCCTTAGTTACTTCGGTTTTGAGAGTGAGGTGAGGATGAGATGAGTGTGAGTGACGACTCTGAATTTGGCCCTTAATCTCCTATTATCTGTTTGTAAAAGTTAATTATTTTTTCACTCATCAATAGTTATTTGCTTAACGAAGATTCTACATGAATTATCGAACTCCTTCTATTCATAACCAGCCTCTTTATTTCTACATAACTTCTTCCTTCCTTCAGGTTGTATACCATTTTCCTCCTTCTCCTTCCTCTTTTACCTTCTCCTACTGTCCCTTCTATTACGTCTTTCAGTAGAGTATCCCTTTTCAACACGTCCCAACCACATTCTCTTCCTTTTCAAAATAGTCAATAAGTCAATCAAATGGTGGTTTTTATAAATTAAAAAAATAATTATAAAATAAATATATCATCACGACTTTTATCCATTACTGGGTGTCCGGTCTCCAAAGACGTTAGTGTTGGGGAAGCCACAGGGTAATTTTAATTTGGTGAAAATTGTTTGTCGGTTGTGAGAATCGAACCGGGATCCTTAGGATCCACAGGCCAACTCGAAACCACTGATCCATTACTCCATTAAATTAATAAACATAAATAAATAATTGTAATTGAGACAAACTATAGATGGGGAACTTTTTTACCATTGGATGGCATATTTAAATTCGACAGTAATAAAGGAATTTTCGAGATAATATTTTCGACCCTACATTGACTTGACGATGAAGAAAAATATTCGAAATCATATAGTAATTCATAATTCGTAGAAATCGAATGGTAAATTTATGAAGTGAACAAGTTGTTTTTTTGCAACTAAAACTAAATATAAAAAATGCCGCCCGGTGCGGACCGCACCCACCGCCCTCCCCTAGGTACGCCACTGGCTCAGTGGATAAAGGCGAGGTAAACTGGCGTTTCCTAATTAGCAAGCAAGAGGTCGTACGTTCAAATCTCACTGACTTCTACTTATATCCAAAAAATACGATTGTATCTGAGAAGTTCGGATTCCACTATAAGCTGTAGGCCCCCTGTACTGTAATTGGGATTAAATTCCTGTTGTGCAGAGTAACAAATAAATAAATAAAAGGAGGGAAAGGATTAGTCTATAAAACTCCCTGTGCCTTGTTCTAATAAAACAATTATTCTTTTCTTAAGCAGAAACTGTCGTAATGATTTACATTTATTCCTTCATGATTACAAGTTCCACCTTTATAATTTCATGGCGTACCCTACGTAAACTAATAAACTTCATCAATGACACGAAATGTCGTGTAGCCAAGTGCATATATCACAAGTGCCAACCGTCGGTGTTAGTAGCTTTCACTTTCTAGTTCATGAATGAGTCTCGACACTGGACTATGCGAGTGTAATGTGACGAGAGAAACAGTTGAACCCGGTAACGAGTAACGACACCGGTTGCAGCGAGCCCACACGTCCTGGTGTGCCATGGCTGCGCTCCTACGAGCATTAGTCGCATTCCACAAGAAGTGTAAATTAGCTGTGGACAGAAATGAACTCAAGATAATGAAAATAATATTCTTAGTTGAAATAAAGTCTAGAAGTTTCGTTGTAGTCGTACAAGATCAGCTAATTTAATGAAATTGTAATTTGGTCCAACCGTAAATTGACCTTTTACCCATTACTGGCTGTGGCACTCTACCGAAGCAGATCTCGATAAGTGATATATTTATGCGCGTGGAGTGCGGTTACCAGTCGTCAAATCACGATCCTCAAAGTTGTTAATGGAGGGGAAGGTGGAGAGGAATTCTAAATGTGCTGAAAATATTTATCGACTGTGGGAATCGAACCAGGGTTCTAAGGATCCATACGCCGATTCGATACCACTAAACCACCTACCCCATATTTTGTAATTGGATCATTATCTGTTACTTTGTAGAATCTCAAAATGGAGACTTCGTTTTATGAAGCCGTTGATATTTAATTGAACAAATAGGAGTAGGAAGGATAAAAATAATTACTCCTCTGCGGTTGGATTACTTGACTTTTTGTAATTTTCAAATTTACAAAATTGTGAAAACAGACGACGTTTCGGGACTAAGGGTTGGTCCCATTTTAAATAAATGGAATTATTATAAATAACAGTTTACAATAATTTAAAACTTTTTAACAAAGAAAAGATAGTCAAAAATTATTAAAGACTTAAACTTAACAAATACAACATTTTAAAATAAATGTGGTGAAGACACCAGAGTCAAAACAATAATGTCTGTTATCTGTTACATCTATACATATAAATTAGTATGATTATTTATTTAAAAATTTACTTTCTTTTCTTGGTATGAAAAGTATCACTTTCGTCCCTCAATTGAGGAAAGAATATTTTACTTTTTCGCAGAATGGAAAATGGTATCAAAATAATTTAGTTTCTGAAAAACGGTGGTTAAAAAATCCTGCAGTCTTGACATCAGCTGCACTGACGTTCATATATTTTAGTAAACATAAGTTAGGTATTTGTTAAACCAATGTTTATTTTTTATGGTTGTCAAATAATAATAAATAACTATAAAACTAATAATGCAAATCCTGGATTCTGTATACATAGTTTAAACTTGCGGTTAAAAATATAATACTCTTCGTTCCATGTGCCAATTTGTAACACAAATCAATTCTTTGAAATTGTGCAGAAAATCTTAAACTGTGTCATTCTAATTTTCGACTGAATGTCAACGCTTGAGTCATAGATTTATTTAGAATAAAATAAATAAATTTCAATATTCGCATGACTAAATCAACCCGGATATAATAAATCAAATAGCTGTTTAGTATTATTGTCGTGTGAGGAAATGCGCAAACAACATGTATTTCTAGAAATATTAATATTAATGTAAAGAAAAGCAAATCTAATGTGATTTTAACTCTAATAAAGTGCATGCTACATGGAACTGTCAAGGTCATTACTCATATCTATAATCGTTTCAAATTAGATACGTGAAGATTATTTATTTATTATATGTAATTATGGTTGAAATAGAAAAACAATACGTATGGTAATTATCAGAGCTGGGCAAGCTACTTAAAAGAAGTAGCTAAACTACAGCTACAGCTATTCTTTAAAAAAGTAGCTACAGCTATTCTTTAAAAAAGTAGCTGAGCTACAGCTATAAGCTACATTTTGTAAAATATAGCTAAGCTACAGCTAAAAGCTTTCGTTAAAGTAGCTGTTCAATTTTAAAGCTACATTTTTCAATTATTGTGAATTATTAAATTTGCCATTGTCATATGATCAGTTGATCAGTCTTTTGTTATAATGACTGTTAATTTACTATTACATAAATATAAAAAATCGCAAATGGACAAATGTACTGTTAATTTTTGATGCTATAATTATTATTTATATCGGAATAAATTAACAGTCACATTAACAGAAGACTCCTAAACAGTCAATGCTTAGTTCATCTAATATTTAATACAAAAGTAGGATATGTTAAGAACAAGTGAAAAATAAAATATGTTAATAGATTTTAAACTATTTAATAATTTGTTATCCTACAATTCAAATACAAAACAAAAATAAATAGGTATTTCTTAATGAACAGTGGTAGCTTTGAGCTACAAAAAGTAGCTTTAAAAGTAGCTTCAGTTGTTATAACAATATTTTGAAGCTAATAGAAAACAAAAATAGTTCGCTACAAGCTACAGCTATATTTTTTCACATTTAGCTAAGCTGCAGCTACAGCTAAGGTAAAAGTAGCTAAGCTAGTAGCTAAGCTACAAAAGTAACTAACTACTGCCCAGCTCTGGTGATTATATCTTGTAATAGAATTACAGATAGTGAGTTTTTTAACAAGCAAAAGTTCGCAGGTTCGAATCACGCTGACTTCAATTTATATTAAAATAATATGACTGGGTCTGAGTGTTTCGGATTTCACTATAAGGTATTGCAAGGTTTATCGAAGTGTGGTATGCGTACCCCCGGCAGTAAATGAAAGATTTTCAAGAAGTACTAGATAAGTTTCGTCTATGCGTCATAACGCAAATTCACGCTTTCCATTAATGATCAATAATTTAAATTAAATAAAAAGATATACTATCTACCTTTCTATGTATTAAAAATAAATACGAGGTGTGGCTATTAAATAACGAGACTGATGCTGTTTTAACATTTTATTTTGATTCCATACTTATTATCACTTTCAATATACACAATATTACTGGGTGTGGTACCCTGCCAAAGCAGATCTCGGTAAGTGATATATTTTACGCGTGAAGTGCGGTTACCAGTCGTCAAATCACGGCCCCCAAAGATGTTAGTGGTGGAAGAGCCACAAGGGTAGTTTTTGAAATTATGAAAATTGTTTGTCGCCTGTGGGAATCCAACCAAGATTCTCAGGATCCACAGGCCAACTTCATACCACTGAGCTAGATTTTGTCTAGCTGGAATTTTATATTTTAAACGCCTTTGATACATTCTATTATAATAAATCATTCAATTTGCTTCAAAATATTAATAGTTTATTGTTTTTAAACCATACTGCTACAACCAATTGTATTTTGCTTTATGAGGTCATTAGCTTTTATTCTACAAATGGAAATTGTTTTCTTTTGTCAAACTGTCAACAATTGAACTATTGACTACCTTATCTAATATACTAATTCATTATAGACAATTAATTAATTAATTAATTTATTGAATTGTGATTTGTTTCGTTACTAAATAATTGATTAATATTAATTATAATTAAAGCAAAGCCGTTAAAATGCCAATATTATATAATTAATTTAATCTGGGTTAATGAATTATTCTGTTAAAATATTTATTTCGAGAATAATTAGTCAAAATATAAAATTAACAAGAATTTATTATTCTAGTGTAAATCTTAATCAACCAGTTTAATCACAAGTGTAATAATTATAATGAAGCAGAATTAACAAAGCAATTTCTAGTAAAATTCACTTGAAAATTTCTTGAAAAGAGGCAGCGTAGGTCAATATACTACTTATAATTATTTATTTTTAGCTACATGCTTCAATTTTCTACAAAATCGTTTTTGACGTTTGTTTTAGCTAGAAATTTTAATGAAAATCTATGACTTGTTTCTATCTTTAAATCTTTGTTTACATATAAACGTGTTGGAATGTTGCATAAATATTTTATTATGCAGTTTACAAGTTTAGTAACTAAGAGTTAAGATGAAGATAAAGATAGGTTAGTCATGTATAGAATAACCATCCGTCCTGGATTACGACTGGCCTGGTATTCTAGTTACCTTTCAATGACTTTTGTTTGTAGTTATTGTATTATTTTTTATATAATTAAACAAATTAATAGAATAGAAATAGAAATAAATAGTATTATTTTTCAGAAAGATTGAATTGTGTAAAATGAAAATGTGAATGTTGGTATAGCTAAAGAGATGTGTAGTATTTGCGAAAATTAACTGAAGGATAAATCTGATGAAGAAATGATTAGTAAATGTTTCACCGGTTCTTGCTACTACATTTACTGGGTTATAATGTGATCAGTTATAGAAACAACATTATTTTTCTTATCTTTTCATTCGTTTTCAGTTATTACGTAGTGTTTAACTGCAATTGTGTGAAATTCACTTTCAAAAACAAGCGCAGGGCGACGCTCCCTCCCTTTCTTATCTTTTTGTTTCATTTTCAGTTACTGCATTGTGTGGTCTTTTCTTTCATATATAAGAGACTATCGCTTTCATCTTTTCTAATCTTGTAGATTCGTTGTTAGTTTCGTTATTAGATTCGTTGTTAGGAGTAAACGTGAGTAATTTGAGACTTTTTATGCATACGTTATGTACGTTGAAGAAAGAAAATGAATGTTAAGTGAAAAGGAATGATGTGATTGAAGGTTTGTTGTGTGATAATAATTTCGAGTGTAATAAATGAATGAGTTTATATGGAGTGATCTATAAATGTGGTTGAAGTGAGGGTGGTATGTTTGGATGAAAATGTTTGACGATGACTGGTTGTTTGATGGGTGTGATGAGTGATTTTAGGGTTCGTGCTACCCCATTTGTTAGGATATAGCGTGAAGATATGTATGTATGTATGTATGTATTATTTTTTGGTAACTTACAAAAACATTTTTGCAGATATAAGTTAAATTAAAGTTGTTATATAAATTTCCTGAGGTAGAATTTAAAGTGAAATGAGTCTAAAACTGGCATCTCAATTCTTATCTTTTTAAAACAGGATATTATTGATATTATAAATTAAATAAATCATCGATTATGCATATTTATAAAGTTAAAGGTTAAAACTAATATAATATATTTAAAAACATTAAATTTCCAAATTATGAATAAATAAATAAATAAATATATCATTTTGTCAACGGCCATGGCTGCGCTCGTTGGTACTGATCTAAGCGATAATGCGAGTTAAGCAACGTTGCGCGCGGGTAGTATTTGGATGGGTGACCATCCAGAGAAAACTCGCGTTGCTGTTGACCATAACACCTAAAACGCAGATCAGGGCGTAATGGCGGCATATGACCTTGGTAGTTGGTCCGCCAAAGAAGCCACAAAAAAAATATATCATCAAGTCTTTTACCCATTACTGGCTGTGGCACTCTACTGAAGCAGATATCGGTAAGTGATATATTTATGCGCGTGAAGTGCGGTTACCAGCCGTCAAATCACACCCCCCAAAGATGTTAGTGGTGGAGGAGCCACAGAGGTAGTTTTTGAAATTATGAAAATTGTTTGTCACCTGTGGGAATCGAACCAGGGTTCTTAGGATCCACGGGCCGACACGATACCACTGAGCTAGCCACCCCATTAGTAAGATTTCTATAACACAAATAACCTTTTTCTGGCTACCATTTTGTATCAAGAAGTCGGCTAAAAATTGAAGGTAATTTTTAAGTTTTATTCCTCCTCCCAGTGAAATACTATTGTGTACGGCACTGGCACAATATTTAGCTGGCGTGTTTATGTTCTTAGCACGTCACCGAACTAAGTGCACCACTAACTACACTAGAACTTGAACTAGCGGCGTCTGTATTACGATTCAAGTATTTTTAACATGCGGAAAAAGTAAAAATACCAATGTTCTGCTTTTCTGGTGATGTGTTTTGTTATGTTTTAAACTATGATCACAGGCGAACTTTGGCCTAGGCTAAAGAGGCAATAGCCTAGGGCCCAAAAATTGTAGGGCCCGGATTCAAGTTTTTAGTTTAAATAATAGAAATATATATATACAGGCTGGTGATCGCGACTTTCGAACATGGGTATTTAACATGTAAAATCATAATTTTATAATTTCCT
This sequence comes from Pterostichus madidus, assembly GCA_911728475.2. Lineage (NCBI taxonomy): Eukaryota > Metazoa > Arthropoda > Insecta > Coleoptera > Carabidae > Pterostichus > Pterostichus madidus. The sequence goes on from OU452304.1 coordinate 3,508,838, forward strand.
GCTTCCCTAACTATTTTAAGCAAGATAGCTTCAAATAAAAGTTGTAGGAAATAAAATTTTGCATCTAAACGAATCAATCAAATTTATTTTGCATGCTTCGTAACGGCACAAATTAGATCTGAAAATAACGAAAATAGCCTCAAAACTATCGATAGTCATGGAATTGAAACAAAATTAAACAAATGTTTGACGTATAATCTGTCAAAATAATTTCTTTATTTATTATGTCATTTATTTTGACACATAGGGTGGTTATCTCAGTGGTATGAAGTCGGCCTGTGGATTCTGAAAACCCTGGTACCCTAGATTCGATTCCCACAGGCGACAAACAATTTTCATAATTTCAAAAGCTACCCCTGTGGCTCTTCCACCACTAACATCTTTGGGGGGCGTGATTTGACAGCTGGTAACTGCACTTCACGCGCATAAAATATATCACTTACCGAGATCTGCTTCGGCAGAGTGCCACACCCAGTAATGAGTAGAAGGCGTGATGATATATTTATTTTATATTTTATTTATTTTGACACATAAAACGCTAAAAATTTGTTAATTTTGTTTCAAGTTCATGGCTATCGATAATTTCGTTATAAAGCATGTAAGTAAAATTATTTTTGTTGGATTAGATGCAGAATTTTATGTCCTAAAGGGCCCGAAATAAATATTTTGCCTAGAGCCCGAAATATTTTAAATCCGCTTCTGACTATGATGTCACATGTCGCAGTAATTAATGTTCTGTGAATGTTTCTAAGGTTCGTGCTACCCCATTTGGTGGAATATAGCGTGATATTATGGTTGGATTTATGTGAAGAAAGCTTGAGAAATGAAACGGCATCTTTGGGAAGAAATTGACTCACTTTTCTTCCCTTAATATATAAATAAATCTTAATATTGACTAATCAGAAATACTTACATAATTTTTAAGTGTTCTATTCTTGCTAGCTTTTTCACAATCTAAATCAATATTTATGAATTAATTAGATACCGATTACGATCGATAACTATCCAATCTTTATTAATGTATTCATCGAACAGTTTAAATCAAAAAATCGTTTATAATCCTTTTCTAATTTTTCACGCCATTAAACCATCTTTACATCTGATTTGATTACCATTAGCATCGACTACAGAACACACATCATGATTAAAATCTCGAGTAAGTCGAATGCATCCTTCGGGCGCATCCAGCATCGCTTTATTAATCCTGTTACTCTTCAACGCTACTAAATTAAACACTTAATCGTAGATTTATCACTACGTTTAGGTATTATTAAGATTGACATTGAATACCGTAACATATAATTGGTTGATTATTTTAAATATGAGCGGGATTTAAATCCACTCTGGACATTTTAACTGGAGCATCTCATCAGCTCGAAATATCAGAGTAAACTTATCACAACTAATGATGCAAAATGACCGGAATAATAATAATATTTGGAAACATTGGTAATATTTAAAAAGAAAACATATTAATTTTTGTCAAATAAATTGTATGTTATATCGTTTAATACACTGGTTTTTAAAATATAGGTCGCGACCCCCTAAGGAGGGTCGTTGGACGCTATTTACAAATTTTAAAATAGTTTACAAAGATTTTTCTTGTGAGCTACGTAAATTAGCTTACTAGCTCTATCTACAGTGAAACTTTTTATTGTGAATATAGCTGAAACAACTAGACGAACGTTCAGTTGCTGCAGATGAAACTGGCGGAGAAAATCAATGTTTAATTAGTATTTTTTAAGTAAAACAATGAATAGAACAAGCCATGGAATCGAGGCTGCCTATGCCATATTTATTATAAAATAAAGAGAAAATTGAAATAAAATAAGGTTTGAATCCAGGGCGACTGTAGCTAAGTTGGTTTAAGGTAGTACTAGCGTGAAAAAAATTTTGCAGATCTGTATGAAATTTGGCGCACGTAAATATAGGATAGTTATACGCATCCTGTTAAAATATGAAACACACACAATATATTCGCTTGTAAAGTTGAAGTTCTTATACACGGAGCTTATGGCGATCATCACTCAGAATCGCACATATTTGGTTTGTGTACCTCTAAAATTTTGCAGTTTTATTTGAAAAACTAGTATGATGTATATTGTATCAGAAGGAGAAAGTTTTTTATCGTTTAGTAATGGATATATAGCCATGCAAAGCCTTGTTTTTAACGAAAAATTAATAATCCCAATTTATAATGGCAACACCACACGGTGGTACGGTATTTGAAAATTCACTAGACCAACAACCTGTTAATAATTCATGATATTCAAATCATAATAGGTATAAAACACTTATTTTATTCAATTTTTATATTTTTTTGAGCGTCAGTTTCGCCACTCGACAACCGATGGCACCACCGTCACACTAGTACTAGAGTGCCTACATTGTAGGCACTCTAACTAGTACTACCTTAAGGGGTCTTTCTACTTTGAGAATGAAAAAAATTATGTTTAAAACATTTTTTTTACAAAAAGAATCAAGATATCATTTTGAAAATTGTCAGGTATATATTTATTCACACTTTAAGAGTACAAAAAATATATTTTTTAAATTTTTATATTGGTTTTTTTGGTCACAGGATTTTTTTCAAAAAAACATCAATATGACTTCGGCCGTTTGGACTTCTGAAAAAATGGCAAATTATAAGTGTGACAGTACTTATAGTCCGGAAAAAAGTTCCTTAAAACATATGACAGGAGTTTATTGATCTCAGTTTCAAATCCTGGCGATATTCCAATTTTTGTTTATTATAATTTAATTTAATCATTATTATATTTTATCATTGTTATTAAACTAACAATTAGTATTTTAATGCTGATATTAATTAATTATATCATAAAAATCGGAAAATATACAAAATGTTGGCAATCTTGGCCATTGTTAACCTGTAACATGTTGTTAGTTAACAACTTAATTAACATTGCTTTATGCAACTGGGCATAAGTGTGACATTCTGTGATATATTTTGAGCTTAAAGTGCAGTTTTCAATCATAAAATTACGACTCCCAAAGATGTTAGTAGTGGGGAAACCATAGGGGTAATTTTAATGTCTAAATTTTGTCGGCTGTGCAAATCAAACTCGGGTTATCAGATGTACAGGCTGAGACGATACAAGTGAGTTATATACTCTATTATCTTATGAGGTAGATAATTGTAAATACTAAATGGACAATTTATTGCGAACGTAGCTTACCTTTGGCGAGCATGACTATTGAGTTTTCTTATCTTTGATAAGTGATGATGGTTTGGGAATTCGTCTCCTTGAAGTGATTTGTCAGGAAGCGTCTGCATGTATGGCCCGCAGTATAGAATTTTTTGTCCGTTTTCTAATTAAATTTAATGGGGAAGGATTGGTTCATTTTCTGTACAGTCTGTGATCTGTGTATCTGGTAGTTAATTTATACAAATTGTAGAGTGTGTAATATAGCAAGTAGCCAACTAGTTCATAAAGAGGAGAGATGAAATTATATACCCCTGTACCTAAGATGCAGAATAATTAAAATTTCATTACTGTTTTATAATATCTGCATGGTATAATTTACACCAGTTCCGCATTCTTATATCGTTCTTTTGTTTTATAGCTCGCTTGATTAATGTAGCTAATAAATGATGATTTATTAATGGTTTTTGTTATGATGAAAGGACTTGATATTGCGACAAAGAATAACCTTTTTAGGAAATAGTTAATGACATTTTAGTCACGATAGTAAAGAAAATTATGCACGAGTGAAAATTAATATTGGAACTATTTAAACTATTTTTAACTTAAGTTTGATACAATTTTATTGAAAATTTAGCATTTTGGCACTCTAACGCCCGATTGTATAAATCCTTGTCAGTTAATGACAAAAAAAAATCTAAGAAATGTCAAAATTTTTGACAGTTAAATAAAATAAATAAATATAAATATACAATCACGACTTTTACCTATTACTAGGTGTGGCACTCTGCCGAAGCCGATCTCGGTAAGTAATATATTTATGCACGTGAAATGCGGTTACCAGCCGTCAATTCACGGCTCCCAAAGATGTTAGTGGTGCGGGAGCCAGAGGGATAATTTTAAAATAAATAAATATATCATCACGACTTTTACCCATTACTAGGTGTGGCACTCTGCCGAAGCAGATCTCGGTAAGTGATATATTTATGCACGTGAAATGCGGTTACCAGCCGTCAAATAACGGCTCCCAACGATGTTAGTGGTGCGGGAGCCACAGGGATAATTTTAAAATAAATAAATATATCATCACGCCTTTTACCCATTACTGGATGTGGGCACTCTGCCGAAGCAGATCTCGGTAAGTGATATATTTATGCGCGTGAAATGCGGTTACCAGCTGTCAATTCACTTCTTCCAAAGATGTTAGTGGTGAGAGAGTCACAGGGATAATTTTAATGTGATATTTGTCGGCTAAGGGAATCGATCCAGAGTTCTCAGGATCCACAAGCTACCTCGATACCACTGTATTTTAAAACTTTATAATTAACTAACATCTTTGGGGGCCGTGATTTGACGCCTGGTAACCGCATTTCACGCACAAAATATATCACATATTGAGATCTGCTACGGCAGATTGCCACACCCATTCATGGATAGAAGGCGTGGTGATATATTTATTTATATTTATTATATTTAAAAATTGTTTTAATTACTTAAATATGAGTTCTGAAAGCTTTCCCCACGTGTTAAAATTGGAAGTAATCAATTCAGATTCACGATTTATTTAATAGTAAATATTTCGGTATTTAATTTTCAATTAATCTACGTCCAAAAGATAATATGTCATCTGTCAATATTTTATTTACTCCCAGTAGCATTAGCAAACATTGTCAACCGCTGTACAATGCACATCAACTGATGACCTGGCTATGAATAACAGGAAAAGTAAATGTCATATAAGAATTCTAAGTTGCAACCACTTTAGACGTTATTAATTTGTTTCTACCCCTGTAAAAATGCTAGTCATCCTGTCTCTGAGATAATTTGTCAACGTTGACATCCCAGTGACTTTTAGGATTTTAAATTGTGACGTATTCAACTATGGCAACCCTTATATTTGTATATCCTAATGTTGTTGCTAATGGCACGTAGATACTTAGGTTTTATTGTTAGTGTTATTGTTGCCAGCAGTCCTCAAAAGTTATACTATCGCTTCTTTCTTTTCGTCGGTTAAAACATTTATTTACATATTTTCTGGGCTTTATTTCCCGTTGGTTTTTTGTACATGCATCACATAATGTTCCTTTAAATAGGTTAGCATGTAGGGATGTTAATTTTTGCGGATATTCGAATAATCGAACAGTCCAACGAGTTCAAATATTCAAATAGTTGATGAGACCGAATAGGCAAATAATAATAATGAACGAACAGATCGAACTGCGCTAAAAGTTTGCTAATAAGTGAATTCGGGCACGAAGAATTCAATGCCGTTAAGTGCATCTTCATATCTTGTTTAGTTTTTTAAGATATAGCCTCCGGAAAAATTCAATTTTCGAAAGTAAATTACCTCATCATATTCTCGTATTTTCCGAGGCTATATCTCAAAAACTAAACAAGATATGAAGATGCGCTCAACAGCATTGAATTTCTCGTGCTTTAATTGACTTGTAAACAAATTTTCAGCATTTTTTATTTTTCAAAAAAATGTTGACTAAAATTTTCTCATCGAGCAGTTTTTGAACAATATCTCAAAAACTAGAAGACATATGCACTTGGGGATTTTAGCATTGGATTCAGTGGGTCAAAATACATATGTATGTAAATTTTTGTTACAATATTCTTACGAGAAAGAATTTTAGAGCTAACAGTCTGAAATTGGCCTAAAATCGAAAAAAATCCAAGGGGTACCCCTTAAGAAATTTTCAAAAAATAAAAATCGCTAAAAATTTGTTTATAAGTCAATTCGGACACGTGGAATTCAATGCCGTTGAGCGCATTTTCATATCTTAGTTAGTTTTTAAGATATAACCGCCGGAAAAGTTCAATTTTCCATAAAAATTACCTCATCATATTTTCGATTTTCCTGAGGCTATATCTCAAAAACTAAACAAGATATGAAGATGCGCTCAACGGCATTGGATTTCTCGTGCTTCAATTGACTTGTAAACAAATTTTCAGCATTCTTTATTTTTCAAAAAGTTTTCATCGTAATCTTCTCATCGAGCAGTTCTTAAACAATATCTCAAAAACTAGAAGACATATGCACCTGGGGATTTTACCATTGGATTCAGCGGGCCAAAATACATATATAAATTTTCGTTATAAAAGAATTTTAAAGCAAACAGTCTGAAAATAGACTAAAACCGATAAAAACTCTGTTAATCGATTAACCAAATATTCGTCAGACAATTTGTTTCAAAATCTATATCCCTAGTAGTAGGATCCCTTAAACATTTATTTATTAGATTCTTCCTGCAATTATTTACTTTCGCATCATCCATATTCATAATTCCTTTCTTACAAACTCGTTAAAATTTAGTTTGTAAATGTGTCTGGCGGTACGATGGTGTGAGTAGCATTACGAAATTCGAAACCGGAGATCCCGAGTTCGAATCCCACTAAAACTAAAAATTATATGACCTACCACACCGCGGATCGGTGAATCTGGACCCTGTACTGTAATTGGGATTCAGTTCCTATTGTATCGAGTAGCATAAATAAGAAAAATTGTTATCATAAAAAGTTATTTAACTAATTGTTATCTTTCTCTTGTTTTAGGAAGGGTCGAGGAAGGCGTCGAAAACATCTGGAAACAAATGAAGTAACCAATCAATGCGTTGGTCTTTATAAGCGCTACCATCTCTGCAACGCTCAGGTAAACAACAAAACATATCCATTTCTTTCCCCCATCAACATCTTGATACATCTTCCTCCTTGTCTGTCTCTTGACGTAATCTGATAAGATCATTGTCCTGTCTAAATCAGATCACTTCAAACAACAACAAATCTAAATCAAATCGAGTAATTGTATATCGAAGTAATGCAATCAGCAGGCATAGGCATGGAGATTGCGAACGGCAATTGTTGCTTACTTGATCCAAGTGATGGTTGTTTGTATTTAATTGACAAGTATCGATGTCATTCGCTGTTCAGTTGTTGATTGTGATTGAGACTAGCTAGCTTAGATCTTCTTGCCTGGTGGTCCTCAACTATCAGCCAATAAGAGTGTAATTGACAGTCGATGAAAGGCCAACACTATTACTGTGGTACAGGGGTGATCAAAATATGTCTAATCTCAAATATCTTTAATTGAATCTGTTTACACTAGAGTATAATATCTAGACTATATACTCTCTTAAGTTGAATTAGTAAAAATCTACTAATTTATAGTGAATATTCACTTTTTGAAAATGTCCAATGTATACCACTAGTAAATAGTAGTTGTTCACTTTTTCAATTAGTGAAACTTGTCACATTTTTAATTAGTGAATTTTTTACTAATAAAAAAGTAAAATTCACCAAATGAAAATGTGATTTATTTACTAATGAAATAGTGAAAATTCTACTATTGAAAAAGTAAATTTTCTACAAATCAAAAAAGTAAAACTCTTTCTAATGAATATTTAATAATAATTTATTGAAAACGTCAAAATTCGATTGTTATAAATAATAAATATCCATTGATAATTATAGTGATATAAAACCTTACAAATAAATATATAAAACAACAATAATTGACATATTTTCAAATTTCTAACCTTAAATAATTTACGTCAGTAGTGATATTGAAAAAAAAAACACATTGGAGTTAATTTATATTCAGATTTAATGTGGACATGTAACATAGTTGAAATGTGACAGTAATACGGAAATTACAACATTTTATTTATTTTCATTTTATTGCTTACTTTAAAAAAATTGATTTGCACAACGGTAGATCTTCTCAATGTTCTATACAGGAACCAAGTACACACACGCGTAAAACTTATACTGTTGACACGGTGGCGCCACTGAATCGCTTGAGGACTACTAATTCGATAGTAGCTTTGGATCTTATCACCATTTTAATTAGTAGAAAATAACCGATTAAAAAGTGAAGCTATTACCTTACTAAAATTTTAGTAGATTCAATCTTAAACTACTAATTTTTATGTAGTTTTCATACTTACTATTTCAATTAGTGAATATTCAACTTAAGAGAGTACAGGGTGTTCAATATAGTTGTGCCACCATTACTATCTCGAGAACTATAAGAGCTACAAGGTTGGTTAAATTACCAAAGAAATACCATTTTCTAAGTGTATTGCAAAACTATTAATCAATTTTTTCGACCAGTGGTTCCCAACATACAGGGTGCAACTTTCTTATTTTAAATGGGAACATACACTGCTAAAAAAAAAACCGGTCATCCAAAAAAATCCCAAAAAAACATCATTTTTCAAACCTCTATTAATTTGTCAGTTTTGAAACAAATTGGATGCAATTTTTTTTCTGAAATCGCCCAAAGTCTAGTCTTCGAAAAGCTGTAAATTGATTTTGACTAACCTCCCTTTCTCTTCCCCTCGTCACCCCCAAACGAGAACCACTTTTTTAAATGGGAACATATTTATATTTTTTATTTGATTGTTCGATTCAATATTTTTTTCTGAATTCAGAAACTATAAAGCTCAATACCGTCACATTAAAATTTGTTTAACTAATATGCATATTAAATTGATATTAATTTAATTAAAAGCTCTTAGAAATTAGTGACGGCTTGAAAAATGGGATAATTTCACGAATTTCAAATGTTTCTTTTTTTGTCACCAACACATACATAATATCACACTATATTCCATTCTATGTGGGTAGCACGAACCATTTAAACATATATCAATCTTCGTCAAAGAATCTTATCCTGACACACCACTTTAGCTTCACTCACATTCATAATTTCTTTAATACAAACTTGTCTCATATTTTGTTGACCCTTTAATCATATTTACCTATTTTCTCCCAGGTCATCTACGCAATCTGTCACCCTCAATTTCACCAACATACACCTGTTTCATTAACCTATCATTCTTTCTTAAATTTTGGTTACCCCTGTGTAGAAAGGGGGTAGAAGACAGTGATTTGTCTAACAAAGGTCATGTCACTACTGTCATTTAATCATCATTTCTTTGACATTTCCCTTGGACCACACAGCATCTTCTAACCACAATGACGTCATCAAATTACGCAATGCACGTCTGCAAGGATTTAAAGATATTTTTAACTATTCTCATTAAAAGTTTCGCTATATTGTTAGCTGTTAGGATGTTTATTAAAACATACAAGTTTAAAGTTAATAAAATATTTTTTGTAGAATATAATTGTACGAGGCTTAACAGAGAGATTGTTTATTTTCTGTTACAGGAATGTCCGAAAGGACGAGATTTTCGAGCAGAGCAGTGCGCTACCTTCAATGCCCGACCCTTTCGAGGACGGGTGTATTTTTGGGAACCTTTCCTTAAAGGTAAAATATTAATTTTACTAACACCTTTATATACATTATTTCATTTTACTCATTTAATAACCTCAAAAATTAGGTTCAAAACTTAATAAAAACTTCGTTTTATAACTAATATGGAATTTTAACAAAATACGACCAATTGCACGAGCAAAACTTAAATTTTAAATCTATTTTTACTGCAAAATTTAATTTTTAAACCTATTTTTAGTAAATAAAGTCTCATTGAATATTTGACAGCAATACTAGTAATTCTGTATGACATATAACTTCGATTTGCCTTTATTAATTTAAAGGCCAGTTTTTCAATCGCCGGTTTACTCTCGATTAATGTTAATCACGATTAAATAATAATGGTAACCATTGTTTCCATTATTATTTAATAAAGATTAAAATTAATGGGGTAATGGCTCAGTGGTATAAAGTCGGTCTGTGGATCCTAAGAACCCTAGTTCGATCCCCATAACCGACAAAACATTTTCACCAATTTAAAATTACCCCCGTGGCTCCCCCACCACTAACATCTTTGGGGGCCGTGATTTGACGGCTGGTAACCGCATTTCACGCGCATAAATATATCACTTACCGAGATCTGCTTCGGCAGAGTGCCACACCCAGTAATGGGTAAAAAGCCGTGATGATATATTTATTTATTTATTCTAGCCGGTGACGAATGTGCGTTAAACTGCCGAGCAGTTGGCATGGGTTTCTACGCAACCCTTAACCAAACTGCCAAAGATGGCACCACCTGTTTCCACCCGATGACAGCCCTTCTGCAGATGGCACCTTCCGGAACTAGAGGTGTCTGCGTTTCCGGCCTCTGCAAGGTAAGAACACTATACATATATGTGCATGCTCTATCCACCGTAACGCGGTCGTACTATACGTGATCTAATTCCTGCTGTCCTGCTACAGCGCTGCTGCGCTCTTATGACGATAAATTGAACTAAGAAATACGCGCAGCCGATAAGTAAGAGAGTGAAATGGTTGGTTGTTGGCGATGCTATTAATTCTGATTTTTCTCGGAGTGTATATATTGTCGCTGATACGACAGACGAAAGATTGAACTAAGTTGCTTTTATTTGGATATCAGTAACTGGTTATTGAATTAATGTTACGAAGTAAACTGAAATCTTATTTATTAGTTGTACCGTGTTATTTAAAGAGAGCAAGAGAGATTAATATCAAATTAATTTTATTCCTAACCATTTAGTAATATGTCATTTTCCGACTTTTTAAAAGTTGGAAAGTTAACTATTGTTGACTTTTATTTTCCAACCGGTCGGAAAGTTGCCACTTTCCGACATGAGGAAACATTGCACGTTTGATTTTAAATTATGAAATAAAACTGTCACTGTCAAAAGTTATTCAATTTTATTTTGATTATAAATAATTAGAAAATATCAAATAAATTTTCATATTCGGAATCAGACATTTGTTTTTAATTTGTACTGTTAAAGAGGTAATAAAATAAAGTAATCAACAAAAAAATAAATGTTGAAAAATGAAACTGCAATAGTGCACCTCGGTGACATATTTTGTGCGTAAAGCTGTTAGTGAAGGGGGAGCCACAGTGATAGTTTTTATGTTGTGAAAATTGTTTGTCTGCTTTGGGAATTAAACCCGGGTTCTCAAATTCGTAGGCTGACTCGATACCAGTGAACCACCTACCCAAATTTGCAATTTTTCGTTTGTTGAAGAAATAAATTTATTACGGGCATTAAAACACCGGTTCTAAATATATTATCAATTAAGAGTTATTTTTCCCAGTTAAAAGAGTTGGTAAACTAAACATATTACCAACATCTCCGTATAAAATCAACCACAAACTGCAACCATATCTTAACAATCGCCCGAAGGTTGAAACCTTCGATTCAACAAACATACAACATACAATCCAGTAACTATCAACAATCATCTGCAAACATTGCAGAGTTTAGTGTAAAAAACCGCCACTAGACTCATGCGGCGCTGCGTTCAATAACAATGGATCGCTCGCAAAGTAATTGTATCCGATTAGCGTAATCTCAGGTCCGTATCGAGAGTAATTGAGCCCCTGTAGCTCTAGGGGCCGCATACCACAAGCTTGGTGATCGCGCAATCGATGATCGCGAACACAGATAGTTGAGTACGTTTAGGAAAATAAACAAAATGAAACGAATGCAGCTTTTGATGGATGTGCTGCGCAGAGATTTAAATATTTTGATAGTACTGACCTGCATTCAAGTGTAAATAAATTATCTGGATGTAAAGTAGGCTGAGGAATTAGGACTGTTTTTAAAATGGCGGAGTAATTGTGTTAGTACTTCAAACGGGCGCGAAACTTACATCATCTAATCTTGTTCAGATTTAAAAGGACAATAACGATCTCGGCAACTATAAAAACTACGACTATACTGAAAACGTTATAAGGATGGACTAACTTTTGATAAAAAATAATAAAATCATAAGAAACTAGTGCAATATTTAAATGACAATTTAAACAAAAAGTGAATAGCAACACAATAACAATATTCAATAACATTTATATTTACTATCGAATCATGTAAAATTAAAAATAATTATGTTTCATTTCTAATAATTACTTGATTTTTGCACTTTATTTCCAAATTGCTGATAATTGATTTCCCAGTTAAATTTATATACTTATTTATTTTGACCCGTTGAATCCAACGGTAAGTGCGTATGTCACCTAATTTTTGAGATATTGATCAAAATATATTTATGACAAAATTTTGGTGAAAATATTTTGAAATATAAAATTTGTTGAAAATTTATTTACAAGTTAAATGAAGCACAAGAAATTCAATGCTATTGAGCGTATCTTCATATCTCGGTTAGTTTTTGACATACAGCCTCTGAAAATACAAAATTTGATGAGGCAAAATTTTGTGAAAATTCAACTTTTCCGGAGTCTATATCTTAAGAACTAGACAAGATATGAAGTTGTGCTTAACGGCATTGAATTCCCCATGTCCGAATTTACTTGTATGCAAATTTTTCACTAATTTTAAGATACTTTATTTTTTGAATTATTAGATCAATTTCAGACTGTTTTCTCTAAAATTCTTTCTCGTCCGAATAATCTCTTGAAAATTTACTTAAATATTTACTTTGACCCCCTGAATCCAATTGTAAAAACTTTAAGCGCATATGTCGTTTAATTTTTGAGATATTGTTCAAAATTTGTTTGAAGGCAAAATTTGGTGAAATTTTTTTGAAACACGAGAAATTCAATGCCGTTGAGCGCATCTTCATAGCTTGTTTAATTTTTGAGATATAGCCTCGGAAAAGTACAAAATTTGATGAAGTGATACTTAATTTGCTGTTGGTACCTGTTACACAATAGTATATTGTGTAACTAGTAGGAAAAGTATTATATTCCCGGGCGATGGTGGGTAATTGTGGGACGAGCCGTACGCGATTTCGGAAGATGTTTTTCCTACTATTTTTTTCTATCAGTTTAACTCAATAATTAGTTATTTTAAATTTCATTTATAAACGTCAGACAACCAACAAAGCAAAATTATTACGTTGTTTGATAAAAAAATTGGATGATAGCGTAACTATGGTTTGTTTATTTATTCTTACAAGCGTACTATGAGATATGAGAAAACTTTGACAGCGGCTGGAAAAAATATTCCCGGACTGTTATTTCTCGTAGCCTAGCAACGACACTATAATAACGAAATAATGCATTAGCGGACACAAAACATACCGGAAAGGTGTCAATTTTCGTCTGATCGAAAAAAAGTTATTACTTTAGTAAGCCATTTTACAGATGTACTTAAAAAATTATATATATCATCACGCCTTCTACCCATTACTGAGTGTGGTATTCTGCCGAAGCAGATCTCGGTAAGTGATATATTTTTCGCGTGAAGTGCGGTTACCAGTCGTCAAATCACGGTCCCCAAAGATGTTAGTGGTGGAGGAGCCACAGGGGTAGTTTTTGAAATTATGAAAATTGTTTGTCGCCTGTGGGAATCGAACCAGGGTTCTCAGGATCCACAGGCCGACTTCATACCACTGAGCTAGCCACCCCATACAAAATTATAATAGAATTATTTAAACACTATCTTAAAAAATTATGTTTACGTCACTAAATGAATATCACTTTTTGTTCTGTTGTTTGTATTCCATTTAAGAACGGGTTCAATTAGTTATAGGCAATATACTCGTATGTATGCTTCGAGTTATAAAATATACATTTATAATTGGTGTTTATCATAATATCACAGTATTGTTAGCGCTAATTTGATAATATGTCATTATAAACTAATACTAGGTTACCCAACAACATTCTCCTGTTTAAATGTGTGACAAAAAATCAAGGTAACCATGAACAAGATAAGTAAACGAACAAATGCAATTTTACCCAGATAGATCTGTGATAATTTCAAAATAAATAAATTGCATTTTGCTTCAAACGAAATGAAATTGTTTGCAAATTATATATCGGCGTCAGCAAATATTACAACGTGTTCTTACAATTTTTATTCAATCTTTTTACCTATATTTTCAAGGCATTTGGCACATATTATTATTTTCACAGTTCTAGGTATAGTTTGTTCAAATTGTTTCAATATTTAATTGTATTACAGACGTGTGTAGATTATTAGAAACAAACAATATTAATCAAATAAAGACAAAAAGTCAATTGCGATGTGGAACTGTGTCTTAATAAATAAGAAAAATAGGAAAAAACTTTCCATCACTTGTCACAAATCCCACAAAATTTTTGTCTTTGTATTATTTCAATAGCTGTCAAGCAGTTTGCGATTTTGTCGGTAGATAGCACCACGGGTTGCTCCGTAGCTCTCATGTCATGTTACCGGCTTACATAGTTTAACATCAGTCTGTTCAGCTTGAAAAAATATCACAGTTCACTAGTCCCTAGTTGATCTAGTTGGATAGTTGATCACACCATACTGATGAGTCCCTAAAGGGCGAAACGCGTCTATGGTTAAAGCTGAACTGACCAGCCGTTTGATGATGACCTGATAAGTTGATTCAAATGTGCTGTAAATTTTGTGGGATTTGTGACAAGTGATGGAAAGTTTTTTCCTATTTTTCTTATTTATTAAAACAATATTAATTTGGGGTAGATGGCACAGTGGTATCAAGTCGGCTTGGGGATGCTAAGAACCCTGGGTCGACTCCCACAAGCGACAAACATTTTCAACACATTAAAATTACCCCTGTGGCTCCCCCACCACTAATATCTTTCGGGGTCGTGATTTGGCGACTGACAACCGCACTTCACGTGCATACATATATCACTTACCGAGATCTGCTAAGGCAGATTGCCACATCCAGTAATGGGTAAAAGGCGTGATGATATATTTGTTTTTATTTGCAAAATTGGTCAAATTATAATTATTATAGGATGTAATCTATATTCCGCTTATATTTTATATTTATTTTAAAGGAATGTTACATGTATATTATTTGGCTAGAAGTATCAAAATTATTTCGTTTAATTCTGTTTAACATTTTGCTACAACTTAACGCTAATCAGTATATTCTACAGGGTGATCAAAAGGAATTGTTATAGTTGGCAATACAATTCCAGAGATCTTTTTATTCCACAGTTGGCACAACGCCAGGTAAAGGCGAAAATGCTATTTGACATTTCTAATAAATACAAATAGGTTATGTCAGGAGTCTGACAGCTAATAGAATTTTGACTTTTTAAGTAATAGAAAATAGAAATACAAAGTTAAATGGGGTGGCTAGCTCAGTGATATGAAGTCGGCCTGTGGATCCTGAGAACCCTGGTTCGATTCCCACAGACGACAAATAATTTTCATAATTTCAAAAGCTACCCCTGTGGCTCCTCCACCCCTAACATCTTTGGGGGCCGTGATTTGACGACTGGTAACCGCACTTCACGCGCAAAATATATCACTTACCGAGATCTGCTTCGGCAGAGTGCTACACCCAGTAATGGGTAGAAGGCATGATGATATATTTATTTATATTTATTTAAATTTAAATTTTAAATGTCACTGTCAACAACAAGAAATGAATTTATGTATCAGGCTTACCAATTTCAAGTAGTTTTTTTTATTGCCAACTGTAACAATTCCTTTTGATCACTCTATATATTATGTGTGTTGTAGGCAAACAAAAAAATATCATTCATTAATAAAAAAATCATGCGTTAATAGGGGTCATTAATGCATGATTTTGTATTAATTATGGAAACCCATTAATGAACGATCCAGATAAAATAATAATAAAAATAGATAGAATTATAAAATTGTTAACTCAGAATTGGGTGAATGGCGTGATAATATATTTATTTTATTATACTCTTGCCACAGAAAACTACGTTCAAAATGATTGCGAAGTATTTTCATAGCGTCATAATGTGATATTATAAATAATTCAATATTAACGGTATAATTTATTATCTAACAAACGATTACAGATGTACTAAAGATCCTTTTAACTTTAAAGCCAGAACGCTATTTTAATTATGTTGGCACTGAAATATCTGGCTTGAACTTGAACTTACATTTTTAATAGACTCTTCTGTTATATTTATTTCCGGGAAAACATAATGTTCCTAGAAATAATAGTTTTGTTTTATTTATAAATGATGTACTTCAAAGTACTTCAAAGCATGTGAGATATTACGACATTATGAAACGTGTGACATTACTTGTATCTTTGCCAAATATTTTAAACAGATTATAAACATAGTTTATATCAAACGAATTTAATGTTACAATGTAGATGGCAAAAAAATATTCATTAAGACAGATAACAACAATTTAAATGCTCTTCACAAGATGTAATAATAAAGAACAGAGCCGCATTCATAAAATTCTGTTCTGTCAAAAATTCATTGTTTTGTAATACAGACTGCTCAAAAGGAATTGTTTCTGTTGACAATAATAGTTATTTTTATAACAAGTGCCGAAAAAGGCTCGTTACGTGCAAGTGCAGAATTTAACGCACGAGCACGTAACCTTTTTCGGCACGTGTTATAAACAAAATTTTTCCTACAACTGTGTGATTTAGTAAATCACTAAAATATTATCCAAATTTATAAAATTTTAATGATATTACACGAGAACGATGTTTTACGGCGTTGCTATAGTTTGTTTGTTGATTGCTTGCACATTGTTCTACGTTATTTTAAAATATTTCACTAACGTCAAGATAATTTCTTCAAAATCGTCTAGATTGGAATATTACAGTGAGTGATTCTTCTTTATCATAAATACCTCCAAAGATAATTGAAGCTGCGGATCATGCTACGTTGCATCTATTTTCGACAATGACAATCAACCTGCTGCTGGTACTTCTGAAGTCTCCGAAATTGTTGTCAATAATATTACTGTTAATAATATGAACAGGTACGGAAGAAATCAATGTTTCTTTAGACAATAAAAAAGTTTCCACTTTACACTATGTCAATATAAGCAACTGTAACAACTATGTTAATAATATACACACACAATAAATATTATGTATTTCACTTACTTAAAACCATTTATCGATATATTTTACTTTGTTCGGTTCTTTTTATTAGTTGTGTACAGATTAGATATACTGCAATTTAAGGTTATATTTATAATCGTCAAAATATACTACTGCATATTTACTAGCGCTGGCTCACTGTATCTTCTTCTTCCATAAGCGTCTGTGGCCAAAATATGAATTACGCGATTGGCGCGAAATTTAAATCGCTTTCAAAAAAACTTTTTTTACAGTTGCGTAATGAAGCACTTTCCGCACTAGTGCTACTTTGCTTTCAGAAACGCACTTGGTCTGCATTCATCTACTTTCCATACGTAATCATGGCAATTATAGTTACGTAATAACAAAGAAATCGCACAGTTGTAGGAAAAAAATAATTACTTGAAATTGGTGAGCCTGATACATAAATTCATTTCCTGTTGTTGACAGTGACATGAAAATTTAAAATTAAATTTGAGTACATTTAGTTCTTATTCGTTTTTAGTTATATTTTTCTTAAATATCCAAAAATAAAATTTATATATTTTAACATAACCTATGTGTACTTATTAGAAATGTCAAATAGTATTTCCACCTTTACCTGGCGTTGTGCCATCTGTGGAATAAAAAGATCATGGAATTGTATTGCCAACTAAAACAATTCCTTTTGAACACTCTGTAGTATATTAATCATAAATAATTTAAAATATTAATTTATTTTGATATTATTTGTATTAACAGTAGACTACATATCCAAGGTTACACAAATAAAAACAGTCAGGTAAAATACAAAACAGTTAGGTAAAATCTTTTCCAGACTGTTTTGTATTTTACCAGACTGTTATTTTTCTTGTAGTCTTGGATACGTACTTTACTTGACTGTTTTGTTAAAAATCTACTTTCCATACTAAAATTGGTCAAGAAAGTAGGCACTTTCTTGCCGGTTTCAGAAAAACGTCATTTATTCAAACAGTTTAGTAACTTTATATATACGAATCTTTACCATTACTTGTAATAGTACATTATAATAAGTCAAGAAAGTGATGTTTTAATTGACGAAGTGGTTGCTTGAAATATAAGGCTACATGCCGAGTATTTTAATCCGCTGAGTCAAGTAAAAACACTTTCCTGACGTACTATGTATACTATTTTATCTAAAACCGATCTCAATTTAATCAATAATTAATCATAAATAATTCAAAATGTTTAATTCTTTTGATATGACTTGCTTTGAGAGCACACTATGTATCCAAGGTGATAACAAAAGGAAAACAGTAGTTGTAGCTAAGCTATAAAAGTAGTTAGCTTTGGACAGTTATAGTGATATCCCAAGTTTTTTTTTTCTGTAATTCTTCTTGTTCCACATTTACAACTCTTTTACCCTTTCGAGTGTCCACAAATATGGGGATTTCTGTAATTCATTTATATTTAATTTTGTAAATATGTTGAATCTATAGTGTCTTGAGAGGCTGGAATGATGCAGTAGCGCACTTAATGTATTTTTAAGCAAATACATATTTGATAAATTTGAAAATTTGATCATATTTTACATTGCAATAAAAAAATTATCTCTCAATTTCTATCAATAAAAATATGTATATTTATGCAGAAAATTATGAGGAATACAATGGTGCATTTTCCAGGCCTGTATCTAGGCTAGTTTTTGACATATAGGACAGTTAGCAGAAAATGGTGAAAACGAGATAAATTTTAAGCAAAATTTTACTTTTCCGGAGGCTGTATCTCAAAAACTAAACAAGATATAAAAATGCGCTCAACGGCATTGAATTTCTCGTGTTTGAATTGACTTATAAACATATTTTCAGCGATTTTGATTTTTTGAAAATTTCTTAAGGGGTACCCCTTCAGAATTTATCGATTTTAAGCCATTTTCAGACTTATTGCTCTAAAAATCTTCCTCATACGAATATTATACTAAAAATTTACATACATACGAATTTCGACGAGCAGCATCCAATGGTGAAATCTCTGAATTCGTATCTCTTTTAGTTTTGGAGATATTGGCCTTAGAAATTTGCGTATATCAAAAATTTTGGTCAAAATATCAAAAATAAAAAAATTGCTGAAAATATGTGTACAACTCAATTCGAACACGAGAAATCCAATGCCACTGAGCGCATCTTCATATCTTGCTTAATTTTTCAGATATAACCTCTGGAAAAGTAGATTTTTTCAAATTTTACGCCATTTCACATTTTACACAATATTAGTATAATTATATAATAAATCAGGAAGGTAAAAACACTTTTCAGACGTATTTTTCTGAAACAGTTTAATTTAATCAATAATTAATCATAAATAATTCAAAATGTATAATTTTTTTTATATGAATTTGATTGACAGCAGACTACGTATCCAAGGTTACAATAAAAAGTCGAGTAAAATATAAAACAGTCAGGTAAAGTCTTTATCAAACTGTTTTGTACTTTACTAGACTGTTATTTTTGTTGTAACCTAATCGGCTCGCCAGTTAATGCTCCTTTCGGCAGTAAAAACTGCTTTACCATACTACAGGGTGATCAAAAGGAATTGTTACAGTTGGCAATAAAAAAAACTACTTGAAATTGGTAAGCCTGATACATAAATTCATTTCCTGTTGTTGACAGTGACATTTAAAATTTAAATTTGAGTACATTTAATATTACATTTATTTCTAAAGTATTTCTATTACTTAAAAAGTTAAAATTCTATTAGCTGTCAGACTCCTGACATAACCTATTTGCAGGGCCGGATTTACAGCTTGCGGGCCCCCCAAGCACGAGGTAGGGATGGGGCCCCTATCTCTACTTTAAAAAAATGTATGAAGCAAAAAAAGGTCTTTTATAGTTTACTATCATGATTATGCCATAATTTCTGTTTATTTTATTAAGGGATTAGGTTGGTTGGGGGCCCCCTTGGGTTGGGGCCACAAGCTCGTGCTTGTTCCGCTTGCACGTAAATCCGGCCCTGCCTATTTGTATTTATTAGAAATGTCAAATAGCATTTCCGCCTTTATTTGACGTTGTGCCAACTGTGGAATAAAAAGATTTCTGGAATTGTATTGCCAACTATAACAATTCCTTTTGATCATCCTGTAGTATTTTAAACTACTATACTACTACATACTATGTATTCATAGCAACAACAAACATACAATGAGCAGATATTTTAACAGTAGTAGAAAATAATATTAAATCTCTTACATTGTAAATATCAAGTAAACAAAACCATATTATGCTCTATAGATGAAGTGTAATTTTTAAAAAGAAGAAATGAATTTCAGGTTGAAAATATTTTGGCAGATTTTCTGTTCTCGTTCCTCGTTGTGTGGTCCATCGTAGATGAATGACAAGCGAATGTTTTCGCACTTCATTAACCTAAATCATCAGAAGAAATATTGTTTTTAAATTTAGATATAATTGAGAAAGCATTGAACCGAAAGTTCGTGTCAATACTGTTTCGTAATTTCTAGAACAATGAATTTCTTTCTTTCAATGCAGTAATTGTTATTTTCATTCTTGTGTTAATTAATTTTCGATTGTAATTCACAATATGCCATTATGCGTTCTGAGAACGTAAGACGTAATCCTCAATAATATGATATTTTAAAGTTGGAGATATCAATTTACTCCTTTAATTGTTACAGAAATAGTATCTCTGTGTCCTATTTATTATACTTGCCTTAGTTGAATCATTTTACTTACTTTACTTGCGGTTAACCAGGCTGCGTTCATTCAACCTCTACCCGGTTTCATTTTCAGTGGCCATTTGTAGCTGTAGTTTCGTAGCTGAATAGTTAGTGCTGTTGCTTGATAAGCGATACCTCGTGGATTGTGGATTTCAACTGATTACCGGCCAGGGTAGTCGGGTGGCTAGCGTAGCAGTTTCTTGGCATTGCACATCATAAGTTGCGGGATCGAATCCCGCCCAGGGTATGTGTTTGTGATGGATTTCTAAGGGTTGGGTGGAAGAATAACAGCCCTCTTTTAAACTTCGGTCCTTGACATTAAGTGCTCAATAAAGTGAAATAAATAAAATAAATAAAAAAAAAACTGATTACAACTTATAATAAAAAATAGAACTCCGTTCGAGTAGCAAATAAAGAAATAAATATACTGAGATTTATCACTTTTATTATTTGATAAATAAATAACTATATCATTACACCTTTTATCCATTACTAGGTGTAGAATACTAAAAAACCTTTTTTTTCTCTCGATTCTGTCAGAAAATAAAATGTTGTTCTTTTTTTTTTCTGTGGCTTCTTTGGCGGACCAACTACTTAGGTCATATGCCGCCATTCCGCCCTGATCTGCGTTTTAGGTATTATGGTCAACAGCAACGCGGGTTTTCTCTGGACGGTCACCCATCCAAGTACTACCCGCGCGCAACGTTACTTAACTCGCGTTATCGCTTAGATCAGTTCCAACGAGTGGCCGTTGACAAAATTTTGTTCTTTTCAAGTGCAGTTGTGAAAAGAAAGTGATACTTTTCATCCCTAGTAAAGAAAGTAAATTTTTCTTCTTTAATGTCCGGTTTTATAAAGAATAGAATAAATAATCTTCCATAGTAAAAGTATTTGAATTAAAAAATTCGATTCAAATTTATTTATTTTATGGCATATACTTGTATAACGTTAGTATCAATGGTTCGACTGTCATTTGAATTAATAAATTTTAGTTATTTTGAAGTAAATTTATTTATCATTTATAATACCGGACATTCGGAAATTAAAACCATATCCAAGGTAAATGGAAAATAATGGTGTTATCCAAGTGACATCTGCCAAGAGAATAATAAATCTAAATTTCTAATTTATTTTTGTAAATGTTACTTTCTGATAGGGCAGAAAAAAAATTACATGGATACACCATGGGGGTAATGGCTCAGTGGTATCGAGTCGGCCTGTGGATCCTAAGAACCCTGGTTTGATTCCGACAAACATTTTCACCAATTTAAAATTACCCCTGTGGCTCCCCCACCACTAACATCTTTAGGGGCTGTGATTTGATGGCTGGTAACCGCACTACACAAATAAAAATAAAATAAATATATCATCACGCCTTCTACCCATTACTGGGTGTGGCATTCTGCCAAAGCAGACCTCGGTAAGTGATATATTTTGCGCGTGAAGTGCGATTACCAGTCGTCAAATCACGGCCACCAAAGATGTTAGTGGTGGAGAAGCCACAGGGGTAGTTTTTGAAATTATGAAAATTGTTTGTCGCCTGTGGGAATCGAACCAAGGTTCTCAGGATCAACAGGCCGACTTCATACCACTGAGCTAGCTACACGCGCATAAATATATCACTTACTGAGATCTGCTTCGGCAGAGTGCCACATCCAGTAATGGGTAAAAGGCGTGATGATATATTTATTTTATTTATTTATGAGGAAAGTGTCATTCTTCCTTCAAATGCTTTATATCCCTCGTCTTCGGTTGGAGAAATGACACCGTCCCTTCTGGAATAAATATCTTATTTTCTTCCCTTGGTGTACAAATAACTAATCCATGTTATACCCTATGCCAACAATTTTTGAACATACTATATATAAATTAATCTGCCCATGCTATCAACTCCGGCATTATGGTGATGTGAGTAGCATTACGCCATTCTAATTCGAAGATCCCGAGTTTGAATCCCACTTAAGCTAAAAATATATGAACTACCACATTGTGGCTTGGTGAGTCCGGATCCTGTACTGTAATTGGGATTAAGTTCCTGTTGTACAGAGTAACAAATAAATAAATAAACCCCGTCAGGTTGCATCCCCACATTGAAAATGCGCGTTCAGGATTCAAATTACTGCTTTAAATTTTCGCAGTTAAATATATCTTCAAGTGCGTTATTTATTTTGTGTATCAAATTAATGCCTTGTTTTATAGATAGCGACACATTATTCTAGTAGTCTGTGCTTGAGTATGGTCGAAACAAAAACGCATCTTCACACTAGTGCGTAATTCAATTGTTCTGTTTTTATGAACGATTAAAATTCGGATTGAAATAATTCCACTGCAGTAAATCTGAGTTTAAAACGTCGTTAAATATAATCCGCTAACTGAGATTATGTAAAATTTATTACACATAATGTTGATCACTACAGGGGGATATTTTTAAAAATGATTTAACATTTATTTAATTTTAAGGCATGACATCAACTGAATATTAAAAATAATCAGTAGGTACTGCGTACTTGTTTTACAAGTAACGATTACTTATTACTTTTTAATAAACTTGTGTTATTAGTTAATATTCAAGGTTACTTGGAATCAAGAAACTAAACCCGTTAGGGACATAAGTTAAAAGTTGATATAATATGGGAAATGGGTTTTTCACTACCATTGCTTCCCTGATTACTTTAAAGGAAAAACTTATAAATAAAATCTGTAGAGAATTAAATTCTACATCTAATTCAATTAACATACTTCATTTTACTTATTTCATTACTGCTAAAACTTACTTTAAATGTTATTAAAGTATATTATTTATACAGTTAGTCATGAAACTAGAACAAATTCAAATAAATGTATAAATGTTTAAACTTGATTTCAACAGTAGGTAAATAAATAAAATTATATTATGCGGTATCGGGTAGGTGGCTCAGTGGTATCAAGTCGGCCTGTAGATCCAGAGAATCCTGGTTGGATTCCCACTGCCGAAAAACGTTTTCACCACATTAAAATTACCCTTGTGGCTCCCCCACCACTAACATCTTTGGAAGCCATGATTTAACATCTGGTAACTGCATTTCACGTGCATAAATATATCACTTACCGAGATCTGCTTCGACAGAGAACCGCACCCAATAATGGATAAAAGGTTAAGTGATATATTTATGCGCGTAAAGTGCGGTTGCCAGCCGCCAAATTACGGCCCCAAAGATGTTAGTTGTGACGGAGTCACAGGGGTAGTTTTAATGTGGTGAAAATGTTTGTCGGATTGGGAATCGAACTAGGATTCTCAGGATCTACAGACCGACACGATACCACTAAGCCATCTACATTATTTCTTGTAGTGGAAAATGAAAGATTGTCGTAGGAAAAATAATATATAATACAGGTATTGCACGGCCATTAAAAAACTTGTATGAATCTTACACACACCCTTTCCAAAAATACCCTTTCAACATTTGTATTACAATATTCATTTAACATCAAAACATGACTGTTAATATAATTTTCATAATTTGAATTGTGATTTGGATACGACACTTTTTGTTTATTTGACAGATATTCGGCTGTATCATGTAACACATCGTTAATAATAAGCGACATCGATAACTTTTTTTAGCTTTGGCAACATCGGTTTCGTTTTGACGTTTGTCAAATTTTTATTCATATAAATACAAATTTGACAAACGTCAAGACAAAACCGGTGATGCCAAAGCTTGTAAAATTTATCGACGTCGCTTATTATTAAAGATATGTTACATGATACAGCCGATTATTTATTAGGACATTGAAATACCGACCTTAAATTCGACTAATTTAACTGAAGTTGAAGCTCTATATATCTTGAGAGACTAACGATGTCCTTGCTATAAAAGACATCTGTAAATACGATCTTCTTATGTCAGTTATTTCACAGTAAAACAAAATCGCATCATCTCACCGCAACTGTTTTATTTCTCAGATATTGCGATGCATCGATGCAAACATTTAAATCATGTTTTAGATTCATATGACGTGTGACATTTGCTATATGATGCATGCCCCTCCCGTACCCCACATGTGGCGCCCCTGGACCGATGTTATCTCGATCAAGGCGGCGGTGGCGCCACGTCACTCGCGAAACAACCGCACATCGACGTGATTTATGCAAGGAGATCGAATTATTGTTCATTTCGCACTTCACGTCAAGTGTGCTTTGCCGCATGACGGTCAGATGGTTTTTGTTAGTTTGCGGAATAGAAAAATTGTGGAGATTTTTTTTTTCAGGATTTATTACTTTCTTTTTTATTAATTTTATGACTGATATTTATAGTTTTATAGATGCGTTACAAGAAAACTGTATCGTGGTAAAAACATACAGATTAATCGACAGGAATTAAAATCTTAGGAATTCTAAAAGAAAATGGTATGTTTATAATTAATTTAAAACAAATAAAATATATATTTTTACAATTCAAATGACAGTAAATCTGTTTTTACTGTTTCTTTACAAAGCTAGCTAGGTGACTCATTATCATTATTCAAATATGACATATTTTATAGAATATTGGCCCACGACTTTACACAACTAATAGCGTTTCATTAGTTAACCACGTTGTCATGGAAATGAGTGAATTAATAAGTGATAATTGTGCTAGTGCAATTATCAGTAATAATATAACAAGAGTTATATTTAATAAGATTATTTTTTGACTTAGCTGTTGAGGTCGATTCATCCAAGTTAAAAGATTTTAAACTGGGTCAATTGAAAATAATTTGACAGATCTATCGAAAACTAGTTGCCAGGCAATAGTCACGAAAGCCCGAAGGGCTTGAGTGGCTATTGCCAAATGGCAACAGGTTTGAGAAAGATACTGGAGAATTATTTTCTAATTTATCAAACTCTCGAGTTATATTTAATTAGATTATTTTTTGATTTAGCTGTTGAGGTCGATTCATCCAACTTAAAGAATTTTGAACTGGGTCCATTTCGATTGATTACTTATTAATGTATTCTTGGAAGTTGTTTCCAAAATTTGTTGGTGTATTTCTGTATCTAAAATACAACTAAATCGATTTTTTCACACATTTTACTTGGCGCGTTGACATAAATAATTATTTGACAACTACCTATCATTTGTCACCAACAAAAAAGCATATACAGAGATAATTCTCGGGAATAATGACAAGAGCATAATTCTCAGTATAATAATGACAGGATTGGTTAAAACGCCGACACGTGACATACAATGAAGCATTTCATTGGTTTTGAGAAACGTCAAAAATAATCGCTGTAGTTTTTTGTATTGTTTGATTCCCACAGCCAACAAGCAATTTTCACTACATTAAAACTACCCCTGTGGCTCCTCCTGCCACACCCAATAATGGGTAGAATGCGTAATGATAATATTATATAACATTGATATTAATTTTGTAACATTTTTTATTGTTTTCGTGGAGCAATATTCTTACCGAATATTCCAAGAATTTTTTTGCCGTTGTTCACTCGGGCTTTTGTTGCTCTTAGGAAATCTGCACTCGTCTTCGACTCGTGTATATTTCCATAGTAATTAAAGCACTCGTGAACTCAAAAACATTTTCGGTAATATTCAATGCACTAGTTATATTATCAAGCTTACGAAACGAATGAATGATATACGATACTTACCACAAACAATTTTCATAATTTCAAAAGCTACCCCTGTGGCTCCTCCACCACTAACATCTTTGGGGGCCGTGATTTGACGACTGGTAACCGCACTTCACGCGCAAAATATATCACTTACCGAGATCTACTTCAGCAGAGTGCCACACCCAGTAATGGATAGAAGGCGTGATGATATATTTATTTATTTTATTTACTACAATAAAAATAGATTTACAATCAGATATAATAAATATTTTAAATGTAAATAATGTAGGTACCCTTGTAACATAACAAATAAAAAACACACAAGGTATTATTGAAAAACAATTTGCAGAGAGTACTCTTTATCAGAATGCAATTTCATGTTCATTTTGCTAGTCACGCAAAAAGCAGTTCCTCATTCAATATACAACATAACATCACGACCCTTTTTCCTTTTTCCCAGAGCCGATTGATTCGATACGCCCCTTTCTGTGCCCCACTTCTCCGCCTATGAACCTGTAACAAGATCACTGATCCGATTATACAGCAACTAATATTGTATAGAGCTTGTTATGACACTTGTTCGCTGTTCTGCGAATGGTTCAACTTTTAACTACACAACTACAGTCTGAATCTAGTAACTATGTCACAGGCTTTTGTTTCTGTGCGAATACTTCGTGGTTGTGACGTCATTGATCGTCACTTGATGCTGGACAAGTAACTTCTATTTCATTTGTTTTTAATTCAATATAGTTGATATTTTATATTACTGCTTAAATGAAAATCTGTGGTGTTATAGGAAAATGGTGTAGAGAGTGTTATAGAATTTGAATCCGGAGATCCTGAGTTCGAATTCCTCTCGAGCTAAAAATATACACTGATGAGAAAAAGAAACGAAACACATAAAATTCGTTAAATTTTCCCAATTTTCAAAGTGTCGTAACTTTTCGAATTTTTAACTTATTTGGATGAATTTTCGAGGGCGAAAAAGTTTAAAGTGTTTACTTTAAGGGGATACATGCAATCTTGGGGTTCCCCTTCCGTCCTCCCCTCAACCCCCTAGAAGAAAAAAAATGTTTGTAGTGTGGAAAAAAGTCCATCTTTGACGATCTGTACGGAGCTAAGAAAAATTTGTGGACTCGATTCACCATCAGGGCAATAAAGTTTATTCAATTCCCTGTAAAGGTCGCAAAGAACGAAGTTCCTACGTTACGCGTGTTTGGAGTTGAAGTTTTTGAATGAAGTCAATATGTTTTGTAGATTCTGAGAAAAAGCGTAAGTGCTGAAACACTTTTTGAAGTCAAATGCCGCCTGTAAATACGACTCTTAACTCGGCGTATTTTCAACAAAATTGGACGATTCTTTCCGAAAAAAAAACTGTTTTGTCTCTAATTTAAGGGGCCGTACGCGAAATTTAGATTATCTCCTTTTGCACTCTTAAAATCTACCCCCTCAACAAACATTTTTTAGGCCAAAAACTCCCAAATGCACGCATAACTCTCTGTCCCATAACTTCTTTCTTAAATTGCATTTAAGAAATAAGTGAGGTTGACATAAAATTACAAATTAATGTATACTTTAAATAGTTGACTATGCTTAGTGGTTTGTGGTATACATTAATCGATTTTATTTGCAGTTCTACTTGTGGTTACAATTTTTTGCCAATAGTAACGATCATGTTGCAATATTTGTAAAGAGTAAGCAAATAAATATAAAATACTATATATATATATTTATCATCACGCCTTCTATCCATTACTGGGTGTGGCACTCTGCCCAAGCAGATCTCGGTGGGTGATATATTTATGCGCGTGAAGTGCGGCTGCCAGCAGTCAAATCACGGCCCCCAAAGATGTTAGTGGTGGCAGAGCCACAGGGGTAATTTTAAATTGTTGAAAATGTTTTTGTCGGCTGTGGGGATCCAACCAGCGTTCTTTGGATCCACAGGACGACTTGATACCACTGAGCCATTACCCCATAAAGAGTAAGTATAAGCAGATCTATGTAAATATATATATATATATATATATATATATATATATATATATATATATATATATATATATATTTCAAAGATAATTGCTGCAATACATTTTGTTAATATGAGAAATAAAATACGTCAATAGTCAATTTATTCAGTATACGAAATCAGATAAATGATTACTTGCAACTTACATTATTTTATGTAATTATTGTGTGCATAAAAAATGTTCTGCTAAGATACCGTCTATTGAAATTAATTTTAGGAATTTTTGAAAAATTCTGTTTGTTCCGTGAACAATATATCATATAATATATACCCTTAAAATTTGATCCACAAATATAGAAACACCCTGTAACCCGTGAAGAAAAAGTAATTTTTCTTTTATGTGCTTTATATTTCTTGCTTTCAATTCGGGAAATGAAAAGTCTTCTTCGGGAAAATATGTCTCATCTTCTTCCTTTGATTACATACATACATATCTTCACGCTATGTCCCAACAAATGGGGTAGCAACCCTAAAATCATAAAATATTCACTCATTACATTCATCAAATAATCAGCCCTCCTCAAACATTATCATCCGAACACACCATCCTCACTTTAACCACATTCATAGATCACTCCATATAAACTCATTCATTTATTACACTCGAAATAATTTATCACAATCAAACTTTAAATCACATCATTCCTATTCACTTATCATTCATCTTCTTTCTTCGACTTACATAACATATACGAATAACTATTAAGTGAATTATCAACAACAATTTCATATTTATGTTTTAACTGCAGTTGTTGAATAAAATATCTATAAAAAGTATAAAATAAAAGTAATTATTATTTTTTTCCATAAAAGGTAAAATTTGTATTCGCCTGCAGGTACGTTTTAATTTTGTAGTAATTAAGTCATTTACTGATATTGAAAGTTAAAGTTATCAGTATAAAATGCTGGGTAACTTATATATTTTCATTTACTGCCGGATGAAGGTATTTAAGAAGTTGATTAATGTATTTTCTTATTGGAAATGACCGATATTACAGAAATCAGCGAGTTTATATGGCAATAAAAAGTAAATTATGCAGATTAAATGCGATACGAACGGATTTTATCACCGAATTTATCTGATAACTGATTTAGCAAATGGAAGACTATAAAAAGACCTGAGACGTGACATCCAAAACATCGGACTGACACAGGACTGTACTTAACTTTTTATTTTTATTACTTTTTTTTTATTCAAATCAGCCACAATCAACTAGAGTTTTTATCTGTTTGACATTTATGCCATTTTCAAAATAATGATAATGTAACAATAAACGAAATACATTGTTGTTTTGTTGACAATCCCAGTTAATATTTTTGTTTTAAGAAATCTGTAATTAGAAGATTGTTTTATAAAATTTGACAGCTGTCATTATTTTGTCAAACAAAATGTTTTTGATTTGTTCATAATAGTGCCTTGATTACTAATTCATATTTTTATTTTTGACATTTGGCTGAAAATGGCGGCTGACAGTTACTTTACACCTTTCGATGAATTTGGACCCTCGTTATTAACCAATGTAAAACTAATAAATAAATATATAATCACGCTTTTTACCCATTACTGAGCGTGGAACTCCAGTCGTCAAATCACGGCCTCCAAAGCAGTTCCGTCTTTACCATAAGGGCACATGGGGCACGAGCCCCGGGCCCTCGGCTTAATGCGAACCTCAAAATGTCGAGGTCGTCGTTTACGTAGAAAATAAAGGAAATTAATTTTTAATTCAATTTACCGTTAAAATTTTAAATTTAAATGTAAATCGAAAACCAGATGAATTTTCTAAATACTTTTTAAACAATGAACAAAATTTTACTATACCAAAAAAAAATCAAAAAAATACATAACGTAAAATTTTCATTAATCCTGTAAAATGTATACAAATATTTAAAAAAACTATAAAATATTTAAAAGAAGAAGGACATAATAGATGATTTTGCAAAACAGAAACTATCATCATTAACGTACACATAAGTCCAATTCTCAAAATACGAATAGTAATCAATTCACTTATATTTTATTTGTATAAAGCCATAATAGCCAATAAAATTACTGAATAAAAGAACATACCTACTGTTGTTTTCAGTCACATTTTTTTTTACTTTCTAAAAGGGCTCCAACCTCTGCATGGCCTAAGACGGCCCAGTCCCAAAGATGTTACATATTTTAAAAATATAACTAAATATATCATCACGCCTTCTACTCATTACTGGGTGTGGCACTCTGTCGAAGCAGATCTCGGTAAGTGATATATTTATGCGCGTGAAGTGCAGTTACCAGCCGTCGAATCACGGCCCCCAAAGATGTAAGTAGAGGGGGAGCCACAAAAGTAGTATTAATGTGGTGAAAATGTTTGTCGCCAGTGGGAATCGAACCAGGGTTTTCAGGATTCACAGGCCGACACGATAACCACCGTGCCACCTACTCCATTACATATTACATATTTTTCTGTTTGTAATATCGCAGTTTGATCAAATGGTGAAAATATTGACCGTGTAACACCGGCTTTAAGAAAACTGTAAAACTGTAAGTGAAAAATGTTAGCAGATTTGCACATCTCGTAAAATAACCCATTTATTCTGGTATTTAATAGAAAGAAAATATTTACATTTCTACAAGACAAACATACATAACTGCATCAAAGAATTTGCAGTGCATGTTTATAAAATAAGACGAAGTCGAACTGAAAATAGGCGGCCTCGAACCTGGCTTATATCTTGAGGTAATTATGAAGAAAAATTGCTGTAATTGACTGTACTTAGAGCCGTATTAATGGCGAGAAATAAGAGCAAAAGTTTGACGCCTTTCAGTCATATTTTACTGGTGCTTAAAAGAGCTATCTTTTGTATATCGAACCTATTACTTTCGCATAATGCAGTCAGGTTTATTGCGATAATTTGTTTCGAAAGATGTTATAATTAAAGTTTCGAAAAATAAATTGCTATGAATGCATATTTACTTTTTCATTTTTTAACAATTATTAAAA
Source organism: Pterostichus madidus (assembly GCA_911728475.2). NCBI lineage: Eukaryota > Metazoa > Arthropoda > Insecta > Coleoptera > Carabidae > Pterostichus > Pterostichus madidus. Next base: position 3,540,040 of record OU452304.1, read on the forward strand.
CGAATCAACGTTTCTATAGCAACGAGTTCCATTGAGATTTCATTCATTAATGATTGTATGTTGTAGCATAAATGTAGCGCAGCTTCACAAGCGACTGTTTTTTTTTTTTATTCAAACCTCGATGTATAAAAATGTATAAGTATTTCCTGTAGTTGGGGTAGGTTTGACAACCAATCGGAGTCATTTGTTTAATTTCGCTGTAATCTCTCACTGTACAAAATATATGTGACATTCTAACAATTATTTCATAAGGGTATATTTCGTCTTGCATATTTTACAATACTTGATTTATTGAAACTGAATTTAAGATATAAATATAAACAATTAAATAAATATACTTATATACTTATGGGGTTGGTGACTCAGTGGTATCAAGTCAGCCTATGGATCCTGAGAACCCTGGTTCGATCCCCACAGGCGACAAACAATTTTCATAATTTCAAAATCTACCCCTCTGGCTCCTCCACCAGTAACATCTTTGGGGGCCGTGATTTGACGACTGGTAACCGCACTTCACGCGCAAAATATATCACTTACCGAGATCTGCTTCGGCAGAGTGCCACATTCAGTAGTGGGTAGAAGGCATGATATTATATATATATATATATATATATATATATATATATATATATATATATATATATATATATATATGGATGCCACCGTCAATATAAGAAAAGAAGCAAACCTAAGCATGTAATTCAACTTTAACATTTTTTGCTTAAATCCTTGGCCAAAAAAAATGGGCAAAACACCCAAAAATAATGAAAATTATCAATTTCGCCAGTCATATTTGAAAACTAGATAATTTTATCGATTTATCCATGCATGCCTTTCAAAAAAATTTTGGATGCTCCAAATTTTGGAGAAGTTGGGGTGTCCGTTTCCCAGAGATTGGCCCATATATATATATATATATATAATCTGTCAAATATTTCTGCAATATCAACTTTCTGTGCACGTGCAACCCTGTAGTGATAAAATAAATGGTTATTTTCACATATCATATTTATAGTTAGATCATACGTCAGATATGAAATTTGAAAATTTATATGGCTACAAAGAATTCTGTATTTATTTATCTTTCAAAACCGTTCCATTTAATATCAACTGATTTATTCACACGGCTTTGACTGCTTTGATTCATGTTTGCAAGGATTCAATGGTTTGGAATAATTGAAATTTTCAAAAGATACCCAAAAAATTACAAATAAATGAAAAATATTTGTATCCATTGTTACGGGGAATATTTTCAGATAAAAAACCTATAACATCCATTTAATAATGAAAACAATTGATCATTGCTCCCTACTTCTAAATTTAAATATTTTTTTATAAAAAAAATGTTCAACTACCTGTACCTAATTTTATTTGAAATATTTTACTGACATAAACTGTTAATATATAAATAAAATCAATATACATAAATATATCATCACGCCTGTTAGTCATTACTGAATGTGGCACTCTGCCGTAGCAGATCTCGGTAAGTGATATATTTATGCGCGTGAAGTGCTGTTACCAGCCGCCAAATCATATTCCCTCCAAGTTGTTAGTGGAGGGGAAGCGACATAGCTAATTTGTGTGATTATGTTACTGTAATTTTCTTTTATTTATTTAAATCAAATATAAACGTTAAGTTTCGTTAGGACAAGCGAGCATTAGAAAATAGGAGAATGAGTGATATTTTTATTGTAGACGTTTGGCGTCACCTATGTGCTGTCATGATCCCTATTGCAATGATAGCGCAATTTAAAGCATTAATACTGCCAATAGAGTGTCATATAAATCTCATTGAGTTTAAGAAAAAAGAGTAGAATTAAGTGCAACACTTAATTGAGTAATTATGCTCTCGTTAATTAAGAAGACCGCTTTTGTTTCTGGTACACTGTACTCTTGCTCTTGATCTAGATGCTTGACAGCTAAACGGAAATAGTTTGTAGTAAGAACGAAAAAATAAATAAATGTAAATAAATATATCATCACGCCTTTTACCTATTAATAGGCGTGGCACTCTGCCGTAGCAGATCTCGGTAAGTGATATATTTCTGCGCGTGAAGTGCGGTTACCAGCCATCAAATCACGGCTCCCAAAGATGTTAGTGGTGCGGGAGCCACAGGAGTAATTTTAATATGGTGAAAATGTTTGTCGGTTGTGGGAATCGAACCAGGGTTTTTAGGATCAACAGGCCGACTCGATACAACTGGAATTTAAGGTAGTACTAGTGATGGTGGCGCCATCCATTGTCAAGTGGCGAAACTGACGCTCAAAAAATTTAAAAATTGAATAAAATAAGTATTTTATACCTATTATGATTTGAATATCATGAATTGTTAACAGGTTGTTGGTCTAGTGAATTTTCAAATACCATACCAACGTGTGGTGTTGCCATTATAAATTGGGATTCTTAATTTTTCGTTAAAAACAACGCTTTCCATGGCTATATATCCGTTACTAAACGATAAAAAACTTTCTCCTTCTGGTCAATATACATGGATAGTTCTAGAACATCATACTAGTTTTTCAAATGAAACTACAAAATTTTAGAGGTACACAAACCAAATATGTTCGATTCTGAGTGATGATCGCCATAAGCCCCGTGTATAAGAACTCAACTTTACAAGCGAATATATTTGTTCACATACGATGAATGTGTTTCATATTTTAACAGGATGCATATGACTATCCAATGTTTACGTGCGCCAAATTTCATTCAGATCTGCAAAAAAAATATTCACGCTAGTACTACATTAATTTGACTAATCAAAACTCTTTTAAAAACTGGGCTATTATTATTTTCAAATGTATCACAAAACTTTCAACCTTAACCTTCAAAAATATGTCCAATCTCGTATAAATGTTTCATTTAATTTATTTCAAAAAGATCAGTGTTCATGTGTCAGCCTCAGACCCAATTCGGCGTATAAATCACTGTAAACATTAAAAATCCAGAAATAGTATTTATTTGAACTTTATGAATGCCACATTTTGCTCCAATATTTACAAAGAATATTTCCTATGTCTATATAAAGGTTATGTCACATGACTTTTCACTTATTGTAATCAAACTAACCTAAAACTTAATCAATTACAGCAATTGCGATTATTACAATATTTCTAATAATTGTAGCTTGTATTACAAGATCGGCTTCTTTGAAATTATTATCAGAGAAAACATGAGTGATTTACAAATCAATTAATGTTATTAAACAATTTATAATTTATTTCTTTAGGGATTTTTTCGTTGATAACCATAAAATTGTTCCGACAAACAACAGATATCAATAATAAATTCTGTGAAATTATTCAAATTTTGTATCCGCACATTTAAATATTTAACCATAAAATAAATAAATAAATATATCATCACACCTTCTACCCATTACTGGGTGTGGCACTCTGCTGTAACAGATCTCGGTAAGTGATATATGTTGCGCGTGAAGTGCGGTTACCAGTCGTCAAATCACGGCCCCCAAACATGTTAGTGGTGGAGGAGCCACAGGGATATCTTTTTCAAATTATGAAAATTTGTCGCCTGTGGGAATCGAACCAGGGACCTCAGGATCCACAGGCCGACTTCATACCACTGAGCTAGCCATCCCATACCATAAATATTAATAACTAAAAATGATTTATTTTCTTCTTGGGGGGGCTAGGAAGCAACGCAGCAGAATATATAAATAGTGATAAATTAATTCTTAAATTAACGCGATCATTTAATTCAATTCTCGTTAATTTCTTTTTATTTTAGTCTTCGTAACGTGGAGAAAAACATTTTGTCATGTTGTATTCTTTCTCGTAAAAACTAATATCTGTTATATACAGTTCTGAAAAAGGAAGCTTTATCTTTATAATACTGACAGAGGGTAACTTTTTTGCAGAACAGGGAAAAATATGGTTGATGGTTTTGTTACAAAAGAACAGTCGCGAAATGTGTGCAAAAACATCTGTTTGTATGTGACAAATAATTTATTAGAATTAAACGATTATTGTACCTTTAATTTTTCATGATTAAATAGGAATTTTATTTATTAGTATTGTTTAAGTAAATATTTAATAATTTATTGAAAAGTTTTGCGTTCGAAACCCGGCGTGGTTCAAATTTCTATCTTTAATAATTATTTATATATGTAGCTCGCGAAATGAGTGTTTTGCGCTAATATTTTTTTGTATATCGATCATGAAAGACATCATTTTTCGACAAAAAAATCATGTAGAAAGTAACACATTTTGCAACTATTTTAAAATCGAGAAAAGAAAGCAAATTAATGAAAAAAGTTAATTTATTTTCAACGACTATATAGTGTTTAAAACCATTTTAACGGCCCTCAGTGGCGTACCTAGAACTTTTGCCGCCCAGGGCGGTCTGCAATTTGCCGCCCAGGGCGGTCTGCAATTTGCCGCCCTTTCTAAGTCAATCAAATGGTGGTTTTTATAAATTGAAAAAATAAATATAAAATAAATATATCATCTACATTACTGGGTGTGGCACTCTGCCGAAGCAGATCTTATGTACGTGAAGTGCAGTTACCAGCCATCAAATCACGGCCTCCAAAGATGTTAGTGGTGGGGAGCCGTAGGGGTAATTTTAATTTGGTGAAAATTGTTTGTCGGCTGTGGGAATCGAATTGAGGTCCTCGGGATCCACAGGCCAACTCGAAACTACTGAGCCATTACCCCATTAAATTAATAAACATAAATAAATGATTGTAATAGAGACAAACTATAGGTGGGGAACTTTTTTACCATTGGATGGCATATTTAAATTAGGCAGTAATAAAGGAATTTTTCGATATAATATTTTTCAACCCTACATTGACTTGACGATGAAGAAAAATTTTCGAAATCATATAGTAATTCATAATTAAACTTATGAAGTGAACAAGTTGTTAAATGACGCCCCAAAATATGTGCCGTACGTAAAAATAACTACCTTATTAGAAACAAATGATTCAATCACGAATATGTCAAGAATTTCTAGCAATACTTTTCAGTATTTAAAAATGAGTTGCAGTTCCAAAGAACTGGACATGAAAGAGCAAAAACCATTGTGAAGACAAATATTTGCAATAAATCTTGAATTTTTTTCTGTGGATATATGTGGGTTTCCTTAGCACTTCAAACGGATTTGTCATTTTGCATTATCCGCATATTTTAATCCTGACGTAATCCTGGTAATCTTTATTGCATTCCAGGCTATAAATTAATATAAAAATAATAAAATTGAATGCATTAAATTCATCTGCCGGTTTGAAAACTTCCACATATCTGTGTGACGTATTTTTATAAATCAAAGCAGGCTTATCTGTTAGATTGGATCATTAAAGAACTACTAATTTATTCTTTTTTCTTGAACATGAAACCACATTGGATTTTATTTAACTCGAGTGATGACTTCATTCGAATTAGCATTAAAATGAAATCAAATGCTTTTTGGTTTCTGTACCACCGATTATCAAAATAGCCTAAATACTTTTCTAGCACTGATAAATATAATAAATATATCGTCACGCTGTTTTAACCACTTAACCACATTAAATAATTACCCCTATGGCTGCCCCTAACATCTTTGGGGGGCGTAATTTGACGGCTGATAACTGCACTTCACCCGCATTAATATATCACTAACCCATGATCTATGTATTTATTTAAAATAAATAAAATATATCATCACACCTTCTACCCATTGCTGGGTGTGGCACTCTACCGAAGCAGATCTCAGTAAGAGAAATATTTTTCGCGTGAAGTGCGGTTACCAGTCGTCAAATCACATCAAAGATGTTAGTGGTGGAGGAGCCACAGAGGTAGCTTTTGAAATTATGAAAATTGTTTGTCGCCTGTGGGAATCGAACCAGGGTTCTCAGGATCCACAAGTCGACTTCATACCACTGAGCTAGTCACCCCAATTTTATTGTGATGAAAATAGCACATGAAACTGTATAGTAAATAGATGATTTTTTCAAATTATTTTAATTCATTTCGCTAATTTGTAGCATTCAAATGAGTTAATCTATTGTAAATAAGGAGTGTCAATAGATCTGATATAGTCATATATACTTTGAGACCATAATTATTGGTCAAGCCCACTTAATTAGCAAAAACCTTTTTTTATGTTAATACCTTTCTATCTTTATTTGGTGCATACAGTATAATAATATAAATTTAAAACATACACAGTATATCCGAAAAAAAACGAAACTCTTTAAATATAGAATAAAACACGTATTATGTTTGAAACTTAATATTTATTCAAAATAGGTTCCATTTGAATCAATACACTTTTTAGAACGATGAACTAGAGCATGCATAGATTTTTTTATGCCATCTAAAGGAACGTTCTTTAACACCTGTGTCACGGCTGCTTGAATGGCTGGAATATCATCATATAACGCTCCTTTCATGGCAATTTTCAGTTTTGGGAAAAGATAATAGTCACATGGTGATAGATCAGGCGAATACGGAGGGTGGTCGATGACACAAATATGTTTTTTCATCAAAAATTCGTTGACTTTTATAGCGACTTTTTGGTCTTCATTTAATTCATGTGGAACAAAACGTGAACAAACCTTTCTTTTACCCAAATCATCAGTTAGAATTCTCCAAATAGTATTTTTACTCGTATTTAATTCTTCACCCAACATTCTAACAGTAAAATTCGCATCGACAGCAATGATTTCATGCACTTTTTCGACTAATTCAACACGATTTCCGGCTTTTGGACGTCCAGATCTTTCATCATTATTTAAATCTTCACGATTATTTTTAAATTTTGCAAAACACTTATAAACTTATGAACGAGATAAACAATCATCACCATAAAACTTTTTTCATCAATTCGTATGTCTCAGCAAAATTTTTTCCAGGTTTAACACAAAATTTAATATTTGCTCGTTGTTCCATTGTATTTTTACAACATAAACACAAAAACTACTGTCATTAAAATGCGAGTAAATTTTTAAACTGTCACCTGATTACAGGAAGTTGTGTGCGTTCGAAAGAGGAAAGATCTATCTTTCTAACAATGTGTATGTTCAATAGATTGCGCTACGTGTTCTATGATTTAAATTAAAAGTTTCGTTATTTTTGGGACATACTGTGTAGTCTTACAAATATAAAACACTCCTAACATACCTCCTAACACTGTAATCAATTGATACGTTATTGATAACTTTTTATATTACATCATTAAAACTACCCCTGCTCTCTTTGCACAAAATCTTTGAGAACTCGGGTTCAATGTCTTTGGGGGAGCCATGATTTGATGGCTGGTAATCGCATTTCACGCGCATATATATATATATATATATATATATATATATATATATATATATATATATATATATATATATATATATATATATATATATATATATATATATATATATATTACTTACCAAGATCCGCCATGGCTAGTAATTGTTAAAACCCATAATTATGATTTCCATTTCAAAGAGTTTAATTATCGGCAACGCTATCCCCTTTACAACTTAGTAATTTTTGCGTAATCCTGGTCGACTTTGCAAGTGTGCGTTATCTTTCGATTTAGCGCCTCTGGTCACTTTGATCTGTAGTGAGTCTCGTTCACCGTATGTAAAAACCATCTCGCTAATTGGAACCGCAACCAAGCAGCTTCCGCGGTGCGTCACGCGTAGCCGAGGCGCCACCATCGCAGATATCGCAAATCATCACTGGAGACCGGAGAGCTTGGTGTCCTTGTCTAGCACATCTGTGAGAAGTGGTTCGCTTTGTTTAGCTTATAAGATGTATCAAAAAGTGGATGAATAACAAATATAATAATATATATTTAAGAAGTTGATTGTAGTACCTATTAACTAAATTTATATAGACGTCTAACTAAATGTATTTAAATGGTTGCGCTTTTTTGTCAATGAAATTTGTAGTTCTAGACGACTCCGTATTGCAGCGCTAATATCAATTTATTTAAAAGTGCAGGATTTTAGATTTTAGTTTTGTTGTTTAGTAATTTCATTACAGTGTTTACCTGCAATTGTGTGAAATTCACTTTCAAAAACAAGCGCAGGAACAACACTCCCTTCGTTTCTTATCTTTTTATTCGTTTTCTGATCTTACATTGAGAGTTTAACTGCAATTGTGTGAAATTCACTTTCAAAAACAAGCGTAGAGCGACACTCCCTTCCTTTCTTATCTTTTAATTCGTTTTCAGTTCTTACGTAGAGTCTTTAACTGCAATTGTGTGAAATTCACTATCAAAAACAAGTGCAGGGCGACGCTCTCTCCCTTTCTTATCTTTTTGTTTCATTTTCAGTTACTGCATTGTGTGGACTTTTCTTTCATATACAAGTGCAGGCTATCGCTTTCATCTTTTCTAATCTTGTAGATTCGTTGTTAGTTTCGTTATTAGATTCGTTGTTAGGAGTAAGCGTGAGTAATTTGAGATGTTTTATGCATATGTTATGTACGTTGAAGAAAGAAAATTAATGATAAGTGAATAGGAATGATGTGATTGAAGGTTTGATGTGTGATAATGATTTCTAGTGTAATAAATGAATGAGTTTATATGGAGTGATCTATGAATGTGGTTTAAGTGAGACTGGTGTGTTTGACGAGGGCTGATTGTTTGATGAGTGTGATGAGTGAATGTTGATTGAATGAGTGATTTTAGGGTTCGTGCTACCTCATTTGTTGGGATATAGCGTAAAGATATGTATGTATATATGTATGAAATTATAATTCCATAACTATTAGTGCCATAATACAAACCTCAGACAACAAACATTTTCACCGCGTTAAAATTATCCCTGTGGCTCCGCCACCTGTAACATCTTTAGGGGCTGTGATTTTACGGCTGGTAACCGCACTTCACGCGCATAAATATATCAGTTACCGAGATCTGCTTCGGCAGAGTGCCACACCCAGTAATAATTAAAAGGCGTGATGATTTATTTATTTATTTTTATTCTAGTCCGATTTAAAAAGAAAATCCAAATCATTTTAAGAAAATGAAATGGTAACAAGATTTTATTAGAGTCTATTTAAACTTTTTTGAGAATTTGGATATGGTTTAGCTTAAATAAATATAAATATAAATATATCATCACGCCTTCTACCCATTACTGGATGTGGAACTCTGCCGAAGCAGATCTCGGTAAGTGATATATTATGCGCGTGAAGTGTGGTTACCAGTCGTCAAATCACGGCCCACAAAGATGTTAGTAGTGGGGGAACCACATGGGTAGTTTTTAAAATGGTGAAAATTGTTTATCGCCTGTGGGAATCGAACCAGAGTTCTCAGGATCCACAGGCCGACTTGATACTACTGAGCTAGCTACCCCATTTGACTAATTCAACATTCAGGGTTAGCTAAAACTCAACTTGGAATATTGACTACTTGAAAATACTCGTATATGTAATATAAAATAAAAAAGTAAATGCAGAAATAAAAGTTTAGATATCGAGAGATACTGCTGTCATCAGCCAATATGTTAGAATCATTCGTTTTAAATTTATTTCATTGTTTAATTATTTCCAAGTAAGTTATGAACGTTAATTAATGGCATATATTTTAAGTAATATTTATTTCCTGTGAAATATAAATCATTTAAGATAAACAAATAATATAAATATAGTTATGACTATTTCTTTTTATAGCTTTAACAGACAACAATAAATTTCGTCTGTTTTGTAATCTATACAGGATGTCTTAAGAATACTATGCCACAGGCGATTAACATGGGAAATAAGTGGTGAAAATTGTTTGTCGCCTGTTGGAATCAAACTCGGGTCCTCAAATCCACAGGCCGACTTAAAACCATTGAGCCACCTATCCCATATAATATTTATCTCATTCAGCACATGTCTAAACAAAATATAAACAAGAATACAGAAAAAATTCAATTACAATATTACATTACTATTATTACATATTGAAATAAATCCATATAAAAAATCAGAGCAATTGAAATTTTAATTTTCTTTTGACGAATAAATAAATATATCATCACGCTTTCTACCCATTACTGGGTGTGGCGCTCTGCCGAAGCAGATCTCGGTAAGTGATATATTTTTGCGCGTGAAGTGCGGTTACCAGCCGTCAAATCACGGCCCCCAAAGATGTTAGTGGAGGGGGAGTCACAAGAGTTGTATTAATGGGGTGAAAATGTTTGTCGCCAGTGGGAATCGAACCAGGGTTCTCAGAATCCACATGTCGATACGAGAATCACTGTGCCACCTACTCCATAAATAATAAATAATATATTACGTACCATAAACTGTAAGTGACAGTTGTCAGGTCAAGATTTCCTAAACATTCGCGACCTAAAAAAATCACTTACAGATCGAGGTTAGTAAGCTATGTTTTATAATATTTGCACAAATAGAAGGAAAAGAAAAATAGGTTTCAAAATTGACAGCTGTCAAATTGTTGTCAAAATAAATAAGATCTTGATGTGTAATATTTACTTACTGTTCACGGTGGACAGTAAGTAAATATTAAAGTCCTGATGTAACCATGGAAACCACTGTGGCAATAAAAGTTCCACATACTGTGTTTCAATTTTGTCATTAATAGGTAACTTACAGTACAAGTATTGTAAAAAATAAGTTTTTAGAAAAATTAGTTTAATTTGTACTTCAAATTGATTATTATCTACTTTCTTGATAGTTCTCTGTAACTGCAAATAAGTTTTAATGCTATAGATCTTACTTAAGGTAGTACTAGCGTGAAAAAAATGTTTTCAGATCTGAATGAAATTTGGCGTACGTAAACATTAGATAGTCATATGCATCCTGTTAAAATATGAAACACATTCATCGTCTGTGAACAAATATATTCGCTTGTAAAGTTGAGTTCTTATACACGGGGCTTATGGTGATCATCATTCAGAATCGCACATATTTGGTTTGGGTACCTCTAAAATTTTGCAGTTTCATTTGAAAAACTAGTATGATGTTCTAGAACTATCCATGTATATTGTATCAGAAGGAGAAAGTTTTTTATCGTTTAGTAATGGATATATAGCCATGCAAAGCCTTGTTTTTAACGAAAAATTAAGAATCCCAATTTATAATGGCAACACCACACGGTGATATGGTATTTGAAAATTCACTAGACCAACAACCTGTTAACAATTCATGATATTCAAATCATAATAGGTATAAAACACTTATTTTATGAAATTTTTATATTTTTTTGAGCGTCAGTTTCGCCACTCGACAACCTATGGCTCCACCGTCACACTAGTACTACCTTAAACAGTTTAGAATTGCTATAGTTGAGTCATAGCTCAATAACTTAAGTAAAATAAAAAGTTATTTTTATTGAGCGAAATATATGTTTTCGTCTGTGTTACATAAAGAAAATAAAGATAAAACGAACAGATAAGGACAAAAATAAATAACGACTTTTTCTTTTCTCGGCCATACACGGCACTGCAAAAAGAAATATTCTTAAATATGACAGCAGCAGGCGATTGGCTTACATTGTAGAGTCATTAATATTATCAGATCTGTCAATTTATGTATCAATCAATATAAATCCTTCAAAATAACAATAGTTTTATCATTATTCAATAATGATTTCGAATAAAAAATTAAGTATTTCAAAATGACAATAACTGCAAGTGTTTCTAGCGTTTCCGTATACTTCTAAATATTTTAAGAGGTATATTCGTGGAATTAAATTGAAATAACTGATTAACTGTGATTGGCAGGTTCAATTGTGTTTTAATCCATTGTCAAACTTGTCATTTTAAATATCTAATCTGTATTAAGGTTACCTGCAAAGAAAATATTTCTGTAATTATTTATTTGTTCACACTATTTAATTGTTTTAAAATAAAATAAATAAATAAATATATCATCACGCCTTCTACCCATTACTGGGTATGGTAAAAAGGCGTGATGATATATTTATTTATTTTATTTTATATTTTTTTACGATTTTGTTTATCATTTAATTACCCCATTAATCGCAAAATCGCTCTATCTGAAGCTTGTCATGCCATTTTCTGAACATCTGTATATCAAATTAAATTTTATTTTTTTATTTAGTGCCATCTATTCTCATTGATTAACACTCAAATATTACTTACATCAAAACAAAATTTCTGTATGTAATTAAAACCTTTAAATTTGCTAATTATATAATTGTCAAAACAAATTCAAATCATTCCAAAATAGTTAAAAATTACTTCCAAAACTTTAAACCAATTTAGTTTTATTTCCCTGTCAAACCTGACATAATTCAATTAAATCCAACCCTACTTCCGTCCATCTAAACTAACAAACTTTACGACTAGTATTTCTAGTTAAAACTAAAAGTAAAAATCCACCATTTGCGTTTGACATTTCGCAAAACAGATCGAAGTTGGATTCGCCAGGCGCCGAAACCACGTGGTTTGACAACCAACTCGACTATTTAAACTTCGACGCGCTCCAACCAAACGCACATTCTCCTCTGACCGCGCGAGAGACAAAATAGAGCTCCAGATTCTGCGAATTATTATTATTATATTTTCGCGTTTCGTGGAATCTGAACACTGTTGAAAACAACCTTATTTTGTTTAGAGAAAATGTAGTAATCCGATTAAGTCTAAATCTGACGCTTCAATCCGATTTTTGAGTCTCGTGTAATCTCTGATTTATCTAGTGGATTTCGGGTGTGAAATTTGTATTAAGTTGTAAATTCTTAGGGATTAAAGGAATTACTAGATTTACCTAATGTAAAAGATAATAAATGTGGTAGTTTTGACTTCGATGAGTTGGTGGACTGTCTAAACCGTTTGTTTAATATTTGTGACACATTATGGCGGATTTGAAGTGGATAATTCTGGCTTTATTTTTGACGGTAAGTTTGGTTACTTCTAAATTTTATTCAGGCAATTGACACTTTTATTTATACGTCTATTAGATATTCTTAAATATATAAATAATCTTAATAAGACTCAGGAAGACTCAGGAAATATTCTAATACTTTAATCGGTTTATATTTATAAAGTTTACAAGTTTACACATTTTGTTTAAACGAAAATATTTCGATTTTTCTGCTGTCAAAGTTTGCAAATTATATTTGAGAATATTCAAATAAAAGCTAAATTTAACTGTTAAAAAATAATGCTATTCATCGTTAATTCTAATTGAGTTTTAAATACAAGTAAGTAGAGACCTCTGTATAGTTACAAACACAATTGAAAATAAGTTCCTGTTGTGCAACTAAATAAATGAAAAAAATCTACGATAGCTTCTTTTTTGTTTTGGCAATCTGTTTAATAACAGTTTTAATCTGCTAAAAAAAACATAATCCACAGATCTGTCAAATAGTCGTTATTTAAATAAAAATACGGAATTGAACCAAAATAAATATTTAATAGCAAGATTAGGCACCACCATTATTTAGTTCAAATTTTGACTCTGTTTAATTCACAAAATAATGGATTATTTTGGCATCAGAAGGGCGATAATAAGACCGACTATAAATCCAAATTTATAAATAAATAAATAAATATATCATCACACCTTTTACCCATTGCTAAGAGTGGTACTTTGCTATTGCAGATCTCGGTAAGTGACATACATATTTAGCGCGTGAGGTCCAATTACCAACCGTCAAATTACGGCCCCCAAAGATGTTAGTGGAGGAGGAACCTCAAGGGTAATGTTGAAATAAAAAAATAAATGTATCTTCATGCCTTTAGCCCATTACTGGGTGTGGCACTCTGCCGAAGCAGATCTCGGTAAATGATATATTTATACGCGTGAAGTGCGATTACTAGCCGTCATATCACGGCCCCCCCCTAAGTTGTTAGTAGAGGAGGAACCTCAAGGGTAATTTTGAAATAATAACATAAATGTATCATCATGCCTTTAGCCCATTACTGGGTGTGGCACTCTGCCGAAGCAGATCTCGGTAAATGATATATTTATACGCGTGAAGTGCGATTACTATCCGTCAAATCATGGCTCCCCAAAGTTGTTAGTACCACAAGGGTAATTTTGAAATAAAGAAATAAATGTATCATCATGCTTTTAGCCCATTACTGGGTGTGGCACTCTGCCGAAGCAGATCTCGGTAAGTGATATATTTATACGCGTGACGTGCAATTACTAGCCGTCAAATCATGACCCTCAAAGATGTTAGTAAAGGGGGAGCCATAAGAGTAATTTTAATGTGGTGAAAATACTTGTCGGCTGTGGGAATCGAACTAGGATTCTCAGGATCCACAGGCCGACTCGATACCCCATATTACTAATTTATAACCAACCATATTCTGTTGTAGTTTAAATCGCTTCAATTTGGAACAAAATTCGAGTTAGTTAACCTCAAAATTCTATTTGCGAAAGTGCATGAAAATGGTAACAAAAGTGAGTTCTGAAAATATATTTTTATGTAAATGTAATATGGAAAGAAGCAAGACATAAAAATGTCGAAATGACATATGTGGAATAAAATGTATACTAGATCAAATATGGTGAGCTAATCTTTTAAATTAAAAAAGACAATTAATTTGCATTAAAAATAATTAAGAACAATTCGCACAGATTACAGAGCGCATGGCGATAAATCATACACTTAGATGAATAATTTCTAATGAATTTGTCGCATGCAAATTTACATTTAAATTTATTCAAAAATTCATGGCGCTTCGGCATATTATAATACTTAACTGTAAGTGCAACAGAAAAACTTAACCATAAAATGATATTAACTGGAAAATTTGTTTATGTTTTATAGTTGTTGAAAAGAAGAGTGAATAATTTGTTACAAATGTCGCGCGGACATCAGTTTATATTCAAATTTATTCTGAACTTCACGGCTTGAGTTGAGCAACGTATCATGATCAAGATAACTGTTATTGCACTTTTAAGAAAGCGCTACTATAATATTATTTTATGTAGGAACTATATTTTAACCGTAACTTTGAAATTTTATTTATTTATTTGTTATATTATACGTAACAGAAAATAGGCGTAGTCGTAGATTTTTTATATAAGTTGAAGTACGTGGGAGATTCAGTGATATCGAGTCGGATTGTGGATTTAAGAACCCGGGTTCGATTCCTATAGCCGACAAACAATTTTCACCACATTAAAATATACCTATAGTCTATAGGGTAGGTGGTTTAGTGGTATCGGGTCGTCCTGCGGATTTGAGAAACTCGGTTCGGTTTCCACAGCCGACAAACAATTTTCACCACATTAAAATTACCCCTGTGGCTTCCCCTCCACTAATATATTTAAGAGGCGTGATTTGACAGCTAGTAACTGTATTTTACGCGCATAAATATATCACTTACCGAGATCTGCTACAATGAAGTTTAACACCTAGCAATGGATAAAAGGCGTAATGATATATTTATTTTTAAAATTATCTCTGTAGCTTCCCCTTTACTAAAATAGTTGGGGGCTGTAATTTTATAGCTGGAAACTGCACTTAACGGGCATAAATATATCACTTACCGAGATCTGGTATGGCAGAGTGCCACATCCAGTAATGAGTCAAATGCGTGATGATATATTTATTTATTTATTTAAAAAATTATTTTTCTAGCTTCCCCTGCACTCACATCTTTAGGGGCTGTATTTCGACGGCTGGTAATCGTACTTTACGCGCAAAATATATCACTTACCGAGATCTGCTATGGCAGAATGCCACACCTAATAATGGGTAGAAGGCATGATGATAAATAAAAATAAATAAATATATCATCACGCTTTCTACACATTACTGGGTGTGGCACTCTGCCGAAGTAGATCTCGGTAATTGATATATTTTGCGCGTGAAGTGCGGTTACCAGTCGTCAAATAACTGCCCCCAAAGATGGTAGTGGTGAGGGAGCCACAGGGGTAGTTTTAAAATGGTGAAAATTGTTTGTCGCCTGTGGGAATCGAACCAGGGTTCTCAGGATTCACAGGCCGACTTGATACCAATAAGATATCTACCCCATAAGACATGATGATATATATATATATATATATATATATATATATATATATATATATATATATATATATATATATATATATATATATATGTGTATATATAAATTTTTTATGTTTATAACATCAATAAGATTAGTCTAGGTGTTCATGGCACATGATTCATTTTAACTGTCTTAAATTGAGGGTTTTTGCATATTTTGCCCACTCTCTAAGTGGTAAATATAACAGAAAGTTGTAGCACCGTAGTAGTACTGTCGCATTACAGACGAGAGTTTGTAGATTCAAATCTCGTTGACAACTAAATTAAAAATATAACTACATTTGAATGGTTCAGAGTCCACTATAAACTGTATGTCCCCTGTACTGTAATTGAAATTAATTTCGTGTTTTGAAAATAAATAAATAACTATATCATCACGCCTTTTACCCATTACTGAGTGTGGCACTCTGCCGAAGCAGATCTCAGTACGTGATATATTTTTGCGCGTGAATTGCGGTTATCAGCCGTCAAATCACGGCCCTCAAAGATGTTAGTGGAGGGAGAGCCACAGCAGTAGTATTAATGTGGTGAAAATGTTTGTCGGCAGTGGGAATCGAACCAGGGTTCTCAGGATCCACAGGCCGACACGATACCACTATGCCACCTACTCCAATAACGTTTTAAATAAATAAATTTGTATTTTGAGCATCTGTTACCCGAAAGATTATATTTATAATGCATCATTAAAGTTATAATTGAGTCTGAGTTTATTAAAGTATATTTAGAAGAAAAATATCGTAAAAATTTGTATTTTAAAATCCTTTTAAAACTGTGTTAACATAGTGTTCTCGTGTTTATTAGAATCCATATTTTACTTCTCAAAAAACGAAAACAAATTAAACTCAACGTCGAAATAAAAATTTACGTCACCTTCTAAATCGTAACAATTTTCTCCATTTTAAAATTCTTGAGAACATTTATATACCCATTCATTAGCCGGGTCTTAATTAAATGAAAACTTAATTAACTACTGACAAACAAAAAAAGATATTTTATTGGCACCGTTCCATTTAACTGTCACAGAAGAAGAAACAGAAAAAGTTGCGGTCGTTTATTTTTAGATCCATTCAAGAAATTCACTTGCAAATTTAATGCACTCGCGCAAAAATGCCAACAATGTCATAACAACATTTAGGCGTGAGCGTGAACCAGAAACAAATGAAGTCAAAAATAGTTTTTGTTTTCTTTCTTCTTAGAAGTAGCAGGCACATAATTTTAATTATAAAAAATAAATAAATATATATATATATATATTAGCACACCTTTTACCCATTATTGGATGTGGCACTGTGGTGTAACAGATATTTTGCGCGAGAAGTGTGGTTATCAGCTGTCAAATCACGGCCCCAAAAGATGTTAGTAGAGGGGAAACCACAAGGGTAATTTTATGAAGTAAAGTTTGCCCACTGTCCTGTTTGTTTAATAATTTTAATTATAATAATAATATAATATATTTGATTAATTTTCTATTACTCACAGCACTTTTTGATTCCAAATTTACGCATTCGAAAATAACTTCCTGATTTAATGCTCATTTTATTCTATAGATATTTTATTTTATTATTATTTTAAATAAAATTGGTTGTTTATAAAATATAATAATAGTTATTTGTGTATCAAGGGCGTAAAGTGAATCTTTATTGCTCCTGCTCGATAATTGAAGCGTGAGCGAAGCAATAGAGTGAGAGCAATAAAGATACTTTACGCTTGAGGCACACACATATTTTTTTCTACGACTTTACTTACTAAAAAATTTTTAAAAAATAATATGGGGCTAGTTCAATTCACGTTCCACCAATTTCTGTATTGTATGTAACCATGACGATATCAGTATCCAAGTACATAATTAAAAAATCATGTTATCAACAATCATTGTTTGTGATAAATTTTCACACATAAATGACAAATGTGCTCAAAAATCTCATAAAATAGTGATTGGCGTACTAACTGAAAATTCTAATGAGAATATCACAGAATCCAATTTATCCTCAAATTTATCAAACACCATTTCAAGTTCCGGAATAAACATACAAAACTGTCAAAACTGCACTTTCAATTTTAACATCTCTCATCCTCATGAAGTTGGCACTGCTGCCCAGCTGCGTTCAGGTTCAACTTCAAATCATAGCACAGCAAACTTCATGTATAATATATGTGTAAAAGTGTAAAAATGAATCTAACCTATATTTTAGATTTTGTAAGTATTGTTTCAATAAATTAAGATTTCTGCAACAATTTATATTTTTCTAATCGAGCGGTAACGTATTTTACCGCTTGTTGCTATAGAAGACGCGCGGTAAAGTATTTTATTGTTCGTTACTCAATAACCATCAACTTTACGATGACAACTGAAAGCATAAATATCAACTTTTCATAGTAGTCGTAGAAAAAATACTTTTTGTACTCTTATCAGTCAAAATAAGGTTTACATTACCTTGGAAACCGATGGAAAGTTTGATTTTGCGCACTAGTGCACAAAGTAATTGGAAAAACACCCATTTTTCATTATTCTAAATTTTGACTATGAAAACGCTAATTGTACTTATATACACACATTTTAAGGAATTTATAAAAGAAATACAGACATTAGCTTATAACGCCATCAAACAGACATATTTTAACAAATTTTACGAGAAAAAATAAACAATTTGTTTTTAAATAACAAATGTCAATTCACACTTAATTGTCAATATAAATTCACACTACAAATTTACTGAATTACTTCATTGTCGATTATATAATTTTTGCTCGTTACAAAAAGCATTGTACAAAACTCGTGCATAAGTAGATCTCGTTAGGTAATATATTTATGCGCGTGAAGTGTGGTTACCAGTCGTCAAATAATGGCCCTTAAAGATGTTAGTGGAAAGGGTGCCACAGGAGTAATTTTAATGTGGTGAAAATGTTTGTCGGCTGTGGGAATCAAACCAGGATTCGCAGGATCCACAGGCCGATTCGATACCCCTGAACTACCCTACCTCATGCTTTTATTAAATAAATATATATCATCACGCCTTCTACCCATTACTGGGTGTAGCACTCTGCCGAAGCAGATCTCGGTAAGTGATATATTTAAATAAATAAATAAATATATCATCACTCCACATTCCGAAGCAAATCTCGGTATATTTTGCGCGTGAAGTGCGGTTACCAGTCGTCAAATACTTTTATTTATTACCTAAATTTAAGTTTTGTTGGTACAACTGGCCATAAAGTCTATGACCGGAGTTCATAGGTCCCAGGTTCAAATCCTAACGGGATTCCTAATTTTTCTCGTTAAAATTTAAGTATTTCTTTTCTGAGGAACAGTGTTAAAGAACTGTATGTAACAAATTAAAGATTAACTTATAATTGCTGATGAAGAAACAAAAAACAAAAATTAAAAAGATGATGTGTAAATTATAAATGATTATCTTTACAGTAGCTTGCCTAACAATTACTGTCAATAGCTTCCGTACAGTAAACCGTTTTAAATTATCAATAAACATCTCTTATCAGTAAATAAACCATACCTATCAATTATATATCCACGTAAAAAGTCGAAAGTCAAAGACCTCATTTCGTCATGTCAAGTACCTAACACTTCAACAATCTGACAATCTCAAACAATAAAATCCGACAGTATTCTGTTTAAATAAAAACATTCACACGACGATATTCGACGTCATAGTTACACATGTGACAAAAACAAATGAATTACATAACCGTGAAACGAAATAGCATCGGAGAGAAGACATAAGAACATCAACAGAGCACTCTAGCAGCCATGGACCACTAGATATTGAAACAGTTTTCGACAAACTGCGAACGAGGAAGCCTGAGTGTTAGTGGATGTAATAGAGAGAAAGAAAATTGAAATATTTGTTTACTTCTAAAAGGAACTAGCATTAAATATGTGGAAAGTTTCTTACACTGAGACTATAACTTTTCCGAAACTTTGGGCCTTGATCTTGAACGATTATATACCGGACGAAAAATAATTCAAATAATAATGTTAGCTTTTTGTTCGTATTAGGGATGGTGATTTTGAAAAAAATTGTCGAACTAATATTCGGTCAATCGAATATTCGTATCCGAATAGTTCGGATATTTGTTAGTCTTCATATGCGCATCCGAATCTTTCGGATATTCGTTAGTCTCCATATCCGTTATTCGGAAATTCAAAAATTAGCCTCGGGAAAGTCGAAAATGTGATGAGGTAACTTTT
Source organism: Pterostichus madidus (assembly GCA_911728475.2). NCBI lineage: Eukaryota > Metazoa > Arthropoda > Insecta > Coleoptera > Carabidae > Pterostichus > Pterostichus madidus. The sequence goes on from OU452304.1 coordinate 3,560,205, forward strand.
TTGGAAAATTGAACTTTTCTGGAGGCCATATCTTAAAAACTAAATAAGATATTTGAAAATTCGCTCAACGGCATTGAATTCCTCGTGTCCGAATTGACTTATAAGCAAATTTTTAGCAATATTTATTTTTTGAAAATTTTTTAAGGGGTACCCCTAGAATTTTTTTCGATTTTAGGCTATTTTCAAACTGTTTCCTCTAAAATTCTTCCTATTGTAACGAAACTATACATACATATGTATTTTGACCTGCTGAATCCAATGGTAAAATTCCCAAGTGCATATGTCTTTTAGTTTTTGAGATATTGTTCAAAAACTGCTCGATGAGAAAATTTTGCTGAAAACTTTTTGAAAAATAAAAAATGCTGAAAATTTGTTTACAAGTCAATTGAAGCACGAGAAATTCAATGCCGTTGAGCGTATCTTCATATCTTCTTTAGTTTTTGAGATATAGCATCGAGAAAGTCGAAAATGTGATGAGGCAATTTTTTTGGAAAATTGAACTATTTCGGAAGCTGTATCTTAAAAACTAACCAAGATATGAAAATGCACTCAACGGAATTGAATTCCTCGTGTCCGAATTGACTTATAAGCAAATTTTTAGCGATTTTTATTTTTTGAAAATTTATTAATGGGTACCCCTTGGATTTATTTCGATTTCGTCAATTTCAGACTGTTTGCTCTAAAATTCTTCCTCGTACGAATATTGTAACGAAAATTTACATACATATATATTTTGACCGGCTGAATTCAATGGTAAAATCCCCAAGTGCATATGTCTTCTAGTTTTTTTTCGATAAGAAAATTTTGGTGAAAAAAGTAAAAAATGCTAAAAATTTGTTTACAAGTCAATTGAAGCACGAGAAATTCAATGCCGTTGAGCGCATCTTCATATCTTGTTTAGTTTTTGAGATATAACCTCGGGAACGTTGAAAATATGATGAGGTAAATTTTTTGGAAAATTGAACTTTTCCGGGGGTTACATCTTAAAAACTAAATAAGATATCAAAATACGCTCAACGACATTGAGTTCCTTAACTTCTTTTTTTGTTTATGGGGTAGGTGGCTCAGTGGTATCGAGTCAGGCTGTAAATTTGAGAACCCGGGTTCGATTCCCACAGTCGACAAACAATTTTCACCATATTAAATCTACCTCTTTGGCTCTACCTCCACTAACATCTTTGAGGACGTGATTTGACAGCTGGTAACCGCATTTCACGCGCATATTATATCATTTACCGAGATCTGCTTCGGCAGAGTGCCACACTCAGTAATGGGTAGAAGGCGTGAAAAAGTAATAAATGAATTTTTTGACATTTTTAAAATAAGTTTAACCCGTGCCTCTAGGCTACTTTCACTTTTGCCTTCAGCTTTATTCAAAATGCAATAACTTTTTTGTTTTTCAATATTTTGACACAATTCCAAGCGGGCATTAAACTAGATGAGATAACGAATCGATCGATTACAATAAACAATAATTTTATTTGACTGTTTATTGCTAAACGGGTTGGTAAAGACTAACGAAAATTGAGTTTTTCTAAATACGCAAAAAGTGATTCACAGTACTGATTCTTTTAGAACAATTTCGTTTTATAATCTATTTTAAACTGTTTCTGAATAATATTCATATTGATTATAACATTTTTATCATATTTTTATTTTACTTTATCATATTTTTAATGTGATTTAGGAGCTGAAGGCAAAAGTGAAAGTGGCCTAGACGGGTTAAACTTATTTTTAAAATCACAAAAAATTCATTTATTATTTTTTTGTGATTTTAAACCAGATTTCGGGTGGAGACCGACAAAATTCGAACTTACCCAAAATAAGGGCCACCCTAAATATATATATATATATATATTTATTATTTTATTTTATTCTGGCAAAGTTATAACTTGTATAAATAATTCCAAACACTTTTCCCAAAATTTTGGATGAATTAAAAAATTTCAACATTTTCCCATCGCGTTACATTTCGTAATTAATTTTCTATTTAGTATCACGCGTAATAATTCAAATTTTATCGTCTTGTGAACTAGTTTAAACTCAAATTTTAATTTATTATGAACTAAATTATTAATATTCTAAATACTTTTGCTCTATTTATCAATATATCGCGTGATTAACGATAATCAATTTATTCAATTAAATTTGTTGTAGCTACAATCCACTCATATGGTGTGAGAAAAATTATTTTATTCAATATATGTATCATAACTTCAATATAAATTATTATATTTACATTTAAATGCTACTACACCACCTCATGCAGTGATTGTTATTATTATTAATATTAATAATAATTTCATAACCTACTAAAGAAATTAATTTAAATTTATTCACATTATATGCGGCGCAGGATCAAGATTCTTTTACAATGTTTTTTATTAACGATATTAACTTCATATGTCTTTTATATCTATTCGTATACATCCCATTAAATAAATTTCATCGTAAATTATAAATTTATTTGATTACAATTCACACATTAAACTATATTTCTCCTGTAGTTCCGTTAAAAGGCATTAAAATATGAATGACATTAATGGTCTATTTGGCAATGCAAGAATTAACTGAAAATTTATCTGTTAGATAAGTAAAAAGGTATTGTAAATTGCACAAATAATATTAAGGTATTATGTTTATGGGGTGACTAGCTCAGTAGTATGAAGTCGGTCTGTGGATCCTGAGAACCCTGGTTCGATTCCCACAGGCGACAAACAATTTTCATAATTTCAACAACTACCCCTGTGGCTCCTCCACCACTAACATCTTTGGGGGCCGTGATTTGATGACTGGTAACCGCACTTCACGCGCAAAATATATCACTTACCGAGATCTGCTTCGGCAGAGTGCCATATATATATATATATATATATATATATATATATATATATATATATATATATATATATATATATATATATATATATATATATATATATATATTTTATATGTTTATGGGATAGGTGGTTCATTGGCATCGAGTCGACCTGTGGATTTGAATACCCGGGTTCGATTTCCACAGCCAGCAAACAATTTTCATGACATTAAAACTTACCTTGTGGATCCTCCTCCACTTGATATATTTTGCGCGTAAAGTGCGGTTACCAGTCGTCAAATCACGGCCCCCAAAGATGTTAGTGGTGGAGGAGCCACAGGAATAGCTTTTGAAATTATGAAAATTGTTTGTCGCCTGTGGGAATCGAACCAGGGTTTTCAGGATCCGCAGGCCGACTTCATACCACTGAGCTAGCCACCCGAAACTAATTGTAATTGGGTTTAAGTTCCTGTTGTGCAGAGTAACAAATAAACAAATTATTCTTTACCCAATTTTATTTCCGTCTAATATAGCGCGTCGAAAGTGAAGCACGAATACCAACCAAACTAATTTAATAACAAACAAACAAAAACAAACAAACATCCATATCACGTATTATATCACGATTAATAAACAAACAAGCGAGCATCACTCGTCCTACGGTCGCTAGATTCGGCGGTAAATTTCAGAAGAGCGCTTAATCGTGCTGTCAGCTCCAAAATGAAAATTTTGAATCTTTAATTCGATCCCACAAGCTCGCGGCTTAGACAAAGATGCACCCATGTAGAGCCTATTTACTTTAGAAATTAGAAACTTAAACAATACCGACTTAACGAGCTGAAATCAAATTACCTATGACTAGAATATGATTTTGTTTGTTGAGTCTATGTTGGTAATATATACTTCACTTGTTTTATATGCGTTTTTAGCTTGTTGACTCTCATAGATATATGTTTAAATGATCAGTATGGTGTCCGTATCATCAGTAATAATTTGAAATTTTATATTGACAGACTGGACTGTGTCATTATATGACGAATAATAGTTATTTGTGTATCAAGGTAGTAAAAGTGCTTTTTCGGCCGAATTTGAAGTTTGTGAGGAAACCAAGGTTAGTAAATCAAATAAGGCTAAAAAGAACAGCATTTTTTGCGGGTATCAGAAAAGCTTATAATCTGGTATTTAAAAATAAATTTTATATCTAATTGATATTGTAAGTAAGGCAACATTAGCCGAAAAGAAATAATTAATTTAATTAATTGATTTTGACTAACCTCCCTTTCCCTTCCCCCAAACACCCCCACCGAGAACCACTTTTTTCCTGAAAAAAAGGTGATTTTCCAAGCTTTCTATGGGAATCATCAGCCGTCAATTGACAAATCTGTTTACAGACACTGAAAATATGGCCTTTTTTGTTACTCGAACGCAAAGCTGCATCAAAATCGAATGATTTTAAAAAAAGTTATGATTTTTTGAAAAAAAAAGAAACAAAAAGTGGTTCTCGTGTGGTTGCGGCGGGGAGAAGGAAAAGGGAGATTAGTCAAAATCAATTCACAGCTTTTCAAAGACTATACTTTGGGCGACTTCGGACAAAAAATTGCATCCAATTTGTTTCAAAACTGACAAACTGACAGGGGTTTGAAAAGTGACGTTTTTTGGGATGTTTTGGGTGACCGATTTTTTTTTTTGAGCAGTGTATCTTTACTTAGTTCTTATGGAAATCTTACTATATTTTTCCTTAAGTTTTCCACGCAATCTTTCACCAACGTACACCTAATTCACCAATCTTTCATTCATCAAACTTTTCACATGATCAAACTAGTCCAACTGACAATTATTTGAAGTAGCTTTTTAAAATGATTTGAGTACGCCACTGGTTTAGTGCGTATCAGTACGCTGTGTTAATGGAAATATTTTAATGTGAAACAGATTTCTATGATTTATAAACGCAAATATGTAATAACGCTGTATCTATGAGATTGAATATTATTCAATGAATAATACACAGATGTGTTTTGTGTTTCCCGTTGCATGAAAACTGCGGTCGTTCGTGATATCTAGCGGATATGGTATCAATAAATATAATTTATATCAGCGGTGCTCAACAGGAGGTACCTACAACGATTGCACTTATTACTACATTGGTATTTGATTTTATGTGTAACACAGCTAATAAGTTTGTTGTTTTAATAATAATTTCACTTGAAAATATATAAAATATGATTATACTTTTTTGACAGTTTCAGATACAAAATTTAGTGTTTGCAGAATGCGATAGAGGATTTTTTTTTTAGTGTTATTATTAAAAGTTAACTCATAACGCCTCTAGATATTGGAGGGTTCATCACAGGTATGATTTCTGATAGATTTCAGATAAATTATAAATAAATATAAATAAATATATAAGTAAGAGAGTGAAATGGTTGGTTGTTGGCGATGCTATTAATTCTGATTTTTCTCGGAGTGTATATATTGTCGCTGATACGACAGACGAAAGATTGAACTAAGTTGCTTTTATTTGGATATCAGTAACTGGTTATTGAATTAATGGTACGAAGTAAACTGAAATCTTATTTATTAGTTATAAATAAATAAATAAATATATCATCACGCCTTCTACCCATTACTGGGTGTGGCACTCTGCTAAAGCAGATCTCGGTAAGTGATATATTTTTGCGCGTGAAGTGCGGTTACCAGTCGTCAAATCACGGCCCCCAAACATGTTAGTGGTGGAGGAGCCACAGGGATAGCATTTTCAAATTATGAAAATTTGTCGCCTGTGGGAATAGAACCAGGGATCTCAGGATCCACAGGCCGACTTCATACCACTGAGCTAGCATCCCATAAAAAATAAAAGTAAAATAAGTAAAATTTTCTTGGGAAACAATAGGTACAGCTATTACACTTTAATACCCTTAAATTAATTTGTAGGAAGCACTTAATGTAATCTTTGATGTAAACTAAAATATAAAGTCATTATTCAAATGAATAACCGTTAAATTATACTATGAATCTATAAACTCTTCAAAGCAGTAGTTGAGTATAACTACTAACCACTAAAATGAACATTACAGATCTCCACAGTAAACAGCACTGGTTAACTTACTAATTAAGTAATCACGGTATAGAAAATTACCAAGCAGTAATGAGAGTATCCGTAACTGTAGTTTGTTGTAAAACACAAACAGCAGACTAGCAGACTGCATATTCAAATGAGCTGAAGAACTCGCGTACCTACAAATAAGGCGAAATGCTAACTACACCACATCGTGGAGGCCTGGGATTACTAACAGACCACACAACTGTGAGGATTTTATGTTGTTAACTAGTTGTTCTTGGTTGGTTAATTAGGGTTTCTGAATATGGTGAAGATTACTTTAATCTTGTTTTGGGAAATTCTGTAAAAACTAAAACTAACATTTTATCCGAATCTATTTATTTGTTACTCTGCGCAACATGAACTTAAGGTAGTACTAGCGTGATTTTTTGCAGATGTGAATGAAATTTGGCGAACGTAAACATTGGATAGTCATACGTATCCTGTTAAAATATGGAACACATTCATCGTCTGTGAACAAATATATTCGCTTGTAAAGTTGAGTTCTTATACACGGAGCTTACGGTGATCATCACTCAGAATCGCACATATTTGGTTTGTGTACCTCTAATATTTTGCAGTTTCATTTGAAAAACTAGTATGATGTTCTAGAACTATCCATGTATATTGTATCAGAAGGAGAAAGTTTTGTATCGTTTAGTAATGGATATATAGCCATGCAAAGCCTTGTTTTTAACGAAAAATTAAGAATCCCAATTTATAATGGCAACACCACACTGTGGTATGGTATTTGAAAATACACTAGACCAACAACCTGTTAACAATTCATGATATTCAAACCATAATAGGTATAAAACACTTATTTTATTCAATTTTTATATTTTTTTGAGCATCAGTTTCGCCACTCGACAACCGATGGCGCCACCATCACACTAGTACTACCTTAATATCAATTCAGTAGCTTATAGTGAAATTTGAACCACTCAGACACAATCGTATTTTTTTTATACCGTGTGTCCCACGAAAATGTTGGTATATGCAATTAACAAGTAAAATCAGTTTTTTGTAAATAAAAAGTGTTCAATAAAAAATGATGGGACCAAATTTTATGTCACAACACTGCCAATATCCCTACATCTTATTTAATACAGATTTCTTGATTTTGATAGTGGAATTTAATTAAATTATTCAAAATAATTTCTAATATTTCGCCTACTCTCTTATTGTTACTGACGTAAAGTGCTAGCAATTTGTTTTAAATATTTTAATCGGTTTCCATTTTCATAAATATTTTAATTTGTCTAACACTTTCTGGCGATGGAATCCAGTCGGCTTTTATTTCTGTGTGAAGTACTCAGATATTTGTCTTATACTACACCCCCCATAAAACATTTTCGTAATATTTACGCGGTCCTCGACATTTAAAATATTCATGATGACAGTGATAGATAGATAAAAGATAAGTTATTAGCAATAAAATTAGGAATTGAACTCGGGTTCTCAAATCAACAGGCGACACGATATCACTGAACCAACTAAAATACTACATTTTGCTTTGAAATAAAACAATTTGTCCAATTAGACATTAACACCCGGTTGCTTAACTACGCGAAAAAATGTAATTAGAATAAAAAAAACGCACCTAAGAAATGACTGAAAATTTGACAGTTCAATATTTTAAAACGGTATAATTTCTATAGTATGCATTAATTTAATAATTATTTGTTACAAATATTGTTTTACCATTGTTATTTAACTAACAATAAGCATTTTAATGCTGATAATAATTAATTATAACATAAAAAATCGAAAAATATTTCAAATGTGGTGTCAGCCATCTTGGCCATTGTTAACTACTGTTAACTAGCAACATAGTTAACATCGCTTTATGCATCCGGGTCTAATTTTTAATTGCTGTTGTTAGTTGTTACCAAGCAACCACGTTCTTATAAATAAAGAAATCATTTCACCCTCATTTGCGAATCGTTAATATAGAAGTCATCTTGTTTGGAATAAAGAGTAATTATAGAAGTTCAATTGTTTAGAAAAGAATAATAATTCAATTAACAGCTACAAAAATACATTTGTTTAAAAGTTGTATAAATAAAAATGACAAACACAACTGTAAAATTTCAAGTTCAGTTAATATTCCTCTCATTGTTTCGTAACATCCAAGACCGGCAAATAAACGTCAAGATAAATTAATAAAGCAAATATAAACGAACTCCATAGATAACATCCCAGCGTTCCGTTAAAAAGCGGCGATCGTAAAAATTCGATTTAACCTCCTAGCATTCTCTCATCGCTAACCAGCGTCTGGAAGCTAATATCGACTTCATTCCTCCTTGTTAGTCAGTATCATCCACACCTGAATGTTGTCAAACTTGCTTTCCATCACCGGCGTCCACTAATGCGCTTTTTCTAGGAGGCCATGTGTTCATGGCTCACTACGATTGATACAAATGTCAACGGAGTCGTTTAGGAGCTTAGGACCGCAATGCGACAGAATCGCTGTGATTTTTACTGATGTGGGTTGAGTGTTTTTTTAGTACATGGATGGGTAAAGTACAGGTAACACCTTCGGAGATAAGTTGGCTATGATGAATCTGGAGATTTTTTTTGTTTCTCTGAATAAACGATCGAATTTTAACATTTTTTGATAATGTTTTGCATGGTATTTTGCAAAATTATTATCAGTATGTGAATTAGTATATTAACGAGTAATTTTATTTTGTGAGTTTTGGAACTACGCTATAATATTTTATTTCATACTGTGTCGTATTTCCATGTTTACAGTAGTAATTTCAGGCCGGGAATTAAGACTTTACAGTATGGGCGTCCGCAGAGGGGGGGCAAGAAGGGGCGCTCGCCCCCCCTCTGGGTTTTAACTAGGGTGGTGACCACGATTCTCGAACATAGGACTTTAACATGTAAAATTATAATTTTGTAATTTCCTGCTTCCCTAAATATTTTAAGAAAAAAAGCTTGTAATAAAAGTTTTAAGGCATAAAATTCTGCATCTGAACCAATAAACAAAACTAATTTTTCCTACAACTGTGCGATTTCTTTGTTATTACGTAACTATAATTGCCTTGGTTACGTATGGAAAGTAGATGAATGCAGACCAAGTGCGTTTCCGAAAGCAAAGAAACACTAGTGCGGAAAGTGCTTCATTACGTAACTGTCAAAAGAATATTGTTTTGACAGCGATTTAAATTTCGCGCCGAGCGCGGAATTCATATTTTGACCACAGACGCTTATGGAAGAAGAAGATACGGTGAACCAGCGCTAGTAAATATGCAGTAGTATATTTTGACGTTTATAAACGTAACCTTAATTTGCAGTATATCTAATGTGTAGACAATTAATAAAAAGAACCGAACAAAGTAAAATATATCGATAAATGGTTTTATTTAAAGAGTAAGTGAAATACTTCATATTTATTGTTTGTGTATATTATTAATACAGTTGTTACAGTTGCTTATATTGACATAATGTAAAGTGGAAACTTTTGTGTCTAAAGAAACATTGATTTCTTCCGTACCTGTTCATATTATTACCAGTAATATTATTGGTAACAATTTCGGAAGCTTCAGAAGTACCAGCAGCAGGTTGATTGTCATTGTCGAAAATAGATCCAACATAGTATGATCCGGAGCTTCAATTATCTTTGGAGGTGTTAATGATAAAGAAGAATCACTCACTGTACTATTCCAATCAAGATGATTTTGAAGAAATTATTTTGACGTTAGTGAAATATTTTTAAATAACGTAGAACAATGTGCAAGCAATCAACAAACAAACCATAGCAACGCCGTAAAACATCGTTGTCATGTAATATCATTAAAATTTTATAAATTTTATAAATTTTAATAATATTTTAGTAATTTACTAAATCGCACAGTTGTAGGAAAAATGTTGTTTATAACACGTGCCGAAAAAGGTTACATGCTCGTGCAGATTTCCGCATTCGGCAAGCCTCGTGCGTTAAATTCTGCACTTGCACGTAACGAACCTTTTTCGGCACTTGTTATAAAAATAACTATTACATACTTTGTAACGACACAAATTAGTTTTGAAAATGACGAAAATTTTCTCAAAATTATCGATAGGCATTAAATTGAAATAAAATTAAACAAATATTTGACGTTTTATCTGTCAAACTAAATGAAATAATAAATAAAGAATTTATTTTGACAGTTTTGACAGATTGAACATTTGTTTAATTTTGTTTCAATTTCATAGCTATCGATAGTTTTGAGACAATTTTAGTCATTTTCAGATCTAATTTGTGTCGATACAAAGCATGCAAAATTAATTTCGTATTTTATGCCCTAAAACTTTTATTTGAAGCTTTTTCTTTTAAATAATTACGAAACAGGAAATTAAAACAATATGATTTTACATGTTAAAGTCCTATGTTCGAGAGTCGCGGTCACCATCCTGTATATGTATATATATATAATATAATAAAAATTAAATTATAAGTTTAAAGATAATAAATTCAAGCTGAAACTGAATTTTCCGCAGTATTTTTATGTCCAGCTAGCGACAAGTTCCCTATCGTAATCTAAGTTTATTAAGTATACACAGACACAAAATATTAGAAAATAAAAACTGTAAAATTGCTAAATCGGAATTTATTGAAGAAATGGTGTAAATTTATGGACGAGTTATTAGAAAATTGTCCTTCCTCTTCAATTTAAACCCAGACGACAAAGACTAGTAATTTATTTGACAAATTTAAATACTTTTTTATCTATTTGTTATGTGTATTTGTATTTATGTTATATAAAAAAATATTTTAAAATTTTTATCTGAGAGTTTTTTGCGAAAATGTTTGTCGGTTATGGGGATCGATCCAGGGTTCTTAGGATCCATAGGCCGACTCGATACCACTGAGCCATTACTTCATAATCACGTAAATAACTGTATAAAATTGTAGCCCCTCTTGACAAATGTTTCGCACGCCTATGGAAAGCGCTACTATAAAAAATGCAAACCTCACGCAGTTCCACATCATTCTATCATCTCATAATGTCGTACATTTTTTCTTTATTGATTTCATTTTATTGTTAAATGATTGATGATGAAATTTGCATCTTTATGCCTTGGTACCTCTATTGTGTTTCTCAAATTGACAATATAATCTTCAAACCAAAGAAAACAAAAACTTGAATAACTTGAATCCTTCTTCTTTGATGTCTACATTATTGTGAGCGTGTGATCGTTATTGAGGAATGAATCAAATTTATACGATAAAATTATTTAAATAGTTTAATATACTACAATAAAATTATAAGATAATTAATTTTATTTATTTGACCACACAACATGATGTATTTCACAATTGCACAGTGCGTGATCCCTATTTAAAACTAGGAAATGAGAGCGAATAAAATTCAGAATGATTAAAACAATTCATTTGTTCATTTTATGTTTATTCACTTCAATTCATTTCTTCAAATTATACTTGGAATTACTACTTCCATAATAGTAAAGATTTTTATTTATTATGTCGCTTAAAAAACAACACTGTTAAACAAATTAGGACACTCAAACATATGTCGCAATTTCTCAACAATGAAAGTAAATATATATTTTTTTTAAACCAGCAACAAAGTGCGTACTTTCCTGACCAATTTTAGTATGGAAAGTAAATTTTTACCAATACAGTCAAGTAAAATACGTATCCAAGACTACAATAAAAATAACAGTCTGGTAAAGTACAAAACAGTCTGGTAAAGATTTTACCTGACTGTTTCATATATTACCTGACTGTTTTTTTTTATTATAATCTTGGATACGTAGTCTGCTGTCAATAAAATTCATATAAAAAAAATTAAACAGTTTGAATAATTTATGATTAATTATTGATTAAATTAAACGGTTTTAGAAAAAATAGTATATATAATACGTTAAGAAAGTGTTTTTTTCTGAAATCGGCAAGGAAGTGCCTATTTTCCTGACCTATTTTAGTATGGAAAGTAGGTTTTTACAAAAACAGTCAAGTAAAGTACGTATCCAAGGCTACAACAAAAATAACAGTCTGGTAAACTACAAAACAGTCTGATAAAGATTTTACCTGACTGTTTCGTATTTTACCTTCCTTTTTTTGTTATAATATTGAATACGTAGTCTGCTGTCAATACAATTCATATCAAATTTTTTTAATAATTTATGATTAATTATTGATTAAATTAAACGGTTTCAGAAAAAAATTTATATATAATACGCCAAGAAAGTGCCTATTTTCCTAACCTATTTTAGTATGGAAAGTAGGTTTTTACAAAAACAGTCAAGTAAAGTACGTATCCAAAGCTACAACAAAAATAACAGTCTGGTAAATTACAAAACAGTCTGGTAAAGATTTTACCTGACTGTTATTTTTGTTACAACCTTACGTAGTCTGCTGTCAATACAATTCATATCAAAAAATTTAAACATTTTAAATTATTTATGATTAATTATTAATTCAATTAAACGGTTTCAGAAAAAAATAGTATACATAATACGTCAGGAAAGTGTTTTTACTTGATTCAGCAGATTAAAATACTCGGCCTGTGGCCTCGTATTTCAAACAACCGCTTCGTCAAATAAAACATCACTTTCCTGACTTATATATAATATACTATTTTCCATCTCTGGATCAAATTCCAAATAACTACGGGCAGAATAATTGAAAAAATATCGCATCAAAGTTGAGTATAAATATAACCATTTGTGTTATAATTTTGATGCGATATTTTTTTATTTATCCTTCTGATAGTTATTGGGAACTTTATCCGCAGATGAAAAAACCAGTACGTAAAAGGATTTGATACAATAAAAAAGAAATTATGGAGAAATTAAAAATCAGCATTTCTTTGTTAAAAACTATGTGTTATTCGTCATAATTGTTTGTATGTTAACAAATGATTGCAATGCCCAGCCGCCTATTAAATACTAACTATAGAAAGAGATAAACAGCAGAGTATAAAATTACGAGCGATATTAAAAACAAGTGCTTGATTTTGCACGTGTTATTGCTATGTCAATTGTTTTATTCGAACGGAATTCAAGTTCGAGGCTGAACTGCTATTATAATTTAAATTTAAATTATAATCCCCTCCTCCTCTATTCCGTATGTTGATCATTATCTGCTACCGACCAACAATCCTTATTTTTTATGATTATTCTATTTCGGAATTCTGTGACTTAACGTCCGTTTGTTTCTACGATACTTAAATTTTAAGTTTAACATAAACTGACAATATCGCATCATCTGTGACAGCAATATTAATGACATCATATGATATTTTACTTCGATTTGCTTTTATTTATTTAAGTGAGACATAAAATTTTAGTTTTATTGATTTATTTATTCTGTTTTTTCTATTTTACTTTTATCCATTTTGCTTTCGTACGAAGCTGTCAATGTATTATCTTCTTTTTTAGAATAACAGCTAGGAATTATATAAATAAGCAAAATACATGAAAATGTCAGGGTAAATTATTCTGATTACAGAATACCGAAATTGTGATAATCCATAAAGTAATCACAAAATATAGATAAATGTCATTAAGATATCAATCGATTACATCTAATCATCCAGTTACAAAATAAAGGATATGTTAAGAGAGAAACTGGAATCTGTACTAATTTCACTTTTCTTTTTGTTTTAGGTAAGTGAAAGAGTTTTCTTCTCAACTTCATAATTTGGTAGCCATGAGCGGTGAGTCGAAATATTTATATCAAACCATAGACAAATTATATACAGACGTCTAACTAAATTTATTCAAATGGAAGTGCTTTTTATCAATGACATTTGTAGTTCTGTACGAGTCTGTATTACAGAGCTATTGTCGATTTAGGTCATAGACAATGAATTAGGACAAAAATGAATTTAATATAATTCACAATATAAAATTTATTTTAAAAACAAAAATAAATGTTTTATACCTATTATGATTTGAATATCATGAATTGTTAACAGGTTGTTGGTCTAGTGAATTTTCAAATACCATACCACCGTGTGGTGTTGCCATTATAAATTGGGATTCTTAATTTTTCGTCAAAAACAATGCTTTGCATGGCTATATATCCATTACTAAACGATAAAAAACTTTCTCCTTCTGATACAATATACATGGATAGTTCTAGAACATCGTACCAGTTTTTCAGATGAAACTGCAAAATTTTAGAGGTACACAAACCAAATATGTGCGATTCTGAGTGATGATCGCCATAAGCCCCGTGTATAAGAACTCAACTTTACAAGCGAATATATTTGTTCACAGACGATGAATGTGTTTCATATTTTAACAGGATGCGTATGACTATCCAATGTTTACGTGCGCCAAATTTCATTCGATCTGCAAAAAAAAATTTCACGCTAGTACTACCTTAAAGTATATGACCGGAGTTTATAGGTCCCAGGTTCAAATCCTGTCGGTGTGAACGCTAACATTATGTGACATATGACAAACGCTGATGATTAATTGTAATTGTTAATTTTAATTATAAATTATATAGCTGTAACCGTAACTTACAGAAGAAAACAGAAGAAAATGAATGCATCTAGATCAAATATTAAACATGTGCGCTGTATTTATTATACAATTAAAGTTATTGAACCGATAAGAAATCAATTTTAAATAAATGACATTTACAGTCGATATACGCACCATTCAAAGTACTACAAATAACTTTAATCTAAATGCCATGATTACATATTATGAATACATTTATAATAAATGCATTCAAATCACTGAATTAATCAACAGATACGACAGTTATGCCATTGAATCGAAGATTTTATTTTCGATAAAATGCATTAAATGTAAATCATTGTACTTATGTGTAGATTGCGTAAGTGGGCGGCGGCCATATTGGAAATCCAAGTCCGCCATTTTTGCATTCAACTGTTATGGGTTGTGATTCTGTATCTATGAATCTGAAATCTATAAAATTGTATCTATCGTATGTTTGTTTGTATCCTGCGTGAGATTTTATGTAAATTAATGCATTTATTCGCGAGTCCCTTGATTATTCTATTACCATAAATGGAAAGTAACATGGTATATCTGTGATTGTTTCATAAGGTTTTTAATAATCGCTGTGTGATTGATTGATTAATAGGGTTATTTTGAAATTTATTGACTGAGGAAATTGATAGTGAAAATAGTAATGTTTATTATAATTTTAAGGTTATGGTTTTTTATTTATTATTTATGGGATAGGTGTTTCAGTTATATCGAATCGGCCTGAGGATTTGAGAATCCCGGTTTGATTCCCACAGCCGACAAATAATTTTCTCCACATTAAATTTGCCCCTGTGGCTACCCCTCCACTAACATATAAGGGGCCGTGATTTGACGACTGGTAACCGTACTTCACGCGCATAAATATATCACCGAGATCTGCTACTATAGAGTGCCAAACCCAGTAATGGGTAAAAGGCGTGATGATATATATATATATATATATATATATATATATATATATATATATATATATATATATATTTATATATTATTTAAGAAAAGTAATAATCGTATGTTTATCTCTATATATATTTAAATTATTTATTAGAAAAATATTTCAATTTAATATTTAATTTAAGACTTATTTCCCTTTTATTATTATTTAAAAACAATTTTTATTGTAGAAAATATACGATATATCATGTAAAATTTGCGAAAACTTCTTGAAATATCTTACAGTACAATAATTATTATTTTTGTTATAATAAAATGAAAGGTCTCGTGTTCGAATATATTAAATATAATTTCTAATAAGTTATGATCTTTAAATGCAGTTTAAAATTAATTAATATAAAATAAATAATATCGTAATTAAAACGAATAAATAGGTATTATAATTATCTTTCAATTAATATAGCAATTGTTTACATAATATAGGCGGTACAAATAATTAAATAATATATAAATTATTTATTATAATTAAGTAATTATTGTACCCATTAGAATATATTTCGTCCTTTGTTGTTTATGTACGAAAAATTAGGATTACTAATGGTCAGTTGCATCGACGTCCCTTAAATCCTAAGTAACACATAAAATAAATAAATATATCATCACGCCTTCTACCCATTACTGGGTGTGGCACGCTGCCGAAGCAGATCTCGATAAGTGATATATTTTGCGCGTGAAGTGCGGTTACCAGTCCTCAAATCCCGGCCCCCATAGGTGTTAGTGGTGGAGGAGCCACAGGGGTAGTAAATTATGAAAATTGTTTATAATAATAATAATAATGGCTCAGCGGTATCGAGTCGGCTAGTGGAATCTGAGAACAATGGTTCGATCCCTACAGCCGACACACATTTTCACCAAATTGAAATTACCCCTGTGGCTCCCCCTCCACTAACATCTTTGGGAGCTGTGATTTGACGACTGGTGACCGCACTTCACGCGCATAAATATATCACTTACCGAGATCTGCTGTAGCAGAGTGCCACACCCAGTAATGGGTAGAAGGCGTGATGATATATTTATTTATTTTATATAATACTTTGTTTCATCTTAATAACATTTGACTGCATCAGCATTAATTTGTCAATAAAATCATAATTGTGTCCCCTGTGAAAAAATATTTCACGACGCCTATGGAGGTATTCACGGCCAACCGAGATTCCTCATTAGTCAAATTGTCAGCAGGACGTGTGCTCAACATATTTTTTATCACCTTAGAACGACCGGCAATTTATACAATTCTTAAAAGAATTGCATCTCAATAAATTATTATATCTCTACAAATCGCACAATTTACTAAATGCAGATTTGAAACCGCAAAGAATTTACCTTAATATGGCGCTGATAGATTGAAAATAGGTTCGTCCGTAAATTGCGCAAGAATTTATAGAAAATGGACTACAAATTGGTATTTTGTAATAGACTAATTTATTCTCTTTATGTAGTTTTGTATCAGGAATATTTTTATTGGTCTATAAAAGTTTTCACCTTAGGTTTATGTACAGTTAACGACACATTAATTCAGTTTTGATTTTGTTATTAGGCCTTAAAATTTTTATTACTATATTTTTTCTATCCGATGCAATTTAAATAATGTATGTTTTGTCTATCTAATAAATAAATTATTAAATATTTAATAACAGAAATTTCTTTTTATAAGAATTAATTTATTGAAAATAAATTTCATGTTTTCTACCAATCAACAATGAGAATCTTCCTTAGTGTCTTTCACAGCGATGATAAAAAACAAATGAAATTATCACCTTATTTTGGTCTGTTGCTGAGGATAATTTTTCATAATTGACAGCTAATTTTGTAAGTTAAAAATATCTGATAATTATCAAAACTTATGTTATGTATTTGATTTCTAATGCCAATGGCACACTGGTCGAGGAGCATGAATGAGCGTCGAGAAACTCATCGATGAAACAACAGAACGCACCCGTCAACGATGAAAAATAGAGGCGCCTCTATTTCCATCGAGGAGTTCCTCGATGAAACGATTGTGTCTCATTTCACACGTATTATTGTGTCTCATTTCATGTTAGCGTGGGCTGTCATTTTGGTTTTGCTTTGTGCCATTGTTTCGTGTTTGTTTATTTTATCAGTCAGGGTGTGTTCTGTTGTTTCATCGATGAGTTCCTCGATGCTCATTCACGCTCCTCGACCAGTGTGCCATTGGCATTAGACTCTGACTTATGAGTGGTGGTTATACAGAGTGAGCAAAAGGAATTGTTACAGTTGGCAATAAAAAAAACTACTTGAAATTGGTAAGCCTGATACATAAACTCATTTCCTGTTGTTGACAGTGGCATTTAAAATTTAAATTTGAGTACCTTTATTATTACATTTATTTCGAAAGTATTTCTATTACTTAAAAAGTCAAAATTCTATTAGCTGTCAGACTCCTGGCATAACCTATTTGTATTTATTAGCAATGTCAAATAGCATTTCCGCCTTTATCTGACGTTGTGCCAACTGTGGAATAAAAAGATCTCTGGAATTTTATTGTCAACTATAACAATTCCTTTTGATGACCCTGCAGCATGTTATTAGCACAGGCTAATCCATAATTCATGCAGATACAAATATTCAAAATAACAGATATATATATTCAAATAAATAAAATAAATAAAATATAATAAATATATCATCAAGCCTTCTACCCATTACTAGGTGTGGCACTCTGCCGAAGCAGATCTCGGTAAGTGATATATTTTGCACGTGAAGTGCGATTACCAGTTGTCAAATCACGGCCCCCAAAGATGTTAGTGGTGGAGGAGCCACAGGGGTAGTTTTTGAAATTATGAAAATTGTTTGTATATTCAAATATTTGTAAATACGAGTGTATTTTACTTTTCATCGAAATTATTAAAAAAATCTTTCTTGTTTTTTATCACTTCGCATTTTTTTTGTAAAAACACCATTTTCAATTATTCTTCAAACTGTCGCATGTGACACATTGGTTAAGAGCTTTTATTTACATGTACAGTATAATTCTGACAAATTCTACCAAATACACCCCTGACTAACAGGTAATAGCACCCCTATCGAGTCTGGTGTAAAATCACTCATTATGGAGTAAAAATTTAGAGTCAAATATTGTTAACCACTTGTTACATTGCCTTTGAATATAATAATTTCTACTTACGAGCGGTTGTCGTTTCATTGTTAAATGGTTAGAATTCCTGCCTTACGAGGGAGCGAATAATTTATAAGTTTGTAGCATTTTTAATTCTCAATTCTAGCTAGCTCAGTGGTATGAAGTCGGCCTGTGGATCCTGAGGTCCCTGGTTCGATTCCCACAGGCGACAAATTTTCATAATTTGAAGAAGCTATCCCTATGGCTCCTCCACCACTAACATGTTTGGGGGCCGTGATTTGACGACTGGTAACCGCACTTCACGCGCAAAATATATCACTTACCGAGATCTGCTTCAGCTGAGTGCCACACCCAGTAATGGGTAGAAGGCGTGATGATATATTTATTTATTTTTATAATTCTATAATGAAATTGAATTATGTTTATCAAAGATTGATCTACTTCTTAATATCTGCACTTTCTTTAAAAATCAGACTACATCGAAAGAAAATCGAAGCTATGTTATATAAGATATAAATCTCTGCAAAGATTATAGAAAATAATAAAAGTTAATTACACCTTACATCACTTGATACAGGTTATACATGACAATATCACATCGATCTTAGAAATGTAGGTAGGTGAGTCTGTGTACGGCTCTGCAAGACACAGTTCTGGTTCAAATGCAGAATGAACCCACCTTACAGCTAGAAACAAACTGTGCAGTTTATTCACATTTGTTTAGCAAAAATCAATACGACAGATTTGTATATGTTGTCGTTTCTTTGAGGTGGGAAGTGGTTTAATAACGAATTTGTACGATTTCACTTCATTCGAAACTGATTAGTGAATTTACAAATAATACTAGTTAGAATTTTCAAAAGATTGCAGACAAAAATTTCTAAAATTGTTTTAGAGAAAAATATTTTAAATAAAATTGATAACAAAATTGACATTTATGCGCACATTCAACTTTTTTGTAAACAGCTCGACTATAGTACGTATAGACGTATACCATTTGCCATTTGGATCAGATCGAACTTACATTTACTGAACCAGATCACTTATTTATTTTGCTGGATTACTTCGCTTCCAGTACTAGAATTACTGATTCTAATTTCCTTTCAAGTAATTCAATCCAATATGTGCACCAGTTTGTTTAATTCAGTTCATTTAATCATGTTGTCTAATTTATCTGAACTGATTTAAGTGATCCAAGTGCCAAATGGAATACAGCTATTGTAACACAATTATGTCTTGGAAACAACATCATAAACGATTTCTTGCCGTATTGTATGTGGCAAAAATCATGCCGCGCTAAGTGTTGTAAAGAAATAATTTCCACACTTATTTTGAATGTTGACTTTTCAACACGACCATAGAAAAAAGTTCATTATTGGGCTATTAGCACCATTTCGAAATTTGTAATAAATACTTATCTCATTACTTACTTGGTTTTTTTATAAACAAACTTGTTCTACAATATTTTATTTTTTGCCAAAATCATTAAGTTTAATTTAATTATAATAAAAGACTAAATAATATTCTGGTCCAATTCTCGAAAAAACTTTTCAAAAACTAAATGGTAATAAGATTACATTAGAGTGTATTTAAATTTTCTCGAGAATATGGTTTAGCTTGATTTGAGAAATCTAAAATTCGAGATTAGTTAAAACTCTTTTAAGAATTGGGCTGTAGTGAATATATAAGAGCAGATCTATGTAAAATAAAAGTCTGAAGTATTATTTATATATTTATTTATGCTACTCTGTACAACAGGAACTTAATCCCAATATATATTTCACATATATTTAATGGGGTAATGGCTCAGTGGTATCCGAGTCGGTCTGTGGATCCTAAGAACCCTGGTTCAATCCCCACAGTAGACAAAACATTTTCACCAATTTAAAATTACCCCTGTGGCTCCTCCACCACTATCATCTTTGGGGGCCGTGATTTGATGGCTGGTAACCGCACTTCACGCGCATAAATATATCACTTATCGAAATCTGCTTCGGAAGAGTGCCACAGCCAGTAATGGGTAAAAGGCGTGATGATATATTTATTTATTTTATATATTTAGCTTTGAGTGAGGTACGAACTCACGGTCTCCTAATTCGAATATCGTAACTTTATCCACACCACCGTACTTTCGGTCTATTATACTATGATTATAATTTTATTTATTACTAAATAAAGTATATGGAAAGTATCCTCCTGTGCTAAGCCTTGTCAGCAAAGGCGTTGTCCACAATATAAGATTAACATATTTGTATGGGCGTTTTTCAATTTACTTGCTGCTTTTTTGCAGTTATAATGATCATGTGCTTAACTTTAAAAGAAGTCAATAATAGTTGTTTTGTTCTACCCATATTGAGAAACTAAATAATACATTGAAATGTGTTCCCGCAGAGGTATTTCCGGTAAATTAGGCAGGCTATTATTTTTTTCTTTTATGTCGTTGATATATAAACCACATAATTAAAATTGGACAGAGTATGGGTGCAGCGCTATAAATTATAGCCTTCGACGTATTTTCTAGAAGTTGTCAAAGAAAGATATTATTTTTAAAAGATTTAATCACTGAGAAACTATCTAAATTAGTAAAAATATAAATGTCTTATATATATATATATATATATATTAGGGTGACACAAAAAAATCCGAATTGCAGTTTTTATGGAACGTCTCTGCTGAAAACCTTTAATAATGTATAACAATGATTCCTTGAAAATTTCAGTAAAAAATATTAACTCTAAGTCGATGCCACTCTTCTTTTTTTAAAAATTAAAATACGTCAAATTTATTTAATAAATGAAGACTATATAAAGTGGCGGTGTAGGAGATCGTGAGGCTTCTGATAATATTTTGATACCCATACTTATATTTTCGGGTATGCTGAACATGATCCTGTACTTAGTTTATCTCTCTGGTCCATAGTTTTTGAGATACGGGTAAAACTATACGGTAAACCGTGAAAAGCAAAAGGAAATTTGATTTTCGGATACTAAATATTCACTGAAATCGGGGCTTAGTGGGACGCTGCAAGGTCGGGACTTATGTTTTCGGGCATGCTGAACATTATCATGTACTTACTTTGGCTATATGGCCCATATTTTTTTGAATATGGGCCAAAATATAAAGAAATAAATAATTAAAAAAATACTGGAACTTGGATTTTTGTTTAAAATTTTTTTTTTTGTAATTTCAGTAAATAAACAAAACTTTATTATTTTTATTTATTAATATTATTTATTTAAATTGAAGAAATTCTATTCAATTCACAAAGTTTTGACAATTTGTTCCTTCAAACATTTTTTGGGAAATAGTTTCCTATTTTCTATTACTGTGTGTAAAAGATCCTGAAATTGGTCCTCATTTCTGGTTATTAAGCCATTGTAATTTTGCGATAATGCAACTCCACGTTCGGCAAGGTCATTTGTCACTTGTAAATAAAGACCCGTCGCTGTGGTGTAATGAATGCAATTACAAGAAAGGACTGCAGAAAGTCAGTGGTTTTCTAGTGACAAATGACCTTGCCGAACGTGTAGTTGCATTAGCGCAAAATTACAATGGCTTAATAACCAGAAATGAGGACCAATTTCAGGACCTTTTACAAACAGTAATAGAAAATAGGAAACTATTTCCCAAAAAATGTTTGAAGGAACAAATTGTCAAAACTTTGCGAATTGAATAGAATTTCTTCAATTTAAATAAATAATATTAATAAATAAAAATAATAAAGTTTTGTTTATTTACTGAAATTACAACAAAAATGATTTAAAACAAAAATCCAATTTCCAGTATTTTTAAAATTATTTATTTCTTTATATTTTGGCCCATATCCAAAAAAATATGGGCCATATAGCCAAAGTAAGTACATGATAATGTTCAGCATGCCCGAAAACATAAGTCCCGACCTTGCAGCGTCCCACTAAGCCCCGATTTCAGTGAATATTTAGTATTCGAAAATCAAATTTCTTTTTTCTTTTCACGGTTTACCGTATAGTTTTACCCGTATCTCAAAAACTATAGACCAGAGAGATAAACTAAGTACAGGATCATGTTCAGCATACCCGAAAATATAAGTATGAGTATCAAAATATTATCAGAAGGCTCACGATCTCCTACACCGCCACTTTATATAGTCTTCATTTATTAAATAAATTTGACGTATTTTAATTTTTAAAAAAAGAAGAGTGGCATCGACTTAGAGTTAATATTTTTTACTGAAATTTTCAAGGAATCATTTTTATACATTATTAAAGGTTTTCAGCAGAGACGTTCGATAAAAACTGCAATTCGGATTTTTTTGTGTCACCCTAATATATATATATATATATATATATATATATATATATATATATATATATATATATATATATATATATATATATGTCGCAGGGATATGATAAAAACTGGAATTTGATCACGGGAGATGTTAAAATGACAACTCTATGGGGTCATTTCCCTAAAAATATTAAGTGATATGGTCAAATCCATGGGTTGTTTTAGAGAAATGACGAAAATGAAATTTCTAAAATATCAAAAACATTTATTTAGAAAAACAAACATTATTAGATGTAGAGTCAAAAGTTCAAGAAATGTTACTGTGAAAAATCCTAAGTACAATGCAAAACAAAAAGATGTGTCTGTTTAAAAAGTGACGTTCTTTGTAACTCAAGATGCTACTACTCTACAATGTGTTTCAACAGAAATAAATAATTACATTTAATATTATATTTCATTAAAAATATACTTTTTGGTAACTCTTCATATAAATACTTACTACTTTGTTTGATTTGTTTGAAATAAATAATTTAATTTACTTTTTACATGATCATTGTTGTATTACTCTATATATAATAATGTATGTGATATTTTAGAAATTTCATTTTCGTCATTTCTCTAAAACAACCCAGGGATTTGACCATATCACTTAAAATTTTTAGGAAAATGACCCTATAGAGTTTTTATTTTAACATCTCCCGTGATATGATCAACTCTCTTATGGATTTGATTAAATCCCCGTTTTTATCATATCTCTGCGACATATATATAAAAAACACTACGTCAAATTAATTTACAAATTTGCAGATAATTTCAATATATTTCACCAAGATATTTTATTTTTTATTGATGGGGTGGCTAGCTCAGTGGTATGAAGTCAGCCTGTGGTTCATGAGAACCCTGGTGCGATTCTCACAGGCGACAAACAATTTTCATAATTTCAAAAACTACCCCTGTGGCTCCTCCACCATTAATATCTTTGGGGGCCGTGATTTGACGACTGGTAACCGCACTTCACGCGCAAAATATATCACTTACCGAGATCTGCTTCGGCAGAGTGCCACACCCAGTAATAGGTAGAAGGCGTGATGATATATTTCGTCAAATCACAGCCCCCAAAGATGTTAGTGGTGGACGAGCCACAGGGGTAGTTTTTGAAATTATGAAAATTGTCGCCTGTGGGAATCGAACCAGGGTTCTCAGGATCCACAGGCCGACTTCATACCACTGAGTTAGCCACCCCATATAAACATAAATAAATAATTGTAATTGAGACAAACTATAGGTGGGGAACTTTTTTACTATTGGATGGCATACTTTAATTAGGCAGTAATAAAGGAATTTTTTGAGATAATATTTTCAACCCTACATTGACTTGACGATGAAGAAAAATATTCAAAATCATATAGTAATTTATAAATAAAAAAAATAAATATATCATCACGCCTTCTACCCATTACTAGGTGTGGTACTTTGTCGAAGCAGATCTCGGTAAGTGATATAATTTGCGCGTGAAGTGCGGTTACCAGTCGTCAAATCACGGCCCCCAAAGATGTTAGTGGTGTAGGAGCCACAGGGGTAGTTTTTGAAATTATGAAAATTGTTGCCTGTGTGAATCGAACCAGGGTTCTCAGGATCCACAGGCTTCATACCACTGAGCTATCCTTCCCACATTATTAGTAATTTATAATTCGTAGAAACCGAATAGTAAACTTATGAAGTGAACAAGTTGTTTTTTACAACCAAAACTAAATATAAAAAATGCCACCCCAAAATATATACCACCTGGTGCGGACCGCACCCACCGCCCTCCTCTAGGTACGCCACTGCTAATTACAGTACGGCGGACTCACCAAGCCATAGTGTGATGTTCAAAAATTGACTCTGTTACATAGTAGGATATGCTGCAAATATAGAAATAGTTTCAAAGTTTTAAACTTCAAGAATACTTATAAATATTCCATTGAAAATTCTTTAAAATTTTCAAATTCTTATTCGCTTACTAACAAGCAAATGAATTTGTTGTAAATTCTAGAATAATCTCAATTCCAATTGAACAAACATTTCAGTTTGATAAAATATCTATCAAACGATGGCAAAGCTCCAAAATTGCACACAGTATAAACCATAAATTACTTGATTTCTACGTCACAATTGGCCAATAAACAAATAAGAATGCTCTGTTTTCAAGTGTTGTCACTGAGATATGAGCGCAATGCTACAATTTATACTGCAGGTAATTATTTTCAGATAATATAAATATAGTTCTATTGCTGGTTAATAGATGTCCTTCAAGCTGAATTATTTTTACTCTTGTGACGTCACGAGGAATTTTAAATCAATGGGTGTATTTTCGAACGTCAATATTTGAAATCATAAATAAACTTTGACGTATTAATGACTTGTTACTATAGTTTTGCAATTATAGCGCGTCAGTTTCTTAAACAACGTTTGTATTTTGTCGTGTAAAATAGTATATTACGTACCATGTAAGTGACAGGTTTTAGGTCAAGAATGTACTTTGGGAAATCAAGGCCCGTAGGGTCGAGATTTACTAAATATTCGCGACTTAAAAATCACTTACAGTTCGAGGTTAGTAAGCTATTTTTTACTTGCACAAATAGAAAGTAAATAAAAATAGGTTTCAACATTAACAGCTGTCAAATTGTTGTGAAAATAAACAGAACCTTGATTTATAATATTTACTTACTGTCCAGGGTGGATAATGAGTAAATATTATAGTCCTGATGTAACCATGGAAACCAACTGTGCAATAAAAGTTTCACTTACTGTGTTTAAATTTTGTCATTAATGGATAACTTACAGTACAGGTATTAAAAAAAATATATTTAAGCTAGTGTTATACGATCAATTTTTTTTTCTCCAACCACTCCTCTACCAACGAATCTATAAATAATAGAAAGGAAGAGAACGACAGCCTCCGCTTGTAAATTTAAAGAATTTAAGTCATATGAATGACTTTGAAGTTTGATGAATTTAAAGTTTATGACAGAAAAATTCGGGAGACGCCCGGACTCGAACCGAGGACCTTCAGCTTGCCGGGCTGATGCTTTAACCACTAAGCCACGGCTCCCCTGAACGAATAGGCGTCAACCGAATTTATCTGTCACGTTGTCAATTCCTGTGAGACATAGGAGTCTTGGAATCGATGCTGTGTTAGACACTATGACAGATAAATTCGGTTGACGCCTATTCGTTCAGGGGAGCCGTGGCTTAGTGGTTAAAGCATCAGCCCGGCAAGCTGAAGGTCCTCGGTTCGAGTCCGGGCGTCTCCCGAATTTTTCTGTCATAAACTTTAAATTTAGCCTCCGCTTATATTTGAAAAAAAAATTGCATACAATAGGATGCGGGCACTCACGTGACACTGTGACGTTTTGTGACATAAAAACAGCTGTTCGGGCAAAGATCACTGCGCCACCTATAAAATGAACGATTTTTTTGGGACGAGATTTGGAAATAACGGTTCTTTTCAAATCTTGTTGGGCTGCGATCACTGCGCCACCTGCAAAATGAACTATTTTTTTGTGGCGAGATTTGAAAAGAATGATTCGAATTTCGTGGTACCCTACCCACCCCATTGTACTGCCGGTATTGATGAATATGATGAGTGTGTAGAGGGTTCGTGTTACCCCATTTGATGGAATATAGCGTGAAGTTATGTATAAAATAATAAGATTAAATTATTATTCAAATAATTATTTTACGCAATATCTTCAGTAAATCGTTCTGATTGAAAATGACACGCAAGAAATCTCATATCTTTTTGTTATTAATTTATAATTACATGATAATTAATAAAAAAACAAAACATCAATTTAATTGGAGACAAAGTTAATAAGCAACTACGCGATTATCACTATAAAAATAATATACAAGGTTATTAATTACTGTATTAACAAACCATGAAAAACTACAAAAACCTAAACGGACTTCTAACGAGATTCTTTGACACATGATAGCCTGTGTGTAATGTATGCAGAATAATTAGCATATGAAATATCCATGTGCAGTTTTCGATAACTGCTTTCTACGAATTTCGGACAAGGTACTCTTCTTGTGCAAGTTGTACAAATCGTATTTATATTCAGATTTTAACCATTCATGAATTTGATTAATTATAAAATTATTACCATCGTTTAAATTCTTGTATTACGCAATAAAATAAATTATTTTGATCGTATATCATAAGTATGGATAGATTTTTACGTGATGTGTGGCCCAAAATCATGAATAAAATATTATTTGATGGAAAATCCAGGAAAATAATGCCATTGAAGATTAACATAGGAAATAAGTTTTCATTTTGTTTTTAATTTTTTAATTTAATTATTAAATATTAATATATTAAATTGAAAACAGTGGCACTAAAATGTGTACTTTATATAAAGTACAAGCAATATTTCAAATTTAAAAAATATATATTTTTCGACGACTGCTATGAAAAGTTGATATTTATGCTTTCAGTTGTTATTATAAAGTTGATGGTTACTAAGTAACGAACAATAAAATACTGTACCGCGCGTCTCCTATAGCAACAAGCGGTAAAATACTTTACCGATCGCTTAGAAAAATATAAATTGTTGCTGAAATCTTAATTTATTGAAAAAATACTTACAAAATCTAAAATATAGGTTAGATTCATTTTGACACTTTTATACATATTATACATGAAGTTTGCTACGCTATGGTTTGAAGTTGAACCTGAACGCAGCTGCACAGCAGTGCCAACTTAATGAGGATGAGGAATGTTAAAATTGAAAGTGCAGTTTTGACAGTTTTGTATATTTATTCCGAAACTTAAAATGGTGTTTGACAAATTTGAGGATAAATTAGATTCTGTGATATTCTCATTAGAATTTTCAGTTAGTACGCCAATCACTATGAGATTTATGAGCATTTTTTTATTTATATGTGAAAATTTAGCACAAACAATGATTGTTGATAACAGGTTTTTTTAATTATTTGCTTGGATACTGATATCGTCATGGTTACATACAATACAGAGATTGGTGGAACGTGAATTGAACTAGCCCCATATTACTTTTTCAAATTTTTTAGTAAGTAAAGTCGTAGAAAAAATTATGTGTGTGCCTCAAGCGTAAAGTGAATCTTTATTGCTCTCGTTCTATTGCATCGCTCGCTTCGTTCGCGCTTCAATTACCGAGCACGAGCAATAAAGATTCACTTTACGCTCTTGATACACAAATAACTATTGTGTACCTAGAACAGAAAGTAGTGTATTTCCGCACGCGCATGAAGATTGTTGATCGAGGCGTAAGGACACTTTCTGCTCGAGGTGCACATAATATTTTTCTACAACAATTTAGAAACACTTGAAAAAGAATTTAAAATAAACAGTTTTCATGTATCCATGGATACGATGGTACACTCTTATATTACCGCTCGGCAAGCGGAAACTTTCTGTTTTCAACTGACACTTGAAAAAGCCTATTTTCTGCTTAGTCGTAGAAAAATGAATTTTAAATCATTTTTGACAGTTTTTCTGTTCATATATGGATACACTCTTACTTTATCAGCCAGCGAGTGGTAAATGTCAACTTTCTGCACTCAACTGACAGTTGGAAATGACTATTTTCTGCTCGATCGTAGAAAAAATTATTTTGGATCAATACTTCATGTAGTATCTGCCATTTAATTTTCTTCTTAAAGTAGTGATACAATGTGTATATACTGATTATTTTATTACTCTTTCCAACATTTTTTGAAAATTTAAATTTAAATTTGAAAATAATTACCTATTATTATTTGCATTTAATGTACTCAATTTATAACAATATTTTCAACCTTAAACATAAAGATATATACAATATTCGGCAGTACGGTGGGGTGAGTAGCGTCACAGAATTCTAATCCGGAAATCCCGAGTTCGAATCCCACTCAAGCTAGAAATTATAAGAATAACCACTCTGCGTCTCGGTGAGTCCGGACCTTATACTGTAATTGGGATTCAATTCCTGTTGTACAGAGTAACATAAATAAATAAATAAATACAGAATATATTTCATTTATAATAACAATAATATAATACGGTTAAAAAAAAATTGCTTTCAGGTGCTTGCTAACTTCAGACCTAATTCGACGACTATTTGACCTTAATATAATTTTGTTGATCTATTTCACATTGCAGATAAATTCCAAACAGGTATTGCTTTATTATTAAATAATAGAAAAAATGTTTTTGCGATTTTATCTAAGTAGAATCAAATTATAGTATGTAAATGATCTCAATCTAACTAATTCCGATCGAGGAAGATGTTTATTATTAATGAGTTACACTAATTAAATACAGATTAGTAATAAATAAAGTTATAAACAAGTTATTTATATGCGTTAATTACATGTTCCTTTTGATGATATCTGTTTTATGCAGTATTAATTAATTATAAACAAATTGCAGTAATTATCGATATTTGCCGTTGTATACAAAATAAAACAGAAGATGATCACATTTATCTCTTTCGGAGAAAAAGATATTTTGAAACGTAAATCTTTTAAACTGTCTACTGACTTTTATTGTTTTGTAAACTAAAAATGTTATTTACAACTTTAAGTGAGTTCAAAGTATAATTTCTTTTGTTTTACTTCCCAAAATGACGTAGAATAAATTCAGCATAAATGTAATTGTCGTTAAAATATATTTAGAAGTCATTTGTCAAATTTGGTTATAATCATAATAAAATTTGTAAATTACGCGTGACCGTCACTATAAATTTTATGGACAAATCTAAACATTGCTCTTAAATTTCAAAAATACATTTATGTAGCTGCTATAATATTTGGCAAGAAATTTGATATTTGTTTTGTATTATTTATTCCAAATGTGAAAATAACATGCAAATTTAGTCCTTTAATACTTGCTTCTCAAAAAGGAAATAATGAGAGTTATTTTTAAAATGTATTTGGTATTTGAACAATTTTAGAGGACGATGCCAATAATAGCGGCCGATAAAACAGTTTTAACAGTTGTCGCTAATAGCAACGCCAAATAAAGTACAAATAAACCAACAAGAAGTAAATACTCGGGCGGTTTAATCGAATTGCTTTTTGTTCGTATTAGCAAAAAAAAAAACAAATCTAAGAAAACATCTAATATTGAAAAACAGTATAACATAAAAATATTATAATAATAGAAGCTATGGGTAAACTATTTTGGTAACTTTTCATTTTGTAAGTAAGGCACTACTGCGCAGCCACACGTGATAAAATAAATAAATAAATAAATAAATATATCATCACGCCTTCTACCCATTACTGGGTGTGGCACTCTGCTAAAGCAGATCTCGGTAAGTGATATATTTTGCGCGTGAAGTGCGGTTACCAGTCGTTAAATCACGGCCCCCAAACATGTTAGTGGTGGAGGAGCCACAGGGATAGCTTTTTCAAATTATGAAAATTTGTCGCCTGTGGGAATCGAACCAGGGACCTCAGGATCCACAGGCCGACTTCATACCACTGTGCTAGCCATCCCATAAAATGATAACCTCAAATATTCTAAAAGGTTTTTTTGTATAATACAATGAATAAATATATCATCACGCCTTCTATCCATTAGTATGCCATAGCAGATCTCGGTATGTGATATATTTCTGCGCGTGAAGTGCAGTTACCAACCGTCAAATCACGGCTCCCGAGGATGTTAGATAAGAGAGCCACAAAGGTAGTTTTAATGAGATGAAAATTGTTTTATGCACAACAGAGCAAAAATTCATCTGTTAAGCGGGCTTAAACACTTGTTTTAGCCCGGGCTATAAAAAAATAATTCCTATGGATACAAATAAAATGACAATTTTTGTTTATTGTGAATACTTGATCTTACAAAATGTCATTTAGACATATAACCTATGTACATATTTTAATCTTTTGAACATATAATTAAATGTTATTTTGTTGTGCATAAAATATTGTATGTATCACGGATGAAATTAGCGTTCCTGACCCTGAGCATGTTATTAGGCTTTGGCGCTTTGCGCCTCGTACTAATAATCAAGCCGCGGGCCAGAAACGCCTGTTTTCACCCTTCATACATAAATAACTATATTGGCTGTTTACCACTGAGCCACCTACCTTTCCGGATGTATTATATGTACATTCAATGGGTGACTGTTGTTACATAATGCTATATATAAATCTCATCGAAAATAATAACGAAGCAATAATAGTCATTATTCCTTCTTCTATTTCAATCAGAAAATTATTATACCAGCGGTAGTGAAAACAACAACAACAACTCAAAAAGAGATAAATAATGGTTATTTATCTCTTTTTGAGTAATGAAATTGTTTTCACTACCGCTGGCATAATAATTTTCTGATTGAAGTTGCTAGACTAGAAGTGAAGAAAAAATTTTTAAAGTGTAAAAATATAAAATAAAAATTGTTGGTACATTTTTATTTTTCCATTAATTGATTGGCTGCAAATATATACCTATATATTATTATTTAGTTATAAAAGCATTATATTATAATATAATTGGATATTTATTGTACCAGCAATCATTAATAAAGGCTTCCAGCTAAATATGATTACTACGCATGCAATTTTCTTCATTAACATCAATAATACAGCCAACAAATTACAAATGATTTACCTACAATCATTATAAATACACGATTACATATCTATTACAATGATAACAAATGTGGAAATACAACAATTTGCGCATTCAATTTACCGGGACTATTAATCAAACTTGTTGACAATCGCTGATCTACAGATCTTCATTCTTCAACAGCTGTTGCTGTTCTTCTTAAGAGTTAACAGTGCATAATCAGCGAAGAGTGTGATTTCTGATTTGCCAAGACAAATGACTGTTATATCTTGATCGTGGAGAAAATTGCTTTGCACGAAATTATAGATGCGTATCTACTATTAAATCTGCACTTCCTTAGAATTACTTCAGACAACAGTTGAAAAATTAACTTTATACTGAAATGTGATTGAGTTGTTTCAACTGTTACAAGAAATAATGGATAGATTTTAAGTTAATAATATCGGCAACTTTCAACTTTCAGTTTAGTTCTTAAGATTAGAAAAATGGCAAAAGATCGTAACATATATTTGTTTATGCACCAACCGAAATTTATGTGTTTTAGCCCTAAAAAGCGGGCTTAAACACTTCGTTTTGGCCCATTCCTATGGATACATAAATAAAATGACAATTATTGTTTATTGTGAATACTTGATTCTGCAAAATGTCATTTTGACATATAACCTATGTACATATTTTAATCTTTTGAACATATAATTAAATGTTATTTTGTTGTGCATAAAATATTGTATGTACCACGGGTGAAATTAGCGTTTCTGACCCTCAGCATGTTATTAGTCCTCGGCGCTTTGTGCCTCGTGCTAATAATCATGCCGCGGGCCAGAAACGCCTATTTTCACCCTTGATACATAAATAACTATTTTTTATTCACATTATTAAAATATCATTTATCGACAATCGTTTGTAAAATTGACTTTTAGGTGGCTGTTTTCAGTAGGTAAAATGATTGTTTAATAACAAAATTTCATTACTCATGGATTGCTCAGCAATAAGTGGTTATTGTATATTATTCTACGAGCGTGTTATGATAGCAATTATTCCTGACGATAAAGTTTGCGGCACGAGCAGTTGACGAAGCCTGTAATTACCCGGTTGAATAATTTTCATAACAAGCAAGTTTAATACAATTTTTCCACGACCATTCAACAGGAATTTTCACTTTAAGGTTCTAATTTGAGATTAATAATACATTTCTAAGTAACATGATAATAACAATTAAAATGATCAGTACGCTGCGTTACTATAGTAGTCGTTATCAGCAATCTGATTGGCTTAAATATTGTTGAATAATAGCGTTACAATAGTAACCGCAATCTGATTGGCTTAGAAGTATTGAGTAATTAATCATTATTTAATTTATTTATTTTCAATTTTGAATAATTTACCATCTTTTCTATCTAGAAACTTATAATTCATGAATATATTACTGAATATAAATAAAATATATATCACGTCTTTTACCCATTACTGGGTGTGACAGTCTTCCCAAGCAGATCTCAGTATGTGATATATTTATGCACGTGAAATGCGGTTACCAGTCGTCAAATCACGGCCTCCAACGATGTTAGTGGTGGCGGAGCTACAGGAGAATTTTAATTTGGTGAAAATGTTAGTCGGCTGTAGGAATCAAACCAGGGTTCTCAGGATCCACAGGTCTATTCGATACCACTCAGCAACCTACCATATATATTTACCACACAAAATAATATGGGTATCATAGTTAGTTTAATAAAATAAAAAAATAAATTGTTTGTATTTAAAGATGACACGTATATCAATTTTGGGGAGTACTCTCCCTCTCTAAATACGCCATTGTCTATTTATTTCCTTATTATGAACAATTTCAAAAATAAATCATTATATTTCTGTCAACATTTCGTCATGCATCAAAATCGATTTATGCAGCTAATATACAAGTGCAACTCATCGGTTCATCTCGGCTGATAATTCAAAAAAATTGCTTCGGTAATTCCACAATAATCTCTATCATTACAATGAGTTTTCGCGGCTTAAATCTTCGATTCGAATTTTCGAGCACGTTCCTTTCACCCACACGAACCGAGCCAGAGAACCACTTACCCCGCCTACTAGGATCCGCCCTGCGCAAATCGGACGAGTCCATTGTGATTTCAAGGCGGCCGCCACACTGATCTGTCACGCTGATGCTCAATTGTTACGTGTGTGACCGCCGCGAGATTTGATTTTTACCGGAGATAAGAGTGGTAAGAGTGGTTATGAAGTTATTAGTGGTTGTACGTTGTAATCGGGCGGATGAGTCTGTGATATACTCGTATTGGGATGTCGGTGTAATGGGTAGTGGTTATTTTCATATAAAAGGTGGAACTAAATGAGTTATGCGAAATTACTTAATGAAAATGTCTACATTAACTAACAACCTACATGGTTTGTGTTTTATTGTAGGTGGAATATATTAGTAACATAGTAACGTGCTGCACTATATAAATTAATTAATTAATTGAAGAATTGTTGAAACAGATATTATGTTGGTTGAAATGCAGGGCAAAAGATGGCATGGACGACCTAGAAATAAATGGATGTAAATGATTGAAGGTTTGTTGCATGAATGAAAGATTCCGAATTGAAGGAATGAATAAGCTTGTATGAAGTGAATGATGAACATACATAGTATGTCCAAAAAATAACGAAACTCTTGGTGATAGATCAGGCGAATACGGAGGGTGGTCGATGACACAAATATGTTTTTTCATCAAAAATTCGTTGACTTTTTTAACGACTTTTTGGTCTTCATTTAATTCATGTGGAACAAAACGTAAACAAACCTTTCTTTTACCCAAATCTTCAGTTAGAATTCTCCAAATAGTATTTTTACTTCTATTTAATTCTTCACCCAACATTCTAACAGTAAAATTCGCATAGACAACAATGATTTCACGCACTTTTACGACTAATTCAGCACAATTTCCGGCTTTTGGACGTCCAGATCTTTTATCATCATTTAAATTTTGCAAACCACTTATAAACTTGTGAACGAGATAAACAATCATCACCATAAACTTTTTTCATCAATTCGTATGTCTCAGCAAATTTTTTTCCAAGTTTAACATAAAATTTAATATTTGCTCGTTGTTCCATTGTATTTTTACAACATAAACACAAAAACTACTGTCATTAAAATGAGCGTAAATTTTTAAACTGTCACCTGATTGCATGAAGTTGTGTGCGTTCGAAACAGGAAAGATGTATCTTTCTAACAATGTGTATATTCAATAGATTGCGCTACGTGTTCTATGATTTAAATTAAAAGTTTCGTTATTTTTGGGACATACTGTGTAGATGAAGCGGAAGTGGTATGCTGAAATAGGAATATAGTATTTAAAGAATTACAGAATGAATCTAATGAATAAATAGAAATCACCAAAAATTGCTGTAACTTAAAAGTTAAAAAATTTAAATGCTTTCTTTGGCATTAATATTTTTCTAATTTTGAATCATTTGTCCTAAATTATCGTTACCCATTCGTAATTTTAACTCTAGCACATTTCAGAGCAGAAACCGTCGTGAATATGTATCTGTAGAATTGTCCACTAAACTTGTGCATCGGTAAAACACATAAATAATCATTAGAGGTGTGTTCTGGCTAGTAAATAAGAAGTTTGTCATTTATTAGAAAATAATTGCGCGATTGTAAAATGTAAAGTCCGTTCCTTGACTCTGACCATTGTTGTTTAAATCGATCCGCTGTGCTGTAAGTCAAGTAAGAAATATAGCCGCACTTAGTTAAGTTATAGAATCAGATGCGCCGCGAGATACGTCTAACTTGGGCGGAGGAGAACCACTGTACACTCACACACAAAGTTTCATAAGTTTCTTCGCCTTTCAGCATAAATAAAACTAATAGTTTTATAAATATCATACAAGAATCTTCGTTCTCTTTGGTGATGCATTAGTTAACACACTTTCATTCTAGTTAATTTGTTACCATTGTTCCTTTAATTTATTAGATTAGAGTTTGATTGCTGAAAATGCGAGCGAAGCAAACATAATAAAATTTCATTTACAAGTTGTATATATGGCGTATAATAGCGGTGAAAATGAAATATTTTGCGAGATGTGTGTGTGTGTGTGTGTGTGTGTGTGTGTGAGGGTGTGTTTGTATGGATATATAAGAAGAAATCGTGTTCGAAATCAAATCAAAAGGAATTGTTACAGTTGGCAATAAAAAAAAACTACTTGAAATTGGTAAGCCTGATATATAATTTCATTTCCTGTTGACAGTGACATTTAAAGTTTAAATTTGAGTACATTTATTATTACATTTATTTCTAAAGTATTTCTATTACTTAAAAAGTCTAAATTCTATTAGCTGTCAGACTCCTGACATAACCTCTTTGTATTTATTAGAAATTTCAAATAGTATTTACGCTTTTACCTGGCGTTGTGCCAACTGTGGAAAAAAGAGATCTCTGGAATTGTATTGCCAACTATAACAATTCCTTTTGATCTCCCTGTACAATGATATTGATATATGATGAGTGTAAGATTGAAAAGAATGTTATTAAAAAAGTAAGTAAAAATAAAAAATAAATATATCATCACGCCTTCTACCCATTACTGGGTGTGGCACTCTGCCGAAGCAGATCTCGGTAAGTGATATATTTTGCGCATGAAGTGCGGTTACCTGTCATCAAATCACGGCCCCCAAAGATGTTAGTGGTGGAGGAGCCACAGGGGTAGTTTTTTTTAGAAATTATAAAAATTGTTTGTCGCCTGTGGGAATCGAACCAGCGTTCTTAGGATCCACAGGCCAACATCATACCACTGAGCTAGCCACCCCATAGAAAAGTAAGTGTATTAATGGCCATTTGCACCACTATCGTTTAACATTTAAACCAAGGTTTATATTTTAAGCGGTTTGCACAGTTACTAAAGTTAGGTTTAAAACAGTCCGTCTGTAGTTTAACTTAAACTCTACTGCATTTTCGTCTTAATTAAAGATTGGTGAAATTGAGAAATTATGAATGTGACTAATGGTAAAGTGGTTTATTAGAATAATAGGAATGTTTGGCGAAAATTAGTTGCAGGCTTAATCTTATGACTAAATATGACAGTAATGCTACTAAATGTCAAATAAATATGCCGTAAAATTTCATTACGTATTCTAAAATTCCCATAAAACTTTTAAATAGTATCTAACATGTATAAAAATAAGAAACAAACAAATTGATTCCGCGTTATCACGTTGAAAGTTTTTTATGCTTCAAATTAGTCTTTATTTTGCCAAAAAAATATTATTTACCTAATAAAATAAGAAAAAAAATTTCCAACACTTGTCAAAGTTCCACAAAATTACAGCACATTTGAATTATTCAAATGTGTTGTAATTTGGTGGAACTTGAATCAACTTATTAGGTCATCATCAAAGCCTGGCCAATTCAGCTTGAACCATAGACGCGTTTCGCCCTTTAGGGACTCATCAGTATGGTGCGATGAACTATCCAATTAAACCAACTAGGGACTAGTGCACTGTGATACTTTTTTAAGCTGAACTGACGGATGTTAAACTATGTAAGCCGGTAACATGACATGAGAGCTACGGAGCAACCCGTGGTGCCATCTACCGACAAAAATCGCAAACTGCTGAATAGCAATGAATAAATAATACAATTTGTCTTTGTTTTATTTATTCATTGACAATTTGTCTTTGTAATATTATATACCTACCTTTAATTTTGCATCCTTAATTACAAATGAATTCTCTAAAGATAATAATCTCTCTTAAAACTTCTGCGTATATGTGTACCTTAAAATTCGCTATCGGCACGTGCAGTAAATAGTTGGCATCTCGGATGAAACTGTCAGGATGCAAACGGGAGAGAAAACCCCGTCTGACAGCTCTGACAACGAACTCGGACACGGCTTAATAAAATGATTCACAGGACTTCATAAACCAAAGGCGAACCGTTTTATTGCGTGCGATCTGCCAACGTAAATCATAATCTAGGATGGCTTGTTTTATTGCAGTTTCTCTGTTCTGTTTGACGGTTTCATTTCACTCGTAAAGATGGTTACTTTCTGGCCTCTCTGATGCTGAATTAAATCGCTGAATCAGAGGAAACTTTCATTCTTGAACTTTTGTTTACTCTGTTAACTGTATTTTTGGATTGTTTCGTTTGAGACAAATGTATACATTAAAACATTATTAAAGCAAAACGCTGTTAATATCAGCTTTCCGTTTAAAAGAGACATGAAAATTTCTTCAAACTAACTAAAGTTCAAAGTCCGCGTTCCTTCAACAATGTCCGGCTGTACGGTGGGGTGGATAGCGTTACGGAATTTGAATCCGGAGATCCCGAGTTCGAATCCCACTCTAGCTAGAAATTATAAGAACACCCACTCTTCGGCTCGGTGAGTCCGCACCCTGTACTGTAATTGGGATTCAATTCCTGTTGTACAGAGTAACATAAATAAATAAATAAATAAAGTTTCCCTTGCTCCAAAGCACCAAAGAAACTTAAATTTTAAGTTTCACATAAACAGACAATATTACATCAATTGTTTGATAATAATACAAGTGTTTTCATATGATATTTGACTAGTTTTTATTTATTTAAGTCTGACACAAAATTTAAGTTTCGTTCGTGCAAACGAGTATAATCAAACTACTCATGCTGGTAGTATTAAATGCAAACATCGTGTCGACATACAGACAAGTTTATCTGACAAAACTAATTATTGTTTTGACATATGTAGATAAATAATCAGTAAAAGAAAACTAATAAAACGCTTGGAAGTGCTGTTCATTGATTTCTTGTTTTATTGCTTCATGTTACAAATTAACAACAGGAATATTAACACATTGAAATAATTCAAAGAAATTTAATTTATTTTGTCTACTTTGCGTCTGTAACAAAGCTATTACAACATTCAAAATAGGTCGTTAATAGCTTATTAGAGTGCCGTTATAGCGCAGTACAACAAATATCATAATTTCAAAAAAGATGGGACTTGCTATACTCTGTTTTTTAACCAGGAGGAGTAAATGCACAAATCAGATTTACACTATAGAAAGTTACCAAAGAAAGTTACTAGATTTTTGTTCGCGCGAAATACAAAAATGTCTTACACATCTGCATTGATTAAGTCTCATGGAACTTATTTTAAAATACAAATGACTTTATAAACTCTAATTTGTCACTCCGTATATTATTAGTTCTTAAAAGAACTGATTTATGTTAATGTCACAGAAATGCAAAAAACCAACAAGAAAACAGATAACCTCAAAACTTATGACAGCTCTGATAAATCAAATGTAAAATCTATGTACAGTGTAAACGAAGCATTAGCCAATCAGAAGCGTCAGTTTTAGCGGTTAAAATTTAAATTACTCCTCTTGGTTAAAAAACAGAGTATAGAACTCTTAACGGTATTTCAGCAATTTCACGTCTTTTAGGTGGGATACAAAAGAAATCGGCTACACTCATTTTTACTTTCACTAAGTTGAAAATTTCAAATTCAAACAATTGAACTACAATTTTTGATGTAAAAGGCACAAAATAGAAAAAAATAGTAGAAAGAACTCATTTCATAATTGAGCATCGTGACCCAAACTCTCTTCTCACAAAATACAGGTGTTGAAAAGTAGATGAAAATATTTACATAAAATTGTTAATACCTAAACTTATTTCCTGTAGTTGACAGTGTTGTTGTTTCCTTAACTATATTCTTTTATTTGTATTTATTTTTAAAATGACATGCCAAATAGTATTTTCGCCTTTAGGCGTTTTGCAAACTGTGGAATAAAAAGATTCCTAGAATTGTATTGCCAACTGAAACAGTTACTTCTGATCACACTGTAAAATGACAATTATGAAATTCTTTCTTTAATACACTATAACTAGTGTTAAAAGTTTCACTTTATTGCACGAGTTGGAAGCTTGCAGCACGAGACGTAGAGCGAGTATTGCAAACCCATGAGTACAATACAAGACATTTTGAACACAACTTGCATACATTAGTTTTTCTACAATGGATCTTTAACTAATTATACTAATTATATTTCAAACGTAAAATACATTTATTTTGTAGGTTATGTAGTTAAGTTTATTTCGTAGCTACTATTAGCAGCATGCAAAAAAAAAGTTTTATTGTACATTCTTTTTCTTTAATGGCGTTACATTCCGAATCGGGCCTGGGCCTACCGGGCACACCGAGCCGCAGTTTTTACGCTGCCGTACTGCCGGTTTCCGTAGTCGATGTTACTTTTTTAAGGCAAATGTATAAGTGACTAGCTTATAGCGCCCGAGTATGATTAATACAAGTAACTGTATTTTTTTTTATTTAACGACAAATCATACTTTATCGACAGGCGGATTTGAACTGACGAACCTTGGTTCGGATGACGTCACAGTATGCTAATAGATGCGCATTAAAGTGGTACTAGTTAGAGTGCCTACAATGAGAGTGATGACATACGGTTACGGCCGCCATATTTGTGCCAATTTAACATGGATTGTATACGGGCAAAACACGAAAATATTATCTTACGAATGTATTACTTGAATTTAATATATTTTTTATTTATAAATTGCCAGCATAGATATATTTGAAAATTAAAAAATATATATAGACTAATGAAATGATAGTAAAATCATTATATTTAAATAAAAGTATAATTACTGTCAGAACAGAATTCATGCATAAGATGAAATATTTCATTTCAAATCATTAGTATGAACTAAAAAAGACCAATAATAAATAAAATAAACCAATAAATTTTACATTACCAGAAGAAATACTATTTATTGTATAAAAAATGACTCCATTGAGTTGTATAAGTACATTGAAATATAGAATAAATGGTTGATACTCTAAATATGTATACAAAAAGATTACAATAACAAAAAAGAAAGAAAAAAACTCAAATTATAAAGTGGTAGACATTAATGATTTACGGGCATACAATATTTTCTTACGAGCCAGTTTTTTATCTGCAATTTTAAGACGAAATAAAACAAATCGTTTTATTATTTTTGTTATCCACAATAATTACTAATATGCATGCATCAATTAAACTTACTGATCAGGTTTAGTAGCTAATAAAATTTTAAGAATTCTCTAAATGTCCAACCTAAATAATGACAGCAGCAAAGGTTATGTGTCATTTGACAATTTGATTTCGATTTGATACAATTAATCTAAAAAATGCTTAATTCCTAAATAATAGAGGTACAACTGGCCATTATTGTTTACAAAACTTTACATTATATTTATTTATTGTATAAATTTGGTTTATGTTACTAACCTTAATATTTTATTCAATTACTTATCACAAATTGTGTCCTAATAAGCACTTAAACTGTACTAAAACTACTAAGTATATAAAAAATAACACGTAATAATAAACAGTACACTAAATTAAACAATTTTAACCAATTAAATTTAACAAAAATTGACAAACAATCACAAACTTCCTATACCACACAAGCTAAAACAGCAACAGATTGGCACAAATATGGCGCAGCCAATGAAAATGAAGACCACTATTGTCATCACTCTCATTGTAGGCACTCTAGTACTAGTGTGATGATGGCGCCATCGGTTGTCGAGTGGCGAAACTGATGCTCCAAAAAATATAAAAATTGAATAAAATAAGTGTTTTATACCTATTACGATTTGAATATCATAAATTGTTAACAGATTGTTGGTCTAGTGAGTTTTTAAATACCATACCACCGTGTAGTGTTGCCATTATAAATTGGGATTCTTAATTTTTTGTTAAAAACAAGGCTTTGCATGGCTATATATCCATTACTAAACGATAAAAAACTTTCTCCTTCTGATACAATATACATGGATAGTTCTAGAACATCATACTAATTTTTCAAATGAAACTGCAAAATTTTAGTGGTACACAAATCAAATATGTGTGATTCTGAGTGATGATCGCCATAAGCCCCGTGTATAAGAACTCAACTTTACAAGCGAATATATTTGTCCACAGACGATGAATGTGTTTCATATTTTAACAGGATGCGTAAGACTATCCACTGTTTACGTGCGTCAAATTTCATTCAGATCTGCAATTTTTTTTTTTCACTCTAGTACTACCTTAACATGCTCGGCCATCACTTTATTGTACATTACGCGATAAAAAATCATTTTCTACCCTGAAAATGAGACAATATAACTCACCTTTTACACAATCGTAGAGGAATAACTATTTTACGATACAATTTCAAATACAAAAATTTTATTATAAAAGAAGTACATACTATTCAAATACATTAAAAAATTATAGCGACATTTATTTATAATTAGATTCATAACTTTATATTAAATCTTTACGTATATAAGTTACAAATTAATATCAGAACTTATTTTTTGCAAGAATGTTCGTAGTAGCGATTTAGAGTCCATTTGCAAATAAATTTATAGCTTGACAATAACAATGGAGCAACGTTCTTGCTATTGCTATTTGATTAGTTTTTATTGAACACAAATGAAAAGTTTTTGAGATAACCATCTTGTAGTATGATAGTGTCTTGTTTCTTTGACACAGCTGTCTGTCTACAATTCTACATCCAGTTGACAACTGCACATTGTGTGATGAGATTGCACAAATACGACTTTCTTTTGTCATACAAGTATTTTAATGATGTTTACCGATAGTTCTTGAGATGATGCTCAAATATTTTCTTCGTTATTCAATGTTCTTTCACTAGAATGGCTGACCTTTGAGTGGGAAGTTCAAACGTGGTTTTAGGTGATAAACAAATTAATTTTTTGAAAGGAAATCTTTCGATTTTATTTAATAACAAAGATATCGAACAAATTGATTGTGATTACTCAGAATTTTATAATTATTTAATTA
Organism: Pterostichus madidus; assembly: GCA_911728475.2. Lineage (NCBI taxonomy): Eukaryota > Metazoa > Arthropoda > Insecta > Coleoptera > Carabidae > Pterostichus > Pterostichus madidus. Next base: position 3,602,369 of record OU452304.1, read on the forward strand.
TTGTATTGGAAATATTTAAATGAAATAGACAGGATGTAAATCCTCGGGCACTTTGATCAAATGGAGATTGCTTTTTATTTTGTAAAATGAACCAAGATCTGCAAGGCAGAGTGCCACAACCAATAATGGGTAAAAGGCATGATGATATATTTATTTATTTATTTTATTTTATAAAATATTGTACAATATACATATAAAGTAACTTTAGTTACACAAGGGTCACTTTGACCCGCTTGTGACTAAAAACTAGCTTTACGTAGTAGTAACGTAATAGCTATTTACATAACAAGTGCGCGAAAGATGCAAATGACGTCTTCGTGCACGAATTTTGTATAATGCTTTTTGTAACGAGCAGAAATTATATAATCGACAATGATGAAATTTATTAAATTTGAAACGTGAATTTATATTGACAGTTAAGTATGCCATGAATTGACATTTGTTATTTGAAAAGAAATTGTTTATTTTTTTCTCGTAAAGATTGTTAAAATATGTCTGATTGATGGCGTTATAAGCTAATGTCTCTACTTCTTCTATAAATTCTTTAAAATGTGTGTATATAAGTACAATTAGCGTTTTAATAGTTAAAATTTAGAACCATAAAAAAATGATGTTTTTTGAATTACTTTAAAGCACTAGTGCGCAAAATCAAACTTTCCATCGCTTTCCAATGTAATGTAAACCTTATTTTGAACGATGCGAGTAAAAAAATACTACGTACTGGTTGCCATGATTAGCTCAATAGAGAAATTAATTTACAGTGACTTCATTAGTAGACCGATTTACACAGCGAAAAATTATTCTAAAGAAATTTGACAATCTTTGAAATATCATCACAATAAAAAAAAATATGGGATGGCTAGCTCAGTGGTATGAAGTCGGCCTGTGGATCCTGAGGTCCCTGGTTCGATTCCCACAGGCGACAAATTTTCATAATTTGAAAAAGCTATCCCTGTGGCTCCTCCACCACTAGCATGTTTGGGGGCCGTGATTTGACGACTGGTAACCGCACTTCACGCGCAAAGTAATGGGTAGAAGGCGTGATGATATATTTATTTTTATTTTATTTAATAAAAAAAAATCTGGTGTGGCACCACACGACTTTCTTATACACAGCATGTTTAAGATTAAAAATAAATGAATGTAATATAATATTATTAAACATGTAATTTATTTTTTCAGTAATTCAGCATTTATCTGTTTGAAACATACAAAATATTAAATTTGTTTACGTATAATTTTTTAGTAATGTTGACTACTTTATGTTTAACTTTACTGATGAGGTATATACAGGATGTCCGTTTTCCGAACCTAACCCTTGGTATCTCAAGAACCGTGAGATACGAAGTCGATTAAATTGGGCAAAATTGCCAAATTAGTTGACCATTTTAATGACGTATTTGTTTTTACGAAAAAAGACATAGATAACTAGATAAAGCGAAAATTAAAATTTATGTTTTTTGTTTCTAATGCTACTATGATTATTGAAATATATTATTAAATATAAAAATTAGTTTTTCTCAAAATGAGACGCATATACAGGAAAATTTCAAATAACATTTTATGTTCCAAATATTTTTGCTAACATCTTTTACTTGAAACTTTTTTTCGTAACTGATTCCATTTTTGAAATAAATGGAATTTATTGTTTTGTGTGTCTAGTAAACTTCCTCTTCCGTTTTTTCAATTTCATTCAAAATCAACTCAGCTCTTCATATTTTCATGAAACTTATAATTACCAAGTTTCATTAACAAATCTTATCTCGTTCATGAGATTTTGCACAGTCGGACACACATCCATTTATCCACACACACACAGACATCATTGAGAAAATAATCAAAACGGATTCAGTAGACCTCAAAACACGTATTTCCGCGAAAATCTCGTCAACGATTTTTTTCACGATTCCAATACTTCCTTATACTGTGTATAAGAAAGTAAAAAAATAGTAAAACCATGAAAACTGTACAGTGACTGACAGTGAACTGACTCAAACAGAAAAATACAAATGATAAATGAATGTCACTTTTTCTCTACGTTGTGGAGCAATATATAGTTACGGTGAGACAGAGTATACTTAGAGAATTCTTTAAAAAAAATAAGTATAAATTTAATAAGAGCAGATGTTAGATATTCCTCCTTGTCCAATACGTCAGAGTGCATTAATTGAGGGTAAATTACACATCTCACTCCTGTCATATCTATTTCCATTTATCCTTAATGAAATCATGAAACCGTCACTATTTGGGTTGTATATGCGCACTGCAATTCACCGGCCACACAAGTTGCTTTAGAATTAGAACACCGTCCATATCATCACCGAGAGAAAAAATTGTCCGCTTCGTTAATCGTGTCCATATCAAACCAGTGACGGCGAAAGAGGGGCGGGCATACAGGCACTCTCGGCGGTTATGTGTGAATCTCTCATACCATTAGACATCATGAACCGACAACATCGAGTGTGCCATGTCGGCCTCATTTGTTTGCGTAAACGGTGATTAAAATAAATGATTCCGTTTCTAGTTGCATATGTTTTAGTTTAATTACTACCGGATTCATTAGCAGCTGCAGTTTTTTTGTTATTTTTTGGCTGAAGGCGGTATTACACAAATGATGTAGGGTTTAAATTGGATTATTGAATTCTAGAACTCAACAAGATGGAATTATGCTGCAAGCGATGAATGATGTTGATTACTTGATGTTGACTGTGAAAAGTGGAGCGAATTTCTCTTGTGTTATCTTTCTGGTTATCTGTATTAAAAATTATTGGAAATTTGCATATTGTAAGATTCCTTTCCCATGTTTATTAATTTGTAAAATATTCATGTTCGGCAGTATGGTGGTATGAGAAGCGTTATAGATAGAGAGCTAGGGTGAAAAATAATATCTCATTTTTTCCAGTGACAGAAATTATTTTTTTAATAGATTATGTCATGATAAACATGAAAAAAAGAAAATTAGATTTGGGAACGGGTGGCAACTATAGATGGCGCTGATGTGAATGCGCCATCTATAGTTTCCACCCGTTTCCAAATCTCATTTTCTTTTTTTCATGTTTATCATGACATAATCTATTTAATAATCCATTTATGACACTGGAACAAATGAGACATCATTGTGCACCCTAACTCTCTAACTATAAGTTTATGTTGTGCAGAATAACATAAATAAATAAATAAATATTAAAGGATTTAAAATATTAACGAGATAAATAGTTTCGTAATAATGTACCGGTAATGAGAAATTTAAAATGATCGACTACTAATCATCCAAATACTGAACAATTCTGTTTAGTTATCCTATTAAAATTAACTTCCATCTTAAGATGTTTGAAACAAAAAATATAATCTAAAGCCTTCAACTTTTTCTATGGCTCTTTTTTAATTTTTGGCCACATTTCTCTCTTTTCTTTGTTTAAAGTTTACCTAAGTGATATAAGTTATAATTCAAATATAATAAAAAGTAAAACTGTCATTAGAAAAAAAGAACAATAACTAATTTATTATATGTATATTAAATGCGTGATGTTTGTTACAAAACGGCATGTCCAAATCTCACTAGGGAATAATAGTCATTATTCCCTCTTCTACACCAATCAGAAAATTATTATACCTGAATAAATGTCTCAGTGCAAATTACTGAGTGATCAAAAGGAGTTGTTACAGTTGGAAATAAAAAAATACTTGAAATTGGTAAGCCTGATACATAAATTCATATCCTGTTGTTGCCAGTGACATTTGAAAATTTAAATTTGAATACATTTATTATTACATTTATTTCTATTACTTAAAAAGTCAAGCTGTCAGACTCCTGACATAACCTATTTGTATTTATTGGAAATGTCAAATAGCATTTCCGCCTTTACCTGTCGTTGTGCCAATTGTGGAATAAAAAGATCTCCGGAATTGTATTGCCAACTGTAACAATTCCTTTTGATCACTTTGAAAAGCATAAAGACTAGTAGGTAACTATGAAAACCAAATAAACAAAAATAAATGTGCATAAAGATTTCAAAATTACATTTCTCTATCACCATAGTTACATCACAAAATATTGTAATATTAACGTAAGTTTATTAAGTCTGTGATTATAATGAAACGAAATTATAAAAAATCTAGTAAGTGATACATTAGTCGTAAAGTATAATACAGCTCGCTATAATGGCTATTATTCTCTCCGATGATTACAACACGAGCGAGCAAAGTTTCATCGTTGAGAATAATAGTATCCATTATAACGTCGTTGTACAATATATTTTTACGACCCTGTCAGAAAGTAAAATTTTCTTGTCTTAATTGAGAAAAGAATGTGATACTTTTCATCCACAAGGAAGAAAATTTAAGCAATATCCATGGCAACTGGAAAACAAAATTGGAAATCATAACAGAAAATAATTATACAGTATGCAATTTTCTAATACGATATTTTTTTTATTTACCCTTCAGATAATTATCAAGAACTTTATCTGGAGATGGAAAAAGCAACCCTTAATAAGAAAATTCGATATTTGTTGTTATATGTCCCATAGAGAAAAATTTCAAGAATTTGTAGAAACTTTAAATAAGACATAAAGATTCTATAGCAAGCTCCACTTTCTCACATAATTTACTACTTACAACATTATTTCTATCTTCAAAGCATCAATTTCCAAGGAAACATCTTTAATTACATTAGCATCTCTTGTAACTTCTAAAAAACATGACCATTCCTTTTTAATTCCTTCACAAATGAAAACAAAATCAATTGTCATTCATTATCTCATCGATTGTTTTCTTCGTTTCTCCAATTTCATGGCTAACCGCGATGTAGTTACCACCCGCCGTGTCTTCACTAATTAGGTGATTACTATGATGAATGCGCAGCATAGATAAAGCGGACAGGGTTTAATTAATCGCCTGGCTAGGCTTAGTAGAGCGTTAGAGGAGAGTTAGTGAGGGACCACAGTGATTTGAAATTATGCCTTCTGTATTTTTACATGTTATGGAAAGGAATTTGGAATTTTATTATGCCAGTAGCGGTTGAGTAACGAATTCAATCAATCTTTCACTAATTTCAAATTTGATTTTGGTTAGCTACCAAATTTAATTTAGTTTTTTGCTCGTGGTGATTTTGTAACTGTCCAGAATTAATCTTCTTAATGCTTTTGTTTGTGTTTTTGTTTTTCATTTTTCATTAGCCATATATAAACATCAAAATTAATTAATCATTACAGGTTTCTTAAATTTTTGAGGTAACATTTCTTGGTAAGAACAAAAATCTTATAAAGATGACATCTGAACACTAAACTTTTTGAAACGAAGTTGATAAAACATATTATGTACATCGTTTTTTGTCTTTTTCGTTCAGTCAAAAAGTGGCGTTTCTTGGTTAGAATATTTGTACGAAAAGTTAGTGTTTTTAATGAAGTACGAATGTTAGGTTAGGTTATTTTACTGTTCGTAAAATACTTTTCGGTTTAGGACGAAAAGAGTACTTCTCGTCAGCTTTAGTTATTCGTTTCATTAGGACTAAAAATAAAAGTTTTCAAATCGAGTCCAGGAGACCGATTCTAATTCGTAGCAACCAAATATTTAGTTGATTGACGTATTTTTGATGATGTCAGGCGATTTAGTTACATTTCTAGGGAATTTATTTTGTACTGTTGGTAACAAAGATCAGACTATATATTTGATGGTATTTCTGAAAAACTTGTTGCCGCTATTTGTGATCGTTTATTATTAACAAGACCACTTTGTTGGTTGAAATTGTATTTATGTTTCTATATTTAGTATTATTTATTAAAATAACCAAACTTTTCAAAACAAGGTATTGCAAAACATACGAATAGGACGTAGCGACTGAGTTAGCGACTGGTTCAAAGCAGTTGCTAGCAGTAAGTCGCTACAAAATGTTTAGTCGCCAATAATGACGTCAAACCTAAGTTACACTTTGTCCCGCAAGGTGGCTACACTATCGGTAGCGACAAATAATGACGTCAAGCCTGTGGCTACAGCTGGTTGCTACGAATTAGAATCCGTCTCCTGAATGTGAATGGAAAATTTCTTTCAGAAACATTTTTTTCTATATTAGAAAATCTTCGACTGTGCACAAAGTTATGTTATGTACCACGGGAATTACTTAATTTGATGTCTTTTGACGAGTTTTTAACCCACAGTCAAAAAAAGCGTCATTACTCCGTTAATATTATAAATAACTATTATATATAATAACAATAATATTTTGTTTCAAAAATATCAGTGTTTTGACGTCAACTTCAGCTTCAATTTTACTTTAATAATACTTGCAACGAAGTGTTAAAAGGCTGACACACAAAACAGGAAGCGAAAATAAACACTTTTTTAATTATGCAGCTTTAAAAATTACAATGACATTATTTAAAAATGCAAACTCTTTCAAGTATAAAAAAACAACTTAAAATCACATCATTGAGAATGTCCCATAATACTACGAGTACTTTAAGAATCTACGAAAAACAACTTTCAAAATAATCTTCCCCCTTTGATATGAAAAGACGGTATTCTCTCATAAATTTTCCGCTCATTTTCACAGACAAACACCCTTTTCCTCTTAAAGATTATTTATATTCATAAACACGCTTACTTTCTTTTATAAGTATCCTTTAACTTGATTCATGATGGATGTTCTACCATCAGAAACCTGTTTTTCTGCTTTATCAACGTTACAGTTGCAAATAATTATCTTTCACATAAATTATTATAATTATTATATTATAAGATCAAGATTTCCAGTTTCTCCGAAGAAAAATCAACATGCTACAAAGTATGACCCTTCGTTGTGTCAAGAACTCATCACTTCCTTTTTATTTATTCCGAAGGAATATGCTATTTTGTTTTCCTATTTCGGTGTTCTTGTAAGTCTATAAACGCATTGTAAACATGTCGTTAAGGACATCTATAAGCGCACTGTTTTTGGAGCTTTTTATTTTGTAGGAGTGGTATAAATGCTTCTAAATCTGATAGATGCATAGGGATGTTGCGATACCTCTAAAATATCGATACCAGTATCGAAAGAGTATTCAAAAGTAAAGTATCGATTCTGGTATCGGAATCGGTATCAAATGAAAGTATCGATACTAGTATTGGTATCGAATGATTATTTTTATAAAATCTTGTAATTTTCGAAATACATGAAGTTTTTATATGAAATGTTGAAATTATACTATAAAAATTATATAGGTAACAAATTTCCATTCCTTATTCAATTGTACGATTTTTGCCAGTCTTTCAATAGTTTGGCTAATAATTATTGGTTTGATATTAGATAAAAGTAAAAAAATACTAAAATCAACTTTTATTATACAAAAAACTCCGGTTCTTCAACAGTATTATAATATTAAAATAATACCTAATATTTGTTATAATGTTTATCTACATCTTTACTTGACTCTCACTGTCTCATTCTACTAGTTCTACCGTTCGTCGAATACATGGCCATGTTTTATTAAAATTTTAAAGAAATACCATCATAATATAAACTTTTCATGAATTTATTGCAAAATGACATTAGATTAAAATAGTTTGCGATACTTTAGTATCGAAATAAAAGAAGTACTGATATGGGTAAAACATCGAAAGCAAAGTATCGAATACCAAAATAACCGGTATCGAAACGAAATAATCGATACTGGTATCATATCAGTAGTATCACAACATCCCTATAGATGCATGACATATAACCTCAAAATTGTAAATTGTCGAAGTCGAAATATTATTAAAAGAATATGCTATAATCAGATACAATTCACAATATTCATAATACAGAAAAAATATTGATTGTCAAAAAATTTGAGATTTCAATTGTTTGTGTTATGAGACGCGCTACCAATACAACTGATAAAAAGTACCAACTTATATTTTTAACGTCGCAGTTTTTTAAATCTAACAGAATTATAAAATTACCCCAATAGAAAAAATCTGGTGTGGTCACCACACGACTTTCTTATATACAGCATATATAATATTTAGAATATATGAATGTTATATACTATTATTAAACATGTAATTTAATTTTTCAGTAATTCAGCATTTATTTGTTTGAAACATATAAAATATCAAATTTGTTTATGTATAATTTTTTTGTAATGTTTACTACTTTATGTCTAACTTTACTGATGAGGCATATACAGAATATCCATTTTTCGAGCCTAGACGATTAAATTGAGGCAAAGTTGCCAAATTAGTTGACCATTTTAATGATGTATTTGTTTTTCTGAAAAAAGACATAGATAACTAGATAAAGCGAAAATTAAAATTTATCTTTTTTGTTTCTATTGCTACTATGATTATTGAAATATATTATTAAATATAAAAATTAGTTTTTCTCAAAATTAGACGCATATACAGAAAAATTGCAAATAATATTTTATGTTCCAAATATTTTTGTCAACATCTTTTATTTGAAACTTTTTTTCGTAACTGATTCCATTTTTGAAATAAATGGAATTTATTGTTTTGTCTGTCGAGTAAACTTCCGCTTCCGGTTTTTGAAATTCATTCAAAATCAACTCAGCTCTTCCTATTTTAATGAAACTTGTAATTACCAAGTTTCGTTAACAAATCTTATCTCGTTCATGAGATATTGCACACTCGGACACACATCCATCCATCCATCCACACACACAGACATCATTGAGAAAATGATCAAAACGGATTCAGTGGACCTCAAAACACGTATTTTCGCGAAAATCTCGTCAACGATTTTTTTCACGATTCCAATACTTCCTTATACTGTGTATAAGAAAGTAAAAATAGTATAAAGAACATGTTTCATAAAACGCCGGCTTGTATTCCAAATTTGTACTCGTGTGTTAACAGATTGCCTTACGAAACTAATCCCTTAATAAACTATTTTGGTATAGGTGACTCAGTGGTATCGAGCCTGCCTGTAAATTTGAGGACATCGGTTCGATTCCCGCATCCGACAAATAATTTTCACCACATTAAAATTATCCCTGTGGCTACCCCTTCACTAACACCTTTGAGGAGCGTGATTTGACAGCTGGTAGCCACACTTCAAGTACATAAATGGGATCTGCTACGGTATAGTGCCACACCTAGTAGTGGGTAAAAGTTATGACGAGATATTTATTCATTAGCCTCAGGGCATTCTAATTCGAAGATCCCGAGTACAAATTTCACTCTAGTTAAAAATATATTAACTACCACACTGTGACTTGGTGAGTCCGGATCCTGTACTGTAATTGGGATTAAGTTCCTGTTGTACAGAGTAACATAAATAAATAGTAACTGCTTTAGAAACCTTATTGGTAAACATTTTAAAAACCCGCTAGTGTAAAAAGTATATTTATTTTTTTAATAACTTAGTTACTTTTTTATTTTTTCAAAACATTAAATTCTTATTTTTCTTCTTGCAGAGCGTGAGTGCAGAAGGAGTAATCGGTGCAGTATCAGCAGCAAACCGTCCAGGTCCAGTGGTGTCGGGAGCAGGGCAAGGACCCCAAGAACTCTGCCCTGCGTGCGTCAGTGGCTGTCGCACCATTTCTGGATTGTTCACCAGACCTCAGTTGCCACCTGGGTATTCTTTGGTTACCCAAATTCCAAAAGGCGCCTGTCGGTTGATTGTGGCACAGTTGAAGCATACTAGCAACTATATTGGTAAGTGAAACGGCATGAAATATCACTCATAAAACATTCACTCATAACAGTCATCAAATAATCAGCCCCCGTCAAACATTATCATCCAAACACACCACCCTCACTTCAACCACATTCATAGATTCCTCCATTAAACTCATTTATTTATCACACTCGAAATCATTCTTACATAACAAACCCTCAATCACATCCATCCAATCACTCCTACTCACTTATCATTCATCTTCTTTACTCACGCTTACACCTAACAACGAATCTAATAACGAATCTACAAAGATTAGAAAAGATGAAAGTGATAGCCTGCAATTGTATATGAAAGAAAAGTCCACACAATGCAGTAACTGAAAATGAAACAAAAAGATAAAAAAGGAAGGGAGTGTCGCCCTGGCTTGTTTTTGGAAAAGATTTCCACACAATTGCAGTTAAACACTCTACGTAAGAATTGAAAACGAATTAAAAAATAAGAAAGGAAGAGAGTGTCGCTCTACGCTTGTTTTTGAAAGTGAATTCCACACAATTGCAGTTAAACACTCAATACAAAATATTTGGTATTCTATTATTTGTACAATATGAATTAATTAAGTTGCTATTAACGACACAAAACTGTTTTATCTGCTAACTTGTTTTTTTTTTTATAAATGGGGGATTCAAGTGGTAGAGCTTTTTAAAATATATTTATTAAAATAAATTCTTGACCGTACATCATATTTAATACAATATAAAATCATACCATAAATGATATCTTTATTGCTGAATTATGAAAGTTAAAGTTGAATAATTCAAAACGTTCGCACTGCCATATTGCAATGACGTAGTTGCATTAAGCCAATCACAGAGCTTTGTCTGAAACGTTTGTTGGTGCTCAAGAAGACGAAGAAGAAATAAGCATTCAGCATTCTACGATTCTGCCAATGACGTATAATACTAGACGAATTATGCCGTATTCAAGTCAATGCAGTGTTGTGAAGCAGAGAGGAATGGAATAACTTTTGGGTCCGCCGGATGCGCGGCAAGGAGCGAGTACACTTTGATGCTATGCAAGTTGCTCCTTGCCGCGCACCCGCCTCACCAACCAGTTATTCTATCCGCCGATGTTATCCGTCTAGTTATGTTTTGTCTGAGGATGCTACTGACAACGACAAGTTACGTGTTACTTATCTCTGTCTTATCTGTCTCTCTTTAAGCTAAGATGCAAGTACGTCATATTCATTTGTTTCGAAAATTTAAATATTTTTATCATGCTTAATACAAGTTTTTTAAAAAAATAAAAAATTTGGGTATAATTATTTTATTACGTAGATTAATATATAAAAAATTCAAAAATATCTTGAAAGGCCCATTGATAATGTATATCAATGGGCGAAATAATGTGACTCTAGACTGTTGAAACTTTGCTGTGTGATAGATAATAAATGTTGGCTTTATATATTTATTTGTTACTCTGCACAACAGGAACTTAATCCCAATTACAGTACAGAGGGACTATAGTTTATAGTGGAATCCGAACCACTCAGACACAATCGTATTTTTTTGTAAGTGATCGAGCGTTCAAATCTCGCTCACTTCCACTTATATCCAAAATATACAATTTTGTCTAAGTGGCAATATAAACTACTGTAAGTGGGATGAAGTTCCTGTTGTGTATAGTAACAAATAAATAAATATAATAAATATGCTTCGTTCAAAATTTCGACTGCGCCATTTTCTCCGATGGCATTGGAAATTTGCGATTACGGTATTTACAAAACTGAATTCCGTCGCATCTGATAAATATTTAAAAGCAATAAAACAACTGCATAAAACACAGTACTGAATAATAAAACAGATAATTTTGATGTCGGGGCCAAAAGGTAATAACTTAATTCAAACAGTTTACCTAATGATGTCTTCACTTGCAAACAACATGATTTAAAGATCAATTAACCGTTTTGGCCATCCGTTAAACTGTTAAACACTACAAAGGAAACACTAAAAGTATTTAAAATTCCTTGTCATCAACGAAAAGAAAAGAATAAAAACACATGTTCCCAGGCATTAACAAATTCAGAGGATGTTTACAAGAAGCAAGTTAATTTACATGTTGTTCCACTCTGATATCTTTGGTAACAATCCAAGAAGGCCATGTAAATCAAGCACGATTACAATCGAAGCAAGTGAACGCGCGTGCTTTTAACTCGGCGAATTTATCGGTAAGTTCAGTCAATTAGCTGATGCCGAGTTTTGGCAGCCGAGCATAAAATAGCAGATAAATCACTCAAAGCAAGTAGTTGGCTCTTCATGACTGAACAACTGCTGGAAATAACTGACCATCGACTAGGATTTTTGCGCGATGGTGGCGCCATACCGACACATCTTTACATTTCATCAACGTTACTATACATGGTGTTCAATTTAGTTCTGCCGTTCTGGCGTTATTTGGTGAAGGTGGTTCTATCATGACAGTCTCATACAAAAGTATAGGTAACTTAGAAAGTTTATAAAAATAATTATTACATTTTTGTATGGTATAGGTTATTAACAGAATTAACATTTCACTGCAAATATCGTATAATTAACAATAACATTGAATATATTAAATAAAACTATTTAACTAGTTTATGAAATTCAGCAACATAACAATTTTTTTGGAAGTGAATGTTTCATGCCAACCAATAGCAGTATACGATTTTATACCGCAGAAGCTATGACAACAAGGCGAGAACCACAAGCAACATGATAGTACCAGTCGGTACGAAACGTAACTGTATTATCGATACATCCTGTTGATAGGATGAGAAATGAGAAAAATGCACCAAAGCAAGTATTATCAACTGTAACAACAAATAAATAAATAAAAAATGCTGTAATATTTTTTTTTGTATTAAAATTAATATATTTTACTGATCGAAATAATAACTTTCATAGTTCTTGCTTTGTCATTCGTGCGACCATCTCTATCTACCCGTGCAACGTTGCCAAGCATTTCTGACAGTTTCATTGAAAATCAATGTTACTAATAGTGTCAATATTCATTTACTTATTTTCCTGGTTATAACCTTCTCTTGTCTTTTCAATTATACCGCTTAAAAACAATGGTACATACAGAATGATCAAAAGGAATTGTTACAGTTGGCAATAAAAAAAAACTACTTGAAATTGGTAAGCCTGATACATAAATTCATTTCCTGTTGTTGACAGTGACATTTAAAATTTAAATTTGAGTACATTCGTTATTACATTTATTTCTAAAGTATTTCTATTAGTTAAAAAGTCAATATTCTATTAGCTGTTAGACTCCTGACATAACCTATTTGTATTTATTAGAAATGTCAAATAGTATTTCCGCCTTTATCTGACGTTGTGCCAACTGTGGAATAAAAAGATCTCTGGAATTGTATTGCCAACTATAACAATTTTCATCCTGTACAGTTATAAATGATTTACAAGGGAGATTACTTTATTCTATGAATAAAGACTAATTTTCTTGAAACCGTGGGGGGAGGCAAAATCTGTTGTGCTAAGGGTCCCTCATAATATTCATCATCGGTCCTGAACATATTATATTTTTATCTGATTTGTTGATAAGATTGACATTTTATATTATAATTACTGTTAAAAAATATAGCACTTCTGTCACTTGTACACAACCAAATTATGTGTATATTCGTTGTTTCCAAAAAATACGATTGCGTCTGAGTGGATCGAATTTCAAGTTACAGCAATTTGAATTAAGTTCCTGTTATGCTGAGCAACAAATAAATTCATATTCAATTAATCATCTTATCCACATGTATTATTCTCACATTCTTTTCACATCATGATCTTATATATTCAATAGTTGATGCGCCTTGCAAAAATTAATTTATCACTCCACATCGCGCGAGACCATGGCGATTCGGCGATGTTCAACTGTTTCATGGCCCGCTTGATTTACGGACGTTGCGTGCAAGTGTTCGACAGCACCATACTCCGGGTTAAGACATTATTGAATGATGCTTCTTGTATGAGAAAGAAAGAGAAAGAAAAGAAATGGAAGAGCAAAGGTGTTGAAAGATTGTTTGCGATTATCTTGAACACGATTTAAGATTGAGATATAAAGATCTGAAAGATAATTAGTGGTAGCTAGATGCTAATAAGATAATGTTAGTTGCTAGTACAGTGGATATCAAAATGTTTCTATTTGAAACTGTGGAAATTTAAAATGTTCATATATTATTTGACACAACCACTGGATATTTATTTAAAAGATATTTATTCTGTATTGTTATTACAGTACAAGAATGGTTTTTTACTAGTAATGAAAGTAATACTTTCTTTTATTAATTTGAAGCTTGATGCACGACAGAGTAGTCGGAGTGTATCAATCAACTGAGTTAACACGTTTTTATTTGCATATTGATTTTACAGAGATAAAAATTAAAAATTATTTTGACAGATGTCAAAATATTGATAGCATATGATTAAATCTTAAATAATCTCCTACATGCAGATTCATAAAGCGGATTAGCGCTAACACCATTTTTTATTTCGTTTTTAACTCTTTTTTATGTATGAAACAAGTATATTTTAACTTGAGTTAAAAAGAGAGTTAATTAGCATCAAACTTAGTTTATTTCTTTAATCTGTTTTAATTTGAAACAGAGTTATAGATAATATTAAAAACGGTGTTAGCGCTAATCCGTGTTGTGAATCTGCCTGCAAGTAGATAAATCTTAGTATCATAGCATTCGAATCCGGAGTTCCCGAGTTCGAATTCCAATCAAGCTCAAGCATAAATAAATAAAAATAGGAAAAATAAAATCTAGTTGGATAGTTGATCACACCATACTGATGAGTCCCTAAAGGACGAAACGCGTCTATGGTTAAAGCTGAACTGACCAGCCGTTTGATGATGACCTGATAAGTTGATTCAAACGTGCTGTAAAAATTTTGGAATTTGTGACAAGTGATGGAAATTTTGTTTTCCTATTTTTCTTATTTATTAAGACACAGTTCCACATCGTAATTGACTTTTTGTCTTTATTTTATTTAAATAAATTATATTATTGGATTTCTGAATCCTGATTTTATTAATAATAATATTTTTTTGATCTTAAATATTTTTATTATATTAATGACTTAATTTAATAATTTATTGTAAATTTCATTAATATACAGGGGTCGACAACAGTCATAAAAAGCAGAATGACATTTATTAAATAATAAACGTCAAATTTGTTTTGTCCTAGCCACCGCTTAACAAACATAACAGCATGATGACTACGGACTACGGTGATGACGATAACTTTAAAAATATTGAAAACACTACATTAATATAAATTTGAAACAATCGACAAAAAAAAAATGAGTTCTAAAAAAACTACAAATTTTCAGTCTTAGAGATTCATAGCCGCGGCAATAAATCTACTAATTTTTTGCCTAGTTAAATAACTATTTTTTTAATAAAAATTGTGAACTTCAAATGGAATAAAAAATTGCTCAAGTATATATTTATAAATGTTGTGAATTTCTTTTTTACCTTCTTTCCAATAGTTTTTGCGAAATCAAATAAAAAGTTCGAAATAACTTTTTTAATTGCAAATGAATTTATTATTTACAAATTTATGAAACGACGGCCCTGTGCTCGATTTCCTATTCTAAAATAATTGAATTAAATGCAATTGAATGAAAAATACTAAATAAATGGTTATTATAGTTATTTATTAATAAATAAAATAATCAATTGTTAAAACATTTTTGCTCGCGAGAAACAATAGTAGTAATTTAAATCTACTAAATAGATAAACGCTGTCTAATTTGCTTCAACGAGTTGTGTTCAACACAATTGCGAAATAAATGGGCATTACAATGATTTATTCTCTTATTATATTCCAAAACGGGCGCATTTCTCAGTCCGCTGCATAGTTAATTATCTAGGAGTGATTGACGTAAATTAACTCAACGAATGTGAAATCTTAGACGTATTACATCCAATAGTTAAATATCAAGTTCTTCGTTCCGGTTCTTACCGAGAAAAATGCAGCGACCCCAGTGAGATGCATATTACTATATGCTGTTTTAAAAAGAGATCTTGAGCCGAATGGTCAAAAATTATGACAATTGTTTTTTTCTACAACTGTACAAAAATTTGATATTTTTATATCACTATGGATACGCGAAATTCTAATTCGTTAACAAATAAAATAAACATATCATCACGCCTTTTACCCATTATTAAGTGTGGTATTTTGCTGTAGCAGATCTCGGTAAATGATATATTTATGCGCGTGAAGTACAGTTATACGCCGTCAAATTACGGCCACCAAAGATGTTAGTGGAGGGAGAGCCACAGTGATAATTGTAATGTAAAAATTGTTAGTCAGCTGTGGGAATCAGCCAACTATCCCATAAAATACAATATTTAGAAACATTTTTTAATATGGTTAAAATTGTGTGTCAGTTATGGGAATCGAACACGTGTTCTCAAGTCCACAGTCCGACTCGATACCAATCGATCGTCGCGTCGTCTTAGAGAAATGAGGAAGTTTAAAGATTCATATAGGAAATAGAGAAAGACCTCTTATTAAAATCGCTATAGCTCTGAAACTACTCATTTTCGGATAAGTGTTTATACGTATTGTTTTGACATGTATTATCTACCCTTAATTTTTTTTAAACAACTTGTGTATATATTTTTTATTTAATTAAATAAATCAATAATTATTGTATTATGGGATAGATGATTCAGTGGTATCGATTCAGCCTGTAGATCCTGAGAATCCTGGTTCGATTCACGCAACCGACAAATATTATCATCACATTAAAATTACCCCTATGGCTCCCCACCACTAAAATCTTTAGGGGCCGTGATTTAACAGGCTGGTAGCCGCACTTCTCGCGCATAAATATATCTCTTACCGAGATCGGCTATGCAGAGTCCCACACCCAATAATGGGTAAAAGGCTATTTTTTGACAGTTGTAGAACAAATGTTTTTTATTTTCCTGGGCGAAATGATTGTTTTTGGCACGTTCGGATGACTTTTTTGTCTTGATCTAGCGGTCTCAACTCAATAACTATTTACTTTACTTTAATCTATCTTAAGCAATTTATAGTCAGTATCAGATGAGAAGACAATCACGTCATTGAATTTCTCCACAGTATACTAACATACATTTTTTTTGTCCTTTCTAGCTTTACGCAACCCTAACGGAACCTACATTCTCAACGGAGATCCATCCTCACTGGGCCGCAACACCGAAGCCTTCTCCTCTTCCACCCGCTTCGTGTATCGTCGGCAAGACTCGACCATCCCCGAAACCGTCACCTCTTCTGGTCCTCTCACTCACCCAGTCGACATTATGATGTGGTATACCCAGCCTAACCCGGGTATCAAATATGAGTTCATGCTTCCAGTGGAGCAAACCATAGACCACATCGCTCCCCCACTACTTGATGGAAGAAAACTAAGTAGTGGGGCGAATGGGATGAGTGGAAGTGGGGGAAATGTAGTAGGAGTGGTGGATGGGAAAGTGGAGGGAGTAGAGCCAAGGAGATTGGATAAGCCACTGACGACACTGAGTCAAGGAGATGATGCTAGACCACTTAGAAGAAGGAGGAGAAAGTTTGTGTGGAAGATTACGGGGATGACGGCGTGTTCTAAGAATTGTGGAGGGGGTAAGTCAAACATTTGATGTGCCTAATTCTTATTTTTTTAACTTTTATTCGTATTAGAAGAGTTTGCTTTTCAATCGACAGTATTTAACACGTTCATTTTAAGAAAAGTGTTTCTCAAATCCAGCATGTAATTATTTTTTATCTCGGTCATATAGACCGAGTTAGCGTATGCAATTTCAAATCATCTTATTTAGAAATAATATTTTTGTTATGTATTCATCGTGTACAAGTATAGTAAAACCAATTTCAGCCTGTAAAAAATATGTCACACTACACCATAAAAATTGCCCACGTTGAGCGATTATGTCACGCATGTGTCATCGACCAAAGCTTCTGTCAATCATTTTTATCACTTAATTATGCAATAGTCTATAATTTAAACGTAAAATTAACCTGTAAAAAATATGTCAACAACCACCTTTAAAATCGGAGCGTTCCCAGTCTAATTTTCACATTTTCGTGTTTATAAAGACATAATCTAAAAAACATTTCTGTCACTGGAAAATATGAGACGCCATTTTGCACCCTAACTCCTTAACAACTAAGGCTCCCCTACCGCAAAAATCTTTGGGGGCCGTGACTTGACGGTTGGTAACCGCACTTCACGCGCAAAATATATAACTTACCGAGATCTGCTACTGCAGAGTGCCACACCCAGTAATGGGTAAAAGGCGTAATAATACATATATTTATTTATTTTATTTTAGTTAAACTCGATCATAGAACAAAGTATGTATGCAACTCGTGTTAAAAGTGTCTTTAATTGCACTCATGCACTACGGATCAGGCTGCAAGTTTCACACTCATGTAATAAAGTGACACTTTTAATACTAGTTTAAAAAATAACTCTTTCCATCTTAATCGTCCATTACACATCAAGGCTAAATTGGCATCTTTAACTAAATTCGTACTTAAAAAAAAAATTATTTATTAATACACTTTTTTTTAGAACTTTGTTTCTCTTTCAAATTTTAACTCAAGCCCGAAAATTCCTTTATCCGGTCCTGGTTTCGTTTCTTTTTTTGTTGCAATAATTATGGTGTCAGATTCTAGTATGATATTAAAATCTTGATTATTATAAATTATTTTAATTATAGTTGAAATTATAATTTATAATATTACCTGGAATTCAGTAAAATGTAAACAATGCAAACTAATTACAATTATAGCATATAAAGAAAATGCAATTATATGTTTTCTAGTTTACCGATTACACATTATTATTATTTCCTTTATTGATTATAGGCATTTAATTAATAATTACTATAACTGGAAAAATATTGCGTACTTATTGCAGATTCCGCAGCTGATGAAGCATGTAGGCGCGGTTGTTATGCAAATTTATTCTATCTCTAATTACTTTTCACAAGATTAATAAATTACATTAAAAACATAATTAATTTATCTACACAGAGTGTTCAATTTAATAGTGCTACCATTGCTATCTCGGGAACTATAAGAGATACAAGATTGGTTAATTAGCAAAGAAATATAATTTTTAACAAAAAAAAATTCGACAAGTGTTTCACCAAATATGTGACATAACTTGCTTATTTTAAAAGACAGCATATTTTTATCTTTTTTTGTGCGAAACTTTATTCTGAATTTAACGAATACATAGTAAATTTGAAGTTTATGACAGAAAAATTCGGGAGACACCCGGACTCGAACCGAGGACCTTCAGCTTGTCGGGCTGATGCTTTAACCACTAAGCCACGGCTCCCCTGAACGAGAAAGGCGTCAACCGAATTTATCTGTCATAGTGTCTAACACAGTGTCGATCCCAAGACTCTTATGTCTCATAGGAATTGACAACGGATTTCGTCTGTAGAGACACAGTCTGATTTTAAGGAAATCATACCACGAATTAAATTTCAAGAGTTTCAGTCATATGAATAACTTTGAGGTTTGATAAATTTGAAGTTTATGACAGAAAAATTCGGAAGACGCCCGGACTCGAACCGAGGACCTTCAGCTTGTCGGGCTGATGCTTTAACCACTAAGCCACGGCTCCCCTGAACGAGATCATAGGAGTCTTGGGATCGATGCTGTGTTAGACACTATGACAGATAAATTCGGTTGACGCCTATCTCGTTCAGGGGAGCCGTGGCTTAGTGGTTAAAGCATCAGCCCTGCAAGCTGAAGGTCCTCGGTTCGAGTCCGGGCGTCTTCCGAATTTTTCTGTCATAAACTTCAAATTTATCAAACCTCAAAGTTATTCATATGACTGAAACTCTTGAAATTTAATTTGAATACATAGTAATTAATTTTTTTTTAGAATAATGCGTTTTAATTTGACATTAATTTACTTCAAATTGCGCGCGAAGAATATTTGGATGAGTGACCGTCCAGGGAAACCCGCGTTGCTGTTAACGAAAACAGACCTAAAAACGCGGATCAGGGTGTAATAGCGGCATATGACATTAGTAGTTTGTTCGCCAAGAAGCCACAAAATTAATAAATCTATATTTTTTATTAAAATTATTTACTAATAATAAATAAAACATGACAACACAGTCTAAACTATATCTTTGTCACCATCTCCTCCAGGTATCCAGTATCCTCTGGTGATCTGCGTCCGAGAACACAACCAAGCTGTAGTGTTAGACCGTCGATGTGCCGGACTAGAACGTCCTCGAAACCAGACACAGAGGTGTAACTCTCAGGCGTGTCCAGCTCACTGGGCTGGAGCTTGGAGCGCGTGTTCAGCGACTTGTGGACCTGGACAGCAAACTCGTGTTCTGGAGTGCATGCAGGTAAGGGAATTTTTAGAAGAAAATTCACCAAATTTTATCAACCTAAAATGGGAGGAGCTTATACTGCAATTTTGCCACATTTCCTAACTGGCTAGATAAATAGCTATTTCTTATTGGTTGTTCAAAATGTGTGCAGGAAATCAGTGCAACGCTAACAATGCGCGTGAAAGAAGGCGCTTGTCTGGAAGCTCGTCCTGCAACCAGCCGTCGATGTGATCTGGCCCCTTGCGAAATTCACGATAACGAACTCGAGCAAGAACTACCGACTCAAACCCAATGGCAAACCGACTCCTGGTCACCGGTAAGTTACAATCAATCATATCGTTTCAATCAATTCTAGACATTTGTAGTTTAAGTTAATCAACAAGGATTCCAAAGATACAATAGTTATTAATGGCCGTATTTATTTGGCATTTTTAAAGTAACTTGGTAGGTTACTTTTGTTTAATTGGCACGTTGTAAGTAACCCAGAACAGTTCCTGAACTGATACTACTGCCCCAGCTATTAAACCCGTTTCTTTCTCTTTCTAATCAATTTGTATTCCTTGTTATCCATTTTGAATTGGTGGCATCGCAATTTCGTATCTAAGCAGATGTCATTTTAGGGATATGGCCACTCTAGGCAAGGAAAAAAAGGGTCATTTTCTAGATTTTTTTTAACGAAATCTAAACGTGCTGCTTAAGAACTGTTTTTGGATCTTTATTTAGTGCTCTTTAAACTTTATTTCAAAATTTTTTTTAAAGAAAATATTCAAAATTGTCAGAAATTTTAAAAAATGGCGACTCCTCTCGGCGCGTAGGGCAAATCGGGCGAAAACATTCCGGGAACAGCAATGGACATGGAACAAAAAGGGATATGTTTTCTTAATCTCTGATGTATACTCTAAAAAACTAAATTTCTATATTAAAACGACCATAAAAAACGAACGAAGCACTTTTTAAAAAAAGGCCCCGTAGTTTTTGAGTATTTTATATCTGCAATAAGAAATAAAAAGATTCAGCACGATCCATCAATTAGTATTTCAGATTTCTTTTCGCCCGATTTTGAAAATATGATTTCGAAAAAAACGCATTTAAAGTTTCAAGTCATATTTTTCATGGGGATATTGCCACTGGGCAATAATTCCCCCCACCGCCTCTTAAACCGCCAAAAAATTTACTTATTGTTTAATGTTAACAGATTGTAAATATCAAAATCAAATTAAATATATATATATATATATATATATATATATATATATATATATATATATATATATATATTTGGGATGGCTAGCTCAGTGGTATGAAGTCGGCCTGTGGATCCTGAGGTCCCTGGTTCGATTCCCACAGGCGACAAATTTTCATAATTTGAAAAAGCTATCCCTGTGGCTCCTCCACCACTAACATGTTTGGGGGCCGTGATTTGACGACTGGTAACCGCACTTCACGCGCAAAATATATCACTTACCGAGATCTGCTTCAGCAGAGTGCCACACCCAGTAATGGGTAGAAGGCGTGATGATATATTATTATTATTATTATTATATTTTTCCTAGAAATATTGTATTTACCTCTAATATGCAATGCCTGCGCTATAAAATTGTCGCTTAGCGCGCGGCCTTTTTCCCCTCTGAAGTACTTCGGCGCGGCATTTAAATTAATTGTCCCTTATTCCTAAGGGTTTAAACTATAATTTAAGCAAAAAAAAAATGCATTTTTTGAAAATTTTAGAGTGGCCTTACCCCTTAAAACATATTCAGATTTTTTATTTATCGCTGATTTTTATAACTGACACTATATGCATTATTTATTTGTAAATAACACGAGTTAGTTCTAGATCAGTTCTGGGTTGAACCTTAAGTTTCCTTACAAATACAGCCTATGTATCTAGAACAGAAAGTAGTCTATTTCCGCTCGCGTATAGAGATTGTTGATCAAGGCGCAGCGGTAAGGACACTTCCTGCTCGAGATGCAAAGAATATTGCTTCTTGGATCATTTAGAAACCCATGAAAAAGAATTTAAATAATTTTTGACAGTTTTTCTGTTTGAAAATTCGGGGAACAGTTTTCATGTATCCATGAATACGATGTTACACTCTTACATTGCTGCTCGGCGAGCGGAAAATGTCAACTTTATGCTTTCAACTGATAGTTGAAATAGTATATAACGTACCATGAACTGTAAGTGATAGTTTTTAGGTCAAGAATGTAGTTTTGGAAGTCAAGACCTATAGGGTTGAAATTTCGTAAACATTCACGATCTAAAAAAATCACTTACAGTCCGAAGTTAGTAAGCTATTTTTTACAATGTCTGCACGAATAGAAGGAACAGAAAAATAGGTTTCAAAATTAACAGGTGTCAAATTGTTATCAAAATAAACAGGACTTTGATCTATAATATTTACTTACTGTCCACGGTGGATGGTAAGTAAATTTTATAGTCCTGATTTAACCATGAAAACCAACTTTGTAATAAAATTTACTGTGTTTAAATTTTATCATTAATGTGTAACTTACTATACAGGTATTGTAAAAAAGTCAATTTGTTCCTCGATCGTAGAAAAATATCTTAGAATGTGTAAATAAATGTTCTGGCCTGTGGTGCAGTATAATTGTGATAAATTCCTGGTTGCATTTGAAATTGTTGGTAACACTGCATGGTTGGTGTCCCAAATATAAATACTATCTAATTCAAATGGAGATAAAGCAACAATGGCTCATGTTTCATATCTGCTTAATTTAATTACCTATTAATTTGATTAATATTTCACATATGTTGACCCAGAACTAATGGTTTTATTGTTTTAGGTTAATTGTTACTTAATTGCACAGTTATCGAAAGTGATCGTAATTTTCGACAATTCTTAATTCAGTTTTATTTCGATTTGAAAATTTACAACGAAAGTAATACTCGGATTATTTTTTCTGTAATATGAATATTTCTGTCGTCTCGGACTATAGAGTTTTGAACTCGGGTTCAATTCCCACAGTCGACAAACAATTGTCACTACATTAAAATTACCCCTGTGCCCCCCCCCTACACTAACATCTTTTAGAATCTTTAGAATAAATATATCATTTACCGAGATCTGCTTTGGCAACTTGCCACACCCAATAATGGGTAAAACACGTGATGATGTATTTATTTTTTTTTGTATTAGGTAAGTGGCTCAGAAGTATCGAGTCGGACTGTGGATTTGAGAACCCGGGTTCGATTCCCATAACTGTCAAACAATTTACAGCACATTAAAAAACTACCCCTTTGCCTCCCCCTCCACCAACATCTTTGATTGTGATTTGACGGCTGGTAACACCCAGTAATGTATGGACAAACTGCTGACAAACAGTTTTTATCACATTAAAACTACCCCTGTGGATCCCCTTCCACTAAAATCTTTGTAGGCCGTAATTTGACGGCTGGTAACTGCACTTCACGCGCATAAATATATTACTTACCGAGATCTGCTATGGCAGAGTGCCATACTCAGTAATGGATAAACGTCATAAAATAAAATAAATGTATCATCACGCCTTCTACCCACTACTGGGTGTGGCACTCTGCCGAAGCAGATCTCAGTAAGTGATATACTTTGCGCGTGACGTGCGGTTACCAGTCGTCAAATCACGACCTCCAAAGATGTTAGTGGTGTAGGAGCCACAGGGGTAGCTTTTTAAATATGAAAATTGTTTGTCGCCTGTGGGAATCGAACCAGGATTCTTAGGATTCACAGGCCGACTTCATACCATTGAGCTAGCCACCCCATAAACATTATGATGATATATTAATTAATTAATTTAATTTATTTCCAGTGTTCAGTAACCTGCGGTTCCGGACAACGTACCCGCCTAGTCACTTGCCCCCATCATTGCCGTCCAGAAGATCGTCCCCCCCACTTAGAACACTGCCACGGTCCTCCATGCCCCGCCCCTCACACATCCCCACCAACAGCTCACACATTCTCTCCCCACCACCACATGCATCACCACCACAATCCCCACCACCAGTCACAGTCCCCCCACCCGTCACAATCCAGCCAACCACAGCTGCCGCCTACATCATCCGCAGCAGATAATTGGTGGATGGTGACAGATTGGAGCGAGAATTGCTCTCAGGGATGTGGGACAGGGACGCAGACGAGATGGGTGACGTGTCCTACGGGAGAGTGTGATCCTCAAATGAAGCCGGAGATTAGTAGAGCGTGTTCTAGTGATAAACAGTGTGGGGGGAGGTGGTATGCTGCGCCGTGGGGACCCTGTTCCGAAGCTTGTGGAGAGGCTGCCAAGCAGACTAGAGAAGTAAGAGATTTTTTATCATTAATAAGAGATGGCGCTGAAACTTGACTTCTCTGTCTTTCTAAAAAAAACTTTTCCCGTCTACACGGATAAGGATGATATTTAAATTCAATTTTCTTCGAAAATATGAAAATAAATACACAAATAATTAATTAAATGTATTAATTCCTGTAGGTCCTCTGCATAGTCTACGTTCGCGGCCAAGCCCGAATAGTCTCGGATATGACTTGCCCCACGATTGAAAAACCCGCTACCGAGAAACTCTGCGATGGGACCTGTTCTTCACGTTGGTTCACAGGCGAATGGAGTAGCTGTGAAGGTCACTGCCCCAATGGGATCCAACGCCGGGAAGTAAGATGTCTGGAGTACGATGGGCGCTACGCTACGAGCTGTAGTCAGGATATGCCACCGTTGAAAAGAAGTTGTCATTGTTCTCAGGGGTTGTCGACCAAAACAGGTACGAATTTTTTATTATTACAGGGTGATCAAAAGGAATTGTTATAGTTGGCAATACAATTCCAGAGATCTTTTTTATTCCACAGTTGGCACAACGTCAGATAAAGGCGGAAATGTTATTTGACATTTCTAATAAATACAAATAGGTCATGTCAGGAGTCTGACAGCTAATAGAATTTTGACTTTTTAAGTAATAGAAATACTTTAGAAATAAATGTAATAATAAATATACTCAAATTTAAATTTTAAATGTCACTGTCAACAACAGGAAATGAATTTATGTATCAGGCTTACAATTTCAAGTAGTTTTTTTATTGGCAACTGTAACAATTCCTTTTGATCACTCTATATATATATATATATATATATATATATATATATATATATATATATATATATATATATATATATATATATATCATTTTGTAATTTAAATTGTGTTACATATTTGACGTGATTTATTATTTTTTTAATTAAAATTAATTTCGATCGCACTGCCATCTATTGCATTCATAGCTGAAACAGAGTATAAATTTGCTTTCTTTGCAGATTATACATCCCGAGAAAGTTCTCAAGCACAAGATGAACCATCTCCTGACCACCGTAAGTAACATCACTTTTAAAAATCAAATCAAATTCTACTAATTATTTTGTTTAGGTGGCTGTTCCGACCTATTTACGAATTGCGCGCTCGTAGTTCAGGCCAGATTATGCCAATACCCCTACTACAAAACATCTTGTTGCCTTTCGTGCAGAAGAGCCCAGCAAGACACAAAAGAATGAAAAGTCTGTTACCAAGTTCAGTTGTGATGACTAAAATGCATGTCGGTATTTATAGGCTACAAATTACATTTTAATGTGTCATAAATTGAATGACTGCCATATTAAAATAAGTAGAAATGTATACGACATAACCTAAAAGTAGAAAATGACGCCGTCACAATATGGTTCACACGCTGATCTATCTTTTATTTACAAGATCAATTACATAACCTATGTAAGAAAATATGGTGCGATGATAGTAAAGTGTAAATACCGAATAGATGGATAGAAAACGCGATTTTAATTAAGCAAGCTCTGATGTGTGCTAGAATTGCATGAAATTTTACAATTGGATGCTTTTTCAAGAGTGCCTACTGGATTTTAGAGAAAGCTTAAAGCACTGCCAGGTAAAGTGATTTAGAAAATTAAATCGGATTCAAAATTTTAACCGGGGCTTAACTCGTAATATATAAACCCGCTTAGTAAAGAATTATACTCTGTTTTTTAACCAGAAGGAGTAAATGCACAAGTCAGATTTACACTATAGAAAGTTACCAAAGAAAGTTACTAAATTTTTGTTCGCGCGAAATACAAAAATTTCTTACACATCTGCACTGATTAAGTAAGGAATTTATTTTAAAATACAAATGACATTATAAACTCTAATTTGTCATTCCGTATATTATTAAGCTACATTCACAAATCGAAATTAGTTTTTGTTTTTTGTTTTCCATTTTTGTTTTAATAACCTTGTAGACATGTTATCTTATGCAACCATTCACAAATCAGTATTTAGTTTTGGTTTTAACATAAAAGTTTGCAAACTCCAAGCTTATGTTTTAGTTTTACGTTTTATACTTAGGAATAGACCAATAGGACGAAGCGTAGAATGATATAGTGATATATACTTGTCTTTTTCTATCATCCTTCGCATTGACGATAAAGTTTGTTTTTATTCGAGTGTCAAAATGAATGAAAATAAAATCAAGATTTTAATACCTACTTTCTTATTATGTTAATATTTATCTTGCTCTTCCAAAAATACGAAAGTAAACAAACAACATATGACAGCATGTGTAACTTAGCACATCTGACAGTTGCATTTACTGTATTACCGATCTTCTAAAATTTATGATAGATGTCACTACTAACTAAAATCGACAAAAGCAAAACTATTTGTGAATGCCACCCAAAAACACACTAAAACATAAAGCATAAAACAAAAACTAATTTCGATTTGTGAATATAGCTTTAGTTCTTAAAAGAACTGATTTATGTTAATGTCACAGAAATGCAAAAAACCAACAAGAAAACAGATAACCTCAAAACTTATGACAGCTCTAATAAATCAAATGTAAAATCTATGTACAGTGTAAACTGGACGAAGCACTAGCCCATCAGAAGCGTCAGTTTTAGCGGTTAATATTTAAATTACTCCTCCTGGTTAAAAAACAGAGTATAGGTTAGTTGTAGTGAACCAGAGTTTAAAATTTTGAATCCTGTTGATATTATTTAATTATAAATTTTGTATATTGTTGATAATTTGATATTCCAAAAAATGGTGAATATAATGACGTCACATGCTGCAAGACTAAGACTGTGCTTGCCAAATAAAATGTACTCTATATGAAATTTTACGTATGATTAACAATAATGTTTATAATAAGGTATCCAAGTATTATAAGTGTAAAACTATTATAGTCAAACGATTTGTATTTATTAGAACATTTTATCAATACACATACAATAAGTAAATCTTAATATAATATTTTCATATATTATTTTTAATTATTACTAACATGTCTTTTTTATTTAATTTATTATTATAGTCGAACAGTAAACAATTGGTAAGCCTTATTTTAAGCATTCATATATATGAGATAGTCTGTCATTTAAAGTTCATATTTAATCGTTTCTTTTATCCTTTAACTGATTTAATTTGCTGATACAAAGACTTAACAGCATTAATCAAAATCCAACTTGTTATAAACAATGTCAAAATTACTAACGCCGCTCGTTCTAACATTGTAGTTTTCGACACCACCCAATTCGAATAATAAGCACAAGCCAAACTAACCATTCCTAAACCGTACGCTAGTTGTCCGAACACATTGTGAAATAGTTTGACTACCACTGGACGAATCCTCTCTTGATATTTGTGACAGTTTGCAACGGACATTCCGGTTACCAAGGCGATGACAGTCAACATGGTGGCCAACAACGCTGAAAGAAATGAAAATTTAAGGTAGGATTATGTGATTTGTTTTACATTTGTGTATTTTGTGTTCCGTAATATTTTTTGTTTTTCGAAGTTAAGGTAGTACTAGTGGCGCCATCGGTTGTCGAGTGGCGAAATTGACGCTCAAAAAAATATAAAAATTGAATAAAATAAGTGTTTTATATCTATTATGATTTGAATATCATGAATTGTTAACAGGTTGTTGGTCTAGTGAATTTTCAAATACCATACCACCGTGTGGTGTTGCCATTGTAAATTGAGATTCTTAATTTCTCGTTAAAAACAAGGCTTTACATGGCTATATATCCATTACTAAACGATAAAAAACTTTCTCCTTCTGATACAATATACATGGATAGTTCTAGAACATCATACTAGTTTTTCAAATGAAACTGCAAAATTTTAAAGGTACACAAACCAAATATATGCGATTCTGAGTGATGATCGCCATAAGCCCCGTGTATAAGAACTCAACATTACAGGCGAATATATTTGTTCACAGACGATGAATGTGTTTCATATTTTAACAGGATACGTATGACTATCCAATGTTTACGTGCACCAAATTTCTTTCAGATCTGCAAAATTATTTTTCACGCTAGTACTACCTTAAAAAAGGAATTTTATAACACATGGTTTTCTTCGCAGGCATCTAAGTGCGAAAAAAATTCTTATACAATGTTTTTCTATTTTGCGTGTTTTATAGATTTTTTTTTAATTCTGCAATATTTTAAACCCAATCAATTTAGGGAAATTTGTATATGAAATATTGTAGTTGGTAACTGTTTTTGACATTTATGCAATTGTTCAAAAGTTCGCGATCATTTTCGAGTCTTGAATTTATTTCTAATATTATTGTTAAATTTTGTGTATATATCATAAAAGATGAAATCAATTGCAGTCCGTCTGAGCTACATAAAGTAGTTGAAAGCACGATAAATAAATTACTTCCAAAAAATTTTGAGGTTATATTGAAATTTTGACAGTTACAGTTTATCATTAGGTACTACCAACCGCCTAAAACAAAATATTGCATATCGTAATAAACGCTTTTTCGATACGCCACTGGATTTCATAATTACTTTTTTATGAACGTAAGATAATAAAAAAAAAGCATTTTTTTAATTTGTTATCTTGTTAGTTGCCATACGTATATCAAATAAACACGATACGCAAATGTAACAACAATACTTGATATGTATAAACACGGATTTCTCAAATATTTTAGCAGTATTAGTCGGTGGCGCCAAAGTTGCTTTGGGTTGCCGCCAGCATCTCTCCCATTCGGAAGTTATATTTTTTATAATAGTCATAATACAGGGTGATCAAAAGGGATTGTTACAGTTGGCGATAAAAAAAACTACTTGAAATTGGTAAACCTGATACATAAATTCATTTCCTGTTGTTGACAGTGACATTTATAATTTAAATTTGAGTACATTTATTATTACATTTATTTCTAAAGTATTTCTATTACTTAAAAGGTCAAAATTTTATTAGCTGTCAGTCTCCTGACATAGCCTATTTGTATTTATTACAAATGTCAAATAGTATTTCCGCCTTTACCTGGCGTTGTGCCAACTATGGAATAAAAAGATCTCTAAAATAGTATTGCTAGAACAATCCTTTTTGATCACCCTGTATTTTCTACCCAATTTTTTTACTATAAAATACCATAAATAAAATGTAATTACTGAATTGGATTCAAAATTTAATTTTGTACAACTTTTATTTAAAGCATTTTTGTCTAAAATAATTTTATCTAAACTCATTTCAATTTGTTCTCTGATTGGTTAAAATCGTAGCCAAGTTTACACCCACGCAATTTATATGTCTATCTTAATTTTGTTTTTTATTCATCTCTATCATTTGACAGTTTGACAATCTATTTGTGATAAATAAGTCCTATACCTTGCAATCCTGCGTTCTTAGGTGGAACAAGGTATAGTTATATAATTCTTAGAAAAAAATAAGTATAACGCCTATAATCCATTTTTAATTACCATACTGTATAATAATGATTTATTTACCTGTAACGCCATGCACTGTATGAAAATGTGTTTTTCCTTTTTGATGTTTTCTATAATATTCATAACATAGGCTAAGAACAGCAAAAACTGTTGCTATAGTAAACAGAATTCCGTGTGTCCATATTTTCTTTTCTTTTGTATTGGTTATAAACTTTGTAAACCATGGATTACTTGACAATAACGTTATAGATTCACTCATTAAAAATAAGAACTGAAACAAACAACATTTTTATTTATGTTCGACTGTATTAAAATTACTTGATTTATAACACTGTTTAGTGGCTATAAAGTAACACTTTAGTGGACTAGTACGATAGAATAGCTAGTTCCTGTCAATACCAAAATAATTATTATGCCTAATTAATTAATTAATTCTTTTACTTCTTTTGAAATTCTCCTAAGTCATGTGACATTATGAACACATTTTCTCACATTTTTTTGACAAATTTGATAGTTTTATAATTAGACTTAATTACAGTAATAAATCATCATTGATTAATTTCACTAATGAAAAACTATAAAAAGCTATTTTTTTTTGTAACCTTGAATACATAATCTGCTGTAAATACAATTCATATCAAGAAATTTAAACATTTTGAGTTATTTATGATTAATTATTAATTAAATTAAACAGTTTCAGAAAAAATAGTATACATAATACGTCAGGAAAGTGTTTTTACTTGACTCAACGGATTAAAATACTCGGCCTGCGGCCTCGTATTTCAATAAACCGCTTCATTAAGTAACTATCACTTTCCTGACTTATTATGTAATATACTATTTTCTGACACCGGCAAGAAAATGCCTACTTTCTTAACCAATTTTAGTACGGAAAGTAGGTTTTTACAAAAACAGTCAAGTAAAATACGTATCCAAGACTTCAACAAAAATAACGGTCTGGTAAAGTACAAAACAGTCAGGTAATGATTTTACCTGACTGTTATTTTTGTTGTAGCCTGCGGTCTCGTATTTCAAACAACCGCTTCGCCAAGTAAAATATCACTTTCCTGACTTATTACGTAATATACTATTATTTCATTGATTTATTTTCAAACAACTTCGTGATTCTATTGGTTCCCATATATACGAGGTAAATTCTTACAATTAGAGTACAAGGAAACTACGTTTCTAATGAAATTGTTAAAAAAATAAATAAATAAATACTTACAGCAAATGTTCCCAAGACCGCATGCCACGACAACAGATATTTATAATCAATAATCGGAATCCAAAGAACATAAAACAACAATCCAATGATGAAAATATGAATTAAATTGTCAATAACATACTCAAAATTCTTGCTCTCGTTTCTATCTTTTGTTTCTGCGGCCTCCATCTTACAATAGTAGAACACTTTCTGCGAACTACTTATTTCATTATTTTTGAAATAATATATCACTGGGATTTTCCGAGTTTCCTGTGGTAAATATATAAAGAAGTTTATTACGTCACCAATGTATGGTTCTTTTCCTGCTTGTTTATCGCAAAGTTTTTAGTTATTTTGTTCTAAGAATTTCGAGATGCAGTTGCTGTTATACTTGATGCTAAGTAATCAATCTTATCTTAATTATCTGTGGTTAATTAAATAATTATATGCAGTGAAGCAAATGGAACATTCTTTGCTTTTTTTTGTTATTGTGTAAGTAGATTATGATCTTAAAATAAATACTAAATACTAACATTGCAAAATAATTTTAAAATTATTTATTAATAATTTTATGGGGTAGGTAATGGGATGGCTAGAACAGTGGTATGAAGTCGGCCTGTGGATCCTGAGGTCCCTGGTTCGATTCCCACAGGCGACAAATTTTCATAATTTGAAAAGGCTATCCCTGTGGCTCCTCCACCACTAACATGTTTGGGGGCCGTGATTTGACGACTGGTAACCGCACTTCACGCGCAAAAAATATATCACTTACCGAGATCTGCTGTAGCAGAGTGCTACACCCAGTAATGGGTAGAAGGCGTGATGATATATTTTATTTGTTTTATTTATTTTATGGGGTAGGTGGCTCAGTGGTACCGAGTCGGCTTGTGGATTTGAGAACCCGGGTTCGATTCCCACGGCCGACAAATAATTTTCACCATGTTAAAAACTACCCTTGTGACTTCCCCTCCACTAATATCTTTGGGGGCCGTAACTTTACGGCTGATAACAGTACTTCACGCGCAATATATAATAATATCACTTACTGAGATCTGCTACGGCGCGGCAGTGTGTCGCACTCAGTAATAAGAGGCGTGATGATTTTTTTTTAGGTCAAGAATGTTGTTTGGGAAATTGAGGCCCGTAGGTTAATAAACTATTTTTTACAAATCTGCATAAATAGAAGGAAAAATTAACAGCTGTCAAATTGTCAAAATAAACAAGATCTTAATCTATAATTTTTATGTACATGTCCACGGTGGATGGTAAATAAATATTACAGTCCTGTTGTAACCATGGAAACCAACTGTGTAATAAAAGTTCCACTAAGGGCCAGTTTTTCAATCACTGATTAATGGTAATCATGATTAAATAATCATAGAAACTATGGTTACCATTATTATTTAATCATGATTAACATTAATCGAGAATAAACCGGTGATTGAAAAACTGGACCTAACTGTGTTTACATTTTGTCATTAATGAGTAACTTACAGTACAATTATTGTAAAATAATTATTTATGGCTTCCTAATTCATTATTATTTATTAATACATTATTTAATTCATAATGCTCTAGGGCATCATATGATTTTAATAGGCCCTAGGGCATTATAGCGACATAATACTGTCAAAAACTGACAATTATTCTATTCAGTGTTGCCAAATAATTCATTATTTATTATTTACCTCATTAAAAACTACTAGTAAAACATAAAATATCGTATGCACTACGGGTATTACTTGATTTTTATACCCCTCGGTCGATTTTCAAATCCTCGGCCTTGTAAGCATCGCCCTTGAAGGCATAAACATCTTCATAATACCTTAAGTATATTATTTCCGCACTGTCATAGAAAATTGTATATTATGTAACAAGTTTACGATATAATAGTCATTATACACGAGTCAAAAATTATTAATATGAATTGAATGTAAATAACTTATTATTTTATTGAGTAAATCATGGAAACCATGGAAACTGTCAATGCTGTGCAATTATTGGTCAATAATTTGTATCATAATGAAAATCTGTGTCATAATAAGAGTGATTAAAGTAGTAATAATACATATTTAATTAGTAAATTAAAATACGGAAATAGAAAAAGTTTTTATTTTAATAAAATATATATATACAATATACATTATTTTTTGTAACGTAACAAAAATATAAAAATATAATTAAAATAATTACATTGTTATGAAATTAGCTATAACAGTAAAAATAACATACAACAACTTTTTCCAAATATCACGATGAGAGTGTTTGAATTTGATTATAAGCACTGAAAAACGAATTGATCAAACTCCAAATAGTTACAAAAGCAATTAAAATTGTCAATAAAATTGCTGCAACTATAGTATTATAATGAATGAACCAAGGAGTACACATTACAATAATAATACTAATCGTTCCAAGAATATATGCAACTTGCCCCATCAAATTGTGAGACAGTTTTAGAAGCACTGGTCTAACCGCTATCACGTTCTCTTGAAACCATGTTACGTTGTATGTAAACAATCCACTAAAATTTGCGAGAACGTATAATATAACTGACACCAGCCCTGTAAAATAAATACATTTGTAAATAAGTAAAAAAGCGCTATTAACTACTGCCTGTCAGAAAGTAAACTTTTCTTGCCTCTATTGAGAAAAGAAAGTGATTCTTTTTATCCCTACAATTCCTAGGGAAGTAAATTTTTCTTCCCTAGGGAAGGAAAGTAAAGCCACAGTAACTGGAAAACAACGGTATGATTTGACATTAGTGACATCTATCAAGAGAATAATATATTTACAAATTTTACTTCCTATACGGTAGTGAAAATATACAAGGTAGTGATAGGAATTTCAATATTAATTTTTAAATATTCAATTATTGACTTCCATAAATGTTTCTCAGCAAAACAGTTAAATAGTTTTTTGTAGACAAGAAAATTCTGCATCTAATTATACCCTAATTCAAAATTTTCTTTTATTCGGAACAGGAAAAATAAATTAAATAATTGTTAATTTTAATCAAATCACTAGTGCTACGAAATTAACAATAAAACAATTAATTGCAATTAAATATATTAGACATTTCATAACAAACTACAACAATAAATATATATATATATATTATACCTGCACAATAATCCTAGTTTAACAAACTAAAACACGTCATATTTTAAAGTTGCTAAGCAACAACAAAATCATTTTGCTCTTTAAATCTATTTATATTATCACAACAAACTGCAAAACAACGAAATCTACATAGTAACGTAAACAACAAATGCTAACCTATCACCATGTGAACAATATTACGTCAAATATCACACACAAAATTATGAAATAAATCAAAATGAAAGTGCTGCTTTCGATCTCTATTTTCCATATTATGATGCAGGTATAATAAAAAATAGCGTATGATACACGTGTATAAGTGCCGTTAAAAGCACCTCGCTTCGCGTCGTGCTCATAAACTCGTCGCACGTGCTTTAAATGACTTTCTTATATTCTAGTATCATAATATACTATTATTAAATTATAACAAAGAACAATAAAAATTAATTGTAACAAATTCCATGGCACTAGTAATTTGATTAAAATTTACATTTATTTAACGAATTCACATAAAGGAAAATTATTAGTTAGGATATTAGATGCAGATTTTTTTTGTGTACAAAAAACTATTTAACTATTTTACTGAGAAACCATAAGGAAGGCCAAAAATTGAATATTTCAAAATTAACATTTAAATCCTATTGTGCGTTTCCAGCCACACCATTCTGTATATATAAGTCGTGAAGAAAGTGACATCTTCCCTCAGGTGCTTACGAAACGGCTCCTTCGGAAAGAAATATCTCACTTTCTTATCTTGATATGCAAATAATCATTACCTGTTATCGCATGAGCTGATTCGAAATGTGTTATATTTGGATATTGTGGTTTATAAACTTCTTTTCTTGCATAATCAATAATGACACTAATAACTGCTATAATCGTTGCTATAACAATTACTATTCCATGTATCTTAGATTTTTCTTTCCTTGTATATCTTTTTAGCAACGTTTCATCAAAAATCATTATTGATAGTGGCATTAAGAAAAAATACTGAAACAAAAAAAAATAATAATAATAATATAAATATATCATCACACCTTTTACCCATTACTGGGTGTGGTAGTCTGCCGTAGCAGTTTTCGGTAAATAAAATATTTGGAGGTTATCAGCCGTCAAAATGAAAAAAAAAAAACTAATATATATATTTTTTTCTACAACTGTCAAAAAAATTATATTTTACAACATTATGGATACGCGAAATTTGTGTTTTTCCCACATATGAAAAAATAATCATTATAAAAATGACTTTTTTTCATTGATATACCTAATTTCATAATCTTTGACACTTTAAAAAAAATTATTTATCAAACATTTTCACGTTTCCTTGGTTACAACACATCAAATTTATATTATTTTTGATTTTTTCCTTTCAATTTACTTAAATAAATCAATAATTATTGTATTATTGTTTTTTGACAGAGGTAGAAAAAATGTTATTTATATTTCGTGAACGAAATTCGTGTTTTTTGGCTCGTTCAAATGACTTTTTCATTGGCGCAACAGAAAAAACACTAATTTCGCGCACTTAATACAAAAATAACTATTTTAATGTTGATAGTTTGGTTATTCTGTATACCTCTTATTTCAAAGTAAATAAAATGTACAAAAAGTAAAATTATACTTACAGCCACCGTTCCAAAAATAACATGCCATGTAAATAAATAATGATAATTCACAATAGTTGCACCACAGTGATATGCAGTAATCACAATAACTGAAATAATAGCAAATATATTAATTATAAATTTAGATTTTTCCCAAGAAGACTTGTTTTCAGATGATTCTAACTCCATCGCGAAGATAAAACTGATGTTGTTCTTAAGTTTTTAAGTCTTATATGCATCATCGATCGATGGGGAATACCATACGCAAATTGTTATTATATTATTATCACAAATATATACGCAGGTCACGAAGTATGATAATTTTTGCATAACTGAAATTAAATAAATCCCAGATATTTTAATGTTATCTTATTTATTTATTTTTATTGTTTAACTTAAAATTAATTTAGTATTAACAATTTTTCGTACTTATAAGAAAGTTGAATAATATGCTACATATATACAGAGCTGGGCAGTAGCTAGCTACTAGCTTAGCTACATTTACCTTAGCTGTAGCTGTAGCTTAGCTAACTGTGAAAAAATATAGCTGTAGCTTGTAGCTAGCTACTTTTTGTAGCTTAAAGCTACTTTTTTAGCAGAAGATCAACAAAGTACGCATGCGTACAAGCTAAACCCACACAAAATAATTATTTGTTGCCGGTTCTAACTGGCTCTAATACGCAAAAATACACAGTAGGTGCCAGATGGTATTTGCTATTTTTGATATTTATGTACATAATAGTAAATTAACAGTCATTATAACAAAAGACTGATCATATGACAATGGCAAATTTAATTATTTCACAATAATTTAAAAAAGTAGCTTTAAAATTTAACAGCTACTTTAACGAAAGCTTTTAGCTGTAACTTAGCTATATTTTACAAAATATAGCTTATAGCTGTAGCTTAGCCACTTTTTTAAAGAATAGCTGTAGCTGTAGCTTAGCTACTTTTTTTAAGTAGCTTGCCCAGCTCTGCATATATACAGTGATATATTTATGCGCGTGAAATGCTGTTACCAACCGTCAAATCACGCCCCATAAAGATATTAATGGAGGAAGAGCCACAGGAGTAATTTTAATGGATAACTTACAGTACAGTTGTAAAATAATTATTTATGGTCTCCTAGTTCATTATTATTTATTAAAACATTATTTAATTCATAATGCTCTAGAGCATCACATGATTTTAATAGGCCCTAGAGCAATATATGATTTTAATAGGACCTAGGGCATTATAGTGACGCAATACCGCCAAAAACTTACATTTCTTCTATTCAGTGTTGCCAAATAATTCATTATTTATTATTTACCTCATTAAAAAAATACTAGCATAAAATATCGTGTGCACTACGTGTATTACAGTTTATACCCCTCGGGCAATTTACAAAACCTCGACCGTATAAGCATCGCCCACCTTAGGTGTCAACGGCCATGGCTGCACTCGTTGGAACTGATCTAAAACGCGAGTTAAGTAACGTTGCGCGCGGGTAGTACTTGGATGGGTGACCGTCCAGAGAAACCCCGCGTTGCTGTTGACCATAATACCTAAAACGCAGATCAGGGCGTAATGGCGGCATATGACCTAAGTAGTTGGTCCGCCAAAGAAGCCACAAAAAAAAATACCTTAGGTATATTATTTCCGCACTGTCATAAAAAAATTTATATTATGTAACAAGTTTACGATATAATAGTCATTATACACGAGTCAAAAATTATTAATATGAATTGAATGTAAATAACTTATTATTTTATTGAGTAAATCATGGAAACCATGGAAACTGTCAATGCTGTTATTGATCAATAATTAGTATCATAATGAAAATCTGTGTTATAATAAGAGTAATTAAAGTACTAATAATACGTTTTTAAGTAGTAAATTAAAATACGGAAATAAAAAAAAGTTTTTATTTTAATAAAATATATACGCTATATACATTATTTTTTGTAACGTAACAAAAATATAAAAATATAATTAAAATAACTACATTGTTATGAAATTAGCTATAACAGTAAAAATAACTTACAACAAAATATTTTGAAAATTACGATGAGAGTGTTTGAATTTGATTATAAGCACTGAAAAACGAATTGATCAAACTCCAAATAGTTACAAAAGCAATTAAAATTGTCAATAAAATTGCTGCAACTATAGTATTATAATGAATGAACCAAGGAGTACACATTACAATAATAATACTAATCGTTCCAAGAATGTATGCAACTTGCCCCATCAAATTGTGAAACAGTTTCAGAAGCACTGGTCTAACCGCTGTCACGTTCGCTTGAAACCATGTTACGTTGTATGTAAACAATCCACTAACATTTGCGAGAACGTATAATATCACTGACACCAGCCCTGTAAAATAAATATATTTGAAAATGAATAAAAAAAGGGCTTTTGGCTATAGGATGCGGGCACTCACGTGATTCTGTGACGTAAGAACAGCTGTTTCGGGAGAGATCACTGCGCCACCTACAAAATGAACTATTTTGTTGGGACGAGATTTGAAAATGGATTCCGTTTTCAAATCTCGCCCCAACAAAATAGTTCATTTTGTAGGTGGCGCAGTGATCTTTCCCGGAACAACTGTTTCTACGTCACAGATGTCACGTGAGTGCCCGCATCCTATTGCCTGTTATATACAGGGAGTTCACTTTAGTTGTGCTATCTTCAGAACTATTAGAGCTACAAAGTTGGTTAAATTAGCAAAGAAATGCCGTTTTGTAAGTTTATTACAAAAACTATTAACAAATTTATGTTGCTGAGAAACAATAAGGGGAACCAGTAATTGAATATTTCAAATCAACATTGAAATCCCTATTGTGCGTCTGCTTCCGCAGCACCCTGTATATATAAGTCGTGAAGAAAGTGAGATCTCCCATCAGATGCTTTATGAAACATCTCATTCAGGAAAAAATGTCTCACTTTCTTATCTCGATATACAAATACCAATAATCACCTGTTATTGCATGACCTGATGTGAAATGTGATATTTCTGGATAATATGGCATATGGATTTCTTTTCTTACATAATCAATAATGACACTAATAACTGCTATAATCGTTGCTATGACAATTACTATTCCATGTATCTTAGATTTTTGTTTCCTTGTATATCTTTTTAGCAACGTTTCATCAAAAATCATTATTGATAGTGGCATCAAGAAAAGGTACTAAAACAAAAAAATAAAATAAAGTAAATATATCAAGTCTTCTACCCATTACTGGGTGTGACACTCTGCCGTAGCAGATCAAGGTAAGTGATATTTTGCGATTGTCAGCCGTTAAAATAATATATATATATATATATATATATATATATATATATATATATATATATATATATATATATATATATATATATATATATATATATATATATATATATATATATATATATATATATATATATATGTATGTATATATATATATATATATATATATATATATATATATATATATATATATATATATATATATATATATATATATATGGGCCATTCTCTGGGAAACGGACACCCCACCTTCTCCAAAATTTGGAGCATCAAAAAATTTTTTGAAGGGCATGAGGATATCGAAAAAAGTATCTAGTTTTCAAATATGAGTGGCGAAATTGATAATTTTTATTATTTTTGGGTGTTTTGCCCATTTTTTTTGGCCAAAGATTTAAGCGAAAAATTTTAAAGTTGAATAAAATGCTTGGGTTTAATTTTTTTCTTATTTTGACGGTGGCATCTTGTTTCTTCTTGAAAAATTGAAATATTTTATCTCTTGTCAATTTTTCTAAAAGGTTCCCCTTTTTTATTAAAAGTGGGTCAAAAAAATTATTATTATTTGAAATCTATCAATTTTTTACTCAAAAACAAGGCATCCTACAACAAAAATTGTGTAACATAAAATGCTTAGAATTCATTAGAGAATACGTGTGATTTTTGCAGAGACATTTTGAATTTTTTTGTTTTTTTTTTAACTACAGAATTTTGGAGAAATATTAAAATGTTTCAGAAAATTTCGAAAAAAATCACACATATTCTTCTGAAAATTTGAAGCATTTTCTGTTATTAAAATTTTTCTGTAATTGTGATCCTTTTTGAGTAAAAAAAATCATTAAATTTTTATATTCCAATTTTCATATTGTTTGCAATTTAAACTCAATTTTCGCGAAGGAACATTTTTAAAATTTCTTGTTTCTTGGTTTTTCATCTTTCAATATAGCGTTAGCGTTAAGGTGGTACTATCATGGAATTTAACAGAATTTTGAAACATTTAAAAAAATTTCAAAAATTCTCGTCTAAAATACAAATTAAAAAAGTCTTAAAAAATTCTGAAAAAAATCACACGTATTTTTTGATGAATTCTAAGCATTTTTTGTAACATATTTTTTTTTTGTAGGATGCTTTGTTTTTAAGTAAAAAATTGACAGATTTCAAATAATAATATTTATTTTGACCCACGTTTACTAAAAAAGGGTATCTTTTTAGAAAAATTGATTAGAGACAAAATATTTCAGTTTTTTAACAAGAAACGAGATGCCACCGTCAAAATAAGAAAAAAAGCAAACCTAAGCATTTTATTCAATTTTAAAATTTTTTGCTTAAATCTTTGGCCAAAAAAAATGGGCAAAACACCTAAAAATAATAAAAGTTATCAATTTCGCCACTCATATTTGAAAACTAGACACTTTTTTCGATATCGTCATGCCCTTCAAAAAATTTTTTCATGCTCCAAATTTTGGAGAAGGTGGGGTGTCCGTTTCCCAGAGAATAGCCCATATATATATATATATATATATATATATATATAAATATATCACGCCTTCTACCCATTCCTGGGTGTGGCACTCTGCCGAAGCAGATCTCGGTAAGTGATATATTTTGCGCGTGAAGTGCGGTTACCAGTCGTCAAATCACGGCCTCCAAAGATGTTAGTGGTGGAGGAGCCACAGGAGTAGCTTTTGAAATTATGAAAATTGTTTATTTATATATATATATATATATATATATATATATATATATATTAATTGCGTAATAGTTATTTGGGGAAGAAAATGACACATTTCTTCTCAAAGGTGTCGTTTTAATTCCCGAGGGATATAAAAGCACCTGACGGAAACATGACATTTTCTTCACGAGGTATACATAATATTTTTTACTAGCCTATTAGAAAGTAAAATTTTCAGTAATAATAAGTATTAGTATTATTAATAAAAGAGTTATTTAAAATTTTATTCTTATGAATAAGTACTATTGTTATAACTCTTTCATCCACTAATACAAATTTTGAATGCTTCTGAAAATTCACCATAAAACTAAATTAATGTATAATTGAAAATTAAAAAGTTATATGTAATAATTAAAAATACGCTAACTTTTGTTCAATTTAACCAAGTTTATTGCCCTATTGTATAAAACGCTGTCAACTAATTACATTGTTAACTACGCAAAAAAGATTAATTAGAATAAAAAAACGCAAAGATCTTGACAGTTCAGTATTTTAAATCGAGTCTGCCTGTGGATTTGAGAACCCGAGTTCGATTCCCACAGCCAACAAACAATTTTCACCACATTAAAAACTACCCCTTTAACATCTTTGGGGGCCGTGATCTAACGGCTGGTAATCTCATTTGACGCGCAAAAATATATCACTCACCAAGATCTGTCACGGCAGAGTACCACATCCAGTAATCCAGATGTGATGATACATTCATTTATTTATTTATTTTATAATTTTTATAGTAAGAATTATTTGTTACAAATATTGTTTTGCAGTTGTTATTTAACTAACATTAAGCATTTTAATGCTGATATTAATTAATTATAACATAAAAAAACAAAATCATGACTATTAACATGCTTTTAGCAAATAACGCTTCATGCAGCCGAGCCCGATCGCAATAATAGTTCTCGATATCTCTATGTTGTTACCTTGGATATTCTGTATACCTCTTATTTCAAAGTAAATAAAAAAAATTCAAAAGTAAGGTTATACTTACAGCCACCGTTCCAAAAAGAACATGCCATGTAAATAAATAATGATAATTCACAATAGTTGTACCACAATGATATAAAGTAATCACAATAATTGAAACAATAGCAATTTTATTAACTATAAATTTATATTTTTCCCAAGAAGACTTATTTTCAGATGATTCTAACTCCATCGTGAAGATAAAACTTGTTTTAAGTTTTTTGTCCTATATACATCATCGATCTATGGGGAATACCACATGCAAATAGTTCTATTATTAATCACAAATATATACGCAGGTCACGAATAATTTTTGCACAACTGAAATTAAATAAATTCCAGATATTTTAATGTTATCTTATTTCTTTATTTGTTTTTGTTTAACTTAAATTTATTTAGTATTAACAATTTTTCGTATCTATACATATCAAAGTTGAATAATATGCTCCATATATACAGGGTGTTTCTATACCTATACATACATATACAAAGTTTTAATGAGTTATTTTATTATTTATTGCTACTCTGGTACAACAGGAATTTAATCCCAATTACTGTACAGGGTCCAAAGTCACTGCGCCGCAGTGTGGCAATTCATATATATTTAGAACTATACTGATTGTAGAATAAAAATATTTGTTTTGAAATTCGCAACAATAAAATAAAATAGAGAAAAATAAATATATTATCACGCCTTTTAGCTATTACTGGATGTGGCACTCTGCCGTAGCAGAGATGTTAGTGGAGGGAAAGCCACAGGGGTAATTTTAATGAGGTGAAAACTAGTTGTCGTCTGTGGGAATCGAACCAGGGTTCTCAGGATACCACTGAATCACCTATCACAAAGTGTAAATTTTTAAAGCCTGTGACCGACACTACAGTTATTTATCTGATGCTGTATAATGAATAACTTGAGTATTGTAGTGAATTTATTCATTTATTTTTGCTGTTAAACTAAAAATAATGAAATATTTGTAAGATTTCTTTTTTGTGGCCTAAATAAACAGTTTTTGGTTTTATGATAATGCATTATATTTATAGTCATTATCAATATGAAATATAATTAACAAGCATAGTATCATTGATTAAATTAATATGGAGCGAACGAAATATGGAAATATAATTTTCAATAAAAGCACCTCATTGCGCGCGCAACTTTGAAATTATAGATTTATATTAGTTTCATTTTCTAAATGAATTAAACCACATTCCTCAGTTGATTTTATTTATAATTAATATTTAAATGAAATTTGAATTTGTGCATAGAATAAACATGAGTATAGATGGAAATAAAGTAGTACAAATAGAAAATTCCCCTAGTTCGACACATGTTCCTAAATTCACATTTTACAAGTCACTGGTCGAATCGGCAAACGCCAGCTCACCTTTCGTACTTCCACTTGTCAAGTGCAATGTTATATATTTATGTTTTAAGTTATCCAGTGATATAATAAGACATTTTTCGTATATTTATAATAAATTTTAACCGCAAAAATGAAGTTTGAATACGCGTGTTTGTTATTCCTCGGTGCAGTGACGCACATAAACTGTATTATGTGGAATCTGGAACCAAACACACAGAAGTGTTTGAAAGAAGAATTGCAGAAAAATGTGTTAATTACTGGCGAGTTTGAAGTGTCAGAAGCACCTGGACAAAAAATTGACTATGTGGTACGTACATTGAAAAATAAAATTGGTGTATTTTCGTAATTTTTATTTTACGCTTACAGGTTAGAGATTCAAAGGG
This sequence comes from Pterostichus madidus, assembly GCA_911728475.2. Taxonomy (NCBI): domain Eukaryota; kingdom Metazoa; phylum Arthropoda; class Insecta; order Coleoptera; family Carabidae; genus Pterostichus; species Pterostichus madidus. The sequence continues at coordinate 3,645,727 of OU452304.1, forward strand.
TCACATACTTTCACAAAGAGAGGATATTTCAAAAGGAAAATTCTCTTTTGTTACTGAAACTTATGATACTTTTGAAATTTGTTTTATGTCTAGAGTCCCGCCACGTAAGAAAATTTAATTTTAAAATTATGTGACAGTAATATTTATAAATGTATTTTATTTTTAGATCAAAGAGGAATCAGTCAAGAAGTTTCATTAGTAACAAAACATGGAATTGAAGCAAAAAGTTATGAAGTTGTAAGTACATTTTAAAACTAAAATTTCAACTGAATATTTTGCTTATTCATCAATCTTTTTTAGATAGGAGAAGTTGCAAAACTGAAGCCTATTGAAGTAGAATTGAAACGATTGGAAGATCTTTCCGATGCTATTGTAAAAGACTTTTCTCTTATGAGGAAACGTGAAGAAGAGATGCGTGATACAAATGGTAAATAAACAATTATTTATTGTGAAATTTTTATGCATTTTAATTTTTTTTTAGAATCCACTAACAGCAGAGTCTTGTACTTCAGCGTATTCTCGATGTGCTGTCTATTAGGATTAGCAACTTGGCAAGTTTTGTATTTAAGACGCTACTTCAAAGCTAAGAAGTTAATAGAATGATTTAATAATTCATAAAATGTCATTTGTATCATATTTGTAAGGTGTAAATTGTCATTCAAATGATTACTTTCATCAAAAGTTTGTTTAATTATTGTTTTATTTTATTTTTCCTATTCAAACATAATTTTAAAACTGCGAGATTTATGTGATGGAATATTTTGTACTTCAACAAAAAATTAAACTATACATTTAAAATTGCGCACTTGTTTTTTCACTGATACCAATATAGTAATACGAAATATTACTATTGGATGACAGTTAATCGCGCCTGATTTGATTTAACATTTAACCTAAAAATCCGAACTTAAAGGACAAAGGTATTGCTCTTGAAAGTTACTGTTGTGTTTATTATTTTATATTATTAGTAATTAAGTTAAAATGACAGCATCAGTCACGGCATCAACAGTTACTGTTGATGAAGAAGCAGAGGAAGATTGCGGACCACAATTAATTAATAAACTAGAGGTAAACAAAACATTTATTTTCTTCTGCAAATATACATATTTTATTATAGGGTAATGGAATCACAGCTGGAGATATCAAAAAACTGGAAGAGGCAGGATATCACACAGTAGAATCAGTAGCGTTCGCTCCTAAAAAACATTTAATTACAATAAAAGGGATTTCAGAAGCAAAAGCTGATAAAATCCTAGCAGAAGCATCGAAATTAGTTCCTATGGGATTCACAACAGCTACAGAATTCCATCAAAAAAGGTCAGAAATTATTCAATTAACAACAGGATCAAAAGAATTCGATCGTTTATTAGGAGGAGGTATTGAAACTGGATCCATCACAGAGGTTTTTGGAGAATTTCGATCAGGTAAAACACAACTTTGCCACACTTTAGCTGTCACTTGTCAGTTGGCAATCGAAAGCAACGGCGGGGAAGGTAAATGTTTATATATCGACACCGAAGGAACTTTTCGACCAGAAAGATTGTTAGCAGTCGCTGATCGATACAAATTATCCCCATCTACAGTTCTCGATAATGTAGCTTATGCCAGAGCTTATAATACTGATCATCAAACTCAACTTCTGCTCCAAGCTTCCGCGATGATGGTAGAATCCAGATATGCACTTTTAATCGTTGACAGTGCGACTTCGCTTTACAGAACTGATTATTCTGGAAGAGGAGAACTTTCAGCACGCCAAATGCACTTGGCGAGATTTCTTCGAATGTTGCTAAGACTAGCAGATGAATTCGGCGTAGCTGTTTTAATTACTAATCAAGTTGTAGCTCAAGTTGATGGTTCTGCGATGTTCTCAGCAGATCCCAAGAAACCTATCGGAGGAAATATCATGGCGCATGCATCGACAACTAGATTGTATCTTAGGAAAGGTAGAGGTGACACTAGAATTTGCAAGATTTATGATTCTCCTTGTTTGCCGGAATCTGAGGCCATGTTTGCTATTAATGCGGATGGTATTGGGGACGCGAAAGAATAAATGTTTTATGTTAATTTATATAAAGTAATTGTACTATAAATATATATTTTTATGATTGATATTTTGTTTAATTTAATAAAAAAATAATTAAGAAACTTATTTATTTATTGATTTCGAGTGTAATAAATGAATGAGTTTATATGGAGTGATCTATGAATGTGCTTGAAATGAGGGTGGTTTGTTTGGATGAAAATATTTGACAAGGGCTGATTGTTTGATGAGTGAATGTTTTATGAGTGATTTTAGGGTTCGTGCTACCCCATTTGTTGGGATATAGCGTGAAGATATGTATGTATGTATTTATTTGTTTGGTTTCCTTGAATTCCAAATGAACCTATAATATATGGGGTGGGTAGCTCAGTGGTATGAAGTCGGCCTGTGGGTCCTGAGAACCCTGGTTCGATTCCCACAGGCGACAAATTCATAATTTCAAAAGTTACCCCTGTGGCTCCACTACTAGCATCTTTGGGGGCCGTAATTTGACGACTGGTAACCGCACTTCACGCGCAAAATATATCATTTACCGAGATCTGCTTCGGCAGAGTGCCACACCCAGTACTAGGTAGAAGGCGTGATGATATATTTATTTTATATTTATTTATTTGTTTAGTTTCCTTGAATTCCAAATGAACCTATAATATATGGGGTGGCTAGCTCAGTGGTATGAAGTCGGCCTGTGGATCCTGAGAACCCTGGTTCGATTCCCACAGGCGACATACAATTTTCATAATTTCAAAAGCTACCCCTGTAGCTCCTCCACCACTAACATCTTTATGGACCGTGATTTGACGACTGGTAACCGCACTTCACGCGCAAAATATATCACCGAGATCTGCTTCGACAGAGTGCCACACCCAGTAAAGGGTAAAAGGCGTGATAATATATTTTTATTTTTTTTACCTCATTGAACGCCGAACCACTGAACGCTTTTTTTATGAATTTTCCGCCGCGCAATAAAATCCCTATATGAATGGAATGTGTAAAATATCACTAGATTGAAAACTGTCAAATGTAAATAGAACATGATAAATTAGTGTTAGAGTAAATAATAATATTACGATTAATTAATGGTGTATTTTAATTATTTAAACTATATTGAATTAAAAAACTTGTAAGTATGTAATAACAATAACGTCATAATCTTTGGTTACATTACAAATTTAGTAGGCGAACAAAAAAAGATTATTATTTATTAATAGGATAATCCATTTTAATTTTTCAGTACTGTATAATTATCAAATATGAATGATTTTAAACATTATCGAGGTAGAGGACGAGGCGGATATCAACATAACAATTTTCGAGGTTCTGTTTTCAATAACGTACGAAGGCCAAACCCTAATGCCTTCGCTCCTTTACTACCGTTACCACATTTTAGGTATTACCTAGCATTATTACTTATAAACTAACTATGTTAACGTATATTTAACTATTTTAGAGATAATAAACATAGGTGGCGACCACAACATACAAATGTGTGGAGACAAGGACCACCACGAATGCCGCCTTATATGCGGCCTCAAATGCCGCCCCCTTTTATTCAGAGGCCTCCAGTGAATGCAAGGCCCGTATCTCCTCTACCGGGCTCTGAAGAAGCTCGACAGAAAGTTATCGCTGAAGCTAGTGCGAGAATTAAAGAACAGTTAAATCTGGACGAAAATGGTGAAGGTTTTGTTACAAATATTCAACCCGATGAACCAGTGCCGTGTTATAATAATTCGTTAAGTGATGATAACAAACATGATGAGGACTGTACAATAATTCTCGATAATAACCAAATCTTAAATAATAAACCACCAGAAAAAAATCTGAAAAGACGAACTAAAAAACAAAGTTTCACAGAACCAACTAAAAGTGTTGAAGAGTTACGCAATAAAATTTTAACTCAGTTTACTTGTATGTCAAAAGGAAAAATTCAAAGTTTAGTTAACAACCCGGGCTCCTCTAAATACGACGGATATTTACAACATTTAGTTCGTGATATGCGGTTACATTTATCTTCAGAATTACGAAACATGTATAATAATCGCGAATCCACAACAGAAAATAACGAAATGATCGATCATTTTAATTCAATTGTACCTGATTTAGGTATTGAATTAGTTTCTCTTCCAGACACAATGGTCGCAGAGTTAAGTAAAATATTACAGTTTGACATTAATAATGAAATTCAGGTACCGAATTCACCATTAAATATAAATGTCAACGAAAACGCTCTCGTTGAACCAGAAGACATGTTCAAACAAGCGGAAAAATTATTGTTGAACACTGATTTTTTGGATTCTTCTTTTGAAATGAGTGAAGGGACTTTAAATCAGCCCGCTGAAAAGCCTCAACATTCATTTCAAAATGTTAATAGCACATTATCTCCGGATTCTACCGCAAATATTTTACAAAATAGTCCACATTCAATCCGTTTTGATCACCTACACAATGATCCTTTTATGCAACGTAGTCCTATTTGTAATGAACCACCACCAAATATAAACTTTGTCCCACAACAAAACGATTTTATTCCTCAACTAGATCAATTTCCTCCACAGTCAAGTAACTTTATCCCTGAAACAACCAATTTTATCCCTCAGTCAAGCAATTTTCTTCCCCAATCGAGTAGTTTCGCTCAACTAGGCACTGATGTAATAGAAACAGCTGACATGGATATCAATAAAAATGTAGCTGATCAACAAAATATGACAAATTTTCAGCCAATAGATCAAGATTCGTCATCGAATTTAAATGAAATTCCATTACCAGATTCAAATCTACAACTTGAACGAAGTCCACCAGCAAATAAGTTAAAAACGCCAGTTTGTAGTCGAGATTCATCTCCATTTTCGAAAAAAATATTAGACGCAAATCTACCTGATAGTACAAATACTTTGGAACCGGTTTTAAATTTCGATAGGATTAGGAGTTCTAGTATTCCAGCTACGAATCCGCTTTTTAAATCTCCTTCGTATAGCAACAGTCCGTATAGTGCGAGAAGTGAGACAAACGATAGTACAACACAAGTTAATGCGGCTGAAAAATCTAAGAAATTATTTGATTTTGAACAGATTTGGCTTTTTAAATCAAAACCAGAAAATCTAACAAATGTACCGAGTGCAAGAAGTGAACCAAATAATAAATCTCAAAGTGAGAATCCTAAGAAATTATTTGGTTTTGAACCGACTTGGAATTTTAAACCAAAATCCGAAACTATAACAAACGTTACTAGTTTCTTAGATGATGTAACTACAAACAATTTATGCCATAATACAAAATCTCTACCCGACATGAGTACCACTACCAACGAATTTCAAAAATCTGCTGTTACTGTTAATTCGAATAAAGCACGTAATTTTCCGCCGCAAACTGGTCAAAAAAATTCTCAAATAACTAAACATAAACCGAATGTAATCGAATCTAAAATTACTAACAACAAAAATAATAAAAACAAAGCCAGGAAAAATGACACCAGGAATGAATCACCGCCAAGAAATCGTCTATCATTGGATGAGCGAATAAAAATGATGATGAAAATGCAAACAGGGAAAAAACCCCAAGACGAGTTGATTGAGAAAGATGAAGAAGTGCCTCAACAACAGCAAAATAAAGAAGTTAAAAAGAAGAACAAATTTCAGAAGAAAATAGAAAAGAAACGAATACAACAGTCGAATCAGAAACATGGTAATCCGCAACATGAAAAGATAAAAGTAAAAGTTCACATAGATAAACATAACCAAATTCAAAGTTTCGAAAAACAACAAGAGAAAATAAATATAGAAGATCCATCTCTAAACACTGATATTGTAATAAAACAAGAAAAACCAGATTTGGATGATGTTGAACTAACTGACAACTCCCAAAATAAGTCTCAAAATATGAATATATTTTTAAAACATGTAAAAGAATTAAATAAAACTTTAGACAAGTTTAATCCCATTGACAATCAAAATATTTCTAGCAGTAATAAACCTTCTTTACCAATAAAAGATACAGCACAAAATATTCCTGGAAATTTGGAAGAAAAATTAAATAAACCTATCATTGAAGTTAGGAAAAATTTGATGCCTACAAAAGCTGCTTTAAAAGATATTTCACCTGTAAAAATAGAAAAATCTCCCAAAGAGACAAAACTTATAACGGCAAACATAGTTCCAAAAGTTGTACAAGAAATTTTTCCTGAAAAACCGAGTGTAAAAGAAAATAATTCTGCCGTAGATGTGAATAAGAAACTTGAGTATCGAGATATTCCAGGTATTCGAATAAAACGTAAAGAAAACATAGAACTGCCTCAAATTGCTGCCAGTAATAATAAAGAAGAAATCATAAAAGAAACTCAAGTTCTAGAAGAAACGACCGACGATTTGGAAGCGAGGAAAAATGAAAATATTCAAGAAAATGAAACACAAAACGAAGATGCCATAAATATTGTTGAACCTGAAAAACATTTATCTCATTTAATAAATGAAACTTCGGATAATGAAACTAATGAAGAAATAAGTCTCATTGTTCCTGAAAATATAGATGAAATGATCGAAGATCAGAATAAAAAACAAGCCAATTTAAATGAAATTGAAGAAACTCAAGAATCTTGTATTTTAAATAAAAATATACAAGATCAAGACAAAGAATTATGTGAAACTACTTCTGATGTCATAAATGATGCTTCATCAAAAACAGAAGATTCAACACAAGAGCATGAAGAGAAAATTGTTTCGTCGGATGTAGAAAATGTTTCAAGTGAACCAAACTGTATAAAAGCTCAGGAATCTTTAAAGATATCTGACGAAAATAATGAAAATACATGCGAAGATCCAGAAAATTCTGAAAGCAATGTTCATGAAAAATTAATTGAATATGTTCCTGAAAAATCAGATACTATTGATTCACAATCTAAAACTGAAAGTATAGTTGAGACACTTGATAGCACAGAAAATCAAGAAGTATCAGAAAATAATAATAAAGAAGATGACAACATAAATATTTCTCATGTAACAGAAGAGGAAGAAAAACCTACATCAAATGAAGAGACAACAAATGACGATACACCCTCAAATGATATAAAAAATAATATTTCTACTTCTGCAGATAAAATAGACCGAGATTCGAATGAAACTGATAATAAAATAGTTGTGGAAGAAACTTCAACAGAAAGTAATTTCAACAACAGTTCAAATGAAAATAAACTCAATGAAAATGCTGTAAAAGAAAATGAACCAAATAAAGAATCAACTAAAAATCTTAGTAAAGTTGATGATCAAAAGGAGAGAGCAAAAAGTATTGAAAGAGCCAAAAGTATTGATAGAGCCAAAAGTATTGACAGGGCCAAAAGTATTGACAGGGCGAAAAGTATTGACAGGGCGAAAAGTATTGAAAGAGCAAAGAGCAGTGAAAGAAAAGACAGAAAAACTCATAGAGGCAATTCTGCTGAAAGAACTAGAGATAGCAAACATAAAAGTTCTGATAATAAAGGCGATAAGCATCAGAAGTCGAGATCAAAAGATAGGAATAAAAATACACATGATAGAAATATAAAAATTGAGCCGAAGAAATCTGATGCGCACAGCACTGAAAATGCAAATAAATCAAATACTGCCAAGAGTCATCATTCGGACACAATCCACAAAAGATCTAACTCTTTAGAAATAGATCAGAAGTCTAAACCCAAAGAAGAACATTCTAAAAGTAAACACAAAGATCATAAATCCTCCAAATCGAATAAAAAATCGAATGAGGCTAAAAAACCAGGAAATGAGGATGCAATAAAGACTAGTCATACCACAGATAAAAACGATAAATCCGTATCTATTAGTCATATATCAGCGCAAATATCAACAAACTTAATATTTCCTCACCAACAGGAAGCAATATGTATACCACAGAGTGAAACTTGCGATAATCAACCAAGTATTATCAAAAGATTAATGGAAATAGACTTACAAATTCAAAAACTCATGCAAGAAAAATGGGATTTATATAAACAAATAAATCTTGAAAATATCTCAAATACTCTTACGAACACAAGTGCAATATCTGAACCACCTAGAATAGAAGAAAATCTATCACCTGCCAAAGAAGTAATAGAAAAAAATCGTGAGCAAATAAACGAAAATATAAAAATACGACCAGTTTCTACAACACCGTCTGAAACAAGTACATTAAGCGAATATTCCAAAAAACAATTTAATTCAAGAGCTGTCTCTTTAGCTCGCTCAGAATCAAGTTTAATTGAGCGAGAAACTGATGACGAAGATGATATTGTTAGGAATAGAGCGCAAAAGAAAATAAAGACGAAAAAATCAAATACAAAACAACAGATTTCTTCTGTAATGCCATCGAACTCAAAAGCCAAGAAAAGGTTAATTGACGATGATTCTGAGAATGAAATACCTAAAAAACTAAGGAAAAGAAATACAAACAAATCTCCAGCAATATCTAAAAAATTGTCAAATGAAAATCTAATTCAAGGCGGTGATTCCGATTCTGATACATCGGTTAAAAAAAAAGGTAAATTGGATAAGAAATTTGAATCAAAAAGAGATAAAAGATCTGTATATAAAGAATTTAAATTGAAGACACTGGAAAGTTATGAAGATAAAAATGCAAACAAAAAAAGTATTGAAATATCTGAAAATAATGAAAATGTACACAATGAAAAAGAAACTATTAATGAAAATTCTGAAGTAAATATAAATAAACAAGATGTGGAAAAAGAAGTTGTTGCTGCAGAGGGATCAAATAAAAATTCTAATAATGAGAAGAAACCAACGAAAAAACGAAAGAAAAAATCAGATTTTGACACATCTATAACTGAAGATATAACAGAGGAACCAAATAAAAAATTCTTTATCAAAATAAAGAAACCTGAAAAAAAGGCATTAACAAAACCTTTATCGGAAACTGAAGATAAAACAGTTGAAGCAAAACCTGGAATACTAGACAAGAAACCAAGTATTTCGTTAGAAACTAAACCAAGTCAAGCCAAAACTAAAAAACAAAAAAAGAAACAAAAGGATGAAATAATAAAAAGTATTTCACCAGAAAACGTGGAAGAAACAAATATAGAAACAGAAAGTACTAATAATAATCGAGAAGAAATACAGGAAATAGAAAAGAGTTTGGATGAAAATGATACAGAAAAATCAAATATAGAAAATCTTAATAATAACAATGAATCAGGCAAAGAAAAGAAAACAGAATATAAAATAAAAGATATGAAAGGTCCTGAAAATTCTAACGATAACAAAAGTATAAAATTAAAAATTGTCAAATCAGATGTCAAAATTATAGAAGAAATTACAGAGGAACCCACTGAAACGACTCCAAATTTAAGAAGATCTAGAAGAACAACTACAGAAGAAAATTCATCTCAGCCTTCAGAAAGTATATTAATAGCTCCTTCTTCAATCAGGAGAAAGAAACCCAGAAAAACAGATGAAGAATCAATCAGAAGTAGATCAAGATCAACATCAAAAGAAAGTGATTTAAAAAATCCTAAATCCAAAAAAACTGGTGACACCAGTGACGAAGACGATGCAAAGTCATTAACAAATAAAAATATTAAAGGAAAACATACTTGGTCCGAATCCGAAACAAGTGAATCGTCTCATATCGACGAAAAAATCGGCGATGACAAAAAAATTAACTCCAAACGAAAACTGAGTAAAGATAACGATTCTTCTGTAACAGAATCTGTAATAAATAAACCTGTGCCTGATTTATTAGTTAAAACATGTTTCGTAAAATTAGAACGAATAGATTTAACTGATAATAAAAAAATGCAACCTACCAAAGATGATGAACTCAAAAAAGAAGATATAGATATTTCCGACGAATTTAAACACGAAGTAGAGCATAAAGAAATATTGGAAGAAGTAAAAACAGAAATTCCTGAAGTTATTATCAAGGTAGACGATTCCGTAGAAGAATTAAATAAAATTGATATTGCGCCATTAAATATCCCCGAAAAAGAAATCATAAATGAAACTAAAAATCTCGAAATCATAGATGAATGTAAAGAAGAAAAAGATTTTACAGATGAAAGCGAAGATTTTAAAGGATATGATAAAACTAATATTCCTGGGGGAATTAAAATAAATTCTGACGTTGAAACTAAAATTCAAGACGTTGGCATATTTTGTTCCGGTCACAGAAAATCAATTTTGGACATTAAGGTAATATTATATTTATTGTTATTTAAAGAGTGGACGTGAGGTCAATTGAGAAGGTTTGAACATGTGAAAGATATGTCGAATGAAAGATTTGTGAAATTGAGGGTGAAACGAGAAATAAATGAATGATGAGCTTGGATGAAATGAATTATGAATGTAGATGAATTTAGTGTTTACTGGCCTGGAATTCCTAGAAATCCTTACCAGCCGTCAAATCACGGCTTGCAAAGTTGGTAGTGGCGGGAGGGCCACAAGTATAGTTTTTTCTGGTAATTTTTAATCTAGTTTTTTCTGTAATTATTCAAATAATTTTTAGAAACCACATTTTATTTTTTGCAACTTTGAAGTATTTTAGCGAATTTTGGGATGCAAAGACCGACTTTACTATGAAACTACCTGATTTTTTTGTATTCCTTGTCCTTAAATTTCCTGGAATTCTATCTTTTGAAACTGCTGACACCATGATAGAATAGAAATGTCCGGTAACGTTGAATTGCCGGATGAATCTAATTAATGTCTCATTTGATGGGGGATAGTGTGATGTTATATATACAAGTATATAAATATGAAATATTTTTCAGATAATAGGCGACGAATTCTTAGCAGCGTCAGAGGATGGAACAATATACAAATATTGTTTGAAAACAGGTGATTTGCAGGACGCGTACACGGGCCACAAGAGAGCAGTAACCTGTATGAACGTAATGAATGGCAAAATTCTCGACGTAGATTCAACTATAATGTATAGTGGATCGCTAGATTGTTCTTTAAAGTGCTATAATATCGATACAGCTGAAATTCTCCACTCTGTTATTGTGGAGCAGGCCATTCAGTGTATGGACAGCGCTTGGGGATACATTTTTCTAGGAACTTATGAGGGATTGCTGTTCATTTACAACATCAAAGTAATTATTATTCTTTATTTATTTTATACAAAAATTCTTTGCTCTAAAATATTTTAAAAACTTTCGACAATAAGTATAGATTTTTATTCAACTGTTAATGTTACTGATTTTGACGGCAAAAATATTCTTATTCTATAATTTGATCATTTATATGTTACCGATCGATAATTTAATGACACATAATTTAGATGAATAATAGTTATTTATATACCAAGGGTGAAAACAGGCGTTTCTGGCCCGCGGCATGATTATTAGCACGAGGCGCAAAGCGCCGAGGGCTAATAACATGTTCAGGGTCAGAAACGCTAATTTCACCCGTGGTACCTACAGTATTTGATACACAACAAAATAACATTTAATTATATGTTCAAAAGTTTAAAATATGTAAATAGGTTATATGTCAAAATGACATTTTGCAGAATCAATTATTCAAAATAAACAAAAATTCTCATTTTATTTATGTATCCATGGGCCAAAAAGAAATGTTTAAACCGTGCTTTTCGGCCCGGTTGGGCATAAAATAACAATTGTCATTTTATTTATGTATCTATAGGAATTATTTCTTTTTGGTCCATGGGTCAAAAAGAAAAGTTTAAGCTCACTTTTTAGGGCTGAAACACATGCTTTTCGACCCGGTTGTGCATAAAATAATTTATCCTGCTATAAAAAAAAATAAATAATATAATTGTAGCTCACTGGCAACTTCGCAAGAAGTAATAATTTTTATATTGACAGCTTTCTACACAAGAGCAAAATGAATAAAAGTAAAATAGAGATAACAAAATAAATTATTTTAGTCACAGAATGCCAAAATGGTGGTAATCTGTAGAATAATCATAAAAACAATGGTTTACCAATCGGTAAAAGATAATAATTGAGTTACAGAGTAAGAGGAATTATCGTTTAATGAAATCTGCTACGGCAGAGTGTCACTTGTTATTGTTTTAATTATCTTATTGAATAATAAGTTTAATAAAAAAATATTGATTTTTTGTATGGGAATGTGATTGTAATAATAATTTTTTGTAGAAAAAACTGCTGAACGACCAAAGCTTGACAATAGCAAACGCAACAGTTTTGATGATAAAGGCAACGCAAGAAGGAAGCAGACAGGTTCTGATTCTTGCGTCAAGAAAACGTGAAATTATGGTACGGGATGCATTCACTGGATTATTGCTTCGTACGATGTGTCAGGATCAAAAACCGACGATTTATTCACTATTACTGGATCGCAGTATGGTTTACTGTGGTACTAGTGACAAGGGTATTCTTATTTTGGATTTTAATGTAAGTATAAATGTACTTAAATAGTTATTAGTTTTATTATGAGTAAAAATACAAGTTTTTGGGTCGAGTAACAAAGGCGTAGCGGAGTCTGACAATATTACGAGACTCAAACTAGTATTTTTAGTCCGATTGAAACATTTTTTGTTTACTCACTTATTTAGAAAATTTCGCAGATTGATTCAAATTTAAATGAAACAAAATGACAAAAGGCGTATTCCATTTGCCATTTGAATCAGATCTAACTTACAGTTATTGAACCAGATCTCTTATTTATTTTGCTGGATTACTTCGCTGACTTTATTTCCTGTACTAAAATTACAAATTCTAATTTACTTTGTAGTAATTCACCTCAATAAGTGCATCAGTTTGCTTATTTCAGTTCATTTATTCATGTTGTCTAATTTATCTGAACTGATATTACTGAACCAAGTGGCAAATGGAATACAGCTAATATTACTTTTGTTACCATGACAACTGTACTAAAAAAAGAAAATAATGTCATATTATAGGCGTATTCCATTTGCCATTTGATCAGATCTAACTTACATTTACTGATTCAGATCATTTATTTATTTCACTAGATTACTTCGCTGACTTTATTTCTAGTACTAGAATTATAGATTCTAATTTACTTTGAAGTAATTCACCCAAAAATGTGCATCAGTTTTCTTAATTCAGTTTATTTAGTCATGTGTCGAATTTATCTGAACTGATTTACGTGAATCAAGTGGTAAATGGAATACAGCTGATAGTTGATGAAAAAAAAAATGTAATACGAGCTAATTAATTTGAGTACTTTTAAGTTAAAAAAGAAACAAATCTGCGGGTTTTTTTAACTATTTTAATTATCATCACATTATTTTCTACGTACTGAAGTTTTATAAAAATCTAGCTTACAATTAAAGGCAAAAAATAGCTATCGCATTAATTGTAACTGAAAAGTTTGGACTTGGCAAATATTTCACTTTGTAATTAAAATTATTATCTTAATTTTGTTGGCATTATTTGATTTATAATAAAACTTACTATTAATTGTAATTGCTAATTGGATAATTGTGAATGCAGCCTTATATTAAATTATTATACAAATTATAAAAGATTCTCAACAATAAATCTGCAACTTTGTTTGCGTAGTTAAACAAATAATTATTGTTTCAGAATGGCACACAAACGGGATTATACAATTCGGGAAAGGGTGTAGTATGTATGGTGATGTATAAAACTTTATTATTTGCGGGGTGTTACGATGGAATGATCTATATATACAATACAAAGACACAGAAACATATAATCACTGTTCCTGGACCTGGCGAAGGAATGTTGCTCTCCCTTGCTATTAGTGATGGAATGGTACGTAATACATTTTTTTCATGATCCTTTTAAAAAGTTAAATTGAGGGAAGACAGTGGTACTTTTCAACCCTAGGTAAAAAAGTAAATTTCTCATCCCTTGACATCTGTCAAAAGAATAATAAATCTTATATAAATTTCTAATTTATTTAATTTAAATTCTACGAGAAATGAATCGGCACTTTCGTGAAGATATTGCTTACTTTTTTGCCGTGATATACAAATAAATATTATTCTTACTTACAGCTCTCTTAAATTATTTTAATGTTCACTCATTTCAAGTTACAAATTATACCATTTTTTCACAATTTTGGTTTTGAAAAGCATACTTTTGTATGTTCGGTCATAAAACATTTTTTAATTTTATTCTGATTTGATTTGTTTGTTCGAATCTTTAATTTTAAAGTTTAAAGTTAGTTGTTAATTATAAATAAATGAAAATATATTTAGCTATTATTCCCTCGATTCAGTAATTCGATCATTATCAGTTACCGATCGATAAATTTATGACATCCTTTATTTTTCATGTTTTCTCTATAAATTATCACCATTTCGGCAGTCTGTGATTAAAATAATTTATTTCTGTTGTTTCTATTTTATTTTTATATATTTTACTCACATGCTGCCAATATAAAAATTACTTTTATGCACAATCGGGTTGAAATTAATGTGTTCAGTTCATTTATATTACTATTCTACAGTCGATATACAAAGATAAATAAATATAAATATATCATCACGCCTTTTACCCATTACTGAGTGTGGCACTCTATACAGTAGATCTTAGTAAATGATATATTTTAAGCGCGTGAAGTGCGATTACCAGCCAAATTTTTATATAAATATACCTATTTTAAGTTTTTCATAATAAAATTAAATATTCTTTTGTTGTGCATAAAATATTGTATGTATCACGGATGAAATTAGTGCCCGATTTCACCCGTGATACATAAATAATTATTTTATAAAATACATGAAAATAACACAAAAATACCAGGGTAAATGATTCTGGTTACAGTATATGGAAATTGTGATAATCTATAAAATAATCAAGATATATAAAATGTTGTCATATCATATCGATCAATTAGAAATACGATACAATTGCAGAATAAAGGAGATTGTTGCAATGTTTGTATTGATTGTAGGTCATTGCTGGAACGAAAAAAGATCATCTGTTAAAGATATGGAAAATACCTCAGGAAATACTTAATCAAATGGATTGAATTAATTTTTTATCTTCTTGTTACCTACTGTGTGCATTTTATTGTAAAATAAGTTTTTAACTTATAGCTAATATATTTTTGTGATTAAATTGTACATAATGAATTTTTGTTTACAGTGGTTGTTAATTATTCAAGTATATGTAATATTAATTACATATCCCATAGGTGTAAAATTTTCTTTACAAATAATCTGTGTTGTTTATAACATTTAAGTTATTATAAATAATATAGTTATGTACAGTTTATAGTATGTTTTGCACAAAAATAAAACTGTGAAACTGGTATCTTATTCGATTGAGTTAAAACACAACTTGTACTAAGAAATTCAAAGATATTATCTTCGAATACAAAAATAATATCTAAAATTATTCTATAGTATATCAGAATTTCGAAAATAGGTAAGCGCTTTGTTTCAAAGTGAAATTTGTTATATTGAAAGTGAAAAGCTGAACTGTCAAAGCCCGATTCTTAAAAAGTTTGAGCTAATTCTAAAGTTTAGATAGCTTGCCATATTATAACTCGATGTTTATCCAAATCATTTTCAAAACCAAATAATAACAGGATTATATTAGGATTTATTTAATGTTTTTGGAGATTATGGTTTTCGAGTAAATTGACTTTTTTAAGAACCGGCCCGCCGACAATATATAGGGGGTTTCCACGATTTTAAGATGTATTTCTATGTTAATCTAAAATATTGCATCCGTATTTTTTTATATTGTGCTAAGAAGTGCATATAGAGAAAAAAAATGTTGTGACGAACAGCGAAAGAGAATACTTTCATCAGAGTGAGAACGCTAGTATGCACATTGGGTCTTGTAAACTTTACGAGATGTTTGGAGATAATTTTAAACATATGCACTTTTATTTAAATTTTTCACTTGTAAATACATTATATTTCATTATTATTTTAGTATTATTATGTCTAACAATGATATATGATAAATATTTTCTTAATAGCCGCCATCTTGGAAACCCCTATTGGTAGGGAACTATGAATGTGATTAAAGCGAGGATGAGAATGTTTGGCAAAGATAGATAATCTAATGAATGGATGTTCTGTGAATGTTCAAAGGTTCGTGCTACTCCATTTGATGGGATGTTGCATGATGTTATATAAAAAATGAGAAAAGAATTTTTGAATCTATTTATATATATATGAATTCAAGAAAATTATTAGAAATATTTGCAATTGGTTTAAATATATACTTTTATTATTATTTTACACGGCCATGGAATACCTTACCGCACATGTATGTCTTACGTAAAAGCCGTTTAATTTAATTATCTATAAATGGCCTGAACAATGCTGGTGGACGAACAAATATTCTTTTATGTTGAGTATTTTTGATGTGATAAATATTACGTTTTAAAAATCAATCTAATTATAGAGACTTTATAATTTATCCGTTTTATCAGAAATTTGTTCAAAAACAAATAATACATATATTACAATTATTTTACATATGTTTATAACAATAGCAATAATACAATTATTATTTATAATAATATCAAAAGTAAAATTATAAATATTGTATCTGCAGTGTATATTTCTATTCTTGTATCGTTCAAGGTAAAATTTATAAACTTCAGTTAGATCGTGCCTCTCACTAATTAATCAAGTCGAAACCAGCAATAACGTAACCTCGTTACTGCTAACTAAATGTACGCTCGGGCTACGTCTATCTCTCTAGCGCATTGTAATTATCGGAGTGTTGCGCAAGCTTCGGTCACTTGTCTCGCAATCGTTGTTGTGTACAGACGTAGAATCGCGCTTCGTACTTTTGCATTCCTAAAACTTGTCCTCCGAACACGCTAGTGCCTTCACGTGGGGGCCCAACATACTTTCTACATACATTAGGCAAGGTTTAATTAGCGTACGCAGGCGGGTGGGGCGAGACCCTCGCGACCAAGGCCATAGTTTGGTTCCGGTCGCCTAGCTAGAGAGTGATTTGCCGATGTCTTTGGAGGCGGCGCCGCCAAATCCCCCCGTTAGGGTGTGTCCATGGTATCCTGAGGCCGTGCTTCCTCCATTGCACTGCAAATACTCTTCCTATGGCTCGGGTAGGTTCAGTAGGCGGAAACCGAGAGGTCGTGGCCACGGAATATGGTCAGCGTATTTGTTATATAAGGCAAGCAACAATCCGGTTGCTTTGCCGTAGATTCATTGCGCGTAATTAGCTACTCGTACACAAAAATTAGGTAGGGTAAAGGCAAGAAGCGAAGAAAGAACTCCACAAAGAATCCAACATTGAAAACACCGTGAAGATTAAGAAGCGTATAAATGGGTTGTATGGGCTGAATGAGATGTGTGGTGAAAATGGCTGCATGCTGATTTATTATAATTTGTCTATTGTTCTCTATTTTACTGCTGTTTGTTCTGAGTTTCTGTTTCAAGGTCATCAGTCATCAAAATGTCTTTATGTATGTTTTTTCTAATGTTTCCAACTATTCTATGTTACTAATACATTGTTTTTATGTTGATAGGGACATCACGGAATCTGTATCATCTCCTGAGGCCTCAGCATCATCGTGGAGCAGCTGGTGTTCTTACCAGCGTCATCGGAGCTGCCGTCATCCTGGACAACGTCACCGGTGCTTGTGTCATCATCGTGGAGCAGTTGGTGTTCTTAACAGCGTTATCGGAGCTGCCATCATCGTGGACAACGTCAACGAAGATTATATCATCATCTTGGAGCAACTAGAGTTCTTAACACCGTCATCGAAACTGTTATCATCGTGGACATCGTCACCTGAGTCGTCGTCTTCTCTTGCAACATTTCAGAAGCTTGACAGCAACTTCCGCAAAGCCGAGATCGAACATCAAGTCCGCTGCTCGCAGTATCATTGTAAGAAAATTATTATTTTTTAAAATTATTTGCGTAGAAGTCTCTAAAACAATAATAAATATCTTATTTCCAATTAATAATTTACAATAACTTTCTTTAAGATATATTTATTTGTTTAATATTTATTTGAGAAGTTATATGATGAGTCACTTTAAAATAATAATAATGAATCTTTATTTTGTAATACAATGCTTACGTAATTGACAATCAATTAGATATATTTTTTAATGGTAACGCTAGTAGATTATTAACTAGTGAAACGTTTTGATACATTTTCAGTAAATATTAAGGGTAATTAACTATATTCATCATTTTATACATACCGGTATTATTTTAGACAAAATATTTAAAGTAAAAGATAAAAGAGATAAATATAAATTTGTATCACTTTTATTTATAGTATGTTACATATTAAGTCAGGAAAGTGATATTTTATTTGACGAAGCGGTTGTTTGAGATACTCGACCTGCAAAAATACAAAACTGTCAGGTAAAATCTTTACCAGACTGTTTTGTACTATACCAGACTACTATTTTTATTGTAACCTTAGATACGTTCTTTACTTGACTTTGGTAAAAATTTTCTTTCCATATTGGAATTGCCGGTTTCAGAAAAAAGTAATTTCCTTTAAATAATTTAGGAATGTCTGAATTGATAATTTAAAATATTTTGTAAATTATATAATAAACTTTTAACTAGATAATTTTTAAAATATATTCTTACAATAATGTTGTGAGCAGCGGACGTTGGATTTAATGGGCTATTTCAAGAGAAGAAGTTGACTGTGGTGACGTCCACGATGATAATTTAAACTGCGGTGATGATGTCCAAGATGACAACTCCGATGACACTGGTTAGAACACCAGCTGCTCTACGATGATGATTCAAGCTCCGATGACGTTGTCCAGGATGGCGACAGCTCGGATGACGCTGGTATAAACTCCAACTACTCCACGATGATGCTGAAGCCGCGGGAGATGCTTACAGGTCCCGACATGTTGATGAATCTGAAACATAAACTCAGAACACAAAGCAATAAAAAGAATAATGGACAAGTTACGATAAAACAGCAAACAGCATACACCATTCATACCACAGACCACATTCATACCATGCATTCCATTCAGACATTTCTTGTTCTTCAAGTTGTTTTCAGATTTGGTTTCTTTGTTGTTTCTTCGTTTCTTTCTTGCCTTTTCCCTACCTAAGTTTTTGTGTACAAGTAGCTAATTTTAAGACCCGCACTGAATCTACAACAAAGCATCCGAAGCGTGCTTGTTTTTAGAAAAACGTGAGCATATTCCGTGCCCCGACCTCTCGGTTTGCGCCTAGTGAACCTACCCGGCTGTTGGGAAAATGGTAAACAGTGCTAGGCTGGCAGCACGGCTTCTAGACCTCCCAATGACTCATTGGTACACACCTCCGAGGAGGCTGGTTTGTGCAGATTCGGCTACGCCACCAGCTAGACATCGGTTTAACACTCTCTCGCTGGGTTTTACCAAACAACAGCTAACACGCGGGCCGTCCCGACCGGTTCGCGAACGCTAATAAGACTTGCCTGATGTATGTTGGGCTCCACGTGGAGCTAGCGTATGTATGTGGTGGACAATACAAAACCCGACATCGCGATAACCACCCACGGAACGATTTTCAGATATGAAGGCCTACAAGCAAGGCAGAAATACCCACAAGTTAAAAGTACGTAGCGCGTCTGTTCAATTGAAAGGTTGCGAGGCAAGTAAACAATTTCTCCGTTTTTAATGAATGCTGGTTTCGACACAACTTACACAACAAAAACTACTCCGATAACTACAATGTATTAGAAAGAGACAGCGTACAATTCACAGTAACGATGTTACGTCGGATTAATTAGTGCTAACTGAAGTTAACAAAAGTTACTTTGAACGATACAATAATAGAAATAAATAAATGAATATATATACACTTCAAATAGAATATTTATAATTTTACTTTTGATATTATTATACATAGTTATTATATTATTGCTTTTGTTATAAACATATATAAAATAATTGTAATGGTTGTTTGATTTCGAATAAATTTTTAATAAAACGTTTAAATTATAATGTATCTGTAATTACCATTTACTTCTAAAACGTTAAATAAATATTTATCAAATCAAAATACTCAATATAAAAGAATATTTCATCGTCCAAAAGAATTATACAGGCCATTTACAGACAACTAAATTAAATGGTTTTTAATAATAATAAAAGTATATATTTAAACCAATTGCAAATATCACTAATAATTGTCTCCTCTTAATCGGTTAATTATACTATCAATATACATACATACATACATACATATCGAGACGCTATATCCTATCAAATAAGGTAGCAGGAATCCTAAAATCATTCATAAATATTCACTTATTACATTCATCAAATAATTTGTCCTCGTCAAACATTCTCATCCAAACACACCACCCTCACTTTAACCACATTCATGAATCACTCCATATAAGCTCATTTATTTATAAAATAAATAAATAAATATATCATCACGCCTTCTACCCATTTCTGGGTTTGTTGCAATTTGTTCTCTGAATTTTTTTAGAAACTGCTAGATTTGTCTTGGGTCTATATGGTTTTATTCTATTTTTGTAGCTGAAGAAAATAGATGTTCTAAGTATGTTTTATACAATAAAATATTAACAAAAAGATTCATTTTGTCACTAAATATTTCGATTCGATTTCCACAGGCGTCAAACAATTTTCACCACATTAAAACTACCTCTCCAATAACATCTTTGAGAGGGGGACTGATTTGACAGTTGGTAACCGCACTTGACGCGCATAAATATATCACTTACCGAGATCTGCTTCAGCAGAGTGTTACACTCAGTAATGGGTAAAAGGCGTGATGATATATTTGATTTTCAGTTCCTACTTATATCTTAAATAAATAAATAAAGATTGCAAAAGTGTTCAATATTAAAATTTATTGATTTAAATAAACTGATAAAATTACAACAATAATTTTGTAAATTAAAATTTTTCTTTAGAAAATTCATACAAACAATAATATAATAATAATGTGCAGTACCTTCTTAAATTTGTCTTCATTATTAAACACACTAGCTAAATAATATAATTTCGCGACATTTGTATATGTTCAAGTATTATTATGTAATAATTCATTTATTTTGCATTTCAAAAACTCATTTTCCTGTTCTAATTGCTGCATTTGAGCAGTGATGTTTGAATTTGTTGCAGACCCACAATAATATTCAAACAACTTTTCATTGTGATTCTCTTGACCCACAAATTGTTTACTTAAAACCAGTTGAAGTGTTAGAAAAAATTTACCTAATGAATCCTTCAGATCTGCAATTTTTTCTTTCACTACCGTTCTTATAATTTCTTGCACTGTATTACTCATAATTTTATTTATTTCCTCGTTAACAGCTTTGCTTACAATTTTATTCAGTTCTTCCGGTGTTATTAATTGAGTTGCAGGTAAAATTGGAGAAATGTTCGGTGTACTCTGGCCATCACTTTTTATCGATGAAACTCTGTCCTTTTGTTGTTTTGGTGTCGAAGAACTCACTTTAATCTTTGGAATCGGTACATCAGAAATTTTTTCTTTACTCCTTGAACTTATATTACTTATTGAAGATTGGGCTTCTAACTTATTCTTTTTTGTATCTAACCATTTTTTAACACTATCAGATAAACCTAAATTTGTTAACTGTGATTGTTCTTTCATAAAACTTCCGGTTATTCTTTTAATTGAATCAAAATTGTTGAAGAAAGAATCTCCAGCTGCTGATATATTATTAATTTTGACTTCTTCATCTTGTTCTCTTAACTCTTCGACAGTTTCGTTTTTTAATTTCGTAGATAAATCACTATTTATTAAGAAAGAATCTACCGATTTAGATTGTGATTCTAAATTCATGCCAACCGGCTTGTCTTCAGCAACTTTTATTGAATCAGTTATTGAAACCGAAACATAAGGTTGATATAAAATCTTTTTTATTTCCCCAGAATGTGCAGCAATAGTTTGTAAGGGTTTTTCATGCTGACGTAAATCATAGATGTAGATCGTTCCTCTGCTGGATGCAACAGCAACTGTAATTCCATCGGGAGCCATGTCCACAGCTGAGAGAGGATGGTCAGTGATTACAGAAAGAGCCACCATTCCCGCATTTGTGTCGTAACAATGAAAACTGCGATCTAAGCCAACTGAAACCATCAGAGTGCTATTCTGCGAGGAGAAAACTAAATCAGAAACAGGCGCTTTATGAGGTTTAAGGCACATTTTTTGTCTTTGATTGTTAATATCCCAAACTACAACAACCCCTTCGTCACTAGCTGCTCCTAAAATGGACCTTTGTGTTGAATGAAAACGAACAGCAGACACGGATTTGGATTCTGGTATGGTAAAGACATTGGTTTTTTGATACGTAACATTGCTGTACAGCGTAATTTTACCGTCAGTGCTTCCAGCAACCAGATGTGTGTCCTTTAAGCTCCAATCTAACATTTTAACGGAAGATCCAGAAATAACAAATTGTTGTTTAATGCACTTGGCTTTAATATCATAGATTAAAACGTTGCCGGAGACTGTACTCATGGCCACATTGCGTTTAGTGGTTCGCTGGAATACAGTTGCAGTTGGTTGCGCAACTCCTAGAATAGTTTGAAGTAGCTGGACATCTTCTTTAGTGCGGATAATTTCAGCGTTGCCGCGATTTGGAACCAGAGCAAGCCAGGAACCATCTTTGCACCACGAGACGTTACGGATTTGTCCCGTGGAATCAGCCGGACGATAAACATGAAGCAGATCGTATGATAAGCAGTTATGAAGTTTTATGTCAGATCCACAAGATACTAACAACATTTTGAATTTTGTTCTAAAATGAGACATCATTGTGAATTATTTATTTTATAATACTGTACCGTTTTTTATACATACATATTATTTAATTTATAAATCTTCAAAAATATTTAACCCACTTGAATTTTAACATTTTAATTTATAAATCGACACTTGTCAAATGTATTTTCTGTCATCAATTTGCTATATTCTTGTCGAAAATTTGCAAGTTTCGGCATGCTATGATAATTGATATTTTAGGTGAAATACGTGATAGTCTTGATGTATTATGACTGTTTTATAAACTGAGTTCTCTTATGTTCTGTTCATTATCCTTTTTTTTAGTAGATAATTAAATGTTTTACTGATCCTTATTTTTTTACCGATTCTGTAATTTTTTGATGACCGGAAATATTTTCTGTCGTAGAAAAATCACCAAACTGCGGCTCGGTGAGTGCAGGCCCTGTACTGTATTTGTATTTGAGATTAAGTTCACGTTGTACAGAAAAATATATAAATAAATATCTACCTTAAAAAATAAATCCGAACTCAGAACCGCAGTGTTGTTGTTAAAATATTTTTAGCTTGAGTGGGATTCGAACTCCGTAACGCTTTCTACTCCATCGTACTGCCGGACATGTTACAATAACAACCAAATTTATTCAAAAAGTACATAAAATTATTTATTTTGATAATATTCACATTTTAATAAAAAAATATTCATTGGTATATCACAAAAAATACATTTAATAAATTTGTTTTAAATTAAATATTCAATGCATCTAATTCATTATTTTTTATAGATGAAATTCTGTCCCTATTTGGTTGTCCAGGAGTTGAAGTTATTTTAAAACTATAAATTGGATATTGATAATTTTCCGTTGCTAGTTGAAGATAGATAGAGCTTCTAAGTTTAATTGTAATTACTGACCATCCTCTCTCAGTTGTGGACATGGTTCCCGATGGAATTACAGTTGCTGTTGCATCCAGCAATGAAACAATCTACATCTACAATTTACATCAACATGAAAAACTCCTAAAAACTATTCTGCAGAAATAAAAAAGATTTTATATCAACCTTATGCTTTGGATTCAACAACTGATTCAATACAAGTTGCTGAAGACAAGCCGGTTGGCATGAATTTAGAATCACAATCTAAATCTGTAGATTCTTTCTTAATAAATAGTGATTTATCTACGAAATTAAAAACCGAAAATGTCAAAGAATTATTAGAACAAGATGAAGAAGTTAAAATTAATAATATTTCAGCAGCTGGTGATTCTTTCTTCAACAATTTTGATTTAATTAAAAAAATAACCGGAAGTTTTATGAAGGAAAAATCACAGTTATCAAATTTAGGTTTATTTGATAGCGCCAAAAATAGTTAGATACAAAAAGTTAAAAGCTCAGTCTTCAATAAGTAATATAAGCTCAAGCAGTAAAGATAAAAATCCTGATATGTCGATTCCAAAGATTAAAGTGAGTTCTTCAACACCAAAACAACAAAAAGGACAGAATTTTATCAATAAAAAGTGGTGGCCTGAATACACCGAACTTTTCTCCAATTTAATCCACAACTCGATTAATAACACCGGAAGAACTGGATAAAACTGTGAGTGAAAGAAAAAATTGCAGATCTGGATGATTCATTAGGTAGATTTTTTCTAACATTTCAACTAGTTTTAAGCACTGTAACGCAAGATCCAGAAATAACAAATTGTTTTTTAATGCACTTGGCTTTAATGTCATAGATTAAAACGCTGCCGGAGACTGTACTCATGGCCACATTGCGCTTGGTGATTCGCTGGAACACAGTTGCAGTTGGTTGTGCAACTCCCAGAATGGTTTGAAGTAATCGTACATCTTTAGTCCGGATAATTACAACGTTGCCGCGATATGGAATCAGAGCAAGCCAGGAACCATCTTTGTACCACGAGATGTTAAGGATTTGTCCCGTGGAATCAGCCGGACGATAAACATGAAGGAGATCGTATGACGAACAGTTATGGAGTTTTATATCAGATCACAAGATACTAACATTTTGAATTTTGTTCTAAAATGAAATATACCATCATTGCGAATTATTTATTTTATAATACTGTACCGTTTTTTATACATACATATTATTTAATTTATAAATCTTAAACAATATTTAAAGCCACTTGAATTTTAACATTTTAATACATAAAATTGACATTGTCAAATATGTTTTCTGCCATCAATTTGCTACACTCGGACGAAAATTTACAAGCATCAGCATGCTATGAAAATTGATATTTTAGATGAATATTTTAATTTATGTGATATTCTTCAAGGTATTGACTGTTTTATAAAATAAGTACTGTTTTGTTCAGTTCATAAACCATTTTTTTTAGTAAATAATTAAATTTTTAGTCCTCATAAATATAAATATTTTCTGTCGTAGAAAAATTACTACACTGCGGCTCGGTGAGTCCAGTGAGTGCTGTAATTGGGATTAACTTGCTGTTGTACCAAAGTACCATAAATTTTATTTAGGTTCATTTTTTTTAAATCAATATTTTATCCGATCATCTTATTTGATTTTTCAACAATCTGATTAATCCGGTCTTTTATTATACATTCAGTAAAAATTATAAAGTTGTAACAATTTTTTTATACAGTTCTGCATTTTGAGTGAATATTTAACATTCTTATTAATTTATTTAAAATTATCTAATTTATATTTACATTATTATACAAAACAAGTACAATATTTATTGTCGTTTTACTTATATTCGTAATTTACGATGATTTGTATTCAAGGACTTATATATCTGATTTTATTTCATTTATTTATTTTATGTTACTCTGCACAACAGAAATTTAATTCCGATCACAGTACAGGGTCCGAACTCACAGAACCGCAGTGTGTTCATAGCTTGAGTGGAATTCGAACTCGGGATCTCCGGATTTGAATACCGTAACGCTACCCACATCACCGTACTGCCACACATATTGCAATAACTACAAAATTAGAAATACTTTATGTCAAACATGATTGGTATTGGGGTCCCTTAAAGCACTCGAGACCAGATTAGGTCTTTACCAAAATTGTTGAATAACAGGAAAAATATTACATGAATATTATCACAGTTTTTGAATTGTTAACTCAAAATTTATTCAAAAAGTACATAAACAACTTATTTTGATAATATTCGCATTTTAATTAAAATAATCAGATATATCACAAAAAATACATGTATCTCTTACAAATTTATTTTACATTAAACAGTATAATTGATTTTGTGTAGTTTGAATTTAAGGAGTCAAGTATTAAAATGATAATTTTCTATGTATTTGATATTTGTTAAATAATCCGCTTAATAGATAATTTTTTCATATATTTTCATATTTATTATTTATTTAGAAATTCTTACAATGGGAAAATTTTCGTAACGATCAATAAAAAATATAATTTCACTTGTAGTACAAAAATAGTTATATTTATTAGTTCAACAATAGCTAAATAATTTATATTCATGGTATTTTCCATGTGTTCAAGGATTATTATTACGCAATAATTCATTTATTTTGCTTTTCAAAAATTCATTTTCCTGTTGTAATTGCTGCATTTGCGCCGTGAGATTCGAATTTGCTGCGGATCCATAATAATAATCAAACAACCTTTCCATATGACTTTCTTGGCTCACAAATTGTTTACTGAATGATAACTGAAGATTTAAAAAGAATCTACTTAAAGAATCCGTTAAATCTGAAATTTGCTCTGTAACAACTGAAGTGACAACTTCTTTCACAGACGACGTCACAATTTCTTTAACAGTTTTGTTTAAAATTTTGTTTAAATCTTCTGCCGTTATCGGTTGGGCTGAAAGTAAAATGGGAGAAATATTCGATGCACCTAATTCATCACTTTTTATGGATGAAATTCTGTCTCTATTTGATTGTCCAGGAGTTGAAGTTATTTTAAAACTAGGAATTGGAACATCAGATATTTTTCCGTTGCAATTTGAGCTTTCGCAACTAGTTGAAGATTGAGCTTCTAAGTGATTCTTTTTGGTGTCTAACCACTTTTTGACGCTATCAGATAAACCTAAATTTGATAATTCAGATTTTTCTCTGATAAAACTTCCAGTTATTCTTTTAATTGAGTCAAAATTATCTAAACCGTTTAAGAAAGAATCACCAGCAGCTGAATTATTTTTAATTTTTACTTCTTCGTCTTGTTCCATTATTTCTTCGACAATTTCGTTTTTTATTTCGGAAGAAAATTCACTAACATTGCTTAACATATTTGAAAAAGAATCTACGGATGCATTTGATGATTTCGGTTCTAAATTCGTATCGACTGGCTTGTCTTCAGCAAGAAGTGAATCAGTTGTTGAATCCAAAGCATACGGTTGGTATAAGATCTTTTTTATTTCTCCTGAATGTGCAGCAATAGTTTTAAGTGGGTTTTCATGCTGCCGTAAATCATAGATGTAGATTGTTCCTCTGCTGGATGCAACAGCAACTGTAAATCCATCGGGAGCCATATCCACAGCTGAGAGAGGATGGTCAGTGATTATAGAAAGGGCTACAACCCCCGCATTTGTATCGTAACACTGAAAAGTGCGATCTAAGCCAACTGAAACCATCAGTTTGCTATTCTGTGAGGAGAAAACTAAATCAGTAACGGGCGCTTTATGGGATTTAAGGCTCATTTTTTGTCTTCCATTATTAATATCCCAAACTACAACGACTCCTTCATCGCTAGCTGTCCCTAAAATGGGTCTTTGTGTTGTATGAAAACGAACAACAGATACGGATTTGGATTCTGGAATGGCAAAGACATGGGTTTTTTGATTTGTAGTGTTGCTGTACATCGTAATTTGACCATCAGTGCTTCCAGCAACCAGATGTGTATCCTTCAAGCTCCAATCTAGCATTGTAACCGAAGATCCAGAGGTAACAAATCGTTTTTTAATACTTTTAGCTTTAATATCGTAGATTAAAACGCTCCCGCTTACTGTACTCATAGCCACATTGCGTTTGGTGGTACGCTGGAACACAGTTGCAGTTGGCTGTGCAACTCCCAGAATTGTTTGAAGTAGACGGACATCGTCTTTAGTACGAATAATTTCAGCGTTTCCGCGATTTGGAACCATAGCTAGCCAGGTACCATCTTTGCACCACGAGACGTTACGAATTTGTCCCGTAGAATCAGCTGGACGGTATACATGAAGGAGATCGTATGAGGAACAGTTATGTAGTTTTAAATCAGTTCCACAAGAAACCAACAACATTTTGAATGTAATCCTAAAATATAATGTTGTAATAATAAAGTATATCTGTTTTATAACAACTTTTAGTTACTTTTATAAGAAAAACTAAAAAAAAACGATGTTTACAAACTACAATTTCAAAATTTTAAATGTTTGATTATGTCATCATCTCAGTCGGTAATATAGGTTAGAGTTTAGATATATGTCATCAACTTGCAACGTTGAATATCTTACAACCACCGGCGTGTTACAATAATTATAACATTTTATTCGCAAATTTAGAACTACACTGTCAAATTATCAGGTAATGTGCCAATATTTTAACCATATATGAAGTTGTTAAATAATACGTATGCCTGTTTCATATGTACTAAGAAATACCGTTATTTATACTAACTTTCATACTAATTTTTCGTTGTTAACAATTTTCTTCATTTATTAATTAATTAATTTGACAGTTTCTTTTTAGAATGCAAATATTACATTATAATTGTCAAAAAAAATGTTTGTATTGTCACTTCATGATTTTTATTGATAATTTTGCCAAAAGCTGTAAATGTAATTTGTTATTTTGATAATACTCACACTTTGATTTAAATATAACAATAAATAATCCCTTGTTCTATTCCAAAATATGTTTCTTATTAATTTATTTCAAATCCAACTGAATTATATTCATGATGCTCTGTTTGACAAGTAGCGCCATGAAACCATACCGACTGAGCCAGGTTTTCCAAGGCGCCAATTTTAATAATTATTTTATTGTTG
Source organism: Pterostichus madidus (assembly GCA_911728475.2). NCBI lineage: Eukaryota > Metazoa > Arthropoda > Insecta > Coleoptera > Carabidae > Pterostichus > Pterostichus madidus. The sequence goes on from OU452304.1 coordinate 3,674,406, forward strand.
CAGGCATGATTACCGACGTCCAGCTGGCTTTATTTGCCAACTTTCTTGGAATTGGATTATTCTTACTGGTTATTGTCTACCATTATATTACGGCAAACTCTGCGAAATGAATAAATCTACAAATTTTATGTTTAAACGTTATTGTACCTAATTTTGTACACGCCTACTACTAAAATGTTTCTGTAATAAAAATGTAAAACTCTATTTTATTGTTTTCTCTTCCACTATTTTCTAAGAACAAGACGATTTTAATAACTTTTGTTATATACGTTTATCTTTCATATAAATATTTGACGATTGTATCAAATAAGACTTACAATATTAGTAATAATTTAATTTGAGGTGAAGAAATATATAAATGAATCGATAAAGTTCAACGCTCATATATTTTGTAGCGAGAAAATTATTTTTTATGTTTTTAAAATGAAAATTTGTTGTAATTGAAAGCAGTGTACCTAATTATTTCAATACCAATTATTACTTATTATTTTTCCAATTAAAATAGTTACAATTTTCTTGTTAATCATGGAAAAGTAAACAGTTTGTTTGTTTTTTTTGTTGAATTGATATAAATTAAATAAACAATGAATGAGAAAAGAAAGTAATTAAGAAAGAAAAGAAAAGAGCAAATGAAAAACTGTTTAAGTAAACAAAGCAATGTTATTTTAAAGGAAGTTGAAAAGATTTCAGGTTTAAATTCTGGTTCCGAATATTTTAGTTTATATAGTAAAATTTGAAACTAATATTATTTTAATAATAAAGCTTATTCACTAAATTACCGTTCATTCGCATATTTTTTCCAAAGAACACATATTTTTTACAGCAGCTGTTGACGTTAAAAACAACATTGATTTTTGAAATTAAATTCAAATTATAGCAATAATTTTTATAATAAGTCATCAGATTCTGATATTTAAATAATAATCTGTTTTCAAAGAAGTAACTACAATTTAAAATAAGCAATGTTTCGTATTTATAATTTATTTATTTATTTATGACCAGTTAGATCGCCAAAAGTTAAATTAGGTTTAAATAAATAGAAGCAAAACAAGTGTTGAGAGTAAATATTATTTTCCACACGATATGAAATTTAATTTCGCTTTGTTTTTAATTAGTTAAACTAAGATTAAAATGTTACTTTATTGGACTTAATAACGACAACCCGTTTAATTACTTTTTATATACACGGTGCGCGCTAATGCTTTATGACAGTTTTATTAGCCGCCATAATTGTATTTTTCATTCTTGTGTCAAATTATAAATAATTTGTCAATGATGGTCGAAAAATAAAATTTACGTAGTACACCTTGAAATAGCTATTTACATAACAAGTGCGCGAAGGCATACTTTTCACATGAGCCCAATTTTAAAAGCACGAGCGAAGAGAGTGTTTTAATTTCCGCGAATGGTGCAAATGACGTCTGCGTGCACAAGGTTTGTATAAAGCTTTTTGTAACAAGCAAAAATTTTATAGTCGACAATGAGAAAAATTATTAAATTTGAAGCGTGAATTTATATTGACAGTTTAGTATACCATAGACTGACGTTTGTTATTTGAAAAAAGCTTTTTAAGCATTTTTTCCTGAGGAGTAACGATGTTTTTATTTTTCTTGAGCTAGAAACGAATATTTTTGTTTTCTCGCTTAAAAAGCACGATAAAATTGAATTTTAAGAATATCCCTGAATAACTTGAGTTATTTATTATATTTTACTAATAACTTTGATTCTAGAATTTTTTCCTGAGGAGTAACGATATTTTAATTTTTCTGGAGCTAGAAACGAATATTTTTGTTTTCTCGCTTAAAAAGCACGATAAAATTGAATTTTAAGAATATCCCTGAATAACTTGAGTTATTTATTATATTTTACTAATAACTTTGATTCTAGAATTTTTTTCTGAGGAGTAACGATGTTTTTATTTTTTTAGAGCTAGATACGAATATTTTTGTTTTCTCGCTTGAAATTCACGATAAAATTTAATTGTAAGAATATTCCTGAATAACTTTATTTATTTATTATATTTTATTAAAAAAAATTATTCTAGCATTATTTCCTGAGGAGTAACGATGTTTTTATTATTCTGGATTAGAAACGAATATTTTTGTTTTCTCGCTTAAAAATCACGATAAAATTAAATTGTAAGAATACCCCTGAATAACTTTATTTATTTATTATATTTTACTAATAACTTTGATTCCAGATTTTTTTCCTGAGGAGTAACGATGTTTTTATTTTTCTGAAGTTAGAAATGTATATTTTTGTTTTCTCGCTTAAAAATTACGATAAAATTTGCAAAGCTTGTTAAAATATGTCTGATTGATGGCGTTATAAGCTAATGTTTCTATTTCGTTTATAATTTCCTTAAAATGTGTGTTTATAAATACAATTAGCATTTGAATAGTCAAAATTTAGAACCATAAAAATATGTGTTTTTTCAATTAGTTTGAAGCAAAATCAAACTATACTTCAGTTTCCAGGGTAACGTAAACCTTATTTGAAATGATGCGAGTACAAAATGCCTTACAGGGTTCTCAAGTTTCAAAAGCTCACCTACGATTCCCTCACCCATATAAGTATAACTTTCAGGTCTTATTATATAAAGAACTATATATTATAAATGCCACTTATTGACATTTAATAGTGCATTATATTATAAGTTAGTGCAATAAGTCATTATGTAAATGAGATGATTTACTCAAAAGCGCGTAAACGCTTAGTTATTTATTTATTTAATACAACAGATCAACAAGTCCAAGGACTTCTCACGAGCATAGAATTATATTTCACTTACTTGGGATATACAACGTTTTATCTGACAATAGCGGTTTTTCTACCACAAAATATAAATATATCATCACGTCTTCTACCCATTACTGGGTTGTGGCACTCTGCCGAAGCAGATCTCGGTAAGTGATATATTTTGCGCATGAAGTGCGGTTACCGGCCGTCAAATCACGGCCCCCAACGATGTTAGTGGTGAAGGAGCCACAGGGGTAGCTTTTGAAATTATGAAAATTGTTTGTCGCCTGTGGGAATCGAATCAGGGTTCTCAGGATCCACAGGCCGACTTCATACCACTGAGCTAACCACCCCATAAATAAATAAAATAAATATATCATTTCGCACTTTACCCAATACCTGTATTTTTAGTATTATTTGAAAATAATTTTATCATAATTGGTACGAACTGGACAAGAAAACATGGAATTTGCCGACAAGAGTTTCATGCTCTGCCTTATTTTATAACTTTCAGCAAGAAATACAGATTCGGGAACAAAAAAAAAAGGAGGTACAAGTCTTGTTTCACGAATGGTCACCTTCATTACGTACTCTTTCAAATCGAACACACCAAATATCATCGCATGTAGACAATTGCGCACCCGCAATGCCACGCGCCAAAGTTTAGAATTTCGCCGCTTTTCGAAAACCGTAAATTTGCTTCGCGTTTACGTTATCAGTTTGCTGCTTCCGTGCGTTGAAGTAGCATCGTGTTGATTTTCAAAAACGCTTGTTTTCGTTCGCGCCAATATCAACATGGATTTTATCTTAACTGACAACAACAATTTCATTTAGTTTTATTCATTTAAAAGTCTATAATAAACTGAAAGACTGTAAAAACTAATTGACTATGAATTGTTTAAGGAATTTTGTGTTTGTGGTTTTAATTGTTGTGAGTGTTTGTGTTACGAACGAATTGACTGAGAAATTAGTTTGTCAAGAATATTGTATGCAAGTTTTTAACCAGGTATGTACTTTTAAAACATTTTTAGTTGATAAATTTTCGTGCTGTTTACAGTAAAAGATATTTAAAATAAATTTGATAGTTTATAAACATGTCTTAGTTGAGATTTAATTATAATTTTTGTGTCAAATGATTCTCGTTTTCGCTAGTTCATTTCTTTAATATAAAACTGATTTTAAATTATATATACCGGGTGTGGCAAAAATTCTATAAATTTATAATGTAATTGATACAATATTTATCCAGTACTAAATGTGGCACTTTGCCGTAGCAAATCTCAGTAAGTGATAGCGCCTGAAGAGCGATTACCAGCTGTCAAATCACTACCTCCAAAGATGTTAGTGTAGGGGAGCCACATGGCTAATTTTAATGTGGTAAAAATTGTTTAAATCGAACAGAAGTTTTCAAATCTACAGTTTCACCCGATACCACTGATCTATTGTTATATATATATATATATATATATATATATATATATATATATATCATCACGCCTTCTACCCATTATTGGGTGTGGCACTCTGCCGAAGCAGATCTCGGTAAGTGATATATTTTGCGTGTGAAGTGCGGTTACCAGTCGTCAAATCACGGCCCCCAAAGATGTTAGTGGTGGAGGAGCAACAGGGGTAGTTTTTGAAATTATGAAAATTGTTTGTCGCCTGTGGGAATCGAACCAGGGTTTTCAGGATTCAGAGGCCGACTTCATACAACTGAGCTAGCCACCCTATATATATATATATATATATATATATATATATATATATATATATATATATATATATATATATATTGTTATAATCAATGTATTATAAATAAGATAAATAAATATATCATCATGCCTTAAACCCATTACTGAGTGTGGTACTCTGCCGTAGCAGATCTGGGTAAGTGATATGTTTATATGAAGTACGGTTACCAGACTTAAAATCGCGGCCCCGAAAGATGTTAGTGGAGGGAGAACCATAGTGGTGAAAATTGTCGGTATATTATTGTAATGAATATTTATTATTGTACTATATTGTTATTATGGGGTAGGTGGTTTAGTTGTATTGAATCGGCCTGTGGATTTGAGAACCCGGGTTCAATTTCCACAGCCAACAAACATTTTCACCACATTAAAACCACCCCTTTGTGAGCCGCGATTTGACGGCTGGTAACCGCACTTCACGCGCAAAATATATCATTTACCCTCAGTAATGGGTAGAAGGCGTAATGATATATTTATTTAATTTATATTTATTTTTAACTGTACATATTTCCCTTCCCCTATTTGTTACAGATCGATAAGTTAATGACAACCCTTATTTTTCATGATTACTCCATAGATTACCACCAAACTTACATTTACTGAACCAGATCACTTATTTATTTCGATGGATTACCTCGCTGACATTATTTCTAATTCTAGAATTACTGATTCTAATTTACTTTGAAATAATTCACTTTAATAAATGATTAGTTTGCTTAATTCAGTTCATTTACTCATGTGTCAAATTTATCTGAACTGATTAAGTGAACTAAGTGGCAAATGGAATACAGCTAAGGTATAAATTCAAAAATAACATTCGGTTTGTTTCACAAAATAAAAGAAAATTCTTTATTGTACAATTTCGGCTGTTAGGCCATCATCCGAGAAACAAACCGAGTGTTATTTTTGAATTTATTCTACAATGTTTCACCTAGTGCCAACAGCTTCTTCAATAGAGTTTATCAGCTAAGGTATGTTATTTTCAAGTTTCCGTAGTAGTTTATGTTGTTGTTATGGTTACTTTCATAAGCGGTCGTTGAAAATAGTCATGAACTTATCGATCATTAACAGATAATGATACAGTTACAGATTATAGGGATTATTTGCAAGTAACAAATTGTTAAAAACAATGCGTCACTATCTAATACAAATATTAATTTGACAACCAATGTTTCATTTTAAAATAAATGCTCTGAATATACATTGCTGTCAAATTCGTAACAACTGATTATATGGCAAATCCCATGTTTCACGTTAAAATAATCTCATGGTATAAGCCATATCAAATAGCTTGACAGTTCCATCATATTTGAAATCGTGACAACGTAACCACAAACACAATACAATGTTATTTTCTTAACAAATATGATAAAATACATGAAAGAGACAAAATGACTATCGTACTTGTCTTGTAATAGCAAGAACGACATGATAATGTAAATAATAATGTATTTTACTATGCATTACTTTACAAGGTCGTTTTTACCAATATCAAATTTTCTGTTTTATAAACATTATGTTGATATAAGTAAATTTATTATCATAAAAATAGATATTTTTCTGCAAATAGGTTTTATATAACCATTTGGATTAGGTTTGCAATTTATTTTGTGTCGTATCTATAATAATTAATCATAGAAAAAATATATACACGCAAAATTAATATAAATGTTTTCAGTGGTCTTTTAATAGATATAAATAATTCGACAGAAAGTAAAGCCTCGCTCCTCGGGCGCTTTGATCGAAAAAAAATTCTTATTTGCAAAATAAACAAATCTAAGAAAACTTCGAAATATACCTAATATAAATAAATAAATAAATATATCATCACGCCTTCTACCCATTACTGGGTGTGGCACTCTGCTGAAGCAGATCTCGGTAAGTGATATATTTTGCGCGTGAAGTGCGGTTACCAGTCGTCAAATCACGGCCCCCAAACATGTTAGTGGTGGAGGAGCCACAGGGATAGCTTTTTCAAATTATGAAAATTTGTCGCCTGTGGGAATCGAACCAGGGACCTCAGGATCAACAGGCCGACTTCATACCACTGAGCTAGCCATCCCATATATATACCTAATATCAAGAAACATTACTGGCGTGACACTTTACCGTAGCAAATCTCGGTAAGTGATATATTTATGCGCGTGAAGTGCAGTTACCAGCCGGTAAATTACGGCCCCCAAAGATGTTAGTGGAGGGGGAGCCACAGGAATAGTAATAAAGTGGTGAAAATGTTTGTCGGTTGTGGAAATCGAACCGAAGTTTTTAAATCCACTGGCCGATTCTATACCGTTGAGTCCATCTTCCCCATAAAGTACAATTACAATTTAATAGCGTAAAAACAAAATAACAAAAAAATGCGCTACTTAACTCTATCAAATATTTAGACAAATTGAAGTTTTGCGTTGTTTAAAAGTAAATAAAAAATACAAATAATTAAACTCATACTTTTTTTTATTTTGTTTTAATTTCGCTATTAGCACTAATTAAAATGTAATTTTGTAAATTTTCATATTTAATTTCTGACGTTACAAAACACAGATAATAAATTTAGTTTATTGATTTAATGCAGAATTTGAAGCTCTACAATTTTAATTCGAAATATTTTTGTCTAAAATAATTTGGGAAGCAATTCTCATGGAAAAACTGTTTTTTTCTATGTTAAACGCCTATGGCCCGTGATATATATAATGTATACGTTCTGGCCGTCCAATTGAGGTTACAACGCCAGAAATCGTCGATAAAATCCGTGGTATGATATTGGACGATCGGCGAGTTAAAGTGCACGAGCTGGCTGAGGCTATGAGCATCTCAACCGAACGGGTACGGAACATTTTGCATACATTTTTGGATATGAGAAAGCTATCTGCCAGATGGTTGCAGCATTTGCTCTCTGTTGACAACAAGCGCGACAGTGTGACAAGTTCAAAGGAGTGTTTGGCGATGTTCAATTGGTTCGTCATCCACCATATTCTCCAGATTTGGCTCTCTGCGATTTTTATCTATTTCCAAACTTGAAGAAATAGCTCGGCGGAAAGAGATTTGGCTCCAACGATGAGGTCATCGCTGAGACAAACACCTATTTTGAAGGATTGCCAAAATAGTATTATTTGAAAGGGATCGAAAAATTAGAAAAACGTTGGACGAAGTGTATCGAACTACAAGGAGATTATGTTGAGAAATAAAATATGTTTTGACCAAATAAATCATTTCTTGTTTCATTTTTCAGGGACTTTTCACCCTGAGCCAGTACTCTATAAATAATTTATTTACATACATTAATCATTTATTAAAATATATAAATAATTTATTTAAATACATAAATTTTAGATGTAATTCTTGCCGGAATATGGAAAATTGAATAAACTCTTACGAAAATACATTAACGTTTCAGTAATTTATTACCCTTTTCAGAAATTCAATGTTTTAATATTTAAGTGAATACAGTATATTGAGTTCTTACTTGTAACAAATATATTTAAGTCTCAGAAGAACAAATGAAGCAAATATCAACAACCATATACGAGAGCAGGGTGAAAAGTCCCTGAAAAATAAAACAGATGGCGCCACAATCGCAAATCTCATGTGACATTTGTGATGTACCATCTTTAACTAGAACGCATTAAAATTTTCAGACTGATATGTCATTCAGTTCTGTTTTGACAGCCATCGAAAGCAAGCAACCTTGAAGATTTTTGAAAACATGGAAAAAGTGAATTTCGCGTCTTGATTAAACATTATTTCTTGCGTGGAAAAAACATTACGCAAACCAAAGCATCGCTTGTTAAACATTATGGGGACTCCTCACCATCGATTGGAACGATTCACAAGTGGTTTACTGATTTTCGTTGTGGTAGTATGACCACAAAGGACGCCGAACATTCTGGTCGTCCAATTGAGGTTACAACGCCAGAAATCGTCGATAAAATCCATGGTATGATATTGGACGATCGACGAGTTAAAGTGCACGAGTTTGCTGAGGCTATGAGCATCTCAACCGAACGGGTACGGGACATTTTGCATAAATTTTTGGATATGAGAAAGCTATCTGCCAGATGGGTGCCGCATTTGCTCTCTGTTGACAACAAGCGCGACAGTGTGACAAGTTCAAAGGAGTGTTTGGCGATGTTCAATTGGTGACAAGTGCAAAATTGCATGAATTGCGCTACGAATTGGTTCGTCATCCACCATATTCTCCAGATTTGGCCCCCTGCGATTTTTATCTATTTCAAAACTTGAAGAAATGGCTCGGCGAAAAGAGATTTGGCTCCAACGATGAGGTCATCGCTGAGACAAACGCCTATTTTGAAGGATTGCCAAAATAGTATTATTTAGAAGAAATCGAAAAATTAGAAAAACGTTGGACGAAGTGTATCGAGCTACAAGGAGATTATGTTGACAAATAAAATATGTTTTGACCAAACAAATCATTTCTTGTTTCATTTTTCAGGGACTTTTCACCCTGTCCTTGTAAATAGAAGTCAGTGAGATTTGAACGCACGACCTCTTGCTCGCTAATTAAGAAACACAAGTTTTGCCTTACTTTTATCCACTGCACTACGATTGCCTCTGAAGGATAATATAAGGCCTATTCCATTACCTTACACTTACTGAAACAATTCACTAATTTATTTTACTAGATTACTTCATTTACTGTATTTCTAATATTACATTTACTCATTCAGATTTAGCTTAAAGTAATTCACCCCAATAAGTGCATTAGTTTACATACATACATACATATCTTCACGCTATATCCCAACAAATGGGGTAGCACGAACCCTAAAATCACTCATAAAATATTCACTAATTACATTCATCAAATAATCAGCCCTCGTCAAACATTATCATCCGAACACATCACCCTCACTTAAACCACATTCATAGATCACTCCATATAAACTCATTCATTTATTACACTCGAAATCATTTATCACAATCAAACCTTAAATCACATCATTCCTATTCACTTATCATTCATCTTCTTCCTTCGACGTACATAACATATGTATAAAACATCTCAAATTGCTCACGCTTACTCCTAACAACGAATCTAATAACGAAACTAACAACGAATCTACAAAGATAAAAGATTAAAGCGATAGCCTGCACTTGTATATGAAAGAAAAGTCCACACAATGCAGTAACTGAAAATGAAACAAAAAGACAAGAAAGGAAGGGAGTGTCGCCCTGCGCTTGTTATTGAAAGTGAATTCCACACAATTGCAGTTAAACACTCTACGTAAGAACTGAAAACGAAATTAGTCATGTTGTCTAATTTATCTGAACTGATTTAAATGAACCAAGTGGCAAATGGAATACACATAAAGTAGCCAGTTAAATCAATTTGTGACTTCAGTTAATGTTCTTTAGTAATTTTACTGATATTAAAATTCCAAGCCGGTAGAGGCAATTAAAAACCTATTAATTAGTACATACTAGTGTTTACATTCTGTAAAATTATTTACTTACAAATTGTTATCGACTTTCAAATATTAATGCAGTGCACTTCAAGTAATTAAGAAAGTTTTCAATCATCAGAAATAATACCACAAGAGGGTCAATTTTAATTGGACAAATTTATATTAACGAGAACGCGAGTGCTTGGCAAAAACTGATGAGAACATCAACAATTTTATTTTTATATTTTTTTATAAAACCTTAAAACTAGAGATAACATTTTACTATTATTTAAAAAGAAATAAAAATAGAAAGAATTCTGAATAGACAACAGATGCGAGAGAGACAGTTAAAGATAGATTACAATGCTGTGACGTCAAAGCATTAAAAACTCCAATATCGTAAAACTAATACCATATTTGAAATTTTGATTCTCACTTTCGTTAAAGCTAGCTCAGTGATATCAAGTCGGCCTGTGGATTTTAAGAACCCTGGTTCGATTCCCACAGGTGACAAACAATTTTCATAATTTCAAAAAAGCTACCTCTGTAGCTCTTCCACTACTAACATCTTTGGGGCTGGTAACCGCACTTTACGCGCAGAAATATATCACTTACCGAGATCTGCTTCGGCAGAGCGCCACACCCAGTAATGGGTAGAAGGCGTGATGATATATTTATTTTTTACTTTCGTAAAAGCTAGCTCAGTGGTATCAAGTCGGCCTGTGGATTTTGAGAACACTGGTTCGATTCCCACAGGCGAGAAACAATTGTCACTATTTTAAAACTACCCCTGTGCCTCCCTCACCACTAATATCATTGGAGGCCGTGATTTGACGGCTGGTAACCGCACGTCACGCGCAAAATATACCACTAACATGTTTGGAGGCCGTGATTTGACGACTGGTAACCGCACTTCACGCGCAAAATATATCACTTACCGAGATCTGCTTCAGCAGAGTGCCACACCCAGTAATGGGTAGAAGGCGTGATGATATATTTATTTATTTATATTTTGTCATTTGTTCATTGTTTTACCTTTCCTAAAAATGGCGGTATACCCTCAGCTATCCGGTGTTCATATAGAATCTTTGGTCCGGACCCTGTTCTGTAATTAGGATTAAGTTCCTGTTGTACAAAGTAACATAACAATAAATAAATACATTTTATAGAGATAATGTAGTAATTCAAGGTTATGGTATAACATAGGTACATGATAAAGGAATGTCCTGTCATATGATTAAACAAGGTTATTAACAATGTTTTACGCAGACATTTACTAAAAGAAAAAAAGAAAACTAGAGAATATATCATATAAAATTGATGGTATATTATATAACCTTTCAAGTACAAGTTATTTCTAGGCTCTCCAACAAGTTTGAAATATCACATTATTATTTGCAAAATGTAATTTTACAAGAACCATGGAACATTGAATAATTTCTCTTGTTCTCGTCTCGTCCCAAAATTTCTAGACGAAATGAGAATACTTTGCCACAAGAAGCTACATTCATACGCGAATATAGTAAAGCTGGATTTATAATGAAGTAACGTACATACATACAAAGATACATACATACAATGGGCATTTCAAGACTTTTTTGAATTTTTTATATATTAATCTACGTAATAAAATAATTATACCCAAATTTTTTATTTTAAAAAAAAAACTTGTATTAAGCATGATAAAAATATTTAAACTTTCGAAACAAATGAATATGACGTAGTTGCATCTTAGCTTAAAGAGAGACAGATAAGACAGAGATAAATAAAACGTAACTTGTCGTTGTCAGTAGAATCCTCAGACAAAACATAACTAGACGGACAACATCGGTGTTTGTTGTGAGTCAGAAAGGGATAGAATAACTGGTTGGTGAGGCGGGTGCGCGGCAAGGAGCAACTTGCATAACATCAAAGTGTACTCGCTCCTTGCCGCGCATCCGGCGGGCCCTCAAGTTATTCCATTCCTCTCTGCTTCACAACACTGCATTGACTTGAATACGGCATAATTCGTCTAGTATTATACGTCATTGGTAGAATCGTAGAATGCTCAATGCTTATTTCTTCTTCGTCTTCTTGAACACCGACAAATGTTTCAGACAAAGCTCTGTGATTGGCTTAATGCAACTACGTCATTGCAATATAGCAGTGCGAAATACAAATGAGCGATTTGAATTATTCAACTTTAACTTTCATATTTCAGCAATAAAGACATAATTTATGGTATGATTTTATATTGTATTAAATATGATGTACGGTCAAGAATTTATTTTAATAAATATATATTAAAAAGCTCTACCACTTGAATCCCCCATTACGCTATATTTACGGTGACCATATTTTTTTGGCGAAAATAGAACACAAATCTAAAGAAAGTTTAGAAAAATACGAAATCGTTTATATTTATTGGGTCATTTTAAATCGAAACCTCAAGAATAAAACTAATAAAATTTTATACGATTGTATTCGAAAAATAATAAAATAGTATATTACAATACAAGATCGGTAAGTGCTGTATAACAGGTTGAGAATAATTTAGAGAAACGAGACTGTTATCAAGCACTTAACGATCGAATGTTGTATAAAACTCAAAAATAAAAATTTATTTTTTCTACAACTATCAAAAAAACATGATATTTTTACATTGCTATCGATACGCGAAATTTGTGTTTTTTTCTCAATGAAATGTCAAATTTCATAACCTTTGACACTTAAAAAAAATTATTTATCAATCATTTTCATGTTTCCTAGGTTACAATACGTCAAATTTATATTATTTTTAATTTTTTCCTTTCAATTTACTTAAATAAACCAATAATTATTGTATTATTCTTTTTTGACAGTTCTAGAAAAAATTTTGTTTGTATTTCGTGGCCGAAATTCGTGTTCTTTGGCCCGTTCGAATGACTTTTTGTCTTGAGCTAACGGTTTCGACCAAAAGTGACATTCTCACATGCAAAAACAACTCATTTCATAATACAAAAATAACTATTGTTTTTAACCTGTCAGAATTATTGATTCTACAGTGACGAAACAACAAAATACAAAATGACAGTTAAATAAGAACTGCCTACCGGAAGGGTACTGTTATGAACCGGAAGTGTATTATTTAAACTGACATAGATTGCTGTAGGCATTTCAAATGGCAAACTAAGTAATCAAGGACAAAATTAGATTTTAAAGAAATAAATAAATCTAAAGGACAACACTCTAAAATAAAGGACTGTCCTCTATAATAAAGGATGTACAGTCCCCTGTACCCCTGAAACTTTCACAGTGCATCCACTCATCAGATTTATCAATAAATCAGTCTTTATAAAAAAAAAATCAGTCTTCATCAAACATCCTTTTCCTGACATACCATCCTCGCTTTAACCACATTCACGTTCCCTCCATTTATTCCTCACACTCGAAATCTTTCAGCTTCTATCAGGGCTCAAAATTTACCGGAGTAAACCGGACAAAATGTATGTACATAATGTACTATTTATATTTGTAAATAGACCGACAAAAATGATCAACTATTTATAAAATTGTAATGAAAGTGATCTTTGAACTGAAAAGCATTTTCATAGTCATGTTGGTTTTTATTTTTCTAAGACGCACTTTAGTCTTGCATTGGTGATTCGATTAGTTAAATTTTTCATTTCGTGTCCTGGTTTCTACGATAATAAAGGTTCATTTCCACTGGTTTGCATTGGTGATTCGATTAGTTAAATTTTTCATTTCGTGTCCTGGTTTCTACGATAATAAAGGTTCATTTCCACTGGTTATCATTGTTTTTGTTAGTTGTAAGCTAACATGTTAGTAGTAGTTAACAATGACCAAGATGGTTGACATCACATTTGACATCTTTTCTGATTTTTAAGTTATAATTAAGTAATATAGCAGTAAAATAATAATAATAAATACTTATTGTTAGTCAAATATCAATGGTAAAACAATATTTTTAACAAATAATTATTAGTTTAATGCATACTATAGAAAATATAAAAAAAATAAATAAATATATCATCACGTCTTTTACCCATTACTGAGTGTGGCACTCTGCCGAAGCAGATCTCGGTAAGTGATATATTTATGCGCGTGAAATGTGGTTACCAGGCGTCAATTCACGGCCCCCAAAGATGTTAGTGGTTGAGGAGCCACAGGGGTAATTTTAAATTGGTGAAAATGTTTTGTCAGTTGTGGGAATCGAACCAGGGTTCTTAGGATCCACAGACCGACTCGGATACCACTGAGCCATTAATCCATATGATTTTTAAGTTATAATGAATTAATATCAGCAGTAAAATAATAATAATAAATACTTATTGTTAGTCAAATATCAATGGTAAAACAATATTTTTAACAAATAATTATTAGTTTCATGCATACTATAGAAAATATTAAAAAAAATAAATAAATATATCATCACGCCTTTTACCAATTACTGAGTGTGGCACTCTGTCGAAGCAGATCTCGGTAAGTGATATATTTATGCGCGTGAAGTGTAGTTACCAGGCGTTAAATCACGGCCCCCAAAGATGTTAGTGGTGGGGGAGCCACAGGGGTAATTTTAAATTGGTGAAAATGTGTGAAAACTTAATACCACTGAGCTATTATCCCATATTTATATAGGGTAGAAAATATAAAATTTTAAAATCCTGAACTGTAAAATTGTTTATGATAACCAGTGGAAATGAGCCTTAATAAATGAAAAAAAACCTAATCAAACTTGTTGATACTATTTGGGAAGAAATTTATATTTTGTTCTTGTTTGATATCAATGTATGAACATCAGTACGATAATTTATGTGTTTTTTAACTTTGGATATATTCTACATAGCAATTTGACACATTTTTTCTGTCTGAAAAATCGAGTAATTTTGTAGAAAGAGAAAATGTATTACACTAACCTTGTTCAACCTTCAATTTGTGCGAAAAATCCTTGATAGATATCCGCCATTACATGTTGAGGGATGATCCAATCTGAAACAAAAGAACGTAGCATGTTAAATTATATACTTAATTTTAGTAATGCTGGTTTTATAAAGAAAATCATTTACTATCAAGAAATTACAAGAAATTGCGCTAATGAATACAGCGCTATTAACGAGAAGCGACGCCCGGTAAATATGTGAACTAAAGTATAATCTAGGGTGAATTACTACAAAAATATGAATATCACAATTTATTAATTTTTTCACAAAATAGTCGTACTGACATTTAATAATTAATCAAATAGACAATGGTAATTATATTTAAAAAAATTAACTTGCCTCCGCCAGGATTTGAACCCGGACCTTCCACTTGGGCCGCGAACGTCCTACCAATTAGATCACAGAGGTGTGTCTAATTGCTGGCACTGACAAGCGATTGTTTCTATGTGTCGATTGTTCGTAAATATCAAATGTGCGAATGGGTTTTTTCGACAATGCAAATGATATACAAACGGATTGACACGATTGAAGAACATCAAATCATAATTATAGTTGTTTTTGTTTAATTGTAATTGTAAATAACAAATTCGTTGAATGTTAATTATATTTGAAAAAATAAACTTGCCTCCGCCAGGATTTGAACCCGGACGTTCCACTTGGGCCGCGAACGTCCTACCAATGATATATTTATTTACCTCTGTGGTCTAATTGGTAGGACGTTCGCGGCCCAAGTGGAACGTCCGGGTTCAAATCCTGGCGGAGGCAAGTTGATTTTTTCAAATATAATTAACATTCAACGAATTTGTTATTTACAATTACAATTAAACAAATAGATAATGGGTTAGGTGGCTCAGTGGTATCGAGTCGACCTACGGATTTGAGAACCCGGGTTCGATTCCCACAACAGAGAAACAATTTTCATCACAGTGAAACTATCGCTGTGACTTCCACTCCCTTAAAATCCTTGAGGGCTGTGATTTGACGGTGGGTAACGTCATAATTTATTTGACATAAATTAAAGTAATTATTTATTTTTGCACTGTTTTACAGTAAAATGTTTACTCAGGAACAAAAAACTTTTATACTGAAGAAGTCTTATTTTCACAATAGTCAGCGAAATGAAAACGGAATTGCTCTTTCCTCATTTGAATGACGTTTGACGTTTTATTTAAGATTAAATTGAATGAATGAAGTACAGATATATGTTTCACAACCCATAGTCACCCAGAGCGACAAGACTTATTATCTCATCGATACTTTATTCATCAATTGAGGAACTGAAACTAACGCAAGGAAACCGACGACTTGATGAAACAATAATCAATCAATACATAAATAGATTCGTTATAATATCAAGAAGAGACATAAGCAAAGACGAAGCTAATTAACAAAATTAATTGTCAACGGTCACAGCTTGTAGCGATAACTCGAGTTAAACAACATTGCGCGCGGGGATTATTTGGATGGATGACCATCCAGAGAAATCCACGTTGCTGTTGACGGAATATAAAATAAATATAAATATGTCATCACGCCTTTTACCCATTATTGGGTGTGGCATTCTGCTGTAGCAGATCTCGGTAAGAGATATATCTATGCGTGTGAAGTGCGGTTACCAACTGATATATTTATATTTTTATTTAAAAGTTTGTTTAAAATAAATTTTCCTTTCGTTTCAATAAATTTACTTCAATTTTAATACCTAAAGTCTGAATTTCAATCGAATCAAATATATATTTTTAATTTCTAAAATATCATTGGACTTATTAACAACTTATTATTAAAAATTAACTTCAACACAACATAACATAACAAATATTGACATAATTACCAAAATTTTCAGGTCAGTCGATAGCATATAAACATTTGCTTATTTACTTTATGATTAGTTCTAACGTTAAAGGCGTGTTTCTTTGGACTGTGATTCGTAATCAAAGTGATCAAACTTAACATGATTATGAAGAATCATGTTTCTTCGTTCGTTATTCGTTATCCCTACTCTTTCATTTTGTGATCACGAAACGACAATCCCCCTACCCTTCTGAATCATACTTTTTCTATGATTCATGTTGACTGATTCACATCGAAGGTTTAAAAATGGCGTTTTTTTCTGCTTCAGCACGATTACGATCCATTTTAAATTGCTTACATGGACACTCATTTATGAAATTTTAAAATAGGTTAGTTTGTGTATTTGACATTTGCAGTTATTTTAACGTTCATACTATAGGATCGCGTCGATCGGGTTGGATTTGAATCATTATTCCTGTTCGATGTTTTCTTCAGTATCATAGTTAATCATGATTCAACGCAATCACGATCAAAGGAATCATGATTTAGAAAATCACAATCACAGTCCAAAGAAACACGCCTTTATAGTCACAACTCAGAACGGAAATTACTTTGTCTCAAGGTCACAGATCATTATGATTATATTAATAAGAATCATATTTGTTATTCCTGCAAGGCAAGTATCGAACACAGCAGGTATTTCAAAAATGTATTAATTTATGAACTGATTAATATTTTAGGTTACTTGCAAATGAACTTTGAACTGGATGAATAAAATATCAGATTTCATGAAATTCAGAAAGGAAAAGTTTCAAAATAGACTATTCGAACAGTACGGCGTTTAAAGAAATATTTAACGCATATCAATTTTAGTTGTAAATGTGTTACAATAATGCCAAAAAAAATTAACAAACGTATCGTATTATCTAAAATATTCAATTAAAGAGTGAATTATTCAAAACGATCGTCATTGATGTCCTTGTGACATAGGTAGCCCAATTAAACTTCACATTGTGAGGCAATGCGCATGCGCACCGAAACAAAACAATATTTAGTATATCATCATCACGCCTTCTACCCATTACTAGGTGTGGCACTCTGCTGAAGCAGATCTCGGTAAGTGATATATTTTGCGCGTGAAGTGCGGTTACCAGTCGTCAAATCATGGCCTCCAAAGATGTTAGTGGTGGAGGAGTCACAGGGGTAGTTTTTTAAATTATGAAAATTATTTGTCGCCTGTGGGAATCGAACCAGGGTTCTCAGGATCTACAGGCCGACTTCATACCACTGAGCTAGCCACTCCATATAGCCTCGGAAAAGTACAAAATTCAATGAGTTGATGCTTAATCTGCTGTTGGTACCTGTTACACAATAGTATATTATGTAACTAGTAGGGCGGTTTATTATTACAATTTTATATTAACTAGCTTCGTTCGCGTTAACCCCTAACTGAGCCTAAGCTAACCATCCGATTTATTAAATATAAATAAATATATCATCACGCCTTCTACCCATTACTGGGGTCCTCAAGATCCACAGGCCAACTCAAAACCACTGAGCAATTACCCCATTAAATTAATAAACATAAATTAAATAAATAAATAAATATATCATCACGCTTTCTACCCATTACTGGATGTGGCACTCTGCCGAAGCAGATCTCGGTAAGTGATATATTTTGCGCGTGAAGTGCGGTTACCAGTCGTCAAATCACGGCCCCCAAACATGTTAGTGGTGGAGGAGCCAAAGGGATAGCTTTTTCAAATTATCAAAATTTGTCGCCCGTGGGAATCGAACCAGGGACCTCAGGATCCACAGGCCGACTTCATACCACTGAGCTAGCCATCCCATACAATATTGAGTTACAACTATAATTAAAATAATAAATGTTAGAATAGCACAATAACCTAGTACATCAAATTGTTCCATTTTAATTTAACCTAAACAATGTACATAAATATTTTCTTCTTAAATTTGTAGGATTATAATTATTTTTATTATAACCTGAATATTAACAGTTGGAACGTGTTTAAAATAATATAGTTCTTCACAAATTTCATGTAAAATATGTAAAAACTGGTAAAATAAGTGTTGACAAGCGTGATCTTAGTTCCGTGAGATGTTTCGCGCTCTTGTCAAAGTATACCCATCTTTCTCAAAAAAAGAAAACCTTTTTTATCAGTATAATGCTTTTTCGTTAAATATTAATGCTATGTTTATCACCAAGAGCTACTTACGTCCCGATTAATATATAAATTATTATTATATTTCCTCCCTTAGTAGAAACTTTACAACAAAATAAAATAAAAACATAGATTAAATAAATAAATAAATAAATAAACATATCATCACGTTTCTTACCCATTACTGGGTGTAGCACTCTGCCGAAGTAGATCTCGGTAAGTGATATATTTTGGTCGTGAAGTGCGGTTACCAGCCGTCAAATCACGGCCCTCAAATATGTTAGTGCTGGGGGAGCCACAGGGGTAGTTTTAAAATGGTGAAAATTGTTTGTCGCCTGTGGGAATCGAACCAGAGTTCTCAGGCTCCACAGGCCGACTTGATACCACTGTGCTAGGCTACCCCATAAATAAATAAATAAATAAACATATCATCACGTCTTTTACCCATTACTGGGTGTAGCACTCTACCAGGACAGATCTCGGTAAGTGATATATTTATGCGCGTTATCAGCTGTCAAATCACGGTCCCCAAAGATGTTAGTGGTGGGGGAGCCACAGGGGTAATTTTAATGCGGTGAAATTTGTTTGTCGGCTGCGGGAATCGAACCTAGGTTCTTAGGATCCACAGGCAGACTCGATACCACTGAGCTAGCTACCCCATAACATATAACATATAAAATAATCAAATTTTTGTGGAATAACCTACTGAATTTTGTTATTTCTATTTTGTTATATTTAGTTCAAGTTTACAATGTGCATCTAATTTAATTTACTTCAGATAAAAATATCATCTGAATATTTAATAAAATATAACCTTTACGCAATGTAATGTGTTAGAAGTCGAAATTTTTTGATAAGACAAATATCGTTGACACTTCGATAAACAAAAACATTCTTAGAAAAGAAGGTCGGCAACTTATGCGAATATAATGTGATTTTCATTTATGCACTTGTTTATATTCAGGTTGAATTATGTATTAGCAACAGTCTGCATTTGATTCATTTGAATAAAAATTTGTTTTTTGATTTTTTCTCACTTTTAGCGATGACATGTCAGATGTCAAATATTCTGTAAATTTGTCTTCTCTCAAACTTTCCCCCAATCAATTTCAAGACAACAATCTTCCTAAAAAACCTCTAAAAATATTTTTATGCACAACTCATATATAATAAAGACATTATTACACTGATTTCAGTTGAATTGTATGGCTCATAAAACACTAAACAACTTGTTACCTAGCAACCATTTCATGATATACCGTATTTTGAGAAACTATATATAACTGAATCAACGTTAAACGTTACGGCCAATCTTCTTCGATACTTATAATTATGAGTTGTGGTTAAAATTTTGTATTACACTTGTGTTTTATTGGTGTATAAAACACTTAACAATATTAAACACTCGACCTTTGGTCTCGTGTTTAAACTTTTCTTGCATGTTTTAATATACCTAATAAAACACTTGTATAATAAATAACTATTATTTCCGTTGTATATTTTTGTAGCTAATGATGAATTTTGTATAAACTCTTTCTAAAAAGTTCCTCAAATCATTTATAAGACAGTCATCTTCCCAAAAATTCCCTCAAATCATTTTAAAAACTCTCATCGTTCTTAAAAGTCATTAACATCATTTATAAGATAGTCATCTTTATAAAAAGTCCCTGAAATCATTTAAACTTCATAGCGTTGTACTACATAGGAAATCAATTTTCTGCGTCGGTAATTGGTTGATCACCGTACCGGATGTAACAAAAAGTACAGTAGTGACTATCACAAGTAATACTCATTTATGTTTTTCTGTTTGTATGAGTTCACTGTCAGTTAATGTATCGTTTTCACGAATTTACTTAATTTTGTGATAGTGATGATATTTTGAAGATTTTTAAAATTTATTTTTAATATTTTTTCGCTGTGTAAATCGGTCTACTATAAAGTTACGATGAGACGGAATATTATAAGGAGAGAAATAAATTGGTAGCGCAAAAATACATATTCATAAAAATGTGAATTACGTATAATAATAATTGAATAATTTTAAATGTCATTCAACTATAGGTTCACGTACGCGTCTACGTATGTATTTGATTAAAATTATCATGTCTTTAACACTATGATCACCTTTGGTGACCTGCGACTTCCATAAAAAAAAACGAAATATTCGCGATATAAACACAGTTTCCGTTGCATTTATAAGACGAGTAAAAATTTAAAAATGCGTATATTTATTAGGGTATTAATGAAGATATTTATGCTCTCCGAGAGCGATGCTTACAAGGCCGAGGGTTTGTAAGTCGCCTGAAGGGAATAAACATCAAGTAATGCCCATGGTGTATACAATATTTTATGCATAACCGGGCCGCAATTCATGTATTTTAGCCCTAAAAAGCGGGCTTAAACACTACTTTTTGGCTCTAGGGTCATAAAAAATCATTCCTACGTATACATAAATAAAAAGACAATTTTTGTTTATTGTGAATACTTGATTTTACAAAATGTCATTTTGACATAAAACTTATATACATATTTTAATCTTTTGAATTTATAATTAAATGTTCTAATGTTGTACATAAAATATTGTATGTACTACTGGTGAAATTAGCGTTTCTGACCCTGAGCATGTTATTAGTTCTCTGCGCCTCGTGCTAATAATCATGCTGCGAGCCATAAACACCTGTTTTCACCCTTGATACATAAATAACTATTATGTCTTACTAGTATTTTTTAATAACATGAATAATAAATCATGGATTATTTGGCAAAACTGAATATAATAAATGTCAGAAATGACAGTATTGCAATAGTAACGTTACTCTCAATGCCATAGGGCAGACATGGCGAACCTATGGCACGCGTGCCAAAAGTGACACGTATAAAAATTATACTGCACATTACGAAACTGATGCTTTTGGCATTTTAAAATACGCTTTAATTTTTTTAAGTAAATTCAAAAACATTTAGTTATTCTTATTTTTGACAACATTTAATTCTAATTTTGACTTTTTTTTATATTTTGACATATTTCAATATTTTGTATATTACATACATACATACATATCTTCACGCTATATCCCAACAAATTGGGTAGCACGAACTCTAAAATAAAACATTCACTCATCACACCCATCAAACAACCAGTCATCGTCAAACATTTTCATCCAAACACACCACCCTCACTTCAACCACCTTCATAGATCACTCCATATAAACTCATTCATTTATTACACTCGAAATTATTATCACACAACAAACCTTCAATCACATCATTCCTTTTCACTTACCATTTTGTATATTGATTTGTGTTATTTTGTATTTAATTAATTGAGTAAGCTGTTGGCACTTGTCGAAACATGTTTGAAAAAAATTTAAAAATACAAAATAAAAACACTTGGTGTTTCAAAGAAAATATTGTTGGGTTTTTATTTTGTATTTTTTAATTTTTTTTATTTTGTATTGTTTGAAGATATTTTATGATGAGTTTTGTATAAACTCGAAACGTCCTTTTAATTAATATATTTCATACTCTATTGGATTCCTGCCGCCTTATTTTATTTATATTATTATTCTTTGGTTTATAAATTTTTTTATTATTATTTTCATATCATATTTGACACCACACTTGTTAAAAGTTCAGAATTAAAATTGAAATTTAATATAGACATACGTCGCTATTACCCTCTGCCCTGTTCCTCTCCCACTGAATATTTGTTGCTATAGTTACTCTTTACGTCATTTAATTATATTTACGTTTCATATAATACACAAAGGTACTATTATGTACCTATCCTTTGTCAAATGACAGAGCAATTCAAGAATATTGGAACAATTTCTAATTCATTATAATGTTTCAAAACTTCTCAACTTGTAATGTAATTAAACATTCACAATTTTTCTGGATGTTAGTCTTTATTTCACTTCAACAACCATTAACTAATTTGTACCCCACATAGGACCTCATTAGGAGCTAAAACAACATATTTTTATATTTTACAAATGTTGCAGAACAATTATTTTATATTAATTAACATTACAACTCATGTGATGTCAAAATTAAGAATTTGTATAATTCAAAAGCATTAAAAATGCTGTGTAATTTCATACAGATATCACAAAATGGATGACTTATCAATAAATACGTAGTATAACTATTATAATTACTATATCTACATACGTTTATTTCAATTATAATCATCAGTATATTTACACAAGCAAAAAAGTTATAATATTTCGTCCCACCTTGGAAAAAAAGTTTGCGGGAGCCCATATTAGTAATTCTAATTCAAAGGAATAATACATAATTTAAATTAGTTTATATTTGCCATATGAAGGTGACAAAAAAAACACTTGAAACTCGTGAAATTTTCTAATTTTCAAACCGTTATAACTTAGCAAATTTTTAGCTAATTTGAACAAATTTTCGAGTGCAAAAAAGGTTTACAGTATTTACTATAAAGGGATACATGCGGGGTTAGCTTCTTTCGCCTCCCCTCAACCCCCTAAAAAAAATGTTTTTATTGGAAAAAAGTCCATCTTTGTTGACCTGTACAGAGCTGAAAAAAAATGTAGATTTGATTCACCACCAGGGTACTAAAGATTATTCAATTCCCTGTAAAGGTCGCAAAGAATGAAATTCCTACGATGATTTGGTAGAGTTATGCATGTTTGAAATTGAATGTGCATTTGGGGTTTTTTTGGCTCATAACTCGACGACTTTTCGACAAAATTGGACAATGGGGGATTCAAGTGGTAGAGGTTTTTAATATATATTTATTAAAATAAGTTCTTGACCATACATCATATTTAATACAATATAAAATCATACCATAAATGATATCTTTATTGCTAAAATATGAAAGTTAAAGTTCAATACTTTAAAACGCGCATTGCAATTACGTAGTTGTATTAAGCCAATCACAGAGCTTTGTCTGAAACGTTTGTCGTTGCTCAATTTTACTGAGAGAAAGACGAAGAAGAAATAAGCATTCAGCATTCTACGATTCTACCAATGACGTATAATACTAGACGAATTATGCCGTATTCCAGTCAATGCAAACTCCGTTGTTATCCGTCTAGTTATGTTTTGTCGGAGGATTCTACTGACAACGACACACGTTACGTGAAGTTACGTGTTATTTATCTCTCTTATCTGTCTCTCTTTAAGCTAAGATGCAACTACGTCACATTCGTTTGTTTCGAAAGTTTAAATATTTTTATCATGCTTAATACAAGTTTAAAAAAAAATAAAAAATTTTGGTTATAATAATTTTAGTACGTAGATTAAATAAATAAATAAATATATCATCACGCCTTCTACCCATTGCTGGGTGCGGCACTCTGCTAAAGCAGATCTCGGTAAGTGATATATTTTTGCGCGTGAAGTGCGGTTACCAGTCGTCAAATCACGCCCCCCAAACATGTTAGTGGAGGAGGAGCCACAGGGATAGCTTTTTCAAATTATGAAAATTTGTCGCCTATGGGAATCGAACCAGGGACCTCAGGATTCACAGGCCGACTTCATACCACTGTGCTAGCCATCCCATAGAAAAGATTTTATTTTTAAATTTGTTAAATTCTTGGAATTGTTCTTACATTTTTAGTACCACTGGTCGACATTATAAACAGTTCTTTCGCTGATGTATAATGAATTAATTAACAATTATGTTAAAAAATAGTTTAATGACACAATGTCTTAATAGTAATAGTTTTTTTAAAAATTATTTCTGAGAATTATATTATTTATGATTATTATTTAGCTCAGTGGTATGAAGTCGGCCTGTGGATCCTGAGAACCTAGATTCGATTCCCACAGGCGACAAACAATTTTCATAATTTAAAAAGCTACCCCTGTGGCTCCTCCACCACTAACATCTTTGGGGCCGTGATTTGACGACTGGTAACCGCACTTCACGCGCAAAATATATCACTTACCGAGATCTGCTTCGGCAGAGTGCCACACCCAGTAATGGGTAGAAGGCGTGATGATATATTTATATTTTTTATTATTTAATTATAAATATACTCGTATTAATAAATACTTACGGTAAACCATCCTTCATTTTGAAAAAAAAATATTTTTTTGTCGATTGATTTGTTGACAATTGCCAGACAGGGATGCTATGAAAATAAAAAACCTCTTTTATCCTTAAGTGCTGTACGAGAAGTAAATTAGTTAATATGTCATTAATTTTAATTATTAATTTAAAGTTAATTAGAGAGTATCGAATGCTCTAAAAGTTAGTAGATCCATGATTTCAAAACTGCGAAGTCAAAGAAAAATTAAATCTTGTCATTGCCAAAGAAACTACTTCCAATGCAATTTAAAACCGGTTACATATATACCATGTAAACGTAGCAGCACCCTATGCCATTTATTTAGTTACATTTTTTTATGACGTCACTCTATGCTATTGTTCTACGATCAGTAGGTAGGTACATTATTAATGGCAGTCGTAGCCCAGTGGATAAAATCGAGGTAAAACTTGCGTTTTTTAATTATCAAGCTAGAGGTCGTGCGTTCAAATCTCACTGACTTCTATTTATATCCAAAAAAATACGATTGTGTCTGAGTGGTTTGGATTCCACTATAAGCTGTAGGCCACCCTGTACTGTAATTGGGATTAAATTCCTATTGTGCTGAGTCACAAGTAACAATTAATTATGTAATATATACAATTTTTTTTCCGAAATGAAAAATATTCTGCATATAATGTTTCTCTTACACACAACACTCGAAACACAAATAAATGTACACCATATAAGTCATTTCACATATTAAAATATTCACTAAATTGGTTACAAATATCCGAAAACATTGTTTCCACTGCAAATGATGGCACTGTACTAGACTAGGCCGGCCCCGCGCAGACACATTTTTCGACGACGCAAACTAATTAATGAGTTATGTTTTAACTTGTTTAACAGCGTTAAAAATCATTCAAAGATATATTAAACGTACTGTGTATAGATTTCGTAGGTCTCGATTAATTTTAAACAATAAATGAATAAATCTGTCTTGTGTAGAATTAGATTGACAATATTTTGGGTGAACATTTTTAACACAACAAGAGGCGCGAATACATCAAATTTTATGAGTGAAAATGTAAAATGTTTTATATTAGCCATGACTTTTTATTTTTCATTAACAATTATATATAAACGTCAGTAAATTATAGATTCAGACAAAATTACAGCTTAGTTCACATACTTGCCGTCTAGATAAGACAGCGCTATTGTTGTTATAACTATATTTAGTTTTATCAGTATTTCATATTAACCATTATCCTAGTATAATACAGGATTTAGTGAAGCTTTTTTTATTATTCATTGTTATGTTAAAAAATTGATGAAACTTGGAATATTATCTGTCAAGAATTAATTGCTCTGTCAAACACACGTGTGTTATGAGAAATGAAAAAAAAAACAAATAAATCATCACACCTTTCTCCTTCCTTCTTACATTTTCTGATGTTTCCTTTGACAGGAAATATATATTGGTGTATTTATTTAATGTCCGAAAGATCGAAATAGGAATGGATGACATGTTTAGTAATTAATAATTTCATTGAAATGCAGTATTCAAGTCTGCTCGTTGAAAGATTACTGTGTGATTGTAGTACGTATTTTATTTTGATTGATTTTAGTGTTTCATATTTTTATAAGTGTTGAGAAATAACATGTAAAAGTTTAATAAAATATTGATAAATTGTACACCATATTTATTTGGAAGGCTGTCACCCATGGGCGTCCACAGACATTTTTCCAGGGGGGAGGGCGGTCGCAAAAAACTCTAAGATATACATAAATTTTTAAAATATATTTTTTTTACATAACATAAATATAAACAATAAGCACACATAACAAATAGATAAAACAGTATTTAAATTGGCAGAGTGCCACACCCAGTAATGGGTAAAAGACGTGATGATATATTTATTTATTTTTATGTTTTGCCTTTGCTGCAAATGGCGACATAGCCCCACCAATTGCCTCACTTATACGCGTAAATTAGATGTTCAAATAAAATCCTTGGTTGTCACTGTCACAATTTTTTTATGCTATGTAAATATATCTTTATTTTGACGTTTTAGTTAGCCAATCAAAATCAGAATAAAATACACAGTAATCGTACCGAACATACTTTATTAAATCATGCAAATTTTGCCAAAATAAATTTTTTTCACGCAATTTTCAAACGAAATTGATATTTATCCACACACTTCATCCCACGAAATTCAACTTTTTTTGTAAATAACCCGATAAAAATTAATTACTGGGCTGTCAGCTACTTTAGCGAGCTGTTCTAAATCAATTAAAAACTAGATTACAAAATGCCGCCGATAAACAAACAAATTGTTATTTTTTCTGATAATGTCTCCTTGGTTACACTGACATTCATATTTATGATTACCATCATTTCTATATTAAATTTGTAATATTTTTTTACTGAAGCCGGCAAGAAAGTGCCTATTTTTCTGACCAATTTTAGTATGGAAAGTAGATTTTATTAAAACAGTCAAGTAAAGGACGTATCCAGGGCTACAACAAAAATAACAGGCTGGTAAAAAGATTTGTTCTTAGCAGAGCTGGGCATGATTTAAATCAAAAGGAATTATAAATTAATTTAAATAATATTTCTTGATTTAAATCAAGTGAATTAAGCCTTTTTTAAAAATTCGCAAATCAGGCTTGTGATTCAAGAAATTTATTTGGGTTTGTAAATTATTCTAAAGCTAAAAAAAGGCTTAATTCATTTATCTGGGCTTACTTCAATTGAAAGAGCTTACTTCAATTGAAAGAGCTTACTTCAATTGAAAGAGCTTAATTCAATTAAAAGGGCTTAATTCAATTGAAATGACTTAATTCAATTGAAAGGACTTACAATTTATTATCGATATGTGCGTTAATTTTTTTTTTTGATTATATAACTGTATATTATTTTTATTATTGAGATTGACAATGCTGGTACATGTTTAAATGTTACATTTCTGACTGTAGCTATCGGTGATCTGTGAATTGATTCGTGATTGTGATACTTTACTTGCCATTTTGTATATTTTTATAAACAAAATTCGTATTTTTGAAGACTCTCAGTCTTTAGTACTTTTAAAAGCTGAACTATTACAATGCAATACAATTTAAAACCGGGTACAGATTTAATGTAAACATGCCATCGCATGTCATTCATTTAATTACATTTTTTGATGACGTAATTCAATCCTTTGAACATATCTACTTATATATGTTTTTATTCGGTTGTGCACAGATCTTTGGCATATTACAACGCACCTAGTATTTAAAAAAATAAATATTAAATAAATTGATAATATTTAGTACTTGTAAATGTGATTTAATCCCCAAGCCCCAAGCCTCAAGCCCCAATTCACAAAAAGGCTTGTGATTTATATTTTACATAAATAAAGCACAAATCACTTTGATTTGTGAATTAATTCACTTTGAAAATGAAGTGGAATTGTGAATTGTCACAAAAAAGTAATTGTTTGATTTGTGAATTGTGATTTAATTCCTTTTGTTCGTGATTTTGCTCAGCTCTAGTTCTTAGTTATATACTTTGGTTGTAAACAGTGGACTTAGGAGTCATTTTTATGCAAAATTATCTTTTACCAAACACATTGAAATAAAAGTAGCAACTGTCCTTAGATGCCTAGGTTTTCTGATTCGCAATTCTGACATGTTTGTTGATGCAAGTACATTGCGTCTATTATTTCTGACATTAGTTCGTCCTCATCTGGAGTACTGCTCTTTAATATGGAATCCGTTATATTGTTATCAAATTGAATCACTAGAATATGTTCAGAGGAAATTTTTGAAGTTTGCAACTTTCATCTTGGATGGTTGTTATCCTCCTAGAGGAATACTCCAATCCACACTACTGGATACATTTCAATTACATTCACTCGAGCAGAGGCGACATATTGTTGCTGTAACTCTTTTACATAAAATCATGCACAACGCCGTTGATTGTATATTTATCATGAGCAGAATCTTGTTTCAAGTTACTAGAATGTCATCCATGTTCAAGAACATCTTCTACTTGCATACGACTAGAACTAATATGTTATCTAAGTCACCAATTCATCAAATGGTTAATTCTCACAATGACTTTGAGTGTGAAATTGATATTTTTCATAATACCATAAATGATATAAAGAAATTGATTACTTTCCGCTAATTTTGGTGTTTTTTTTTTCCTTACCCTAGAATTGGGCGCTTAGCGTGTTGGGTAATGTATTAATAATAATAATAATAATTATTATTATTATTAAAAGTTTTCTGTGTTGAATTTATCGTTTTCTGTGTCTGTTTATTTATTATTTATTTTATTAATTATGAACTATAATTATATTGGGTTAAGCATCAACTTCAGGTCGGTCACGTGTCTGCCCGCAACATATTAGATTTATCATAAATAAATGATAAATTCAACACAGAAAATTTTAAATAATTGTTTACAAACAAAGCGCATAACTAAGAATGAATCTTTTCAAATCTCTTCCCAAAAAAAATAATTAATTCTGTTGGTCATCGCAGCCCAAAAAAATGTTTTTATGTCACGTTGTCACGTCAGTGCCCGCATCCTATGCCGGATTGCAAACACGCGGTGGCGACTACGGTGGCATCACATCGGCACACACTGATGCGGTCTGTTTGAGGTGATCGCCTGAGTATTCTGCTAAA
This sequence comes from Pterostichus madidus, assembly GCA_911728475.2. NCBI lineage: Eukaryota > Metazoa > Arthropoda > Insecta > Coleoptera > Carabidae > Pterostichus > Pterostichus madidus. Next base: position 3,703,889 of record OU452304.1, read on the forward strand.
ATATTTGTAGTGCAATGGACGTTGGATGGGAAATGGAAAAAGAAGAAATGCTAATATACATTGGACGAAGAAGAGGAAAAACGGAAGAAATTTAGAGATTTCATCCCACATTTTATTTTTTTTTCACATGATTGTAATTCGGATTTGCTAAATCATAAAATAAATAAATATATCATCACGCCTTTTACCCCTTACTGAGCGTGGCACTCTGCCGAAGCAGATCTCGGTAAGTGATATATTTTTGCACGTGAAGTGCGGTTACCAACCGTCAAAACACAGCTCCCAAAGATGTTAGTGGTGGGGAAGCCACAGGGGTAATATTAAATTGGTGAAAATGTTTGTTGGCTGCGGGGATCGAACCAGAGTTCTTTGGATCCACAGGCTGACTTGATACCACTTAGCCATTACCCCATTTAATATTATATAATAGTTATGTATGTTTTAAGGATGAATATCGTATGTACCATGGGTGAAATTAACGTTTCTGACCCTGAGCATATTATTAGCCAGAAACGCTAATTTCACCAGTGATACTACATTTGTTTTTCACAACAAAGAACATTTAATTTTATATTCAAAAGATTAAACAAATACATTTATATGTCAAAATGACATTAAGTATTTACAATGAACAAAAATTGTCATTTGTATCTAGAGGAAATTAGTTTATTATGGCCCTAGGGCCAAAAACAAGTGTTTACGTCCGCTTTTTATGGCGAAAACACATTAATTTCGGCCCGGTTGTGCATAAAATATCATATGATCATACTAATTCAATAATTTTTCTGTTTCACTCATTTTGCTATTTTACGCGGTCAGCGGGCGAATACAGCACGCTGCGTTTGCCCGCGTAACGATATGATCGCCGCGCCGCGAGATCGCTATTTGTGTGCGCACTTGCATTGTCTTATATAGGCACCATCTGATCGACACCGTCACCGCCACTGCCACCGCTATTGCTACCGCGTAGGTTTGCGATCCGCTTTATACAGATCTTGCAATCATTTCATATTTCACAGCCTGGTATACTTTAGTGTCCATGAGAGTAAACTAATATAAATAAATATAATATAGCAGCAAATTAATTATTAGAAGCAAAATGTTTCAGTCAATAGAACAGTGTTATCTACAAATATTATATTGTTAATATTTCAATTTTCTATTTATTTTATTTATCCTTTATATTTAATTTTTTAATATACAAATTATAAATGCATATGCATGTGAAATTTAGGGTGAAAGATTGCTCGAAGAAAAATGGATGAATATGATTTAGGATGAAGGAATTATGAAAGAGTATAGAGCTAAAGTGGGGCGGCAGGAAAGGGATTTTTGGCACAGATTATTTGCCGAATAAATCTGATGAATATTCAGTGAATGTTCTAAGGGTTCTGCACCCAATTAAATGGAATTTAATCCTGGTTATATTTAATTTACAAACAAATTCTTTGTTTGCGAATTTTAGAGTTCACTTTGCTTGGTAACAAAATCCGCTCGGCAAATTCAAACAAGAAAACTCTGCAAATAAACAAAAATACAAAGAATAGTTATTTATTATACTAGTGTTTTATTAGGTATATTAAACACGCAAGAAAAGTTTAAACACGAGACCGAAGGTCGAGTGTTTAATATTCTTAAGTGTTTTATATACCAATAAAACACGAGTGTAATACAAAATTTTATCCACAACTCATAATTACAGGTATCGAAGAAGATTGGTCGTAACGTTTAACGTTGATTCAGTTATACATATTTTCTCAAAATACGGTAGATTGAAGTAGTTGCTAAGTAACAAGTTGTTTACAATGTTTTATGGAATACAAAACCTTAGGGTTTTATGAACCATATAAGTCAACTGAAATCAGTGTAATAATGTCTTTATTATATATGAGTTGTGGATAAAATATTTTATTCGGAATGCTCGTTTCGCTTACATTTTTAATAATCACAGGCTTTTAATCCAGGTCCTTGAAACCTTTTAATTAAAAAGACTAAATGCATATTTTGCGACACTTTAAATAATAGCACCATTTAATATTTTTGACGGTCTTAGGCATTTACCGGGGGCTCTAGAAAAGTGAGCCGGGGGAGTTATAATTTTTGAAATCAATGAAAATGGTGTATTTTGTCAGAAATATTAGGTAATTTTATTTTAATATTTACTTTTTGGATGCCTTTGCAAAATGGCACCTGAAAACTATGACTATCAGAGAAAGCACGGTGTTAAATTTCCTTATATTATACAAGATATAATTTTTTTAATTTTTGTTAAGTGCTTGTGACATCACAAGTATCTTTCAATGTCTTGAAGTGGTATTATAATTATTTGATTCAATGAGTGCAAATAATAAATGAATTATTATTAGCTAATGAAATTGAAAAACCGGAAGAGGAAGTTTACTGAACACACAAAACAATAAATTCCATTTATTTCAAAAATGGAATCATTAACGAAAAAAAGTTTCAAATAAAAGATATTGGTAAAAATATTTGGAACATAAAATGTTATTTGCAATTTTTCTGTATATGCATCTAATTTTGAGAAAAACTAATTTTTATATTTAATAATATATTAAATAATAGAAACAAAAAACATAGATTTTAATTTTCGCTTTATCTAGTTATCTATGCCTTTCGGAAAAACAAATACATCATTAAAATGGTCTACTAATTTGGCAACTTTACCTCAATTTAATCGACTTCGTATCTCACGGTTCTTGAGATACCAAGGGTTAGGCTCGAAAAAAGGACATTCTGTATATGCCTCATCAGTAAAGTTAGACATAAAGTAGTCAACATTACTAAAAAATTATACGTAAACAAATTTGATATTTTATATGTTTCAAACAGATAAATGCTGAATTACTGAAAATCTAAATTACATGTTTAATAATATTATATATTCTAAATATTAAATATGCTGTGTATAAAAAAGTCGTGTGGTGGCCACACCAGATTTTTACTTTCTTATACGCAGTATAAGGAAGTATTGCAATCATGAAAAAAATCGTTGACGAGATTTTCGCGGAAATACGTGTTTTGAGGTCCACTGAATCGGTTTTGATCATTTTCTCAATGATGTCTGTGTGTGTGTGTGTGTGGATGGATGGATGGATGGATGGATGTGTGTCCGAGTGTGCAATATCTCATGAACGAGATAAGATTTGTTAACGAAACTTGGTAATTATAAGTTTAATGAAAATACGAAGAGCTGAGTTGATTTTGAATGAAATTGAAAAACCGGAAGAGGAAGTTTACTGGACACACAAAACAATAAATTCTATTTATTTCAAAAATGTAATCAGTTACGAAAAAAAGTTTTAAACAAAAGATGTTAGCAAAAATATTTGGACCATAAAATGTTATTTCCAATTTTCCTGTATATGCGTATAATTTTGAGAAAAGCTAATTTTTATATTTAATAATATATTCGAATAATCATAGTAGCAATAGAAACAAAAATCAAAAACATGTTTCACATTTATATGTCAAATAATAATTGTCAAACGCAAAGAGCAAGTCATAAGTGTTCAATTCAGCGTTTTTGATATTAAATATGCTGTGTATAAGAAAGTCGTGTGGTGACCACACCAGATTTTTTTACTAATAGTCTTAATTCCAGTATATACATTTTATGTTTTTATCATTAATTCACTTCATTTTGATTATGGTATAATATACATTATCTAGGTTAGGGGTTGGCAAACAGAAATAGAAGAGACAAACATGTCCCTCATAATGATTAAAAAAATATTCAAGAGCCAAAATATATTTATATATATATTATTTTTATAAGAAATTAAAATAATTATCCCAATTCCTGGTACGTTCAACCCTGTTATAGTCACTGCAAACTCGGCGCGCGAAAATGTATTTTATAAACATAAATTAAATCAATTATTCTGTGAATAAATCGCTTTAATTTTTTTTTATACGCGAAAGTCTTTTTACCTCCATTTTCAGTTTTATTTCCAAAGAGCCGCAGTTTGCTGATCCGTGACCTAGGTAACTGAAAATAAACTTAACCCGTAAGCCTTAATTAAATTTAGTATTATACACTTTAACGCTACATATGTATATATAAAAATAATTAATTAATTAAAAGATAAAAGCACACGATTGCTTTTGCTTTGAGACAATTTCACTAAGTTATACAATATATTTTCAATTATACATATGTAATTTTTATTTATTTTGTTGTTACAGAGTCAATTTTATGAGGACATTTGCAGCAAGAAGTGCAACAGAAATTCATTAGAAACAGATCTAGGTAAGAATTTTTTGTAACTTCTTGACGTATCAACTACTCATTTCATATACCGCCATTACATCCTGATCCACGTTTTTAGGTCTTTTAGTTAACAGCAACCAGTGGTGGATCCACCAATTTTCTCGGATGGGGCATTATGTACTTTTTATGTCTTAAATTACGCCGGATTTATTTTATTTGGAAAACAAGAAATTAAAATTTTATTTATATATATATATATATATATATATATATATATATATATATATATATATATATATATATATAAATAAATTAAGGTAGTAATAGTGTGGCGAAACTGACGCTCAAAAAAATATAAAAATTGAACAAAATAAGTGTTTTATACCTATTATGGTTTGAATATCATGAATTGTTAACAGGTTGTTGGTCTAGTGAATTTTTAAATGTGTGTAGCCATTATAAATTGGGATTCTTAATTTTTCGTTAAAAACAAGGCTTTGCATGGTTATATATTCATTACTAAACGATAAAAAACTTTCTCCTTCTGATACAATATACATGGATAGATCTAGAAAATCATACTAGTTTTTCAAATGAAACTGCAAAATTTTAGAGGTACCCAAACCAAATATGTGCGATTCTGAATGATGATCGCCATAAGCCCCGTGTATAAGAACTCAACTTTACAAGCGAATATATTTGTTCACAGACGATGAATGTGTTTCATATTTTAACAGGATGCGTATGACTATCCAATGTTTCTGTGCGACAAATTCCATTCAAATCTGCAAAAAAAAATTCACGCTAGTACTACCTTAATGTTTATAGTTATTTTAACGTTCATGCTGCGTCGATCGAATTGGATTTTAATCATTATCCAAATTTGATGTTTTCTTTAGTATTAAATTTAATCATGATTCAACGCAATCACGATCAAAGGAATCATGAATTAGAAAATCACAATCACAACTTACATAATCATTTTGTCAATATGTACTTGGCAACTAGCCCTGTGCTGCCATCTTATGCAACCTTTGCGCAAACATCGACATTCTACGAGTACATATCATAGCAACAACCTTAAACTAGTTTTTGCTTACAGAAATCAGTGAGACTCATACCATCAACAGATTTCCGAATCCTGAGCTTCGCTGTTTGACAAAGGAAGCTCTGTCAGTCGCCTGGCAACCCTGGGACGTAAGCTCTGTGGTCTACCTTGTGGAACTTCGTAATAGTTCGTTGGATTGCATTGCGATAAATACGGTAAGAGATATGTCGAGTTTAGAAAATTATTAGTGGAAGAATTTAGAATCGTCAACGTCAAAGTAATATTCTATTTCTGTCTGTTTTCCAATTCTTTTTGTCTTAAGACAAAGATAAATAAATATATCATCAGGCCTTTTACCTACTACTGGATGTGGCTCTCTGCTGTAGCAAGTCTCGATAAGTGATATATTTATTTTATGCATAACCGGGCCGAAATTAATGTGTTTTAGCCATGAAAAGAGCGGGCTTGAACACTTGTTTTTGACCCTAAGGCCATAATAAAATAATTTTCTATGGATGCATAAATAAGATGACAATTTTTGTTATTGTGAATACTTTAGGTGTATTCCATTTGCCATTTGGATCAGATCTAACTTACATTTACTGAACCAGATTACTTATTAATTTCGCTGGATTACTTCGCTGACTTTATTTCCAGTACTAGAATTACAGATTCTAATTTAATTTAATTCAGTTTATTTAGTAATATGTCTAATTTATCTGAACTGATTTAAATGAACCAAGTGACAAATGGAATAGAGCTAATATTTTACAAAATGTCTTTTTGACATATAAATATATACCTGTTTTAATCTTTTTAATTTAAAATTAAATGTTCTTTTGTTGTGCATAAAATATTGTATGTACTACGGGTGAAACTAGCGTTTTTGCATGTTATTAACCCTCGGCGCTTTGCGCCTCGTGCTAATAATTATGGCACGGGACAGAAACGCCTGTTTCCACCCTTGATACATAAATAACTATTTAAATAAATAAATATATCATCACGCCTTCTACCCATTCCTGGGTGTGGCAATCTGCCGAAGCAGATCTCGGTAAGTGATATATTTTGCGCGTGAAGTGCGGTTACCAGTCGTCAAATCACGGCCCCCAATACTGGTAACCGCACTTCACGAGCAAAATATATCACTTACCGTGATCTGCTTCGGCAGAGTGTCACACCCAGTAATGGGTAGAAGGCGTGATGATATATTTATTTTATTTTTTTATTTTATTTATTTTCAGACGGAGTCTACAAACATAACTTTCACAGACTTGGACCCAGAAACAGAATATCAGGTCCAATTGTGGGGCATTCTTTTACCAGGAAATGATTCCGGAAAAACAAAGAAAGCAACAGTGTTGGGGCCTCGACTTTCTCTCTGGTACATCACGTTCCCGGAGAATTTTTCCCCCAACCCTGTGTTGAATATCTCGGTCAAGAACTTGCAACTCACACCGAATGGAAAATATCAAGCAACGGTACAATGGACCCCGGATTTGGGTAAACAAAAATTGCTATATATTTGAAATTGAATCAACCATTCAATTTTTTTTGTACGATAAAAAATATTGACAATAATTTACCACGTAAACGTGGAAACAAATAGTATCATGATTTTGTTTGGAACTGAATCAATAAAATCTAATTTGATAGTTTTCCACTGGTAAACTTTTACACTGTAAATAATTCCCTTGATTACCAATCAACTAAATACTTTTTCATTAACGTCAATTGAAAAAAATTGTCGATATGCAAAATTCTCGACGAGGAACTGATTCTACAGAAGAAATTGTTGCTTGTTAAATTCTCACGCAAAATATAACTCGTAATATAAAGCCCGATTCAGAGTTTACACAACATATCCATGGGCGTCCGCAGGGGGGGCAAGGAGGGGCACGGACTCCCCCTTGGATATTAACTATGGTGGTGACCACGACTCTCGAGCTTAGGACTTTAACATGTAATACTATAATTTTGTAATTTCCTGCTTCCCTAAATATTTTAACCAAAAAAGCTTGAAATAAAAATTTTAGGGCATAAAATTCTGCAAGTGAACCAATGAACAAAGTTAATTTTGCATACTATGAAACGACACAAATTAGATTTGAAAATGACGAAAATTGCATCAAAACTATCGATAGGCATGAAATGGAAACAAAATTAAATAAATGTTTGACGTTTTATCTGTCAAAATAAATTAAATAATAAATAAAGAATTTATTTAGACAGTTTTGACAGATTGAACGTCAAACATTTGTTTAATTTTGTTTCAATTTTATAGGTATCGATAGTTTTGAAACAATTTTAGTCATTTTCAGATCTAATTTGTGCCGATACAAAGCATGCAAAATTAATATATATATATATATATATATATATATATATATATATATATATATATATATATACATAAATTAAATAAAAATTAAATTATAAGTTTAAAGATAATAAATTCAAGCTGAAACTGAATTTCCAGCAGTATTCTTATGGCCAGCTAGCGACATGTTCCCTATCGTAACGATTGAGTAATTTAAGTTTAAGTATACACAGACACAAAATATTAGAAAATTAAAACTGTAAAACTGCTAAATTGGAATTTATTGAAGAAATGGTGTCAATTTATGGAAGAGTTATTAGAAAATTGTCCTTCCTCTTCAATTCAACCCAGACGATGAAGACTAGTAATTTATTTCACAAATTTAAATATTTTTTTATCTATTTATTATGTGTATTTGTATTTGTTATGTAAAAAAAATATTTTAGAAATTCATGTATATGTTTTTTGCGATCCGCCCTCCCCCCCCCCCACCCCTGGAAAAATGTCTGTGGACGCCCATGAACATATCATATTATAGCATAAAGAACATAATTATACTGTGTATAAGAACGTAAAAATTGTCATTTTGTTTATGTATCCATAGGAATAATTTTTTTATTATCCTTGGGCCAAAATCAAGTGCTAAAAGGAATTACTTCACAATTCAAAATTAATTGTTCATGAACTAATAATCGACATCAGTGTTGTAATACAAACTCGTTCAAAACTACAAATTTCATTAATTATTTTTTTATGTTTCTCAAAACCAATGAAATGCTTCATTATATGTCACGTGTCTGCGTTTTAACCAATCCTGTCATTATTATACTGAGAATAAAGCTCTTGTGATTATTCCCGGGAATTATCTCTGTAGATGCTTTTCTGTTTGTGACAAATGATAGGTAGTTGTCGAATAATTATTTAAAACTGTCAACGCGTCAAGTAAAATGTGTGAACAAAATCGATTTAGTTGTATTTTAGATACAGAAATACACCAACAAATTTTGGAAACAACTTGCAAGAATCCATTAATAAATAATCAATCGAAATGAACCTAGTCCAAAATCTTTTAAGTTGGATGAATCGACCTCAACAGCTAAGTCAAAAAATAATCTAATTAAATATAACTCGAGAGTTGGATAAATTAGAAAATAATTCTCCAGTATCTTTCTCAAACTTGTTGCCATTTAGCAATAGCCACTCAGGCCCTACGGGCTTTCGTGACTATTGCCTGGCAACAAGTTTTCGTAAGATCTGTCAAATTATTTTCAATTTATTCTCACTCTCTTGTTATATTATTACTGACAAAAATTGCTGCCATTTGAATACATTATCTTAGATGTCTTTCTACATTTTATCTTTGGTTCAATTAATTGACAATTTCTTTGAAAAATCTTGATTTTGAAGATAATTTTAATGAGGGAACTAAATAGTGTTTTCCGTAGGCTGCCGTTAGTAATAATTTTCAAATTTTGTTGACGTCTGAAAATTTTCCTACCGTAAATATTCAGGAATAAATAGCCTGAATTTATATTGAATTTCTGTCATGCTTAAGTGCGAAAACTCTATAAATAAAACTTGTTTATAACACTGGTTATATTTAAAGAATAAAAACATAAAATAGTATACGTGAATAAATATCCAGCAACATAATTTATTTTAAAAAACTTCAAAGAAAAATATGTTTCCTATTGAATATATTAAATATTGTAATATTTTCTCTTTATTGCAATATTTTATTTTCTAATTTCTAAGAAGAACATCTACAGGAAAATTTACCTGTGTTCGTCTGGTCATTAAGAAAAGTACAAAACATATTTTTTTGTTACAGATTATCCTGCCTGCTATTACAATCTAGTTATATTCTTTGGACAACGGTACACAGAAGACGAATTTAGAAAGGTTTGTAAGCTTGCTTTTTTATATAAAATACGCAATTTGCCGCTAATATCATTTTTACTTCCTTTTTAAATTTAACGTAATGGAATAATCCCAAATTTTCTGCTCTATTTTTTTCTAAAAGATTAACCAAGGTAATTATGGATTTAATATGTAAAATCATACTTACTTACGTACTTAATCCTAAAGCCTTTCTACCTCTCGGTGTAAAATCATAATTTCCTGCTTCCCTAATTATGCGAAACTTTATTGAAAATATTCGTATAATGAAAGTTTTATTTTTGCAAAATCTTTCATTTAATATATAATTTATATACCCAAGTACTTTCTAAACTATTAAAATCGTGTACATGTCTTTACATATATATCAACTTAATTAACTTATTATTAAGTTTACGAAATTATAAAGTGACAAAACTTAATATTTTATTATTATCTTCATTCTAACAAAATTTGAACAAATTTATTTATCTAGAACTGGAAATAAAAGCATACAAATTTCAAGCGGTTTTACACTGAGTACGGAGCGGCCTTAAGCAAAAAAGTTTCAAAACCTTTAAGACATAAAAGCCAAAAAGCGTGACTTTATATTTATTTTAGTTAACTCGAAATTTATCCATCTCTATAAATTTTAAATTTACCTATAAGAGTTTTTTTCTTCTAGCTCGCAGATCCATTTGAAACCCAATTCAGTGATCTGAGCTTTGGAACAGATTTTATGATCAAAATCCGTGCGAAAAATGGCGATGAAGAAAGCAACGAAACAGAAATGAACTTTTCAACACCACCCTGCTTAGAAGCAATAGGGAATTTAACATTTTGTGGTAAGTCAATTATTTTCCGCTAATGTTGTTAGCCCTGCATTATAATTGCTTTTAAGATCGAAGTTTGAAAACACTGTAAAGAATAAAATTACAAAATTATCGAAATTTCAATTGAGTTTCTGTATGGTGACGCTCAGTGGTGGTAACAACTGGTAAGAACGTACCGGTTGGTAAAATTTTCAATTTTCTATACCGGATGTTAAATTGATCACAATTCAATTGGTTAAGAAATGAATAAATTTGAAGAAAATCGTTGCGTCTAACATGATAAAAATTCACTACCCGTTTGCGTGTTGTGGATTCAAATATTTGGAGCCATTTCCTTGGGCGGCCTTAGATTTTTTTCAAGGTGGATCGAATTAGATAAATTATATACTATATACATAACATATGTGATAATGGCTCAATGGTATCAAGTCGGCCTAAGGATTCAAAGAACCCTGGTTCGATCCCCACAGCCGACAAACATTTTCACCAATTTAAAATTATCCCTGTGGCTCCCCCACCACTAACATCTTTGGGGGCCGTTATTTGACGGCTGGTAACCGCACTTCACGCGCATAAATATATCACTTTATATACTATATACAGAAAATATTTTTAGTATTCTAAATACAGAGTGATCAAAAGGAATTGTTACAATTGGCAATAAAAAAAACTACTTGAAATTGGTAAGCCTGATACATAGATTCATTTCCTGTTGTTGACAGTGACATTTAAAATTTAAATTTGAGTACATTTATTATTACATTTATTTCTAAAGTATTTCTATAACTTAAAAAGTCAAAATTCTATTAGCTGCCAGACTCCTGGCATAACCTATTTGTATTTATTAGAAATGTGAAATAGCATTTCCGCCTTTATCTGACGTTGTGCCAACTGTGAAAAAAAAAGATCTCTGGAATTTTATTGCCAACTATAACAATTCCTTTTGATCATCCTGTAGTATATTACGTACCATGAACAGTAAGTGACAGTTTTAGGTCAAGAATGTACGACATGTAAAGTAGAGTTTTCCTAAACATTCGTGACCTAAAAAATCACTTACAGTTCGAGGGTAGTAAGCTGTCTTTTTACAATACCTGCACAAATAGAAGGAAAAGAAAAATAGGTTTCAAAAGTAACAACTGTCAAATTGTCAAAATAAACAGGACCTTGATCAATAATATTTATTTACTGACCACGGTAGTAAATATTACGGTCCTGATGTAACCATGGAAACCAGCCGTTCCATTTACTGTGTTTTTATCATGAGGCGTATTCCATTTGCCATTTGGATCAGATCTAACTTACATTTACTGATCCAGATTTATTTATTTCGCTAGTTTACATCGCTGCCTTTATTTTCAGTACTAGAATTACTAATTATAATTTACTTTGAAGTAATTCACCCTTATAAATGCATCAGTTTGCTTAATTCAGTTCATTTAGTCAGGTGTCGAATTTATCTGAACTGATTTAAGTGAACCAAGTGGCAAATGGAATACAGCTCTTAATGGGTAACTTACAGTACAGATATTGTAAAAATATATTTTTTCTACGACGAGCAAAATGTAGACTATTCCAATAATCAGTTGAGTGCAGAAAGTTGGCATTTGCCACACCGAGCGATAAAGTGTGTACCCATGGATACATAAAAATTGTCAACATGTTCAAGCAAATTTGAAAACAGAAAAACTGCGAAAAATTATTTTAATTTCTTCTTCAAGGGTTTTTAAATGGTCGTTGAAAAAATATTGTATACAGGTACACCACGAGTAGAAAGTGTTTATGTGCGAGCGTCAATAGACCACTCTAGGTACACAAATAACTATTTTACCTGCAGTAAACAGTTTTAGTGTCTCTGGTTTAAAAGCTATTTCTATATCAATAATTAAATTATAATTTTAAAAAATTTCTGTGGTTAATTTATACATTATGCAATATCAGATAAATAACTATTTGTAGTGTTTACAATTATAATGTAATTATTAACATAATAGAAATACCTTTCAAATTAGTGGCACTAAAAATATGTATTTCATGTGAAGTACAAATAATTTTGCGATTAAACAAAATATATTTTTGTTCCGAGATTAGTTACAGCTATTTAATTTTGTTCGTAGAGTATCGAAACATCTGTATATCGACTTGCGCAGCATATGAGCTAAAATAAGAAAAATAGGAAAAAATGTTTCCATCACTTGTCTCATAATTCCACAGAGGTTTTACAGCACGTTTGCATCAACTTCTCAGGTCATCAACAAACGGCTGGTCAGTTCAGGTTTAACCATAGACGCGTTTCGTCCTTCCGGACTCATCAGTATTTTTTCCTATTTTTTTTATTTATTTAGACTCAATTCCACATCGCAATAGACATTTTGTCTTTTGTTTTATTTCTATGAGCTAAGAGTTTGTTTGCTAGAAAACGAAGCGCCATACATACATTTTATTATTAAAATAACTAATAAATAATGCAATTGTTGCGTTTGTAATTTTATACATTGCCTGGATTATACTCTATCGGTCCCACACTTGCACATGTTAATAAATTTAAAAAAAGTCTACAACAGGTTTTTTAAAAACTCAGATATCACCACTGGTTACGTTACAAAACTCAATATGTATTCTATATATGTTACCGTTAAAGTATATTTCAGATATTCTGTTCTATTATAATTATTATCTTGCTATTCTGTTATACGGATTTGACCCATAGCAACAGCGCTGTAGTCGAATAACATGAAAATGTGTTTTCGCTACTATTGCTTCTCGAATTACAGAAAAACTTTCAAATAAAAGAATTCAATTCTACACATATTTTGTTACTGTTAAAATCAATTTTATGATAAAATATTTAGAAATAGTACGGTTTAGGTTATTCTGTGGACTCGAATCGGACTGTGGATTTGAGAACCCGGGTTCGATATCCACAGCCGACAAACAATTTTCACCATATTAAAACTACCCCTGTGGCTCCCTCACCTCTAACATCTTTGGAAGCCATGATTTGACTACTGGTAACAGCAATTCACGCGTATAACTATCACTTACCGAGATCTGCTACGGCGGAGTGCCCATGCACAGTAATGGATAGAAGGCGTGATGATATATTTATTTTATTTTTAGTTATTGTACTATGTACGTATTTTAATGTACGAGGCCAGGGTGAAAAGTCCCTGAACAGATGGCGCCACAATCGCAAATCTCATGTGACATTTGTGATGTACCATCTTTAACTAGAACGCATTAAAATTTTCAGACTGATATGTCATTCAGTTCTGTTTTGACACCCATCGAAAGCAAGCAACCTTGAAGATTTTTGAAAACATGGAAAACAGTGAATTCCGCGTCTTGATTAAACATTATTTCTTGCGTGGAAAAAACATTACGCAAACCAAAGCATCGCTTGTTAAACATTATGGGGACTCAGCACCATCGATTAGAACGATTCACAAGTGGTTTACTGATTTTCGTTGTGGTAGTAGGACCACAAAGGACGCCGAACGTTCTGGTCGTTCAATTGAGGTTACAACGCCAAAAATCGTCGATAAAATCCATGGTATGATATTGGACGATCGGCGAGTTAAAGTGCACGAGATGGTTGAGGCTATGAGCATCTCAACCGAACGGGTACGGGACTTTTGCATAAATTTTTGGATATGAGAAAACTATCTGCCAGTGGTATGAAGTCGGCCTGTGGATCCTGAGGTCCCTGGTTCGATTCCCACAGGCGACAAATTTTCATAATTTGAAAAAAGCTATCCCTGTGGCTCCTCCACCACTAACATGTTTGGGGGCCGTGATTTGACGACTGGTAACCGCACTTCACGCGCAAAAATATATCACTTACCGAGATCTGCTTTAGCAGAGTGCCACACCCAGCAATGGGTAGAAGGCGTGATGATATATTTATTTATTTATTTATATCTGCCAGATGGGTGCCGCATTGTGGACAACGTACAGGTCCGCAGTCGCAAGGGCAAAATTGCATGAATTGCGCTACGAATTGGTTCATCATCCACCATATTCTCCAGATTTGGCCCCCTACGATTTTAATCTATTTCCAAACTTGAAGAAATGGCTCGGCGGAAAGACATTTGGCTCCAACGATGAGATCATCGCTGAGACAAACGCCTATTTTGAAGGATTGCCAAAATCGTATTATTTGGAAGGGATCGAAACATTAGAAAAACGTTGGACGAAGTGTATCGAGCTACAAGGAGATTATGTTGAGAAATAAAATATGTTTAGACCAAATCAATCGTTTCATTTTTCAGGGACTTTTCACCTAGCCCTCCTATTGTACAATACTGGATGGATTATCAAACTCGCCTACGGCTTCTTTCAGCAATTTTCCCCATATCGTATTTTAATATGATGCATTATAATACTTAAATCGTAAATAACTATATCGCATTTGTTGAATTAATTGTTCGCACTTGCGATGTCAACAACCAATCTCAAAATTTTCCGTAATATGTATATAGTTGTATACCATTTTCTTTTGGCACAAATACTTCGGGAATCATGTAAAAATAGATTTGACTATGTATTTAACAATGAAACGTTATACTTTTAGTTGTATTTGTTTCAGTTTCATGACTAACTTTGTAACTAACATAAGTTTTTGAACAAATTTAATAATATATTATATAATAAGTTAGGAAAGTAATGTTATATGTTATATATTTATTAAAATAAATTCTTGACCGTACATCATATTTAATACAATATAAAATCATACCATAAATGATATCTTTATTGCTGAAATATGAAATTGAAAGTTGAATAATTTAAAACGCTCATTTAAATTTCGCACTGCCATATTGCAATTACGTAGTTGCATTAAGCCAATCACAGAGCTTTGTCTGAAACGTTTGTCGGTGCTCAATTTTACTGAGAGGAAGACGAAGAAGAAATAAGCATTCAGCATTCTACGATTCTACCAATGACGTATAATACTAGACGAATTATGCCGTATTCAAGTCAATGCAGTGTCGTGAAGCAGAGAGGAATGGAATAACTTGAGGGTCCGCCGGATGCGCGGCAAGGAGCGAGTACACTTTGATGTTATGCAAGTTGCTCCTTGCCGCGCACCCGCCTCACCAATCAGTTATTCTATCCCTTTCTGCTTCACAACAAACGCCGATGTTATCCGTCTAGTTATGTTTTGTCTGAGGATTCTACTAACAACGACAAGTTACGTGTTATTTATCTCTGTCTTATCTGTCTCTCTTTAAGCTAAAATGCAACTACGTCACATTCGTTAGTTTCGAAAGTTTAAATATTTTTATCATGCTTAATACAAGTATAAAAAAAAATTAAAATTTTGGTTATAATAATTTTATTACGTAGATTAATATATAAAAAATTCAAAAAAGTCTTGAAAGGCCCATTCTCTACAGCTTTTATTCGAAACCTTTTCCTGTAAATTAGAGAAGCACTGTTAGTGATATATCCATTTTCTATATTACTGGCTATTTTAACTTCTGCTTATATATTCTTCACTTTAACGATAACATATAATATTCTTTTCCAGGGGCGAACTGGCACCATTTGGCCCCTGTGGCTTCTAAAAATGCTGACCCCTATTTATTTTGTTCTTACAATACATTCGAACAAAGATTTAAACAAATTATAATTATAACTATATCGCTAATCATATCTATTGTACATTAAATCATATTATTACGAAATCTTACTTTTTTTTCATGAAAAATTCAAATTTACATATACCTAGAGTTTTATTTTTATTTTATAAGGAATATAATGGTAACATTTTCAAGCTGGTTATTCCATCTCCAGGTAAAGTTCTCAATAACTATCAGCAGAATAAATAAAAACAATATCACATCGAAATCATAGCACAAATAATAATATAAAAAATATAAATAAATATATCATCATGCCTTCTACCCATTACTGGGTGTGGCACTCTGCCGATGCAGATCTCGGTAAGTGATATATTTTGCGCGTGAAGTGCGGTTACCAGTCGTCAAATCACGGCCCCCAAAGATGTTAGTGGTGGAGGAGCCACAAATAATAATAATGAAAATAAATGTCATTTTCTTATGATATATTTTTATATGGGGTAATGGCTCAGTGGTACCCGAGTCGGCCTGTGGATCCTAAGAACCCTGGTTTGATCCCCACAGCAGACAAAACATTTTCACCAATTAAAAAATTACCTCTGTGGCTCCTCCACCACTAAAATCTTTGAGAGCAGTGATTTGACGGCTGGTAACCGTACTTCACGCGCATAAATATATCACTTACCGATATCTGGTTCAGCAGAATGCCACACCCAGTAATGGGTAAAAGGCAAGATGATTATATTTTTTTCAATTATTCTGCCGATAGTTTTCGGAAACTTTATCCAGAGATAGAAAAACAGGCTCTGAAGCGTTCAATAATCACTTTTTTATTCATGCGTCACGTTTAAATTATAAATATATGTTTGTTAAATATTAGAGAATATATTTAATTTATATTGTGTTAGTTTATATTAGACGTAAACAGGGCCTGGACAGCTGTATTAGTTACCCTGTTACGTGATTTTTAATGCCATCTCTTGCTGCCCCAAATGAACTAAATCAATTTAAAATTAATAATGGGAATCATAGTAGGTAATATTTAAATGGTTGACATTGTTAAACAGATTACATGTTTAAATGTTTGACAAACGGTGTTTTATATTTTGACAAGTAAAAGTTGTAAATAACAAACATATCTGTCGTTATTATTGCAATCTATATTTAATGATGAGTAGGTACCTTTTCTAATTTTATATTTAATTTTATACTATTGTACAATTTTAGGAGTATCTGGTACCACATTGTAATAGAAAAAAAAATGTGTTTTTTTTTCGGAATAATTTATTACGAAAAACATTGCTGAAAACAATAATAATGGAAATGATTTAATTGATGTATCTTATAGTAGTACTCTTGAGCACAATGTCGTATGCAGTCTTCATTTTCAAAATTGACAGTGTCGATACACATCAACAAAAAATTAAACATTGGGGCTGTTCCACATATTGACCAATGTAAGTAATTAATACAATATTGTGAAATTTGAAACTTTTATAATTATGAAAATTCTTTTATAGTAAATATAAATTCATTTTCAATAATTCTGGATGAAAATATCACATCTCTATCAATAACAACAGTAACAACAACATATTAGAATAAGGATACTGAAGAAAGTAGCGCAATGATAAATAAGAGCGTGCATAAGAAGGCGAAAATATACATTATTTATATTTATTTGTATTGCATACTACTACGTGTTTAATTAATATTTTAAGTATGATTCAATAAAACTAGCTTTTTGCTAATTGTTTGTTTTTGTTGTTTTGTAATATATTTTGATTTGAATAATTTTGAAATATACGATCACGAGAATGATAAATATGTATCCTATATTATCGGTATTTTTAATAATAATTACTTGGGGCAACAAGAGATGTCACCAATAATTGCGTAACAATCTTTTGTTATAGCTGTCCCTTCTATGGTTACTTCTTCGGTGGACGTAAATATGTTTTTATTTTATTTCCTTTTAACAGCTTTTAATTAACTAGATTTCATTTATTTATCGTTCTTTTTGAAGGTACAGCTTTGTTTTGATCCTTTTGATGACATTTTCCAATTATCACGGATTTTCCTTTCCACCATTCTTCTACTCTTTACCTACTAATCTTGAAATATATAGAAATACGGTTGAACATAATTGATTGACAAATAATTTTAAGTTCGCTACCCTTTTGCAAGCCTCGTTACTGTCAAAATTACATCACTTGATTAAATTGATTATTTTAAAGAGTTTTCTCAATTTGGTGTAAATAACTATTTTTATAAATAAAGTTTGACAGTGACAGGTAATTATAATTATATTTTATTTGACATAAATAAAGGTGGAATATTGTTTGCCAATGACAGGTAATCATATTACAATTATGTTTTATTTGATGTACTTTAATTTGACAATCAGGTATATCAACATAAAAATTAAAATATATAAGTATTACCGTTAATTGACTAATTATAATAATAAAATAAATAAATAAATATATCATCACGCCTTCTACCCATTACTAGGTGTGGCACTCTGCTAATGCAGATCTCGGTAAGTGATATATTTTGCGCGTGAAGTGCGGTTACCAGTCGTCAAATCACGGCCCTCAAAGATGTTAGTGGTGGAGGAACTACAGGGGTAGCTTTTGAAATTATTAAAATTGTTTGTCGTCTATGGGAATCGAACCAGGGTTCTCAGGATCCAAAGGCCGACTTCATACCACTGAGCTAGCCATCCCATATCGAAATCATTAATATATTATAAATTATTTAAAATGAATCGATTTTGAAAAATGTTTCAAGTAAAAGTTGTTTTAAATCAAATTGCGAAATGAACATAAAAACAAAATATGTGTATGTTAATCTTTCAGCCCCAGAAATGCCAGCGAACCTAACGGCTGATGAAAAAGTGATTCAAATCATCCCAGTTAAACATCTGACATACTATGACGTCACAGTGCGTTGGGCTCTTCCGGAATATATACCGGATTATTACCAAGTAACGCTTACTTCGCAGAACTGGGCGTTGAATATGACAGTACTTGGGGTAAGTAACCACTGTTTTAATTTCATATTATTTTCTCTGTTTAAATCAGATTTACAATATTTTTTTGATAGTTTCACGTCACATATTTGTTTGCATTATTGTACTTGTTTTAGATGCGAAACTAATATAATAAAATTCTGCTTCTAAATTACTCTAGATATTACATTCTAATATTTACTGTTAAAATTCAGTTGCAATGTGTTAACCGATAAAGTGTGAAATAGTATTTTCTCTGTTTCGGCATTAGAATAACATACACAGTATGTCCCACAAATAATGAAACTTTTAATTTAAATCATAGAACACGTAGCGCAATCTGTTGAACATACACATTGTTAGAAAGATACATCTTTCCTCTTTCGAACGCACACAACTTCATGCAATCAGGTGACAGTTTAAAAATTTACGCGCATTTTAATTACAGTAGTTTTTGTGTTTATGTTGTAAAAATACAATGGAACAACGAGCAAATATTGAATTTTGTGTTAAACTTGGAAACTAATTTGCTGAGACATACGAATTGATGAAAAAAGTTTATGGTGATGATTGTTTATCTCGTTCACAAGTTTATAAGTAGTTTGCAAAATTTAAAAATGGTCGTGAAGATTTAAATGATAATGAAAGATCTGAACGTCCAAAAGCCGGAAATCGTGCTGAATTAGTCGAAAAAGTGCGTGAAATCATTGCTGTCGATGCGAATTTTACTGTTAGGATGTTGGGTGAAGAATTAAATACGAGTAAAAATACTATTTGGAGAATTCTAACTGAAGATTTGGGTAAAAGAAAGGTTTGTTCACGTTTTGTTCCACATGAATTAAATGAAGACCAAAAATTCGCTAAAAAAATCAACGAATTTTTGATGAAAAAACATATTTGTGTCATCGACCACCCTCCGTATTCGCCTGATCTATCACCATGTGACTATTATCTTTTCCCAAAACTGAAAATTGCCATGAAAGGAGCGTTATATGATGATATTCCAGCCATTCAAGCAGCCGTGATGCAGGTGCTAAAGAACGTTCCTTTAGATGGAAAAAAAATCTATGCATGCTCTAGTTGATCGTTCTAAAAAGTGTATTGATTCAAATGGAACCTATTTTGAATAAATATTAAGTTTCAAACAGAATACATAATAATACAAATATTGTCAACGGCCATGGCTGCACTCGTTGGAACTGATCTAGGCGATAACGCGAGTTAAGTAACGTTGCGCGCGGGTAGTACTTGGATGGGTGACCGTCCAGAGAAAACCCGCGTTGCTGTAGACCATAATACCTAAAACGCAGATCAGGGCGGAATGGCGGCATATGATCTAAGTAGTTGGTCCGCCAAAGAAGCCACAGAAAAAAAAAATACATACATACATACATACATACATACATATCTTCACGCTATATCTCAACAAATGGGGTAGCACGAATCCTAAAATCACTCATAAAACATTTACTCATCACACTCATCAAACAATCAGCTCTCTTAAAACATTATCATCCAGACACACCACCCTCACTTCAACCACATTCATAGACTACTCCATATAAACTCATTCATTTATTACACTCGAAATCATTTATCACACAACAAACCTTCAATCACATCATTCCTATTCACTTATCATTCATTTTCTTTCTTCAACGTACAGAAGATATGCATAAAATATCTCAAATTACCCGCGCTTACTCCTAACAACGAATCTAATAACGAATCTAACATCGAATCTACAAAGATTAGAAAAGATGAAAGTGATAGCCTGCAATTGTATATGAAAGAAAAGTCAACACAATGCAGTAACTGAAAATGAAACAAAAAGAGAAGAAAGGAAGGGAGTGTCGCCCTGCGCTTGTTTTTGGAGAAGAATTCCACACAATTGCAGTTAAACACTCTACGTAAGAATTGAAAAAAAATTAAAAGATAAGAAAGAAAGGGAGTGTCGCTCTACGCTTGTTTTTGAAAGTAAATTCCACACAATTGCAGTTAAACACTCAATGTAAGATCAGAAAACGAATAAAAAATACAAATATTCTATATCTAACGAGTTTCGTTATTTTTGGGATATACTGTGTTACAGTCGCATATTTACAAATTTGACAGCATCGTGTGGCTTTACGAAAGGTCGTGCATTAGTTTTAATTATTTTTCTCATTTTCTTACCACCTTGTATTGTCCTTTACCTTTCAGAATAGCACAACTTGTGTGTTTAACCGCGTAGAACTAGGACTTCACTACATAGTAATGCTGAAAGCATATTCCGCTGGAGGCGAAAGCAAAGACGCCATTTTACATAGACAAGGAACCCATTCTACAGTAGCGGACACATCAAAGTTCGTTTGGATAATAACTATTGTGGGAGTCATAGCTATTTCGTTTTTGATTCTCTTCGGAATTGGACTTTGTATGTTTCATCGCAGAGCGAAGCGGAAACGATATGAACGACGGTGCAAGTATTTCGAGGTAAGTGATGTGAGTTTTCGAATTTATTACTTATTTTCAAAAGATTTTTCTTTGTTGTCAGAAAAATAGAAATACCCCGACACTATATTTATAATAGATTATAGGCATATAGGTTAACTTTTTAAATAATGTCCAAAGTAAAAATGACTTACCCTTTTCTCGCTTCAGCAACATACCAGGGTCCTGAAAATAAAAAAAAAAATAGTTATTTTGTACTAAGATTTCGCACAACAGCAATAAAAATATTTTCTTCTTAATGTACTTTGTTTAGCCTGTTTTTTTACGGTGCAATAATGTTATTACTTTCCTCGTTAATTTAAATGTAATTATATTTATAATGGGCCTTTCAAGACTTTTTTGAATTTTTTATATATTAATCTACGTAATAAAATAATTATACCCAAATTTTTTATTTTTTAAAAAAACTTGTATTAAGCATGATAAAAATATTTAAACTTTCGAAACAAACGAATATGACGTAGTTGCATCTTAGCTTAAAGAGAGACAGATAAGACAGAGATAAATAACACGTAACTTGTCGTTGTCAGTAGAATCCTCAGACAAAACATAACTAGACGGATAACATCGGCGTTTGTTGTGAGTCAGAAAGGGATAGAATAACTGGTTGGTGAGGCGGGTGCGCGGCAAGGAGCAACTTGCATAACATCAAAGTGTACTCGCTCCTTGCCGCGCATCCGGCGGACCATCAAGTTATTCCATTCCTCTCTGCTTCACAACACTGCATTGACTTGAATACGGCATAATTCGTCTAGTATTACACGTCATTGGTAGAATCGCAGAATGCTGAATGCTTATTTCTTCTTCGTCTTCTTGAGCACCGACAAACGTTTCAGACAAAGCTCTGTGATTGGCTTAATGCAACTACGTCATTGCAATATGGCAGTGCGAACGTTTTAAATTATTCAACTTTAACTTTCATATTTCAGCAATAAAGATATCATTTATGGTATGATTTTATATTGTATTAAATATGATGTACGGTCAAGCATTTATTTTAATAAATATATATTAAAAAGCTCTACCACTTGAATCCCCCATTAAATGTGTTCAAATGACAACGTTTGTATGAATGAAATTTGTAGTTCTGGACGAATCTGTATTGCAGCGCTAATTTCGACTTAATTCATGGACATTGAATTATCAATTGGCAAGTCCTAATAGACCATTTTAAAAATGTCCGCGACCTCTAGGTGTTTATTTTTTGAACTAACAACTTAGTACCGCCAAATGGCGGCGAACGAGATATTTCAAAATGAATTTAAGTACAAAGTAAGTAAAATGTTTATATTGGAAATGAAAACTTATTGTAGTATCAAAGTATATTCATCAGTTATTTATAAATTATGTTAATATGATAGATTTCGTATAATAACATATTCCATTCTTTTCTTCTGTTCACATTTTGAGGAAAAGAGTGAAATGAAATGTTTCTTGTTTTTTTTTGTTGAATTATTACTACAATCCTGTACACAGCATATAGTATCCGTCATAATTACTATTATTAATTACTTTTCAATGAAGAAACAAATACTAAGCAACAAAAAAAATCGAACTGTCACGTCAAATCATAGACAAAGATGAGTATACGGCACTAACTTTTTTTATCTCCGTCTAACGTTTGCACATGCGCAATGAATTTTTAAAATGGTCTATTCAGCATTCATGAAGTAATAGTCGATATTAGCGCTGCAATACAGATTCGTCCAGAACTACAAATTTCAAAGATAAAAAACGCTGCCGTTTGAATACATTTAGTTTCTATATACGTATATTTTGTTTGTGGTTTATAAAATTAATATAAAAGGTTTATTTTCTATGAAAAAGATTAGCTATTGGAAATATTGGAAAATGTATTGGAAACTCAAATAATAATGCGCTCTCGTTTCTAATACACGAATGTGAAAGAAATTCGACATTCATACAAATTCATATTGAAGATGTTTGTATATTGCATGGAAAATTGAATTGGGTTGACATAAATATTGAGTTTATATACTGCATTATATACAAATCAATGAATGTAGCTCGTTTCATGATATTAATATTAGTGATGCGCCGAATACGATTTTGGCCGAATAACCGAATACCGAACATTACCGAATTTCATAGCGGCCGAACCGAATATTCGGTTCTAGTTAAAATGTGCGCACATTCAAGTTCGAACTAGACAGCGTCCCTCACCGTTCTTCTGCACAACAGTGTGCTTCATAGCAGTACGTATGAGTGAGCTGTAGGTATGTATTTGTCAGTAATCTAAGTAGTAATTATTGATTTCAGATTCAGGCATATCTTAAGAATTAAATTTTATTTTTTTCAAATGAGTGGACGCAAAAAATAACGAGTGTGGATTTCTTTTGAAGAGACGGAAAAGAAAAGCAAAGTAAAATGTACTTTATGCGGTATATTGATATCTCGTGGTGGCACTGGAAAATCTGTAGCTACTTCAGCTTCAGAAAAATATCCGTACATAACCTCCATAGCTAGAATTTTCTTATCACCACCAGCTAGCACTGTTTACTTTTTTCTGAAGTTGGAAATGTCTATGAAGAGAAAAGGAATCGTTTATTGCTGGACAGAGCTGAAAGTTTAGTTTTTCTCCACCACAACTTACCTTTAGTAAATTATTAAATGACTATTAAGTATTAAGTATATGTACCTATATATGCTTTCTATATGTTAAATTTTAAAAAGTGTTCATACTATGTTTCTGTTTTCTGTGTATTATCTTAAGAATTGCGATTTTTTTTTCTAATAAATAATTTACTTTATTACGTAGGTATATGTATTATAATCATTTTCAAATAAATAAAAATTACTAATATGACAAAATATTTTTATTTTGAATAAATTATTAATTTCCAGAAACAAATAAAAAAATGCCGAATGTTCGGTCGTATAACCGAATAATTCGGCTATAACCGAATAAACAAAAAGTTGCCGAATATGCCGAATACCGAATAATAACCGAATATTCGGCGCATCTCTAATTAATATATTGCATATAATTCGAAAAATATGCCATTAAAAATTCGTTTTTCTACTATCATTGCTTGTCATTTTATCTTCAAGAAAGTACTTCAAATAACAGTTCTAATCTAAATCAATAAATATATTTTGTCAACGGCCGTAGCACAATTCATTGGTACTGATTTAAGCGAAAACGCGAGCTACATTGTGCGCGGAGAGTAATTGGAAGGCTGATCATCCAGGGAAACCTGTGTTGGGCGTAATGGCGGCATATAACCTATAGTTGGTCCGCCATCTTTTAAGCGTTGTAACATCCTCAGTGGCGTACCTTAAACTTTTGCAGCCCAGGGCGGTCTCGAATTTGTCGCCCCTTCTAAGTCAGACAAATGGTGGTTTTTATAAATTAAAAAAATAAATATAAAACGACTTTTCCCCATTACTCGGTGTGGCACTCTGCCGAAGCAGATTTTGGTAAGTGATATATTTATGTACGTGAAATGCAGTTACCAGTCGTCAAATCACGGCCCACAAAGATGTTAGTAGTGGGGGAACCACAGGAGTAATTTTAATTTAGTGAAAATAGTTTGTCGGCTGTGGGAATCGAACTGGGATCCTCAGGATCCACAGGTCAACTCGAAACCACTGAGCCATTACCCCATTAAATTAATAAACATAAATAAATAATTGTAATTGAGACAAACTATAGGTGGGGAACTTTTTTATAATTGGATGGCATATTTAAATTAGGCAGTATAAAGGAATTTTTCGAGATAATATTTTTCAACCCTACATTGACTTGTCGATGAAGAAAAATATTCGAAATCATATAGTAATTCATAATTCGTAGAAATCGAATAGTAAACTTATAAAATGAACAATATAATAAATGCCGCCCTAAAATATGTGGCGCCCTTAGGTACGCCACTGTATTATAGAGTTCTAATCTAGCTTCAATGATCAAACTACATATTTTTCTTAATTGACAGTTAATTTTGTAATTTATGTATTGTAATAATATATCAATAATATATCATCACGCCTTCTACCCATTACTGGGTGTGGCACTCTGCCGAAGCAGATCTCGGTAAGTGATATATTTATGCGCGTGAAGTGTGGTTACCAGTCGTTAAATCACGGCCCAAAGATGTTAGTGGTGGAGGAGCCACAGGGATAGCTTTTGAAATTATGAAAATTGTTTGTCGCCTGTGGGAATCGAACTAGAGTTCTCAGGATCCACAGGCCGACTTCATATTACTGAGCTAGCCACCCGATATGTATGTATTGTGGAAATAAATAAATAAATAAAGTTTTGTTTATTTAAATATTAGTCAAATATAACGAAAAGTATCGAAGAACTGTGAATTCCACCCGAAAAAATAATATTTACATATAAGAATTAAAAATAGCACTTTATAACCTGTAAATAAAATGTTACTTATAATATAATCAGTGCTCTGAATATTACCGATAATTTTTTTGAGGTCACGAGTGCTTTTGTTACAGTGGAAAGATTTTCTAAAAGCAACAAAAGCTCGAATAAACAGCGAGAAAAAAAATTCTGGATCAATGCACGTGTTATATTCGGTAAAAATATTGGCTCACAAACAAAAATTTAACGAAATTAATATTTTGACAGGCTTATAATAATAGGCGTATTCCATTTGCCATTAATTCACTCATTTCCATGAAAACATGATCAACAAATGAAACGCTATTGGCTGTTTAAAGTCGAGAGGAAATATTCAATAAAATCACTTTGATGTGAATTGGCAAATAAAGTTTGTATGATTTTCCCAGAATAAAATAAAAATAAAATACATACGATTGGATCCGCACTTCTCGCGCATTATTTACTGACACATGTATAATGGCGTTCCATTCTCAGAAATGAATAAAATGGCGTATTTATATTGGCCATGAAAATATTATGGAACTCTTATAAAAATCTTTCTTGCCTACCTAATTAAATCACGAAGTAAAATTAGTTAAAATGCTGTCTTAATTCAATTTGAAAATACTTCAATCACAAAAAGAAATATTTGAATATAGATTTCTGTGTATAATTTTGCGAATTTAATTTTATAAGATTGGCGTTGAAAATTTATGATAATTTCGTTAACAGCAACTTCAATTCACTTGTATGCAAATTTGAAGATATTGAAGTATTTTTATTAAAAATGTAATATAATGGGGGATTCAAGTGGTAGAGCTTTTTAATATATATATTTATTAAAATAAATTCTTGACCGTACATCATATTTAATACAATATAAAATCATACCATAAATTATATCTTTATTGCTGAAATATGAAAGTTAAAGTTGAATAATTTAAAACGTTCGCACTGCCATATTGCAATGACGTAGTTGCATTAAGCTAATCACAGAGCTTTGTCTGAAACGTTTGTCGGTGCTCAAGAAGACGAAGAAGAAATAAGCATTCAGCCTCAGACTAACCATACCTTAGACAAAGTCTGTCGTATTCAAGTCAATGCAGTGTTATGAAGTAGAGAGAGTTAAAGTAACTTGTGGGTGAGACGGATGCGCGGCAAGGAGCGAGTATCCTTTGATGTTATGCGAGTTGCAAACATTTGTATAGTTATTCTTATATTCAATTACTTACTATTTATACATCAAAGTAAAGGTTAGTTTTTGACATATTAAGTGTTTTGTATACGTACTTTTGTGTTTAAATATATAAAATGCTCGTGTCTAATAACTGTCATCAACAAAAATGCAACCCGCATAACACCAAGGGATACTAGCTCTTTGTCGCGCACCCGTCTCACCCACAACTTACTTTAACTCTTTTTACTTCACAACAAACGCCGTTGTTCTCCGTCTAAGGTATGGTTAGTCTGAGCATTCAGCATTCTACGATTCTACCAATGACGTATAATACTAGACGAATTATGCCGTATTCAAGTCAATGCAGTGTTGTGAAGCAGAGAGGAATGGAATAACTTTTGGGTCCGCCGGATGCGCGGCAAGGAGCGAGTACACTTTGATGTTATGCAAGTTGCTCCTTGCCGCGCACCCGCCTCACCAACCAGTTATTCTATCCCTTTCTGCTTCACAACAAACGCCGATGTTATCCGTCTAGTTATGTTTTGTCTGAGGATTCTACTGGCAACGACAAGTTACGTGTTATTTATCTGTCTTATCTGTCTCTCTTTAAGCTAAAATGCAACTACGTCACATTCGTTTGTTTCGAAAGTTTAAATATTTTTATCATGCTTAATACAAGTATAAAAAAAATTAAAATTTTGGGTATAATAATTTTATTACGTAGATTAATATATAAAAAATTCAAAAAAGTCTTGAAAGGCCCATTAAACGTTTGTATATATTTTGTCAGTGGTATAGAATCAGCCTGTGGATTTGAGAACCTCGGTTCGATTCCTATGGCTAATAAACAATTTTTACCACATTAAAATTATCGCTTATGGGGTAATGGCTCAGTAGTATCAAGTCGGCTTGTGGATCCTGAGAACCCTGGTTCGATCCCTATACTCGACAAAACATTTTCACCAAATTAAAATTACCCCTGTGGCTCCCCCACCACTAACATCTTTGGGGGCCCTGATTTGACGGCTGGTAACCGCACTTCACTCGTATAAATATATCACTTACCGAGATCTGCTTCGGCAGAGTGTCACACCCAGTAATGGGTAAAAAAGGCGTGATGAAATGCCGAAAATTGCCTCAAAACTATGGATAGCCATGAAATTTAAACAAAATTAAACAATTGTTTGACGTTTTGTCTGTCAAAATAAATCCGTTATTTATTATTTCATTTATTTAATTTTGTTTCAATTTCATAGCTACCGATAGTTTTGAAACAATTTTAGTCATTTTCAGATCTAATTTGTGCCGTTACAAAGCATGCAAAATTAATTTCGTATTTTACGTCGTAAAACTTTTATTTGAAGCTTTTTTGTTTTAAATCATTAGGAAAGCAGGAGATTAAAACAATATAATTTTACATGATCAAGTCCCATGTTCGCGAGTCGCGGTCACCATCCTGTATATATAAATAAAATAAAAATAAATTATAAGTTTAAAGATAACAAATTTAAGCTAAAACTAAATTTCCAGCAGTATTTTTATGGCCAGCTAGCGACATGTTCCCTATCGTAACGATTGAGTAATCTAAGTTTATTAAGTATACACAGACACAAAATATTAGAAAATAAAAACGGTAAAACTGCTAAATCGAAATTTATTGAAGAAATGGTGTCAATTTGTGGAAGAATTATTCGAAGATTGTCCTTCCTCTTCAATTCAAATCCAGTAAACACTTGGAATTTAATTCACAAATTTAAATATATTTTTTTCTCTATTTGTTATGTGTATTTGCATTTATGTTATATAATTATTTTTTTAGAAATTTATGTATAGACCACGGGCGTGTGACGTCATCAAAATGAGATGTGGTCCGTAACTGTCAAACGAGTGACTCATATAT
Source organism: Pterostichus madidus (assembly GCA_911728475.2). Taxonomy (NCBI): domain Eukaryota; kingdom Metazoa; phylum Arthropoda; class Insecta; order Coleoptera; family Carabidae; genus Pterostichus; species Pterostichus madidus. The sequence goes on from OU452304.1 coordinate 3,732,727, forward strand.
CAGCGTTAAATTTGTGATTTGCATTATATAAGTAGAATATATTTTTAACAAGTGTATGTGCATATAATTCCAAAAGTGACAAGTTTCTATTCTGTGCATCATTTTTTGCATGACAAAGTGTGTGATTTATTTTATCAAGTGAAACGTAATTTGAAGATTGTGTCGCGAGTGCATACTTTTACAATTTTATAGTGTTTACATTTTAATATATAGAAAATAAATGTTTAAAAACAATTTTATATGTTTACTTCATAGTGTAAAGCCAAGTAATTACTATAATATACAATAGTGTTACTTTTATTGAAGTTTGAACAGTTCATTTTAGGTTACATTTTCCAAATCAACTAATTTTGTTAAAATTTTTAATATTTTACTGTAGTATTTAATTTTTTTCATTTATAATTGTTATTGTGTTTTCGAGTGTAGTGGAAATTAGAAAGAATCGACAAAGCGAATGTTTAAGTTACTATCAGAAATGAATCAAAAGGGAAAAGGACTCTTTGGCTCTGAAATAGCAATAACAATATAAAAAAGGTAATATAAAATATTGTCATAATCATAATATTACAAGATCTAGGGCAAGAACGGAAGGAACGTCGATTTGTTTGATTACAACAATGTGTTCATGCAACAAAACATTGGTTACAACAACGTGTTTTAATATAACATGATTCGCATTTATGACAGTAACCGTCAAAACCTAAAGAAAACTACATATAAATGTTTTGAATTCCTGTTTCTATTTTTTATATTGTAATATTCAACATATCTTGAGCCAAAAACTTCGACCTACCTTCCTTTTCTCTTTTAATTCAATTCAGATAGTATCATAGACATTCGTTTTATCGGTTTTTTGAAATTTCCACTACGATCAAAAACACAATAACAATTATAAATGAAAAAAATTAAAAACCACAGTAAAATGTTAAAAATTCTAACAAAATTAGTTGATTTGAAAAATGTAACCTAAAATGAAAAGTTCAAACTTCAATCAAAGTAACACTATTGTATATTATAGTAATTACATGGCTTTACACTATGAAGTAAACATATAAAATTGTTTTTAAACATTTATTTTCTATATATTAAATATATAAACAGTATAAAATTGTAAAAGTATGCACTCGCGACACAATCTTCAAATTACGTTTCACTTGATAAAATAAATCACACACTTTGTCATGCATAAAATGATGCACAAAATAGAAACTTGACACTTTTGGAATTATATGCACATATACTTGTTAAAAATATATTCTATCTATACAGTCTAAATCGTACATTTAATACTGATGTGAGAGTCACTCGTTTGACAGTTACGGACCACATCTAAAATCGTGACGTCACACGCCCGTGGTCTATATCTGAGAGTTTTTTGCGACCCGCCTCCCTCTGGAAAAATGTATGTGGACGCCCATGGTCGTGATGATATATTTATATTTTTATTATCTATATTTTATCTATGTCTAAACATTCTCATTTCCTTCAGGAGCTTGACAGCAAATCCCCGAAGTCTCTGGACTGCATCACCAGCGGCACTGGCCTCATTCTCGACGATGTCCAGCAAGAACCAGACCAGTGGGAGATCTCCCCCGATAAGCTGGTCCTGCAGAGTGTCCTTGGAGAGGGTGCGTTCGGGCTGGTGCGCCATGCGTGGCTCCGAGATGACAAGGGAAATGCTAACAGCGAAGTTGCTGTTAAGATGCTGAAAGGTAAGCCCCTGGCACATATAGCGTCAAGACTCCGAGTCTGCTACAAACTGCTGAAAAACTGAGAGTCACGTCCAAAACGGGTGACACATATAGAGTCGGTGTTTCTGACAGTCAGAATTAAATATTTGTTAATTTTAACGTGTTATTTGTTAATTTGTATTATTTAAAATATTTATCGACTATTAAGAAATATAAAAACTATAAACTACGAAATATAAAACTAAAAATTAAATTAAAAAAAAAATACATGAACTATAAATGAAATATAAAAACTTAAATGTATTATTTAAAATGTTTGTCGATTATTAAGAAATATAAAAACTATAAACTAGGATATATAAAACAAAAAAATAAATTAAAAAAATGACTTGAATTATAAATGAAATATGAAAACTTAAAAGTTTCTAACTATGTATAAAGTAAATGAATTTAACTATAAAAATGTACAAAATATCAAACAATAATAATTCATACGTCAAACAACAAAGGAAGATAGCGAAAAAACCAGCATCATAATGAAGTTGGTTTTCGGCAGTCGTGACTGCTGAAAATAGAGGCGTTTCTATTTTTGGCAGTCAAATGGTAGACTCGGAGTCTTGACGCTATATGTGCCAGGAGCTGTACGTGCATTGGAAGGGGTGGAGGAGGAAATTGAAGTGGGTGCACTAATGGACTTTTAAATAAAAATCGCAGTTTGCTATTAACCTAATTAAAAAGTTGTGCTAGAAATGAACAAAGTTTTAAAATTGTTTTTAGTTTTTTGTAGTTTTTATGGCGTCAATAATGCCGTCAGAGCTTTGCGATCTCTTTTTACTTACTTAAAAATTCTATAATATCCATGACACATATAGCGTTAAGACTCCGAGTGTGCTAGAAACTGCTAAAAAACTGAGTCACGTCCAAAGCGGGTGACACATATAGAGTCGATGTTTCTGACAGTCAGGAATAAATATATCTCGGTAAGTGATATATTTTGCGCGTGATGTGCGGTTACCAGTCGTCAAATCACGGCCCCCAAATATGTTAGTGGTGGAGAAGCCACAGGGGTAGTTTTTGAAATTATGAAAATTGTGTGTCGCCTGTGGGAATCGAACCAGGGTTCTCAGGATCCAAAGGCCGACTTCATACCACTGAGCTAGCCATCCCATCCGACAAAACATTTTCACCAATTTAAAATTACCCCTGTTGCTCCTCCACCACTAACATCTTTGAGGGCCGTGATTTTACGGCTGGTAATCGCACTTCACGCGCAAAATATATCACTTACCGAGATCTGCTTCGGCAGAGTGCCACATCCAGTAATGGGTAGAAGGCGTGATGATATATTTATTATTTATTTTACCTATTTCGATCCATCTTGAAAAAAAAGTCTGTTGGCGCCTATGCTGATAAATTTATTATTGTAGTGCGTAATAATTTAATTATTAAAATATTAGAAATAACTGTCAAACCAGTGGCACCAAACATATTTATTTCACGTAAAGTGTAATTAATTTTGCGAATTAAAAAACAAAATCTTTTTTATATCATGTACTATCTGCCATTTAATTTTCATCCTAAAGTATTGAAACACACCATATATCAGAATATTTTCTTTCTAGACGGCCCAAGTTCAGAACAAATCCGTCAATTCATCCACGAAATCGAAATAATGAAAACAGTTGGCACCCACACTCATCTCGTGTCTCTCATTGGTTGTTGCTCACGTCCAACCCCAGGTCGTGGGGTGAACATGATGCTCGTGGTAGAGTTCTGCGCTCTGGGAGACCTGCAGAATTACCTTCGAGGAGTCTGGGACAGAATCACATCGCCGCCAGATCAACCGGCTCTGCAGTACGCGGATTTGATGTCTCCGACGAATAGTGAAGGCTCCACGAATTTAATTATTAATAAGTTGTATGATATGGACACGAATATGACGGATGTTCATATCAAAGCGAGTGATTTGTTGAGTTTCGCTAGGCAAATTGCTGTGGGGATGGTAAGTTTCTTATATTTCGTTTTAAAATTAAAATTATTACATTTATTAGATATACAGTGAATTGATTTATGAAATATAGGACATACAATATTATTTTTACTTTCTTATACACAGCATAAGGAAGTATTGGAATCGTGAAAAAAATCGTTGACGAGATTTTCGCGGAAATACGTGTTTTGAGGTCCACTGAATCAGTTTTGATCATTTTCTCAATGATGTCTGTGTGTGTGTGTGTGTGGATGGATGGATGTGTGTCCGAGTGTGCAATATCTCATGAACGAGATAAGATTTGTTAACGAAACTTGGTAATTATAAGTTTGATGAAAATACGAAGAGCTGAGTTGATTTTGAAAGAAATTGAAAAACCGGAATGGAAGATTACTGGACACACAAAACAATAAATTCCATTTATTTCAAAAATGGAATCAGTTACGAAAAAAAGTTTCAAATAAAAGATGTTAGCAAAAATATTAGGAACATAAAATGTTATTTTCAATTTTCCTGTATATGCGTCTAATTTTGAGAAAAACTAATTTATATATTTAATAATATATTCCAATAATTATAGTAGCAATAGAAACAAAAAACATAAACATGTTTAACATTTATATGTCAAATAATAATTATCAAACGCAAGGAGCAAGTCATAAGTGTTCAATTCAGCGTTTTTGATGCTATATCAATTTCATTGATCAAATAATACGTAATTTTATATTTCTATTAATATAAGTTTATTTACATAAAATATTTAAAGAATTTTTGTCAAAAGTAATTTGGGTAGTTGAACACCCATTCGCAATATACTTGGGTATATTATTTGCTATTTCGATATCCTTCAAAATGGTGGTATGGTAGCGATACGGTTTTCGAATCAGAAATCAAATTAGAAATATATAAACTACCACGCTGCGGCTCGCTGATTCCTGTACAAAGTAAATGGGATTCATTTCGTTTTGTACAGTGTAGCGTAAATAAATACATAGAAAAATAACGCTAATAGATTATTTCAGAAATTCGAAAATATAATTACTCTCATTTTTCATGTCACTGAACTGGAAGATTACAATTTATTTAATTCATTTTATGTGCTGAGAACCGTGAAAATGATTTTAAATTCAAATTCAATTCAAATAAAAAATACCATTAATTAGTAAATAATATATTCAATAAAAATACAAAATATATGTATTTCCTGAAACTTGAAAAATAATAAAAAAAAATATAAAATTCATTACAAAACAAAATCAACTAAAAAAAATTAAAAGCGAAATATATATATTGTTAACAGGAACAGGTCTAATGAATTTTCAAATACCATACCACCGTGTGGTGTTGCCATTATAAATTGGGATTCTTAATTTTTCGTTAAAAACAAGGCTTTGCATGGCTATATATCCATTACTAAACGATGAAAAACTTTCTCCTTTTGATACAATATACATGGATAGTTCTAGAACATCATACTAGTTTTTCAAATGAAACTGCAAAATTTTAGAGGTACACAAACCAAATATGTGCGATTCTGAGTGATGATCGCCATAAGCCCCGTGTATAAGAACTCAACTTTACAAGCGAATATATTTGTTCACAGACGATGAATGTTTTTCATATTTTAACAGGATGCGTATGACTATCCAATGTTTACGTGCGCCAAATTTCATTCAGATCTGCAAGTACTACCTTTACGTGGTAAGAGCGCATTGCTTCTCAAATCATGTTAGCCAAAATGCTTCAAAAAAAGTTGTAAAGCTTAAAATTCTGCATCTAAAACAATAAACTAAATTTATTTTTAAAGTTGTGGCTAAACTAGACACTTAATCAAAAATGTAAATACAATTTTATGTGCAATTTTTAATTCTGAATATCTTTGCGCTCTACAGTTTTTTCCTTAAAATTAACAGGAAAGCAGGAAATGATATAAAACTAATATCCCATGTTAACATTTACCAAGCACTCGGTATAATTTATAGTAAATTTATCATGAATCTGATTTCAAGCACCTAATGATTCATTTATTTTGTTTTTCAGGAATTTCTGTCGAGTATGAAAGTATTACACCGAGATCTTGCAGCAAGAAATGTTCTAGTCTGCGCGGATAAAACAGTAAAAATAGCAGATTTCGGACTGAGCCGAGACGTTTACAAAGAAAACATGTACCGGAAATCAGGAAACGGAAAACTGCCAATTCGATGGATGGCCATCGAATCACTCACGCATCAGATTTATACATCACAAAGCGATGTGTAAGAGCACATAAATTAAAATTCTAGTGATGGGCAAAGATATTTAACCGAAATTATAATTAGCATTATTGATGTTAACCAGTAAATTTTAATTTTCCCGACATTTTTAAATTTGGTTCATATTTTAAATTTTTATAATTAATAAATTTGTGTTATTACTGGTAAATATAAAAATAAATAAATATATCATCACGCCTTCTACCCATTACTGGGTGTGGCACTCTGCCGAAGCAGATCTCAGTGATATATTTTGCGCGTGAAGTGCAGTTACCCGTCGTCAAATCACGGCCCCCAAAGATGTTAATGGTAGAGGAACCACAGGGGTAGTTTTTGAAATTATTAAAATTGGCTGTCGCCTGTGGCAATCGAACCAGGGTTCTCAAAATCCACAGGCCGACTTCATACCACTGTGCTAGCCACCCCATTATTACTGGTAAATAATTAGCTAAATATGCTATATTTAGTATAAAAATAAATTATTAATTCAGATCTTCATTAATCTAATAAAAAATGCATAATTAACCATTGTACATTATAAACCTCATTTAACTAATTAATTAACATAATTATGCCCATCACCAGAAAATGCACGTTGTTATGCGCTGCTGAAGTGCTCACTAAAATATTAATTTCTAGGTGGTCGTTTGGCATCCTGCTTTGGGAAATAGTTACTCTAGGTGGAAACCCGTATCCAAGTATTCCCACAAATGCATTACTGAAATATTTGAAGTCCGGATATAGGATGGAACGACCTACAAACTGCGGTACAGAATTGTACGTATACATTTGGGTACAAAGCAATTACATATCTGTTTTAATTAAATAAATAAAATAGTTATTTATGTTCCAAGGGTGAAAACAACCGTTTCTGGCCCGTGGCATGAATATTAGTACGAGGCGCAGAGCGCCCGAGGGCTAATAACATGCTCGGGCCAGAGACGCTAATTTCATCCGTGGTACATACAATATTTTATACACAACAAAATAACATTTATGGCCAAATTCACAGTCGTCACTCACACTCATCTCATCCTCACCTAACTCTCAAAATCGAAGTAACTAAGGCAACTAACTCAAGAATTTGCACAATTTGAGTTAGTTGCCTTAGTTACTTCGATTTTAAGTGTGAGATGAGAATGAGGCGAGGGTAAGTATGAATTTGACCCTTAGAGTCAAATTCACAGTCGTGAATCACCCTTACCTCATCCTCACATCACACTCAAAGTTGAAGTAACCAAGGCAACTAACAAAAAAATTGCATAATTTGAGTTAGTTGCCTTAGTTACTTCGATTAGTGTGAGATGAGAATGAGGCGAGGGTGAGTCACGACTATGAATTTGACCCTTAGGGCTAAATTCATAGTCGTGACTCACCCTCACCTCATCCTCACCTCACACTTAAATTCTAAGTAACTAAGGCAACTAACTCAAATTATGCAAATTCTTGAGTTAGTTGCCTTGGTTACTTCGACTTTGAGTGTGAGGTGAGGATGAGGTGAGGGTGAGTCACGACTGTGAATTTGACCCTATGAGTCAAATTCATAGTAACGACTCACCCTTACCTCATTCTCACCTCACACTCAAAGTTGAAGTAACTAACTCAAAAATGTGTACAATTTGAGTTAGTTGCCTTAGTTACTTCGACATTGAGTGTGAGGTGAGAATGAGGTAAAGGTGAGGCACGACTATGAATTTGGCCCTAAATCTTTTAAATTTAAAATTAAATGTTATTTTGTTGTGCATAAAATATTGTATGTACCACGGGTGAAATTAGCGTTTCTGACCCTGAGCATGTTATTATCCCTCGGCTAATAATCATGCCGCGGGCTAGAAACGCCTGTTTTCACCCATGATACAAAAATAACTATTTTTGTTTAATATTTTAGATACACAGTAATGTTATCATGCTGGAAGCTTCGTCCAAAAGATAGACCAACTTTTACAGAATTACGAAAATCTTTGGACGAACTTTTAGAAAGCATTACTTCGTCAAAATATCTGGATCTAGATGTACTTACTTCAATGGAATTTGCTTCGTTTAGAGTTCCATTGAAAGATTCATCGATATCTGGGTAAGAATATAAATCTAACGTTCCGCACAAAATACTAATTTGTATTTTGTTTCAGAAAAAGCAGAAGTAAAGGTTCCGATGTCCTTTCTTCCGACAGATACGTTCATCCGGTCTCATTAAATAACGCAAAGAATTCCGCAGGAAACACAGAGTTACCATTAATAATAAAATAAATGTAGTATTTTGTATAATTGTTAATAGTTCAAAATAGTAATCGTACCCAAATTTTGACCAAACTTTATACGTATACGAATTGTCAATTTGACTGACAAGTGTTGTATAAATGCGTGATATTTTCTCGTAAAAAAAAGGTAGACCCCGCAGTTGTTCATTGTCCAAGGGCCAATTTTTTAATCATGATAAAATAATGGAAGCTATGGTTTCCATTATTATTTAATCATGATTAACATTAATCGGGAGTAAACCGGCGATTGAAAAACTGGCCCGTAATGTAGAGTTTATTCATATCCAAAGCTGTAAAAAAGACCTGACCAGTTGTGATAAAAACCTCCTAATGTTATAATATACAAATGTAATAAAGTATTCTTTAAATGCTATCTCATTTGAACTCACCTCTGTCTGAAGTGAGATTTGGACAAGTTTAAATAATAAAACAGAATAATTTAAAGAAAATCATCTGCTGTACTGAGTGTTGAGAGGTAGAAAGAATATAATTGTTGTATCAATGGAGATACGAGTTTTATAAATATTCTGTGATTTATAAAAACATATTTTATAAGGTTTATTTTTAATTAAGGATGGCCAATTATTTTTATAAATGTTCAAACGCAACTCAATGTAGTTTTTGTATGTATTTTTGTAAGGCAATTAATTTAATTATCGAATAAAAGACTTTAATAAAATATGACAAATGTTGAATTAGAATAGGAATCTGTTTTCTAATTGTACAAATTTTTAAAATAAAATGATCTGAAATATGTATATTGTTTTCTATTTCTATACAAGAATTATAATATATTTTCAAATCGATAATGTTATTTATTTTTACAATAGGCTCCCGTACCATAAATAAATCATCACGCCTTCTACCCATTACTGGGTGTGGCACTCTGCCGAAGCAGATCTCGGTAAGTGATATATTTTGCGCGTGAAGTGCGGTTACCAGTCGTCAAATCACGAAATAAAGAGAATTAATAAGAACGCAATAGTTATTTATGTATCAAGGGTGAAAACAGGCGTTCCTGGCCCGCGGCATGATTATTGGACTCGAAAACTTGTACTTTTAGTCCTAATGAAACAAAAAACTATTATCAGTTTTATTTTAAAGTTTTGTTCATTAATGTAGCGCTTTGAACACTAGTTGGTTACCTGCATAAACAATGCGAATATGTAAATACATTTATTATGATAATTGTTACAGATAAATAAAGAAAATAATATGATAAACAGGTATTTAATTACACATTAACACATAAAATGGTTATTTATACTACAGATGTGCAATATTCTTACAAGTAAATAGATTCATATAAAAAGATGTCATCATCTTGATATTTACATAAGTACAATATAACAACAACGGGCCATCAGCAGACCAAACCATCGTTACTGTTTATTGACACAAGATGTCACTATTATCACATGACTTCGTAGGCAATCAGTACGGTATTCACGCACGGATCACAGTTACCGCTGCTCTTTACACACCTGCAACTTACCGCATTCATACAGGAACTTAGTAGTAATTTGTATAGAAATAGTACGGTATACAAGTGATCGAGAACTATTTCAGCTCGTCACAAATATGCCTGAAGGAACGAACGATATGTTAGTAACAACTTTTTATGTTATTGTTGCTTTATAAATTATCAGAATTTCGATATTCTTTGATCAGAATAATTTACCCTAGCCTTTCATGGATTTTACTATTTTAGAAAAAATATAATAGAGTTCTTTAACAGCTTCCTGAAAAGTGTTGTGATGGACAAGAATAATTTACCGATAGTTAATAACCATAACTGACGTTAATTAACTGCGTTAATTTTGGTCTAATTTTACTTTTCCCGTCATTGCGGTACTTTGTTTTTTTATATATGAAAAAATGGTTTCTTTTGTAAACATTGTAATTTTGTGTAAGTAATAACATTTATTTTTATTTATTTAAAAAGAAAAACAGTCAATTTTCAAGAGTTTCAGTTAGAATCTGGCTAATTCTGAATTTTGGATTTGCTAAATTAGCCAAATCGTATTTCCAAAAAAATATAAATAAATTTTAACACAATCTTCTTATTTAGTTTTTGAAAATTGAATTGAATTAACTTTTTTAAATCGGACTAGCATAAGATTAGCTAATCCAAAATTCAGGATTAGCTAAAACTTTTTTGAGAATCTAGCTGTAAAAGTGTGTCGTGTGTTCTAATTTTGTATTAATTTGAAAGGTGGAAAACATATAAAATCATTCAAGTTCATATTTAAATTTTATTAAATAACAAATTTGTGTTATTGTTGCTAAATATGCTGTATTTAGTATCAAAATAAAAGTTTGATCAAAATCTTGGCGAATCTAATCAAATATATATATATATATATATATATATATATATATATATATATATATATATATATATATATATATATATATATATAATTAACCATGGTAAATTATGAATTTCACTTAATTGATTAATTAATATAATTATAATTAACCGGTAAATGCCCATCATTATTCAAAAGTAATATTTTAATTATAGCAGCTTCGTACGAGAGCAAAAAGCATAAAAGTAAAATAAAAATAACAGAATAAATTATTTTGATCGGAGAATTCCGAAATGATGGTAATTTATAATAGATACATGAAAAATAAGGGTTGTCATTAATTATTAGTAGCAGATAAAGATCAATATGGGGGTAAATTAGTAAAAAATATTCTTCGGAAAAGTGCAGTTACAAATTGGGGAAGTTTATTGAGAAATGCACACAAATTAGGACGTATTCTTTGATGTAAAGTTGCATCTTGTGTTTTATTATGATGACCCTTCTAAAAAGTAATTCTTTGGGAAATAATAAATAAAGCGAGCTTATAGAAAAATAGTTTTATGATTCTTAATTAGCAGTGAAAGAAATCAAGTTAATTTAGAGAAAGAATAAAGTTGAATTCTCCGATAAGTTCTTAAATGAATAACAGTCAACTTAGGTTAACTTGAAGCAGTAAACAAAAAATAATGAGATCAAATTACAAATCTCATAATACCCTGTTAAGTTAAACGAAGAAACAAAAAGCAAAAGGGAGAAACGAAAGCAGATTTGCAACTCGCTGAAACAGCATCGACCTGAAATCAAGCACTCTGAAAATAAACTCAATAAAATATAAACTTAATACCGCAAGTATCGGCATAAAATACACAATATATAAACTAACTCAGGTATAACTCAGTAGTTTAGTAGCACAGCTCTTGATTTGGAGAGAGAGGAATGTTGGTAGCGTTGCCACGTCTACCTGACAGAGTGAACCGGCAACGGTGGGTGTCAGAGCGCGTCGGGGCGCATGAGGGGGTCATCGCGGTCTACCGGAGGTGGAGCGGTGGTTACAGTCGTCGTAGTGCCCTGCGTAAGGTAACCGGCCACTGTTGGCGTTCCAGCTAAGAAGAACATTGAAGAATCAGTTTTTTGACCACCATTTTGAACCAATATGGCGGATAATTTTCACCAAACATCGTGGACGAAATAAAATCGCGACCAACTATTTTTGAAACTGTTTGGTTAACTTTAGAGGAACTTGGAAAATGCTTTTATTTTGTATTATAAAATATAAGATTAAAGAAATTGTAGGAACGTAAAAAAGAATGTAGACGTCTAGCAATTAAAACAGAAAACTTTAAAATAATAAAAGTTTTCTATTTAAATATCTTGGCAACTTTCAACAAGTAACTTTATCAGACTTTTAATTAATTGTAACTGTCTCAAATACGTAACGCAAATAATATTTCTTTTAAACATCTAAATATATAAGTTAATACGTAAAAACAACTTCCTAAATTCTGAAGTAGCAGCTGCAAAAAAAGTATAGACACATATTTTGGATGATTACCGTCTATTTTCATGAATACAATTTTCTGAATTATAATTTTAATGAACATTTTTAAAGAAAACCAATTTACCGAATTTTACAGATCAAGAATTTTACCGAAAGAAAATTTTAAAGAATAACAATTTCCAGAATGACGTATATTACAAGAATGCATTTTCCGTAATAACCATTTTTCCGAATGACCCATTTTCTAGTTAATTTCCAAAATGCAAATTTTCAAAATAACATTTTTCCCGAATCGGGACAATTATTATTCGGGAAATGCAAATTGACATACAGGAAATAATCATGCGAGAAAATTATAATTAAGGAAAACGGACATTCCGGAAAAAAATATGCAAGAAACTGTTTTCGAGAAAATGATCAGGAACGATTTCGAACACATTAAATTATAATCTGAAAACACATACCTAATAAATGTCTGTCAAATTTTAGAACAAATCTTCTTGAAATAAATGATTAAAATTGTAAATATTTGAATGTTAGTAGTGTAAAATATAAGTAAGGCAACTTACCAGTGAGATACCCAGCCACAGGCGCGCTAGAAATAAACAAATCATGTTTCTGGTCCCTGTAATCAGCCCAGACAGTACTCTTCTCCAAAATGGCGGTCACTTTATCACCATACATTAAACTTCTCGTCATAGATTTCAAAGCTTTCACGATTTGAGCTTTGGTCATTGATGGATTCTCTAAAAGTTCTAATCTACCTTCCAATAACTTTAAGAGGTACGTTACTAATTCGGCATCTAGTGCTTGTTTCACAAGCTGTTCTTGGCTAGTGGAAAATAATCGATTCAGGGCTTCGCAAGCAACCCCAATCATGTCTCGGCGAAGCTGCATTGCTTGTTTTAAGGGATGCATGCAGTCTGTTTGAGAAATTGCTGACACACAAACCTTAAAAAGATATAAATAAATAAAATAAATATATCATCACGCCTTCTACCCATTACTGGGTGTAGCACTCTGACGAAGCAGATCTCGGTAAGTGATATATTTATGCACGTGAAGTGCGGTTACCAGCAGTCACATTACGGGCTCCCATAGATATAAGTGCTGGGGGAGCCACAGGGATAATTTTTAAATTGATGAAAATGTTTGTGGGCTGTGGGGATCGAACCAAGGTTCTTAAGATCCACAGGCCGATTCGATACCACTGAGCCATTACCCCATTATAAATAAATAAATATATTATCACGCCTTCTACCCATTACTGGGTGTGGCACTCTGCCATAGCAGATCTTGGTAAGTGATATATTTTGAGCATGAATTGCGATTTCCAACCGTAAAAGCACGATTCCCAAAGATGTTAGTGGTGGGAAAGAAATAAAATAAATAAATAAATATATCATAACGCCTTTTACCCATTACTGGGTATGGTACTCTGCCGAAGCAGATCTCGGTAACTAATATATTTATGCGCGTGAACTGCGGCTACCAGCCGTAAAATCACGGCCACCAAAGATGTTAGTGGTGGAGGAGCCACAGGGGTAATTTTTGAAATGGTGAAAATGTTTGTCGGCTGTGGGAATCGAACCAAGGTTCTTCGGATGCACAGGCCGACTCGATACCACTGAGCCAGTACCCCATTTAATAACAATTTTCTCCATGCTAATTACACATACGCAATTTTTCCGAATGTAATTTCATAAATGTTTAGATTGTTTTTATAATGCTTATTGTATTATTAAAAACTAGTTTGTAAATCAATCTTACTTCGCTTAAAGCCAGTTGATGAAGGACTAAAATGGCAGCTTTATGGACAATATTATGGTCACTTTGAGACCCCATTTGTTTACAAAGTCTTGGAATGTGTCCTAAAGCTGGGACTTGATCCGACAAAGCCGGTTGTGCTTGTAAAAGAGCGCAAAGAGCATTGGTACACAGTTCCAATCTGTCTTCCTGTAAAATTAATTAATTTTAAACAATTTAATGATAAAATTAAAAGACATACATTTGGTTTATCTCTTGACATTAATGTCAGACAAGTTTCCATTAATTCTGATAAAAATTCCTTGGGTTTTCGAAGCGTCCAACCAGGATTAGCGATAAACAATCGCAAATATACTCCGCCTACTACAACTTCTGTTGGATCAGTTATGTTTCCAATTCCATTACTTTCTGGAATTCTCCATTGTACTCCAGGATTTTGCGATTGAGACAATTGGTGTCTAAAATCATTTAAACATAAAAAATATACTTCTATTTATTTCATCTTCTTTCTTACTCTTTTCGCATGTGGGCGACAGCCAAACAAATTCTATCTTTTACTTCCTGGTTCCAAATCAACTCAGGATGTTCATGAGTCGTTTCAAACATATGTACGCAAGCCTGAGGGCTGTCACGCATCGCATCAGCAAACACAGACGGTAAGAAACGTCCCAGAACTAATCGGATTTTAGGTCCGATTAGTTTATCTGCTCCCATACGCGCTAAAAGTTCCGCGCAAGATTCTCGAACTTGCGCAGAATTTGAGTTACAGAATAGGTCCAGCAAATATATCACAGCACCTAAAGTTATTATGAGTAAAAAATTACGATTAAAACACTGACACTTCAATTCTTAAAAGAATTTAAGCTAATCCTAAATCTTATTACTATGTCATTTTGGGAAAGTGAATTGGATTAACTTTTTAAAATCGGACTATACAGAGTATTCATTTTAAATGGTACACTATTTCTTACTCGAGAAGTATAGCAAACAATTTCTATTTTATAAGACTACTAATTTGGCCGACTTCGTAGCTTCTATACTTCTCGAGATAGCAAGTGTACCACTTAAAATGAACATCCTGTAGAGAATAATATTAGTTAATCCAAAGTTAAGGATTAGCTAAAACTTTTTTGAGAATCGTGCTGCGAATAATTTCTACCTTTAGTCAAAGCTTCTTTAACGATTTTAGTGGTTGACATTAACGCACACAGCGTTTCTAAAGTCTGCAATTGCTGCTCAGGAATCGTGTACAACACCAACAATATATGTCCAAGAACTTCACACGCGGCAATATCATTAACACATTCATGATTTCGCGTAACTGTAGAAACAACATTTAGAGCGCCTTTTTGAATTTCTTTATGAGAAATCGAAAGTAGCCCGAAAATTAGAGGAAAGTGACCGATACATTGAATCTCAACACCAGTGTTGTTTTTAATTACGTTATAAAGAGCCTCTAGCGCCATTTTAGAATGTTTTAATCGTTCTTCTATAGTTACCGATAATGAAATATTTTGTAGAGAGCGTAAATGTTCAAATTGTTGTGAAAGGTATTCTAATAAATCGATGGTGAATCCTTTGGCGTTCTATAAAATATTTTATGTGATAATTAATCGTAATTAAATTTGTTGTTTAGTTTTACCTCAATGGGGTACGTAGGTTGTTCGTTATAAATACGAATAAAAATACCACCAATCCGAAGCTCTCCAGTATGAGCTGAAAAAATAAAATCGGCGCCATATTGTAATTCTGCTCCTTCATCTTGTCTAGCTTGCCTCTGATTTTCTAAAAAGTCTATTAATTCGGCCCTAGTTCCATTATCCCAAATTAAATACGGCGTCTCACAATTGCTATTTAATACTTTTAATATCTGCCAAAATAAAATAAAAAATATGATTAACTTGTATTCAGAAAAATAAATTGAAGATTTTTACTTTTTGTGGTTCGTCTTGACTGAGTTGCTTGGCCAAATAGTTAGTCAAGAGCCTATCAAGAACCTCAACAGTAACAGGATTAAGCGGAGTTTGTAAATCTCCGATTAAATATCCTCCTAATCTAGCACAAGCCCTAACTGCAAGTTTTGCTAACTGATTACTGACTTCTTGTTGATTGGCTTCTTCGCTTCGCTCAACGCCACCTTCATCAAGAGTGTAATCATAATTGAACATGTATAAAAGTAAATGCCACAACGCTCCGGATTGTAAAAGTTGCATCTGAAGAGCTGGATCTTTCGATAAAGCGCTTACGCATTCGGTTGCTACTAAGCACAGTTTCGTCAGTTGCTAGAAGAAAAATTATTATTTTACTAGTTCCTTAAATGAATATTAGCGTTCAATATTTTTAGACAATATAGTGTAAAAATTTCGTTTCTTATTATAGTTATCATAGCCAATTGTTACTTTTGTAGAATTAAATACTGACGATGAAAATACAAGTTAGTTAACGCAACTATTGAAGAATGTTGTAACAAGATATTTTTAATATTTTATACGTTATTGTGTTCGTAAAGAATATAACTATTTATAAAACAGTTATTTATTTAATTCAAACCTTTTACTAAATCATTAAATTTATTTTAAATTAAACGATAAAATTACTTCAACTTAAAATAATCGTTATCACTTCTATCGGGCGTCCCGAGACGCATCCGTTTTCTTTTATTTTTCATTGTTATTCAATATTCACTATTTTGGCATTCTTTAACTATAATAATTTATTTAGTTATTTTCATTTGACTTTTAAGCATTTTGCTCTTTGAAGCTGGCAGTATAAAAATATTAATTTTGACCACACTTTTTACGAAGCTGTCAATGAACAGTCATTAAATTCTTTTTTATTATAATATTTAAATAAACAAAATGTATGTAAATAAAAATATCAGGGCAAATTAATCTAGTTACAGAATACCGAAATTGTGATTATCTATAATAAAATAGAAAAAGTTGTCATTAGTATATCGATCAATTACAGATTTAGATTCAGTTATAAAATAAGGAATAATTGGATGGATATGATTGAAGGTTTATTGTGTGATAGAAATATTTCGAGTACCAGGAATTATGAATGTGGATGAAATGAAAGAGATGTCAAATAGGATAAGAATGTTTGGCGAAGTTTAATTGTAGGATAAATCAATTTCAATGAATATTTAATGACTCGTGACGTAATAACTGATTAAATAATAAAATAAGATCCATTCCTAGGGATTTCATCGCGCCATCTTGAAATAAAATGGCGGCAAGATATCTTCAAAACTAACAATTAAATTTATATATAACTGTTGTGACAAAAGTATGTTTGTTACAAATATAAAATTCCCAAATGAAAAATAACAAAAAGTACTAACTTTGAAGTAAAGAATCCTGCACAAATCCTTGACAAGTTGCGGCAACTCAACAATCCTATCCCTACAACTTGGAAATTGTGCTGCAACACTATAACATCTCGTAATATGTTGGCAAACTTGTACACTAATTTCAGTCGGTTTCGCGGAATTATTCAAGACAGAAACACATCGTGAATACGCATCAAGTAATACTTCCAACCCTTTTTCTCTTCGAAGTTCTTCAGCATTCAGAGCTGAGCAATGAACTGTATGATACGCTAATTCGCTAGCTGCTGATAATAACGGCGCTGATTTAGAAAATAGTTGTTCATCGGCAGTTTCAAAACGAATTGTTTTAATAAGCTGAGGATAACCAGCGTATTTGTACGGTTGAAGTTCTAAAAGAAAAATTAAAGCATTATTTTTATAGTTTTAATTTTGATAAATTACCTTCTGTGTAGCGATGAAACAATATGCTTTGAGTTCTAAGAATCAAAACAATATTGTCGGGATTTGGACCGTCAGCGTTCCAAACACTTCGACTACATAAAAATTCGTAAGCTTGGTTAACTTGCTCAAAACGATCCTAAAATAAAAAATAAAATAAAAATCAAGAACACCCGAAGTAAAAAAAGCAATCTTACTCTTCCTTCTGGATTTTTGTCCGGATGAAACTGTTGCGCCAACTTATAATAAGCTTTTCTTACTGTAGCTTCTTCATGTTGGGTTCCATCCAAACATAAATTTCTATAAGCATCTTCTATTGTCATTGCTGGAGGTTTCTTTTCAACTTCTTTCCTCCAAGCATCTAAAACGTCTTTTAACAAACCAACCTACCACAAAAATGGTTCATAAACACCTGGAAGATTTTAGTAACTTGTAAAATATTTACCGGATTAGGAATGGGCCAATCGGGGAACTTAATTGTGTCGCAAAGATGTTTAAGATAAAATATATTGCAGAATAATTCTTTTTCGAGTTGTGGGTACATAACAGCTGGAATCGCAATGTATTGGTAACGAGCCATTGTGTGGCTTCGTAATCGCGGTGAAAAATCTGCAATGTGTGCTGCGACTTTTTCTATTAACATTCGTCTGAAAAATTGTTTAATTTATACAAAATTAACCATCTAATATTTGAAATGACGCTTTATTCAATTATATTTTAAACTGATAATAAAATGTAAATCAAATATTTCTTATTAGTTTTATCTAAAGAATAATAAACTACGATGTAGGGCAAAATAAAAATAATTTTCTTGGATATTGGATTACTACAGTTTGACTCAAGGAGGTTCACTTATTTTTTTGACAAAATGGTTTAACATTTCTTTTATTAAAGTCATTTTTATGTTTATTATATAGCAAATATGTTAGATTGACCTGAATATGAACTAAATTTAGTTCGAAATATTAGAGCATAGTAATATTCTGGCTTAATTCAAAAAAATTCTAACAAATATAATAAGCTATATTGAACAGAGATTGAAAAAATAAGTATTTAATAATTCGAGGTGCTAAGTGGCTGATACTTGGCAAAGAAAATAGGTTAAAAATTTACAGGCAGATTCATAAAGCGAATTAGCGCTAACACCATTTTTTATTTCGTTTTAACTCTCTTTTCATTGTACGAAACAAGTTTATTTTAACTTGAATTAAAAAGAGAATTAATTAGCATCAAATTTAGTTCATTTCTTTAATATGTTTTAATTTGAATCAGAGTTATAGATAATATTAAAAACGGTGTTAGCGCTAATCCGTTTTGTGAATCTGCCTGATTAGTAATAATGGTAATTTTCTTCAGTACCTCATTTCAGCATTCCAAATGGCTTCAGGAGTATCAAATTCCCCTAAATATATTTGCGCAAATTTCTCTGCGCCATGATTTTCTAAATAATTTACCATTGCTTCTGGTAAAAGTTGCCCTAAAATACTGCGGATCATTATATCTGATATTGCGCTCTAAAACAAAAACCATATTTTTGTAAAAACAATTCTCTTTTCATATAAAATAACTTACCTCATCAGCCCTAAATGCTTGTTTCATATGAGTAAGTTGCAAAAATTTGGCAATAGGATGAACGTTACTTCCCGTATACATTAATATAAAAAAGAATACGCCTGTTAAATAAAGTTTAGAAATTTCTGGGTTGTCTCTCATGACTTCACAAAGTAAAATCGCTACTTTTTCCACGAGAACAGGATCAAAAGTTAATAATAACTGAACTATATGAGGTAGACAAAAAGAATCGGAAAGTATTCTTTTTACTTTTGGTAAAGGCCGAATAATAGCGTTATCACTATCACTGAAATCATTTATATAAAATTATTTTTTATTTTCGAATCATGTTAGAGGAGAATATTACCGGCTAGGAAAATATTCACACATTTTGATTAAAATATTCAAAATTAGCGTTGCTAGTTCACTTTCGTTTAAAACTGGAGTTCCTTTGGCGATCAGATACCATTTTAATTGGGGTAATTGGGCAACTGTTCGCCAACCGTCTAAACCCATTGCCCAACATTTTGTTCTTGGGTTTATTAGGCCTTTTGTGTACGAGTCTTTCATCTAGAATTAATTATATTTTCAAAATGAATTTATTATTTATTTTAAGATACTAGAACTAGAGCTGTTTTACCATCAATAATAAAATGATGACAATTATCGAAAGAAATTTATTTTCCTATGACAGTATGGATCCGGAAAGTTATTATTTTCTGTACTCTAACGTCAGCAGAATGACATTATTGATTTTTTTAAGATCGAGTTGAAAAGTTAACATATCAACATTCCCTATGAGTGTGGAAAGTATCTCTTTGCAACACTCAGTGCGCCATGGATTAATGAATGTGAAATATAACAGTAAATTACAGATGTCAAATATCAAATAAAAGATCACGACCGTAGAAAAAATAGTATGTAACATACGTGTGACAACGGTCATTACAAAACTTGTGTTACAATATACTATTGGTTGTCATAAATTTAAAAAATGGCAGTGAGACAACCTTTGATATAAATAAAAACGATCTAAAAATTAAATAATTTCTTGTAGTGTAAAATGTAAAATTGTTGTAGGAAAGATAGTATGTAAATACATGTTTTGAAAGATCATTTGAAAACTTGTGTGAATGAATGGGCGACACGCTTTCCAATAATAACATTTCAATACTTGTATAACAATATATTATATTATTTAATTTAAGATACTAATGCTAAAGTATTTATTGCCACCATCAAAAATAAAATGATGACAATTATCGAAAGAATTTTATTATTTTATTCAATTTGAATCCTACCGATTGCGCCAAAGTTTATGATGATTAAAACATTTTGAATTCTTTCCGAAGGGAAAAGGATATTTCAGTCATGAAATTTCCAGTAATCAGCTTCGAAATATATATTTTTTTCTTACCTCTTTGAAGCCAAGAGGTCCTTTTCTAACATTTTTCCCTCCCTCCTCCGTATTGTAGTACCATTCTTTTTCTTGAACTTGAAGCATATTAGGTCCTGCTTCAATAACATTAGTCTGGGTTGGAATAACAGCTCTTGAGGTATGCAGATGAGCTAAAGTTAACATATCTACCATAATTCTAACACCACCCACTTCTATCAAGTCTATCACGTTTTTCTCGTGCAAAATTAATTTATTTATAAACATTATTAGCCTGTCTCTTTCCATCCTATCTGCACACTAAAAAAACATACACATTTTAATAATAAAAACACTAAAAAATATATAATTTTGTACGTACTCTTTCTAGCATTCCTACGATGTATTTCGTATCACTAAATGGTCCAATATCTTCAAAATATCGTCCATAGACAATCGCCATTGCTTGAAGACACATACACTTCATTTCAACTTTGTTAGTCAACAAAAATCTGTGATACAAATCATTGAAAAATTCATACGTGCGTCTGATTGGTGAATCATCATTATCATCGGTTTCTAACAAAAGCCGCAAGTAGTAATCACCTATTCGAACTTCATCTGCGAGACTTTGGTAATGAAGTTCGAATTCCTTGTGATTCCAAGAAACTAAAGCAGAACCAGCTAGCTCTCGATCGGTTATGAACATTCTAATTTCGTTTTCTAAAGCGCATCTTAGTTCTTCTCGTGTCTTGTGATTCCAAATTAAGTTCGGTAGCGAATGATCTTGGCTGAATTTCCAATAAAACAATTTCCAATTGGCTTCTGCTTTAATTCTCTCTCTTCTTTTTCGAAGTACAATTGGACGTTCCTTCATTTTTTCTTTCCGTTCAACTACAATTCCCATTTGTGCTCCCCAATGGCTAATCGCAAAATCTGTATAATGTTCAATTCTTTTATGCAAGTTTCGTAATTGTCTTTCTACTTTATCCCAATTTTCGCTCCGTTTGTATTTGTTTGCATGTTCTTGCGCCATTTTTAAATTGTCACGATTGTTTAAAAGCTCTTGTTCTAGAGCTTCTGGAGGAACTTTGTCCATTGAATCTAGATAAGTTAGGAGTCCAGTTGGCTATAAAAAGTAATAATAGAAGAATTTGTTGAAATATTGAAGTTGTTTAATTTTACCATTATTCGTTTTAAAAGTCCCATAGCAATCGGATTTCCTGTAATCCAAAGACCGACTAAATGTCTAGCTAACTGTCTATGGGTTAGTAGGCGACCATCTGAGCTTGAGGTATACAAAGCAGATAATAAATGACGGGGCAAAGCACCCTCTGCAAGAGCTAAATTCTGCATTCGAGCTGCCACTTCTGCATCACCTTCTTCGATCAATGCTCGCATTACTAAACCTGCTCCTTTTACTATTGCCATTGACGGATGCTATGAGAATATAATAAATATAAAATTACTCCATTTCAGAACTCAATATTAAAATAATTAAAATAATTTTTGGTTAAAGTTCTGTATATTTATTTAAAATTCGACGTTTCGGTATATCAGACGTGTACCTTCCTCAGGAAATAAAATAATAAATTATTATTATTATTATTATTCAGAATGTGCCATTGAATAGGGTAGGTGGCTCAGTGGTACCGAGTCGGCCTGTGGATCCTGAGAACCCTGATTCGATTCTCACAGCCGACAAACATTTTCACCACAATAAAATTATCCCTGTGACTCCCTCACAACTAACATCCTTGGGGGGCCGTAATTTGGCGGCTGGTAACCGCACTTCACGCGCATAAATATATCACATACCTAGATCTGCTTCGACAGAGTGCCACACCCAGTAATGGGTAGGAGTCGTGAAGATATATTTATTTATTTATATTTATTTTAAAATTATTATTTATTATGGGGTAATGGCACATAATTTAAAATTATCCCTGTGGCTCCTCCACCACTAACATCTTTGGGGGCCGTGATTTGACGGCTGGTAACCGCACTTCACGCGCATAAATATATCACTTACCGAGATCTGCCACACCCAGTAATGGGTAAAAGGCGTGATGATATATTTATTTTATTTATTTTTTATTTATTTTTAAATTACCCCAGTGGCTTCCCCACCACTAATATCTTTGGGAGCTGTGATTTGATGGCTGGTAACCGCACTTCACGCACATAAATATATCACTTACCGAGAACTGCTTCGGCAGAGTGACAAACCCAGTAATGGGAAAAGGGCGTGATGATATATTTATTTATATTTATTTTATGAGCCATTGAATTAAGTTTTTGAACAATGAATTCTGTTACTGACATGTGTTACTAGTGTACCGAAATGTCGAATTTTAAATAAATATACTTAAAAATTGTTTTAATTATTTTAAAATTGCTTCAAATAAAAGTGGTAAAAATGTAGTGAATAATTACTTGAAATAATCTAAAGACGGATCGACCTCTTGAAGCAACCATTTCTAGTAATGTATCAAAATGCTTGCCATCAGTAGTTTCACTATACGGTACACAAAGAGCAAAAGTCAAAAAATCTAACATCGCTGAAACTATCAAAGCACCGGTACCATGAGTCTAGAAACAATACAATAATCAACAACTCTTAATTTTTATTTGCTCTATGATCTTACCATGTGAGTGACCCACATATTCAATAAGCTCTCGAGGAATGGTTTGGTTTGTAGTAAAGAAGATTTGTTCAATTGTTCTTGTCGGAGATCATAGTCATCGTGCATTGGATGCATTAGAGCACATATCATGTCAATTGCAGCGTGGGTTACACCATAATCGTTTCTTCGGAGGGCTGTTACTACTTTGTTACCTACTGCTTCTCGAAATCTAAAATTTATTTGGTTATTTCAGCGTGCAACAAGAACCGAAATATAAATTGTATTTCATGCTCGAGAATTCAAGTTCCATTCACTAATATCTGCACTTACAAAAATGGGTAAATGGCGTGATAATATATTTATTATTATGCAGTTTGATGTTTAAAACGTTGATTGCCATCTCGGTCTATAAGTCTAAAATAAAAAGCTTCCTACACGCCATATTGACCGAGATGCATATCTATCTGTTGCACTTTCTCGGTCTATTAGACCGAGACAGCAAAATGAGTGTAACTGATCGTCGAAAGATTGTTGACTTGTTTTTAATTTTCTTTCGGACAATTATTTTTTATACGTTGAACAAAATATGGTATAAAATTACTTTCTACATAAAATAGAATTATTCGGTATAATATATACAGACCGAGATTTAGACCGAATTTGCGAGCAATATAGAAATGTTCTATTAACGCCAACGGTAAATATTCAAATTATTATCAAAAATAACAACAATATATCAAAATATGACGACAATAATTAAAAGAAAATAAATTATTAACTAATAGATACTTTCGACGCCAGAGAATAAAAATTACATTTTAAACAAAAATAATAAAAAATTATCCGGCAGTCAACGTGTTAAATAGAGCTTGAAGCAATAAAATAACATTAGTGGCAGTTTTTCATCAGAGAAAAACAGGTCATAAATTATGCAGAAAAAAAGCAAAAAATTGCGTAACCCATAATAAATAATGAATGAATCATACACAAGGTAACTATAAATAAAATAAACAACAAAAACTGGAACAACAGGAAACAAAAATTTTGTGATTCATAAAAAAATATATACAATAAAAAATACATACATACATGGGCGCCCGCACATTTTTTTAAGGGGGTACGAATAAGAAATTTTAGATAATTATATACCTATTAAAGAAAAAATAAACAAGTTCGTATTTATTGGCGTAAATAAAAAAAAATGCTTAGCATCCCGAACAAAAATCCTTATTTCATTAAAAATTTGATTAAAAAACTAAACTCCAGATCTGAAAGGGTGATCCATCGACCCCCCTCTGCCGGCACCCATACATACATAAAATCACGCTATATTCCATCAAATGGGGTAGCACGAGCCCAAGAATAATTCATAAAAACATTCACTAATAAGATTCATCAAATAATTAATCCTTGTCAAATATTCTCATCCTAACACACCACTTTCGCTTCAACCACATTCATAGTACACTCCAAATAATCTAATTTACTCATCTCATTCGGAATCATATTCTTTTCAATCAAAATTAAGCGAATAAATATAATTTAACAATAACTTACCCTTGCAAAGAAGTAAAAGCAGCAAACCCAACTTTACTAGCAACAAGTCTTCTGAGAGCTTGAAACTGTGCTTCTAATTCTACACAACTGATCTGATTCTGATCACCTTCCTTCTGAACAAGAGCTTGTAAAGCCCCCGTTATTAACTTATCTTTGTTCTCTGAAAAAAGTCCCTGAAAAAAAGAATCATACAACTTCTAAACAAAATATTTTTTTCGTTCGCTTACATCTTGAGTTACGGAATATAGTAATCCGCTATAAGGCACGTTGGCGTTAAATCTATAAACCATTTCGGCAAAAGTGTGACGAAGGGGAGGGTGCAGAAGGAATTTAACACTTAGAGTTTCGGCTTCCTCTTCTACGGGTAGATGAAGAGGTCCGGACCGAAAGCCTCTTCTTGTTGGGTGCATTGTTACATGTACATCGCGGTTTCCTGAAGCACGGACTCCGTCGAGAAGAGATGCTAACAGGGAGTCTCTGCAAGAAATAGTATATTACATATCGAGCTGGAAAATGCTCCATTAGAGCCGAGCGTGAGTTAGATGACCGAGCTGTGCAGCAGCGAGGTCAGCTATTAGCACAAGGCTGGAATGAACATCTGTCGAGGTATGTATACTATATTATTCACAATCAGTTAGTAATCTATACGTCTTAAACATTAATTTTATTTTTTGACAGATTTATTATTTGTTTAGTCTGCTTTAACAGCCGCATTCCATTTGTCATTTGGATCAGATATAACTTACATTTAATGATTCAGATCACTTATTTATTTCACTGGATTAATTCGCTGACTTTATTTTTGGTAACAAAATTACTTTGAAGTAATTCACCCCAATAACTGCATAAGTTCATTTAATTCAGTTCATTTAGGCATGTTGTCTAATTTATCTGAACTGATTTAAGTGAACCAAGTGGCAAATGGAAAACAGCTAACATAAAGCGTATTCCATTTGTCATTTGGATTAGATCTAACTTACATTTACTGAACCAGATCACTTATTTATTTCGCTGGATTACTTCGCTGACTTTATTTCCAGTACTAGAATTACAGATTCTAATTTACTTTGAAGTAATTCATCCCAATAAATGCATTAGTTTGCTTAATTCAATACATTTAGTCATGTGTCGAATTTATCTGAACTGATTTAAGTGAACCAAGTGGCAAATGGAATACAGCTATTTGCTGATTTTCTCTGCCCAATAAGTATAATTTTCATAATCATGTCTGGTAGTGAATTAGAGATTACTTCACCAGAACTACGAGAAGCTACGAAAAAAGTTACTGAAAGTTTGCTACCGGAGAAAAGCAAACAATAATTATTTTTTGTTTTACTAGTTGGCCAGTGACATAAGCTAGTTGAAAAAAAAAATTGCCAGCTAGCCGGAAAAGTGAAGTAAACAATGATTCACTTCCCAACTGTTTTATTGGTTGGAAACACACAGAGTATTAACTGATTGTGAATAAAATAATTAACTGCTGACAAGAAAAACGAAAAGATATTAGTAAAAATAGATTTTTTTTTCTTACCTATCTGTAGTTGTGTAGGTCCGAGTTTGTCCGTTTAAATATTCAACACTAAATAACTGAGGGTTATCATTATCTCGCACTAGAGCGAAAATATGGCCTAAAGGTCGTAAAGTACATACACTGTACGTCTGCGGATCTCTTTCTAACAAGCATGTTTCACTAAGACATAATGTTCGCCGCTGAGGTTCAGAATGTCTCATTGAATGAACTTTTTGAACATGAAATTCTGATACTGAAGTTATGTGTTCATCATCACTAAAATTTCATCATTTATAATACATTTTAAATAGTAGAATTTAATTAACACGTTGACTGCCATCTCGGTCTATGAGACCGAGAAAAGTTTCCTGCACGCTATATACAGGCTGTTCCTATATCTATGCATAAAACTTTATTGAGTCATAACAATAAATAAATAAAAGAGATTCAGGAGTCTCATATTATTTAAAAAAAAATATTTGTGGACGTTTCGAGCTAAAAATTAACTCATCATTAACTCATCACTTAATAAAATGTAATGTAAATAACAAATATTTTATAAATATTATTATTTACGTTACGTTTTATTAAGATGCTGATGATGAGATAATTTTTAGCCCGAAACATATGGAAATAATTTTTATTTTATTTAATTATATTGGATTCCTGAAATCTTATTATTTATTTAATTTTAAAAATTGTTTTGGATCTATCTGAAATATTAATTTAACGATTAATATAAATTTGATATACTGTATAGAACAAAAATATTTAATTTTTAATTTGCAAAAAAAAATGCCTTACAATTTTAGTACTACTGCTTTGATAGCAAATTTATTGATTTGTTTATTACATTAATAATGAAATAAAATTAGAAACGCTACCTACAAATAATCACTTATTATATAGGTATCCAATATTGCGTAATGTAAATTATTTTTATTCTAATAAATTTTATTTCATTATTAACATAATTAATAAATAATTAAATCTGCTGTTAAATCAGTGGCACTAAAAATGTATACTTCAAATAAAGGGTACTTATTTTTGCGAATTAAAAAAAAATCCTTTTGTTAATCAATATATCAAATTATATAACCCATTAAAATGTTGTGCTTAGATGTAAAAACACCCTGTAAACAAATGTGGCCTACGGAAATTGCAAATTTTAGTGTTTATAATTTTGTTTTTTTAAATAAAAGTTCGGACAATTATTCGCAAATTATGACAAAAGTAAAATTACATTGAATAAAAAAAATACAGACTTAATTTTAGACCGAGTTGGCGTACAATATAAAAATTATATAGCGTCAACTCGGTCAATAAGCCCATGATTAAAAATTTAAATAAAATAGCAACAATATACTAAAATATAAAACTAATTAAAACAACGAGATGTTGAATTTTAAATTTTGGGCGCCAGAGAAAAAAAAAATTTACACATGGCCCACAGCGAACGAAAAAATCACACCGGCAGTCAACGTGTTAAGCCGGAAAAAGTATTTATTTTAAGAAAAGTAAAAAATATTGATTTATTTGTTGTTTGGAATTTTGGCCTTAAAGAATTAATTTACTCAAAAATGAAATAACGAAGTCTCGGACATATTACAGCCAAAATTCTAAACAAAAAGAAAAACTGAGTTTCCATCTTTTCTAAAATAAATATTTAATAGAATAAAACAAATGTTGAAAACTACCTAAATTTGCCAAGTCTTTGACACTGGAAATCTTCAAGTGTAATAGGATTATTTAAAACTTTAATAGTGATACCAAGACTATTTAAAGCAGTATCAATTAATTTTTGTTTAATTTCACTGACATTAGTGGCTTGGAATAAATGCAAGCGTCCGAAACCACCACAAACGATAACAAATGCTCCTGGATAATCAGAAACTAGAGCTAGTCCTTCAAAGTCCTTGAAGCAGTAGCTCGCTAGGACAACATTACTCGCTGGGTCGAGCTGATCCAGCGAATACGGCGTTATCTCTAGCATAACAGGCAGTCTAATATCAGACCAGTGATGTTTATACGCATGGTATCTCTGATAACAGAAATATGATATCACAGCAATTCATAATAAAAGTATGTTTTATCTTACGAGAATCTCCTTGGGTTTCTCGGCGAATTGGAACCTGTATTTTAAAGCTTCTGTTATCAATTGTGCCCTATGTTCGGATGAGAATTTCATTGTATCGGCTTTACGATCCTTTTTCATCGTAATGGTAAATTCATTTCCGGTTTTTGGGGTGATCTGCAGCGATATAAAATCGCTATAAACCCATCTGTTTGTAACTTCCAAGTTGTTGGGATTGTACGTAGTAATACCCAAATTGCCCACAGAGAAAATCCGTTTGTATCTTAAAGACAAATGTGTAATAAATAAAGCGATTTCGATTTATTATGCATTATTGAACATTTCACAGATTAATAAAAAGAAACAGCAATGAAAGTATCGAGAGGTTTAAGTTGTACTTACTTCCCCTTCCATGAAAGTTTGGTAACAAAAAAGCATGCCACATCTTGATTATCTTTAATGGGCATCATTTTTCATTTCCTACAAGATATTATTTGTTTACAATTTTAATTAAATGAGCTATAATGGAAGACAAGTAAACTAATTACATAGAATGAAGTCATGAATTGTACTGTACTACTAAAGCAATACTTACAGAAATGAATTTTGTGTGAAGTTATTTTCAACATATATTAATTCTGCAAATAAAAACTTTAAATTAAACGTCACTTTGAGATGAATCTCACAACAACCATGTTAAGGGGGTGTCAGCTGTTGATATAATTCATGTCATCAAAGTTTATTACGCATGCGTACTATTTTTCGCCGGTGACTACAAATGAAATGTCAAGTGAAATGTCACTAATACCAAAATGCGTTTTTTAGAGCAATATTTAAATTTCTTAATTTCGTAAACATAAATAAAATACTTAATCTACGAATGACAAACAATAAGACACGAATATCTCTATGAATTTCATTATTTAGCAACCAAATTTGAATTACTTTAATAAATGAAATTAATTACATTTCAAAACAAACAAACACAGTAAAAACACGCGAGAATTTTATTTCTAACCTGAAACTTTCAGTAGTGCGCAAAAATCAAGCCGGTTCAAAAAAATGGATGTAACTGAAGATTTTGTTCAAGATATAACAAACAAACTTCTAAAAGCTATGCATGTAACACCCAAATCACCAAACACGTCACGTAAAAGTGTATCATGGGCAGAATTTCACGAATACTCTGCTGATTCTGAAAAGAAAAGAACAATGCGCTCTACTCCACATCCTAATCCACGAAAAAAAATGAAAACATCCAATAGTACTCCTAAAACTTTGTCATTTGACGACAGTGACTCCGAGGTTCATTTTCGGACAGAATCACCCTCAACTGTTGAAGAAATTTCCAAAATATGGACTTCAAAGTACCAAGGAAAACGTAAGGGGCCTCAAAACGTAATATCTTCTTCCGAATGGACTGTAACTTCTTGTTTTCAAATCAAACCTGATAAATCAAACAAACGTTGCAACGTACAGAATTCGCAAATAAGTTCTGGATCAACCAGCAATGGAGATTCGTCTCTCGATGAAATTGCATCGCCAAAAGAAAATGAGAGCGAAGAAGAAAATATTACCCAAGAAATCGATGTATCTGCAGATGGAACTAGCAAGATTAATATTTACGAAAAATTAGCAGAATTTAAATTTGATATTAGCTCATCTGAAGATGATTCTAGTGATTCATCCTCCGAACAGATATTTCAACCAAAAATTCCTAAGTTAAATAAATGCCAAATAATTAAACCGATAATAAAACTACCAGCTGAAATGGAAAACATAAATAAGGCTGGTACAAAGTCCGATGAAAATTTGACTGCCAGCAATTATGAGCAAGTAAATATTAAAGTTACTAAATCTGTTGAAAATAAAATTCTTCCAAAACCACGTTTCAGTAAATTTGTAAAGTATTTCATGAATGAAACTCATTGCATTTTATTTTTAAAACACCCTGTTAAATTATATTTTCATGGAAAACTTTATGTAACTGTTTTATCTGGTGCTGTAGAAGTACTTGGGCATATACTATATTTTGATAATAAAAAAGAAACCGAAATATTTTCTCCTAGAGGTCATTCTTATTTATATTTTGAAACAGTAGAATTCAACTACAGCACTACAGAATCTTTACAAATCATGTTAGCCAGTTACAACATGCCTACAAAACAAATAAAGGAATACGTTGCTCAATTAGGATATAATGATTGCGTAATAGCAATTCGAAACTTAAATAATAATCTAACAAATTATTTAAGCACACATGTTGCTCAGTATTTGTTTCCAAAGCCTATACAATGCGAGAAAAACATTGAAAAGAAATTGCATTGCTTGTTTGAACTCGAAGAACCTTCTTGGAAAACATTTAAAAAAGATGAGAAATGGGCAGGTCATGTTGACGCGGCTTTATATCGATTGGAAAATTCTGGTTCTTCTTGTACTATGCTTTGTGGTGGAAAATCAGTCGGTAAATCGACATTATTTCGTTATATGACTAACTCACTATTAAACCGAGTTGAAAAAGTAGTTTGTATAGACTTAGATCCCGGTCAAGCCGAATTTACTATTGGTGGATGTATATCTATAACTATTGTAGATAAACCAATATTTGGTCCTAATTTTACTCATCTTCAAACTCCAGTTAAAAGCTATTTTGTCGGTGATGTAAACGTAATTAATTGTCTAGATCGCTATATAGCCTCAGTGAAAGAATTATTAATTTACTGCGAGCAAAACATCACTAAAACTTATCCATGGGTTGTTAACTGCATGGGATTTACAAAATCACTTGGAACTGATCTAACAGTATCTATTATAAAGTTAGTAAATCCAAGTATTCTTATCCAAATAAATAGTAATATGAGGAATCGAAATTATCCTTCATATTTAACTCCGGAATATGTACAAGATTATATTTATTCTTTTCCGATATTAATACCACAAACGATAGTGGTTTATGAAACAGAAATATTGTATTCTGTTGCCGAAGAAAAAATAGAAGGAGAATTCAAATTTGATCAGAGACATTTGCGAGAAATGTGTATTTTATCTTATTTTAGCAAAATAATTGAAGGAGGAAAAGAAATTACTTCTGTCGCACCATATGGGTAAAATAATTAAAATATTTATTAGAATTACAATTAATGTTTATTATTTTTCAGTGTAAAACTATCATCAGTAAAACTACACGATTTGGGATACTCAAAAGAAAATATACCTGCAGTGTTAAATGGGAATCTAGTAGCCTTGTGTAAAACAAAAGACGGAACAATTGACAATAAAACAGTTCTCGATTGTTTTGGTTTCGGAATTGTTAGAGGAATTGATCTGGACAGTGAGGAATTATATTTGTTAACTCCTGTCCCAGAAACTGATTTAGATAATGTCAATAGCCTAATTAGAGGAAATATAAATTTGCCGCCTTCTCTTTACATGCAGTCAGGACGTCAAGGATTAGTTCCATATATTTTATTGGGAACTCAACAAGGCACTAGTAGCATTCCTAAGAGGTCCTACCGAAATTTGAAGACGTTACTTAAGAAGACATAATTATTTTGTGATTTTTAAACATATTTTTTTGAATTGTTTTTATAATTATTTTTTTACTTGTTTGAATGTATACAATAATAATAATAATAAAATAGGGCAAAATGTAAATATTGTTTAATATTTCGAATTGTAGTTTTAAAATAAGCGCCAAAAATTACATAATAGAACAACTTTTCATTGGATAGAGGGCGACATAACCTTACATAAAATTTTTTAGGTTGACAGAAGTTCAGGTTAAATAACAGAAAAAGGTTTGTTAAATAAAATATTATGCAATAATAATAATAATAATAATTAATCAATTATTAAATGGTTGCGTCATTTACTGGTTATATTAATCTGCTGCTTCCAGAAAGATGTCTGCGTGGCCTTTCGTCCGTTCCCCATTTACAGATCTTACTGCAAATTTGGTAAATCACCAAAATCATGGAAGATGTGGAGATATGGAAATGAAAGTTATGGATTGTCTAGAAGCTTATGGTGTGGATAGAGGCGTCCAGAAATGTGAACATTTAATTAAAGATTTCCAAGAATGTGTCGGTATGGAAAAACAACTTAGACGATTTTATGTATGTAACTAAATAGTGAAAAGTCAATAAATTGCTAATAAAATATTGGTTTTAGGCAATGAGATATGAAAGACAACGTCAATATTGGTCAGGTGAACGAAAGAAGGACGAATTATATGCAGAATCACCAAAACACGACAGTTACTAATTAAAAAATAATGTAAAGTAATAGCAATTCAATTTATTTGTAGCCTTGTAAATAGATAATTATCTATAATAAAAATATAAAACTGATATGATAATGGTATCTTTCAACAATGTGGCTTACGAATTAATATATTTTTTGTTGTATTTCTAAATGAAAATATAATTAATTATTGTTATGTACTGTACTTTTTATTTATTGAGCGAAAAAAAAGTGAAAATTAGGAAAATTATTGTGTTCTAATTTTAAATTTCGCGCGTTTGCAATTCTGTAGTTTTCTGCTAGAGGGCTATGTGTAGTTCCTGTTTTGTACGTTTAGCGTCTGTTGCGGCCTCACCTGTCATCGCTGTCAGATTCACAGCACGCGTTGTTTTCATTTTTAGCGTCATTGCTATATTTTGAATGTTTAAAGTGTTTAATTACTGTGTGTCCGTAATATACAATAAAATAACGGTACAGATTGCTTGGTGATAGTTTTGTTGTGTTTCGTGCCGTAAAGGTTCATAAAATCGCTTATGAACGTACACCTCGTGGTCACCGCCGTAAGACAGCATCACCATAACAAACAAAACCCGTGGGATATACAGTCATTTGTGCATTTAACATCGCGAGAAACATTAAATTCGCGCTGAAAACGCGTTAAACAGTTTCACTTTTGTCTGTTCTTGAGTTCTTCGTGCGTTAAAAACGCAACGAAGTCTAGCTGTCATTTTGACATTGACAACTAAACGACGCAACCCTGGAGCTGGATTCGGAAATCATTGGGGAAATTCTGGTGTCCTCGCAGGATCCAATGATGAAGATAAAACTTCGTAAGTAATTTTTCTATATGTTATTGTTGTTTTTGTCATTGTTTTGTTGTATTATTGACGGCATGGCTACTTTGATATTGAAGGCACGTGTTTGGCGCGCAGTAACGCTGTTGCCGGAACCGCCAACCGCGAAGCCGCCATGATATTTCTAACTGTCACTTTTCATGCTTATGTCAAAATTGGCCTAATAACACCAAAACAACATCGCATTTTTTGTTTTTATGCATTAATATTACTTTATAATACAATATTTATCATCTTTTACTATTTCCTGATGTATGTATCACTTTTACAATTGTTATAATTACATTGTTGATACATTGTTTATTGTTTACATTTGACATTTCCTTTGTCAATACATTATTTGTGAAATATAATTAAATAAACAACGTTTATATACGAATAATAGTTGAAAATATATCAGGAAAATTAATAAATATGAAAAGTAAAATTCAATATTGTTATTATAATATTAGATTGTTAAAATGTTTTTGTTATGTGTGATATTTCGCGCCAAAACTGACGTTTATGATAACGAGTCGGCATCGAAATCTGACATCGAAACCGTTTTATGCGGACGCTTGGGTTGTTGTTGGTCATGCGCAGTGGGTCGGCGTGTTTAGTTCGCAACCTTGAACCCCGGTCACCCCTGAGCAACCCCCTGCTCTACACCACTGACGCAAATTGCCGGCAAGCGTTCAACCCGTGACAGGTACACGGGAAACTCACTAAACATACATCCTGGTAGGCGGTGAGAATGAGATTTCCCCACAAGATTTTATAGCATTGAGTTTTTAATAATATATAGCGTGTTTCGTAACTTACTTTCAATCGTAATACCAGTATCATTCGTATCTATATATTTAAATAAATATATCATCACGCCTTTTACCCATTGCTGAGTGTGGCACTCTGCCAAAGCAGATCTCGGTAAGGGATATATTCATGCGCGTGAAGTGCGGTTACCAGCCGTCAAATCACGGCCCCCAAAGATGTTAGTGGTGGGGGAACCACATGGGTAATTTTAAATTGGTGAAAATGTTTTGTCGGCTGTGGGGATCGAACCAGGGTTCTTTGGATCAACAGGCCGACACGATAACCACTGATATTTGATTTCAAGTATTTTTTTTGTCAATTGACTACTATTTTATTGACATTATACAGGCTGTAAAGTACTGCTTTTACTACCTAGGGTCTGAAATAGTTGCTATAGAAAAACTGTATATTTGACATTTATGATTTAACTTTATTTATAAATATATCATGCTATTACTGAATGTGGCACTTCTCAGTAAGTAACATAATTATACGCGTTATCAGCCGTCTAATTACGCCCCTAATGATGCTAGTGGAGGGGGAGCCACAAGGGTAGTTTTTAATGCAGTGAAAATTGTCAGTTGTGGGAATCGAAACCAGGTTCTCAAATCCACAAATAAATAAATTATAACAAATATCGCTTCTTTAAATAAAAACATGGCAAAATATGTAGCCACAGCCGACAAACAATTTTCATCACATTAAAATTACCCCTGTGGCTTTCCCACCACTAACATCTTTGAGAGTCGTGATTTGACAGCTGGTAACCGTACTTCACGCGCATAAATATATCACTTACCGAGTTCTGCTTCGGCAGAGTCCCACACCCAGTAATGGGTAGAAGGCGTGATGATATATTTATTTATTTATTTTTATAATTAAAAATGCAAATGACCGAAATTCTGTATTTTTTAATTCCCTTTTCTTATCATTATTAATTAATTATCTTTTAAGGAAGGTAAACTCATTCATGGATAAATAAGAAAGGTGTGAAATCTTTGTACGTCGTACAATAGGGTGCGAAGTTGACCAGGTCACGTGGTCACGACCTGTAACCTCTGATATCCACTTCTAGAATCCTTCACGTCACAGGACGTGCTTGCTTCCATTTACATGCAAAACTGCTGTTTCATGCGCATAATTTCGTATTCTATTGTTCTGGCGCGCTGTCGACAAGTGACAGTAGTTCTGTAGTTTGTCCTAGTTTGTTTTATTTCAACGCCTGCTGTGTTGATGACAGGAGGTACAGTACTCGTCAAGATAAGAATCCTAATTAAGGGATTAACATTTATTTATTTACAAAAGATGTATAGTTCGTTCAGTAAGAGATTACAGATCTTGAGTCTGATTGGCTCTTTAAAAAGTTGAATTAAACACATGTTACATAGCCTAATAAATTTGTGACAGGGACAGCGCTGTATAAATGCGTAGAACGATGTTTAATTGTTTTTTTTTCGATAACGAATTTTTATGAATACGGAAATTAATAAATAAATAAAATAAATATATCATCACGCCTTTTACTCATTACTGGGTGTGGCACTCTGCCGTAACAGATCTCGGTAAGTGATATATTTATGCGCGTGAAGTGCGGTTGATAGTCGTCAAATCACAGCCCCCAAAGATGTTAGTGGAGGGAGAGCCACAGGGGTAATTTTAATATGGTGAAAATGTTTATCGGCTGGGGGAAACGAACCAGGGTTCTCAGGATCTACAGGCTGACTCGATACCACTGAGCCACCTACCCCATACGGACTTCCTCCCTTTCTTATCTTTTAATTCGTTTTCAGTTCTTACGTAGAGTGTTTAACCGCAGTTGTGTGAAATTTATTTTCAAAAACAAGCGCAGGGCGATGCTTCCTCCCTTTCTTATCTTTTTATTTCATTTTCAGTTACTGCATTGTGTGCACTTTTCTTTCATATACAAGTACAGGCTATCGCTTTCATTTTTTCTAATCTTGTAGATTCGTTGTTAGTTCCGTTATTAGATTCGTTGTTAGGAGTAAACGTGAGAAATTTGAGATGTTTTATGCATATACGTTGAAGAAAGAAGATGAATGATAAGTGAATAGGAATGATGTGATTGAAGGTTTGTTGTGTGATAATGATTTGGAGTGTAATAAATGAATGAGTTTATATGGAGTGATCTATGAATGTGGTTGAAGTGAGGGTGGCTTGTTTGGATGAAACTGTTTGACGAGGGCTGATTGTTTGATGACTGTGATGAGTGAATGTTTTATGAGTGATTTTAGGGTTCGTGCTGCCCCATTTGTTGGGATATAGCGTGAAGATATGTATGTATGTATGTAATTATTGATTAAATTAAACGGTTTCAGAAAAAATTGTACCTTATACATAATATATCAGAAAAGTGTTATTACTTTCTTGACTTATTATGTAATATACTATTTCCTGTTGTATAAAGTAATCGTCAACTGGGACGACAACTATATCTCAATAATTCGTTGTTGTTTTTAATTGGGATCGTAATAACTTATGCTTTTTTCTGTTTGTATAGGAAGTTTTAATTTTGACAAGTAATCTTATCTTTTTTCGTAAGGTTATCTCAAAAACTAGGAGGTTTCTCAAATATACCATGTTTGCGTTCATTTCTAGTTCAACAGCAGCAAGTATAAACATTCTTATTTAGTTTAAGTTGTATGAAAAATCTTCTTGTTTGTCGTTTAACAAACAAAGGAGTGCTAGGCCAACTGGAACTACACGAAATGACGATATGTTCACACGTGGTCCACGGATCGGATAAAAAAATGGTGCAAAAAAGGTGGCCCATGGGATGAATGAAACAAGAACAGATTGGGATAAATCATACATTTTCAGCTGCTACCAAATGGGTCTAAAGATTTTATAGATGCTGCCGGCAGTACAGTGGTGTGGTTAGCGTTACGGAGTTCGAATACCATTCAAACTAAAAAAAAGTTTTTGCTCTAAAAATTTTATTCGTAGAGCAAAAATTCTGAAATTTTACATCCGTATGTATTTTTATGCAAGGAATCCACTGGTGTTTACAGATTTTCATTATCTCGTCAAATTTTTGATAATATGGGCAAAAGAAAATTTTTATTTTTTTTTTTATTTTAAAAATTTTTATATTTCCAGTATAAGTTAATTACAGTATCAGAAATACACTCGTTCAAACCGCATTTCAATATCTCTTTTAGTTTTCGAGATATGGGTCTTCAAAGTTGACATTTTAAAAAATTTAAAAATCACTGTAACTCGAAAATTTAAAAAGATATGAAGATGCGCTCAACGGCATTCTATTTCTCGTAGTCTGATTTATATAGACCAATATTTTAAAACTGGTTCAACCAAAAAATAGATATTTTCATTAGCAGACATTTTTACGATCACGACTCTGGCGATTAAAAAAATATATATTGTGGATAAAAATATGCATAATTACGTAGAAAAATATGAAGAATTAAATGGTGAAATCCGCCATTTCATATCTAATTTTATATTATTTTAAATTAACCATAAACAGAAACAAACGTGAATATAAACATATGCATCTAAATATAAATAAATAAATAAATATATCATCACGCCTTTTATCCATTACTGGGCGTGGCACTCTGCCGAAGCAGATCTCGGTAAGTGATATATTTTGCGCGTGAAGTACGGTTACCAGTCGTCAAATCACGGCCCCCAAATATGTTAGTGGTGGAGGAGCCACAGGGGTAGCTTTTGAAATTATGAAAATTGTTTGTCGCCTGTGGGAATCGAACCAGGATTCTCAGGATCCACAGGCCGACTTCATACCACTGAGCTAGCCACCCTATCTAAATAAATAGTACATATTATATTTTTCATTTCATTAATTCTTAAAATTCAAATAAAAGCTTGTAATGGGATGAATCTTTGGAAACATGCATTTTAAAATTTATAAATAGCATCCGGTGACCCTCCTCCAATGTCTTCTATTCAAACGGCTTGATACGCAAAATAATCAATCATCAATTCAAAACACTTTCTTTCAACCTTGTTTTCATCTGAACCTCTTGAGAGAATCTGCTGCATGTGTTCAATCTTTTGCTGGTCCCCTGCTGAGATTCCATTTATTCCTTAGCGGCGCGCACGTACGTCACTGGATTGTTCCAGTTTCTAGTGTCAGTTTATGTCACGTGTAGATGACAGTTGACAACGCCTGACATGTGTAACAAGTGAGACGAGAACACGAGATGCGTGTATGTTTGTATGTGTTTTCCTGAGAGAGTTTAGTAATGGGGGCTTATAAAATTGACGTCACGCGTTAGAAAGAGATAGATGAATTGTGTACATACAAAACATCAAGTAACCAGCGCGCCATATTTGGAGAACTGTCAGTTTGACGTTTATTTGATATAGAATTTTAGTTAAATTTTTAACCTTTAAATATGAGGGTAAATTTTATATTATTATTATTAATGGGGTAATGGCTCAGTGGTAGCGAGTCGGCCTGTGGATCCTGAGAACCTCGGTTCGATCCCCAGAGCCGACAAACAATTTTCATCAAATTAAAATTATCCCTGTGGCTCCCCCACGACTAACATCTTTGGAGGCCGTGATTTGACGACTGGTTACCAACCGCACTTCACGCGCATAAATATATCACTTACCGAGATGTTGATGGTGGGGAAGCCACAGGGGTAGTTTTTTTAAAATAGTGAAAATTGTTTGTCGCCTGTAGGAATCGAACCAGAGTTCTCAGGATTCACAGGCCGACTTGATACCACTGAGCTAGCTACCCCATAGAAATGAAATGAAATAGGTTGTCAAATTGACATTTGGTTGTAATATTAGAAATTTTAAATCTGCGTTTTCCCTGATTGTCATAGTTTATCATTTAGTTTCACAAAAATAAAAATAAGTATAGCAGTCCATTACACAAGTAAAGAGATGAATTGTAAACGTGTTAATATTCATTCTTTAAATAGCAACTTTGGTCTAATTTAATGAAAGAACTAGCTCTTAATAGTTCTTACCGAATAATATTAAAACGTGCTGATCAATATTTTTGACAATTCCGCGTTGGCGCGTCGGTTACAAAACCTCGAATGATTCATAGATCGTCGTCGCCGAGAGGAGCAGCGTCACATACATGAGATAATTGAGGAAGCACTAGCCGACTTCACGATGTCGACCTATCTTTAGATCGCAAATAGTCCGCGACAAACAAACGGTGTCGTAGCGTATTCGGGAACTATTTACGCGTGGTTTCAGTACTAATGGCTAGACGGCGAATTGAAGTCGGTCGACCGCTACACCAATAGAATAAATTACGCGAAACTTATCCGGCATCTACTATTACTGAGATGATAGTGATGATGGTATTAGTAACGTTGCTATGCAACGTGTCAATAAGGATTAATCTACATGTCAAAATATTACAAAAATATATCATCACGCCTTTTATCCATTACTGGGCACTCTGCCGTTGCACATCTCAGTAAATGACGGGACTGGAGTCACAGGGGTAGGAATCAAATCCTATAAGTTTGGGACCAGATAGAAGTCTGAGGGTGCCAAATCAGGATAATATGGGGGATGGCAGAGCAAATCGTACCACAAATCCCGCAGTTTTCCCATCGCCAACGCACCATTGTGTGCAGGTGCGTTGTGCTGGTGAAAGATGATTTTGTTTTCTTCTGCAAAACAGGCCTTTTTTCGCGAATTTTGGCATCCAGCAGGTCAAGAAGGTTGGAGTAATATTCGCCTGTAATTGTTCTGCCTTTTTCAAGGTAATCAATTAACAGGATCCCTTTCGCATCCCAAAACACGCTGGACATGACCTTTCTGATCGACTTCGCTTTCTTTGGTGCTGAACCACCGTCTTCCACCCACTGCTTGGACTGCTGTTTCATTTCTGGCGTGTAGTGGTGGACTTATGTCTCATCCATGGTGACAAATCGCCGCACAAAATCGGTCGAATCCCTATTGAATCGGTCCAAACATTGCTGCGAAGATCGTTTGTGCATTTGCTTTCGTATCTCTAGTTCTTTGTGCACGATGTTTCGCACACTTTCTTCCGATATCCCCACAGCCTCAGCTATCTCACTCACCTTCACTTGTTTCGTTTTTTCGTTTAAGTATAATGTGAGTTTTGTCCAATTCTGACTGTCCATTTTGTCCATAAAACCCGGTTTTGACCACTGTCCTGGTCAAAATAAAAAATAAATGCTTTTTTGCCAACCCTGGTTCATCGTTGTTACTGTTTTTTGTCAAATAAATAAAAGAATAATTTGTTATTCAACTAGGAAGTTTCACAGTAAAGATAAATTCTATAAATATTTCTTTATTGAATGCTATAAATATAACAAATAACTTATCGCCAATTTCACAATCAAACCTAACATAAATTTTCGCCACGTGTTAGATAAAAAATTCAAAATATATGAAAAGCTTTATTTGAAGTTTAAATAAAGTTTAACCGTGATAAACTACTCAACTATTTTTATTAGTCACGTGATGATGCTGTTGACAGATTAATTAACAGCAGTTACTCTAATTTTTCACGGAAGATGATGCCAATATTTTCGTGTTTCTTTTATTTTCTTTTTTCGTTATGACAGATTTACAAATGAATCTACCAACGTGTGCTAAACAAAACAAAACAAAGCAAAAATAATAATAACTGGCTCAACATCTAAAGTTATGCATAAAATTTAACCTCAAATATTATTTGTTGTATTTGCACAATAAAATAACATTTAATTTTATATTCAAGAGATTAAAACAGTTACATTTATATGTCAAAGTGATATTTTACAAAATCAAGTATTCACAATAAGCAAAAATTATCATTTTGTTTATATATTCATAGGAAATTAATTTATTATGGCTCTAGGGCCAAAAAGAAGTGTTTAAGCCCGCTTTCCATGACTAAAACACATGAATTTTGGGCCAGGTTGTGCATAATAGTTATTTATGTATCAAGGGTGAAAACAAGCGTTTCTGGCCCTTGGCATGATTATTAGCACGAGGCGCAAAGCACCGAGGGCTAATAACAGGCTCAGGGCCAGAAACGCTAATTTCACCCATGGTAAATACAATATTTTATGCACAACAAAATAACATTTAATTATATGTTCAAAAGATTAAAATATGTACAAAATATGTCAAAATGATATTTTGTAAAATCAAGTATTCATAATAAACAAAAATTGTCATTTTATTTATGTATCCCTAGGAATTATTTCTTTTTGGTCCTAGGGCGAAAAACAAGTGTTTAAGCCCGCTTTTTAGGACTAAAACACATGGATTTCAGCCCGGTTATGTATAAAAGTTATTTATAAAATTATTACCATCTACACTAATATAAAAATATGTTTCAAAATTTTATTGGCCCAAAAACAAGTTTAAATCTAGCTGCGTCAATGTCCTTTTGACAACAATGCTCGAACGGAAAAGTAAATATTTAAATAGCAACTTAAAACTGTTGTCAGACGAAAGCACAAGACAGTCGAGAATACATCGTTGGCGAACATTCAGCAGAAATCTTTTTTACCGACAAGCGGGGCAGTGACGCAAGAGACTATATTTTTACTTCTGTCAGAGAACGATTTATAACCACACTTAAGCAAGCCTCAGTTGCTTTAGAACCCGATCTAATTTTTTTATAAATATAAATATTTAACTTGCTCGACTACATTTAGATTTAATTAATGTTTGATTGATCTGAAGTGATTGAAAATGAATTAATTAGGGTCAAAAACCTTTCAGTTTGACTGTCGTGACATGTATTTTTTTATTTGAAGTATTATACTGAATAGTTATTCAATGTATTATTTTAAACTTGTTATCCTTGAAAATTGAATATTAAATTGAAGGTTTTAGTTTAAATTCGGCTAAGAATTGTTGAATTTTAATGACTTTAAATGCTAAATACTGACGGTATAATTTTATTTATGTTCTTGTTTGGTTCAAATTTAAAAGGAAACAATATTTCGTGATATTATTTAATATTGGGCATGACAGAAATGGTTTCTAAAAAAATATGTATCATATTTCAGTTTTAATAATAATACAGCGTATTTAAATAAAATATATCATTACGCCTTTTATCCATTACTGGGTGTGGCACTCTGCAATAACAGATCTCGGTACGAGATATATTTAAGCGCGTGAAGTGCGAATCACGACGCTTAAAGATGTTAGCCACGGCGGTAGATTAAATGTGGTAAAAATTGTTTATTTTTAGGTATCGAACCCGAGTTCTCAAATCCATAGTCCGACTTGATAGC
This sequence comes from Pterostichus madidus, assembly GCA_911728475.2. Taxonomy (NCBI): domain Eukaryota; kingdom Metazoa; phylum Arthropoda; class Insecta; order Coleoptera; family Carabidae; genus Pterostichus; species Pterostichus madidus. The sequence continues at coordinate 3,775,092 of OU452304.1, forward strand.
TCAGTGGTATGTAGTCGGCCTGTGGATCCTGAGAACCCTAGTTCGATTCCCACAGGCGACAAACAATTTTCATAATTTCAAAAACTACCTCTGGCTTCTCCACCACTAACATCTTTGAGAGCCGTGATTTGACAATTGGTAACCGCACTTCACGCGCAAAAATATATCACTTATCGAGATCTGCTTCGGCAGAGTGTCACACCCAGTAATGGGTAGAAGGTGTGATGATATATTTATTTTTATTTATTTTAAATAAATCAATAATTTATTAAATGCCCACATTATAAAATAATAATCATAATAGATAATTGAAAAGAAAAAAAGAAAATCGCTTATTTCCTCACGTAAACATGTTAAATTTCGTAATGTACATTTAACGAAAACACTAATTTAAAACGATCCTAATTTGCTCTATAATTATAGTCGATAAATTTAGCGTGTCCTGATCTATAATAATCATAAAATCACTTTATCTTTGTTTAAAAATAAACTAATGTATGATATGTATAGCATCAAAACATGTTAGCATCTCGGCTACCATTTTAATAAAATCCTATATCGACGGATAGTTGTTAGTCATGAGCGGCTCATTCCGGTCAGAGGAAGGGGCACTCCGCCACTGATATATAAGTATTAGCGGGAAAGCTGTTAATTTTTTGTTTGAGTGATCAGCATCAAAATGAAGTTCGCATCTTATAATTATCGACAATTATTTTTCTATTTTGCCCCTTTTATACACTTTTTAAATAAAAAAGATCGTAGATTCAAAATTTAGGAAATTTTGTGTTAGTTGGTGATACTGATGCTTATGCTTTCTCTCTCAATATTAATGCTGTCATTGCTGCCAAGTTAATAAATCTGTTTTTTTTCACAAAAAAAAAATATATATATCATCACGCCTTCTACCCATTACTGGGTGTGGCACTTTGCCGAAGCAGATCTCAGTAAGTGATATATTTTGCGCGTGAAGTGCAGTTACCAGTCGTTAAATCACGGCCTCCAAAGATGTTAGTGGTGGAGGAGCCATATATTATGAAAATTGTTTGTCGCCTGTGGGAATCGAACCAGGGTTCTCAGGATCCACAGGCCGACTTCATACCACTGAGCTAGCCACCCCATGTTTTTCACTCTACTACAAAATAAAAAAGAATCAGGAAGAAATTATTTTTTACATTGATTAATATTTAAAATAATCATTTTTTTGTGGAATAGCCTATAGAGGTGTAAAAGTATAATTTCAACAAGTGTAACCTACCAAAATAGCGGGCTTCATGCAGAGCACAGCTAAGTTCAAATGTACTGAGCAAATGGAATCAGACGTCCCTATAGTTAGTTCAGTGTCCACCACCTACTATAAATTCCAGTAGTCTAGTCTAGGATCTAAGTTGGCGTAGAGCCACGATCCATTCTTGTTTCTATTTTTTATACTACTCTAGAAATATCTCAGTGGTCTTTAAATAGTTTTACCGTAATTGACATCTCGAATTTCAAATCAAATATTTCAATTACTGTCAGCGGAATTCAGCAGAAAATTTTTGATTGACATCTTTTCAATTTTTGACGGGAGGAAATTTCCCTTCTATTTAAAAATTTATGTGCGGGAATTTTCCAAGGGTGGAAAACTACCAAAAATATTCTTTAAATTGTAATATTTTCAATTTAGATTTAGGTTAAATTTAGCTCAGGAAGATTTAGTAATTTGTAAGATAAAAAGTTAGTGATCTATGGCGCCTTGGGAAGCTAATTTTAACGAATCGTTCCAAGACATGTGACGGTGAGCGTAGGTGGTTATTATTTTTTATTTAACACCTGACGATCATGAAATAAACATTTTTCATGTGACACCCAAAATGTCATTTCGTTTACTCACGTAAATATTAATAACTTAATTACAATTTAAATCTACTCAAACAGTCAGATTCTCAAAAAAGTTTTAGCTAATCCTGAATTTTTGATTAACTAATCTTTTGCTAGTCCTCGACGTAGGGTGGTAGTACTATCATGGAAGTATTTAACCCGGACTTTAATGAAATGTAAATATGTTATTTTTCATGTGTTTCCACACTAGTATGCAAATTTTTCCAAAATTTTTGTTATGTTACTGAATTTCATAAACTAGTTAAATAGTTTTATTTAATATATTCAATGTTATTGTAAATTATACGATATTTGCAGCGAAATGTTAATACTGATAATAACGTATACCATACAAAAATGTAATAATTATTTTTATAAACTTTTTAGGTTACCTATACTTTTGTATGAGACTGTCATGATAGAACCACCTTAAAAAGGTTAATTCAATTCACTTAGCTTAATTTGACAAATCAAAATTCAGGAAAAAGTTTATTTCAAACTTCAGTTTGTAGTAGTTATATTTTTGTCATCCCTTATCTATTTGAATACTGTCTATAACATCTACATTTCTACCTGGGATAAAAAAATAAAATAAATATACATATATCATAATGCCTTCTACTCATTACTGGGTATGGCACTCTACCGTAGCAGATCTCGGCAAGCGTAAAGTGCGGTTACCAGCCGTCAAATGACAGCACTCAAAGATGTTAGCGATGGGAAAGCCACAGGGATAATTTTAAAGTAATGAAAATGTTTGTCGGCTGTGGGAATCGAACCACAGTTCTCAGGATCCCCAAGCTATCTCGATACCACTGAGCCACGTACCCCATAAATAAAACAAACGATTTAAAATTGATAAAACTAATGAGGAACATGTAGGCCATCTGTAGTATCTTCACTAAAAATATCTCAGTACAAGAATATTTGCATGTTTACGTAATGAGAGAACGAGACAGATGCAGCAGCTACCGCTGATTCGTTTGTCACAGGTTGGCCTACTTTGCACAACAGTCTCGAGACTGTCTGAACTTTTGTACTCCCGAAGAAGTTAAACTTAGAATGCATCAAGGAAGAGAAAACAAGAGCCACTGGCATCTTTCATGTTAAAACAGCGTGTCAGTTACATAGTATTGCTAGGAGATATTTTTACCTTGGAAAAATATGATTGTGGAAATATAGTTGTAGAGGTTGTTCGGAAAACCAAACAATATTTTAAAGTTAACAACCTCGGCCTGCGATAAATGTACTACCTCCCCACAGTAAATGGTAGAACCAAGAGCAGAAAATAGTTGAAAGATTGTTGATTGAAGCGTAGTCGAGAGTAACAACCATGCAAGAGCGTAAAAGACATTTTTTGCTCGAGGTGCACACAAAATTTTTGCTACCAACCATTTAGAAACGCTTCAAAAATAATTTAAAATTATTTTTGACAGTTTTACGTCGAGCGGTAATAATTGCCGCTCAGCAAGCAGCAAATGTCAACTTTCTGCTCTCAACTGACAGTTGGAAAAGTCTATTTTCTGCTCGGTCTTAGAAAAATATTTTTTTTATAGTACTTGTACTGTAAGTTACCTATTAATGACAAAATTTAAACACAGTAAGTGCAACTTTTATTCCTCAGTGGTATCCATGATTACATCAGGACTTTAATATTTACTTACAGTCCTCCGTGGACAGTAAATAAATATTACATATCACGGTCCTGTTTATTTTGACAATAATTCGACAGCTGTCAATTTTGAAACCTATGTTTCTATTCCTTCTATTTGTGCAGGTATTGTAAAAAATAACTTACTAACCTCGAACTGTAAGTGATTTTTTTAGGTCGCGAACGTTCAGAACTATTACTACATTCTTGACCTAAAAACTGTCACAGTTCATGGTACGTAATATACTATTGCTAAATATCAAAAACTGCTTGTTGCCGGAAATAATTAAATTAATTTAACAATATGAATTATTTGTCTAATTAAAACAAGAAGATACGAATTATTTAATTTAGTATAAACAAAGAGGAAATTTTATTTCTTACGCCTAGATGAAAATAATTATTTTTTTATTTCCAGCACAATTAACAAGTTAAATCCTTATTAAAACACTTCGCTATGAAATAAAAAGTTACATAATTCGCGATAGCTTACTAACCTCGAACTGTAAGTGATTTTTTAGGTCGCGAATGGTTAGGTTCCCAAACTACATTCTTGACCTAAAAACTGTCACTTACAGTTCATGGTATGTAATATACTTTTTGCAACACCCTTACTTTTTACGTGATTTGTTTGTATTTAATGCAAATAATAGTATATTATTCAACGAGCTTGTAATAACAGCTATTACTCACGCAGATGAAGTTTGTGATATGAGCCATTATTAAATGTATTAATATATTTTAAATGTAGTAGTTTTATTAGTTTGTTATGATTTGTAATGATTAAAAATATATAAATAATCATTTATTAACTTGTAAATAGTTTTATCTGAATTTAAATGACGTTTGTGCTTTTGAGTGCCAACAGGTTCAAACTGATTTAATTTATATGTTGACAGAAACACGATATTAAATAATTATTTATATTTGATACAAGATACGTGTAATACTATGTTATAGATAAGATATCATTTATGCTAATTATAAATACATAATATCAACGTCTACATTCTTCACAGCCTCTAATTAATTGTCATTTATTATTATTACACAGTTTACAATATCACATTAAAAATATTTTACACATGATTACTAAACGGAATTTACAAGCTATTTCCTGTTTATTTTTTATCTTATCTATTATCATATTTTACTTTTTACCCGTTTCTGGGGTTAGATACTCTACTGACAGTTATCCAAATCACGTAATTTATGATGAGTATACATGATTATTACTGAGACAACAAAATCAAATAAAAATTAACAAAGACGACATTAATTAATATTGTATTTTAAATAAATAAATTCGTAGGAAAAGAACTCGCTGTTAATAGCTATTACTTATTTGACTAGTGCCGCAAATTTCAGTCCCATGATTAATAGCTATCATTACACAGTCGTTGAATAATTTACTATTGTATTAAAAATTGAAGGAGGTGGATTTACTGGAATTGAGAACCCAGGTTCGGTTTTCATAGCCGACAAACAATTTTCACCAAATTAAAACTATCTTTGCGGCTCCGCCTTCATTAGCATCTTTGGATGCCGTGATTTGGCGGCTGGTAAGCGCACTTCACGCGCAAAATATATCACTTACTGAGATCAGCTACGGCAGAGTACCACATCCAGTAATAGGTAATATATTTATTTATTTTATTAAAAATATTAGAGCAGCTCGGACTACCAATATTCCGCCATGTTTCTTTGTCAAACCGCTGGCTCTGCCCATGTGTCAAATAGAAAAATAAAAAAATACGGACAGACTAGCGCAGTGGTATGAAATCGGCCTGTGGATCCTGAGAACCCTGGTTCGATTCCCACAGACGACAAACAATTTTCATAATTTCAAAAACTATCCCTGTGGCTCCTCCACCACTAACATCTTTGGGGGCCGTGATTTGTCGGCTGGTAACCGCACTTCACACGCAAAATATATCACTTACCGAGATCTGCTTCGGCAGAGTGCCACACCCAGTAGTGGGTAGAAGGCGTGATGATATATTTATTTATTTATTTATTTATGGGATGGCTAGCACAGTGTTATGAAGTCGGCCTGTGGATCCTGAGGTCCCTGGTTCGATTCCCACAGGCGACAAATTTTCATAATTTGAAAAAGCTATCCCTGTGGCTCCTCCACCACTAACATGTTTGGGGGCCGTGATTTGACGACTGGTAACCGCACTTCACGCGCAAAATATATCACTTACCGAGATCTGCTTTAGCAGAGTGCCACACCCAGTAATGGGTAGAAGGCGTGATGATATATTTATTTATTTATTTATTTATTTACCAACGTACAGTTCTATGAAATTGAATTAATTACTTTCATAGGTTTTAATAATAATTAATGATTTACTACCGGGACGAAATAGCTATTCAACATCAAACGCTTTTCTATTTGTAGCTTGTTTAATATTTTCCCGCCAAGTGTGTATCCGGCCTTGTGTTCAGATATGAGTAAGTGTGCTCTGAGCTGAAACAGTTGATATAACTGGGCGCGCACGAGTATTTCCGACTGATCGCGTGACGGCTGTACTGTGCAGGCGTCGGGACGCTATTTCTGGCGTGAAGCGCCTAGCTGCCCGGAGCGCGTGCCGATGTTATTTTGTCCGTTTCAAATGTCATCCTTCACCGGTGCCAGCGAGGAGTAGTACATTTTCTATCACTACATTATTATTTATTTAAAATTAAGGTTTTGCAAAAAAGCTTAAACTATTCGATAATATTTATCTAAGACCGTGTGTAAAATTGACTTTTAAATGGCAGTTTGTATTTTGCAAAATGACAGTATTTAAAATTACTTTATGCTGCATAAATTATGCACAAGCGGGCCGAAATTCATGTGTTTTAGCCTTAACAAGCGGGCTTAAACACTTGTTTTTGGCCCTAGGGTCATACATAAATAATTCCTATGGATACATAAATAAAATGACAATTTTTGTTTATTGTACAAACTTGATTTTACAAAATGTAATTTTGACATATAACCTATGTACATATTTTAATCTTTTGAACATATAATTAAATGTTATTTTGTTGTGCATAAAATATTGTACGTACCACGGGTGAAATTAGCGTTTCTGACTATAAACATGTTATTAGTCCTCGGCGTATTGTGATACCAACTGTATACTAACCGTAATGTCAAAATATTGAATAATACAAAAATATTAGTAAATAAGTAATTATTAATTCACAGGCGCGATGGCCGAGCGTGTTAATGCACATCTCTTAACATGCTGTGACGTCATCCGAACCAAGGTTCGTCAGTTCGAATCCGCCTGTCGACTAAGTATGATTTGTCGTTAAAATAAAAAATACAGTTACTTGTATTAATCATACTCGGGCGCTATAAGCTAGTCACTTATACATATGCCTTAAAAGTAAGTAACATCGACTCAGAAAACTGCGGCTCGGTGTGCCCGGTAGGCCCAGGCCCGACTCGGGCTGTAGCGCCAGTAAAGAAGAAAGAAGAAGAATTATTAATTTTAAAAAATAAGATTTATCTGTGCAAATATGTTGAAAAATCTGCTAAAATTTCAATTCAAATAATAATACAAATTTTTTTCATTTATTTTATTATTTTCTTTCATCGTAACGCCATCTGTTGTCAATCAATGGAACTTCACCGGATATGTTAGAAAGGTGCGTTATACTAACATATCAGTGTATGTTATGTTCAAATTTCCGTAGGAGTTTATGATGCTACGGTTACTTTCATAAATGGTCGTCTGAAAGGCATTTTAGTCACTCGCTTCGTTTGCGTTTTATCTCTGACCCGTTCGTGAGTAAAGACTACTAGTATCGTATATAATTATTTTGTTTCGAAAATCTCAAGATACATAAAATAAATATATCATCACGCCTTTTACCCATTACTGGGTGTGGCACTCTGCCGAAGCAGATCTCGGTAAGTTGGTAGTGGTGAGGGAGCCACAGGGATAATTTTAAATTGGTGAAAATGTTTTGTCGGCTGTGGGGATCGAACCAGGGTTCTTTGGACCCACAGGCCGACTTGATACCACTGTGTTTGAAGTTAATTTGATTAAAAAATAGTTTTATGTACTAGTAACTCAACCGTCTTAATTCTTCCACTTTTACTATGTTCTACTGAAAATTCTCGTAATCACATGGTGTCAGGATCATCTTATATATAATTCCCCCTCCACCCACAATTCGCATACTTGAGATCATGTAACCACGTGACCAACAGAGCCTTGTGAAGGCTCCAGCCTTGTCAGTACTCATATGAACGACTTTAATTACATACTAAGACTTCACTAGCATATTTATTACACTGCTAGCTATTCTTGTTGACAACGTAATTTACATCTTGTGGAGAAATGTCCGTGAAAATACTGACACTTTATTTGTTTCTTCAGCTTATGTAATGGAAAATAAAACTGAATAAAAGATCAATTATAATTATTTATATCTATAACTACAGAGTGGTCAGAAGTAAATGTTGCAGTTGGCAATAAAAAGAATACTTGAAATTGGTAAGACTGATACATAAATTTATTTCCTGTTGTTGACAGGTGACATTTGAAAATTTAAATTAATAAAAATCCTTGTTTTCCTTACCCACATCCTTTGTTTTTTTTTCTAAACATTATCCACAGAGTAATAATCTAAATTATTTCTATCACTCAACCTATTTGTATTTATTATAAAAATGACATGTCAAATAGTATTTCCGCCTCAGACCAACCATAAGTAGACGGAGAACAACGGCGTTTGTTGTGAAGTAGAAAGGGTTAGAATAACTGGATGATGAGACGGGTGCGCGGCAAAGAGCTAGTACCACTTGGTATTATGCAGGTTGCATTTATGTTGATGACAGTTATCAGACGCGAGCATTTTTTTTATTTAAATACAAACGTGCGTATACAAAACACTTAATATGTCAAAAACTAACCTTTACTTTGATGTATGAAAAGTAAGTAATTGAATATAAAATAACTACACAAATGTTTGCAACTCGCATAACATCAAAGGGTACTCGCTCCTTGCCGCGCACCCGCCTCACCAACAAGTTACTCTAACTCTTTCTACTTCACAACACTGCATTGACTTGTATACGGCAGAATTTGTCTACTTATGTTTGGTCTGAGATTTCCGCCTTTATCTGGCGTTGTGCCAACTGTAAAATATAAAGATCCCTAGAATCGTATTGCCAACTGAAACACTTTTGATCAGTCTTGAACTGACAAAATTTTTGTTATGTATTAGATGTGTTTTTTTTTATTCTAATTAAATTTTGTCGCATAGTTAACCACGTGATTAGCTGACAACGTTTTATGCAACCGGGTCGTAATGTATGATTTTATCACTAAACTGATATATTTTGATTCCAGTGGAGGAGCCGATTGCAGATCTTGATGGTATGTATTTTCTTTTATTATCACAAAATACATGCATAGTCGTCAATTTGCGACACCCAACTTTTGCTTGCGAGTTTAATTAAAATGTTTACCCTGTTCTATTACAACACAATTCTCAAAAAAAGTTTGAGCTAATTCTGAAATTTGGATTCCGACTTTAAAAAGTTAATTCAAACCATTTTCAAAAAACCTGATGGTAATAAAATTATCCCCCGTATTCTGTAACTGAATCATTATCTGTTGATGATCGATAAGTTAACGACAACCTCTATTTTTCATGATTCCTCTATAGATTAACCCCATTTCGACTTTCTATGGCTAAAATAATATATTCTGTTCTTTTTATTTTAATTTTATGAATTTTGATCTCAAATGAAATTGCCAGTATAAAACATTTTACTTTTTAATCACACTTTTAACGCAACTGTCATTGAGCTGTCATTACATTCATTTTTATAATAATAGCTACGCATACAAGTACATGGGATGGCTAGCTCAGTGGTATGAAGTCGGCCTGTGGATCCTGAGGTCCCTGGTTCGATTCCCACAGGCGACAAATTTTCATAATTTGAAAAAGCTATCCCTGTGGCTCCTCCACCACTAACATGTTTGGGGGCCGTGATTTGACGACTGGTAACCGCACTTCACGCGCAAAATATATCACTTACCGAGATCTGCTTCAGCAGAGTGCCACACCCAGTAATGGGTAGAAGGCGTGATGATATATTTATTTATTTATTTATTTACAAGTAAGAAAAATTTATTAAATAATAACATAAACATGCCAGGGTAAATTATTCTGGTCTCAGAATACTAAAATTAGAATAATCTATTCAGTAATCATGAAAAATAAAGGTTGTCATTAAATTATCGATCGTTAACAGATAAAGATCCAGTTACAGAATAGAAGGAGTTGTTAGATTTTATTCCAACTTTTTGGAAATATGGTTTAGTTTCAGGATTAGCTAAAACTCTTTTTAGAATTGGACTGTTAATTATTATATAAATGGTTTAAATATTCTTGTTGATATTGAGTGTACCTGCCAATCAAATGTAGAATTTTCAGCAGTTCAATGACCAGCAGAAAACTGGGTTTACAAAACAAAAATAAATAAAAGAGATAAAAATTTCACATCCTTGTTTCGGTAATACAAATAAAGCTGGTGTACTGTTACAGTTGCTGTTTCAGTAATTTAGGTGCTAAATAAATTCGCAACATAAACAAAAAAATTAAATATCATTTTATTTCGCAAATCATCTTTATATTTTTACAGTAAATTGATTACAAGAATTCTGGTAATTATTCTAATAATAAACAATATTTTTATCAGATTTTTTTTTATCTATGTGTATATTTATAAATTTCGGAGAATAACAATTTTCAATTATTATCAACTGTAATGTCCCTAGAGCATTGATAAGGCGAAATAATTTTATAACAGTCCAAACGTGCACGTCGCTTGGAAACCTTCGGTAACGTGCTTGAAGAAATTGTTAAAAAATTATATATATATATATATATATATATATATATATATATATTTATTAGGGTCGTTGATTTCCACCGAAGTTTGAATTTCTGAACGTTTGTACATTCGAATGTATGAACTTCGAATTTTCTATTTTTTGCCACTGAATTAACGCCATCTGTCATCTCCAAACATGCTCGGCCACGAATTAAATAATAAGCTCGGCGAAGTATCCTGCAAAAACTCTGCAAGTTTAGGCGTCTTAATTAAGACATCTATTCTCTTACTGCCCATCTAAATGATACGGACTTTTAGTAAAACGTTTTAAAATGACAATAAAAAGGATACAAAAACGTATTAATTAAAACATTTTTGACAGTGTAGCGAAATTTTAAGTCTAAATTGAATTAATTTGGCAAATAATAATAAAATAAATAAATAAATATATCATCACGCCTTCTACCCATTACTGGGTGTGGCACTCTGCTACAGCAGATCTCGGTAAGTGATATATTTTGCGCGTGAAGTGCGGTTACCAGTCGTCAAATCACGGCCCCCAAACATGTTAGTGGTGGAGGAGCCACAGGGATAGCTTTTTCAAATGATGAAAATTTGTCGCCTGTGGGAATCGAACCAGGGACCTCAGGATCCACAGGCCGACTTCATACCACTGAGCTAGCCATCCCATAATAATAATAATTACTTATGAATTAATACAAAACTCTGCAAATGAGTTTAATCTGAAAATAATTCATATCACCTTAGGATCCAGATTCACAATTCGAATAATTAGAAAATTCGGAATTTTAAAAAATTCGAAAATACGGAATATTCAAAAATTCGAAAGTTCAATAAATCCGAACATTCGAAGTCTCGAATATTCGAAAAATCAACAACCCTAACATATATATACTTATCAATGCTCGAGGGACATACGATGAGAACATTTTTTGAAGTCATTCTGCCAATTCAATTATTATTTTCTTAACTAAATCTTGAAAGTGATAGTTAAAACAAAAATAATTAAATGTCAAATACTATTTTTTACCCACAAACCTAATATAATATTTTATAAATATAAAAAACTGCTTGTTGCCGGAAATAATTAAATTAATTTAACAATCTGAATTATTAGTCTAATTAAAACGAGAAGATACGAATTATTTAATTTAGTATAAACAAAGAGGAAATTTTATTTGTTACGCGTAGATGAAAATAATTATTTTTTTGTTATTTCCAGCACAATTAACAAGTTAAATCCTTATTAAAACACTTTGCTATAAAATAAAAAGTTGCATAATTCGCGATAAAATCTTTACATAATGAATATGAATTACTACTAATTAAATTATAACCCTGCTTAAGGTGATGACGTAAGCATGACGTTTTTCATTCATAAATTGTAATTTAAATCGCTGCGATATTTTTAAAAACCTTATCAAAATAATTTATAAAAGTATAATCAGAAATTGATTATTTTTTCTGTAATCAGGGTCGAGATTTACGTCATTTATTAAATGAGAAAATGTAGGAGAGAAAATGAAATTAATTCTATAGACCGGCGAATTGATAATGTCGGTTAGCGCTCAACGAACACATGCTGTTAGATGTTATTTTTCCTTAGGCGTAGAGAGATCTTATAATGTTAAGCAGGAAGTTTTTCGTAGCTACTATTTCCGACTTCTAATGCTTAATGCGGTTTTAAGAGATAGTTGTTCTCATATTTCGTTTTTTCTCAACAGATTAAAAAGGAAAACCATTTAGTTATGCATTAGTAGAAAAAAGAAATCTATTTCTGGGTTAGTAATGTATTTCTGCATTCCTTAAAAGCAAAAGATATTAAAACGGCTAAAAAACAATAGTTATTTGTATCATGAGGCCGAAAATTGGACTTTTGCGGCTGCGAACTTATTTTGACAGGCCGAGGCTTGCAAATTATAAAAAATAAATAAATATATCATCACGCCTTCTATCCATTACTGGGTGTGGCAGTCTGCCGAAGCAGATCTCGGTAAGTGATATATTTTGCGCGTGAAGTGCGATTACCAGCCGTCAAATCACGGCCCCCATAGATATTAGTGATGGAGGAGCCACAGGGATAATTTTAAAATGGTGAAAATTGTCGCCTGTGGGAATCGAACCAGGGTTCTCAGGATCCACAGGCCGACTTCATACCAGTGTGCTAGCTACCCCAGATTTCTGAAGGTTTGTTTAGTGATAGAATGGATCACGATTATTATTGGGTTCATAAAGCAAATAAAGTTCAGCAACTAATCAATTATTGTGGATTTATAATTTTTGCAAAGTTGGCCAAGAAATTTCCCTCTGACAGTATAGTGCTGGGTTGCATGAAAGTTTTATCGGTTCATTAGCAACCAACGGTTCAACAAATTTCAAAAAATCGCTATACTGTTGCTAGATAAACAATTCTTTAACTAAAGAGCTCTTTATTACTTTCTTATACACAGTATAAAGAAGTATTGTAATCGTGAAAAAAATCGTTGACAAGATTTTCGCGGAAATACGTGTTTTGAGGTCCACTGAATCCGTTTTGATCATTTTTTCAATTATGTCTATGTGTGTGTGAATGGATGGATGGATGGATGGATGGATGGATGTGTGTCCGAGTGTGCAATATCTCATGAACGAGATAAGATTTGTTAACGAAACTTGGTAATTATAAGTTTCATGAAAATACGAAGAGCTGAGTTGATTTTGAATGAGATTGAAAAACCGGAAGTGGAAGTTTACTGGACACACAAAACAATCAATTCCATTTATTTCGAAAATGGAATCAGTTACGAAAAAAGTTTCTAATAAAAGATGTTAGCAAAAATATTTGGAATTTTGAGCAAAAACTAATTTTTATATTTAATAATATATTATAATCATAGTAGCGATAGAAACAAAAACATAAATTTTAATTTTCGCTTTATCTAGTTATCTGTCTTTTTTCGGAAAAACAAATACATCATTAAAATGGTCAACAAATTTGGCAATTTTGCCTCAATTTAAACGACTTCGTATCTCACGGTTCTTGAGATTCCAAGGGTTAGGTTCGAAAAACGGACATCCTGTATATGCCTCATCAGTAAAGTTAGACATAGAGTAGTCAACATTACTAAAAAGTTATACGTAAACAAATTTGATATTTTATATGTTTCAAACAGATAAATGCTGAATTAGTGAAAAACAAAATTACATGTTTAATAATATATAACATTCATATATTCTAAATATTAAATATGCTGTGTATAAGAAAGTCGTGTGGTGACCACACCAGATTTTTTTCTTGCAGCCCAGTATAGGATCATTAGAAAAGATGAAAAAAATGAAAATATTATCTGGACAAACTGAAAAAACTATTTTTCTTTGGTTTCTTAAACTTTTTTTCACGATTTTGAAAATCGATTTTAATTATTCTTTTTTGACAGATGTAGAAAAAATGTTGTTGAAATTCGTGTTTTTTTGATGCGTTTGAAGGACTTTTTTGTCAAGACGCGCAGCAACAAAAAAAACACTGAATACAAAAATAACTATTTTATTATTGATAAACGCCCTCCTAGTAAATAAAAAAATTACTGTTGCTCATCAAATTTAATATCAACATTATTTTCTTATTCCCTTCAAAAACAGTAAATCTATTTTTTGGACAAAAACCATTTAAAAAATATCGTTCTCGCTTTCGATTAATCTATATTTTTAAACAAATTATAATTGCTCCCTCAGAAAATGGGATAAAAATATCGTATTGTCTGCATCAATGTCAACTTTTGTGCAAATTTCACATTCTGTGCTTCAACCAAAATAACTTTGTTGGCATTCCAAGGTCACAGCGATCACAGACCGAGTTAGTGGGTCAGTGGGGCAGCCCCCGTGCGACGTACGCCCATGGCGCATGCGCCCTGCACCGGAAATCAATAGCTACCGCTCGGTACGTTCACCTGTCTATGTTTTTATAACGAAAGCGTTGGATTATGGGATAAGTTACGTAATAGTTGTTTACTTGTTTGTTATGACGCTAGTGCCCAATAGAAAGTTGAAGTTTGATGATATGGTTTTATATTTGAAGTTGGTAACTGCAAGACCTTGTATATCATAGTTTATGAGAGTATTATCTTTAAAGAAGGGCTTCGGATATTTTGCGATGTCGAGCGTTTATAAATTATTTAAAAGAAAAGATACTTCAAATAAAAGTTGTGAAAATTCAACCCCCTTATTCTGTAATTGCATTATTATCTGTTACTGATCGATAAGTTAATGACAACCCCTATTTTACATGATTACTCTATATATTAGCCCCACTTCGACTTTCTATGGCTAAAATAATATATTCTGTTCTTTTTATTTAAATTTTATGAATTTTGATCCCGTATGAAACCGCCATTATAAAAAATATTTTTTATTAACCACACTTTTTACCAAACTGTTATTGAGCTGACATTACATTCATTTTTATAATAACAGATACGTATAAAGTGCGCAAAAAGTATGAAAATAACATAAAAATGCCAGGGTAACGGCACAGAATACCAAAATTATAGTAATCGTAATTTAAACAGTAATCATGAAAAATGTAAGTTGTCATTTACTTATCGATCATTAACAGATAGTAATCCAATTTCAGAATAGGGGGTAAATTTTCTATTTTTTGTTTTTGTTTTAAAGCAGTGAAACTCGGTCAACGTTTTAATTTAATAAAACTTTTGTGACAAATGTGAACAATCATAGTTAGAGATGGCAAAAAATTAATTAATCGATTAATTGATCATTTGATTAATCGAAACGTAATAATTAATTTTCGATTAAATTGATAGGGAAATAATCGATTAATCGATTAATAAATTTTATTAGTATATATATATTATTATTTTATTAGTATAATAATAATTTATAATTATTTTATTAGTATTTGAGGAGGATTTGCTGTTGATAATGCAATTTTAACTCGGTTTTATTCAATTCATTTTTTACTTCCATTTATTGTATTAGCTGCAGTAATAATTAATTTATTATTTTTACATTAAACTGGATCTAATAATCCATTAGGATTAAATAATATTGACTAAATTTCATTTATCCCTATTTTTTCTTAATTAAAATTGAAAGGGTTAATATAATAAATAAATAAATAAATATATCATCACGCCTTCTACCCATTGCTGGGTGTGGCACTCTGCTAAAGCAGATCTCGGTAAGTGATATATTTTGCGCGTGAAGTGCGGTTACCAGTCGTCAAATCACGGCCCCCAAACATGTTAGTGGTGGAGGAGCCACAGGGATAGCTTTTTCAAATTACGAAAATTTGTCGCCTGTGGGAATCGAACCAGGGACCTCAGGATCCACAGGCCGACTTCATACCACTGTGCTAGCCATCCCATTAATATTATAATAATATATCCTATAATATCCTTATAAGAACAATAGGAATGAAATGTAAAAATAAACTGATCGATTAATTATTAATTAATCGAACTAATCGATTATTTCAATCATTCGATTAATCGTTGCCATCTCTAATCATACTACGACTCGGTGAGCCCGGACTACTATATGCTTAGTAACATATCCTCTACTCTGTAAGTGAATCATTATTTATTACTAATCGATAAATTAAGGACGACCTTTATTTTTCATGATTACTCTGTAAAGGAAGGTTGATTTTTCATCTGTTAAAATAATAAATATACCAAAACTTTGTTTAATACAAGACTTGTGTAATAGAATCTGGTCTATAAATTAGCGCAATTTTTCCCATAGCCATCTAATTTCCAGGAATAAGATTCTAAATAAATTTTTCTTTTCAATAATGTATAACAGTGCCTAAGAATGCAAAAAAAATATCAATATTCTCGTAAAGTAACTTAAAAGATCCACTATCAATTTCAACATTTCTACAAAAAAAACTACCAAAATCAACTTTCACTAACAAGAAAAAAAATCAAGAGGTAACTGAAATAAGAACCGCATCATCATTAATTTCTTATGATGAATATTTGATTGTTATATTTTCCATTGCGTTTGCCTTGACCTCCGAGAGATAAAACGATCATTATTAAAATAAGATCACTGTTTTTTCAGTTGATAATATGTAATATGTTTATTGGATAACTGACATTTGAACTAAAAGAAATTATTAATGTAATATTTCGGAATTGTGACATTGAAATTTTGAGGTTATCTGTTTTGATATCGCGGCAGAATAACTACAGCTGATCTGTTATTTGCATTAGAAATGAAGTTTATTAATTAATTATATATCAAAGCCGCTAAATATCGACTTAAACAGTATCATGTCAATTATTATTCAAAACATTTATTGTAAAAATCTTTCAATACTTCCTCAATATTTGTTTTCCTTACGATAGTGCGGAAAGTACTCACTTTCCACACTTATTTGCACTCATGTGTCATCAGAATGACATTATTATATTCCTCTATCGCGTAAATTCAATTTTTTTTGTCATATGAATGACTTTGACGTACGGCGACAATGAGAAAAATAAGGTAAATTTTTCTGTCATAAAAAATTTACTCCTCTATCGCGTTTATAAAATGTATTTTGTGCAACTGTTTTTTTAAAAAAAAAAAACAATGCTGCAAAATTAAATTATGTACAACTGTTTTTGAGATTGTTTTGTGAAGTTGTTGCTCAGCTCATGTAAAATTATTGCAATTATTATTTTTTGATCATAAAACAATTACATTAAACTGCAATAGTATATTACATAATAAGTCGGGAAAGTGATGTTTTACTTGACGAAGCAGTTTTAATCCGCTGAGTCAAGTAAAAACATTTTCCTGACGTATTATGTATACTATTTTTTCTGAAACCGTTTAATTTAATTAATATTTAATCATGAATAATTCATAATGTTTACATTTTTTGATATTATTTGTACTGACAGCAGACTACGTATCCTAGGTTACAACAAAAATAACAGTCAGATAAAATCTTTACCAGACTGTTTTGTACTTTACCAGACTGTTATTTTTGTTGTAGCCTTGGATACGTACTTTACTTGACTGTTTTTGTAAAAACCTACTTTCCATACTAAAATTGTTCAGGAAAGTAGGCACTTTCTTGCCGGTTTCAGAAAAATGACGTTTGTGAGTGAGTAACAAATAAAATTATTTTTTCTGAAATCATTTAATTTAATCAATAATTACATACATATATATCTTCACGCTATATCCCAACAAATGGGGTAGCACGAACCCTAAAATCACTCTTAAAACATAATTAATAATTAATTATAAATAATTCAAAATGTTTCATTTTCTTGATATGAATTGCATTCACAGTAAACTATGTTTCCAGGTTGCAACAACAACAACAAAAAGCAGTCAGGTAAAACACGAAACAGTCAGGTAAAATCTTTACTAGACTGTTTCGTAGTGTACCAGACTGTTATTTTTGTTGTAGCCTTGGATATGTGCTTTACTTGACTATTTTGATAAAAATCTACTTCCATACTAAAATTGGTCAGGAAAGTAGTTTCAGAAAAATACTTTATTAAAAATTAAAGGTATTTTGTTTTGTAACCTAACATAGATAATTATGAATTTGAATTCTAACCTAACTAATAAATGTCAAAACAAATTAAATTTTTAATGTTTGTTGAATCAGCCATCTTTGCCATTGTTAACTGTGCCCATGCTGTTAGCTAACAGCATAGTTAACTTTGGTTTATGCAACTGAGCCTATATGTTTCAGTTTTAGTTCTATTTGCAAATTTTTAATTAATTATCGTCATAATTCAAATTACAATTTCTTTCACTCCCAACAGAAAACTTGCATAAGAAAATATAATTCCAATTTGAAATTTAATATTTGTCGAATATATTACGACGCAGATATTTACTATTTGCTCATAGTTTCGAAAGCATTAGAACTTAAACTCGTGATGTTCACGATCTGAGAGCAGCTTACATTAGCTCCTGACATATTTCACTGATGCTCGTTTGTTTAGCTGATTAGTACCACTGCGAGTCTAACTATGTACTCGTACTGTGAATATGTTTTATGGTGAAACATGGGATTTGCCATATCCATGATTATGAATTTGACAGCAATGTGCACAGCGTTTATTTTAAAATAAAACATAGTTTTTTTTTTAATTTAATAATAGTTAGACAAAGTGTTTTAACAATCGAACTATCCTATATGTACAGAGCAGATCTCAGCTATGTTTCGTTTATCGCTAGTAAATGTAATTGTAACGGTACCGTAATTAAATAATAATGAATGAAACTGCGGTCTCGTGAAATTATTATTGTGAATGAATACGAGTACAAGCAATACATGAACATTTGAATGAACGTGACGTCATAATATGTACCCATACGTGTGTGTTTGTAGTAATGAAAATGTATTACCGTAATTTGATCAAAAATATATCGTATTACTTTGTTGTAGAGAATTATTATCTGGCAGTGAAAATAAATAGTTTTGTTTTTCATTCATAAAATAATAATAAACATTTCAATAAATTTCTAGTGTTTTAAAGGCATGAGTTGTCACCTTTAAATTTGTTGAAACGGTTAAACAATATGTAATGGTTTGAAAATTAAAATGACTTACCTTTTTCACCCTTCTACAAGGTCCTTGAGTGCTGAAAACAAAAGAAAAATTAGTTATTTTGTACTAGATTTATAATTAATAGGAAAATAATAAATATAAAACAACGATCAAAACGTTAAAACGAAAACAAATGTCAACAGTAGTTATTTGTATATCAAGGCAAGAATTATATTTTCTTCACAAGGTATACATATAATTTTGTTTACTGTCGTATCAGAAAGTAATATTTTCAAAAGTAAATTGGAAATTTACATAAGATTTATTATTCTCTTAATAGATGTCACTATTGTCAAATCATCCCTAGGAAATAAAAATTTACTTTCTTCTTGAGGGATGAAAATTTTACTTTCGGACATGGTTGTAAAAAAAAATATAACTATTAAGTTAAGTCATAAATGTTAAATTTGTTGTTTTTCTGTAGCAACACTTTTACAATCCGGCTGAATGTAACAGTGCACTTTTATAGCCTAGGCTGTAAAAGTAGCATTTCACAGTCTGTTAATTGTCGACAAAAGCTTAATTTTAATATTAATCAGCAAAAAAATAATAATAATAATACAGAGTGATCAATAGGAATTATTATAGTTGGCAATAAAAAAAACTACTTGAAATTGGTAAGCCTGATACATAAATTCATTTCCTGTTGTTGACAGTGACATTTAAAATTTAAATTTGAGTACATTTATTATTACATTTATTTCTAAAGTATTTCTATTACTTAAAAAGTCAAAATTCTATTAGCTGTCAGACTCCTGACATAACCTATTTGTATTTATTAGAAATGTCAAATAGCATTTCCGCCTTTACCTGGCGTTTTGCCAACTGTGGAATAAAAAGATCTCTGAAATTGTATTGCCAACTATAACAATTCCTTTTGATCATATTGTATGATAATTTCGATCATAGTATTTGTAAAGATTTATTTTATTAAGTATATTGCATTCTTCGAATTAAATATTTCGTAAATTTAATTTAACATTTCTTAAATGTGTCAAAGATAAACTGTATTATAAAAAATAGTTGTCATTCAATAAAACCATTTTTAATTTCTACCATTTAAGTAATTTCTTGAAATAACTGGTCAACATTTCTCGTCCTTGTCTCACAATGATAACATAATAATCGGACAATGTCATTCGATTTACGTTGCATATGTTTACGTTACGCAATGTTGTTACACAACACTGACATTTGCTTCAGTCACGTACGAACACAATCAGAATAAAACGGAAATAGGTTAACCAATAATAATTCCGCTATTTTCTACCTTCAGCCCTGGTTCGATTCCCACAGGCGACAAACAATTTTCATAATTTCAAAAGCTACCCCTGTGGCTCCTCCACCACTACCATCTTTAGGGGCCGTGATTTGACGACTGGTAACCGCACTTCACGCGCAAAATATATCACTTACCGAAATCTGCTTCGGCAGAGTGCCACACGCAGTAATGAGTAGAAGGCGTGATGATATATTTATTTTATTTGAATTTTCAGTGGCGAAAATAAAGGAATACAAGTGTTATAAAATAAATATATTAACACGCCTTTTACCCATTACTGCATATGGCACTGTACTGTAGCAGATTTCGGTAAGTGATATATTTATGCGCGTGAAGTGCAGTCATCAGCCGTCAAATCACGACTCCCAAAGATGTTAGTGGTGGGCGAGCCACAGGGGTAATTTTAATGTGGTGAAAATGTTTGTCGGTTGTGGGAATCAAACCAGGATTCTCAGGTTCCACAGGCCCCCATAGATGTTTGTGGAGGGGGATCCACAGGGGTAATTTAAATAAAATAAATATAAATATATCATCACGCCTTTCACCGATTACTGGGTGTGGCACTATGTCGCAGCAGATCTCGGTAAGTTATATATTTATGCGCGTGAAGTGCGGTTACCAGGCGTCAAATCACGGCTCCCATAGTTGTTAGTGGTGGGGGAGCCACAGAAGTAGTTTAATGTCTCTCTCTCTTTCTATATATATATATTAATGCGGAACTCAATTGTGTAACTTTGTGACCCGTGGGTCATAAGTTGTCGGCGCTTGCCCTAGGAGGACATTTTCTCAAGTCAAATAGGGGGCTCAGTAGTATGGAGTCGACCTGTGGATCCTGAGAACCCTTGTCCGATTCCCACAGCCGACAAACATTTTCACCACATTAAAATTACCCCTGTGGCTCCCCCACCACTAACATCTTTAAGGGCCGTGATTTGACGGCTGTGACTGCACTTCACGCGCATAAATCATATCACTTACCGAGATCTGCTTCGGCAGAGTGCCACACCCAGTAATGGATAAAAGGCGTGATGATATTTAATTTACGCTACTCTGTACAACAGGTATTTAATCTCAATTACAGTACAGCGTCCGAACTCACCGAGCCGTAATGTGGTAGTTAGTATATATTTAGCTTGAGTGGGATTCAAATTCGGGATCTTCGAATTCGAATTCCGTAACGCTACCCACTCTACCGTACTGCTGAACATTATTTATTTATTTATTTTTATTTTATTATAAATAAAAGACCGAAATAAGTTTAAAAATTGAAGTAAAACAAAGAAATTAAAGTTACTTTTAATGGTCGTTCAGTTAATTCTAGTAGTGACGTTCATATTAGTATAATGGGCAAAAGAAAAGTCTATTTTTACCTTCATAATTAGTGTACAAAAGATAAAATAGACTCACCCAGTTTCACAAGTGTAAAAACCTTGTTCGCATTTGTTTTGCAGACATCAAACAAAGCACCGGGGCGAAAAAAACTGACGAATAAAACAACTGAAACTTAGCTCATTCATTCATTCATTACGGGATTTGCGAAAAAGAAAAACAAACGAATCTACAATCTCAGTTTAATGGTGGACGTAAATTCCTGTAAACACATTTACTATTGGATTTACTACCATTTTACGTTTCCTGAAATAAAACCATGCGCAGTTTAAACTGTTTCCACTTTATAGTTTCATTCTGGAATGACTTTGACATTATTACGTCTATGGAAGTTTTGGAATTAAAAAAAAAACAATTGTTTACTGTTGTCAATAGCAAAAAATTTAAATAATTTTTCCCAAAACTTAATGTAAAATAACCTAATAACAATATTTGTATACAGGTATATAATTTACAATTTTTACCGCATAAAAATACCCTTGTGATTCTCCCGGCACTAACATCTTTGGAGGTCGTGATTTGATGTTTGATAATCGCACTTCACGCGCAAAAATATATCAATTACCGAGATTTGTGATGGCAGAGTACCACACTCAGTAATGGATAAAAAGTGTGATGATATATTTATTCATTTTATTTGTCTCAGCGATGACTTCATCGTTGGAGCCAAATCTCTTTTCGCCGAGCCATTTCTTCAAGTTTGGAAATAGATAAAAATCGCAGGGGACCAAATCTGGAGAATATGGTGGATGACGAACCAATTCGTAGCGCAATTCATGCAATTTTGCCATTGCGACTGCGGAGTAAACTTTGTCAACAGAGAGTAAATGCGGCACCCATCTGGCAGATAGCTTTCTCATATCCAAAAATTTATGCAAAATGTTTCGTACCCGTTCGGTTGAGATGCTCATAGCCTCAGCCAGCTCGTGCACTTTAACTCGCCGATCGCCCAATATCATACCATGGATTTTATCGACGATTTCTGACGTTGTAACCTCAATTGGACGACCAGAACGTTCGGCGTCCTTTGTGGTCATACTATTTCAACGAAAATCAGTAAACCACTTGTGAATCGTTCCAATCGATCGTAAGGAGCGATGCTTTGGTTTGCGTAATGTTTTTTCCATGCAAGAAATAATGTTTAATCAAGGCGCGAAATTAACTTTTTTCCATGTTTTCAAAAATCTTCAAGGTTGCTTGCTTTCGATGGGTGTCAAAACAGAACTGAATGACATATCAGTCTGAAAATTTTAATGCGTTCTAGTTAAAGATGGTACATCACAAATGTCACATGAGATTTGCGATTGTGGCGCCATCTGTTTTATTTTTCAGGGACTTTTCACAATGCCCTCGTATTTAAAGTCTTATTTATATTTTTTTCATTTTTTTGTATGTAAATATAAAATAAATATCATCACGCCTTCTACCCATTACTGGATGTGGCACTCTGCTAAAGCAGATCTCGGTAAGTGATATATTTTGCGCGTGAAGTGCGGTTACCAGTCGTCAAATCACGGCCCCCACACATATTAGTGGTGGAGGAGCCACAGGGATAGCTTTTTCAAATTATGAAAATTTGTCGCCTGTGGGAATCGAACCAGGGACCTCAGGATCCACAGGCCGACTTCATACCACGGTGCTAGCCATCCCATAAATGTAAATATGTATGTAAATAATAGGGTCTCATTTCCTGTTATGTAGAATAACAAATAAATAAATAAATAAAATTCAGATTCCGGCACATTCATGACATGCAATATTGACAGTTATGTTAATTTCTCCCTAAGATGTTTAGTTTTTCCTTCTCTGTCTAAAAAATCAACAATGATTTTTTACACAGTTCTATGCACAAGCTATGCTAGCCTAGCAAATTTAATGCTGTTTTCTTGCATACAATTATAATAATTATTATAATTAGACACTTATCTTGGCTTGTTAAAGAACCTAGTTCTACCAGTTTATTTATAGGTGCAAACAGCCATGTCATATATTTATTACTCAATAAAAAAGCCACAGATTCAAAGGATATTCGGTATTATTTTTATACGACACATAAACTATGTTTTAGTAACAAATTTAGCGACTGAATACTAATTCACAAAGTACACGAGAATTTTTAGATCATTTCGAGGACGCAGGTGTCAAATGGTTTCAAATAAAAAACTAATTTATTTGAGGTCATTTAAAAGATGGAAAGTCTGCGTTAATATTATAACCTTATTTTTATTATAAAAATTGTGTGTGTTATATGTTAGATGAGCATTGCAAAAATAAACATTTTGGCGAATTCTTTGGATAAATCATTTTGTTTATCATTTTTTATTGTGTCTGGTTTAGCCGCAACTTATAAAATAAGTTATAGCAATAGCCAGGACTTTTGTTTTTCTTGAATTATTCATAAACGAAGTTTATAAATTACATAAAATTAAACAAAACAGAACTCCATTCCAAATTTAAAAAGTTATGTTTTGTGCCAAATAAAAACGCTTTCCTGACGTATTATAATGTATACAAACTATTTTTTCTGAATCTGAGTAATCAATAATTAATTATAAATATTCCAAGATGTTTAATTTTTTTTTATAAGAATCATTTTGACATATCCAAGGTTATAACAGTCAGATAAAGTACAAAACAGTCAGGTGAAGTCTACCAGACTGTTTTGTATTTTACCTGACTTTTTTGTTGTAACCTTGGATACGTACTTTACCTGACTGTTTTGGTAAAAATCTACTTTCCATATTAAAATTGCCGATTTCAGAAAACAAAAATTCCTTGAAACCTGCAAGTGCCTAATTTCTTGACCAATTTTAAAATGGAAAGTATATTTTTACCAAAACAGTCAAGTAAAGTGTTATTTTGTTGTTGTTGTAACCTTGGATATGTAGTCGTCTACTGTCAATACAATTTATATAAAAAAAAATTTATATTTTAAATTATTTATGATTAATTATACTATTAATTGAACGGTTTCACAAAAAATATTTTTCCTACAACTGTGCGATTTCTTTGATATTACGTAACTATAATTGCCTTGCTACGTATGGAAAGTAGATGAATGCAGACCAAGTGCGTTTCCGAAAGCAAAGAAACACTAGTGCGGAAAGTGCTTCATTACGTAACTGTCAAAAGAAAATTGTTTTGACAGCGATTTAAATTTCGCGCCGAGCGCGGAGTTCATATTTTGGCCACAGACGCTTATGGAAGTAGAAGATACGGTGAACCAGCGCTAGTAAATATGCAGTAGTATATTTTGACGTTTATAAACGTAACCTTAATTTGCAGTATATCTAATCTGTAGACAACTAATAAAAAGAACCGAACAAAGTAAAATATATTGATAAATGGTTTTATTTAAAGAGTAAGTGAAATACATCATATTTATTGTTTGTGTATATTATTAACACAGTTGTTACAGTTGCTTATATTGACATAATGTAAAATGAAAACTTCTGTGTCTAAAGAAACATTGATTTCTTCCGTACCTGTTCATATTATTAACAGTAATATTATTGACAACAAAATCGGAAGCTTTAGAAGTACCAGCAGCAGGTTAATTGTCATTGTCGAAAATAGATCCAACATAGTATGATCCGCAGCTTCAATTATCTTTGGAGGTGTTAATGATAAAGAAGAAATTATCTTGACGTTAGTGAAATATTTTTAAATAACGTAGAACAATGTGCAAGCAATCAACAAACAAACCATAGCAACGCCGTAAAACATCGTTCTCATATAATATCATTAAAATTTTATAAATTTTAATAATATTTTAGTGATTTACTAAATCGCACAGTTGTAGGAAAAATGTTGTTTATAACACGTGCCGAAAAAGGTTACATGCTTTTTTCGGCACTTGTTATAAAAATAACTAATACATAATACGTCAGGGAAGTATTTTTACTTAACTCAACGGATGAAAATACTTGGCTTGCGGCCTCATATTTCAAACTATCGCTTCGTCAAGTAAAATATCACTTTCCTGACTTATTATGTAATGTACTATTAATCAACAGGCATTTAAATAGTCGTTTCCTATTTTTATTTAGATTATAAAGACTCAGGACAAGTAATTAAAAATACATTTAACTCTTTTAAAAAACCAAACCTCTAATTAATTTAACTTTTCTAAATATAGTTTATTTTCTTCTTTTCATTCTAATAGAGTCGAATCACTTTGGATCATTTTACCAATCCTATTTTTAGACATCGTCAAATGAGATGTTTTCAACACTTAGACATGTTGTTTTAAACGAAGACACACCCGTTATATTTAACGATGAGTGAGTTACGTTACACCCGGTATGACAGACCGATTTGCTTTTCTTTTTGACAGTTGAAAGAGTTGAACTTCTGACGTAAGCGGTAGTCGTTATAATGAACTGATCTTTTTAAATGCTTGTTTGCTTAAGTCTGGCATCCAAGTAAGACGAGATTTCAATTATTGATTAGCGTTAAAATCAAATTATAAACAAGTTTCTCGCCAATTAAGATTAAGAAAATTTGGTGTTTTGCTCATTTTATCTGTAAGAAAAAAGATATTAGTCCAGTTGTCCTTTACTTATTATCGTTATCAGTGGTCTTGAACATAAACCTATTTTTAAGTGTCTGAGATTAATATTTGCAAATTTGCTTTTTTTTTAAATCAAAATATATATCATCATGCTGTTTGACCTATATTAAGCCTTCTCAAAAAAATAAATATGTATTTATAAAATAAATACTGAAATATTAATGTGGTGAAAATGTTTGTCGCTAGTGGGAATCGAATTAGGGTTCTCAGGATCGACAGGCCGATATGAAACCACTGTGATATATATATATATATATGAGCGTGAAATGCGGTAACTAGCCGTCAAATCACGGCTTCGAAAGATGTCAGTGAGCGGGGGTAATTTTTATGTGATGAAATATTAAATCAATAAAATAGCATTAAATAAATAAATATATCATCACGCCTTCTATCCATTACTGGGTGTAGCACTCTGCCGAAGCAGATCTCGGTAAGTGATATATTTTGCGCGTGAAGTGCGGTTACCAGCCGTCAAATCACGGCCTCCAAAGATGTTAGTGGTGGAGGAGCCACAGGGGTAGCTTTTGAAATTATGAAAATTGTTTGTCGCCTGTGAGAATCGAACCAGGGTTCTCAGGATCCACAGGTCGACGTCATACCACTGAAAATAATAATAATAATAGCATTAAATATAATGTAATAATTATTATTTTTTGGAAAATTGAACTTTTGTGGAGGTCACATCTTAAAAACTTAAGGATATATGAAAATGTGCTCAACGGCATTGAATTCCTCGTGTCCGAATTGACTTATAAGCAAATTTTTAGCGATTTTTATTTTTTGAAGATTTTTTAAGGGGTACCCCTTAGATTTTTTTCGATTTTAGGCTATTTTCAGACTGTTTGCTCTAAAATTCTTCCTCGTACGAATATTGTAACGAAAATATACATACATATGTATATTAACCCGCAGAATACAATGGTGAAATCCCCAAGTGCATATGTCGTATAGTTTTTGAGATATTGGTGAAAAACTATTTTCAGAGAAAATCTTTTTGAAAATTTTTGTTGAAATAAAAATCGCCCAAAGTTTGTTTATAAGTTAACTGAAGCATGAGAAATTCAGTGCTGATGAGCGCATCTTCTTATCTTCTTTAGTTTTTGAGATATAGTTTCGGAAAAGTAAAATATCTGTTAAGGTACAATTTGGGAAAAAAGTTTTCCAGAGTCTAAATCTTAACAAAATAAATGAGATATGAAGATGCGCAACGGTATTGAATTTCTTGTGTATAATAAATAAATAAATAAATAACTACATCATCACGCCTTTTACCCAATACTGGGTGTGGCACTATATCGAAGCAGATTTCGGTACACGATATATTTATGCACATGAAGTGCGGTGACCAACCAGCCTTTAAATAACGACCCCCAAAGACGTTAATGGAAGGGGAGCCATAGGGGTAATTTTAATGTTTGTGGTCTGTGGGAATCGAACCAGGGTTCTCAGGATTCATAGGCCGACTCGATATCATTGAGCCACTTAGCCCTATTAACTAAGTATAATGAAGTGATATATTTATATGTAGTTAGACAGGCAGTACAGTGTTGTGGGTAGCGTAATGTCATTCGAATCCAAAGATCCCGAGTTCAAATCCCACTCAAACTAGAAATATATGAACTATCACACTACGTTGGATAAGTTCGGACCAATGACTTATAATACTAGGCAAATTATGCCGTATTCAAGTAAATGTAGTGTTGTGAAGCAGAAAGGGATCGAATAACTTGTTGGTGAGGCGAGTGCGCGGCAAGGAGCGAGTATACTTTGATGTTATGCAAGTTGCAAACATTTGTGTAGTTATTTTTATATTCAATTACTTACTTTTCATACATCAAAGTAAAGGTTAGTTTTTGACATATTAAGTGTTTTGTATACGCACTTTTGTATTTAAATAAATAAAATGCTCGCGTCTGATAACTGTCATCAACATAAATGCAACCTGCATAACACCAACTTTTACTAGATCTTTGCCGCGCACCCGTCTCATCACCCAGTTATTCTATCCTCTTCTGCTTCACAACGAACGCCGTTGTTATCTGTCTAGTAATGTTTTGTCTGAGGTTCGAACCCTGTACTCTAATTGTGATTCAGTTCCTGTTGTACAGAGTAACATAAATAAATAAATTTATTATCAAATTCAAAATGCGTGCAATTAAATAAAGTATAAATAGTAATAATTGCATATATTACCCTACAAACACCATGCAATTAAACTACTGCATCTACTTAGAATCCCAAACGCGTAGCTGTCATTACCGCGTGTCACACCAAACACCCGCGATGTTTTTGGCGCGAGCACAGCAGCGCCGCTCTAGCGGCGGTTTTCCGAAGCTCTTTGTCCGGGCATCCGTAACCGCCAGTCGCGGTACGAACGCTCTATGTGGCGGTTGTTGTGTGCATCACTTAACCACGTGCTAACAGTGTCAAACCTAGTGCTTAACGACATGCTGGAGATGATGCCACCAGCTGGGGTCCTGATGGATGCCCCCAGGATGATGTTGGACCATCGGGAGGATAGATACCCTTCAGGTATGCCAGTGATTAGTGGTTTTTATTTCACGCGGGGAAAGAGATTATTCATCTGACAATAGATATTTTCGATATTTTCCAGAGTGAATCGCTATTCGAAAACTTTTGTATTTTTGTAATAAGTTGAAAATATCTCGTTTAAAAAGCGTGAGCGCAACCATAGTACCACAACTGCTCATAATAGTGTATGTAATAAGGGTGAAAACAGGCGTTTCTGGCCCGTTGCATGGTTATTAGCACGAGGCGCAAAGCGCCGAGGGTTAATAACATGCTGAGGGTCAGAAACGCTGATTTCACCCGTGGTACATACAATATTTTATGTACAACCGGGTCGAAAACCATGTGGTTTAGCCCTAAAAAGCGGGCATAAACACGTCGTTTTGGCCCGTGGGCCAAAAAGAAATCATTCCTATAGATACAGAAATAAAATGACAATTTTTGTTTACTGTGAATACTTGATTCTGCAAAATGTCATTTTGACATATAACCTATTTACATATTTTAATCTTTTGGACATATAATTAAATGTTATTTTGTTGTGCATAAAATATTGTATATACCACGGGTGAAATTAGAGTTTCTAACCCTGAGCATGTTGTTAGTCCTCGGCACTTTGCGCCTCGTGCTAATAATCATGCCACGGACCAGAAACGCCAGTTTTCGCCCTTGGTACATAAATAACTATTATTCATAACAAAAGAACATTTAATTTTAAATTCAAAAGATTAAAATAAGTACATAGATGGGTAATGGCTCAGTGGTATCAAGTCGGCCTGTGGATCATAAGAACCCTGGTTCGATCCCCACAGTCGACAAAACATTTTCACTAATTTAAAATTACCTCTGTGGCTCTCCCACTACTAACATCTTTGGGGGGCGCGATTTGACGGCTGGTAACCGCACTTCACGCGCATAAATATATCACTTACCGAGATCTGCTTCGGCAGAATGCCACACCCAATAATGGGTAAAAGGCGTGATGATATATTTATTTATTTTATTTATAATCAAAATGACATTTTGCAAAATCAAGTATTCATAATAAATAAAAATTGTCATTTTGTTTATTTATCCTTAGGAAATTATTTTATTATGGCCCTCGGGCCAAAACGATGTGTTTAAATCCGCTTTTCATGAATTTTGAAATAAATGTAGTTCTGTATTCAGCTTTGAAATAAAAATTGTGGATTTTTGACAGAAATACGTAATTTGACATTTTAACAGTTGTGAAATATTTATAAAATCTGTTTAAATTAATCTGGAAATTGTATAATATTTAAATATTAACATAGCAGAAGAAATTTTGCAGCGCTTTAAAAGTTCGTTACATAACAACCACGAGGCGGCGTGGAAACAAACTGTCAAATGTCGGTTGTCATTGTCAACTCGTTGTCAACTAACTGTCATTTATTTTAGACGTTTTGTGTTATCAACAATTTCATCAGTACATGAATAGTGATCGTTCTGGTTGTAAAATGGCTCATAGAATTGCTGTGTATCATTGTGAGTAACATTTTTTCTGTATTTATTTAGTAACCGTAGTATTAAATTAAACTCTCAAATATTTGCACGTCTTTTTGCGGGCCGAGATTTTCAGAATCAATGCGTGATTTTGAATTCCTGCCGCGTAGCGAATAAAGCGGATAGCTTCAAGCGATTAATTTCTATTCTTGTATCCTCTGCGTGCGTGTTTGCACTATGGCAGTCGGTTGTCAGCTGAAGCACGTTGTCATATGTCACTTAGCGGCGTATTATGTAATCATACGTTTATGTCTGATAACTAATTTTTACGTTTACTAGAATATTATGTTCCAGTTATGTTGTTTACTCTTATATTTGTTCGCTTTTATCTTATCTCAAAATTTTTAAGGTTTTTTAGATATATAAATAGAAATAGTTTTTAAAACAGGACTGTTCATATATAACATTTAAAATTAAAATTAATTCTAATGTTGATCACTAAGGGCCATTTAATACGCGCAAAGAACGTAATTTATTTTGATTTTGACAGTTAAAAAATATATGAAAATTTTCAATCAAGTATCTTAGCAACGAGTAATATCTAATCAACAATATTGTAAATATTTGTTTTTTTGAACTGTCATTCGAATTTTTGGCTCAAAAAGTTGTTTATTTCAATATTGACAGTTTTAGAATCTTTCGCAAACATAAAATTTGCCAATGACAAGCAAATATTGAAGTAACCAAAAGTTTTAATTGCGAGTAAAAAAAATGTTTGCTATGTTAGAGCTAATATTTATAACAATTTTTACCTTTTATTTTTATTATTATTATGGTTTTATAAATTAAAAAAATTGTACATAAAAAATAACAATTCCATCATTCCTTTTACCCATTACTGGGTAGCAGATCTCGGTAAGTAATATATTTATGTCCGTGATGTGCGGTTACACACATATGTATGTATGTATGTATGTATGTATGTGCGGTTACCAGCCATCGAATCACTGCCCCCAAAGATATTAGTGGCGGGGAAACCTCGGACAGGAGTAGTTTTTAATGTGAAAATTATTTATCGGCTATCATCACGCCTTTTACCCATTACTGAGTGTGGCACTCTGCCGAAGCAGATCTCGGTAAGTGATATATTTATACGCGTGAAGTGCGGTTACCAACCATCAAATCACTGCCCCAAAGATGTTAGTGGCGGGGAAACCTCGGACAGGAGTAGTTTTTAATGTGAAAATTATTTGTCGGTTCTCGGAATCGAACTTGGGTTCTCAAATCCACAGGCCAAGTTACCACTGAGCCACTTACTCCATAATGTTAAATGATAAAAATAAATAAATAAATATATCATCACGCGTTTTACCCGTTACTGAGTGTGGCACTCTGCCGAAGCAGATCTCGGTAGCTGGTATATTTATGCGCGTGAAGTGCGGTTACCAGCCGTCAAATCACGGCCCCCAAAGATGTTAGTAGTGGGGGAGCCACAGGGGTAATTTTAAATTGATGAAAATGTTTTGTCGGCTGTGGGGATCGAACCAGGGTTCTTTGGATCCACAGGCCGACTTGATACTACTAAATTTATGAGTTTACGGTTCGTTGCAACCTTCCTACTCGTCCAATAAAGTGACTTTTTTATCACAAGTTGTATATTTTTTCTACAATCGAGCTAAAACTAATTTTATCCACGACTGTGTAAAATTGACTTTTAGGTGACTGTTTTTATTTCGTAAAATGACTTGTTTATAGGCAATCGTAGCTCAGTGGATAAAAGCGAGGTAAAACTTGTGTTTCTTAATTAGCAAGCAATAGATCGTGCGTTCAAATCTCACTGACTTCTACTTGGGATTTACTTCCTATTGTACAGAGTAACAGAATAAATAAATAAATAAATATATATTTTGTCGTTGTGAACTTCGTTTGTTATTTCGACCAATCAGAGGACAAAAATTGTTGGCGCTATCTAGCTCTATAATCCATTCTTAACTGGAATGGACTATAGGAAGTTTATAAGGAGATGAAGTCTTCAGTCTATCACCTTTATTGCTAAAACATTTTTATTTAAAACTGCTCCAACTTGCTCGTTCAAGTTCGCTTTCGTTCTCGCTACAACCGAGTACGTAATAAAAGGGTAAAACTGACGTAACATCATCCCTGCGTTACTCTTACGTTACTTGAAGACAGTGTTATCTGTGCGCGTGCCCACGAAACGAAACTAGCACATGATTGTCGATCGGCCCCTGTGTTCGTTGACCCCGACCGGGATCGATCCCCGGACTCGCGGGGATGCTTGTCCACGAGAAAGTTTCGGAAGGGATGTTTTTGTAACTGAGGGGTGGAGTTGTTGTTCTGAGGGAGGTATTTTTGTAGTTTTTATGAAATTATAGTAGGGGGTAAGCCAGTGAAATATACTTGTTTTTTGTTTGTGCTTTAATTAAAAATAAATAGACTTATTAAAAATGTTTTAAAAGTTTGCGAAGAAATTGAAAGTAATGGAATAATATGTATGTTTGTTTTACGTTTATATTATAGTTGTAGCATTATGGTAGCGAAGTGATTATGAAAGCAAAAGTTCACGGTTTAACTACAACTCTTAAAAAAAATTCCTGTTGTGCAGTATAATAACAATAATATAATTATATCATCACATCTTTTATCCAATTGTGAGTCTCTAGCTCTACATTTGCAGATGTCGGTAGATGCGCAATTGTTAATTATAGTTAATTATTATTAGGGTCGTTGATTTCCAGCGAAGTTCGAATTTCTGAACGTTCGAACATTCGAATGTTTTGAACTACGGCAGAAAAGCTTCGAATTCTCGAATTTTTTGTCTCTGAATTAACGCCATCTGTCATCCCCAAACATGCTCACGCATAATTCGCGAAAAGTCGTCCACGAATTAAATAATAAATTCGGCGATGTATCCTGCAAAAACTCTGCAAGTTTATGCGTTTTAATTAAGACATCTATTCTCTTACCGCCCATCTAAATGTTACGGACTTTTAGTAAAACGTTTTAAATGAGAATAAAAATGATACAAAGACGTCTTAATTAAAACGTTTTTTTTGACAGTGTAGCGAAATTTTAAGTCTACATTGAATTAATTTGGCAAATAATAATAATTACTTATGAATTAATACAAAACTCTGCAAATGAGTTTATTCTGAAAATAATTCATATCAACATGCCGTGTCCACGTTAGGATCCAGATACACAATTAGAATAATTCGAAAATTCGGGATATTCAAAAATTCGAAAGGTCGAATCTAAATTCGAAGGTTCAATAAATCCGAACATTTGAATTCTTGAATATTCGAAAAATCAACAACCCTATAAAATAATAAATAAATGTCAACGATTTTGACATTTGACATCAATGAAAAAAAGGTTATTTTTTCAAGTGTAAAAAAAAAAATGTTATTTTTTCACATGTGAAAAAATACATATTTCGCGTATCTATGACTATGTACAAATTTTGTTTTTTAGACAGTTGAAGAAAAAATGTTGCATGGTGTGCAAAAATAACGTCCTTTTGATAGTAGAAAGTACTTAAAAATGACATGTTTTTGACATTGGTAGTAGAAAAAGATGTTTAAATACGTGTACATACAACGTTGTTTAATTGTTTGAAAATCTTCAACTTGCAAGAAACTAAATAAATATGTATTTACGCGCACTCTTAACTTTTCTAATTTAACCATACAGTTGTTACGATGACAACCTATGTTTATATATGTTTGTTTATTATTATTTTTTGCATACAAAGTATGTATTTATAAAAGCCATAAAATTGTCTAATAAATGTCAAATGTTAAATTCATACGCGTAAAATTGAACAGTTATTTAAATTTTATACAAATCATTTATATCTACAGGAATGTTGAATTAAATAAATATTTTCTAGTAATTGAAAAAGATCATATCGCAGCTAATAAATGTTATCGTACTTATCAATATTTAAACATTATTTAACAAAAATATTTGATCTAAATCGCGCCATGAATTATTTGATAACTCAGCGTTATCTGCAAGAGACCTGAAGATAATCTCCAAATTTAGTTTCATATTTTGTAGCGTCAGTTTCCTGCTTTGAACTTAGAAGTTCCAGAAGTTGCTTTGAAGTTTCTTACGCCCAAAAAATCAGAGAATCTGATAGGATTATAATTTCTCTCATTTTAGCTCTCAAACGAGAAATTCGGACACAGCATTTTCTCATTCACTAAGAATATTATGATTGTCTTCTTTGTGCTTATTTCTTTTCGGACAATTTCATAATAATATATTATGTAACAAGTTTGATAAACGTTTCTTTAGTTACGAGTGTATTGACGAGTATTCAAACTATATTTTTACAATACTTGTACTGTAAGTTACCTATTGATGATTAAATTTAAACGCAGTAAGTGGAACTTTTATTGCACAGTGGTTTACATTTTTACATCAGGCCTTTAATATTTATTTACTATCCACTGTGGACAGTAAGTAAGTATTACATATCAAGAACATTTATTTTGACAACATTTTGAAAGCTGTCAATTTTGAAACTTATTTTTCTTCTCCTTCTATTTGTAAATAGTTTACTAACCTCGAACTGTAAATGATTTTTTTTGGTCGGGAATGTTTAGGTCATCTTGATCCTTTGTACCTCGATTTCCCAAATTACATTCTTAACCTAAAAACTGTAACTTACAGTTCATGGTACGTAATATACTATTTTTTACGACCGCAAATTGACAAAAAAAAGTTTTATTAATAAATAAATAAATAAATATATCATCACGCCTTCTACCCATTACTGGGTGTGGCACTCTACTAAAGCAGCTCTCGGTAAGTGATATATTTTGCGTGTGAAGTGCGGTTACCAGTCGTCAAATCACGGCCCCCAAAACATGTTAGTGGTGGAGGAGCCACAGGGATAGCTTTTTCAAATTATGAAAATTTGTCGCCTGTGGGAATCGAACCAGGGACCTCAGGATCCACAGGCCGACTTCATACCACTGTTCTAGCCATAATTTGAAGAATAAGGTTAAGAAGTTATAACGACAGATACAGAAAGCTAACTTCACACCGTGCTTAATATGTCAGTTGTTAACTTCACGTCTAAAACATTTGAAGCCACAGCTTTTGTCAACATGTGAATTTTTTGAGGATATGGTTGAGTTATTTTGACTAATCCAAAATGCAGGAGTAGCTAAAACTCTTTTAAGAATTGATCTGAAAAAGAATATAATAACAGTTCACTGACAGCTTCGTAAAAAGTGTGGCTACAAATATTTTTTATATATACTGATAATTTTATACGAGATTGAAATGCATGAAAATAAAATAGAAATAGCAGAGTAAATGATTTTAGTCACAGAATGTCGAAATGGTAGTAATTTATAGAGTAATCATGAAAAATATAAAAAATAAATATAAATATATCATCACGCCTTCTACCCAATGCTGGGTGTGGCACTCTGCTAAAGCAGATCTCGGTAAGTGATATATTTTTGCGCGTGAAGTGCGGTTACCAGTTGTCAAATCACGGCCCCCAAACATGTTAGTGGTGGAGGAGCCACAGGGATAGCTTTTTCAAATTATGAAAATTTGTCGCCTGTGGGAATCGAACCAGGGACCTCAGGATCCACAGGCCGACTTCATACCACTGTGCTAGCCATCCCATTAATCATGAAAAATAAGGCTAGATATTAACTTATCGATCAGTAACAGATAATGATCGAGTTACAGGAATAGGGAAGGATTATATTAGTTTAATTCCGACCACTCTGATGCTGGGTTGCAAGAAAAAAATAAAGAGCTCTTTAGTTAAAGAATTGTTTATATAGCAACAGTATCAATAGAGATTTTCTGAAATTTATTGAACCGTTAGTTGCTAATGAACCGATAAAACTTTCATGCAACCCAGCATAATAGAGTCAAATTTTGTCGATATCAGTAAAAGTCGGCGAGATTTGAACGCACGACCTCTTGATAGATGTTAGTACCATTTATCAATTTTCCCGGTAAAATCTTTTTTCATTCCTTGTGGAACGTACGGCACTGATCTCTATACGCCTTCGCGCCAAGGTTGTCGTGAATTGCACCGGGTCACAGTCCCAGACCAGCTTTCGACCATCGGTGGAATGTTGTTTTTCTGCCTCCTTCCCTTCTTGCCTCCTCACTTCTTCGGCTGTTTTTCTGGTGTGAAATCTGACATGTGATTGGAGGAAATCTTTGAATGGATAATGTTTACGTAATGTTGTGTTACGTCGTGAGGTTCATTGTGAGCTTTGATTTTTGTTTATCTGTGCTTTGTTGATCGTTCCGGGTGATTTTTATGATTTATTTAGTATATCTGTTCAGTTTTCTGTTCGCAGAACTGTTCAGAGAAATAGGATATTTCTATTTGACATTTGAATCAGATGTAACTTACATTTACTGAAACTTAACTTATTACTAATTGATTCACTGACAGATGTTCGGCGGTCTCTCTGACATGTGCACAATATCAATGAAGAATCTATCGAATACTAAAAAAATTGTTTTTTTTTTCTGGGTGAAACTGCAAATTTATTTCCCTAGGAAGTACTTATCATTTTTATTTCCCTTGGTAAATAATATATATATATATATATCATCACGCCTTCTACCCATTACTGGGTGTGGCACTCTGCTAAAGCAGATCTCGGTAAGTGATATATTTTGCGCGTGAAGTGCGGTTACCAGTCGTCAAATCACGGCTCCCAAACATGTTAGTGGTGGAGGAGCCACAGGGATAGCTTTTTCAAATTATGAAAATTTCTCGCCTGTGGAAATCGAACCAGGGACCTCAGGATCCACAGGCCGACTTCATACCACTGTGCTAGCCATCCCATAATAAATAATGAAGCACATTAAATAATGATTTTGATAGAATAAAGTTAACATTATTTACCGGTTGTATATAATAGTTATTTGTGTATCAAGAGCTCTATCATATCACAGAATCTAATTTATCGTCAAATTTATTCAAACACCATTTCAAGTTCCGGAATAAATATACAAAACTGTCAAAACTGCATTTCCAATTTTAACATCCCTCATCCTCATTAAGTTGGCACTGCTGTCCAGCTGCGTTCAGGTTCAACTTCAAATCATAGCGTAGCAAATTTCATGTATAATATCTGTAAAAGTGTAAAAATGAATCTAACCTATATTTTAGATTTTGTAAGTATTGTTTCAATAAATTAAGATTTCAGCAACAATTTATATTTTTCTAAGCGAGCGGTAAAGTATTTTACCGCTTGTTGCTATAGGAGACGCGCGGTAAAGTATTTTATTGTTTGTTACTCAGTAACCATCAACTTTACGATGATAACTGAAAGCATAAATACCAACTTTTCATAGCAGTAGTAGAAAAAATTGGTTTTAGCTCGATCGTAGAAAAAATGTTATATGCAACTTGTGTTTAAAATGTTACTTTATTGCACGAATAGGAAGGTTGCAACGAACCGTAAACTCATAAATTTTGCGAACAGAGTTTTTCTTCAACATTCTGCATTATTAATTTGTCCAAATCTCTGATTAAAAACAAACCTGATGATGGTTTAAAATCTACTAAAAGAAGAAATTATTTGTCACTATATTTACAGATTGTCGTGAATCCCTGTTATAAATGGATGATTAAAAAACGTCACAAATTAAAATCTCCGCGGGAGTCAAACAACGAAAAAATAAAAACAAATCACTAACGTTCTCTCCTAACTGTCGCCACACCAAACACAAACAACGAACCAACATAGAATTACTTGAACAATCAGCTGTCGTTGTTAACTCGTTCTGGACAGCAGCGAAAATGTATCAAATATTTGTGTTTATTGATTCTTATTTATGCAGTTTCAGTATTTAACAGAAGTTCAAGGTTATTATTGGCGCACTACGTAGGCAGAAAAACGTCGAGCGTAATAAAAACTTTAATCAACAATACTTATGAATGCAAAATAACTGATTTGAAAATTGTGTAGGTTTTCTACAAACAGAACTATTTACTTTTAATCTGCAGTTAGTGGCAAAAATTAATTTTCTTTAATTTATTCAACGAAATTATTATTTCACCAAACTATAAGGTAGTAAGAATAATGGCATTATTTAATTATTTTTTTCATTTGGCATAGTACATTTTGTGCTTTGAAATGTTTTAAAATTTAGTTAAAGAAAAATATCCAAAATTAAAAAAAATATATATCATCACGCCTTCTACCCATTACTGGGTGTGGCACTCTGCCGAAGCAGATCTCGGTAAGTGATATATTTTGCGCGTGAAGTGCAGTTACCAGTCATCAAATCACGGCCCCCATAGATGTTAGTGGTGGAGGAGCCACAGGGGTAGTTTTTGAAATTATGAAAATTGTTTGTCGCCTGTGGGAATCGAACCAGGTTCTCAGGATCTACAGGCCGAGTTCATACCACTGAGCTAGCCACCCCATATCCAAAATTCAAGATTACGACAAACATTTTCACCAATTTGAAATTAATTAATTAATTATGAAGTCGGCCTGTGGCTCCTGAAAACCCTGGTTCGATTCCCACAGGCGACAAACTATTTTCATAATTTCAAAAGCTACCCCTGTGATTCCTCTACCACTAACATCTTTGCGGGCCGTGATTTGACGACTGGTAACCGCACTTCACGCGCAAAATATATCACTTACCGAGATCTGCTTCGGCAGAGTGCCACACCCAGTAATGGGCAGAAGGCGTGATGATATATTTATATTTATTTTTTGTGGCTTTGGCGGATCAACTACTTAGGTCATATGGCGCCATTACGCCCTGATCTGCGTTTTAGGTGTAATTGGTCAACAGCAACGCGGGTTTTTTCTGGACGGTCACCCATCCACGTACTACCCGCGCGCAACGTTACTTAACTCGCGTTATCGCTTAGATCAATTCCAACGAGTGCAGCTATGGCCGTTGACAATTATTTATTTAAAATTCCCCCGGTGGCTCCCTCACCACTAACATCTTTGATAACGCCAAAATATATCACTTACCGAGATCTGCAACGACAGAGTGCCACACCCAGTAATGGGTAAAAAGCGTGATGATATATTTATTGTTTACTTTGATTTGGCAAGTAATTATGAAGGGTGCACTTTCTCTTTGCATTAACAGTTTAACACCTCTTATACACAACATGCAAACATGACAGGAACGCAAATATGACACAATCAACTTCTTCATATTACCAGCCAATACGCACGTTCGATTAGATTTAACATTTTAAGTGCATGTGTACTCAACTTAAGTTTCACTTACACAATATAAGAAAGATACGAAACTTTCACACGGTAAAAGGAAAACGCAGACAATGGTAACATCCTGACATATATTATGACATTTTTACGATAAATTACTTGACAAAATAATGTTTAAAGATCCGTTATTATGTTTGAGTTCTCAGAGAACAATTGAATTCTGGTAAATGAGGATTTAAATTTCTGAGAACCGTTTCTATTTTTAGTTTGGAAATAATGATATGAAGCTAATATTTATTTATACTTTTGATGTTATCTATGACTCTTATAAATGTTCTGGTAGATAATTATTTCAAGCTGGTTACAAAAAAACGTTATCTACGCGAGAAAGCAGAATTTGAATAAAAAAACTCATCTGAGAAATGCCAAAGTTTTTGATAGTTCACTATGTTACCCAATTAACCCAATTCTTAAACGAGTTTTAGCTAGAATCTAGCTAATCCTGAATTTTGGATTTGTCAAATTAAGCTAAACCATATTCCCAAAAAAAGTTTAAACAAACTTTCATATAATCTTCTTACCATTTAGTTTTTGGAAAGTGAATAGGGACTTACAATTTTGACCTCCCTCCACACAATTTTGTATGAAACAAGAAATTTGTAGAATGAGCGAGGTGACACCATGCCCAGTCGAACAACTGCTTTCTCCTTTCAACACTTCTCCCCTTCAGATCTCCAAATTTGTTTGACGTTTAACGTTTGGATCACGTGAAAAACGTCAAACTGTAAAGCTATACCATGTTCGCTACATAACAAATTATTAAATTTTGTTTTACTCACTAGATGGCAACCGAAAAATTTGAATTGTATAAGTCCCTATTGACTTCTTTAAGTCGGACTAGCATAAGATTAGTTAATCGAAAATTCTGGATTAGCTAAAATTTTTTGAGAATCTGCCTGATAATAATTTGTTTCAAATATTGTTTTACCATTGTTATTTAACTAACAATAAACATTTTAATGGTGTTATTAA
Organism: Pterostichus madidus; assembly: GCA_911728475.2. Classification (NCBI taxonomy): domain Eukaryota; kingdom Metazoa; phylum Arthropoda; class Insecta; order Coleoptera; family Carabidae; genus Pterostichus; species Pterostichus madidus. The sequence continues at coordinate 3,815,527 of OU452304.1, forward strand.
TTAACCATAACAAAAAAATCTGAAAGTATATCAAATGTTGTGTCTGCCATATTAACCATGGTTAATATTTGACATGCTGTTAGTTAACATGCTAACAATACATTTAACATCGCTTTATGCAACCGAGCCTTTTTTAGTAGGTATATTGCTACGTTTACATGAAAGACAAAAAATTTACTTTGATTTGACTTTCAAAAGTCAAATTACTGGCACGTTTACACGAGTACGCCATATCTACTTTGCTTTAAATTTTTGACTTATTGTCAACAAATAATTTGTTAGGTTAGGTCGAGATTTGATTCAAATTATAATACTAATTTATGCACCAAGGGCGTTAAGTAGGACGTGTATCGCACGAGATCATTATCAACTAGTAACGTCCAAGGATGCAAACATGATTTTATTTTTATTAGAAAAATGTAGAATTTGTTTTAAATAAAAAAATATATATATCGTTACGTCTTTTACCCATTGCTAGATGGGATTTTGGTATGTGATATATGTATGCACGTAAAGTGCGGTTGTTAGCCGTCAAATCACGCCCACCAAAGATGTTAGTAAAATAAATAAAAATATATCATCACGCCTTCTACCCATTACTGGGTGTGGCACTCTGCCGAAGCAGATCTCGATAAGTGATATATTTTTGCGCGTGAAGTGCGGCTACCAGTCGTCAAATCACGGCTCGCAAAGATGTTAGTGGTGGAGGAGCCACAGGGGTAGTTTTTTAAATTATGAAAATTGTTTGTCGCCTGTGGGAATCGAATTAGAGTTCTCAGGATCCACAGGCCGACTTCATACCATTGAGCTAGCCACCCCATAAAAAGATGTTAGTGGAGGGGGTAATTTTAATGTGGAGAATTGTTTGTCGGCTGTGGCAATCCAAATCACTTTCTGAAAACCAAATGGTATCATGGTTATTTAAACTTTTTTGAGAATATATTTTACCTTAATTTGACTAATGCAAAATTCAGGATTAGCCTAAACTCTTTTGAGAATTGGACTGTAATATAATTTTATTACCACCTGTATTTCGGAAAGTGATTTAGATTAACTTTTTAAAATCAGATTAGAATAAGTTTAGCAAATTCAGATTTAGCTAAAACTCTTTTGAGAATCGTGCTGTTAAGTTTTAGCTAATCCTGAATTTTAGATTAGTTAATCTTTTTCTAATCCAATATAAACAGATTAATCCAAATCACTATCCGAAATGGTAACAAGAGCTGTATTCCATTTGCCACTTGGTTCATTTAAATCAGTTAGATAAATTCTACAAATGAATAAATGAACTAAATTAAGCAAACTGATGAATTTATTTGGTTGAATTACTTCAAAGTAAATTAGAATCTGTAATTCTAACACTCCAAATAAAGTCTGCGAAGTAATCCAGCAAAATAAATAAGTGATCTGGTTCAGAAAATGTAAGTTAGATCTGATCCAAATGGCAAATGGAATACGTATATTATCAAAAATTCAAGATTAACTTAATTTTTTTTGAGAATGTATACCTCGTGAAGAAAATGTCATTCTTCCTCCAGTTGCTTTATATCCCCCTCCTTCGACTGCTAAAATAAAACAGCATCTTCAGGAAGAAATGTTTCACTTTCTTCCTTACAAACAAGTATTGTCGGTTGCGGAAATCGAACTCAAGTTTTCAAATTCCCAGTTCGACGTATTACCAGTTATTTGCAATACGTATGTAAATTAGTATCTATTGCACAGCACAATTTCTCTCACGTGTGCCAGGGGCGGCCTCGGACAAAGTCAACGTCCTGCGCGATGCCGCGACAGCACGTGGGACGACAGTCCTTGACGGACGTCGCGGTTGTGTAATCACTTTGACAGATACAACCTCGCGGACGCACGTAAACCTGCCCGATGTTTGAAATGTCAAACTAATTAGCGCAATAATACCTATCCGATATTCTTGCATCTCATTTGAAAATCATTTCCGTTCATTTAAAACTGTGGCAAAGATGGCAGAGCACGATGAGGTGATGGCTTGTGACCATACAGGTGCTGGATTTAATTTCAACGTTTTTTTTTTTTTTTGTGGCTTCTTTGGCGGACCAACTACTTAGGTCATATACCGCCATTACGCCCTGATCTGCGTTTTTTAGTTGTTATTGGTCAACAGCAACGCGGGTTTCTTTGGACGGTCACCCATCCAAGTATTACCCGCGCGCAACGTTACTTAACTCGCGTTATCGCTTAGATCAGTTCCAACGAGTGCAGCTATGGCCGTTGACAAAACGTTTTATTATTATTATTGTTATGATGTAATGGCTCAGTGGTATCAAATCGACCTGTGGATCCAAAGAACCCTGGTTCGATCCCCACATCCGACCATTTTCACCAATTTAAAATTACCCCTGTGGCTCGCGCACCACCAACATCTTTGAGAGCCGTGATTTGATGGCTAGTAACCGCACTTCACGCGTATAAATATATCACTTACCGAGATTTGCTTCGGCAGAGTGCCACACTCAGTAATGGGTAAAAGGCGTGATGATATATTTATTTATTTGTATCATTTAACATTATGGAGTAGGTGACTCAGTGATAACATGTCGGCCTGTGGATTTGAGAATCCAAGTTCGATTCCCAGAGCCGATAAATAATTTTGACATTAAAAACTACTCCTGTTGTTCCCCCGCCACTAACATCTTTGGGGGCCGTGTTTGATGGCTGGTAATCGTACTTCATACGCATAAATATATCACTTACCGAGATCTGCTTCGGCAGAGTGCCACACTCAGTAATGGGTAAAAGGCATGATGATATATTTATTTATTTATTTATATTATTATTATAGGGTAGGTAGCTTGTGGTATCGAGCCGGACTGTGAATTTGAGAACTCGGGTTCGATTCCTACAGCCTACGGCAAGCGGCAAATATCAACGTTCTACTTTCAATTGTGTGTTGAAAAAGAGTATTTTCTGCTTGGGCGTAGAAAAAGGTTGTTCCACGATGGTTGTCTTGGAAACGACATCATAAACGAAATCATAACACACTGATGCTGGGTTGCATGAAAGTTTTATCGGTTCGTTAGCAACTAACAGTTCAATAAATTTCAGAAAATCGCCATTGATACTGTTGCTAGATAAACAATTCTTTAACTAAAGAATTCTTTATTTTTTTCTTGCAACCCAGCATCAGTGTTGCAAAGAGATACTTTCCACACTCATTTTGAATGTTGATACGATGACTTTTCAACACGACCGTAGAAAAATAATGTGCAAAAGAAAAATACAAACACATATGAGATTTTTGTTTATGTTGGCGCCATTCATCTCGATTGTTTATTAAAGCAAAGAGTTTTCAGCACCAGTGAAACTGAAAATAAACGAGGCTTCAAAGTAAACGAGAAACAAATCTCTGTTTTCCGTTGTTTTATTTATTTCCGGGATAGAGGCAATTGTTTACGGCTAAGCTTTGATCCAGTGAATGTAGGCCGACGAGGCAATATTGATGTTTTCTTTACCACGTGCGTCTATTCTCTAATGATGAATAATGCGTTGGGGTGAAGTGAACGTTTGTATTGAACGCCATTTAGTTTCCATTTTGCCACGCGACACTTTCAATTAAATTCACATTCATAATAATTCGATCATTGAAATGTCATTTCACATTGTTTTATTAATTAATTAATTAATGAGATATTGCAATATGGAACCAGCTTTTCGATTGTTTAGTTTATTTAAATTCTCATTTCATTTAAATAAGGGGGGATTGTAAAATGTAACGGTAACGGAAAAATGTTAATTCCGACATCAGATTCGGATTGAGCAATATCAAAACTATAAGACTACCAAGTTTGAGAACGTCAAATATATAACTTATAAACGTCTTTGTCGTTTTTTTTTTCTTCAAACTTCTTATTACTCAAATTGACGCTACGTCGTTGATTTTTATCCAAATGACTTGAATTTTAGTCTTCCTGAAAGTTTATTTCATAAGCTTTCTGGCAGTTATCTTGATATATTTTTAGGTTTAAATCATAAAAAGTTAGACATAAAAGTATAAATATAAGTTTTTCATTATAAATTAATAAAATAAATATAAATATATCACGCTTTTTGCCCATTACTGGGTGTGGCACTCTGCCGAAGCAAATTTCGGTAAGTGATATATTTATGTGCGTGAAGTACGGTTACCAGCCGTCAACCAAAAATGTTAGTGGTGGGGGAGCCACAGGGGTAATTTTAAATTGGTGAAAATGTTTTATCGACTGTGGGGATCGAACCAGGGTTCTTAGGTTCCACAGGCCGACTTGATACCACTGAGCCATTACTCCATAATTATACTCGTAGCAAAATGTATTTGTTACAGTTTCATGATATATATGCTATAATTAATAAATAATGAAGGCCGTTTTGCGAACAATTACCATTATTTTCATGTCTAATAAAGATTAGAACTTTTTGTATATATTCGTACAAGGTCTTGTATCATTTTTATATTCATAGTAATTAATTTATGAATGACGCCTAAGGAATTTTAAAATTGAAGAACTCTTAGGGCATTACACTAAAAAAATATGCAAGTAATGATTGATTATTATTACTGAGTTTGTATAATATTAATCCGTCACTTGTACTATTTGCCAGTTTTAAATTAAATATTAAACAAAGAAAAGAAAATTCATGTTTTTGTTACACACAATATACATACATTTTAATTTTGAATTGGTATTGTAACTATACCTTGTCTCAGCTAAGAACACAGTTAATTTTGAATATGAGAAAATTCAGGTATAAATGACACACCTAATTATATGTCAAAATATTTATGGTGTAGGTGGCTCAGAGGTATCGAGTCGGCTTGTGGATTTGAGAGCCCAGGTTCGATTCCCACAGCCGACAATGTTCACGTCATTAAAATTACCCCTGCAGATCCCCCTCCAATAACATCTTTAGGCGCCGCGATTTGATGAATAAACTTTATTGCCCTGATGGTGAATCAAGTCCACAAATTATTCTGTTCTGTACAGATCGTCAAAGATGGACTTTTTCCATTAAATTTTTTTCTTCTAGGGGATTGGGAGGGGATGCGAAAGGGCTCAACGCTAAGATCGCATGTAATTTCTTAAAAATAGTGGGTGGTACAGTGGTATCGTGTCGGCCTGTGGATCCTGAGAACCCTGGTTCGATTCCTACTGCCGATAAACATTTTCACCACATTAATACTACTCCTGTGACTCCCCCTCCACTAACATCTTTGAGGACCGTGATTTGACGGCTGATAACCGCATTTCACGCGCATAAATATATCACTTACCGAGATTTGCTTCGGCAGAGTGTCACACCCAGTAATGGGTAGAAGGCGTGATGATATATTTATATATTTTATCTCCTTATGGGGTAGCTCAGTGGTATGAAGTCGGCCTGTGGATTCTGAGAACCCTGGTTCGATTCCCACAGGCGACAAACAATTTTCATAATTTCAAAAACTACCCCTGTGGCTCCTCCACCACTAACATCCTTGGAGGCCGTGATTTGACGACTAGTAACCGCACTTCACGCGCAAAATATATCACTTAACGAGATCTACTTCGGCAGAGTGCCACACCCAGTAATGGGTAGCAGGCGTGATGATATATTTTTATCTCCTTCAAATTGATACTTTAAACTTTTTTCCTCGAAAATTCGTCCAACTTAGCCGAAAATTCGCCAAGTTACTCGTATGACGGAAGAAAATTAAGAAAATATCACGAATTTTTTTTTGTCACTTGTTTAAATTGCAAAACTCTCAAACGTGGGCGAGAATTCTTTGAAAAAATAACTATAATTTCAATGTTTATAAATGTTGAGAACCTCTGCATTATTTGATCATTCGTCCTGAACCAATATAATCCGATTTCCTTCACCAAAACCGGATTAATCCATCACTCGGTACGGTGATCAAATTTGATTGCTCCTTTCAAGTACCATCTAGTCATCCAACCACATCTTGTCTTATTTCCCGCCATTTCAGTTACGTGACAGGCCTTCATCCTTCCTCAACTCAACCCACTTAAAATCTCACACTATTGATAGCTTCGACAGAGATTCGATACCAATAAAGCACTCTGCCGATACAAGATGGTTTGTGTGCAATCTACGGACCCAACATGGGATGTATTAAGTGCGATGTAGAAACGAGGTTAAGAAGTAAAGTAACTCTGATGTTCGACCGATTTACCGCGTGATTTTGCAGACCTTGAATGGTCGTAGACCTTCACCTCGAAAGGAAGATTGTTTTTGCAAATGTCAAATGTCATTCATTGTTTGATTTTGTTTTTGTGTTTTGACTCATTTGAATACGTTTAGAATCAAATCTAATTTAAGCATGAATATGAATACAAGCATATTTTCTTTTCGTGAGATATAAATAAATGAATTATAAGCAGTTGTCGATTTCAATTTATATCCACAAAATATGATTGTGTCTAAGTGATTCGGATACAACTATAAGCAGTAGGGTCCTTGCACTGTAATTGAAATTAAGTTCCTGTTATGCAGAGTAGCAAATATCAATAGTATATTGTAATACAAATTTGTTGCCATTTTTACAAAGGACGTGAATTTTTATTTCTTAAAATCTATATTTGAATCAATATTCGACATCTGTGATTTACATTTATATTTCGTATTAATTCAAAATAACTAGTAAATTGTAACACAAATTTTGCAATGACCGTTACCACACGTACGTTACATATTATTTTTTCTGCGGTCATGAACTTTTTATTTCTTAAAATTCATATTTGACATCTGTTATATACTGTTACATTTCACATTAATTAAAAAAAAAAGTTGGTAGAAGATGGTTGTCTTGGAAACGACATCATAAACGATTTCATGGCGAACTGAATAAATTTTGCCTCACATATGCTGGGTTGCATGAAAGTTTTATCGGTTCATTAGCAACTAACGGTTCAATAAATTTCAGAAAATCGCCATTGATACTGTTGCTAGATAAACAATTCTTTAACTAAAGAGCTCTTTGTTTTTTTCTTGCAACCCAACATGAGTGTTTGCAAAGAGATTATTTCCACACTCATTTTGAATGTTGACACACCATAGAAAAATACATAATATTGTCCGGCGGTACGACATTCGAATGGGGGATTCAAGTGGTAGAGCTTTTTAATATATATTTATTAAAATAAATTCTTGACCGTACATCATATTTAATACAATATAAAATCATACCATAAATTATATCTTTATTGCTGAAATATGAAAGTTAAAGTTGAATAATTAAAAACGTTCGCACTGCCATATTGCAATGACGTAGTTGCATTAAGCCAATCACAGAGCTTTGTCTGAAACGTTTGTCGGAGCTCAAGAAGACGAAGAAGAAATAAGCATTCAGCATTCTACGATTCTACGAATGACGTGTAATACTAGACGAATTATGCCGTATTCAAGTCAATGCAGTGTTGTGAAGCAGAGAGGAATGGAATAACTTGAAGGTCCGCCGGGTGCGCGGCAAGGAGCGAGTACACTTTGATGTTATGCAAGTTGCTTTTTGCCGCGCACCCGCCTCACAACCAGTTATTCTATCCCTTTCTGACTCACAACAAACGCCAATGTTATCCGTCTAGTTATGTTTTGTCTGAGGATTCTACTGACAACAAAAAGTTACGTGTTATTTATCTCTGCCTTATCTGTCTCTCTTTAAGCTAAGATGCAACTACGTCATATTAATTTGTTTCGAAAGTTTAAATATTTTTATCATGCTTAATACAAGTTTTTAAATAAATAAAAAATTTGGGTATAATTATTTTATTACGTAGATTAATATATAAAAAATTCAAAAAAGTCTTGAAAGGCCCATTAGACGATCCCGAGTTCGAATCTCTCTCAAGCTAAAAGTATATATGAACTACCATACTGCGGCTCGGTGAGTTCGGGCCAAGTAATGTAATTAGGATTAAGTTCCTGTTGTATAAATAAATAAATAATGTGAAAAACCTGCTAAATTCATACTTATAGAATACACTTGAATATGACACTGAATACACTTTTTTTCCATCCACTTTAATATGACACTATTATTTCAACTTTTCCAGTAGTACAAGAACGCTATTTCAGTAATGTTTACGTTACCATGGATACTTCATTATTTTTTGGTCCTAGGACCAAAAATAGCATTTTACAACAGTTGTCATAGTGATAAAAATAAGTTTATTAATTGTCAATCCTAACAATATAAATAAGTATAAGTTTATTAAAATAAAAATCAATATCTGTATTATTATTTTTAGTATATTATTAATGATGATTCATTCTCAGAATTGTTTCATTTCATCAATTTAATTCTGAGATTCATTCTGTAGTAATTTATGAGGTAATAATGGCACAGTGGTACCGTGTCGGCCTGTGGATCCTAAGAACCCTGGTTCGATCCCTACAGCCGACAAATATTTTCACCAATTTAAAAAATTACCCCTGTGACTCCTCCACCACTAGCATCTTTGGGGGCCGTGATTTGATGATTGGTGACCGAACTTCTCGCGTCTAAATATATCAATTACCGAGATCTGCTTCGACAGAGTGCCACACACCCAGTAATGGATAAAAGGCGTGATGTTATATTTATTTATATTTATTTATTTATTCTGTAGTTTACATTTGTAGCAGATAATAATGAAATTTAACAGCTAATTAAAAAACACAAAATGCGGATTAGCGCAAATTCGATTTTTTATTTCGTTTTTAACTCTTTTTCAAATTCATGAAAAATCGGGATAAAAACATTGATAATTAAAATCAAGTTTCATTTATTCAGTGAAGCTATTTTAATTTAAAATAGAGTTATAGATAATATAAAAAGTGGCATTAACGCAAATTCGCTACATGAATTTGCCTGTAAAGAACTCTTTTCCCAAAATAAAATAGACACAGAAGTTGCGTAATACTTAACTTAAAAATCAAGAAGACATATGCATGCATAAAATCCTTGTCTTTCTTTAAATGTAATATTTCGGACATTGTCCATTAGCTAGCAGGATATTTTGGGCTGCTGCACTGACCATAAGATTGCTGTCTCTTTGTTAGATATAGGAAGTACTAGCTAGAAACTATTTTTAGGAAGAGGCAGCTACAAATAGACCATTTCCAAAATTAATCTAACGCAGAAGCTGAAACGCGGAACAAAAATGACATGCGCATATATGGAAGAAAGGTCAGGGGTCAGTTCATTTGGGCCGCTATGCGTGGGTGTGCAGGTCATTGTTCCCGACTTCTCACACGCACTAGTCATATTCACACGATTGTCAGTTGTCTTGTTAACTAACTTCATAATAAATATTCAAGTAGATGGTTCGTCACGCTATTCAACTATTTAGCCAAAACTGGAACATGTCTACATTATTTATTTACATGTCTTTCAAGACGATTTGAATAAAGGAGAAAAATAAATATCGAAATGCGTAAAAAAGACAATAGAAAATAGAACTGCGTCCTGAGTTGGTTGGAAAATAATATATAAATAAATGGTCAATCCTATCATTTATAAAATAGTTATTTGTGCAGAAAGTAGTCTATTGCCGCACGCGCATGGAAATTGTTGATCAAGATACCATGCAAGTGCGGCAAGGATACTTTCTGCTCAAAACACGCTTGACGAGTTCAAGGTAGGTGACGGTGGCGCCATCGGTTGTCGAGTGGCGAAACTGACGCTCCAAAAAATGTAAAAATTGAATAAAATAAGTGTTTTATACGTATTATGATTTGAATATCATGAATTGTTAAACGGTTGTTGGTCTAGTGAATTTTCAAATATCATACCACCGTGTAGTGTTGCCATTATAAATTGGGATTCTTAATTTTTCTTTCAAAACAAGGCTTTGCATGGCTATATATCACTTACTAAACGATAAAAAACTTTCTCCTTCTGATACAATATACATGGATAGTTCTAGAACATCATACTAGTTTTTCAAATGAAACTGCAAAATTTTAGAGGTACACAAACCAAATATGTGCGATTCTGAGTGATGATCGCCATAAGCCCCGTGTGTAAGAACTCAACATTACAGGCGAATATATTTGTTCACAGACGATGAATGTGTTTCATATTTTAACAGGATGCATATGACTATCCAATGTTTACGTGTGCCAAATTTCATTCAGATTTGCAAATTTTTTTTTTACGCTAGTACTATCTTAAGAGCACGACGCGAAGCAGAGTGCTATTAACGGCACTAGAGCTTTAAAGATACTTATACACGTGTATCATCCGCTATTTTTTATTATATCTGCATCTTAATCTGGAAAATATAACTTTTTGTGTGATTTGATATAATATCGTTTACATTGAGATAGATTTTCATTTGTTGTTACGGTACTATGTGAATTCGTTGTTTTGTAATTTGTTATGGTAAATATGGTTGCATTTAAAGTATTGTTGCTTAGCGACTTTAAAACACGTGCGTTTTAATGTTGCATTTTTCACGCTTTTTAGTTTATTAAACAAGAATTATTGTGTAGATTAAATTAAAAAATAATTTATGACGGTTTATCTGTTTGTCGGGCGACAGTTTTCAAGTAAATTAAATGATTCCTAAGTATTTGCTACACAGATTTATTTATGTTTCCAGCTCGTGACCGCTTCCAGTCTTCGAGCAGTACCGATGATGACGCGTCCGGCTCGGACCAGGAGCACGGCCGCTCGGGAAAGCTAGGCGGATTGGCAGCGAGTGGTTCCCACCACGCTGTACGCAAAAGACGCGGCAACCTGCCCAAGCACTCCGTCAAGATCCTGAAACGATGGTTGTACGAACACCGCTACAATGCTTACCCCAGCGATGCGGAGAAACTCACCCTCTCCCAGGAGGCCAACCTCACTGTACTACAGGTGGGTCAAGTCACATAACATTCACTCATCAGATTCATCAAATAATCAGTCGCCAAACATTCTCATCCTAACACAGCCAATAAGCTTATTTATTATCACCTTCAATCGCATCCATTCAATCACTCATATATACTTTTCATTCATCTTTTGTCGACGTACTTTTCTTATGCTTAAAACATGTCAAATTACTCTATTTTGAAATAGTAACAAAAAGATAAGAAAGGAAGGGATTATCGCCTGCGTTTGTTTCTATATCCGTATTTGTTTGGGAACTTTGGGTTTTATCCTGAACTGATTTAGAACTAACTCGTGTTACTTCCAAATAAATATCCATCTAGTGTCAATTGTTCTAAGTGACGGCTGCTTCAGTGCAAATTTCAATGCCACCAATTCAAAACAGATAACAAGGAACACAAGTTGATTAGAAAGAGATACAACCTGCCAACCCACCAAAATAGCTGGGGCAGTAGAATCAGTTCAGGAACTGTTTTGGGTTATTTAAAACATGCCAATTAAACAAAAGTAACCTATCGGGTTACTTAAAAAATTCCAAATAAATACGGCCTATGTAAGAACTGTTAACGAATCTAATACGTGAATTCCGCACAATTACAGTTAAGAAAGGAAATGAATGTCGTCCTGCACTTGTTTTTGAATTTAAATGTCACACAATTTCAGATAAACACTCCAACAAAATAACTAAAGAACAAAACTAAAATCCCGAATCCTGCTCTTGTCTCAAATCATCAACTTCATTCTACAATTTCATTTTTAAATATTGTCCTCTTGCTCTAGGTATGCAACTGGTTCATCAACGCCCGACGCCGCATCTTACCCGAGATGATTCGTCGCGAAGGCCACGACCCGCTGCACTACACAATCTCCCGCCGAGGAAAGAAACTATCCGGCGGTGGAACCCAACCCACGGGGATGAACTCACCACAACCCCACGCTAGCTGGGAACCCACCGACGGGGAAGAAGTCGATCCCTCGCCCGCTAAACGACCATCCCTCGTCAGAGATCACGACTATGATGACGGCATGACTCTGATGTATAGGAGTGAAGAGGATAGTCCCAATGAATATGAGAGCTCCAGTCCCAGTGAAGAAGAAAAGTTTACACCGTGGCAGACGGTTATTAGATATGGGATGAATGGCAAAGAACAACATCCTGCTAATCGAGGGTAAGTAGCAATCAAGGTTTTAAGCTCTAGAGCGAACTACTAAGACATGATGTTGATCAGGATATGTTAAATTTGACACAAAAGTACACTTTCAGTTGGTCTCCATAAGCTTACCATTGCTGTTTCTTGTATTTCTATGTTTTTTTCTTTTTTTCTTTTTTGTTTGCTAGTGGTGGTTGTTAATTTAATATTAGCTTTATTTATCGTTTAAGTTTTAGGTACAAATTTTAGTATACAGAGTGTAAAATTTAAATGTGCCACCATTGCTATCGCGAGAACTACAGAGTGATCAGAAGTAAGTTTCAGTTGGCAATAAAAAAATATACATTGGTAAGACTGATACATAAATTTATTTCCTGTTGACAATGACATTTGAAAATTTAAATTAATAAAAATCGTAGTTTCCTTTATATCCTTTCTTAATATTACTTACAACCTATTTGTATTTATTATAAAAATGACATGTCAAATAGTATTTCCACCTTTACTTGACGTTGTCAACTGTGGAATAAAAAGATCCCCAGAATTGTATTGCGAACTGAAACACTCACTTTTGATCACTATGGCCGTATTTGTTTGGGAAATTAGAGCAATAGGATCAGTTTAAAACGTGGCAATTAAACAAAAGTAACCTACTAGATTATTTTTAAAATGCCAAATAAATACGGCCTATGTAAGAGCGTACAAGGTTGATTAAATTACCAATGATTCTCAAAATACGGATTTTAAATGAGACTATATATCGTATTTCTTACCAAACGAAAAAAATTAAAAAATACGTTCTCATCTAAAATAAGAAAGTTGCACCAAGTAATTTGAAAATCACTGGTCAAACAAAAAATTCTTGTTTCGCTCATTAAAGTAGACTTATAAAGTAGAAATTGTATGTTAATTTAATCTACTTCGTAGCTCCCATACTTCTCAAGATAGCAATAGTGCGGCACTTAAAATGAACAGCCCGTATAGTTTATACATTCTTTTAATAGTGTAGATTTTTCTTAGTAGAAATGATTTCTATTATTTTTAAATACTTAATAAAGTGTACCCTTGTTATAGTTGAAATTTTCGCAAGTATGAGGTCATTCTTATTGAAACATTTCAATAAATGTGAATGATATGTGTTTTAGCTCGAAGGAAGACCCGCTGATCGGGTCTGTGGTGCCACTGCCTGGCTCAGACTACTGGAGTGCACCACACCCACACCTAGCGCACCTGCCGCAGCTGCCACACCCGCTCAGCAACCCCAAGGTGCAAGTGATGCCCGCACACCCCGCGCCGCTGCTACCCTCGTCCCCGCCACCCACACCACCTGAGGGCGACGACAAGGACAAGTTCAAGTGCCTGTACCTGCTGGTCGAGACCGCTGTAGCCGTGCGGCAGCGCGAGAAGGAGCAGGAGGACACCCACGTATAACAAAGCACCGCGTCCGTTGTCGTTGTGCCCGTTGTGTCGGCTAACTCCTCCTCCCCTGCTCTGCAGACCAGCCACGGCGAGCGCACGCGGGTCCTCACGTTGCACAACCATCAGCGTCGCTCCACCACCGTCGCCGCCAACGTCCTACCGCAAGGCATCGGCTTCTGCGTGTCGGCCACCTGCAACATGTGCCTTAATCTCCTCGACAAAACGACACTCTAGCCCGTCCGCCGAACACTACACGGTCTTATAACATAACAAACAGTACCTACACAGCTTCTTACAAACTATATATCAAACTTGGTTTAACGTTTTAGTTTTGCTGTTTGTAATTTTCAAAAAATGATTTAACAAGACTCTAAGAAGTATATACTTACTATTTATGCACTGCTAATTCTATATTTTCCATCACCGCTATGAAGGGAGACAGATAAATATCTATCTATCTCATTAATAGAATTTCGACATAGTACAGGCGCATGTTCAAATTGCAAACAAGATTGGCTACAAATAAACGATTTCCTGTTTTCAAATTTATTGCATAACCAGAAAAATTAAGTTTATAATTTAATTCCTCCTTTCCCCTTAAACAAATACTTGAGTACGCACTTGTATCTAATTATTTTATGCCCCTTTCGATATATTTCTTTAGGGCAATCATGAAAATATGTCTGCGCATTAGGAGGGCGAAATTGTATTAGTGAGATAGATTTCAATTGTAAAATACGAGTAGCAGTATATAGATAGTAAGTATATGCTAAGAAGTATATTTACTTTGAATTCAAGAGCTGCTTTAAATAATATGATATTGTACTTAATTAAATTGTAAGTATCTTTTCCGAAAAATTAATATGGTTTATAAGAAGCTGCACAGTATTAATAAGAATAACATTTTTTTGTTGTGGGATATAGTTATAATTTTATTTGTATTCATATAGTTAAAAATAATGTTCTTGTTATATGACCGTGTATGTAAAAAGAAGAAGAGTTTGAATCGAAGGAACACGCTGGAAAAGAATGAAGAATTCCAGAAAAACGAAGTAGAACAGTGAAAAACTCCGGCGGTTGTGTTAATTGCGTCCTGTTACGAACTATCGAACACTGTAACAGTTAGTAGTCATACAGTTTTCTTTCTATCTTCATTTTCATTTAGAGTAACACTATGTAAGTTCCGTGAGAGTGAGAGTGTTTGTGAATACGTGTGAAACAATACTATTAATGTATGTTGCTCAAGTTCATAAGCAATCCTATTATTATTATGATTATACCTATTTTAATCGAAAGTGTGCTCATAGAAGTAGTTAGTCAATTGATAAGTTTGTAGTGTTAAGTATTTTGAACATGTTCATGTTCGATTCGTTCTTCCTACGCCATCGATCATTCATTAAAGGTGAATTGGTACGAAAACCAAAGACTGTTTGAAAAGCGATTTATTTGATTCAGTCGCTCTGATCTGCTATTCAATTTCTACTTGTTACAATATTAGGCATCTGGAATGCGACCAAACTACTCAAATTCTACCCAAACAACGAACAAACGTTAAAAATATTCACCGCTAGTACAAACATCGATTCACTTTTTTCCTTGTCCACATTTCTAAAATATCAAATAAAAATTGAAGAAAATTTTCTATAAAATAATTTAGGAACGTTTGAAATCGTAAAAACGATCGATGTTTATACTATCATTTTATTTTGCAATCTTTGGGTAACTTTTGAGTTGGAGTCGCATCAGAATTTGTATCAGCGATATTTATTTTCTTCTTGTTAATTTGTAATTATGATTAAAGCAGTGGGAATTTTGTAGTGTTTTAAGTTTCGAATTCCATGGTTGGCAGCATAATGAAAACCATGGCCAGTGAAATTCAAGTCAACAAGGGAAACTAAAACACTGCCATAAAATTAAAATATTGAAGTTTGTCTTGTTGACTTCGGTTTCTGATTGAGTTCAAATTTTTGAGTTTTTGTTGTATATGTTGTTATAAAATTATAATTGACTTTCATTATGAATATCTTATATTTATTTTCCATCATACTAGAAGTATCGCCAATAAAATACACAAATTTGTATATAAAAAAATAAAAACAGTTATGTGATTCCTATTTCAAATCCTCGTATCCGAATATGAGACTGATAATGTGTGTGCTTTAAATTTAACGTTGTGTAAATAAATAAATCTTAATAAAATACAAAATTATCCTTAAAACTACCTATTAAAATAACCGAACTAAAATACAATTATGACTGAATGGTTTAGCGCTTTGTTACGGATTCAAATGTAGGTGTAAAACAACTGTTTCACTGATTTCTGGAACTAGAAGTTTATGTGGGGTGAAAATAAATAAAGAAAAGTGCGGTAAGATAAAGAACGAATAATTCATATTTTTTCAAGTGGTGATAATTTATGCAACGGCTGAAATTGGCGGGTAAAACTAATTTCGTTTTGAAAATCTGTGGCTCCTATTCCACCTGCAGCAACCAATCAGAAAAGTTTTATTCGGTGATTTGAATGAGGGGTAGGGCGGTTAACAAAATGGCAGAGGCAAAGACTTCACAAGAAAAGACTGAAAATAAAAGAGAAAATGCCCTGAAATATAAACAGACTTGCAGTAATCCAACGTTTAATACATTTGACATTTTCTGTGTGTTATTTTCTCTTGGAACTTTTGTTGCAGATCTGAGCACTGGTAAGTTTACCATGGTTGTTGTTTTTGTTTTGTCTTTAACAGGTGTTCTCCCCACCACTCGAACCTGTTCCCAATATTTCATTACTTAAAATTATATTATTTCCTCTAATTAAATTTATACAATTTATTTAACAATAAAATTACAAAACAAATTAAACTTAACATAGTTTAATTATATCTTAAATAACGAAAAACAGTCTATAATTTATAATTTTCTTGACTTTTCAGATATAATTTTAGTGGTAGAATATTCAAGATGCGGTCATGTGGGATGGGCAGTAAGCACCCTTCTTTTAATGTTACTTCCAGCAAGTGTTATACAATTATTTTCCCTTCGATGGCACAAATTAGACGAACAAATTTCAACGTCACATTACATCTTTCATGCTTGTTTACTTGGAATTGCTCAAAGGTAAAATCTTTACCCGATTATTTTATTTTATTAACAGCTTTATATTGTGCTCTAGATATTATTTGATCCTTCGAACTGGTCTCGAAGCCCGGACTAGTGGAGAGATGTCGGATTATCAAAGATTATACCATCAACAAAGTGATTTATGTATGCTACATTTATTCGAAAGTTTTATGGAATCTGCTCCGCAACTAATTCTACAACTTTACGTTATGTTAAATGTAGGGGAATGGCATTCTTGGACAGGTAACTAATGCAATACAACTACGTTATACGAATCTTTATAAACATAAACTGCTGGACTGTAATCAAATATATCGAAATCTGGGTAATAATAGTCATAAAGAATTTCTAAAATATTACGAGACACATTTGAATAATAATGTCTAGTTATTCTCTCATTAGTTTTTCCTTCTTCATTTACATTTTCAGGAGGGAAAGAAGAAATATTAAGATCTAAGCCTAACTCTTTTAACATTAAATTATTATCTTTTTTAAATGTTTCGGTTTTAATAACGTAATCGTAGTGAAAATAACATGTTAAGCATTGTAAGTACATCGGCATCCATTGTTCATCAAGCATTATATTATCATCTGTTAAAATAAACTTTAAAAATTCTTCGAAAGTTGGTTCGTTTTGCAAAGACCATCTGGGATTGAAATTACGCTTATTTTCGAATCTGTCTTTGTATACAGCCAAAAGTCTTTCAAATGGATGCCGTACAATCAGAAATTTTCTTGTTTGGTTTAATTTCTGAAAAGTATATTTTAGTTATTTTTATATTGATATAAAATTATTTTTCTTACGGAAAGAATTGCTTTTGTGTCGTGTTCTACCGGAAAAGCTTTTCTGGCTACGGTTTTCCACTGAACAATGCCTTTTTCAACTAATTTTTTTGAATGCTTATTTACAAGTCCTCCTAATTCTGCAAAAGTTTTCATCCAAATTGTAGATGCTGTTTTATAAGTTGGGCACCAGGCTATTTTATGCTTACTGAAATATTGTTTTCTTAATCATAAAAAATATATTTTAAATTTAATACATACGTATCAATGAACATTTTTCTTAACACATGATTTACTATTGACGGTGAATATTCAAAATCTCTTTGATAACATATATTAGTGTTTAATACATTTCGTTTCACAAGATTATTTTCAAAAAATATGTTTTTATATATTATAAAGACAGTTATATTCGAAAGTATGAAAAATATACCGATTATTAACAGTAATATTTTCATATTTCTTTGCCTTTTAAAGAACAACATTTTGGCGTACCAACTAATTGAAAATCAACTTTTGTTTTTCTTTCATATGTTACTTTTATCTGATGATAACGCCGGAAATAAGATATTAGCGAGCAAATGCAAATTTAGCAACATTGCACTTAGATTTAAATGCAGAATGGAAGTAATATTGCAATTTCAAATTTATTTTTAAATTTATTTATGTAATTTTAAACATAAAACTACTTTAATTCTTAGAAGTATAGAGATTAACCAACTGAACTTTCGGGCGCTGTGATCGAACAGAAATTGCTTAAGATGAAATTACATTTCACTATTTACTTTAAAAATAACAAGCGTAGGGCGACACTTCCTTCTTTTCTTACCTATTTAATTTGTTTACAGTTCTTCCATAAAGTGTTTGACTAAAATATGTGGAATTCACTTTCAAAAACAAGCGCAACATCTTTTTGTTTCATTTACTGCATTGTGTGGAATTTTCTTTTATATACAAGCGCAAGCTATCGCTCTCATCTTTTCTAATCTTTGTAGATTTATTGTTAGAGAAGCGTGAATAATTTGAGATGTTTTGCACATATGTAACGTACATCGAAGAAAGATGAATGAAAAGTGAATAGAAGTGATTGGATGGATGTGATTAAAGGTTTGTTGTGTGATATATGATTTAGAGTGTGATGAGTAAACGATCTTATATGGAGGGATCCATGAATGTGGCGAGGGTGGTTTGTTGGAGTGAGAATGTTGATTATTTGATTAATCTGATGGGTAAATGTTTTATGAATGTTTTTATGGTTCATGCTACCCCATTTGATGGGATATAGCGTGATGTTATGTACGTATACAGGCAATCGTAGCCCAGTGTTCCTGTTATGCAGAGTAACAAATAAATAAATGTATGTATATAAGTATTATTTTCCGTGGTTCATTTCCAGTTGGTTGCGCTGATAGTTCACACAGTAGTTAAAATAAAATAGCAAATTATACCATACTGTAGGATGAATGTCGAGTAGTTTAGTAATATTTTGATTCTTTTTCAGGTCTTTCAGCAAGCGCATCACTTTGTTCTTTAGCTTGGGCTATAGCTGCGTATACAAGAGCAATGCGAAGAGTTCGTCCGGATAAAAACCGTGTCCGATGGCCAGGTCTTGTCCTACAAGCAACTTGGCGAGGTGGAATGCTCGCTGCTCGTTTATCTGCATTAGTTTTATTTGCTCTTGCCTTACATTATTGGATACTTGTTGTTATGGGTACGTACTAATCTACATTCATGCCAGACAAAATTGTGTTCAGGATGAGTGTATGAGAGATTGAAAAAAATGTTATTAGAAGAGTGGGTGAGTCAGATGAGAGTTTGATAAAAGGTTTATAAGCAATCGTAGAGCAGTGGATAAAAGCAACTTCAAACTTGCCTTTATTAATTAAAAGGCAAGAAATCGTGCGTTCTAATCTCATTAACTTTTAGGGATGTCGATTTAGAAAAAAAAATGTTGAATGAATATTCGGTCAACCGAATTTTATGAAAAATAAAAATACTGAAAATTTGTTTACAAGTCAATTAAAACACGATAAATTCAATGTCGTTGAGCGCATCTTCATATCTTGTTTAGTTTTTGAGATATAGCCTCGGGAAAGTCGAAAATATGATGAGGTAATTTTTTTGGAAAAATTAACTTTTCCGGAGGTTATATCTTAGAAACTAAAAAAGATATGTAAATGCGCTCAACGGCACTGAATTCCTCGTGTCCGAATTGACTTATAACCAAATTTTTAGCAATTTTTATTTTTTGAGAATTTCTTAAGGAATTTTTTCGATTTTAGGCTATTTTCAGACTGTTTGCTCTAAAATTCTTTCTCGTACGAATATTGTAACGAAAATTTACATACATATGTATTTTGATCTGCTGAATCTAATAGTAAAATCCGCAAGTGCATATGTCTTCTAGTTTTTGAGATATTGTTCAAAAACTGCTCGAAGAGAAAATTTATTTACAAGTCAATCGAAGCACGAGAAATTCAATGCCGTTGAGCACATCTTCATATCTTGTTTAGTTTTTGAGATACAGCCTCGGGGAAGTCGAAAATATGAGGTAATTTTTTTGGAACTTTTCCAGAGGTTATATCTTAAAAATTAAAAAAGATATGAAAATGTGCTCAACGGCATTAAATTCCTCGTATCTGAATTGACTTATAAGCAAATTTTTAGCGATTTTTATTGGATTTTTTTCAATTTTACGCTATTTACAGACTGTTACGTTACTATAAACTATAAGCTCCTGGTACTGTAATTGAGATTAAATTCCTGTTGTGCAGAGTAACAAATATAAATAAATTGAGAGAAAGATATATGATTGAAGGTTTTGTGGGATGAATCTAATGAATTGAACGTTTCTGGCTCTTTAAAAATGTGTGTTTTGTTTAGGATTTCACTGGATCGCTATGACAACATGGGTAGTGCTTCAAGACACGGATTTCTGTGCAACAGTTTGGGAAGAACGTATATATAACGGAATTGTAGGAGTAATATATTGTTTTTCATTTTTTAATATCTGCGAAGGAAGATCAAGAAGACGTGTATTAGCTTTTTATTTAGTTATTGTCACACAGAACGTAGCTTGTCTCATATTAGTTGTATCATTGAATCTAATTTCATCGATTGAAATTATTATTGTGTCTGCTGTTTTAATTTTAGGAGGCACCATAGTAGGTAAGACAATTAATACTTAAATCTTTTTACATTCTAGAAATAAACTGGTTTGGTTTAGGTTTGTGTAGTATGACTTTATATTACACAAAATTCCACCCGGCTGGTCCGATCCCCTGTTGTCCGATATTCAGCGACATAGAAAGCACCGGACCACCAAGTCCAAAAGATGCATCAGAAAATGGAAGCAAAGCCAATACCCTCCGATCTTTGAAACATATGTGGACTCTAGATCGTGGTTGTTCTTTAACCCAAACCGAAGAAATATCATTCAAGAGCTCTCCGCATTCAGACGACGGTTGTACAGACAAAAAACTACTTTTAGAAAACTGGATAGCGAGATCTGGATCACCAATGTTCGCATCTGCGCCGATTTCGCAAGATCCTGATAATAGTTTAGATGATATTGAGTTTCATACGGTTGCAAATAGTGCTGATACTTCATACGACAAAGGAATAACAAATGAAGGGTTTAAATCTACAGAGAAAGTTTTTCCGGAGTCGGAAAAACATAAACGAAGAGGAATTTGTTCTCCCACTGAGTTAGGTTTGAAATTATCACAATTAAATGAAAAGTCGGAGCAAATTTCTACGGAAAGCTCTAGTTTAACTTGTCAAAAGCGCAGAGGAATTTATTCCTCCGATCAATTAGTAATCGATTTAAATGACTTAAAAAATGTCGATACTCTTACTAATTCCGATGTAGATGTTAATTTAAATGATGATATAAAATTAAAACGCAGACCAATTTATTCTGTTGGTTCGATGTTAAATAGTTTTAATTCCGAATTAAATTTAAAAAATATACTTAGTAATAAATTTATGAAAATGTGCAGTGACGATAAAAGTGTTTGTAGTAGTGGAACATTAAAACCAGAAGAATACATGGAAATGTCCAGTGAGGTTCTGTCGGCTCACGATTACGAAAACATTTGTGCCGTAAATATCGCTCGCGAAAGATGGGGCTTACGCTCTTGGGAAGGTTACACCGATATCGAGACATTCTTACATGATGATAGTACAGTGCGCGACAGAAGAAGAGACACTCTAACAAGTACTGTAACCGGAACATCATCTGAAATAAGTTCATCGGATACTGCAAGTTCTCCGCCACCTCTTATTCCAAACAGAAGACCGCGTCCTCTAAGATCTCGACAAGACGATTATCTAGATACTCTTATATATGATCTGGTAGATTGTGATAAACGTAACCTTCATATTATAGATTGTACGGAACAACATGAAATGGAATCTAATTTGTTTACTGCGAAACCGATTGTCGTTGATCAACATGGAATGTTTTTCCCGTTAAGTTCGACTTTAGAACCAATTGAAGAATTAGAAGAACCCGTTTTATCTCCAGATAAAGTAGAAAATATTTTAAGAAAACCTAGAAGTGCTTTGGTAGCAACTATAGATGAAATAAGAAGAGGTACAGATACAGATTCACCTAGACATGTTTATCATCGAACAGAAAATGTTTGGGATGATGAAATGCAGGAAATAGTTAAAAATGTTGTTGATACAAGAACTAAAACAGTAGCAAAAGCTCTATGGACTAGTAACAGAATTAATGATAAAGGAAATACTTTAACAGAAAATCAAAAGAATAAAATATTACTCGGAAAAGTTAAATCGCCTCAAAAAATAACAGCTAACAAATTAATACATAATGATGATATTATGAGAATAGAAACTGATGAAAAATTAAATAGTTTTAATAGACCGCCCCCAAGATTATATTCACAGGAAAATATAGAAAATATCAATGAACATAAAAAAGTTAATAAGCCTCGAAGAAAGTTCTCTCTTCTCCGAGAAAAATTCGAACCAAAATTAAAAGAAACCGATGAAATTTTAACAAACTCATCTTTGGAAATGGGTTCAACAGTAAATTTAATCGATGATCTAAAATCTGCAAGATATACACCTCCTGTGATAACTAAAGTAATCCAATGGAATAACGTAATTAGAAATCAAAATAAAAATAATATCGAAGGAGAACTATCAGTTTCAGACCAAGAAAGTAGTGAAATAAATCTCCCTGATAGAAATGCGTTTTCTAGTTTGAGAGACAAAAGGAACGTGTTTTTAAAACAAGTGCTATCTCCCCCGAAAATTATCAATAGAAATAAGAGACAGTTTGTTATACCCAAGGAAATAAATTCCAAATAAAAATTGTGTGATAGTTCTAATGACTTTTTAACCAGACTATACCTCAAGTGCCATATAAATTTGCGCTCTAAATAATTTTATATGATAGTGACTGTAAATAAAAGACATTTGAATGCAGTAATGATCTTTATACAATCATTATTGATACGTTTATAATTTTAATACATTAAGATTGTAGTACATAGTTAATTATATGTGATACATTTTTAATTTAGCCTGTAATATATGCAATTTTTAAATAAATATATGAATATATTGAAGTGATGTTATATAAATAAATACATCTCACATTATGAATTAATTAACCCTTTAGACCGTACAAATGATGAATTTATCATTCTCAATTTCATTACAAATGACAAAATGATTTTACGTATATATCTAATAATAAATTCTTAGTGAATTTATTCGATAAATATTAATTGTAATTACATTTCAAGCCTTTCATTCCATTCTTCCGATATCACAGTTTATATTGCAACAAATTTTACTCGTTGAATATTCGGATTTTGAAAGCACAAGTTTTAAATTTTGTATAATAAAAATATATAAATTTTGACACGCTCTACTTAATTGGCAATCATTGTAAATTATTTACCATGCAATTGACAAACATTATTCTTATCCCATGTCTTAATATAAATAAATCAGTCTTAAAGAAAATAATTAAGTATAGTTTAAATCTACAACAGCTCTAGTACCACGAAAATACATTAAAGACAGCTACGAATTTGACAAGAATATTAAGTACATTCAAGATTTCTAGAAGATCAGTCTCAAAATAACTAAAAATAGTTCAATCAAAATAATATGCTACTACATAGAAGATATTGAACATCAAATATTAATTTAATACAGATGTAAGTGAGACTAGTCTAGAAAAATAAAAATAATAACACAGATTAGACTTAGATCGATTAATCGTTTATCCAAAAAACCTTTTCCCCCTCGGTTAAATCATCTGGTAGCAGCTCTTTCAAAGTAATCGAATCTCAAATAATAGTACTTCCATTCGTCGGTAAGTTCTGAATTCGCCGCTTCAGCCATTCGCTGTTTCCGACAAATGGAAGGCTGCTTAAATTCTCATAAACTCGAGGTACTAACGATATGTTGCGCAAATCTTGCGCTATTTGTTCAAGACTTTTATTTTTCGTCTCCGGAATGAAAATATAAGTTATTATAATCGATCCCATACATATAAAACTGTAAATTAGGAATGTTGAACCGATAGTTGACCCTGAAATATTATATTTAGAAACAGTTTACAGATCACTTCTGAAATATTTTACCTAATTGCATAAACATGCTTGGAGCACCAATATCCATCCAGTAGATCATAGTAATCGCACTCATACATCGCCCTCGAATGGAAGACGGGAAAATCTCACTCAAAATAATCCAAGTGACTGTTCCATATCCCAAAACATCAGCGATTTGATACAAAATCACAGTTATAATTCCAACAACTCTCAAAGATGGACTTAAGTTAGAAACAGGTTCATTTTCTGGACAAACATGAGACTGGGAAGACACCAAAGACAAGGGAGTAGGTAACATAGGGTAAGGTGGAGGACTTTTCGGCAACGCCCAAGGAGCATCTGGATTTTCAGGACGCCAGTTTTCAGACGGATTAGGAGCGGTATAATACGAAGGGGAATCAGATAGGGACATTTGGTCACAATTATCGTGATAGAAATAAGACGGGGACATTTCTGGATCGTCCATCGATGCCAGAAGGGCTAAAAGAGATAAACAAGTCATCATGATGGTTGAGCTCATTATTAGAGACATTCGGCGACCCAAACGATCGACTAGCAGCAGACATAGGCCAGTTGCTAAAAACTATAAACAATTATTATTAAATTAGTCAAGTTTGGAATATTAAAATATTTACTTTAATTATAAAATAAAGAGAAACGGCAAGTCTTGTAGCCTGCGCAGTACAAATTCCTAAAAGTGTATACAACCTTGGAGCATAATACAAAACAGTATATCGTCCACATAATTGTTGCACTTCAACTAAAAACATCGCCAAGCCAATAGTTTCCATCAGAACTTCAATTCTATAACTTCTCGTCTTTTTCTTCTTGGTTTTCAACTGTTGTTGCAACGCAGAATGTGGGGAAGGAGGCAACCAATACAAAGTTATATAAATCACCCAACAAGCATGAAATCCAACTACTTGCATTATGAATCTACGCCAACCGGAATCATTATCAAAAACATAAACTGGAATGCAAGCTAATAAACCCCCGAAAGCCATTCCGAGTTGATGCAAACTTATTCTAAAACCTCTCTTTTCCGGTTCAGAGATTTCAGATACATAAATACATTGCGCGATAGCTGATAAAGGTCCAGCAAACCCTGATATGAATCTACCTATCAGGAAAACTTGTAAAATATTCGCCAGATCGGGCAAACTTAACAGCACAGAGCTGATAAGTAGCATAATCATTGAGATACTTATGCTACCTCTGCGTCCAAGAGTATCGATGACATACCCACCACAAATTGCGGATAAAAACACTCCCAATAACCAACAACTCACAACGTAAAAATGCTCAGTGCAGTTTAGATTTAGAGCGCTGCTTATTGGTTTGATTAAATTGGATGCCATCCCCAAGTCGTAACCGAATGTTACGCCTGATATGATTGTTGAAACGGAACAAAAAAAGATTTGAGATCGATTTAAAGGTAGTTTTTGAGCTGTATCTTGATATGTTTCTTGCTTAGGATCTGGAATTTCTTCTTTTTCGGCAGATTTTTTCTCCGTAAGTAACACGGCTGTGTCTTCGTCAGACATCTTACCGCTTTTGTTACGAAAGACGATCTAAAAATGCGGGGGTGTTTACCAAATGTCATCATTCAATATATTTATGCGTTACAGGTCTAGGAAACTGTGTTTACAGGAAAGTACGTACTTTTTAAAATGTAAAATTAAATGACAGCTGTTTGTTTACGTTTTGACAGCGGTGTTCTACTACGTTGTCTAGGTCAAAGGTCAACAGTCAAAGCTCCCTTTTTGTAGACAAAATCTGTCAGTTTTAAATCGGTAAAGATGTTTTTAAAAATAAAATGATTATTTTAGCATTAAAAAAATTACGAATAATTCTGAAATTTCCTTATCATGTAGTGATATTTTTCTATATATGATAAACAAGTGACGTGGATACTCAACAATAATTTCCCCACTCTGTCACATTCACATTAATGTTGTAAAATGGCAGACGTGGTACAAGAAGTCGTGTCTCAAGTAAATGAAAATTTAACTGAAAATGTGACAAATACAACTGGAAAAGCGCCTTCCACCCCCGAAGGGATGGCTGTCGCATACGGAAGTTTAGTAATTATGGCATTATTGCCGATATTCTTTGGATCATACAGATCTGTGAAGCACCATAAGGATAAGTTAAAAAAGAATAATAAAGGGACATCTGTAAATATTCTTTATTAAATGGTATAAATGAATAATTGTGGATTAATTTGTGTATTTTATTTTCTAGAAATCTGAGACCATGACAAGCAAAGATGCCGCTATGTTTCCCGTCGTTGCTTCTTGTGCTCTGTTCGGTTTATACATTGTATTTCAAATCTTTTCCAAGGAGTACATAAACTTGCTTTTAACGGGCTACTTTTTCTTCCTAGGAGTTTTAGCATTAACAAACCTAATGAGGTAAGTCTCGAGTTTAGTACAGCTGAAATTGAAGGTATTAACTGTTTATTTTCAGCCCCATTGTAAGCAAACTTGTACCAGCTGCAGTACCGAACATTCCGTACCACATTCATTTTAAGCAAGGAGTTGGTGATAAATCCGAAGACATAATTAATTACCATTTCAGTTCTTATGACGTGGTGGCATTAATTTGCTGCTCGTTGGTGGGTGCTTGGTATTTAGTTAAAAAACACTGGATTGCAAACAATCTTTTCGGAATCGCTTTCGCAATCAACGGTGTTGAATTGTTGCATCTCAACAATGTTGTTACCGGTTGTATATTGTTGAGTGGATTGTTCTTCTACGATATTTTCTGGGTGTTTGGCACTGATGTTATGGTTACTGTGGCTAAATCTTTCGAAGCGCCTATTAAACGTAAGTAATAACATCACGATATATCCAATCAAATGAGATAGCATGCTTGTTATGTGTGACCTTTGCCAAAAATGTATTTTATTTATAATTTTGTTCATTAATCCCTAACGAATAACATTTTTCCTGTTTTATAAACGCATTAATTTATAGTTCATTTTTTAAAGAATCCTGCAACTAAAGACTGATTTACAGTGACAAACTGTCAATTCAATTACAAACTTTAACAGCTGTCATTTTTATGTCAAAATATTTATAATCTGTTTATTATAGTGACTAGATTACAAATTTATCCGTCCTGGTCCCGATTATATTTTTGTCGAGCCGAAAATCATATGTTTTACCCATGATAAACGGACGTAAACACTTCTTTTTGATCCTAGGGCCATAATAAAATAATTTCCTATGGATACATGTCAGTTTGTTTTCACCCTTGATACATAAATAACTATTATAGCTGTATTCCATTTGCCACTTGGTTCCTTTAAATCAATTCAGATAAATTAGGCAACATGACTAAATGAACTGAATTAAGCAAACTGATGCATTTATTGGGGTGAATTACTTCAAAGTAAATTAGGAAAAGTAATTCTAGTACTAGAACAAAAGTCAGCGAAGTAATCCTGCGAAATAAATAAGTGATCTAGTTCAGTAAATATAAGTTAGATCTGATCCAAATGGTATATGCCTTATGTATCAAGGGTAAAATCAGACCACAGAACAAGTAACCAGGCATTTCAGGCCCGTAGCATGATTATTAGCACGAGGCGCTTAGGATCAAAAAAGCTAATTTCACCCGTGGTACACACAATATTTTATACACAACAAAAGAACTTTTAATTTTATGTTCAAAAGAGTTAAATTGATACATTTATATGTGAAAGTGACATTTTTTACGTCACAATAAACAGAAATTATCTTATTATGGCCCTAATGCCAAAACAAGTATTTACAGCCGCTTTTTATGGCTAAAACACATGAATTTCGGTCCAATTGTCTATAAAAGTCACGGGCTATAATGAAATTTCAAACGAAAATGTCATTAACCGGTGTCAAGTTGACATTTTATCTTAAAACTTTTATATGAACATTAAATCAATTGTAAAATAAATAAATATATCATCACGCCTTCTACCCATTACTGGGTGTGGCACTCTACCGAAGCAGATCTCGGTAAGTGATATATTTTGCGCGTGAAGTGCGGTTACCAGTCGTCAAATCACGGCCTCCAAAGATGTTAGTGGTGGAGGAGCCACAGGGGTAGCTTTTGAAATAATGAAAATTGTTTGTCGCCTGTGAGAATCGAACCTGGGTTCTCAGGAGCCGCAGGCCGACTTCATACCACTGAGCTAGCCACTCCATTTAAATCAATTGTAACAGTTCAAAACATATATCCTCAATTCTCTAATACCTAAATAGATATACAAAAACTCTCGAACTTCCCTAGATATTTAAATAATTATATAAAAAGTTTCTTTGATACGATCAAAATGAACAGATTCGAACCTTATTCATCTTAAAAGTGCCAATTTCTAATGCATAGCAACCACTAAATGTTTGTGAAAAATTTATTTCAGAATCATTTCTTCTAAATTAGTATATCTTCGACCGTATATAAAATTAAATCTCATGCCATAAAAGCTTCATTACGCTCTTAATACATAAATAACAATGAATGAGTTTAATTTCTTTTTCAGTGGTGTTCCCACAAGATTTGCTGTCGCACGGTTTCAGCGCAAGCAACTTTGCGATGCTGGGCCTAGGAGACATCGTAGTCCCGGGTATTTTCATCGCTTTGTTACTGAGATTTGATAATAGTTTAAAACGCAACACTAAGACTTACTTCTACGCTACCTTCCTCGCATATTTCTTAGGCCTAATGGCAACAATTTTTGTGATGCATATGTTCAAACACGCGCAACCTGCTTTATTGTATCTAGTGCCCGCTTGTCTAGGAACTCCGATGCTTTTAGCTTTAATTAAGGGAGATATTAAAGCGATGTTCAAGTACGAAGACTCTCCATCCCAAGAAACGATTGAGAATAAAGAAAAATCGACAACACAAGAATCCAAGAAAGCTAAATAAAAGCTTCCCTTCCACCTGTCTTCGTGGTATTATTAATGTCTTTTGAGTACACTTTATTATAATTATAAATTTACCAGTATATATAAATGTTGTGTACTTATTCAGTTTTTAAATTTTAAAGTTACCGATTTTTTACGTAAGATATTTTTCTATGTTTTCTTTTTCAAATCGATGTTATCAAAGGTTTAATTACATGTTGATTCGCCAATAAATAATAAAACAATATAGAACATTAGGATTTATTATTTTAAATGAATACAAAATAAATTGATTAAATTATTTAAGCAGCAGAAGCATCAGTTTCTAAAGCTAAACTCTTAGCAGTAATATTCGGCATATCATGAATGCCGTCTTTATCGATATATTGAACTCTAAAGTTCGGTAAATTCACAATCAATCTTTTGTGGACTTCGCGGACGCATTTTTTCATGACTTCATAAGCTTCTTCTGGAGTTGCTTTCTGGACGTGGTATCTGTCCATGATTGAAATGGAGAAAAAGCCTCCGTAACCATGAGCAGCGTAAGGTACTTTTACACAAGACGCCAAGTAGTCCATGTAATACAGTTCCGGACCGTTTTGGTCATCGTATCCAGCGAGCAGCAGATTCACATGGTAAGCAGACTAAAATTTGATCAAACATTCAAGATTAATTTATAAATAAATATATCATCACGTCTTTTACCCATTACTGGGTAAGTGATATATTTGTGAAGTATTAGATTCGTTGTTAGGAGTAAGCGTGGGTAATTTGGGATGTTTTATGCACGTGTTATGTACGTCGAAGAAAAAAGATGAATGATAAGTGAATAGGAGTGATTGGATGGATGTGATGAGGGTTTTTTATGTAAGGAATGATTTCGAGTGTGATAAATAAATGAGCTTAAGGTGCGTGAAAAAAAAAATTGTAGATCTGAATGAAATTTGGCGCACGTAAACATTGGATAGTCATACGCATCCTGTTAAAATATGAAACACATTCATCGTCTGTGAACAAATATATTCGCTTGTAAAGTTGAGTTCTTATACACGGGGCTTATGGCGGTCATCACTCAGAATCGCACATATTTGGTTTGTGTACATCTAAAATTTTGCAGTTTCATTTGAAAAACTAGTATGATGTTCTAGAACTATCCATGTATATTGTATCAGAAGGAGAAAGTTTTTTATCGTTTAGTAATGGATATATAGCCATGTTAACAATTCATGATATTCAAATCATAATAGGTATAAAACACATTTTATTCAATTTTTATATTTTTTTGAGCGTCTGTTTCGCCACCGTCACACTAGTACTACCTTAAATGGAGGGATCTATGAATGTGGTTGAAGTGTGAGTGGTGTGTTTGAATGATAATGTTTGACGGGGGCTGATTATTTGATGAATGTTATGAGTGATTTTAGGG
Source organism: Pterostichus madidus (assembly GCA_911728475.2). Classification (NCBI taxonomy): domain Eukaryota; kingdom Metazoa; phylum Arthropoda; class Insecta; order Coleoptera; family Carabidae; genus Pterostichus; species Pterostichus madidus. Next base: position 3,845,772 of record OU452304.1, read on the forward strand.
TTCGTGCTACCTCATTTGATGGGATATAGCGTGAAGATATGTATGTATGTATGTAAGTGCGATTACCACCCCTCAAAGCTGTTAGTGGTGCCACAGGGATAATTTTAATGTGGTGAAAATGTTTATCGGCTGTGGAAATCGAACCAGAGTTCATAGGATCTACAGGCCGACTCGATACCACTGAGCCACTTAATTTATTGTAAAATAATGTAATATTAGGATTTATACTTACGGTGCTTCTGAGGGCATCAGCCAAATTTCTCCTGGTGAAAGTAGCGGCAGCTTTCGGGCTCAATTCGTACCCGTTACGCATTTTATACAACTGGATATTTTTCGCAATGTATTCAGCGAACTGAGTCGTGTCTCCTGATTCTCCAGAAATTGCCATAACAAGTTTGTTGCTAATTTTGTGTAATTTATCTTCGTCTGAAATGATTTGTGATGGTCATTGTCAAGTTCTTGGTTAGGTTTTTAGAACGTTTTATAAGTTTATAATACCTGATTTCATGACCATTATGCTTTGAGCTGTGATCATGTCGGCAGTAACCATAACAAAATCTTGAAACTGTATTCCAATTAAACACTCCATTGTATATTATTTCACTTTACGAATAAACTGCAAGTTGTGTTTACTGTCAGCAAACCGATCAGATCAAAATTGACGTATCATTCAAGCCGACCGCTCTCTCTTCTTCTTCGTTTATTTTGAGGTAACGTTCGTTGTTCCTTTACTTTACATGAAAATAGAGGAAATATATAGTTTTACACAAAATATTTTACTGGAATTTTCCTAAAACTTTTATGATGAATTGTGCAGGTAAGTATTTGTGTTAATATCAGGATATTTTCGTAGATAAAATGTTAGAAATTAGTGAGAAAAACGCATCTAAAATTCTAGTTCTAGGAAAATTTGAAAGATGTCATTCTGACATTGCGTAACTTTCGAATTTCCCATTTTCACGAACTTTAAGATGAATGCGGTTGATCTGTAATTTTTGTAGGATGGTTAGTATTTTTAGGTGAAGCAAGTGTATCGTGAAGTAGTCATGACAGGATGTATAAAATTTTAAAAATTATTTAATTTTATTGTTACAAATATGTCTAGTCGTAATCCGTCAACTTTAATGAGCATTTCAAATGATGAAGCTTTTGATTTTTTATTTAAAATAGTTTTGATTGGTGACTGTGGCGCGGGGAAAACTTGTGTAGTGCAGAGATTTAAATCAGGAACTTTTATCGAGCGACATGGGAACACAATCGGTGTTGATTTTTCTATGAAAACTGTCATTGTTGATGGGAAAAAAGTCAAGGTAATAACATGTCAACTTTTAAGGTTAGTACTATTTATGTCATAGTAACTTGTTTATTTACAGCTTCAAATATGGGATACAGCTGGCCAAGAGCGTTTCCGAACGATAACCCAAAGTTATTACCGATCTGCCAATGGAGTTATAATTGGTAATAATTACTACAATCATTTAATTTAAATTCCCACCCTAATAAATTGAATTTCAGTATACGATATAACAAAACGTTCATCATTTCTCTCTGTGCCTCGATGGATCGAGGAAGTTAGAAGATACGCAGGAAGTGCCGTACTTTTAGCGCTAGTTGGGAACAAATCTGACTTAGAATCTCTCCGAGAAGTGGAATTCGCAGAAGCTGAGGCTGTTAGTCAATACATGCCCGAAGTATTATTTGTTTTAGAAGCATCAGCCAAAGATAATTCCAACATAGAAGATGCTTTTATGTGCCTTGCTACCGAGTTGAAGGTAATTATCACATCAGTGTCATTTGAATAGTGATTTATTGTGATGATTTTAGAGGCGACATGATAACGCTGGCTATAGCGAAACGGATGGGGACACAGTGAGATTGGGTGAAGGAAAAACAGTAACTCGCTGCAGTGCTTGTGCGACCCCTAGTTTAAGATTTTAATTGTAAGAATCTCTTCGTATTTATATTTATACGTAGTTACAACCACGTGATTAAAATTACCTGCGCTGTATTTAATATTTAATGACACTTATATTTGTGCCTTACTCAAAAGTAATTGTATTCGTAGATGGATTTTAACAAAAGCAATATGATATTATTTTTTAGTTATTTTATTAGATGCCATAATTTATGTATATTATTTTAAAATGCAGTATTTACAATTTTATCTATACACTTTACGTAATATTAAAATTATTGTAAAATAATCTCGAACGTAGTATGGAATGACATGAAATTAACAGAATCTCTATTATACAATAATTATTAACGTAAAATAAACTTATTAAAACATTGATTTGTGTGGTTCTTATAATCTGTCAGGCAGATTCATAAAGCGGATTAGCGCTAACACTATTTTTTATTTCGTTTTTAATGCTGTTTTCAATGTATGAAACAAGTTTATTTTAACTTGAGTTATAAAGAGAGTTAATTAGCATCAAATTTAGTTTATTTCTTTAATCTGTTTTAATTTGAAACAGAGTTATAGATAATATTATAAACGGTGTTAGCGCTAATCCGTTTTGTGAATCTGCCTGTGTAATTTTAATATTTAATTGAGGAGAAATTTGGTCGAAAGTTTATATTTTAGCGTTCCCAAAATCTCCTATGATGATAAATTCTAACAGGCAGATTCATAAAACGGATTAGCGCTAACACCGTTTTTAATATTATCTATAACTATATTTCAAATTAAAACAGATTAAAGAAATGTCCTAAATTTAATGCTAATTAACTCTCTTTTTAACTCAAGTTAAAATAAACTTGTTTCGTACATTGGAAAGAGAGTTAAAAACGAAATAAAAAATGGTGTTAGCGCTAATTCGCTTTATGAATCTGCCTATAAATGATCTATAGCAGTGGTTTTCAAAGTGTGGGTCGCGACCTCCCGTGGGGCCGCAAAGTTATTGAAGGAGGGTCGTCGGATGCTATTTACGCATTTTAAAATACATGTTTCCACAGATTCATCCCGTTGCAAACTTTTATTTAAATTTTAAGGATTAATAAAATGAATAATATATACTATTTATTTAGATGTTTGTATTCACGTTTGTTTCTGTTTACGGTTAATTCAAATTCAAATATGAAACTAGACATGAAATTGGAGATAATCGCATTAATTGTAACTGAAAAGTTTGGAATTTGCACTTAGTATTTACAATTAATGTCTTCATTTTGTCATATGACATACAGTGACTATTAATTATAATTGGTAAATGTAATTACTAATTGGAGAGCTAAGAACGCAGCATTAGCGTAAAATAAACATATTAAAACATTTGAACTGTATGGTTTTTATAATCTGTAACTATAATATCTAATTGTGGAGTAACATGTAATCCAGAAATCCAAGCGAATTTCCCTTTATTCCTAAATACCCTAACTAGTGTTCCATTAGGTCGAAATATTTGAATCCTAGCATTTCCAGAATCCCCTACAATGATAAATCCCAAAGGATCGACAGCAACCACTTCCGGTGTCCTAAACTGTCCCTTATTTTTCCCCAAAGTGCCGAATTCTCTATTTTTTTGACCATCTAAACTATAGATTTTAATACGTCGACTTCCACTGTCCGCAATGATAACTTTATTATCATGAACTGCAATGCCGGTTGGGATGTTAAGTTCAGTATATTTGAAATCCATAACCATTCTTGTGCTTGAAACTGAAATATTTTCCCCCGTAATACCAAAAGCGTACATGTAGCGACCATCTGTCGCATCTAGAACTTGGATACGATCATTTCCAGTATCGCAAATGAAAAGAAGATTTTTTGGACCAATGGTAAGGCCTTCTGGAGATGAAAATTGTGCAGGTCCTTCGCCTTTCTTTCCAAAAGATTTTAAATATGTTCCTTCTTTGTTAAAAACGTGGATGCAATGTTTCCATTTGTCACTGATGAATATTTCTTCTCGAGTTGATGAAAATGTTAATCCCACTGGACAGAGCATGAATGGAGAAGTAAATCGGAATAATAATTTGCCTTTTTGTTTGTCTATTCCGTAAACATATCTGCTGTCGCTTCCTACATACAATTTTTATTTTTTAATACCAGTCGTGAATATTCAAATAGTAATATGATTTGTGGGTGCTTTAGTTTAAAATGTTGTGATAATACAGCGTAATTGAGAATGAAAGATTGCGTAGATGTTCGAGGAATAAAAGATGAATTATTTATTTATTTGTTACTCTGCACAACAGGAACTTAATTCCAATTACAGTACAGGGAGCCTACAGCTTATAGTAAAATCCGAATCACTCAGACACAATCGTATTTTTTAATATAAGTCAGTGAGATTTGAACGCACGACCTTTTGCTTGATAATTGAGGAAGGCAAGTTTTACCTCCCCTGAGTTATGATTTTATGATTGCCTGTATGAATGTGTATGAAGCGAAAGTGGTGTGTAAAGATAGAACTGTTTGGAGAAGATCGAATGTTGCTGAATTTGTTGTCAAAGAGAACGATTTGCGTGGATATCTGAGGAGTAACTGAATGTCTTAAGAGTAAATGGGTAGATAGGAAGAAATAACGAAATCTGAATGTAAATGAGGTGAAAGTGGATCGATTTTAGGTTCTTGTGAAATACAGCGTAATTGTAGGAGAAAGATGAAATTAAAGTAGTGTGTCAGAATTAGGACTGTTTGGAGAAGATCGAATGTTGCTGGAATCAGTTGTTAAAAGTTTATGTGGATATCAGATGAGAGGGAGGAATCAACGAGCTTGCATGCGGGAAATTATGAATGTGGATGAAGCGAAAATATACCGGATGTATCACTAAAAGCGTGCCATAGGCGTTTAATATGGGAAAACAGTTTTTCAGTGCGCATTGCTTCCCAAATTTTTGTAGACAAAAATACCTCAAATAGAGAGCAGAGCTTAAAATTATTCATCTAAATCAATAACCTAATTTCATTTTCTATGTTTTCTAACGACAGAAATTAAATATGAAACTTTAAACAAATTATAATTTAATTAGTATTAAACACGAAATTTAATCAAAATAACAAACAAATGAGTTAAGTTTTTCTGTTAAACTTTCTACTGAGTAATGCCATTTAAATTTGTAATTTTTTTTCATTTAAATAATTATCCAGTTTTAATAAATTTATGTCAAATTTACAGACAGATCAAAAATTAACTTTTATACAATGCAAAATTCAATGAGTCAAAATATTTGACAGAATTAAGTCGCGCATTTGTTTGTTATTTTGTTTTAACACTATTAAATTGGGCGTATTCCATTTGCCATTTGGATCAGATCTAACTTACATTTACTGAGCCAGTTCACTTATTTATTTCGCTGGATTACTTCGCTGACTTTATTTCTAGTACTAGAAATACTGATTTTACTTTACTTTGAAGTAATCCACTTCAATAAGTGCATCAGTTTTCTTAGTTCAGTTCATTTAGTCATTATTGTCTAATTTATCTGAACTGATTTAAGTGAACCAAGTAGCAAATGGAATACAGCTATTGTAATTTAGTTTATTGATTTAGATACAGAATTTTACGCTCTACAACGAATGGAAATTTTTTTTTCCCATATTAGTATGAAAATATATGAATGTTTAACGATTATTTATCGAAGAATTAGAATGTTATGTATGATAGAAATTATACATTAACAGCCAGATTCTCAAAAAAGTTTTAGCTAATCCTGAACTTCAAATTAGCTAATCTTCTACTAGTTTGACTTAAAAAAGTTAATTCTTACTTTCCAAAAAGTAAATGGTAAGAAGATTGTATTAAAGTTTATTCAAACTTATATGGAAATATAGTTTAGCTTAATTTGCCAAATCTAAAATTCAGGATTAGCTAGATTTTAGCTAAAACTCTTTAGAGAATTGGGCTATAAAAATTTACCTGCAATATAAATGCATTTGTCATTCCACGGAGCGATCCCAACGCCAGTGGGCCTCAAACATTTGCTCCAGGTAAATTTCGGACTAAAGACTTTACTTTTATAGTACATTACAAGACTATCACTGCTTTCCAAAGGATTGCGGACACAAAGACTGTTATTTGCGTTAACTTCTTCATCGTCAGCTTCAGCATCTAATGATGCATCAACGTCAGAGTCAATTTTGAATGACTCTGCATCAAAAATTGTTCGAGTTTCACCCCAACGTGATACCTCATCTAATAAAACAGCTGTGTTGCTATGAAGTGTCATAAAATAACTTACCTAAAAAATAATGCTGTTATCAAATGATAATTTCTTATTATTTATTTCTTTCAGTACTTTTTTGTTATCGTCTGTCAGTTTTTCAAACTCTTTCTGGTCGATATTTGACTGTAAATCATTAATGCGAGTTCTCAAAGTTTCAGAGGATTTTAAACCATCGTTTTTGATGACTCCAGCTTCAGTGATGCATGCTTGTTCTCTTTGTTTCAATTCTTTAATTCTATGTTCGGTGGCGTTTCGAATACTTTCTTCCAGTTGTGAAGAACGATCTTTAAAAGCATCGATACGGTGATCCAGACGGCTGTGAGACTCAATTAATTGATCTCGGAATAAATTCAATTGATCTTGTAGTTCGTTTACGTGGATGGACCAACAGACTCGACAGAAAAACTAGAAAAGTTTCCTAATTATAGAAGCACCACCATTTAATTTTGCACAAGCTTCTTTTAATAGCATTTGTTAATTGACACAGACTATAGATATTTGTGTACTTAGAGCAGAAAGTATTCTAATGAGATGGAAAATGAAGAAATTGATGTCAAAATAGCTATTTGTATAATAAGTGCGCGAATGGTGCAAATGGCATCTTCATGCACGAGTTTTGTACAATGTTTTTTAAATAAATATAAATATATCATCACGCCTTTTGCCCATTACTGGGTGTGGCACTCTGCCAAAGCAGATCTCGGTAAGTGATATATTTATGCGCGTGAAGTGCGGTTACCAGCCGTAAAATCACGGCCCCAAAGATGTTAGTGGCGGGGGAGCCACAGGGGTAATTTTAAATTGGTGAAAATGTTTTGTCGGCTGTGGGGATCGAACCAGTGTTCTTTGGATCCACAGGCCGACACGATAATGTGCCATTACCCCATAATGCTTTTTGTAACGAGCAAAAATTATACCCAGTGATCAAAAGGAATTGTTACAGTTGGCAATAAAAAAAAACTACTTGAAATTGGTATGCCTGATACATAAATTCATTTCCTGTTGTTGACAGTGACATTTAAAATTTAAATTTGAGTACATTTATTATTACATTTATTTCTAAAGTATTTCTATTACTCAAAAAGTCAAAATTCTATTAGCTGTCAGACTCCTGACATAACCTATTTGTATTTATTAGACATGTCAAATAGCATTTCCGCCTGTTTCCGTCTTTACCTGGCGTTGTGCCAACTGTGGAATAAAAAGATCTCCGGAATTGTATTGCCAACTGTAACAATTCCTTTTGATCATTCTGTATAATCGACAATAAAGTAATTTTATTATTGAAGCGTGAATTTATATTGACAGTTAAGTATGCCATGAATTGGCAATTATTATTTGAAAACAAATTGTTTATTTTTTCTCGTAACTTTTGTTAAAATATGTCTAATTGATGTCGTTATAAGCTAATGTCTCTATTTCTTTTACAAATTTCTTAAAATGTGTGTATATAAGTACAATTAGTCTTTTAATAGTCAATATTTAGAATAATAAAAAATGGGTATTTTTTCAATTACTTTGCGCACTAGTGTGCAAAATCAAACATTCCATCGGTATCCAATGTAATGTAAACCTTATTTTGAATGACGTGAGTACAAAAAAATATTTTTTCACCCTCTTGAATATGACACTATCATTTCAACCTTTTCAATAATAAAAGAACTTGATTTCAGAAATGTTTACGTTACCATGGATACGCCATCGGTTTTTTGTCTTAGGATCAAAAAAAGCATTTTTACTGCAGTTGTCATGGTGATAAAAATAAGTTTGTTAATTTGGTTCATTTTAATAAATCTGCTAAATTTTCTAAATAAATGGGTAAAAAAATGTTTCAATCGGACTAACAAGCCTATTCTGTAAAATATTTGTATAACAGATCGTTATTATAACGATTTTCGTTATATTTGATTTCGTTATCACATTGTAACGATATTCGTTATTTTTCTATTCTGTAACATCGTTCGTTATTAGATAATCGTTATCATTTTGTCTAACGAATTCGTTATTATTTTTGACACATGAATTTATGTTGGCAATTATATCTATTATAATTTGATAACATCATGTGTATTATTTTATTGAAATGACAGCAGTGTTTATTTGTTATCATAGCAACCATAGGTGATGAGAATCTGTCAAAATTAATAAAACCGACAGATAATAAATATAAAAGTTGCAGTACGTAATATTATAAGTAGTTCAAACATTTTTGTGGAACTTTGACAAGTGTAGGAATTTTTTTCCCTATTTCTCTTATTTATTAAGACTCAGTTCCACATCGCAATTGACATTTTGTCTTTGTATTATTTATGTAGTACCTAATATATTAAAAAAATGGAGAAAAACCATAGCACGGGAAAAACTACAAGGGACCAATATAAATCCTTTGTAGATTTTTTCGAAACTGATGAAGTCTTGAGAACTAATAAAAATACTACAGAAAATTCAAAATAAGTAGACAAAGCTTTTGAATTATTGGCCGCAGATTTAAATTCACTTGGAGAACCAGAAATAAATAATGTTGTTTTTTATCTCCAACAAAACATATAAAATTTTGAAGATTATTTACTTTTAAAACAGTGGATATTGTAGTAGATCGTCTATTTTGTTCCATCACTGGCAATAATTCGTGTAAAAAATCTCGTCCAGCTTCTCTTGATACTCGAAATAATTTACGGAAGTTTTCTTCCGGTATTGAAAAAGGATCACTTATGTCGCGTAAATATGTATATAAATTTCTCAAATTTCGTCTTATAGCAAATAATTTAAGATTATACATGTTTAATATCTATTTGTTAAAGTATAATTTCACCTATCATTATTTTCTTCAAGATAATAAAGAAATAAAATTAAATCGCGATGATTATCCATTTTTTAATTCACAATGACGTACCTGACACGTGAGAAAATATCGTAACGAATGATTTTTGCATTCGTTATTTTCTTGATGATCTTAACGAAATTCGTTATAATTTTTGTTATAAAATAACGAATTTTAAGTTACTGAATACCATTTAAACGAATTTCGTTATAATAACGATTTTTCGTTAAATAACGATTTTTTCGTTAAATAACGAAACGTTATGACTTAACGAATGCTTACAGAATAGATCTGTTACGAACTTCGTTATAATAACGATTTTTCGTTAAATAACGAAACGTTATGACTTAACGAATGCTTACAGAATAGACCTGTAAAAATACTTTTTCAAGTTTCATAATATTGCCAGACTCCGCTACGCGTCGTGTGGTAACCTTTATTACTCGACCCAAAAACTTTTTCATAAGGTAGATAATATAAAAATACGGCCTTGTACATTCATATATTAGTAACAAACATTATCGGTTATTTTATTGTTTAAAGTTCATTATAATATCAATAGCATCATTTAAAGCAAATTTAATCGCAAAAACAATAGAGCACACAATCCTGTTATCAACAATGAGGACACCACAAACGCAAAAACAAAAACATGTCACGAAAATTAAAACAAAAGTGTATCAGATTAGCTAGACATCGCACTTTCACAGGATATAAAGCATTTGTATTCTATTCGTGTTACCTGCTTGCAATGTTGGCACACGTGTTCAGAAAACTGACAGAGTGACTGACATTTGATGCAACGTGTTTCCGGTCCTTTCGCTGTTGGTGTTCGGGGCGAAATGGATCCGGAAAGAAGTTTTAGGATTGAATCTATGTATAAATTTTCAGGAAGATGTTCCAGAGAATCTAAACCTTTTTCTAATGGTGTAGTTGCTTTGCATGTTGGACATGGCACCTCTGATGAACCTGTAGATATGTTTTTGTTTTAGGTATCAGTTTAATTGATAAGGATTGTAGTTACCTGGAGGTAAATGAAACTGTAAACAGTTTAAACAAAATGTATGTTGGCAGAGCAACATTTTTGGTTCTGTTAATCTGTCCATACATAATGCACATTGTACTAAATCTTCTAAAGGATTTAAAGAACCTCTGAAATACAATTGTATTTTAACAAAATTTATAAGAAGAACCTGCTTTCTTTTTATATGATTTTTTTGAAGTTTTGTGTTGTAGTTGTAACGTCCAAAGTTAATTTCAGTTGTACTTAACTTGTTTCATTCAAAGAGTGCAAATAATATACGATTTTGAATACGTTGAAATAGTATATTACGAACCATGATCTGTAAGTAACAGTTTTTAGGTCAAGAATGCAGTTTTGGAAATCGGGGCCCGTAGGGTCGAGATTTCCTAACATTCGCGACCTAAAAATTCACTGTTCGAGGTTAGTAAATTATTTTATACAATACCTGTACAAATAAAAGGAAAAGAAAAATATATTTCAAAATTAATAGTTGACAAAATAAACAAGACCTTGATCTATAATACAGAGTGATCAAAAGGAATTGTTACAGTTGGCAATAAAAAAAACTACTTGAAATTGGTAAGCCTAATACATAAATTCATTTCCTGTTGTTGACAGTGACATTTAAAATTTAAATTTGAGTACATTTATTTCTAAAGTATTTCTATTACTTAAAAAGTAAAAATTCTATTAGCTGTCAGACTCCTGACATCACCTATTTGTATTTATCAGAAATATCAAATAACAATTCCGCCTTATCTGACGTTGTGCCAACTGTGGAATAAAAAAATCTCCGGAATTGTATTGCCAACTATAACAATTCCTTTTGATCACCCTGTATTTACTTACTGTCCACCGTGAATAGTAACAATAGGATGCGGGCACTCACGTGACACTGTGATGTTTTGTGACGTAAAAACAGCTATTCGGGCATAGATCACTGCGCCACCTACAAAATGAACTATTTTTCTGGGACGAGATTTGAAAAGAACCGTTCTTTTCAAATCTCGCCACAAAAAAATAGTTCATTTTGTAGATGGCGCAGTGATTGCAGCCCAACAAGACTTGAAAAGAACTGTTCTTTTCAAATATCGTCCCAAAAAAATAGTTCATTTTGTAGGTGGCGCAGTGATCTATGCCCGAACAGCTGTTTTTACGTCACAAAACGTCACAGTATCACGTGCCCGCATCCTATTATAAGCTATATTCCATTTGACACTTGGTTCACTTAAATCAGTTCAGATAAATTACACAACATGACTAAATGAACTGAATTAAGCAAACTGATTGAATTACTTCAAAGTAAATTAGAATCAGTAATTCTAGCACTAGAAATAAAGGCAGTGAAGTAATCCAGCGAAATAAATAAGTGATCTGGTTCATTAAATGTAAGTTAGATCTGATCGAAACGGCAAATGGAATACGCCTATTGTGTTTAAATTTTGCCATTAATAGGTAACATACAGTACAGGTATTGTAAACATAGTATTTCTAAAGTAACTTGACGTCCAAGGAAAGGAAATTATAATATATTAATAAATATAGAACGTATACATACGACAAACAGTTTCAGGTAACGATGACGTTTAACAAAAATGTGGAAAGGAACTGTTAAACAGTTACAGAATGTTTCATATTTTCGTTTTTTTTTTGTCTATGACATTTGAGATTTTATTTTCCGTAGAGAAGGTGTTTTTTGTGTTGCACTGTGATTACTTATTTGCCGGTAAGTAAAAAGAACTTCTAACCAAAGTAAACAAATATGACAGATCTCACTGACAGTTCAATGAAGTTAGTTACATTCTATTCCGCTAGTCTCTTATTTTCCGCGAAAAAAGTGGCCAATGAGAACACTTCAATACTTGTGATGTCACTATAATTTTAAACGCTTATATCTCTGAAGTAAAACATGATTTTTAACTATTTTTTTCGCTTATAGTCATAATTAAATACTTTTGTTTTTTATTTTTATCATTAATTTTTGTTAAAAGTAGCGAGATTTGAACCAGTTAACTCTTACTTATAAAGCTAGCGTATTAAACCGTTCATCCACAATAAAACAATTAATATTTTTTCAATACTTCTATTCAATTAAAGTATATTTTGCGTAAAAAGTGTTCGTGCCAATCTATTTGTTATGAAATATGACGCAAGAAAAAAAGAAAATGTGTAAAAATAATTATTGCTATATTAATTAGTTATGTTTCAATATGAGTATTATTAATTACAAAAGTAAATTAATAATAGGATATATGCCAGTGAGCTCTATTTTCTAAGCCGGTTCAAAATACTATCATTAGTAAAATCAAGATTTAGAACCATTTAAAGTAGAACAATTGCTAGTTTGGAATCTACGATCCAGTTTAGGCAGTTTTTTTGCAAAGTCATTAACAACTTGAATACATGCAATGCCAAATTTTTTAATTATTTTTTTGCTTAAATCTTACCGTTTAATCTTCTGCTGAGCAGAATTCGTGGGCACCGTAATATTTAGTTTCGGAAGTTGAGGTTTAGTAATAAATGTTGCCATTTCTGTCTCGGGAGCAAAACGAACTTTTCTGTCTCCCATTTTAATTAATATGTGCACTAACTTAAATGGTATACTTGGAATGAATTTGCAAAACAAAGTGATTAAAAGTTCATTCAATTTACGATTGTATACGAATTATCTTACATTGCAGATTAAAAGATTAGTTGATAAGAAACATCGAAGATAGTTTTATTTTTGTTTCAAATAGATTTTTTATCTTTTGTGATTAGATTATAGTACCTTCTTGTTTGAATAATAGATATCTTTGATTTTTTATATATAAAAACTGATAATACAGTGTGATCAAAAGGAATTGTTTCAGTTGGCAATACAATTCCGGAGATCTTTTTATTCTACAGTTGGTAACAACGCCAGGTAAAGGCGGAAATGCTATTTGACATTTCTAATAAATACAAATAGGTTATGTCAAGAGTGTGACAGCTAATAGGATTTTGACTTTTTGAGTAATATAAATATTTTAGATTATTGCTTTGTTAAGAAAAAAAAAAAATATAACTAAAAACGTATAAGAACTAACTGTAGTCAAATTTAATTTTAAATTTCCAAATGTCACTGTCAACAACAGGAAATGAATTTATGTATCAGGCTCACCAATTTCAAGTAGATTTTTTTATTGCCAACTGAAACACTTCCTTTTGATCACTCCGTATAATAATTTATTATTTAGATAACGTTGCACCATCAAAACTTAGTTTTATAGCAATATAAATTATTCCATATTAAATTTAGCTTCGACTTGCTTTTATCATTTTAAACCAAGTTTAAAAATTAAGTTTTATTAGTGCAACTGGCCATAAATTAATCAGTATTATCTGTAAACATTTTAAAGTCGAAATTTCGATCTTTCGATCATCAAGATAAAATTTATGAACTGAATTAAAATATGTAATATAAGTTGATAAATTATATATACCTAGAATTGTAAAATAAATAAATATATCATTACGCCTTCTACCCATTACTGGAAGTGGTGCGTGCCGAAGCAGATTTTTGTAAGTGATATATTTTTGCGCGTGAAGTGCGGTTACCAACCGTAAAATCACGGCTCCTAAAGATATTAGTGAAGGGGGAGCCACAGGAATGAGAATGTTTGTAGGCAGTGGGAATCGAACCAGAGTTCTCAGGATCCACATGCCGACTTGATACCACTGAGCCACCTACCCCATTATAAAATAAATAAATAAATGTATCATCACGCCTTCTACCCAATACTGGATGTGGCACTCTGTAAAAGCAGATCTCGGTAAGTGATATATTTTTGCGCGTGAAGTGTGGTTACCACCCATAAAATCACAGGCCCCCAAAGATATTAGTGATGGGGGAGCCAGAGGAGTAGTATTAATGTGGTGAAAATGTCGAACCAGGGTTCTCAGGATTCACAGGCCGATACGATACCACTCTGCCACCTAGAATGATATTGTTTTTATTTGTTGCTCTGCACAACAGGAACTTAATCCCAATTACAGTAGCTTATAGTTGAATCCGGACCACTTAGAAACAATCATATTATTTGATATAAGTTGAAAACAGCGAAATTGAAACGTACGACCTCTTGTTTGAGACTGGTTTAGAAAATTATGTTAGTTAGGAATATTATAAACGACTAATGTTCTTAGTAATTAATTGTGACGAAGAAAAAATAATGTTCAACAAGTTGAGAAAGAGATAGTTGCTTATAAAAAGCAGAATAAAATCAGAATAGAATGAATAACAATAAAAGAAAGTTAGCTCCATAAAAAAGAAAGAAGCCAGCTAAAATTCTTCATTTTCACTGAAACCTGGAACTTTCAGAATTTTACTAAAAATGAAACATTTGTTTTTGGAAAACTCACGACAAAATAAGAATGCACAATTAGGCGCCGTTCGTGTGTCAATTAATAAAATTAAGAAAGAATGCAAATACATTTTTGCTCTTGTATTTAAAAATAAATAAATTTATCATCACGCCTTTTACCCATTACTGATTGTGGCAATTTGCCGTAGCAGATCTTGGTGTCGCAGGTGAAGTGCGGTTACCAGCCATCAAATCACAGTTCCCAAAGATGTTAGTAGCAGGAGATCCTCAGAGGTTATTTTAATGTGGTGCAAATTATTTATCGATTGTGGGAATAGAACCCGGGTTCTCAAATTCACAGTTCGACTCCTACCTACCTACCCCATATTTATTCTACTAAATTTTGCGCTTTATAATTAATTAATTTCTTACTTCTCAAATAAATCTTTAACATACTTTTTTCAATACCATTAAACAATTTCAGCTATTTCATCATGCATTTTACCCATTACTGGGTGTGGCACTCTGCTTAACAGATCTCCGTTAAATCACGGCTCCCCAAAGATATTAGAAGTCGGAGGGAAAATTTTAATGTGATGAAAATGTTTGTCGGCTGTGGGAATCAAACCAGGGTTCTCAGAATCCACAGGTCGACTCGATACCCACTAAGCTATCTACTTTCTAGCGCATAACTATATCATTTACCGAGACCTACCACGGCAGAGTTCAACACCTATAATGGATAAAAGGCGCGATGATATATTTATATATTTATTTTTATTTTATATATAGGATAGGTGACTCAATGGTATCGAGTCGGTCTGTGGAAGTTGAGAACCCTGGTTCGATTCCCACAGGCGACAAACAATTTTCATAATTTCAAAAGCTACCCCTGTGGCTCCTCCACCACTAACATCTTTGGGGGCCGTGATTTGACAACTGATAACCGCGCTTCACGCGCAAAATATATCACTTACCGAGATCTGCTTTGGCAGAGTGCCACACTCAATAATGGGTAGAAGGCGTGATGATATATTTATTTACTTTTTTTTAAATTTAACCCTGTATATCCCTCTCCACTAATATGTTTGAGGGCAGTAATTTGACGACTGGTAATCGCACTTCACGCGCATAAATATATCACTTACCGAGATCTGCAACGGCAGAATACCACACCTATAACAGTTAAAAGGCGTGATAATATATTTATTTATTTATTTGTATTTTATATTTGCGAGGACCGACAGATAAACCGTGGTTTGAATACTCAACGGATCTTCGTGGACAAAATAGCAGTCCATCGCAGTTACTGTAAAGCAAGATCTTAATTAAAATTAAGCATTATGCAGATTATGCTCAACAAGAACGAGTTACACTATTCGCCTGCGGACATCTTTGCATAATCCTAAACATGCGATTTATTATTTCGTACACTTGTTATCAAAAATATTGGTGCTTCTCTTCAAGCTAGTTTTGTTGTAATGCTGTACATTCCAGTGTAATTCCAATCTGTAAACCAGATTTGCAATTTATTTTGCAACTTTGTATACAAATTGTAAATAACTATCATCACACCTTTTACTCGTTACTGGTTGTAGCACTTTGCCTTAGTAGATTTCGGTGTGTGGTATATTTATGCACCTGAAGTGCGATTAACAGCCGTCAAATTATACTCCCCAAAGATGTTAGTGGAGGGAGAACTATAGGGAAATTTTTAATGTGATGAGAAGTTTATCAACTGTGGGAATTGAACTCGGGTTCCCAAATCAATAGCATGTTGCCACAGAGTTATCTACCTTATAAATTCGGAAAAGAAAGTGATACTTTTCATCCCTTAGAAAGAAATTAAATGATTTGACATTAGTGCAGTGGCGTACCTAGGGGGGAGGGGCCGGTGGGTGTGGTTCGCACCGGGCGGCACATATTTTGGGGCGGCATTTTTTATATTTAGTTTTAGTTGTAAAAAACAACTTGTTCACTTCATAAGTTTACTATTCGATTTCTACGAATTATGAATTACTATATGATTTCGAATATTTTTCTTCATCGTCAAGTCAATGTAGGGTTGAAAATATTACCTCAAAAAATTCCTTTATTACTGCTTAATTTAAATATGCCATCCAATGGCAAAAAAGTTCCCCACCTATAGTTTGTCTCAATTTACAATTATTTATTATTTGTTTATTAATTTAATGGGGTAATGGCTCAGTGGTTTCGAGTTGGCCTGTGGATCCTGAGGACCCCGGTTCGATTCCTACAGCCGACAAACAATTTTCACCAAATTAAAATTACCTCTGTGGCTCCCCCACTACTAACATATTTGAGGGCCGTGATTTGACGGTTGATAACCGCACTTCACGTACATAAATATATCACTTACCGAGATCTGCTTCGGCAGTAATGGGTAAAAGTCGTGATGATATATTTATTTTATATTTATTTTTTTAATTTATAAAAAGCACTACTTGATTGACTTAGAAAGGGCGGCAAAATTTCTAGGTACGCCGCTACATTAATGACATACAGGTGACATCTGTCAAAAAAAATTCAGTAAATTTTACTTTCTGTTTGGGTGGTGAAAAAATTATATGTGTGTCTCGTGGAGAAAGTGTCATTTTTTCAGTCTCGTATTGTAATATGCTTCATTACAATTCTCATATCGTAAATATCTATTAGTCACATGTGCCGCTGCTATAAGATAAAAAAATAATAGGTGTAACACCTATAAAAAGTAAAGTAGTTCATTACTCTTGTTGCCACCATCGCCCGGAAAGAGTTTTATTTTATTATTAGTTCAAAACATAAATATTTTAAGAGAGCATCTCTTTTTCATGAAACTGGCAAAAAAAGTGCCTACTTTGCTGACCAATTTTAATATGGAAAGTAGATTTTTACCAAAGCAATCAGATAAAGTACGTACTTTACCTGATTGTTTTGTACTTTATTTGACTGTTTTGATATTGTTGTAACCTTGGATACGTAGTTTACTTGATTAAAATACTCGTCCTGCGTCCTCATATTTCAAACACCCACTTCGTCAAATAAATCAACAGTTTCCTGATTTATCATGTAACATACTATTCCAAGCGAATCCATCTGCCATCTCTTTTATCCATCAGACTATTCACAACCGCTACCGCACACAGCTCATGAATTGCACGGAACCGGCATCGTCATCGTCTCGATATCAAGTCTCCGTGAATCGCAACTCGGTTACTCCACTGACCAAGTGCTGTAGAACGCAGAATGACCGGTCTGCAATAACGGCATCGGACATCGGGTAAGACGGTGTTGCATCCCGAATAGTACTTACGTCATAAATCGCGAGAAATGTAATGCTTTCAAAGATGTTTGTCACCACAATTTATGTTTTATGCTATAAGCAAGCGTAGCCCTTCGAGATAAAATTTGCGTCTCAAGAGAACATCCAAAATTATTAAAATAAATGTCACACTTGAAAGACAAAATTTATTATTTTATTGAGCAAATCATGGAAACGATGGAAACAATCAATGATGTGCTGTTAAATAAATAAATCATCACGCCTTCTACACATTACTGGGTGTGGCACTCTGCCGTAGCAGATCTTGGTAATTGATATATTTATGCACGTGAAGTGCGATTACCAGTCGTCAAATCACAGCCCCCAAAGATGCTAATGGAGGAAGAGCCACAGGAGTAATTTTAAATAAAATAAATATAAATAAATATATCATCACGCCTTCTACCCATTACTGGGTGTGGCACTCTGCCCAAGCAGATCTCGGTAAGTGATATATTTTCGCGCGTGAAGTGCGGTTACCAGTCGTCAAATCACGGCCCCCAAAGATGTTAGTGGTGGAGGAGCCACAGGAGTAGTTTTTGAAATTATGAAAATTGTTTGTCTCCTGTGGGAATCGAACAAGATTCTCAGGATCCACAGGCCGACTTCATACCACTAATTTTAATGTGGTGAAAATTGTATGTCGGTTGTGGGAAACGAACCCAGGTTCTCAAATCCACAGTCCAACTCGATATCACTGAGTCACCTAATTCTAATGTGGTGATCTGATGCCCCTACTTATAAAACATTTTAACTACACCACTGCTTTGGTTTGTACACTTTCATGTTTTGTTAAAGATGTGGTTATGGTTAAAATTATAGTCAGTTAATTGTCATGTCATTTCTATTGTTTATGGACTGACAACAATACTTTTACCGCACATAAATACTAACATAATAAAATGTAATAAATACAAACATTAACAATAACATTAAGCAATAAAATATTGATTTAAAAATACACATTATATCTGCTAATTTGAAAATGAACTACAATTATTTTATAATTAGCAATTACTATAAAATATATCAAAAATAATTAATGCACAACATGTATGCCTGCTTGTTCGTTAATCACATTGTTAACTATGCGAAAAAGTTGAATTAGAATAAAAGAACGCATCTAAAAAATGTCAAAATATTTGACAGTTCAATATTTTTAAATGTTGTAATTTTGATGAGTGTGATGAGTGAATGTTTTATGAGTGAGTTTAGGGTTCGTGCTACCCCATTTTTTGGGATATAGCGTGAAGATATGTATGTATGTATGTATGTAGGTAATTTCTGAAGTATGCATTAAACTAATAATTATTTATTACAAATATTATTTTACCATTGTCATTTAACTAACAATAAGAATTTTAATGCCGATATTAATTAATTATAATATAAAAATTAGAAAATATATAAAATTTGGTGTCAGCCATCTTGGCCATTGTTAACTTTTAACATGCTGTTAGATAACAAGATTTTTACAATACTTTTACTGTAAATTACTTATTAATGACAAAATTTAAACACAGTAAGTGAAACTTTTTTTTGCACAGTGGTTCCCATGGTTATATAAATAAAATATAAATATATCATCACGCCTTCTACCCATTACTGGGTGTGGCACTCTGCCGAAGCAGATCTCAGTAAGTGATATATTTTGCGCGTGAAGTGCGGTTACCAGTCGTCAAATCACGGTCCTCAAAGATGTTAGTGGTGAAGGAACCACAGGGGTAGTTTTTGAAATTATGAAAATTGTCGCTTGTGGGAAACGAACCGGGGTTCTCAGGATCCACAGGCCGTCTTCATACCACTGAGCTATATATTAATCAGAACTTTAATATTTACTTACTGTCAACCGTGAACAGTAAGTAAATATTACGTATCAAGGTCCTGTTTATTTTCACAACAATTTGACAGCTGTCAATTTTGAAACATAATTTTTCTTTTCCGTCTATCTGTGCAAGTATTGGAAAAAATAACTTACTAACCTGATACCGTAAGTGATTATTTTAGGTCGCGAATGTTTAGGAAATGTCGACCCTTTGGGCCTTAATTGCCCAAAAACTACATTCTTAACCTAAAAACTGTCACTTACAGTTCATGGTATGTTATATACTATTTATGCAATCGGGCCTAGATTTATTATGACCATCTGTTGCTACTGTGTCTATAATTTTTACGATAAAAAAAAAATCAAATGCTAAAATATTATTGCAGAATAACAGTATAAATAAGATATGAAACAACACACTATATCAAAAGAGTTTATATTTTGAAAAACAGATCAAAATGCTACAAGTTTGCCGAATAACTGTTCTGATAAAACATTAACATTTAATATTTCAAAATGACAAATTGGTTTCTTGCTAACCTGTTACCCAAGTTTCTTAAATTGGATAAAATAATAAATAAAAAAACTGAAAAACATCGCATCGGTATCGGTGGTACCCAAATTTAGGTTATCAAAAACTGCAAACGCGTTCTTGACCCGCTGTTTTGCTTTTCATTTTACTTTTTCGCCGTTTCGTACATACATGGTGACCGGAACTCAACACTGCATACTGGTTATGAATGTATGTAACCGTTGAAATACTAACATGCTTCGGTTTTTTAACTTGGTCATCGAGTATGGATTGGTTACTGCATGGTTTTAACAATTAGTTACCAAATTTTTGATGGGGGAGTACTGGTTAACTTTCGATGGTGGTATTTGGGACGATTAAAAAATTTGAGTTAGGTTTGTTACTTCGAGAATAAATAATTTATTGGATTTGCATATTGATGTGTGGTTTGTTTTTTAAGTGCAGGAATTGGAGCAGTGTAAAAGGAATAGAATTTGCGAAAATGATTTAATTTACATTTTATTTTACAATTTGGCATATTTAATTTGTTTCAAATGAAGTAATGCTGAGACTGTTAAACATTTTTTTACTTTTATATAGAAATGGTAGAAATCTATAAAAACTTATTGATTTATTGTGGATCTTGAAGCTTCGAAGAAATTTAAATAAATAAATAAATAAATCATGGTAATGGCTCAGTGGTATCAAGTCGGCCTGTGGAACCCTGGTTCGATCCCCACAGCCGACAAAAACATTTTCGCCAATTTAAATTATCTTGGTGACTCCCCCTCCACTAACATCTTTGTGGGCCGTGATTTGACGGCTGATAACCGCACTTCACGCGTATAAATATATCATCTACCGAGATCTGCTTCGGCAGAGTGCCACATCCAGTAATGGGTAAAAGGCGTGATGATACATTTATTCTTAATAGTAAGGTTTTGATCTGATTGTAAATTTTACATTATTTTTATAAATTTATAAAAAATTGAGAATTATTCACTTGAAGAAAAATTACTAAAAATTAAATAGTATTATTTAGGGAAAAATTTGTAAATTATTATTAATGCCAAATTTAAAGAAACAGGTTACTGTCTTAACTGAGTATTGGAGTCTCCATGGTCTATTATTGAAAGAAGCACCAGAATTTTAGCATGTTTAAATGTGTTGAATAAACATTGAAATATTATGTAAAATACGTCATAAAAGACAAACATTGTTTAAAAACTCAAACACCAAACCGATATCCACTTAAAAATCCAGCAACTTTACTTTTTTTTGGCATAAACAACAAACAAACATAACGGAAAATCGTTAATATTTACTTATTGTTACACCCATCATTTCACACTTATTTGAACCTAAAATTCTTTCTTTGAAATAACAATATACAAGGAGAAGTTGAGCCCCAGCATTATAGTGGAATTCTGTGTAAATTCATAAATTTTGTAGATCTGTAAATCTGTAAATGATGAACAAAATCTCAATGAAACTTATATTTTCTAAATAAATATAAATATATCATCACGCCTTTTACCCATTACTAGGTGTGGCACTCTGCCGGAGAAGATCTCGGTAAGTGATATATTTAAGCGCATGAAATGCGGCCCCTAAAGATGTTAGTGGAGGGGGAGCCACAGGAGTAATTTTAATCGAGTTGGCCTGTAGATCCTGAGAACCTCGGTTCGAATCTCACAGACGTCAAACAATTTTTACCATATAAAATTACCTCTGTGACTTCCTCTCCACAAACATCTTTGGTGGCCATCATTTGACGGCTGGTAACCTTAATTCACGCGCATAAATATATCACTTACCGAGATCTGCTTTGGCAGAGTGCCACACCCAGTAATGTGTAAAAGGCGTAATATATTTATTTTATTTTATTTTAATTTAACTTTAAAATTGGTAAAAATCTTTAACCTCCAAGCACTCAACACATAAATCAGTTAGTTTATGCCAATGCTTTTTCTTCTTCAATGGCGCTACAGCCCAAATCGGGCCTGGGCCTACCGGTCACACCGAGCCGCAGTTTTTACGCTGCCGTACTGCCGGTTTTCGTAGTCGATGTTACTTTTTTAAGGCATATGTATAAGTGACTAGCTTATAGCGTCCGAGTATGATTACTACAAGTAACTGTATTTTTTTTATTTAACGATAAATCATACGTTGTCGACAGGCGGATTCGAACTGACGAATCTTGGTTCGGGTGACGTCACAGCATGTTAAGAGATGTGCATTACCACGTTCGACCACCGCGCCTGTTATGTTAATGCTAACCGTACCAAAGTCCCTAATTTTTGCCGGCCTAGGCCGAAAACAGGCTGTTTCTGGACGATTTTAAGTTATACAAAACTAGTGTTTCTGGAGGGAGGCGCGAAAGTAAATAAAAAAGAGATCGTGTATTCAAATCTAATTCCCATATAACACGATAGGGTCTAAGTGGTTCAAATTCCACTATAAGTGTAAATAATTAAACTTAAATTAACTTAATTTCTTGTTATGCAGAATAACAAATAAAAATCAACGAATATCATTTCCATCTGTTTTAAAAATACATGTTTTTGTACGATTTCACGATTGAGTTAACTTGTTACATTCCTCTTTTTGGAGAAATACTAACCAATTATTCAATCAGTGGTGCATAAAGACACGTGCAATAATAATATAGCACGCACGTCGCACGCACGCATCTTCCGCACGTTCCGTAATCCGTCACTCAGGAATCCACGCTGAAAATGGATCAAACGATTCTCTAACTAACAGTTCTCGTTCGCGGTGAAGACAGTAGCCACCTCGTAGTTGGCCATGCACGATGGTGATGGCACTGGCACTTGTTTCGCAGAAGCCCGCGATATAAGACTTTGCACTGAGCTTGGCCCGCCAGTTTTTATCGCGTCGTCTGGGTGTCAAAACAAAAAGAAGTCAACGCGGTTGACAGATGTGTATTTTGTTTTTTTAATTGTTTGTTTTTCTTCAGTTTTGAAACTTGAGTGATTATACTTTTTGGTGATTATGGTGCCTTATTACTGCTGTTATTTTATCATCAGTTTTTTGGATTGACTTTTTTTGAGAAGAACCGTTTGGATTAATCGGTAAGACAATCATAATTTTCATTCCATGCGTTTACTATAATTAACAAGCAATAATGTTGTAATTTCCTGCTTCCCTAATAATTTTAAGCAAAAAAGCTTCAAATAAAAGTTTTAGGGCATAAAATTCTGAAGCTAAACCAATAGACAAAATTAATTTTGCATGCTGAGTAACAGCACAAATTAAGATCTAAACATGACGAAAATTGCTTCAAAACCAGCGATAGCCATGGAATGGAAACAAAATTAAACAAATGTTTGACATTCTATCTGTCAATAATGTCAAAATAAATTAAGGTAATAATATAATAGGTATTTACAAAACAAGTGCGCGACGACATAAGGAGTATTCCATTTGCCATTTGGATCAGATCTAACTTGCATTTACTGAACCAAATTATTTATTTATTTCGCTGCATTACTTTGCTCACTTTATTTTCAGTACTAGAATTGCAGATTCTAATTTACTTTGAAGTAATTCACCCTAATAAGTGCATCAGTGTGCTTAATTCAGTTTATTTTGTCTGAACTGATTTAAGTGAACCAAGTGACAAATGGAATACAGCTATACTTAGCATATGAGCTCATGCGTTAATTTGCGCGAATGGTGCAAATGACGTCTTCGTGCACGAGTTTTGTACAATGCTTTTTGTAACGAGCAAAAATTATATATTCAACAATGAGAAAAATTATTAAATTTGAAGCGTGAATTAGAGCAGTGTAAAAGGAATTTGCGAAAATGATTTAATTTGCATTCTATTTTACAATTTGACATATTTAATTTGTTTCTAATGAAGTATTGCTGAAACTGTTTTATACAGAAATGGTAGAAATCTGTAAAAACTTATTGATTTATTGTGGATCCTGAAGACCCGAAGAAATTTAAATAAATAATGGTAATGGCTCAGTGGTATCAAGTCGGCCTGTGGAACCCTGATTCGATCCCCACATCCGACAAAACATTTTCACCAATTTAAAATTACCCCGGTGGCTCCCCCTCCACTAACATCTTTGAAGGCCGTTATTTGACGGCTGGTAACCGCACTTCACGCGCAAATGACGTCTTCTTCCACGAGTTTTGCACAATGCTTTTTGTAACGAGCAAAAATTATATAATCGACAATGACGAAATTTATTAAATTTGAAGCGTGAATTTATATTGACAATTAAGTATGCCATGAATTGACATTTGTTATTTAACAACAAATTGTTTATTTTTTCTCGTTAAGTTTGTTAAAATATGTCTGATTGATGGCGTTATAAGCTAATGTCTCTATTTCTTTATAAATTCTTTAAAATGTGTGTATATAAGTACAATTCGCGTTTTAATAGTCAAAATTTAGAACCATAAAAATGAGTACTTTTTCAATCAAACCTTCCATCAGTTTCCAAGGTAATGTAAACCTTATTTTGAATAATGCAAGTACAAAAAGAAATTATTTTGACAGTTTGACGTTTTATCTGTCAAAATTCCAATCACACCACCATATTGCCTACAATGGCAAAATGAGTCCTCAATTCCATGTTAGTAATATTATTTGTAAGTTACTGAACGGATTAATTTTCTGTAGTTAGCTTTGGTGCTAAAGTAGTGATTAATTGAAACCTAACTGTAATGGTTAGTTAATTATAATTTAGAATAAATTATGTACAACTAAAACGTAAAAGATATAAATTCATGTTAGGATGAAATAAATT
This sequence comes from Pterostichus madidus, assembly GCA_911728475.2. Lineage (NCBI taxonomy): Eukaryota > Metazoa > Arthropoda > Insecta > Coleoptera > Carabidae > Pterostichus > Pterostichus madidus. Next base: position 3,870,558 of record OU452304.1, read on the forward strand.
GGTTTGTGAGTACTTGTGAATAATAAAATATGTAAAAATTCACAGTTCAAAATAGGTGCTGATTTTTATAATTAAATAGTAATTTTATGCTGTAGTAAATTATTATTCATTCCATGAATAAACATTTATATTTCTTTATTAATAATAATAATTTTATTCTAATTTTAATATATGTTAATAATTTAAAATCGGAAAATAATGCAAGATGAAAAGTTTAAAATGAAAAATAAGAAAGCAAGAAATAGATAAAAGAAAACAATTTTCTCCTTAAATTTCTTTCGAATTTTAAAATTTAAATACAAAAATAGTATATTACATACCAAGGGAGAGAAATCCATAATTTTTTTCCGGGGAGTAAATTTGCAGCACGAGGCGAAAGCGAGAGCTGCAATATGACGAGGGACCAAAATACTTTACACCCGTCGTTATTGGCAACAATAAATAACAGCATGGCTAGTTAAAATTAATTATTTCTATTATAATTTTGGTGTTATAGAAATCATATTTCTATCCGGACAAATTGTTTTAATTATGTTCCCTTGTTAATTTTTTGTTTACTCAAACTTAAATATAAGTCAGTGTAACAAGTTTGTAAAATACAAGAAACCGCGCACAAATTAAAAAGTGAATTACAACCACTTTAATTACCACTTACATGAAACTAATTACCGCGAACAATAACCTACAAAATGCACCCGCCGTCCTCCTCGCCTGGTTACTGGGTAAAAGTAATCTGACGGAACTGCAAATTATATTATGTAAAACATTGTTACCGTGTTACATGCCGATGCAAATTTGCAAAATATTGAAGGAAATATTGTATGAACATGCAAAGTGACGTATTAACTTATAGATATGTAGATAATTGAAGCAAGCAGTCACTTGCAGTTTCATTTGTTTCTGGGATATTTAACTTTCATTGGTTCTTACTAAAATAACTAATAATAAATATAGGGATAGTTTAGGAACGAACATGTGTTGGAAAGAGTAAGAGAAAGAAGGACACTGTTTGAGACTATTTTGAAAGGAAGAGAATGTGATTGGGTCATGCTTTGAGAAGGGATATTTTAATGAAGGACGTAATAGAAGGGACAGTAGAAGGATAATGAAGATGATAAACGCCCTGAAAGAAGGTGGTGGTGTGGTACTCTGCCGTTGCAGATCTTGGTAATTGATGTATTTATGCAGATGTTAAATTTTAATGTTAGTCGGCTGTGGGAATCAAACCTGTGTTCTTAAATCCATTGAGCCATCTACCTCACAAAAAAATAAATATAAATAAAATAAAATAAATAAATATATCATCACGCCTTCTACCCATTACTGGGTATGGCAGTCTGCCGAAGCAGATCTCGGTAAGTGATATATTTTGCGCGTGAAGTGCGGTTACCAGCCGTCAAATCACGGCTCCCAAAGATGTTAGTGGTGGAGGAGCCACAGGGGTAGCTTTAGAAATTATGAAAATTGTTTGTCGCCTGTGGGAATCGAACCAGGGTTCTCAGGATCCACAGGCCGACTTCATACCACTGAGCTAGCCACCCCATAAAATAAATATTGCTAATAATAAAAATAAATAAATAAATGGGGTAATGGCACAGTGGTAGCAAGTCGGACTGTGGATCCAAAGAACCCTGGTTCGATCCCCAGAGCCGACAAACATTTTTACCAATTTAAAATTACCCCTGTGGCTCCTCCACCACTAACATCTTTGGGGGCCGTGATTTGAATGGGTAAAAGGCGTGATTATATATTTATTTTATTTTTATTTATAAAAATTTTAAAAATAGCATAATTTCAAATGAACTCTAATAATACTAATAAAAATAAAAGCTTGCACTTTTTAATTGTACAGCTGACATAATTATTAATTTTTCAAATACATTATTGTGTGTATTATTTAAATTAAAATTATATTTATTTAATACGCCATGTAAGCAAATGATTTTATTACTGTTATCGAAATGATAATAATATTTTTATTCTAAGGAAATCCCGTTATAATTTTGTTATTTTGATAACAAACATCATAAACACAAAGGTATTCAAAATTAATAATTCATGTGGATGATTATTTTTAATTAAAACTGATACACATAGTTTCTATTTTTCACATGAATGTACTTTGATATTTGAAACTAGAATAACAGTACCTAGTCTTTCCTATAGATGTAGTAAAATGCACGAAAATTCATTTTTACATTTAGTATTGATTATTCTATTGTTCAATCAATATTTTTTTAATAAATTCCTAGAAATAATAGACTATCAATTTCATGAAACATGCATTATTATGTTATTGAACACCAATTGATTAGATACAAAGTATAGAAAAAAGATTAGAAAATATGATAAATATTTAACCTACAACCGTTGGAAATTTTTCCTTGCGTTTGTATTTATTTATTCTTCAATTGTTATGTTTATAAAGCAAAGTAAACAATAATTACCGTTTATATTGTAATAAATTATAAATTACTCATGGTTATTATACTAATTCTTGATTTATTTACAAACCTATTGAAGAAACTAAATACTGGAAAATATTAAAGTAAATATGAAAATGTATTTGCACAGGTTAAGTATCATTAACTTCTTGAATGTTGATTACTTTGTTTTAACACCATAAAGAAAGTACTTAAGACTGTCGTGATATATGTTCTCTCACGTTTTATTTGTTATATATTTGTTCCATTTCTCAAATCATGAATTTGAACACTAAATATAGTAGACCACAAGCCATCGCTTTCTGTTCATCTCTAATTATGTATAATATACGAGTAACTGCAATTATGTGGAATTCACTTTTAAAAATAAGTGCAGAACGACACATCCTTGTAGATTTCGATTCCCAAAGCCGATAAACCAGTTTTCATCACATAATTACCCCTGTAGTTCTCTAACATCTTTGAGGGCCGTAATTTGACGGCTGGTAATCGCAATTTGTGGATCCTAAGAACCCTGGTTCGATCCTCACAGCAGACGAACATTTTCACCAATTTAAAATTACCTTTGTGGCCTTCCCACCACTAACATCTTTAGGAGCCGTGATTTGACGGCTGGTAACCGCACTTCACACGCATAAATATATCACTTACAGAGATCTGCTTGGCCAGAGTGCCACACTCAGTAATGAGTAAAAGGCGTGATGATATATTTATTTATTTTTTTTATACATATTAATTTTTTGGATTCGAAATAAACCTTCACTCTTGAATAAAATGACAGATATGGCAGTACAGTAATGTGAGTAGCGTTATGGCATTTGAATTCAGAGATCCCGAATTCGAATCCCACTCAAGCTACATATATTTGAAATGGCACACTATGGCTCGGTGAAACCGGTCCCTGTACTGTAATTGAGATTAAGTTCCTGTCGTACAGAGTAGCATAAAAAAAATATGTACGGCTTGGAAGGACCAGAGTAAAATATGTTTTTGGCTTAAATCCCGACTTTTTAAAGTCAGGATCTCGACTTTTAAACTAGGAATTCCGAGTTTTAAACTCGGGATCCAACTTTTCAAACTCGGGATTCGGACTTTTTAAACTCGGGATTCGGACTTTTTAAAGTCGAGATTCCGACTTTGTAAATTCGGGATTCCGACTTTGTAAAGTCGAAATTCCGACTTTGTAAACTCGGGATTCCAACTTTTTAAACTCGGGATCCGACGATTTAAAGTCGAGATTCCGACTTTGTAAACTCGGGATTCCGACTTTGTAAAGTCGAAATTCCGACTTTGTAAACTCGGGATTCCGACTTTTTAAACTCGGGATTCCGACTTTGTAAACTCGGGATTCCGACTCCGAATATGGACGAATAACGAAAATATTCAGATCTCGACTTTAAAACGTCGGTTCCCGAGTTTAAAAAGTTGGAGTTCCGAGTTTAAAAAGTCGGAATCCCGAATTTACAAAGTCGGGATCCCGAGTTTAAAATGTCGGAATCCTGAATTTAAAAAATCGGATCCCGAGTTTAAAAGTCGGAATCCCGAGTTTAAAAGTCGGGATCCTGACTTTAAAAAATCGGGATTTTAGCCAAAAATATATTTTACATTATCAATATATTTGTTTTTATTAAGATAATAATAACATTTTTAACATTTTGTGACTTTCAAATGTTAATTAAGACACTACAAAATAAATGAAAGTGTAATAAATACTGTGGTGTATATATTCACAAAAAATAAAATTTACATAAAATTGTAATATCCATAATTAATTATATAAACAACTAATCTACTTCACTGACTTTTATTATTATTATATAAATTATAAATTCAAAACATAAACTGTTATTATAAAATATGGCCCATTAAAAATTACTGTTACTGTTAAAACGTGGAACTGTTGAAAAGTTGGTAAACTCAGTGAGGTGTAATTCTATTTTGCCGCCAATGAAATGACTGAAAAATGAATGATCGATTTGCGGTAATGAAGTTAGCAGTAGTGTCACAGATACATCATATTATCAATACTTAACACATGTTAATATTGAACGAATACATACTTCTATTTTCTGTGTACACTAACCGTCAGAAGAGTTGGCTGTGTACACTGTCTTCAACTGCTAAATATTGGTACATTTTTTATTGATAAATGTCAAGTATGACGTCATTCATGCGAGCCGTGAAGTAACCTATACCAACAACCAATAAATAGCATTTTAAAATTATATGAACATTAGCAATTTGTTATCGCATATTTTCTACTGATTATTTTTTGACGTTTCTCAAAACCAATGAAATGCTTCATTGTATGTCCCGTGTATGCGTTTTAACCAATCCTGTCATTATTATACTGAGAATAAAGTTCTTGTGATTATTCCCGGGAATAATCTCTGCTTTTTTGTTTGTGACAAATGATAGGTACGACGGTGGTTCGATAAGTACTTAGCCTACAAAATAATAACAAAAATTTTGGAAAAGTGGCGATTTATTTTTCAACATAATCTCCTTTGAGTTCAATACACTTGATCCAGCGATGCTCCAACTTCTTTAACCCGTCTGAAAAATACGTTTTCTGGATGTCTGCAAAGTAGGCCTCCGTGGCGGCGATAACTGCCTCATTCGACTCAAATTTCTGCCCGACGAGAGACTTTTTCAAATTTGGAAACAAAAAAAAGTCGCACGGGACTAAATCCGGAAAATACGGTGGATGGGGCAGCAGTTTGTAGCCTAATTCTATCAATTTGGCCGTGGCGACGGCGGAGGTGTGTGCCGAAGCACTCTTTTCTTCGCCAAATGGGGCCGTTTTTTCTGCAATTCGGCGTTGAATCGGCCCAATAATTCGGCATAGTAGAGCCCTGTGATCGTTTTGCCCTTCTCCAGGTAGTCGATGTAGATCACACCTTTTGAATCCCAGAAAACGGTGGCCATCACCTTTCTGGCCGATAGGACAGTCTTCGCTTTCTTTGGAGCACGTTCGCCGGGTGATGTCCACTGTTTCGACTGTTCCTTGGTCTCTGGAGTGTACCAGTGTACCCATGTTTCGTCGACGGTCACGAAACGACGCAGAAACTCCTTCGGATTGCGACTAAACATCGTCAAACTCTGCTCTGAAGTAATCTCACGGATGCGCTTGTTGTCCGGAGTGAGCAAATGCGGCACACATCGCGCCGACAGTTTTCTCATGCCCAATAATTCATGCAGGATATGACCCACGCGGTCTTTTGAGATGCCTACTGTCTCAGCTATCTCGCGCACCTTCAATCGGCGGTCTGCCAATACGAGATCGTGGATTTTTGTTACGTTATCCACCGTGGTAGCCGTTTTCGGGGCACCTGGGCGTGGCTCATCAAAAACCGACGTGTGCTGCGCTATTTCCCTTCCAAAAATAAGAATCGAATTACCGACCAATATTGTTCTTTTTCCATTTTTCTCAAATCTGCGGACACGCTCGCTTCCACACGCGGTCAAAACAAAACTACGCGTCCGATTCGGCTGAAAATTTAACAGTAGCTGTCTACGAGAATGTTCTATTCGATACAAAATTGCTCTTGCGATAGTGGTGCTAAGTACTTATCGTACTTATCGGACCGCCCTCGTAGATGTCAAATAATTATTTAAAACTGTCAACGCGTCAAGTAAAATGTGTGAAAAAAATCGATTTAGTTCCGTTTTAGATACAGAAATACACCAACAAATTTTGGAAACAACTTCCAATAATACATTAATAAATAATCAATCGATATGAACCCAGTTCAAAATCTTTTAAGTTTTGATGAATTGACCTCAACAGCTAAGTCAAAAAATAATCTAATTAAATATAACTCGAGAGTTCGATAAATTATAAAATAATTCTCCAGTATCTTTCTCAAACTTGTTGCCATTTGGCAATAGCCACATTTGAAAACACTATATCGTTAATCATAAATGTGCTGGATTAATTGTAAATTAACAAATCAGCTGATAATATTTTGCTCGTTAAAGTACATTGATTTATTTGCAAGTTACAATCAGGCGACCGTTATGTTACGAATGCGAGTGTAAGTTTTACAGTGATCTAATTACAGGCAATTTAAAGATTTTAAATTAGAATTAATAAAAACTAAACAATCATTAGTTGAGCTAGCACTAACAGCGATTATTTATTACATATGTGTATTGTAACAAGCTTCGTTTCAGTTACATTTTACATTCCGATTGCGTTGAACTGACCTCTCAAAACTGATCTGAGCCGACCAGAAAAAGCTGATTATTAGCGAGATAATTTTTTGTTGCTTTTGCGAATTTTTTGTTGAAAAACAGATGGTTTTTATTTAACGAGTGTGCCGTCAAATGTTCTAATGATAAATTAGATTTTTTTAATTTATTCTAGATAATAATTTGTCCTTCATTTTTTTATAGATATGTTTTGTTTGTTAATGAAATTTTTTCTTTTTAATTGAAATTTCCGTTGTAGATAAGTTCTAATGAATTAATGTATTGCAATATTTAATTTAACTCAGTATAATATCTGATAAGAAGTATTAGAGTAAATGATTCGTTTACATTTATTAAATTTATTTTCTATTAATTTCGTTTATTGTATTAAATAATCCGTATAAACAAAATGACCTACAATATATATATATATATATATATATATATTTGGATTTTTTATGACTGTAATTTTGTAATAGTATATTATAATATTAGTGTATAAGAAAGTCTTTAAAGCATGTATAAAAAGTTTAAGAGCACGACGCGAAGCGAAATGCTTTTGTCACTAGTGCTTTAATCATTATTTATGTACCTACGAGGTGTGGCTATTAAATAACGAGACTGACGCTGCTACAGGCGAAGTACACATGCGCCAAACACCAGCGGCGACCGTCAGCTTTTTCGCGTGAAGCTTTCTCTTTCGAATACAGTATCTCTCGCTTCTGTAAACATATCCGTATAGCCGTAGCATTCGTTCTAATTAGAGTTTTTTTTTTGTTTCGCCGAAAAAATGTTAAGTGCAACATTAGAGCAACGAATTGTTGTATAATTTCACATGAAACTTGGCAAAACTGCTACTGAAACTTATAATTTATTGAAAAAAGTACCCGAATTGTGGAAGGACAAGTCATGGTTTCTCCATCAAAACAATGCGCTGACTCATTCCGCAATGTCTGTCAAGAGATTTCTAACCAAGTACAGCATTCCAGTGTTGGACTATCTGACTTATTCGCCAGATCTTGTACCGTGTCACTTCTATCTGTTTCCTAAGGTGAAATTTGCCTTAATAGCAACAAGATTTGAGCTTTGAATTATTGTGATACATATGGATAGATTTAAAGAGCAACTTTAAAACACGACATGTTTTAATGTTGCGTTTCCACACGCTTTTTAGTTTCTTAAACACAGATTATTGTGCCGTTATAATAAAAAATATTTTTTTATAAAACAGGAATTAAAAAACTTTTAACGTACAAAAGGCAGTCTTTTTCTAGAAATAAGTTTAACAGGATGTAGTACTTGTAGTAGCAAATTGATTCTGTTTTGTTCGTAAACATTCAGAAGCAACATAAACGTGGAAATTAATATTTCTGAAAGGTAACAAATTTACATTTATATTATGAAACATAGTTCAGTATTTTGCTTATATAGTATTTAAAACTAATAAAATATGTTTTTGCAATTTAAATGACAGTTAATAAAATATCAATTTTGCTAGGATTTTATTGTTTATTGCCTTGTTTAACTATGTCAACTAAGCAATGAAGTTTATAATTTAATTCTAATTTTAATAACCAAATATTAAATTGAAACATCCGAAACCCGGTTCTTGGATAATTTTCCTACGATTTTATTTTTAAAAACTGTCAATTTAGTTATAAAATTTGACAACCGACGTACATCTGTGAAAACAAAATGTTTATAATCTGTTTATAATAGTGATTAAATTATAAATCCAGGTTTTTATTTTCGACATTTGGTAGAAAATGGTGGCGGGAGTACTTGACATTTTTCGATGAATTTAACAATATAGACAAATATGTTATTTGTTCTCCGCAAAGAATTCTTTAAAGAAATGAACTATAGATTCCAGAAGAAACTTAAGATGGCTCTATTCAAAATAAGAAAGGAACTTGTGGACCAGCCTATAAATAGTTATTTATGTATCAAGGATGAAAACAGGCGTTTCTGGTCCGCGACATGATTATTAGCACGAGGCGCAAAGCACCGAGGACTAATAACATGCTCAGGGTCAGAAACGCTAATTTCACCCGTGGTACATACAATATCTTATACACAACAAAATAACTTTTAATTATATGTTCAAAAGATTAAAATATGTAAATAGGTTATGTGTCAAAATGACATTTTGTAAAATCAAGTATTCACAAATAAATAAATAAAATAAATATATCATCACGCCTTCTACCCATTACTGGGTGTGGCACTCTGCGGTTACCAGTCATCAAATCACGACCTCCAAAGATGTTAGTGGTGGACGAGCCACAGGGGTAGTTTTTGAAATTATGAAAATTGTTTGTCGTCTGTGGGAATCGAACCAAGGTTCTCAGGATCCACAGGCCGACTTCATACCACTGAGCTAGCCACCTCATAAATATCATTTAATTATATGTTCAAAAGATTAAAATATGTAAATAGGTTATATATGTCAAAATGACATTTTGTAAAATCAAGTATTCACAATTGTCATTTCTGTTATCTATCCATAGGAATTATTTTTTATGGCCCTAGGGCCAAAAAGAAGTGTTTAAGCACACTTTTTAGGGCTAAAACACATTCATTTCGGCCCAGTTGTGCATAAAACAATTTTCATCTCATTAAAACTACCCTTATCTTATATCCTCGAGAGTCGTGATTTGACAGCTGGTAACTGCACTTCACGCGCAAAAATTGTTGTGCATAAAATATTATTTGTATAAACCAAAACTGTACAGATATTATTCGTGTAATATTACAACTTACTGTGGGTAAATTGACCAATTTAAAAGAGTCTAATACATACATGACATACATAAAAATTATTACAGAGCAACAAATGAACATATTTATAGTATTGATCACGTCGTTTATGGAAACTTTCAACTGCATACGAGTATTTCCAATAATAGACGAATGCAGAGCGATTCACCTGCTGCAGAATCGTGAGCTCGCATTAAATATTAATTAATTGTTTTGTCTATCGCAGTAGGTTTTGAGTTCAAGTCAAACCATGCTTAGAATAAATTACAGCAAGGACAATGCCATTCTTATAATATATTTACACATTATTCAAACGATTTTAGCAGTTTAGCAGCTACTAATAAATAAATTATTCATGCTGGTTTTAGAAGATTTCGGGAGATGCCATGTTTATAGTGTTAAACGGTACCAGCCGTCAATACTTGACTCCAAAAAATTTAATTAAATACATAAAGAATTATTCGCACATTCGGAAGTAAATGATCCAGTGGCGTACCTAGGGGGGGCGGTGGGTGCGGTCCGCATCGGGCGGCACATATTTTGGGGCGGCATTTTTTATATTTAGTTTTAGTTGTAAAAAACAATTTGTTCACTTCATAAGTTTACTATTCGATTTCTACAAATTATGAATTACTATATGATTTCGAATATTTTTCTTCATCGTCAAGTCAATGTCGGGTTGAAAATATTATCTCCAAAAATTCCTTTATTACTGCCTAATTTAAATATGCCATTCAATGATAAAAAAGTTCCCCATCTATAGTTTGTCTCAATTACAATTATTTATTTATGTTTATTAATTTAATGGGGTAATGGCTGAGTGGTTTCGAGTTGGCCTGTGGACCCTGAGGACCACGGTTCGATTCCCACAGCCGACAAACAATTTTCACCAAATTAAAATTACCCCTGTGGCTCTCCCACCACTAACATCTTAATTAATTTGAAGGCTGGTAACCGCACTTCACGTACATAAAAATATCACTTACTGAGATCTGCCACACCCATTAATGGGTAAAAGTCGTGATGATATATTTATTGTATATTTATTTTTTTTATTTATAAAAATCACCATTTGATTGACTTAGAAAGGGCGGCAAATTGGAGACCGCCCTGGGCGGCAAATTAGAGACCGCTCTGGGCGGCAAAAGTTCTAGGTACGCCACTGTCTGTACATATTGAGATCTGCAACAGAAGATATGACACATCCAAGAATGGATAAAATAGCGCAATGTATATTTTTCTTCAATCTGAGATTTCAATTGACTTCATATATTTTTTAAATTAAAAAAAAAAATAGATATTTTAATGACAGATTTTCATAAGGGTGATTTCTAAAGATAACTATATGTAATCAAGTTTTTAAAAAGTGACTTTTATTTCTGGTATTGAGTTTTTTTTCTGTAAACTGAAATGATGTTTTTTATGCAAGCGGAAATGTAAATTTTACTTTCATTTCCGATTAACAAAGCTATTCACTATTCAAACCGGTTTGAAATTTGAATCCGGCAACTAGTAAATAATAGTAATCACGAACGTAACCCACAAATTAGTGTCGAAGGTCATAACATTTCATTGATTCCTTTTCTACATCTAATGATATAGCATTACTTATATTATTTATGTGTATGTACGTAAATGTCAACGAAAATAAATGCGGTTATCCATAAGTAAAATCAATTATGATAAAAATAGATCAGCACACTGAAATCAATTTTGTTATCAGTGCAGATAATTTGTCAGTGTGACTGTGAATACCATGATATGACAGCTGACAGTCCGGCATAATAATTAAAAAATGTTTCGAAGGTTTATGTCATTATAGTCATTTTTTCAAAGTGAAGAGGCCGGCATATAGTTAGAGAGCTAGGGTGCAAAATGATATCTCATTTATTCCAGTGACAGAAATGGATTTTTTAATAGATTATGTCATGATAAACATGAAAAAAAGAAAATTAGATTTGGGAACGGATGGCAACTATAGATGGCGCCGATGTGAATGCGCAGATTTTAAGGGTGGTTGTTGATCCCTACACCAGTCCACATTCAGAGCTTCTGTCACCAACGAGCGATAATTTCTGTCAATAATTTTTTTGTCATGTATTCGTCGTGAACAAGTAGTAATATGTCACACGACACCATAAAAATTGCTTATTTTGACCGGTTTTGTCGCGCATGCGTCACCAGCCAAAACTTCTGTTTACCATTTTTATTATTTATTTATACCAAAGTCTATAATTTAAACTGAAAATTAGCCTGTAAAAAATATGTAAACAACTACCCTTAAAATCGGCGCATTCACATCGGCGCCATCTATAGTTGCCATCCGTTCCCAAATCTAATTTTCTTTTTTTCATGTTTATCATGATATAATCTATTAAGAAATTTTTTTGTGGCGAGATTTTGAAAAGAACCGTTCTTTTCAAATCTCGCCACAAAAAAATAGTTCATTTTGTAGGTGGCGCAGTGATCTTTGCCCTAACAGCTGTTTTTACGTCACAAAAACGTCACAGTGTCACGTGAGTGCCCGCATCCTATTATAGTACAGAGTCCGGACTCATCGGCACTGTGGTAATTAATATATTTTTGGCTTGAGTAGGATTTGGACTCGAAATCTCCGGATTTGAATGTCGTAATGCTACCCACATCATCGTACTGCCGGCCATTTTACGTCCAATTACGTACAGAGTAGAATAAATAAATAAATAATGTGTACAACTGTGCCTGACTGAGTCGATATCCATTATAAGTAGGAATAAATTTCTGTTATGCAACATAATAAATACATAACTTTATCCATTAAAGAATTTCTTGCTCCTTGCATCTTTAACACTTTGCTGTTAAAAAGTATGTCAGTTTTTTAGATCAGCCTTCTGTCTTGTTATTTAATCTTTTAAACCATATTCGATATAAATTATTTCTGTCAGACTTACACTATAAACATATAAATTAGTCCATTAAATTAACGCCACCACAAAACATCTGACAGGAAAAAATGTTGCAAATTCTACGCCAAATTTCCTCGTAAAACTAGTTCATCAGCATCAGTGGAGTCGGACAAGAGGCTACGCTATAAACTTTAACCTGTTCTTGATACGAGAATGCGGCCCAGACTTGGCCAAGCATTCGCAAAACCGGAATCGAACCCGGGAACTCCACAACAAGTGCGTGGCGCAGGTGACGTTGATCCGTTATGTGATGTGATGGTCATCCTATACCTCACCATCAGCGGTCCTAAAACTACTTTTTTATATTGTTTTTAATTAGGATTGATTTGTTATTTTAATATTAAATATTTAGCAATATATATTTTGTGAATCAGGAAACGTTGATAAATATGCAATACTAAATATTTATAATATTTATATGGGGCAATGGTTCAGTGGTATCCGAGTCGGCCTGTGGATCCTGGTTCGATCCCCACAGCCGACAAAACATTTTCACCAATTTAAATTACCCCTGTGACTCCCCCTCCACTACCATCTTTGGAGGCCGTGATTTGACGGCTGGTAACCGCACTTCACGCGCATATATATATATCACTTACCGAGATCTGCTTCGGCAGAGTGCCACACCCTATAATGGGTAAAATGCGTGTTGATATATTTATTTATTTAAATATTTAAGTTATTTTAAAATATAGAAATCAAATTTGTAAACATTTAAAACATTTAAGATAGCTTAGTTCTAACGAGTCGGACTGTGGATTTAATAAACTGGGTTCGATTCCCATAGCCGACAAACAATTTTCACCACTTTAAAATTACCTCTGTGGTTCTCTCACCTCTAACATCTTTGAGGGCCGTGATTCGACTGCTGATAACCGCACTTCATCCGCATAAATATATCACTTACCGAAATCTGCTTCAGCAGAGTGCCACACCCAGTAACGGGTACAAGGCGTAATGATATATTAATTTATTTATTTTTATAAAATCAAACATCGCATTTTAAATAAATAAATAAATATATCATCACGCCTTCTACCCATTACTGGGTGTGGCACTCTGCTGTAGCAGATCTCGGTAAGTGATATATTTTGCGCGTGAAGTGCGGTTACCAGTCGTCAAATCACGGCCTCCAAACATGTTAGTGGTGGAGGAGCCACAGGGATAGCATTTTCAAATTATGAAAATTTGTCGCCTGTGGGAATCGAACCAGGGACCTCAGGATCCACAGGCCGACTTCATACCACTGAGCTAGCCATCCCATAAACATTTTGCACTAATAAAATTGAATGCATCTACAGCTAAAGTAGTGGAGTAGCTGGCTCAGTGGTATCGAATCGTCCTGTGGATTTGAGAACTCTGGTTCGAGTCCTACAGCCGACAAACAATTTTCACCATATAAAAACTATCCCTGCGGCTCCTTCTCCACTAAAATCCTTGGGAGCTGTGATTTGACGGCTGGTAAACGCACTACCACGGCCTGTGGATTTGAGAATGTGGGTTCAATTTCCACAGCCGACCAACAATTTTCACCACATTAAAATTACCCCAGAGGCTCTCCCTCCTCTAACATCTTTGAGGGCCGTGATTCGACTGCTGATAACCGCACTTCATCCGCATAAATATATCACTTACCGAAATCTACTACGGCAGAGTGCCACACCCAGTAACGGATACAAGGCGTGATGATATATTTATTTTTATTTATTTAAAATATTTTTTCTGCATTGACATTAATTTCCTAATTACTTTAGACAAAATGGTTCAAATAAAAGTTGTAAAGAATTAAATTCTACATCTGTATACATTTTACTTATTTCATTACTCAGTGGTATGAAGTCGGCCTGTGGATCCTGAGAACCCTGGTTCGATTCCCACAGGCGACAAACAATTTTCACCATTTTAAAGCTACCCCTGTGGCTCCCCCACCATTAACATCTTTGGGGGCCGTGATTTAACGACTGATAAACGCACTTCACGCGCAAAATATATCACTTACCGAGATCTGCATCGGCAGAGTGCCACACCTAGTAATGGGTAGAAGGCGTGACGATATATTTATTTATTTTATATATTACTGCTAAAATTCATTTTAAAACTTGTCAAAAATTGATATAATCTACATAGTTAGTCATGAAACTGGAACAAATGCAAACAAATGTATAACGTTTAACTGTCACATACATATTATAAACTTGATTTTAACAGTAACTAAATAAGTCAAATTGTTATATCTAGACCGATTTCGAAGAAAAATATAATGCTCTTAAGCCCGGTTGCATAAAACAATGTTAACTATGTTGTTATCAACAACATGTTAAAAGTGAACAATGGCCAAGATGGCTGACACCACATTTGACATATTTTCCGATTTTTATATTATAATTAATTAATATCAGCATTAAAATGCTTATAATAATAATAATAATAATATATCATCACGCCTTCTACCCATTACTGGGTGTGGCACTCTGCTGAAGCAGATCTCGGTAAGTGATATATTTTGCGCGTGAAGTGCGGTTACCAGTCGTCAAATCACGGCCCCCAAACATGTTAGTGGTGGAGGAGCCACAGGGATAGCTTTATCAGATTATGAAAATTTGTCGCCTGTGGGAATCGAACCCGGGACCTCAGGATCCACAGGCCGACTTCATACCACTGAGCTAGCCGTCCCATAAAATGCTTATTGTTAGTTAAATAACAATGGTACAACAATAATTATTAGTTTTATGGAGTGGCTAGCTCAGTGGTATGAAGTCGGCCTGTAGATCCTGAGAATCCTGGTTCGATTCCCACAGGCGACAAACAATTTTCATAATTTAAAAAACTATCCCTGTGGCTCCTCCACCACTAACATCTTTGGGAGCCGTGATTTGACGACTGGTAACCGCACTTCACGCGCAAAATATATCACTTACTGAGCTCTGCTTCGGCAGAGTGCCACACCCGGTAATGGGTAGAAGGCTTGATGATTATTTATTTATTTATTTTATTTTTATAAATGTAATAATAAATGTACTCAAATTTAATTTAAATGTCACTGTCAACAACAGAAAATGAATTTATGTATCAGGCATTCCAATTTAAGTTTTTTTTATTGCCAACTGTAACAATTTCTTTCGATCACTCGGTATAATTTTTGCTCGTTACAAAAAGCATTGTACAAAACTCGTGCACGAAGATGCCATTTGCACCATTCGCGCACTTATTATACAAATAGCTATTTCAACATCAATTTCTTTATTTTCCATCTCATTAGAATACTTTCTGCTCTAAGTACACAAATATTTATAGTCTGTGTCAATTAACAAATGCTATTAAAGAAGCTTGTGCAAAATTAAATGGTGGCGACAAATTTTCATAATTTGAAAAAGCTATCCCTGTGGCTTCTCCACCACTAACATCTTTGGGAGCCGTGATTTGACGACTGGTAACCGCACTTCACGCGCAAAATATATCATTTACCGAGATCTGCTTCGGCAGAGTGCCACACCCAGTAATGGGTAGAAGGCGTGATGATATATTTATTTATTTATTTTTAATTATTAGTTTAATGCAAACCATAGAAATTACAACTTTTTAAAAGATAGAACTGTCAAAAGTTTTGACCTTTCATAAATTCATTTTTTTATTATAATTCAACTTTTTCAATTAGTTAACAACGTGATTAGGTGACGTTTTATTCAACCGGACCTAAAAATTCATTTGCATATTTTTCTTTGAAGCAATTGTAACAAAAAAAAATATTTCCCATATTATTCGCTTATGGCATAGTTTTCGTGGACAGCCTGTATATGCATGAAATATGTAACCTACTTATATTTGGCAGATGATGCTAAAGTAAATTGATATAACTGTTATACAAGTAGTTACCGAAGACCAATTTTATAATACCCAACGTTTATAATCACTTTCTTCATTTTTTCTTCATTATTGATTTAAAGTGAATGTGAATTATGGCAACTGAACTGGTAGATACAGAAAAAAAATATTAAAAATGGTCAAATCTAATTATACAGAGCAAATTGGGATACCGTCAGGATTTGAACCTGGAACCTATGAACTTCGGTCATATGCTTGAAACCATTTGTTTTCAAAGTGTGGGTCGCGACCCCTAAGGGGATCGCGTTGACATTGGAAGGGGGTTGTCGCATGCAATTTACAAATTTTAAAATATATGTTTTAAGGATTAATGAAATGAAAAATATAATATATACTATTTATTTACATGAATAATGGGATGGCTAGCACAGTGGTATGAAGTCGGCCTGTGGATCCTGAGGTCCCTGGTTCGATTCCCACAGGCGACAAATTTTCATAATTTGAAAAAGCTATCCCTATGGCTCCTCCACCACTAACATGTTTGGGGGCCGTGATTTGACGACTGGTAACCGCACTTCACGCGCAAAATATATCACTTACCGAGATCTGCTTTAGCAGAGTGCCACACCCAGTAATGGGTAGAAGGCGTGATGATATATTTATTTATATTTTTTTATTTACATGAATATGTTTATATTCACGTTTGTTTCTGTTTACGGTTAATCTAAAATAATATGAAACTAGATATGAAATTGGAGATTTCATCATTTAATTCCTCATATATTTCTACATAATTTTGTATTTTTTGATCCTCAATATATTTTTTTTAATCGCCCGAGTCATGATCTCAAAAATATATGATAATTTCAATTTTCTGGTTGAACCAGTTTAAAACTAGATTTTTTTAATATGGTTCTATATAAATCAGACTATGAGAAATCGAATGCCGCTGAGCACATCGTCATTTCTTTCTTAGTTACCGATTTACGGCGATTTTTTGATTTTTTTAAATCTCAACTTTGAAGTCCCATATCTCGACAACTAAAAGAGATATTGAAATGCGGTTTGAACGAGTGTATTTCTCGTGCTTTAATTAACTTATATCGAAATTTTGAAAATTTTGAAAATTTAACGATTTTTTCAAAATTTTCATTTCTTAATATTTCAAAAGATTGAAAAGAAAATGAAAATCTATGAACACCAATGAATTCCTCTCGTAAAAGTACATAGGTATGCAAAATTTCAGACAAAAATTCGTACAGATTAAGTTTTTATTGCAAAAAACGAAAAATCACTGTTTTTAAATTATTTTTGAAGGGTTATCCCTTAAGATTTTTACGAATTTTGGCCATTTTTAGTTTTTTTGCTGTAAAAATTGTATCGGTGGAGCAAAAATTCTGAAATTTTACATATATATGTACTTTCACGAGAGGAATTCACTGGTTTTTACAGATCAGGATAGGAATGATGTTCCGTGAATATTTCAAGGGCTCTTGCTACCTCTTTTATAGGATATAGCGAGATGTTATGTATGTATGTTCTGTAACTGCTTGTATGCGATCAAATGAATAAATCAAATTATAAATATTTGATTTCTAATCAAGATAAAAGGAAAAAGAAAATCAATATATGTCATAACACTCTGCGCTGTAATACTGGTTGCGTTCAGAAATTCCATTCACGCATTTACATATTTTGATATTTTATTCATTTTTCTTACGGGATAGGTGACTCAGTGGTATCGAATCGAACTGTGGATTTGAGAACTCGGGTTCGATTCCCATAGTCAACAATTTTCAGTAAAATTACCCTTGTATTTCTCCCTCCACTAATATCTCTGAGGGCCGTGATTTGACGACTGGTAACCGCATTTCACGCGCATATATTACTTATCGAGATCTACTAAGGCAGAGTACCATACTCAATAATAGATAAAAGGTATGATGATATATTTATTCTATATTTCTTATTTATTTACTATAATTACGTATCGTTTCCAACATTAGATAGTCAAATTGAATGGATCATATTACTTTCTATAGCGCCTCTGCCGGAAAATTTATGAAATGAAAAAAGCGTGCCAGGGTGACAAACTTTTTTTCTATTTTTTCCAATTATGTTGGCAATACTAATGTTTGTGACGCCATGTGACTCGAACGGTGATGCATATGCGCATGTGCGCATAAATTGTGACAGTTTTGTTGTCGCCAGTTTGAAGTTGACATGAAATCTTTAATTTTAAATGTTGCTCTGTTTACTATTCTTGGGAAAGAAATGAAAAAATATTCCCTTATTAATTAATGAATTCAAATTACAATCACAACAAAACGTAAGTTTGAAGTTATCGGCCAGTGACAGATGACAGAAGAGCAAATTGGCGCTTAAAATTTTCAAATTTTAATATTTATTTTAATATTAATGTATTGATTATTTATATATTATAAGGGCAGAATCCGATAGTAAGAAATGAAAAATAACTTGCATAAAAAAATTATCATTTATTTACGTTTAGATAAAATGATATTTTACTTTAAAAATACAATTTTTTCCATAAGAATACATTGGTTTCATTTTAGCTGTACTTCCTAGCATATGATTGGTGCATTATGAGCATGCGTATTGAGATAGTAATATGGTCTATTAAATAGTGTTCAAATCTCAATGACTACAAATTATATAAAAATATGAATGTTTTTGAGTAGCTCGGATTCCACTATAAGCAAGCTACTGTTATTGGGATTAAATTCTTGTCGCGCAAAGTAACAAATAAATAAATAATTAAATAAATATAACCGTTAGTATGTTTTAATAGTTATTTACGTTAAAAGTACTGAAAGTGAAACTTTACAGAACGAGTAGACAAGGCTCGCCCTGAAATCCTTTGTGTCAAATAAAGATACTTTCAGTATGAGCAACTTACAATATTTTTTGTAAAAACGTACTATAATATTATTTTTATAGTACTATTTTTTTTGTTAAATTGTACTATAATATTATTTTCAAAGTACTATACTCTGTTTTTTAACCAGGAGGAGTAATTTAGATTTTAACCGCTAAAACTGGCGCTTCTGATTGGCTAGTGCTTCGTCCAGTTTACACTGTACATAAATTTTACATTTGATTTATTAGAGCTGTCATAAGTTTTGAGGTTATTTGTTTTCTTGTTGGTTTTTTGCATTTCTGTGACATTAGCATAAATCAGTTCTTTTAAGAACTAATAATATACGGAGTGACAAATTAGAGTTTGTAATGTCATTTGTATTTTAAAATAAATGCCATGAGACTTAATCAGTGCAAATGTGTAAGAAATTTTTGTATTTCGCGCGAACAAAAATCTAGTAACTTCCTATAGTGTAAATCTGACTTGTGCATTTACTCCTCCTGGTTAAAAAGCAGAGTATAGTACCGTAAAATAACTGTTTATGGTTCTAGTACTATAAAACTTATTTTCTGTTGTTACTTTGGTTATTATAACAAAATACGTTTACTTTCATCTTCCAACATCTGTGCTAATAACAAAAGACAAAACACCTCGGATAGCTGCCAGCCTACTGGCTCCAATAAAACAAAAACTCGTGCATTAGGTCATGGTACTTGCGATTCTCAACTCGCAATCCATTTATTATAATTTCATATATATAAATTTCCTCAACGATTTATTTATACCATCACGAAGACTGACCACTTTTTTCTGTAACGGTAGTGCTATTTTTTTCTACTTTTCGATCGCGTGTGTTGATACATCATTACTTGTAAAGGTTTTATGGGAACAATGGGTCACTGGAAATTTTAGTTTGAGGGTTTCTGGAATAATGGAATGCAATTTGGGCTAGGCCAACTCTGTGAGCCGTTTAGGTTATTGTTGATTGTGCTATTCAATTGAACGTTTTATGACTTGTAATTAAGGTGCGGTTGAATTCAATACCGGAAACACACGTTTTATGACGTAAGCGTCAATACGGAATATTTGCTTTTTCAAATGTGCAGCCCGTTCCATGTGCTACCTAGAAATGTCCTTTTAATTTAATTCCGGGAGTCTTATTTTATTTATATTAAAAAATAGAACAATAAAATAATAGTTATTTATGTACCAAGGGTGAAAACAGACGTTTCCGGCCCGTGGCATGATTATTAGCATGAGGCGCAAAGCGCCGAGGGCTAATAACATTCTCAGGGTATTTTTGATGTGTTTTAACCAAGGGAATTTGAAAATATTTAATAAATAAATAAAAATAAGTGTCAACGGATTTTAATCTTGAATTATCAATGAAAAACACAAAAACTTCGCGAATCCATAGCAAAGTAAAAATATCGTGTTTTTTTACAGTTGTAGAAAAAATTATATAATATATATTGTTAATAAACAATTGGTGTAAAGATTTGAAAATTCGAAGAAGTAGGTTCATGTTGATTCAAAAATTATTTTATAAATTTTGGAATGGATACAAGTAAATAAAAATTTACGTACATTTTTATTTATTTTTTTGTTATTTATTTAGCAAAGTACGTAACAGTATTCTCGTGAATTTATACACCCAAATATTTACCATAAATTTTATTTATCTGTGATCTAAATAAACAAAATCCGATGCTAAAGGCACCATTAGTTACACCTGACATTTCAAAAAGTAATTAGCAACTGAAAATAAATGATTCATTGAAAAATAAATCCGTTATTTTTTCGTGGAACTCGCACAATTTTTTATCAACGAAGATTAGTTTCGCACAGTTAGCTCTTAAAAATTAAATGCGGTAATAAAATATTAATAAATATTTTCCGTATTATGTATTTTACAAAAAACGACACAGTTATAGTTTGTTTACTTTCTATTTGACGGAAAAAATAATACTTCATCTTACATAATTATTATAATAAGCTGTTCTACAAAAATGTGATTATTTTTTTATTTTGTTGTAAAGTTCTTAGTAAGGGAGAAAAAAATAATAAAGATTTATTAATTAATCGTCCCGTACTAGTTCTTGGTGACAAAGATAGTATTAATATTAATAGAGAAAGCATAATAATGAGAAAGATGGCTTTCTTTTTTGAGAGAGATGGGTATACTTTGACAAGAGCGCGAAACATCTCACGAAACTAAGTTCACGTTTGTCAACACTTGGTTTTGCCAGTTTTTACTTATACAGGATGATCAAAAGGAATTGTTATAGTTGGCAATATAATTCCAGAGATCTTTTTATTTGATATTTCTAATGAATACAAATAGGTTATGTCAGGAGTCTGACAGCTAATAGAATTTTGACTTTTTAAGTAATAGAAATACTTTAGAAATAAATGTAATAATAAATGTACTCAAATTTAAACTTTAAATGTCACTGTCAACAACAGGAAATGAATTTATGTATCAGGCTTACCAATTTCAACTAGTTTTTTTTTTATTGCCAACTGTAACAATTCCTTTTCCTCCCTCTGTATTATACAAAATTTGTGAAGAACTATATTATATTAATCACGATTCAACTGTTAATATTCAAGTTATAATAAAAATAATTATTATTCTACAAATTTAAGAAGTAAACATTTATGTACATCTTTTAGGTTAAATTAAAATATGTACTAAGTTACTGTGCTATTCTAACATTTATTGTTTTAATGATTGTTGTAATTAAATCTTGTTTTGTTCCGAATTACCATTTCGGTGCACATGCGCATTGCATCACAATATGAAGTTTAATTGAGCTACCTACGTCACAAGTACATCAATGACGATCGTTTTGAATAATTCACGTTTTAATTAAAAATTTTAGATATTAATACGTTAATTTTGATATTTTTATTTAGCAGTTTTGTAACATATTTACAACTAAAATTGATATGCCTATTAGCAATCGTAGCCTAGTGGATAAAAGCGAGGTAACAGGTAAAACATGCGTTTTTTAATTAACAAGCAAGAGATCGTGCGTTCATATCTCACTGACTTCAATTTATATCCAAAAAACACGATTGTGTCTGAGTGGTTCGGATACCACTATAAGCTGTAGGCCCCCTGTACTGTAATTGGGATTAAGTTCCTGTTGGGCAGAGTAACAAATAAATAAATAAATAATAAATCGAGATAATATTTTATGAATTTTACGAGTAGATCCAATAAAAATACTTATATGAATTCACGCGATATGTGATGTGTGTTAATGCTTGTATTTAAACTGTTTTGATCATTTTGTATTGCAAAAAAGCAGTCCGAGCGGATTCGGTCCACATTTTAGCGACCTGCTCGGTGCCCCCGTTGCCCCCGCGTCGTACGCCACTGGGACTTTCCGCGGTCAAGGTCATCTGCTTACGCAATCTCGTCGCGAATCTGTAATCTGTTGCACGCGAGGAGACATTGACATTCATTGACAGACGCCAATTCTAACAAGATTTATTTATTACTGTTATCATCTAATTTATTCCATATTTTTAGAACATTCTATTTTTGCTTGAATTCATCATAATATGTTGCATATGTTACTGAAACTTGTAGAGCATTTGTTTGTGTTACTTTTGTACAGTTCTCATATATCAAATTTTGTAACTGTTGCTGTAAAAGTGCGCTTTTAATTACAGTTTACTTTTCTGGCTTCGCAATTAGACGCAAAATGTTGAAAATATGAACAAATACAATATACTTAGTTATTTACGATACTAGGATGCAGAACTAATATTTAGTCACTAAATATGCTTTCCGTATGTGTATCGTACAATATTTTTTTCAACATTACTTTATGGGGTAGGTGGCTCAGTGGTATCGAATCGGCCTGTGGCCCTTCAGAACTCTGGTTCGATTCCCACAACCGACAAACAGTTTTCACCACATTAAAATTACCCCTAAGGCTCTCTCTCCACTAACATCTTTGGGGGCCGTGATTTAACGGCTGGTAACTGCACTTCATGCGCATAAATATATCACTTACCGAGATCAGCTAGGCAGAGTGCCAAACCCAGTAATGGGTAAAAGGCGTGATGATATATTTATTTATTTTACTTGTAAAAATTACATTTTCCTCACTCAATTTAGTTGTAATAGTAACCATTTTTCTTACAATTATATTGAATTAGGGAAATATCATTTTGAAAATTTGACACATGAAAGTTAGAGCAGGAGTAATTCATTCTTATTTTATTAAACTATGGCAAACCATGCATAAAGTAATTTGAATCAGTTATTATTTACATTTTGATCATGAAATCGTCTTTTTAACGAAAAATCGTCTAGAAAGTAATACTTTCTTCGAAACGTAAAAAAAGTAAATATTACATTTTCATTGGTTTAATTTTACTTTACTTCATTATATTTAATGCTCGTTTAAAATTTAACAACAAGCTATCATAATTTTGATATCTGTCAAAATTATTTTTAATTCTATTGACACAAAATCAATTTAATATCAATATGTTAAAAAAAATACATGTAGAACACATAATAAAAGCATATTTTTTCAATCATTTGATTGATCCAGGATAACGAATTCAAATTCATGAAAAATAAAATTACTTTTATTACTAGTTGTCCAAATAACTATTTACAAACTGCAGACAATTACATAAAATCTATTTTACACACGGTTATTGACAAATAATTATTAAATATTTATTCCGGTGAAATTTTGTGCAAATCCATAAGTTTATAGATCCGCAAATGATGAAACTTATAACTTTATAAAATATTTTGTACTTATCAACAAATATTAATGTGATTTTGTTTATTATTTATAGATTTATGAATCTATAAAACTTATAGATTGATCATAGAATACCATAATTTATTAAAATGTTCTTCTGACATCTCTTATTTCTAGGTAAAGAATGGACGTTTGTCTTTCATGTCTTCGGATAGCAGTCTATCTGCTAGTAGCACACTGGACACCATACACAGCAGGTTTCAATCCTGATCTACCACAAAATAAAGAATCAACACATTCAAGACAGAAGCGTATTTTATGGGTAACAACAGATGGAAGATTGGCGCTACCACCAGGAACTACTTTGGTAGTATCTCCATCCTTGTCAATGCCCTTCGTGAGGTATCCTCCTGAGGGATTCTTCAGCAACATGACTATCAGTTTGCCTTTCACAAGTAAGTATACTTAGATTTTTTACCGTTTAATAAATAGCAAACCTTAATTGATGAAAAATGGATGGCTAGTTGAACCAGCAAAACTTAATTTAAATACATTTTACAGGCAATCGTAGCTCAGTGGATAGAAGCGAGGTAAAACTTGCGTTTCTTAATTAGCAAGCAAGAGGTCGTGCGTTCATATCTCACTGACTTCTACTTATATCCAAGTATACGATTGTGCCTGAGTGGTTCGGATTCCACTATAAGCTGTAGGCCCCCTGTACTGTAATTGGGATTTACTTCCTGTTGTGCAGAGTCACAAAATAAATAAATATCGAATATTTGACAGCAATATCAATTATTACATATTACATGGGGTGGCTAGTTCAGTGGTATGAAGTCGGCCTGTGGATCCTGAGAACCCTGGTTTGATTCCCACAGGCGACAAACAATTTTCATAATATCAAAAAACTACCCCTGTGGCTCCTCCACCACTAACATCTTTGGAGACCGTGATTTGACGACTGGTAACCGCACTTCACGCGCAAAATATATCACTTACCGAGATCTGTTTCGGCAAAGTGCCACACCCAGTAATAGGTAGAAGTCGTGATGATATATTTATTTATTTTATTTATGTAATTTCGATTTGCTTTTATTAACTGAAATTAAGGTTTGTTGGTTTCGCGGTTTAATTAATAATCTTCCAGGTTATTAAAAATCAATTATACTTCATGAAGACACGAAAACATATTAATCTTCATCACTCATCTTCGTTATATATCATGTGTATCTATGATAAATTATAAGTTCGCGAAAAAAATTATCTGTACTTGTTATCGTAAAATTATATGATTTATCATTCTAATGAAGACAAATTTGCTAGCTCTATGTTGATATGATAATTATTTTTATTCAAATAAAATCAATTAATGATGTGTTCACTGATATCCAACTAGTAATTATAATTCCATACGTCCATACCGACAAAAATTAAGACATTAACAACCCAATCCTCAAAAGAGTTTTAGCTAGAATCTAACTAATCCTCAATGGTGAATTTGTCAAATTAAGGTAAATTATAATCCCAAAAAAAGTTTAAATAAACTTTAATATAATCTACTTACCCTTTAATTTTCGAAAAGTGTATTGAATTAACTTTTTAAAGTTGGACTAGCATAAGATTAGTTAATCCAAAATTCCTGATTAACTAAAACTTTTTTGATAATCTGGTTGTTAGAGCTGGTTTAAAATAATTTTGCAGATCCGAATGAAATTTGGCGCACGTAAACATTGGATGGTCATACGCATCCTGTTAAAATATGAAACAGATTCATCGTCTGTGAACAAATATATTCGCTTGTAAAGTTGAGTTCTTATACACGGGGCTTATGGCGATCATCACTCAGAATCGCACATATTTGGTTTGTGTACCGCTAAAATTTTGCAGTTTCATTTGAAAAACTAGTATGATGTTCTAGAACTATCCATGTATATTGTATCAGAAGGAGAATGTTTTTTATCGTTTAGTAATGGATATATAGCCATGCAAAGCCTTGTTTTTAACGAAAAATTTAGAATCGCAATTTATAATGGCAACACCACACGGTGGTATTGTATTTGAAAATTCATTAGATCAACAACCTGTTAACAACTCATGATATTCAAATCGTAATAGGTATAAAACACTTATTTTATTCAATTTTTATATTTTTTGAGCGTTAGTTTCGCCACTCGATAACCGATGGCGCAACCGTCACACTAGTACTACATTAATATCACACTTAGAAGCTTGGAATCCAATAAATTTATTGAAAATCCTAAATCACAATCATTGTGAACAGCCCAATGCTTAAGAGTTTTAGTCAAATTAAGCTAAACCATATACTCAAAAATGTTTAAATAAACTTCTTACCATTTAGTTTTCGAAAAGTAATTTGGATTAATCAGACTAGAATAAGATTAACTAATTCAAAATTCATAATTAACAAAACTTTTTTTGAGAATTATTCTGTATTAGGTTTTAAAATTTAACATGATTTATATTTCGGTATATTTGTAATCTGTGATAAAATATTTTTAGATAAAAAATACAGCTAATATAACTAATTAAAACTAGAGTAACTTTCCCGCTTCTAAATATCTTCTTTCTCATTTAAGTCGACTTCAACAAACTAGGCCTCACCGACAACGAAAACCCCTTTGGAGTGCTTCCCCCAGGTATCGCCCGCTCTATGGGGCGAGCAGCTGGTGGTTTCCTCGCTGACTACATCTCCAGGGTCTTCAAACATCGTCGACAACGACGCTCTACGTTAGCAGAACCACCACCACCGCCTCCTGGAGGCAAAGATGCCTTTCATGGAGGAGAAAGAGCGTTGTTGTATACAGTAGTAGAGGATTTCTTGAGTAACTTTGGCATGGATGGCAAGGCGTGTCTTCTGAGAGCGATTTGTGAGGTACATGCACATCCCCTGAAGAATTTTGGATTGTTGGGAGAGATGCTGAAGCTCTTTTTCTCGTAAGTAATTATTATCAAGTAGATTCATAAAGCGGATTAACGCTAATACCATTTTTAATTTTTTAACTCTTTTTCCAATTAACAAATCAAGTTTATTTTAACCTGGGTTAAAAAGATTATTAATTAAAATAAAATTTCATCAATTTTGTGAATCTGTTTTAATTTGAAACAGAGTTATAGATTATCTGGATATCCTAGGAATAAAAGGGATGAGTATTATTGAAGATTTGTTGCGAAAATAAAAGATTTCGATCGAGAGTAATAAAAAAGTTTGTACAAAAGAAATTATGATTAAAGATGAAGCTAAAAATGGTGCGCAAGAATGGGAATGTTTGAAGATTAATAAATGTTTTAAGGGTTCGTGCTACCCAATTGTACATGAGAATGAGATTGACATAAATAAATAAAAATAGAATCATGATTTTAGAAATTAGTAACGGAAAAAATCTCATTAAGAAGTATAATTAATTGTATTTTGCTTTCAAGCTTGTAATAAATTCTTTAAATACATTTTTTTTAATTTGAAAGTAAATTCCTTCGTCATCGCTATTTTCCTGAAAAGTCGTGGCCCACATTTTGAAAACCGCTATAATAAATGATTTTCGAAATTAGTTAAAATGTGGACTGTAATTTTGCCCAAAATCACTATAAATATTTCCATGGAGCATCTAATCTACAGGCATAGGATTTGTTTGTTAAAAGTGTAAACGAAGCGAGCCTCGCCAAAAAATGCGTTATAACGTCAAAATAACTGATAAACAATACCATTGCATTTGGTACTAACCAGGCATTTCGCAAATTTCCTGTAACGTAATTTTGTTAGTTCATTAATATAATGCTAGATTCCATTTTTAAAAATAATGCTGCACTTACCTTTATTGAACGCTGTCGTTTATTACCAATTTATTTTATTTATCACCACTTTCTAACTTAACTACTACCTACATACAATTATCTAATAATAATAAAGTTAACAGAATTTTATTGGTGTCTATTTTTATTATTGTTTCTGTTAGTTTTACAATAAAATTAGTTGCTAACAATTAATTTATCTAATTGATAATACACTTCTACTTGATTGTAAATTTGAGCGAATTTTGTACGGCTTTGAAGCACAGTTTTCAGGTAAATTAATATTTAGCATTCTTAGCATTAGCAAATAAAAACAATTTAATATAAAATAAAATTGGTGCAACAAAATTATCTCATATCAATCCTAACTAATTTATACTCTGACCATTCATTAATGAACTATTTTCAGCATCATTTTCTAGTAATGTAAATTATTTTTAATGGTCAAAGTACAACAATCATTCCTATCAAACATTTACTCATTAATATTATTAATTTTTTTATTGTTTCAGAGCAAGTAAATCTCCATACGCAGAAATTCTCACCGAATACGTAGAGGCCGAATTAGCCGGCCGAGGTACATCAACAGGAGGCCATGGAGAATGTTGGCCTTACTTGCGAGAATGCCCTAAGTCCCTTTTCCTCCCTAGACACAATAAATACAGGGAAGAAGACCAAGAACATTCGCAGAATGAAATAACGGAAGAAGCAAACCCTGACCGGACGTCCGGGACAGCGGAAGTGACGTATAAACAAGTGAACGCCATGTGATTTGAGTGTTCAATTGCGTGTGACATTGATGTGAATTATTGATGGTGATGATTGTTCGATTTTTTTGACTGTCATTTCAGGGACACTGAATTTGTTTTATTTGTTGACTACTAGTTCATCTTGATAAGATTTTCATTGATTTACTTCAGTTATTTTTCCAATGTCAGAGTTTTCTAAATTATTATAAATGTTTCAAAAAATGTAGTACGTCACCCTAAATCGGCGTTTCTGTAGTCTAAATTAAATTATTATTTAAAAGAGTATTGTGCATATAAAAAATAATAAGTAGAGCTATAATTCTCCCCGAAATGAAGGAAAGACTTGCTGATATATATTCAATTTATTAGAGTTAAAGTAAAAAACGAAGACTGACGTTAAAATTCTTTAATGAATTACAATAATTACAACCAATTTAGCCTAAATGACATAACGTAAATAACGATATATAATTATAGATTTTTACAACAAAGATTTATGTCACTTTAGATTTTTGAAGTATGGAATAGTTTTGCGTGACCTTAAAATGACAGTTTCAAAAAAAGAGAACTACACGTCGAGAGACTTTGAAATGTATATTGTCGAAATAGATTTAGTATTTAGTTTAATGGATGTATTTATTATTATTAATAGTCGTGTGATAATTATAATGAGTCATAAATAAAAAGGACACTCTTAGGACAGAGCAGAGTGAAATAAACTGTAAATCATAAGAAACCAACTAATATAGTCTCTATATAATAAAACTGTAATTTCAAATCTCATACAATGTATCATTATAACTAGAAATTTAACTTGACAAAGGTTAAACTTAACCAAATAGGAAGCCGTCCACACAACACAAACAGAACTGGCATCGATTAAAATCAGTAAATATAATAATAAAAATATCGAAGGATGAAGTGGTACGTAAAGTAAGAAACGATGGCGAAGTGTCACACAGGCGCTAGCAAGCTGTGATCTGATCAGAATCCGTGATCTGAAGTGATCTATCTGAGTGAAGCGTTGGTGTTAATACTCTTCCTCTTCGCCAACACCGTCTGCTTCTTCTGGCGGAGCGAAGCCATCCTACAAGAAGCGAAAAACACAACACTTCATCACCAACAAATCACAGAGCTAAAATCAGTAAAATCGATCACTATTTATTGTTAATGAACTACAGAATGCATCATAAATACATTATCATTATTACAAAAATAACATAATGCGAAAAACATCGCGATCATAAAATCTTTTTCGATATTTCACTTTTCGAAACTTCGAATCAAACTTGAACCGAGTTAATATCAATATATTTACAAGCGCATCCCAACGTCACTTTACAATACATTTCTGAAAAAAAATAAAACTTAGACAAATGTAAATATCCCATAGAAATAATAATAATAATTGAATACTTAAATTATTGCTGAAAGTGACGTTGTACGAGCTCTAATAACAATCAGAACGATTAAGTAGATTTTCAGCAAGTTTAGGAATTTAATTCGAAATTACGAATCAAACTAGAACCTAATTTTACAACTTCATTTAAATAAGTTCGGAAAATATGTAAACCGTTTAAAACTAACAAATTATTTGAGAATATGTATTATTATATTGATTAAATACTGAGTGGATTAATCGTTGTTAAATCGATTGAGATCCCTATTTAAAAGAAAAACTGAATAATAAAACCGAAGCAAATCATGCATTGTTAGTCAATCACATCATCATTATCATCATGATCATTTTGCTCATCAAGCTCATCACTCACTTCAGTGGCGTAGAGCACATCCAGGATCTTCTGGATTAGGGGATTCGTCTCATCGTTCTCTTGACACATGACTTCAATATCGCGAAGCTTTCCAAAGTAGAAGTCTCTCTCTTTCTCCAGTCCCTCGACGGAGATCTTCAGGTCTACGATTTGCGCCGACAACTCATCCACTTTTCCGCTGTCGCCCTTGCTTCCAGGGACGCCCACGGGGGCTTTCTGGATCGGACGGACTGTGTTCACTTTCGGCACTAGAAATTTTACCCGGTGAGTAATTGTAATTAACAAGGTTACAGAAGCGTTTAATTTTATAATTGTGTGAAATTAAATGAAAATCAAGCGCTATTAATAATGAGCCCCGATTTCTAATTAATTTATTAAGTGAGTTTAATTGAAATTGTGAAAGCAGAAATTAAATTCCGGTTAACAAGATAGTACACGGGTTTTACAACCGCAAGTTTTATTTTTAACTATCTACCGAGTTGTTTTTTTATACTAATCGATAAATATGACACCATAAAGGGGTGAGATAACGCATTATGTTTCGTTTTCATAGCACGCAACTAATAGATGGTGTCTACCAGTTTCAAAATATTACATTCCAAGAAATTTCAGCATTTCAAAATCCAGATAAAATTCTAAATATATATTTTGTTTTGACTGGAAGTTTAAGTTTTTGAAATCCAGGCTTTTTGGGAGGATCTGGAGGAATTTCAGGGGCGGTAGACAGCATGAAATAAATAATAATGAATGGTAAGATATTTACGGTTGTGTACTATGTTGTCAAGAGGAGCGTGTCTGGCATAAGTCAAGTGGTGGTTCGTACTGGCTTTAGCAATGGGCTTGGCGGTTTTAGCGGGCGATCCCTGGGGGGCGGCGGCCGGTTTGCGCGTCATGATGGTAGCCCCGCGGGGTGCGTTGTGTCCGCCTCCACCCAAGCCCTCCCCCCCTCGCATGCTCAAAGCATCGTAGTCTGTGCCTTGGTAGTTAGCATCGAAAAATTTCTTAAACCACTGAAGGAATTCGAAATTATCTTGGAAACGGCCCTTCACCAATCTGTCTATCGGTACAATCTGAACACAAACAGAAACAAAACTAAAAACAACTAAAAAGTGCAGGAGAGACACAGATTGAAATAAAAATACAAGTGGTGCAGAGTAGAGATGATGGTCCGGTAGGTAAAAGTGCTAAACGCTAAAGGATCTACAGATGCTATGTAATAAAATAAAATGGTGTTTATGTAACGAAACGACAGCGAGATGCACGTGGTTACCCTGTCTGGTGGCCGGGGCGACCCGTACGGGAGCCCTAACAACGGGCGCAGGCTCGTGCTCATGATGGGATGCTGAACCGATTACAATTCCTCCTCGAGCTTCAAAACCATCGTACTCTCTACCATCATAATTTGCATCAAAAAACTTCTTAAACCATTGTAAAAACTCAAAGTTATCTTGGAATCGACCTTTTATCAATTTGTCAACAGGAATTACCTATAAGGTACTTTCAGTTAATCTAACTAAACTAATATTTCATATGATTGTAACAGTTATTCAGCTCACCAAATTCAATGATAGAATAAACTATTACAAAGCAATCATTTACTCTATCATTTTTATATGCGTACACTACGTGAACAAAGCCAAAATAAGCAAAAAAATAACCTTTTCGACGCCCATCTTTTTGAATCCTGCTTGTAATATTTTGAAATTCTGAATGTATTCGTGCTCCAAATTTGTTTTGAACTTGACTCTCTTCAATGGTACAGATCCAGAGAACAGCATGTCCATGAACTGGCAGTAGGCTGCACCCGTGCATAATTCTTCGATTTTCCCGAAGTTGGATGCCAAACAATCGTTGACCCACGCTAGCATGTCATGACGAGAGAGGTTCTCTGTGGTTACGTTTGTTGAAAACACATTGACTGCCATTTCCTAAACCAAAACCAATAACTATCAGTTTTGACCTAAAATGTCACAAATATACCATAAAATCTCAAAAATGTATGGTTAATCTGCTTTAAACCGGTAAGGAAGCACCGTTAGGAAGTATGTAAAAACACACCTACGTCATATAGAATTCATGGAATGTACTTTAGAACACTTGAAATTGTAATTTATTTGCATTTAAATGCAGTAACAACTGTTAAAAACGATTAAACAAAAGATTCTTTCAAAAAAAGAAAAAAATATTTCAAGTACGTCGACATATGCAAAATACACTTTTGACAATCCAGATGAAAATATTTATGAAATTACCTTAATTTAGACGATATATTTATTTACACCAATAAACTTTCTCTTGTAAATTTTTCTTCTGCCGAAAAATAGATGTATTTATCGATAAAATTAGAAAAACGGCGAGCCGGGAGTGGTACTGCCGCAAAACTACTAGACCTGAAAAATTTGTTTTATCTTCCAGTGCTGCCAAGAAAACACTAGGAAAAAAAAATATTTTTTAAATTGGACTTTCTTCTTCAATAATATATTCGAAATTTTAATATAAAAAACTAATCTCTTAATTGGATGTAAAATATAAATATTAGTGTAAATACATGAGAATTTGTGATAATTTTTTGTTAAATGATACCACCTTAAAGTTGGCAATGCTGACTATTAAATACCAATATTTAATGGCTTTAAAATAATTTATATAAATAATGAATCTGGAACTAATTGCATTTTATTCCAAATGATTTATTTATTTATGCATAATTATATACAATTAATTGACTAATTTGAAGTTACTTCCATTTTAAAATAGTACATTTTTCGAACGAATTTATGCAAGCAGTCATAACTTTAATCAGCAAATTGTTATTGTTCTTATCAGTTCGGACTTATATGTGTATCAAATTTACAAAAAATATCTGAAGCATATATAATTTTCATCTCAGAGGGCATGATGTTTTGATTTCAAATATACAGCATAAGCTAGGTTAAGTTAGCTGTCATATGAATCAGAATCTGGTCATAATTATCATAAAAAGTGACTAATCATGAGTAATGTTTATATTTTAGAACCACCAACATCTGGAAAAGTAAATATTTAAACATTTATTAATTATGAATAAACTATTACCACTTTACTTTATAGGTGTTGCTCAAGACAACAGTTGGTGACATAGATATCGAGCTCTGGGCTAAAGAGACATCCAAAGCATGCAGAAACTTCATACAATTATGCCTGGAAGGTTATTACGACAACACAATATTCCACCGAGTGGTTAAAGGGTTCATAGTACAAGGAGGCGATCCTAATGGTGATGGAACTGGAGGAGAATCAATTTATGGAGAAACTTTTAAAGATGAATTCCATAGCAGACTCCGTTTTTCCAGACGTGGAATTGTCGCGATGGCAAACGCTGGAAAAGATGACAATGGGTCACAGTTTTTCTTTACTTTGGCTGCTACCCCAGAGCTGCAAAATGTACACACAATATTTGGAAAAGTTACTGGAGAGACTGTGTTTAATATGATTAAACTGGAAGAAGGCTTGATTGATCATGAAAAGCCTGTTTATCCGCATAAAATACTTAAAACTGAAGTTTTATTCAATCCTTTCCCTGATATTGAACCCAGAATTACTGAAAAGACAGACGAGAAATCTGATAAGAAAAAGAAAGATAGGAAGCCTGGAGTAAAGTAAATAACTATTTATTAATTATAAAATCTGTTCATCTTCGTGAATTTATTTTTTTAGGAATTTTAAGTTACTTTCTTTTGGAGCAGAAGCAGAAGAAGACGAGGAAGAAACAAATGTTGCAAATCAGGTATTTGTGGGAAAAGGTAAATCAACTCACGATTTACTGGATGATCCGAAATTGAGCACAAAACCTGTCGTCGAATCAGAAAATGACTCGGACGAAAGCGGAGAATTTGAAGACCTCCATGTAGAAGAATTAGAAAATATTAGAAATAAATTAAAACCAGATAAAAAGAAACCATCAACAAGTTATTATTTAAACAAAGATGAGAAGGACGCTAGAAAACGAAAGGCGTAAGTCTAATGATTCAATAAATTGTAAATTAATAATCTTACGCTCATTTTTAAGTAATGAGTTTATGTGGAATGATCTATGAATGTGGTTGAAGTGAGGGTGGTTTGTTTGGATGAAAATGTTTGACGAGGGCTGATTGTTTGATGAATGTGATGAGTGAATGTTTTATGAATGATTTTAGGGTTCGTGGTACCCCATTTGTTGGGATATAGCGTGAAGATATGTATGTATGTATTTTTAGGGACGAAATTCGTGAAGAAATCGTAAAGGTGAAGAGAGAATATCAACAAAACAAATTATCAAATGAAACCGCAAAAGTTGAAGAAATAAAGAAGACAACCGAAAAAAGTGAGACATTTAAAGCGTACAAAGAAGAATTCGACAAATACAAAGACAAAAAAGAATCGTTACCGAAAAAAGGTAAAATTAGGGAGGACTTCACTCTTAGTCTTCTTGCAAAATTCAAGAAAAAATTGGGAGATCTCAAAGATAAAATGGAGGAAGATTCCGAAGAAAATAAAGAGGAAACAGTGAGTAAAGAAAAAAAAGTTAATGAGGACGAAGACAGCGATCCAGAAGACACTACATGGTAAAACTATATAATTAAATTATTAATTTATTGTTAATTAATATTTAATAATTTTCAGGATGGCCCACAAATTGCAATTTGCCCAAAACGAAGCAGTTCTTGCAAGAGATGCAAACACAAAAGACGACGATTGGTACGAAGTCTACGACCCAAGAAATCCGCTAAACAAGAGAAGAAGAGAAGAAAGCAAGAAACATCTGAAGCACAAAGTCGGCAACAAATAATTTAAACAAATGTTTTACTTTGTATGATTCAGTAAATAAATCATTTTAAGATATTAGATAATAGTTTTTTTGTTGTTAATCTGAACGATTG
This sequence comes from Pterostichus madidus, assembly GCA_911728475.2. Lineage (NCBI taxonomy): Eukaryota > Metazoa > Arthropoda > Insecta > Coleoptera > Carabidae > Pterostichus > Pterostichus madidus. The sequence continues at coordinate 3,905,569 of OU452304.1, forward strand.
TGAGAAACTGGGAGACATGTGTTTATATATAAACAACTTTAAACACGTGTACGAATTAAAAAAGTTAGGTCTCACTGTTGCTATCTCCTTCATTTTGAGGAGATAGACAAAGAAAATAAATCTGAATAATAATGATAGTTTAATCAGTCGATTTGTCCTTTGAAAACTACGATAACCAGACTCTGTGTTATTTAGTTCATCGGCTACGCTCAAAAGAAGCGCTAACTAATTCTCTTTTCAAATATTTCCGGGATTAGATTTATTAAATTTGTATAAATTGTTGTCAGTTTGTGATAAGCCAGCATTAAGTGAGTTGTAAATAAAGTGCGCTAGACACTAGTCGCTGATGATAATGTTTACGTTAATATAAAAGCTCTTGTGATAATAATCGTGTTTTAGAATCTCTGTGAATTTGACAAGTGTATAGTTGTGAATGGACTAAAAATGAATCAAGAGAAATTTGAAGGTAAGTGAACTTTTATTTATAATCGGTATGATAATATTTTACAATTTTTATTTGTTATTGTTTCGAAACATTTAAATAAGTTTGCTTATAAATTTAGATCCGGGAATTACTAGACAAAGAAATTAATTTTAAATTTGTTCGTAGTTGTAGTTCATAGTATGTTTAAAGTGTTCCAAGTTTTTGAGTGCTGTAAAAAAGGTATTTATCAATTATTTCTTATCTTTTATATAGACCAAAAAATCTGGTTACATATATTAAATGATAAATTTTATTTATTTATTCGTTCACCTTGATTAATATTCAAATTAAAACATACAAATAATATAAAGACGATAGTTGTTATTTAACATGGAATTAATTAACATTTAAATATTGTCACATGCTTTTCAAAAATCTCTGTATAACATTTTACTATCTATGATCTATTAAACTATTTTTATAAATATCTTAATAAACATGATAGTCCGGTTATTTATCAGAAAATCAATTAATTATGTTAAAAATAACATCATCGTTGACATTAGTTTCTCGTTTAGAAAGTCTTCTGCGTCGACCAAGTCAATGTCCCCAAAAATCACGTCCTAAACTAAAAGGACCTTTTCGGGTCCTTCGTTTGTGTGTCTTGAGTATTTTGTTGCCGGTGTGTTTGATAGCAGGTCCTTTATACTTGAGATATCACGTTTATGGGGACCAGCTGTATCCATTAGCAATGTCAGATATGAGACTTTTGGATAGCAAAGTTTCTACAACTTGGTGCCAGGTTTGTGAGAACCATTAATAACTTTTAATTTCATTTCGAAATCGGTGCATTACTACAATTGATTTGATCGGTTAACTTTAATAATTTGTTTCTAAATTTGTTACAAATATATCGCTCAATATTTTAGTGTTTTAATGTAAAATATAATTTTTATAGTACTGTGTTTTAATTTTTTTCGTGTCCAAATTTTTGGATAATTTTGATTTTATTTATAGCAAAGTGCATGTCATTTAGTATTACATTGTAAAGGAAAATACTCGTGCAGGTATTAAAGTATTCGATTGTCTATTATTATCTCTATTTTTGATTTTCGATAAATGAGCTTTGATTATAATAATGGGTACTTCAAATTTACAAATGATACAAATCTATAATGTTGCATCACTTCTTTAGATATTAAAAATATTTCTTTTAATGTTGAAACCATAATATATATTTTTAAGTTAATTTATTAAAATGATGTTTGTTTTATTCACGTGTACCTTCTTTTGCATATAAACTAATCTGTGATAATAACTATTTACATTATAATTTAACAATTAGGAAAATTCCATTCATTTTACAAATTGTATGCCATAAATTCTAAGATTAAATCAAAAAAGGAAAAATAATAATCATAAATGAATATGTATTTCCACCATTAATTAAACAATATTGGTCTTAAATTTACTGCACAAGTCAACAAAGATCAAAACGTAGTAAAGTGGTAATGCACTCACTTCAAATAATAGGACAGGGTTAAAAATACCTCATTTATTTTTCGCCTTGGCCTTGTGAAAGAAATAGTGCATCGTACTAGACACGTGGTTAAGGAAACTATTATTTTCTAGAGACAACTGGTTAAAGTAAATGCGACGTTTAATGCGTTTTTGCTGTCTCAATCACCGGTAATGTCTCATGAATTGAAACCATTGTCGATGGTGAGACATTTGGAACTTGAGGATGATATGAAAGAATACTGGGGATTTTATTTACTTAAAGGATCTTCTGTGACAGTTTCTACTTGTGTTAGGTATGTGTTTATGTTACATTGAAGAGCCATCTTGATGCAAATTATTATTTTGAAATCTCACACCTTACTCGGTTTAATTTCAAGTAGTGGCAGCTTTGCAGTTGCGGATCTTGAGATGATATAGTTCTTGCCATGAAATTTGATCTTTTATGATTACTTGAATGTAACAGAACAAATAAAATAAAGAATGAACTTTGCCTAATGCTAATATATCTAAAATAATAATCTGACATCATGTTTGAAAAGTGTCATGTGAATGTTAAATATTTATTGTTTATTTATTGTTGATCCTTTAACTTTAGAGATATTCAATTTTGTTTGTATAAAATTATGAGAAATGTTTGTTAGTTATTATACAAATACTTGATATTTTTATCGATAACTGATTATGCATATAGAATAAATGTGGGTGACTTTGGCTAGATATTAGAATTTTCTGCACGTGTTATACTGTTACAGACATTATTTACTAATGAATTGTTTCGTCACTTTTCATTTGCCAACCAACATTTTATATAAATTATAGTTATTTGTATATCAAGGAAGAAAGTGAAACAATTCTTCACGAGCTATACATATAATTTGTTTCACTACTTATCATAAAGTAAAATTTTCTGGAATAGATATCACTAATAATATTATATAATGTATTTATTTAATAGCTTGGCTAATACATAACATTGAACAAAATTTAAACTCAAATATATAACAAAAAGTCTTATAAAATATACAAAAGAAAAAAACTGCTGTTTTCCATTTGCAATGGGTATAAATTTACTTTCCTCTCTGGGAATGAAAAGTATCCCTTTTTTCTCTCAATTGAGGGAAGAAACTGTTACTTTTCTGACAGAGTCGTGAAAATAGCTATTTGTATAATGTTGGAGGAAAATGAATCATTTCTTTTTGCGGGTATACATATAATTTTTCTAAGACCAATCTTTCATATTATTTAAATAAAAAATATGGTATATAAATAAATAAATATCTAATGGCCAGTTGCACACTCAGATATTAACTGTAACTTAAGTAAAATAATATAGAATCAAGAAATAATATAAAATTAATTAATAATAAACATTGATGTCAATAATTTAATTCGATATTTTTTAACTTAAGTGACTCTTCGTGTTGGTGCTGCAAATGACCATAAGACTGTGCTGACGATTGCTATGAAATCAACCATAAATATGGGAGAAAAACAATTACCTTTAGAGAGAAAAATGGTTACTTTGCTTTCTAGGGACAGAATAGTCAACTTTTGATCCGGATATGAGGGAAGAAAGCCTATTTTCGGTTAAGGTCGTAGAAAAAATATTTTTGCAGATATTTCTTTCCAATATTTACTGTTTGTGAGAATTTCTCATTAGTATAAAACCATATTATTATTTATTTATTGTGACTATCAGTTCAAGGATGTAAAAATTTCTAGATAAACGAAATTCAGATTTACAACTGTTTGTTAAAGTCACGACCTTTCTGCATGATTTTATTAATTGCGTATGTGCAAAATTTTAATTTTTACCTTGCACTATTTTATCTTGTTTAAAAAATAACATTTACATAATTATTTAATAAGGATCAACAAGTAGGTAGTATTCTTAAAAATGGATAGATGAATATGATTGATCCTTTCATTATTATTTAGCGAAGGTTGATTCAAGGATAATTATGATGGATTTGTATTTATTTATTTAAACTAAGTTTAAATTTAACTTTAGTTGGTACAACTGGCTATAAAGTATACAGTAATGATAATGTCTGTAATATGTATTTGCAAGATTTCTCTGAACCATATAAATAAAAATGATTATTAGCAAAATTCTTTAGATAAACTATACATAACATCACGCTATGTTCCATGACAAACAGTTATTATAAATATTGATTAAAAAGAACACTTTTAAACAATTTTACAAAATTCATTTTCAACAGATGGCCAGGCGCATCACTTATAGTGATAAGAGGCCACAAACATCTGCACGAATGCGCTTACATCGGCGACGATTCCTCCGAAGAAGAGGACGAAATCAACGAAGGTTTGAATGAAAAGGCAAACATAACTGTTGAGGATGACGGAAATCCTTCAAATAAACCCGAAGACATGAGACGTCATCGTCCTTGGGTTCAGTTCCACAACCCAGACCACAAGAAACAAGAAAACCACACTCTTCACCACGATCAAGAAGTTGAGGACCACGTCACTGATCCCAAGATTATGAAGAAACTTCTTGGTACTATAAAAGACATTAAAGATAAAAGGAAAGAAGAAAATAATGTTGAGACAACCACTAAAGATCACATTCATAAACATCGTGATCAGACGATAAATAAAGATGAGGAAGAATTCTTGACAATCAAAGAAGCACAAATAAATAAACATGAGAATTCGGAAGAGGTCTTTCAAAATCTTTTGAAGAAACTTAGGCATATGGGAAGTAAAGGACAACAAGTTTTAGAAAAACTTAATGAACAATTAAAAGGTAAAAATGATGAAGAACTTAAAAATATGATTGGTAATGCTATGAAAGATCCAGAACAAGAACCAGTGATAAATACTAGAGGAAGGCAGTGGAATAAAAATAGAATACATTATGAAGAGAATATTGAGGAATCCAGCAGAAAGAAAAGACAAATAGAAATTATGTCTGCGATGGAACATGAATTAAATGAACATGATGAAAAAGGTGATGCTGCTATTGAAGAGGTAAGTTTATTCACTTTATTTGAATATTTATCGGTTTTTTAATCTAGTAAATATTTTTATATACAAAAACACCGATAGTCTTTAACCGAAACAAATGTAAACCGAGTTTTAAACCCTTATCTAAACAGAACAAGATCTAGTATTTTAAATTTACAATTATTGTTTGATAAATCATCAAATTTAGTCAGTTATTGAATAAAAACATGAAAATTTAACCGATATTATTTCGGTTTCGTAATCTGATTTAATAATTATTTCTAATACAGCTTGTGCATGATTTAAAAGAATGTAAATATTTTTGCATCGTGTATTTTCTGCTGTCAGACGTTGTTAAATTGCTTTAAAGAAAAATACTTCAAATCAAAACACGAAAAACTAAATTTTCTTCTAATTTTATTTTTAGTATTTTGCTCTCAAATAATTCGGAAACGTTTAAATCAGAAAATATGCAATGATTTTTTTTTTAATCCAAACGAAACGTATATATCTTCGAAAGTTCTTGAACTTTGGTAGTGTGTATTGTCAAAGCTGATGCTATTTTTAAATAAGTTTTTTTCGATGACCGTACCATAAGTAGAACACTTTTGAACAATGTAAATATTTTGTAAACCAGAATATTCTGGTTAGAGATTTGTGACATTTTTTACACTCGGTGATAATGATTATATCTCTGAGGAAACAAAGTCTAAGTTATTTTAATTTATTTATTTATTACCTGAATGATAAATTAAGAACACAAAATTATTATATAACTTTTATTTTATTGCGCGTTTTCTTCGTATTATTTTTATTATCTCAACTTATATAGTTTTTCCTTATTTCGAATTTATTAAAATCAGATGTTCATTACAAATATCTATCTTATCTTTTATCTTTTACAAAATGGGGGTTCCTTTAATTGTTCTCTAATTAATTGTGTAACGAAACAATTAGTTATTTAGTTAAAAATATTTTACGATGACTTTTAAGGGGTTCACACCAGATGATCTAGCTGCTCACCGAGGAATCATAAACGAAACAACTCTTGGCGACAAATCAAACAGTGAGTTCTGGTCCTCATTTTCATCAAGCGAAGAAGCTCTTCTCAACTGTGCAGGACTGATCCTTAATCTTCCTTTAACTCCTCATCGGTACTGTGAAAGAAATCGTGACACTCAATTCGTCGAAGAAGCTAGTCTTGCCAACACCGTCACATATCGGTAAGAATTATTTTATGTTTTTTACACTTTTGGAGATTATTTTAAATATAGGTCAAGAAAATATTTATTCTAGACAAGAGATTTATGTGGTCAAAGTTTATTTTGAGTCAGAAGTTTTTTTTATTGTTACGATAATCTGAAATGTGAGTTTGTATCGTTTAGGCTTCATGCCAAATAGTTGTCAGAATTTATTACAAAGGAAATATTTTGTAGTTTCCTAGAAGTTGCATTCCGTTTTTTCGAAACGAAAATAAAGTTGTGCTTACGTATTTTGTTATCGGAATTTGATAAGCTTTTTTTAGATATTGCAATAAAAATTACATTGTGATAAGTTGCGTGTCTAGGCAATATAATATTTAATCAGTAAATTGATTAATTATTATCTGATTTTGGATTTTAATTTACTAAAGAGGCCCCAATAATCTATTTAAATTTTATAAATAATATAAATGTCATTTACCTGTTTTATCAAAGATGTTGTTCATTTTGCAAATAAACTGACAGGAAATAAATCCTTGGACGTTTTGATCGGCTGAAGATTAGTTTTTGTTTGCACTTTGCTATATTTATAAATCTGATGGTAGAATTCTGTAATAAATCTATAAGTTTATAAATCCGTAAAGCTATAAATAATGAACAAAATCACATCAATATTTTCTGATAAGTAGAAAATATTTCATAAAGTATTAAATTTCGTTGCGATTTTGTTTACAGAGATTTACGGATTTGCACAGATTTCCACCATTAAAAAACATGTAAAAGATATGAAATATATACAAATAGTATAACTTTAGTACTACTTTTCTGTTTATAACTGATTTAAATAATAAAAGACATATGTACACAATTCAAGAAAGAGTTAAAATATGTCAATATTTTGTTGTTCCTATTTACCGGCAAAGTATAAAATTCAGGCAATGTGCAAAATTAAAAATGCACAACAGGAATTTAATCCCAATTACAGTACAGGGTTCGGGCTGACCGAACCGCAGTGTGGGTGTTCATATATTTTTAGCTTGAGTGGGATTCTAACTCAGCATCTCTGAATTCGAATGCCGTAACGCTAACCACACCACCGTAATGCCATCTTGGCGAGGTTTGCATCGCTTGCATTTTTAGTAAACAAATCCTCCTAGACCATATGCTTTACACACGCAAGCAATTATATTCACTTTTAGCTTAAAGTATTCCGAATTTCATACATTTATTTGCATATTGAATGTGTTATTAAACAATTCCGGAGACCTCGTCCCACATACCTAAGCCTTTATACTTGTTTTTGCAAAATTTGCCAGATTTCACACTTTGTCAGTGACATTTTCAATGCTAGCTAGATTACTTCATAGGACAAATTTGATTTATTTTGTAGAGATCATAAATTACACTATTTTTCACGACATGCGTAGAAAACTCAACTTTCTTCTCGCGAAATAGTGAAGAATTGGTTTTTTATATAACTAGATCAGAAAGTAGTCTATTGCCGCTTGTGCATTGTTGATCGAAACGTGATCAAGAGGAACAACCATGTAAGAATGGCAAAGACACTTTCTGCTCACGGTACACACAATATTTTCTATACGATTTAAAAACTCCTGAAAAATAATTTTCCTTCTCTAGAGAGGAAAAAATAAATTCATTATATTGTTGAAAAATCTTATTTAATAGTAAGATATTTGAAATTTTTAAATTATCTTATAATTTTGATTCAAATAAATAAAATGTTACTTTTATTGTACCTATTCGTTTTTCCTCCCGAGTGTATATCATAAACAATTTTTTTTAGGCGTGTTCGTATGCCTCACTTGCATTGCGCGTAAATTCAAACTTACGTGGGAAAAATAATCGCTTTCCTCTCTAGTTTGACAAATAACTATTACTCACATTCTCTTCCCGTTGATTTTCACTATATTAAAACTTTTCCTTTTGCCGCTCCTTTATTAAAATCTTTGGAGGCCATGATTTCATAGCTGGTAACAAAATTTTACGAGCAAAATATATCTTTTACCGAGATCTGCTTCAGCAGAGTGCAACAACCAGTAATAACTAAGAGCCATGATGACATTTATTTATTTCAGGGTGCCAACCAACGGCTACTACTTCTTCGTTTTCAACTCTGAGAACGAGGTTCAAACCAACTACATCCGAGTTGAATTCCACTTACGTAAAGCAGTCTACAATGTCAGTAACCCAGTCGCAAAATGTTCTAACACCTCCGGAGACTGTGCTTTAGATTTAGGTTTCTTTTCCAGTGAGAAATTAGTCCTTGAGCTTCCTGTGAAAGACAATGACACGCTTTGGAATCAAGAATTCGTCGTGTTGTCAGAGTGTGAACCAAGAACTGCATTGTATATAATTTGTGTGCTTTCTGTGCCTCTTGTTATAGTTATGTTCGCGTTTCAATGATGATTATTGATGATTTTGATGATACTGATGTTGGTGATCATGTTGACTGTGATTTTTGAAGGATTCCAAACTTGGTTGTGGATACAAGTGAGATTAGGTTGATAATGGTATGTAAATATAGGCTAATTAGGCAGTAAAGTACTATTTGTAACATTGGATTGTTGTGAACAAACGATATGAATCTTTATTTTGTTTTTGTTATACCGTGGGATTTGCCATATATATTGTTACAAATTTGATACTATTGTATCAGAGCGTTTATTTTAAAATGAAACATAAGTTGTCAAGTTAACATTTGTATTAATTATATTATGTTGCATGAAAGTTTTATCGGTTCATCAGCAACTAACGGTTCAATAAGTTTCAGAAAATCGCTGTTGAGACCATTCTTTAAATAAAGAGTTCTTTTTTTTTCGTACAATCCAGCATTAGTGTCGCCTTGTTTTTAATGATTTACTATCTGTAAATAATTCAAATATTCAAATATTTAATTTATTGTATCGAACGGTTGTTTAACAGTTATTTAAATTTTAAACTTAAATATATTAGTCCAATAAAAAACTTGACATAAAAATTATTGTCAAATTCAGTTTCATTATTATGGTCGTCGTTTTTTTAAATGACCCTGGTGATCATCTCTTTTCAAGATATTAACTATATTTAATTAAAAATTAGATTAAACATTTAACTACAGGTATCAAAGAGGGATCCATAGATTCACTGATCTTTGTTCAATGTTTTCACCATTATTATTTGTCAAAGTATATATGATGACGTCATGTTACTCAATATGATGTATGAAGATAATTAGTTGTGTCAAACGACGATTTTTTTTTCACTAGAGTGAAATTATATTTATATTGATTTAAATTCTACTTGGTTCAATTAAATTAGATCAAAGAACTTAAACCACATAATTATCTAGCTAGCTCAGTGGTATGAAGTCAGCCTGTGGATCCTGAGAATCCTGGTTCGAGTCCCACAGGCGACGATTTTTATAATTTAAAAAACTACCCCTGTGACTCCTCCACCACTAACATCTTTGGTGATTGACGACTGGTAACCGCACTTCACGCGCAAATCTGCTGCGGAAGAGTGCCACACCCAGTAATGGGTAGAAGGCGTGATGATATATTTATTTTATTTTATTTATTTTATTGTTATGGAGTAATGGCTCAATGGTATCGAGTCGATTCCCACAGCCGACAAACAATTTTCACCAAATTAAAATTACCTCTGTGGCTCCCCCTCCACTAACATTTTTGGGGGCCGTAATTTAACAGGTTGGTAACTGCACTTCACGCGCAAAATATATCACTTACCGAGATCTGCTGCGGCAGAGTGCCACACTCAGTAATGGGTAGAAGGCGTGATGATATAGTTATTTTAATTTATCAAACTGATGTACTTATTGAGGTTACTTCAAGTTGAATCATAATTAGTAAATCTAATAATGGAAGTGAGCAAAGTAAGCTAATAAAATAAATAAGTGATCTGGATCAATTAAATTGATTCAAACGGCAAATGGAATATGTATCATATTGTAAACTTGAATCATGGTGACCAGACTTTAATTTTGTTCCCGTGATCTGCACAAAATGGTGAAAACAATGATCGTATGACACTGGAAAACAGTGCGTTTATTAAATGTCACTTAAAAAGACGATGACTATACAGACTGGTGAACGCAACTCTCGAACATAGGGATTTAACATGTAAAATCACAATTTTGTAATTTCCTGCTTCCCTAATTATTTTAAGCAAAAAAGCTTCGAATAAAAGTTTTAGGGCATAAAATTCTGCACCCATGCCAATAAACAAAATAAACTTTGCATGCTTCGTAACGGCACAAATTAGATCTGAAAATGACAAAAATAGCCTCAAAACTATCGATAGCCATGGAATTGAAACAAAATGAAACAAATGTTTGACGTATAATCTGTCAAAAGAATTTCTTTATTTATTATGTCATTTATTTTGACAGATAAAACGACAAACATTTGTTTAATTTTGTTTTAGTTCCATGGCTATCGATAGTTTTCAGGCTATTTTCCTTATTTTCAAATCAAATTTGTGCCGTTACGAAGCATGCAAAATTAATTTTGTTTATTGTCTTAGATGAAGAATTTTATGCCCTAAAACTTTTGTTTGAAGCTTTTTTGATTAAAATAATTAGGGAAGCAGGAAATTACAAAATTGTGATTTTACATGTTAAATCCCTATGTTCGAGAATCGCGTTCACCACCCTGTATAATCTTAGAATGAGAGAAAACCAGTAAATAATGTAGTAGATTTATAGACATATTTTGTAATAAACAGCATATATTTATTATTATTTTAAATATGGTTATATTTTCTGTAAAGAAAGTGATTAGAGATCTCAGACAGTTCAATGTCCGTCATTGTTTACGTTTATAAATTAAATAATTAAGTTAATTGTTTGCATTTAACATTAAATTTTCAGGAACGTAAACAAACTATTTTTTGTGAAATTTCTTATTTTGTGTTTACTCTTAACGGTGCAATTAATATGGGTGATAAGTAAATATTATCTAATTAAATATATTTTTGTATAAACTTGATAATAATTAACTTTTGAGTGTAGTGAATTTGTTTTTGCGACAATACAAATATTTTTTAGATATCCTTGGCATAATTCTGCATTTCTGAAATGCAGACATTATAAAATATTTTTTTATTTTATAAAGGAATGTTTTGTATTATTTTATGGCGTTAAGTATGTATTTGTATAAATGATAATTGATACTTGTTTACTCATTATTGTTTGTATATAAGATAAGAATTTTTGCTACAAATAAATATCAGTATTTTGTATTCATTTGTTAGAATTATCCTAAATATTTGTAGACGAACATTTTTTTAATTTACAGATGTGATTTCACAGAATTATGATTAAAATGTAATAATATTTTGATTATGCTTGTGTCATCTTTGATCTTTCAGCTATCATTAACAGGTTTAACTAATTATGATTTTTAATTTAGTTAAATTATAGTCTCAGTAATAATATAACAACAGAGTAAGAATAAATTGAAAATAATTCGATTAATATCGAATCGAAAAATTGTTTGGGACTGAATTAGACAATTATTCACTAATTTATCGAACTTTCGAGTAAGAAATTTTATATTTTGCATTGACACTTTTAAATAATTATTTGACATCTAGTTGTCTGATATTTGTCAAAGAAAAGTTTTAACAAATTAAAACCATGTGAAAAGTGAATAAAACCATATTGTTAGTATGAGTCCAAAAATCAAGCTTGAATTTAACAAAATTAATTTATTTTAAAACTATAACGTCATTTAAATTGTGAATATTCCTAAAGACATCAAAACTGTTTTCCACAAAATACACATACCTGCAAAGTCCTGATAAGGACCTTTCCGCCCCTCTCTTCTACACAGGATTGGTGAGTTCACATTTCATCCCCGGTTGTAGGTACACTCCCTTACAAAATTATTTTACACATGAAATACATTCAAATATAAAATTATCACGGGAATTGAATTGACAATCAGGACGATTATAAGGATCACTTTTTGAAAGTGTTTTAAAACTATCGACACAAATTATAATTAATTATGTCATAAGTAAATTAGTGACTATGATAAATGACATTTGTAGAGAATTTTTAAAAGGATATGAAAATAAAATATGAATTAAATTATAAAGAGAGAAATTGTGATACCGGATTTGAACCTGGAACCTTACAAACTCCGGTCATATGCTTTAACCAACTAAGCTACGGTCGCCCTGAATTCAAATATGATTTTGTTTTAATTTTTCTCTCTATTTTTGTTATGTGTCGTAAACAGCCTCTATCCCATGACTCTTTTATGTACTGAAAGACTTGACACGACCATCGTCTGCGGTGACGCTGTTATTTAAGAAGAATATTAACCATTTGTAATTTAATTATAAATTTCTAAGTAAAAGCTTAAACAAATTAAATTTTTATAATACTTGTCCTGTAAGTTACCTATCAATGACAAAATTTAAACACAGTAAGTGCAACTTTTATTGCACAGTGGTATTCATGGTTATATCAGGACTTTAATATTTAGTTACTGTCCACCGTGAATAGTAAGTAAATATTACATATCAAGGTCCTGTTCATCTTGACAACAATTTGACAGCTGTCAATTTTGAAACCTATTTTTATTTTCCTTCTATTTATGCAAGTATTATAGAAAATAGCTTACTAACCTCGAACTGTAAGTTTTTTTTATAGGTCGCGAATGTTTAGGAAATTTCAACCCTTCGGGCCTCGATTACCCAAACTGCATTCTAGACCTAAAAACTGTCACTTACAGGTCATGGTAGGTACGTAACATACTATTAGACACAAAATAGAGTAACTATTTTTTTTCAACACCCTGTACATCTTCGTAAGTTCAAGTTCATATAAAATATATATTTAAACTTTGACAGAACATTTGTAAATTTCCCTTGTATGTTACTTGGACATTGAACTTAACATTGTACAAATTATCTTTTCAGTGAAAAGTTAAACTCGTTGACATTGAATGTTCTCGGAAGATAATCTGTGTCTTTATCTGCATAAAGACAGCTCTGTGCTGCTGTTTTTGTAGTTAATATGTTTTGGTTTCCACCCTTTATTATCATCCCTTCAGCAATCTTATTCAGTTAAGTTTCTTGTTTTGGAAAGCCATCTGTGTCGTTTTCGCAGGAAGATATCTGTTGTTAAGTTTGTTTACTTTGAAAACAAATCTCAAGATTTTCTAATTTTCTAATTTATTTAGAGGCACGTAGGTAAGTAAATTATTTATTATCATTTGTGCTACGATTTCCATGACATTTTATTTATCCACATGATAGTTATTGACAACTTTATCCGAAGATAAAAAACCGGCCTTAAGTTAATTAGTAAGAAATTACATTTGCTAAAAACTTTGAAAATGAATAAAAATAAATAATAATCATCTAAAAATAAAATAATGTAGATTTGCGTCTCTTTTACATAAAGCAGATTAGCACTAATACCATTTCTTATTTCGTTTTTAATTCTTATCTAATTCTATCTGAATTGAACAGTGTTTGTGTTGTCATCATTAAAATCAAATCGAAAATGCCTGTTAACGACGGAATATATTTATTTATTATGCTACTCTGTACAACAGGAACTTAATCCCAATTACAGTACAGGATCCGGTCTCACCAATCCAAGTGTGGTAGTTCATATATTTTTAGTTTGAATTGGATTTGAATTCGGGATCTTCGAATTAAAATGCCTTAACGCTACTCATACCACCGAACTACCGGACATGTTTATATTACAAGTAATATATTATAATTTAAAATGAGTGACAATATTCTATTTTATGAAAGACTTATCACAGTTTCAAATGTAAATTTATCGTTAACTACTGTTTAAATTTGGACAGCAATGTTAATTTACCATAAGTGATTCGCTGTGGTCTTTCTTAAATTAGTTTTAATAAATTAATATGGTTGATAATACATTTACAAATACAATTTAATATAATACATAGCAGAGTGACAATATTGTTTGTAGTTGTTATTTTATTTTTGTAAATGTGTATTAATATGAATGGAAAATTTTGAAATAAATGTCGTAATTTTGTCGATGTAAACGCTAACATTATTTGACATAAGACAAAAGTTGACTATTAATTGTAATTGATAATTGTAATTATTAATTTGCTAGCTGTGGATACAACAATATTGATTCAAACAATTTACACCACCAATTATTTTCAATAATAATATAACAAGAGAGTGAGAATAAATTGAAAATAATTTGACAGATCTTTCGAAAATTTGTTGCCAGGCAATAGTCACGAAAGCCCATAGGGCTTGAGTGGCTATTGCCAAATGCCAACAAGTTTGAGAAAGATACTGGAGAATTATTTTTTAATTTATCGAACTCTCGAGTTATATTTAATTAGATTATTTTTTGACTTAGCTGTTGAGGTCGATTCATCCAACTTAAAAGATTTTAACTGGGTCCATATCGATTGATTAGTTATTAATGTATTCTTGGAAGTTGTTTCCAAAATTTGTTGGTGTATTTCTGTATCTGAAATGGAACTAAATCGATTTTTTTCACATATTTTACTTGACGAGTTGACAGTTTTAAATAATTATTTGATAACTACCTATCACAAACAAAAAGCATCTACAGAGATTATTCCCGGGAATAATCACAAGAGCTTTACTCTCAGTATAATAATGACAGGATTGGTTAAAACGCAGACACGTGACATACAATGAAGCATTTCATTAGTTTTGAGAATCATCAAGAAATAATCATTTGAATAATAAGTTAACAAAATTTCCGCCCACGAAACATATAAATCTATTTCACATTACAGGTCATTACCTTTTCCATTTCCAATACTTATTCACGAAATCTATTAATCATATTGAATTAAAGGTTAAACACCCTAGAAAAATCACGCACATTATCATTTGCTTAACTTTCCGAGAACAGCGCGAACATTCGACAGATTGAGTACAAGTGAAGCGTATATGTCACTTAGGGGTGAGCTAATACGTTTTTTACGAGCACGGCAGGGGTTGATCGTTTGCGGCCACCCCCTGGGTCGTGCTGGGGAATAAAGAGCCACGCGACCCTTGTGGGAAATAAGTCTGGTATTAGCCCTAAAAAACGGGAATGAGGTTTTGGTTAAAAATAATTTGTCAAAAGGCATAGTTATTTACGTTAGAAGTCCGGTAAATAAGTTTTTACAGTACGAGTCGAGTCTAGCATTTCGAAATGAGTACCGTAAAAAATTATTAACGGGCGTATGACGTACAACGTTTTATTTTATACTGTATCGCATTTAATTATTAAACATTATTTTCATATCCTAACTTTCAAAGTGACATCTTAAAATAATAATAGGCGTATTTCATTTGCCATTTGGCTCAGATCTAACTTACATTTACTGAACCAGATCACTTATTAATTTCGCTGGATTACTTCGCTGACTTTATTTCTAGTACGAGAGTTACAGATTCTAATTTACTTAAAAGTAATTCACCCCAATAAAGGAATCAGTTTGCTTAATTCAGTTTATATAGTCATGTGGCAAATTTATCTGAACTGATTTAAGTGAACCAATTGGCAAATGGAATACAGCTTATATTTAAACGTAAAAAACTATTTGTTACCTAGCAAACTTCACGTAATAATACATTACGGTATCTAATTATAGCTGTATTTAATTTGCCACTTGGTTCACTTATATCAGTTCAGATAATTTCGAACAATGAGTAAATGAACTGAATTAAGCAAACTGATGCATTTATTGGCGTGAATTACTTCAAAGTTAATTAGGACCTTATATGTTCAAAAGATTAAAATATGTAAATAGGTTATATGTCAAAATGACATTTTGCAGAATCAAGTATTCACAATAAACAAAAAAATATCATTTTATTTATGTATCCATAGGAATTATTTCTTTCTGGTCCATGGGCCGAAAAGAAGTGTTTAAGCCCACTTTTTAGGGCTAAAACACTTGCTTTTTGGCCCGGTTGTGCATAAAATAGATTATTTATCCATGGTGATGTATATCAATAGCTGTATTCCATTTGCCACTTGGTTCACTTAAATCAGTTCAGATAATTCCGACACATGACTAAATGAACTGAATTAAGCAAACTGATGCATTTATTGGCGTGAATTACTTCAAAGTTAATTAGGACCTTATATGTTCAAAAGATTAAAATATGTAAATAGGTTATATGTCAAAATGACATTTTGCAGAATCAAGTATTCACAATAAACAAAAAAATATCATTTTATTTATGTATCCATAGGAATTATTTCTTTCTGGTCCATGGGCCGAAAAGAAGTGTTTAAGCCCACTTTTTAGGGCTAAAACACTTGCTTTTTGGCCCGGTTGTGCATAAAATAGATTATTTATCCATGGTGATGTATATCAATAGCTGTATTCCATTTGCCACTTGGTTCACTTAAATCAGTTCAGATAATTCCGACACATGACTAAATGAACTGAATTAAGCAAACTGATGCATTTATTGGCGCGAATTACTTCAAAGTTAATTAGGATCTGTAATTCTAGTACTGCAAATGAAGTCAGCGAAGTAATCCAGCGAAATAAATAAATGATCTGGTTCAGTAAATGTAAGTTAGATCTGATCCAAATGGCAAATGGAATACGCCTATTGTAAACTCTCATTTTGTGGACTGAAAGCACTACTGTAAACATGGAAATACGATGCAGTATGAAATAATAGTATATTACAATACAAAATCGGTAAGTTCTGTTATCAAACAATAACGATTGAGGGTTGTAAATAAATAATTAAATAAATATATCATCACGCCTTCTACCCATTACTGGGTGTGGCACTCTGCCGAAGCAGATCTCGGTAAGTGATATATTTTGCGCATGAAGTGCGGTTACCACGGCCCCCAAAGATATTAGTGGTGGAGGAGCCACAGGGGTAGTTTTAGAAATTATGAAAATTGTTTGTCGCCTGTGGGAATTGAACCTGGGTTCTCAGGATCCACAGGCCGACTTCATACCACTGAGCTAATGTATTTTAATAGCAAACGTTTTTTATAAATGAAATTTATAGTTCTGGACGAATCTGTATTACAGCGCTAATATTTTTTATTAGTCCATGAACGATAAAATAGGACTTATATATTCATAATTTATTTTAAATTGTTAATTAATTCCTTTTAAAATGAATTGTGTATTAGAAAATTATAATTCCTTTACTACTAACGGTCTAATTCAATGCCCATGAAATAAATCGATATCAAGAACAATGTCATTGTATTGTCGCTTGAGTGCAGAAAATAATCATTTTCCACGCGCAAATAAGTGCGGAAAATGTGTACTTTCTGCACAATCATAGGAAAAAGTAATTAAGTATTTATTTAAACTACGGCATTTCATCGATCCCATTTTGTTCCAATACTGAAATAATTGTTTATTAATAATCAAAAGTTAATTTTAAACTTGACTACATCCAACTGAACATCTCAAACCCATTTCCGGAATAACAATTCTAAATTTCCGGCTTGTCGACTGATCGCACTTTGACAGACAACCTCGTGTGTTCTCCAACCCCTAAATCACACTTCAGCTCATCGCAACATTACAGTCACGTGTCCAAATTAATTAGCATATTTCATACGTCAAAACACGCTTTGTATCATCAGCATCGAGTGGGCCATGAATTAAATTAAGCAGCAGAGATAAGAGACAAAATGACAGTGAGTTTTTTGTTGAAGAGTGTGGGAAAAAGACAACAATTTGGATAAGCCGGGTGAATGTTTAGCGGGCACGCTCCCTACTAATCGGGGATTAATACTGAATCTTTACAACGAGGGAAAGTGGAGAATAATTAATTAAAAGTTGGATTAGGTGGCAGTCTCGCCTGCCAATTTGCGAACTAATTTTTCTTCGCTTTTCTCGAAAATTACATTTTAAAGTCTTTCAGAACTCTCCAGCCCGATTCTCAATTTAGCTAATCATGAATTCTTCAGGCGAATACCAACATTACTTCTTCGCTGTTCTTGATAATCTTGGTTGTGCTATCAAGAACGCGACTTCAAAACTATTTAATTTATTATTTATTTGTAAACCGGGTTCAATTCCCACAGCGGACAAACAATTTTCACCACATTAAAATTACCCCTGTAAATACATATATCACTTAACTGATGATATATTTATTTTATTTTTTTTATGATCAAAAGAAAGTGTTTCAGTTAGCAATAAAAAAAAACTTGAAACTGGTAAGACTGATAAATAAATGTATTTCCTTTTGTGGACAGTGACATTTGAAAATTTAAATTTGAGTACATTTACAATCCATAAATAAAATCGTTGTTTACCCACGTCCTTGTAAATCTTAACATAATAATAATCTAAAATATTTCTATAATTTTAAATAATTTTAGATGTCAGGTCCCTGACATAACCTATTTGTATTTATTTTTAAAATGATATGCCTAATTGTATTTCCGTGGAATAAAATGATCTCCAGAATTGTATTACCAACTGAAACATTTACTTTTGATCACTCTGTATTTGGAGAAAATGATATCTTAATACAGAGATTCCATTCATTCATTTCATTTAAAAAAAATTATTTATGATAATTGACTAAATAAAAAAGACTCTTCTAGCAATTATAAATAAGTGAGGAAAACAGTTATTTTCTTTCCTAGAGAGGAAAATATTATTTCTTTCCGCTGGAAGAGATTCTATCCGCATATAAGGGAAAAAAAGTATGATTTTCGTCAAAATTAAGGGAAGAAAATGTTACTTTCAGATAGGGTCCTTATTAAATTAATTTTATCTATATATAGCAAAGGAAGCGCCGAAGCAGATCTCGATAAGTGAATATTTATACGCGTGAAATGCGCCTAACAGCTGTCAAATCACGGCCCCCAAATATGTTAGTGGTGGGAGAGTCACAGGAATAATTTTAATGTGGTGAAAATATTTATCGGCTGTGGGAATCAAACCAGGATTCTCAGAATCCATAGGCCGACTCGATACCACTAAGCCACCTACTAAATATTATTATTAGTTATTAGTTACAAATAGTAAAATCTAGACTAAACGACACTTGATCCCGGACTCTAAGACTTGCACGCTAATTATTAAAAATTAGTGTACCCCACCATAAAACAAAAAAAGTAGATAATATATTACAAATATTCCCTAATTTCATTTTCAAACAAATCAATAAAATTCAATATCCTAGCTCAAAACCTCCTTCACAAATTTAACGACAACAATCGGATTATTCGCCACCCGCACCCCATTTAATACCCACTTTGGGGCGGAGTTTTGCAAGCCACGCCTCAACTCCCTGATTGGCCAACTGAATTCAATCCACAATCCACATAAAGCGTTTCACTAAACATACTATCTTATCCAATGCTAATCCTATCCAGCTTCATTGCAATCCTGATTCGAAGTAGAGGAATGTATCGTACTGATAGGACTAACACTGATATGTTTGAGTGGCCCAGATGAATAGGGAAGGATAGTGGATGATTTGTTTGGATGGCTGGATGTCCAGCATCCAGAAGGGATGCTTTCTGGATCACTTGACTTTTGACTACAGTTGTGACTGGTGCTTTTCATCTTTTAAGTGTGGAAAAGTTGAACTTGAGTTTGTTTAGAGCTAATTGTTTAGTTGCTTTAGATTTTTGATAACTGCGACTTAAATTACTTCCAATGGTAAGCTTCATTATCTTATTATTTGTATAGTGTTTCGTATTTAGTTTACAGAATAATTAATTAATTAGGTTTAACAAAGATATAGTTGCTGTTTTTTGCCGAATATACGAACTTCTAAAAGGGCGGATTTAGTAAAGACGCAAACCAAATAATACGACTGTCAATGTCAATTCTCTGCTTTGAAAATGATAATTTTACCCTAATAAATTCTGACCTAATTTTGCTAGAAGATTACACGCCTTCGACGTGACCTAACTTAATTCAATCTTGAATGAATCAACTTCTTGATATGAAAATTATACAGAATAAATCAACTAAAACGGATGAATGATTTGGTAAACAATAAAACAAAAAATAAATGTATTAATGCCCTGTTTTATAAATAAAATAAATAAATATATCATCACGCCTTCTACCCATTGCTGGGTGTGGCACTCTGCTAAAGCAGATCTCGGTAGGTGATATATTTTTGCGCGTGAAGTGCGGTTATAAAGGATAGAATAAATGTACTTCCATTATGCCAATGGCACACTGGTCGAGGAGCATGAATGAGCGTCGAGGAGCTCATCGATGAAACAACAGAACGCACCCTGACTGATAAAATAAACAAACACGAAAGAATAGCACAAAGCAAAACCAAAGTGACAGTCCACGCTAACATAAAATGAGACACAATAATACGTGTGAAATAAGACACAATCCTTTCATCGAGGAGTCCCTCGATGGAAATAGAGGAGCCTCTATTTTTCATCGATGACGGGTGCGTTCTGTTGTTTCATTGATGAGTTCCTCGACGCTCATTCATGCTCCTCGACCAGTGTACCATTGGCATTATAAATGTATGGAAATGAACAAATTCAAATCAATTTTATTTATTTTATATTCAACTGCATCTAGTGGCGCATACAGGATTTTCTTAAAGGGGGGTATCCCCTGTGTGCGCCACTGACTGTGGCTATAGCACTTTATTGGACTGGAAAACAAAATTGTACTTCTGTTAATGTTAAAAAATAAAGTCAAAATTGTAAATATAAAAATAAAATAAATATATCATCACGCCTTCTACCCATTACTGGGTGTGGCACTCTGCCGAAGCAGATCTCGGTAAGTGATGTATTTTGCGCGTGAAGTGCGGTTACCAGTCGTCAAATCACGGCCCCCAAAGATATTAGTGGTGGAGGAGCCACAGGGGTAGTTTTAGAAATTATGAAAATTGTATGTCGCCTGTGGAAATCGAACCAGGGTTCTCAGGATCCACAGGCCAGCTTCATACCAGTGAGCTAGCCACCCCATAAAAATTGTTATCATGCTTAATTAATTCCTTTGCAGTTCTTGTAATTTTCTTTACTTCTTTTAGGATTATTCTAAATCTTGGGATATCATTAATACATTTTTCCACATTTTTAAAATAAATTTGACTATTTGTTGATTATAAAAAAAAAACATTGTTAAACAAAAACAAGAGAATACTTTGAGATGCAAGTAAGATTCTTACATTAACATATTTTAAGAAAATAAATTGCCTCCAAGGAAGACGAAGTCTTGTATGAAACTTGTACACAATCTGAATTTATAGGACTCGCCTTCTTTTTTATCAGCCTCACTCACTGTTCTCACTCGGCCATAAACTACGCCTCGTTCTACAAAGTCTTGTATTTTTGTTTATTCAAGCCACACTTTCTTAAAATCGATATTTGAATCTATATTTGGCATCTGTCAGGTACTGTTATATTTCACATTAATTAAAAAAGATCGTTCAATAATGGTTGTCTTGGAAACATCATAAACTATTTCTTGCTGTACCGACTGTTGCTAAGAGATACTTTCCACACTCATTTTGAAAGTTGATATGTTGACTTTTCTACACGATCGTAGAAAAATGTTTTATTAAATGTATTCGCTTATCTTGTCAATTTTAATTGGCTATTAAAACGATGAAAGACAAACGTCAATAAAACTATTTTGTAAAATTTATTAGGAGTTTTATCACAGTGTCCTTTTTATATATACCTCTGCCCTATATGTATTTGTACGTGGAACAACATACAAGTAAATGATTTATTATTATCATTAAACAAATGAAGGCTTATTATTAACAACAATGTTTATTAATTTATTTGCAAGTTGATGTGACGCGTTTCTTTGATGGTTACTATTCGTTAGTGCATTTCAAAATAAAAGTGTGAAATTTAAAATTGAAGTCCATTGTATAACTATTACCTTGATAAGTATATTAAATTCTTAATACTTCATTTGAACATTTAAAGAATGAAGCCATATAAATACATTTTTATCTTGAAAAGTGAAATTGTAGGCGGGTAAAAATATCGTCACATCCGTTCAGATTATAAAGTATAACACATTTTTTTCTCAAATTATCCTTGTTTCGTGGCCATGAAAAAGTATGTGTTTAATAAGTCCCAGCAATCTTATAATACAATACATATTGTGAAATTAGCCAAAGGCATTAATAATAAGAAATAATTTCAGTATCAAAACATGTTGCTTGGTAACCGCCCAATGCCGTAAATGGAGGGCTGTTACCTAAAAGAAACGTAAACATGCTTGAGGAAACTATGCAAACTGTTATTTGTTTGTTATTTTCACAAAAACTTGTTATAGAATAGTTTTTTAACAATATCTTAAAAACCAGAAAACATATTGTACTTGGGGACTTTACCATTGGATTCAGCGGGTTAAAATACATATGTATGATTATTTTTGTTGCAATATTTGCACTAGAAAGAATTTTAGAGCAAACAGTCTGAAGTTTAAAATTAAAAAAATCCATTAGGAAATAATTAAAATAATAAAATCGCTTAAAATTAGCTAAAAATTTACTATTATAAATCAATTTTGCTCCGAGAAATTCAATGCTGTTGAGCGTATTTTCAATTCTTGTTTAGTCTTGTTTTCTTAGTTACTTACATTCTACATTTTTATTAGTTACAATTAAAAATGGAATTATCTTAATTTCCGATCATGTATACTTTTGGTTAAAAATATATTTTTGTACTTGCATTATTCAAAATAAGGTTTACATTAATCTGGAAACTGAAGTAAGGTTTGTTTTTGCGTACTAGTGTTTCAAAGTAATTGAAAAAGCACCCATTTTCATAGTGCCAAATTTTTACTACTAAAACGCTAATTGTACACACATTTTAAATCATTTATAAAAGAAGTAGAGACATAAGCTTATAACGCTATCAATCAGACATATTTTAACAAACTTTACGAGAAAAAATAAACAATTTGTTTTCAAATAACAAATGTCAATTCATGGCATACTAAACTGTCAATATAAATTTGCGTTTCAAATTTAATAACTTTTCTCACCATCGGTTAGATATTTTTTGCTAGTTACAAAAAGCATTGTACAAAACTCTTGCACAAAGACGTCATTTGCACCATTCGCGCGATTTAAAGTATGGCTTCGCGCACTTGTTATAAAATAAATAAATAAATATATCATCACACCTTCTACCCATTACTGGGTGTGGCACTCTGCTGAAGCAGATCTCGGTAAGTGATATATTTTGCGCGTGAAGTGCGGTTACCAGTCGTCAAATCACGGCCCCCAAACATGTTAGTGGTGGAGGAGCCACAGGGATAGCTTTTTCAAATTATGAAAATTTGTCGCCTGTGGGAATCGAACCAGGGACCTCAGGATCCACAGGCCGACTTCATACCACTGAGCTAGCCACCCCATAAAATAAATAAATAAATATATCATCACACCTTTTACCCATTACTGAGTGTGGCACTCTGCCGAAGCAGATCTCGGTAAGTGATATATTTTGCGCGTGAAGTTATGTAAATAGATATTGCAGATCTCGACTAGTTGCAGCACTTGTTATGCTCGTACTACAATTTCTAGTCACTTGCAAGTGACAGTTTATACAAATTATAGTTAAATACCAAAAATTATTTGTTACCAAACAAAAATGACAAGCGCAGGGATTTGTTTAGTTAGTCACTGGAAAGAATAACCAGATTTTCCATATAATAAAAAGTCTTTAAATCTTTAGATTTTCATTACAAACGGCAAAATCTTTCTTCCTCTACATCTATTACACCTCGCCTATTTTCAGCCTCTGATTTTCACATCAGTGGCAGATATGGAATGGTCCGGCGACGGCGAGAACACCGACTACAGCACCACGTCATCTCCACCTCGTCGTCCAGGAGTCCCCAACCACCACAAGCCTCCAGCCGACATGGACAGTCTCTCCGAGGAGGACGAGATCATGTCAGACGACTTCAGCTTCGCAGACAGCGACGAAGATGGTTTCAGAATCAAGTCGGGCCACCAGGTGGGACAAGTGTCTCAGGTGTCAATGGCGGTCAGTCCAGGACCCAGGGTTACTGTGAGGAAGATGTTCACGAATTCGAGGGAGAGGTGGAGACAGCAAAATGTGAGTGGGGCTTTTGCGGAGCTGAGGAAACTTGTGCCCACGCATCCGCCGGATAAGAAGTTGAGCAAGAATGAAATTCTAAGGATGGCTATCAAGTAAGTATTATAAGTACTTTTAAAAATAAAAACAAATAAAATAAATGTAAATATAACATGACGATTGTTATCCATTACTGGGTGTGGCACTCAGATCTCAGTGATATATTTATGCGTTAAACTACCAAAAGATGTTAATGTGGTAAAGCAAATCCGGGTTAAAATAAAACCCTTTTATTAATACGTTCATTCTATAAGTTTATATTAAATCGTTTATCTCAAATAGAGAAATTTTTTACTGTTTTTATGTTTGGAAATTCGGGTGACAGCTTTCATGTGTCGGATGATACACTTTTATATTACTGTTGACAATTGGATCTATTCTATAACAAAAATGACGAATTATAGCAATTGCTAAGATTCCAAACAACAATAGATGCTAGGAAGGCAGCTATCAAAAAAGCATATTAGCAATTACTATGCATATGCCCGATATATCAATCGACTGTATATGTTAATTAACAGCAATATAAATTATATGCATTCTTCTATATTAAACAGACAGAATAAAAAACTTAGTATTTTACTACATATATATATATATATCATCACGCCTACATAATAGGTCTAATAGGTTTTTAACAATGGAAATAATTTTTCTTACAAATCAGAAGTGCGCAGCAAATAATTGATATCAAATTGTACATGACATCGCAAAATCTGTCCACACATATTTTTTAATACAAATTACTTCATTTGAAACCACAAATTAGATAAATTAATTAAAATATTATAACAAAATCGTCTTCAAACTTAAGATTTTTGGTAACTACGCCACAGAAACAATAGCTGTTATCTAAACTGTCATATTTGTTATTTGAAAAATAAGTCATTACTCGTTTATTTTTAATTTAAATACACTCACGTAATAGAAGTTGCATATTTGAGCGGAAAACTGAAAACAATTCACTGATTAAAATTATAAACTTACTGAATAACAAGACTGCAATATAAGTTGCATAGTTCGGAAAGATCAAATATAAATATAATAATTAATAAACTATTTGACAGGAAATAAAGGTAGAATATAATTTATTGAACCATTATTATTTTAGTTTTATAATTAAAATAAATAAATATATCATCACGCCTTCTACCCATTACTGGGTGTGGCAATCTGCCGAAGCAGATCTCGGTAAGTGATATATTTTGCGCGTGAAGTGCGGTTACCAGTCGTCAAATTACGGCCCCCAAAGATGTTAGTGGTGGAAGAGCTACAGGGATAGTTTTTGAAATTATGAAAATTGTTTGTCGCCTGTGGGAATCGAACCAGGGTTCTCAGGATCCACAGGCCGACTTCATACCACTGAGCTAGCCACTCCATTGTTTATAATTAAATAAATTAATTGTTTTTTGCTCGACCATTAAGTAATACATTCCTGTTAATGTATGTATCTAGGCAGGTAATATGGTTTCATTATTCAAAATTGCAAAATAATGGAAAAAAACCATGTTGATTAATGGGCCAACATTCAACATTTTTTAAACCAATAGTAACGCCAATATTAAATAATTTTGAGGCAACCAGAGTGTAGCGAATTGATTATTATTCCAATTATTATTTTTCTGAAAGCACAATCTATAAGTTTAAGTTGTTGCTACTGAATGATTTTGGAAAAACTATAATATTCAACTCAGATCAATAATAATTGCTATTATAATACACTCGTTGAATAATATATTATTATGAAATTTATTTACAAAGAATAAGAACGATGATTTATAAATGCAAACGACAACTTCTTTTACATTCTTTCATAATTAAAACAAAAAAGTTAATATATCTAATTTACTGCTTTTTTTATTATGAAGATTTGAAGATAAGTAAAAATATGATTCAACGATTCCAGAATAAGAACATATGGTTTCCGCAATTAATAAATCAGTGGTTATTAAATCATCACTATGTTTTGAAGGTTACCAACTTATTTGTAAATATAATTTTATTGTTCGCAAGATAATCACAGTTAACCCACCAATTCAATGCAAATATTTTTGATTATTAATTTAGATAATTTAAAAATCATATTCACGAATAAACCAAGTTACGTCAATATACGATATATCACTTTAAAAAACATTACAATTCGTTTTTTCGACAATAATAAAAATAAAGAATAAAAGTAATCAAGATAAATTGACTCATCAAATTTCAGACTATAATTTCAAGATAATTATGAAATAATGTCCCATTAGTTGCACTTTCCCCGTATTCGACGTAGAAATAAAAT
Source organism: Pterostichus madidus (assembly GCA_911728475.2). Taxonomy (NCBI): domain Eukaryota; kingdom Metazoa; phylum Arthropoda; class Insecta; order Coleoptera; family Carabidae; genus Pterostichus; species Pterostichus madidus. The sequence goes on from OU452304.1 coordinate 3,932,103, forward strand.
CATTTTAATCTGATTAAAGATTAAAAATGTGGTGTACTTTTAATAAAAATTGCTGATACATTGTAAGTAACGTTTTAATGTTCTATTCAATGCAAAGTTATTATCTTTATTACTATTGGGGAATCCGTCGTATCGGTAAGATGAAATACTAAAATTTTTTACATCATGACATTATATCTCGTAATAATAAACAGTATAATAATATAAATATTATCATTCTCACGTAAAAAGATAATTTTTTATTTAACTGAAGAAAGGTTAGTGTCTAGCCAAGTACTATTTGAAACAGTCTCATTATTTGAATTTAAATGTGACAAAGAGAAATTAAAATTTTAAGTAGAACAATCATTAGCCTGAGAAATAACAAATTTCCCTATATTAAAATTACCCATGTGGCTCCACCACTAACATCTGTGGGAGCCGACACTTTACGCGCATAAATATATCACTTACCGAGATCTTTTTTTGCAGAGTGCCACACTCAGTAACGATAAAAGGCGTGATGATATATTTAATTTATTATAAAAATAATCAGTATGATTCGCATTTTTTTACATTCCAAACATATACATGTACAGGATGTTTCTATACTTCGGGGATCAAACTTTAAGGGTAGATATGAATATAATGTGTGATTTTTGTACGTCCATTATTGCATTTCATTTACATAAAAATTTTAAAATACTTATGGTATATGAATAAGTAAATATATACCTTGCTGACGGTTGCTATGAAACCAATTATAAATACGGGAAGAAAATAGTTATTATGCCTTTTGCCCATTACTGGTGTGGCTCGCTGTCGTAGTAAATCTCGGTATGTGATATATTTATGCACGTGAAGTGTGCTTACCAGCCGACAAATTACGGCCCTCAAAGATGTTAGTATGGGGTGGCTAGCACAGTTGTATGAAGTCGGCCTGTGGATCCTGAGAACCCTGGTTCGATTCCCACAGGCGATAAACAATTTTCATAATTTCAAAAGCTACCCCTGTGACTCCTCCACCACTAACATCTTTGGAGGTCGTGATTTGACGACTGGTAACCGCACTTTACGCGCAAAATATATCACTTACCGAGATCTGCTTCGGCAGAGTGTCACACCCAGTAATGGGTAGAAGGCGTGATGATATATTTATATTTATTTTATTTTAAAGATGTTAGTAGAGGGGAAGTCACAAGGATAATTTTAATACGGTAAAAATTATTTGTCGGCTGTGGGATTTGAACCAAAGTTCTAAAAGCCACAGTGGCATCGAGTCTGACTGTGGACTTGTAAACTCGGGTTCGACTCCTATAGCTAGCAAATAATTTTCACTACATTTAAATTAGCCTGGTGGCTCTTCCTCTACTAACATCTTTGGGGGTCGTGATTTGACGACAGATAACCGCACTCCACATAGATAAATATATTACTTATCGAGATCTGCTACGGCAGAGTGCCACACCCAATAATGCGTAGAAGATGTTTTGATGTATTTATTTATTCTACAAAAATTTGGAATGTTTGACAACATACCTTGATGGCGTCACTATCAAGTACTTCTGAAAATTCTCTACTATAACGACTGTCATTATAGGAGTCATTTCCCCTGATAATACTCTGGAAAATCCCAAAATTTGCAATTAATTTTCAGATATATCCGATTACTCACCAACGTTTTAGACTGGCAGCAGAAACAAGAACACCGTTGTGACGTCCAGGTTAAATGTGAGTCATCCATTACGTCAGACCTTCTCTGTTCAAACCGAGGCATTATTCAGACCACAAACGGTCTTCGAATGCGAGCCAGACTGCGAAGAAACTCTTCAATTCTCTTTGTACAACAGCCTTATCAAGTTTGCGACAGGAACGGAAATAATTTACTCATGATTGCTCCAAAAGATTCAAGAAATTTCGCTGATGTAACAACGCACAAAATTAAACTGGAAAATCTTGATGATAAAGATGATAGTGTTGATAGTAATAATGGAAGTTTAACTGTAATTAAATGCTTGCAAAATGGGGAAATGAATGGAACGCCAGGAAGAATCAGTACAAGAGAGAAAAGGAGGAGGATTGAGGAGTTCTGTGAGAGAAACAAGAAGAGGAACTCAGAAGATCGCTGAAATTAAAGATTTTGTTGTATTTTTTATACAAGAGTTGCCAAAAAGTTTGTAAACAAATATATATTTTTCAGGAAAAATTTCAACTTTGAAGGCCCATATGTCGAAAACTAAAAGAGATATTGAAACGCGGTTTGAACGAATGTATTTCTCGTGCTCCAATTAACTTATATTGATATTTAGAAAATTTTGGAAAATTTACAATTTTTATCAAAATTTTCTTTTACCCATATTTCAAAACCTTAAAGAGATAATGAAAATCTGTGAAAACCAGTGAATTCCTCTCATAAAAGTACATAGGTATGTAAAATTTTAGGCAAAAATTCGGAGAGGTAAAGTTTTTATTACAAAAAAACGAAAAAATCACTGTTTTTTAATTATTTTTGAAGGGGTACCCCTTAAGAATTTTACGAATTTAGGCCATTTTTAGTTTTTTTGCTCTAAAAATTTTATCCGTGCTGCAAAAATTCTGAAATTTCACAAACATATGTACTTTTACGAGAGAAATTTTCTGGTTTCTACAGATTTTCATTATCACGTCAAGTTTTTGAAATATGGGCAAAACATTAATTTCGAAAAAATATAAAAATTTTCATAATTTTTAAAATTTCAGTATAAGTTAATTAGAACACGAGAAATACACTCGTTTAAACCGCGTTTCAATATCTCTTTTAGTTTTTGAGATATGGGCCTTCAAAGTTGAGATTTTTTAAAAGACAAAAATCGCCGTAATTCTGATACTAAAAAAGATATGTAGATGCGCTCAACAGCATTCGATTTCTCGTAGTCTGATTTATATAGAAACATATTTTAAAATTTTTCGATTTTGAAACTGTCTCAACCAAAAAATTCGCATTTTCATTAACATAAATTTTTGCGATCACAACTCCGGCGATTAAAAAATACATATTTTGGGGATCAAAATATGCATAATTATGTAGAAATATATGAGGCATTACATGGTGAAATCCTCAATTTTATATCTAGTGTCATATTATTTTAAATGAAACCTTAGGTTGGTACTATCATGGAGCATTTACGACAGATTTTAATGAAATTTAAACATGTTATTTTTCATGAGTTTCTACATTAGTATACAAATTTGTTGTTTTATTTACCATTCATATAATTAAATACTTGTTTTTATAAACTTTTTCGGTTACCTATATTTTTATGAGAGTGTCATGATAGAACCACCTTAATGAGAAATTTTTCCTTTACTAATTTCTGAAATCGTGGTTCTATGTTTGCACTGCACTGTTTAAATCAGCCTTTTACAAACTGCAATTTTGATCACATAAAGAGTAAAGGGGTCGCTAAAGTATATATTTGTGATTTTTGCCTCCAAGGGGGTCACGGCTCCGAAAAGTTTGAAAACCATTGCTCTGCAGAAAAGTGTAACGTATGTCATAGATGATATATAAATAAATACAAGGTATTTCAAAACAGTTTAACAATTCTGTATAATATATTTTCTGCTGTTTAACGTTCCTAAATTATTTAAATGAAAAATATTGATAAAGATGCAGAGAACTTAATTTTCTACCACTTGATTTTTAGATTTTTATATACAACCATATCAAGTTATTATTATATAACATATAAATTATTAATAGAATTTCACTATATCTAGAGCGAACTTTGAACATAATGTATTATAGTAAAGTGCAATATATAAATTAATTACTAGTACTTATAAATTATTTTTTTGTAACGCTATCGATGTGTAAATATAGGTATGCAAATAATCAATTGATCACTGTATGCATGCATGAAAATTTGATCTATGATCATAAAAATAATTTTGTAATGCAATTTTATCAGTTTAAGGTAAATACCTATGTACAGGATGCATTAGATACTTAATAGATATATTTATAGACGATAAAGATGTATTTTTATTATTTTATTTTTTAATTACCAAAGTTCAGTATTATGTATACCCTCCTATTTTTATATTATTATTGAACAAATAGTACGTTCTCGTGTTCGTAGTATGTGTAAAATGAAAATAGGTTATGTAATTTCAGATTGTCATAATTATAATATATGAACATGCAATGATTAAAGTGTTTCGAAGTCATATATATATATATATATATATATATATATATATATATATATATATATATATATATATATATATATATATATATATATATATAGTTAATGTTTCAAGTTTCTGTTATAATATTCATGTAAATATATTATAATTTCAAGATAGAAAATAAAATATTATATACTATAGATAGTAATAAATGAAATTTATTTTAAATTTAGTCATTATATTTTTCACAAGTATTTAATATTTATAACATTTAGGACCGACAAATTAATATACTTCCAGAATAAATAAAATATTTATTATTAATAAAAAATAAAATATATCATCACGCCTTCTACCCATTACTGGGTGTGGCATTCTGCCGAAGCAGATCTCGATAATTGATATATTTTGCTCGTTAAGTGCGGTTACCAGTCGTCAAATCACGGCCCCCAAAGATTTTAGTGGAGGAGCCACAGGGGTAGCGTTTGAAATGATGAAAATTGTTTGTTTCCTGTGGGAATCTAACCAGTGTTCTCAGGATCCACAGGCCGACTTCATACCACTGAGCTAGCCACCCCATTTTATTATTATTAATAATAATAATAATAATAAATTTAATTTATGGGGTGGCTATCTCAGTGGTATGAAGTCGGCCTGTGGATCCTGAGAACCCTGGTTCGATTCCCACAGGCGACAAACAATTTTCATAATTTCAAAAGCTACCCCTGTGGTTCCTCCACCACTAACATCTTTGGGGGCCGTGATTTGACGACTGGTAACCGCACTTCACGCGCAAAATATATCACTTATCGAGATCTGCTTCGGCAGAGTGCCACACCCAGTAATGGGTAGAAGGCGTGATGATATATTTATTTATTTTATTTTTATTTATAATAAATTTTATGGGGTAGGTGGCTCAGTGGTACCAAGGCGGCCTGTGGATTTGGCAACCCCGGTTCGATTTCCACAGTCGACAACACCACATTAAAACTACCCTTGTGGCTCCCCTTCCACTAACATATTTGGGGGCCGTGATTTGACGACTGGTAACCTCACTTCACGCGTAAAATATATCATCTACCGAGATCTGCTACGGCAGAGTGTCACACTCAGTAATGGGTAGAAGGCGTGATGATATATTTATTTTTTATTTTTATTAATAAAGTTTATTCATTCAAATAACAGTTGCACTATTGACAGTAATATTATGCATGCCATAAAATAAATTGATTCTAATTTGTCGATTTAATTACATTTATTATGGGAGTAATTTTATTCTGTTCTTCATAAAATCGAACATGAAATATTTTGTTTTTATTTTATCAGTGTAAATTTATCTTTACAATTGTTTTAAATCCTAAATACATACATTATAGGTATGCTTCTATTTTTATCTATAATTGAGTAATTTCATACAAGTATATGTCTGATATGAACAACAAATTAAAATTCCTTTTGACGAAATAAAACACCATTTAGTTTTGGCTTGTACTCAACGTTTGTTTTGTTTCTGGACATTTCAACCACAAATATTGGTTTAATTATGTGTTTTATCCATTGTTTCACCATCAGAATTGATTCTAGAAAGTTAATGGCAAAGAAGAAAATGAAATCTTTCAGTGTGTATCTATTTCGATGATTTATCAATTAATTGTTAAGTAAATATTAACTAACAGCAATATAAATTATACAGGATATAAAATAAGTAAGGAATATTGATATTATGTATATCCGGAAATAATCATTTAATCTAATTAATTAAAAAAAAACTTCAAACTCTGTGTCAAATCATCGTAGAAACGTCGTCCTTTGCGTCCTTTGTAGGGAATTGAGTAAACTTTATTGTCCTGCTGGTGAATCGAGTCCACAAATTTTTCTTACCACCGTACAGATTGTCAAAGATGGACGTTTTTTCCACCAAAAACATTTTTGTTAGGGGTTGAGCGGGGGCGAAAGAAACCCTAAGCTCGCAAGTAGCCACTTTAAACTTTTTCGCCCTCGAAAATTCGTCCAAATTAGTTGAAAATTCACCAAGTTATGACGGTTTGAAAATTGAGAAAATATCACGAATTCGAATCCGAAGATCTCGAGTTCGAATCCCACTCAAGCTAAAATTATTCGACTTACCACACTACAGATCGGTGAATATGAATATGGGGTTGGTTAGCTCAGTGGTATGAAGTCGGTCTGTGGATCCTGAGAACGCTGGTTCGATTCCCACAGGCGACAAACAATTTTCATAATTTCAAAAGCTACCATTGTGGCTCCTCCACCACTAACATCTTTGGGGGCCGTGATTTGTCGACTGGTAACCGCACATCACGCGCGAAATATATCACTTACCGAGATCTGCTTTGGCAGAGTGCCACACCCAGTAATGGGTAGAAGGCGTGATGATATATTTATTTATTTATTTCAGATCGGTGAATCTGGACCCTGTACTGTAACTGGGATTAAGTTCCTGTTGTACAGAGTAGCATAAATAAAAATAAGAACAAAGAAAACCTCCCGTGATTTTCCTTTTCGTGTCAATTAGCACATTTTCCAACAGGTAGTTTCATCGTCCGTCCACCTGCGTGACGTCACAATATCGACCTTGGTGGCCAGTAGAGAGGTATATTCCACATTCTAGCTTGGCTTACTCGATTCCAACTCACGGTTTCACGTTGCTTCGAGTTTCGAACGCCTAGTCTACTCAGTGAGGTTCGCGCGTTCATACGGAGAACAGAGTTGAACTGCGGTCACGTGATAAACACAGTTTTTTCAATGAAACTACAACGTTATCAAAGTGGATACTAGGGTAATCAGTTTCCTGATGAATGATGCTTGGGTATAAGTGATGCGAGGTTGTTAATTCGTGTAGTTTGTTTTGTGAACTTCTCTTGTTTAACACTTGTTGCTCAGTGGATCTTATAGTTTAAAGTTTTTCTTCGTTTGGTAAGTAACAAATCTTTATTTACATTACTTTTATTTAATTTTAATATTTATAACAAGTGAAATAACTATTAAGAATCATTTGACAGTTCTAAACAAAAATAATATAGTAAATGAATTTAGACAGATTTTAATTATAATTAAACAATTGATTGGGACTGTATTATTAATTATATTTATTTGTTTATTATTGAAACTTGATAATGACAGCACACAAAATAAATTAAAATGAATCCTAAACGTTTAATTCGAGCACTAAAATTTATTTTTATAATAATTTAGAACAGTTTTTCACGGATCTTTACTAAATAAAAGTTAATATTCTCATAGATTCTTCAATTTTTTTATGTTTTACATTATAAACAAATGTCAATTCAAAGAATCAGAATCCTTATAACTAATATAACAAGTGATATGATATTTGCCGATACAATAGCTGTATTTCATTTGCCACTTGGTTCACTTAAATCAGTTCAGATAAATTAGACAACATTACTAAATGAACTGAATTAAATAAACTAATGCACTTGTTGGAGTGAATTACTTCAAAGTAAATTAGAATCAGTATTTCTAGTACTGGAAATAAAGTCAGGGAAGTAATTCAGCGAAATAAATAAATGATCTGGTTTAGTAAATGTAAGTTAGATCTTATTCAAATGGCAAATGGAATACGCTTTATTTTGATATGAATTATAAATATATATTATTTCTATAACAACGAATATAAATACATGTCAAAATATTCCCTGACAATTGTCATTTTATGAGTTACATTTTAACAAGCAAAAATTTCTTCTGTAAGAAGTAGTTTCTCATCAAGAATTTCCCATTTTGGTTGACGTTTTTCATTTGACATTTATGAATATAGCATATATATTTGAAGGAAATTTAATTACAGTGAAAAATTATCATTTATTAATTTTACTCGTGGAGCACTATCAAAATAGCTCTCATTTCATTGGCTAATTTTCAAACTAATTCGTAATTCTATTGGTTCCCACATATACCTACGTGGTATATTTTCTAGTAATTTAGTTTTCTTATATTTCTTATTTTGTAAGAATAACTAAAATTAAATATAGTGAAAGAAAGTGGCATTAAAATATATCATTTAAGGTAGTACTGGTGTGACGGTGGCGCCATCAGTTGTCGAGTGGCGAAATTGACGCTCAAAAAACTATAAAAATTGAATAAAATAAATGTTTTATACCTATTATGATTTATATATCATGAATTGTTAACAGGTTGTTGGTCTAGTGAATTTTCAAATACCGTACCATCGTGTGGTATTGCCATTATAAATTGGGATTCTTAATTTTTCGTTAAAAACAAGGCTTTGCATGGATATATATCCATTACTAAAGGATAAAAAACTTTCTCCTTCTGATACAATATACATGGATAGTTCTAGAACATCATACTAGTTTTCCAAATGAAACTGCAAAATTTTAGAGGTACACAAACCAAATATGTGCGATTCAGAGTGATGATCGCCATAAGCCCCGTGTATAAGAACTCAACTTTACAAGCGAATATATTTGTTCACAGACGATGAATGTGTTTCATATTTTAACAGGATGCGTATGATTATCCAATGTTTACGTGCGCCAAATTTCATTCCGATATGCAAAAAAAATTTCACGCTAGTACTACCTTAACTAGATTTTCAATTGCAGACCTATCATTTGTCATAACCAAGTTCGTAAGGTTCCAGGTATGGGTAAAAGGCGTGAAGATATAAATTGTAAAGCGATTCTTATTTAAGTTTTCTAAATGTTTTCTTCATTTATTTGTTTGCCCTTCTCATAAAAAATATGAAACTTCAACCAAAATTATTAAAAAAATGTTCTGGAACTTACAATCGATCTTAATTCTTAACTTTGTAAGTGTAAAAACAAAAATTTCGTCCAATTTGATGAGGAGCGACTCACCGAGACAATTGTAAATTATACTCTGCTTTTTATTAATTAATTCGATTGTTTATAAAGTATGAAAACCGTAACGTAAAGAATAACATAAGCATGAAACATGTAGGTTAGTCATTCTTAGTGAATTTCCTTACGTTAAGATTGTTTCTTACAAGGCTGTTTGTACTTTCTCTCGCACAACTTCACTGCTGCTGGAAGAATGTTAAACAAATATTTATACAGTGTCGGTTTTACATATTTCCAAACCTGAAGCAATGTTTTTAGGGCTATGCTACTTTAACTACAGTTACTACAGAATAAATACTTTATCAGCCCAATTCTCAAAAAAGGTTCAGCTAATCCTGAATTTTGGATTAGACAATCTCAATATGGATTTAAATGAGGTGGCTAGCTCAGTGGTATGAAGTCGGCCTGTGGATCCTGAGAACCCTGGTTCGATTCCCACAGGCGACAAACTATTTTCATAATTTCCAAAACTACCCCTGTGGCTCCTCCACCACTAACATCTTTGGGGGCCGTGATTTCACGACTGATAACCGCACTTCACGCGCAAAATATATCACTTACCGAGATCTGCTTCGGCAGAGTGCCACACCCAGTAATGGGTAGAAGGCGAGATGATATATTTATTTATTTATTTAATATGGATTTGGTGGCTTAGTGGTATTGAGTCGGCCTGTGGATTCTGAGAACCTCGGTTCGATTATCACAACCGACAAACAATTTTCACCACATTAATATTACCTCTGTGGATCCCTCTCCACTAACATCTTTGGGGGCCGTGATTTGACGGCATTTCACGTGCATAAATATATATCTTACCGAGATCTGCTCCGGCAGAGTGCCACACCCAGTAATGGGCAAGAGGGGTGATTATATATTTACTTATTTATTTATTCTAGTCCAATTTAAAAATATAATTCAAATTACTTGCCGAAAACCAAATGATAACAAGATAAATATTAGAATTTTTGTTGAGAATATTATGTAGCAATTTGACTAATGCAAAATTCATAAAATAAGATAAATAAATATATCATCAAGCCTTTTACTTATTACTTGGGGTAACATTCTGCCGTAGCAGATCTCGGTAAATAATATATTTATGCGTGTGAAGTGTGATTACCAGTCGGCAAATCATGGACCCCGAAGATGTTAATCGAAGGGAAGTCACTGAAAATTGTTTGTCGGCTGTGGGAATCGTATCAGGGTTTTCAAATTCACAGTTCGACTCGATACTACTCAGCCACATACTTTAAAATTCATGAGTAGCTAAATCTCTTTTGAAAATCTGGCTCCCGAATTGAGCTTGTTTTGAAGATATGTTTGGCTCCCGATCCTCGAGGGGCCTAGGTCGAATAGGGCCCCACGATAGGAACAGTACGATGGTGTGGATAGCGTTACGGCATTTGAATCCGGAGATTCCGAGTTCAAATTCCACTCAAGCTAAATATATATGTACTACCACATTACGACTCGGTGAGTCCGGACCCTGTACTGTAATTGAGATTTAAATAAATAATTTATTTTACTGATTGTTTATATTAATAAAATGTCTTATTTTGAGGCTTCACAAATTTGAAGGCATGAAACAGTTGGTAAAACTGCTTGTGTATTTATGAACACTGTTTACGCCTTCCATTTTCAAAGTTTTATTAATCATAAGTTTATGAAATAACTTAATTTGTTTTGTGTAATCGAGCTATATTTTCAAGATTGGCCAAGATTTGGTATTTGCCGAATATTTTTGCAATGATTAATTTATAAATATTTACTTGGTTTCGGTTAAAATTATTCTGATTTGTAATAATAATTATACAGACTTGTTAATTCAGTTTCAGACACCATTACATTTATTAAATACAAGCAAGTAGTTCATTAGAGTTGACACAGTAATACGGCAACAGTTTTTATAGCGGTAAAAATAACAAAATAATTTGAGGTCATAAAAAATGTGTAGGTATATTTAGCGCTGTCAAAGTCTTTAAAATAATTTACGCATATTTTTGATGACGTCATTCTCAAGTACTTCTGAAAATTCTATACAACATTGTTTCTTTTTACAAGTAGCAATTCAATCTTTTATAAAAACTGAATTAGTTCAATTCAAATTTAGTAGTGATAAAATTGAAAGGTCGTTACCATAAAAAAAAATGAAAATGCGAATGACCGACAACTAATTGGGAAAACGAATGAGATAACAGGTGACAAGCGAAAAATTAACTGATGCAACATTAATAATAGACGGCAATTATAACATCTCATTTATGGTGATGATATAGATAAGATAGCAATGATTTTACATATTTTGTTTTAAAAGTGAAACATGTCATATCAGTCTGCATTTTTATCGTATTTCATGGAAATCTATGAATTTTTATTTCCTTCAAGGATAATTTTAATCATTGAATATCTATTAAAATTATTTAATCACTACATTTTCGATCGATTTACGTAGTTTTATTAGAACGTGTTTATCACCGGAGATATGCAAATCTTCAACCTTTAGAATAAACTCGTAACGACACTTATGATTTTATGAAATATTTTCTACTTATCAACAAATATTGATGTGATTTTGTTCATTATGTACATATTTATGGGTTTATAAAGTTTTAGATTTACCAGAGAATATAAATAAAATAAATAAATATATCATCATGCCTTTTACCCATTACTGGATGGGTCACTCTGCCGGGGCAGATCTCGGTAAGTGATATATTAATGCGTGTGAAGTGCGGTTACTAGCCGTTAAATCACGACCCCCAAAGATGTTAGTGGTGGAGGAGCCACAGGAGTAGCTTTTGAAATTATGAAAATTGTTTGTCGCCTGTGGGAATCGAACCAGGGTTCTCAGGATCCACAGGCCGACTTCCTACCACTGAGCTAGCCACCCATAATTTCAAATATATTAGTATTAAATAAGATTTTTCAATAAAATAATGAATTTATTTTTTCTCTCTCTAGAGAAGGAAAATTCAAATTCACTCGAGCAGAAAGTGTCTTTGCCATTCTTGCATGGTTGTTACTCTTGATCACGTTTCGATCAACAATGCACAAACGGCAATAGACTACAGAGGCTATTTAATTTTGTAAAACTTTATCGGCTGTGGGAATCGAACAAGGGTTCTCAGGATCCATAGGACGACTCGATACCACTGAACCTTTACCCCATATTCTTCTTCTTCAATGGCGCTACAGCCCAAATCGGGCCTGGGCCTACCGGTCACACCGAACCGCAGTTTTTACGCTGCCGTACTGCCGGTTTTCGTAGTCGATGTTACATTTTTTAAGGCATATATTTAAGTGACTAGCTTATAGCGCCCTAGTATGATTAATACAAGTAACTGTATTTTTTTGTTTAACGACAAATCATACTTTGTCGACAGGCCGATTCGAACTGACGAACCTTTGTTCGGGTGACGTCACAGCATGTTAAAAGATGTGCATTAACATGCTCGACCACCGCGCCTGTATTACCCCATATACATATACATATTTAGGGACCAAAGTTATAGATTTACCAGAGGATTCCTCCATAATATGCAAAATTAAATTCTCTATAATGTTAAATTAACATTTTCTGCATTATCCTGTCAAATAATCAGGAAAGCAATAGTTAAAAGCAAAAGGAACTAAACTATTTTCGAGTTCTTGAATATATAATAATAATAATAAAATACTTTATTGGCAAAAGTTCAGCCGAAGCTGTTCTAACACTTAACCTTTTCGATACAAAAATAAAATGTTACAATGTTAACTAATATGAACATGATACCCAGAATTTTAACAAATGTTACATGTAAAAATATATACATATATACACATACATATACATACATAAAGAAACAAACTATTTATGAGAACATAATGAAGAGAGTCATGTCGTTTAATGAGAAAGAAGTTTAAATGTTATATTAATAAATATGTTTTAAAATGCTTAGAAAATGATGTGATAGTAAGCGATTTGAAGTTATTAGGTATTTTATTATATGAATGAGGACAATTATAACTGAAACTACGCTGAAATAAGGATGAGCGATGAGCTGGAATGTGTATGTTAAAATGGGCCCTGAAATTACGTTTGTAATTTTTATTTGTTAAAGTTCATGTTTACATTATTATGAGGCGAAGGTGTTTCTCATAACATGGTAAAGATTGCATCTTGAGGTCGTTTAGTTACATGTTGAGACGACTTAACCTTAATTTAGTTTAAATTAAAATCTTACTTAACATAAAATTGTTTCAATGATTTCTTCATGGTCATCATTTGTTATTGAAATTTATTATTTTCCGAGTACTGGTAAACTATTTTTGTTTTGCTATAAACTTCAAACATATTATGTCAAGAATTTTTGACAAAGTCACGAATTGTTAATTTCAAAGTACTTAGTAAAAAATTAGTACAAAATATATAATATTTAATATATAATATAATATTTTTACCTAAATATAAAATATAAAATTTAATACATGACACATATAATAGGGTGGCTATCTCAGTGGTATGAAGTCGGCCTGTGGATCCTGAAAACCCTGGTTCGATTCCCACAGGCGACCAACAATTTTCATAATTTCAAAAACTATCCCTGTGGCTCCTCCACCACAAACATTTTTGGAGGCCGTGATTTGACGACTGGTAACCGCACTTCATGCGCAAAATATATCACTTTCCGAGATCTGCTTCGGCAGAATGCCACACCCAGTAATGGGTAGAAGGCGTGATGATATATTTATTTTTATTTTTATTTACACATATAATATTTTATGCACAATCGGGCCGAAATCCTTATGTTTTAGCCCTAAAAAGCGAGCTTAAGCACTTCTTTATGGTCTTAAGGCCATAAAAAAATAATTCCTGTGGAACATAAATAAAATGACGATTTTTGTTTATTGTAATTTGATTCTGCAAAATGTTATTTTGACATATAACCTATGTACATATTTTAATCTTTTGAACATATAATTAAATGTTATTTAGTTGTGCATAAAATATTGTATGTACCACGGGTGAAATTTGCGTTTCTGACCCTGAGTATGTTATTAGCCCTCAGCTCTTTGCGCCTCGTGCTAATAATCATGCCGCGGGCCAGAAACGTCTGTTTTCACCCTTGATACAAAAATAACTATAATATTTACATATTAATGTAGTAAAAAATCAAATGATTGCCAAACTGATAATAATGTTAGTATGAATAATTTAGTTTAAAATTAAAATTATTATCTACCATACTTACCACACAGCAACAACATTACGTATTCGTTAAAAATAAAATTATAACAAACAGGAAAACAAATAATTATATATTTTCAGTACATGTATTTAAAATAGAAGCACCTTTGTTATTCTGAAAAACAATTGAATTGTTTACCATTGAAAGTAATTTACAAGAATCGTGACAAAAATATGAAACATGTTCTCCTTACAGAATAAATATTAGTTTCTTTTCTTGATAAATGAACAACATAGTGGACAATCGAATGAATAGATTTGTCATTAATCTTTTACGTTGCATTAGTTCTTTTGTAACTCAGTATTTCTTTGCTTAAGTATAAGTATAACATATGAAACGTACGTCGAAGAAATATGAATGAAAAGTGTATGGGAGTGATTGGAAGTGATTGGAAGGTTTGTTGTGTGACGAATGAACTTCTATGGAGAGAACTATGAATGTAGTTGAAACGAGGGTAGTGTGTTCGGATGAAAATGTTTGACCCGGTTTGTTTATTAAATGAGTCTGATGAGTGAATGATTTTTGAATGATTGTACGGTTTGTGCTGCTCCTTTTGATGGGATATAGCGTGATATTATGTATTTATATGGGGTAGGTGGCTCAGTGGTATCGAGTCGGCCTGTGGATTTGAGATCTCGAGTTCGATTCCCATAGCCGACCAATAATTTTCATCTTATTAAAACTACCCCTGTGGCTCTTCCTCCACTAACATCTTTGGGGGCTGTGATTTGACGGCTGGCAATCGCACTTCACTTGAAAAATATATCACTTACCGAGATTTGCTATGGCAGAATGCCACACCCAGTAATGGGTAGAAGGCGTGCTGATATTTTAATTTATTTTATTGTTATGTATTTATGTATGTATTTTCCTATAATAGTTATTCATTATACAAATGTTTTATATACCAAAAAAACACAAGTATAACCCAAAATTTTATCCACAACTCATAATTATAGGTATCTAAGAAGATTGGTCGACATGTTTAACGTTGATTCAATATATAGTTTCTCAAAATACGGTAGATCATGAAATGGTTGCTAAGTAATAAGTTGTTTACAGTGTTTTATGAAATATAAAACACTAGTGTTTTATGATCCATATAATTCCAATGAAATCAGTGTAATAATGTCTTTATTATATGTATATGAGTTGTGGATAAACTAATTTATAATAGTTTGACGGTATTTTGTTTATTTTTGTCATATTTCAGAGTTTTGATTTGACAGTTGGTAACCGCATTTGAATCGCAAAAATATATCACGTACCAAGATCTGCAATTTCAGATCTAGCCTTATCCAGATATTTTTATTGTAAAGAGCAATTACTCGTTTTTAAATACGCAATTACGGCATTCACAGATGTTAAACTTGCATTATTTCTAGTGTAAAAACCCACTGTCATCATGCCCTCTTCTCATTCTTATTCTTGTTCAGTTCTTCAAGTGTTGAGTGACGTCATAATGGATGGCAGTTGTTCGACAGGTGCAACAGTTATCTAGACTATGTTACAAGTTTTGCAGAAGTCAAATAGCGGGTTTTACGTTTAGTGAAAGTCTGATGATGGTATCCGTAGCGAATAAGACTTTTAAATTGAATTCAGTCGATAATGAAAGGATGGAGAAATTTTTCTTGTAAATGGTTGTAAAATAGAGAAGTTTGATCATAAATATTCTTGTAAACGTTCCTAAATTATTTTCATACATACATACATGTCAATTGAAAAAATCTTGTTAATTATTTTTGCTTGCTAAATTTTCATGCAAAATATAACTTGTAATTTGATAAATGACAGATAAAATTTTGACTTTCATTTAAATGCGTTGTTTTGGAAATGGAGTGAGCAGCA
The DNA here is from genome assembly GCA_911728475.2 of Pterostichus madidus. Lineage (NCBI taxonomy): Eukaryota > Metazoa > Arthropoda > Insecta > Coleoptera > Carabidae > Pterostichus > Pterostichus madidus. The sequence continues at coordinate 3,948,199 of OU452304.1, forward strand.
TGAAATGTATCAAAATATTACCGGCAATTATCATATCATTTGTTATATTAGTTATGATTAATCTATCATGATTTTGGTGTCATAGAAATGAAATTTCTATCCCGGTCGAAGAAAAATATTATTTTTGATTTATTATTACTTTCTTAAGACGAAATTAAGATGCAATATATATTTTTTAAAACAGTTTGGTAAGAATTCACAATTGGGATTAAGTTTCTGTTATGTAAAATAGCAAATAAAAATAATCTTTATGCCTTGTCTACTATCTTTAAAATAATTTAAGAATGTTTGACAACAGGAAAATAAAGTTAACCAACAGATAGTTAGCCACTATCGTGGCCAACATGATTATTTACAGCTGTTACTAGTTGTTTTGGGGAACATTATTATTTACCGCTGATTCTAGTTATGATAATATTCATATAAGAATGTTTAAATGCGTACATGTTCTGGGAAAACACTGTAAACCTACGGAAAGGGAAATGCAGAAATTAATGTCATTTAATTTTAGAGTATTATCCTCTGTAACAAAGTAACAAAGAAATTGTTCCTAATGATTATGTAATTTAGTTGTTTTAACCAACTATTGTTAAGTAGATACGTAATAAAAAAAAAAAAAAATATATCATCACGCCTTCTACCCATTATTGGGTGCGGCACTCTGCCGAAGCAGATCTCGGTAAGTGATATATTTTGCGCGTGAAGTGCGGTTACCAGTCGTCAAATCACGGCCCCCAAAGATCTTAGTGGTGGAGGAACCACAGGGGTAGCTTTTGAAATTATGAAAATTGTTTGTCGCCTGTGGGAATCGAATCAGGGTTCCTCAGGATCCACAGGCCGGCTTCATACCACTGAGCTAGTCACCCCATGGATACGTAATAAAATAAAAATAATACTAAGCGAAATAGTAAGTTATTTTTAAAATTGGTTACAAATTTTGTGACGCAGGAAAGATGACCACAAATTTAGGAAAACATTTTTTATAATTTAACCTCGAAAGATATAATTAGAATTGGAAAATCCGAAAATAATTTCGTTTAACATTTAGGCAATAATATGCCTCACTTATTAGCTGATTGCTATTTTAATAATGTTTATGATTATTGCGAAATTTCCAAAGTTTCTTACAGCCCACTTTATTTGATAGATATGTCTTGGAAACATATTCTTATTACCATATAAATTTAGGCTGTCAAGAAAAGTATATTATAGACGATCATATACATATAAACATAACATCATGTTATATCCCATCAAATGAGGTAGCATAAACTTCTGAAACATACATAGAACATCCATTTATAGTTTTATCAAAGAATCAGTCTTCATCCAACATTTTCATTTTAATACACCATCCTCGCTTCAACCATATTCACGTTCCCTTCATACAAGCTCATTTATTCCTCACTTTTGGAATCTTTCACTACACAACAAACCTTCAATCACATCCTATATATCTGTTTATTAATCTTTCATTTACGCCCACTTCTATAACACCGAATCTAAAAAGATAAGAATGGAAGGAAGTGTCGTGTGCGCTTGTTTTGAAAATAAGTTTCTTTACTACCGTTTCTCCTTTAGTTAAGTATAAGTCATCCATTGAATCAAACTCAAATTGGAATAAAATCAGATTTGAATCCAGGGTGACCGTAGCTTAGTTGGTGGAATTCATAGATCCCAGGTTGAAATCTTGGTAGTACCCCAAGTTTACTCTTTATAATTCAATTTGATTTAAAAAGATTTTATTAGAAATTCTCATGATTATTTTCTGCATCTAAATCTGTTTAGATATTACGTTACTGTTAAAATTAAATATATTTAAAATTGTGTTTCGCTGTTAAACTTTACAAATTTGTTTGCGTTTATTCAATTTTTATGATAACTACTTACACATAAAAAATATAAATTTTTGACATATTTATACTTAATTTTAACAGTAAGTAAATAAGTAAAATGAAATGTGTAGACTGTTTTAGAAACAAAATTTAATTTTCTGCAACTTTTGTTTCAAACTTTTTCCTGTAAATAATCAGAAAAGCTATAGTAGCGGAAATACAAGCAAGTTATCACCAATAGTGCACATTTCTTATAATCTGTTCATATCCCAAATCGGAGAGAAATTTTTAGAAATCAGTAATAAAACTCAGAGAAAACTATTTAAAATGTTGAAATTCAATTTACAACTACGCAAGGTTAAAAATGTATTCATGAAATTGGCGAATATTACCGAATTATTAAAATGACAGGTCCTTGTATACTTTCGATAATATAGAGACACTAATTGCAATAATTATGTTACTAAAAGAATATAGAAATAATTACGTAACAATTGCTGCAAAAATAATCATTCAACATTAGATTGTAAATTTTATTGTTTACTTATGGAATGATCTTGACGAGGAAATATAGTAATTGTAAGATTAAAATTCTTCAAGAACATGGTATTAGGAATATTCTCACGTTCAAGATAACTTTGAACAATAGCTGAATCATCTATTGATGGTATCGTGATACTACTTAAAGGTTATGTAAGGAAACTGAGTAAATAATTGTTCTAAACATGAAATTATTGAAGTCGCGTGAATTGATTTCGGAGAAATACAAAAACTTTGACCATATCTACATTGTTTTGTGAATCATCTGGAAATTATAAATTAAGTGAGAAAAAGTTGATGACTGTTACTATTAAACCTGAATAAATAAGTGTCAATAATATGAAAATAATTGTTTAGGAATATTTCATGTCAGTAGCGCACATAATTTTTTTATTGGAGTATATTTGTAGTATTTAATAACGGCTTGATGGTATTGTAGTTTTATAAAGATCAAGAATGTATTTTTTAATGATCCCAAGCTATATTTTTATGTACGCCATTATTTCTTATCAATGTTAGTATTTGTATAAGGGGACATATATTTTAAATAATAAAATATCTAATTATGCGAGTAGCATTGGTGACATTCTTTTATATAAATGTTTATTTATTTCTATTTAAATCAGAAGTACACATCGTTTGAAATAAGATTACTATTTTATTTATGGTTGCTTTCATAGCATAGCATAAGTACTTTTAATTTTTTTTACATGACATAAAAGAATAGTAGAAAAAATCATATATATATATATATATATATATATATATATATATATATATATATATATATATATATATATATATATATATATATATATATATATATATATATATATACAGGATGGTGAACGCAACTCTCGAACATAGGAATTTAACATGTAAAATCACAATTTTGTAATTTCCTGCTTCCCTAATTATTTTAAGCAAAAAAGCTTCAAATAAAAGTTTTAGGGAATAAAATTCTGCATGTAATACAAGAAACAAAATTAATTTTGCATGCTTTGTAACAGCACAAATTTGATCTGAAAATAAAGAAAATAACCTGAAAACTATTGATAGCCATGGAACTAAAACAAAATTAAATAAATGTTTCTCGTTTTATCTGTCAAAATAAATGACAATAAATAAAGAAATTATTTTGACAGATTATACGTCAAACATTTGATTAATTTTGTTTCAATTCCATGGCTATCGATAGTTTTGAGGCTATTTTTGTCATTTTCAGATCTAATTTGAGCCGTTACGAAGCACGCGAAATTAATTTTGTTTATTGGCTTAGATGCAGAATTTTATGCCCCTATTCGAAGCTTTTTTGTTTAAAATAATTAGGGAAGCAGGAAATTACAAAATTGTGATTTTACATGTTAAATCCCTATTTTCGAGAGTTGCGTTATATATATAAATATAAATAAATATGGGGTGGCTAGCTCAGCAGTATGAACTGGCCTGTGGATCCTGAGAACTCTGGTTTGATTCCCACAGGCGACAAACAATTTTCATAATTTCAAAAGCTACCCCTGTGGCTCCTCAACCACTAACATCTTTGGAGGCCGTGATTTGACGACTGGTATCCGCACTTCACGCGCAAAATATATCACTTACCGAGATCTGCTTCGGTAGTGCCACACCCAGTAATGGGTAGAAGGCGTGATGATATATTTATTTATATATAAAAAAAATAAAAAATATATCATCACGCCTTTTACTATGTTTGTATGCACTAACGGAACTTCACTTTTACGTCTAAGATAAATAAAAGCAAATCGAAGTAAAATTACGTTGCTGTCAAACATTTGATGCGATATTGTCAGTTTATGTTAAACTTCAAATTTAAGCTTCATTGGTGCTAAAGGGCATTAGTAGCAATTTGTATTACAGAATTAGACTCAGCGTATAAAAAAAATATGAACTTCGTGGACGGAATGAAAAATATAAATTGAATGCATTATTTTAGGATCTATTTTAGTTCACATTAATTTAAGTATACCAATAATATTTAGTAAACCAGCGTGACACATCTAATGAAACTAATTTACTCTTTTTATCTAATAAGTAACCTTTAATTCTCCGTAAACATAAATACCAAATTGCTTCATTACTTGAAGTTTCCAATAAATAATTAATCGATCCACCGGTTCAACATACGTGTACATTCTTTATCAATAATTCAATCCTTGTTACTTCGGGTCGTTGCTCACCAACAAAGTTGTAAGTTTGAATCAGAACTAAAAAGGAGCTCACCTCCAAAGTTAGCTACCGTTTACCGTTTCCGTTACCACAGGTTACTCATTTCCTGTTTATGTAATTAGTATGAATTATCAGTTACAGAACTGTGACTCTGTTGTGGTTATAGTCGTGAAATTATTGTGGTTGGTGACAGGACGATTTCGTTTTAGTGCCGAGGAAAGTGAAAATCGTTTTTTATCCTTATTATTTGATTTTATTTGGAAGCATACTTATTTATTTGTGGTTATTTGATGTGATAATATGTATTTTGTTGACAATAATTTACTTCATCCATAGAAACGTCACTTTTCTGAGTTGACAAGGAAGAGAATAATAGTTGAATCGCGCATTATAGAATTCTTTAATATGTCACAAACAGAATTCTGTTCCACTTTTATTTATTTTTATTTGAACTGCTTAAGAAGGAAAGTAACTGTTTACCTCCTTTGTAGATATTATTATTAGATATTTATTTATTAATACATCGTATGTATTCTTAAACTATTATTTAAATGACATGAAAGAAAAGTCATAGAAATAATCATATGTATACTTCTGGAGTAAAGTGCCATTTTCTCCCTTGTGTGATTACTGTCCTCATCTATTAAACGCCACCCTTGGGAGGAATTAATACTCTTTCCTGCCACGTTATACAAATAGCTATTAATAATCATCGCAATAAATACCACTTGAGCTTCATTTTTTCTCAAACCAAATTTTAATTTTCTTCTTTCGAACTTGTTTACTTTGAGGTAAAACGACTCGAATAATTTGACATTAGATAAAATCCTTCCACCTTCGGTGTCGCGAATTCTTCATATCAATAGTTTTCTCAGTTGTTGCTAAACAGCTAAAAAATACAGCGCTATTCTCAAAAAAGATTTAGATAATAATGCATTTTGGTTTAAACAAATTAATCTTAACGATATTTCCAAAATAGTTGAAATAAATCCTAAATTATACTTGTTACCATCTGGTTTTTAAAATGTGGTTTGGGTAATTTTTTTGAATATGAGGTTAGAATAAGATAACCTAATCTAAAATTAGGATTAGCTGAAACTTTTTTGAGAATTGGACTATAAATCTTTTGTGGTATTACTCCAAAATATGTTTTGCTTTCAAATGTTTCCAAATTATCTATCTATATATATATATATATATAAATTAATGTTTGTTTGTTTGTTCCTATACCATTCATCCGATTGCGATGAAACTTTGCTAAGTTGTTGTGTGCACGCCCGCGAAGGTTTCTGACTTAGCACATGTCCAATCCGCCATCTTGAAACAAAATGGCCGCTAGCTATCCTGAAAAGAATTGCATTGATTCGATTCAAATTTGGTATAGGCATAGACGAGAGCCAATCTTAACATATAGGTATAATAAAGCTTCACTCCTATGCCATTCGCATTTGCAATGACCATCAACAAAGCACAGGGGCAATCGGTACAAGTGTGTGGACTAAATTTGGAAAATCCATGCTTCACACATGGACAGCTGTATGTGGCATACTCACGTGTCAGAAAACCTTCTGATTTATTCGTGTACGTCCCAAAGAGAAAAACAAAAAATATTGTGTATCCAAAAGCACTTCAATAAATAGAATTAAACATAAACACTTTCTTTCTTTGAGTAGCAATGCAACGCATGCAGGGTACACGCATAAAATTGTAGACCACGCGAACAAAGTCGCGGGTAATAGCTAGTTTTAAAATAAAATGTTTAAATTAACTGTACGGCAGTACGGTAGTATAGTTAGTGTTATGGCATTCAAATCCCACTTAAGCTAAAATATATGAACTGCCGCATTGTAGTTCAGTAAGTCCGAGCCCTGTACTGTAATTGGGATTAAGTTCCTGTTGTACAGACTACCATAAATAAATAAATAAATACATGTTACAAAGAACACATTTTGCCATCAAATTTTAGTTGAACTATTTTCCACTGAAATAGGTTAATATGGATAATTTTAAAATACTATACTTTACTTTTAAAAATCTTGATAATATTTCACATAAAAATTCAAATACAGTTAGCAATATTTATTAATAAATATTATGTAACAAAAATGTCAGCAACATAACTGTAAATATCTTAATAAGAATATCCAATATTTCTATATCCATATTCAGTACTACTCGTACTATTTGTTTAGTATATAAACCAACGATTTCTAATTGTGAATAACCGAACAAACATTTACTTATCAAGTTAGCATTTCCATTCCGAACGGTTTTAAAAATGCAAAGGTTGTTGAACCGTATTGATACACTAAAAAATTTATACCATCATGGATCTTGTTAACCGCGTACCTAACACGCAATACGAAAGTGTGTTAAGTTTAAATAAGTGAACAAGGAAGAAGAAGAACATGAGTTAATGTTGGGTGTGTTTGGATTGTCCAAATTATAGTTGGAAATACCAAGCAAATCTTTTGCATTAATTATACATGCCTTGAGAAATGAAATATTTGACGTAGTTGTAATTCTTGTAATACATACTTAAGTACAAGGTTGGAAATGATGAATAGTTAGTATTCTTCGATTTTGTGAACTGTTAGTTGGGTTATGAATTTGGCGAACTTAAATATTCAGGTAATATTACTTTTCTTTTAATATCGCATAGGCTATCGTAGTTATATAGGTAACATTTGTACCTCAAGCAAGAGGCCGTGCATTCAAATATCGCTGACTTCAGCTTATATCAAAGAAATACGATTGTGTCTGAGTGGGTCGGATTCCTGTATAAGTTACAGTAATTGGGATTAAGTTCGTGTTATGCAAAGGAACAAGTAAACTAATACTAATATATTATTTTTTACGGCTGATAACCGCACTTCACGCGCATAAATATATAAATAAATAAATATATCATCACGCCTTCTACCCATTACTGGTTGTGGCACTCTGCCGAAGCAGATCTCGGTAAGTGATATATTTTGCGCGTGAAGTGCGGTTACCAGTCGTCAAATCACGGCCCCAAAATATGTTAGTGGTGGAGGAACCACAGGGGTAGCTTTTGAAATTATGAAAATTGTTTGTCGCATGTGCGAATCGAACCAGGGTTCTCACGATCCACAGGCCGACTTCATACCATTGAGCTAGCCACCCCATATATATGACTTAAGCCCCATTCACAACACGAAATTAGTGGTTAGTGTTAGTAGTTATGGTTAGCGTTAGAAGTTTGACATATGTATTCCTCTAGTAGCGTTCACAACAACGAACTTAGCTCGGCGCAGGTCTACGCTAATCGTGGTTAGCGTAGAAGTTTGTAAACTTCAAACTTTTAGTTAGTGGTTAACGGCACAGCCAATCAAAAACGAGGAGTAAAGTGACAGTTGGTTTTCTCAGTTTGAATTTGATGTAACGAAAATGAATCGAAGCACAATAAAAAAGTTGTTGCAACTTTAATTGTGCAAATGAAAAGAAATAAAAAAACAAATACAAGATGGTGGGTTCGCCCAATTAACCAAAACCGAACAAATCAGGGAGACTGGGATAATTTGATTCAAGAAATGAGGTCATATGATGAAGACGTGTTCTTTAATTACACCAGAGTGACCATAGCTCAATTTGATTTATTGTTAGAACTTGTAGGGCCAATTTTTAAATAAAATAGTAGAAGAAAACCAGTTCTATCAAATCAGAACTACAGACAAAATATCAGAACTCAAACAAACAAAACTGTAACTATTTGTCAAAACTTTAAGTTGACAACTGTGACATCTATTATAATTTCTTGTAATATCTATAATTTTCAAAAATGTGCACTACATTACCGGCAGAAACATAAATTCGAAATCATTAATTTGGGACATTGTGAACGATGTATTTTAATCTGTAACTACTAACTATAACCACTAACCATAACCACTAACACTAACTACTAATTTCGTGTTGTGAATGAGGCTTTACCGATATCTGTAGCGGCAGAGTGCCACACCTACTAATGGGTAAAAGGTGTGATGACATATTTATTTATTTATTTTTTATACATTATTCAACTACAGTTTTATGATAGCAATTATTAACGAGGTTGAAGTTTACGGTACTGGTCGTAATCATTCAAATGTATAAATGCCTTAACACGACTATTCGACAGGACCTTGCATTTATACGTCGTACTTCATACCAACATGAAAATAATAATAAGGAGTACGCTGCGTCATTATAATAGCTGCAATCTGATTGGTTTAAAAAAGTGTTGATTAATGATCCATTATTCAATACTTTTTTTCATTATTTTGTACTTTTGAATAATAATTAATGTTTTTAGAAACGTACATATAATGAATGTGTTACTTAATTATCATGGAAAAATTAATTAATCTTCGCCATACATTTCTGTTCTTGTACTCTGCAGTAGCTTCATCCACATTCATAATTCCTTTCATACAAATTTATTTGTTCCTCACACACTGAATCAATTGTTCATTTATTAAACATTCAATTTTATACATTATTATTGGTTATTCACCCAATAGTTCTCATTCTCATTCTCTGTAATTGGATTCTGTTGGGAATAAATCGTATTATTATTATTATTATTATTAGATTCCATATTTAAAATGATCTACTATTAATATTTTTCTAGCAACTTTTTTCTGTTAAATTGTTGTTCTTATAAATAAAACATATCGAATGTTTGACAGTAATATCAATAATTTCATATGATATGTAACTGAGATGTTCTTTTATTAATTTAAATCAAGTTTAAAATATAAGTTTCGTTGGTGTAACTGGCCATTGGTGATTTATTACTATTTTGTATAAATATTGCTCTGATATCGCAGTATATGATTTAATATTATTATAAAGACTATAATTGGAATTCTTTTATTGCGGCAAAATGTAAAGGAAAGTGCAAGAAATAATGTTTTTATAATAATAAAATTATAGGTTTTAAATGAATAAGTTTCTAAATGAACCGTTGTTCCTTACTTTCATTTGTAATTTTATTATGTTCCTGAATTAAGTCTGCTTAGTTCTTACTATTTTTTTATTTAAGTAGATAAATATCATTTTATTTTATTGTAAAATTAATTTCATTTAATTTTATTGTGGTATCAATCTAGTAAATGGGAAAGTTGTAACATTTTTTATATAAAAAACTCGTGGCTATAAAACTGATGAAACAGAAAATAAATTTAGTGAATATTTATGTAATTGTTTAATGACGTCATGATGCAAGACCATTAATCACTAGAAAAAACTGTAACGTTTTTCTTTCAGTAAATAAATAAACAAGTACTTTATTGATGACTTCAAACCAATTACCAGTTGAGTATTTTATATAAATAGTCAGAAAAAAGATGATAGAACTTCATAGAAACAATTAAGTTTGACTTTTCTAACAAGTACTTTTTTTGACACTCGAGTATTAGAAAAATTATATGGTATAAATATGTTTAACTAGCTACATATTCCGGTGTTTGAAGAAAAAATTGCATATTTTATGTAGAGCGAAAATGATTGTTTGTGCCTCATTTGTAGTTGTTGGCCTCATCTACGCTCGTCCATCAATATCTACGGATCCGTCACAAAAAGTATCACTTTAGCTCCTTATAAAATTATAAAAATAAATGAATATAAATGTATAATCACGCCTTCTACCCATTACTGAGCCCTACTTTTAATGTTCGTCGACAAAAAAATAATTATTTAAACAGGAAATTATAGTTATGATACTTAATTTCACAGAAAATTAACACAGAATTTTTTAATTAATGAGTGAATAATTGGAGCGAAACCGCAAAATAAAACCAAGTCATTTAAAGAGCGTTAAATTCCATTCCTTCTTATGATGATACATACAGGGACGTATTTAGGATTTTACAAAGCATAGCATTTGTAAATTATCTTGAATGTTTGGCATGGAATATTTTCTACTGTCATGCGTTTTTAAAATATTTTAGAGTAATATTTTTCAAATAATAGAAATAGAAAATTTATAATTTTCCTTTAATACTTATTTTTCTGAAACCGGCAAGAAAGTGTCTGACCAATTTTAGTATGAAAAGTAGATTTTTACCAAAACAGTCAAGTAAAATACGTATCCAAGGCTACAACAAAAATAACAGTCTGGTAATGTGCAAAATAGTTTGGTAAAGATTTTACCTAACCGTTTATAGTCCGGTAAATAAGTATTTACGGTAGGAGTAAGATGTTTTCGGATGAGGCAGCGAAGGAGCCAAGTTTGGAATTTCGAAATGAGTATCATAAAAAATTATTAACGAACGTATGACGCACATCGTTTTATTTGATACTGTGTTGCATTTAATTATTAATCATTATTTACGTACCATAAATTTGAAAATTACACCTTAAAATAATTGTAATTAAATGTCAAAAACTTTTTGTTACCTAGCTAACTCACAATAACAGTACCGTAATAATTCTCACATACTGAAATCCCTACTGTATTTCATATCATATATCATCACGCCTTCTACCCATTACTGGGTGTGGCATTTTGCCGAAACAGATCTCGGTAAGTGATATATTTTGCGCGTGAAGTGCGGTTACCAGTCGTCAAATCACGGCTCCCAAAGATGTTACTGTATACATGGAAATACGATCGAGTATGAAATATAATAATTTAGAATCTTTCCCCAGCAGAAAATACATAAGGTCCTGGGTTGGTATCCCAATTGAGTGAATGTTTTTCACAATTTATAATATGTATTAAAGACTTATCGGTTGACATTGGTCGTTTATATATCTTACTTTACTTCGAAAATATATAATGTTGAATATAATTTGAAAAATAGTATGTACTGGTATTGTTCGAGAATCTATTAAGTTAATTATAAAGTTTGTTAGGTAAATAATAGTGTCTGGAGAATATTTTTTTACGTTTCTGAGTATTTCTGAACAGAATAGGAACTTCATTGTATTGTTGAGTCTGCGCGTTAATTATCTTAATAGCATGTTGCATTCACAGACACGCGTTCTGCGACCTAAATATGGAATCGTTGGTTTCATAATAAAAACTACGTGTTTTGTCATTTGAAAATTGCACTGAGATTGCTGCAAATCTAGACATGTTCTCAACATTTTAATTAACGGAATATTTCAAAAAACAGCATTTTTATAATTCAAATTTAAAAATACACCTTTTTAATCTATTTCTGTAATTGCAGATCACACGAAGAGTGAGTCATAAGCATATAACTTGAGATATTAGTTTTCAGTTAAAAATTAATTAAACAGGTGTGAGTAATCAACGATTCTTTAATAAATCTGATGAGTGGATGTTCTGTGAATGTTTTTGGGGTTCTTGCTACCCCATTTGATGGAATATAGAGTTCGTTATATGTTTTTAAGAATAAGGGCACTAGTGTTTGTCATTTTGTAAAATTTTATTTCCCAAAATTCTCATAATTCTTATAATTATGATTATTACATCTTCCAAAAGATGAAAGTACACCTATTTTATTTAAATTTTAATAATTATTCATGTTTAAGAAATCAGACCAATTGTTCAGATGTCAACTTTAGACAGCTAGTACGACTCACATTTTAAGAATAAACAATCATTTTTTAACTGTTACTTTTAAGCAATTATGTTCAGATTTTTCAGTTGAACTTGACAATAGCATCATCAAATATGTGCTCTTTTTCGCTGTCAGAATTTCTTAAATTATTTTTGAGGAAAATGCTATGAACGACTCCATTTTATCTACAGCTTTTATTTACTTATTTCTGACATGTATGAATGTAATTGATAGCTGAAAAAAAAACATACATTTTTATAAAGTCAAGTTATTTTGAATATTTAGTTGTAAAATAAATGCGTCGACTTTTCGATTTTAGAACCTGAGTTCGATTCCTGCACTCGATAATCTTTACGACACATGAAAATTACTTCTGTGGCTCCCCCTTCTCTAACATATTTGTGGGCCGTGTTATGACGGTTGGTTACCGCATTTTATACGCGAAATATATTACTTATCGAGCTTTGTTTCGACAAAGAGCCACATCTTGTATTGAGTAAAGGACGTGATGATATGTTTTAATTTTGAGGCAAATCTTTTCATTCATTTATTATGACTCAAACAAATAAAATTTTATCTTATGCCTGGGAACAAAACTATATCATAGTAACGACAAAATTTGTCTTGATAATATTTATTTTGCCCGGAAATTTGCAGTGATATTAAAAATATTTATATTTCCTAATTTTAAACGCTATCTAAAAATATTATCTCATAAGCGAGATAGGTACATTAATTCCCACATATAAATATTTACAATTATTTTATTACAAGATTAGGGGGAATAAACAAGACTGCATGAAAGGAATTATGAGTGTGGATGAATAATAGTCATTAATAATAATAATAGTCATTAATAATAATAAATATTTAATATGACACAATCACATTTAAATTACGTTTCAAAGATCTGATATAAACGTGCTAACAGATCACATCATAAATGTTGTTTTTTGTTATTCTTTTTGTTTTATCGATTCTGCTGTAGAGAGAAGTACAGGATGATCAAAAGTAATTGTTATAGTTGGCAATACAATTCCAGAGATCTTTTTATACCACAGTTGGCACAACGTCAGATAAAGGCGGAAATGCTATTTGACATTTCTAATAAATACAAATAGGTTATGTCAGGAGTCTGACAGCTAATAGGATTTTGACTTTTTAAGTAATAGAAATACTTTAGAAATAAATGTAATAATTAATGTACTCAAATTTTAATTTTAAATGTCACTGTCAACAACAGGAAATGAATTTATGTATCAGGCTTACCAATTTCAAGTAGTTTTTTTTATTACCAACTGTATCAATTCCTTTTGATCACCCTGTACCTTTTTCTCAGTGTATTTAGCCCTTGCTTGCGCCTCGTGCTTTAATATTACATCTTGAGAAAAATATGCACTTCTCTTCCTGGGCGTATAATATACTATTTATAGTAATATTATAGAATATATTACAAGTCATACAAATTAATCTTTGTAGACAACATTAACAAGGTAAATTTTCAGGTAAATGTTTATTTCCGTGACGTCTAACCACTATAAAAGTAAAGCGGCAAATTGACCTTGTGAGTCATAGAAATTATGAACATTGAACAAGGATTTGTTATTGTCCGCACATGAATAATATGGAAACAGTTCTTATTACTCACTCTGAAATTATTCTAGGAATACGAGCAAAAGTGTAGAATGACTCCGCATTTTTCATAACATATTCTACATAATATATGTTAAGTTAGATTTATAGTTTACATAACATTATGATCTATATTATGAGTAAAAATTACATTATTGATTGTGTTATATTTTTATTATTTTTATGGGCAATTTTGTTACGCTCAAGAAAATATTATGAGGAAAATACTGTGTCAAATGGAGATAATGAATGAAACTAATTTTACGAAGAGTTACCGTTATTAAATGTAGGTCAAGTTTGACGTAAAGAATTTTTTATTTATTAAGAAATTAATTTAAAATTTTAATGTTGAAACTTGCCAGTTTTAAAATATTTGACATTATTACGAGACTATAAAATATTTTAGTAAATAAATTAATAAATTGAATGACTGGTAATTTCTGCATTCTTGTCGAAGAATACTGGAAAGTAAAAATAAATAAAAATAAATATATATATCATCACGCCTTCTACCCATTACTGGGTGTGGCACACTGCTGAAGCAGATCTCGGTAAGTGATATATTATGCGCGTGAAGTGCGGTTACCAGTCGTCAAATCACGGCCCCCAAACATGTTAGTGGTGGAGGAGCCACAGGGATAGCTTTTTCAAATTATGAAAATTTGTCGCCTGTGGGAATCGAACCAGGGACCTCAGGATCCACAGGCCGACTTCATACCACTGAGCTGGAAAGTAATTAACTAATTAGCAATTATTTAAATTTTCTGACGCATACAGGGGTCCCACAATTTCTTTGGTGGATAAAAATGCAAGCAAATGTTGTTTATATGATTAAATATTAACTAAATTTTCTTATTTTTATTTAGTTAATATTAAAATCAGATTTAAAATATTTGTTTCACATATGTTTGTTAACACAGGTCGAGCATTTTAAAGCATAGAGCATTGTTTGTTGAAACGTAAGACACCACTGTAGTGGTATTACCCACGATAACAGAAAATATTTATATAGATACCTGAAATTCGTGTGATAACTACCAGTTAAAAACAGGTTGTATTTAAATTAATATCTACCAACCTTCAACCATTAAAACAGTACAAAAATAAACTAATTATAAAGTCTAATTAAAATTACACATATCTCACAAATTAGAACGAAAGATAATATTTAAACTTAAAACTATTAGTCACGGTTGCAATACAAGTACAGTTAGCAACAAAAACATTTGAAAGTACAAATAATAATCATCTTGACAAGTTTCAACAAATAGACTATCATGATTATTATTTAATAGGTAGTTTGACACATGAAATCAAACTTAATAATTATTTAAAACAAACTTTATTACATATTATACAGTTTTTGAATAAAACGAAAGTTAACACAGGAATGTTTTTTTCCTCCGTCAATGGTTGTCATTCCAAGATGAATATTTCGATTGACTTCAAATTTTATCTGTGTATTAACAACATACTATAAATTTAAAGTTTATGACAGAAAAATTCGGGAGACGCCCGGACTCGAACCGAGGACCTTCAGCTTGCCGGGCTGATGCTTTAACCACTAAGCCACGTCTCCCCTGAACGAATAGGCGTCAACCGAATTTATCTGTCATAGTGTCTAACACAGCATCGATCCCAAGACTCCTATGTCTCACAGGAATTGACAACGGGTTTCGTCTGTAGCGACACAATCTGATTTTATAAGGAAATCATACCACAAAGTAAATTTAAAGAATTTAAGTCATATGAATGACTTTGAAGTTTGATAAATTTAAAGTTTATGACAGAAAAATTCGGAAGGCGCCCGGACTCTGTCATAAACTTTAAATCAAACTACAAAGTCATTCATATGACTTAAATTTTAATATTGTACCAGTTTATTATGATTTTATTAAGATTTATCATGATGGATGACTTCAGTCGATTTTTATAACGTTTTCAGTATAATATATGTCTCATTAAAATTTCTTTCATCTTTTCTAATCTTTGTACGATAGATTCGATGTTAGTTTCGTTATTAGATTCGTTGTTAGGAGTAAGCGTAAGAAATTGGAGATGTTTTATGCATATGTTATGTACGTTGAAGAAAGAAGATGAATGATAAGTGAATAGAAATGATGTGATTGAAGGTTTGTTGTGTGATAAATGATTTCGAATGTAATAAATGAATGAGTTTATATGGAGTGATCTATGAATGTGGTTGAAGTGAGGGTGGTGTGTTTGGATGATAATGTTTGACGAGAGCTGATTCATGAGTGCGATGAGTGGTTTTAGGGTTCGTGCTTTGTTGGAATATAGTGTGAAGATATGTATGTATGTATGTATGTAAATTTCTTTTAATTCTCTTGCATACTACACGAGAAATAAAACTGCAAAATAAAACGTCAAACGAAAAAATAAGATTCGGGCTAACTAATATAACGCAAGGCTCGTATTATTTGACTCACATACAATGGTTGTATGCACATTAAATAATATACTATAATTTATTGGTAAAAAGTCGTCTTATGCGATCTAGATTGCCATGAATAAAAACAAACAATATCACCTGCACAAAAAACAAATTCCATAGCAGTCTAGATTGTAATCATTCCTTTCTCTAACAAAGTCTATAGATCTAACCCTCCAGAAAGAAACAATGCACAATCTTGTCCATGGCACACTTGTTCCCAACGCGGTAGTCACGAGCAAATAACAGAATCGAAGGTTACTGTGACCACGACAAGTTCCATTTACTTCTGATTAAATGCAATGAGCGTTAGATTACTTTACTTTGGTCTAACACGCGATCTATCCGGTGTCCAGACTGATTCTATTGATTATAAGTTCTAAGGAGAACACTGACCCAAAAAATGGTGAGTTGGGGCGTTAGTCATAGGTTTAAATTATAGGGGCGAGATAAGGGAATAAATTTGAATAATTTAGGCGAAGGTTGAACTACTATCGCACTAATAACTCTTTAGTTTGGCGCGTAGTATTGCAGGTAAAAATGACAATAATATCTATTGCTAGTTTTACTAATAATATTGTGTACACCGCCTTCGGAAACTATATGTTATGTTCTTAGAATGTCGCCTGCATCGGTAGACAAGATATTCGTGGTCATTTCAAGATCTAAATATACAAATAATCAAAAAATGTAAGATCTTACGTATTTGAATATGAAAGAAAGAGAGTGAAAAATATCTGCCCGAAGGTGTCGTTTCAAAAAATACCTGGGGAAAGAATGAAACTTTCTTTACGAGGTATACATATATTTTTTTTTCATTTTCCACTCAAGCTAAAAATACATGAACTATCACACTGCGGCTTTGTGAGTCCGGCTTCTGTACTGTAATTGGAATTGAGTTTCTGTTGTACAAAGTATCATAAATAAATATGATTTTTCCTACAACTGTGCGATTTCTTTGTTATTACGTAACTATTATTGCCTTGGTTACGTATGGAAAGTAGACAAATGCAGACCAAGTGCGTTTCTGTAAGCAAAGAAACACTCGTGCGGAAAGTACGTTGTTACGTAACTGTCAAAAGAAAGTTGTATTGAGAGCGATTTAAATTTCGCGCCGAGCGCGGAATTCCTATTTTGGACACAGACGCTTATGGAAGAAGAAGATGTGGTGAGGCAGCGCTAGTAAATATGCAGTAGTATATTTTGACGTTTATAAACATAATCTTGAATTGCAGTATATCTTATCTGTACACAATTAATAAAAAGAACCGAACAAAGTAAAACATATCGATAAATGGTTTTATTTTAAGAGTAAGTGAAATACATAATATTTATTGTTTGTGTATATTATTAACACAATTGTTACAGTTGCTTATATTGACATAATGTGAAGTGGAAATTTTTGTACTGTCTAAAGAAACATTGATTTCTTCCATACCTGTTTATATTATTAACAGTAATATTATTGAGAACAATTTCGGAGGCTTTAGAAGTACCAGCAGCAGGTTGATTGTCATTGTCGAAAATAGATCCAACATAGCATGGTCTGGGGCTTCAAATATCTTTGGAGGTGTTTATGATAAAGAAGAATCACTCAGTGTATTCCAATCTAGATAATTTTGAGGAAATTATCTTGAAATTAGAGAAATATTTTGAAATAACGTAGAACAATGTGCAAGCAATCAACAAACGATAGCAACGCCGTAAAACATCGTTCTCCCGTAATATCTTTAAAATTTTACAAATTTTGATAATATTTTAGTGATTTTCTAAATCGCACGGTTGTAGGAAAAATGTTGATTATAACCAAGGACGTTGAAAGGAGGGGATATGACATTCAAGTCAAGACTGTGAGGCTCGGCAGATTGACAGAGACAGAAGTATTATTTTCTGTACCGTGCTTAGCCTGCTATTGCGCATGTGTCATAAAGAGATTTGAAATATAAATTTTATAGCCAGTACTCGTCTGACTAATATACAACTTATTCAAACAACACGCTTCTACCCACGCTTTTCGAAACTCCTTATATTTAGGAAATCTGTAAAACAAACAAAAAATTATTTTCCTTCTCTTTTATAATATGACCTACATTTACTTACTGGTGAAAACTGATTCCACTGCCCGTAATTGCACGTCTTTTACAAACTAAACACTTTGTTACCATCTTATCCACAAAAAAATATGTCCAATTCCATACAACACAAAAATTGAAACAAAAATGACACTTCGTGGTTATGTTTACATAAAACAACGCTGCCTGACAACGTCTAAACGCCACTTTTCTTACACAAAAATTCAAAATATTTGGAAGAAGAAGAGATTTGGCTAAGCACGGTGCAGAAAAACTATTGTTGACTCTTTCTCTTGCCCAAGCCTCACTTCAAACAATGCGACAGTATCGTAATGCCATATCCCCTCCTTTCAACGTCCTTGTTTATAACACGTGCCAAAAAAGGTTAACTGTTCATGCCTTCAGTTGAGGAAATAAAACGGCACCTTTGGGAAGAAATGTCTCACTTTGTTCCCTTAGCAACAACTATTAATTTGTATTCGTCTAAATCGAATGACTTTTTTGATATTTTGGCGTGATATATTGTTCCATTCTATTTAAATTGCATTAGGTTAGCAAATTTTTATCAAGTTACCTTTGTCATATTTTTTTTTGGTTTAAAATAAAATACATTCCATTAAATTTATCACTGTCTCTAACCCATAAAAAAATGAACTATTATCGTTTAAGTACCTATTAAAACATTTTATTACTAGTACTACTTTTTGATAAGTATTTTATCTTAAAGTGTTTTAATATAAATTTTAATATACACATTGCATTATCTTGTACGATAAAGACTGACCATTATTTCATTATTAAAATAATATAACTGTAAATAAATAAATACTATAAATGTATTTACTTAATAATTATTAATAGATGTGTGAAAATAAATATCATTAAAAATAATTTACAACTTGATATAAAATAAATATTAACAAAGGACTGTTGATTGTTTTGTGCATTCATTTGTTTCGCCGATTAAAGCCACTACCGTCTTTTATTTAACATGTAACGGTTCATGACTCAACCGGATGTAAATTCCAACAGTTCCGGATTAATCAAGGATTTTAATGAATTTAATTTACCTAAGAAATTTATATTTTCTACTTCACTTGTCCGTAAAATTGTATCACAATTTGTTTAGTTTCTCTACCGCATAACTTACTCAAATATGCAATAAATTAATAAGTATATAAATAAATAAAAAAAATAAAATAAAATATATAATCACGCTTTCTACCCATTGCTGGGTGTGGCATTCTGCTAAAGCAGATCTCGGTAAGTGATATATTTTGCGCGTGAAGTGCGGTTACCAGTCGTCAAATCACGGCCCCCAAACATGTTAGTGGTGGAGGAGCCACAGGGATAGCTTTTTCAAATTATGAAAATTTGTCGCCTGTGGGAATCGAACCAGGGACCTCAGGATCCACAGGCCGACTTCATACCACTGTGCTAGCCATCCCATATATAAATAAATAAAAATAATATTTCAGAATTCCACAGAAACTGTTAAAATTAAGGACTTTCGTTGGTTCACCAGCGGCAGAAAAAGAACATAATTACCTCAGAGATTAAATGCATTTTAGTTCTGTGGTATCTACACTATTTTTTGCATTTCCAGCCATACCTTTTGAAATAATGAATAATTTTGATATTGACTTGACATATAATTCACAATGACAGCATTATACAAATTTTTAGGTAACTTAGGGTCAAATTCATAGTCGTGACTCACCCTCACCTCATTCTCATCTCACACTTAAAATCTAAGTAACTAAGGCAACTAACTCAAATTGTGCAATTTTTTGAGTTAGTTGCCTTAGTTACTTCGAATTTGAGAGTGAGGTGAGAATGAGATGAGAGTGAGTGACGACTGTGAATTTGGCCCTTAGGCAAAATAAATGAAGGGAAATATTTTGAGGTTTATAATATACTTGTTGCTACGGTTATTCTTGTTTACTTGTCAATTTAAGCCCTCCGGGATTAAAAGTGACATTTCAGTCCTCGAAAAGGAAGAATAAAGTACTCCCGGAAGTGCGAAAAATAGTTTTTTCTTCAAACGTCTGACGCTCGTTAAAATCAAGGAGTTTAATTGGTTCACCAACGCAGTAAATATATTTTAAAATTCGGGAGACGCTCGGACTCGAACCGCGGACCTTTAGCTTACCAGGCTGATGCCTTAACCACTAGACCACGGCCCCTCTGTACCAGATATGCATCAACCGAATTTCTTTGTCATAGTGTCTAACACAGCATCGATCCCAAGACTATAATATTTGAAATTTACTTCGTGGTATGATTTCCTTCAAAATTAGACTGTGTCGCTACAGACGAAACCTGTTGTCAATACCTATGACACATAGGAGTCTTGGGATCGATGCTGTGTTAGACACTTTGACAGAGAAATTCGGTTGATGCCTATCTCGTACAGAGGAGCCATGGCCTTGTGGTTAAGGCATCAGCCCGGCAAGCTTAGGGTCCTCGGTTTGAGTCCGGGCGTCTCCCGCATGTTTCTGTCATAAACTTTAAACTCATTTTCAATAATACGCGTATAAAAAATAATTTTGATAGCGAAAATATGCCAAAATATTCAAGACAATTTGAAAAAATTATACAATAAATAAGTAATATATTATACATTCCTAACTATGAAAATATTAAAAACGAGTTAAAAAGGTTTCGAAAAAAGCATAAACAATCTAAAATCCAAGTAAATAAACAAATTCTTCTAAAATTAACCTATCCCACCGCTTGACCACGCGTTGAAATCTCCAACCTTGAATAGCGATTCTTCACAACACCTGTGATTTCTACCAGATTCCTTAACATTTCTAGTGACTTCACGCTAGAGTCTTTCTTATTAGTAAACAATAGACGCGTTCGAAAATCATCTACAGTCTCTTAAGCAATCTGACGTTGATAAATGATCAAAACAAGTTGAGGAATTTCTTTACGTAACCAATAGTGAACAGCTACATATGATGATGTTAGCGAAAGAATATTGGGAAAGTCATGAATGTAGATGAGTGATTTTGTTGGACGTTCACTTTTGATAAGGTTAAGAGGATGAAGAAAATTAATTTGCAATGAAACTTTGGATGATACAGTTTTTCTTTAGGCGTTTAGAGTATTATGAAATTTAACCTATTGTGTAGTTTATTAATGCTGTAATATTTTTTGGGTAAAGTAATTAAAAAAAGATAACATTTGTTTGTTTTTCTGAGACTATTAATATTCTGTAACTGAAGCATTATTTGTTACTGATCGATAAGTCAATGACAACCAATATTTTTCAAGATTACTCTATAGATTAATACCACTTCGTTTTTTTGTGGCTAAAATTATTTATTCTGTTCTTTCTATTTTATTTTTATGAATTTTGGTCTGGTATGAAACCGCCATTATTAGAAATAATATTTTTAACCACACTTTTTACGAAACTGTCATTGAGCTGTTATTACATTCATTTTTATACTAACAGTTACGAATACAAGGATGAAAAATCTGGTGACGACTTTCTTATACACAGCATATTTAATATTTTTTTCTTTTTAATTTTCATTACAGATATTCAACTTCCTGACAAAATTGTATAATATATATATATATACAGGCTGTTAAAAAAGTTCCGGGACGGTGAAATATCTCGAGAAAAACACATCGAATCAAGAAACCAAAAAACACGTGTTTCATATTTTGCAAAAAAAAGGCTTGTGGCTACTTGTGATTATGTTGATTTTTTTTATTTGATTCAATATTTATTTCTTGTGATATTAGACCGTTTTTTACTTTTCTTTCAGAATCATGTCAAAACTTATTTTTGCGTTTAGAGCGCCATCTATTCCGAATTGGAAAAAAAGTTTCAGATAAAATTAACTTATTTTTTTTCGCAGAATACGAATCTGTAATAAAAAATGGGGGTTCCCATTTAAGGTTTCAACGTTGCCCTTCGCCCCACCCCTTGGGGGTGGGGGTTGGGGTGTGCTTAGATAGGTTTTTGCAAAATATGAAACACGTGTTTTTTGGTTTCTTGATTCGATGTGTTTTTCTCGAGATATTTCACCGTCCCGGAACTTTTTTAACAGCCTGTATATATATATATAAATTTACTATTTGATTAATGATATTGATATAGAATCAAAAACGCTGATTTGAACACTTATGACTTGCTCATTGCGTTTGATAATTATTGTTACATAAATAGATATTATTACACGTAGTGCTCTAAACAATCACTTTTTGCATTGAAAACGAGTACACAACAATTTTACTTACATATTATATTTATATTAACAGTTTGTTTCTTTCTTTTGCAGATCACAATGTACTCCCCTCTTCTTCTCACCCTCCTCCTCCTCCACTTCGTCTCCCCTCACCCCAACGGTGCCCCAGACCGAGTATGCTCCAGTATGACCCCTAACCACGGGCCAGGCATTCTCGCACAGACTTCCCCGAGCTCGTACGGAGTATTTTCTTCAACATCGCAACTCGCAGAGGACCAACCCTTAAAAGTATCGCTCGGTTCTCGCCAAGGGCTCACGTATCAGGGGTTCATGATGCACGCACGAACTTCAATAGCTAGAGATCCTGTTGGAAGCTTCAGGAAGATACCACGAGGAACGAAAACGCTGAAGTGCCAAGTGGATAATGATACAGTCACGCATAGTAATACGGATAATAAGGGGATGCTGGAGTTTGAATGGCTGCCGCCCAAAGGGTTCCGGGGGGATGTTATCTTTATGTAAGTTTACTAATTGTTATTATTAATTAATCTTTTATTAAAATATTGTTCAATAGTTTAAGCTTGCTTCTAATTTTGCCTAACGCAATTTTGTAAATTTTTGTCCATAACTTGTTTTCTTATGTCTGAGTAGAAAGTAGATATTTCTAACTGAATGAGTGCAGAAAGTTGACGTTTACCGCTTGATGAACAGTAATAAGATTTTTGTGTACCTAGAGCAGAAAGTAAAGTAAAAGTGTATCCATGAATAAATGTTAACACTGTTAACATTTCGAACGAATTTAAAAACAGAAAACATTCAAAAATTATTTAAAATTCCTTTTTAAGGGTTTCTAAATGGCCCTAGAAAAAAATATTGTGTGCACTATGAACAGAAAGAGTCCTTGCTGCTCTTGCATAGTTGTTGATTTCGGCTATTCTTCCATCAATAATTTCTAAACGCGAGAAGTAACAGACTACTTTCTGTTCGAGGTACACAAATAACTATTTTCTTCGTTTAAAGATTATTTAAATTATATGAGTTATAATTTAAATATTACACAGAAATTAAAAAAAAAACTGTTATTAGACAAAAGAACAGTGATCAACTTTCTTCCAGAAAATTACAAGTTTTTAACATTCATCATAATATTTATTATTTATGTATTTAACTTTCAAAAACAAGCGTAGAGCGACACTCCCTTCCTTTCTTTTAATTCGTTTCCAGTTCTTACTTAGAGTGTTTAACTGCAATTGTGTGGAATTCACTTTCAAAAACAAGCGCAGGGCGACACTCCCTTCCTTTCTTATCTTTTTGTTTCATTTTCAGTTACTGCATTGTGTGGACATTTCTTTCATATACAAGTGTAGGCTATCGCTTTCATCTTTTCTAATCTTTGTAGATTAGTTGTTAAATTCGTTATTAGATTCATTGTTCGGAGTAAGAGTGAGTGATTTGAGTTGTATTATGCATATGTTATGTACGTCGAAGAAAGAAGATGAATGATAAGTAAATAGGAATGATTGGATAGATGTGGTTGAAGGTTTGTTGTGTGATAAATGATTTTGAGTGTAATAAATGAATGAGTTTATATGGAGTGATCTATGAATGTGGTTAAAGTGAGGGTGGTGTGTTTGGATGATAATGTTTGACGAGGGCTGATTATTTGATGAAGATAATGAGTGAATATTTTATGAGTGATTTTAGGGTTCGTGCTACCCCATTTGTTGAGATATAGCGT
Source organism: Pterostichus madidus (assembly GCA_911728475.2). Lineage (NCBI taxonomy): Eukaryota > Metazoa > Arthropoda > Insecta > Coleoptera > Carabidae > Pterostichus > Pterostichus madidus. The sequence goes on from OU452304.1 coordinate 3,972,398, forward strand.
GAAGATATGTATGTATGTATGTATGTATCATAATATTTAATATATCACTTACCGAGATCCGCTACGGCAGAGCGTCAAACTCAGTAATGGGTAAAAGACGTAATGATATATTTGTTTCTTTACATTTATTTATTTATTTTGAATTTATTTGAAGGAGCGGGATTACATTTTTGGTCCAGCCTTCTCATAACTTCTCCCTTTACAATTTAAAACCCTTAGATCAGTAGTTTTTAAACTTTTCGGAGCTGTAACCTCCTTGGAAGGAAGTAGAAGGAGAAGGAGAGGTACAAAGTTAGAAGCCAGCCTTAACAATTCTAACTCTTCTTTCCAGCGCAACAGTGGCACAAAACTACGCCACCTTCTGGGTTGGCATCGAATCTCCAATTGTCCACATCGTTCGATCTTCCCAACCACCTGTACCCGTCGCCGATTCCTTCTACAGCGGCTGTTTCGACACCCACTTCTGTTTCGGGGTTCCAGCAGGCTGTGAGTCAACAGAAAACTGCCAGGCAGCTGTGAAAGTTGCAGCTGGTGTAGGAGAATACACATTCGAGATGACTGGACCGACAGGGGCTGCTTATGTTGCGTCAGGGTTGTCGGATGACCCAGAAATGGGGGAAGATAGTGTTATGGAGTGTGTGAAGAATGATGATAAGGTTGAGGTGTTTATGAGTAAGACGAATGGGAAAACTTCACCGGTTAGGTTGACAAATGTAAGTAAAATTCATAGTCTTTATTCTAGTGTTTTCTAAACTGTGGGTTTTCGAAAAAAATAACTTTATCATATTTTCGACTTTCCCGCGGCTTTATCTCAAAAACTAAATAAGATATGATGATTCGCTGCATTGAATTTCTCGTGCTTTTGACTAGAATTTTCTCATCGTGCAGTTTTTGAACAATATCTCAAAAACTAGAAGACATATGCACTTGTGGATTTTACCGTTGCATTCAGCGGGTCCAAATACATATGTATGTAAATTTTCGTTACAATATTCGTACGAGGAAGAATTCTAGAGCAAACAGTCTGAAAATAGCCTAAAATCGAAAAAAATCCAAGGGGTACCCTTAAGAAATTATCAAAAAATAAATATTGCAAAAAATGTGCTTATAAGTCAATTCGGATACGAGGAATTCAATGCCGTTGAGCGCATTTTCATATCTTTTTTAGTTTTTAAGATAAAACTTCCGGAAAAGATAAATTTTCCAAAAAATTTACCTCATCATATTTTTGACTTTCCCGAGGCTATATCTCAAAAACTAAACAAGATATGAAGATGCGCTCAACGGCATTGAATTTCTCGTGCTTCAATTGACTTGTAAACAAATTTGCAGCATTTTTTATTTTTCAAAAAGTTTTGACCAAAATTTTCTCATCGTGCAGTTTTTGAACAATATCTCAAAAACTAGAAGACATACGTACTTGGGGATTTTACCGTTGCATTCAGCGGGTCAAAATACATATGTAAGTAAATTTTCGTTACAATATTCGTACGAGGAAGAATTCTAGAGCAAACAGTCTGAAAATAGCCTAAAATTGAAAAAAATCCAAGGGGTACCCCTTAAGAAATTTTCAAAAAATAAAAATCGCTAAAAATTTGCTTGTAAGTCAATTCGAACACGAGGAATTCAATGCCGTTGAGCACATTTTCATATCTTCTTTAGTTTTTAAGATATAACCTCCGGAAAAGTTAAATTTTCCAAAAATCATATTTATTAATATACAGAGTGATCAAAAGGAATTGTTATAGTTGGCAATAAAAAAAACTATTTGAAATTGGTAAGCCTGATACATAAATTCATTTCCTGTTGTTGACAGTGACATTTAAAATTTAAATTTGAGTACATTTATTATTACATTTATTTCTAAAGTATATCTATTACTTAAACAGTCAAAATTCTATTACATGTCAGACTCCTGACATAACCTACTTGTATTTATTAGAAATGTCAAATAGCATTTCCGCCTTTATCTGACGTTTTGCCAACTGTGGAATAAAAAGATCTCTGGAATTGTATTGCCAACTATAACAATTCCTTTTGATCATCCTGTACTTCCTATGATACAAGTACCAATACTGCATTCTTAGAGAAATCAAACTATAGATATATAGTTATGCATATTAGTTTCATTTCAAAGCTATAGATAAATATTATAATGGCTGCAGGTTTTTTTTTGTTCGGGTCATCTCTACTGACATTCCATTACCAACTAAAATATTGTTGTCTTTTAATAGCTTAAATTTGTTATAATACGTAACGATTATAAATTATTTTCATAGCCACAAGAGGGAGTCACACTAGTGGATTACAACACAAACAACGGCGAAATCTACTGCAAACTGACACGCAAAACAAAAACAACAGTGGTAGGTCGAGTCTACGATCTTGACAACGACAAGTATCATCTTTTGATTGCCACCGGTGGAGAAGTATCACGTAGGTTGACAAAATATTTATTTTCTTTCAGGGTTATTAAATAATATTTTATGTTTTTAGCGACTAAAGTTGGATATCATAACATCGCGTATTTGCCATCGCCTGAGAAGAGATCTTTGACTGATTCTAGTCCATTGAAAACTACGACACCTCCTAATTTTACCCCCACCACTCAAAAACAGGTAAGAAAGATTTATTTGATATCTACTTGAATTAAAATTTCTAATAAATGAAATTTTTCCACTGCTCTGTTAAAAAGTACTTACCCCAATTGAAGGGAAGTAAATTTTTCTTTCTTAAAGATGGGAAGTAAGTCCATATCCATGGTAATTTATTTCTGAAAATTTTACTTTCTGATAGAGTAATGAAAAAATTCTATGTATACCTCGTGAAGAAAGTGTCATTTTTCCCTCCGATGCTTTATATTCCAAACCGAAGACACCTTCGGCAAGAAATGTGTCACTTTTTTGTCTTTATATACGAATAATTGATAACTTCTTGTGTTTGATGTGTTAATTAATATCTTATTATTATGGGTGGATAGCGCAGTGGTATTGAGCCGGCCTGTGAATTTGAGAATCTGGGTTCAATTCCCACAGCCGACAAACAATTTTCACTTCATTAAATTACTCCTGTAGTTCTCCCTTCACTAACATCTTTGAGGACCGTGATTTGACGGTCGGTAACCGCACTTCACACGCATAAATACATCATTTAACAAGATTTGTTATGGCAGAGTGCCTTACCCAGTAATGGGTGAAAGGCGTGATGATATATTTATTTATTTGTATTTCAATGTAAACTGATTTATGTGCAGTTGGTGGTTCAATGGTATCGGACTGTAGATTTTAGAACCTGGGTTCGATTCCCACAGCCGACAAACAATTTTCACCACATTCAAATTACCTTTGTGGCTTTTCCTTTATTAGCATCTTTGGGAGCCTGATTTGTCGGCTGTTAACCGCACTTAACGTGCATAGATACATCATTTACCGAGATCTGCTATGGCAGAGTGCCACACCCAGTAATGGGCAAAAGGCGTGATGATATATTTATTTATTTTTAAATATTCGAGCCTTCTACCCATTACTGGGTGTGGCACTCTGCTGAAGCAGATCTCGGTAAGTGATATATTTTGCGCGTGAAATGCGGTTACCAGTCGTCAAATCACGGCCCCTAAACATGTTAGTGGTGGAGGAGCCACAGGGACAGCTTTTTCAAATTATGAAAATTTGTCGCCTGTGGGAATCGAACCAGGGACCTCAGGATCCACAGGCCGACTTCATACCACTGAGCTAGCCATCCCATAATTATTAGTTTATATTAATATTATTAGATATATTAATGGAAGCAGCATAGTTTTGGGCATTATAACTACCAATATTCCGCCATCTTGTGCTGTCAAACCACTAGCTCCGCCCATAAGCTAGATAAAATTAAATCCAGTGTATGGAGAAATAACTCAAATAAAATTTTCAAATTGCGCTACATTGAAATTATCAGTAATAAACAAATAATATTTTCTTCCAGGCCGATGTGGAAACCGACCCCTTCTACGAGGGTTGCTACAGCACTAAGGGTTGTTTCGGTGCGCCAGACGGGTGCGTGAATACCAAGGACTGCAAGGTGGCCGTTGCCACCACCGTGAAGGGTGACCGGTACGAGTTTGAGATCATGGCACCTCGTGATGCGAAATACGTTGCTGTTGGCCTCTCCGATGATACTTCCATGGGGGATGATAGTGTTGTCGAGTGTGTGGATGAAGGAAATAATGTGCAAGCGTATATGTCGGCGACGAATCCGAGACCGAATTTGGGAGTGACCAGATTGCCCAAGGTAAGTCAAAAGTTTTATGAAATATTTATCGAATATGATACTAATATAAAAAAGTACGCAATTTCGGGATTTTTGGTAGCTAAACAGAAATGTACCAAAAAGATTTACGTTCAAAATAGTTATTTATGTAACAAGCGTTTCTGGCCCGCTTTGCGCCTCGTGCTAATGACATGCTCAGGGTGAGCAACGCTAATTTCACCCGTGGTACATACAATATTTTATGTATAACAAAATAATACTTAATTATATGTTCAAAAGATTAAAATATGTAAATAGGTTATACAGGCTGTTAAAAAAGTTCCGGGACGGTGAAATATTTCGAGAAAAACACATCGAGTCAAGAAACCAAAAAACACGTGTTTCATATTTTGCAAAAAAGGCTTGTGGCTACTTGTGATTATGTTGATTTTTTTTATTTGATTCAATGTTTATTTCTTGTGATATTAGATCGTTTTTTACTTTTCTTTCAGAATCATGTCAAAACTTATTTTTGCGTTTAGAGCACCATCTATTCCGAATTGGAAAAAAAGTTTCAGATAAAATTAACTTATTTTTTTTCGCAGAATACGAATCTGTAATAAAAAATGGGGATTCCCATTTAAGGTTTCAACGTTGCCTCCCGCCCCACCCCCTTGGGGTGGGGGTTGGGGTTTGTGTTTGGTGTGCTTAGATAGGTTTTTGCAAAATATGAAACACGTGTTTTTTGGTTTCTTGATTCGATGTGTTTTTCTCGAGATATTTCACCGTCCTGGAACTTTTTTAACAGCCTGTATGTCGAAATGACATTTTGCAGAATCAAATATTCACAATAAACAAAAAAATGTCATTTTATGTATCCATAGGAATGATTTCTTTTTGGCCCATGGGCCGGCTTTTTAGGGCTAAAACGCATGCTTTTAGGCCCGGTAGTGCATAAAATAGATTATGTATCCATGGTGATGTATATCAATAGCTGTATTCCATTTGCCACTTGGTTCACTTAAATCAGTTCAGATAAATTAGACAACATGATTAAATGAACTGAATTAAGCAAACTGATGCACTTATTTGGGTGAATTACTTCAAAGTAAATTAGAATCAGTAATTCTAGTACTGGAAATAAAGTGAGCGAAGTAATCCAGCGAAATAAATAAATGATCTGGTTCAGTAAATGTAAGTTAGATCTGATCCAAATGACAAATGGAATACGCCTAATTTCATGTCATTTGTTGTTGGCCGAATCTGAAGTTTGCAACTGAGGCGAAATTATAAAATCTTAAATTTCATTATCTCTCAGGAAAAGATTCTATTAATTTGAAACAAAAATAGAACTGCGCATTTATAATCTTCTGTATTGTAAATGGCAATAACTTTCAGTTGTATAGCTTAGGAAATAAATAAATATTTAATATTATATAATAATAACACTATTAGAATTACAAGAATTTCATTTAGTAATAACATTACTGACAAGACAGGAAAATTGCAAACAATATAAATATTTATGAAGCAAAATAGTTGTTTGTGGAACGTACATATAGTAATTTTATCTAACATATCAAGTCTTAATCGTTAATCTTATAAATATTCATATGCAAGTGTTTATTACATAATTGCATAATAATAGAAAACTTGCTATGTCTATGTCATTTTTATCATTACATCATTCATATGAGCAATAAATACATTATCGGCCCAATTCTCAAAAAAATTTTAGCTAATCCTGAATTTGCATTAGCTTATCTTATTCTTGATTTGATATTGTTAAATATGTCAAACTGATTTTACTGGACACTTGTGGCTTAATGGATATCGCTTTTGCTTTACAAGCTGGAGTTTATGAATTCAAATACTAAACGTAGTGATTTAGATTCCACTAAATTAATTTTATGATTAATTTTGTTGTACAAAATAAATAAATAAGAAACACAATTTTATAACTATGATTTCTTGTGATATAAAAAAATAAGAATTCATTGAAAATTAGTATATTTAAGTAACAAATTTTAATGAAAAAGATATAATAAAATATTTCTTGGATTCTTGAATAACGTGGCTTTATTGGTGAGTCAATTATAAAAATGCGACGACGTTTCGAACTGAATTTAGTCCATTATCAAGTCGAATAGATACATTTTGCAAAATAAAATTAGACAATTTTCATTTATTTAAAAAGCTAGTCAACTAAAAGAAGTAACTTTTCCAGTCAGAAAATTATTAAAGATTGTCCTATTTTAAATTGTAAAAAAATATTTATTTGACTTGATAATGGACTAAATCTAGTCCGAAACGTCGTCGCCATAGGCGCCCGCAGTCTATATTATATACAGGCTGGTGACCGCGATTCTCGAACATAGGGATTTATCATGTAAAATCACAATTTTTTAATTTCCTACTTCCCTAATTATTTTAAGCAAAATAGCTTCAAATAAAAGTTTTAGAACATAAAATTCTGCATTTAAGACAATAAACAAAATTAATTTTTGCATGCTTCGTAACTGCACAAATTAGATTTGAAAATGACGAAAATAGCCTCAAAACTATCGACAGCCATGGACTTGAAACAAAATTAAACAAATGTTTGTCGTTTTATCTGTCAAAATAAATGACATAATAAATGAAGACATTATTTTGACAGATTAAACTTCAAACATTTGTTTAATTTTGTTTCAATTCCGTGGCTATCGATAGTTTTGAAGCTATTTTCGTTATTTTCAGATCTAATTTGTGCCGTTACGAAGCATGCAAAATTAATGTTGTATATTGGTTTAGATGCAGAATTTTATGTCCTAAAACTTTTATTCGAAGTTTTTTGCTTAAAATAATTAGGAAAGCAGTAAATTACAAAATTATGTTTTTACATGTTAAATCCCGATGTTCGAGAGTTGCGGTCACCATCCTGTATATACAAAATATTTTTTGTAACCTGAATTATATATTTTCAATATTTTAATAACACAATAAATAATAAATGGTTAAGTAAAACAAAATAAAGATATTTTCATTTAATTAAAAATTAGTTAGAAAACTAAACACCAAGTATGAAAGGGGAGTTTATCAACCCATTGGATCCCCTTGCCCGACGGGCGCACACCTCATCAATAATAAAGCCATTATATTCTTTTTGATAAAAGATTAGTGTACAACTTATGTTCATTATAAATTTTCTTCTTTTCTTAGCCAAAAGACGGAATCGAACTCATTGAAGGCAGAGCTTCAAACGGAGCCGTCTACTGTAAAGTCCAGCGTGATGCTCAAACTGAAGTTCGAGGCAGGACATACGATCTCGTTAAGGAACAGTACATCCTGCTAGTCGTGGCAGGACCTACTGCTACTAGTAAGTAAACTTTAGCTATAGTTGAGCGTTAGTCGAGTGTTATCTGTGTGGTTTTTGTGGTTAGGACGTCTTGAAACCGCAGCGTCCGCTTTGATGTTTTTTTTTTGGTGATTGTTGTGGTTAGATTTTAGAAAAGTCGATTGTGTTTTTTGGTTAGATTAGAAAGAATGATAATATGGGATGGTTTTTTATTTTGATAGCTGTTTGTATGATATATGATAGTTATTTATGTATCAAGGGTGAAAACAGACGTTTCTGGCCCGTGGCATGATTATTAGCACGAGGTACAAAGCGCCGAGGACTAATAACATGCTCAGGGTCAGAAACGCTAATATCACCCGTGGCACATACAATATTTTATGCTCAACAAAATAACATTTAATTATATATTCAAAAGATTAAAATATGAACATAGGTTATATGTCAAAATGACATTTTGTAAAATCAAGTACCTATTCACAATAAACAAAAATTATAATTTTATTTATACAGAGTGATCAAAAGGAATTGTTATAGTTGGCAATAAAAAAAACTACTTGAAATTGGTAAGCCTGATACATAAATTCATTTCCTGTTGTTGACAGTGACATTTAAAATTTAAATTTGAGTACATTTATTATTACATTTATTTCTAAAGTATTTCTATTACTTAAAAAGTCAAAATTCTATTAGCTGTCAGACTCCTAACATAACCTATTTGTATTTATTAGAAATATCAAATAGCATTTCCGCCTTTATCTGACGTTGTGCCAACTGTGGAATAAAAAGATCTCTGGAATTGTGTTGCCAACTATAACAATTCCTTTTGATCACCCTGTATATCCATAGGAATGATTTTTTTATTGCCCTAGGGCCAAAAACAAGTGTTTAGGGCTAAACCACATGAATTTCGTCCCTTTTGAGCATAAAATTACTTTCCTTATTAGTTTAATTTTAATTTTTGTATATCTATTAGTTACAATTATGAATTTTCTTTTCAGCCAGCAGTGTGGGCTACCATCAAACAGCTTATTTGGCAGCAGGAGAAAAACGTTTCCTTTCCGACGTTTCTGAAGTTGCAGGCGCTTCTAAGATCCTGATCAGGCTTCATGGAGCCTTCATGTTAATCGCGTGGGTTGGTACAGCGTCTGTTGGTATTCTGCTGGCCAGATACTATCGACAAACCTGGGTTGGAAAGCAAATTTGCGGCAAGGATCTCTGGTTTGCAGTAAGTAAAAATTTATTCAGAATTTTCTTTAGGAATTAGGCATATTTGTTATCGTATTTTTTTGACTGTTAAGCGTTTCAAAATTATTTTTTATACTCGCATCATACAAAATAAGGTTTACATTATCCTGGAAACCGATGGAAAGTTTAATTTTGCGCACTAGTGCGCAAAGTAATTGAAGAAAAAACCTATTTTTTATAATAACTTTTACTATTAAAACGCGAATTGTACTTATATACACACATTTTAAGGAATTTATAAAAGAAATAGAGACATTAGCTTATAACGCGATCAAACAGACATATTTTAACAAACTTTACGAGAAAAAATAAACAATTTGTTTTCAAATAACAGATGTCAATTCATGGTATACTTAACTGTCAATATAAATTCACGCTTCAAATTTAATAAATTATATAATTTTGTACAAAACACGTGCACGAAGATGTCATTTGCACAATTCACGGCTAGCTCAGTGGTATGAAGTCGGCCTGTGGATCCTGAGAACCCTGGTTCGATTCCCACAGGCGACAAACAATTTTCATAATTTCAAAAACTATCACTGTGGCTCCTCCACCACTAACATCTTTGGAGGCCGTGATTTGACGACTGGTAACCGCACTTCACGCGCAAAATATATCACTTACCGAGATCTGTTTCGGCAGAGTGCCACATCCAGCAATGGGTACAAGGCGTGATGATATATTTATTTATTTATTTATTTGTTATGTAAATAGCTATAATATATAACCGATAAATAATGTTAACTTTATTCTTATCAAAATCATTATTTAATGTGTATCATTATTTACCGAGGGAAATAAAAATAACAAGTACTCTCCAGGGAAATGAAGTTATTACAGATATTTAGAAGTGCCACCTAGAAAAAATATTTTCTTAGTACCTATTCAATTTGATTTTTTACTAATTTTGTGTTTTTGTTTTTAGTGCCATCGTTTCTTCATGGTTTGCACTTGGGCATTTACAACAGTTGCATTTATTCTGATCTTCATCGAACTGAAAGCGTGGTCATCGGAAAGAAATCCTCACGCAATCTTGGGGATGGTGACCACAATCATTTGCTTCCTTCAGCCTGTTGGAGCTTTCTTCAGACCTCATCCTGGCACTCCAAAGAGACCTCTCTTCAATTGGTTGCATTGGCTGGGAGGAAATGTTGCTCATATTCTTGGAAGTAAGTACTAGCTTTATTATTTTGAAATTATATTTTTCGGACTGGGTTCGATTCCCACAGCCGACACACAATTTGAAGCATATTAAATGATTCCTGTAGCTCTTTCGCAACTAACATCCGTAATTTGATGGCTGGTTACCTCACTTCATGCGCACAAACACTTACCGAGATCTGGTACGGCAGAGTTCCACATCACTCCCAGTAATGGGTAAAAGACTAGATGATATATTATTTTAGTACATATTTAATTTATGATTTAGGACCTTTATGATTCGAATTGGCCTGTGGATTTGAGAATCTCGGTTCGATTTCCACAGCCGACAAACAATTTTCACCTCATTAAAATTACCTCTGTGGCTTCCCCTGTAGTAACATCTTTAGGGACCGTGATTTGACAGACTGCTCTTGATGTGCATAAATATATCATTTACTGAGATCTGGTACGGCAGAGTTCCATATCACTCCCAGTAATGGGTAAAAGACTAGATGATATAATATTTCCTTTTTGAGTCGAATTGTCCTGTGGATTTGAGAACCTCGGTTCGATTTCCACAGCCAACAAACAATTTTCACCTTATTAAAATTACCCCTGTGGCTTCCCCAGCAATAACATCTTTAGGGACCGTGATTTGACGGCTGGTAACTGCACTTGACGCGCATGAATATATCACTTACTGAAATCTGCTACGACAGAGTGTCACATCCAGTAATGGATAAAAAGTGTGATGATATATTTATTTTATTTATTAACAAATTTATATGGGGTGGTTAGCGTAGTGGTATGAAGTCGGCCTGTGGATCCTGAGAACCCTGGTTCGATTCCCACAGGCGACAAACAATTTTCATAATTTCAAAAGCTACCCCTGCGGCTCCTCCATCACTAACATCTTTGGAGGCCGTGATTGGACGACTGGTAACCGCACTTCACACGCAAAATATATCACTTATCGAGATCTGCTTCGGCAGAGTGCCACACCCAATAATGGGTAGAAGGCATGATGATATATTTATTTATTTACTAGCTATTACCCGCGACTTCGTTCGCGTGGTCTACAATTTAATGCGAGTACCCCGCATGCGTTTCATTGCAACTCAAAGAAAGTGTTTGTGTTCAGCTGTCCATGTGAGAAGCATGGATTTTCCAAGTTTAGTCCACACACTTGTAGCGACTGTCCCAGTGCTTTGTTGACGGTCATTGCAAATGCGAGTCGTACCGGAAACTGCAAACGTCTGAATTCGAATGGCATAGGACTGAAGCTTTGTTATACCTATATGTTAAGATTAGTTTTCGTCTGTACCTATACCAAATTTAAATCGAATCAGTGCAGTACTTTTTAGGATAGCTAGCGGCCATTTTGTTTCAAGACGGTGGATTGAAGCTTTATTATACCTATATGTTAAGATTGGTTCCCGTCTATGCTTACACCAAATTTGAATCGAATCAGTATAGTACTTTTCAGGATAGCTAGTGGCCCATTTTGTTTTAAGATGGCGGACTGAAGTTTTATTATACCTATATATTAAGATTGGTTCCTGTCTATGTCTGTACAAAATAAGAATCGAATCAGTACAGTACTTTTTAGGATAGCTAGCAGCCATTTTGTTTTAAGATGGCGGACTGAAGTTATATTATACCTATATATATTAAGATTGGTTCCCGTCTATGTCCGTACAAAATAAGAATCGAATCAGTGCAGTACTTTTCAAGATAGCTAGCGGCCATTTTGTTTAAAGATGGCGAAATTAAGCTTTATTATACCAATATGTTAAGATTGGTTTCGTTCTATGTCTATACCAAATTTGAATCCAATCAGTGCAGTAGTTTTCAGAATAGCTAGCGGCCATTTTGTTTCAAGATGGTAGACTGAAGCTTTATTATACTAATATGTTAAGATTGGTTCCCGTCTATGTCTATACCAAATTCGAATCCAATCAGTGCCGTAGTTTTCAGAATAGCTAGCGGCCATTTTGTTTCAAGATTATAGACTGAAGCTTTATTATACTAATATGTTAAGATTGGTTCCCGTCTATGTCTATACCAAATTTGAATCCAATCAGTGCAGTAGTTTTCAGAATAGCTAGCGGCCATTTTGTTTCAAGATGGTAGACTGAAGCTTTATTATACTAATATGTTAAAATTGGTTCCCGTCTATGTCTATACCAAATTTGAATCCAATCAGTGCAGTAGTTTTCAGAATAGCTAGCGGCCATTTTGTTTCAAGATGGTAGACTAAAGCTTTATTATACCAGTATGTTAAGATTGGTTCCCGTCTATGTCTATACCAAATGTGAATCCAATCAGTGCAGTAGTTTTCAGAATAGCTAGCAGCCATTTTGTTTCATGACGGCGGACTGAAGTTTTATTAGACCTATATGTTAAGATTGGTTCCCGTCTATGTCTATACTAAATTTGAATCGAATCAGTGTAGTACTTTTCAGGATAGCAAGCGGCCATTTTGTTTCAAGATGGCGGACTGAATCTTCATTATACCTATATATCAAGATTGGTTCTCGTCTATGTATATACCAAATTTGAATCGAATCAGTGCAGTACTTTTCAAGATAGCTAGCCGCCATTTTGTTTCAAGATGGCGGAATGAATCTTTATTATACCTATATATTAAGATTGGTTCTCGTCTATGTCTATACCAAATTTGAATCGAATCAGAGCAGTACTTTTCAAGATAGCTAGCCGCCATTTTGTTTCAAGATGGCGGATTGGACGTGTGCTAAGTTAGAAACCTTCGCGGGCGTGCACTCAACAACTTAGCAAAGTTTCATCGCAATCGGATGAATGGTATAAGAACGCATAAGGGACAAACAAACAAACAGACAAACAAACATTAATTTTTATATATATAGAAGATTTATTATTTAAAATTACCCCTGTGACTTCCCCTGCAGTAACATCTTTAGGGACCGTGATTTGACGGCTGGTAACTGTACTTGACGCGCATGAATATATTATTTACTGAGATCTGCTACGGCAGAGTGTCATATCCAGTAATTGATAAAAGGCGTGATGATATATTTATTTTATTTATTAACAAAATTGTGTTCTTTTTGCAGTTGTAACAATCTTCTTTGCCGTGAAACTCAACAAAGCTGAATTACCAGATTGGATGGACTGGGTTTTAGTTGGATACGTCGCTTTCCACGTATTAATACATCTTATTTTATCGGTAATTATACTTTTCATATTGATTTCTGGCTTTTTGCAATGCTTTGTAGAACTTCTTTTACATTTACAACATTCGAGTACATACATAACTTCACGCTGTGTTCTTTTAAATGGGGTTGCACGAACATTTATTGTTTCATCCTGAAATTAATCACCACAAAATGTTTTCATCTTGGTACACCAGTTTCGTTTCATCCTTATTTATAATTTCTTAATTCGGCCAAACTGTAAATTAATAAATATATAATTAGGCAATTTGTAATGGGGTAGAAGTATGTAAGATTCCCGCAGTTAAAAAACTTTGGCCTTACCTCTATTAAAATCTCCGAGGAGAGTGGTTTGAGGCTTCACGCGCAAAATATCACCTATCAAAATTTGCAACGGCAGAGTGTCATATCCAATAATGGGTAGAAGGCGTGATGATATATTTTATATTATTTTGTTTATTTGTAATTTGATAAAAAAAATTCCATTTTGCAATCGGACAATACGATGGTGCGTATAACGTTATGGTATTCGAATCCGTAGATCCCGAGTTCGAATCCCACTCAAGCTAAATATATGAACTACCACACTACGGCTCGGTGAACCCGGTTCCTGTAGAATAAATAAATAAATTTGCATAAACGTAAAAATTTCCCAATTTTATAAAAATCTAATACCAACGTGAAATTTAATCAATTGGAAATACAATTTAGCATTTTTATTGTGTGGAAATATTCTGGAGACCGATTCTAATTCGTGGCAACCAGCTGTAGCGACAGGCTTGACGTCATTTATTGTCGCTACCGATAGTGTAGCCACCTTGCGGGATAAAGTGTAACTTAAGTTTAACATCATTATTGGCGAAGAGACATGTTCTAACGACTTACTGCTAGCAACTGCTTTGAACCAGACGCTAACTCAGTCCTATTCGTATGTTTTGCAGTGCCGGGTTTTGAAAAGTTTGGTTATTTTAATAAATAATACTAAATATAGAAACATAGTTACGATATCAAACAACAAAGTAGACTTGTTAATAATAAAAATCACAAAAAGCGGCAACAATTTTTTAAGAAATACCACTCTAAAATATATAGTGTGATCTGTGTTACCAATAGTAGAAAATAGATTCCCTATAAATTTAACTAAATCGCCTGACGTCATCAAAAATATGTCATTCAACTAAATATTTGGTTGCTACGAATTAGAATCGGTCTCTAGGTTTAGTATAATTATGGTTTGGAATAATATTTATAGTTCAAATTACGAGTTAGATAAATAACAGTGTGGTCAAATTAAGTGCTCTCATTGGCTCATTTATTTCTTCTACTTCGATTCATTCACTTTCGTGTCACAACTTAAATTTCACCTAAATATATGGTATATTTGTTTCACTAGCTTTCCATTCGAAATCATATTAACAATTACACAAAATACTAATTAGTAAATCATCGTCATCTGCGTAGTTGCGTGCTTGGCTGATGTGTGCGTGTGTGTTTGTTATCTGACAGTTCATGTCGTGGCTACAGATCCTAGGATGTATTTCCGATCGAGCAGCTGAAAGTCGAGTGACGTCATTTCCTATGAAGGATCTTGGGGCCAATGGAAGGACGACACATAGTTTCGAACGAAATTCCGATGCACCTGTAAGTATTTTCTTCAATATTTTCAATATTATTTTATAGTAGTTCAGCGCTAAGCAAGCTACTTAGCAACAAGTAGCTTCATTTGTTATAACATTATTTTGAAGCTACGAAAGGACAAATTTATCGCTACAAACTGTAGCTATACTCGTATATTAACTATAGATATCGCTAAAGTAATTATATCTACGCTAAAAATGGCGTAGATGGCACAGTGGTATCGTGTCGGCCTGTGGGTCCTGAGAACCATGGTCCGATTCCCACTGCCGGCACATATTTTTACCACATTAGTACTACTCTTGTGGCTCTTCAACATCTTTGGAGGCCGTGATTTGACGGCTGATAACCGCACATCACGCGCAAAAATATATCACTTACCGAGATCTGCTTCGGTAGAGTGCCACATTCAGTAATGGGTAGAAGGCGTGATGATTGATTAAAATATTCGTAGCAACAGGATTAAAATATTTTATTGCCATCGTTATTGGTTAAATAACATTACGGCGGGTTAAAATTGATTATTGTATTATGTAGTTTTTCAAATTTTAATTTGGGTTATAAACAATATAAATCTTATAGCATAAAAATATCATTTTTAAAATTAAATGAGAATCAAACCATTTTCTTGATTCGTGTATTAGAGTCTTAAGCTTGTAAAAGTAAAATAGAAATAATAGAATAAATGATTTTAGTCAGTAATTTATAGAGTAATAGTGAAAAATAAAGTTGTTATTAATCAATTGATCGTTCATAGTTAATAATTGAATTATAGAATAGGGAAATTAGTTTATTAATCATGTATGTTCCAATGTTTGTAAGTAGATTTGTGAATAATTTTTATGTTTGTTGCAGAAATCGATGCTAAGAAAGTTGATCTTTTTCGTATACCTGTTGATGGTGATCTGTTTCGTGGTCGTGCTGGTGGTGATCACCGTTGCGGCGCCAGTTGAAGAAACGTGGACCAAGTTAATAAATAACATGTCTACGTCATAAACTGGAAGTGAACTGATCTTTTTCGTGTCTTCATCTCATCTTGTTACTCACGAACTCTGTGCAGTATTGTTGTACATTTTAGTTGTTTAGTATCTCATGCACGTAATGTTATTTGTAATATATTATTATTAATTATTAATCCAGTGTTTTTATATTTAAAGTTATTATTAATTTGTTTTTATATTAAATGAAGTGGATTTATTTTATTTGTAGGTTTAACTTGTAAATAAATAAATAGTTTTTAAGAAAACACTAATAATATAATTGAGTGTTTGTACTTACTTTTTACCTCTTAACAGTTAAGAAAATATAGTATTTAATCAATGGAGTACGCGGCACACTGGTATCGTGTCGGCCTGCGGATCCTGAGAATCCTGGTTCGATTCCCACTGCTGACAAACATTTTCACCACATTAATACTACTCCTGGGCTCCCTCTCCACTAACATCTTTGTGAGCCGTGATTTGACGGCTGGTAACCGCACTTTACGCGCAAAAATATATCACTTACCGAGATCTGCTTCGACAGAGTGCCACACTCAGTAATGGGTAGAAGGCGTGATGATATATTTATTTATTTATATTTAATAAACAAGTACGTTTTAAGATTCATAGAATAAAATTCTGGAAATGGAAAACATTTATGACCATTGCTCAAATGAACTTGTTACCTTATTTTTGGGTGTTTAATCCATGGTTTAAGTTATGCCGTTTCAATGTCATTACTCATCTGATACAGATAATCTAATATGTTACAAATCAATGCGACTGAAGACACCGGCAATTGCGATTTATAGAACAAGTGCGTGAAAACATACTTTGTACATGAGGGCAATCTTAAAACACCAGCGAAGCGAGTACTTTAATTTGTGCGAATGGTGCAAATGATGTCTTCGTGTACGAGTTTTGTACAAGGTTTTTTGTAACGAGCAAAAATTATATATCCAATAGTGAGAAAAGTTATTCAATTTGATGCGTGAATTTATATTGACAGTTTAGTATGCCATGAATTGACATTTGTTATTTGAAAACAAATTGTTTATTTTTTCTCGTAAAGCTTGTTAAAATATGTCTGATTGATGGCGTTATAAGCTAATGTCCCTACTTCTTTTATAAATTCCTTAAAATATGTATATAAGTACAATTAGTATTTTAATAGTCAAAATTTAGAACCATAAAAATGGGTGTTTTTCAATTACTTTGAAGCACTAGTGCGCAAAATCAAACTTCAGTTTCCAGGGTAATGTAAACCTTTTTTTGAATGATGTGAGTACAAAATTGGTTGTATTCCATTTGCCACTTGGTTCACTTAAATAAGTTCAGATAAATTAGACAACATGACTAAAATGAACTGAATTAAGCAAACTAATGCAGTTATTAGAGTGAATTACTTCAAAGTAAATTAGAATTAGTAATTCTAGTATTGAATATAAAGTCAGCGAAGTAATCCAGCGAAATAAATAATTGATCTGGATCAGTAAATGTAAGTTAGATCTGTTCCAAATGGCAAATGGAATACGCCTATAGTATTTATGTAGCAAGGGTGAAAAACATGCGTTTCTGGCCCGTGGAGTGATTATTAGCACAAGGCGCAAAGCGCCGAGGGCTAATAACATGCTCAGGGTCAGAAACACCTGTTTTTTTCAATTTTCAATGACTTTGAAGTACTAGTGCGTAAAATCAAACTTTATTTTAGTTTCCAAGGTAATGTAAACCTTGTTTTGAATAATATAAAAAATAATTAAATAAATATATCACCACGCCTTCTACTCATTACTGGATGTGGCACTCTGCCGAAGCAGATCTCGGTAAGTGATATATGCGCGTGAAGTGCGGTTACCAGTCGTCAAATCACGGTCCCCAAAGATGTTAGTGGTGGAGGAGCCATAGGGATAGTTTTTGAAATTATGAAAATTGTCTGTCGCCTGTGGGAATCGAACCAGGGTTCTCAGGATCCACAGGCCGACTTCATACCATTGAATAATGCGAGAACAAATTTGAAAATTTCTTAACTGTAACTGTGTTGCAAACCTAGCAAAGGAAACTATTATTTCAAGGGCGCATGAAGCTCTAGGGGTAAAATTATCAACTATGCAGTTAGTGGATAAAACAACCACCATTCATATTTCGCACCCCTATAGTACATAATTTCTCCGTCAAGAGATGGCAGCAGTCTACACCTGCCAAAGATCGTAACTCTGTATTTCAGCGTGGGTGGCGCGTACGTCGTCTTTCTCATCGTTCTGACACTTCGATCGTTCGATCGCCGGCCGTCGCGGTGTTCTGTCCCTCGTTTGCGTTCTCCGTCAAAGTATTGAGCGCCGGTCAATCTACAAGCCAGTATACCGAGTGTGTATCGGTGGTCGTCCAGTTTGAGTCCGCTTCGCGTAGTGTTGTGAGTGAACGTTGAGCGTAGAATCCCGACCGATGTGATGACTGGAACAAGGCGGGAATTGTGATTGTTAGTGTGGTGATGGTGCACTAGGACCTAGGGGACATGCAGCTCGCCGAAGCCGCCGTCGTGGCGGTGCTGGTGGTCGCCAGCGTCCGAGCGACCGACCTGGGGGATAACGCTATTGACAACTCGCAGTTTGAAGCCGCTTTCCAAGGTCAGTGACGTGCAGGTTCTTTGTTTGTTGATGTTGGAGGCTGTTTTCTCACCGCACCGTCTGACAGCACAACGATTAGACATACATGGGCTTCTTGTTCTGCACTGTGACTCACAACATTTCTTCCTTTTTTTACTAAGATTTTATTATTACTTATTGCTGAACCATACAAAAATTCAATCCAAATCTGGCGATAGTTGTAAAAAGAATTGCGATACATTTTTTAATGTAATTAGATTAAGTATTTAATAACTATCAGCGAAACAGAGCTGGGCAAGCTACTTAAAAAAAGTAGCTACGCTACAGCTACAGCTATTCTTTAAAAAAATAGCTGAGCTACAACTATAATCTACATTTTGTAAAATATAGCTAAGCTACAACTAAAAGCTTTTGTTAAAGTAGCTGTTAAATTTTAAATCTACTTTTTTCAATTATTTTTAATGAATTAAATTTGCCATTGTCTCATGATCAGTTGATCAGTCTTAATGACTGTTAATTTACTATTATGTACATAAATATTAAAAATCGCAAATGGACAAATGTACTGTTAATTTGTTATGCTATAATTCTTATTTATATCGGAATAAATTAACAGTCACATTAACAGAAGACTCCTAAACAGTCAATGTTTAGTTCATCTAATATTTAATACAAAAGTAGGATAGGTTAAGAACAAGTGAAAAATAAAATATGTTAATAGATTTTACACTATATAATAACTTGTTATCCTACAGTTATAGAAAACAATAAAGAAGGTACAATTCAAATACTAAACAAAAATTAATAGGTGTTTCTTAATAAACAGTGGTAGCTTTAAGCTACAAAAAGTAGCATTAAGCTACAAAAAGTAGCTTTAAGCTATAAAAAGTAGCTTTAAAACTAGTTTCAGTTGTTATAACAATATTTTTAAGCTAATAGAAAAAAACATAACTCGCTACAAGCTACAGCTATATTTTTTCACATTTAGCTAAGCTACAGCTACAGCTAAGGTAAACGTAGCTAAGCTAGTAGCTAAGCTACAAAAGTAGCTAGCTACTGCCAAGCTCTGCAGCGAAATGAATAAAATATATCTCTCCTCAATCATAGCATTAATAGTAATAATGCCATTTTCTGATGCGATATTTTTTCAGTTATCCTGGCGATAGTTATCAGGATTTTTATTCGAGGAAGGAAAAACTGGCCCTTCGGGCCGGTTTTTCATTCTCCTCAACAAAGTTGCGAATAAATTTATTTCTCAAATAAACAAAAAAATGTCGTATCGAAATCTTAGTTTAAATTATGAATATTATATTAATTGTCATTATTTGATGTGCAATTTATTGTTTGTTAGATGAATAAATTTATTGGGAACATTGTTAGGAGATTGAAATATCAGCCCTTAAAAGTACTGATTGCTCATTAGTATTTTTATTTAGTGGTACTAGTAGTTTGCCCCATAGATCTTATGAATAAGAGTTCTAACGATTTCTTTGTTATCTATTTATACAAATAGTTCATTTTACACTTATATTAGCTGTATTTTCATTTGTCACTTGGTTCACTTAAATCAGTTCAGATAAATTTAACACATGACTAAATTAATTGAATTAACCAAACTGATGCACTTATTGGGGTGAATAACTTCAAAGTAAATTAGAATTAGTAATTCTAGTATTGAAAATAAAGTGAGCGAAGTAATCCAGCGAAATAAATAAGTGATCAGGTTCAGTAAATGTAAGTTAGATCTGATCCAAATGGCAAATGGAATGCTTTTATTATATACTACATGAAGATGACGCTTGCAAAAATTCAAAGCCGTGCGATGTACACTGAATATTTACAATATATTTTTGAATATTGTTAGATTAAAAAGTATTTAATTACATGAGTATTTTGATCTAGTAGGCACTAGCAATTTGTTAATAGATCTTCAGGTGTTTAGCTCCACTTGATGATGAAGCGTACAAAAATTCTATCCAAATCCGGCAGTATAAAAAGCAGAGAATATACCTACCTAAACCTACATAGAAGTTCTAGGAAACGATTAAAAAATTATTTTAAAATTCGTGATTCATTTTTAGAATGTTATACTACTGTTGTAGTTTCTGGTAATAAGAAACCAAGAAATGAAAGAAACTATTTTTGTCCACAATTTTCATTCGAATTTTCGGTTGAAAACAGTTAGTGATATCGATTTCCTGGGTCAAATTACATTGCACTTAAGTACTCACATGCCTATATTTTGAATAACTAAATTTTCATGAATTTCCTTTCAAAATTACGTATAAAAGGATGAGACCTAGCTAGATCGTTTTCCGAAATAAAAAAATATTAGAATAGCAATTTTCATCAAAATTTTTAGAGCCGATTCTGAGATTGTTGACACTCACATGTATTGCTCTTAGCCTTGTTCCCTTGTTGGATAAAATTTTCATCCAAAAAGCAAGAGATTGTTCTTTTAAATCTTGCCTACTACAACTTATCGGTTTCCAAATAAAAATATACTCATGTCTGAGTGGTTCCGATTCTAATTTCTAATATAGGCTATAAGTCGCCTGTATTGTAATTGGAATTAAGTAAAAATAATAAAATTAAGAAACAGTAACTTTTTCGCGGCTCCGTTCGACTTTGACAGTATTACATATCTCAAAATCGTTCGAAAACTATGTATATGTGTTTATCGAACGTCATTCGATAAAAATTAGAGACTTTTGTAATGTTAGTATTGGCATCACTGGCTGTCAGTGTTAGTGCGTGCTTGAAGGATAATTTTGTTTACCAATTTAAGAACTAATTTGTGTATTTCAAACGCAAATGTAAGTAATTATAATTATATTTGTAGTTGTTGTGTACAAAATATGTATAGAAATAATTGAACTATCTTTAATAAATAATATTTGTAGTTCAATACGCTGCTAGAAAATTCAGCTAGGCGAGTTCAACATATGAAAGTAGGGATGTTACGATGTTTTGAAACTGACTTTCAATTTCGTGCTTAGATGCTAGAGATTTTAAATTAATAATTTCAAGACTCGCCTTCGGCTCAGTCTGTCAAAATATGCTCGAACTCGTAAAAGTCCAGTTTACGGCCTAATGATACAAATATCTATAAATTGAACCTTTATGAATTTGCAGATTAAAGATTTGAATTCGACAAGAAAATTAAAGAAAATTATAGATATTCCACATGAATCAGAATAAAGATATTTCTTCTCCATTGAATAATTTTCCAATAATCCACCTACTACCCTTCGAACCCTCCATAAATCAGTCTTAAATTTTCATCCTAATCCTCTCTTAATCTCATCATCTCATCATTTAACCCCACATGTAGAAGTAGCCGCGCGGTTAACTCACATGTCTCTGATTACATCCCGGACTGGTTCACGGTTCAGCGCCCCCGTTGATGGGCTGCGGCGGTAGCTGTGGGTCTTGGTTGGCGTTTCCGCGATCTTCACTTGTCTGCCCGTGCGTCACTTGTTCCGTGGGCGACTTGAAACCGCTGTGAAGTGAAGTGCAGTGTGCTTAGTCAGCCTTTGATGAATTACTTTGCTGATCGTACGGTGAATGCTTCGGATATTCTGAAGAGGATATTTTAAGGAAGTGAACAAAATGGTGGAGGATAATATAACAATTATAAGGATAATGCTCACATTGTTATAATATAAAATAACAAAAGGTATAAAGACAACAACAATTTGAAGACAATTTGAGTGTTAGTTAAATTTACCGGATTGAGTTTGTTTTAAATATATGTTTGGCTCCCACTCCTCGAGGTGCCTAAGCTGAATAGGACACCACGATAGGAGCAGTACGATGGTGAAGATAGCGTTACGGAATTCTAATCTGGAGATTCCGAGTTCGAATCCCACTCAAGCTATAAATATATGAACTACACTGCGGATCGGTGAGTCCGGACCCTGTACTGTAATTAGAATTAAGTTCCTGTTGTACAAAGTAAAATAAATAAATGAAAGAATAATATGAGATGGCTAGCTCAGTGGTATGAAGTCGGCCTGTGGATCCTGAGGTCCCTGGTTCGATTCCCATAGGCGACAAATTTTCATAATTTGAAAAAGCTATCCCTGTGGCTCCTCCATCACTAACATGTTTGGGGCCGTGATTTTACTTCACGCGCAAAATATATCACTTACCGAGATCTGCTTCAGCAGAGTGCCACACCCAGTAATGGGTAGAAGGCGTGATGATATATTTATATATTTATTTATTTAAGAATAATAACAGTTTTTTTTGTCATGGACAGCGCATTAATTATTTGTATATGACAGCCGAAGCAGACGAAATACTGACTATATAATTCACCGACAAATTTTTTCCGCAATCCTATTTAGAAAATAAAATTTTCTTGCCTCAATTGAGAGAAGAAAGTGATTCTTTTCATCCCTAGGGCAGAGAGTAAATTTTTCTTCTCTAGGGAAGAAATGTAAAACCTTAACCACGGCAACAGAATAAAATAAATAAATAAAAACAAACTGATGAGTGATAAGAGCTCTAATTTTGTTTTAGCTCGCTATTTCTCGTTTTTCAACTTTCGTACTAGTTTTGCAATGAAATACTTTCCCACGTGTATTACAAAATACTATTATGTAGTCTCTACCATGGTAGACTTGTATTTTTAGTCCTAATGAAACAAATAACTATTTATCTATCTCTGATTTAGTGGAAAATTGCTTTAGAATAGGTGATTACTTAATTATTAGTTAATTTCTTGGTACATTCTGCAATTTCTTGCAAGTAATTGAACTAATACGATTTAATTATAGCAATTACATTATTACCAGAAACGAGTTCTAGAAAAGATTAAATAATTTAAAATCCTTGCAGCTTATATTCCCATTTAATTAAATCTTAGAAAATGAAACTAAAACCAATTTTAATTTAAAATACATTATACAGAAAGAGAGTAAATTTTACAATAACGAATAGCAAAAAACAAAAGAAATGTAATCTTATATTAGATTACCAAACTTGATTCTATATGTCGACGTCAAAAACCAATCATCTCTAACAGAGTTAACCCAAGAAAAAAAGTTTCTTTTTGTGGTCCTGCAGTCAGCGGGTCAAACCCAATTTACATGGTGATGTTGCTTTTAGAGCACTGCCAATTCATCCAAGAACTAGTATGATGTTCTAGAACTATCCATCTATATTGTATTATGCTTATTATGGCCGTTTCATATGTCATTAAAATTTCTAGTTTCAAATTTACTTCAACTACCGCCTCTAACGAGATACGTCGTAACTAAATTTTAAAATACTGCCTCCTGCATTGATTGAAACAATCCTAAAAACAAGCCTAGTCATTGTTTATTTATTATCATACGATCTTTACAATAAAATACTAAGCGTCGGCACCAATAATTCAATAACACTTTCTTATTTTGACCTATAAAAACTTCATTTTTAAATAGGTAGACAATATGGCGGCATTATTCACTTGAAGTGACAGATAATGCTACGTTGCCAAATGAAGTTCACTTAGTCTAGACTAGCTAGTCACTTTAGTTGAAAGCTCAGAATATTAGTCATAATATTTAATAATATTGAATGTATAAATAAAATATCCAGTTCCATTAAATGTATTTTGTTTGATCACATAAACTTCAGTTTTCAAATATTTTAAGGTTGTTTTTGTAACTTGACAGCGTTGTCACTTTCCTTTAATAGAAATAAAAGCACTAGATGGCATTACTTGACGTACCAAAACTGTAAAAAACTCACGTCAAATTTTTATA
This sequence comes from Pterostichus madidus, assembly GCA_911728475.2. Classification (NCBI taxonomy): domain Eukaryota; kingdom Metazoa; phylum Arthropoda; class Insecta; order Coleoptera; family Carabidae; genus Pterostichus; species Pterostichus madidus. The sequence continues at coordinate 3,996,527 of OU452304.1, forward strand.
TGGCAAAACGATGGAATGAAACGGCCATAATAAGCGTAGCGCAATTCAATGAGGTTGGCCATGCTATAGAACCACTTGAATCTAGTTCGACCGTGGCTTAGTTGATTAGAGCATATATGAGTTCATAAGGTCCCAGGTTCAAATACTGGCGCTATCCCAATTTTTCTCTTTATAATTTAATGTTATATTTGATTATCTGCGTTGGTAACTATTTCTTATCTTGCACTATCTCCGGCGCCCCCTAACATCTTGCGCCCTCGTGCGGCACTTAATAGACCTACTTTACTTTTTGCTTGAAACGTACGTTTAATTTCGGCTTTTTTCCATTGGATCTCACATTGGACAATGATAGCCTATTGTGCAGAATACCTAATAAAACAAAGCATCCTTCTTGCACCCTTCTTCTTCTTAACTCTCCTCTATCCCGAATCAGTACACCTCGAAACCTGCATCACAATTTCCATACTCTCTGAGATAAAACTTCCCGATTTCACCTCTTGCCTCGCTGATCAAAGCCTTCAGTCTTCTGACCAAATCACCTCTGTAGAGTTTCCAGCCAGACTGGCTACAGTGCCGCTGCTACTTCTTCGAACAGTGAACACTTGTTACACGGCCAACACGTCTGCCGGTTTTATTCTTCTTGTAGTAATAAGTCGCAGACGCTAAAGAACAGTTGCGATCGCGCGGAGAAAAGAGAGTTTTGAACTGTTGTTTTTCATTTGTCGACACGCGGTACTGTTGAATTTATTGATGGTAAAAAGTGATGAAGAAAAAATGACAGTAGAATCAGTAGAAGTAAAGTTTCACTGAGAGAAAGAACTGTTTAGTAATAGTGATGCAGGATGAGCCGAGATTACTATCGTATGTCGTCTCGACCTGTAACAAAAATTATGGATGAGAGCGTGAAGGATATTAAGGTAGTACTAGCGTGAAAAATTTTTTTGCAGATCTGATCGAAATTTGGCGCTCGTAAACATTGGATAGTCAATAGTCATACGCATCCTCTTAAAATATGAAACACATTCATCGTCTGTGGACAAATATATTCGCTTGTAAAGTTGAGTTCTTATACACGGAGCTAATGACGATCATCACTCAGAATCGCATAAATTTGGTTTGTGTACCTCTAAAATTTTGCAGTTTCATTTGAAAAACTAGTATGATGTTCTAGAACTGTCCATGTATATTGTAAAAGAAGGAGAAAGTTTTTTATTGTTTAGTAATGGATATATAGCCATTCAAAGCCTTGTTTTTAACGAAAAATTAAGAATCCCAATTTATAATGGCAACACCATTTGAAAATTCACTGGACCAACAACCTGTTAACAATTCATGATATTCAAATCATAATAGGTATAAAACACTTATTTTATTGAATTTTTATATTTTTTGAGCGTCAGTTTAGCCACTTGACAACCGATGGCACCACCGTCACACTAGTACTACCTTAAAATAGAAAATTCGAGACGAGATTGATATAAACACAACAAGAGCTAGAATCTCGTGAAGGTCTCGCATTTTTATAGATTAATATAAAAAAAATTATGTTAATTTAATTTTTTTTTTGTACCTGCCATTTATAATAATAGTTATTTTGGATAGAATAATAAAGGTTGCCGTAGCGAAGTCTGGAAATATTACGAACTTCAAAATAGATTTTTTTTACCCATTTATTTAGAAAGCTTCGCAGATGTATTCAAATTCAAACGATACAAATTGCTAAAATTATTTTATCACCATGCCAACTGTAATAAAAATGCTATTTTTGGTCCTAGGATAAAAAAAATGACGTATCCTTGGTTACATAAACATTTCAGAAATAGCGTTTTTAATTATTGAAACAGTTGAAATAATAGTGTTATATTCAAGAGGGTCAATGAAATAAAATAAATCTAGAACTACATTGAATCGACAATGATTGTAATAGGAATATCTCTGGAATATAGTCATTTGTGTAGCTAGAGCAGAACTTAGTCTTGATCCAGGCACAGCCGAAAGTACAAACCTAGTCATTGTATATTTATTATCATACGATCTTTACAATAAAATATTAACCGCTGGCACCAATAATTCAATAATACTTCCTTGTTTTGACCTATAAACACTTCAAAAATTTGAAATAGGTAGACAATATGGCGGCATTATTTACTTGAAGTGACAGATAATGCTACGTTGCCAAATGAAATTCACTTAGTCTAAACTAGCTAGTCACTATAGTCGAAAGCTCAGAGTACTACTCATAATATTTAATAATATTGAATGTATAAATAAAATATCCAGTTCCATTAAATGTATTTTGTTTGATCACATAAACTTCAGTTTTCAAATATTTTAAGGTTTGTAACTTGACAGCGTTATCACTCTCGTTTAATAGAAATAAAAAGCACTAGATGGCATTACTTGACGTACTAAAACTGTAAAAAACTCATGACAAATTTTTATATGGCAAAACGACGAAATGAAACGGCCATAATAAGCGTAGCGCAATTCAATGAAGTTGGCTATGGTTCAGCAAACAAATCTAGGAAAGACCGCGAAGTAATTATTACAGCTGTTGACTGATGTTGCCATGGTAACCTGTAGTTATTTGGAAATCCTATACTCCTTAACCGTGGCATATATTTTACATTACATTTTAGTTTCCATTACTTGCAGTGAAAATTACAACTGGATAAAATTTGAAAGAAGCACTTGAAGTGACCATCGATATTGGTATAATAATAATACTTTGACTTGACAGAACCCTTTTTGAAAATTGGTATCGCCAGATCAAAAGTAATTTGTTGTTCAGTAACGCACAGTTATTTATTCAGGCTATTTTGTCATTTTGACAGTCTAATGACTCCGTAGATTGAAGCCATATCAATTATCTTATTTCGTGTATTCTGTGCCCATGGTTCAATTATTAAAGAAATCAATTAGTCGTTGGAGACAAATGATTTTGACGGGGAAATTGAACTGTGACATTGAATGAATAATTGAGACGGTTAATTAAAATTAAATTGGAACTTTTATTAATTTTTTGTTTGATAAATTACAGTGCTTTCCAATTCCATTTTATGCAGTATAGTCAAATGTATAATATTTTAAAATAATCTTGACTCGTACTGTATTAGCCAATCATATATAAGTACTCTCAATAATGTGTTAAATGATCTAGTTGCTATAGTTACGATAAATACATCAATTTGTTAAATAAAAATATCAACCAAAAATATCCTTTCTAAATACAATTTGAAGTGGCAGAATTGTGTTTGTTTTTACACGATATAGCTATTTACATAACTAGTGCACAAATGGTGCAAATGACGTCTTCGTGCACGAGTTTTGTACAATGCTTTCTGTAAGGAGCAAAAATTATATACGAGTAATGGACAATGAGGAAATTTATTAAATTTGAAGCGTGAATTATGCCATGAATTCACATTTGTTATTTGAAAACAAATTGTTCATTTTTTCTCGTAAAGTTTGTTCAAATATGTCTGCTTGATGGCGTTATAAGCTAATGTCTCTACTTTTATGTATAAATTCCTTAAAATGTAAAAAAATATAAATAAATATATCATCACGCCTTCTACCCATTACTGGGTGTGGCACTTTGCCAAAGTAGATCTCGGTAAGGGATATATTTTGCGCGTGAAGTGCAGTTACCAGTCGTCAAATCACGGCCTGCAAAGATGGTAGTGGCGGAGGTGCCACAGGGGTAGTTTTTGAAATTATGAAAATTGTTTGTAGACTCTGGGAATCGAACCAGGGTTCTCAGGATCCACAGGCCGACTTCATACCACTGAACTAGCTAGTGTATATAAATAAGTACAATTAGCGTTTTAATAGTAAAAATTTAGAATAATAAAAAATTGGTGTTTTTTTCAATTACTTTGCGCACTGGTGCGCAAAACCAAACATTCCATCGGTTTTCAAGGTAATGTAAACCTTATTTTGAATGATGCGAGCACAAAAACTTAATTTGCAATTTCACTTCAGAAAACATTACAAAAGATTTTCCTCAACTTCGTGTCTTGAAATTTTCACATGCTGTTTTGTATATCGTTGAATAAGTTGTCATAGAAACGCGTACGTATTTACAAGACGTTTATAAATAATTTATTAACAGTAAAAAAAAATAAAAAAAATATATCATCACGCCTTCTACCCATTACTGGGTGTGGCACTCTGCTAAAGCAGATCTCGGTAAGTGATATATTTTGCGCGTGATGTGCGGTTACCAGTCGTCAAATCACGGTCCCCAAACATGTTAGTGGTGGAGGAGCCACAGGGATAGCTTTTTCAAATTATGAAAATTTGTCGCCTGTGGGAATCGAACCAGGGACCTCAGGATCCACATTTGGAACATATATTGTTATTTGCAATTTTCCAGTATATGCGTCTAATTTTGAGAAAAACTAATTTATATATTTAATAATATATTTCAATAATCATAGTAGCAATAGAAACAAAAAACAAAAACAAGTTTAACATTTATATGTCAAATAATAATTGTCAAACGCAAGGAGCAAGTCATAAGTGTTCAATTCAGCGTTTTTAATATGAAATATGCTGTGTATAAGAAAGTCGTGTGGTGCCCACACCAGATTTTTATTATTTAAACCTAAAAATATTTCAAGATAACTGCCGGAAAGTTTTCAGGCAGACTAAAATTCAAGTTATTTGGATAAAAATCAACGCCGTAGCGTCAATTTGAGTAATACGAAGTTTGAAGCATAAAAAAACGACAAAAACGTTAATATAAGAATTTCGATTAATATTTCAGTTCTCACCCGTAAAATTTATTCAAAAAAGTCAAAAAATAAGATCTCCAAAGTTTATATACAAAAAATTTAAAAGGCGTGATGATATATTTATTTATTTTTATTTAACTAAACTGCAGTTAATTTTGCGAATTTAAAATAAATTCTGTTTGATTAGTAATCAGTATATCGTGTAGTATCTGCCATTTAATTTTGTCCCTGAAGTATTGAAACATCCTGTATAATTATATAAAAAGGACCAAGTACTTCGTATTAAATTTATTATTATTTTATTTGAGGCGTGTATCTTTCAAATAATTTAGAAACAGATGACAGCGGAAAATATACGATGTCAAATCTTTGAAAATACTATAATACCCTGATTGATCACGACAGCTATTTCGAAGCCTCCCCTTAATCTTAGAAATTCATAAAAGAAATGAAACATGCGAAAAATGGCGAAGTACTTTTTATTTTTAGCAGAGAAATAGAATGAACATTTTTTTTTATTTTGTAGCATGTTTTCAAGAAAGTAATATTTGTTTTTAACGTAATGTTTTTCTTATTTTTGTACTTTGGTTGAATATGAGAAAACTTTGATATATTAGAATCATTTTTTAATCATTTTTCTTGTCGTATCTTTCATATGTTTCTGTCATATTGATATTCCACAGCAGACTTAAATACATAAAAAGTTTTTCCGACACATAAGTTGTTTTCACGTAATTTTATTTTATTATGGTATCATAAACTTGTTTATGGGGTAAGTGACTCAGTGGTATGAAGTCTGCCTGTGGATATGAGAACCTTGGTTCGATTCTCATAGCAGACAAACAATTTTCACCACATTAAAATTACTCATGTGGCTTCCCCTCCACTAACATCTTTGGAGGCCGTGATTTGACGGCTAGTAACCGCACTTTACACTTATCGAGATTTGCTTCAGCAGAGTGCCACACCCAGTAATGGGTAGAACGCCTGATGATATATTTATTTATTTATTTTGAAAATCTATTCATTTTTATTTATTTCATTTTTTATTTATTTATTTAACTATTTGCTACTCTATACAACAGGAATTGAAAATAAATATAATAAATATATCATCACGCCTTTTACCCAATACTGGGTGTGGCACTCTGCCGAAGCAGATCTCGGTAAGTGATATATTTTGCGCGTGAAGTGCGGTTACCTGGCGTCAAATCACGGTCTCCAAAGATGTTAGTGGTAGGGGAGCCACAGGGGTAGTTTTTTAAAATGGTGAAAATTGTTTGTCGCCTGTGGGAATCGAACTAGGGTTCTCAGGCTCCACAGGGGATTTCGGCTTATTTTAAAAAAAATTATTATGAGTAGGTAATTTTAGAGGGTGAGTGCATCAAATTTTCGACTTTGCCAAAATAACGGACACCCTAATGTGTACCATGGGCATAATCAAGATTATAGCACTCTAAAAATTTAAACAATTCCTCAGTGCTATAATAATTACATTATGTCCTCAATACATAAATAAATATAATATCGTAAAATCCGTAGCGAGTTCGTTGACTTCGAAGTCGTAAAATTCAAATAAATCGCCAAATAAGCAGTGATGACGTCAACAACCTCAAAAAGTTCGAGTTGCACTTTTTCACGTAATTTATTTCACTGAGTTTCAATTGTTCGGCGGAGGCCACATAAGTTGCTTTTATTGTGCGGAGTTCTCTCTTTTTAACCTACGAATTTGAAAGTCTTCTTTACCACAGACAGAAGTAAACCAAAACACAAACAAATGCAACAGAAACACGATCTGTTGTTTTGTTTTATGTCTTCTCGTCGAACGAAAAACAGTTGCCCAAAGCCCAAGATAACAAAAGCGCGATAATACGATTGCAAACGCGAAAAAGGATGACCTATCGTATAAAATAAATAAATAAATAACAAACATTGGGTGCTATTTAATACGTCACTGAATTTGTTGAAAGAGATACGTTACCTACAAGAGCGGATCTACGGAGGGGGCCATGGAGGCCGTAGCTCCCCCTTGGGCTTATTATTTTTTTTAGTTTTTTATAGATGTTATTTTTATTCGATTTGATAACCCTTATAGAAATAAAATCGCTGAAAAACTTGTAATATTCTGAAACAACTCTGAAAAGCTTCAAAAATTTGGATTGTTAGACATTTTCCGAGTTTTTCAGACAGTTTAAAATTTAAAACTTAAGAACAGAATACAAAATACATACAAATATATATATGCCACACAAAAATGACAGCATTGTTTGTCAGAATTATATGTTTTCCTTAAAAAAAAAAGGCAAAATCGCCCGCGCTCCCTTAAAAATATTCAAGATCCGCCCTTGTTACCCATATTGTTTCTCACATTTACATTTCAACAAATCAATGTATTAATTTATACAAAGACAAAATGTCAATTGCGATGTGGAGCTGAGTCTTAATAAATAATTATATTTATATATTAGTTTATTTTTTAATAATTTTTTTTTTGTCGAAAATGTTGATATAATTTATTTATGTGCTGAAATTTATTGAGTGAATTCATTATTTCATTTGAGAGATTAACAACATTAATGATGATAATATTTTATTATAAATGAATGCAATGTATCAAATATTGATGAATTGTTAATAGATACGGATTTAAAAATAAATATGCCGGTTTAATTTATTTTGAAATATTTGTACTTTATCAATTGTGTCATTATTTATAATTCATTCAATAGAAATAATCGAGATAACAATAACAATAATTATATAAATATGGGGTAGGTGGTTCAGTGGTATCAAGTCGGCTTGTGCATCCTGCGAACCCTAGTTCGATTCCCACAGCCGACAAACATTTTCATCACATTAAAATTACCCCTGTGGTTGATTAAATAAATGTTTGGCGTTTTATATGTCAAAGTAAATGAAATAATAAATAAAGAAATTATTTTCACAGATTAAACGTCAAACATTTGTTTAATTTTGTTTCAATTCCATGACTATCGATAGTTTTACGGCAATTTTCGTCATTTTCAGATCTAATTTGTACCATTACGAAAATACAAAACAGTCTGGTAAAGATTTTATCTGACTGTTTTGTATTCATAGTCTGCTGTAAATACAATTCATATCACGAAATTTAAACATTTTGAGTAATTTCTGATTAATTTTATTGATTAAATTAAACGGTTTCAGAAAAAGTAGTATACATAATACGTCAGAAAAGTGTTTTTACTTGACTCAGCGGATTAAAATACTCGGCTTGCGGCCTCGTATTTCAAACAACCGATTCATCAAGTAAAACATCACTTTCCTGACTTATCTAATGTAATAGTACATTACTTTTTTTTTGTGGCTTCTTTGGCGGACCAACTACCAAAGTCATATTCCGCCATTACGCCCTGATCTGCGTTTTAGGTGTTATGGTCAACAGCAACGCGAGTTTTCTCTGGACGGTCACCCATCCAAATACTACCCGCGCGCAACGTTACTTAACTCGCGTTATCGCTTAGATCAGTACCAACGAGCGCAGCCATGACCGTTGACAGTACATTATTAAGTAGGTACTTATTTCTCTATGTCAATAATATCTTTAGGTTTCATAGACAAAAATTAGTTTTGAACAAAATGCTTTTTTGTACTTGCATCATTCAAAATAACGTTTACATTAGCCTGGAAACCGATGGAAAGTTTGATTTTGCGAACTAGTTCGCAAAGTAATTGAAAAAACACCCAGTTTTATGGTACTAAATTTTGACTATTAAAACACTAAAATTATTTCGAAAGGCGTATTTGAAAGTAAATATACAGATGAAAATGAGACTTATTTTATCAAGCTTTACGAGAGAAAATAAGCAATTTGTTTTCATATAATTAATGTTAATTCTTGGCATATTACATACATACATACATATCATCACGCTATATCCCATCAAATGGAGTAGCACGAGCCCTAAAATCATTCATAAAATATTGACTCATTACATTCATCAAATAATCAGTTCTCGCCAAATATTCTCATCCAAACACACCACTCTGACTTTAACCACATTCATAGATCACTCCATATACTCGAAATCATTTATCACACAACAAACCTTCAATCACATCTATCTAATTACTCCTATTCACTTATCATTCATCTTATTTCTTCGACGTACCTAACATATGCGTAAAACATCTCAAATTACTCACGCTTACTTCTACTAACGAATCTAATAACGAATTTAATAACGAATCAAACAACGAATCTACAAAGTTTAGAAAAGATGAAAGCGATAGCCTGCACTTGTATATGAAAGAAAAGTCCACTGAAGATGAAACAAAAAGATAAGAAAGGAAGGGAGTGTTTCATAGCTTACTATTTTCTGTTTTTTAACCAGAAGGAGTAAATGCACAAGTTAGATTTACACTATAGAAAGTTACCAAAGAAAGTTACTAGATTTTTGTTGGCGCGAAATACAAAAATCTCTTACACATCTGCACTGATTAAGTCTCATGGCATTTATTTTAAAATACAAATGACATTATAAACTCTAATTTGTCACTCCGCATATTATTAGTTCTTAAAAGAACTGATTTTTGTTAATGTCACAGAAATGCAAAAAACCAACAGGAAAACAGATAACCTCAAAACTTATGACAGCTCTAATAAATCAAATGTAAAATCTATGTACAGTGTAAACTGGACGAAGCACTAGCCAACCAGAAGCGTCAGTTTTAGCGGTTAAAATTTAAATTACTCCTCCTGGTTAAAAACCAGAGTATAAACTGTCATAATATAAATTCACGCTTTAAATTTAATAAATTTCCTCATTGTCGGTTATATAATTTTTACTCATTACAAAAAGCGCTTTAAATTGCGCTCAAGTGAAAAGTATATCTGCGCGCACTTATGTAAATAACTATTCTCTAAATATTGAAATTTGTTCTAGAGTTATTAATTCAAATCTTGCTTTGAAAAATTGCGTACTTATGAAAACAGTTGACAGGGAGAATAAACAAATCCTAAATCAACTCATATTTACAAGGCATATTTATTTCATAATGTGAATACTTAGCGAGGCAAATTAATTTGGACATAATTTCTACATTAGCTATCTTGTTACAGCCAACAAGCCCAACAATGGATCCTTTTAGGTTCCTCAGTTTTGTAAACACGATTTTGTTACCCTCTTGCATAAATTTACTTTATCCTCATCTCTTGTCTTCTGGAATAAAATTTATGGAACATATTACCCCTCGGCGGTTTATCCATTTACTTTACAAATCTAATACCGACCTTTTAAAACTCGCTTTTTCTCCAAAATCGTTTCCGACGTTTTCCAGGACGCTTAACCTATTTTCCGTCTGATATTTGTTGAAATTTATTTTCGGCGGACGTTGTACATGGATGGTCACTTGACAGGAATATAAAAGAAAAATTAAGTTCGTTTAGGTTAAGTATTTGACATAAAAGAAAAAATGTAACCGTCGTTTCGAGTGAATGAAATGTTCTCTAAGGAAGTGTTGTCATTTATTTATTTATGTGATGCGCTGCACAAAAATACGTTTTTAGTTTGAATTTGGTGTTCACAAGATTTAAATAAATTTATATATTGTCACGTTTTTTGCCCATTATTGAGTGTGGCATTCTGCCATATCAGATCTCGGTAAGTGATATATTTATGCGCGTGAAGAACGATTACCAGCTGTCAAATCACGGCTCCCAAAGATGTTAGTGCAGGGGGATCCACAGGAATAATTTTAATGTGATGAAAATTGTTTGTCGGTTGTGGGAATCGAACCGAGGTTCTCAAGTCCACTAGATACTACTAGGCCACCTACCCCAACAAGATTTGAACCCGGAAATTCTTGCTACCGAACCATTCAGCCACATCTGACGGTTGAATTATATTTTCAGTAATAAATTGTTATGCAATTGTCAAGAAATTTTCGAACGATATTCAGTCCACGAAGTTCATATGTTTTATATAATATTACTTTATTTATGGGATGGCTAGCTCAGTGGTATGAAGTCGGCCTGTGGATCCTGACATCCCTGGTTCGATTCCCACAGGCGACAAATTTTCATAATTTGAAAAAGCTAACCCTGTGGCTCCTCCACCACTAACATCTTTGGAGACCGTGATTTGACGACTGGTAACCGCACTTCACGTGCAAAATATATCACTTACCGAGATCTGCTTCAGCAGAGTGCCACGCCCAGCAATGGGTAGAAGGCGTGATGATATATTTATTTACTTTATTTTAAGTTATTAGCGATGGTCGTTAAAATAGTTTAACGGCCACTGATATAGGCAATGTTCGGAAAAATTCTAAAGTAGATACCAAATATTTGTTGAAAAGGCTTCATTTTTCATTTCTACGGAAGAAAAATTTGCTTTCTTCTCTTAATTGAGGCAAGAAAATTTTACTTTTTAATGGGATCGCGGAAAAATATTTGTCCGGGAAATGTATTCGTATTTCCAGTACCTCGACTGCTTCGGCTGTCATATACAAATAATTATTATGTTATCCGGACTCACCGAACCGTAGTATAGTACTTCATATTTAGCTTGAGCGGGATTCGAACTCGAGGTCTCCGGATTCGAATTGCGTAACGCTACCCACATCACCGTAATACCGGACTAAAATTGAAAAACATTCTTTTCTCAAATATTTTATTTTAGAGGTAACAAATAATCTGACTAATATTCTATTCTGGTAAATAATTTAAAAATTCGTAGCCTGCATCAGAATAAAAACTAATTATATTATTAATAAAAATTATTACCCCTACCTTTTACAGTCCGTCCCTGTCTCTAGGGAATTCTGTCCCGCTAGATCTAATTAAAAATATATATGAAAACCTTGAAATTGAAATATATTCAGCTTTTCATTTTCAGGTTCTATTTTGTGTAGCTCTGATAAGGTTCACAATACGTTCTCTGAAAAAAAAATAACAAAACCTTTCTTTCATATCTGTGCTATGCGCTGTTTTGTATGTTTGTAATATTATCTCGTTAACTTCTTTTACAAAAAGGTAAACCTTCTTCTGTTCAGTTTGCGTTCATTCAAAATGAAAAAAGAGAATTCTATCATTCATTTCATTTTCTATACCTGCTGATAATATAAATTATCTGAGAGATATGAAGATTGTATTACAAATAATGTAACAGAAAATGCTGTGGAACTCACTACCATTTTATTCCGAATTAAAACGATTGGTATTAGAATAATTTCCAAACTGAATAAAGTTTGTAACAGATAATTTTTCTGACGTTCAAAGCATTTGACAGTAAAGTCACACTTAGTAGTTGTTGCTACGGAGTTCTAAAGTGATATGATATTTTGACGTTTGCCGTAAAATACATTTTTCTACGACCGAGCAGAAAATACACATTTCCAACTGTCGGTTGAAATCAGAAAGTTGATATTTACTGCGGCAATAAGATTTTACCGTTCGCCAAGCGGCAATGTAAGAGTGAACCATCGTATCCATGGATACATGAAAACTGTCGCCTGAATTTCCAAACAGAAAAATTGTCAAAAATTATTTAAAATTTTTTTTCAAGTGTTTTTATATAGTCGTAGAAAAAATATTGCCGCACGCGTAAGGAGAGGTGTAGCCAAGAGCAATGGCGTACTAAGAAGTTTTGTCGCCCAGGGCGGTCTCTAATTTGCCGTCCTTTCTAAGTCAATCAAATGGTGGTTATTATAAATTAAAAAAATAAATATAAAATAAATATATCATCACGACTTTTACCCATTACTGGGTGTGGCACTCTGCCGAAGCAGATCTCGGTAAGTTATATATTTTGCGCGTGAAGTGCGGTTAGCAGTCATCAAAGATGCTAGTGGTGGGGGAGCCACAGAGGTAATTTTAATTTGGTGAAAATTGTCTGTCGACTGTGGGAATCGAACCGGAGTTCTCAGGATCCGCAGGCCAACTCGAAACCACTGAGCCATTATCTTATTAAATTAATAAACATAAATAAATAATTGTAATTGAGACAAACTATAGGTGACGAACTTTTTTACCATTGGATGGCATATTTAAATTAGGCAGTAATAAAGGAATTTTTTGAGATAATATTTTCAACCCTACATTGACTTGACGATAAAGAAAAATATTCGAAATCATATAGTAATTCATAATTCGTAGACATCGAATAGTAAACTTATGAAGCGAACAAGTTGTTTTTTACAACTAAAACTAAATATACTGTAACGAATTTAAAGCCAGACAGTCGAGAGTATTCCAGAAACCTTCTCGAGAACAAGTGCATAGAGCTCGCTCGCATGTCTGAGCGTGTGGTTTGAGGGGATATTCTGGGACGTTCTGGAAACTTCGAGAAGTCGGACGGGAATATAAAGCGAGAGCAGAAGGCTCGAGTCGGCAGTTGACAGTAGACTTCGAACGCGTAATTTAAATGTGGTGAAATAAATAACAGCTCTAGTGTACGTAATATAAATAGTAGTTTTAGTGACCGTTATATAAATAATATTAGTGTTTGAATACTTATTAGTAGTGTTTAAGATTTATTGTAGTGTTAATTAGTTTTAAATATGTTTCTGTATTTTTATATTCATTCATTAAATAAATACTTTTATTTTCGTTTAACATAAATAGTTGTGAGTCATTTCTGTGCCTTAAACATTCTACACACTTCCAGAAAGACGAAAAACGTTACAATACAAAATGCCGCCCCAAACAGTCAAAAATTATTTTAAATTCTTTTTCAAGGATTATTAAATGATCATAGATAAAATATTGTGTGCACCACGAGCAGAAAGTGTCCTTACCGGTCTTGCATGGTTGTTGCTCTAGGCTGGGCGAGTGGCAATAGACTACTTTCTGCTCTAGGTACACAAATAACTATTTTGGTTGAAAGTTCTGCTGTATTTGACTAAAATATCGATATTTTAGTGTACTCAACATACACTTTCATCACCTAGTTTACAGAACGCTTTGAAAATCTGGAAAAGTACATTGGGCAGACAGCAGAAAGTCTTTCTTTTAAGAATCTAAGACAAGAACATCTCGGGGTCACGTAAGGTCATCTCTTGACATTTAATTTAAATTTAAGGCGTCGCGTGCATTTGCGCCAGGTGTTTCACATTATGGCACTTTCTGTGACGCCATCACCGTCGCCATTTGTTACGGACAAGCGAGCATCGGCCCCGGGTTGCTTGATTACAGCGCGTAATGAGAGCTAAAGCATTATTTTTCAATCAGTTGCGTTAAATTAAAATGTAAATATGTTCGTTTTCAATCATTGTAATTTTGAATAAATGCCACGTTGTTGTAATGTGTGGCTAATTGATGGATTAAATTATCCGGAAATCAAGTTTTGCGGCGTTTTTATCTGCTGGAAATATTGTTAATATATTTAAACGATATTATGAACAATGCATTTTAATAGCTCTATCACAAATTTAGTATAATTTTACCTTTGATATTCTTCCTCTATTAACTTATTAATTAGCAAAAAATAATATTTGGAAAATTTGGTGTATTGATTTGTTAATTCAGCGGCCAGTTTTTCCATCTCCGGATAAAGTTCTCAATAACTATCAGCGGGATAAATAAAAAATGAAAGCATAAATAGTAATAATTATACTGATTGTCATTTTCTGATGCGATATTTTTTCAATTATTGCAGTAGGTGGCTCAGTGGTATCGAGGCGACTTGTGGATTTGAGAACTTCGGATCGATTCCAACAGCCGACATTAATTTTCAGTAATAATATAACAAGAGAGTGAGAATAAATTGAAAATAATTTGACAGATCTTTCAAAAACTTGTTGCCAGGCAATAGTCACGAAAGCCCGAAGGGTGTTAACCGTACTTCACGCGCATAAATATATCACTTATCGAGATCTGTTACAGCAGAGGGTCACATTCAGTAAAAGGCGTGTTGATATATTTATTGTTTTATATATAGTTAAGCTACATTCACAAATCGAAATTAGTTTTTGTTTTATGTTTTCCATTTTTGTTTTAATAACCTTGTAGACATGTTATCTTATGCAGCCATTCACAAATCAGTATTTAGTTTTGGTTTTAACACAAAAGTTTGCAAACTCCAAACTTGTGTTTTAGTTTTACGTTTTATACTTACGAATAGACCAATAGGACGAAGCGTAGAATGAAGTAGTGATATATACATGTCTCTTTTTATCATCCTTCGCATTGACGATAACCTAAGTTTGTTTTTATTCGAGTGTCAAAATGAATGAAAATAAAAACAAGATTTTAATACCTACTTTCTTATTATGATAATATTTATCTTGCTCTTCCAAAAAATACGAAAGTAAACAAACAACGTATGACAGCATGTGTAACTTAGCACATTTGACAGTTGCATTTACTGTATTACCGATTTTCTGAGTATAGCCGATCTTCTAAAATTTATGATAGGTGTCATTACTTCGATTTGTGAATGTAGCTTTATCAGAAACTTTATTCTGAGAAGGAAAAATCGGCCTTATAATTATTTAATTGATTCAAAATTAATTTAAAAATTAAATATTAAAAGAAAATTAGTATAATTTACATATATTCAGTAAATAAACAAATCGTAATATTATAATATGATTACAGAAACTGATTTCAATCGTAAATTCAGAATTTAATATTTACATCTGCCGATGAATTATGAAAATTAGATGCTTAATTATAAATTTATTCAACATGAAAATTGTGATTGAATAATTTAATTTGAAATGGAAATGTTACATAGCCATGCACTATGACTGTTGAATTATAAATTGTGAATATTTTCAAAAGATGAAATGTCCATAACGTCTATATTACTATATTAATAAATACTAAAATCAATAATTTTATTATTTATTCACATATGCAACATCATGTTGTTCCATCAAATCAGGAAGCACAAACGCATGAAATATTTACTGTACATTTATTCATTAGATTCATCTTAATGTAGGTAGCTCAGTGATATCGAGTGGTCTGTAGATCCTGAGTATCTTGGACAAACATTTTCACCACATTAAAATTACCCCAGTGGCTTTCTTACCACTATCATTTTTGGGGACCGTGATTTGATGGCTGGTAATCGTATTTCACGCGCATATGCGAGGGCAGGGTGAAAAGTCCCTGAAAAATGAAACAAGAAATGATTTATTTGATCAAAACATATTTTATTTCTCAACATAATCTCTTTGTAGGTCGATACACTTCGTCCAACGTTTTTCTAATTTTTCGATCCCTTCCAAATAATACGATTTTGGTAATCCTTCAAAATAGGCGTTTGTCTCAGCGATGACCTCATCGTTGGAGCCAAATCTCTTTCTGCCGAGTCATTTCTTCAAGTTTAGAAATAGATAAACATCGCAGGGGGCCAATTCTGGCACTAAAAGTCCTTATTGCGCTCGCCAAACACTCCTTTGAACTTGTCACACGGTCGCGCTTGTTGTCAACAGAGAGCAAATGCGGCACCCATCTGGCAGATAGCTTTCTCATATCCAAAAATTTATACAAAATGTTCCGTACCCGTTCGGTTGAGATGCTCATAGCCTCAGCCACCTCGTGCACTTTAACTCGCCGATCGTCCAATATCATACCATGGATTTTATCAACGATTTCTGGCGTTGTAACCTCAATTGGACGACCAGAACGTTCGGCGTCCTTTGTGGTCATACTACCACAACGAAAATCAGTAAACCACTTGTGAATCGTTCCAATCGATGGTGAGGAATCCCCATAATGTTTAACAAGCGATGCTTTGGTTTGCGTAATGTTTTACACGCAAGAAATAATGTTTAATCAAGACGCGAAATTAACTTTTTTCCATGTTTTCAAAAATCTTCAAAGATTGCTTGCTTTCGATGAGTGTCAAAACAGAACTGAATGACATATCAGTCTGAAAATGTTAATGCATTCTAGTTTAAGTTGGTACATCACAAATGTCACATGAGACTTGCGATTGTGGCGCCATCTGTTTTATTTTTCAGGGACTTTTTACCCTGCCCTCGTATATTTGTATGTATTTTGTATTCCGTTCTTAGTTTTTAAATTTTAAGCAGACTCTGAAAATGTTTGACAATCCAAATTTTGGAAGCTTTTTAGAGTTGTTTCAGAATATTACAAAGTTTTTCAGCGATTTTATTTCTATAAGTATTATCCAACTCGAATAAAAATATAATATAAATATAATGTTGGGCACATGTGTACCAACGTAACAAACAAACAAAATCGAGAATCTAATATACGTAACTCGCGAAATTTGAAAAGTCACCGAGATCTGCTAGTTGTTCATAAAATAAGTAAAATGGCATTCATTTTCAAAGTCATGATAAAACAGTACTGCCATTTCATGTCATGTCATATTAACTCAAACATACCCTAAACACAAACTACCACCATTATAAATGTAAATTTTTTAGCTAATGACAATATATCGTGCGCTGCGCTAAAACAGAAATTTTCCAATTTCGAAAAATGGTACCCACATCAATATGTTAATATTCCAAGTGACCAATCAGGAACGCCCTACCTCTACCGGATATTATGCAACATAATGACGTATGGTAATAACCGCTTGGAATATTACCGGGAGTTTTGAAAGCCGAAACTGATGGTGGCCAAAGTTTACTAATAATAATAAATGCGTGTTTGTATACTCATTGCTTAGAAATGGGTAGCATAGTCGAAGTTTGTTTCAATAACACATTCTGTTAGTGTTGTGTTTATTGTTTATTTGGTTTATGCTATAATTATTCACATCAAAGCGAGCTTAACTTGTTTGCGAAAACTAAAATATGAGAAGGTAATTGTGCATGATGATATATTTATTTATGATCGTAACCTATGTCGAACGAAAGGCTCGTCAAAAAGTGTATGTTGGTGAAAATGAAAGATTGTGTGAACGACTTAAGGTGGTACTATCATGGAAGCATTTAACCCGGATTTTAATGAAATGTAAATTTGTTATTTTTCATGTTTTTCTACACTAGTATGCAAATATTTTTTAAAAGTTTACCGTTGTTGAGCTGAGAAATGTAAAGTTAAAGACGAGCAAAAATGCATTGGCGTTATAGGAAGTGTAGTTACTTTTTAACAAAAAACTAACACACAGTACATCATGTAAAGATAAAGATATGAGAATTAAAAAATCCATGCCTTACCGGATTAGTTTCAAAGAAATTGGCGATGAAAGTGGGATATTCTATGATTTTCAATGAAACTGTCAGAAATGCTTGGTAACGTTGCACGGGTAGACAGAGATGGTCGCACGCGTAAACAGAGATGGTCGCAGGCGTAGACAGAGATGGTCGCACGAATGACAAAGCAAGAACTATGAAAGTTATTATTTCGATCAGTAAAATATATTAATTTTAATACAAAAAAAATATTACAGCATTTTATATTTATTTATTTGTTGTTACAGTTGATAATTGCTTTGGTGCATTTTACTCATTTTTCTTATGAACTGTCAACAGGATGTATCGATAATACAGTTACGTACCGACTGGTAGTATCATGCTGCTTGTGGTTCTCGCCTTGTTGTCATAGCTTCTGCTGTGTAAAACCTTTCACTGCTATTGGTTGGCATGAAACATTCACTTCCAAAAATTTTGTTATGTTATTGAATTTCATAAACTAGTTAAATAGTTTTATTTAATATATTCAATGTTTTTGTTAATTATACGATATTTGTATGTATGTATATACTTTATAGATTAGTTAAAGAGAAAGGTTGGAAATAAAGAATACAGCAATACTAATAATCTCACTAAGAATAAATTAAACTCCTAAGCCTTAATAAATGTAAAGAAAAATCTAAATATGTATTTCGAGAACTAAGTTCTCATTATCAGTAAGCAAGGGAAAAAAATCAAGATTACACGACTTGTGAACCAAGCTAGTGGACAAGGTTGAATCCAACTTGCCGAACAAGTACATACCTATTTATACTAAAACGAAGCAATGAGACGTGTCTAAAGAACCAATAAGCAAGAAGCTTGAGTCAACTTACAAAACTAATTACCTACGAACGCAAACAATTTATTATTACGGATGAGATGGGACCCCCCAGAGTTAATCAAGCGGTGTTTATTTTTAAATATGTTTATACTTTCATACGCGTCTAATATTATTCACGGATTTTAGTAATTTTAAATTATCTGAGTTGATGTGATTATTATGAAAAATGTGTTGCGAAACACTCGATTTTTCAGGACATGACCACTAGCTTGGTTCACAAGTCGTGTAATCTTGGTTTTTTTTCCTTGCTTCGTCTACTGATAATAAGAACTTAGTTCTCGAAATACGTATTTAGATTTTTCTTTACATTTATTAAGGCTTAGCGGTTTAATTTATTCTTAGTTATATCTTAACCTTAGATTTTTACTTTTTACCTTACTAATAATCTCGTTCAAAAAGAAAGCGTGGAAATTGCAATCTGCATTTTTGCTAAGTTCAAAGTAGAAGAGCGAGACAACGAAAGCGAAGATTGTAGAGAAAAATATTGCGGCGCAGATAACAGCAATGCAGCTGTGGAGATGAACTCTTTGCACCTTTTGATTTATCGTGTGAGACTGGTTATGCAATGCGGAAAAATTATCGCGCAAATGCACATTTTTCTAACGCCAAGGACAATTGTATTTTCCTTGGAAAATATGTCTCCATTTACATAATACAGAACTGTTGTTATTCTTTTCAAGTCTTATTTATTTTTAATTTAACTTTTCAATTCAAACTTACTTCTAGTATTATTTTCGTTTGAGTGAAGATATAATTGAAAAGTGAGCAAATATAAAATCTTTGGGAGCCGTGTTTTAATGTTGTGTTATCTATCGAGATCTTCTATGGCAGAATGCTATACCCAGCAATGGGTAAAAAACGTGATGATATATTTATTTTATAGATATGATTATTATTATCTTTCCTAGATGTAAAAAAATACTTTATTCCCTAGGGATGGAAAGTATCAATATCCTGTGAACATTTTAAAATTATATTCGCAATTTACTTTGAAAATTGTCAAATTCTATCTGTTTAAGACGGAGTAAAACCCTTTATTGATGGTGTTACAAATCCGTTGCTTTGAGCACTCGGTTATAGAGACTAGATTATGTCTATTAAATACGATACATAAAATAAATATATCATCACGCCTTCTACTCATTACTGGGTTTGGAACTTTGCCGTAGCAGATCTCGGTAAGGGGTATATTTTGCGTGTGAAGTGTGGTTACCAAATGTCAAAACACGGCTCCCTTAGATGTTAGTGGAGAGAGAGCCACAAAGGTAGTTTTAACGTGATGAAAATTGTTTATCGGTTGTGGGAATCGAACCCGGGTTCTTAAATCCACAGGCCGTCTCAATACCACTGATCCACCTACCCTATACGATACATACAAAAAAGTTTTACGTTTCCTATATATTTTTAAAGTTCATAATAAATTTTTTTATGTTGGTACATATGTAAAATGTACAAAGTATAAAACGCTTTTACAAAAAAATTCGCTTCAATATATTTTTAATACAGTTGGGGTATGCCTTTCATGAGTTTTTAATATCGGTTTACATAAAAAAAAACAAATAATAAAAATTGTAATATGTAGAGATATTAAAATATATTAATATAAAAGTAATGAATAATATTTACTCCGCATTTTAATCACAGTTATTAAAGATAAAATAATTAAATGTTAAACATGAATTACGGACTATCTGTTAATTTTTGTTTCAAATGAAACACATCATGATTATGTAGAATATCTCCTTATAATCAAATTGAATTTACTGCTGAATATTAGCGTAGTTAAGCATTGTTTACGCTGACATATTTGCTAGGACCAAATCCATGAGAATCCAGGCATATGTCGATTGTCTCTGTGTATTTAAACCTGCGATTGTCGTAGTGTGCTATGGATGCATACAGGCTGGCCTGAATTTGTTTGTGTATGAAATTAATGGCAAATTAATTAATGATAAATTCTAGAAATATTGTTGTCGCTGTTTCAAAGGACATTTACTATTTCCCGTAAAATTTAAAATATTGGTTTGAGTTATATTATTGTGACTGTGTAGTTGATTTAATACATATTTTGTTACTTTGCGCAACAGGAATATAATCCGAATTACGGTAGTTAATAGTGAAATAAGAATCACTCGCATACAATTGTATTTTTGGATATAAGTTAAAGTCAGTGAAATTTGAATGCACGATCTCTTTTATGCATTTTAAATCAGTTTTATCAACTGAGCTACGATTTCTTATATTTTCTCTAAAGTCACTACGAGGGCAGGGTGAAAAGTCCCTGAAAAATGAAACAAGAAATGATTTATTTGGTCAAAACATATTTTATTTCTCAACATAATCTCCTTGTAGCTCGATACACTTCGTCCAACGTTTTTCTAATTTCTCGATCCCTTCCAAATAATACAATTTTGGCAATCCTTCAAAATAGCCATTTCTTCAAGTTTGGAAATAGATAAAAATCGTAGGGGGCCAAATCTGGAGAATATGGTGGATGACGAACCAATTCGTAGCGCAATTCATGCAATTTTGCCATTGCGACTACGGTCGCGCTTGTTGTCAACAGTGAGCAAATGCGGCACCCATCTGGCAGATAGCTTTCTCATATCCGAAAATGTATGCAAAATGTTCCGTACTCGTTCGGTTGAGATTCTCATAGCCTCAACTATCTCCTGCACTTTAACTCGCCGATCGTCCAATATCATACCATGGATTTTATCGACGATTTCTGGCGTTGTAACCTCAATTGGACAACCAAAACGTTCGGCGTCCTTTGTGGTCAT
Organism: Pterostichus madidus; assembly: GCA_911728475.2. Classification (NCBI taxonomy): domain Eukaryota; kingdom Metazoa; phylum Arthropoda; class Insecta; order Coleoptera; family Carabidae; genus Pterostichus; species Pterostichus madidus. The sequence continues at coordinate 4,018,036 of OU452304.1, forward strand.
ACTACCACAACGAAAATCAGTAAACCACTTGTGAATCGTTCAAATCGATAGTGAGGAGTCCCCATAATGTTTAACAAGCGATGCTTTGGTTTGCGTAATGTTTTTTCCACGCAAGAAATAATGTTTAATCAAGACGCGAAATTAACTTTTTTCCATGTTTTCAAAAATCTTCAAGGTTGCTTGCTGTCGATGGGTGTCAAAACAGAACTGAATGACATATCAGTCTGAAAATTTTAATACGTTCTAGTTAAAGATGGTACATCACAAATTTCACATGAGATTTGCGATTGTGGCGCCATCTGTTTTATTTTTCAGGGACTTCTCACCCTGCCCTCGTATTGACATAGAGAAATAGGTACTTAATATCACTAAAACCCCATCTCTAGTTATGAATCTAACTTGTCAATAATGATTAACATCTCCACCACACGTGTAGGTATATGAACATCATCTAAATGCCGATATGTGAGGCGTATTCCATTAGCCATTTGGATCAGATCTAACTTACATTTACTGAACCAGATCATTTATTTATTTCGCTAGATTACTTCGCTGACTTTATTTTCAATTCTAGAATTACTCATTCTAATTGACTTTTAAGTAATGCACCCCAATAAGTGCATCAGGTTGCTTAGTTCAGTAATTTAGTCAAGTTGTCTAATTTATCTGAACTGATTTAAGTGAACCAAGTGGCAAATGGAATACAGCTATAGATATCCATACGTTGCTAAGCAACGCTTTAATCAAACAATACGTCACAATGGGGCGAGTAGCTCACACGAAGCTCGTGATGAGTGAAAAATCGAGCAAACACACTGCACGGTGGGTGCTCAGTGCTCGTTGACTGAACATTGCCAGTGGATTTCGAGTCGGTGCGGCTCCCATGTTCAAACGAAGCTATATAATTTTTCCCCTGGGCACAGTTCTATTGTTAGTGGTTTTGCTTTTTGCAGGTTGTTGGTTTAGTGAATGAAAGGTTTTAGTTGTTTGATGTAGAAGTAGAATTAAAAGTAGATAATAGGCAATACAGTTTAATCTCTCGAAGCGGACATATTTGTTGGTGCTATTCGGAATCAACAACTGTATTATTTATTTATTTGCCGCTTTGATGAAAAAAAAATCATGTCAATTTGAATTGAAGGTTTCATTTTGTTATTGTATGTTTGTATTTTAAAAGTTTCTTGATTACAAATTTAAAAATTTGTGGTTACCTATAAAACTGTAACCTCTTGTATTTTGGTAGTCAAAAGAAATGGGATTTATGTGTATGTAGTGATGTCGATTTCGCTTCATTATTTCTCACGAGAGTCTCTCTAAAATTAAAATTAAACGGTATTGAATTTCTTGTATCCGAATTGTGTTGTAAATATTTTTTTAGCGATTTAATTTAAGAGTATGAGTTGAGTTTTTAGGCATCTATATCTTAAAAACCAAACAAGATATAGAGATGTGTGCAATGACATTGAATTCCTCGTGTCCGAATTGATTTGTAAACAAATTTTTAATAAATTTGGGATTTTTTCCATTTTAGGCCAATTTCAGACTGTTTGCTCTAAAATTCTCTCTCGTGCGAATATTGTAACGAAAATTTACATACATATGTGTATGTATTTTGATCCGCTGAATCTAATGGTACATACATACATACATACATATCTTCACGCTATATCCCAACAAATGGGGTAGCACGAACCCTAAAATCATTCATAAAACAATCACTCATCACACTCATCAAACAATCAGCCCTCGTCAAACATTTTCATCCAAACACACCACTCTCACTTCAACCACATTCATAGAGGACTCCATATATGTAAACTCATTCATTTATTACACTCGAAATCATTTATCATATATATATATATATATATATATATATATATATATATATATATATATATATATATATATATATATATATATATATATATATATATATATATATATATATATATATATATATAAAATTACCCTTTACTGGGTGTGGCACTATGCCGAAGCAGATCTCGGTAAGTGATATATTTATGCGCGTGAAGTGCGGTTACCAGCAGTCAAATCACGGTCCCCAAAGATGTTAGTGGTGGAGGAGCCACAGGAGTAATTTTAAATTGGTGAAAATGTTTTTTCGGCTGTGGGGATCGAACCAGGGTTCTTTGGATCCACAGGCCGACTTTACACCACTGAGCCATTACCCCATATATATATATATATATATATATATATATATATATATATATATATATATATATATATATATATCTTCTAGTTTTTAAGATATTGATCAAAAATTGCATTCTCAGAAAATTTGTATGCAATATAAAAAAATTGCTGAAATTTTGTTTATAAGGTAATTGAAGCACGACAAATTCAATGCCGTTGAGCCCATCGTTCTAGCCCGTTTAGTTTTTGAAATATAACCCCTGCTAAATTTAGAAAATCTGATGAGATAATAAAATTCATCTTTTCCGGAATATATGATTTAATACAAATAAATATTTAATCATAAATTAAATTGACATAATATTTTTTATAGATACATACGAGACTCTCGCTATCTTATATTTCTCGAATCGTTTTTTTTTCAAAGCAACTAAGATTGACGGTAATATAAATTTGTTTTGAAAAAAACTGCTCATTTTATATTTAGTGAGATAATTTTACGGAATATTTTATTAAAATTATGACATTTATATTCGTTGTTTCCAAGGTAATGAAGTTAAATAAAAGTTTACCACTTGCACACAGTTCTCTTCTCTGTTGATCTGATATCAGAAAAAGTTTGAGTGTAGCTAAATCCTTTTAAAAGGACACCATAGATGGTAAAAAGCAAAATATGAAAATGATTCATATGAAATATCGTAATTTTCTTGTTGCTTCTGCAAGCACTTCTGCAGCACTTATGCTCTTGATCCCTGATTGCGATAAACCCTCGCAGTCATCTGTTGCTAGGCGACGCCGACGGGTTGACAGGCGTGTCGGTAACAAATGCATCTCGCAACCCGGTTAACGCTCAAGTGTTTTTGTTTCAAGTTAATAGCTATTCAACTGTCACCTGCATAATATTCATGTTGTCTGCGTATGATACAATTTATATTCAAGTGTGGTTCTGGCCTGCTGGTGTAGTTGTCAGTGTGTAGCAGGCTTTATAAGAGCCATCTGTGAGATTGCTGATGTGATGTTTCATGTTCGGTGTAATTTGAATGATGATGAGTAAAGCATGGGTTGTTGATGGTGGTAATTTTGCCTCGGGGTCACTTTTGATACATTTATAACTTTGTAATTGTTTGCGGGAATTATGTGTAAACTGCCATGGATTTAGTTTTGTATTATGTTTTAAAAACGCTATTTAAAATATGTAGATTTTAATAATTGAAACAATTTTTGAACTAAGTTCTGGAAATTTTTATTTAATTTGACGTTTCGGTACGTGTATCTTCAACAGGAAAATATGAGCCCGGTCCCACTTCTGTTGGCCCAATTTTATCTTTTCGTTTGATGTTATATTTTACAGTTTTATTTCTAGTGTAGCATGCAAGAAAATGAAATGAAATTTTAATGAGACATACACTAGTATGTTGTTAATACACAGATCAAATTTTAAGTCAATCGATACATACATCTAGAAATGACAGCCATTGAAAGAGGAAGTAAACATTTCTGTTTTAACTAAAAAAAAATTGTTTTATTAAAAAACTGTATAGTAATAAAGTTTGTTTTAAATAATAATTAACTTCAATTTCATCCGCCAAACTGCCCACAAGATAATAATCATGATAGTTCATTTGGGTGTGATTTAGTGTATATGAAGAAAAAAAAATGAGAGTTATACTGCTACACATTTCGAGTTTAAGGTAGATTTAATGTTAAATTTAGTTAAAAAGGTTGAAAATTAATTGTAGAATTTAGTTAATGTAAGATACTTGAGTTTTTAGTATTATTTAAATTTTTATCGAAAAAATTAGATTCGGACCAACTGAAGCGGGAACGGGCTCTTAGAAGACGATTAATAAAACGTAACTATAAACAAGTAAATAAGTAACAAGTAAAAATACATACATACATAACATGGAGTAGTGGCTCAGTGGTATCAAGTCAGCCTGTGGATCCAAAGAACTCTGGTTCGATCTCCACAGCCGACAAAACATTTTCACCAATTTAAAATTACCCCTGTGGCTTGCCCGCTACTAACATTTTTGGGGCCGTGATGTGACGACTGGTAACCGCACTTCACGCGCATAAATATATCACTTACCGAGATCTGCTTCGGCAGAGTGCCACATCCAGTAATGGGTAAAAGACTTGATGATATATTTATTTATATTTTTTATTCTACATAACATCGCGCTATATCCCATCAAATGGGGTAGTACGAACCCTAAAATCATTCATAAAACATTTACTAATCAAATTCATCAAATAATCAGCCCTCATCAAACATTCTCATCCTAATACACTACCCTCATAGTTCTCTCAAAACAAACTCATTTACTTACCACACTCGAAATCATTCATCACACAGCAAACCTTCAATAACATCTATCCAATCACTCCTATTCACATTTCATTCATCATTTTTCTTCGACGTACATAACATATGCGTAAATTAACAGTCAAATTTAATTAATTCACAATAATTGAAAAAAGTAGCTTTCAAATTTAACAGCTACTTTAACGAAAGCTTTTAGCTATATTTTACAAAATGTAGCTTATAGCTGTAGCTGAGCTAAAGAGTAGCTGTAGCTATAGCTTAGCTACTTTTTTTAAGTAGCTTGCCCAGCTCTGGTATGTGTTTCAGTGGTATCGAGTCGGCCTGTGTAATTGAGAACCCGGGTTCGATTCCCACAGCTGATAAACAATTTTCACCACATTAAAAAAAAAAACCTTGAGTTCATGTTGTTCTTGTTTAGTCCTAGCAACGATATTTGTGTCCTAAACTTTAATTTTCTGTAGAAATTGTATTGCATGCTGAAGCATTTATGTTCACAAAGTCTAGTCGGTAGAAAACTACCCTTATTCAAATCATCCCCATCCTTTTCTCCGTCCACAGCGAACAAAATCATTACTCAAACATCTAAAGAGTGCTCCAGCGATGCCATATAACTAGGATCCAAGTTGGGTTTAATCCGCTTATGTAGTCTAGTTACCGTATATAAAACACTTGAGGATCGGCGACGCGCTGATGTTTCATGTTTCCTGCTGTAGACTTCAATGTGATGGTATGTTGCATGTCGGGACTGATTAGGGGTCGTTTTTAGTTAGGGTTGTTGAATAATTTCATGCGAAACTAACTAAGTAATGAGGTAAGGAAGACTGTTAGAAGGGTTATTTAAACAGTTTTGTATTGATTAATGGTTTGTGATCATGAGAAATTAGAAAAAAAAAATACTATTTTGTTTGTTTATTTGTTTGTTTTAGGGTAGCCATCGAATCAGGCAATTTACGTCTTCGATTACGAAAATTTTAGTTTTAGTACATATTTTTAAATATACTTTTTTCTACAACTGTCAAAAAAACATGACATTTTTACATCGCTATGGTTACGCGAAATTTGTGTTCTGTTTTATGTGCAAAAATGACTTTAAAAAAAAAATAAAAACAAATATATCATCACGCCTTCTACCCATTACTGGGTGTGGCACTCTGCCAAAGCAGATCTCGGTAAGTGATATATTTTGCACGTGAAGTGCGGTTACCAGTCGTCAAATCACGGCCCCCAAAGATGTTAGTGATCGAGGAGCCACAGGGGTAGGTTTTGAAATTATGAAAATTGTTTGTCGTCTGTGGGAATCGAACCAGGGTTCTTAGGATCCACAGGCCGACTTCATACCACTGAGCTAGCCACCCCATAATAATTTCATAATCTAAATAAAGTTATTTATCTAACATTTTCAAGTTTTCTTGGTTACAGCACATCAAATTTATTTTTTTTTTCTTGTCAATTTATTTAAATAAATCAATAATTATTGTATTATTCTTTTTAACAGTTGTATAAATTATGATTCTACTGACAACGACAAGTTACGTGTTATTTATCTCTGTCTTATCTGTCTCTCTTTAAGCTAAGATGCAACTACGTCATATTCATTTGTTTCGAAAGTTTAAATATTTGTATCATGCTTAATACAAGTGTTTTAAAAAAAATAAAAAAATTGGGTATAATTATTTTATTACGTAGATTAATATATAAAAAATTCAAAAAAGTCTTGAAAGGCCCATTGTAGTAATGAGGTAATATTTTGTTCTATTTGTCAGTGACATTGTATTTTAGACGTAAATTGCATGATTCGATGTACTCGTGACTAAAGACTAACTTTACGTACTAGTAAAATTCCTCAAATAAAAATAGTACCTATACAGTTTTAATTGTGCAGAGTAGAAAATAAATAAATATAAAATAAATATGAAATATGAAGTTGAAATTTGAATAATTAAAATAATAGAAAATGTACAACGTAATCTGTCATTAAATAATTAAAACTGTAACATGTTTGCCATCATTAAAATGCAATTACTGCATAAATTTGAATAACATGAAAGTAATTTTAATTTCGAAGAAAGACTTTGTTATATTTTTATACAAATATCGATTCTAACATTATCAATAAAAGTTAAAACTGTAAGACAGTTGATAGCTAACCGGACAAAGCAAAATTTTAAAAATCATCTTCATATTTTATTAAGAATTTTAGAAGAATGTAATATTTCGACTAGACGCGGAAAAAAGCTACTGTCAACTTTCATTATCCTACATAATAAATATTCTACATACAACACAATTTCCTTTTAGAAATTCCACAAACTACATATTTCCTGCACGTAAAAAAATGTTTCTCAGCTTTTTAATCACTCTTGTAGAAACAACGTGAAACAATTTAGATTCTTCGCTATCAACTCTGAAAGATACGGACTAATAATTAAATGTATTACTTATTTATTTATTTGTTACTCTGCGCAACAGAAACTTAATCCAAATTATAGTATAGAGGACCTACAGCTTATAGTGGAATCCGAACCAATCAGACACAATCGTATTTTTTTGATATAAGTAGAAGTCAGTGAGATTTGTACGCACGACCTCTTGGTTTCTAATTAAAGTATTGCTAGCGTGAAAAACATTTCTGCAGATCTGAATGAAATTTGGCGCACGTAAACATTGGATAGTCATACGCATCCTGTTAAAATATGAAACACATTCATCGTCTGTGAACAAATATATTCGCATGTAAAGTTGAGTTCTTATACACGGGGACTCAGAATCGCACATATTTGGTTTGTGTACCTCTAAAAATTTGCAGTTTCATTTGAAAAACTAGTATGATGTTCTAGAACTATCCATGTATATTGTATCAAAAGAAGAAAGTTTGTTATCGTTTAGTAATAGATATATAGGCATGCAAAGCCTTGTTTTTAAAGAAAAATTAAGAATCCCAATTTATAATGGCAACACCATACGGTGGTATTGGATTTGAAAATTCACTAGACCAACAACCTATTAACAACTTATTTTATTCAATTTTTATATTTTTTTTGAGCGTCAGTTTCGCCAATCGGCAAACGATAGCGCCACCGTCACACTAGTACTACCTTAAGAAAAGCACGTTTACCTCGATTTTATTCACTGGACTATGATTGCCTGTATTTACTTGAAGTACTATTTTGTAAATATGTAGAATCTATAGTGTCTTCAGAGGCTGGAATAATGCAGTAGCGCACCTAGTGTATTTTTATGCAATTATTTGACAAATCATAAATTTGACCATATTTTACATTGCAATAAAAAAAATTATCTTCAAATTTATATCAATAAAAATATGGATATTTATTCAGAAAATGATGCGGAATACAATGGTGTATTTTCCAGGCCCGTATCGAAGCTAGTTTTTGATATATAGGGTAGTTAGCGGAAAATGGTCAAAACGAGATGAACTTTGAGCAAAATTTTACTTTTCTGGAGGCTATATCTCAAAAACTAAACAACATATGAAAATGCGCTCAACGGCATTGAATTTCTCGTGTTCGAATTAACTTATAAACATATTTTCAGCAATTTAGATTTTTTGAAAATTTCTTAAGGGGTACCCCTTAAGAATTTTCGTTTTTAAGCCATTTTCAGACTTATTGCTCTAAAAATCTTCCTCATCCGAATATTATACTAAAAATTTACATACATACGTAGTTTGACGCGCAGAATCCAATGGTGAAATCTCCAAGTTCGTATCTCTTTTAGTTTTCAAGATATTGGCCTTAGAAATTTGTGCATATTGAAAATTTTGGTCAAAATATCAAAAATAAAAAAATTGCTGAAAATATGTCTACAAGTCAATTCGGACACGAGGAATCCAATGCCGTTGAGCGCATCTTCATATCTTGCTTATTTTTTGAGATATGATCTCTGGAAGAGTAGATTTTTCCAAATTTTATGCCATCTCATATTTTACACAATATTATGTATACTATTTTTCTGAAACCGTTTAATTTAATCAATAATTAATCATAAATAATTAGGGTTGTTGATTCTTCGAATATTCGAGACTTCGAATGTTCGGATTTATTAAACCTTCGAATTTAAATATTCCAAATTTTTGAATTTTCGAATTATTCGAATTGTGAATCTGGATCCTAACGTGAACACGGTATGTTGATATGAATTATTTTCAGAATAAACTCATTTGCAGAGTTTTGTATTAATTCGTAAGTAATTATTATTGATTATTATTATTTGCCAAATTAATTCAATTTAGACTTAAAATTTCGCTTCACTGTCAAAAACGTTTTAATTAAGACGTTTTTGTATCCTTTTTATTGTCATTTTAAAACGTTTTACTAAAAGTCCGTAGCATTTAGATGGGCGGTAAGAGAATAGATGTCTTAATTAAGACGCCTAACCTTGCAGAGTTGTTGTAGGATACTTCGCCGAGTTTATTATTTAATTCCTTGCCAACTTTTCGCGAATTATGCGCGAGCATGTTTGGAGATGACAGATGGCGTTAATTCAGTGGCAAAAAATTCGAGAATTCGAAGCTTCGAAAAATTCGAAATTTCGTAATTGCGAAGCTTAAAAAAATTCGAAAATTCGAAGCTTTGTAGTTTTTTTGACGAGGTTCAAAACATTCGAATGTTCGAACGTTCAGAAATTAAAACTTCGGTGGAAATCAACGACTCTATACATAATGTTTAAAATTTATATATGAATTTTATTGACAGTAGACTACGTATCCAAGGTTACAATAAAACAGTAAACTACAAAACTGTCAGGTACAGTGTTTACCAGACTGTTTTATACTTTAGCAGACTGTTATTTTTGTTGTAATCTTGGATACGTACTTTACTTGACTGTTTACGTTCCATACTAAAATTGGTTAGGAAAGTAGGCACTTTCTTGTCGGTTTCAAAAAAAATAATCTACAAAAATTTAAGAAAATATGGAAGCAATAGAAAAGAATAAATATAATAAAACTTGACTATGAATTGTTCCTTATTTTGAAGAATACAAATAAAATCAAATAAAAAATACATGTCAAATATATTAAAAGAATAGCAAAATGTTATGTATGGAAAGTTATATTGTATGGATGTGAGACATGGATAGTTTAGTGTGGTGCAAATTGTTTATCGGCTGTGAGAATCGAACCCAGGTTCTCAAATCCACAGATCCACTCGATAACACTGAGCTACCTAAGAAATATGCTCTTGTATAAAACAATTTCTCCGTACATTTTCACCAATTTTCATTTCACCATTTGACGAGTGTAGAACCGCAACATAAACAGAATTTCAAATATGTTCTTCCGTTTCTTTCAAAAAGAACAACAGAAAGATTGCTTCGTACGTTCAATAACAAAATTGAAGTCTCTTGAAATACCATAATTTGAAATGTTGTAAGCTCAATAGATGTCAGTGTTGGCAGTTCACATTCATTACATGAACAAAGCATTGACATAACACGCAGCAGCGTAACAACATAACGTACTGACACGTTACGTCGACAGAAAGCAACTTAACACATATCACTTTACCGCTTCAGTACTCTACAAAATGGCGGTTTACGATCAAATTAGAACGCATTGTTGAGGCTGTAAGTATGCGTATAGCAACTTGCTTTGTAATTTTGTTAAATTACTGTGTTATTACAAAACCTAAACTGCAGTTGGCCTAGTAATATTTAGATTTTATCAAGCGTGGTAATGCTTTTAGTTTAAACGTCCCCTTTTGCTCTATTTTTGTACAGGGTTAATGTGTTTTTAATCAATGATGTGATTTTATCTTTGTAGAAAATCGGGGAGCTTAATAGCGTTTATTTATAGATGACTATAAATGCAATCTACGTGCTTTATTTGTGTTAATTAATATTCCTTATTGTTTGTAATTATTAAAGAACCTATTATTAGTTTTTATTAGGTATGGTTTTGTTTTTATTGATTATAACGTTTTCATGTCATTATTGTTTATTAATACCGTGGATACAATGCACATTAGGGTGTCCGTTATTTTGGCAAAGTCGGAAATTTGATGCTCTCACCCTCTAAAACTACTCATAATAAATTTTAAAATCTTAAGATCAGTATAATAATGACAGGATTGGTTAAAACGCAGACACGTGACTTACAATGAAGCATTTCATTGGTTTCAGAAACGTTAAAAAATAATCATTATAATTCAATTTGATTTCAACAATTGTTAAGTAGGTATATACTTAAAATACTTGTTTACAGTTTTCAATGGGGTAGCTAGGTCAGTGGTATGAAGTCGGCCTGTGGATCCTGAGAACTCTGGTTCGATTCCCACAGGCGACAAACAATTTTCATAATTTCAAAAACTACTCCTGTGGCTCCTCCACCACTAACATCATTGTGGGTCATGATATGACAGCTGATAACCGCACTTCACGCGCAAAATATATTACTTACCGAGATCTGCTTCGGCAGAGTGCCACACCCAGTAATGGGTAGAAGGCGTGATGATATATTTATTTATTTATTTATAGTTTTCAATTTTCTGGAAGACAATTTATGACTATTCTTTTTTCTAAGACAGTGCAAAAAGCATTCACTTTTCTATACTCATATGTCAACAGAATATTTTTTTTTTAATAATTATGAAATATTACCGCTTCAATTGGTGTTTAGAAAATTATGTCATTGAAAAAACAATTTGAGTTTCACGTACTGTTTTTAATTAAACTAAAACTAAACAAATTCATTTAGTATGTAATCCAAATACATTGCGATTTCTCTTTGTAGAACACTTTTCATTCATGTAAAATCAATACGGACAACAAAGTAATTATTCAGGGTCATTACATTTTAACGACAGTCATGAATATCATCACAAGCCTATTAACAAAAACAATTTCCACAGCCACCTATCAAATCCGCCTAAGCGAAACAATAATAGTTGTCATCACGACAAGATAGGGTGCCGCGAACACAAAAACTTGACTATCGCATTGGGGCATTTTGGCATGAGCTTGACAACCAAACAAAACACTACGCATCGCACTGAATTGTGAGTAAGATTCCATTAAAATAACGCCAGCAAAAACTAAGTGGGTTATGACAAGGAATTTGTTTCGTATTTCAGACATGAAGTTCATTTCAGGATTGGATGACGTTTCTGGAGCGTTTACTTGGATTAATTCGCCATTTCAATTATTTTACTAAATACAAATGTTTTGTATTATTTCTCTTTGTTCATAATTTATAAGTAGTATTTCCTAATACATACATAAATTGTAATGAAGTAAATGTACAGTGCAGTTGACGGGAAGTAAATTCCGGAAAATATATAAACTAAACTTGGTTCGGTTGTCTGGTTGCATAGGACGTATTTTATGCTGATTCTGATTGGCTGATCATAATGCTAAAATGACGATATTTATTTATTTATGGTACCCTGGCAGGAACTTAATCCCAATTGTAGTACAGGATCATACGTGCCATAGACAATGACATAGTAATGCGGCCTCTTATAACAACCGCTTCGTCAAGTAAAAACACTTTCCTGACGTATTATGTATACTATTTTTTCTGAAACCGTTTAATTTAATCAATATTTAATAGTAAATAATTCAAAATGTTTACATTTTTTGATGAATTGTATTGACAGCAGACTACGTATCCAATGTTATAACAAAAATAACAGTCAGGTAAAATCTTTACCAGACTGTTATTTTTGTTGTAGCCTTGGATACATATTTTACTTAACTGTTTTTGTAAAAAATTACTTTCCATACTAAAATTGGACAAGAAAGTAGGCACTTTCTTGCCGGTTTCAGAAAAGTAAGTTTTCCTCTACTATTGTTGCCCTGATTGCTTTACGAGAAAATGTTTTAATAAAAGTTAAGGAGAATTAAATTCTACATCTAAATCATTTATTATTATTATTATTATTATTAAATTTAGGAAGAGCCGAGGATAAAATCCTATAAGCTCTGATACATAAAAAAAGTAAAAGAATACATTACATTGTGCGTACAAATTAATATAACAGTAGAAAACATATAAAACAAATAACAGAACAATAAAATATAGTGACTTTTGTTTCGACTGTGTGGTAATATAATGAAAGCAGCCGAGCATGAACAAAACAAAATAAACTTAATTAATAAGTAAAGATGGCGACAACTGAAGAGCGTGTAGAGTGTAAATAAGAGACTCGTCACAATTTGCACTTGTAAATACAGGCCATAAACAAACACTACACTGAATCACTGCGTGAATAAAAATTTGTCTATTTCATTTTTAAATGTGTTGATTGACGACGCGCACACTGCCATTTCAGGTAAAGAGTTCCATTGGTGAAAAACACGGTTCATAATAAAATTCTGACGGCAAGTCGTGTTGTAAGTACCGTGTGTCAGTTTCAGACTGTGGCCGCGCAAATGAGTTTTGCTGTTGAGCATAAATATGTTACTCATATCGCTGTTGTACATGCGGATCTAATACAATTCATTTAATTTAATTCGTTACTGTTAAATTATTTTTTAAATTTGTGGAAAATTTATAGCATCTACGTAATTAGTCATGAATCTAGAGCAAATGCAAACGAATGTATAACGTTTTAAGGGCATAATCAATAGATTATAGCTTCGCGTCAAGCTTTAAATTTTCCGATTGTTATAATCTTGATTATGCCCGTCGTACAAACAACATTTTATTTTATTTTCTTCGAAATTAAAGGATTCAGTTAGTAGATATTCGTTATCATTTTGATGGCGTTGTTAATTTTGGTATGATGTTGTGGTTTTTGTGCATGTACGTAGATTTTTTGTGTTGCTATATTATTTTAATACAAAAAAAATATTGCAGCATTTTATATTTATTTGTTGTTACAGTTGATAATAATTGCTTTGGTGCATTTTTATCAATTTTTTTATGAACTGTCAACAGGATGTATCGATAATACAGATACGTTTCGTACCGACTGGTAATATCATACAGCTTGTGGTTCTCGCCTTGTTGTCATAGCTTCTGCTGTGTAAAATCTTACACTGCTATTGGTTGGCATGAAACATTCACTTACAAAATTTTTGTTATGTTACTGTATTTCATAAACTAGTTAAATAGTTTTATTTAATATATTCAATATTTTTCTAATTATACGATATTTGCAACGAAATGTTAATTCTGTTAATAACCTATACTATACAAAAATGGAATAATTATTTTTATTAACTTTTTAGGTTACCTCTACTTTTGTATGAGACTGTCATGATAGAACCACCTTAATTAGAGAATAGTCGGGTCAATGTCATTTAAATTTGAAAACATGTCTTTTATTGTTTTTAAATCAGTTATAAACAGAAATGTAAAAAATTAAATAAAAATAAATATATCATCACGGCTTCTACCCATTACTGGATGTGGCACTCTGCCGTAGCAGATCTCAGCAAGTGATATATTTATGCGCGTGAAGTGCGGTTACCAGCCGATAAATAACAGCCCTCAAGGATGTTAGTGGAAGGGGAGCCACAGGGATAGTTGTAATGTAGTGAAAATGTAAATACTAAATTACATGTTATTCTTTTTCTTAATATTGTAGAGATAACTTTGTATGATTTTCTTAGATTTATTTATTTTGCGCATTAGGTACGAACAAAATGCAATCTCCATTGGATCAAACCGCCGAGTATTTTCTTCCTGTCGGTTTATCTGTATTTAAAAATGTTGTTCTTGCATTGATTTTAAATTCTTTTGAAGAATCTCCATATTTTATCATTCTTTACAAACTGTGGCAGGATAAAAAAATTTTCACCCTAGCTGTTTTAATTCACAATTTACGCATTCCAAAAGCGCGAAAACTACGAGAAAATTAAGAAGAAAAGAAAATTAAAATAATTTCCCTTGGGGCAAGGCGTATTGTCTTTCCAGAAAGAAAATTCCTGACAAAATATCATCCATCTTAAAAACATAGTTACGTGTCAATCTCCTGCGATACCCGAGATATAAAAATACTATCTGCAAATAAAAATATTTGAAGCGTAAGGGTACACTCAGGCAAAAAGAACGAAGGGGTAAATTAGTTAAGTTAGGTATTTACTAACTCTTTGTTAATTATAAAATACTTTTTGTGCGAATGTCGCAACAGCGTTAAGAGTTACGTGAAACCACCTTCTGTGTTGGCGGCAACTTTTGAGTAAACTTTGTTCAAGGAGAAATACGAGGACCTGTTTAATTAAAACAGGAAAGGAATTTTAGCCGCTTGAAGAAAAGAAATAATTAATAAATATTCACTTTTCATCTTTTAATCAATGAGAAACTTTGTAAACATTTATTTATTTGCTATTTTATATAATGGGAACTAAACGCGATTATTTCTTAATCGTGCAAGTTTTTTCCTATTAGAATTTTCTTCAAACTTACGATTTTCTAACCTCTATAAATATTATCCAATAGTTTGTCTAATGCTACTTTTAAAAAAAATATGAAACATTTTTACTTTCTTATAAGGAAGTATTGGAATCGTGAAAAAAATCGTTGACGAGATTTTCGCGGAAATACGTGTTTTGAGGTCCACTGAATCCGTTTTGATCATTTTCTCAATGATGTCTGTGTGTGTGTGTGTGTGGATGGATGGATGGATGGATGTGTGTCCGTATGTGCAATATCTCATGAACGAGATAAGATTTGTTAACGAAACTTGGTAATTATAAGTTTAATGAAAATACGAAGAGCTGAGTTGATTTTGAATGAAACTGAATAGCCGGAAGCGGAAGTTTACCGGACACACAAAACAATAAATTCCATTTATTTCAAAAATGGAATCAGTTACGAAAAAATATTTGGAACATGAAATGTTATTTGCAATTTTCCTGTATATATAAACTAATTTTTATATTTAATAATATATTTCAATAATCATAGCATTAGAAACAAAAAAACATAAATTTTATTTTTTGCTTTATCTAGTGTTCTATGTCTTCTTACGGAAAGAAACTAAATTACATGTTTAATAACATATATTCTAAATATATGCTGTGTATAAGAAAGTCGTGTGGTGCCCACACCAAATTTTTATATATATACTTTTACAATGCCAATTTTCATAATTTCAAAAGCTACCCCTGTGGCTCCTCCACCACTAACATCTTTGGAGGCCGTGATTTGACGACTGGTAACCGCACTTCACGCGCAAAATATATCATTTACCGAGATCTGCTTCGGCAGAGTGCCAGACCCAGTAATGGGTAGATGGCGTGATGATATATTTATTTTTTATTTTTATATTTTAGAATCTAGAATGTAAAAAAAGTAGTAGGCGTTAAAATATATCTGTCTGTTTTTGACATATCCTCTTGAATTTTATTTTAAAATTAAAAAAGTCTGAAATTCTCTTTGCATTGCGGATGAAACATTTCAGGTAATTCATATTGCTCATTTTTCATTCCGCGATACGAAATTTCATTGCGAAATTGTTGAAATTTCATCGTATATTAAATTTATTATGTGTCGATGTTATCGAACAGTGGGTATTAATTTTACCAAGGAAAATATTTCATCCACTCTGGACACGTGTTTCTCTGTCTCTCCCAGTTGACCAAATAATGGCCTACTATAATATGGATTATTTTTCATTCAAAATAATCTTAACGGGGTTAATTCGTGGTTTATATTTGTTTGACAATTTGTCAGCGGATGACCACAGGAAATAAAAATGAAATGGGCTGTGTATTTTTGTACTTTTCACTGGTGTTCATTTTATATTTTAAAAAGGGATGAAACGAGAACATATATTCAGTTTTTTATTGGGGATTTTCAGAATAATAATGTTTATGATGCAAATTAATTTGCAGGATGATTGATACTTTTTTCATCAAGTAGAGTGAAAAATATTAGCGGGGAAACAAGGACTTTAGATAATCTGTATTAACATTTTTTGATATTCTAATAATTTATCACCATGACAACTGTTATAAACATGTTATTTTTTTGTGGTAAAAACTATTTGTTATTTCATTCACTTGAATAGGATAGTATTATTTCATTGTTTTCTGTTAAAAAAATACACAATTTCGAGATTGTTATGTATCATCATGGTAATGATACAGAAATGTACCAAAATGGTCCACGTCGAAATAATAGATGACGTATCTATAGTTAAAATAAATTGCAAGCACTTTACATCAGTAGAAAAAAAAGACTAGGTAAAAAATAGGAATTATTTTTATTAATTTCATTAGGGGGTCTTTCTGGCTTTTTGGGGTTAAAAAGGAGATTTAAATAATTTATTATGTTTAAATCAAAACCATTTATTAAATAGCAATATTTTCATAGAAATTAACATATATTTTCAGGAATATATAAAAAAAAATCTCCATAATTTTCAGTAATAATATAACAAGAGAGTGAGAATAAATTGTAAATAATTTGTCAGATGTTGCCAAAACTTATTGCCAGGCAATAGGGCTTGAGTGACTTTTGCCAAATGGCAACAAGTTTGAGAAAGATACAGGAGACCTATTCTAATTCGTTGGCGACTGGATTTAGCGACCGTTTGACGTCATATTTGGCGACTTTGATGCTGGCGCCATCTGTTGGTATAGTTAAAAAGTACAGTAGGACGTCATTGTTGGCGACTGGTCGCTTATGGAGTCGCGTATGCTGGCGACTAGTACAAGGCTGTTGCGAAGTGTCATGGCGTCAGTCGCTTAGCATTTTTTGGTTGATAAGTTTTGAAATTAGAAAAATTTTATATGTTTTGTGCACTGTATATTATTATAAAATGTTTATTGTTTATATTATTAAATTAATAATTATTGCAAAAAATCGAACTGCAGATGCCCATTACCGACAATTAGGATAACAACATTGTCGTCTACACATTAATAATAATTATTAATGTAACAATGTCTATTTAAAATAAGTACCAACACAAAATATTCCGTGGTTCCAATTAATACCAATGTACGAAATTAAAATCCCTATGTCATTGATTTTACCGTGACGTCATTGACTTAGCGACTGAGACTAGTTCTCAATCAGTCGCTAAGAATTAGAATAGATGTCCAGGAGAATTATTTTCTAATTTATCGAACTTTCGAGTTATATTTAATTAGATTATTTTTTGACTTAACTGTTGAGGTCGATTCATCCAACTTAAAAGACTTTGAACTGGATCAATACGAACTGATTACTTATTAATGTATTCTTGGCAGCTATTTCCAAAATTTGTTGGTGTATTTCTGTAATGGAACTAAATCGATTTTTTTCACAGATTTTACTTGACGCGTTGACAGTTTTAAATCATTATTTGACAACTACATATCATTTGACAACAAGAACAAAACCTACAGAGATTATTCCCGGGCATAATCACAAGAGCTTTATTCATTTTATTGGTTTTGAGAAACGTCAAAAAATAATCTTTGAAATTAGGCCCTACGCGCGTGCACAAAAATATTATATATGTAGTGACGATACCATTAAACATTTTCTGCCAAGAATCCAGTTTATCGTATTTATCCTGTTCTAGTATTTAAATTTAATTGTATATTCAGGAACGTGTAACTTTTTGTTGTTGACGTCATTGTCAAATTATTCCGAAAATAGCAAACTTGTGTTTGAATAATATTTTGAGATCATCTGTTTTTAACGAAAGCGACAGACCGAGCTCAAAACACCGAAGGATATTTACTCTACTTGTTACAAACGTTCAAAACAAACCATGTTTTTCAAATTGAAACAACATCAAGTTTCTATCATTCATCATTGTTATTCTGTTTAGATACGATTATCACACACACACACAAATACACAAATACACAAAATTGCTCATCGAAACAGAAGTAAAAATGTGGACAGACAACCGCTCTGGGCAGTATTCGATGCCATCCCCTTCGCAGGGGGGTTGTATTGTAGGGTAGAAAGGCGTTGATATGAAAATATTTCACTCTGGACTATACTGTATTAGATTGATGATGATTCATAGCGTATATCGCGTCATTCGGTGAGACAAATACTATAACATATATCAAGAAAATACGTATGTTCTATGCCTCTGTAAATAATCATAGATATCGGGGATGTTTGAAAGATGAGGGATGAATTTCTTACCATTTCTCTTTTTCTTGTATCTGCGAGTAACGTATTTTCTAACAGGTATTGGATACAATAAAAGTTATTTTATAACATTTTATAAAGCATTTATATTTGAAATTATGTGAACTACAACACTGGGACTCGTTGAGTCTATTCTAATTCATAGTGGGATGTGGCTGTGGCTACGGCCATAAATTTTCGTGACAGCTATACTCAATTGTCTTCATAGTGGGACTTAGTAATAAATTGGAAAATACATACATACATACATATCTTCACGCTATATCCCATCAAATGGGGTAGCACGAACCCTAAAATCACTCATAAAACATTCACTCGTAACATAATCAAATAATCAGCCCGCGTCAAACATTATCATTCACACTCGAAATTATTCTTTCACCCTCAATCACATCCATCCAATCACTCCTATTCACTTATCATTTATCTTCTTTCTTCAACGTACATAACACATGCATAAAACATTTCAAATTATCCACGCTTACTCCTAACAACGAATCTAACATCGAATCTACAAAAATTAGAAAAGATGAAAGTGATAGCCTGCAATTGTATATGAAAGAAAAGGCAACACAATGCAATAACTGAAAATAAAACAAAAAGAGAAAAAAGGAAGGGAAAATTAATTGGAAAATTATATTTTTAATATTGGTATTAAAAATATAGTATAGGTGACAACCCTTGTATTTATAAATTCATGTCAAATTGTCAAATTTGATGATTTCATTATATAAATGCAGTTTCTATTTGAGTTATATATCTGTCATTAAAGAAAATTATTATAAATAAACCAATCAGAAAAAATCAAACATCGAATGACAGTGAGTGTGGCTCGACCATAACGGGAGCTATCCAGCTCCCGCTATAAATTTGCGATGTGGCTAAATGACAAACTTTTTCATTTATACCGCCAGGTAGATCCTTGTTGTTTAGCGATGTGGCTACCGTTGCCACAGTGGATATGTCAATTAGAATAGACCCTCCTCCCTGTACTATAATTGGGATTCAGTTTCTGTTGTACAGAAAATAAAATAATAAATATATCATCACGCCTTATACCTATTACTAGGTGTGGCACACTGCCGTAGCAGATCTAGGTAAGTGATAAATTTTGCGCGTAAAGTGTGGTCTAATTACGGCCCCTAAAAATGTTAGTGGAGGGGAAGCCACAGAGATAGTTTTAATGTGGCGAAAATTGTTTGTCGACTTTGGGACTCGAACCAGAATTCTCAGAATCCACAGGCCGACTCAATACTGCTGAGCCACCTATTCCATATTGGGACAAGAAAATTAGACTTTTTGATAGGGTTTGAAAATTGTTATAAATCATTGGCTTTACTTTCCTTTCCTATGGAAGAAAAAATAACTTTTTCAACGATCGGGAGTAAAAGTAGGTTTTTATGACATCAAAATCGTGATAAAAATTATACATTTTAGCTTACTATTTTTCCGAAAGGATGAAAAGTCAAATCCACAGGCCGACTTGATACCACTGGGCCACTGTTCTGAAGAGCAGCTTATACATAAATTAATAAAATACATTTTATATATGTATGTTAAATAATTATTTATGTACCTAATGTTGAAAGGAGCTGTTTGCGGGCCGAGACTAGATATTGTAATATTAACTTAGCAAGGGCTGCGTCTACATTATGATCAGAAGTAAATATTTCAGTTGGCAAAAAAAAAATACTTGAAATTGTTAAGACTGATTCATAAATTTATTTCCTGTCGTTGACAGTGACATTTGAAAATTTAAATTAATAAAAATTATTGTTACCCATACCCTTTTATTTCTTAACATTACTCACAGAGCGATAATCTAATGTATTTCAATCACTTAACCTATTTATATTTATTATTAACATGACATGTTAAATAGTATTTCCGCCATTACCTGGCGACGTGCCAACTGTGGAATAAAAAGATCCCCAGAATTGTATTGCCAACTGTAACACTTACTTCTGCTCACTCTGTAGTTGAGGTCTGCAAATCTACTTTTAAGTAGAAGAATCTACAAAAAGTTATTTTATGATCAGAAGTAAAGATTAATTGATTTATAATTGTAATTATCGTTCCTAATGGCAACGGTCCGCAAATGACAATCGAAAAGCCTATTTTCTTCTGATCGTTTGTTGTTGGGCTCGTCCTTCATGTGCTAGTTATTCTTTATTGCACCCACCCCATCAATTTCATAAATAATGTTGGCAACCACTGGAATCTGCTGCAACCCACTAGATACTTACAACTCTTTGTATTGTTTTTTATTCCTTTGTTTTATACGTTGCAGTCGGCGTATCTCGGTCACCAAGTCGATACGTCGAGTGCACTTACATACCATCGAATTTCCCCCTATCCACTTGAATTCTAGAGAGTGGGGGGCACTCTAAGAATTTATAAATAACCTAAGAGATTCTTCAATTCCTCTTCCGGCTGTGGTTTGTGGTTTGTTCATACTTACGATGGAATCAAAGACATATAAGCTGAGTTATAGCTTTTATTCCTTTATACAACGCTCATGGATGATCGGTAGTTTTATTAATGTTCTAGAATGGTAAAAAGTATTGATCTTTTACTCTAGGTTTTTTAGTTTCTGAATAAATTAATCTATTTCTGTATATTGAAATGATTTTCAGTCGTATCGGATTCAAAATTGTGAAGACTATGTATTAATGTATATCGTCACGATTTTTATTGCAACTTTTTAATCATGAAAACTCATGTTTGGTTCCTACAGTGAAGATTTGCACTGGTATGCATAGTCGTTCGCCCAGCGACGCGCTGAGGAAGCGCCCATAAGCGATACATTTGGCGAAACGCTGGCGAACCGCTACGACTATGAATACTAGTGATAGTTTTCATCATATTAAAATTACATTTCATGAGGTGGCTAGCTCAGTGGTATGAAGTCGGCCTGTAGATCCTGAGAACCCTGGTTCTATTCCCCCAGGCGACAAACAATTTTCATAATTTCGAAAGCTACTCCTGTGGCTCCTCCACCACTAACATCTTTGGGGGCCGTGATTTGATGACTGGTAACCACACTTCACGCGCAAAATATATCACTTACCGAGATATGCTTCGGCAGAGTGCCACATCCAGTAATGGGTAGAAGGCGTGATGATATATTTATTTATTTTATTTTAAAATTACATTTCTGGCTCCTTCTCTTCTAAGATCTTTGAAGGCCATGATTTGACGACTGGTAACTTTAATATATATGAAAAAATAAGTAACTTAGTGAGATCTGCTGTAGCAACGGATAATAATATATTTTTTACAATACTTGTGCTGTAAGTTACCCATTAATGACAAAATTTATACACAATAAGTGGAACTTTTATTGCACAGTTGGTTTCCATGGATACATCAGGACTATAATATTTACTTACCATCCACTGTGGACAGTAAGTAAGTATTATAGATCAAGGTCCTTATATTGGTACAAGTATTGTAAAGAATAGCTTACTAACCTCGAAGTGTAAGTGATTTTTTCGGTCGCGAATGTTTTGGAAATCTCGACCCTACGGGCCTCGCTTTCCCAAACTACATTCTTGACCTAAAAACTGTCACTTAAACCTCATTTCCACCTCTTAACATAGTCTTCGTTTGAGTTTTTCGACATAACCTTGAGAGTTGGTCATATGTGAATACAACTGAGCGTTTCCAGCTACTGTTTTAGTCTTAGTCTTCGACTTTGTCACTGCGCATAAACACAAAGTTTGCAAACTTCATACTTTCGACATAATCTTTCGTCGCTGTTCTGTAGAGAGAGATAGCTGCGGTATTGCTGTCTCATGCTGCAATAGACAGTCAATTCTATATTTTATTTAAATAAATTTAAAATAGTTGCTGTAATTTTTAAATATTTTTATTTCCTTTGAGTTTAAAATATAATGCAATTCTGTCATATTTTATTTACGTAAAACATTTTTTCGAAATTTAAATTACTGTATTTGATATATTCTGGCAGGTTCACTACAATAATGCCTCAATTTTTTTAAATTATTTTGGAATTGTATAAATTAATTAAACTAGTGCTTCATTTTAATAGTAATTACTGTTCCTCGTCAATAATTTTATATAATTTTTAA
This sequence comes from Pterostichus madidus, assembly GCA_911728475.2. Taxonomy (NCBI): domain Eukaryota; kingdom Metazoa; phylum Arthropoda; class Insecta; order Coleoptera; family Carabidae; genus Pterostichus; species Pterostichus madidus. The sequence continues at coordinate 4,040,687 of OU452304.1, forward strand.
AGTATTTCAAATAGTTTTATACAATTATTTTCTCATTTAAGTGAACAAACCTTCACTGGAATATTGAATGAAGGTTATGTTTAAGTTAAGAGCTGGAATGTTTCCGACATAAACAGAAACAAAAAAACAAAAAGAGAGACTATGTTAAGAGGTCGAAACGTAGCTTTACAGTTCATGCTACCTAATATACTATTATATATAACATTATTACCTTAATTTTATTCAGGATTAGTTAGATTCTAGCTAAAACTCTTTTGAAAATTAAGCAGGTAGATTTTTCAATTACAATAATTATTTAATTAGCAATGTCCTGTACAGAAATCAATATTCTGAAAACGCACCTATTTTCTAACCCTCCATAGTCCTTTTTCAGGACTTGATCCCCTAAATCCAATTTCATCAGCTGGACCCTAACACAGGGGTTGAAATCCCTCTCTCGAATTTCGTCAGTCACGTGGTTATCTCATAGATTATATCTTATCATGAGCACGTGACGGCATTACTCATGCGCATTTTACAAGAATTAAGTGTTAATTAGAAAAAGGGGCGCTGCTGGTGTTGATGGGGTAACAAATTTAGGGATGGTTTTCAGTAAGGGTTGCTGGTTTATTAGATTTTTATGCTTGTTTTATTAACTAACGAAACATGAAAAATATTATGTATGATGCAATGACGTAAATATTTTTATCTTCAGCAACGACACTCAAAGTTTTATTAATGCAGTTGCAATTTTTATTTTCTTGAATATTTTTGTGGCTGCAAACGTATGGTATTCATTTTGTTTTTGTCATTTATATATTCAATATTTCTCAGGAAACTACAACGTGTTTCAATCCTTGTTGCGTTTTATGGTTTCACAATACCACAGACAAAATACAGAGTGATCAAAATGAATTGTTTCAGTTGGCTATAAAAAAAAAACTACTTGAAACTGGTAAGCCTGATACATCAGTTTATTTCCTGTTGTTCACAGTGACATGTGAAAATTTAAATTTTAAATAATAATAATAATAATAATCTAAAGTATTTCTATTATTCAAAAAGTCAACATCCTATTAGCTGTCAGACTCCTGACATAACCTATTTGTATTTATTAGACATGTCAAATAGTATTTCCGCTTTTACATGGCGTTGTGCCAACTGTGGAATAAAAAGATCTCCGGAATTGTATTGCCAACTGAAACAATTCCTTTTGATCACATTGAATATACAGATGTCTAACTAAATATATTCAAATATTAATATTGTTGTCAAACATTTGATGCAATGTATTATATCAAATTTAAAATTTAAGTTTTGTTGGAGTGAACGGATATTAATATCGTTGGGTGACATAAAGATTGCAATATATATTAGATAATTATTTAGTTTTCTTGAAGACTCACTATTCTTTTGTCTAAAAACATAAAAATTTTTGAATGAATTTATTATAAAAATTAAATAAATAAATATATCATCCCGCCTTCTACCCATTACTGGGTGTGGCACTCTGCCGAAGCAGATCTCGGTAAGTGATATATTTTGCGCGTGAAGTGCGTTTACCAGTCGTTAAATCACGGCCCCCAAAGATGCTAGTGGTGGAGGAGCCACAGGAGTAGCTTTTGAAATTATGAAAATTGTTTGTCGTCTGTGGAAATCGAACCAGGGTTCTCAGGATCCACAGGCCGACTTCAAACCTCTGAGCTAGTCACCCCATTTATTGATATAATAATTCAAATGATTTGCGAATCAACTGGAACTATAAGAAGGGCAAAAAGAGTTTATCGGGAACGGTTTCCTACATAGCAATTTTGGATTAGCTAATCTCATGCTAGTCCGATTTAAAAAAGTTAATTTAATTCGCTTTCCGAAAACTAAATGGTAAGAAGATTGTAAAGTGTATTTAAACTTTCTTGGGAATATGGTTTAGCTTAATTTGACAAATCAAAATTCAGAATTAGCTAAATTTTAGCTAAAACTCTTTCGAGAATTGGGCTTGTAAGAATTTTTAGGGTTTCATTTGAGGTCGTTATAATAATCCACATTATGGGGTAGCTAGCTCAGTGGTATCAAGTCAGCCTGTGGATCCTGAGATCCCTGGTTCGATTCCCACAGGCGACAAGCAATTTTCACCACTAAAAAAAATTATCCCTGTGGCTCCCCCATCACTAACATCTTTGAGGGCCGTAATTTGACGTCTGATAACCGCTCTTCACGCGCAAAATATATCACTTACCGAAATCAGATTCGGCAGAGTGCCACACCCAGTAATGGGTAGAAGGCGTGATGATATATTTATTTTTATTTATATCGTAAATTTAATGTTATAGTGGAGAACAACCTTTAGTTTTGCTTATATTTTGATAATGAATTGACTGATGGCAAAACTTTGTAGTTACAAATAGTTTCCTAAGAACATGTTGTAAACTTAGAAATTCGTAGTACGTACCAGCATTATCTCTTGGGTATTAACTTAACCTGTAATGTAGCTATAGTCTGTTGGGTTAGAGATTACAGTACTGTTGACCAAAACGTCAAAATGAAAACTTGTTTACATGGAATAAAACTCTTAGGCGAGTAATAATATTATAATAATTTTATTAAAGTACAGAAAATAGTAGCTAAGTCACTGAAGGAATTGGGGTAGGTAGCTCAGTGGTATCGACTAGGATTGTGGATTTGAGGATCCGGGTTCGATTCCTATAAATGACAAACCATTTTAACCACATCCTCTACTAACATCTTTGAGGGGTCATGATTGATGGCTGGTAATCGCACTTCACACGCATAAATATATCTCTTACTAAGATCTGCTTCGGCAGAGTACCACACCCAGTAATGGGTGGAAGGCGTGATGGTATATTTATTTTGGAGTGGTAATAATGGATGAAAGGCTTAAAGTTGAAGTTATTTTATTGAAGATGACAACGTTTCAACCAAGGTTATGGCCATCTTCGTCGACGATCTGACTCTTCAGGACAAACATATAATTTAGATTAATGTTTTTTGCTAAGTTTAGATTCATACCCAATTTTTTCATTTTGATATATGTTTGCCCTGAATAATTAATTTCGTAACTTTTTATAATTTGTTGTTATTCGTTTATTTTAACGTTTGACCTGAAGATGGCCATAACCTTGGCTGAAATTTTGTCTTTACATCTTCAATAAAATAACTACAACTTTAAGCCTCTCGTCCATTATTACCTCTCCATATTAATTTTGGCTTATACAAAAATACACTACAGTATATTTATTTTATTTATGATAAGAGAAATTGGGGTAGTTGGTTTAGTGGTATGGAATCGGACAGTAGATTTGAGAATCCAGGTTTGATTCTCACAAGCAACAAACAATTTTCACCATATTGAAATTATCCCTGTGGCTTCCCCTTCACTAACATCTTTGTGGGCCGTGATATATGACTTATCGAGATCTGTAATGAAATCGCACCGGATAAAATCCTATAACAGAATTCAGGCGATAATTATTAAATCGCCAAATTAGTACCACATTCTAAATAATTTTACAGTAGAAATGTAGTTTATATGATTTGTGTACTATCTGGTACAAAAATCACCGTTTATTTTATGCTATATTACGAGAAAATCATAATTTGTACCTGATAAATAACAGTGATTCTGTTGTAGCAAAAACAATTCTATATGGAACGATCCGGTGACTGCTTCGGCTGAGTGCCATACCCAGCAATGGGTATAAAGCGTGACGATATAGTTATTTATTTTTCATTATATGACAATAGGAAAATTATAAAGTATAATTTAAAAACTCATCAACGGAGTAAGACTCATTATCTACCAGAACATTCTTAATTAAATAAATATAAATATATCATCATCACGCCTTTTACCCACTACTGAGTGTGGCACTCTGCCGTAGCAGATCTCGATTAGTGATATATATATATGCGCGTGAAGTTCGATCACCAGCCGTTACATCACGGCCCTCAAAGATGTTATTAAAGGGGGAGTCATAGAGGTAATTTGAAGTGGTAAAATTTGTCAATTTATCCGTTATTTTTAAAGTATAAATTATTTAATATTGAAACGAATTTTATATGTTTTGAATATATATTTGTCATCTACAATGTTATATCAGTGTAGAATTCCAATTCATTTTTTATTTTGCCGGATATTTCATTTTAAATACGTAGTCGAGATCAAATTTCCCTGTTGCTTTTACGAAAATAAAAACCTTTTGATATTGGGTCAAAGCAATTCACATTCAAATGTTGGAACCTCTAATTTCCATATAAAATAAAGTCATCACATTTTTTTTTTTGTTCTTAGACTGTGAACCTTTTTTGCTGACGTAGCTGCATCGAAAAGTAACGTGTTTTTAAAGCTAAACAGTCTCTGTAGTTTTTATGAATATAAATGAATGGAATTTATTTTTTAATTGCAGGTTTTTTATTCATACTGTTAAAATTCAAATAAAAATGTTTGCACGTAATTAACGATACCACATTTGTATAATTGTACTTTTGTTAACGATCTGTCGAAGAGAAATATAATTATATTTTTTATATTTTTTTTTAATTTGTACTGTCATTGCTGCTGTCATTTTTGTTTTGTTGTTCATTGACAAAATACCGAAAGATCTGTCACGACAAGGCGAATAGTTTGTAGTTACTCGTAATTTATTAACTACCGAATTGTATTAATGAGGTAATATTTGGTTCTATTTATTAATCATGATTTGAAAAATAATATTAACCTATTTTACAATGTGTTGCAAACTATTATGTAATAGTTGTTTACGTTATAAGTCCAGTAAATAAATTATTACGGTACGTGTAAGATGTTCTCGTACGAGGCGGCAAAGGGGTCTAGTCTGGAAATTCGAATTGAGTACCGTAAAAAACGTACAACTATTCTTTTCGTACTATGGCAAATTTAATTATTAAACATTATTACTATATCTTAACCATGAAAGTGACATATTAAAATAATTATAATTAAATGTCAGAAACTATTTTTACAACACCTGTACTGTAAGTTACCCATAAATGACAAAAATTAAACACAGTAAGTGGAACTTTTATTGCCTAGTTGGTTTCCATGGTTACATCAAGACTATAATATTTACTTATCATCCACTGTCGACAGTAAGTAAATATTATAGATCAAGGTCCTATTTATTTTGACAGCAATTGGACAACTGTTAATTTTCCTTTTCCTTCTATTTGTGTAGATATTGTAAAAAATAGCTTACTAATCTCGAACTGTAAGTGATTTCCTAAACTACATTCTTGACCTAAAAACTGTCACTTACAGTTCATGGTACGAAATATTATATTTTCTGAAACCGGTCAGAAAGTGCCTACTTTTTCCAATTTTAGTATGGAAAATATGATTTACTAAAACAGTTAAGTAAAGTACGTATCTAAGGTTACAACAAAAATAACAGTCTGGTAAAGTACAAAACAGTCTGGTAAAGATTTTATCTGACTTTTATTTTTGTTGTAACCTTGGTTACGTAGTCTGCTATCAGTACAATTCATATCAAAACAATTTAACATAGTATACATAATTCGTCAGCAAAGTGTTTTTACTTGACGGCCTCGTATTACAAATAACCGCTTCGTCAAGAAAAATATCACTTTCCTTACTTATTATAGGCGTATTTCATTTGCCATTTGGATCAGATCTAACTTACATTTACTGAACCAGATCAGTTATTTATTTCGCTGGATTACTTCACTGACTTTATTTCCCTTACTAGAATTACTGATTCTAATTTACTTTGAAGTAATTAACCCATATAAGTGCATCAGTTTACTAGATTCAGTTGATTTAGTCATGTATTAAATTTATCTGAACTGATTTAAGTGAACCAGTTGAATACAGCTCGTGTTATATACTATTGTTACCTAGCGCCCTCACGAAACAATACAATATTAAAATTACAATATTTAATACTGTAAAGTCTCACTTCCCGGACTGAAATCACTACTGTAAACATGTAAATACGACACAGTATGAAATAAAATTAACTCATGACGTCACTGTTTTTAGTGACATTGTATGTATGACGTGAATTGTCAGATTCGATGGATACCCTATAACTAACAATAATCTTGAAAATTAAAGCTTTAAACGGAAGCTCTGATTGACAAAAACGCGGTCAAGGCATTCATATTTCATTTTCATCCAAATCTAATTTTGCGAAACACTCATGCTGGGTTGCATGAAAGTTTTATCGGTTCATTAGCAACTAACGGTTCAATAAATTTCAGTAAATCGCTATTGATACTGTTGCTAGATAAACAATTCTTTAACTAAAGAGCTCTTTATTTTTTTCTTGCAACCCAGCATCAGAATGAATAATATATTTGGCTCTCATCCAAAGGTTATTCAAATATTAAACTTTATATTCAAATTCTCATTGATAACTTTTCCTCTACTACAAGAAACGCGTTTTTCTTTTACCATTAAACTAGGAAAGTAGCTAAAGCCAGTTAGGAAATAAATTGAAGGGAAAATTAGAATATTTATGCGATACAGGGCCGCCAACCGTGCATTATTGGATATAAGATTGTGATATATTGTTTCTGTTCGGGAAGCACTCAGTCATTTAACGAAATTGAGCCGTTATTTTCATATCGGTAATTTTCAGAGTAGAAGCGTTTACGAAAGTAAATAACCGGTTCGTGCTCGGTTATAACCGGTAGTAGTAACCGTTGAGAAATGGTTACGATGTAACAGAATGGTCGTAAGATTTATCTGATCCCGTTTGGGCTTAATTTGATTAGTTATTCACTGTATTGACATAATAGCAATTTATATAACTAGTGCGCGAAGACATACTTTGCACATGAGCGCAATTTTGAAGCACGGGCGAAGCGAGTACTTTAATTTGCACGAATGGTGCAAATGACGTCTTCGTGCTTGAGTTTTGTACAATGCTTTTTGTAACGAGCAAAAATTATACAGAGTGATCAAAAGGAATTGTTACAGTTGGCAATAAAAAAAACTACTTGAAATTGGTAAGCCTGATACATAAATTCATTTCCTGTTGTTGACAGGGACATTTAAAATCTAAATTTGAGTACATTTATTTCTAAAGTATTGCTATTACTTAAAAAATCAAAATTCTATTAGCTGTCAGACTCCTGACATAACCTATTTGTATTTATTAGAAATGTCAAATAGCATTTCCGCCTTTACCTGGCGTTGTGCCAACTGTGGAATAAAAAGATCTCTGGAATTGTATTACCAACTATAACAATTCCTTTTGATCAGCCTGTATAATCGACAATGAGAAAATTTATTAAATTTGAAGCGTGAATTTATATTGACAGTTTAGTATGCCAAGAATTGACATATGTTATTTGAAAATAAATTGTTTATTTTTTCTCCTAAAGTTTGTTAAAATATGTCTGATTGATAGAGTTACAAATTAATGTCTCTTTTTCTTTTATAAATTCCTTAAAATGTGTGTATACGAGTATAAGAAGAATTAGCGTTTTAATAGTCAAAATTTAGAACCATAAAAACACTGTTTGAAAAAAAATGACATTCTTTTTTGAATTATTTTACCATTATTTAATTTGAAAAAGAAGTACTCAATCGCTATTTTTGAGTACTTTACGTCTTTGTAGGGGGGAGCGGGGGTAGTATTTGGGCAGGCTGAGAAAAAAACCACGTTGTAAGGTTGTGAGTAAGTCTTAAGTAATAATAACAGTTAATTACGTGACGATTTTCGCAATTTAATTGACAAAAAACCTAACTTTTACATTTGCAGCGCCATCTCTCGACCAATAAAAAAAATGTTTCGAATAAAACTTACATACTTTTTAACCCACTATCAGAATCTGCAATAAAAAATAGGGGTTTCCATTTAAGATTTTAAAGTTGCCCCCTGTTCCCGCCCCCCTTGAGGGGCTGGGGGAGCAAAGTCTACGGCATCAGATGTCCCCCTCAGAACCATTAACTTTTCATTTGGAACACTTTTTGATTCAATGCAATGTTTCAGAATTATCGCTACTGGCGGATTAAAATGGGACATCCAGTATATAGAGAAGCGAATAGCTGGATCTGATTGAAGGTTGCAGAATATAAAAACCATATGAATATATCATTACGCCTTTTAGCCATTGCTGAGTGTGGCACTCTACCGAAGCAGATCTCGGTAAGTGATATGATTACGCGCGTGAAGAGCGATTACCAGCCGTCAATTCACAGGGGTAATTTTAAATTGGTGAAAATGTTTGTCACCTATAGGAATCAAACCAGGATTCTCAGGATCCACAGGCCGACTCGATACCACTGAGCAACGTACCCCATTAAAGATGAAGATGATGAATGTGAGAAATAAATGGGCTTGTATGGAGGAAACTATGAAAGTAATTGAAGAGAGGAGGATGTATTAGGATTTATTAATTAAAAAGGTGTAACTTAGTCATTTTTTAGTCATTCTAACTTGATTTTTGTTATTTATTCAAAGACAAACAATTTTCACCACATTAATGTTACCCCTGTGGATCCCTCTCCAGTAACATCTTTGACAGCTGGTAATCGCACTTCACGCGCATAAATATATCACTTACCAAGTGCTACACCCAGTAATGGGTAAAAGCGTGATGATATATTTATATTTATTTTTTAGTTTTCAAAACAACGAATATCGTTAAATGTTGAAGGAGAAAATTGATATGTACGACATGTCGCCCTCCGATTATTGGACAACAGGATGAGATCAGGAAAAGTCTGATCTCATATTTTCCGAAGTTGATAACTTTCACCCTCGGATTCCGACCGAGGTTTTCTTATTAGCAAAGTTGATGTCTACTTTAATACAGATTTACTGCTAATATTTAAGAAGTTTTTCCAACTTTCTCGAGAACTTGTATAAATTTTGAAGTTTTAAGTAGAAATGTTGATATGTGTACAAAGGTATTCTTGCATACTTTCCAACTTGTGGCCACTGTTATATTACTTAATCAAGTTATTTAAACACGAGAGGCGGAATTTTGTTTCGTCGGATCTTACATTTTTCTTTCACGGTTTTCGAGTATACCTTGCTCAAATTAAATATTAGATATTACTAGACCGACATTACAGTAGTATAGTTAACGTTATGGTCAGGGCCGTCTTAGGTCGTGCAGGGACCCTTGAGCATACACAAAAAGAGGCCCTTTTCAAAAAGTAAAAAAAATGTGAATGAAAACATCAGTGTGAAGTAAGCTTTCTGGCTGTTATCTTGAAATATTTTCAGGACTAAAGCATAAAAAGTTATGTATAAAAGTAACAGAAAAAGCAATTTTCCCATTTAAACTACGTGCAAATATTGAGCCCTCTTGCGGCACGTTTTAACGTCATTTGACAGACCTGGGATTTCGGCTCAATTTTTTAAAATTTACTATGACTAGTTATAGAGGGTGAGAGCATCAAATTTCCGACATTGCCAAAATAACGGACACTCTAATATACACATTGTACCGCACTCTGTTCGCAAGCCACAGATGTCATTACAGAGTCATTCGGCGTGGTTACGAGTCTTTTGTGAGTATTTGAAATGCCTCTTCCGATTGAGAGTCCCGCCGACTGTGAAATACGCGTGAAAGCGGCTAAAATTCATCGTCAGATCAGAGAAGTGTATGGAGAAAACATTATAAGCGATGGGACGGTACGGAAATTGGTGAGAGCTTTTAAAGATGGCCGTACAAATGTGCATAATAAGGAGCGAACTGGACGACCTTCAGTCAATACTGACGATTTTGTGCACAAAGTTGATGAAAAAGTGAGAGCGAACAGATGATCTAGCGCCCAATGACTATAACATATTCCTGCATTTGAAGAACCATCTGAATGGTCAGTGCCACGACGACGATGAAGATGTCAAAGCGACCGTTTTGCAATGGTAGTCTAATCAGGCGGTAGATTTCTACGAGGATGGTATTCAAAAGCTGGTTGTACGATACGATAAATGCCTTAATACTGGTAGAAATTATGTAGGAAAGTATATTAAGGTAGTACTAGTGTGACGGTGGCGCCATCGGTTGTCGAGTAGCGAAACTGACGCTCAAAAAAATATAAAAATTGAATAAAATAACTGTTTATTCCTATTATGATTTGAATGTCATGAATTGTTAACAGGTTGTTGGTCTAGTGAATTTTCAAATACTATACCACCGTGTGGTGTTGCCATTATAAATTGGGATTCTTAATTTGTCGTTAAAAAGAAGGCTTTTCATGGCTATATATCCATTACTAAACGATAAAAAACTTTCTCCTTCTGATACAATATACATGGATAGTTCTAGAACATCATACTAGTTTTTCAAATGAAACTGCAAAATTTTAGAGGTACACAAACCAAATATGTGCGATTCTGAGTGATGATCGTCATAAGCCTCGTGTATAAGAACTCAACTTTACAAGCGAATATATTTGTTCACAGACGATGAATTTGTTTCACATTTTAATAGGATGTGTATGACTATCCCATGTTTACGGGCGCCAAATTTCATTCAGATCTGCAAAAAAATTCACGCTAGTACTACAGGCTTTCATTTAAAAATAAAATTGCTAAGAAAATTCTACTTGTTTTATTTTTATTTAAAAACGGTACTTACTTTAAAAACACGCCTCGTTTAAACCATTCATAATTAACTGGAATCCTACACATATAATTGTATTTAATTAAAAATAAATAATTCCAATTTGAAATACAAAATATTCATCATTACTTAAGCCTCACATGCTGACCTCATCCCCCGTTTGTCAAGGGGGTGGAAGGGGTATATCAACAGCTAATGAAAAATAACAATGTTGGCAACGCTCCCTCGCTGGACGTAATTTCCTGCTGCTGATGAGACACGCGGTTGCAGAAATTGATTTTCAATCATTAAATATTTACAGCAGTTGATGACGATAAATTATTTTTCCTGCTGAACAGACCGCTGTAATTATGACTGATAGATGTGTAAATATTTCAGTGATGACTGAAGAAAACTAGACCGAAGAGTCAGGGATTTTATTTATTTTGTTGTGGTAACACGCAGACCATACGTATAGATTTGGTTAATTTTTTATGAAGATTGATTATTGCAAGTTGATGAATTCTTGGTTGAAATATTTATAAGGCTAAATTTTAAATGCCTTTTAACCAGTAGTTCTTAAAATTTATTACTATTTTTAAGTTTTTTATTAACATTATAAAATAGCATATTATAGAACGAGTTTTATAAAACATTTTTTGTTTTGTTTTGTCCTTTAGAAAATTTGCCAGCGGTTCGTTCTCTAAACTTGGACTAGTACGATAAAAAATCTTATAAAATGAATTACTTATACTGCATATTTATTCCACGGTAGTGTTGAAAAGGCAACATATCAACATTCAAAATTAGTGTGCAATAGTAATTGTGTACTTAGAGTGGAAAGTAGTGGATTGCCGCTCGCGCATGGAGATTGTTGATCGAGGTGTAGCCGCGAGTATCAACCATGCAAGAGCGGCAAGAACACTTTCTGCTCGAGGTGCACATAATTTTTCTACGACCGTTTAGAAAAGCTTAAAATAGTATATTACATAAGTCAGGAAAATTTTTTTATTTGACGTATTATGTATACTATTTTTTCTGTAACCGTTTAATTTAATCAATAATTAATCGTAAATCACTCAAAATTTTTAATTTTTTTGATATAAATTGTACTGACCTCATCCTCACCTCATTAATCGTAAATCACCTCAAAATTTGCATAATTTGAGTTAGTTGCCTTAGTTACTTAGAATTTAAGTGTGAGGTGAGGATGAGGTGAGGGTTAGTCACGACTATGAATTTGGCCCTACATATCCAAGGTTACAACAACAAAAAACAGAACGCATTAAAATTTTCAGACTGATATCTCATTCAGTTCTGTTTTGACACCCATTGAAAGCAAGCAATCTTGAAGATTTTTGAAAACATGGAAAAAAGTGAATTTCGCGTCTTGATTAAACATTATTTCTTGCGTGGAAAAAACATTACGCAAACCAAAGCATCGCTTGTTAAACATTATGGGGACTCCTCACCATCGATTGGAACGATTCACAAGTGGTTTACTGATTTTCGTTGTGGTAGTATGACCACAAAGGACGCCGAATGTTCTGGTCGTCCAATTGAGGTTACAATGCTAGAAATCGTCGATAAAATCCATGGTATGATATTGGACGATCGGCGAGTTAAAGTGCACGAGCTTTCTGAGGCTATGAGCATCTCAAACGAACGGGTACGGAACATTTTGCATAAATTTTTGGATATGAGAAAACTATCTGCCAGATGGGTGCCGAATTTGCTCTCTGTTGACAACAAGCGCGACCGTGTGACAAGTTCAAATTGCGCTACGGATTGGTTCGTCATCCACTATATTCTCCAGATTTGGCCCCCTACGATTTTTATCTATTTCCAAACTTGAAGAAATGGCTCGGCGGAAAGAGATTTGGCTCCAATGATGAGGTCATCGCTGAGACAAACGCCTATTTTGAAGGATTGCCAAAATCGTATTATTTGGAAGGGATCGAAAAATTTGAAAAACGTTGGACAAAGTGTATCGAGCTACAAAGAGATTATATTGAGAAACCAAATATGTTTTGACCAAATAAATCATTTCTTGTTTAATTTTTCAGGGACTTTTCACCCAGTCCTCGTATTTTATGCACAACAAAATAACATTAACTATATGTTCAAAAGATTGAAATATATACATAGGTTGGTATGAAGTCGGCCTGTGGATCCTGAGGTCCCTGGTTCGATTCCCACAGGCGACAAATTTTCATAATATGAAAAAGCTATCCCTGTGGCTCCTCCACCACTAACATGTTTGGGGGCCGTGATTTGACGACTGGTAACCGCACTTCACGCGCAAAATATATCACTTACCGAGATCTGCTTTAGCAGAGTGCCACACCCAGTAATGGGTAGAAGGCGTGATGATATATTTATTTATTTATTTTTATTTTATATGTCAAAATGACATTTTGCAGAATCAAGTATTCACAATAAACAAAAATTGTCATTTTATTTATGTATCCATAGAAATTATTTCTTTTTAACTCTAGGGTCAAAAAGAAGTGTTTTAGCCCGCTTTTTAGGGCTAAAACACATGAATTTAGGCCCGGTTGTGCATAAAATAAGTTGATGCCAAAATAAAATAAAAGAATAAATATAATCACACATTGAGGGTGATATTAAAGGAAAAAAATTGTATCTGACTATTAGCTACTATAATTGGGATTACGTTTCTGTTGTGGAGAGTAACAAATAAAATAATAATAATAAAAAAACTCTTCAGCTGGTGTCCTATTAATTTCGCAACAATTTCACCGAAACTCCGAAACAAAATCCAAAAAACAACAAAGAAACGAACCACAACACTCTCGATTTCCTCGCAAAAACACGTGTCATTTTTCGCACGTTGCTAAACTGGGAATAAACGTTCATACTTCGCTGGTCGGCCATAACACGCAGAAAATCGATCTCATAACTGCTATAAGAACAAGAGGCCGCGAACCGCAAGCACCCGCGTGACAGATGATCGTAGAATGAAAAACGCCGCCCGCGATGACAAATGCTGGGAATACGACAGAATGACAAATAAGAAACGAAATAAAAAATGCGCGCGAATAGCACTGGATGGATTTTGTGAAAGAGTAAGAGGGGCTAAGGAAACGTTGTGTCAATTAGATAAATTTTGTTATTGTTGCATCACTGGAACCATATTGATTTTTATTTTCTCGGCCTATAGTATACATATTAGGGGTAGTGTCGTGATTTCGGCGAATCTTATATTTTAAGCAAACTATATAATTCGTTATAGTTGTTTGTGAATATAAAATAAGTAAATTATATTAAATAATGACAGAAAATATGAATTTGAAAATGGTCTATAAAACTATTTTAATATAAGGTTAGAAAATCTCGCGGGAAATTATTTCCAAGCTGTAGAAAAGTTTCCGATAATCTCATATTTCCAGAATTTCATTTTACCTTTGCTTTGTAAATAGTTAAAGTTTTATATTTTAATCAAAATAATAGTTTATTATAAAATGACGCTATAATGAGTGTAATCTTCAGAGGGAGTAATAGCAATTATAATGAGTTGTATACTATATATTATCTACGACTAATGTATTAATATAAAATTTAATTTCATAATACATCCAAACTAATAGTATATTACGTAATAAGCATCGAAAGTGTAAGATAACGTGCGAGTATACAAATTGAAAAACGAGGCGCGCAGCCCCGAGTGATTTAAGTACACGAGCACAGTTATCATACTTTGTTGTTACACTTTGACAGTTTATGTAAATGCTATCTCCATGTAAACAATATTAGCTGTATTCCATTTGCCACTTGGTTCACTTAAATCAGTTCAGATAAATTTGACACATGGCAAAATGAACTGAATTCTTCTTCTTCTATGTGCCATGTCTGCTGCAGACGTTGGCTACCACGGATTTCCACCTCTTTCTATCTTCGGTATTTCTTGCTAGCTCATAAAAATTGTCACTGCCACTTTCTTTTATAATGTTTCTTATGAATGTGAGCCTTTTCCTGCCCCTACCTGGTTTCCCCTCTATGTGTCCACTACATAAGTCCCATTCGAGCCCTTTGTCCCTGAACACGTGCCCCACAAAAGTTAACTGAATTAAGTACACTGATTAGGGTGAATTACTTCAAAGTAAATTAGCATCTGTAATTCTAGTACTGAAAATAAAGTGAGCAAAGTAATGCAGTGAAATAAATAAATAATTTGGTTCAATAAATGTAAGTTAGATCTGATCCAAATGGCAAATGGAATACGCCTATTATGTCAAATCACACACACACACACACACACAGACAAAATTATGAAATGAATCAAAATGAATGGTGATCGCACAGCAATAAAATAGTTGCTATGAAACAAACTTAACTACGTAACCTAAGACAACGTACAAATAATTATTTTTGACGTTTTAAATGTAATTAGTAAAATTTGTATAGTTAGATAAATCTCGATCGTAGAAAAAATAGTGTATGCAACTTATTTTCACGAGTGGGAATCTTATTAGACGCCTGAATTTTCGGTCGTTAGGGCCTTTCTCTAAAAATAAACAGAAAATTTCCATACTTTCGCTTAAAGTTTTGTCCGCATAAAGTTTTGTCCGCATAAAACAGATAAATATACCTTCTTCTTACATATATTGACGTTCGACTATTCCACATGACACAGTGTCCATCCGTCATGATAGATTTTGATCTTCATCACGATGATGCAATCGCGTAAATTCATCACCAATATCCCTCCAAATCCCGGATGAACAATATTCAAGCAACAATTACCATTAAATAACCCAGTAACATCCGCGATCTGCTGCGCCCAGATAACCCGGTTAACCGCAGTGGATTGACCAGCAGCGGTAGCTTGTTCGAATCGCGGTTACAGCTCGACGCTGGTTATCAGTTCTGGTCAATCAAAAACAAACCACTCTGGATTGAATCGATGGATTTGTCGGTTCGTTGACGTCATTCAAAGCTCGGTGCTGGACAGCGAACGTTCGTTAAATGGAAATGAATTGTTGAGTTGTTCCAGTTGAATCTAATAGACGTTTGGTGAGAGAAAATGTTTTGATTGCTCTTTAAAATGCAGTTTTTGTGGGGATTTAAATGGGTTTTAGGTGGATCCAGTTGTTTGATGAGATATTGAAGGATATGGATTTAAAATTTCTTTCGTTTTTGCGCAGTTTTTAGATTATGTACAATCGGGTACAGTATTTCAGAAAAGGATATTCGAATAGAAACAAAACAACAATTGTTATTTGTATATCAAGGGAAGAAAGTGACACATTTCACCTCAAAGGTGCCGTTTTATTTTACGTAATGTAAAATACCTACAGGAAGAATGACACTTTCTTTACGAGTTATACATATAGCTTTTTTCACTAACCTATCAGAAAGTAAAATTTTCAGAAATAAGTTGCAAATTTAGATGAGATTAGATTTAGATGTCATTTGGATGTCACTAATGTCAAATCGTATTGTTATTTTCCAGTTGCCATATTGCTTTACTTTCCTATCTAAGGGCCAGTTTTTCCATTTTTAGAGAAAGTTGCCAGTAACTTTAAAAAAAATATCGCATCAAAATTATAACAAAAATTATACTGAATATCATTTTCTGATGCGATATTTAAAAAAATTATCCTGCTGAAGTTATTCGAAATTTAAACCGGAATTGTATCCGAAGACGGAAAAATCGGCTCTAAGGAAAGAAAAATTAACTTTCTTCCCTAGGGATGAAAGCATCTCTTTCTTTCCTCAATTGATAGACTAAAATTTTATTCTTGAACAAGGTCGTGAAAAATAATTATTAGTAGGAGGAAAGTGTATTATTTCCTCCCGCGAGTGACGTTTAATGCCCGTAGTGTAGCTAAGATCAGTAATCACATAAGGAAGGACATTACACTTTACTCTAGAGGAATTCATTTAATTATTTTTGACGTTTCTCAAAACCAATGAAATGCTTTATTATTATTATACGACCATTAAAACAATTACTTTCCTCCTGGGGACGAAATAATTACTTTCTTTTCTTGGAAGAGAATAGCTCATTTTAGACTAGCATACTCGTATGAGATAAGGAAACTCTACTTTCGATTTAATGTCTGCACTTTACAGAAGGATACAGTAATTTGAATTATATTATTAATTTTATACGTAGGTTGTCAATTTTAAATATACCGCTATTTTTACCTGTCCTTTAAAATGGCCGCCTTCAATTTATTCGCCTCACAGATGCCAATGCATGCTTCTAACAAGTTAGCAATCTAGTGTTTATATAAAATTGGATGACATTATTGAAGGTTTGTTTTGTAAACGAAATATTCCGAGTGAGAGGAATACCATAGCTTGCAAGAAAGAATTATAAATGTCAGGAAACGAATGTTTGCCGAAAAAAAT
The DNA here is from genome assembly GCA_911728475.2 of Pterostichus madidus. NCBI lineage: Eukaryota > Metazoa > Arthropoda > Insecta > Coleoptera > Carabidae > Pterostichus > Pterostichus madidus. The sequence continues at coordinate 4,057,610 of OU452304.1, forward strand.
TTCATTCTAGTGAATGTTGAAAGATTCGTGCTATTCCATTTGATGAAACGTAGACGTATATACAAATGTTTCGTTTACTATAGTTAGTTCAAATACTAAACTTTCTAAACTATTACTTAATTTTCTTGCAAATGGTGCAATACAAATGTTAATATTTGTCGATGCAGTATCAACTATCTTCGTAGTTTCGTAGTTCCGAACGATACTATTTGTCTTTTGAGTAAGATGGTGTTAGGAAGCACGATCAATTTCCCGTCCTAGACGGAGTCAATATTTGCGTGTACATTTACTCTAATTGGTTTTGGAATTTCACCCTAGGTGGCTTTTTCTTTCTAGTTCCTAATGACGGTAATGATGTATCAAATAACAATGTTCTATATTTCATGTTGATGTCCAATTTTCCAATGGAAATTGTCTTTGAAAGAAAATGGATGAAAGTAATACCTACACTGCGCCTTTATTTTTATAGTATTTTTTAAACTATGGTTTCCATCATTATTTAATCAAGGGTCGTATTCTGTAACTATTTCCGTTATGATATGAGTACGTTGTGATTGACACCATAGCAATTATGTTAAACTTTGCCATAAAATCAACAGATTTTTAATATTGTTGTTATGGTTACAATCATATAATGTACACAAATCATAACGGATATATTAGACGTATTCCATTTACCATTTGAATCAGATCGAACTTATATTTACTGAACCAGATCACTTATTTATTTCGCTGTATTATTTCGCTGACTTCATTTCCAGTAATAGAATTATTGATTCTAATTTACTTTGAAGTATTTCACTCCAATAAGTGCATCAGTCTGTCTAATTCAGCTCATTTAGTCAAGTTGTCTAATTTATCTGAACTGATAAGTTACAGAAATTATAAAATATGGTTCTATATAACTCAGACTACGAGAAATCGAATCCCGTTGAGCGCATCTTCATATCTTTTTAAGTTTTTAAGTTACAGCGATTTTTGACTTTTTGAAAAGCTCAACTTTGAAGGCCCATATCTCGAAAACTAAAAGAGATATTGAATTGCGGTTTAAACGAGTGTATTTCTCATACTCCAATTAACTTATACCGAAATATAGAAAATTTTCAAAATTTTCTTTTTTTTTCAAAATTTTCATTTCTCAATATTTAATTTTTTTTTTTAATATATTGAAAATCTGTGAACACCAATGAATTCCTCTCGTAAAAGTACATAGGTATGTAAAATTTCAGGCAAAAATTTGCACAGATAAAGTTTTTATTACAAAAACCGAAAAATCACTGTTTTTTAATTATTTTTGAAGGGGTACCCCTTAAGATTTTTACGAATTTAGGCTATTTTTAGTTTTTTTGCTCTAAAAATTGTATCCATGGAGCAAAAATTCTGAAATTTTATATACATATGTATTTTTCTGCGAGGAATCTACTGGTGTTTACAGATTTTCATTTTCACGTCAAGTTTTTGAAATATGAGCAAAAGAAAATTTTGACTAAAATTGTAAAATTTTCAAATTTTTAAAAATTGCAGTATAAGTTAATTGGAGCACGAGAAATACACTCGTTTAAACCGCATTTCAATATCTCTTTTAGTTTTCGAGATATGGGCTTTCAAAGTTAAGATTTTTTTAAAGTAAAAAATCGCTTTAGCTCGAAAACTAAAAAAGATATGAATAACGGAATTCGATTTCTCGTAGTCCGAAAGATTTAGAACTATATTTTAAAATTTTTCGATTTTCAATTGGTTCAACAAAAAAATTTGCCTTTTCATTAGACGAATTTTTTGAAATCATGACTCCGGCGATTAAAAACAATTTTTTTGAGGATCAAAATATGTATATCTACGCAGAAATATATGTGAAATCGAATGGTGAAATCCTCAATTTCATAACAAGTATTATATTATTTTAAATTAATCCTTATGATGGTACTATCATATACGACAGATTTTAATAAAATTTAAATGTTATTTTTTATGAGTTTATACCTTAGCATGAAAATTTGTTGTTTTGTTTATAACTTATACTATACATAATATTATATACTTTTATGGGACAGTCATTATAGAACCACGTTAATCAGAAATTTTTCCTTTACTAATTTCTGAAATCGTGGTTCTTTGTTTGTAATGTACCTTATTAAATCAGTCTTTTACAAACTTCAATTTTGATCACATAAAAAGAAAGGGGGTCGCGATAGAATATATTTTTGATTTTTGCATCCAAGTTTCAAAGCCACTGTACTAAAAGATTTGATCACAAGAACAAAATGCCTTATTTACATATTGGCAAAGATTCTAATATTCGGTCGGATGGCTATCACAAATATGGAATAGTGTTTCACTTTATTATAATATTTTCCATCTACGAATATATTTTAGAACTTTATGTGATAAACTACCACTTTCGGTTAATGGATTCTCAGTAAAATAGAGTGTTGTAATCAGTACATTTTTGTAATAAATATGTTATTGTAATCAATATATCAGAGTGCTCGTTTTCAAGTGAAACTTAGGAAGCAAAATATTTTGATTGAACTATATTGAATGATTAACTCTTTCACTGCGCATTAATTTTATACAGCCCATCGCTGCGCAATTTTGTACTGTATACGTCCAGAGCAGGAAAACGATAAACGTATATATACGTCCAGAGCAGCGAAAGGGTTAAAAAATTACATATAAATAGTAAACTAATATAGTGGTGTGGATAGCGATTCAGAATTCGGAGATCCCGAGTTTAAATCCCATTCAAGTAAAAAATATATACGAGATGTGGCTATTAAATAACGAGACTGATGCTGTTTTAACATTTTATTTTGATTCCATACATATTTACTAATTATCACTTTCAATATACACCCCTCCTCTATCCTAACAAAATAATCTAGAGCTTGTCAAATAACAAATATATCAAACAACCTCTGTTCGAACTTCCAACAAATCTGTCTTTTGTTTGTACATTGTTGGTGATGTTGTTATTGTTGTTACAGGACGATGTGGCCACGGGAGCGCATGCGAACAACTCTGCTACGAGCTACATGATGGAATGTACGAGTGCGACTGCAGGCCCGGTTTCGAACTGAACAAAGATGGCTACAGCTGTAATGGTGAGTTAACCTAAACTGTGTTATTGTATTCCGGTAAATGTGGGAATTGTTTTTCTTTCCTCCAGGATGTTATTGATGTGTGAACATATTTTTTGTTTGTTTTACGTTCATAAGGAAGTCATTATGAAACTCAGTTGCGTATCGAAAGAGCGTTTATTACGATACGCAACATTTTGTTTTGAACGGTTGGTAGAACCTGATGACATACTGTAACTGTTAAGCTGAGAACATCATAATTTCAATATAATCTCAAAATTTCATTGGAAGTAGATTATTTGTCGTGCTTTCAACTATTTTACGTAGCTCAGGCGGTGTACAATTGATTTTATCTACCATGATATTTATACAAAGTCTTATAATAATAATAGAAATACATAAATTCAAGATTCGAAAATGATCGCGAACTTTTAAACAATTGCATAAATGTCAACACATTTACCAACTAAAATATTTAACATAAAAATTTCCCTAAATTGACACGGTTCAAGATATCGCAGTTTTATTTTTTTATTTCAATTTATACGCGAAATAGAAAAAGTTGCATAAATAACTCATTTTATCGCACTTGTCCTTTAGAAAACTCGCATTTGTCTCGTTCTCTAAACATGGACTCGTGCGAAAAAACATGTCTCATAAACCTAGTTCTTTAATATACTATTTTGAACAGCGAACCGATGAAACTGAAACGACATGAAATAGTAATTTATATATCAAGGGTGAAAACAGAAGTTTCTGGCCCGCAGCATGATTCTTAGCACGAGGTGCAAAGGGCCGACGGCTAATAACATGCTCAGGGTCAGAAATGCTAATTTCATCCGAGGTACAAACAATATTTTATGCACAACAAATAGCATTTAATTATATGTTCAAAAGATTAAAATATGTACGTAGGTTATATGTCAAAATGACATTTTGCAGAATCAAGTATTCACAAAAAACAAAAATTGTTATTTTATTTATGTATCCATAGAAATTATTTTTTTATAGCCCTAGGGCCAAAAAATGTTTTTAAGCCCGCCTCTTACGGCTAAAACACATGAATTTCGGCTCGGTTGTGCATAAAGAAAATTGTTATTAATTACAGAATTGCATTGTTCAACGAAAGACAAGAATATAAAAACAAATTTAGTAGTACATTATTCAGAGAGAGTATAATGCTAGCTATTACTCATGAGGATGAAGTTTATGACACAAATACTATTCAACAGAGAATTACAATTTTAGGTCTACATAGATTTAACGAAAATAGTTACGTTGTTATAGCAACAACAAAGTGACTGACAATAACCCGTGAGTAACGAACTGCATTACCTGATAAAAATGCACATATAATGAATGTGTTATTCAATGACCGAGAAAAAATATTCTTCATATCTCTAAAAAACAAAGTAACAATTAAAATACAATTCATTCATACCCACTAACCTAAATACCCACTAATAAAACTTCCCTCAATCTCAATTAACAATCAACAATCATTCAATTAACTAGCAGAATCATTCACTAGCACAATCTCTACAAAAAACCATTGCGTATAATGGCGTGCTCACCTTATGATAAAACAAAGCAATTCATTTGCTAATGGCCGCCATCAATCATCGCTTGTAAAGACTATTGTATCCACTGTGAGGTGGTGCGAACCTCCCTCGTCTCCCCTATACCGCAGACATGCCTGCTTTGATATTTACATAAAAATACTCGTAATGATCATCTGCATTATATGGAGTTGGAAGCTGAAGGACGAAAAATGATGATTTTTTTGCTGAAAATGGAATGCATTTTTTTTTGGAGATATTAGAGTAGGATAGGTTTTTGAAAGCAGAAATTTTTGAATGGAATTTTGAAAATTGCGGTTTTATGAAAATAAAAGATAATAATAATAATAATAACTAACATCCTTGGAGGACATGATTTGGCTGCTTCACGCGCATAAATATATCACTTACCGAGATCTGCTACGGCAGAGTGCCATTCTCAGTAATGGGTAAAAGGTGTGATGATATATTTATCTATTATTTAAGATATTTCACAAAACTATTAGAACACAAATTACTTATTTGTAACTATTTACTTTATATATGGGGTAATGCCTCAGTGGTATCAAGTCGGCCTGTGGATCCTAACAACCCTGGTTTGATCCCCACAGCCGACAAAACATTTTCACCAATTTAAAATTACCCCTGTGGCTCCCCCACCACTAATATCTTTGGGAACCGTGATTTGACGGCTGGGAACCGCACTTCACGCGCATAAATATATCACTTACCGAGATCTGCTTCGGCAGAGTGCCACACGCAGTAATGGAAAATCGTGATGATATATTCATTTATTTATTTATTTTGTTTGTAAGTATTTAATTCATGGTTCAAGTTTGGCGGATGAAATCTAGAACACCCTGTATACAGTAACAATTTAGTATTGTTTTTGCACCCCTAACTGAATTGAAAGTACCCTATTTACCCCGTCCTAGTTACAGCTCCGGCTGGAGAGCACCAAAAAAATCATAATTAATGTAAACAAAAATTCTTCATTCCCGGATTCCTGCTGGTGCTTTGCAGGAACAGCAGCTGTTCCGCCACGGCCGCCTGCTTCATAACGGTTTAATTCAATTGCATCGATGCAATCCGCGAACAGTTGCGTATCGCGCTGCGTTTGGGCAGAGCCTACTACCATTCAATCGAAACCGAATTAATTAATCAGTTGTAATTTTGTTTCCATGCCCAACGACGATAAGCGATCAAAGCAATTAATGTTTGTGTATGTTTGTTTAAACGGTAATTAAAATTGTAGAGTGAGGAAAAAATGAAGGTTGTTTATTTATGCGCATTTTTATAGTTGGTACAAACAGCGTGATTATTTTTTTTATATTTTTGAATCCGAGTTTGATCCTCGCTACGACAAATTAATTTTTACTAATAATATAACAAGAGAGTGAGAATAAATTGAAAATAAATTGACAGATCTTGCGAAAACTTGTTGCCAGGCAATATTCAGGAAAGCCCGTAGGGCTTGAGTGGCTATTGCCAAATGGCAACAAGTTTGAGAAAGATACTGGAAATTTATTTTCTAGTTTATCCAACCCCCGAGTTATATTTAATTAGATTATGTTTTGACTTTGCTGTTGAGGTCGATTCATCCAACTTAAAAGATTTTGAACTGGGTCCAGATCGATTGATTACTTATTAGTGTGTAGTAGAAGTTGTTTCCAAAATTTGTTGGTGTATTTCTGTATCTGAAATACAACTAAATCGAGTTTTAAATAATTATTTGACAACTACCTATCATTTGTTACAAACAAAAAAGCATCTATAGAGACTATTCCCGGGAATAATCACAAGAGCTTTAATCTCAGTATAATAATGACAGGATTGGTTAAAACCCAGACATGTGACATACAATGAAGCATTTCATTGGTTTTGAAAAACGTCAAAAAATAATCACCATAATTTAAATTAGCTCTATAGGTCTCCCTCTAATAATTTCGGGGGTCGTAATTGGACTGCTGATAATAGCAAAGGTGTTTACCGCCCTCAGAAAACCTCCCTAAACAAACTTTTCCTCTCGGTTGCGTAAACATGCATTTCTCGCACTAGATAGATAAATAACTATTATTGAATTACATGCTCAAATAAAATATCTTCCTGTGTCCTGTATTTCTCATATTTTTTGTAAGTTTCAATATAAAAAAAGTATGGCATAATGCCAACGAAAATAACAGACAGTGGATATAATATGCGTCTACCAAACAAGAGTTCATGGGTTCAAATCTTGCTGACTTCAACTTCCATACATACATAACATCACGATATATTTCATAAAATAGAGTAGTACGCTTTCCTTGAAACATTTAAAGAACATCTACTTCTCAGACATTAATCAAATAATGTCTTCGTCAAACATTCTCATTCTAAAATACTAGCCTCACTTCAATTACATTCATAGTTCTCTCTATGCAAGCTCATTTATTCCTCACACTCGGAATCCTATTTCTCTCACTTAATATAGTTAGTAACGATTTCCGTCACCAGAGATGAAAGTAATTTACTTTCATCACTAGTGAGGGAAATGCTTACTATCACTAGACAACTAAATTAAGTGAGAGATATTTAATTTTTACAACTAATGTTGGAAGAAATAAATTATTCAAACGTAAACAAATCTGTCAAATATTTATAAAACACCTTAATTTACTTAAAAGTTCATGCCGTGCCTCTACGTCAAAACTGAAGCTAATTAAATTATTCAAAAATAATTTTCACCTGTTGTTTAATGTTTACCTTACCTGTAATCCTCGTTGTCATGACAGTTTTCCACTTACAATGTGTCAGTTGTTATCAGATCATAAACATTCTCTCATTCTCGTTTGATGTAATATTTGACAAAGATTTCTGATGATGTTTTCGTAAATAGATTGTTGATGTTGACGAATTATTATTTATGAATAGAGATTTATAGCTTTTTCAAAAATCATGCAAGATCTGGCGAATAAGGCGAATAGTCCAACACTGGGATGCTGTACTTGTCTAGAAATCTCTTGACAGACATTGCGGAATGAGCCAGCGCATTGTTTTGATGGAGAAACCATGACTTGTCCTTCCACAATTCGAGTACTTTTTTCAATAAATTATAAGTTTCAGTAGCAGTTTTGCCAAATTTCATGTGAAATTTCAAAACAAGTCGTTGCTCTAATGTTGCATTTAATATTTCGGCGAAACAAAAAAACAACTCTAATGAGAACCAACGCTACGGCTATACGGATTTGTTTACAGAAACGAGAGGTACTGCATTCGACAGAGAAAGCTTCACACTAAAAAGCTGACGGTCGCTGGTGTTTGGCGCATGCATACTTCGTCTCTAGCAGCGTTAGTCTCGTTATTTAATAGCCCCACCTCGTATTTAATTTTGAAGATAACAAACTGTTGAAATGAAAATTTGTTCATTGAAGCGCTTTTCTCTACTATAATTGACGGGAAATGGCGGCAGAAACACTTTTCATTTCTTTGTTAACAATGACTACAATTGTGCTACATTATTTTTATTTTTATGAGAGAACATGCCGTGATATTATTTCGAGTCATGCTGTGTCATATGTTTTTCATGTTAGTTTCCTAGTTGTAAATTCTCATATTTAACTCATTAAACGCAAGTCTAATTAAACAAATTAGCGCACTTATGCTACAAATGTAAGTAGCAGTTTTAACAGAACGTGCGTTTATTTAATCCGTGCCTTGAGGTTTGCATTCATTTTGCACTTGTGCATAGAATTATTTATTACCTCTTATTGTTTTAACTATTATTACCTTCTTTATTTATTGCAATTTTTATTCAACAATATATACGTTTTATAATGTCGTACAAATTAACAATTTAGTTTGAAATTTGATAATGTTAAATCTAAATAAAAAATATATCTTTAAACCAGCAGATCAATTCATATATATTTAAAGCAAAATATATAATTTATTTTATGCACAACCGGGCCGGAAAGCATAAAATAAAATGACAATTTTTTATATTGTGAATACTTGATTCTGCAAAATGTCATTTTGACAAATAATCTATTTACATATTTTAATCTTTTGAACATATAGTTATTTATATGTATGTTATTTTGTTGTGCATAAAATATTGTATGTACCACGGGTGAAATTAGCGTTTCTGACCCTGAGCATGTTATTAGCCCTCGGCGCTTTGTGCCTCGTGCTAATAATCATACCACGGGCCAGAAACGCCTGTTTTTTACCCTTGGTCCATAAATACTATTTTTTACTAGCTTCATTCAAAATAAGGTTTACATTACCCTGGAAACTCAATTTTGATTTTGCGCATTAGCATCCAAAAAACACCCATTTTTATGGTTCTAAATTTTTATTATTAAAACGCTAATTATAGTTATATACACATATTTGAAAGAATTTATAAAAGAAATACACATATTACCTTATAGCGCCATCAATATTTTAACAAGCTTTACGAGAAAAAAAAATTGTTTTCAAATAGCAAATGTCAATTAATGGCATATTAAACTGTCAATATAAATTCACGCTTCAAATTCAGTAACTTTTCTCACTATCGGTTAAATAATTTTTGCACGATACAAAAAAAAAATGTACAAATTCGTGCACGAAGACGTCATTTGTACCATTCATGCAAATTAATTCACGAGCGAAGCGAGTGCTTTAAAGTTGTGCTCATGTGCGAGTTATGCACTTGTTATAAAATTGCTCTTTTTGCCTATTGATTGAAAGTCACCTTTAAAATGAAAAATCCTTTAGAAAGTGACATATTTTTCAACTATTTTAAAAACAACCTGTCAATTGTTAACAAAAGCCCACTTTTAATACTAGTCGATCAATAAATTATTTGTCTAGTCAGTAAAAATCGCATTGAACCTCATATAAAAAATAATCGAAGAAACCATGAATGTAAGAGCACTTTTCATAGTAGATTAAATGTTGAAAATAAGCGATAAATTTCCACGATTATATTTTACAAGATTAGATTTAATAAAGCCATAAATCACAGAAATTATTCTATGAAAACGTAGACCTAAATTTCCTTTCCGAGATGTAATTTAAAAAAAAATTCCCTTGTAGTAAACCTGTGTCAAGAGCGTTCCACATAAAATTCCCGGCTGTTTAATTAAGGGCGCGTATTCCGGGCGATAATTTCAGCAAACGCCGCTAGACAGCGACACGTGTCGTCGTCAAAGCCGACTTGACGCGAGAGAAGCATTTTAAGCTCTCAAGTTACGCTACGCACTACGAGTATATAAGAACAAATTTATCTTATATCCTGATTAAAATTTTAAATAGTTCCATGATAAATGGTGTGCGAAGATGCTTGGTGTCTCTTCTTACGATCTCATTCATGGGCGTGCATTATGTTTTTCGTGGGGGTGATTCTCTTACACGGTGCTTTTATACTTGATCAAATTTTAAGGGTTATATTATGATGTATATGAAATACCGAACTGCGGATCGGTGAGTCCAGACTCTGTATGGTAATTGAGATTCAGTTCCGGTTGTACAGAGTAGCATATGACAAGTGCGTCGAAAAAAGATGAATGAAAAGTGAATAGGTGTGAATGGATGGATGTTATTGAAGATTTATTGTGTGATAAATGATTTTGTGTATGATGAGTAAATGGGCTTATATGGAGAGATCTATGAATGTGGTTGAAGCGAAGGTGGCGTGTTGGAATTTGATAAATTTGATGAGTAAATGTTATATGAATAATTTTAGGGTTCGTGCTACCCCATTTGATGGAATATGACATGGTGTTATGTATATATATATAAGGTGCTGATCATGAATCCGAGATCAGATTTAATAAAACCAAGATGGCGGATCCAAGATGGCGGATAAACTTTGAAAATATTTACCGATTCACTCCAAAATTTTTATACCGCCATCTGGGATCCGCCATCTTGGTTTTATTAAATCTGATCTCGTATTCATGATCAGCACCTTCGAAAACCCTCGTATACCAAATTTGGTGCAAATTGGTAGATATTTCCAAATTTCATCCGCCATATTGAATTTATCAAATCTGATTTCGGATCCGTGATCTGCTCACTTAAAAACGCCAGCATACCAAATTTGGTGGAATTCGGTTGATTATTTAAAACTTAACATCGTTTCCCAAATTTTGGCCGCAATTTTGGATTCGCCATGTTGGATTTTTTCAACCAACTGCAAAAGTTTTTGAGGGGTGTTCTTCCGCTATAATTTAAGTTAAAAAAAAACGACCCAATCGGTTCAGAATGTTTTTTCTACTCGATTTTTAGTACAGACGCTCGATTTTTTTGTGGTTTCCGGCTGTCATTTTGAGCCGCCATTTTAAAATTTCAAAAAGTGCCACACGGCATTCGAAAACAGACTTAAAAAGGAAAATTTTAAGCCCAAAATCATTATGATCGGTTTAGACCACATCTGGCCGCAGAGGTGTTCCGGTTGAGAAATAACGTAATATATATACGTAATATATATATATATATATATATATATATATATATATTTATATCCTTTTTGTCGGTAGATGGCACTGCATGGTTCTCCGTAGCTCTCATGTCATGATACCTTCATTAATATTCTTAACGTCTGTCAGTTCAGCTTACATAGTACCACAGTTCACTAACCCCTAGTTGGTCTAGATGGTTAGTTGGTCGCACCATACTGATGAGCTCCTAAAGGACGAAACGCGTCTATGGTTAAAGCTGAACTGACTGACCTGATAAGTTGATTCAAACGTGCTGTAAATTTTTGTGGAATTTGTGACAAGTGATGGAAAATTTGTTTTTTCCTATTTTTTCTTATTTATTAAAACTTCAAATCTTTAATATACCAGCGATACCCTCAATTTAAATATAGATGCATACATTTCAGATATTGAGAAAACGATACTATAAAAGATTGTAAAAACTATTAAAAGATATCACTCCCCCTCGAATCTTAGAACATTTTAAAGTCTCTCCCTTCTATTCTACGCCTCTGGCGTTGCGTATACGCCATCACGCGAACGAAGACGCTTTACCAAAGATTAGAACTCTCCTCAAGGAATAATAAAACAGCTAATTTGATGCAATGTGTGAGCGTTCGCCCGTATCTTATTAGGCTGTAGAGCTGGAGCGGTTGAATTGTGGTGTGCGTTACCGCAGATCGCCTCTTCTTCTTGTTCTTGAGGATTGAGGGTAGAAAGCCGCAAGGGATGAAGGAAGAAGGAAGTGGTTTGCATTTGGATTGATTTGGTTTTGGGAATTGAGAAAGAAGTTGAGGAAATTAAATGGTGAACTCTGGAGAAAACTTTGCTTAAAATTTAGTTCCATACCCTGCATTGAATCTATTATAGTTTGATTTTGCTAAGTATGTAGTATTCGTTTATTTCTATGATAGTGATTGGTTGAAATAATCGTCAGTACAAAGATAAGTTTAAACGATAAAATTAATATAAATTTTGTAATTTTTATTTGTTTTTTGTCTATGCTGTCAATGTCAAAATGAGAAATGCGTGGGACATATTTTAAAAGAAGAAGAGAATTTTCTTACCTAGACTGGAAAAATTTATTTTCTTCCTTAAGAGGGGACACCCGTTGAGCCTGCTAAAAAAGGCATTTTTTGATAATTTTTTTAGGACATTAGAATAAATGCAATCACTTTGGGTTTTTAGCATGTTATAAAGTAATATTTCAGCTTCATTTTCGGAAATTTTCAGCAGAAACTATTTGTTTTTCTGCCATTGGCAGCCCTGCGAATAGACAGCTGCAGGATAGCGCTTTCAGTACTGAAACATCGGAGAAAAAAATGTATTCGTGTTTGGGGCTCTAAATTAAATTATCTAAAAGGTACCATAGAAGTTTTTCGAAATTCGAAAAATTACCAAAATGGCGGCGCTCAAAAAAGTTCATTTTTTTGTTGAAAAAATCGCTACTAAAATGCGCATAAAAAATCGAAAAGTTGGAATATACGAAAAATCCTATGCTACCTTTCAGATAATTCATTGCTACATAGAAAACCGAAAGAATCAGCAAAATTGATCAAATAGTTTCAGAAATCTCTGTCCCGCAAGGTAAAAAAATGTGGTTTCGAGAAAAACGCCTTTAAAGATTTGAGTTTTATTTGAGTGCGTTTAACGCAAGAATAACAGCGACTTAATTCATTCTGCTATTCCAGCACCATAAACTTCTTCAAACCGCAGATACCGATTGTTGGCATCCTTTTTCGAAGTAGCAAGCAGTTTTCCTGCATCTTTGCTGCTCGCGTAACGCTTTACCTCAACCTAGGCGAAGCGATTTTCGTCAATCATTTATACCTGCTCGGTTCCCTATTTTTCGCTGCATCTTCGTAACGACTTTGTATATCGAATTGGTATTTTCACACATTCTAGACAGTATAAACATGCTGAAAATGCATTTTATCACCCTTAAGGATGAAAAGTATTACTTTCTTCTTTTAATTGAGGAAAGAATATTTTACTTTCTGACAGAGAATCTTATCTTAATTTCTAATTAATTTCTGAAAATTGTATTTTCTGATAGGTTAGCGAAAAAAATTATATTTCAGAGTTCAAGTATGCAGCAATAAAAAATCGTAAAGATTGGAACATTGCACGCTTCAGAAATTAGAAAAATTAATTAATCACCATTGTGAAGAAACACTTTTTACCAGAAATAAAACTGTGATAAAAACTTTCACCCTCAATAAATGTCCGTAACGGAACCAGCCGAAGCTTCCCGAAGGCTTCGTGCCAGAAGGTTACCCAGCTAACTTTGCATGTGACCCTGTTTTCACGGTTGCGCGCCAACAAGTAATTATGGTTTTCTAGTAGGCAGTTACGGAGATTGTCTTACAAAAACATCTGAAAGTCAATTGAGGGTTGCCACGTCGAGTGTAAATGTTGCTTTAAGTGTGTTCTTTAATTACTGAGGAGTGAAGAGGTAAAGGTGAAATGACGCTGAAAACTCAGAAGACTTATACACTTTTAGAGATTTTATTTAAATTCAAGTTCTTGGCTGCATTTTATGAAAGACAATTGCTTTAATACTAAAGTTAAGACATTAATGTTAGAAAAAATAGGAAAAAATTTTCCATCACTTGTCTCATAATTCCACAGAGGTTTTACAGCACGTTTGCATCAACTTATCAGGTCATCAACAAACGGCTGGTCAGTTCAGCTTTAACCATAGACGCGTTTCGTCCTTCAGGGACTCATCAGTATGGTGCGATCATTTATCCAACTAGACCAACTAGGGAATAGTGGATTGTGATACCGACTTAACTGAACTGACTGATGTTAACCTATCTACGCCGGTAACATGACATGAGAGCTATGGAGTCACTTGTGGTGCCATCTACCGACAAAATCGCAAACTGCTTGACAGCTATTGAAATAAAACAAAAGACAAGTGATGGAAAATTTTTTCCTATTTTTTCTTATTTATTAAGACTCAATTCCACATCGCAATAGACATTTTGTCTCTTGTTTTACATTAATGTTGTTAGAAGAAGGTGTATATTGTGTAAGTTGAGACAGTTTGATCATATGGAACCTGTGACGAATCAAAAGTCAGCATTTTGTCGTAACCTGGGAGATCGCCATCAGCTATTTTAGTAATCGATGATCATTGTTATCAATTGTTATCTGTCAGATTTGAGCATACGAGGTGTGGCTATTAAATACAATTATAAATAAAATATAAATATGTCATCACGCCCTGTACCCACTACTGGGTGAGGCACTCTGCCGAAGCAGATCTCGCTAAGTGATATATTTATGCACGTGAAGTGCGGTTATCAGCCGTCAAATTACCACGTCCAGAGATGTTAGTGGAGGGGGAGCCACAGGGGTAATTTTTAATGTGGTGAAAATATTTGTCGACTGTTGGAATCCAACCAGGGTTCTCAGAATCCACAGGCCGACTCTGTACCACTGGGTATACAATTATAAATATAAATATAAATAAATATATCATCACGCCTTCTACCCATTACTGGGTGTGGTACTCTGCCGAAGCAGATCTCGCTAAGTGATATATTTATGCACGTGAAGTGCGGTTATCAGCCGTCAAATTACGACGTCCAGAGATGTGAGTGGAGGGGGAACCACAGGGGTAATTTTTAATGTCGTGAAAATGTTTGTCGACTGTTGGGATCGAACCAGGGTTCTCAGGATCCACAGGCCGACTCTGTACCACTGGGTATACAATTATAAATATAAATATAAATAAATATATCATCACGCCTTCTACCCATTACTGGGTGTGGCACTCTGACGAAGCAGATCTCGGTAAGTGATATATTTTGCGCGTGTAGTGCGGTTACCAGTCGTCAAATCACGGCCCTTAAAGGTGTTAGTGGTGGAGGGGCCACAGGGGTAACTTTTGAAATTATGAAAATTGTTTGTCGCCTGTGGGAATCGAACCAGAGTTCTCAGGATCCGCAGGCCGACTTCATACCACTGAGCTAGCCATCCCATAATTATAAGAGTACAAAAGCTTGGAGTTATATTTAATAATTGAAAAACTAACATTTTAATTAATATAGTTTAGTTTTAAAATAGTTAACATTTCCATAGCATGAAGAAAAATTAATTTTTATTACCTGCTCGTACAATAAAAGTTTCATTTTAAATTTTAAATTAATTTTTAGTAATTTCTAACGCTGTTATTAATAATATTAATTTAAAAATTAAATTCATTAGCTTAAAACGCGCCATTTTTTAAATAATGACAGAACGTAATTAAAAATAACAAAATTTTGCAAGTATTACACTTACAATTAATTAAAAACGAACGTTGTGTTCGTTTAATATAAATTTCATTCCTAGCGCCGAAAAATAAAGAACGTTCTATTAAATCAAAAATTTAATTATAACCGAATATTAAACTGCTGAAATATATTGCCAACTGCAAAAACTCGAGAATATATAAGGTCATTGACCTCTCTCGCATATATGTGCCTCGGGTAAGAAGCAAAAAATATCACAAAAGAAAGGAAGGAAAAAAGCAAAGTAATTTCATGCTTATATGATCAAAGAATATAAAATATTTAACTTTACAAAAATAACTATTGTTTGTTGTGCAATCCTTTTTCTCGCTTTTATATATCAGGTATACAAACTGGCAGGCACTTTTGTTCTATCGACAGTTGCATTTTATTATTTTCATTTTTTTTTTTAGGTTAGATATGCCTCGAAATGAGATAAAAGATATACACTGGCATACGATGTGATGCTATTGGTTAAAAGAGATATTGCGTTTTTAGGCAACAAATGAAAACAAGTAATTCGCTCCTTTTTGGATAAATTTTAAGATGGCTGAATACTAGTTGCTCAAGTTTCGGAAATTATTGATTAGGTTTAAAATGAAATATAATATTTTAGAACAAGAAAAAATATTTTCAAATATATTAGACTTGCTTCCAATTTAATCTAATGCAACTTTTTAAATTTTTGTCCACAGTTTTGTATTTTCTTCGTTTAAAGCTTACTTAAATTGTATGTTTTATAAATTGAATATAAAACAAAAATTTAAGAGCCCCTCAAAAGAATATTCTAATTAGATTTTAAAAAGTTAATACAAATTACATTCCAAAGATAAAATAGTAATAAGATTATATTAGAGTAAATTTAAACTTTTTTGAGAATATGATTTAGCTTAATTTGACTAATCCAAAATTTAGGATTTTCGAATAATTCAAATTTTGGAATTTTCGAATTTTTCGAATTATTTTTAAATGTGGATCCTGAGGTCCCTGGTTCGATTCCCACAGGCGACAAATTTTCATAATTTGAAAAAGCTATCCCTGTGGCTCCTCCACCACTAACATGTTTGGGGGCCGTGATTTGACGACTGGTAACCGCACTTCACGCGCAAAAATATATCACTTACCGAGATCTGCTTTAGCAGAGTGCCACACCCAGTGATGGGTAGAAGGCGTGATAATATATTTATTTATTTATTATTTTTTAATATTTTAACAGCTCGAGGACAAGTCAGTCAGACCGCAAACTGAGCATCGAGGGTTCAATTCTCGTCTGAGTCATTCTATTGGCAGATCTTAGCCTCATCAAAATTTTTACTAGGAACGTGTTAGATATTCTTTTTTAGGGAGTTCAATTCACTAACCATATTATGGGATAAAAAAGGCGTGGCACATTAGAAAAACAACTTTTGCATTTGTTGTACATAAATTTATTTATTATTGTTTATTTATAAATAATATAAATTATAATTAAGAGAATAGATGTCTTAATTAAGATGCCTAACCTTGCAGAGTTTTTGCAGGATACTTCGCCGTGTTTATTATTTAATTCGTGGCCGTCTTTTCGCGAATTATGCGTGAGCGTGTTTGCAGATGACAGATGGCGTTAATTCAGTGGCAAAAAATTCAAAAATTCGAAATGTTCAAAAAATTCGAAAATTCGAAGCATCGAAGTTTTTCTAACGAATGTTCGAACGTTCAGAAATTTAAACTTTCCCCCGAGAAATCGGTCCGTGCTTAAATTTTAACACTACTTAATTAATTCCATCCCTCTCATGCCCTAAACCCACTTATAAATCCTCCAAAACAAAATCGCAACGTCGCCTACAACAACGATACATTTTAATCTGGCCACGTTCTGGCGAGCAGTGTCACTGCTTTTCTCTTTAAAATTTAAACATTCCACGCAGACGGGGAATTCGTCCCCAGTTTCCAGACCATGAACGCCACGGGGCGTACGTGCCCTCTTGGGACAGAGTCGCCTAGCGGCCGTAAGGGCAACTACATGACACAGTCATGCAAAGAGAGGATACGAAAGGATGAACGCGAAATCAAGGTGACAATGAAAGTCTGTCATGTTTTAGTAAAGAATTTATTTATTTATTTATTTGTTGGCTGTCTAGTACTTGTTTTATTGACGGTGGGTTTTTATTTACGTGGCCGTGGTTGCTTGGTAACGAAAGACATTTGCATGAGAATTTACCACGTATATGTGAATCACGAATTTTTGTTTCAAAATGAACCAATGAAATGAAAGATATTTTGATAATTTGAAATTAATAAGTGATAATTCTCCACTGTAATTAAATCTCCTTGGTTGCCAATAAATTAATAGTATATAACATAATAAGTCAGGAAGGTAATATTTTACTTCACGAAGCAGTTGTTTGAAATACAAGGTCGCAGGCCAAGTATTTTAATCCGGTAAGTCAAGTAACAATACTTTCCTGACGTATTATATATACTATTTTTTCTGAAACCGTTTAATTTAATCTATATTTAATCATACATAATTTAAAATGTTTAAATTTTTTTATATGATTTTTACTGACCGGCAACTTTCCTGACCAATTTTAGTATGGAAATTAGGTTTTTACTAAAACAGTCATGAAAAAGTACGTATCTAAGACTACAACAAAAATAACAGTCAGGTAAAATCTTTACCAGACTATGTTGTACTTTACCAGACTTTCTTATACGTAGTATAAGGAAGTATTGGAATCGTGAAAAAAATCGTTGACGAGATTTTCGCGGAAATACATGTTTTGAGATCCACTGAATCTGTTTTGATCATTTACTCAATGATGTCTGTGTGTGTGGATGGATGGATGGATGGGTGGATGGATGGGTGGATGGATGGATGGATGTGTGTCCGGTCGTGCAATATCTCATGAACGAGATAAGATTTGTTAACGAAACTTGGTAATTATAAGTTTCATGCGAAGAGCTGAGTTGATTTTGAATGAAAATGAAAAACCGGAAGAGGAAGTTTACTGGACACACAAAACAATAAATTCCATTTATTTCAAAAATGGAATCAGTTAAGAAAAAAAGTTTCAAATAAAAGATGTTAGCAAAAATATTTGGAACATAAAATGTTATTTGCAATTTTCCTGTATATGCGTCTAATTTTGAGAAAAACTAATTTATATATTTAATAATATATTTCAATAATCATAGTAGCAATAGAAACAAAAAACAAAAACATGTTTAACATTTATATGTCAAATAATAATTGTCAAACGCAAGGAGCAAGTCATAAGTGTTCAATTCAGCGTTTTTAATATGAAATATGCTGTGTATAAGAAAGTCGTGTGGTGACCATACCAGATTTTTTTTATTATAGCCTTGGATATGTATTTTACTTGACTTGCATATAAAAGTTTTTGGACATAAAATTCTGCATCTAATCCAATAAATAAAATAAATTTTTCATGCTTCCAAACGGCACAAATTAGATCTAAAAATAACGAAAATAGCCCCAAACTATCGATAACCATGGAATTGAAACAAAGTTATACAAATGTTTGACTTTTAATCTGTGAAAATAATTTCTTTATTCATTATGTCATTTATTTTGACACATAAAACGTTAAACATTTGTTAATTTTGTTTCAATTACATGGCTATCGATAATTTCGTTATTTTCAGATCTAATTTGTTCTGTTACGAAGCATTTAAATTATTTTTATTTATTGGATTAGATGCAGAATTTTATCTCCCAAAAGGCCAGAAATAAATATTTTGCCTAGGACCCGAAATATTTTAAATCCGCTTCTGACTACACCGCAGCTTAGTGAGTCCGTGCCCAGTACTATAATTGGGATTAAGTTCCTGTTCTACGGAATACCCTAAATAAATAAATAAATAAATAAAAGGGTCGTGTCTATCTGGTGTTTTTATACATGAATTGAATTAGGTATCTTTCTAAATTGTATACATATCCGAGTAACCACAATACCTTTACTTATTTGCTAACAAAACATTCAAAATGACTGGTGGGAATGGTAAAAATCCAGTCCTGAAAACTCACTCAACCAATGATTCGTTCCGCGAATCTCAAATTCAATATCTCGCGGCATTGCAGTCTTACCGGGAACTATTGGAGTATCCACAGCGGAAAATATCAAATATTCAATTCGGAGATATACGTATATACTCTTCTGCTGGCGAATATTGCGGGGATATTCACAATTTCAGACGGCGAAGGACTAGTTAATGCTTGGTAGACGTAACAACAAAGAAAGGATTAAGTTGAGCTTTAAGCTTTAAAGCTGTGGTAAATAAAAGGTGGAGAAAAAATATGACAGTTTATGAAAAGATGGTTTTAGGAGTTTACAGTTTACTCTTAGGGGAAAGTGTTGATATGGTTGGATGGCAATATATAAGTACTATATTTTCATCAGAAGATTAAACCACTAGTTAGAATTTAAGCTCTTTTAATCATTTTACTATCAAACAAATTAAAAATATTAAACTTCACCAGAAATTTATATCCTGACAATCTACTTTAGCTTTAGCTTGTAATTCCTTTCTTACAAGTTCGTTTATGCCTCATATTTGGAATCTTTCGTTTACGTAACAAACCTTTAATCATATCCGTATACATGAATTTTTTCCTAGGTTATCCACGCAATCTCGCATTCTCAATGTCAATAATGGGTAAAAGCCTTCAACCATATAATGTGCATAAACCATAAGGACATTTATTGTGAAACCAACACATCCTAAGTTGGAGGAATGGAAATACATACATACATACATACAGACAAATCTTCACGCTATATCCGAACAAATGGGGTAGCACAAATTCTAAAATCACTCATAAAACATTCACTCATCACACTTATCAAACATTCATAGATCACTCCATATAAACTCATTCATTTATTACACATCATTTATCACACAACAAACCTTCAATCACATCATTCCTATTCACTTATCATTAATTTTCTTTCTTCAACGTACATAACATATGCATAAAACATCTTAAATTACTCACGCTTACTCCTAACAACGAATCTAATAACGAAACTAACAACGAATCTACAGAAATTAGAAAAGATGAAAGCGAAAGCCTGCACTTGTATATGAAAGAAAAGTACACATAATTATTTTATTTATAATAAAATCATTACATTAAACTGCAAAACACTTCTTTATAAAAAATTAAAGGTATTTTGTTTTATAACATATATACATACATACATACATATCTTCACGCTATATTCCAACAAATGGGGTAGTACGAACCCTAAAATCAATCAATCACACTCATCAAACAATCAGCTCTCGTCAAACATTATCATCCAAACACACCACCCTCACTTCAACCACATTCATAGATCAATCCATATAAACTCATTCATTTATTACACTCGAAATCATTTATCACACAACAAACCTTCAATCACATCATTCCTATTCACTTATCATTCATCATCTTTCTTCAACGTACATAACATATGCATAAAACTTGGAATGGAAATGGCCTGTATAAATTTGTTCCTAATCAGAACTGTCGTAGTGTGCGTTTATTTTTATAATATTTTAATTTTACATAACTATTATAAATTAATAATAATATATGACAATTTCTAACGCTTTGCATATTTTATAATATAAATTCTTATTTTGTAATATTTATTGTAATACATTCAAAAATATATTAACGTCATATTTTATAAGTGTTAGTTTTAGGACTCCTGTATTTATTTATTTTCTAAAAAGTTAAATTATATATGAAAACGATGTTATGCTTGAAAAACATTTCCCCCAAATTCTGTAATTTACTTATCTGCTGAGTTTGGAAAAGTTTTAAGAAACATGAAACATTCATCCAAAAAATTAAAAATTGCTCTCAAGAGATTCATATTTTACGAAAATACTTGCCCTCACGCACATTCCGGAAATTTGGTATTTTCACCTTTCATGATTTATTAATGATGTATGATAATTAAGTACCCAGAATTTTTTATCCCTTAACCAAATTTTCAGTCGCTTTATTTAATTACACATGAAAATTTAAAAGATAATAATATATCACTCTATCAATAATTTAATTTTGGTGATTTCTCTTGATCCGTCTTCAACCAATCATAATGCAATACATTTTTAATTTGTTAATAAGTCAATTCGGACATGAGGAATTCAATGTCGTTGAGCGCATCTTCATGTTTTGTTTAGTTTTTATATAAACTCCGACAAAGTAGTTTTTTTCGATATTTTACCATCTACTTTCCTGAGGCATAGATTCATATAAACTTATTTATTTATTACACTCGAAATCATTTATCACACAACAAACCTTCAATCACACCTATCTAATCACTCCTATTCACTTATCATTCATCTTCTTTCTTCGACGTACATAACATATGCGCAAAACATCTCAAATTACTCACACTTAAGCTGGATTTATAATGAAGTAACGCAAGAAGCAACGCAAAAGTAGTAGGTAAGGCAACAAGTTAAAACTTGTGATTTAAGTAGAACCATTTATAGTGAAGTAAGGCAATCAGTAAAGTAAAATAAGCAATGCAAGAGATGGTCAACTTTCATCTTTCTACGTTACTTTACCTAACATTTCTTACCGCTGGCCAATCAGAAGTCAGCGTTTTAAACTTCGCATTGTAATCTATATTACCGACCGTGAAATATCAGCTGTCCTTGCCAAACATTTTGAATGATCTAAATTTTTCAAAAATGGACAGAGAAGTAGTATAATTTTTAAAGGCCAATAAAATTCTGTATGACAGTTATCAAAAGATTTTAATTTTTTTTAAGAAAAAATAACAATTGTAGGTAGAATTAGGAAATCTTCTGAAAACAAACGACAAGTTTTTGAGGTTATATTATTATATTAATAAATTTTGGTTTATATATATTTTTTAACTGAATATGTTCAACGTCGTTGGAAAATTATAAGAGAAAGGAAAGAAATTGCAACATACCTCTGATTGGCTAACAGTATTAAGTTCTGCTTCTCAATATAAATCAGTAATTTGCTTGCATTACTTTTTACTTTGCCTTATTTTACTTTACCTCTTACGTTACTTCATTATAAATCCAGCTTTACTCCTAAGAACGAATCTAATAACGAATCTAACAACGAATCTGCAAAGATTAGAAAAGATGAAAGAGATAGCCCGCATTTGTATATAAAAGAAAAGTATAATGTCAAGGCATATTAAATGTAATTTCCA
Organism: Pterostichus madidus; assembly: GCA_911728475.2. NCBI lineage: Eukaryota > Metazoa > Arthropoda > Insecta > Coleoptera > Carabidae > Pterostichus > Pterostichus madidus. The sequence goes on from OU452304.1 coordinate 4,080,180, forward strand.
TGTAACCTACTTTCGTTGTATAAAATGAAACAAATTTTAATTTATTCTCTTCATAAATGTGATAAGTATGGCCTCAAAAGTTCAAAAAAACATAATAACCACAGTAACATAGTAAATCTCCTCTTTCGTTTCATTTCTGCGATATATTAATTAAAAAAACACGCAACATAAATAAAAACTTGCACGCATGGAATCCCTTAACGATTTATAACCGGTTTAAAATTTTAAACCTTTTTGCGCCAGTTTTTCATTCGATCGTAAATTAAACACGCGACGTTTTGTTGATGGCCGCATACAACACATATAATGAAGCCTGCTAAAAACGCACAATTATAACGTCATTAGTTGCGGTTATTTCGTGGAGGAAAGAAGAGGAAATAACACAGGCAGAGGGTGGAATGCTGTAAAACTCGAAAACAATTGCGTTTTTATTGTCATGTTGCTGCAATATTACGTACGCTGCGAAATTAGTATTTTGTTACACTAATTTACACCTGGATGAACGTTTTTTCACCTCGGGCTTGAGTACTTTGAAATTAAATAAATATGAATAAATGAACACGTCTTTTACCCTTTACTGGGTATGGCTAGGCTTGCCACCTCTCCGGGTTTCAGTGAGTTATTTCCGGGCTCCGGGTTTAATTATTATTTCTCCTGGTTGTGTAAGTAAAATTGAATATGTAGTGCTATGTAGTTAGTTGTCCAGGACAAATCTGTCTCACTTTCGGAATCTTCTGCGCCGCTAAATTAATAAAGTTTTTTTTTGTTGATCTTCTACACCTTACTGTTTAATTTCTGTCACTAAATCTTCCAATTTCTTGATTCTGTCCTCATGATTTTAAGGAAGAATTTATACAATTAATTTCGGTTCTAGTTGTTGATATATCCTCTTGTATCAGATCAAATTTTTTTAGAATTGTATCAAGTTTTCAGAAATAGACATAATTTTAGGTGAGGGGATGTCTTCTGTTGCATGTGATTCAATTTTGTCAATATTGTTACAGTTTAATCGTATATATGACGTTGAATACACAAATTTTATTGTTACAGTAGATTTATCACTTCCAATCTTGTTTTACTTTATTTTATATGTAATTATTTTACCATGATAACAAAAACACTTTTTTTATCAAATATGGTAATAATAATAAAATTGCAGGATCTTCTTTAAAAAAATAGTCATCGTCTCCGAGCGAGACTTAGTTCTGAGGTGGTAATCCTAGGTGTGGCACTCTGCCATAACACCGTTAAGCGTAAGTTATATATTTATGCGCGTGAAGTGCGGTTACTAGCCGTCAAATAATGGCCTCTAAAGATGTTAATTAAGGAGATAATTTTAATTATGGTAAAAATTGATTGTTGGCTGGGGAATCGAATTCGGGTTTTGAAATTCACAGTTCGTTTCGATACCACTGGGCACTGAGCCATTTACTTTACTATTTATAATTTGTCATTCTATATAGAATGTTTTTATACTTTGAAAATTTGTAAGGGTATATAGTATATGACGTACTGAGTACCTATATAACAAAAAGAAAAATTACAAAATTCGCAAAATTAAGGCTGGTTTTTCTAAAGTAAATATTTCTAGTAACAAAGATGTTAGAGGAGGAGTAATTTTGATATGATGAAAATTCCCACTGAGAATCGAATCAAAGTATTGAAAATTTCGTTGTCGCTTTTATTATTGCTTATTTTCTTATTTAACAAATACATTAATGTAGATAATTTATTTTCACTTTTAGGTTTTACAATATTTTAACAATAAACAGATTGTTTTGTTAATTATTATTCAAGTGAAAGCAAAGCATTCTACACGTGACATGAATCAATTAAATATTAAATTAATTTTTAAATAAAAATTTAGTACTTTTTGTTATAGTTGCATAAAAAATGTTGTGTACTTAGGTTGAAAAGTTCTTTTTTAGCCTCATCTGATTTGTTAATCTTAGTTTTCGAGGGTGTAATCTTCAGATTAGGCCAAAAATAACACTTCTACAATCTTGACACAAAAATAACTATAATTCTATTATTAGTACGTCATGTACCTTTTTTTCCCCCGAAGTATAAATCACCCTCTATATTTATAACAGTATCGCGGTTTTTATAAATGAATTGTTTGTAAAAGAACACTGGTCGCAACTATCCTCGTAATATTTGGTGTTTAACAAAATACATTTTCATCGTGCATATTAAATAAGAACCTATTAAAATAATTGTCGCGAAATCTTCCAAATCTGATTAACTCCGAACAGGACAATTAGCTTTAAAGGGGGGGCACATGCATTTAATAAAGCCCTTGTGCACAATTACCCCCTTGACATAGTCATACATTGTTAAACCAAACCAACGGCATCCATTCGACATCCCAGGCGTCATGACAGCGTGACGTCATCACTGAAACAAAACACTGTGAGCTAATTACATCTCAAAAATTATTAATTACTATTCGCCTGGGTTGTTTTACTGAATACCACGATTTGTTTTCTACTACTGTTCTTTAGTGCAAATAAATTTTATATTACAACAATTGTATACTATCAAATTGCTTAAAAATTATTATTATATTTCCATTGTTCAACTTTATTAAATACTCCATTTTATCTATAATGACTCTCGTGTTAAGTCTTTCAGTATATGAAAGAATCATGGGTTCGAGACAGCGTATGACATAAACAAAATAGATAAAAAAATAGGAATAATAGTATATTACGTACCATGAACTGTAAGTGACAGTTTTTAGGTCAAGAATGTAGTTTGGGAAATCGAAGCCCTAAGGGTAGAGATTTCGTAAATATGCGCAGTCTAAAAAAATAACTTACAGTTCAGGGTTAGTAAGTTATTTTTCCCAACACTTGCACAAATAGAAGGAAAAGAAAATAGCTTTCAAAATTTATAGATGGCAAATTGTTGTCAAAATAAACAGGACTTTTATCTATAATATTTACTTACTATCCACGGTGGAGAGTAACTAGGGTTGTTGATTTTTCGAATATTCGAGACTTCGAATGTTCGGATTTATTGAACCTTCGAATTTGAATTCGAACTTTCGAATTTTTGAATATTCCGAATTTTCGAATTATTCAAATTGCGAATCTGGATCCTAACGTGAACACGGCATGTTGATATGAATTATTTTCAGAATAAACTCATTTGCAGAGTTTTGTATGAATTCATAAGTAATTATTATTTGCCAAATTAATTCAATTTAGATTTCGCTACACTATCGTAAACGTTTTAATTAAGACGTTTTTGTATCCTTTTTATTATCATTTTAAAACGTTTTACTAAAAGTCCGTAGTATTTAGATGGGCGGTAAGAGAATAGATATCTTAATTAAGACGCCTAAACTTGCAGAGTTTTGCAGGAGACTTCGCCGAGTTTATTATTTAATTCGTGGCCGATTTCGCCAATTATGCGTGAGCATGTTTGGAGAAAATTCGTAAATTCGAAGCTTTAACAATGTAAAACTATTGAATCGCGATCGCGCACTTCTATAACGACAACAGCGGGTGAATTTTTACGTACAACTAAAACCGAACTGATTTGAATTAAAATATAAATAAAGCACAAAATAACGTATAAGTTCAAAACTAATTATTGCAAATTAGACAAATTAATTGACAACGGCAAACAACAACTACAACGTATGAATAAAACTTATTTTAAGTTACAAAATACTAAAATACATGGCAAGATCTACATCTTGCACAGACGAGACAACTCGTCTCATCAGAAGCCAAAACACCACTAACTAATCCGTTGTTGTTTCCATGGGATGTTCTGACAAAGGGTAAGGGGGTGGTATCGTCGCGATGGTCGTACATATGCGTTTACATAAAAAACCCAGACGAGGTTAAATCATTCCGACCCCTCGCTTAGCTATAATTTACCCAGATATGTCATCACATCCCGTATAACCAGACGCGACAATTCAGAAAAGCAATAAACTTGATACATAATGATCTACGGAATACTGAAGTTATAACATATGCACTAATAAATTTTGATAAACAAAATAAACTCTGTCAAGTCAACTTTAGAAAGATACTTAAGATAACGCTTAATTAGTCTGTATCTTTCGAAGCTGAGTTGATAGTGAAATATCATAATTTATAAACAAAACCTATTTCTGAATTATTCGTCTTTGTTACAACAAATTCGAAAATTCGAAGCTTCGAAGTTTTTCTGACGAAGTTCAAAACATTCGAATGTTCGAATGTTCAGAAATTCAAACAACGGTGGAAATCAACGACTCTAATGGTAATTAAATATTATAGTTCTGATATAACCATAGAAACCACTGTGCAATAAAAGTTACACTTAGGGCCAGTTTTTTAATCACCGATTATTATTAATCATGATTAAATAACAATTGAAACCATGGTTTCGATTATTATTTAATCATGATTAATACTAATCGAGAGTAAACCGGCGATTGAAAAACTGGCCCTTATTGTGTTAAAATGTTATCATTAGTAGGTAACTTACAGAACAGGTATTTAAAAAAATCATATTTGAAGCCATAATTCAAATCCTGGCGGTATCCTAATTTCTCTCTTTACATTTTAATACTGTAATTGGGATTAAGTTCCTGTTGTGCATCAAATAAATAAAGCAAAGTAATTGAACCTGCTTTGTATTTTCAGTAATGAAAATAGATTTCCTAAAAAGTAATTTAGAACTCAGGTTTAATTGCGTGGAAAAAATTCTCAATGAAAGAAGTACGAAAACACAAAAAAGAATTAATCGCGAAACTTCAATTTCTTATAAAGCAGAAGGATAGAACCCCAACCCATTAGATTCGATACATGACAACGTAATAAGAACAAAAGCTATCTACGTACAATTCCAACAGACAATCGATTGTTTAAATCATACCAGCGCTTTTCTTTCCTACCTTAATCACTTCGGACATCGATTGCTTTCCCACCCTGCGCAATTTCTTTCCAAACCGAATGGAACTAATTAGAGAGAATGTTTCTCCCCATGCCTCTTGTTCGACCCTGTCCAGTAGCGTCCGACACTTTTTTCAATCTTTACCTTTTATCGAAGAGTAAACCATTATGAAGAATTTTGTACACCAACCGTAAGTGACTTTAAAACGGTTAAATGAAGAACTCTTAACTTCAAACTTCAGATTTTCGAAATAGAATAGTATACTTTAACACAAATGTGGCAGGGCTTTTATTGCCGTTGCCATATGTATGTAACATACAATTTTTTCAACGATCGTGAACTTTTATTTCTTAAAATTAAAATCGATATTTGACATCTGTCATTTACTGTTATATTTCACATTAATTCAAAAAAATAGTATATTGTAAAGCTACATTCACAAATCGAAATTAGTTTTTGTTTTATGTTTTCCATTTTTGGTTTAATAACCTTGTAGACATGTTATCTTATGCAGCCATTCACAAATCAGTATTTAGTTTTGGTTTTAACACAAAAGTTTGCAAACTTCAAACTTATGTTTTACTTTTACGTTTTATACTTAGGAATAGACCAATAGGACGAAGCGTAGAATGATGTAGTGATATATACATGTCTCTTTTATCATCCTTCGCATTGACGATAACCTAAGTTTGTTTTTATTCGAGTGTCAAAATGAATGAAAATAAAAACAAGATTTTAATACCTACGTTCTTATTATGATAATATTTACCTTACTCTTCCAAAAAATACGAAAGTAAACAAACAACATATGACAGCATGTGTAACTTAGCACATCTGACAGTTGCATTTACTGTATTACCGATCTTCTAAAATTTATGATAGATGTCACTACTAACTAAAATCGACAAAAGCAAAACTATTTGTGAATGGCACCTAAAAACACACTAAAACATAAAGCATAAAACAAAAACTAATTTCGATTTGTGAATGTAGCTTAATACTAGTGATTATTTTTATGAAATTATTTCATAAATAAAAACTAATTGGATATTTGACAGATTAAAAAATTTGAAATATATCTAAATGACAACTACAGGAACAATCTAGTAACCAATGATTGCCGATATTGTAATTACCTAAAATGGATGTCTTCACTATTAGCGCCATTCCTTAGGTTGAAGTCTAACTATAAACACAGTCCCATGGTTACCTATATAACTTTCTGCTGCCTGTACAGAAGCAATTGAAATTAAAAATCATCAAAATAGTTTCAATAATCGTGATGGCTAGGAACTAAAAGCATGGCTTCTTCGAATAGATAAATTGTGATTTCTTACTTACTTGTATATGTTTGTAATCCTGATGAAACGTTGAATTAATTTTAAATTAATAAAACAGAACCAAAACTGTTTTTAATTTGAACTATGAGTTCTGAAAGATTCTACCCTAAGTTAATAATATCTTGTTTTAAAAATATCAAGATTCAGGTACCAATTAGATGCTTGTTTCATCTACCCTTAATTCTGTCTCCGTTAAGAATGTCTGGTACGCCACTGTGCCTCTCTGACCAGCCCGTTTGACAAATAACTAACGAAGGCGAATATCGTAGGCCGTCCCGAGTGTTCGATAACGCCGGTCTGACATTCTGGATATTAAAACTTCTGTGCTAAAGATGTCACGCAGATTGGTGAAAAAGTCTTAAGAGATATCGGGCTGGAAACGAAACTTTACTAACAAGTGCTTCCGTTTTTGTTGTGTTTCAGGTTTTCTTTTTTTGCGTCTAATAAAAGAAAGGAAGAGTATTGTTTAAGAAGGAAATTTATTGACTTTTTTTGAATACAACAGATGTTGAGAATGTTGGAAGTTTAAATGAAAACAGATTTTTCTTGTTTTAATATTTTCGAGGTTGGGGAAATATATTTATTATACTACACACATTCAAATTACTCCTGCATCTCCCCTTTCACTAAAATCTTTGGGGGCCGTAATATGACAGCTGGTAATCGCGCAAAATATATCATTTATCGACATCTGCTAGGGTAGAGAACCACATCCAATAATGGGTAGAATGCGTGATGACATATTTATTTATTTTATTCTACAAACATTTTCAAACATTGCTTTGCGTACAAGGTAGAAATATTACAATACTTTATACTCGTATTTATTCACAATAATTATTTGTCTATCTGGTCTGCGAAATGATTGTGTGCGTTAAGGTGGTTCTATCATGACAGTCTCATACAAAAATATAGGTAACCTAAAAAGTTTATAAAAATAATTATTACATTTTTGTATGGTATAGGTTATTACCAGAATTAATATTCCGCTGCAAATATCGTATAATTAATAATAACATTGAATATATTAAATAAAACTATTTAACTAGTTTATGAAATTTAGTAACATAACAACATTTTTGGAAGTGTTTCATGCCAACCAATAGCAGTGTAAGATTTTACACAGCAGAAGCTATGACAACAAGGCGAGAACTACAAGTAACATGATATTCGGCTGTATCATGTATCACATCGCTTATAATAAGCGACATCGATAATTTTTTTAGCTTTGACAACACCGGTTTTATTTCGACGTTTGTCAAATTTTTATTCATATAAATACAAATTTGACAAGCGTCAAGACAAAACCGGTGTTGCCAAAGCTAGTAAAATTTATCGACGTCGCTTATTATTAAAGATGTGTTACATGATACAGCTGATTACCAGTCGGTACGAAACGTGGCTGTATTATCGTTACATCCTGTTGACAGTTCATAAGAAAAATGAGAAAAATGCACCAAAGGAATTATTATCAACTGTACCAACAAATAAATAAATATAAAATGCTGTAATATTTTTGTTAGTATTAAAATTAATATATTTTACTGATCGAAATAATAACTTTCATAGTTCTTGCTTCGTCATTCGTGCGACCATCTCTGTCTACGCCTGCGACCATCTATGTTTACGGGTGCGACCATCTTTGTCTACCCGTGCAACGTTGCCAAGCATTTTTGATAGTTTCATTGAAAATCATAGAATATCCAACTTTCATCGCCAATTTCTTAGAAATTAATCCGGTAAGGCATGGATTTTTTAATTATGATACCTTTATCTTTATATGATGTACTGTGTGTTAGTTTTTTGTTAAAAAGTAACTACAATATATGAATTTATTACGCAGCAAGCTGCCTTGCGAGGTACAGTTCCTATAACGCCAATGCATTTTTGGTCGACTTTAACTTTACATTACACAGCTCAACAACGGTAAACTTTATAAAAAATTGCATACTAGTGTAGAAAAACATGAAAAATTATATATATACATCTAATTAAAATCCGGGTTAAATGCTTCCATGATAGTACCACCTTAAGACTCAGTTCCACATCGCAAGTGACAATTTGTCTTTGTATTACCAAATTAATAGTTTATTTTCAATTTATTTTCACTCTCTTGCTATATTATTACTGAGAATAATTAGGATACGCCAGGATTTAAAAATATATCAGACATATACAGACAGACATCTTTTGTAAAACTACACATTTGATAGTTGCATCTTATATAAGACGTATCCCATTCTTACTTTATGTATCCTGGAAAACGAATAAAGAATCCGTTATTGATAAATCGTTTGCAAAAGCGCTACAATAATATAGCAGAACGAATTACGAGTTACGAAACTCATATATCATCCAAATCCGAAACTATTTTATATTCAATATAGCGCTGGTGACACACATGGAAAGCACATCACGGCTCTAAAGAAATATTAATAAAAAACGAACAGCTCGTCTACTAGATTCACATTTACGTAGCAGCTTCCATGAAGCTTCCAGGGAAATGACGACGGAAATTAACATAGGAAATTCACGTTTGCGCTTTAGAAAATACCAACCATTCAGAATTTTTAACGAACATCTTATATCATAGATCATAATATACTACTATAGATAAGAAACTGCCAAGTTGGGCACTGGGACTGTATTTTGCGCCATCTGAGTAGTGGAAGTCTAACTAAAGTCATGTATATAGACAACCCGGTATGCGTATTTAGGCAGCTTGTTATTTTTATTAATATTTTATATTTATTTAAACTACATAAAATCAAAATTCGTAAATATAATATAAACATTTATTAAAATATTCACCTTTATACAATTTATTTATTATTTGAACTGTTTCAATCGCAGTTTCATCCAACTCTTGTGAACTTGAAAATATATTATGACTTCCTCATCTAAATATTATTTATTATATGATCACTTACTTGCCAGTAGCAGTGCAGTTTTTTACACAACAATTGATATTAGTTGATGACGTTATTTGAATATTTGACAGATTACATTTTTTTAAATATTTACAAATGACAACTACCGGAACAATCTAGTAAGCAATGATTGCCGATATTGTAGTTATCTAAAATGGATGTCTTCACATAAAGACTATTAGCGCCACTCCTTAGGTGGAAGTCTAACTATAAACACAGTCCCATGGTTACCTATATAACTTTCCGCTGCCTGTGTTATATTTTAAACTTGAAGACGGTTGCATGGGGATGTCTCAACAAGAATGCGAACCTAGTGGCGAAATTTGAAACCACGGCGATGGAGCAGTTTCATGAGATTTATATCCGCGGCCCAAGTGGAAGGTTCCGGGTTCAAATACATCACTAGGGATGTTGATTTTATTAGAATATTTGAATATTCGGATATTTACATAATGGATATCCGGTTTTGGCTATGCGAATAGTTCGATTATCCGAATAGTTTTTATATCCGAATAGCTCGGATATCTGAACTGATCGAATATTTGAATAACTGAACAGTCCGAATAGTTCGAATATTTAAATTGTTAATGAGACCGAATAGTCTAATAATAATTAACGAATAGATGGGGTGGCTAGCACAGTGGTATGAAGTCGGCCTGTGGATCCTGAGAACCCTGGTTCGATTTCCACAGGCGACAAACAATTTTCATAATTTCAAAAACTACCCCTGTGGTTCCTCCACCACTAACATCTTTGGGGGCCGTGATTTGACGACTGGTAACCGCACTTCACGCGAAAAATATATCACTTACCGAGATCTGCTTCGGCAGAGTGCCACACCCAGTAATGGGTAGAAGGCGTGATGATATATTTATTTATATAGTTCAGCGCTAAAAGTTTGCTAATAAGTCAATTTGGACACGATAAATTAAATGCCGTTCATATCTTATTTAGTTTTTAAGATATAGCTTACGGAAAAGTTCAATTTTCCAAAAAAATTACCTCATCAAATTTTCGACATTCCCGACTCTATATCTCAAAAACTAAACAAGATATGAAGATGCGCTCAACGGTATTGAATTTCTCGTGCTTAAATTGACTTGTAAACAAATTTTCAGCATTTTTTATTTTTCAAAAAGTTTTTACCAAAATTTTCTCATCGAGCAGTATTTGAAGAATATTTCAAAAACTAGCAGACATATGCACTTGGGGATTTTACCAATGGATTCAACTGGTCAAAATACATATGTGTGTAAATTTTTGTTTCAATATTTATGCGAGGAAGAATTTTAGAGCAAACAGTCTGAAAATAGCCTAAAATTGGAAAAAATCCAAGGGGTACCCCTTAAGAAATTTTCAAAAGATAAAAATCGTTAAAAATTTGCACGAGGAATTCAATGCCGTTGAGCGCATTTTCATATCTTGTTTAGTTTTTCAGATATAGCCTTCGGAAAAGTCCAATTTTCCAAAAAATTTACCTCATCAAATTTTCGCCATTCCCGAGGCTATATCTCAAAAACTAAACAAGATATGAAGATGCGCTCAACGACATCGAATTTCTCATGGTTTATTTGACTTGTAAATAAATTTTCAGCATTTTGTATTTTTCAAAAAGTTTTTACCAAAATCCGTATTGTAATTATTCTCAACATAATATAAAGTTGACATACATATGTCAATAGCTTTGCAAAATCTGTCATGTTGCTTTAATATATAAAAATAATATGAGAATACATAATTTCATTTGTTTAAATTTGTAATATTTATTACACTTTTTTGACAGTTTTTTGTGTAATTAATAAAATTTGACAGAGTCATTTAAAAATCTGCCTCGACAGATATGTAGGGAATTTAATTACCATAAATTTTTTTTTATGTGGTGGCTAGCTCAGTGGTATGAAGTCGGCCTGTGGATCCTGAGAACTCTGGTGCGATTCCCACAGGCGACAAACAATTTTCATAATTTCAAAAACTACCCCTGTGGCTCTTCCACTACTAACATCTTTGGGGGCCGTGATTTGACGACTGGTAACCGCACTTCACGCGCAAAATATATCACTTACCGAGATCTGCTTCGGCAGAGTGCCACACCCAGTAATGGGTAGAAGGCGTGATGATATATATTTTTTTTTACAATTTTTTTTTTAATTATCTTTCCGATGGATTTTAAGGTCTCCACCGATTTTTGAACAGTAAAATCCCTATTTGTCCCACTGTGCGACGGGAGCGATAATCTGCGCTTGTTCGAGAGCATATTTTTTTGGTAAAAATCTATTTTTATATTAAAATTGGACAGGAAAGTATGCACTTTCTTGCAATTAGGAACTTACATGCCGGTTTCAGGAAAAAATCTTTTTTATTATTGATACTTTTTTTTTTTCATAGTTAGGTAGAAAACAAAAAAATACGTCCTCGTATTTGAAAGAAAATTTCACAAAATTGCTAACGAAATAAGAAAACAACAAAACTAAAATCAAGAATGCTGCGCTTGTCTCAAACCCAAAATGGCATCATATAGTTCACAAGCAACTTCCATCCTTATGCAACATTAAATAGGCTTCCAATCTCCGAAGATCGAGTCACTGATACAAAATAAAAAGATTGCCTTTAGGGACGTCAAATATAGACGGCTTGGCCTCGACTTTAAACTAAACAAAAAACAAAAACGTAAAAATAATTTATCAACCGAAATGTTGCGATGTGAGGGAAGAATTGAGATAAACTTCGTTGGACTTAGTGTCAGACAAACTTGCAACTCTCAAAGTGAAAAAAAAATTACTCTAACGTGGGTCATATAAAAGTAACTCCGAGTTTTTTCGCGGACGTCGTTTAACTTTTAACTTTTAATATCTCGAAAGTAGAAATGGCGAGAAAGCTTCGCGCGGAATTATTTATTTACAAAATAATGTTGCAAGGCAGAAACTACGACTCATTTTGGAAAATAGTTACTAATAAATAAAAACAATTGATAATTGATAAAGAGAAAAATTAGGATAGTGCAAGGATTTGAACCAGGGATTTTATGAAGTCCGGTCATATGCTCTAACCTATTTAGTCACGGTCGCTCTGGATTCAAATCCAGCTAGCTAGCTCAGTAATATCAAGTCGGCCTGTGGATCCTGAGAACCATGGTTCGATTCCCTCAGACGACAAACAATGTTCACTATTTAAAAAAAACTATCCCTGTGGCTCCCTCACCACTAACATCTTTGGGAGGCGTGATTTGACGACTGGTAACCGCACTTCACGCGCCAAATGTATCACTTACCGAGATCTGCTTCGACAGAGTGCCACACCCAGTAATGGGTAGAAGGCGTGATGATATATTTTTTTTTTATAATTCAATTAAAAATATATAATATTTTCTTAATTAATTTATTTGTTTATTATTGTGTCAATTTAAATTCCCAACAAATGAATTTTTTTCAAATCTGTATCATACTAATTGTTTTTTTTTTGTTGTAGGTATGTACCAATATATTTCACAATTATTCTCCAGAAAAAGTAAGTAGCACTTTTTAAAATTTTAATCTTATACTTACACGCATTGATTAAAAATAATTTTGCTTATTTTTCCCACTCAAAGAGAAAAAAATCTACTAGTGTATATATTCGTATGTCAATTTTATTCCAGATTAAAATTATTAGCATTAATAGTTATTTTTATAACAAGTGCCGGAAAAGGCTTGTTACGTGCAAGTGCAAGTGCGGAAATCTGCACGAGCACGTGACCTTTTTCGACACGTGTTATAAACAACATTTTTCCTACAACTGTGCGGTTTAGAAAATCACTTAAATATTATCAAAATTTATAAAATTTTACAGGCAGATTCATAAAGTGGATTAGCGCTAACACCATTTTTTATTTCGTTTTTAACTCTCTTTTCAATGTACGAAACAACTTTATTTTAACTTGAGTTAAAAAGAGAGTTAATTAGCATCAAATTTTGTTTATTTCTTTAATCTATTTTAATTTGAAATAGAGTTATAGATAATATTAAAAACGGTGTTACCGCTAATCCGTTTTGTGAATCTGCCTGTTAATGAATTACGCGAGAACGATGTTTTACTTCGTTGCTATGGTTTATTTGTTGATTGCTTGCACATTGTTCTACGTTATTTAAAAATATTTCACTAATTTCAAGACAATTTCTTCAAAATCGTCTAGATTGGAATACTACAGTGAGTGATTCTTCTACTTTTCATATGTAACCAAGGCAATAATAGTTACGTAATAACAAAGCAATCGCACAGTTGTAGGAAAAATTATTTACGAAATGAAAAAGAAAATAAGGTTGTTAATAAATTTTAAGTTACTAGGTTGCATTTTTGCTATAATTATAAGTTATTTTTGTGAATAAAAAACAGAATAAAAATTGGAACTTTGTCAGGCAGTACGGTGGTTCGAATCTGGAGATCCCGAGATCGAATCCCCCTGAAGCTAAAATATATATATACCGGGTGCTGCTTAACAAAGGTGGACATAGAGAATTAACATGGAATATTTGTTTTGTTCAATTTCTCGCTCTCCTATTAATTTTATGGAAAGAACTAAAGAGGGCAAAGATGTTCATAATTAACGATGCATTTATTACGTCTCTGGTTTAGCCGCAACTTTAAAAATAAATTTCAAAATTTCTGTTAAATTTTAGCAAAACCCTGTGCTGTAATTAGGATTAGGATTAAGGTCCTGTTGTACATAATAGAATAAATAACTAAAATATAGACTATATCATTATCTCGTCACACTCGTGCGTTTCTGTGCGTATGTACGTATGCGAACAACACATCCGAATATATTCGAAATGATGGAAGGTATATGAAGCAATGCGACAAGTTTTAAGGCAGAATATAAATGGATTTTTTTGTCCGTTTATGTAGTTCAACTATTTTTCAAACTCATCTCTGACGTTAGAAAGTTTTACGAGTGATTCGCGGAATATTTAGGTGACGTGAAAAGCTGAAATGCGACGCTATTTGTTAAATTGAAATGAAGAGACATCAGATTATTTTTCTTTTTACTACTTTTTTGACTTTTAGCAACAGTTCAATCAATAAACTTAATGCAGACAGCATAGAAGCTATCTCTTGATTTTGACTTGTCAGTTTGACAGCAGATAAACAGTTAAAAGAATTATTTGCAAGTAGATAAACATTTATTTACCTTCATTATCTTTTAAATAACTAATAAAAATGTCTTTTTTTTTCGCGCCTCCATTCAGAAACATTTGTTATTTCAGTACGGAAAGTAAGACTTTATAGTATTAGATACCGTGATGGAATATTACGGTAATAGGTATATTCCATTTGCCATTTAGATCAGATCTAACTTACATTTACTGATCCAGATCATTTATTTATTTCGCTGGATTACTTCTAGCACCAGATTTATAGATTTTAATTTACTTTGAAGTAATTCATCCAAAAAAGTGCATCAGTTTGCTTAATTCAATTCATTTAGTCATGTGTCAAATTTATTTGATCTGATTTAAGTGAATCAAGTGGCAAATGGAATACAGCATTGTATCGTAAGGTTGCTAAGTAATAAACAAATTTTGACAATTAATTATAATTAATTATAACTATTTTAATATGCTACTTTCAAGATTAAGATATGATAATAATAATGATATAATAATAATAATAATATAATAATATATCATCACGCCTTCTACCCATTACTGGGTGTGGCACTCTGCCGGAGCAGATCTCAGTAAGTGATATATTTTGCGCGTGAAGTGCGGGTACTAGTCGTTAAATCACGGCCCCCAAAGATGTTAGTGGTGGAAGAGCCACAGGGGTAGCTTTTTGAGATTATGAAAATTGTTTGTCGCCTGTGGGAATCGAACCAGGGTTCTCAGGATCCACAGGCCGACTTCATAACACTGAGCTAGCCACCCCACTAAATTATGTTCTCAAAAAAGTTAAAATAAAATCTAATAAAATCGTGTTACCATTTAGTGTTCAGAAAGTGATTTAGATTAATTAATCCAAAATTCAGGAGAGTGCCATACCCAGTAATGGGTAGAAGGCGTGATGATATATTTATTTGTTTTTTATAATTTAGCTTAATTTGACTAATCAAAAATTCAGGATTAGCTAAAACTCTGAATGTGTCGTACTAACTAAATATGTCGTGGTATTATACCCTTGACAACTTTTATAGGAGAAAATGTATGTAGCGAAATGTGTAGGGTAATTTTCGTCTAATTTTAAATAATTACCAAAGTTTGTAGGAAACGTAATTATTTAATATATAATTAAAGTTAGATTTAGTTACGATTGTTCATAGTCTCGAACATATCAGAATAAAATTACTAATAGCATTTGATACGGCAAAATTAATATCGTAAATTCAAAGTTTGTGAAAATTTATACTAGAATTTAAAACGTAATTATGATTTTATTACTTTTGTTCCAGTACCAATTTATAAAGTAAAATTCCAGGAAATTTCCAGCTCAAATTTCCATTATTTGTTCCCACTACTTATTATAAATATTTTCCCCTTCACTTAAATATAATATAATCTTAAAATATTTCAATATTATAGTACCTTTGCTTTGAATGTAAGAGACTCCATTGTTTGAAACAAAAACCGTCTGAGCTTTAGCAATCTTTCATTTCCAAAACAAAACAAAAGCAAAATAGCGTTCTTCATCCATTGACCTCGTCTTTAATTCCATTGTTCACGAGAAGGGAAAATATTCATCAAAAGCTCTCTGGAAAATACAGTTTGTTCATTAATGCACCCTTATATGTAAGGAGGCTTTTACATTACTTTAAAATAAAATTTATTGTGGAATCTGTTTCAATGCTGCATTAATACTCTTTGAGGCCTATAATCACAGTATTTTTGGGACCCACTTAAATATTCATTGTGAAAACTTAGATATTCTAATATAGAAAATATATTTATACTAAAAACGTTATAAACAGCGACTGACGTCATCCATCCTGATACAACTTAATAAAATCATAAGAAACTGGTGCAATATTTTAAATGACAATTAAAAAAAAGGCATTGAAACATAAATCTTGTTTAAGAATATTGAATAATAGCTAGTTGTATCAAGTCGGCCTGTGGATCCTGAGAAACCTGGTTCGATTTCCACAGGCGACAAACAATTTTCACCATTTTAAAAAACTACACCTGTGGCTCTTCCATCACTAACATCTATGGGGCCGTGATTTGACGGCTGATAACCGCACTTCACGCGCAAAATATATCACTCACCGAAATCTGCTTCGACAGAGTGCTACACCCAGTAATGGGTAGAAGCGCGATATATATATATATATATATATATATATATATATATATATACAGAGTGGTGAACGCAACTCTCAAACATAGGGATTTAACATGTAAAATCACAATTTTGTAATTTCCTGCTTCCCTAATTATTTTAAGCAAAAAAGCTTCGAATAACAATTTTAGGGCATAAAATTCTGCATCTAAGCCAATAAACAAAATAAATTTTGCATGCTTCGTAACGGCACAAATTAGATCTGAAAATGACAAAAATAGCTTCAAAACTATCGATAGCCATGGAATTGAAACAAAATTAAACAAATGTTTGACGTATAATCTGTCAAAATAATTTCTTTATTTATTATGTCATTCATAAAATTTTACCAACTTAAAATTACATTTTTTAAAATTGGTCAGTGATACTGCATTTTTGTTGAAAAATGTAGTCTTATCATCTCCAAAGAAGCAACGCTCAATACTATTTAAAACTGGATACATGTAAACGTAGAAACACCCTATGTCATTCATCTAGTTATATTTTTTGATGACGTCAGTCGTTCTTTATAGCGTTTAGAGATACTACCACACTGAGGCTGGGGGACTCTGGTTCCTGCACTGTAACTGTAATTACACATAAGTTCCTGTTGTATAGAGTAGAATAAAAATATAAATAAGGTACTAACCGGTCTTGTATTATAATTTATTATTACATTTATGTTAGTATACCACACGCCTACAGACATATCACCAATATAGATTTGAAAAGTTGATTTTAAAAAAGAAAAATCTATTTGACTTCTTGGTTGAAACAACTTTGGTTTCCGTTAAATTAATAATTAATAAAGACTGTGAACAGCAATTCTGAACTATATAAACGTAAGTGAAAAGTTTGAACATCGAGAAAAAATACATGACTCCCGATGAAAGTTTCTTAAACAGATCCATCTTACAAGGACAATTGTAACTACCCGACTGAATTTAAAGTACGTTATTAATAACAGATCTCTTCTGTACCAACTTACTCTTGTGAATATATTCCTTAACGTATGCGAAGATTCTAAGATTTCTTGTAGTGGTTATGAAACTAACTTTAAACTTTTAAATTACTGTCTCGTAGCATAAAGCCAGGTTAGATAGTGAAATTTAAATCTATTATGCGAGAAACTGCATCATAGTTTGAAGAAAATTTTAAACGATTTTCTGATCTTACGTAACTTCTTTCTTAAGCGCAATTTATGTTTAACAGGACAAAGGAAGTGGAATCGTATGAAAATACATACTGATTTAGGATTTTTATAATCTTGGCGACCGTACATTAGAGGTTATACTACTCAGCAATTTTTTTTTTCATTTTTTTTATTGCCTTAAGGTCATGGCCAACTTCATTGAATTGCGCTACGCTTATTATGGCCGTTTCATTCCGTCGTTTTGCCATACAAAAATTTGTCGTGAGTTTTTTACAGTTTTGGTACATCAAGTAATGCCATCTAGTGCTTTTTATTTCTATTAAAGGAGAGTGACATCGCTGTCAAGTTACAAAAACAACCTTAAAATATTTGTAAACTGAAGTTTATGTGTTTATATATTCAATATTATTAAATATTATGACTGAGCTTTCGGCTAAAGTAACTAGCTAGTTTAGACTAAGTGAATTTAATTTGGCAACGTAGCATTATCTGTCACTTCAGGTAAATAATGCCGCCATATTGTCTACATATGTATTTAAAACTTTTGAAGTGTTTATAGGTCAAAACAAGGAAGTATTATTGAATTATTGGTGCCAACGGTTAGTATTTTATTGTAAAGATCGTATAAAAATAAATATACAATGACTAGGCTTGTTTGTAAGAGTTTTCAATCAATGCAAGCGGCAGTATTTTAAAATTTAGTTACGACGTATGGCGTTAGAGGCTCTAGTTGACGTGCCCGCTCTGTAAATTTGAAACTAGGAATTTTAATGACATATGAAACGGCCATAATAAGCGAAGCGCAATTCAATGAACTTGGTCATGTACTAGTATGACGGTGGCGCCATCGGTTGTCGAGTGGCGAAACTGACGCTCAAAAAAATATAAAAATTGAATAAAATAAGTGTTTTATACCTATTATGATTTGAATATCATGAATTGTTAACAGGTTGTTGGTCTAGTGAATTTTCAAATACCATACCACCGTGTGGTGTTGCCATTATAAATTGGGATTCTGAATTTTTTGTTAAAAACAAGACTTTGCATGGCTATACATCCATTATTAAACGATAAAAACTTTCTCCTTTTGATACAATATACATGGATAGTTCTTGAACATCATACTAGTTTTTCAAATGAAACTGCAAAATTTTAGAGGTACACAAACCAAATATGTGCGATTCTGAGTGATGATCGCCATAAGCCCCGTGTATAAGAACTCAACTTTACAAGCGAATATATTTGTTCACAGAGGATGAATATGTTTCATATTTTAACAGGATACGTATGACTATCCAATGTTTACGTGCGCCAAATTTAATTTAGATCTGCAAAAATTTTTTTCACGCTAGTACTACCTTAATTTGAATACAATGAATCCAATCTAATAATTTTTAGTGTGGTAATAAATCAGTACGCAATGAACTTCTTCGTACTGTATACTAAATTAAATCAAAGCGCAGTGCTTCGCTTGTCACATCTTAAATACGGACGACAGGATGATAGGTCACTAGCTTGTCCAATATATCACGTCCACATTTACAATTTTAATCAAAAGGAGCAATGTCGTATTATTTATTGGGGATAGGACGTACATATGTGCTATCACGAAAATTGAATCATGGATTTTCAGTTAGCATTACTTTACAGGAAAAGGTTTTTAATAATAGCTGTAGACAGTCGCGTACCTAGAACTTTTGCCGCCCAGGGCGGTCTTCAATTTGCCGTCCTTTCTAAGTCAATCAAATGGTGGTTTTTATAAATTAAAAAAATTAATATATCATCACGACTTTTACCCATTATTGGGTGTGGCAATCTGCCGAAGCAGATCTCGGTAAGTGATATATGTAGGTATGTGAAGTGCGGTTATCAGCCGTCAAATCACGACCCTCCAAAGATGTTAATGGTGGAGGAGCCACAGCGGTAATTTTAATTTGGTGAAAATTGTTTGTCGGCTGTGGGAATAGAACCGGGATCCTCAGAATCCACAGGTCAACTCCAAACCACTGACCCATTACCCCATTAAATTAATAAACATAAATAAATAATTGTAATTGAGACAAACTAAATGTAGGGAACTTTTTTATCATAATAATAATAATAATAATAATAATAATAATTTATTTGTCTATATAGAAAAATATACAAATGGATTGGATACATTGCAAGCTTATTACAGTTATGTGGTAATTTACTTATATGGAATACTCAAACATTCAAAATAAAAGCACGTATTTTTAAAGATTCTTTATAGTATTGAAATATGTCGAGGCATTTCTTCTTTGACAGTTCCGAAAGGAGGCTTGTGTAGTTGTCTTCAATGTTGTTAAGATATTTTGTTAGGTACACGGCTCTAATAGGATCCAGTATAGGACATTGGAATATGAATAGGAAACTTTTTTATCATTGGATGGCATATTTAAATTAGGCAGTAATGGAGGAATTTTTCGAGATAATATTTTCAACCCTACATTGACTTGACGATGAAGAAAAATATTCGAAATTACATTTTAATTCATAATTCGTAGAAATCGCATAGTAAACTTATGAAGTGAACAAGTTGTTTTTTACAACTAACACTAAATATAAAAATGCCGCCCCAAAATATGTGCCGCCCGGTGCGCACCGCACCCACCGCCCCTTCGCTAACTACTTTATTATACTGCGGAGATAAGAAGACATGTTTCGTTTTAAAATTTTGACTTTAACCCTTACTGTGGGGGTTGGAGTTCCCACTGCCCCCATAGCTTCGCGGCCTTTGCCTCTGGACTACGATTTCAAGTGAAAGTAAATATGATTCTATTCTTCGTGAATGTATGCACATATTTGTGCGTGGAGTGTACATCATGAAAATTCATTTTATACATAAGACCGGATTACTGTGATGTGTTCTTTACGTTAATAAAGATTTCGTAGCCCACTTGTTTTTACAAGCGGGATTTTGCATATTCGCTTACGTGAGACCATTTCCCCTGTTTACACATTCATTACACTGTAGTCTTTTGCGAATAATTTTGCGTGTATAACATTTTTCAGCCTTCCGTATGGATTTTTGCAATTTATTAACCTCTAGAGAATTTTAGTAATCATTGGGATGAAATATACATACTCGTAAATAGGTAATTAGAAAATTATTCTTTAAGGGTCATACTGTAAGCCTCCCTTATTTAAAGGAGAATTAACAAATAATTTATATGGGTTCTTGTCAGACCGGAGAAAGGACAAGTACTAGGGTTGTTGTAAATAAGTTTGTACTTACAATTTGGTTCAACAAATAACAAAGATTTATTCACACTTACTACATGGTTGGTGTTGTCGAGTTCCTACTGAACTCTCGTATTGACTATCTGACTATGTGACTGCCTCTGACTGTGTGACTACTATTTGACTGTCGTTATAACTGACCTAACGCTACTATATATCTAATTACAAAAGTACTAAGTCAGCAAATAGTTAGCTACTTACGTCAAAGAATATTATTTAGAATACTTGACCTCATTACAACATGCTCTACTTTACTTAATTGTATTCACTAAGAATGTGCTGACTTTGACTTGTTACAATACGCCATATGAAACATTTCGTCCTTAGGTCCTTAATAGCTATTTACATAACAAGTGCATGAAGACCATACTTTGCACATGAGCGCAATTTTGAAGCACGAGCGAAGTGGGTGCTTTAATTTGCGCGAATGGTGCGAATGACGACTTCGTGCACGAGTTTTTTACAATGGTTTTTATAAAAATAAATAAATATAAATATATCATCACGCCTTTTAGTCTTTTACCTATTACTGGGTGTGGCACTCTGCCGAAGCAGATCTCGGTAAGTGATATATTTATGCGCGTGAAGTGCTGTCAAATCACGGCCCCCCAAAGATGTTAGTAGTGGGGGAGCCACAGGGGTAATTTTAAATTGGTGAAAATGTTTCGCCGGCTGTGGGGATCGAACCAGGGTTCTTTGGATCCATTCCGACTTGATACCACTGAACCATAAAGAACAAAAAATATATAATCGGCAATGAAGAAATTGATTAAATTTGAAGCGTGAATTTATATTGACAGTTAAGTATACCATGAATTGACATTTGTTATTTGAAAACAATTTGTTTATTTTTTTCTCGTAAGGTTTGTAAAAATATGTCTGATTGATGGGGTTATAAACTAATGTCTTTATTTGTTTTATACATACACATACATAATCGATTCCTCTTCTACCTTGCGGTGTAGAGGTTGTTTTATAAGTTTATTAAAATGTGTATAAATAAGTACAATTAATAGTCAAAATTTAGAACCATAAAAATAGGTGTTTTTTCAATTACTTTCTATCAAACGTTCCATCGGTTTCCAAGGTAATGTAAACCTTATTTTAAATGATGCGAGTAAAAAAAGCGCTTTAGATGATTTGAGATTACTATACTATAATAGGCGTATTCCTTTTGCCATTTGGATCAGATCTAACTTACATTTACTGAACCAGATCTCTTATTTTTTTCACTGGAGTACTTTGCTGCCTTTATTTCCAGTACTAGAATTACAGATGCTAATTTACTTTGAAGTAATTCACCCCAAGAAGTGCATCATTTTTCTTAATTCAGTTAATTTAGTCATGTGTCGAATTTATCTGAAATGATTTAAGTGAACCAAGTGGCAAATGGAATACAGCTAATGGAGTACTGGTTCAGTGGTATCGAGTCGGTTTGTGGATCCTAAGAACCTTGGTTCAATCCCCACAGCCGACGAACCATTTTCACCAATTTAAAATTACCCCTGTGGCTCCTCCACCACTAACATCTTTAAGGGCCGTGATTTAACGGCTGGTAACGGCACTTCACGCGCATTAATATATCACTTACCGAGATCTGCTTCGGCAGAGTGCCACACCCAGTAATGGATAAAAAGGCGTGATGATATATTTATTTATATTTTTTATACAACTAAAAAGAGGATGGGGTGGCTAGCTCAGTTGTATGAAGTCGGCCTGTGGATCCTGAGAACCCTGGTTCGATTCCCATAGGCGACAAACAATTTTCATAATTTCAAAAATTATCCCTGTGGCTCCCCCACCACTAATATCTTTAAGGGCCGTGATTTAACGGCTGGTAACCGCACTTCACGCGCATTAATATATCACTTACCGAGATCTGCTTCGGCAGATTGCCACACCCAGTAATGGATAAAAAGTCATGATGATATATTTATTTATATTTTTTATACAACTACAAAGAGGATGCTCTTTTTGTCTGCGCGTCGTACAATATTCAAATAGACGATTAGAACAATTTACAAAATTACAGAAACAAAGTGATTATAAACAATGTTTATGTTTACAAATATTCATGGAAACTGCTAAACAAACAGTAATTCGAGTTGCACAGAACATGTAATATTTATACAGAATCGTTTAGAATTTATATTAAAAGTTAATTGTGCGTAAACAAAGTTTAAAAAATGCTTATATTCCGCATTGAAAACGCTGCATTCATTTCACGCAACATAAAATCAATATTGCTATTATTTTCTAGTGTTAAATTTGCTGTATGTTAATAATATATCTCATTAAATATTAAACAATATTTGATTCATTTTTGTTTGACTGAAAATAATGTTCCTGTTTTGTTTGCAAAATAATTCTTAAAATGAATGATATTTTATTATTATTTTGAAGTAAAAAGTACATATTTTATATTTATACATAATCATACTATTTGTGTTTATAATAAAAATATATTTTTTATAACGAAATTGTGTTTTAAATTCAAATATTAATAATTATTCAAATAAATATTTATTGTAGTTTAGTATATATTAAATAAAAATAAATATATCATCACGCCTTCTACCCATTACTGGATGTGGCACTCTGCCGAAGCAGATCTCGGTAAGTGATATATTTTGCGCGTGAAGTGCGGTTACCAATCGTCAAATCACGGCCCCCAAAGACGTTAGTGGTGGAGGAGCCACAGGGGTAGCTTTTGAAATTATGAAAATTGTTTGTCTGTGATTTGACGACTGGTAACCGCACTTCACGCGCAAAATATATCACTTACCGAGATCTGCTTCAGCAGAGTGCCACACCCAGTAATGGGTAGAAGGCGTGATGATATATTTATTTATAGTTTGTCACAAATAAATAAATAAAATAAATATATCATCACGCCTTCTACCCATTACTGGGTGTGGCACTCTGCCGAAGCAGATCTCGCTAAGTGATATATTTTGCGCGTGAAGTGCGGTTACCAGTCATCAAATCACGACCTCCAAAGATGTTAGTGGTAGAGGAGCCACAGGGGTAGTTTTTGATATTATGAAAATTGTTTGTCGCCTGTGGGAATCGAACCAGGTTTCTCAGGATTCGCAGGCCGACTTCATACCACTGAGCTAGCCATCCCATATAATATATAGTTCTTTTATTCCTTTAAATATAATAAATAAATAAATGTGTATGAAATGATATGTAGTGTCAAGCTCAAAAATGAATAAAATGCGTTATGATATATTTGGTAAGTTTTATTTTTGTCTAACTAAATTTGCGAAGATTAGATTAATATACGTAGGGCGGTTATTTATTTACAAATCTTGCGTTTACAGTAAATGTGTTAATTTAAATTTAGCCTGATTAATTGCTTAGTTCTTGGTTAAATTTATTACCTCGGAATTTAATTTATTTAAGTGAAAGAGCGAACAAAAAGTGTTAATTATTTTTCTTAACTGAAAAGAAAAATCACGCTGCGCAGGTTCGGACTAACCACAAAAATTAAACATTATTTTAATAGTACTTAAAGTAATATATTATTTTTACATATTGGTCGTGAAAGTTGTTTTTTTTAACGTACGATGGCACGGTGAAAAGTCCCTGAAAAATAAAACAAATGCGCCACAATCGCAAATCTCATGTGACATTTGTGATGTACCATCTTTAACTAGAACTCATTAAAATTTTCAGACTGATATGTCATTCAGTTCTGTTTTGACACTCATCGAAAGCAAGCAACCTTGAAGATTTTTGAAAACATGGAAAAAAGTTAATTTCGCGTCTTGATTAAACATTATTTCTTGCGTGGAAAAAACATTACGCAAACCAAAGCATTGTTTGTTAAACATTATGAGGACTCCTCACCATCGATTGGAACGATTTACAAGTGGTTTACTGATTTTCGTTGTGGTAGTATGACCACATTGGACGCCGAACGTTCTGGTTGTCCAATTGAGGTTACAACGTCAGAAATCGTCGATAAAATCCATGATATGATATTGGACGATCGACGAGTTAAAGTGCACGAGTTTGCTGAGGCTATGAGCATCTCAACCGAACGGGTACGGAACATTTTGCATACATTTTTGGATATGAGAAAGCTATCTGCCAGATGGGTGCCGCATTTGCTCTCTGTTGACAACAAGCGCGACGGTGTGCTAAGTTCAAAGGTGTATTTGGCGATGTTCAAGCGCAATAAGAAGGACTTTTTGCTTCAGATTTGGCCTCCTGCGATTTTTATCTATTTCCAAACTTGAAGAAATGGCTCGGCGGAAAGAGATTTGGCTCCAACGATGAGGTCATCGCTGAGACAAACACCTGTTTTGAAGGATTGCCAAAATCGTATTATTTGGAAGGGATCGAAAAATTAGAAAAACGTTGGACGAAGTGTATCGAGCTACAAGGAGATTATGTTGAGAAATAAAACATGTTTTGACCAAATAAATCAATTCTTATTTCATTTTTCAGGGATTTTTCACCCTACCCTCGTAATGTTCATTTTTATGAGCACCTGTAGAACATCTGCTTCCACAAAAAATGACAAATAACATAAATTTAATTCCCCCACAAATAAAACACTTTCATGCGGTAATAATTCTGAATCCCTCCCTGCAGGAAGACAAATTAGCTCGCCCGGAATCCCACAATCAATATACCGTTCTCGCACCTTTATAAGATTTTTGCGGTCGTCCCAAAGCGCGAAGAGAGACCATCGCTACAAAACTCTCACAGAAACGCGGATACATTATTGCATTCCTTTTAGTGGGCCGGTGAACAGGACCGCAATAAATCTAAATCTATTTTTCTCTACACTCGATTGAAATATGGCGGCTCAGGCCCTTCGTAGATTTGATTCAATCGAATATTCACTTCATTGTGCTTGGTGAGACCGATTCTGTTTGTATTGTATTCTCGAACTCGTTCTGGTTAATCAATATTGCTAACGGAATGATTGGATTTGACGGACGGTGGTATTGAGAATGTTTTTTTGATTGTTGTTTCGTGGGGATGATTCGTTTTGTAAGTTTAATTAGATTTAATTATTAATAGAATAAATATCCAATCCAAAAGTCGGATAAAATATTTGATTCCAAGTTCGGCTAAACCATCTGATTTGAAATTTACATTCTTAGCTTCCGAGTAAAATATATATCTTATTTTTTCGTTTGGTGTTTTATTTTGCAGTTTTATTTTTCGTGTAGTATGCAAGAGAATTAAGTGAAATTTTAATTAAACATATACTAGTACGTTGTTAAGGTAGTTCTAGTGTGACGGTGGCGCTATCGGTAGTGGCGAAACTGATGCTCAAATAAATATAAAAATTGTATAAAATAAGTGTTTTATACCTATTATGATTTGAATATCATCAATTGTTAACAGGTTGCTGGCCTAGTGAATTTTCAAATACCATACCATCGTGTGGTGTTGCCATTATAAATTGGGATTCTTAATTTTTCGTTAAAAACAAGGCTTTGCATGGCTGTATATCCGTTATTAAACGATAAAAAGCTGTCTCCTTCTGACACAATATACATGGATAGTTCTAGAACATCATACTAGTTTTTCAAATGAAACTGCAAATTTTTAGAGGTACACAAACCAAATATGTGCGATTCTGAGTGATGATCGCCATAAGCCCCGTGAATAAGAACTCAACTTTACAAGCGAATATATTTGTTCACAGACGATGAATGTGTTTCATATTTTAACAAGATGCGTACGACTTTCCAATGTATAAGTAAAATTCCATTCAGATCTATAAAAAAAAAAAATTCACGCTAGAACTACCTTAAAATACAAGCGCAGTTGTTAGAAAAGTGAGCGTGAATAAGTTGAGATAATTTGAGCAATATGTGTTAAATAAAAGATTAAATTAAACAAGTGTTTAGGAGCGAATTGATGGATGAGATTAAAGATTTGTTGCGTGATGAAAGATTTTAAGTGTGACAAGTAAATGAGCTAATATGAGGGAAATATTCCACAGAGATAGTTTTAATGTGGTGAAAATTGTTTGTCGGCTGTGGAAATCGAATCTGGGTTGTCAAGTTTACAGTCCGACTGTATACCACTAAGCCACCTACTCCATAAAAATGAAAAAACATTAAATTAATGTACATTATGAACATGTGTATTTATTTAGTTCATACAACAGAATGATTGAAATATGATTATAAATGATATAAACTATATGACAGCAGATTAATTCAAGTTATCAGATCCATTAGATTAAACATGAAGATTAATATTGAAAACTATTTGGATTTGCTGTTTAAATCTGCAAAATTTTAATCTGTAAGTATTGTGAATGGAATTCGAAGCCTATTACATGTGTTGTTAAAATCAAATGTAACTATAATTTTAACGAATCAATAAAACCACTATATTCATTTTCAAACTGTAATTAATATGGCATTACTGATAAATATATTGGGTTTATTATATTGTGGCTGGTATATCCACGTTTAATTTTCTCATATCTGGTATTTCATTTAATATTAATTTGACATATAAAGGGAAACAAGTTATTTAAAATCGATAATTCAACACATACATACCTATATAAAGGATATTTCTTAATGCGCACATATATATATATATATATATATATATATATATATATATATATATATATATATATATAAATTAATGTTTGTTTGTTTGTTTGTTTGTTTGTCCCTTTGTCCAACCCGCCATCTTGAAATAAAATGGCCGCTAGCTATCTTGAAAAGTACTGCACTGATTCGACTAAAATTTGGTACAGACATAGACGGGAACCAATCTTAACATATAGGTATAATAAAGTTTCAGTCCGCCATCTTGAAATAAAATGGCCGCTAGCTATCTTGAAAAGTACTGCACTGATTCGATTCAAATTTGATATAGACATAGACGGCAACCAATCTTAACATATAGGTATAATAAAGCTTCAGTCCTATGCCATTCGAATTCAAACGTTTGCAGTTTCCGGTACGACTCGCATTTGCAATGACCATCAACAAAGCACAGGGACAAATGCTACAAGTGTGTGGACTAAATCCATGCTTCTCACATGGACAGCTGTACACAAACACTTTCTTTGAGTTGCAATGCAACGCATGCCGGGTACTCGCATTAAATTGTAGACCACGCGAACGAAGTCGCGGGTAATAGCTAGTAGATATATATATATATATATATATATATATATATATATATATATATATATATATATATATATATATATATATATATATATATATATATATATATATATATATATATATATTTCAAAAACAACCGCAGGGCGACACTCTCTCCCTTTCTTATCTTTTTGTTTCATTTTCAGTTACTGCATTGTGTGGATTTTTCTTTCATATACAAGTGCAGTCTATCGCTTTCATCTTATCTAATCATTGTAGATTCATTGTTAGTTTCGTTATTAGCTTCGTTGTTAGGAGTAAGTGTGATTAATTTGAGATTTGGTAGCCGCAGGGATAGTTTTCAATATATAAATAAATATATCATCACGCATTTTATCCATTACTGGTTGTGGTACTCTGTCGAAGCAGATCTCTATAAGTGATATATTTTTGAGCGTGAAGTGTGGCTACCAGGCGTCAAAACATGTCTCCTAAAGATGTTAGTTGCGGAAAAGTCATAGAGGTAATTTGAAAATGCTAAAAATTGATTGTCGGCTCTTGAAATGGATCCCGGGTTTTCAAATACCCAGGCCGATTCGATACCACTGAGTTACCTACCCCATAAATAAATATAAATAAATATATCATCATTCCTTTTACCCATTACTGAGTGTGGCACTTTGCCGAAGTAGATCTCGATAAGTGATATATTTTTGTGCGTGAAGTGTGGTTATCAGCCCTCAAATCACGGGCTTCAAAGATGATAATGGATGAGGAGCCACAGAGGTAGTTTTAATGTGGTAAAAATTGTTTGTCGGCTGTGGAAATCGAACCCGGGTTCTCAAATCCACAGGTTGACTCGATACTACTGAGCTACCTACCCCATACATAAACAGAAGGAGTTACTTAATACCAGACTTCATTAGACTAGTTTATCCTACCTACCGCACCAAAATTGTTGTGTACAAAATAAAAATTGTCCGAAAAACCTTCTCCAGTTTCCATTAGATGAAATCTCTCCAGAACGTCCTTCGCAAGTATCCCACCGTATTAAAATTTCAAATGTCACGTATTCTGCAACGTGGCTCGTATTTACATTCATAGCTGACCCAGAAAGCGCTCTAAATCGCTTTAAAGGTAACAATGTAAACGTGGCAGGCTCGCACTGCCTACTTGCGCGTCATAAAAATGAAAATGTCTCCGCATCGATCCACCTGAATTGCTGCGAACTGCGAGCGCGGAACGTGGAAAACAACGCGCTCGTGCGAGGGGAATACCCTACGGGGATGATTCTCAACATTTATTTGTCAAGGACCAACAGGATATTTTACAGGATTATTAGTTTTATAACTTAAAGTGAAAGGTGTAACTTCCGTATAATTGGATCTGAAGTTGGCACCTGAACAGGTCGATTTAAGAAAAAGTGCCGGTTCGATTCGGTTTCATTATACGATATTCGAATCCAAATATTCCGACAATCGTAAGGGGGTAAAAGCGAGGTAAAACTTACGTTTCTTAATTAGCAAGCAAGAGGTCGTGCGTTCAAATCTCATTGACTTCTATTTATATAAAAAAAAAACGATTGTGAATGGTTCGGATGCCACTATAAGCTGTAGCCTCCCTGTACTGTAATTAAGTTCCCATTGTATGAGGTATCGTAAATAAATTGAATATTAGTTATTGTGCAGTAGGTGGTATCGAATCGATCTGTGGATTTGAGAATCTCGGTTTGATTTCCATAGTCGACAAACAATTTTCACCACATTAAAATTGCCTCTGTGACTCCTCCGTTACATATTTGAGGGACTGTGATTTGACGGCTGTTAGCCGTGCTTCACGTGCATTATTATATAACTTACCGAGATCTGCTACGTCACCCATAATGGGTAAAAAGCGTGATGATAACTGATTTTTTTTAACATTTCTAAGAATATTTTTACAAGATACACTATACCCGTATCTATTTATATAATTTAGTTCTTCAGACCCGTTTCTATTTAGAAGGTGTAAATTAGTATTATGTTGATGCAAGAAACAATTTTGGAAAACTTTTTTACGAATAATAAGTCACTGAAAAAAAGTTTAAAGTTCAGTATTAAATCATACAAATTTTGCCATAACAAATATAAAGCTTTGCATGTGTGGAGCGTTTGTTCTTTGGGTTCATGGTTTGTTTGTTTAGAGCGCAAGCGAAGCGTGCCTTGTCAAGAATATTTTAAATAAATGTATGAAGTTGAGAATAATTTGAGCTTAAATCGAATATAACGGCTTGCTTGATAGTGTGTAAGCTTCGCCAAGAATATATTCTAATATAAGCAAAATCCATAAATATTTGTATATTCCTTAAATGTAGAAATTTCGTGGATTTTATACTCTACCGGTAACATATACATACATGGATACTCGTATATTGTAATACAAGTTTTGAAAATAACTATTTCAGTTGGCAATACAATTCTGGGGATATTTTATTTCACAGTTTGCACAACGATAAAAGCGGAAATACTATTTGGAATATCATTTTTGGAATGACTACAGGGGTCTGATAGCTAATATGATTTTCAGTGATAGATATACTTTAGATTATTGCTATGTGTGTACACAAATTTCAATTTCCAAATGTCAGTGTCAACAACAGGAAATACATTTATGTAGCAGTCTTACCAATTTTAAGTAATTTTTTTATTGCCAACTGAAACAGTTTGTTCTATTCACTCTGTATTTCAAATTTCAAATAAAAATATCAGGCATTTCCATTTGCCAGTTAGATCAGATCTAACTTACATTTACTGAACTAGATCACTTATTTATTTCGCTGTATTACTTCGCTGACTTTATTTCCAGTACTAGAATTACTGATCCTAATTTACTTTGAAGTAATTCACCCCAATAAGTGCATCAGTTTGCTTAATTCAATTCATTTAGTCATGTTGTTTAATTTATCTGAACTGATTTAAGTGAACCAAGTGGTAAATTATAGCTGTATTCCATTTGTCATTTGGATCAGATTTAACTTACATTTACTAAATCAGATTACTTATGTATTTCGCTGATTTACTTCGCTGATTATATTTTCGGTACTAAAATTACAGATTCTAATTTGCTTTAACATAATTCACCCCAATAAGTGCATCAGTTTGCTTAATTCAGTTCATTCAGTAATTTCTCGAATTTATTTGAACTGATTTAAATGAACCAAGTGGCAAATGGAATACACCTATAATACAGCTATTGTTCTACAATGGTTGTCTTGGAAACAACATCATAAACGATTTTTTGCCGCATTGAATAGCTGTATTCCATTTGCCACTTGGTTCACTTAAATCAGTTCAGATAAATTTGACACATGGCAAAATGAACTGAATTAAGCACACTGATGAACTTATTAGGGTGAATTACTTCAAAGTAAATTAGAATCTGTAATTCTAGTACTGAAAATAAAGTGAGCAAAGTAATACAGCGAAATAAATAAATGATTTGGTTCAGTAAATGTAAGTTAGATCTGATCCAAATGGCAAATGGAATACGCCTAATGTTGCTAAAAGATACTTTTCACACTCATTTCGAAACTTAATATGTTGATTTTTCAATACAATCGTAGAAAAAAATAGTGATTACAGTAAACTAGTAATATTCACACTTTCATATGTCTGTAGCATATTAATAGCTTCAAAAGTATTTACACTTCTTAACCAGTAATAACACTTCAAGTTCGAAAACCTATAATCCTTTAACCGTGCATACAATGAAATATACAATTACCTCTGAGTGTAACGCAAGAAAAGTTTAAACACGAGACCGAAGGTCGAGTGTTTAATATTCTTAAGTGTTTTATATACCAATAAAACACAAGTGTAATACAAAATTTTATCCACAACTCATAATTATAGGTATCTAAGTAGATTGGTCGTAACGTTTAACGTTGATTCAGTTATATATATAGTTTCTTAAAATACGGTAGATCATGAAGTGGTTGCTAAGTAACAAATTGTTTACAGTATTTTATGGAATATAAAACACTAGTGTTTTATGAGTCATATAATACAACTGAAATCAGTGTAATAATGTCTTCATTATATATGATTTGTGGATAAAATAAATAAATAATGATGTAAGCAATCTCCTGTTGAGTACCTCTGCAGAGCACTGTTGCCAAACTGACACGAATACACAGATTTTTCAGGTCTGTAGCATTTCAGCACCGTATCAGGTCAGTGCATGCTTGTTCAATGAAATGTTCATTGATTGAATGCTCAATGTTTAGGTTGGCTTTGATTAGTTTGTTAGTTTGTTGTCCCTGACAACCAGTGCTTTGTTTGGAAACAACGGGTGTTAATTTTTTCTCTTTGAATTGTTAACGATTAAAAGTTAGCGCAGGTTGATTCGTTTGTTTTCAACCGATTCTAGGTACCAGCATGCTTGATCGAACAAAAATACTTTAAATTAATTTGTTATTCGTATTCCCTGGCGGATTTTGCATTCAGAAAACTATGTGAAAATTTAAAAACACAATCAGATTCTGAAAATGCCATTAATTCTTGTTACAGTCTGGAATACAAATTCTTTATTTATTTGTTTATACATAACATTCCATGAAATGAGCTAGCACGAATTCTTAAAATAGTCACTGAAAATTTATTTATCCAATTATATTCCCACAGCCGACAAACAATTTTCACCACTTTAAAATTACCCCTGTGGTTCTCCCTCCACTAACATCGTTAAAGGCCGTGATTTGACGACTGGTAACTGCACTTCATGGACATAAATATGTCACCGAGATTTGCTACATCAGAATGCCGAACTCTATAGGGGAAATAGCGTTAAATATCTGGTAAAATACAAAACAGTCTGGTAATAATATATTACATACTATGTCGGGAAAGTGATATTTTACTTTTCAGGTGTATTATGTATACTATTTTTTCTGAAACTGTTTAATTTAATCTATAATTAATCATAAATAATTTAAAATCTTTAAATTTTTTGATATGAATAGTATTAACTACGTATCTAAGGTTATAACTAAAAAAATGATCAGGTAAAATCTTTACCAGACTGTTTTGTACTTTACCAGACTGTTATTTTTGTTGTATCCTTGGATACGTATTTTACTTGACTGTTTTAGTAAAAACCTACTTTCTGTACTAAAATTGGTCAGAAAAGTAGGCACTTTCTTGCCAGTTTCAGAAAAACACTTTTATTGACTGTTTTGTCTTTTAATTAATTGTTATTTTTGTTGTAACATAGTCTGCTGTTAATACAATTTATATAAAAAAAGGTATACATTTTGAATCATTTGTGATTAACTATAAATTAAATTGAACGGTTTTAGAGTACAAAAAATTGCACACCTAATACATCAGGAAAGTGTTTTTATTTGACTCAGCGAATTAAAATGCTCGACCTGGGCCTTATGGCCTTATATTACTTATTATGTATTATACTATTATACTACTATTAAAAAAGTTTATGGGGTAATGGCTCAGTGGTATCGAGTCGGCCTGTGGATCCTAAGAACCCTGGTTCGATCCCCACAGTCGTCAAACATTTTCACCAAATTAAAAATTACCCCTGTGGCTTCCCCACCACTAACATCTTTGAGGGCCGTGATTTGACGACTGGTAACCGCACTTCACGCGTATAAATATATCACTTACCGAGATCTGCTTCGGCAGAGTTCCACACGCAGTAATGGGTAAAAGGCGTGATGATATATTTATTTATTTATTTAAAAAAGTGAATTACAATCAAATTCGTTGCAATACAAAATTACTTCCGAATGAACAAAAGAACGACAACAAGGGTTGTTAGAGAATTTTAGCGGTCAGAAAAAACTATTCCCTTCATGAATGCTGATTAAGTTTCAATTAAACTTGAATTTCGCGCAATAAACGAATTACATTGCTGCGTTATCGCAGCGTCCAGCAGGAATGCAGTGTTGCCGGACAGCCGACGTTCGCAAATTGAACGCTGTGACAGTTTTTGGTTTATTTTTCCTGTTCTGTAGTTGTCAAAATGTCATTAGTGCTTCGCATTTTATACATGTGTGTTGCTATTTGTAATTTGATGTTTTTGATCGGTTGTTTTGTATGTAACATTAAACAAAACTTTGGAATGCAAAATAATACAGTAGTGATACATGTTTTTAAGTTTTTATTGAAAACATATTTTGTGCATGCGTTTTGATTATAATTAACAATTTGACGGAATCAAACCGAATTGAAAATTATTTATTCCGGAAATATTATTACCCAGAAAATTTTACAAACGTGAATACAATAAGCAATGGCAATAGTATTAACCGGATACATGATTCAACCATTTATAAGAATCAAAACTCAATATCAAATATATTTTATTACAGCCTGTATTTTTATGAATCAACTTTCTGGTTATAAGACTCAATTCTGAATTATTTTTTTTGTCCAATCAATTTTTAATGTACCTTGTTATAAGCTGTATTCCATTTGCCACTTGGTTCATTTAAATCAGTTCAGATAAATTCAACACATGACTAAATGACCTGAATTAACTAAACTGATGCACTTATTGGAGTGAATTACTTCAAAGTAAATTAGAATCTGTAATAGTTAAAGAGCTAGGGGTCGGATTATTATTTAATTCGTGGCCGACTTTTCGCGAATTATGCGTGAGCATGTTTGGAAATGACAGATGGCGTTAATTCAGAGACACAAAATTAGAAAATTCGAAGCTTTGAAAAATTCGAAAATGTGTAAATTCGAAGCTTCAAAAAATTCGAAAATTCGAAGCTTCGAAGTTTTTCTGACGAAGTTCAAAACATTCGAATGTTCGAATGTTCAGAAATTCGAACTTAGGTGGAAATCAACGACCCTAATTATAATATCATAGTACATATATAGGCCTCCAAGAATGTTAGTGAAAGGGGAGCTACAGGGGTAGTTTTAATATGGTTTGGCGATAATGAGAATCGAACCGAAGATCACAAATCTGCAAGCCGATTCGACACCACCATCAATAGTTATCTGCTTGACGCAGATCCTACATGTCTTCTCCATCTTCTTCTATTCATAAACAGCTTCTTCATTTCTACATAACTTCTTCCTTCTTTCAGGTCCTCTACCACCTTTCTCCTCCTACCTCTTTTACCTTCTCCTTCTACTGTCACTTCTATTACGTCTTTCATTAAAGTATCCCTTCTCAACGCATGGCCAAACCAGATTCTCTTCCTTATCAAAATAGTATCATACAGTGTCCTTTTTTCTTCTACTCTTTCCCACACTTGTGCATTGCTAACTCTATCAGACCAATTAATATCAAGTATTCTCCTCCATATCAACATTTCCATGACATGTTTACCCCTCTAAATTGTTGCAAACCTGGGTATCATCTTTAACAAAGTAGTTGTTTATTGTAGTATTATCTTTGACTAAAGCAATATTCACAGAGAAATAGTTACACGTTCAACGAATAATTAAATAAAGTACATATTAACAGAAAATAATGATTGCATTACGTTTCTCGATGTACGAGTAAATGTATTAGGTGAATAATTAGTTAGGGGTAAACTTGAAGTGAACATACGAGAATGTTGAATATAATTGGCATAAAATTCCAGAAGTAGTTCAGTAACTATCATCCCAAGAGGAACTAAAGACGAACATACTTGCTAATTTTGTGGTGCTTCAGTTCTGCTGAACTTAAGTATGCAAGTCTGCATGGAATTGCTTAAACTTACAAAACAAAAACTTGCCTAATTATATAAACTTCACGCGGAAAGCTAAATCTCCTAAAAAAAATATATCTTGCTGTTATTCTCCCCTGTTTTAGTTTTTTCTTGGATTTAACTAAGTATTACGGTGGATCCTATAGAGTAATTCGTTCAAAGTCATTTACACAATTGTTACTTTATTTATAAGGGAAAGTTATGATAACACTCAGTTATAAATGAAAAAAATAATAACCTTTTTTTTTATTTATGCTACTATGTACAAAAGGAACTTAATCCCAATTACAATACAGCGTCGACACAAAAATGCTAAGAAAAAATTCCACTTCGTCGAGTGGCTCGAAATTTAGCTTTAACAAAGTACCAAGTACCTTGATCTTGAAGCTTAGTTGGCCCTAAAATAAAAAGATCAGACGGATCTAAGTATATTAAACTCTAGTTTGATCGCAGTTTCAAAGTCTTTAAATGCTAATAACTTCTTTGTTTAAACCCTGGAATGTCCCTTGAAAAGAAACCCGTAAGAAAATTATTTCCAACAGAACACTAATTTGATTTTATAATAAGCGAATAAATTGTCTATCAATTCAAACATTATACTTGCATGGTTAGCGTTACGGCATTCGAATTCGAAGATCTCGAGTTTGAATCCCACTCAAGCTAAATATATATGAACTACCACTCTGCGATTCGGTGAGTCAGAACCTTGTATTGTACTTGGGATTAGGGTCCTGTTTTTTGCAGTTCATTTTTTTTAATTGGTCAAATTGAGTAGGTCAAATATTCCAACATCGGTCAAATAGACCGTCGATTGACCGAGCTGCCATCCCTACTGTCAACAACAGGAAATGAATTTATATATCAGGCTTACCAATTTCAAGTAGGGTTTTTTATAGCCAACTGAAACAATTCCTTTTGATCAGTCTGTATTTATGTCTTGAAAATGTATTATGTTTGTTTGGTATTAATGTAACCTAATTAATAATTCAGGCGAAACATGTAGAATCCTTTCATAACATAGATGAAGATGACAGTAAGAACATCTAACTAATATTCAGGATTGAAAATAGGGTAATAATTCATAACAAACAAGCATAATTTAACCAAAATTTATCTGTGCTTCAGCATCCCTTTCTGTAGTCATAAGGAGCACTTCATCATCACATAACCTACATTCATACATATGTCAGTACGCATGCGCGCGCGTTTCAATTATCACAAACAAGTGAGTGTTAAACAGTGCCAACTTGTGTCTTTCAAGCACGGCCTTCTGGGACACAGAGGCGATTCTCAGTTTCCTCGTTGTTTCACACTAGAACTCATGATGATAACAGTGGCGTACCTGGCGGGAAATAAGGGCACTGAGCCCTTTATCTCCTATAGAATATTCCACGAAATATGTTCCACACGTAACTCATTTTTTAAATTAAATTAGAAAAAGAAAAATTGTGATGCCGCCAGGATTTAAACCTAGGACTTATAAACTTCGGTCTTGTGCTTTTACTAACTAAGCAACGGTTGCCAAGTAAATCTAATTTGAAGGTATTCCAATTTTTTGCTCTATTTTGTTATGTGTCATATGCAGCCCCGATCCCATAACTCTTTCATATACTGAAAGACTTGACACGAAAGTTGTCTGCAGTGACATTGTAATTTAACAAAAATATTCACTAATTAAAATTTAATTAGTATTTTAAGTAAAAATATACTTAACAATTGATGAAATCAAATTGAATTTTAAAGAGGAAAATTGGGAGACCGTCAGGATATGAACTCTGGTCATAGGTTTTAATCAACAATCGCTTAGTTGCTTAAAGCATGTGACCGGAGTTCATAGATCCCAAATACAAATCTCTTTATAATTCAATTTTATTTCATCAATTATTAAGAATTTACTTAAAATATTCATCGAACTTACTTCCTCTTTTGAAAAGTATGTTTCCGTTAATCTATGACCACGTTAAAAGAAAATCAAATAATAGTTATTTGTATATGAAAGGAAGAAAGTGAGTCTTTTCTTTCCTTTCATTTCTCGAGCCGAAGAAGAGTAATATAAAGCACATGAGGGCAGAGTCAGATTAACACTATGAGGGGCCCTAAGCACATCAGATATTTGGGGCCCCTCCCCTCCCGTTTCAAGAACATTTGTCTTTATTCACAGAATAAAGTAATCTCATTTGTAAATCATTTATATTTGTATGTACCATTGTTTTAAACGGTAAAGTAATTTTTTTTTTCTTAGGATGAAAAGTATAACTTTCGTGTCTCAATTAAGTGAAAAAATTTTGCTTTCTGATAGAACATGAAAATTATTGAATAGTACATCTAAATCAGTATACACATTTTATTTTGTTCTAAATTAAAGTCAATATAAATGACAAAGACAAAATAAGCAAACGTCTTGCATTCTTTCGCAAACAAATGCAATGACAACGATTTTCTTTCAATTGTCAAAATAATTTTTAGTAAGGGTAGTCTTCTACGCCACTGGATGATAGTTACACACGAGTGGCCCTTGTTGTTGCCATTATAAACGTGACAACATTGCAACAAGGCTCCAAGGCACACGTTGTTATTACAGCGTTCTAGAATTTCATTGTTTTGGATGTAAAAATGTTCCGATCCCTAGAGAATAGTTTCAAAGCTCTGGGAATCGTAGAACGAACGGAATGAATGATA
Organism: Pterostichus madidus; assembly: GCA_911728475.2. Taxonomy (NCBI): domain Eukaryota; kingdom Metazoa; phylum Arthropoda; class Insecta; order Coleoptera; family Carabidae; genus Pterostichus; species Pterostichus madidus. The sequence continues at coordinate 4,118,549 of OU452304.1, forward strand.
ATTTTTGTTTTCCTTTTACAGGAAATGTTACTCATCAAGTAATTACTTTAAATATAGGTATACGTACTCTAATACTCTTTTTCATTTAGACATGTAGAAAAGAATTCCCAGTGTAGGCGCAATTATTTTAAAATGCAATGTTTTTACAGAAAAAAACCTTTAAAAATGCATTTGTGAATTGCTGCTTTTTCATTTCAATTAATAAGCGTCTAATAATCTAAATACGGCAGATTTTTTTCTCAAAACAAAACTGACAATTTTGCGACCATTCAAAGAGAATCATGAAAAATAAAAGGAATGATTTGAATGGTGTGGGTAGCGTTATGGCATTCGAATACGGAGATCCCGAGTTCGAATTCCTGTCAAGCTAAAAATATTTCTGAATTACCAAAATGAGGCTGGATGAGTCTAAACCCCGTACAGTTATTGGGATTAAGTTCCTGTTGTGCAAAGTAGCATAAATAAATAAATATTTATGTCAGTGTAATAGTCGAGTGTTGACCGCTGTTCATATGACTGAACTCAACTCAGTTGTATCTCGATCAACAACATCGTTGTTTCTTACATTGTAAAATAATTTTCTGGAATGTTATTAAAATGTACAAATTTGTTATTTTTTTCACCATCAAAGTTTTGCTGTTTTAAATATTTCAATAATTTATTTCTGAGGATGGTTATACATTAACCGAAACGTGAACAATATATCGTTGAGTTTTGATTATTTTGTCTGACTTCTGACTATCTTCTCCTTTTGTATTTTTTATGTAATATAAATAAAATAAAGACCCGGTATATATTGTTTGACACACAAATTCAATGATTATCCATTTTTCATAACCCATAAATGAAATTTTGTCAAATCTGTATTATACTAATTGTGATATTTCTATTTCAGGTACGTACCAATATTTTTCAAAGTTCTTCTCCAGAAAAAGTAAGTTATATTTTAATTCTAAAACTAATAAATATTATTTTTAAAGTTAAATTTATGACAGAAAAATTCGGGGACGCCCGAACTAGAACTGGGGACCTTCTGCTTGCTGGTTCGAGTTCGTGCGTCTCCAGAATTTTTCTGTCATAAATTTAACTATAAAATTATCATCGTAATTGAACTTCAAAAGTCATATATATGACAAAAATATGAAATTTAATGAATATTATATTTAAATTTCTACTAAACTAAATAAAAGGGCATCATTTTATAATATGCCATGCTAGTAGAACTCATCCCCAAACAAAAGTTTAAAAATTCCATCAAAATCCTCCTCAAAAACAAACAAATCACGTTTCACATTAATCGTTGTTCCCGCTACGAACTACGAACATCTCTTGAACATGTCTCCTGCTCTATGCATCCAAGTTTAATCCCATTCCCATCAGATTTTACGAGGCGCGCGCCATGTTTTACACCCGACACCACCGCGTTTCTCTTCATCCCTTCTTCCTTCATACTGCAGTCACTCTTCTCTAAGTCGTGCCGAGCAAAAGACAAAAGATCAAAGACACAATCTGATCATAAACAATGACATTTGACAAGAGCGAGAAGATGTGGTAGCTAACGAATGTATTGTTGTCGGTTTAAGATATAAATGTTAGAAGGAATATTAAAAGAAAGCAAATAGCGAGGAAACTGGAAACTGTCACAGTGATGGCTTATCGGACTGTGAATATGAGAACTCGAGTTCGAATTCCGTAGCTGATAACTGATTTTCTAGAGTGATATAAATGAAGCGCTTATTATCGATATTTCCAAATTGTTACATTAATACTACTTCTGTGGTTCTGTGGTCATTGTATAAAACTTAAATAAATAAATAAATATATCATCACGCCTTCTACCCATTACTGGGTGTGGCACTCTGCCGAAGCAGATCTCGGTAAGTGATATATTTTGCGCGTGAAGTGCGATACCAGTCGTCAAATCACGGCCTCCAAAGATGTTAGTGATGGAGGAGCCACAGGGGTAGTTTTTGAAATTATGAAAATTGTTTGTCGCCTGTGGGAATCAAACCAGGGTTCTCAGGATTCCACTGGCCGACTTCATACCACTGAACTAGCTACCCCATAAAACTTATTTTTATAAATTAATAAACATAAATTAGCACATACCTTGGTTTGTATATGAAATGTTTATAAATTCGTTATGATCTCATTAAGTATTTTTTCCCAGAACATCAGGCATAGAATTATAATACATTAATGAAAATAAAAGTTTAAAAATCTCTTGTAAATATCAACTTTCAGTCTTAGACAATCAAGGATATAACTGAAGTTGTTTACTACACCACAAGTAAATCTGTTGATTGATTTAGATTTGAATTAAATTCTCAACAACTTTACTTGACACTTTATAACTTGCTCAACTGCAAACAATGGAACTTCTTTATTAAATTAATATTTTAATAGTGTTACCATGAATTCCACCACCATTTTCATAACAAAACACAATCTCCAGAAATAAATATCTCTCTCTTCTCGAAACAAAACCTTTAATTCCTTCTTGAAACAGCTGAAAACTCCATTAAAACAATGATACCTCAGACAAGCCACTCATTTAGAACATCGCCACGAATACTCTACCATTACGAAAAACACCCAAAAAGCGCTGTCACCAATACAAATTAAAATTTACATAACTCGAAAAGAGGCATTCCTCTTATGAGTGCTCCTTCCTCGTTGGTAAATCTCTGCCTAATGCCCTGTTGGCGAAAGTCAGCATGTTCTAAATGAATTAAGAAGGAAGAAGAGAATCCCAGTATTGTCTATTCAACGTGAATGCGGCAAAGAGGAGTTAGGTTAGGGTATTGCGAGAAAGCGTGGTTTGGCTGGTGACGGCGAAAGTTAATTTGATATTTGGTGAAAGGGCTGACAACTTTCAGAAGAGTTGAATGTTGGAAACTTGGGGAAAATGAAAAATTATGTTTTAAACTTGCAAATGATTCAATCGTTTCTGGCAATTTGCTGGAAATCTAATAATTAAAGACATTCTGGATAGTGACATAATTCTGTTACATCATTCTTATCTTTAAAGTTATATATTTATTATTCCGTATGATAACATAATATGGCTCATTTCTTTAATAGTACATTATATTATAAGTGAGTCAAATAAGTCATTAATGTGATAATTTTTATGAGCATACGAGTATAATGGCATTTCATTCACGGGTGATATACAACTTTTTATGTTACGGTGGCGGTTTTTCCTACAATAAATTTTTTTTTAAATGTTCAAAATAAATTAAATGAGTGAAATATCGCTGTTATCGAGCTGTTGTACTGGTTTTTATGTATTTCAACATTTTAGTCATAGAAAATGATTTTCTATAACACATTATAATTTCAAAAACTACCCCTGTGGCTCCTCCACCACTAAAATCTTTGGGAGGCGTGATTTGACGACTGGTAACCGCACTTCACGCGCAAAATATATCACTTACCGAAATCTGCTTCGGCAGAGTGCCACACCCAGTAATAGGTAGAAGGCGTGATGATATATTTATATTTTTATTTATTTATTATACAACTATCATTTCAACAAACCGTTTGGAATAATTCCGAACGACTGTCGACGAATCAGAAACCGCGTATTAGAACGATATATGAAATCGTTCGGTTGCTATGGTTGCATCTTTTTGTTTTAATTTTATTTATTTCTAGATTTGTGTTTAACATTTTTAATAGTTTTGTGGAGTGTTACAGGTTTATTTTTTTGTATAATTTCTAAAATATTGTTATAGAAAGAATAGTGTAGTGGAAGGTAGTGGGATGGCATATCGTACATTTGCAAACTTTTTACTCGTATGGAATATATGGCATTCTTTTATTTGTTGTAGAATCTATATATATAAAAATTAATGTTTGTTTGTCTGTTTGTTTGTTTGTCCCTTATGCGTTCTTATACCATTCACCCGATTGCGATGAAATTTTGCTAAGTTGTTGAGTGCACGCCCGCGAAGGTTTCTAACTTAGCACACGTCCAATCCGCCATCTTGAAACAAAATGGCGGCTAGCTATCTTGAAAAGTACTGCACTGATTCGATTCAAATTTGGTATAGACATAGACGAGAACCAATCTTAATATATAGGTATAATAAAGATTCAATCCGCCATCTTGAAACAAAATGGCGGCTAGCTATCTTGAAAAGTACTGCACTGATTCGATTCAAATTTGGTATAGACATAGACGAGAACCAATCTTAATATATAGGTATAATAAAGATTCAGTCCGCCATCTTGAAACAAAATGGCCGCTTGCTATCCTGAAAAGTACTACACTGATTCGATTCAAATTTAGTAAAGACATAGACGGGAACCAATCCTAACATATAGGTCTAATAAAACTTCAGTTCGCCGTCTTGAAACAAAATGGCTGCTAGCTATTCTGAAAACTACTGCACTGATTGGATTCACATTTGGTATAGACATAGACGGGAACCAATCTTAACATACTGGTATAATAAAGCATTAGTCTACCATCTTGAAACAAAATGGCCGCTAGCTATTCTGAAAACTACTGCACTGATTGGATTCAAATGTGGTATAGACATAGACGGGAACCAATCTTAACATATTGGTATAATAAAGCTTCAGTCTATAATCTTGAAACAAAATGGCCGCTTGCTATTCTGAAAACTACTGCACTGATTGGATTCAAATTTGGTATAGACATAGACGGGAACCAATCTTAACATATTAGTATAATAAAGCTTCAGTCTATAATCTTGAAACAAAATGGCCGCTAGCTATTCTGAAAACTACTGCACTGATTGGATTCAAATTTGGTATAGACATAGACGGGAACCAATCTTAACATATTGGTATAATAAAGCTTCAGTCTACCATCTTGAAACAAAATGGCCGCTAGCTATTCTGAAAACTACGGCACTGATTGGATTCAAATTTGGTATGGACATAGACGGGAACCAATCTTAACATATTAGTATAATAAAGCTTCAGTCTATAATCTTGATACAAAATGGCCGCTAGCTATTCTGAAAACTACTGCACTGATTGGATTGAAATTTGGTATAGACATAGACGGGAACCAATCTTAACATATTTGTATAATAAAGATTCAGTCCGCTATCTTGAAACAATATGGCCGCTAGCTATCCTGATAAGTACTGCACTGATTCGATTCAAATTTGGTATAGACATAGAACGAAACCAATCTTAACATATTGATATAATAAAGCTTAATTTCGCCATCTTTAAACAAAATGGCCGCTAGCTATCTTGAAAAGTACTGCACTGATTCGATTCTTATTTTGTACGGACATAGACGGGAACCAATCTTAATATATAGGTATAATAAAACTTCAGTCCGCCATCATAAAACAAAATGGGCCACTAGCTATCCTGAAAAGTACTATACTGATTCGATTCAAATTTGGTGTAAGCATAGACGGGAACCAATCTTAACATATAGGTATAATAAAGCTTCAATCCGCCGTCTTGAAACAAAATGGCTGCTAGCTATCCTAAAAAGTACTGTACTGATTCGATTCTTATTTTGTACAGACATAGACAGGAACCAATCTTAATATATAGGTATAATAAAACTTCAGTTCGCCATCTTAAAACAAAATTGGCCACTAGCTATCCTGAAAAGTACTATACTGATTCGATTCAAATTTGGTGTAAGCATAGACGAAAACTAATCTTAACATATAGGTATAATAAAGCTTCAGTCCTAAGCCATTCGAATTCAGACGTTTGCAGTTTCCGGTACGACTCGCATTTGCAATGACCGTCAACAAAGCACTGGGACAGTCGCTACAAGTATGTGGACTAAACTTGGAAAATCCATGCTTCTCACATGGACAGCTGAACACAAACACTTTCTTTGAGTTGCAATGAAACGCATGCGGGGTACTCGCATTAAATTGTAGACCACGCGAACGAAGTCGCGGGTAATAGCTAGTATATTAATATAATGTACATAAAAAACCGCTGTTGGAGTACAGTAAGAAGTAACGCAAACGAACTTAATTATTTATACAAGTGATTTTCAAACTTTTCAGAGCCTCCTTGGAGGCAAAAATCACAAATCACAAATAGATTCTTTCGCGTTCGTTAGTAAAAGGCTGATTTAATAATATACATTACAAATATAGAACGACGATTTCAGAAATTAGTAAAGGACAAATTTCTCATTAAGGTGGTTCTATCATGACAGTCTCATAAAAGTATAGGTAACCGAAAAAGTTTATAAAAACAAGTATTTAATTATATGGATGGTAAATAAAACAACAAATTTGCATACTAATGTAGAAACTGATGAAAAATAACATGTTTAAATTTAATTAAAATCTGGTGTAAATTGCTTCCATGAGAGTACCAACCTAAGGATTCATTTATAGTAATATGACACTAAATATGAAATTGACGATTTCACCATGTAATTCCTCATACATTTCTACATAATTATGCATATTTTGATCCTCAATATATACGAGTATATCAAAATTTTTTACAGTTGTTTCAATTTTTTCATGGATAGCTTTATTTTTACGAATATTAAAAATATTTAATTAATTTTTGCGCCTTGATGAAACACACAAATGATATGTATGTTATATCAAAATATCCGTAATTTTATTCTCTATAACTATTATTTGAAGTATTTTCCTGTAAAATTAATTGGGAAGCAATGCGCATCAAAAAACTGATATCACATGTTATATGCCTATGTTCGGGTTTTGGATGAACACACTGTATATATATATATATATATATATATATATATATATATATATATATATATATATATATATATATATATATATATATATATATATATATATATATATATATATATTAGGGTGGTCCTTAATATGGATGTATCCGAATTTCTTTGCTCCCTGGGGCTCAAATGCTACCAAATGAATAAAAAAAAATTGCCTGAAAATTTTAGCTCTTAATATTAACTTTAAGATAGTCCGCGCTCCAACCGAAGTTTCTCATAGAAATATCATGGAGAAAATTTCATTTGTTCTTTAGAATTCCATAACTCTGCCATAAATGAATCAAAAATAATTAATTGTTTCATATTTATTGTAAATTCAACGCTCTACAAAAAAGTTCTCTTATGATTTTTCGCTAAATCTATTGGCTTAAGAGTTATTTGAGCTCAAAGTTTAATTATTATATAATTATTAATATTATCAATTATAATTATTAAGTAAATATTTATTTTATAAAATATGACAAATTTTTCATATAAAATTTTTATTTACAACAGATTTTTTGAATTTGAATCCGTCTGAGTGGTGTCGAAATGAAGATTACCAGAAGGGTTTGCTATTGGTAAGAAGTTTGACGGTTGTTAATGATATCGCTGAGCGTGCAGTGAAACTAATTGAAGAGTACCACAGTATATGAAGCAAAGATCCAGAGCAGCAGCAATTTATAGTTCAATTTTTAACAGAATATAAGCAATATTATACTGATACTCGAAAATCTGCAATAATTAAAAATATGAAAATGGATTAAGGCTAATTATCCAAATGGTATCATATTTCACCTGTACTTTCATTTTATAATTTTTAAACTATAAGGACTATCTGTTGTATTAATTGAAAAACCATACATATTAACCCGAATTCCAAGAATAAGATTATATTTGCTTTTTTTTGACCATAAATAAAAATTTTATATGAAAAATTTGTCATATTTTATAAAATAAATATTTACTTAATAATTATAATTGATAATATTAATAATTATATAATAATTAATCTTTGAGCTCAAATAACTCTTAAGCCAATAGATTTAGCGAAAAATCATAAGAGAACTTTTTTGTAGAGCGTTGAATTTACAATTAATTACTTTTGATTCATTTATGGCAGAGTTATGGAATTCTAAAGAACAAATAAAATTTTTTCCATGATGAGCCCCAGGGAGCAAAGAAATTCGGATACATCCATATTAAGGACCACCCTAATATATATATATATATATATATATATATATATATATATATATATATATATATATATATATAATTATATTAGAAGTAGAAAATTATATGAAATTTTAATGAGACATATACTAGTATGTTGTTAATATACAGATAAAATTTGAAGCCAATCGATACATACATCTTGGAATGACAGCCATTGGAACAGGAAATAAACATTTCTATATTAACTAAAACTTTTTCGTTTTATACAAAAACTTTATAATAACAAAGTTTGTTTCAAATAATAAGTAACTTTTAATTCATTCTTACAGCTGCCTACAAGATAAAAATCAAGATAGGCCATTTGAAGGTAGAATTAGTTTTTTGCAAAAAAAAATTGCTATTTATACTGTTATACATTTTGTGTCTAAGGTATATTTATTGTTAAATTTAGTTAAAGATGTTGAAAATTAATTGTAGAATTTAGTAATTGTCAGATATCTGCGGTTTTAGTATTATTTAAATTTTGAACAAAAAATAATATTCGCGTCAACGACGTGAGACGGGGCTCGTATATATATTTATATTTTAATCGCCGGAGTTGACCTTCTCTTGCGTTGCTTATCTTACTTTACCGCTTGCTTCACGTCAATATAACTGGTTCTACTTCAATCACAAGTTTTAACTTCTTGCCTTACCTACTACTTTTGCGTTACCTCTTGCGTTACTTCATTATAAATCCAGTTTTACCCTTGCAGGACGTATCCTGAAAAGTTTCTTACATAATACGTAGATGTACAACTCTTCCTTGCAGGAATGGAATTGCAGGTTGCGCCGCAGGTGAACATAAGTACGTAATTAGCGAATAATAGGTATTTTGGTAACCTAATTCCTGATTACAATCAGTTTCAAACCGAATAGATTAGAGAGAGAGCGACAATAACAAGTATCTCTTTAGTATTCCCTATTCTTAAAGATAAATAACTTGCATCTTTGAAGACGCTGTAACCGCAGTCTCTCGTCTTTTGAAAAATTAATGCTGGTGCATCCGATGAAATCTCTTTGTAGCCATACAGAGGTTTATAAAATTTTTATGTAAACAATAAAGTTCCTGTAATACTTTATATGCAGTAAGATATGATTTGACGAAGTCTGAATGCAATCTAAATGGTTATATTGCGACCGGGTGTATTTTATGGAACTGATAACTATTTATTACTCGAAATATAACTTCAGTAATATCGAAATTTTATACGAGATTTTACTGGTTGTATTTTACGAGAACATATGTAATAAAGTAATTGGACTACGAATATACACCTACTACTCTTTGTTTATCTTTTTATACAAATATTATTTATTTTCCATCTTCGGATATAGTTTATGGGGGTGGTGGCTTAGTGGTATCGAGTCGAACAGTGGATTTGAGAAACCGAGTTTGATTCTCAGAGCCAATAAACAATTTTCACCACATTAATATTATCCCTGTGGTCCCCCTCTATTAACATCTTTGGGTGCCGTGACTTGATGACCGCACTTCACGCGCAAAATATATTACCGAGATCTGCTACGGCGGAGTGCCACACTTAAGGCGTGTTTCTTTGGACTGTGATTCGTAATCAAAGTGATCAAACTTAACATGATCATGAAGAATCATGTTTCTTCGTTCGTTATTCGTTATCCCTACTCTTTCATTTTGTGATCACGAAACGACAATCCCCCTACCCTTCTGAATCATACTTTTTCTATGATTCATGTTGACTGATTCACATCGAAGGTTTAAAAATGGCGTCTGATGATAAATTTATGTGCTCTATTTGTGGAATTAATGGAAATTGGCTGCTTCTGGAAGAATTTTTAAATGGCTTACATGGACACTCATTTATGAAATTTTAAAATAGGTTAGTTTGTGTATTTGACATTTGCAGTTATTTTAACGTTCATACTATAGGATCGCGTCGATCGGGTTGGATTTGAATCATTATTCCTGTTCGATGTTTTCTTCAGTATCATATTTAATCATGATTCAACGCAATCACGATCAAAGGAATCATGATTTAGAAAATCACAATCACAATCTAAAGAAACACGCCTTTAGTAATGGGTAGGGTCGTTGATTTCCACCGAAGTTCGAATTTCTGAACATTCGAACTTCGTCAGAAAAACTTCGAAGCTTCGAACTATCGAATTTTTCAAAACTTTGTATTCTCGAATTTTTTGTCTCTGAATTAACGCCATCTGTCATCTCCAAACATGCTCACGCATAATTCGCGACAAGTCGGCCACGAATTAATTAATAAACTCGGCGAAGTATCCTGCAAAAACTCTGCAAGTTTATGCGTCTTAATTAAGACATCTATTCTCTTACCGCCCATCTAAATGCTACGGACTTTTAGTAAAACGTTTTAAAATGAGAATAAAAATTATACAAAAACGTCTTAATTAAAACGTTTTTGACAGTGTAGCGAAATTTTAAGTCTAAATTGAATTAATTTGGCAAATAATAATAATTAATAATAATTACTTATGAATTAATACAAAACTCTGCAAATAAGTGTATTCTGAAAATAATTCATATCACCATGCCGTGTTCACGTTAAGATCCAGATTCACAATTCTAATAATTCTAAAATTCGAAAATTCGGATTATTCAAAAATTCGAAAATTCAGAATATTCAAAAAATTCTAAAGTTCGAATCTAAATTCGAAGGTTCAATAAATCCGAACATTCGAAGTCTCGAATATTTGAAAAATCTACAACCCTAGTAATGGGTAAAAGGCGTGATGATATATTTATTTATTTATTTACATAAATAATAATGGCTAGCTCAGTGGTATGAAGTCGGCCTGTGGATCCTAAGGTCCCTGGTTCGATTCCCACAGGCGACAAATTTTCATAATTTGAAAAAGCTATCTCTGTGGCTCCTCCATCACTAACATGTTTGGGGGCCGTGATTTGACGACTGGTAACCGCACTTCACGCGCAAAATATATCACTTACCGAGATCTGCTTCAGCAGAGTGCTACACCCAGTAATGGGTAGAAGGCGTGATGATATATTTATTTATTTATTTTCATAAATAAAAGTAAATCAAAATTACATGTAATATGGAATAATTGATATTGCTGTTAAACATTTAATATGCTTTTATCTATTTAAACAAAGTTTAAAATGTATTCCTTAAGCAAATTTACGAAATCCTTACAGAAAAAAATTGTCAGGCAAATTTTATCACCCAAAATTTTGTTTGAAATAGTTTGAATTATATTGGAACTTTTGCACGAGAAAAAACTGCTGTCCAACTTTTTAGTCATCAACCTATACACAATTACACTTTTTAGTGGCATCAGTACTACACATTTTTTATTTTAATTGCATTTAATGTCCTTCTAAATTCATTTTCAATTAAATATCATTTACCAAGCCACTCGCTGTACGTTTTATGAGATCGTGTAAACTTTTCAATTAAAATTAAATTTGACGCTATAAAACTTCCATAATATTGTCACTAACCACACATAGTTGAACGACTTCACGTTTAGCAAACAAACTTAATTAGATTCTGTTATCTTAAATAGCTGAAACATGAGAATGTATAATAAAATATTTTTCTTATCTCCTTATGAGGGAATATAGATTCATAAAGAATATTTTCAATTTTCAACTTAACCACCAAAATGAAATTAGCTCCTTATTATAGGTAATGCGATTATAGAATTCATTTAAATTTCGTGTCGATGTTTAAATACCTTTTAGCTGCTCTGTACAAATTTTGTAAGAAGCATGTTTTCAGCGTTATTCAGAATTATTCAGTGCACGTAATTCGAACATTTTCAGTTCTGGAACAATGTAGTAAAAAGACAGGTATGTTTAGAATAAAAGAGGCGCGAATTTTATATTGGAAATAGTTTATAATATAAAGACAATTTATTGGACTGTCATCTTTTTTGTCAGTTTGTTTAAATACGATCAACTTTTAGACGAAATTGGGCGATTGAAAATAATATACTGTAACACAAATTTTTCAATGGTTATTGCCACACGTTTATTGCATACTATTTTTCTAGGGTCGTAAACTTTTATTTCTTAAAATCTATTTTTAATTGATATTTTTACATCTGTCATTTAGTGTTATATTTCACATTAATTAAAAAAAATAATTATTCAACAATGGTTGTCTTGGAAACAACATTATAAACGATTTCTTGTGTGTTGCAAAGCGATACTTTCTAAAGTCATTTTGTATGTCGATATATTGACTTTTCAACACGACCGTAAAAAAAGATCGTTCCACAATGGTTGTCTTGGAAACAACATCATAAATGATTTCTTGCTGCATTGATGCTGGGTTGCAAGAAAAAATAAAGAGCTCTTTAGTTAAAGAATTGTTTATCTAGCAACAGTATCAATAGCGATTTTCTGAAACTTATTGAACCGTTAGTTGCTAATGAAGCGATAAAACTTTCATGCAAAGAGATACTTTTGATTGATATATTAACTTTTCAACATGACTGCAGAAAAAATTATTTCTCCTTCGATAGTACAGAAAGTGCTCATTTAAATAAGGAAAATTATAATTTTCTACACCCATGTGTCAACATAATGACATTATGGTTTTCGGTTGTCATAAATTCAAAAATAACATTATTAAATTGTAATTTTGCAAATTTATCATATTTCATTTCTATCGTTATAAAACAAAAAAAAAATTATGTTGCTTGATTTATATTTAAAGCTCTACAACTTGTTAAATAAGAAAAATAGGAAAAAAATTTCCATCACTTGTCACAAATCCCACAAAATTTACAGCACGTTTGAATCAACTTATCAGGTCATCATCAAACGGCTGGTCAGTTCAGCTTTAACCATAGACGCGTTTCGTCCTTTAGGGACTCATCAGTATGGTGCGATCAACTATCCAACTAGACGAAACGCGTCTATGGTTAAAGCTGAACTAACCAGCCGTTTGATAATGACCTGATAAGTTGATTCAAACGTGCTGTAAATTTTGTAGGACTTGTGACAACTGATGGAAAGTTTTTTCCTATTTTTCTTATTTATTAAGACACAGTTCCACATCGCAATTGACTTTTTGTCTTTGTATCTACAACTTGTATTTGAACAATTTTTGTCTACAACAATTTGGGAAGTAATGCGCTCGGAAAAACTGATTTTCCATGTTAAACGTTTATGACATATTTTTCGTGATACATCAGATAGGAAAATTTAAAAAATTTGACAAATAGTGATGGAGCTTCAACAATTGTACATGAGTAAAAAATGACATGTTACATTTATTTTATTTTTATATATTATTATTTTTGTGAATTTTCCGATTATATATAGCATAATATGTGTTTACTGACTGTAGCCAAAACATAACTGCAAATATGTTATTTATTATTCATGGACTGTTGGTGTAATTAGAGATTAAAATAAAACAATGCAATAACAATTTTGCTGAAAGTGTATATTTTAAAAAGCCAATATGTTTGTATCTCTTTTGTTTTGTTATTTAAATTAGTTAATTAAAATGTCGATGCATAAAGACTTTATTATCTGTTTCATCGAATTTAAATGTATCGTTCTTCTTTAACTTCAGCCGTTTTATTTCCACGACTTTCCATTAATTTCACAGAGTCTTCTTTCAACGTTCGCTTCCGGTTTTCCAGAATGTTCTTCGTTTCCCTTTGCACGGAAGTTTCCGATAAAAATTATTCTGGTAATGCATTCACTTTGTATTGCTTTTCACCATCATGGAATCGTCCCGCACACTTACAAAATATCATTTCATTTCTTATTGACGTTCCAAATAGAATATAATTCATTTCTGCTTTGACGGGAGATGGCACGCACACCTCTCAGCGTTCTTCGCGAGAATACATTTTATATATTAGGCATCGGTCCTTGCTTTACTTTATTTTATTTAAAATACTGCCTGATTCAAAAGTCAAAAGACTGGTATTTCATAAGTTCATGACTTCTAACCTTGCTGACTTCAATTTATATATATTTATATATATATATATATATATATATATATATATATATATATATATATATATATATATATATATATATATATATATATATATATATATATAAAACTTTATTATTAGGAGAAAAAAATACGAAAAAACGTTATGATAAAAGAACCTTGCATTAGTTAAACGTTCAATAACTGAAATATGCGTTTTAAATCAAGCAAACATTTTTCTTCTCTTGCCATGTTTTTTGTAAAATCAATTAGCAAACCATTTAATATATTCTATACTTTTGACTTACCAGCCTTCAAATATGAACATGTTTTTTACATTTTTTTTTTATGTGGTGGTATCGAGTCGGCCTGTGGATTCTGAGAACCCTGGTTCGTTTCCCAAAGCCGACAAACATTTTCACCACATTGAAATAACCCTGGTGCCTCCCCCACCACTAACATCTTTGGGGCCGTGATGTGGCAGCTGATAACCGCACTTTACGCGTATATGCCGAGTGCCACACCCAGTGACGGGTAAAAGGCGTACTGATATATATATATATATATATATATTTTTACATTTCCTTATTATATAATGATGGAGTGGCTAGCTCAGTGGTATGAAGTCGGCTTGTGGATCCTGAGAACCCTGGTTCGATTCCCACAGGCGACAAACAATTTTCATAATTTCAAAAGCTACCCCTGAGGCTCCTCCACCACTAACTGGTAACCGCACTTCACGCGCAAAATATATCACTTACTGAGATTTGCTTCGGCAGAGTACCACACCCAGTAATGGGTAGAAGGCGTGATGATATATTTATTTATTTTATTTATTATGTTTTTCTAAAACAAATACATTAGTAATTATCATTACAGCTTGTTTATGTGGTCTTTATACGTTTTTGTTACAAAGCATTATTTTTAGAAAAACATGATTTATAATTACATTTTTTAATTAAAAAATGTAATAAAAAAACCTTCTGTGTCCCTTCAAATATAACATAATATAAAACCTAATTTGAAACAAATTAAAAATATATCAACACGTATGCTAATCTCATTTTATTACCAAATCGTATTTATTGTCCAAATCGAAGGAGATATCGCAAATACGCATCCGGTGCAAGAACTAAGATCAGGTGCACGGTAAACAGACCGCAATTGGATGACGGCCAAAGAGCCAAAGTCAACTATAGTTATGTATTGTGATACTCAGGAGATCAGCAAAAGTTGGCTGCGTCACCTGCAGCAATATCCAAACAGGCATAATACAATCAGGACTTCTAAAACTTTTTTGCTGACTACATAAAACTGATTATATATTTCAGACATTCTTTATTACTACTGCTTTAATATTATTAACAAAAGAGCCAACAACTAATAAAGCAGAAGAAGATATTGTTGAATTAGAAAGATTACTAGTAGCATAGATATGACGATTTTTATCTATGACATTTGTAGTTTTGAATGGGTCTGTATTGCAGCACTAATATCGAATTAGGTCACTAAAAATAAAGGAATTATAATTCGCAATGTACCATTCGCTTTAAAAGGTATTAATTCACAAATCGTATATGGATCTTTTTTTAAGGAACTATATGAAATACTATGACAATCCGTGTAAGCAAAGTGTTAAACTTGCTTATATTAAGGGATACGAGGGCAGGGTGAAAAGTCCCTGAAAAATGAAACAAGAAATGATTTATTTGGTCAAAACATATTTTATTTCTCAACATAATCTCCTTGTAGCTCGATACACTTCGTCCAACGTTTTTCTAATTTTTCGATCCCTTCGAAATAATACGATTTTGGCAATCCTTCAAAGTAGGCGTTTGTCTCAGCGATGACCTTATCGTTGGAGCCAAATCTCTTTCCGCCGAGCTATTTCTTCAAGTTTGGAAATAGATAAAAATCGCAGGGGGCCAAATCTGGAGAATATGGTGGATGACGAACCAATTCGTAGCGCAATTCATACAATTTTGCCATTGCGACACGGTCGCGCTTGTTGTCAACAGAGAGCAAATGCGGCACCCATCTGGCAGACAGGTTTCTCATATCCAAAAAATTATGCAAAATGTTCCGTACCCGTTCGGTTGAGATGCTCATAACCTCAGCCAGCTCGTACACTTTAACTCGCCGATCGTCCAATATAATACCATGGATTTTAACGGCGATTTCTGGCGTTGTAATCTCAATTGGACGACCAGAACGTTAGGCATCCTTTCTGGTCATACTACCATAACGAAAATCAGTAAACCACTTGTGAATCGTTCCAATCGATGGTGAGGAGTCCCCATAATGTTTAACAAGCGATGCTTTGGTTTACGTAATGTTTTTTCCACGCAAGAAATAATGTTTACTCAAGACGCGAAATTCACTTTTTTCCATGTTTTCAAAAATCTTCAAGTTTGTTTGCTTTCGATGGGTGTCAAAACAGAACTGAATGACATATCCGTCTGAAAATTTTAATGCGTTCTAGTTAAAGATGGTACATCACAAATGTCACATGAGATTTGCGATTGTGGCGCCATCTGTTTTATTTTTAGAGACTTTTCACCCTGTCCTCGTATAGGAGCCCTTGTAAATATAAATCCCAATTTATCTTTCATGAACTAATTCTCGACTTTAGCGCTATAATATACTCATCCAGAACTACAAATATCATTAATAAAAAGCGCTACCATTTGAATATATTTAGTTAGACATCTGTATAAATATATTTTGTCTGTGGCTAAGTATACAGGTACGAAATGAAACAAACTTACGGACACATCAACACGGAATGAATCTTCACGTCACCAGAGCTGGGCAAGCTACTTAAAAAAAGTAGCTAAGCTACAGCTATAAGCTACATTTTGTAAAATATAGCTAAGCTACAGCTAAAAGCTTTCATTAAAGTAGCTGTTAAATTTTAAAGCTACTTTTTTCAATTATTGTGAATTATTAAATTTGCCATTGTCATATGATCAGTTGATCAGTCTTTTGTTATAATGACTGTTAATAAATATTAAAAATCGCAAATGGACAAATGTACTGTTAATTCGTTATGCCATAATTCTTATTTATATCGGAATAAATTAACAGTCACATTAACAGAAGACTCCTAAACAGTCAATGTTTAGTTCATCTAATATTTAATACAAAAATAGGATAGGTAAAGGACAACAGAAAAATAAAATATGTTAATAGATTTTACACTATATAATAACTTGTTATCCTACAGTTATAGAAAACAATAAAGAAGATACAATTCAAATACAAAACAAAAATTAATACGTATTTCTTAATGAACAGTGGTAGCTTTAAGCTACAAAAAGGAGCTTTGGGCTACAAAAAGTAGCTTTAAAAGTAGCTTCAGTTGTTATAACAATGTTTTTAAGCTAATAGAAAAGAAAACATAGCTAGCTACAAGCTACAGCTATATTTTTTCACATTTAGCTAAGCTACAGCTACAGCTAAGGTAAATGTAGCTAAGCTACAAAAGTAGCTAGCTACTGCCCAGCTCTGCACGTCACTACATATTACCACCTAATTCTGGGCGTAAAAATAAAGTCATTGCATTTCGCGATACTTACTGTTTGTTTAAATAAATTTTAAAAAAACATCTTCACATGATTTTACAAATTCTTGGCGCGCCTACGTGAAAGAGGTTCATTGTATGTGTTTACTTTAGATATCTCTCTAAGAAAATTAAATTATTTTGAGAAATCCTGCTTCCTGAAACAGGACTGCGTGGTGTTAATAATAAGATGGTTTCAAGTAACAAACAAGGGACTGCTAATGCGCTACAAGATAATGGTGTTAGGATAATTACGAATTGACGTAATTTTGTACAGTTCAATACAAAATAAGGTCAGGTTGGTAAGATATTCTCCTTTAGGTGTTCTGCTGTCTTCAAATCGATTATTGCCGTTGGCGGTTTCCAATTTAATTAAGTTTCAAATTAGATTTCACTTCAATTCAACTCAAAAACTTAATTGTATGCAGTGTTGCTTTAATTGTTTTAAATTATTTGCATTATTAACGGGTAATTAATTTTTCTTTTGCTAATAATAATCTAAGGAAAAACAACAAACATATCGCCGTATCCCATTTGATATAATTTGCGTCTTTCAAGTGTACAAATCTCGTTTCGTTTCAACTTAAAGAAATGCAACTATGTTTGATTGCTTCGGGTTCCACTAAAAGTTTTTGTAATTGGGATTAAGCTCCTGTTCTGATAAATAAGAAAAATAAACAAATTTCCATCACTTGTCTCATAATTCCACAGAGGTTTTACAGCACGTTTGCATCAACTTCTCAGGTCATCAGCAAACGGCTGGTCAGTTCAGCTTTAACCATAGACGCGTTTCGTCCTTCCGGACTCATCAGTATGGTGCGATCATTTATCCAACTAGATCAACTAGGAAATAGTGGATTGTGGAATTATGAGACAAGTGATGGAAATTTTTTTTCCTATTTTTCTTATTTATTAAGACTCAATTCCACTTCGCAATAGATATTTTGTCTTTTGTTTTACTTCTGTTCTGCAGAGTAGCATATATATATATATATATATATATATATATATATATATATATATATATATATATATATATATATATATATATATATATATATATATATATATTTTTCAATTAACGTAGACAAGCTGTGGTTTATTTATGTTACTCTGTACAACAGGAATTTAATCCCAATTACAGTTCAGGGTCCGGACTCACCGAGCTGTAGTGTGGTAGTTATATATTTTTAGCTTCGAACTCAAGATCTCCGGATTAGAATTCCATAACGCAACCCATAATACCGTACTGCCGATTTGTTTAATACTATGTGAACAACAAAGTAGCTACGTGCACATGCTCACCCACAAAATATCTTGAAAATTGTCTACAAAATAGAACACGTTCTATTCTTCAGAAAATTTACGACGAATACTTTATATCAAACAATTTGCAGCCAATTCAAATTGTTCCAAAAATCTTGGTCAATATTTAGGTAATGTAAAACAAGCTTTAAGCACAGGCTGAAGTTAGCTTCCTGCATCTGTCTTTGTAACTTAACCTTTCTTTTCAAATAATTCAATAATTCAATATCTGTCTTAATTTGCGCTCGAAGAAAAAGTGTAGTATATGACTCGTTTTATAAACTCCTTAGATATTCATTTTTTATACGCTCGTAACTAAAGAGACGTTTATAAAACTTGTTATATAACAAACAATTTTCACCACATTCAAATTATTCCTCTGGCTTTTTCTCCACTAGTATCTTTGTGGAACGTGACTTCACGACTGGTAACTAACGCATAAATATATCACTTACCGAAATCTGCTACTGCAGAGTGCCACACTCAGTAATGGGTAAAAGGTGTGTATATATTTATTTATTTTTTGTTACATAATACATATTTATATCGTTAATGCTCGGTTACAAGAAAAAAATAAATAACTTTTTAGTTAAACAATTGTTTGTCTAGCAACAGTATCAATAGCTATTTTCTGAAACTTATTGAACCATTAGTTGCTAATGAACCGATAAAACTTTCATGCAACCCAGCATTAGACGTGCAAAATATTATTGAAAATGCGGTTGCTTCCAGAACTAATAGAAGTGAAATTATATTACGCTTTCATGTAAATATGAGCCCCTACAAACGCAAGAATATCTTGTTGTAATCGAAAATGAATAACTTAATTTTAAAGCCATTGCCAACCTCAATAACAGAAATTACACTGTTTATTTTTCTTCAAGAAATGATTCAAACGCATATATCGACAGAAAATGAAATTATTATTCAATATTCTTGTATAAGTTTCGTATTTCATAGCTTATTTTTTTAAAATAATTTATTACTTAAATATTACACTAGTTATTTATGGTTTTACTAAGTTTTTTCACGTAAATTAATCCCTTAAACGGTGTTACTTCTCTAGTCGTAATAATTAACAAATATACGAAATTGTATTTCTAGTTATAGTTATGTATTTATTTATTTGTTACTCTGCACAACAGGAACTTAATCCCAATTACAGTACAGGGAGCCTACAGCTTATAATGGAATCCGAACCACTCAGACACAATCGTATTTTTTTTTATATAAGTTGAAGTCAGCGATATTTGAACGCACGACCTCTTGCTTCTTAATTAAGAAGAGCAAGTTTTTACCTCACTTTTATCCACTGACCTACGATTACTTCAACATCAAATAACTGACAACCGTCTTGCAAGTACAACATTTATTTTTATTTTGTTTACTTTACACGCTGAAGTTGCATTTAGTTATTTGTGCATACATAACCTATAAAAATATGTCTTCGTATATTTCTTGACATATTGCAATAAAATTGATACATTATTATATGATGCATTCGATATTTGCATAAGTATAACTCTTTCATAAAAGCGTTGTCATCTTAAATAAACATTCTAACATTTCTCGTGCATTTCGCGCAATATATTTCTCATTTCAAAGAACAAAGAGCAGTAAAGAATGCAATTTAAAGATTTATTAGAACCCTAATGACAGTTTGACGTGAGAAATTCAAAGTTTTCGCTGCAACCCTTTAGTTTAGTGAATGCAGAAGTGCAGCAGTGCACCCCCATCTTGCGGAATGCACTATTCATTGAGAATAATTGTGTAAGGGTGAAATGGTATTCTCATAGCTCTTGTTCTTTCATTAGACTTTGGTAGGCGACGAATCTAACCGGAATTTCTTAAGACTCTCTCATTAATTAGATTAATTATTAACGCATTTGTCAAATTTATTCACAAAATATTACGATGAAAAGAAATCATTATCGTATAGTCCTCTCTTAAGATTTGATAAACGTGACTGGGATTTTAAAATAAAAGTGCGCTCGTAGTGGCGAATATTGGAATTACGACATAGGTATTAGAAAAAAAAAGTAAAAGAACTAATTTATACTAAAATACCTACACTATTAAGGTAGTACTAGCGTGAAAATTTTTGCAAATCTGAATGAAATTTGATGCACGTAAACATTGGATAATCATACGCATCCTGTTAAAATATTAAACACATTCATCGTCTGTGAACAAATATATTCGCTTGTAAAGTTGAGTTCTAATACACGGGGCTTATGGCGATCATTACTCAGAATCGCACATATTTGGTTTGAGTACCTCTAAAATTTTGCAGTTTTATTTGAAAAACTAGTATGATGTTCTAGAAGTATCCATGGATATTGTATCAGAAGGAGAATGTTTTTTATCGTTTAGTAATGGATATATAGCCATGCAAAGCCTTGTTTTGAACGAAAAATTAAGAATCCCAATTTATAATGGCAACACTACACGGTGGTATGGTATTTGAAAATTCACTAGACTAACAACCGGTTAACAATTCATGATATTCAAATCATAATAGGTATAAAACACTTATTTTATTAAATTTTTATATTTTTTTGAGCGTCAGTTTGGCCACTCGACAACCGATGACGCCACCGTCACTCTAGTACTACTTAAAAGAACCTATGAAAAATATAATAATATTTGTATTTAAAAGCTAAACGATAAAAGAAACCAATACTAAAAGTACAACTATCAACACAAAACTATATTCTATATAAAGTAATAAAAAAATAAAAAAAACTCTATTAGCAATCACAAAATAAGAGAAAATAATTATAAACTTATGGAAACCAACAGAACTCAGTTTTTAGCTTCCAAGAGCATTAGTTAATACGAAATTATTTTATCGCAATCCAAAAACACGATACTTGGTAACTACCCGACGCTGTAGAGCTATATTATAATATATCGATATATAAATAATTAGAAACTCGGATATATCGATATTCCGATAAATCAATATTTCGCTATATCGATTTCGATAAATCAATTGTCCGATATTACAATATTTCGATATATCGATATTTCGATATATCGATATTCCGATTTCTCGATTATTTCGATATTTAAAAATTCCGATTTATCGATATTTTAATATTTAGATATATCGATTTCAATATTTCAATATTTCAATATATCGATATATCTTGATATTTTGATATACACATTTTGATATTTCGATGTATTGAAAATATTGATATCCGGATATATTAATATTCCAATATTTCGAAAAATCTAAAATATCGATATTGAAAATTCAACATAGCCCACCCCTACCTTTTTCTCAAGTTTGACATATCGTAATTAATGCCATCTTTTAATGGGGTGGCAAGCTCAGTGGTATGAAGTCGGCCTGTGGATCCTGAAAATCCTGGTTCGATTCCCACAGGCGACAAACAATTTTCATAATTTCAAAAACTACTGCTGTGGCTCCTCCACCAGTAACATCTTTGGAGACCGTGATTTGACGACTGGTAACCGCACTCCACGCGCAAAATATATCACTTACCGAGATCTGTTTCGGCAGAGTGCCACACTCAGTAATGGGTAGAAGGCGTGATGATATATTTAGTTATTTTTTATTTACTTTCTGAGACATAGTTAATTGTGTATCTAGAGTCGAAAGTAATCTAAAAATATTAACCAAAGTATTATATCGAATTATTAGAACTTATCGATATCGAACTCAATGTTACGTAAAATGATAAATTTATTCTTATATTTTTGCCAAAAAGTTCCAAGCACGATGTTCAGTGTTGAAGTCAGTTGAACAGCTTAAAAGCCTCTAATGAAATAAGGAAATGCGGGTGACGTTTCAGCGTTTTCTTTTTAACGAATAATTGAATTCTTCTCAGATGTCAAACTTAAAATAAGAATCCGGAAAAGAAAGAAAATATGTACAAAGGGCAATAACATTTTAAAAGTTTTTATAACGCAAACAATATACAAACATTTCTTTAATATTTATTGTAAAGTAAACATCGTCAAATTACATATATATTTTTATTATAGTTTTGAATGAAATTCACTATAGTAGATAAAACATAGTACTATACGAGGTGTGGCTATTAAATAACGAGACTGACGCTGCTACAGACGAAGTACGCATGCGCCAAACACCAGCGACCGTCATCTTTTTTAGCGTGAAGTTTTCTCTTTCGACTGCAGTACCTCTCGCTACTGTAAACAAATCCGTATAGCCGTAGCATTCGTTCTAATTAGAGCAGTATTTTTGTTTCGCCGAAAAAATGTTAAATGCAACATTAGAGCAATGAATTGTTGGGAAATTTCACATAAAATTTAACAAAATTGCTACTGAAACTTATAATTTATTGAAAAAAGTACCCGAATTGTGGAAGGACAAGTCATGGTTTCTCCATCAAAACAATGCGCTGGCTTATTCCTCAATGTCTGTCAAGAGATTTCTAGCCAAGCACAGCATCCCAGTGTTGGAACATCCGCCTTATTCGCCAGATCTTGCACCGTGCAACTTCTATCTGTTTCCTAAGGTGAAATTTGCCTTAATAGCAACAAGATTTGAGCTTTGAAAGAGAAATCGGCTCGTGTTCGGAAGGAGCTGATAGAAGAAGACTTCCAGCACTGTTTCGAACAATGGAAGATTCGCCTGGAGCATTGTAGGGATAGAGGAGGGGTGTATATTGAAAGTGATAATAAGTCATGGTTTCTCCATCAAAACAATGCGCTGGCTCATTCCGCAATGTAAGTCAAGAGATTTCTAGCCAAGTACAGCATCCCAGTGTTGGACCATCCGCCTTATTCGCCAGATCTTGCACCGTGCAACTTCTATCTGTTTCCTAAGATGAAATTTGCCTTAATAGCAACAAGATTTGAGCTTTGAAGGAGAAATCGGCACGCGTTCTGAAGGAGCTGACAGAAGAAGACTTCCAGCACTATTTCGAACAATGGAAGATTCGCATGGAGCATTGTAGGGATAGAGAAGGGGTGTATATGGAAAGTGATAATAAGTAAATAGGTATGGAATCAAAATAAAATGTTAAAACAGCATCAGTCTCGTTATTTAATAGCCACGCCTCGTATTGTGGCACTCATATAGGATACATCCTGTATTTATGCTATAGAAGTTGGGAGCTAATTAAATAATTAATATGTGACAAGTTAGACTGATCCATATTAATAAATAATTGAATTAGGTCTCGTCTCGTTAACGGCGTCGTATCGTATGTGATTCTCATTTCAAGTCGGTTACTCCCGCTGCACATTGAATTACGTAATACACTCACTGCGTTTACCAGCGCAGTAATTTGCTTACGATGTCAATTTTACCGGAAACCGGAACTTAATTAGCATTCGCGGCGTAAATGAACTATTTTTTTGTGTGTTGCGCGAGCGTTTGATCGAGTTTACTCTGTAATTATATTACTTCGCTTCTTTTGCTGGTGAATTCAAAACAATTAGCTGTTTTATTTTCGTTAACACGTCTTCGTGCTAAGTAATGAAACATCAAAGATTACTTTCTAACTATTATCACAGTTAATTTATATTTACATTTTAGTTAATTGCTATTCTGTACCACAGATAAAATATATATAGACGTCTAAATGTATTCAAATGGCAGGGTTTTTAATCAATGAAATTTGTAGTTCAGTATGATTGACATTGTTTTTTTAGTAATAATATAATATAAATATATCATCACGAGTCTTTCCCATTACTGGGTGTGGCACTCTGCCGAAGCAGATCTCGGTAAGTGATATATTTATGTACGTGAAGTGCGGTTACCAGCCGTCAAATCACGGCCCCCAAAGATGTTAGTGGTGGGGGAGCCATAAGGGTAATTTTAAATTGGTGAAAATGTTTTGTCGGCTGTGGGGATCGACCCAGGGTTATTTTTACTATCCACAGGTCGACTTGATACCACTGAGCCACTACCCTATACATATGACATTATAATATTTATAAACCTTATTAATTCAGTATGAAATTTTTCTTTTTCTAATATAAGATTGTATTCAGTGGCGTACCTAGAACTGTTGCCGCCCAGGGCGGTCTCCAATTTGCCGCCCTATCTAAGTCAATCAAATTTTAGTTTTTATAAATTAAAAAAATAAATATAAAATAAATATATCATCACGACTTTTACCCATTACTGGGTGTGGCACTCTGCCGAAGCAGATCTCGGTAAGTGATATATTTATGTACGTGAAGTGCGGTTACCAGCCGTCAAATCACGGCCCCCAAAGATGTTAGTGGTGGAGGAACCACAAGGGTAATTTTAAAATGGTGAAAATTGTTTGTCGCCTGTGGGAATCGAACCAGGCTTCTCAGGATCGACAGGCCAACTTGAGACCACTGAGCCATTACCCCATTAAATTAATAAACATAAATAAATAATTGTAATTGAGACAAACTATAGGTGGGGAACTTTTTTACCATTGGATGGCATACTTAAATTAGGCATTAATAAAGGTATTTTTTCGATATAATATTTTCAACCCTACATTGACCTGACGATGAAGAAAAATATTCGAAATCATATAGTTATTCATAATTCGTAGAAATCGAATAGTAAACTTATGAAGTGAACAAGTTGTTTTTTACAACTAAAACTAAATATAAAAATGCCGCCCCAAAATATGTGCCGCCCGGTGCGGACTGCACCCATCGCCCTCCTCTAGGCTACTGACTGTATTCATCTTTGTCGCAATTTTGATTAGCAAGTTTAGCCAAAACTGATCCTATTCCCTTTTGTAAAGTTATTAGTGAAAGTTTTGTTTTCGTCTGTCCGTAATTAATTAATACTGTCACAAACTGTTCCTTCATTAAAGTTTTTGTAAATAATAAATTCTGGTTTTATTATAATGAAACAAAAAATGTAAATGAAAGTCCTTACAAACTGCTACTTATACAAGAGATAAAAACTGACACTTTTGTTTTTGCTGCAACTAATTTGTTTCAGTAAGCGACTATAAATTGTAACAAAATATACTTATTTTCCAGATTAACTAAACTTTCAGAATTCATGTGTAACACGATAGATGGCTCTGTGGTATCGAGTTGGATTTGAGAATCTCTATAGCTCCCCCTCTAGTAATATCGGAGAGAAGGGTATGATTTGACGACTGGTAACCGCACTTCACGCGCATTAATATATCATTTATCGAGATTTGCTACGACAGAGCGCTACACCCTGTTGGGGGTTATTCAGCTATTAAGAGATGGCGTTGATCACGATATTTGAAACTTGAAACAAAAGGTACATTTTCATTTATAGGTGTGCGTTGCGTGCCCAGGAGTTACTTGTAGTTTTTTTTTAACATTTAGGTACAAATTTAAGCACATAATTCATAATAAATAAGAAAAAATAGGAAAAAACAAATTTTCCATCAGTTGTCACAAATTCCACAAAAATTTACAGCACGTTTGAATCAACTTATCAGGTCACTGACTTGGCTAAGTCAGTATCACAATTCGCTAGTCCCTAGTTGGTCTAGTTGGATTGTTGATCGCACCATACTGATGAGTCCCTAAAGGACGAAACGCGTCTATGGTTAAAGCTGAACTGACCAGCCGTTTGTTGATGACCTGATAAGTTGATTCAAACGTGATGTAAATTTTTGTGGAATTTGTGACAACTGATGGAAAATTAGTTTTTCCTATTTTTTCTTATTTATTAAAACTCAATTCCAAATCGCAATTGACATTTTGTCTTTGTATTACATAATTCATAGTTTCTTTCATGACCAGTTGCACCAACTAAACTTAAATTTCAAACTTTAGCAATTGTGTTTAAAAAATTTTGTAAAAATATCCAAAAAGATTGTCATTTTTCCAAAATGTCGTTCTAATTGTCTTTAAGACAGTTAATTTCCAGCAAAATTCTCTCCAAAAATCTCCCAAATCACTAAGACAGTCACTTATCTAAAATGTCTCCCAAAATGAATCCAGGACAATCTTTTCTCAAATATGTCTTCCAAAACTGAAGATAAGATCTGCAATTGCAGAACTTACTAACTTATTTATTCCCAAATCAACTCTGAGACAGTCATTTTCCCCCAAAATAACTTGTCACTAAAACAGTCATTTATCTAGAAGGTCTCTCAAACTATTTCTAAGATAGTCATTTTTTTGTTGTTTTGGTGCTGCTACTGACTACTAATAGTTCTTGTAATATAATATTATTTAATATTAGTTTCATTAAAATGCGTGACGATATATTTATTTTATTGTTAAAACTTAAAATTTAGTACACATATTTTCCGGGTAATACACTTGTTGACAGCGCTACATATTTCCAGAATGGTCAGTAGCAAATCAAAGCAACAGTAAAGTTAGTAAAACGTCCAATCCAATTCGATCAAAGCCTAACGCTTACGAACTTCCATAAAACTATTCCAAAATTCCAGTTCAATCGGTCAGACAGAACAGATCATCAAGTTTGAAACATTACAGCGTACAACCCTCGGGATATCTCCGTACTACAATCGAAATATCATCGGCGATATCCTACGAAATGATACGCAGTCTCCAGCGTGATATAAAGCTAATGGTGGCAGCAGTGACGGCGCCAGAAGAAAATATTTGGGTGGACACAACAAAATAAAATGGTTTTTTGGTAGAACGCAAATTTATCTTATCTTTACAAAAAATAATTCAATTATAAAAAAACTAAATATTAATCAAAAAATTATGTTACAAATAAAAGGAAAACAACTAAATAACTTATCCTGGAATTTTTATGTTTAATAGCAAATTCATTTACAATATTATCTAAATCTCATTATTTTGCAATTTTCATTTCAATAGAAAAGAAAATCTTTTTTTTTTGTTAATTATCTTATTCGATTCCCACAGGCGACAAACAATTTTCATAATTTCAAAAAGTACCCCTGTGGCTTCTCCACCACTAATATCTTTGGGAGCCGTGATTGGACGACTGGTAACCGCACTTCACGCGCAAAATATATCACTTACCGAGATCTGCTTCGGCAGAGTGCCACGCCCAGTAATGGGTAGAGGGCGTGATGATATATTTATTTATTTTTTTATCTTATTAAATATTGATACACCTGCAACACTAATCTGCTCATTGTGATGTGTACAGATTAGATATACTGATGATATTGTGTGCAATATTTATAAAGGTTATATTTATAAACGGCAAAAAAGTACTATTGCATATTTACCGTTATTTTGCTCATCGTATCTTCTTCTTCCATAAGCGAACAAAAAGAATGTAGATATTTTTTAGTGTATTGCTAAAATATTAACTTCCGGGTGAAGCTGCGAAATTTAAATCGTTGTCAATTGAATTTGAATGAGGTATAGGGCTCAGTGGTATCGAGCCGGCCTGTGGATCCTGAGAACCCTGGTTCGATTCCCACAGCCGACAAACATTTCCACCATAATAGAAGTACACCTGTCACTTACCGAGATCTGCTTCGGCAGAGTGCCACACCCAGTAAAAGGCGTGATAATACATATATTTTTATTTAATTTATTTAAATTTGACAGTTGTATAAACGAAACGCACTTTTGCTTTTCTTTTACAGATATGCACTTGGTCTGCATTGGTCTCGTTTGCACCCATAACCAAGGGAATAATAGTTACGTAATAACAAAGAAATCGCATAGTTGTAGGAAAATACATTATTCTAAAATATTTGGGTGGGCACAGACCCGTGCCGCCGCTGGATGGGCAGAAACGAAGCGCAATGACATCGCGGGCGCGATTCGTTCTGTGCGAAGCCTAGCCGTGGTCGGGTTTAATTCTCGCAGGATTACGGGTAATCAGGCATTCTAGCCCAAGTTTTTCCGTGGTTTGCCACTCGAAGGATCGGGTAATCTACGCTGTCGATTCGTGCGCGGTCCGCCTAAATCACTCTCTGGTTCGCCGGATTGAATCGGGTTAAGTGGATCTGACGTTCGAGTAATAAATATTGACAATTAACGAGATTGAATGGTGTGATTTCGAATCGTTTGTTTTCCTTTTTGGTAATTTGAACTGCGGAATTCTTACAAGGTTTATTTCTTTGCTAAGTCATTGGGAAAGCGATTTTTAAACATAAAGTACAGAGGATTTAACACTTTTTGCTACATTGTAACATTGTAACATTGGAACAAACCATGGTGTAATATACAGGGTGCGCTCAGAAACGCAGAACATAGGATTTTTTAAATGTTCTGAAGTTGAATATCTTGTACATGTTTGAGCAAAAGTACAAGAATAAAAAAAAGTTCCAAATGAAATTTTACATTTCAAGAGTTTTAATTTGAGTTACATAGTTTCATTTTTGCTTGTCGGGTATATAGCTCAGTGGTTTCGAATCAGTCTGTAGATTTGAGAATCTCGGTTGGATTCCCGCAGCCAATAAACAATTTTCACTCTCCTGAAGCTCCCCCTCTACTTACATCTTTAGGGGCTTTTGACGGCTGGTAACCGCATTTATACGGCCACAACAGATTGCCACACCCAGAATGAGTAAAAGGTGTGATGATATATATTTTTTATATATATTTTTGGTTACGTTTCTGATGATAAAAAATAGGATTTATCTATAATTCTTGTCTCTGCCAATGATTAAAATATCATGGAGAGAATGACAAGCCGTCTCTAAAAATAAAATAAAATAAATATATCATCACGCCTTTTACCCATTACTGGGTGTGGCAGTCTGCCGAAGCAGATTTCGGTAAGTGATATATTTATGCGCGTGAAGTGCGGTTACCAGCCGTCAAATCACGGCCCCCAAAGATGTTAGTGGTGGAGGAGCCACAGGGGAAATTTTAAATTGGTGAAAATGTTTTGTCGACTGTGGGGATCGAACAAGGGTTCTTAGGATCCACAGGCCGAGTCGGATACCACTGAGCCATTATAGCCGTCTCTATGACTTTTGTTATTTTATTACTAGTATATATATGGCCACTAAAATCCATTTTCCTATAAAAATCAGTAAAATTGCATTTATTCAATACATTTCCCAATTTTTTTCAAATAAAGTATTATTTATTTTTAATGTTTGTATAGAGAAAAACATTACTCTTTAGAATGAGATCAAAAAAATCATAGCATGCCATTTAAAAAAAAGTCGTTCCTTTCTCTGTGAAAAAAAAACTATCGATAACAAATATCTAATCTTGCCAAAATAACCGCAACTCTAAGCCCTCGAAACTTTTTTATTTTTAATTATTCAGATTAAATGATTATTTCTGGAGGTAAAATAAATTAATAAATATATCATCACGCCTTCTACCCATTACTGGGTGTGGCACTATGCCGAAGCAGATCTCGGTAAGTGATGTATTTTTGTGCGCGAAGTGCGGTTACCAGTCGTCAAATCACGGCCCCCAAAGATGTTAGTGGTGGAGGAGCCACAGACATTATAAAAATTGTTTGTCGCCTGTGGGAATCGAACCAGGGTTCTCAGGATCCACAGGCCGACTTCATACCACTGAGCTAGCCACCCCTATTTCTGGAGGTAATTAATATTCCTTACTTATTTTACACCCCGTAGATTACTATATTTATATATTTTTTTTAAATTACTCCTGTGGCTTCCGCTCCACTAATATCTTTGGAAACCGTGATTCGACGGCTGGTAACCACACTTCATGCACATAAATATATCACTTACCGAGATCTGCTTCGGCAGAGTGCCACACCCAGTAATGGGTAAAAGACGTTATGATATATTTATATTTTATTCATTTATAAATGTACTGATTTTTATATTATCTTCTTCCAACGGTTTTTAGAAAATAAATCGAACTTTAGGAATAATTTTCCATTATTATTTGCTCATAAATTTTAATGTTTTAAACTTTGAACCTTTAACTTTAAAAATATATACAATACATAATGTAACAAAAATATCTGGTTTCAAAAAGAGCAGTATTCAAATGCCAACTTCAGACCAAATGAGGCGTATGTTTTACCTTACATTTATATTATTTTTTGTTAAAAGAGAGCGAATATAAATTCATTTTAGTAAATTAATAATTAATTCATTAACCTACATATTAAAATTAAATTATATACATATATATATCATCACATCCTTTATCCATTAGAGGGTGTTGTACTCTGCTGAAACAGATTTCGGTATTTTATTCATTATTCAATTCAATTTGAGAAACGTATTTGGTTGAAATATAATTTATAATTTAACGAAAACGAAACATACTGAAAGTATGTATACGAATATTGAATTCTTACGGATAAAATATTTCGTTTTATTTGCGTGCAAAACGGACCGTGCAAGTCTGGACATAAAATTCCTATCAAATAATGTTACTCTCAACAGTAGGCAAACTGAGCTTTAAACTATCTAGAGATAAGACTCATAATAGCGTGTACGTTTTCGTATATAGCAACAAATACCTAAGTTTTTGTATGTTGAAGTTAGTATGGAAAAATCTTTATAGAGTGAAGATGTGTTTGTGTTTAACAGTGTTGTGATTGTGGAGTGTGGTGTGTGTTGTGCAGAATGTGTGTGAAGCAGCATGGACAATGAAGATCGGGCAATCACCATAACCCACTTAAGGTAAAGACAACATTTAAGATAGTACTTGCGTGAAATTTTTTTTTGCAGATCTGAATGAAATTTGGCACACGTTAACATTGGATAGTCATACGTATCCTGATAAAATATGAAATACATTAATCGTCTGTGAACAAATATATTCGCTTGTAAAGTTGAGTTCTTATACACGGGGCTTATGGCGATCATCACTCAGAATCGCACATATTTGGTTTGTGTACCTTTAAAATTTTGCAGTTTCATTTGAAAAACTAGTATGATGTTCTAGAACTATCCATGTATATTGTATCAGAAGGAGAAAGTTTTTTACCGTTTAGTAATGGATATATAGCCATGCAAAGCCTTGTTTTTAACGAAAAATTAAGAATCCCAATTTATAATGGCAACACCACACGGTGGTATGGTATTTGAAAATTCACTAGACCTACACCCTGTTAACAATTCATGATATTCAAATCATACTAGGTATAAAACACTTATTTTACTCAATTTTTATATTTTTTTGTGCATCAGTTTCGCCACTCGACAACCGATGGCGCCACCATCATACTAGTACTACCTTAATATAAATATGCGGCCTCGTACTTCAAACAATCGCTTCGTCAAGTAAAATATCACTTTCCTGACTTATTATGTAATATACTATTACCCTTTTTTAAGAACATGTATGTCACTACTGTCTCGCCCTTGAAAATACATCTATTTCTAGAATGCAATTTAATATAATTAAATTTACAATGTTCATACTATGAAATACATCTATTTGCATAAAATCAGCACATCTTTGATATTCAAGCTACAAGATTCTTTCATTAATGTGATTATTAACTTATCTTCTAAGAACTCAAGAATTAATAACTTACAATCGCTCTGAATTATAAATTCTGCTTGCATTTTATTAAACTAAACAAAGGCCCTCGCGTTATATTGAAAATTCCGGAGCCAGCGAATAAAAAGAAAATAGCTGTCACTTGAAAGCAATCACGTTACATATTCAAGTTCGTTTTGCTCTAATTACGACGCCGTCTGCTGCGTTGCATCGAGTTAAGAGTTACGTCTGCGCAAGGGAATTTTATATGACGTTCAGGACGAAGAGCGACGTTGCCTCAAGCTATAGATCATTTATTCATAACAACCGGCGCGTTATTTTTCATTAGCGATGGCTGAATTCTGACGTATATGCTTCTACCAATTATATTCGCGATATTTACATTCAGTTTTGTTGCTTTTAATGTCATAGATGGCTTCGCGATTTGTTCTTTTTAGTAAACTCACTTTTATATTATATCAGATGCAAGTATGGGGTGGCTAGCACAGTGGTATGAAGTCGGCCTGTGGATCTTGAGAACCCTGCTTCGATTCCCATAGGCGACGAACAATTTTCATAATTTCAAAAACTACCCCTGTTGCTCCTCCACCACTAACATCTTTGGGGGCCGTGATTTAACGACTAGTAACCGCACTTCACGCGCAAAATATATCATTTATCGAGATCTGCTTCGGCAGAGTGCCACACCCAGTAATGGGTAGAAGGCGTGATGATATATATATATTTTTTTTATCAGATGCAAGTAAAATTACGATATTCTAATATTTTATTTATAAGATAAACTAATGGGGTAGGTGGTTCAGTGGTATCGCGTAGGCCTGGGGATTCTGAGAACCCTGGTTCGATTCCCACAGTCGACAAACATTTTCACTAGATTAAAATGTAATCAGGTACATGTGAGGGAGGAAGAGAGGCCGAGGAAAACCCCACATGTAACTTTTGCGGGTTGCGGGTGGGAGCGTAACGGGTATTACTCACCCGTGCCGGACCATTACGATGTATTCATAATAATTGATATTATATTATATAATTATTCGAATAAGATTATACTTAAACACTCACTTTAAGTAAAAGAAAATAGTACTTTAGTATAAATTTAAAAAAAAAATTGCAATACAGACAAGTACTAACTGCTGCGAAGGAAAACTGACGACTACTACGGACATCTATCGAGTGTTAGCTCTTGCTGCCTGGATCGGTGATCTTACCTTATCATCCCGTGGTGGATCATCTTGACTGAGAATTACCGATCCGCACACCGCACTGTTACAAAAATATATGAAAACTGTCAACATTTTGAAACGAATTTAATTTCAATAACTAATGCTGGGTTGCAAGAAAAAAATAAAGAGCTCTTTAGATAAAGAACTGTTTATCTAGAACCGTATCATAGCGATTTTCTGAAACTTATTGAACCTTTAGTTGCTAATGAACCGATAAAACTTTCATGCAACCCAGCATATATCTGTTAAAAAGATCTTAGTTTCTTTTTCAAATGTTTCTAAATGGTCATAGAATAGTTATTTGTGTACCTGGAGCAGGAACTAGTATATTTCATAACAAACCCTCATTTTTTACGAAAATACTAATTGTTAATGAAGTTCGCGTTGATAATAAATTTATGCATTTGCTAAATGTATTTTTCTAAATGATATTTTAAATTATTCGAGAAAAATTTAAAATACATGTATTAAAAATTAATTTAAAATAACATGAAATATTTATAATAAATAAATAATGACAATTTAATTAATCCTCTTTGATTAAAACAGAGCAAACCGCAATCAAAATAAATAATAAATAATTAAAAACAATACCGAGACTTGTATACTTCAGGAAAACAAGTTTAGGGTATTTATTATATGAAAGTACTGATTTTGAAACAAAAAATTTCAAAGTCACAAAATTGTGACCATCGTTTTGATGAGTGATACTGCAAAGAGTAATTTTTCTGATGTTATTTACAACTATAATTTAATTAATAATATATTAGAAATAACTATCAAACCAGTAGTACTAAATATGTTTATTAACCACGCCTTTATTTATTTAGTAATAGATATAACAATTTAATTGATTACATCGCTTCAATATTTCAGTCATGTTCGTTTGCATCAACTAAATTTAAAGTTTAGGTCTGACTATTTTTAAATTATATTTTGTGAGTTAATAATGTTATACAAAAGTAAGTTTTTTAGTTGGCAATACAATTCTAGGAATATTTTTATTCCACAGTTAGTACAACGTCGAGTAAAACGGAAATATTATTTGACATGTCATTTTTATAATAAATATAAATAGGTTAAGTGATATAAATACTTTATTATTGCTCTGTGAGTAATGTTAAGAAATAAAACAATATGGATAAGAAAAGTAACAATTTCTATTCATTTAAATTTTGAAATGTCAAATTCAGCAGGAAATAAATTATAAATCAGTTTTACCAATTCCAAGTATTTGTTTTTATTACCAACTGAACCTTTTCAGAGATTTTTTTATTCCACAGTTGGCACAACGCCAGGTAAAGGTGAAAATGCTATTTGACATTTCTAATAAATTCAAATAGGTTATGTCAGGAGTCTGACAGCTAATAGAATTTTGATTTTTTAAGTAATAGAAATAAATGTAATAATAAATGTACTCAAATTTAAATTTAAATTTTCATATGTCACTGTCAACAACAGGAAATGAATTTATGTACCAGGCTTACCAATTTCAACTATTTTTTTTTATTGCCAACTGTAACAATTCCTTTTAATTACTCTGTACTTCTGATTACCCTGTACAATATGTCTCTACTTTTCTGATTATGTTCTTTCCGATTTTGTTTGACTTAAATATATAATATGGGGTGGCTAGCTCAGTGATATGAAGTCGGCCTGTGGATCCTGAGAACCCTGGTTCGATTCCCACAGGCGACAAACAATTTTCATAATTTCAAAAACTACTCCTGTGGCTCCTCCACCACTAACATCTTTGGGAGGCGATTTTTGACGACTGGTAACCGCACTTCACGCGCTAAATATATCACTTACCGAGATCTGCTTCGGCAGAGTGCCACACCCAGTAATGGGTAGAAGGCGTGATGATATATTTATTTATTTTATTTTATTTAAATAAATGAAAGTAATTCGAAGTAAAATGTCATATGAAGGCGTTTACATTGCTGTCAAACATTTGATGCGATATTGTCAGTTTATGTCAAACTTAAAATTTAAATTTCAAACGGGCATAAATAAATTTAAAACCGTTGATTATTATCATCCTAAGAAAACATCACGCCGCTAGTAAATTGAAAGCTCATCTGCGAAACTGCGTGTAGTAAACCGAACCCTTTTAGGCCCAATAAAAAGAATCCCATAAAATAATACTTGTTGACCGTCGGCAGAACAAGAAGAATCCATCGCAAGAAGTGTAAAGGCCATTACGTCAATATTGCATGTTTTATAGGCGCCGGGGAAGAAAAGAATTATTTATTAGGGGTTTCTTATCAATCTCTTCAAAGAACGCGGTACTGATCTTAGATTTTGTGATTGTATTATTAACATTGGTTACTTTACTTTTATTTTATTGATTTTTATTTGTTTGATAGCGCTTTAAGAGCGATTTAAACTTTGTTTTATTGACCGTTTATCTAACTTTTTTAGTAAGTGGAAAAGAATGAAAGGAAAATACTTTTTTTACAATACTTGTACTGTAAGTTACCTTTTAATGACAAAATTTAAACACAGTAAGTGGAACTTTTATTGCACAGTGGTTTCCATGGACTTTAATATTTAGTATCCACCATAGACAGTAAGTATATATTACATATCAAGGTCCTGTTTATTTTGACAGCAATTTGATAGCTGTCAATTTTGACACTTATTTTTCTTTTCCTTCTATTTGTATCTGAAAATAACGAAATTATCGATAGCCATGAAATTAAAACAAAATTAACAAATGCTTGACGTTTTATCTGTCAAAATAAATGACATAATAAATAAAGAAATTATTTTGACAGATTAAACGTCAAACATTTGTTTAATTTTGTTTCAATTCCATGACTATCGATAGTTTTGAGGCTATTTTCGTTATTTTCAGATTTAATTTGTGCCGTTATGAAACATGCAAAGTTAATTTTGTTTATTGGATTAGATGCAGAATTTTATGTCCCAAAACTTTTATTTGAAGCTGTCTTGCTTAAAATAATTAGGAAAGCAGGACATTATAAAATTATGATTTTACATGTTAAATATCCATATTCGAGACTCGCGATCACCATTCTGTATATATATATATATATACAGAATGGTGATCGCGAGTCTCGAATATGGATATTTATATATATATATATATATATATATATATATATATATATATATATATATATATATATAGGATGGTCCATTTAAAGTGTTATCAGGAAATATCTCGGAAACTATAAATTTTACGCAAAAATGACCTAGACGAAAAACAATCGTACAAAAGGGGGCCATAATAACGAAATATTGGTTTTGTCCTAGATGGCGCTGTTGTCGCTAAATCATGGTGAACTCAATTTTTTTAAATGAAAACCCCTATTTTTTATTAAAGTATCAGATTCCTCGTTAAAAAAAAGAAGAATTTATTTAGTTCACTTTTTCGTCAGCATGATAGATGACGCCGTAATCGCGAAAAATGATGTTGCTTTCGGACGTCCCTGTATTAGAGCTTATGCGCGCGGCTGTGTGTGTGTGTGTGTATTATTTGAGTTTGTGTGCGTGTGAGTTTGTTAGTTTTTGTTTGTGTGAGTGCAAGCGCATCCACTAACACGCACATCTAAAATCACAAATAGTCTCATTACATTCAATTGCCATTTTTATAAAATATGGTTCATCTGATTGTTTACATTCTGTCTAAAATCATATGGTGTAAATTTAAATTGCATTTTATTTTAGATTTTAATTAAATTAAGCATAAGCTCTAATACAGGAACGTCCGAAAGCAACACAATTTTTCGCGATTACAGCGTCATCTATCATGTTGATGAAAAAGTGAACTAAAAGATTCTTCTTTTCTTTTAACGAGGAATCTGATTCTTTAATAAAAAATAGGGGTTTTCATTTAAAAAAATTGAGTTGACCATGATTTAGCGACAACAGCGCCATCTAAGAACAAAACCAATATTTCGTTATTATGGCCCCCTTTTGTACGATTGTTTTTCGTCTAGGTCATTTTTGCGCAAAATTTATAGTTTCCGAGATATTTCCTGATAACACTTTAAATGGACCACCCTATATATACATTATAAAGGAATAAAATTATATATTTCTATTATTTAAATTAAAAGTTTGAATCCGGGCCCTAAAATTTTTGGGCTCTAGGCTATTGCTTCTTTAGCCTAGGCCAAAGTCCGCCTATGCCCAGCACCCTGTAATTCCTCAACTGTTCCTATATACTCGCAATACCGAGCATAATATGCTCGTATTTTTAAGTAATATTTTATCGCTTTGTTGAGATCGTACCAACCGTCCTTTGAAGCTAAATAAAGACGTTTCTATATTTATCTTATAATATTAATTAGTACCCTCATACCCTTGACGTCACGAAATGAAAATTGCTTCTTCCATAAAAGCCTTGTTTACAACGGGAAAACAGACATGTATATGTCATTTATTTAAAGAGCAAAGAACGTTTTACCTGCAGATTATAATTAGCTCCTTGTATAATTTATTAACTCGCTGGAGGCAGGTCTGCCAATTGCAGGTTATCGACCCCAAGTCTCGCAGTGCTGCCACTACAAACATTAGTAACTTTACATTTCCCCAGCAGCTGTTTGCGGTATTGTTCAACATGGAGTAATTTTTTGGCGGATGATATTTTAAGGTTATGCGCTGAGTTACGAGTTTTTCATTGCTTTTGTAATGAAATACAAATGCAAAATAGAATGCTGCATTTTTAATTTTAGACTGACTGAAGTTATATTTCAATTATAATGTCTGGTGAAATTTTATGCGAATTTTAATTAAATTATAATAAATGACGTGCATTAATTAAATTTGAAATTGTGTTTTGCAGCAGAGTTTTTCTGCAAGTACAGATTTTTATTAGCAAATACTTTTTGTATTAATTTGTAACTCTATTTATTTATTTATTTTAGAAAATTGAAAACAATATTCAATGTAGTTTGTTCAATTTCTGGCTTTATTGAATTTATTTAAAAAAATGCAACGTTCCTGTTTCGACTCTTGCAGAGATCTCAGCTATTATCTTGTTTTCTTGTTAACTTTTTGAGATAATTCAAAAATTTCCATAAAATAAAAATCGCTGTAATTTAGTTTTTACAATACTTGTAGGTACTGTAAGTTACCTAGTAATGACAAAATTTAAACTCTGTAAGAACAACTTTTATTGCACAGTAGTTTCCATGGTTGTGTCAGGATTTTAATATGTACTTACTGTATATGGGGTGGCTAGGTCAGTGGTGTGAAGTCGGCCTGTGGATCCTGAGAACCCTGGTTCGATTCCCACAGGCGACAAACAATTTTCTTAATTTCAAAAACTACCCCTGTGGCTCCTCCACCACTAACATCTTTGGGGACCGTGATTTAACGACTGGTAACCGCACTTCACGCGCAAAATATATCACTTATCGAAATCTGCTTCGGCAGAGTGCCACACCCAGTAATGGGTAGAAGGCGTGATGATATATTTATTTTTTTTATTTCTTACTGTCCACCGTGAACATTCTTGACCTAAAAACTGTCACAGTTCATGTTACGTAATATACTATTACAATTTAATTGAAGCACGAGAAATACAATGCCGTTGGGCGCATCTTCATATCTCGTTTAGTTTTCAAGATATAGCCTCGGAAAAGTACAAAATCTGATAGGGAAAAATTTCTACTTTTCCGAAGGCTATATCTTAAAAACTAAACAAGGTATGAAAATACGGCATTGAATTCCTCGTGTCCGAATCGACGTATAAGCAAATTTATAGCGATTTTTATTTTTCCAAAATTTCTTAAGGGGTACCCCTTGAATTTTTTTCAGTTTTAGGCCAATTTTCTTTTGTTTTCTCTAAAATTCTTTCTCGGACGAATATTGTAACGAAAATTTACATACATATGTATTTTCATCCGCTGAATCCAATGGTAAAGTACCCAAGAGAATATGTCTTCTAATTTTTGAGATATTGTACAAAAACTGTTTCATGAGAATATTATCAAAAAAATAAACCTCGCTGTAAACTTGAAGCACGAGAAATTCAATGCCGTTGGGCGCATCTTCATATCTCGTTTAGCTTTAAAGATATAGTCTCGTAAAAGTACAAAATCTGATAAGGAAAAATGTATACTTTTCCAAACGCTATATCTTAAAAACTAAACAAGATATGAAGATGCGCTCAATGGCAAAGAATTATTCGTGTCCGAATTGACTTATAAGCAAATTTACATGAATAATAATTTTTTACCAAACACATCTTTCATACGTTATTAAAATTCCAAAAATGTCAAACTTTTATAGAAATCATTTCTTGTGTTATTTTAACGGTAAAGAAATTATTTTTCTTATGAAATTAATTAACTTGTTGAACAAAATTAAATGATAAATTAATTAATTCATCACGAATTCACAGTAAAGTCTGAATGACAACTTTGTTAATTAATAATTAAAACGGTAATAATTCTTTATAAAATATTACTTTCAAAAATTGTCAGATACATCTATTTAGGTCATTTATGTGTAATGAACTAGTGGACGATAATTCATTGGAATTGTCAGAAAATTAAAATCAATTATTTTACGAATAACTGGTCGAATGGCTCTTTGCCAAGACACATAAATATTCTGGATGAATCTATAGATGATAAAATACATTAAAAATACATAAATTGACGACGATATATTCTCGATATTCCAATTGAGACTCTTTTACATGGCTGGTTATTTTAAATTTATTATTTTTTTCCTACTATTATATATTGCTTTGTATAGATTGCTAAAAAAATAAACAAATTTTTTTCTACAACTGTCAAAAAAACATGACATTTTTACATCACTATGGATACATGAAATTTGTGTTTTGTTAATTGAAATATACAATTTTATAATCTTTGACACTTTTAAAAAAAACTATTTATCAAACATATTTTAAATAAAAAACACTTGGTACCCGTTCGGTTGAGATGCTCATAGCCTCAGCCAGCTCGTGCACTTTAACTCGCCGATCGTCCAATATCATACCATGGATTTTATCGACGATTTCTGGCGTTGTAACCTCAATTGGACGACCAAAACGATCGGCGTCCTTTGTGGTCATATTACCACAACGAAAATCAGTAAACCACTTGTGAAT
Source organism: Pterostichus madidus (assembly GCA_911728475.2). Taxonomy (NCBI): domain Eukaryota; kingdom Metazoa; phylum Arthropoda; class Insecta; order Coleoptera; family Carabidae; genus Pterostichus; species Pterostichus madidus. The sequence continues at coordinate 4,158,975 of OU452304.1, forward strand.
CGTTCCAATCGATGGTGAGGAGTCCCCATAATGTTTGACAAGCGATGCTTTGGTTTGCGTAATGTTTTTTCCACGCAAGAAATAAGGTTTAATCAAGACGCGAAATTCACTTTTTTCCACGTTTTCAAAAATCTTCAAGGTTGCTTGCTTTCGATGGGTGTCAAAACAGATCTGAATGACATATCAGTCTGAAAATTTTTATGCGTTCTTGTTAAAGATGGTACATCACAAATGTCACATGAGATTTGCGATTCTGACGCCATCTGTTTTATTTTTCAGGGACTTTTCACCCTGCCCTGGTATTCACCTCTGAGAATGTTTGACAAGGATTAATTATTTGATAAATCTGATTAGTAAATGTTTTATGAATGATTTTATAGTTCGTGCTACATATTTGATGGAATATAGCGTATGTGGGAATGTAATTTTTCGCTTGTTGCTATTGGAAACAACCGGGAAAATAAAATAAACGCTTGTTGCTTGAAAAACAATAAATTTGTTGGTCAAATAACTGCTGTAATAGTTTACTTTCCGCCATAGTCGTATAAAAAACTTATTGCCTATGGTATAAATTTCATGAGACATACTGAATATTCTATTCTGTATTGTACATATGAAAATGAATTTACAAGACAGGTTTATAATTCTGCCGATTGCGACGGAACTCTAAAATTCTTTGAAATGTTTATATTCGTTCGTGATCAAATTAAACACGTTTCCACGAACAGAAACACGTTGCATTATTATGATTTATATTCCATATATTTTTTTTATTTTTCGAATATTTTTAATGACATGTGCTTTGCTGTAGTATTCATACATTTTTATATTTCATTCACATATAAAACTAGGAACTTTTTTTGTATATGAAACGAAACAAAATATAATTTGAAATGGATGGGAAGTACGTGACAACATTTCGCTTCGAGTCGTTTGAATAAGTTGACAGAAGAATTGGGTTTTTTCTGTTTTGTCTATAATTTTGTTACAGTTTCTGCTGCTATATTTTAGTTCGTAAATTTCAATAAGTATATTTGATTATACATTGTTTTTTGTCAAAGGAATTGCAACTTTTTCAAAGTTTATTTTATTTCGTTCGAATTTTATTCTCTAATATGTAAATGTATATATTTTTCTAGTAATATTCTTTTGTAGAATTTCGTAAACAAATTATTTTTTTATACAACTTCTTCTCCACTAACATTTTTGGGGACCGTGATTTGACTGCATTTAATCGCACTTCAACCGCAAATATACCGAGTGTAATACGAAAAGTAGACCATATTTAAGGTAGTATTAGTGTGACGGTAGCGCCATCAGTTGTAGAGTGGCGAAACTGACGCTCAAAAAAATATAAAAATTGAATAAAATAAGTGTTTTATACCTATTATGATTTAAATATCATGAATTGTTAACAGGTTGTTGGTCTAGTGAATTTTCAAATACCGTACCATCGTGTGGTGTTGCCATTATAAATTGGGATTCTTAATTTTTCTTTAAAAACAAGGCTTTGCTTGGCTATATATACATTACTAAACAATAAAAAACTTTCTCCTTCTGATACAATATACATGGATAGTTCTAGAACATCATACTAGTTTTTCAAATGAAACTGCAAAATTTTAGAGGTACACAAACCAAACATGTGCGATTCTGAGTGATGATCGCCATAAGCCCCGTATATAAGAACTCAACTTTACAAGCAAATATACAGGATGGTGAACGCAACTCTCGAACATATGAATTTAACATGTAAAATCACAATTTTGTAATTTCCTGCTTCCCTAATAATTTTAAGCAAAAAAGCTTCAAATAAAAGTTTTAGGGAATAAAATTCTGCAGTTAATACAATAAACCAAATATATTTTTCATGCTTTGTAACGGCACAAATTAGATCTGAAAATGACAAAAATAGCCTGAAAACTATTGACAGCCATGGAACTAAAACAAAATTAAACAAATGTTTGTTGTTTTATCTGTCAAAATAAATGACATAATAAATAAATAAATTATTTTGACAGATAAAACGACAAACATTTGTTTAATTTTGTTTCAATTCCATGGCTATCGATAGTTTTGAGGCATTTTTTGTCATTTTCAGATCTAATTTTTGCCGTTACGAAGCATGCAAAGTTAATTTTGTTTATTTGCTTAGATGCAGAATTTTATGTCCTAAAACTTTTATTCGAAGCTTTTTTGCTTAAAATAATTAGGGAAGCAGGAAATTACAAAATTATGATTTTACATGTTAAATCCCTATGTTCGAGAGTTGCGTTCACCACCCTGTATTTGTTCACAGACGATGAATGTGTTTCATATTTTAACAGGATGCGTATGACTATCCAATGTTTACGTGCGCCAAATTTTATTCAGATCTGCAAAAAAATTTCCACGCTAGTACTAAACTTAACAAATCAGAAAAGTATTTCAAATAAAAGTTCTAGATATTTGGACCGTTTATTTGGAAAGTCCATTTTCTCTTGTTTCGAGAAAATTAAAGGTTAGCATATTTGTCAATAAAAAATATAGGTTAATTATACCAAGTCTGGCAATGTTTGAATAATTAATAAAACTTTGCTTTTGTTGTCTTTTTGGGGTCGTACAAAATGTATAGTAGGTGACTTGTTTTATAAACTGTTTAAATACTAGTTTTTTTAGAAAGCCGTTTATAAAGAGACTTTACAACACTTGTAACAGAATATACTCCTACTATTAATTAGAGAGTTAGGGTGCAAAATGATGTCTCATTTATTCCAGTGACAGAAATGGATTTTTTAAAAGATTATGTCCTGATAAACATGAAAAAAAGATAATTAGATTTGGGAACGGGTGGAAATTATACAAATAATTCAAATAACTAATATGTTATACTTATAACGATATTTACTCTCATGGTAAATTGATACACTGAGAAATACATAAAATCTCTTTAAGATTTTTTTAAAAATTTTATTTGGCTTTATTGACTGGGGCTGTTCTTCCACCTAACCCTTACAAATACATCACAAACATTCATACCCTGGGCGGGATTCGAACCGCGACCTGCCAAGCAACTGCAACGTTAAGCGCTCGACTACAGTGACCGGTAAATCCGTTCATATTACACTGTAATTAAATATGCCTTTGTTTAATAATTTAGCTACAATTATATGCAAGTATAATTAATCCGTAACAGTTTACAACTATTAAATTATGTGCATAGCATAAACGCAACATAAATGTTATTTTGCGAGTTAGAATTTCACTCAGAACGCACATATTACATTTATAATACTAATTCAACTAACACTTCCTCATACAATTATAACATAATACTTAGTTTACAGCATCTATTTCTATAATGGAATTTGTATTTTCATATTATATTAGGTATTACACAGTACAATGCAGCTAAAACGAAAACACCATTTAAGTGAAGTTTAACTTCTGCCGAGCTCTTATACATTATTTATGAATCATGGTGGCATGGCCATTAGCTGAACTACTTTAGTGAACAGTTTTTGGTTAAAGTTTTGTGGGAGATAGGTGCTCATAAACTGTCCTTTCTAATGTGTACAAAACAAGAATAAATAAAAATTAAATTGTATAGAATGCAATTTTGAAAGAAACTTTAAAAAGTTTTACATAGAACGAAAATCTGTCTAAATTTAGGCGTGTTTCTTTGGATTGTGGTTGTGATTTTCTAAATCATGATTCCTTTGATCGAGATTGCGTTGAATCATGATTAAATATGATAATGAAGAAAACATCGAACAGGAATAATGATTCTGATGCGGATTTGTAGCTTTTGAATTTGGACTCGAGGAAAATAAATAATTTGCTGAACAAGTTTTGAGAAAATCTATTTTATTTTCTAATGAATATTAATCATAAAAAAAGGCGCCTGCAAAGAAAACAATCATTACAATTTCTGTTCGTTTACAAAAATGCTATAATTGCACTTGAAAATACAATTTGCATTTGCCTACCTTTTAAATATCGAGACTTCGCAGTTTCTCTGACATGTTACATACAAATTACAATAATTATTTTATTTATGACAAGTACGTCGTATGTTTACAAAATTTTTCTAAACAATAATAATAAAACATTCATGGAGACAAATGAAATAAAAATAAAACTGTGACGTAACATTGCCAACTAATAAAAAATAAAACCTGCGTAAACTAATTAATCTCAACAGATTCAAATCCAACCCGATCGACGCGATCCTATAGTATGAACGTTAAAATAACTGCAAATGTCAAATACACAAACTAACCTATTTTAAAATTTCATAAATGAGTGTCCATGTAAGCCATTTAAAAATTCTTCCAGAAGCAGCCAATTTCTCTTAATTCCACAAATAGAGCAAATAAATTTATCATCAGACGCCATTTTTAAACCTTCAATGTGAATCAGTCAACATGAATCAAAGTATGATTCAGAAGGGTAGGGGGATTGTCGTTTCGTGATCACAAAATGAAAGAGTAGGGATAACGAATAACGAACGAAGAAACATGATTCTTCATGATCATATTAAGTTTGATCACTTTGATTACGAATCACAGGCCAAAGAAACACGCCTTTTATAGTCATAAATACAGGTTTGGTTTAAGTTCTTCTTTATTTAAAAATATATTGACATTTCAGTTTGCTATACTAGATGAAGGTGTGAAATAATAGTATATTACTAACAAGCATCGAAAGTGTAAGATAACGTGTGAGTGTACAAATTGAAAAACGAGACGTCGAGTGATTTATGTACACGACAGTTATCACACTTTCAAGCGAGTTATGTACACTATTTTTCAGACGACCACAAAATATTTCTAAAAAAAGTTTTCAAGAGCAATGTTGTTATACTTTGACAGCTGATTTAAAGATAAGTGTTGACGTTTGACATTTGAGGTTAGGTATGGTGATACTAACGATAATGTCAAAATATTAAATAATGCTAAAATATTAGTAAATAAATAATTGTTAATTTAAAAAAAAAGATTTATATCTGCTGTTGAAAAATCTGGCAAAACTTGGATTTAAATAATAATACAAATTTGCCATCTGTTGTCAATCAGTGGAACTTCATCTGATATGTTGGAAATGTGCGTTATAATAACATATCAGTGTATGTTATTATCAACTTTCCGTAGTAACTTATGATGTGGTTATGCTTACTTTCATACGTGGTCGTCAGAAAATATATAAAAAACAATAGTTATTTACATCTCAAGGTTGTAAGAGTGTTCTTTTTTGGCCGTACCTGCAGTTTGAAACCAAGGCGAAAAACGAGGTTAGCAAATTAAATGTGGCTAATATAGTTATTTGTTTTATTAGGACTAAAATTATAAGTTTTTAGATCGAGTAATAAAAGTGACGCGTAGCGGAGTTTGGCAGTATTACGAGACTCGAAATAGTATTTTAGTTCGATTGAAACATACTTTTTTTTACTCAGTTATTTAGAAAATTTCGCAGATTCATTCAAATTAAAACTGTAGTAAAAATGCTACTTTTGGCCCTAGAACCAAAACACGATGACGTATCCGTGGTAATGTAAACATTTCTGAACTTCTTTTACTATTAAAAAAGTTGAAATAATAGCCTCATATTCAAGTGAGTGAAAAAAAGGCTTTTTTACCATAAAATATACAATCCGGTAAATTTAATATAAAAATTGTGCAGGTTATAATTAAAATGTTAATATCCGTTATAAAATTAAATGCGTAAAATCTTCCACCCTCTTTTAAAATTATTTCATAAATAAAGAGATATACGAAATGACTGTAATGTTTCGTGAGGATAAAGAAAATGTGTTATTTTTCCTCTCGGGATTCAAGTGGGGTAAATTACCCCCATCGCCCCTTCTGCGCCGCCCCTGAAGCACTTCCCACTTGCATTAGCTGCGGGGGTGTTCATCCTTTGAGCATTCCTACGCGAATCCAATTGCAGTGATTTTATTTCAATTCATTTTCACTGATACGCAATTCAACCAAATTTTGTTTACTGATTTTATCCTAACGATTTGTTGGATTGTATTGCAAAATAGATTGTGTACATAAAAACGCAAAACGCAAAAGGGCAAAATGAAATTACGAGAGTTGTACTATTTTTATTTTACATGAAATATTATATCTTAGAACTCACTAGCAAATCAACAATCACAGTAGTCAAAAGGCTTGTTGGCATTGTACGACGTAGGTCGCGGGTTCGAATCCCGTCAAGGGTATAGATGTGTGTGATATATTTGTAAGATTGTATACACAAAAACGCAAAACGCAAAAGGACAAAATGAAATTACGAGAGTTGTACTATATTTATTTTACATGACATATTATATCTTAGAACTCACTAGCAAAACAACAATCACAGTAGTCAAACGGTAAGTTGGCATTGTACGACGTAGGTCGCTTATTCGAATCCTGTCAAGGGTATAGATGTGTGTGATATATTTGTAAGGGTTAGGTGGAAGAACAACCCTTAGCTGAACCTCACCCGTGATCCTAAGTGGCCCATAATGTAAAAATAAATAAAATAAATAATTCAATCAAAATTAATATTCATGTTTTTAATGTTCATCTTTTTAATTCTTGTCTCATTTGTATTATAATATATCACCGTTTTTATCTAATTGAATACTATCTGTAACACATTTAAATTCATTAGGTTTGCTAGCACAACTACCCTATATAATAATTGATAATAATTATTTGTATATAAATAAATAAATAAATATATCATCACGCCTTCTATCCATTACTGGGTGTGGCACTCTGCCGAAGCAGATCTCGGTAAGTGATATATTTTGCGCGTGAAGTGCGGTTACCAGTCGTCAAATCACGGCCCCCAAAGCTGTTAGTGGTAGAGGAGCCACAGGGGTAGCTTTTTAAATTATGAAAATTGTTTGTCGCTTGTGGGAATCTAACCAGGGTTCTCAGGATCCACAGACCACTGAGCTAGTCACCCCATATTATTATTATTTGTATATAAAGGAAAGAAATTGATATATTTTTTACCAAATGTGCCACTTCATTTTCCGAGCCGAAGATGAGAGATATAAAACATCTGAGGGAAGAATAATTATACTTTCTTCATTAAGTACTCGTATACATATTTATCTCTACTACCGCGTAGAAAGTAGACATTATCAACTGTCAATTGAGTACAGAAATAGTTAGAGAGCTAGGGTGCAAAATGATGTCTCATTTATTCCAGTGACAGAAATGGATTTTTTAATAGATTATGTCATGAAAAACATGAAAAAAAGAAAATTAGATTTGGGAACGGGTGGCAACTATAAATGGCGTCGGTGTGAATGTGCAGATTTTAAGGGTAGTTGTCTACATATTTTTTACAGGCTAATTTTCAGTTTAAATTATAGACTTTGGTATAATTAAATAATAAAAATGGTAGACAGAAGTTTTGGCCGGTGACGCATGCGCGACAAAACCAGTCAAAGTAAGTAATTTGTATGGTGTCGTGTGACATATTACTACTTGTTCACGAGGAATACATGAAAAAAATTTTGACAGAAATTATTGCTGGTTGCTCATTGGTGACATAAGCTCTGAAAGTGGACTGGTGTAGGGATCAACAATCACCCTTAAAATCTGCGCATTCACATCGACGCCATCTATAGTTGCCACCCGTTCCCAAATCTAATTTTCTTTTTTTTTATGTTTTTCATGACATAATCTATTAAAAATCCATTTCTGTACTGGAATAAATGAGACGTCATTTTGCACCCTAGCTCTCTAACTAAAAGTTGACGTTTGACGTTTATTTATGTATCACAGGAATTCTTTCTGTTTTTTTGGGCTAGAACACATGCTTTTCGGCCCGACTGTGCATAAAATCTTTTTTGATGCATGTGGTAAAAACAAATTGTGTCTAACACGAAAGGAAACCAGGTTTTCCAACTCTAGTTTGACCACAGAGGAAATAAAACAAGAGAGGGCGGGTGTTGTTTACAATTGTAGCCACTTAGTTTTGAAGTAGCCATCTTGGTTTGCGCCAGACAGAAATTTCATACGTGATAAAAAGTGATTATATTCAGTGTTTACTTAAGTTTTTAATTAATATTTTGTGTTTTTAGTACATGTTTATACTATGTGTAACATACTGTTAAACAAATACAGTGATTTTCTATTAGATATTAGATAATGTGGCGCAAACCAAGATGGCGCTCCCGCGTTTTCTCGTGGATACCTCTTCCGCTTCATGGCAACGCGTCCCTCACCCATCAAACATGCTTACATTCGCTCTGTATATTTATTTACTCTGTGAGTTTGACAAATAGTTATTTTTCAAGGTCTGAAATGATTGAGATGTTATTCGCAACAACTTCTTTATTATCCTCTATTAAATCTAGTATAAATTTTAGGGGTTATTTTCGAATAAACAGTCGTAATTTGTATAAAAATGAACACATTATTCTATCTTCGAGCTATTTAGTTGTTTGTTGAGATTCTCTTCCAAAATGGCGTTGATTCGTCTCCCGCGTTCACGAAAGGCAGAGAGGGTTCCGTTAATTTATTTAAGACTGTGGGATCCTGTTTGACACGCTCCTTTAATTTCTGTTCAAAGTTTCGTTCATAAAATATGCAACAACTCCATTTAATGAGCCTGTAGTCGTAATAAATAATTAACTCTCGCAGATTTCTAATTACCACATTCGCAGTTGTGTAAACGTGAAGTTCAACTTCGTCTTGAAGATGAAGTTTCGTTTTGTTAGGTTATAGTTGAATTGTTATTTCGGCTGCTGTGCGACGATTGACGTAAATGTTTAATGTGGAAATTAAAGCTTATGGCTGTTTTATCTTAATAAACACGGAGTGTGCGAGTGTATTTTACGATTGGGGCTGTTCTTCTTCTTAGCTGTTTGCTATTATGTCTTATACGTGAATTATATTCACAAGTGTGTTTCAGTTAAATTCAAAGATGTACAACTTCTAAAAGAGACGATTGTGTATTAACCAAGTTACTTGTTAGGCGTTGTACTTAAACTAAGTTGTAGAAATAATACAAAGACAAAATGTCAATTGCGATGTGGAATTGAGCCTTAATAAATAAGAAAAATAGAAAAAACTAATTTTCCATCACTTGTCACAAATTCAACAAAAATTTTTTTTGTCAGTTTAGCTAAGACATTATCACAATTCACTAGTCCCTAGTTGGTCTAGTTGGATAGTTGATCGCACCATACTGATGAGTCCCTAAAGGACGAAACGCGTCTATGGTTAAAGCTGAACTGACCAGCCGTTTGTTGATGACCTGATAAGTTGATTCAAACGTGCTGTAAATTTTTTTGTGGAATTTGCGAATGATGGAAAATTAGATTTTTCCTATTTTTCTCATTTATTAAGTTGTAGAAAATTTTATTTGAATGAATGCAATAGTTATTTGTGTCATTAGGCTAGAAACTGTAATAGTGCAAGCATATTTGGGCAAACCAAGCCTAAGGCAAGGCTTCAAAATTTCGAGTATTCGCAAAACTGTTCTGGACGAGTGGTACACAAGATTTTTCGCTCCGATGAATGAAATTATTTAAACACACAATGCATAAAATTGACAAAAGTTCTTAGTTTTATCGAACGGCGTTCGGTAAACGCATAGTTTCCGAACGATTGTAAGGTACCTATATAAAATATAAAACTGTCAATGTCGGACAGAGTTGCGAAATGGTTATTTATAAATGAAGCATGTAAACGAGCTTTGCACCTCGTACTAATAACATACTGAGGGTAAGAAATGCGAATTTCACCATTGGTACATACGTACAATATTTTATGCACAACAAAAGAACAACCCCTGCACCTTAGGATAGAAGGGAATCCGAATATATATATATATATATATATATATATATATATATATATATATATATATATATATATATATATATATATATATATAATAGGGTGGGTCGAAAAAATCCAAAAATGTCGGCTGGGCTCTAAAATAAAAGTTTTTAATGTAAAAACATGCGGAACAAAGAAAAAACTGTTTTAGAGGGCGCACAAGGCCCTTAAATTGCCATTTTTAGCACTTTTTTCAGTTTTAAGGCTGTATCTCTGAACGAATACGTCAGAAATGGCTGATTTTTCAGTATGTTGTGCCCAGAACCATAGTCTTACAACTTCATCACTTGGGAAAGCTATCTAGACAATATGGGCTGAAATATTTTTAACTTAAAATACACTTTTTTCGCCATGTTTTATGTTTTTGACAATATAACGTATTTCAAGCTAATAAGTTGCTATTTTTCTGAGTCAAAAATGAAAGTTTTCGGTCTAAAAACATGTGGAAGATCAAAAAAACTGTAAACAAAATTTTTAAAGGGCGCGCGAGACCCTCTTAAATGCCATTTTAGACTATTACCATATTATTTCGTTATTATGCTAAAATGGCATTTTTGAGGGTCTCGCGCGCCCTCTAAAAATGTTGTTTACAGTTTTTAGGCTTATAACATGTGATATCAGTTTTTTGGTGCGCATTGCTTCCCAATTAATTTTACAGGAAAATACTTCAAATAAAAGTTATAGAGAATAAAATTACCACTAACATCATTTGACGGCTGGTAATCGCACGTTACATGTAAATTATATCATTTACCGAGATCTGCTATGGCAGAGGGCCATACCCAGTAAAGGGTAGACAGCGTGATGATATATTTATTTTTATTTATCTTACTCTACACAACAGAAATTTTATTCCAATTATACTAGCTTATAGTGGAATTCAAGTCAGTTAGATACAATAGTTTTTTTTTATATAAGTCTAAGTTAGCGAAATTTAAACACACAACCTCTTGCTTCAAACGCAACTTTTCCTTTTATATGTATCAAATATAATTAAACCAATAAAACCTGATTTTGGAAATATAGAAATACATTTTTGCGGTGCATTAATTATTTTGTTCACATTACCATTAATTTTAATGCTGTTCAAACAAATCATTAAAAATGCAATTAATAAGAGACATAATTACAAACGCATCAGTAAATAATTTTGGTAATTAATATAATTATAATTTTGACATGTGGCATGTGATAAATTTCTCATGATTCCAAATATTAAATACAGAGTGATCAAAAGGAATTGTTACAGTTGACAATAAAAAAAACTACTTGAAATTGGTAAGCCTGATACATAAATTCATTTCCTGTTGTTGACAGTGACATTTAAAATTTAAATTTGAGTACATTTATTATTACATTTATTTCTAAAGTATTTCTATTACTTAAAAAGTCAAAATTCTATTAGCTGTCAGACTCCTGACATAACCTATTTGTATTTATTAGAAATGTCAAATAACATTTCCGCCTTTATCTGACGTTGTGCCAACTGTGGAATAAAAAGATCTCTGGAATTGTTTTGCCAACTATAACAATTTCTTTTGATCAACCTGTATATATATATATTGTTCAACAATGGTTGTCTTGGAAATGATATCATAAATGCTTTCTTGCCACACTAAATATTGCAAAGAAATACATTTTACACTCATTTTGAATGTTGATATATTGACTTTCCAACACGACCCTAGAAAAAATACCTTACCAAATATAAAAAACAGTTCTCTTCTCTGTTTATCCGATGTCAAACTCCATTTCTATGATACAGACTTTTTAGCCATGAGTTAAATTATCTTAAAAAATTAGAACATCAACTTATACACCAGAGTATACCATACACCTCAATGTTTAACTCAAGAAATAAGTATAGTGCCTCAAGGCAACAGCTAAGTTTGAAAGGGTAAAGAAACGAACTACTCACGAAGAAGTTTTGTTTACAACTCGTGTTCAGTATCTCGCGAGATAACACGGTTACAGTGTGTAGGTGGAAATTGCCGGGGTGCATTGATAAAATTACAACTTCAAGCGGAATTTTCAATGCGAAGTTGTTAGTAATACTCTGGGAACACGGCTTATTTCAATGCAGATACAACTGGATAGCAATGTGTTAGTATTGTACAAAACCTCTTCTATGTCTGAGCGAACATTCTACGGTGTTATTTTCTCATGAGATGTACTTACATACTCTTGAAAAGAAGGTTAGGTTTTTATGTTTCTTTTAGTTTTGTAACCGACATGAATTATATTAGAAATAAACAAAATATTGTAACTGTGATTCAATCATGCAAGTACGTGGCCTACATTCTACGTTGGTGCTTAAATGTTTTACGGATAAACCAACAGCAAGTAAATCCTTGGGCATTTTATTCGAATGGAGATTGATTTTTGTTCGTACTTTATTTGCAAAAGAAACAAATTTAAGAAAATCGTTTGCACCGACACTTCATTTTAACTGACAATATCGCATCAAATGTTTGAAGGCAATATACGAGGACAGGGTGAAAAGTTCCTGAAGAAATGATTTATTTGGTCAAAACATATTTTATTTCTCAACATAATCTCCTTGTAGCTCGATACACTACGTCCAACATTTTTCAAATTTTTCGATCCCTTCCAAATAATCCGATTTTGGCAATCTTTCTAAATAGGCGTTTGTCTCAGCGATGACCTCATCGTTGGAGCCAAATCTCTTTCCGCCGAGCCATTTCTTCAAGTTTGGAAATAGATAAAAATCGCAGGGGGCCAAATCTGGAGAATATGGTGGTTGACGAACCAATTCGTAGCGCAATTCATGCAATTTTGCCATTGCAACTGCGGACCTGTGTGCCGGTGCAGAGAGCAAATGCGGCACCCATCTGGCAGATAGCTTTCTCATATCCAAAAATTTATTTCGGTTGAGATGCTCATAGCCTCAGCCAGCTCGTGCGCTTTAACTCGTCGATCGTCTAATATCATACCATAGATTTTATCGACGATTTTTGGCGTTGTAACCTCAACTGCACGATCAGAACATTCAGCGTCTTTTGTGGTCATACTACCACAACGAAAATCAGGACAGCATTCCAGTGTTGAACCATCCGCCTTATTCGTCGGATATTGTCCCGTGCGACTTCTATCTGTTTCCTAAGGTGTCATTTGCCTTAAAAGGAACAAGATTTGATCTGTGAAAGAGAACGCGGCACGCGTCCTGAAGAAGCTGACAGAAGAAGACTTCCAGCACTGTTTCGAACACAGGAAGATTCGCCTGGAGCGTTGTAGGGATAGAGGAGGGGGTGTATATTGAAGGTGATAATAAGTAAATAGGTATGGAATCAAAATAAAATGTTAAAACAGCGTCAGTCTCGTTATTTAATAGCCACACCTCGTATATCCATAGATACGATCATACACTCTTACATTAGCCATTTGGTTCAGTTAAATCAGTTCAGATAAATTGGACAACATGACTAAATAAATAGAATTAAGCAAACTGATGCACTTATTTGGGTAAATTATTTGAAAGAAAATTATTATCAGTAATTCTAGTGCTGTAAATAAAGTCAGTGAAGTAATCCAGCGAAATAAATAAGTGATCTGGTTCAGTAAATGTAAGTTAGATCTGATCCAAATGGCAAATGGAATACGCCTAACGCCGCTCGATGAGTGACAAACGTCAACTTTCTGCAGTCAATTGACAGTTGTAAATGTCTATTCTTGAAGTTTTGCTTATAAAATAAATATATCATCACGCCTTCTACTTATTACTGGGTGTGGCACTCTGCCGAAACAGATTTCGGTAAGTGATATATTTTGCGCGTGAAGTGCGGTTACCAGTCGTCAAATCACGGCTCTCAAAGATGTTAGTGGTGGAGGAGCCACAGGGGTAGCTTTTGAAATTATGAAAATTGTTTGTCGCCTGTGGGAATCGAATCTAGGGTACCAGCGTTCTCAGGATCCACAGGCCGACTTCATACCACTGAGCTAGCCACCCCATAAAATAAAATAAAACAATAAATACAAACAGTTTTTCTATTGTTAGAAACTTCCTTCAGATTTGTCTTTCATTTCTCCAGAAAAATATGGTCATCATACTTACAGCATTAAAAACTGTCATACCTGATTATCTGCGAAAGAACTCTATTACCATGCTACTTATTTCATGTTAAAACATCCCTCGTTAGTTGGTATTTCCGTGTGCGTTGCGCTAGTGTGAGTAAACTGCTGTCTGTTCTCGCAAATTTGCTGACACGGTGTATGCGTAAAACGAAGTCAGTGCGTTTGAGATCAATAGATTAAACCGCTGTGGTGTTATTACTTAATTGTTATCTAGCACGCACTCTCGTTAATTAAAGGGGTGTAGAGTGTAGTGCAGGAAATGTTTTATTAGACGATTACTCAATCTGAATAGGAAATTGCTGATAAATGAGTTTGTCCGTGGTTGAGAGGATAAATATGAAATTTGCTGTAAGTGTTTGCGAGATTTTTCTGATTTGATATTAATGATTAATATCCACAATTTTGGATATGGCATCATATTTTTGGAAGGTTATTTAAAAAATAAATAAATAAATATATCATCACGCCTTCTACCCATTACTGGGTGTGGCACTCTGCTAAAGCAGATCTCGGTAAGTGATATATTTTGCGCGTGAAGTGCGGTTACCAGTCGTCAAATCAGTAGTGGAGGAGCCACAGGGATAGCTTTTTCAAATTATGAAAATTTGTCGCCTGTGGGAATCGAACCAGGGACCTCAGGATCCACAGGCCGACTTCATACCACTGTGCTAGCCATCCCATGGAAGGTTATTTGAGGTTATTATATTATTATAGGGTAGGTGGCTCATTAGTATTGAGTTGGCCTGTGGATCCTGAGAACCCTGGTTTAATTCCCACGGCTAACAAATTTTTTTTTCACAACATTAAAATTACCTCTGTGGCTCTCCCACCACTAACATCTTTGGAGGTCATAATTTGACGGCTGGTAACGCGTATAAATAGTATATCACTTACCGAGATCTGCTACGGCAGACTGCCACACCCAGTAATGAGTATAAGGCGTGATAATATATGTTTATTTATTTATTTTATTGAAATAGGTGGCTCAGTGTTATCGAGTTAGACTGTAGATTTAAGAACCCAGGATCGATTCCCACAGTCGAAATACAATTTTCACCACATTAAAATCTATCCCTGAGGCTCTCTTACCACTAACTTCTTTGAGGGTCGTTTTTGGACGGCTGATAACCACATTTCTTGCACATAAATATATTACTTACCTAGATCTGGTACTACAGAGTGTCACAGCCTGTAGATTGAATAAATACTAAAAATTTTATTTTATTTTCATAAAATAATTATTTTAATACTTTTCTATATGGTATGAAGATAATGTACAAATGATAGATCATTGATATATGATGATTTTTCAACATTTAAAAATTTGCGGTCATTTTACCAATTTATAATTTTTCCAACCGTAAAGCTACATTCACAAATCGAAATTAGGTTTTGTTTTATGCTTTATGTGTTAGTGTGTTTTTAGGTGCCATTCACAAATAGTTTTGCTTTTGTCGATTTTAGTTAGTAGTGACATCTATCAAAAATTTTAGAAGATCGGTAATACAGTAAATGCAACTGTCAAATGTGCTAGGTTACACATGCTGTCATACGTTGTTTGTTTACTTTCATATTTTTTGGAAGAGCAAGGTAAATATTATCATAATAAGAAAGGAGGTATTAAAATCTTGTTTTTATTTTCATTCATTTTGACACTCGAATAAAAACAAACTTAGGTTATCGTCAATGCGAAGGATGATAGAAAGTGACAAGTATATATCACTACATCATTCTACGCTTCGTCCTATTGGTCTATTCCTAAGTATAAAACGTAAAACTAAAACATAAGTTTGGAGTTTGCAAACTTTTGTGTTAAAACCAAAACTAAATACTGATTTGTGAATTGCATAAGATAACATGTCTACAAGGTTATTAAAACAAAAATGAAAAACATAAAACAAAAACTAATTTCGATTTGTGAATGTAGCTTAAGAAAAACTAAACAGTTTTTCGGTATTCGACACTCTAAATACTGTGTCTTAAGTTGTATAATTTTTACCAGCCTGATTCTCAAAAAAGTTTTAGCTAATCCTGAATTCTAATCCAATTTTAAAAAGTTAATCCATATTACTTTCCGCAAACCAAATGGTTACCTTACAGTTTATCTAAACTTTTTTGAGAATATGGTTTAACCTAATTTGACTAATCCAAAAGTCAGGAATAGCTAAAAGTCTTTTGGGGCTGTAATTTATGTATTTCTTTGTTACTCAGTACTATTTAATCTCAGAGGATCTACAGCTTATAATGGAATCCGAACCATTCGGACACAATTGTATATTTTCCTTTTAATTAAAAACCGCAAGTTTTACCTCGCTTCTATCCACTAAGCTACGAATAGTTTAAAGACAATAACTAACAAAATACTCTTCTTTTCCAGAACGCAACGGAAGCTTCTCGCTGCACTTCACCGACGACTCCTCCGAGGACATCCTCTACCAGAAGGACGCTTCCTTCAGCGCAGAGCTAGCATACCCTAGCTCCAATTATTCCAACTACAACCTGTCCTACGACTCTCCGTCCATATCCTCTACATCCTCTCCACCGGTCACGTCCTTATCGCCGAACCTGGAGCAGAAGCTTCCTGTCAACGGGCAGTCGCCTCGGGCCACGGAGTCGCTCTCGGTGACGCCGGAGTCCACGTGTGGACGCGAGTGCGGACCTGGGGGATCGTGTGCGGTTGATGAAGTGGAAGTGGAGTATTGTGAGTGCCCGCTTGGACGAGGAGGAGACTTCTGCGAGAAAGGTAGGACTTTAGTTCTTTTAATATTACTTTGTAATGTGTGTAGGTATGATATACTTTTCAATAAGGCTAATTCTATAATACAAATTGCAAAGTAAAGGAATTGCTAGGACACCCAATGAATAATGAATTGACACCTTTAACACTAATTGCATAAACTATTTTTTCTACGATCAAGTTTTAATTAATTATAATAATTTTTCTAATGACGTCAAAAACATATATTTTGTAGGTTACGCAGTTAACTTTTTTCATAGCAACTATTTTATTGAACTCTTTGTGATAAACAATAATTTTTGCACTGCAAATAAGTACATAATGATTTATTTTTTGCACAATCCTATGATTTTCTACAAAATAGCGATTTGTTTACCAAAAGTTGAAAGTAGCTGACCGAAACTAGAGGTAATATGAGCGTAGCGAAGATTGCAGGTAGTCGAGGTCTGCAAAATTACTTGTAACCAAAAGAATATTATTTTTATTTTTATTTTCTATTATTGGGAAAAGAGATTAGTTCATTTTTAATTGTAATTATCTTTACTAATGGTATCGATTTTCAAATATTTTTCAAACCGTTGCCGCTAGCAACGATCTGCAAAGAGACTTGGTCTGTTATTGTTACATAACTAATAAAACAATACAAATAAAACAAAAATATAAAAAAATGACATTTGTGGTCTACAATGAGCCTCGTTGCCAATACAATGTTCTGTTATCAATAACAACAGTCTGCAAACTGCATTGGTCATTTCTTTCACCAAATGAGATTCGAAAAGCCTATTTTTCTTTTGAACCCAGAATATAGTATATTATTTTAGGAGCTAAAGTGATACTTTCTGTTGCGAATTTGTAGTATTAACAAACTACAGATGAAGTATAAAAAGTCACTTTCGCTCTACATAAAATATGCTATTTTTGTCTTCAAACGCCGGAATATTTACCTAATTAAACATTTTTATTTCATATAATTTTTCTTACAATCGTACATACATACATACATACATACATATATTCACGCTGTATCCCATCAAATAGGGTAGCACGAACCCTAAAATCACTCATAAAACATTCACTCATAACATTCATCAAATAATCAGTCCCCGTCAAAAATTATCATTCAAATACACCATCCCCACTTCAACCACATTCATAGATCCCTCCATATAAACTCATTTATTTATCACACTCGAAATCATTCCTTACATAACAAACCCTCAATCACATCCATCCAATCACTCCTGTTCACTTATCATTCATCATCTTTCTTCGACGTACATAACACATGCATAAAGCATCCCAAATTACCCACGCTTACTCCTAACAACGAATCTAACAACAAATCTACAAAGATTAGAAAAGATGAAAATGATACCCTGCAATTGTATATGAATGAAAAGTCCACACAATGCAGTAACTGAAAATGAAACAAAAAGATAAGAAAGGAAGGCCCTGCGCTTGTTTTTGGAAGTGAATTCCACACAATTGCAGTTAAACACTCTACGTAAGAACTGAAAACGAATTAAAAGATAAGAAAGGAAATGAAACTCCTTGGTACAACAAGCGTTAGAAAAAGTATTTGTCAGAAAAATCAAACTTTAACTGACTCTATAGATTTCAGAAATGTCATCTTTTTCTGACGTTTCAAGAAACCTATAACTCTTCTGTTAAATGTGTTTGGTGTATTCAGAATGTCATCCACCTCAGACGAAAAGTTCATTCTACGATACGCCAAAAAATTATTTCGCTGTCTAGATATACAAATAAGTAGGTATTAGTCCACAAAGTGTAGGTAAAAGATATTAAAACTAAAACAAGCTTTTAGAAGACATAAACCGCGTAATTTTGCTCTAAAACCATCCAGTTCTTCATAAAACACAACCATCGCTTTCATTATCCGATTTCGCAACAAATACAGCATTTTATAAACTAATAAAAGCATTTCTTTTATATTTCCAGTGCGTACAATAAACTTAACAACCTAACACAAACTGTAGCCAAGTCTTGCCGTCTATTCCGAACACTTTAATGTGAAATTCTTTACGTTTACCAGAGTAGGATTACGATTCAAGGCAGAGAAAACTGAACATCTTGGTATTTTTCTTTCTTTCGCCTTTCTCCATCATTCATAAGACCATCTATCTACACATGAAATAAAGCAGAGTGCCACCCAGAACAGAATTAGGTTAGTTTATATAGGACCGTCCTGGAGCCTCCCAACACAGATCAGTAAATATTTTAAAATTTGAGAGAAACTCGCACATATATATTCACCATGTCAATTGACTTTTCAATTACGTTATACTCAAACGAAATACGTTAGTAATCTGATAGAGTTAGAAGGATGGAGTAATGTCATCAAGAAATATAACTATATGAATGGCATACGGTGCTGCTACGTTTACATATATGTAAGCGGTTTTAAATTGAATTGCTCGTTGCTTATTTGGGGATGACAAGATTTCATTTTTCTTTATTTTATTTTAGACACCGTGAATCTATTATCTTTTAGTGCGTCCAGTACTCTCTAATAAATTTTATTTTAAAATGAAAATTAATGATATGTGTCATGTGAATGTGCAAAATATAAAATAATTGTTAGAAACGAAAAATAATTATTATTCAATATTCTTATATAAGTTTTGTGTTTCAATGCCGTAAATTAATTATGACTCACTATTTTAGAAAATTTTATTGTGAATCTTATATTTCAAAATTTAAATTATTCAAATGCGATTATATTAATTAAAGAGAGACACATATATGATTTTATGCACAACCAGGTCGAAAGTCATATGTTTTAGCCCTAAAAAGCGGGCTTAAACACTTGTTTTTTGCCCTAGGGCCATAAAAAATAGTTCCTATAGATATATAAATAAAATGACATTTTCTGTTTATTGTGAATACTTGATTTTACAAAATGTAATTTTGACATATAACCTATGTACATATTTTAATCTTTTGAACATATAATTAAATGATATTTATGGGGTGACTAGCGCAGTGGTATAAAGTCGGCATGTGGATCCTAAGAACCCTAGTTCGATTTCCACAGGCGACAATGTTCATAATTTCAAAAGCTACCCCTGTGGCTCCTCCACCACAAACATGTTTGGGGGCAATGATTTGACGATTGGTAACTGCACTTCACGCGCAAAATAAATCAATTACTGAGATCTGCTTCGGCAGAATGCCACACCCAGTAATGGGTAGAAGGCGTGATGATATATTTGTTTATTTTATTTTATTAAATGATTTTTCTTGTGCATAAAATATTGTATGTACCGCGGGTGAAATTAGCGTTTCTGACCCTGAGCATGTTATTAACCCTCGGCGCTTTGCGCCTTGTGCTAATAATCATGCCGCAGGCCAGAAACGCCTTTTTTCATGCTTGATACATAAATAACTATTATTGATTTAATACGCAGATAAAAATGACAATTTTACAAATATGCTAAAATACTAGTTTATTAAAAAATAAATAAACTTGGGATTATTCAATAAATATGTTCTAATTACAAATATCACCAATTTTAAATTCTTTTTAAAAAAGTTTTATGAGTCAACTCTAAACTTACCTGACAATACTTTTGAATTCGATAGAATTAAACATGACGTAATAATTTTAACTTTGACAGTACCATCTATCCCAAGAGCTTTGAAACAATTTTCAAAACAAGAGCAAAATCTAATAGATTTTCTGTCATATACTAATTCCTGATTCTGAATCCAAGCATATTACGTTTCGAAACTGCTTTATTTGCCAGTAAAATGACGTTATTACATTAAGGCTTTCCTAAAACTTTCCATAGTTATTTTGGTTTACTCCCAGGGTAGCCAACATCAACGTCTAGCCTTAGTTTATCCTCTGACTCACACAAAGTTTTGAAGTTCATTGATTCAACTTTCTATTTTATCTCCTTTGTTTGTCGGGTCACAAATGCATTTGAGGAATTACAACGCCTCGGTTATGGCATTTCACCCACAAAAGTAATTACGTTATAACCAAAAAACAATGGTAATAACGGTAATAAAACTCTGGTGAAAAAACTCTGTGACTGTCTGCGGTTATTGATTACTTTCTAGAAAGGTTTTCGTCTATTTTTGTCCGAGTGTTTTGTAGTGCTTTCCGGTACATTTTCAATAAAACCACCTCCTTGGTTTTTCATGAAACTGAAATGAAAGTTCGTGTTATTTTGTTGGGAATTTTGTAACCAGTAGATAATACTAATTTAGTAATTTTATCTTGACAGACTAAGGGGGATTAACTAGTAATTGATTATATTATTTATTTATTTGTGCTACTTTGTACAACAGGAACTTAATCCCAATTATGGTATAGGGTCTGAACTCACCGAGTCATAGTATGGCAATTCTTATATAGTTTTCTACGGTCGTGTTGAAATTCAAAATGAATGTGAATAGTATCTTTTTGCAACACTCAGTGCAGCAAGAAATCGTTTATGATCTCGGTTCGATTCCCACAGTCGACAAACAATTTTCACTACATTAAAATAACTCCTGTGGCTCCCCGTCCACTAATATCCTGATTTAACGGTTGATAATCGTACTTCGCGCGCATAAATATATCATTTTCTTATTTGAATTAAGGTAGTACTAGCGCGAAAATTTTCTTTGCAGATCTGATTGAAATTTGGCGCACGTAAACATTGGACAGTCATACACATCCTGTTAAAATATGAAACACATTCATCGTCTGTGAACAAATATATTCGCTTGTAAAGTTGAGTTCTTATACACGGGGCTTATGGCGATCATCACTCAGAATCGCACATATTTGGTTTGTGTATCTCTAAAATTTTGCAGTTTCATTTGAAAAACTAGTATGATATTCTAGAACTATCCATGTATATTGTATCAGAAGGAGAACGTTTTTTATCGTGTAGTAATGGATATATAGCCATGCAAAGCCTTGTTTTTAACGAAAAATAAAGAATAGCAATTTATAATGGCAACACCACACGGTGGTATGGTATTTGAAAATTCACTAGACCAACAACCTGTTAACAATTCATGATATTCAAATCATAATAGATATAAAACACTTATTTTATTCAATTTTTATATTTTTTTGAGCGTCAGTTGCGCCACTCGACAACCCATGGCGCCACCGTCACACTAGTACTACCTTAATGTAAAATATAACAGTAAATGGCAGATGTCAAATATCGATTTTAAGAAATCAAAGTTCACGACCGTAGAAAAAATAATATGTAACATACGTGTTGCAACGGCCAATGGATACTCGTACTTTTATACTTATTTTACACTGTAAGCTTTACCATAATTGTGTTACAATATACTATTAGCTTTAGTGGGATTCGAACTTGGGGTCTACAGATTCGAATGCAGTAACGCTATCCGCATCACCGTACTGCCGGACAATGTCAAAGATCGATCTAAAAATATGCCTTGGATAATTTGTTCGATTGAAATTTAGTACAAATTTTATATCAGTAAAAGGACTTATTGAAATCAGTAATGTTCTATATAAATCATAGGAGTAGGTAATAAAAAAATATCCCAACAATATCAATCATTACGTAAGCAAAAACGCTGTTAAAATACTGATCAATAAATTGAAGAATTCTTACGAAACAACCATTAAACTAAAGGTATACTTAAGAAAATGAAAATTTTATGCCTCATAAACTTTTGTTACTTACCAATATTTGCAGACAGATTGTTATACCATCAATATTTTTTTAGAATACATTTAACAGTTCGGAACAAATTTTAATCTTTAAAAATTATGGATATTCGAGAGTTTAGTTAGGTTTTAAAGTACAAATTTTTATTTATGAGAACGTGGATGCTTGCTAATAACTGATGAAAGGAATTCACAAGAAAAAATCGCCGGTACCGAAGGTACAAAGATTTTATTTAATATCTAATTGCTCGAATCGTTTTAAAATAATAGTATATTAAAGAACTAGTTTAAATTTGTTGACGCACGAGTCCAAGTTTTACAAAGGACGAGTGCGATAACAGGCCTTATGAAACGTGTTTTTTATACTATATATTCTATTGAGGTAATTTAATAATTCTGTTAGATTTAAAAATCTGCGACTTGTCAAAAATATAAGTTGGTGTTTTTTTATCAGTTGTGTTGGTAGCACTTCTCATAATAAGAACAATAAAAAAATCAAATTTTTTGACAATTAATCAATGTTTTTTTCTGTATTGTGAATGTTATGAATTTTGTAGGATTATAGCATATACTTTTAGTAATATTTCGACACCGACAATTTTCAATTTTGAGGTTATATGTCATTCATCTCTCAGATTTAATAGCATTTACACCACTCCTACAAAATAAAAAGTGCGTTTATATAGCTATAAGAACACCGAAATAGAAAATATTATATTATTCTTCGAGCGTGTTATAATAGCAACTTGACAATAGGCGTATTCCAGTTGCCATTTGGATCAGATCTAACTTACATTTACTGAACCTGATCACTTATTTATTTCCCTAGATTACTTCACTGGCTTTAATTCCAGTACTAGAATTAACTTATTCTAATTTACTTTGAAGTATTTCACTCCAATAAGTGCATCAGTTTGCGAATTCTGTTCATTTAGTCATGTTGTCTAATTTATCTGAACCAAGTGGCAAATGGAATACGGCTAATAACAATAATAATGATCAATGCGCTTCGTTGCTTTACAAGTAGTATCCGCAATCTAATTGGTTTAAAAAGTGTTGAATAATAGCATTATTATAGTAACCGCAGTCTGATTGACTTAACAGTGTTGAATAATAAATCATTGTTCAACATTTTTTTAAATTAGTCTGCACTTTTAAATAATGAACCATATTTTCTATCTAAAAACCTACATATAATGAATGTATTACTGAATGGTCGTGGAACAAAACACTGTTTTAAAACATTATGAAAAAAATAGTCATGTCAGTTGTCCTCGTCACTTGTTGTCAACCAACAACGTACTCATAAATATAAAATTGTCCGATAAAAACTTTTGTGGTACAACACTCGAAACGCTCTTTCTTATGAATTATTTATCGACATTGATTACTATCAATTACAGCAATAACACCTAAATATTTAAACAAACCCGAATCAATATTATAACGTCAACTTCAATAGTTGCCTACATATAATTAATAATAGACTAGCGTGTCGAAAATACTATACAATTGTCCCAGAGACATACAAGTAATCATGTACAGCCACATGAATTACTTATTTGCCGCCATTGTTTGTATTACAACTATTCTGTACATGGCGTACATTATACATAATATATAAAGGTGATTCTCATTTTGTAGTGACCTTTATGTGCAAGCTAACTATATATTGATTATCCATAAGTGTTTTGTTTTAATTATGGATTTTAACAAGGATGTTGAAAGGAGGGGATATGGTATGACGATACTGTAGCATTGTTTGAAGTGGGGCTTGGGCAAGGGAAAGAGACAACAATAGTTTTTCTGCACCGTGCTTAGCCGAATCTCTTCTTCTTTCAAATATTTTGAATTTTTATGTAAGAAAAGTGACGTTTAGACGTTGTCAGGGTGCGTTGTTTTATGTAAACATAACCACGAAGTGTCATTTGTGTTTCAATTTTTGTGTTGTATGGAATTGGACATATTTTTTTGTGGATAAAATGGTAACAAAGTGTTTAGTTTGTAAAAGAACTGCAATTACGGGCAGTGGAATCAGTTTTCATCAGTAAGTAAATATAGGTCATGTTATAAAAGAAAAGGGAAATAATTTTTTGTTTGTTTTACAGATTATCTAAAGATAAAGAGTTTCGAAAAGCATGAGTATATAGAAGCGTGTTGTTTGAATGAGACGAATACTGACTATAAAATTTGCTCGAATCACTTCAAGGAAAGTGATTTTCGCGTAACTCATAAGAATGGAAGAACATGTTCTAGCACAAGATTTTGCTGCGAATCATAAAACGCAATTAATAGATTTAATTTTAAATGTGTATATTGATACTCGATTACAATTTGCTGCGATCCAACTAACTCAAAATAAAATAACAAAAAGAAAAAAGTTCAATTAATTAACTCTGTTTAGAAATAAATAAACATATTTTTCATGTATGTATGTTTTTTTATCTCCTTACACTTATGTTTGTTGAAGTAATTGTAATTTTGATTTGTTTAAAAACATAAATTTATTATTTATTCTCAAATTTCCTCTTCATATTAACAGGTTTTATATTTATTATTAATACTAAATATTGTTCAACAATTACAATTACAAATATTCATTTGAATCGATAGATCACATTAATAATAAACGTTGATAATTTCAGTTTCATTGTAAAAATTTATAATCTTTTAGAAAGAATGATTCTGTTCTGTCTATTTAAACTTTAAATCTCTTTATGACACATGTCAATCAATAGCAGGCTAAGCACGGTACAGAGAATAATACTTCTGTCTCTGTCAATCTGCCGAGCCTCACAGTCTTGACTTGAATGCCATATCCCCTCCTTTCAACGTCCTTGGATTTTAATTAACTTTGTTTATAGATAAAATTGAGCTTGACATATAGTATAGAATTTCAAAAGGAGACATTTGATATTTTATCGAGTATATTATTAATGGAATCAATATAACAGATATGTTTCTGGTTTAATAAATTATTTATAAGTTTATGGAACCTAATTACAATAGTTTATAATGGAATTCTATTCATTCGGATGTCACAGTTGAATTTTTTATTTTTTCACTACTTCTATTAGCCTGGAGATATACCACTATTTATCTCTGTCATAATAATTACTTTGTTTTTCACTACCTCTTGTTTAAAACAGTGGATTATTATTCACCAAGGTTAATGCAAAATGTAGGGTTGTTGATTTTACGAATATTCGAGACATGGGCGTCCACAGATATTTTTCCAGGGGGCGGCTGGTCGCAAAAATCTCCCAGATATACATAAATTTCTAAAAAACAATTTGCTCATAACATAAATACAAATACACATAACAGTTTCAGCTTAACTTTATTATCTTTAAACTTATAATTTAATTTTTATTTTATTTATATATATATATATATATATATATATATATATATATATATATATATATATACAGGGTGGTGACCGCGACTTCCGAACATGGAACTTTAACATGTAAAATCATAT
The DNA here is from genome assembly GCA_911728475.2 of Pterostichus madidus. Classification (NCBI taxonomy): domain Eukaryota; kingdom Metazoa; phylum Arthropoda; class Insecta; order Coleoptera; family Carabidae; genus Pterostichus; species Pterostichus madidus. Next base: position 4,184,795 of record OU452304.1, read on the forward strand.
TGTTTTAATGTCCTGCTTCCCTAATTATTTAAAACAAAAAAATGTGTCAAAACTGTCAAAATACTTAGTTAATAAAGGATTCATTTTGTTTAAATTTCATGGCTATCGATAGTTTTAAGACAATTTTCGGCATTTTCAAATATAATTTGTGTCGTTACAAAGTATGCAAAATTAATTTTGTTTATTGATTCAGATAAAGAATGTTATTCCCTAAAATTGTTGTTTCAAGCTTTTTTGCTGAAAATATTTAGGGAAGCAGGAAATTACAAAATTATAATTTTACATGTTAAAGTTTTATGTTTGAGAGTCGTGGTCACCACCCTAGTTAATAACCAGGACTATAGAACATGTTCTGGATCAGGTTCTTTTCCCTCACGTTTTAATTTTATCTCGATTTTATCCACTTGACTATAATTGTTCTGTCTTAAAAATTAAATAATAATTTTATTCGTCTCTCATCCAAAAAGACAAATTCACGTTCCCCCAATTCTAGCACACAATATCACAAACAAACGAATCATTTATCAATCTAGTAGGGTGAACACTATTCCTTGAGGCGCGAACTGGAGTTCTCCACCTCTTCCTACGCCACCAACTTCTTTAATTAAGAATTATGTGGACAAGAACGACCAACTTGCATAAAAGACAACTTTATATAACTTGTTAATAATAGATTCTATTGTTTCTGAGTAGTATTAACCTTCAGTTTCACGAGAAGCGACTTTAGCGCCACCGTGGCGTTAAATGGAAATTGTTAATAGAGCTATTAGATTAATGGTGGTTTTTAGATGTGTGGACAGAATGATCATTTGATAGATTGTTGTTGAAATTTGTTCTGTTCGCTGTTATTAGTTGGATGAGTGATTTATGGAACTTGGAATGAAAAAGAGAAAAGAATTATTATTTTGGTTTTGTTGAGAGCCCTGATGAAATCTTTTCAGTACAAAAACTGTTAGTAGAAATAAAATTATAATATAAATTGCTTATTATAAACGCTATGGAGTAAATAGCTTTGTTAGGACCGGATCTAAGGTTGTTATTTAGGGTGAAAGTGAATTTTAATATCCGTGAAATCAAAGATACAGCTTGCTACTAACCTAGTAACCAAGTACTTAGAAAATAAATAAAAATTAATGAAAACCTCCATTCCCTGTATGAAAACGAATACGTCATATGTGGACGAGGTTATCATAGATACGATGAAATATAGCTATCTTTTTTTATTAATATTATTCGTATTCGCGTATGGCATTAACGTATGTCTAAATAAGTAAAGACACACGTTTCATGTGTTTTCACGTTCTATCATATTTATTATTTTATTGAAAACGTATGACAGTTCTTACTAATACGAAAATTTATATTTACTTTGTTGACATTTGTTTATAAAATAAAAATAAAGACCTGTGGTCATGATTTTGTTATTTTCTTGCCTGTCATTTCTAAGTTTGTGACATTTATTATACATAAATACAGACTGAGAAATAAGAAATGACTAGAAAAATTTTGGGTAATCAAATTCAGAAATGAGTTTGTTATCTTTATGATTACTTTGTGCTGGAGTTAGAGAATCGAGGATCTTTAATTAATTTAACTGTAGTACAAGAGCTAATGTGCATTGTATTTTGTATTTTCATGTATTAATTATTTTTATATAATAATAATACATATAAAATGTATATTGCTTTGAGTTTTATTTTACAAAATTCCATATTTTAATAAGGTGGTACCTAATATTTTTCATGCGTTAATATTCTTAACAGGAAGTAAGAATAGCAGAAATAAGAAAATGCCATCTTTTTCATTTTTTCTATATTTTTTCTCCTCTTGTCCTACTTCTGCTATTCTTACTTCCTGCTTTCTTCAGTTTCTCTATTTTCTTTCTTTTTTTGGTTACATGTTCTAAAATACCCTATAGATACCTTTGGTGAAATTTTAAACACTATCTATCAATATTTATAAAAAGGTCAATAATAAAATTGGTACAGCCCGGTAACTATCGCAAGATCTTTATGCTTTGTAAACAAATCTTTATTTTGACGTCATGATCAGCCAATCAGAATCAAAATAAAATACTTTCTTTGCGACCACTCTGTATTTATTCTATCACTGACAAACTTTAGTTGCATAAATAACTGCTGCAGTTCTTACTAGTTTGAAAAAACACGGTTCATTTGTTTTAAGTGTAGTGGTTACTTTTCCCTGGTTAATTACTTAATCATAGTAAATTGCAACCCATTTGCAACAGATGAGCTACAGGTACTTCGCAAATGGGCATATAAATAATTTTGAGGAGTGATTGTAGCTTTAATTTGAATCTGCGACCCTTCATTTATTACTAATGTGCTGTGCTGTGGTGGAAATTGTGTTATTATTGTCACCCGTTTACTTTATTGCACAAATTTAATTGCATGTTCTAATTTAACAATAGCCTGAAATTTATGAAATGTATCCCCGCAAAACTAGTTCACAAATACTTCTTTATGGCTTCAAAAGTTGTTCACTTCAACTTATAATAAACATGCAGCTGCATTCGAGTAATTTAGATCTACAATTATAGTAGTACGGAGTGATCAGAAATAAGTGTTTCAGTTGGCAATAAAAAAAACTACTTGAAATTGGCGAGGCTGATACATAAATTTATTTCCTGTTGTTGACAGTGACATTTAAAAATTTAAATTAATAAAAATCGTTGTTTCCCTTATCTACATCTTTTTATTTCTTAACATTACTCACAGAGCAATAATCCAAAGTATTTCTAAAAATAATTTTTGAAAAAGCTAAGAGCGTTCGCTGGGATTTGAGTCCAGAACCTTTCACTAGCATGGTGACTGCTCTAACCAATTGAGCTACAAACACTCGGCGAATACTCATGCTTTTTCGTGAAATTAGTAGTATTTCTATTATTCAATCTATTTGTATTTATAATTAAAATGACAGGTTAAATAGTATTTCCGCCTTTTCTTGGCGATATGCCAACTGTGGAATAAAAAGATCCCCAGAATTGTATTGCCAACTGAATCATTTACTTTTGATCACTTTGTAGTATTATACCGGGTGGTATTATGGATTTAATATGTAAAATAATAATGTTGTAATTTCCTGCATCCCTAATTATTTTATTCAAAAAGCTTTGAATAAAAGTTTTACCACATACAATTCTGGAGCTAAATCAATACACATAGTTAATTTAGCATGCTGTGTGACGGCACACATAAATTAAGGTTATTTATTTATTACTCTGCACAACAGGAACTTAATCCCCATTATAGTACAAGAGGCCTACAGCTTATAGTGGAATCCGAACCACTCAGATACAATCGTATTTTTGGATATAAGTAGAAGTCAGTGAGATTTGATCGCACGATCTCTTGCTTGCTAGTTAAGAAACGCAAGTTTTACCTCGCTTTTATCCACTGAGTTACCATTGCCTGTAATAATATAAAGAAATAACTTTGACTGTTTTGACAGATAAAACGTCAATCATTTGTTTATCGATAAGCAATTGTCGTCATTTTCAGATCTAATTTGTACCGTTATACAGCGGTTCTTGGTTCTTTAAGGAATTTTAAATTCAGAAGAGTAAATCTGAGTTAAATTAAGTGTTAATGTCAAGTAATTACTGATCATGTATCATCCGTAAAAAATTCTAAACAAACTGTCAATTAATCATAAATTTTAAAGAACTATACAAATCACTCGAATAAAAGTAAGTCGGTTGATTAATTAATAATTAATTACGTATCTATCGAACTGTCAACCAACAAAAAAATCATTAATAATATTTGATCGTTCATTTCCGATCTCATTTGTGATAAAAATAATCAACAGCATCAATTTTTCTCTCAGAAATGAAAAATTGATGTCTTAATTTATTTCAGAAATTAATACAAAGAAATATTTCTTCTATCAATGAATCTTAATAGTATTTTTCAACAACAAAATAATAATATTTTTTTTTTTCAATTTATCGAACTCTCGATTTATATTTAATTAGATTATTTTTCGACTTGGGGTCGATTCATTCAACTTAAAAATTTTTGAACTGGGTTCATAACGATTGATTACTTATTAATGTATTCTTAGAAATTGTTTCCAAAATTTGTTGGTGTATTTCTGTATCTGAAATGGAACTAAATCGATTTTTTTCACACATTTTACTTGACTCGTTGATAGTTTTAAATAATTATTTGACAACTACCTATCATTTGTCAACAAAAACAAAAGCTACAGAGATTATTCCCGGGAATAATCACAAGAGCTTTATTCTCAGTATAATAATGACAGGACTGGTTAAAACGCAGACACGTAACATACAATGAAGCATTTTATTGGTTTTGAGAAACGTCAAAAAATAATCGTCACAATATTCGTACGAGGAAGATTTTTTGAGCGAACAGTCTGACAATAAAATAGAATGGTGTATCGCCCCTGCGCATGTTTTTGTTTTATTTTTTAATATTTGTTATATTACTAATACATTAATAAAATAATTAATTTATAATAAATAAATATATCATCACGCCTTCTACCCATTACTGAGCGTGGCACTCTGCCGAAGCAGATCTCGGTAAGTGATATATTTTGCGCGTGAAGTGCGGTTACCAGTTGTCAAATCACGGTCCCCAAAGATGTTAGTGGTGGAGGAGTCACAGGGGTAGCTTTTGAAATTATGAAAATTGTCGCCTGTGGGAATCGAACTAGGGTTCTCAGGAGCCACAGGCCGACTTCATACCACTGAGCTAGCCACCCCATATAATTAATTTATTAAATTGCCCTACTTTTATTAAGATACCATTATGTACTTTTCACTTTTGTCCCCGGTTATTATAATGTAACAAGGTGGTTTTTGAGTTGACTGCAGATATTCTGTTAGTTTGCTTCCCTGTGTTGTGCGATAAGATTCTGAGAAAAATCTTATCGTAGCAACGAATGTGTGTGGTCATCTGCAGTCTTCGGCCATGTGTTGCATCTCCAAAATACCACTCTTCACCCCCGCTGAAAACTTAGCGTCTAGTTTTGAGATGTAGCGTCAGTCAAGCGAGGTTTGCTCCGTCGGCCGGTCAAGAAGTGACCGACGCCGAATCCGTTTTGCGCTCCGCGCGCATTTAATTATCATTTAGTTAACTCATATATTTCTAGTTTTATTTCAATAGCTGTCAAGCAGTTTGCGATTTTGACGGTAGATGGCACCACGAGTGGCTCCATAGCTCTCATGTCATGTTACCGTTGTAGAAAGGTTAACATCAGTCAGTTCAGATAAGTCGGTATCACAATCCACTAGTTCCTAAGTTGATCTAGTTGGATATATGATCGCACCATAATGATGAGTCCGGAAGGACGAAACGCGTCTATGGTTAAAGCTGAACTGACCAGCCGTTTGTTGATGACCTGAGAAGTTGATGCAAAAGTGCTGTAAAACCTCTGTGGAATTATGAGACAAGTGATGGAATTTTTTTTCCTATTTTGTCTTATTTATTATATATTAACTCATATTATAGTAATTCATGTTAAATAAAGTTATAGGTGTTTTATTGTGCGTTATTATTTAGTTAATTAATTGTAACCACGATCGTTTCAATCACATCAAATAATTCGCGCTCGCGACGCTCAGTACCCGCTTTGTTACAATAACGGTCACGAGCCGCCACTGGAGCAAGCTCATATTGTTCCACATAAATAGCTATTATTTACTGTAACTATAGTTAGCATTCATCCGCTAAAACTCCTGTTAACTTGCTCCCAACATCTCCTTTAACATTCCTGACAGCAATTCTTCAAAATCCCCATGTAGAATTCGCTCACATGCGTAGCTGTCATGTCAAGGCGGCGTGATAGCAAATTTCGGTTTCACGCTCTTAGAGGGTAACTCGATCTCACCCTCCGCTCTGTGTGAAGGTAGAACCGCCTGGCACTGAGCCAGTCACCCCGTCTAATTACGAATTTCAATGTATCATAGTCTGGAACAAACACCCATGCTTCGGGTAGAATTCTAATTTCGGGACTTTAGCGGCGCTAAGCATCCTGTCATTTAACATGTGTATTTTATCATGTCGCTTTGGAAGGATGCTGAATTTAGCCTGTGAACTCTTGGAAATAAAACGAGTATTTTTTTAAGGTGAACAATTTCGAAGGCTATATCTCAAAAACTAAACAAGATATGAAGATGCGCTTAACGGCATTGAATTCCTCGTGTCCGAATTGACTTATTAACTCTTTCGCTGCTATGGACGTATATATACGTTTATCGTTTTCCTGCTCTGGACGTATATATATATATATATATATATATATATATATATATATATATATATATATATATATATACGGAATACAGTACAAAATTGCCCAGAGATGGGCTGTATAAAGTTAATGCGCAGTGAAAGGGTTAACAAACTTTTAGCTCATTTGAAGTGAATTAAATTTTTGGAATTTAAATGCCGTTGAGTGCATGTATATATCTTGTTTAGTTTTTGAGATATGACCTTGGGAAAGTCGAAAAACTGAGGTGTTTATTTTTTGAAAGTTCAACACTTCCTGAGGCTATATCTCAAAAACTAAACGTGATACGAAATTGCGCTTTGAATTCCCCGTGTCCGAATTGACTTATAACCAAATTTTTAGCGATTTTTATTTTTTGAAAATTTCTTAAGGGGTACCCCTTCGATTTTTTTTCCATTTTAGGCTATTTTCAGACTGTTGCTCTAACATTCTTCCTTGCACGATTATTGTAATAAAAATTTACATACATATGTATTTTGACCCGCTGAATCCAATGGTCAAATCCCCAAGTCCGTATGCCTTCTAGTTTTTAAGATATTGTCCAAAACTGTTTAGAAAAAATAAAATGCCAAAAATTTATGAAAATTTTAAAAATTGCTGAAAATTTGTCTACAAGTTAATTGATGCACGAGAAATTCAATGCCGTTGAGTGCATCTTCATATCTCGTTTAGTTTTTGAGATATGGCCTCTGGAAAGTCTAAAAACTGAGGTTGAAATTTTTTGAAAGTTCAACACTTCCGGAGGTTATATATCAAAAACTAAACGTGATACGAAGTGACGCTCAACGGCATTGAATTCCCCGTGTCTGAATTGACTTATTAGCAAAATTTTAGCTCATTTGAAGCGATTTAAGTAAATAGCAAATATAGTCTGTTGCTTTTAAATTATTAATTAATTACACTCTATTAAACATTAGCACAAATAATAGGATATTACATAATAAGTCAGGATAGTGATATTTTACTGGACGAAGCGGTTGTTTGAAATACAAAGCCGCAGACCGAGTATTTCAATCTGCTCAATCAAGTAAAAACACTTTCCTGACGTATTATATATAAATTTTTTTCTGAAACCATTTAATTTAATCAATAATTAATCACAAATAATTCACTACGTTTAAATTTTTTGATATGAATTGTATTGACAGCAAACTATGTATCCAAGGTTACAAAAAAAATAACAGTCAGGTAAAATCTTTACCAGACTGTTTTGTACTTTACCAGACTGTTATTTTTGCTGTAGCCTTGGATACGTATTTTACTTGACTGTTTTTGTAAAAATCTACTTTCTGTACTAAAATTGATCCAGGAAAGTAGGCACTTTCTTGCCGGTTTCAGAAATACGTCATTTATTGAAACTGTTTAGTAACTGTATATATAAATCTTTACCATTACTAACTTGTAATAGTATATTATATAATAAGTCTGAAAAGTGATCTACTTTTCATACTAAAATTGGTCAGGAAAATAGACAGTTTCTTGGCGGTTTCAGAAAAAATAATTTTTGAACACGCTAATTTATTTATTTATTTATTTATTGTTACTTAGTAAAATAGGAACTTAATCAAAATTACAGTACAGGATTCGTACTCCCTGAGCCGTAGTTTTGGAGTTCATATATTTAAATTTAGAAAGTAAAATTACACTAATTATGTACATAATTAAATCAATTTCAAAGTTATAATATATGACAGTGATTGACGTAATAAGAAGCGTCATTTGAGGCGAGAAGTTACATCTATAGATTATCAAGTATCCGACGATTTTCACTTTGTATTTTATGGCCTTGTATATAAAATAATCTACAATATAATTCTAATTATAACAGATTAAAATTAATACTCCTTGACTGATTAAAACCACGTCTTCAAATACGTGCTCACATATACCTGAAACAAAAAACTATCGACCTGGTAGTAAACCGTCAACAATGAAGTTAATTACAGTAGCAGCGGTAACGCTATGCCTGTTTGCATGTAATCAGCATTGAATTCTCTCCATACTCCGGGGCTCCGGGCTTATTCTGAGCGTGCATGGCAGTTCCGGGTCCTGGCATGCGCTCCGGGTTCACCACGCATGCAAAAGCCTGATTTACACAGCCCGACAAACCTTGGCCACGGGATTTCGAGCGGCGGTTTCATTAGATAGAGATAGAGTTGTTTTTTGCCTAATTAAATGGATGAGGAACGAAAATTAATGAATGGGAGAGATGTTTTAACATTTTTAATTTATTTTTTGTTTGTACGGGTGATGTATTTTCTGTTTTGGTTTTGTATGGAATGTGCTTTTGTGACTTGTGTTAGGTTATTTTTAAAATGATCTAAATCTACGACATCAAGATCGCATTTATTCTACAACTAATTGTAGGTCTCGTGTCGGCCTGTGGATCCTGAGAACCCTGGTTCGATTTCCACTGCCGACAAACCTTTTCACCACATTAATACTACTCCTGTGGTTTCCCCCCTGACTAACTTTGAGGGCCATTATTTGACGGCTGGTTACCGCATTTCATGCGCAAAAATATTTCACTTACCGAAATCTGCTTCGGCAGAGTGCCAAACCCAGTAATGGGTAGAAGGCGTGATGATTTATTTTATTTCTATTTCTAATTCTATAAAATTATAAAAAATTTGTATTAATATATTACTCATTTGCGATAAGTATCACAATTCAAAATTTGGCAAAAAATATTAGAATACCAAGTTTCATTAAAATCGTTAGAGCCGATTTTGGGACAAAAATAGCAAGTATTAGAATGTAGACATTACTGATTTCATAATATATTTGAAACATACTTTGGTAACTTTTTACTTTCCTAATTATTTTAAGCAAAAAATTTCAAATATAAGTTTTAGGACTCGAAATAGAATTATTGGCAGATTGAAATATATTATTTTTTAGTGCATTAATTTGGAAAATTTCGCAGATTAATTGAGGAGCAGAAATTCAAAACGCAGTTTTGACCAAAAGTTCGAAAAAAAAGTTATAGATGGCAATATATGCTCCAAATCCGCTTCTTCTTCTTTTCCGAGTTACGATATAAGACGCTCAAAGTTGGATGGAATATCAAAACGCAGTATTTACAACCATATATGAAAATTATGAAAATCAAAACGTAACTTTTACCTGTTTAAGTTAAACAGGTTGTTATTGATTGATTAACAAAATGTAGTTTTAATTTCATTTATGTTTTTCAAAACGAAGTTTTCTTTTAATTTACGTTCAAAACGTAGTTTTTAAAAACTTATTAGGGTATAATGGCCAAATGGAATAAAATATTTATTTTAATTAGGCAAGTTTGTGAATATCATGTGATTAACAATAATACAAATTACACATAAAAGTACTCAGTTTACTTAACGAGAAACAGTTTATTGCGTTTTATTCAAAATGTAACTTTGTGTGAAAACTACGTTTTGAATTTCTACTCCTCAATTCAAATTAAAATAAAACAAATTGACGAAATTATTTATGTTACCCTGGATACATCATTGATTTTTGGCCTATAGCTGTCATGATCATAAAGAACTTTTCTGAAAAAGCATTCTTTTACTATTGAATAAATTGAAATAATAGTGTCATATTGAAATGGCTAAAATAAAATCAATTTTTTTTTCACCCACTTGAATATAACACAATACTTCAGAAATTTTTACGTCACTGGATACATTATCGTTTTTGGTTCTTAGGACTAAAAATAGCATATTTACTACAGTTGCCATGGTAATAAAAATAATTTTGTAAATTTGTTTAATTTGAATTTAAATAAATAAATAAATAAATATATCATAATACCTTTTACCCATTACTGGGTGTAACACTCTGCCGAAGCAGATCTGGGTAATTCATATATTTGCGGTTACCAGCTATATAATCACGGCCCCCAAAGATGTTTATGGTGGAGGAGCCACAAGAGTAATTTGAATGTGGTGAAAATGTTTGTCGGTTGTAGGAATCGAACCAGGGTTCTCAGGATCCACAGGCCGAGTCGATACCACTAAGCCACCTACCCTATAAATAAATAATAATAAATTGAATAAATCTGCAAAAATTTCTATATTAACGGGTAAAAAAATAATTATGCCAGATTAAAAATATTATTTCGAGTCTCGTAATATTGCCAAACTCCGCTACGCATCATGCAGCAACCTTTATTACTCGACCCGATTAATAACAGATAATGATCTAGTTACAGAATGGGGGGGGGGTTAGTTTCCACTTTTAATTTATTACTCTAGCTGTAATAACTTCGAAACTAGGTATATATTTCTTATTTAGAATTTAATTTTGCGTATTATTAACACAACAATCCATCAGAAAACATCCCCGCTCGCTAAGAACAAGTTCATTACAATACATATAATTCATATTTTCCAGTTAGTTACCGCGCGACTAATTAAAACTATAAATAAATCAACACCACGTCGCGTCTTGCTGAGAGGCCCATATTCATTTTCGTTTAGTAATTTCCCGCTCGCGCCTATTTGTTACACAGCTTCATAGACGTCCACGCGGGGTTGCAACGGGGGCAAGGAACACAGAAACACACCGAGAATAACTATAATCCGTATAAATTACCCTCACACAAACACGACGCCTGGGAAGGGAGGAGGCGTCCCGACGTTGGAATGTCTATTGATCGAGCCGAAAACCAGGATGCGTGTTTTCAAAGTCTATTTACGGGGGTAGTTAAATATTCATGTAGGTGAAATATTTACGAATGGTGGGCGAGTCTAAAGGGTATTTGTAAAACTTCTGTGGGGAGTTATAAAATAGGCAGGGTGGTGGTCGATCATTCGGTGAAGTTTCCTCGATAGCTTTATGTTGTGTGAATAATTAAACAAAGTTTTTACTTACTTTATCGACAACTATATTCATTATGAATCTATGTAATACATAAAGCTGCTCATATTACACTAGTGTAATATGGAAGTTCATATTTCATATCCTATTTTCAACCAATAGCAATCAAGTATCTTATCATGTTGCATGAGGTTTGTAGTTTGTTGATCCATAGCAGATAAAAATAAGGTTATGTTTATTCTATTTTTATATATCGGAATAACTAAATATAGATCGGAGTATCAAAATATCGGTATATTGAAATACCGGAATTAGGGATGTCGATTTTTAAAAAAATTATCGAACGAATATTCGTATCTGAATAATTCGGATATTCGTTAGTTTCTATATTTGTATCCGAATAGTTTGTATATTCATTAATTTTCATATTCGTTATTCGGATAGTCAAAAAAATATTCGAATATTAAATTTAACTTTTCCAGAGAATGTAACTTAAAAAAAAAACAAGATATGAAGATGCAGTCAACGGCATTGAATCCTTAAGCAAATTTTTAGTGATTTTAAATTTTTGTAAATTTTAAAGGGGTTTTATACTATTTTCAAGACTATTTGCTCTAAAATTCTTCCTTGTACGAATATTGTAACAAAAATTTACATCCGTATGTATTTTGACCCGCTGAATCCAATGGTAAAATCTACAAGTGCATATTTCTTCTATTTTTTGAGATATTGTACAAAATTTTCTTATCTTGTTTAATTTTTGAGATATAAACAAAATATGAAGATGCGCTCAACAGCATTGAATTCCCAGTACCCGAATTGACTTAAATTTTAGCGCAGTCCGAACTATTCGTTCATTATTATTATTATTTGACTATTCGGTATCATTAACTATTCGAACTGTTATTTATTTAAACGTTTGATTAGTTCAGATATCGGAGCTATTCGGATATTCGAACTATCTGGATACTCGAACTATTCGGCTAGCCAAAACCGAATATTCCTTATATAAATATCCGATTATTCGAATATCCAAATAAAATCAAATGGTAATATCAATATATTGCATAATATATGGAAAATATCGATATTTCAATATATTGATATCGTCAAGTATATAAAATCGATATGTCGAAATATCACATATAATGAATATATACTCATTAAATAATAATATGAAGTTGGCCTGTGGATCCTGAGAACCCTGGTTCGATTCCCACAGGCGACAAACAATTTTCATAATTTCAAAGGCGACCCCTGTGGTTCCTCCATCACTAACATCTTTGAGGACCGTGATTTGACGACTGGTAACCGAACTTCACGCGCAAAATATATCACTTACCGAGATCTGCTTCGGCAAAGTGCCACACCCAGTAATGGGTAGAAGGCGTGATGATATATTTATTTATTTATTTAAATAATAATAATAATGTAAATTTGAGAACTAGAATGCGATTATCACAGCCGACAAACAATTTTTCATCTCATCCGTGTGGCTCCTCCAGCATTAACATCTTTCAGGACCGCTCTTCACGCAGAAAATATGTCATTTACCGAGATCTGCTACTGTAGAGTGCCACACGCAGTAATGGGTAGAAGCTGTGATGATATATTTATTTTAATTTCAAATAATATACTATTTTTAATTGGAATCAAGTTTCCGTTTTAATCATGTGTCGCTATTTATTTAGAAGACACGGTATGTGCGTTTTTAAGTTTTTTATCTCCTAAAGTTTATTAATGGATTGACTTCAAATAATTTAAAATTTTCTTTGCGTACTTTCTAACATTCTTCCAGAAGCATCAATCCTTAGTCGTTTTAATGAAGAATACTTCCCCTTATTTGTTCAAAGTTCTCTATTATTCCACGAAAATATTTTTGTTTCCTGACTGTTTGGTTTTCATTAAAAAGTTGTCCGTAAACTAGCCGTGGGGGACGCGTTAAATTTGTCAGATTCACGCACCCCTCCGCATTGTCAAACGAGGGGGCGAACTTTGTACACGGAATCTGCTTAATAAATTGCTGAAAATATTTATATGCTAGTCTCACCTGTGGCTCACCCTTCGCTTTAATCTAAATTGCAGGATGAGAGTGCGTTTGGCTGGTAATTGCATGTCATGTGCCTGAATGTTTCAATTACTGATGTTACTGTCTCACCCTACATATTTAATAGTTATTTAAGTATTAAGCGCAGTAAGTGTTTCTTACCGGTTGAGAATGAGTTTGGAGATAGAAACGAAATCGGGATCTCTAATACATCCGATACCTGTAGGACACTTACTGACTGCAATGATTATTATGTTTTTTCTTGCACGGTCACGTAATACCGAAATTAAATTTTAGAATGTTTGAAAATTATTTTGACATTTTGAAAATCTGTAATCGACAGAGTTGATATTTTAATGGTCAATTTACTTCCAAAGTAAATAAAACTTATTCGTTCAAATAACAGTCGAACTTTTGACAGTAGTGTTATATGTTCCATAAAATAAATAAAATTGATTCGAATTTGTTAATTTAAATACATTAACTATGAACGTAAATTTATTCTGCCCTCTATAAACTGGGCATTAAAATATGTTTTTATAGTTGCTTTATAATTTTTATTTAGTTACCGCTGAGAGAAATAATCACCTGAAAACTATTTATTTTTTAACATTATTAACAAATATTACAAATATTTCTATGTAAATAATTTCACATGGGTAATTTTAAATTGGTGAAAATGTTTTGTCGGCTGTGGGGATCGAACCAGGGTTTTTAGGATCCACAGGCCGACTCGGATACTACTGAGCCATTATCCCATATATTTTTTTGAAATATGATAATTCGCTTTTTGAAATTCCATGACTAACTATATTTTAAAATTCGCTATTATTATAATAGAGCCGCAGGGAGTTCCAGAGATATACTCCGTTTTCCCCTATATGTATAGTTCCTTAAAATATATTATTAGTTGTATCATTAGGCCAGAAACTATAGTTTTGCGTGTTCGAGCATATTTTGACACGTCGAGCCGATAGCGAGGCTTCCAAATTGCGAGTAGTCGAAAAATAGTTTCTGGACGTGCGATACACAAGATTTTTCACGCCGATTTAAATAAAATTATTGATTTAAAATTGATAAGTAGGTATATCTAACCTCCAAAAACTTAACATATGAAATTGATAGTCAGTCTCATAACATCGTAACATCCCTACTTTCACAAGTTGAACTCGCCCAGCTGAATTTTGATCTCTACTACTTATTACACTATACATATTATTTATGAAAAATAGTTCAATTATCTGTATACATATTTTTTATTGGTTGTACACAGCAACGGCAAATTTAATTATAATTACATTTGAGCTCAAAAATTGGTAAAAATTTCTAACCTCCAAGCAATCACTGACACTGACAGTCAGTGATACCAATGCTAACATTACAAAAGTCTCTAGTTTTTACCGAACAGCGTTCGATAAGCACATAGTTTCGGAACGCTTTTGAGACGTTAATGTCGGGCGGAGGCGAGAAAAGAATACAAGTACATGCGGGTGGCTAAGCTGTACTACCAATGTACTGAAATCGGGATTAATTGCTGCTGCGCAGGACAGCAAATAAATATATCTAACAATATTCGATAAACCACTAACCCTTAGCTTAATGTCATTAAAACTTTCATGTTGTTCTACAACATCGCAGTTGGCCATTAGTAACGTCACTTCTAATAACAAGTCATCTACCCTAAAGTCCAAAACACACTATCAGTCCACTCACACAACAATAAGCATTATTCGACTCAGTCTAACCCACGTTGTCAACGTTGTCACCATCGCAGATTCCTCCAACTCTCTCCGAGTTCTGTCATCGCTTCATTTCACGCTCGTGTCCTCTGCAGACGAGTCGCCACTGTCCTTCACCGTCCACTAATGGAGAGTCGCTCGTGAAACAGATGAACTGATAATGGCGATAGGTTGCTTCAAAACCGACGACACTGAGTGACGAAAGTAAGATTTCTTTCTTTAGGAGATGGGTTTTCTTGGGAAAGTTGGGTCTTTGGTATTCAAATTACTTCTTGATCCTTGTAAGAGTTGAAAGTGAAATGAAGGGATATGTACTGTGTAAGGAATTTCGTTTGTTGGTTTGTATTTTCGTCCTGCTTTAATTGCAAGTTTATCAACATTGTAAGGGAATATTGAAATATAGGCATCTGAGTACGGCATTCTACCACAGTAGATACGAAAAAGTTGATGTCTTTCCAAATTTTTTATTTGATCAGATTTTGTACTTTTCTTCTTCTTCTAACACAATTTTTAAATAATATCTTCAAAATTGGAAGACATATGCACTTGGGAATTAGATTCAGCAGATCAAAATACATATATACGAGGGTTGCCTTTTATATTTCGGGATTAGATAAAACAAATAAATATTTATCTTCGAAAATGGCTTTATTGCTTTTCAAAATATTTTCTATGAAGATCAATTATGGGGTATGAAGTCGGCCTGTGGATCCTGAGAACCCTGGTCCGATTCCCACAGGCGACATACAATTTTCATAATTTCAACAGCTACTCCTGTGGCTCCTCCACCACTAACATCTTTGGGGCCGCGATTTGACGACTGGTAACCGCACTTCACGCGCAAAATATATCACTTACCGAGATCTGCTTCGGCAGAGTGCTACACCCAGTAATGGGTAGAAGGCGTGATGTTATATATATATATATATATATATATATATATATATATATATATATATATATATATATATATATATATATATATATATAGATCAATACAGTTTTGCATACGCGTGAACAAATTTTCGAAGCACTTCTTCCATTCCGATTGAGGTACCTCCAAAACATGCATTTTGAACGCATCAGGTGTCGAAAAACGTTGACCTCGCAATTTATTTTTTATAAATAAAAATAAGTCACTGGGTGTCAAATTAGGACTATACGGCGGATGACTCATCAAATCGACGTTTTGAGTGCTCAAAAAGTCTCTTGTCTGAGCCGATGTGTGTGAGCTCGCATTGTCGTGGTGGAGAATGATCCGTCTTCGGCGGTTGGTTTTTCTTATTTTTCCGAAGACTTCTAGCAAACTTTTGCATGGTTGTTACTCTCGATCAACAATCTCCATGCGCGAGCGGCAATACATTACTTTCTACTCTAGATACACATATAACTATATAATTTTGCGTCTATTTCGTAAATTGTACTATTCTGTAATCATTTCCCATTGTACAGAACAGCAAATGAATAAATAAATAAATATCGAGAAATACATACTTAAATTATTGTAAGTAAAGTAAAAAATAAAATAAATAAATATATCATCACGCCTTCTACCCATTACTGGGTGTGGCACTCTGCCGAAGCAGATATCGGTGAGTGATATATAATCACGGCCCCCAAAGATGTTAGTGGTGGAGGAGCCACAGGGGTAGCTTTTGAAATTATGAAAATTGTTTGTCGCCTGTGGGAATCGAACCAGGGTTCTCAGGATTCACAGGTCGACCACTGAGCTAGCCACCCCATAAAGTAAAGTGCATCTTAAAATCTAATCAATCTTGTGATCCGTCAAACATTGTCAACAATCAAAATATTTCTGCAATGTTCTTATTAAAATTTTACAGTACTTAAATCCTTACTGAAACCGTTGAAGTGTGTGGCAGTCATGCGCACCAATAAAACATCGCTTAGAGTCCCGCTAAAATCTCCGTTAAATGAACTTAACACGTCCGTATTCAATTGGCAGCTTCGCACCTATCAAGTCCTCATCTTCGACGAAACTACCACCGCCTGGGCGTTTACATCGCGAAACTGGCACACATACGAACAGCCGTACGAAGCGAAATGGGCTCATGACGGCGTAATGGTCTTTCTACGCCATTGAGCATTCACTTCCGCATCCGGATTGCGCTGCCATTAATTTTGTTTTTTTTTCTTCACTTCTTATCAGCTTTGTCAAAAAATTCCGCAGGCGTGCGAAGGAACGAAGTTTGAGGGTGGGATTCTCTAGTGGCCGAAGCCGTGTTGATTATGTTACCCATGTAAATGACTCACTCGCGGCAAAGGAAATCGCACAGGAATTTATTCCTTTCGCGGCGGCGAAACAGGCCTGGATTAAGAATCGTCGAAACATTTAATTCTTTTGCTAACTTTGGAATTTGATACATCTTGAGTTGTGTAAGTTAGTTTTTAATTTTTCTCTTGTGCTAAAATTTAATTTACTGATTTTTAAACTTTGTCAGGTGGATGTGATTGAAGGTTTGTTGTGAGATGAAGGATTCTTACTGTGATGAGTAAATAGGTGCGTTCAACGTGCTAAGCAAAACAAGCAAACCGGAAGTAAGAATCATTGAACGGTTTTGCTACGCTAGCATTTGCTCGTTTTGCTCGCGAGCAAAACAAGCGAGAAATTTCTCGCTCGAAGTGCTAGACATTCAAATATTTTTGCGGGAATTTCAAATTGTAAGTTTATAACATGACAGATCGAAACTATTTTGATAGTTGACAAACAATAATTAATTTAAATATATGAAAAATGGAAAACGAATATATTCAGCTTTTCGTAGATGATGGGATTGAACTATATCAAGCTATTATCGGTAGGATTACAATTATTATCAAGGGCTATAAAATAGCCATCATCAGTGCCATCAAGGATCTTAAAAAATGTATATTTAATGAATACCATATTCCAAACAATAGCCTAATTTCACCAACACAAACTTGGCTTAAATTTTTTAGAGCAAATTTTAATCTGTCAAAAGTCAAAACGCATAAAAAGTACACATAACGTGCGCACACATATTATTTATTATTAGCCGAATACATTTCACGAGGTCTTGTTCGGTACAACTCGGTCTTGAAAATGTAGCGAAACGAGCAAACCGTTCAGTGGACCAAGCAATAAATCGCATTTGCTTACTTAGCAATTGCTTGTTTTGCTGGGCTCATTGAACGCACCAAATGAGCTTGTATGGCGGGAATTATGAATGTGGTTGAATCGAGGATGGTGAGTTAAAATGAGAATGTTTGACGAGGATTGATTATTTGATGAATCTGATGAGTGAATGCTTTATGAATGATTTTAGGATTCGTGCTACCTTATTTGATGGGATATAGCGTGATGTAAGGAAATAATTAAGGACAAGATAAACTATATTTTAGTATATTTCATAACAAGCATCGAAAGTGTAAGATAACGTGCGAGTGTACAAATTGAAAAACGAGGCGCGCAGCGCCGAGTGATTTAAGTATACGAGCATAGTTATTACACTTTCGAGCGAATTATGTACAGTATTTTTCAGACGACCATTTGTAAAAAAAAGTCTACAGGAGCAATGTTGTTGCACTTTGATAGCTGATGCGTTTTTGTAGGTAAGCGTTGAAGTTTGACGAAAATAAAACAAAAGACAGAAAGGAAGTGTCGCTCTGCGCTTGTTTTGGAAACTAAATTTCACACAATTGTATTACATATGTTCTCCAATGGGGACTTATACAATTCAAATTTTTCGGTTGCCATCTAGGGAGTAAAACAGAATTTAATGCTTTGTTATGTAGCGAACATGGTAGTTTTACAGTTTGACGTTTATCACGTGATCCAAACGTGAAACGTCAAACAAATATGGGTATATGCGGGGAGTAGTGCTGAAAGGAGAAGGTGTCACCTCGCTCTTTCTACAAATTTGTTGTTTCACACAAAATTGTGTGGAGAGGGGTCTGCTGCATGTGACGTCAAAATTATAAGTCCCCATTGATAGACTATACTCTGTTTTTAAACCAGGAGGAGTAATTTAAATTTTAACCGCTAAAACTGACGCTTCTGATTGGCTAGTTCTTCGTTCAGTTTACACTGTACATAGATTTTATTAGAGCTGTCATAAGTTTTGAGGTTATCTGTTTTCTTGTTGGTTTTTTGCATTTCTGTGACATTAACATAAATCAGTTCTTTTAAGAACTAATAATATGCGAAGTGACAAATTAGAGTTTATAATGTCATTTGTATTTTAAAATAAATGCCATGAGACTTAATCAGTGTAGATGTGTAAGAAATTTTTGTATTTCGCGCGAACAAAAATCTAGTAACTTTCGTTGGTAACTTTCTATAGTGTAATTCTGACTTTTACTCCTCCTGGTTAAAAACAGACTATAGTAGCTTATGATGTTGTTATGGTTACTTTCACAAGTGGTCGTCTGAAAAAGACATATCGAAGTTAAATAAAAGATGCCGAAAGTCTATCTTGTCAACAGATTGGTTGATGGTAATAACTCCTATTACGTTACTTCTTACTTTTCTTCAATTATCTTTAACGTTACTTTTTAATAAATCCAGCTTAAGTTAGTTCAAATATAGAAATAGGAAAGTAAATTATCCCAAAAATATAAAAAATGCAACAACATTTCATTCTTGACATCTTTTGAAATGAGTTTTACTATCTTATGAATCGCGTCCTGATTTTCGTTGTAGCAAAAACTGCAGTCCGGTTCTGGTCTGGACACCGTTTTGAATTCCAAAAGCAACAATCCTAAACAATTGTCGTCATCTGTCTTCTTTTGTCGGCGCGGTTTTGTCGGCAACAATGGAACACGTCCATTGCTGCTTTGTTGAAGTGCAAAAAGAACAACGTTAGATAAGAGTAATTCCTGCCAACCAGCACGCTCGCTAAATTTCTCTTGCTTTGGCTTATCGTTCCACGGATCTTTAATTTTCAGTGAATTACTCATTTTTCTTTCGAGGTTTATTCTTTTTGGTCTATTACTGAAACGATTTGATGCTTATTTTATGAGTAGGAATTTTATTATTTAATTACAGTGAGAGTTATCTGGATTTCAATCTGTTTGGCAAAAAGTTTCGTGAATTTAAAACTCTGTTAATTAAAGTTCTTTGACCACGCTGGCTTCAAAGTGTTAATGAAAAAGAGGTATTGACGGTTTGTTTACCTAGGGGTAATTAAAAATTTAATTTATAGCTTCACAAAAATATAAATAGCTATATTTGTAGATAAAGTTTCATTAATAAATAACTGTTTTCTGCTTAAAAGTGAAATATACACCTAATTGGGTCTGAATTTGGCTCCTGAACGCGGATCTCTTTGAAACAATATAGAAATGTTATTAAATCAAAATCAAACAAAATGTGATTATTAAGAAAACGTTTCGGGTTAATAGGTATTTTCATTTTAAAACAGTTTTCTAGTAAATAATAAGATAAATTCGATACATCCATACTTTCAATCCACACATCTTGAAATAATCTTCTCGTTTTTGTTTTTTGTTTGTCCATGGTAATAAAAAACAAAAGTGTTAATCTTTTTTTTAATTTTATATTTATGTTATATAATTTATTTTTGTACTGTAAGTTACCTACGAGGGCAGGGTGAAAAGTCCCTGAAAAATGAAACAAAAAATGATTTATTTTGTCAAAACATATTTAATTTCTCAACATAATCTCCTTGTAGCTCGATACACTTCGTCCAACGTTTTTCTAATTTTTCGTTCCCTTCCAAATAATACAATTTTGTCAATCCTTCAAAATAGGCGTTTGTCTCAGCGATGACCTCATCGTTGAAGCCAAATCTCTTTCTGCCGAGACATTTCTTCAAGTTTGGAAATAGATAAAAATCGCAGGGGGCCAAATCTGGAGAATATGGTGGATGACGAACCAATTCGTAGTGCAATTCATGCAATTTTGCCACAGCGACTGCGGTCGCGCTTGTTGTCAACAGAGAGCAAATGCGGCACCAATCTGGCAGATAGCTTTCTCATATCCAAAAATTTATGCAAAATGTTCCGTACCCGTTCGGCTGAGATGCTCATAGCCTCAGAAAACTCGTGCACTTTAACTTGCCGATCGTCCAATATCATACCATGGATTTTATTGACGATTTCTGGCGTTGTAACCTCAAATGGACCACCAGAACGTTCGGCCTCCTTTGTGGTCATACTACCACAACGAAAATCAGTAAACCACTTGTGAATCGTTCCAATCGATGGTGAGGAGTCCCCATAATGTTTAACAAGCGATGCTTTGGTTTGCGTAATGTTTTTTCCACGCAAGAAATAATGTTTAATCAAGCCGCGAAATTAACTTTTTTCCATGTTTTCAAAAATATTCAAGGTTGCTTGCTTTCGATGGGTGTCAAAACAGAACTGAATGGCATATCAGTCTGAAAATTTTAATGCGTTTTAGTTAAAGATGGTACATCACTAGTGCCACATGAGATTTGCGATTGTGGCGCCATCTGTTTTATTGTTCAGGGACTTTTCACCCTGCCATCGTAACTAATTTAGTATCATTCGATCCGATAATGAAACACGACGAAATTGTGAACGTACCCGGACTCCTATTTTTGCAGGACTCGGTTGATTTCTCGTTTCAGAATTACCATCATTTTTTTCTACTAGATATACATTAGATGGAAATAATAACAAAATTATTTCAATATTTTGATTTAATATCTCAAAAACGGTTGCGGATATTTATGCAAAACCCCGTTCAGGAAGCTAGATTTAATTGTAAATCCATTTCTGTAAGCAGTTCGCAACATCACTTTATCATAACCCAGACAAATTAAAACTTTCCTGCTTATCCGATTCACCGCAACTAAACTCAATTTCAAGCAGCAACTTCCTTCTTAGAGATTATAAATTTCTCAGCCACAAACAAAGTAACTGCAGGAGAAAAATGAACAACTTCATAGAGAGGAAAATACGCTGGCTCCGTTCGGACGCTGTAATAATTTTTATGTCGTATTGGTTTTATTCTCTCGAGCTGAATTGTATTTTGATGGGGGGACGTGACACGTTTAGAGCTGCTCTGTCAACGATGTTCTGATGTTCGTGGTGTCGTACTGCGATTGGTCGGATTGCAATTGATGTTTTCCATGGTTTGAAAGGATTTTATTTGTTGGATTTTGTATAATTTTCAGATTTGAAGGATGAGGAATAGAATTGGGTGAAGGATAACAATTTGCTACTGCTACTGTGTTGCTTTTCACTATTATAGTTTTATTTTAACAGAAGTATTTTGTATAACTAATCTGATAATTTTTAACGGACTGTTTAAAATTCTAACCAGTAAATAGTATATTATATACCAAGGGATTGAAGTGCAGAATTAATCTTGAGGGTGAAATTTATTTCGCAAGCCGCAGGTGAGGTAAGTTATCATCTGAAGGATTAAATCCAGTTTAGTGCTACAAATTTTTATGTAACCTTGACAACTTAAACAAATTGAAATATTTTGAGGTTTATAATATACTTTTTGCTATGGTAAGTGGCACTCTGCCGAAAAAGATCTCGGTAGGTGATATATTTATGCGCATAAAGTGCGGTTATCAGCCGTAAAATCACGGCTCCCATAGATGTTAGTGATGGGAGAGCCACAGGGGTAATTTAAATGTGGTGAAAATGTTTGTCGGCTGTAGGAATCGAACCAGGGTTCTCAAGATCCACAGGCCGACTCAATAACACTGAGCTACCTATCCCATTTTTTGCTATGGTAATGCTTATTTATCTGTCATTTAATATCCATGGGATTCGATTAAAATTTAAGCCCGAAGTGTAACTTCAGTCTTCGAAAGGGAAGAATAAAGTAGGACATTTATTCCCGGAAGTATTTGTAAAATTAAATTTTTATATTCAGTGCCATCTGTTATTATTGGCAAAAAAATTTAGCGTGACGTTAAAAATTAACGGATATATTATAGAATACGCCTAATTGAAAATTAATTGCAGGATGAATTTAATGATTATAAATAAGTGCAGGATTCGTTATTTCGTTAGATTATTTACCTGCAATTGTGTGAAATTCCTTTTTCCCCAACCGGACTAGAAATTTGATTTCTTTGACATCAAAATCAGAATAATATTAATAATATATCATCACGCGTTTTAATCATTCTAGATGTGACACTCTGCCGCGGCAGATCTCGGTAATGATATATTTATACGCGTGAAATACGGTTACAGTCATCAAATCACAACCCTCAAACATGTTAGTGAACAGAAAGCCACAAAGATAATTTAATGTGGTGAAAATTGTTAGTCAGCTATGTGAATTGAACCGAGGTTCTCAAATCCACAGGTCATCTCGATATTACTGAGACACGAACCCCATAAATATCAATCAGTTTTAACTTGGTATGCTGTTATTTACCGTTGCCAATAACGACGGGAGTAAAAATATTTTAGTCTCGTTGCTATTAAGTATTTTAGTCCCGGTGCTAAGAAAAATGATTATTGTCGTCTTGATATTTTTTTATTTTTTTTTACATTAAAAGAAACACATCAAAGGCAACTACAATATTACATTTGTAAATAATTATTTCTAATATTTTTAAGAATAATCACTTTTTGTGAGAGAAGTGTATTTTCCCCCTCGAATTTGTCTCATGCTGTAATTTACTTGCGTTTCTTAATTAACAAGCAAGAGACCGTGAGTTCAAATCTCACTGATTTCAATTTCCAATATCCAAATATACGATTGTGTCTGAGTGGTTCGGATTCCACTATAAACTGTAGGCCCCCTATACTGCAATTGGAATTAAGTTCTTGTTCAGAGTAACAAATAAGTAAATAAATGAATAAGTAAATAAACTTAAATGTCATAGTCAACGTAAGTCAAAAAACAGCTTCGAAACTATCACTTCATTTGATTACAAAACGCAGTAGAATAAAATCCCACTAAAGCTAAAAATATATGAACTACCACACTACGCCTCTATGACTCCGAACCCTGTACTGTAATTGATATTAAGTTCATGTTGTACAGATTAGCATAAATAAAATATTGACTCAACCCTCGGTAATTTTTAAAAACTCAAAAAGCAATCTAAAAACCTTTTTCCATGGAACTAATGCTAATTATCCTATAATGGTTCATGAAGAAACAAATGAAATTCGTTCCACTTGTCTTCATCCCTTCATGGGGGTGAATTCATTACAGTCAAGGGTCAAGCGGCAACTAGGGTGCAACATGATACAATATCTTACTCAAGGGTTCTTATCATTCATCCCTTATTCTAAATATTCAGTTACTTCAAAAAACCAACCATCTTTTAACAATATTATCTTAACTAAAGCTATTTTCTTGACAAATTATTATGAAGATTATTTATGTTTTTTATTAAGTGCAACGTTGCCAAGTGTTTTTTTATTGCATGTTCACAATTCTTAAGTTGTGAAGTCAGCAGATTGATAATAAGATAAAATCACGGCAACGAAGCCACTTGAGTCTCCCCTTGCATTTTGGCGCCCTAAATCGTCGCAAGAAATGACTTTTTCTATACAATAATACTAGTGCAGCTGTTGTGATATAATCGCTTCATCGCTCGCAACGTCCAGAAAATTGATGTGATTTTTTCGTGGGCAATAATGAGCTTTTCCTATAATCTTGATTAGTTGGTACTACTTTTTTTTGTGTAAGTTTTTCTACCCAACCAAAGAACTTAAATGTCAAAGTCAAAGTTTTAATCCAAGAGCCCGTAGCGAATCTTGATCCATAATTAGTTAAAATAAAATTTAAAAAAAATATATTATCACGTGATTTACCCATTACTGGTTGTGGCACTCTTCCGAAGCAGATCTCGGTAAGTGCGATTATCAGCAGTAAAATCACGACTCCTAAAGATGTTAGTGGTGGGGGAGCCACAGGGGTAGCTTTTGAAATTATGAAAATTGTTTGTCGCCGTGATTTGACGACTGATAACCGCACTTCACGCGCAAAATATATCATCATCGACTAATTCTGCACTTGCACGTAATAAGCCTTTTTCGGAACTTGTTATAAAAATAACTATTCCGGAGACTATATCTTAAAAACTAAATAAGATATGAAGATGTACTCAACAGCAGTGAATTTCTGCAAAAAAAATATACATTTTTTATTTGTTTTCTATGTGAATGAAATAAAAGAAAATCACCCAGACGACATAGTTATTTTTCTTTCGCTTCTTTCTTTATTTCTGTCATTATTTCTTTATAACTAAAGCAATAATTCCGTTTGTAAAATATAAACATAAACTTGATGTAATCAAGAAATGGCGCAACTCTTGTACTTTACAGTTTTAGTTTAAACTATAAAACAAAGACATGTGAGGAACTAAAATAACAAATTTTTAACATGGTTTTATTACTATACGTGTCGGCAGAAACACGTTTCGCAAATTCTATAAAAATAATAATACCTGTAAACTTTCCAAATTTAAGGCGAAACATAAGCTTAATTGGATATGAGGTTGACACCTGCAGATTTGGTGTGACTTCATGACTAACACCCTTGGGAGTCATGATTTGACGGCTGGTAACTGCACTTTTCACGCAAAATATATCACCGAGATATGCGGAGTGCCACACCCAGTAATGAGTGAAAGGCGTGATGATATATTTATTTATTTATTTTATTTTCACTAACATGTTTGGGGGCCGTGATTTGACGACTGGTAACCGCACTTCACGCGCAAAATATATCACTTATCGAGATCTGCTTTAGCAGAGTGCCACACCCAGTAATGGGTAGAAGGCGTGATGATATATTTATTTATTTATTTTATTTTCATATATTTAAACTATATATTTATTTTATGGGGTAGGTGGCTCAGTGGTATCCAGTCGGCTTCTGAATCCTGAGAACCCAGGTTTGATTCCCACGGCTATAAACATTTTCACCACATTAAAATTGCCCCTAACCACTTTTCATGTGCAATTACCGAGATGTGCATAGCGCTACACTCAGTAATGGGTAGAAGGCATGATAATTTTTATATATTTAAAGTTAAAGGTTAGTTAATATATTTTTCGCCCTTCCGAGAATAAATGACCTAGTTTAAAATAAAACAAAAGACAAAATGTCTATTGCGATGTGGAATTGAGTCTTAATAAATAAGAAAAAATAGGAAAAAATTTTCCATCACTTGTCTCGTAATTCCACAGATAGAAACGCGCGTCTATGGTTAAAAGCTGAACTGACCAGCCGTTTGTTGATGACCTGAGAAGTTGATGCAAACGTGCTGTAAAAACCTCTGTGGAATTACGAGACAAGTGATGGAAAATTTTTTCCTATTTTTTCTTATTTATATATTTATTTGTTTATTTAATTTTTATGTATTTAAAGTTAAAGGTTAGTTAATATATTTTTCGCCCTTCCGGGAATAAATGACCTAGTTTATTTTTACTTTTCTGAAACTGAAGTGCTACTTTTAATCCCGAAGAGATTGATTTCAAATTTAATCCCGCCGGAATTAAATTGATAGGTGAATAATTATTACTGTAGCAACAAATATATTATAAACCTCAAAATATTACACTTTGTTTATGTTGCTTAAGTTACCTAAAAATTTGTATAATGCTGTCATTGTGAATTATATGTGAAGTCAATATCAAAATTAATCATTAATTTAAATATTTAGCTAAAAGTGCGAAAAATAGTGTAAATACTACAGGACTAAAATGCATTTAATCCTTTAGTTGATTATTTACATCTCCTGCGACTCGTGAAATAAACTTCACCCTCAAAAATAAATAGTAAAAATAAAATTAAAAACCAATATATCATCACGCTTTTTACCCATTACTTAGGTGTGGCACTCTGCCGCGTTAGATTTCGGTAAGTGGTATATTTATGTGCGCGAAGTGCGATTACCATCCGTAAAATTTGCCCCCCACAGATGGAAATAGAGGGGAAGCCACAGGAGTAATTCTAATGTGGTGAAAATTGTTTGTCTGCTATGAACAGAGCTGGGCAATACTTAAGTACTTTAGTACTTAAGTACCAATTTTTCGTATCTTCTGGCACTTAATACTTATACTGAAGTATATTTATTTTTGTGTTACTTAATACTTGAAATTTTTAAGTACAAAATTTCAGCTTGTACTTAAGACTTACATTTTTGGATAGTAAATGTAAAAAATATTGAAGTACTTTTCAAATAATTAAGTACGTCAATATTACTGAAGTCACGAAAAGTACTTAAATATTTCGAAACATTGAAGTACTTTGATTTTGCGGTTAATGCAGTTTTTGTTATTGAGCTGTACTGTGACGTGAACGTGAGACTGACATGTATATTTTTGTTTTTTGTTATATATATATATATATATATATATATATATATATATATATATATATATATATATATATATATATGTACATATTTATTTATTTATTTTAATATATAAGACTGATTTTTTGTAATTTCCGACTACATACTAAATTTTGCATGTACCTATTTATTTTTAAATTAAAAAATCTTTTCATTTTTTTAATCATGTTTTCAAAATGTATATTTAGAATATGTTGTTATTAAAATAAATAACAATAACAGGAAAACTATTTCATACGAATATACTCAATACTGGTACTTGCAAAATACTTATTTTTTAAGTACTTTGGTCTAAAAAAACTGGTACTTTACTTAAGTATTTTCAAGCTGTGCTTGAAAAAGTACTGCATAACAAGTACTGACCATGGTTAGTCTTGGTACTTATACTTAAGTACTTTTGTCCTGGTACTTGCCCAGCTCTGGCTATGGGTAACCCGAGTTTTAAAATCTTCAGTTCGACTCAATACCACAGTGCCATCTACAAATAGTTTATATTTATATTTTTTTTTAAATAATAAGAGGACAGTTAACAGCCTGTACATGGATTAATATGTTTGACGATTTGTTACGTAAATGAAGTATTCCAATTATGAACGCGAATGAAGCGAAAGTAAATTGAAAATATTTGGTTAAGGATGAATATAATAAATAAATATTTCAATGGCCCGTGCTTCAGCCTTTGATGAAAGCAGTTTCCAAAGAACCAAAATATATCTAAAATATTTAATCACAATGAAATAATTAATCAATGTACGGGTACAAAATTCTGTTCAATTTAATTTGTCGAATAGAACTTTATAACAAATGTACTCGAACGTTCTAAGTAATAAATCCTTAGAATAAGCATCTCGGAATATAAATTTGTCATTAATATCCTGCGGAACAAATTCCCAGACACGTCATGAATAACAACAACCGCACATTTAATAATTTATCGACTGTCAAACGAGGAAAAACAACAAAAAAACGTGCACTATTCAACTTCACAACAAGCAAACAATCATTCATTATTCTACGAGGAAGCATCTACTACGCTTTCCATTATTATTCAACGTTGTATCTTGAAATAGATGACATGCCACCCTCTTTCCCCCCATCAAGAGTTCCTTAATAGTAAAGAGTACAATAATTAGAATAGTATATATGTCATTGGTATGAAGTGCGAACAGCAATATTAAGGTAGTACTAGTGTGCCGGTGGCGCCATCGGTTGTCGAGTGACGAAACTGACGCTCAAAAAATTTTTTAAATTTAATAAAATAAGTGTTTTATACCTATTATGATTTGAATATCATGAATTGTTAACAGGTTGTTGGTCCAGTGAATTTTCAAATACTATACTACCGTGTGGTGTTGCCATTATAAATTGGGATTCTTAATTTTTCGTTAAAACCAAGGCTTTGCATGGCTATGTATCCATTACTAAACGATAAAAAACTTTCTCCTTCTGATACAATATACATGGATAGTTCTAGAACATCATACTAGTTTTTCAAATGAAACTGCAAATTTTTAGAGGTACACAAACCAAATATGTGCGATTCTGAGTGATGATCGCCATAAGCCCCGTATATAAGAACTTAACTTTACAAGCGAATATATTTGTTCACAGACGATGAATGTGTTTCACATTTTAACAGGAAGCGCATGACTATCCAATGTTTACGTGCGCTAAATTTCATTCATAAAATACATATTTTATTCAATTTTTATATTTTTTTGAGCGTCAGTTTCGCCACCGTCACACTAGTACTACAATAAGTTCCTGTTATACAGAATAGAATAAATAAATAAATAGTGATTTACTTTCTGTACTGGTGACAGAAATAGTATTTGTTCACACTGTATTAACTTCTGTAACGTGTATTTATTTATGAATTTATCCATCGCGTTTTTCTCTTGACAATCTTGACATTTGTTTGAAAATACCTGGCGGTAAAGGTAGAAAGTTTTCTTAATTTACTGACTTTTGATTAATTGTTCTGGAAGATTTTAATTATAAACTCTAATCTGTGTTGAAAGCGTTAAAATCCAATAAACTCGGTGAGGAAAATTTTCACTTTCAGAAATTTATCATGTCAGAAAAAATCCAGTTTATTTTTATTTCAGAATCTTGAAGTTTTAATCGTAAATAATGCATGAGGCAGTAATTACTTTTGTAATTTATTAAGAATAATTTTAATTGTGGCTAAAATACAGAGCTGGGCGTATTTGCTTTACAATTAATATCTATTTAATTAATTATTAAAATTGAATAATTTTTATTACCATTTTTGCTCCGTTTATGCCGAGATATTTATCTTTAATATTTGTATTAAGAACTAAGTTAATTTATTTAGTATTTTAAGTAAATACTTAATGAAATCGAATTATGAAGAGAAGAATTGGAATACTGCCAATATTTGAACCTGGGGTCTACAAATTCCGATCATATGGTTTAAACTAGTGGGTTTCAAACTTTTCGGAGGCAAAATTCACAAATATGTTCTTTCGCGACCTCCTTACTTTTTATGTGATCAAAATTTCAGTTTGTATAAGGCTGATTTAATCATGTACATTACAAACGTAGAACAACGATCTCAGAAATTAGTAATGGACAAATTTCTCATTAAGCTGGTTCTATCAAGAGTGTCTCATAGAAGTGTAGGTAACCGAAAATGTTTATAAAAACAAGTATTTAATTATATGTATGGTAAATAAAACTCATGACAAATAACATATTTAAATTTCATTTAAATCTGTCGTAAATGCTTCCAGGGTAGTACCACCGTATTTAAAATAATATAACATTAGATAAGAAATTGAGGATTTCATCTTTCGATTCCATATATATTTCTGCATATCTATTTTGATCCTCAAAATATATTTTTTTTAATCGCCGAAGCCATGATCACAAAAAATAGAAAAATTTTAAAATATGGTTCTGTATAAATCAGATTACGAGAAATTGAATTCCGTTGAGCGTATCTTCGTATCTTTTTTAGTTTCCGAGTTACGGCAATTTTTGACTTTTCAAAAATCTCAACTTTGATGGACCATATCTCGAAAACTAAAAGAGATATTGAAACGCGGTTTAAACGAGAGTATTTCTGGTGCTCTAATTAACTTATACTGAAACGTTGAAAATTTTACTTTTTAAAATTTTTTTTTTTGCCTATATTTCAAAAAGTTGCAGAGATAATGAAAATCTGCAAAAACCAGTGAGTTCCTCTCGCGAAAGTACATATGTTTGTAAAAATTCAGAATTTTTGCTCCATCGATACAATTTTTAGAGCAAAAAAACTAAAAATGCCCAAAATTCGTAAAATTCTTAAGGGGTACCCCTTCAAAAATAATTAAAAACAGTGATTTTTCGTTTTTTTGTAATTAAAACTTTATCTGCGCGATTTTTTTGCTGGAAATTTGCATACCTATGTACTTTTACGAGAGGAAGTCACTGGTGTTCATAGATTTTCATTATCTTTTCAATTTTTTGGAATTTTGAGAAAAGAAAATTTTGAAAAAAATTTAAAATTTTCAAAATATTCAAAATTTCTGTATAAGTTAAGTACATCACTAGAAATTCACTCGTTCAAACCGAATTTTAATATCTCTTTTATTTTTCGAGACATGGGCCTTCAAAGTTGAGATTTTTAAAATGTTAAAAATCGCTGTAACTCGGAAACTAAAAAAGATATGAAGATGCGCTCAACGGTATTCGATTTCTCGTAGTCTGATTTATATAGAATCATATTTTAAAAAAAAATCAAGTTTTAACCTGGTTCAACCAAATAATTGTAATTTTCCGATATATTTGCGAACATGACTTCGGTGATTAAAAAAAAAATTATATTGACAGTTGCTATGCAAGAATTGACATTTGTTATTTGAAACCAAATTGTTAATTTTTTCCTCGTTCTATTTGATGGCGTTATAAGTTAATGTCTTTATTACTTTTATAAATTCCTTAAAATGTGTGTACAGTTATCGTTTTAATAGTCCAAATTTAGAATAATAAAAAAATGGGTGGTTTTTCAATTAATTTGCGCACTAATGCGCAAAATCAAACTTTCCATCGGTTTCCAATGTAATGAAAACCTTATTTTGAATGCGAGTACACAAAGATTTGAACATTTATCTTTCTAAGTATGAATTCTTAAATTATTAAATGTTTGTATAAACACAGCATTACATAAATTAATTCATTGTGAATTACCTCGTTTTAAGGACACAAGATGTTGTTGACAACACAATGTCAAGTACATAAAAACACATTTATTATTAATATAACCAAAATCGTGCAATTTCAGCATAAGCTACGTTCACTTTAATTCTTGAGATTCAACTCAGACAAAATAAAAAATAAAGTTACATCATTACGAAATTGTAATCTGAATTAAAAATTCCTTAGCATAAATTAAGACGGAACTAGATAAATGACTTTCATTTTATTTAGTTATTCTTTATTCTTGTAATCTGCATACCAAATTTAATGAGTTTCTTGAAACAAACTATATTTCTTTCATCCTTCAAGAAAACTACTTCTTTATTTCCACTAGTTTGTTGCGCAAATTAAAACATTATTTATGAAACGAGTTTCTCTTTATTCATTTAAAATGTGTTTACTGCAGCGGAAAATTCTTTCTCCTATATCGCGTTTACGAAGTGAATTTTGTATAATTGACTTTTCCTGAAACTGAAAAGAAAGTGCATGCTTTCCTGGCAAATTTTAGTACGGAAAGTAGAGTTTTGCCAAAACAGTCAGGTAAAGTACGTATCCAAAGTTACAACAACAACAAAAAGTCTGGTAAAGACTTTTTTTAAACCGGAAAGAAACTTCCTACTTTCCTGATCAACTTTAGTATGGAAAGTAGTTTTCTACAAAAACAGACAAGTAAAATACGTATTCAAGGCTACAACAAAAATAACAGTCTGGTAAAGTACAGAACAGTCTGGTAAATATTTTACCTGACTGTTTTGTATTTTACCTAATTGTCTTTTTTTTGTAACCTTGGATACATAGTCTGCTGTGAATACTATTTATGTCAAGAAATTTAAACATGTACTAATTATTGATTAAATTAAAATAGTATACAAAATAAATTAGGAAAGTGTTTTTACTTGACTCAGCGGATTAAAATACTCGACCTGCGGCTTCGTATTTCAAACAACCGCTTCGTCAAGTAAAATATCACTTTCCTGACTTATTATATAATATACTATACTTGACTATTTTGTAATACTTTACCTGAATGAAGTATTTTTTTTATTTTATTGATTAAATTAAACGGTTTTACAAAAAATATTAAAAAAATAAAATAAATATATCATTACGCCTTCTACCCATTACTGAGTGTGGCACTCTGCCGAAGCAGATCTCGGTAAATGATATATTTTATGCGTGAAGTGCGGTTACCAGTCGTCAAATCACGGCCCTCAAAGATGTTAGTGATGGAGGAGTCACAGGGGTAGTTTTTGAGATTATGAAAATTGTTTGTCGCCTGTGGGAATCGAACCAGGGTTCTCAGGATCCACATGCCGACTTCATACCACTGAGCTAGCCATCCCATAATAATAATACGTCAGGAAAGTGTTTTTACTTGGCTCAGTGGAATAAAATACTCCGCATACGGCCTCATGTATCAAACAACCGCTTCATCAAATAAAACATCACTTTCCTGACCTATTACGAGTATGTATTATAATATTATCGAAAACAGTGCTTTAAAGTTTAACTTTGTACAACTATTTTTGGAGGTATTGTTTGTTAAGTTGTCAAGTTTTCCAGTTGTAAACATATCAAACATAATTCTTTCAGTTTAACTATCATTATTCAGCTCAAGCAAAATTATTGCAATTAATTTTTTCTTATAATAAAATAATTAGTTTAAAAAAAAATTGAAAGTATTTAGTTTTATAATATATCTAAGATAATTATAAATTTGAACTCTAACCTAACTAATAAATGTCAAAATAATTAAATTTGAAAAAATCAACTTGCCTCCGCCAGGATTTGAACCCGGACCTTCCACTAGGGCCGCGAACGTCCTACCACTTAGACCACAGAGGTGTGTCTAAATGCTGGCACTGACAAGCGATTTTTTCTATGTGTCGCTTGTCAGTGCCAGCATTTAGACACACCTTTGTGGTCTAAGTGGTAGGACGTTCGCGGCCCTAGTGGAAGGTCCGGGTTCAAATCCTGGCGGAGGCAAGTTGATTTTTTCAAATTTAATTAACATTCACCTGACTTATAAAGTCATTACAATTATATAAATGTCAAAATAAATTACATTTCAAATGTTTATTGAATCTGTCAGTGTTACCACCTTGAAATTTTATTATTACTTTTTTAATAAATATTTGAAATAAACGTAAATGAATGCGATGATGATGGAAATTAATACAGTAAACGGGCAAATGTTAATTACGAATTTGATATTAACAAAGATATTTTCTTAAGAGTATTAGATATATCTCATTTAAAGGCATAGATGAAACAAAATTTATTGTTTATAAAATCTGTTTATTAAATGGAAAGATTCTAATTTTAACCTTTTTAATCAAAATGTTATCTTCTTTTGCTTTGCACAATCTAATATTTTGATTCTGAAGCTCTATCCGTTTGCTCTCACTTGTTTATATTGTGTACGATTTTGTTTTTCATGTAATTTATTCCGACCTTCTCATTAGGACCATCTGTTTAATTAAAATATCGTCTTATTTAAATTTAAATTGGCTACTTTATATATAAATTAGAATGTATGCTTATCTGGGTATGTTCACTGTTTGAACTCCTTCCACTAATTTGCGCATATGTACCAGCCATAGGCGTACACAATATCCTTCTAGAAGGAGTAGCATGCCTATCAATATTTAAGAAAATAATATGTGATAGTTAATAGTATATTGTAATACTAGTGAGGAAAGGGTTTAATTGCAAAACGAGCACAAAAGTTGGAGTACGAGCGACAGCGAATGTTCTAATGGGAGATTCAAGTGATAGAGCTTTTTAATATATATTTATTACAATAAATTCTTGACCGTATTTAATACAATATAAAACCATACCATAAATGATATCTTTATTGCTGAAATATGAAAGTTAAAGTTAAATAATTCAAAACGCTCATTTAAATTTCGCACTGCCATATTGCAATTACATAATTGCATTAAGCCAATCACAGAGCTTTGTATGAAACGTTTGTCGGTGCTCAACTTTCCTGAGAAGAAGACGAAGAAGAAACAAGCATTCAGCATTCTACGAGTCTACTGACAACGACACACGTTACGTGAAGTTATCTCTGTCTTATCTATCTCTTTTTAATCCAAGATGCAACTACGTCATATTCGTTTGTTTCAAAAGTTTAAATAATTTTATCATGCTTAATACAAGTTTAAAAAAATAAAAAATTTGGGTATAATAATTTTATTACGTAAATTAATATATAAAAATTTCAAAAAAGTCTTCAAAGGCCCATTATAAGAGTTTTGCAATGATCACTGTTGTACGTTATTTAGAAGTATTTTACTCTTTTCAAGATAATTTTTTCAAAATCGTCTACATTGGTTTATACAATAATTGATTCTACTTTATCACGTACACCTCCAGAGTTAATTGAAGCCGCAGGTCAAGATAGGTTAGATCTATTCTTGACAGTGACAATTAATATACTGCTGGTACTTCTAAAACCTCCGAAATTTTTGTCAATATAAGCAACTGTAACAATTGTGTTATTAACATATACAAACAATAAACATTATATATTTCACTTACTCTTTAAATAATAGTGTATTACCTAATAAAACAGGAAAGTGAAGTTTTACTTGAAGAAGCAGTTGTTTGAAATACGAGGCCGCAGGCCGAGTATTTTAATCCGCTGAGTCAAGTAAAAACACTTTCCTGACGTATTATGTATACTATTTTTTTCTGAATTCATTTAATTTAATCAATAATTAATCATAAATAATTCAAAATGTTGAATTTTTTTGATAAAACAGGCTACGTATCCAAGGTTACAACAACAAAAAAGAGTCAGGTAAAGTGTTTTGTACTTCACCTAACTGTTTTTTGTTGTTGTAAGCATGGATATGTACTTTACCTGACTGTTTTGGTAAAAATATACTTTTCATCCTAAAATTGGTCAGCAAAATAGGCACTTACTTACCGGTTTCAAGAAAAAACAATTTATCGATCTTCGATCTTTGCAACAGTTGAAACAGAACTTTAAATCGCTTTACATTTGATTTTAGCAATGCATAAACGAAACACACATGTGTTTTACTTTTACAGAAAAGCACTGTTTCTGCATTTGTTTTCTTTCCAGCCGTAACCAAGGCAATACAAGTTAGGTAATAACAAACAAATCTTGCAGTTGTAGGAAAATAAATAAATATACCCTCTTATTCTGTAAGTGGATCATTATCTGTTAATGATCTATAAGATAATGACAACTTTTATTTTTCTTGATTACTGTATAGATTATTATAGTTTTGGTATTCTATGACCAGAATTATTAACCCTGGTATTTATATTTCATACATTTTTCTTACTTATATACGTAGCTATTAATATAAAAATAAATATAATGACAGCTCAATGACAGTTTCGTAAAAAGTTTGGTGAAAAAGTAATATTTGTTATATTGACAGTTTCATACGAGATTAAAATTCATAAAAATAAAATAGAAATAACAAGATAAAATATTTTAACCACAAAAAGTCGAAGTGGTGTTAATCTATAAAGTAATCATAAAAAATAGGAGTTGTCATTACCTTGTCGATCAGTAACAGATAATGAGTCAGTTACAGAATAGGGGGATTGTTTGTAAATACGATTGTGTCTAAATGACTCGGATTTCAGTACAAGCTGTAGTAGATGCCCTAGAATTAAGTTCCTATTGTGCAGAGTATCAAATTAATTTATAAATAAATCAAACAGAAATGTATGTAGGTACCATTTGTAATCTAATAAGAATTCTTCGCCAGCTTAAACAGTGTCTGCAGCCCCGTTTATGAAGCTGGCTTACGCAATGGGGTATTCTATTGTGGGGACACGCGCAAACCACAGCCATTGCGACGGTTCCATATAAAAAGGTTTTCTGTTTGTTTCTCATGAACAGTTTTTGTATAAAAGCTTTTTTGTTTGTCCGGAGTGTCCACCGAATTACCATTAATTGTAAAAACAACCGGCGTAGAGACATATATTTTTACGGAGAAAAGTTTTTTCAAGTATTTTCGGAGTAAATTAAAATGTGTTTGTTGGTCGTTTAAATTTAATTGAAAAATCTAGACATCTTTTTTCTCCAATTGATTAAAGAAGTAATTGCAATTGTTTTTCTATAGTTACGTCACGATTAATTGAATGTTTATTTGCAAAATTGCAGCATTAAATTTAAAATGCCATTACACGTGAACTACTTGAATCTATGTTGAACTAAAAACACTTAAATTGATTCTATTTTAGTTCGTTCAATAGCCATTTCTTATTTCTTTGTGCATACTAAAAGAAATGGGTTATACCGTTCCCTCCTATTCTGTAACTCGATCATTATATTGTATTGGTTGATAAATTAATGTTAACTCATATTTTTTTGATTTCTCTATAGATTACCATCATTTCGAAATAGGGACTATTAAGAAAATGTGTATCACTTATCAGTTTTAGACATAAATGCATTATAATAATGTTAAAATAACAATGAAATATTATTTATTTTTTCAGTTATTTATTCTACTCTGTAAAACAGTAACTTAATCCCAGTAGACTCCTGAACCTATTTTGTTTTTTTATGAAAATACATGACAAACTATGACGATCAGTGAAAATGCTGGTTGAAAATTCTTTATATTACAAGATATTTATATGGGGTAACTAGCTCAGTGGTATCAAGTCGGCCTTATATTTATAAAATTTTAATAATATTACACGAGAACGATGTTATACGGCGTTGTTATGGTTTGTTTGTTGATTGCTTGCACATTATTCTACGTTATTTAAAAATATTTCACTAATTTCAACATACTTTCTTTAAAATCGTCTAGATTGGAATACTACAGTGAGTGATTCATCTTTATCATAAACACCTTCAAAGACAATTGGAGCCCCAGGTGTTGGATCTATTTTCGACAATGACAATCAACCTGCTGCTTGTACTTCTAAAGCCTCCGAAATTGTTGTCAATAATATTGCTGTTAATAATATAAACAGGTACGGAAGAAATCAATATTTCTTTAGACAGTACAAAAGTTTCCACTTCACATTATGTCAATATAAGCAACTCTAACAACTTTGTTAAAAATATACACAAATAATAAATATTATGTATTTCACTTACTCTTAAAATAAAACCATTCATTGATATATTTTACTTTGTTCGGTTCTTTTTATTAATTGTGTACAGATTAGATATACTGCAATTTAAGGTTATGTTTATAAACGCCGAAATATACTACTGCATATTTACTAGCGCTGCCTCACCGCATCTTTTTCTTTCATAAGCGTCTGTAGCCAAAATATGAATTCCGCGCTCGGCGCGAAATTTAAATCGCTCTCAATACAACTTTGTTTTGACAGTTGAGTAAGAAAGTTCTTTCCGCACGAGTGATTTTTTGCTTACAGCAACGCACTTGGTGTGCATTTGTCTACTTTCCATACGTAACCAAAGCAATAATAGTTACGTAATAACAAAGAAATCGCACAGTAATAGGAAAATGTATTTTTTAATTTTGTCTCTATTGCCAACATTTTATGTTTATGTTTTCTTATATTTTTGTCAATCAACCAGTAAAGCAGTAATGATAATGGTAGCTACATATAAATGTTGTAAGATATGACGTCATCATTAATTACTATCATTTATGGCGTGTATAAACTGATTGAGCAAATATATCATATGTCTTTGTTAAGAGGTTTAAAATATTAATCAGGAAATCCAGTGACTGGTTCTCTGCTTATTGTTTTAAATCTCCATCCTTCTTAATATTGTTCAAAGCTCAAAATACAATATCTAGCGCTTACTGTGATATCGTGAGGGAAATAAAAAGAGGTTGCGGAGCGTGCTTGGGCACGGTAGTTACCCCACTGATTGCATCCCTCGTCCAAATGAAGACAAACCAACAGTCCGATGCCATTTACAACTAACTTATAACAACTGGCAACAGTGGCAACATTTCCAGCTAACGGCCTGGGTCACGCAACGTTGCGCATAATTCTACTCTCCCCCTCGCCCCTAACAGGGGGTGAAGGCACGCGACTTTTCTGGTTTACAGCCATTTTGGATACGGCACGCATAGGCTACCGGACGTCAACATTTTCTTTTTCTCTCTTTTTCTTTTTATACGACGAAGTCATTTCGTTTGAGTTTCATTGTTTTTTCGATTGTATTCTTTCATGGTTGCCATGGCGACGAGTATAATAATATAGTGTAGGATGGTGGAATATGAAAAGTGAAATGGGATTTGTGATGATTTCATATTTCGCTGTAAAGGAGAAATATTATGGCTTAGTTATTCAAACTTAACGGTTATGTGACGCATCAGCTTTTATAGCGCAGCGAAGAGACACTACAGAATATTACCATTTAATTCAGATTACATTAAATATGTCGAGCGCTCGTCAGACTTTTATATTTACATTTTAATGTTTCTATGAGTGTTTCTATGAACCTATAAATGTTTATACTGAACTGTATAAAATAATTGTAGTTTTACTCGTTTACTACTTTTCAGTTCCACAAAATAATAATATTCTCCATGTTAACAGACTTGGCAATGAGCTCCTGCATCTATTTTTATTAAACTATTATGACGATCAGTGAAAATGCGTATTTAAAATTTCTTATATTACAAGAGATATTATTTTTTAAAGTTTTGTTTCGGGATTGTGACATTGCATGTATCTTTCACTGACACTGAACTTGTTTCATTTAAAGACTGCTACTAATATACAATTATTGAAAAATAATTTGAATATATTGAAAACCATATTTTATAGTAAATAAATATAAAATAAATATATCATCACGCCTTCTACCCATTACTGGGTGTGGCACTTTGCTAAAGCAGATCTCGGTAAGTGATATATTTTGCGCGTGAAGTGCGGTTACCAGTCGTCAAATCACGGCCCCCAAACATGTTAGTGGTGGAGGATCCACAGGGATAGCTTTTTCAAATTATGAAAATTTGTCGCCTGTGGGAATAGAACCAGGGACCTCAGGATCCACAGGCCGACTTCATACCACTGTGCTAGCCATCCCATATATATATTATATATATATATATATATATATATATATATATATATATATATATATATATATATATATATATATATATATATATATATATATATATATATTATAAATAAATGAGGCTTCAGGAATCCTATAAAATATAAAATATACAAATAAGCACATTTCGAGTTTAAAGAAACTGCATCAGCTACAAATTATACTATGTAAATAATATATATATATATATATATATGTATGTATTGAGCAAAAAAAATAAAAAATATATATATATATATATAATAAGTGAAAAAAAAATACTTTCAGACAATACAAAATAACAATACCAATATCAGACTAAAAAATGTTGAAATATGTCAAGATTAAAAATATGTCAAAATTAAAACAAAATGGTGCCAGAGCAAAAATAACTAGACTTTGTTGCAATTTGGCAATAGCCACTCAAGCCCTACGGGCTTTCGTGACTATTGCCTGGCAGCAAGTTTGAGAAAGATACTGGAGAATTATTTTCTAATTTATCCAACTCTCGAGTTATATTTAACTAGATTATTTTTTGACGTAGTTGTTGAGGTCGATTCATCCAACTTAAAAGATTTTGAACTGGGTCCATATCGATTGATTACTTATTAATGCATTCTTGCAAGTTATTTCCAAAATTTGTTGGTGTATTTCTCTATCTGAAATGGAAATAAATCGATTTTTTTTTAAATAATTATTTGACAACTACTTATTATTTGTCACAAACAAAAGCACCTACAGAGATTATTCCCGGGAATAATCACAAGAACTTTATTCTCAGTATAATAATGACAGGATTGGTTAAAACGCAGACACGTTACATACAATGAAATATTTCATTGGTTTTGAGAAACATCAAAAAATAATCATTATATTAATTTATATTTTTCTTTTCCAGGTATGTACCAAGTTTTATCACAATTCTTCTGCATAGAACAGTAAGTAATACTATTATAATAAAAATGTCTTTTAATATACACAAATATGTCAACTAATATCGTCTAATAATTCTGATATATTTTAACCGCTATAACTAATAATATGAGCAACAAAAAAATATTAAAGTGAATGGTTGATACCATCTTCAGCTAATAAAAACAAATACAATAGAATTTTAAAGATTTACAGCCAAAAATTATTTTAACACTTAATTGAATATTTGATTAAAATCTCAAATTGTTTTGTAAATTTTCACATAGAAAAATACTTTTTTTGTCAACTATTAAAAGCTAAACAATTTTAAATCGGATATAGATATGCATGTACACATGAGATTTGATTAATTCAGTTAAATTTTAGACGACGTCTGTCATTCCTTACAATCTAGTTTATTCCTCTCAGTCGTTCACTCACCAACTCTCGTATCATATTAATATTTCCTCGGCCATTGACACAATCTCATCATTCGCCCTCAACTTCAGCGTCAACTACAGTTCCGCCACTGGTCAGAACCTCTCCTTTCTAAGTTTCCCCCTCCTGCCGATAGAGTGCCGACCCTGGTCTATACGGCCGTCATCACAATGTCCGGAAGTTGGCTGAAGCTAAGACGGCGCAGGAAATGGTGAACGGTTTCTGTTTCGCTTTCGTTGTTTCATTCTTGGCAGGTTTCGGACCCCTGACAGGTTAATCTGATGGTCTGCATTTAATTGCGAGGTTCAGACCGCTGTTGTGGTCAGCCAGATTTAGAATCTGTTTATTACGCTCGGACATAAATATATCATTGCTTTTGTTTTGTACGGAGTATCCCGACAAACTTAAAACATGAAAAGACGGCTGTCATGTCGAGAATGACAGCCGTCTCAATGGTTTTTGTTTATTTTATCACTATCTATGGCAATTAAAATCCATTTCCGTTAAAAGTTAGGAAAATTGCATTTAGTCAACACGATTTTTCACAGTTTTTTTACAAATAATAGTTATTTTCTTATCAAGGCAGGAAGGTTCGTCTTTTCATAATGAACATGGAAATCGTCCAACAACATATGTATCAGGTTATGTTATATTCTTGACGTTTTGTTTATTACACGGATTGAACGTTTCTAGATCACAAATTAGAAGATAGAAAAAACTCTCAGATAGACATAAATTTCTAAAATATATATTTTTTTACATAATATAAATACAAATACACATAACAAAGAGACAAAAAAATATTTAAATTTGTGAAATAAATTATTAGTCTTTCTCGTCTGGGTTTGAATTGAAGAAGGACAATCTTCGAATAACTCTTCCATAAATTGACACCATTTCTTCAATAAATTCCGATTTATAGTTTTTATTTTCTAATATTTTGTGTCCGTGTATACTTAATAAACTTAGATTACTCAATCGTTACGATAGGGAACATGTCGCTAGCTGGCCATAAGAATACTGCTGGAAAGTTTCAGTTTCAATTTATTGTCTTTAAACTAATAATTTAATTTTTATTTCATTTATATATACATATACAGGATGGTGACCGCGACTCTCGAACATAGGATTTTAACATCTAAAATCATATTGATTTAATTTCCAGCTTCATAATTATTTAAAACAAAAAAGCTTCAAATAAAAGTTTTAGGGAATAAAATACGAAATTAATTTTGCATGGTTTGTAGCGGCACAAATTAGAATTGAAAATGACTAGAATTGTCTCAAAACTATCGATAGCTATGAAATTGAAACAAAATTAAACAAATGTTTGACGTTCAATCTGTCAAAACTGACAAAATAAATTCTTTATTTATTATTTCATTTATTTTGACAGTAAAACGTCAAACATTTGTTTAATTTTGTTTCAATTACATGCCTATCGATAGTTTTGAGGCAATTTTCCTCATTTTCA
Source organism: Pterostichus madidus (assembly GCA_911728475.2). Lineage (NCBI taxonomy): Eukaryota > Metazoa > Arthropoda > Insecta > Coleoptera > Carabidae > Pterostichus > Pterostichus madidus. The sequence continues at coordinate 4,227,048 of OU452304.1, forward strand.
AATCTAATTTGTGCCGTTACAAAGTATGTGAAATTATATTTAGGAAAGCAGGAAATTACAAAATTAGAATATTACAAGTTAAAGTCCTATGTTCCAGAGTCGTGGTCACCACCCTAGTTAATATCCAGGGGGGGCGCGCGCCCCGGCTTGCCCGCTCCTGTGGACGCCCATGTATATATATATAATATATATATATATATATATATATATTAGACTGTTTTCGATCATTTTTTTTTCTTAATTATATCAAAAATGTTGTTGGGAATGGTAAAAAAAAAATCCCATAAAAGTTAGAGCTCTTAATATTAATATTAAGAGGTGCCGCATCGTAAATTTCAATTTCCCATTTAAATAACATGGGAACAACGTTCTCTTGGACTTTGGAATTTTGTAACTCACGTTAGAGACATTATTTTGAAATGATCGAAACATACTCTTGTAGAAAATTTAACGCTCTACAAAAAAGATATCTTACAATTTTTTGATATATTTATTTTTTCAAAAGTTATTTAACGATACAGTCGGATTGATATTAAATTTTTACATTTTTCTTATTTTCTGACGCAGCCATCAACTTGATGAGAAAATTCCATAGGACATTTTTTGTAGAACATTTCAATTCCTATAACTTATCTTTTAAAAAGTTTTCGATATTTTTAACAGGTCGTAAGCTATTTGCTAAAAACTAAAAAAAATTAATAAAGTTGTCATTTTACTGCTTAAAATTATTTTTTTTAGTTTTTTGCAAATAACTTACCTGTAAAAAATATCGAAAACTTTTTGCAAGATAAGTTGAAATGTTCTACAAAAAATGTCCTATGAAATTTTCTAACAAAGTTAATATTAATATTAAGACCTCTAACTTTCACAGGATTTTTTTTTTATCATTTCCAACAACATTTTTGTTATAATTAAGAAAACAAAAATTTATCGATTTATATATATATATATATATATATATATATATATATATATATATATATATATATATATATATATATATATATATATAGCAAAAAATTACTCTTTCAAATGGCATCAAAAAAATATCATCTCCTTCACTGTGAAAAAATTACTTCAAATTCAGGTCCTGCTAATATTTCAAAGTTCTGTCACCTTAAAAAGTAAATATAAAGACTGTATTGCAGTATGGAGAGATAAGGAGAATCAAGCTATTGAATCTTCAAAACTTAAAAGTTGTCGCTATCTATTATTTAATTGCTCGAAAAGAAATACTTTTCCAATCGACCGGTTTTCTATCAAATTTTCTCGTGATACGACGGTACGAGTCAAACACACATGCTACCCTATATCTAGGGGTTGAAATGAAGGGTGAATTTCCGGCGAAATGAGGGCGTAAATATTTTGGGATTTACACTCTGAACCGCCGGATTTTTATACCGAATTGACATAAAACCTTCAACGTTCCAACTGAGCTGTAATAACGAAATTTTGGTTCAAAAATAAATTTGTATCTACAGAAAAAACAATGTTATGTAAATATGAATATTTCATGAAAGAATAAAACAAAAGCAGATGAAATATGACATTTCAAATAAAACCTTAATTAAATTTGGTGGAACATATTTTTCGTCTTTATTTAACATCAACAAAGAGAAACTAAAATAAATAAATGAGGTAAATAATAGGTCTTTGGTAAGTTAATTTAATAAACTTTGAAAATCAGAACACATATTTGAAATCCAATGCTGGAAACTTAAATTTCTATCAGTAATGTCTTATGGTGTTGGTGGCTCAGTTGTATTGAATCGGACTATTGATTTGAGAACCCAGGTTCAATTCCAACAGCCGATAGACAATTTTCATTAAAATTATCCTTTCGGGGGCCGTATGACTTGCTCCTTGCATTTGACAATTATTATTTGACATATAAATGTTAAACATGTTTATGTTTTTAGTTTCTACTGCTACTATGATTATTGGAATATATTATTAAATATAAAAATTAGTTTTTCTCAAAATTAGAGGCGTATACAGGAAAATTGTAAATAACATTTTATATTCCAAATATTTTTCCTAACATCCCTTATTTGAAATTTTTTTTCGTAACTGATTCCAGTTTTGAAATAAATGGAATTTATTGTTTTGTGTGTCTAGTAAACTTCTTCTTCCGGTTTTTCAATTTCATTCAAAATAAACTCAGCTCTTCGTATTTTCATTAAACTTACAATTACCAAGTTTCGTTAACAAATCTTTTCTCGTTCATGAGATATTGCACACTTGGACATCCATCCATCCATCCATCCACACACATACACACACACACACAGACGTCATTGAGAAAATGATCAAAACGGATTCAGTGGACCTCAAAACACGTATTTCCGCGAAAATCTCGTCAACGATTTTTTTCACGATTCCAATACTTCCTTATACTGTCTATAAAAGCACTTAATACAAAAATAACTATTCTATATAGATATAGTACAGGATGATCAAAAGGAATTGTTATAGTTGGCAATACAATTCCAGAGATCTTTTTATTCCATAGTTGGCACAACGTCAGATTAAGGCGGAAATGCTATTTGACATTTCTAATAAATACAAATAGGTTATGTCAGGAGTCTGACAGCTAATAGAATTTTGATTTTTTAACTAATAGAAATACTTTAGAAATAAATGTAATAATAAAAATGTACTCAATTTTAAATGTCACTGTCAACAACAGGAAATGAATTTATGTATCAGGCTTACCAATTTCAAGTAGTTTTTTTTATTGCCAACTGTAACAATTTCTTTTGATCACTCTGTATATAATTTACCTATTTCGACCCACCTTGAAAAAAAGTGTGCAGATGCCCATGGAAGCCCTTATTACAATAGCATAATAAAATATTTTGTAATGTTGTCACGGGGTTTGTGGTTTATTGATTCCTGACAAATGTAATTAAGGTTATTTTAGTTCCGGGTACTTCAATAATATAGTAAGTAACACGCATACAATTCCATTCTATTTTCAATATAAATGTCGTATAACAGCTATCAATAAACGTGATATCCATTAAGTTTGAAAGCTACTTTGAATGAGACTTCACCCTAACTGGAGTTGTGTTTGAAATGTCGCCAATCGGCGGCTTGTAGAAGCAGATAGTTTTGTTTAATAGAATCTGGAGACAAGAGTGCTGATTGGTTTGGAATCAGCGCACGTTCGCCTGTTTCATTTCGGGCCGCTGATTAAATATTCACGCGATGAAGGGGTGACGCTGGGTCGAACTCTGGAACTGGGCCGAAGTTCAGAGGCGAACTATGCTCGCGGACTCTGCTTTGTTCGCTGACAGTTTGATTTGTTACTGGAGTAATTAAAAGTGCGATGACTAGAAAATACAATTATGGTGCCTAGCGCCCTTTATGACTACTACTAATCCGCTCCAGAGAACTTTATGAAATTATTTTAATTCAAAGGAAAACTAAATGAATTATGAAACTGTCTCACAGAAGACAAGTCTAGTTTTGCTTCTAATTGTCAATAGACTTGTTCGGTTCAATAATTTGTACGCAGATCCGTAAAATAGGTTAGTAGGTACTATATTTTATTCTAATTTAATGGGATGGCTAGCTCAGTGGTATGAAGTCGGCCTGTGGATCCTGAGGTCCCTGGTTCGATTCCCACAGGCGACAAATTTTCATAATTTGAAAAAGCTATCCCTGTGGCCACCACTAACATGTTTGGGGGCCGTGATTTGACGACTGGTAACCGCACTTCACGCGCAAAATATGTCACTTACCGAGATCTGCTTCAGCAGAGTGCCACACCCAGTAATGGGTAGAAGGCGTGATGATATATTTATTTTATATATATATATATATATATATATATATATATTTATAATTTTAACTCCGCTACTAACTCACAAAAATAACTGATTACGAGGGCAGGGTGAAAAGTCCCTGAAAAATAAAACAGATGGTGCCACAGTCGCAAATCTCATGTGACATTTGTGATGTACCATCTTTAACTAGAACGCATTAAAATTTTTAGACTGATATGTCATTCAGTTCTGTTTTAACACCCATCGAAAGCAAGCATCGCTTGTTAAACATTATGGGGACTCCTCACCATCGATTGGAACGATTTACAAGTGGTTTACTGATTTTAGTTGTGGTAGTATGACCACAAAGGACGCCGAACGTTCTGGTCGTCGATAAAATCCATGGTATGATATTGGACGATCGGCGAGTTAAAGTGCACGAGAGTGCTGAGGCTATGAGCATCTCAACCGAACGGGTACGGAACATTTTGCATAATTTTTTTGATATAAGAAAGCTATCTGCCGCATTTGCTATCTGTTGACAACAAGCGCGACCGTGTTTGGCGATGTTCAAGCGCAATAAGAAGGAATTTTTGTGCCAGGTTTGGCCCATTGCGATTTTTATCTATTTCCAAACTTGAAAAAATGGCTCGGCGGAAAAAGATTTGGCTCCAACGATGAGGTCATTGCGGAGACAAACGCCTAATTTGAAAGATTTTCGTTTCAATATTTGTACGAGAAATAATTTTAAAGCAAACAGTCTGAAATTGGCCTAATATCGAAGAAAACTGTAGGAAATGTTCAAAAAATTAACTCGCTTAAATTAGCTTAATACTTTAATATAACTAAGAATAAATTACACCCCTAAGCCTTAATAAATATAAAGATAAATCTAAATACGTATTTCGAGAACTGTTCTGATCATCAGTAGACGAAGCAAGGGAAAAAACCAAGATTATACAACTTGTGAACCAAGCTAGTGGTCAAGGTTGAATCCTTGACCACTAGTTTGCTTCGTCTACTGATAATAAGAACTTAGTTCTCGAAATATGTATTTATATTTATCTTTATATTTATTAAGGCTTAGGGGTTTAGATAGTATGTTTTAATAAGCCAAGGTAATGTAGGATAGTAATTAAAGGACATAGGCTTAAGTTTTAGTCAATTTTATTTAAATATAGTTGACAACGTTTCGGTTACGGATGTAACCATCTTCAGGTCAAAAAACAGTTGGTAAAAATAGCAACACAAGAAATAATTAAATTATAAAAAGTTTAAGTCGATGTTCGGAATCAGCAAAGTGCAAAAAAAAAAAATTGTAAGAATTTAAACGAAACAAAAACAAGATTCTAAGATACAGTGCTGAATCCGAAGAGTCGAGGTGACGAGGGGTTTAATTTATTCTTAGTTATATCTTAGCCTTAGATTTTTACTTTTTACTTTAATATAACTTCAAAATTTCTTTGGAAGTAGATTATTTATCGTGTATTCAATTATTTTACGTAGCTCAAGCGAATTGTAATTGATTTTATCTTCCATAATACAAACAAAATCTCACAATAATAATAGAACTAATTTTTATTTTAGAATATGACGCAATTTTCTAAACAATTGCATAAATGTCAAAATACAAATTTCTCTAAATTGACTCAGTTTAAAATATTGCAGTTTTTTTTTGTAAATTTGAAAAAGACTCATAATAGAAAAAATTGTATAAATAACTTATTTCATAAAACTTTTTATCGCAATAGTCCTTTAGAAAACTCGCTTGCTGCTCGTTCTCCAATCTTGTACGCGTGCGATAAAAACCTGTCTTATAAAACTCGTACTTTAATATACTATTTCCGAACGACATTAAGCATTCGACCCAAATACATCCGTTCTACGAGTCGGTCCTCTGCCCTACAGGCAGCGTTCACGATTCTCACACAAAGCTAATTTCGAAGTGGAGCACGTTGTCTGTTGTCGACCGGAAAACGGAAAACAAAAGCCAGCGGGCGGAGCAGAGGCCACAAGGGCGTGAGGGTTCCTCCCTGGGTAAAACTAAACAACGATAAACTCCATTAGCAATGCTAACTGTCCTAGCAATACTCAGGCTACTATCTGTCATTACAGCAACTAAGGTTTAGATAAACGTAATTGTTAAATCGATGAAATGACACCGGCGATACTATATTTTATTTATTTATTGCGCTGAATAATAACTAACAGCGATCAACCCTCGGATCGTGCCTTACTAGTTATTTATGTATCAAGGGTGAAAACAGACGTTTCTGGCCCGTGGCATGATTATTAGCACGAGACACAAAACGCCGAGGGATAATAATATGGTCAGGGTCAGAAACGCTAATTTCACCCCTGGTACATATAATATTTTATGCACAATAAAATAACATTTGATTATATGTTCAAAAGATTAAAATATGTACATCGTTTATATGTCAAAATGCCTTTTTGTAAAATCAAGTATTCGCAATGAAGAAAAATTGTCATTTTTTTATGTATCCATAGAAATTATAATTTTTTATGGTTACATAAACAAAATATGGGATGGCTAGCACAGTGGTATGAAGTCGGCCTGTGGATCCTGAGGTCCCTGGTTCGATTCCCACAGGCGACAAATTTTCATAATTTGAAAAAGCTATCCCTGTGGCTCCTCCACCACTAACATGTTTGGGGGCCGTGATTTTACGACTGGTAACCGCACTTCACGCGCAAAATATATCACTTACCAAGATCTGCTTTAGCAGAGTGCCACACCCAGCAATGGGTAGAAGGCGTGATGATATATTATTACATAAACAAAATAACAAATTCTGTTTATTGCGAATATTTGAGTTTGCGAAATGTTACTTTGACATATAACCTATGTACATATTTTAATCTTTTGAACATATAATTAAATGTTCTTTTATTGTGGATAAATTATTGTATGTAGCGTTTCTAAAGAAATTAGGAAATAATTCTACAGTACCTTTCTCAAACTTGTTGCCATTTGGCAATAGCCACTCAAGCCCTACGAGCTTTCGTGACTATTGCCTGGCAACAAGTTTTCGAAAGATCTGTCAAATTATTTTCAATTTATTCTCACTCTCTTGTTATATTATTACTGATTATTTTGAACTCTGTTATAGAATAGTTATTTATTTCAGTAGGACTAAAAATACAAGTTTTAGAGTCCTTTAAAGCCTTATGATACCCAACTCGATGGCTGGTAGTAAAAGCTCGGTTCTAACTTGGTTTTAGTTAAGTTTTAAAATAGTTTTACCTAAAATAATTGGCGATTGAAAATTTAGTATTCTAATTGAATTAGTTACTGAAAACTACACGATTGCGAAAATGAAATATATTTTTTTCACCTAAAGTTGGCAAATTTTTAAAAATATTTGCAATGTTTGAGTTATCTATAGGTCGTATTTTACCTATACAAATATAAAAAATTATTCAAATCGGTTAAAAACTGTAAAATTGTAAAAATGACATTTTAAAAATTTAATTAACAATGGATGGGATCAAATTGAATTTTAAAGAGGTTCGAATCTTGGCAGTATCCCAATTTCTCTCTTTATAATTCAATTTGACATTTTTTCGATTAAAATTAAGAATATTTTAAAAGAATTAAAATGTCTCGATTATCTATAGGTTGAACTTATGGGGTGCCTAGCTCAGTGGTATGAAGTCGGCCTGTGGATTCTGAGAGCCCTGGTTCTATTCCCACAGGCAAACAATTTTCATAATTTCAAAAACTATCCCTGTGGGCCTCCACCACTAACATCTTTGGGGGCCGTGATTTGGCGACTGGTAACCGCAGTTCACGCACAAAATATATCACTTACCGAGATCTGCTTCGACAGAGTGTCACACCCAGTAATGGGTAGAAGGCGTGATGATATATTTATTTATTTTATTTTATTGAACTTGACCTAAAAAAAATCGTTATAATACTGATTTTCCGTCAAATGCCTATGGGTAGATTTTCATATTATATCCAGTTTTTCTTTAAATTTCTACAGCAGTGTACCACCCTCAGTAATTGGTAAAACAATGTGATGATATCCCCATTTATATATTTTCCAGTGTATAGTTTGCAAACACCGAACGATATTTTATTTTGGAATATATAACAGCGAAGCCAGCGGCGAAAATAACACTTCTAAAATAAACAAAAACAATTTTTGACTGGAACGCTAAGTTAAAAATGCATACAATTTTTATTGTTCCATAGCCAGTGCCAACATCATGATACAAAACGACCCTGCACTTTATATACCGTTTACGATGTAAACCATCTATATGCATACATTTCACTACCGGTATTTACCGATCCGATAGCGAGAGATTGAGCAAGGATAAAGAAAGTCAGAATTGATTACCGGATATTGCATGTACTCCATCTCCCATGCACTTAGCCGCTTGTGTATTACCTATCTCTCTCATTTTCCACGCGATAGACAAGATTCATACGGTTAAATTCCGGCTACCGTTTCCGCTTCCGGGCGTTTGTTCTAGCATCTATGTGTTCGCTAGGAAATTAAAGGTGAATATGGAATGAAGAGAATAAATAATGTAATGTTATTGCGAAAGTTCTGCAATTTTTTACTGCACTTGATTTTAAAGTTTCAATGGCTTTGCTAGTTTTCCAACATAAGCTTGGAGTTCTGTTCGCTGATTGAAAATTGTTTATCTTCGTGATAGTTTCAATCAAATATCGTTCTTTACTAACAAAATCGTTTGATTTATCTTAGATTTGATTTAACTTTGTACATTTAACACTAATATTTATATTAAGAACTAATATCTGAACCTTATTAGAAAGCGTTTATGCTAATTTTAAGAACTAACCTAAAATAATATTATGGATACTTTTATCTTTATTAAGAAACATAAATTCTATGGGATGGCTAGCACAGTGGTATGAAGTCGGCCTGTGAATCCTGAGGTCCCTGGTTCGATTCCTACAGGCGACAAATTTTCATAATTTGAAAAAGCTATCCCTGTGGCTCCTCCACCACTAACATGTTTGGAGGCCGTGATTTGACGACTGGTAACCGCACTTCACGCGCAAAAATATATCACTTACCGAGATCTGCTTTAGCAGAGTGCCACACCCAGTAATGGGTAGAAGGCGTGATGATATATTTATTTTATTTATTTATTTTAAATACTATAGAATCATTTAAATGTAGAATTTCATTCTGTACAACTTTTAGAGTTTGAATTATGGCCTTAGAGATCTTTATGTGTAGATTGTGAATGAATAAATAAAAATATTGGAACGGTTCGACCCGACAAACGAGTCATCAGCCAGAGCTGGGCAAGCCACTTAAAAAAAGTAAGTAAGCTACAGCTACAGTTATTCTTTAAAAAAGTAGCTGAGCTACAGCTATAAGCTATATTTTGTAAAATATAGTTAAGCTACAGCTAAAAGCTTTCATTAAAGTAGCTGTTAAATTTTAAAGCTACTTTTTTCAATTATTGTGAATTATTAAATTTGCCATTGTCATATGATCAGTTGATCAGTCTTTTGTTATAACGACTGTTAATAAATTTAAAAAATCGTAAATGGACAAATGTACTGTTAATTTGTTATGTTATAATTCTTATTTATATCGGAATAAATTAACAGTTACATTAACAGAAGACTCCTAAACAATCAATGTTTAGTTCATCTAATATTTAATACAAAAGTAGGATAGGTTAACAACAACTGAAAATAGATTTTAAACTATATAATAACTTGTTATGCTACAGTTATAGAAAACAATAAAGGAGGTACAATTCAAATACAAAACAAAAATAAATAGGTATTTCTTAATGAACAGTGGTAGCTTTAAGCTACAAAAAGTAGCTTTGGGCTACAAAAAGTAGCTTTAAAAGTAGCTTCAGTTGTAATAACAATATTTTTAAGCTAATAGAAAAAAAAACATAGCTCGCTACAAGCTACAGCTATATTTATTCACATTTAGCTAAGCTAAACGTAGGGTAAACGTAAGATAAACGTAGTTAAGCTAGTAGCTAAGCTACAAAAGTAGCTAGCTACTGCCCAGCTCTGTCATCAGCTATGAAAAATTTATACAAAACTATTACAAATTAAAATAATGAACAATTCAAAATTCAAACTAACTCACCAAACCTAAAGTAAAATCGTTAGCTCAACATGCATTTTGATGTAATATGAGTAACAACTCATTATAAGACAACCTAACAACAAAAATGTTAGAAAACAAAACAGATGAACATTATTTACCGAGCAAAGCTCGGTCTTCCAGATATTTTGAAATTAAGAAACAATATTATGGAGTATTTTGCTCAGTGGTATCATATTTGAGAACAGAGCTGGGCAGTAGCTAGCTACTTTTGTAGCTTAGCTACTAGCTTAGCTACATTTACCTTAGCTGTAGCTGTAGCTTAGCTAACTGTGTAAAAATATAGCTGTAGCTTTTAGCTAGCTACTTTTTTTTCTATTAGCTTAAAAATAACAACTGAAGCTACTTTTATAGCTACTTTTTGTAGCTTAAAGCTACTTTTTAAGCAGAAGGTCAACAAAGTACGCATGCGTACAAGCTAAACCCACACAAAATAATTATTTGTTGCCGGTTCTAACTGGCTCTAATACGCAATAATACACAGTAGGTGCCAGATGGTATTTGCTATTTTTCATATTTATGTACATAATAGTAAATTAACAGTCATTATAACAAAAGACTGATCATATGACAATGGCAAATTTAATTATTTCACAATAATTTAAAAAAGTAGCTTTAAAATTTAACAGCTACTTTAACGAAAGCTTTTAGCTGTAGCTTAGCTATATTTTACAAAATATAGCTTATAGCTGTAGCTTAGCTACTTTTTAAAAGAATAGCTGTAGCTGTAGCTTAGCTACTTTTTTTAAGTAGCTTGCCCAGCTCTGTTTGAGAACTCAGGTTCGATTCCTACAGCCGACAAACAATTTACATCACATTCAAATTACCTCTGTGGCTCTCCCTCCACTAACATCTTTAGGGCCATGATTTGACAGCTGATAACTGCACTTCACGCGCATAAATATATATGGCAGAGTGCCACACCCAGTAATGGTAAGAAGGAGTGATGATATAGGTATTTATTTAATTTTATTTAAGTAACAATGCAACAACAGTCTACCTGCATCTAAAATAATTTTACGAATTATTCTGAAAGACATCTCTCGGCATTCGAAGGTAATTCATCTTATTTAAATCCTCAGCAATGCGCCAACGTAAAAATCTGACAACATTTAATTCAATTTAACATTAAAATGACAGACCTGCTACTGGCGGAATTCGTACACTTTTTGTGTTTGTTTTGCGACTGCTCGCATAATTTTTGTTTACTTTGGCGCATATCTTTTTCCTCCTGAGGGTAGCTGTCATTCCGGTAAACTTACCAGGACGCCATACTGCAAAACTGGGACACAAATTCAAGATATAACGGCGCAGGTTGCTAAGATGCTAAATTTTGTTATTTAAGATTCAACGTAATTGTGTTAATGATTGATGAAACAATTTGTATTCCAAGGAATTTGAAACCAAATGCTGCTGGATTATTTATATTTTACTTGAAGTTTAAAAATGATTTTCCTTTAAGATAAATTCTAGAAATTAGTTGTTCACTACAAACTTATTTATTATTAAGAAAACTATAATCTTACTAAATTGAGCATTATAAATTAACCTCAAGTAAAATGTAAACCTGGATCTTAAGTACGAGTATAGGTTATATCCAAAAAACTAAACAAGATATGAAGATGCGCTCAACGGCATTGCATTCCTCGTGTCCGTATTGACTAATAAGCAAATTTATAGCGATATTTGATTGTTTTTAAGTTTTAGGCCAATTTCCGTTTGTTTTCTTTAAAATTCTTTCTCGTGCGAATATTGTAACGAAAATTTATATTCATATGTATTTTCACCCGCTAAATCCAATGGTAAAGGTCCCAAACGCATACGTCTTCTAATTTTTGAGATATTGTTCCAAAACTGTTTGGTGAGAAACTTTTGGTAACATATTTTCAAAAAATAAAAATCGCTTAATTTGTTTGCAACTCAATTTAAACACGAGAAATTCAATGCCGTTGAGCGCATCTTCATATCTCTACTTTTCGAAGGCTATATTTGAAAATTCAAACAAAACATGAAGATGCGCTCAACGGCATTGTATTCCTCGTGTACGTATTGATTAATAAGCAAATTTATAGCTATTTTAAATTTTTGAAAATTCCCTTGATTTTTTTCAATTTCAAAATTCTTTCTTGTACAAATATTGTAACGAAAATTTATATGCATACGTATTTTGTCTCGCTGAATCCAATGGTAAAGTCACCAAATGCATATATCTTCTAACTTTTGAGATATTGTTCAAAAACTGTTATGTGAGTACATTTAGAAACATCAAGTTTTCAAAAAATAAAAAATCGCTGTATTTTAGTTTATGAATGAATGGAAGTATGAGAAATTTGATGCCGAAGAGCGCACTTCAAAATCATTTTTAGTTTTTGAGATATAGCGTCGGGAAAGTCGAAAATCTGAAGAAGTATTTTTTTTAACTTTTCCGGAAGCTATATCTTAAAAACTAAACAAGAAATTTAATAATAAAATTAAATTGTCTGCATTAGTGGTTAGCTATTAATAAATTAAAAGAGTGTATAACAGACGAAGAAATAAGTAAATTTGTTATTTGCATTTGCTATTTTTGCCTGACCTGCAAATGGACGCCGTTAACATGCTTGCCTCGCAGATGTCCACGCTACAAGCAAATTAGCAATCCAATGTTTATACAAAACCCTTGATTAACTCATATAACGAATCAATTCATTTATTGATTGCACAATTCCCAAACCTCTAACTTAGTTCGTAACAAATTTATTTCTATTAATTTCTGCAACTTGACAAATCAGCGCAATAAATTTTATCGTTTTTGCCGAGAAGCAACCTTCTTTGTTCTTTACTACCCCAAATAGAAATCCAAGAAAAAAATCAAAGTAACTTGCCCTACTTTCGGCGCCACTGAATTAGTTCACGATCCAATATCCTTAGCACCTCGCAATTCTGCCAACTGCACGCGACCTAACCTATAAATCACGAATTTGACTGCTGCCGTGACGGCCGTAAATATTAAATTATTTCATTCGGTGAATATGGAAAATAACTGGACAGTATCCCCATCGCCTACTATGTAAATCAGTCTACTATCGCGGGAAAAATGCCGAGGACGGTAGCGTGTAAATTTTTCATTTAATTTAGATTCTGCGGATAAATGAAAGTATTGTTTATACTTGTAAGAGTTGTAGGAGAAATGGAACATGTTTAGCTGTGTAGATGAAAAGATTTTGGTTGTTTAGGGTGGCATAGAAACTCAAGGTGAAGTGAATATGTTGAATTTTCCACGCACGTAAATGTCAATGTGTTTTATTAGCTATAAGTTTAACGCGTCACGCTATAATTTCGGATTGCATGTGAATATTTCATGTTAAAGAATGAAAGGATATAAAGTTTTTCCAATGAAACTTTAGTTAATATTGATGGATTTTTAATGCTTATTTAATGAACTTTTGTATTAATAATTGCTTATCTTCACAAACAGAAAATAAAATAAATATAAAATAAATATATCATCACGCCTTCTACCCATTACTGGGTGTGGCACTTTGCTGAAGCAGATCTCGGTAAGTGGTATAAACAGGATATTATATAAATTATTTTTCTTACAATTGTGCGATTTCTTTGTTATTACGTAACTATTATTGCCTTGGTTACGTATGGAAAGTAGACAAATGCAGACCAAGTGCGTTTCTGTAAGCAAAGAAACACTAGTGCCGAAAGTAATTTGTAGTTTGCGCAATTGTCGGAAGAAAATATAAGTGACAGCGATTTAAATTTCACGCCAAGCATAATGTAATGTTAACTATATTGTTAGCTGACAGCATGTAAAAAGTTACCAATGACCATGATGGCTGACACCATATTTTACATATTTTCAGATGTTTCTGTTATAATTAATTAATATCAGCATGAAAATACTTATTATTAGTTAAATAGCAATGGTGAAACAATAACAAATAATTATTAGTTTAATACATAATATAAAAATTACAATGTTTTAAAATATTCAACAGTAAAAAATTTTGATATTTCCTAGATGCGTTTTTTGTTCTAGTTCAACTTTTTTGCAACCAGGTCTATGTTTCATCAATATCAGCTACATTCCAGCTGTATTCCATTTGTCACTTGGTTCACTTAAATCAATTCAGATAAATTCGACAACATGACTAACTGAACTGAATTAAGCAAACTGATATACTTACTGAGGTACATTACTTCAAAGTAAATAGCGAAATAAATAACTGATTTGGTTCAGTAAATGTAAGATAGATCTGATCCAAATGGCAAATGGAATACGGCTATTACACTATGTAACATAATTTGACTTTTTGTTCTGCCTAACTTTCTTAGTAATTCAGCTCGGTTTCTGATACAAAATCATTCAGGAAAATCATAGTCGCAAGCCAAAAAGTTTGCTTTTGCGCCCAGGGCGAATTTTTTTTGAAAACAAAAATGTTTCCACGAATATGCTGAATTAACTCTATATAACCATAACTTAGTACTTGTTGTTTCTGACTAAACTTATAGAGAAATGTATGGAGAAGTCAGCCAAAGTGCCAAAAATAGCATACAAACGGATTTCTGAAAGTTATAGGCCAAAAACTTGAAAAAACCCTCAAATTTCATGAAATTTCACCTAAAAATCGGCAAATAAGAAATCGTAACTGCTGCTATATAAAAAGAGTTAAATAAAATAAATAAATATATTATCACGCATTTTACCGATTACTGGGTGTGGTATTCTGCCCAAGTACGGGTAGATCTCTATAAGTGATATATTTATACGTGTGAAGTGCGGTTACCAGCTGTAATCACAGCCCCAAAGATGTTAGTGGAGTGGGAGCCACAGGGGTAGTATTAATATAGTGAAAATGTTTGTCGCCTGTGGGAATCGAACCAGGATTCTTATGATCCACAGATCGACTCGATACCATTGAACCTCCTATACCATATGAAAAGAGTTAAACATCATAACATTCTATTAACCTATGTACGTTTACTTACATAACCCTCTATATAGAACGAAATATTGCTTCATGAATGCATTTCAGTTGCTAATAAATTACCTGTAAGCTCTTTGCTTCGTCATTGAACAACAAAACAAAAATAACAGCAACAAGGACAGTTCAGGTTAGAAGTGTAATATGTACGTATAATATTCAGTAGTATTTTCATAGAACTCGGTGTATAATTCCTGGAAAGATCGTAAACCAGGTTATTATATTTTGCGCGTAGTTATCAAAACAGTGTATCTGGTACAATGACCGCTCGACAACGTCGTAAAAGTATCTCAATTCTAATCTCTCTAAACATAAACCTCCACCTCTACCGACATATTTGTTTGAAAACAACTATTTTACTTTATACTCCAGTCGATTTAAAATTAAATACATAAAAGTTCACGGTTTATGAGCGATTCAATGTTGCAATTGGAACTACTGAAAACTAATATTAAATAATATTGCATAGTACAAACTTTTGCTTTATAAAAAAGTCCTTTTCAATTTGGATAATAGTTGCGTCATTGAATTTGTTTTTGTGAAACAACCATGTTATTCTTTTTGTTTTTGTTATTTTCATTTCTAAATAAAATATAAAACTGAGAAATCGTGTACTATATGGCAAGATAATAATTTCCCGACACAAATAAAATAAAAGTTTGCTGTGAGAAAAATTATATACCTCGAGTGGTGTTTATTGCGATAATTTACAAAGTGGAGTATTATTTATACGGATAATTTAACTTTGTTTAATAATAGTATATTACATAACAAGCATCGAAAGTGTAAGATAACGTGCGAGTGATTTAAGTACACGAGCACAGTTATCACACTTTCGAGCAAGTTATGTACACTATTTTTCAGACGACCACAATATATTTCTAAAAAAAGTTTACAAGAGTAATGTTATTACACTTTGACAGCTGATGTGTTTTTGAAGGTTAGTGTTCACGTTTCACGCTTGTGGTTAGATATGGTGATATCTACTGTACTAACCGTAAATAAATAAATATATCATCACGCCTTCTACCCATTACTGGGTGTGGCACTCTGCTAAAGCAGATCTCGGTAAGTGATATATTTTGCGCGTGAAGTGCGATTACCAGTCGTCAAATCACGGCCCCCAAACATGTTAGTGGTGGAGGAGCCACAGGGATAGCTTTTTCAAATTATGAAAATTTGTCGCCTGTGGGAATCGAACCAGGGACCTCAGGATCCACAGGCCGACTTCATACCACTGAGCTAGCCATCCCATTTTACTAACCGTAATGTCAAAATATTAAATAATGCTAAAATATTAGTAAATAAGTAATTATTAATTTTAAAAATAAGATTCATCTGTGCAAATATGTTGAAAAATCTGACAAAACTTTGGTTTAAGTAATAATACAAATTCTTTTCCTTTATTTTATTATTTTCCTTTACCGTAACGCCATCTGTTGTCAATCAGTGGAACTTCACCTGATATGTTAGAAGTGTGCGGTATACTAACATATCAGTGTATGCTATGTTTAACTTTCCGTAGTAATTTATTATGTTGTTATGGTTACTTTCATATGTGGTCGTCTGAAAATAATATTTATAGTGTAATACGTCATAGGGATGTTACGATGTTATGAAACTGCCAATTTTTTGCTTGGAGATTAGAGATTTTTACAATTATAAATCAATAATTTCGTTTAAATCGGCGTGAAAAACCTTGTGTGTCACATGCCCAGGAACTGTTTTGCGAATACTCACAATTTTCAAACCTTGCCTTCGGCTCGGCCTGTAAAAATATGCTAGCACTTACAAAACTCCAGTTTCCTACTTAGTGATAAAAATAACTATTGAAACACTAGTTTCTAACCACCAAATACAAGTCTACAATGAGCATATACTCGTATATTAGTAGTTATAGAATAAATATTCTGTTATTTAATCAAGGTTTGTTTTCATTTACAATGAAAGAACAAGAAAGTAGTTATGAAATTGGTAAATTGGTTTTGAGCCATCCTGTAGAAAGTAATGTTCTCTGTTTGCACAGAAGATGTTCGAATGGTTTTTACAACAGATCCTATTTAGATAGTGCATCGCATGTGTTCAATTCTGTCGTTAGAACCATTTGTGCAGCAACGGCTTACATCCGCTCAAGATTAAAGCTGAGCTTTATTGAAAGCTCTACATGGGTTCTTTTTTAAATCCAGGGGCTATAAAAACCATTTCGTTTATGTCTTTAATCATTAAAACACGGACTGCTTTCATCTTTGTAAATTGGAATCAAGAAGACTTCGCAGGAAAAATAATCGCTTTGAAAATTATAACGAGGTCTAATGAAGTGTTCGGGGTACGCTGATTTTCATATCAAATTAAACGTAATAAACAAAGAGCTTTATTAATTTTTTTATTGAAATTAGCTGTGTACGACGATGTAATTTTATAGATACATAGTAAATATACTTAGTGCCGTAAATTGTAATAAAACAAACAAATGCAAATTAAGAGTTTCTTTATTGCATTTACATCCTTTTCGAGTTTTACTCGCTCATTGTAACATTGTATATATTTTAAATTGGACTAGGAAATTAGTATATTGTAATACAAGTGTTGAAAGGATATCATTGAAATGCGCTCGTGTTCCTTTCACACAAGCTTTCCATTGGCCTTTCAACACGTATATTACATACAACTTTTCTTATAATTATTTTTTGACGTTTCTTAAAACCAATGAAATGCTTCATTGTATGTCACGTATCTGCGTTTTAACCAATCCTGTCATTATTATACTGAGAATAAAGCTCTTGTGATTATTCCCGGGATTAATCTCTGAAGGTACTTTTGTTTGTGACAAATGATAGGTAGTTAATAATAATAATAATAATAATAATGTTTTATTTAATAACGTGGCAACGTTCAGCCTAAGCTGCTTTTACACATAACCACTACACAATATTACACAGAAATAAATACACAAATATGACAAGACAAACGTAAAAATTTATACTTAAGGAGGTTATTAACAATTACGAAAAACAAATCAATATCCAATTTAGAAGTATAGCAAACAAAATTTGATTTATTAATATACTAGTTTGATATTTAGAACATTAGCTATTACTCTGGATTTGTTTATTGAAAAACAGCATTTTGAAATAATTTTTAAACGTGATGTATGACATGGAACTCAAATCAAGCGATGACAAGTATTCGTTATACATTTTGGACGCACAATACGAAAAAATAGGAGTAATTTAAATTTTAACCGCTAAAACTGACGCTTCTGATTGGCTAGTGCTTCGTCTAGTTTACACTGTACATAGATTTTACATTTGATTTATTAGAGCTGTCATAAGTTTTGAGGTTATCTGTTTTCTTGTTGGTTTTTTGCATTTCGGTGACATTAAACTAAATCAGTTCTTTTAAGAACTAATAATATACGGAGTGACAAATTAGAGTTTATAATGTCATTTGTATTTTAAAATAAATTCTATGAGACTTAATCAGTGCAGATGTGTAAGAAATTTTTGTATTTCGCGCCAACAAAAATCTAGTAACTTTCTTTGGTAACTTTCTATAGTGTAAATCTGACTTGTGCATTTACTCCTCCTGGTTAAAAAACAGAGTATTGTATACATAAAAATTGTCAACATTTACAAGCGAATTAAAAATATCCCTTTGCAGATTGAGGTTAGACATTGCAAAGTTATTTTCAACTAAAGATAAATACTAAGATTAATCAATTTTTGATTGTAATTACTGCAAAATACTTTGCATACAGTTAGCACTTTGTAACGATCTGCAATTGTTTACTTTCTGTCACCAAATAACATTTTAGATGCCAACCTTTTTACCGATCGTTGAAAAACAGTCAATTTCGTGAATCTGCTTAATTTGAAACTGAGTTACAAATAATATTAAAAGTATTATTGTCGGATAATCCACTGTATGAAATCTGCCTAGAATTACGGAATTCAGAAATAGCATAATTACTCTTCAAAGCAAAACCTTTATGAAAAAAGTCTATTTAAAATTCCATCCTTTAGAAGTGTAACTACTGCTCTTGCAGAATGAGAATCTCGAACGAATATCGTATAAAAGACTATCCATGTTTATGTATTCCTCTCCGAGTATTTTGTGCGCCCCGGCTACACATACAGACTAACATACGGCCGGAATAATCCACGCCGGAGTTTGGAATCGCCAAACAGATTGGCTTCTGTCGGATTTGAAAACGTGGCACGTTTGGTCATTTCATCTTGCGAGATTAAAATATTTCACCAAGGAACGCCTCGGAATCGAATTGAGTTCATGTTGTACCTATGTATGTTCTTTGTGCTATTTGTATTTCAGTTTTATTTTCTACAATAAAAATGTTCAAAAAATTACTTCTTGTTATTGAAAGACTTTGTAGATATGGTGGTAATCTATGGAGTAATCATGAAAAATAAGGGTTCTTATTAATGTATTGCTCGGTAATAAATAGGGTTGTTGATTTTATGAATATTCGAGAATTCGAATGTTCGGATTTATTGAACCTTCGAATTTAAATTCGAATTTTCGAATATTTCGAATTATCGAATTATTCGAAGTTTTGAATTTTTTGAATATTCGAATTTTGTGAATTATTTGAAATGTTTTAGATCCTAACGTGGTATGAATTATTTTCAGAAAAAACTCATTTGCAGAGTTTTGTATTAATTCGTAAGTAATTATTTTTAATAATTATTGTTTGCCAAATTAATTCATTTAGATTCAAAATTTCGTTACACTGTCAAAAATGTTATATTTAAGACGTTTTTGTATCCTTTTTATTGTCATTTTAAAACGTTTTACTAAAAATCCATAGCAGTTCAAAAAATTCAAAAATTCCAAGATTCGAAGTATTTTTGATGAAGTTAAAAAAATTCGAATGTTCGAATGTTCAGAAATTCGAAATTCGGTGGAAATCAACAACCCTAGTAATAAATAATGGTCGAATTATAAAATAGGGGAGAATATCTTATTATAATATTATAAGAATAACTGAAATGTGGTGTTTTGCATATCTCGTGACGTATCTTGTAATACTGTGAGGGTGTTTATTAACCCTCAAATCACGGTACCTACAGATTTCTAATGAGGGCAATTCAATTCGCTGGGGTGATTATTCAGCATTGAAAGTTTTTGACAGGGATGGCTAGGGATGTTGGAATATATAACTCGGGGTAACTAACGCTACGAACCATTAATTTCAGTCTAATGAAAATCTATAGTGTTACCAACTGTCTATGAAATATTTTAAATTTTATATCAGAAATAGCTATTTGTACGATATAATAACTAATATATATTGCGAAAAATCAATAGTTATTTGTCATATTTGAAGGAAAAGCGATATTTTTCTCATTTGAGTTCGAAATTAGTCATTTGAACGAGAGTGAAAAGAAGGCTTACCTTTTGTATAGTACACAAATAGCTAGAACGCTACCGACGGGAAAAGATGCTAGGAAAAGAAAAATAAATATACCATCACGCCTTATACCCATTACTGGGTGTGGCACTCTGCCGAAGCAGATCTCGGTAAGTGATGTATTTTACGCGTAAAGTACGGTTACCAGTCGTAAAATCACGGCTTCCAAAGATGTTAGCCACAGTGGTAGTTTTCAAATGATGATAATTGTTTGTCGCCTGTGGGAAACATTAATATTACCCCTGGCTTTTCCCCTCCTCTAACATTTTTGAGAATCGTGATTTGACAACTAACCGCACTTCATGCACAGAAATATATCACTTACCAAAATCTGCGTTGGGCGAGTGTCACATTCAGTAATGGGTAAAAGGCATGATGATATATTTTTACTTTCTTATACGCAGTATAAGGAAGTATTGGAATCATGAAAAAAATCGTTGACGAGATTTTCGCGGAAATACGTGTTTTGAGGTCCACTGAATCCGTTTTGATCATTTTCTCAATGATGTCTGTGTGTGTGTGTGTGGGGTTGTGTGTGTATGTGTGTGTGGATGGATGGATGGATCGATGTGTGTCCGAGTGTGCAATATCTCATGAACGAGATAACATTTGTTAACGAAACGTGGTAATTATAAGTTTCTTGAAAATACGAAGAGCTGAGTTGATTTTGAATGAAATTGAAAAACCGGAAGAGGAAGTTTACTGGACACATAAAACAATAAATTCCATTTATTTCAAAAATGTAATCAGTTACGAAAAAAAGTTTCAAACAAAATATGTTAGCAAAAATATTTGGAACATAAAATGTTATTTGCAATTTTCCTGTATATGCGTATAATTTTGAGAAAAGCTAATTTTTATATTTAATAATATATTCGAATAATCATAGTAGCAATAGAAACAAAAATCAAAAACATGTTTCACATTTATATGTCAAATAATAATTGTCAAACGCAAGGAGCAAGTCATAAGTGTTCAATTCAGCATTTTTGATATTAAATATGCTGTGTAGAAGAAAGTCGTGTGGTGACCACACCAGATTTTTTTAATATTTATTTTATTTATAAAAATGTCAAATTTTTTTTGCCACCCATGGGCAGTAAATAACTCAATAGTCCTAGTTACAAAAAATGTAATGATCATATGGCGGTGGTTGATTTTTTTTTATCTTTTGCCAAAGGATGTAAATAACAATAAAGAACAACAGTTATTCTCCTGTTCTTCCAGTTTCAAGCATGTCAATAACAATGCCAATGAATTATAGTTATAGTGAAATTAAATTTATTGTAAATAACCTCATAAACGTAAATAGGCATATTTTGAGGGTAGGTTTATTTACGACACGGCTTGCCAACCTTAACACCGCGTAGTTCCCAGAAATGGAAATCGGAGGGTTGGTTTCCGGAGGGTGAATGAACATGCAAATATTGCGGGGAGTTTATTAACCACCCTTCGGAATCCAATCTACGCAGTACGCACCCCTATAGTGTTATCCTAGTAGGGCAAGGCGCATAGCTGAGCAGAAACAACGAAGTGAAAGAATTGTTGGATGGGAAATAGATTCTGGAGAAATTTGATCCAAGTTTTCTTTCAAGCCATTCTGATAAAAAGTAACAGCACAATTTTCAAGAGAGGTTTAGTTGGAATCTAGCTAATCCTGAATTTTGGATTTGTCAATTTAAGCTAAACCATAGGCGTACTCCATTTGCCATTTGGATCAGATCTAACTTACATTTACTGAACCAGATCACTTATTTATTTCGCTGAATTACTTCGTTGACTTTATTTCCAGTACTAGAATAACTGATTCTAATTTACTTCGAAGAAATTCACCCCAATAAATGCATCAGTTTGCTTAATTCAGTTTATTTAGTCATGTTGTCTAATTTATCTGAACTGATTTAAGTGAACCAAGTGGCAAATGGAATACATCTCATATTCCCCAAAAAAAAGCTTTAATATAATCTTCTTAGTATTTAAGTTTCGAAAAAGTTTCATTCCCTACTTAAATATAATTTGTTGATTATTGCTATGTATACTGGGTGGTGTTTAGTGAGGGTGAACATGGGGATTTAACATGTAAAATCAGAACGTTGTAATTTTTTGCTTTCCTAATTATTTTAAGCAACAAAATTTTGAATCATTTGTAGCGGCACAAATTAGATCTGAAAATGACGAAAATTGCCTCAAAACTATCGTTAACCATGAAATTGAAACAAAATTAAACAAATGTTTGACGTTTTATCTGTCAATATTGTCAAAATAAATGAAGGTAATAATATAAAGAAATTAATTTGACAGTTTTCACAGATAAAACTTCAAACATTTGTTTAATTCACTTACACTTATTAAATATGTATTATCTGTACTTCAATGATACTCCTCAAAACATAGATTTTCATTATGATACAATTTTCACTATGAAACGACCAAATTGACCAATTACAGTGAAGCATTTACTGTTTCCATAATTTCCATAATTTTTTCAATAAAATAGTAATAGTTTTTGACATTCAAGTCTTTTATTTTAACAATTTGTATATTGGATTTGACCGTGGAAAAAATTGTGTATGGAACGCGTATAATGGCTATTATAAACTTATTGCATAATATGCTAATTTTCTACGACTATTACGACATCTGCTCATTATTTATTTATTTATTTTGTTTCCCTGCACAACTTAACTTAAATACAATACAGGGGGCCTACAGCTTATAGTGGAATCCTAAACATTCTGACACAATCGTATTTTTCTTATATATATATAAGGTGAAGTCACTGAGATTTGAACGCTCGACCTCTTGCTTGCTTATTAAGAAACGCAAGTTTTACCTCGCTTTTATCCACTGGGCTACGATTGCCTGTAATTTGTATAATTATAGTTGCTACAGAAATATAGTACATTGCATAAAGGTTTTCATACCTGTTATATAAGGTTCTGGATAACAATCTTTAAGACTGGTTACAGAATCTTAAAATATATTGAAATAAATAAAAAAAATAAAATACCTCATACGATTACGGTACGCAGCGTGAGATATAAATGTGGTGCCTCACGAATTATTACGTAGCTAGGATACTAATTATAATATAAATTAATAGGACAATAACATCGTAGTAATAGAAAAATCATAGTATACAACATGCATGGCATTTCCATTTCTCATGAGCCGTGCGAAATGAGTACCAATCCATGTTTGTTTTACAATATACTATTTCTACATACATACATACATACATATCTTCACGCTATATCCCAACAAATGGGGTAGCACGAACCCTAAAATCACTCATAAAACATTCACTCATCACACCCATCAAACAACCAGTCATCGTCAAACATTTTCATCCAAACATAACACCCTCACTTCAACCACTTTCATAGATCACTCCATATAAACTCATACATTTATTACACTCGAAATTATTATCACACAACAAACCTTCAATCACATCATTCCTTTTCACTTACCATTCATTTTCTTTCATCAACGTACATAACATATGCATAAAAAAAAAAAAAAAAAAAAATCTCAAATTACTCACGTTTACTCCTAACAACGAATCTAATAACGAAACTAACAACGAATCTACTAGATTAGAAAAGATGAAAGCGATAGTCTGCACTTATATATGAAAGAAAAGACCACACAATGCAGTATCTGAAAATGAAACAAAAAGTTAAGAAAGGGTGGGAGCGTCGCCCTGCGCTTGTTTTTGAAAGTGAATTTCACACAATTGCAGTTAAACACTACGTAATAACTGAAAACGAATTAAAAGATAAGAAAGGAAGGGAGTGTCGCTCTACGCTTGTTTTTGGAAGTAAATTCCACACAATTGCAGTTAAACACTCAATGTAAGATCAGAAAAGAATAAAAAAGATAAGAAACGAAGGGAGTGTCGTCCCTGCGCTTGTTTGAAAGTGAATTTCACACAATTACAGGTAAACACTCTAATGAAATTACTAAACAACGAAACTAAAATCTAAAACCCTACGCTTTTCTGAAATCATCAGATTCATTCCGCAATTAATCTTCGCCAAACGTTTCTATCCTGACACACCACTTTTGCTTCATCCACATTCATAATTCCTTTCATACAAGCACGTTTGTTCCTCGTACTCGGAAACTTTCGTTCACGCAACAATCCTTCTATCATATTCATCCATTTATTCATAGGTCGCCCACGCAATCTTTCACCCTCAATTTCACCAACATATACCTGTTTCACTAATCTCTCATTCGACATACGTTCAACATGCCCAAACCATCTCAACTGACTTATACCTACTTTTCTAACTACATTCTTCTCAATTTCACACTCATCATACACCAATGTATTCCGGACACGATCTCTTCTAGTATAACCACACACACCCCGCAAATACCTCATTTCCACAGCAGTTATACGACGTTCATGTTTCTTCATCCACACCCAACATTCACTACCATACATCAATGTAGGCACTAAAACACCATTATACACACTCAATCGAGCATCTCTGGATACATTCACATTTCGAGCAAAGGTTCCCAGAGCACCCAATACCTTGCGTCCCGCAGATACTCTTCTTTCAATCTCACAATCAATACTATTTCTGTATTAATATAATATAAACAAATTATGAATTTAATTCGAATATACTTTTATGATGCCTTACTTGAAACCCCTAAAATTTGGAACCCTGAAGCAAATGAATTCATAACAAATTTCTTTTTCTACTATTGTAATTGAAACATATTTCCAATTATTTACTTGGTTTTCGTGGCACGAATCGAATCCTGCTTATTTATCCTCCACGTTCGTCCAGGATAAAATCTCTGGCGAAGTTAAACGAAGTTCCCCGAGATGAAACGCAAGCGGCAGACAAATAAATGCACGTGGCGTTTCAGTGCGACGGACTGACAATTCACACAGCGGAAAATGCGAAACGACGGGCTTTTTTCTCTTCCGGTTTTTGTTCGATTGGATGTCGAAGACGTTAACGAGCGGTAAATTGTAAGTTGTTGGGTTTTTATTTGTTGGCTATGCGCTTTTTATAATGTTGTTTACTCAGTTTTCAAATTGAGTTTTTTACTTTACGATTGTCAGCAAATTTTATTTACTGCAGGTTGGTCATTCTGCTATTTTTATTATGTTTTTATTCTGATTTATTGTTGTAGTTGTCTTTAAATTACTTTCATACTATTTCAACAATAATTAAATATGGAGAGGTAACAATGGACGAAAGGCTTAAAGTTATAAAAAAAATATATATATCATCACGCCATCTACCCATTACTGGGTGTGGCACTCTGCTGAAGCAGATCTCGGTAAGTGATATATTTGGCGCGTGAAATGCGGTTACCAGTCGTCAAATCACGGCCCCCAAACATGTTAGTGGTGGAGGAGCCACAGGGATAGCTTTTTCAAATTATGAAAATTTGTCGCCTGTGGGAATCGAACCAGGGACCTCAGGATCCACAGGCCGACTTCATACCACTGAGCTAGCCATCCCATAGTTATTTTATTGAAGATGTAAAGACAACGTTTCAGCCAAGGTTATGGCCATCTTCAGGTCAAACGTTAAAATAAAACAAATAACAACAAATTAGAAAAAGTTACGAAATTAATTATTCAGGGCAAACATATATCAAAATGAAAAAATTATGTATGAATCTAAGCTTAGCAACTCAGTCGACGATCTGACTCTTCAGGGCAAACATATAATTTGGATTAATGTTTTTTGCTAAGTTTAGATTCATGCCTAATTTTTTCATTTTGATATATATTTGCCCTGAATAATTAATTTCGTAACTTTTTCTAATTTGTTGTTATTTGTTTTATTTTAACGTTTGACCTGAAGATGGCCATAACCTTGGCTGAAACTTTGTCTTTACATCTTCAATAAAATAACTACAATTTTAAGCCTTTCGTGCATTATTATCTCTTCATATTAATTTTAGCTTATTAAAATACGCTACTAATAATTAAGTATATTAATGCCCAGTATTATAAACGACAAATAAATTTACTTCCAAAGTGAATATAATTTATTCATGACAGTCCAACTTTTGACAGTAATGTTTGTAATCAAATAAATAAAATTGATTCGAATTTGTTAATGAAATTAAATTTATTATGAAAGTAAATTTATTCTATCCTTTATAATACTGGGTATAAATTAATATTATATTACGTACCATGAACTGTAAGTGACAGTTTTTTGGACAAAGGGTCGAGATTTCCTAAACATTCGCTATTTTTTTAACAAATAGAATGAAAAGAAATGTAGATTTAAAAATTAACAGCTGTCGAATTGTTGTCAAAATAAACAGGACCTTGATCTATAATATTTACTTACTGTCAACGGTGGTTGGTAAGTAAATATTATAGTCCTGAACCATGGAAACAACTGTGCAATAAACACTTACTGTGATTTTCATCATATTAATATTACTCCTGTGGCTCCCCCTCCACTAACATCTTTGCAGGCCGTTATTTTACGGCTGGTAACCGCACTTCACGTGCATAAATATATCACTTACCGAGATTTGCTTCGGCAGTGTGCCACACCCAGTAATGGGTAAGAGCGTGATGATATATTTATTTATTTACATATTTAAAATAAACATGCTGTAGATCATTGATATTAGATATCACAATTGATACCTAATATCTATAATACCAATAATTTCATTAACAAGTTGAGCAATTGATTGTTAAATAATTAATTAAAACTGGGTAACAGCAACCAATTTTTAGGACATTTAAATCGCATTTATGCACTAAAATATACAAAAGTTTTCTGAACGTGACCAAATATCTAAATAGTTAAGAAATTTGAAAAATAACACTGCCTGTTGCTGCTTATCTCCACATCCAAAACTGCTGCAATTCCTGCTAGCGTCAGCAACGCAAACAAGCCTCGATGCAGGAATGCACCCTTAGCGTGTCCGAAGTCGTTTGAATGCGCCCAAAGAAAACTCACGTACAACTTTTCTCACTCCTCACCCGCCATAGCTATTTCTACCCTCAATCTATTAGAGTCCATTCCTCGATGTAAGATACGGCGTCTCCTGCTTGTATTGACCGAGGCATGCGAAACGTGCAGGAACCGAGCACAGCCGAAAAGGGACGAGGAGGTACGAGGGGTACGCGCCAAAGAAGAGAAGTTTTAAATTTCACTTTTTGTTTTTTTCTTTTGTATATTGACTTCAAACGGAACAACAATTTATTTATAAATATACTGAACAGGTAGCTCAGTTGTATCGAGTCGTTCTGTGGATCTTGAAAACCTTGATTCGATTCCCACAGCCGACAAATAATTTTCACGTTATTAAAATTACCCCTGTGGCTCCCCCTCAACTAACATCTTTGGGAACCGAGATTTAACGTCTGGTAATCGCTCTTAAATATATAACTTACCGTGATCTGCTTAGGTAGAGTGCTACACCCAGTAATGGATAAAAGGCGTGATGATATATTTATTTTTTTATTTTTCTTAATTTTTATATTACCTTTCTTCCTAGTATTATACATATTAAACCCAAATTTGCAAGTTAATTCTCAAAATTTTTTTAACTAGAATCTAATAAATCCTGAATTTCGGATTTGTCAAATTAAAAATAAAAATAAATACATATATCATCACGTCTTCTACCTATTACTGGGTGTGGCACGCTGCCGAAGCAGATCTCTGTAAGGTTACCAATCACGGTCCCCAAAGATGTTAGTGGTGGGGGAGCCACAGGAGTAGTTTTTCAAATTATGAAAATTGTTTGTCGCCTGTGGGAATTGAACCAGGGTTCTCAGGATCCACAATCCGATTTCATATCACTGAGTTAGCTACCCCATAAATAATATATTTAATTAAATGTATGGGGTGGCTAGCTCAGTGGTATGAAGTCGGCCTGTGGATCCTGAGAACCCTGGTTCGATTCCCACAAGAGTCAAACAATTTTCATAATTTCAAAAGCTACCCCTGTGGCTCCTCTACCTCTAACATCTTTGGAGGCCGTGATTTGACGACTGGTAACCGCACTTCACGCGCAAAATATATCACTTACCGAGATCTGCTTCGGCAGAGTGCCACACCCAGTAATGGGTAGAAGGCGTGATGATATATTTATTTATTTTTAAATGTTATTTTGTTGTGCATAACATATTGTATGTATTGAGGGTGAAATTAGCGTTTCTAACCCTGATCATGTTATTAGCCCTCGGCGCTTTGCACCTCGTGCTAATAATCATGCCGCGGGCCAGAAACGCCTGTTTTCACCCTTGATACCCAAATAACTATGTATTTTTTTATACAGGTAGCTTTGTACGAGAACAAAATGCATAAAAGTAAAATAGAAGTAAATGAATAAATTATTTTGATCACTGAATGCCGCAATTGTGGTAATATGCAGATTAATTATAAAAAATAAGGGTTATCATTAATTATCGATCATTAACAGATAATCATTGAGTTATAGAATAGGTGGGTATATCACTTACCGAGATCTTCTACGGCAGAGTGCCACACCCTGTAATGGATCAAAGGCGTGATGATATATTTATTTATTTTATTTATATCTAGCTTACAGTTTCATGAACTTTTGACATTTCAGTATTTCCTTGAAATGAAGGCAATATATCTATGGTAAATATATCGTGTTTTGCTAAGAATGCAGAAATCTTCGAAATATGTAAATAAATATTTACGCATAAGCAAAATGAAAAACGTCTTTCCCTTTTAGATTCACTTAACCCATAACTTATAGTTTTAAACAAATAAAAAATCTGATAAAAAAGATTGCATCCCCGACATGAAAGTCAGAATAAAAGAAAAAAGGAAAGATAAAAAGAAAAATATGTGCTCAAGTATAAAAAATGCAACATTAGCTACACAACATGAAAGAAATGACTTTCACGATGGTGTGATGTTTCGGACGTGGTGAAAGATTTATTATGGAAACGCTACATCAAGATGGCGCTGCAAGTTGCCGAATAATAAATGGTGTGATATGATTGAGCGGAGACTTTACACTGGGAGGTTTATGGAAGGTTATGGAACGCTCTGGAGCACTCCTAGTGTACTTTTCCAAAGAAAACAGATTTTCCTTTATCCAGTTTTATTTTTACGCCATTTTCCTTCACACATTTTCTATTTGTTATTTATAGAAAACATGAGTAATATTATACAAAGAGATATTGCCTTTTTTTTCTAACCAATTTTGTTAGGAAAACAAATTTTGTTATCCACATTTGTAGTTTTATAAATATTTGCTTTTCATTTTCTTTTCATATCAAATATTCTAAGCAAGACTATTTCAAACGACCTACATCGCTAGTTAAATATTATGTCTATTTTAGAATGGTCTAGGTAACTTAATGGTATCGAGTCGGCCTGTGGATTCTGAGAACCTTGGTTCGATTTCCACAGCCGACAAACATTTTTACCACATTAAAATTAGCCCTGTGGCTTCCTCGCCACTAGCATCACTTACCGAAATCTGCTTCAGCAGAGTGCCACACCTAGTAATGGGTAAAAGGCGCGATGATATATTTATTTTAGAATAAGTTTTAAACAAATAAACCAGAAATAATTCCACTGAAATTCATAATCAATACAATAACACACCCGAACAGATATGTTCTCTATATGCTCTAGACGCAAACATTTTTTGTTCGTATTTTGAAAGTAACATAAGTATGTAAATTAATATTTCTGAGAGGTCAGACATTTGCATAATAGTTATATATGCAACTGGTATTAAAAGTGTCACTTTATTTCAGGAGTGGGAATCATAGACGGTTGTTTCAAGCTCATAAGTGCAAAACAAAATACTTCTAACAAAAGTTGCATCCGCTATTTTTTTACGACCGGGCGTTATCTAATTATTCTAATTTTACTAATTACATTTCAAATATCAAAAACATTTATTACATTTATTACCCAGGATTTTCATAAACATAAAAAGATTTATCTAATATCGTTACATAATATCAAAATTATCTTACTATTTTGAGTGTCGTAATAACACATTTTTCCACACTAGAGCAGCAAAGTGGATTTATAGTTGTTTTTTAATTAATACCCATAAGAATCAATATTAACGGCAACTTTTTTCGAAATGTCGTTAATGTTTTTAATTATGAAACGTCAAAATATTTCTTTTTATTATATTTTTGAATAAAATTTACAAATAAATAAATATATCATCACGCCTTTTATCCTTTACTGGATGTGGCGGTCGTCAAACCACGGCCCCAAAAGATGTTAGTGGTGGGGGAGCCACAGAGGTAATTTTAAATTGGTGGAAATGTTTTGTCGGCTGTGGGGATCGAACCAGGGTTCTTGGGATCCATAGGCCGATTTGATACCACTGAGCCATTACTCCGCACCGGGCGGCACATATTTTGGGGCGGCATTTTTAATATTTAGTTTTAGTTGTAAAAAACAACTTGTTCACTCCATAAGTGTACTATTCGATTTCTACGAAATATGAACTACTATATGATTTCGAATATTTTTCTTCATCGTCAAGTCAATGTAGGGTTGAAAATATTATCTCGAAAAATTCCTTTATTACTTCCTAATTTAAATATACCATCCAATGGTAAAAAAGTTCCCCACCTATAATTTGTCTCAATTACAATTATTTATTTAAGTTTATTAATTTAATGGGGTAATGGCTCAGTGGTTTCGAGTTGGCCTGCGGGTCCTGAGGACCCCGGTTCGATTCCCACAGCCGACAAACAATTTTCACTAAGTTAAAATTACCCCTGTGGCTCCCCCACCACTAACATCTTTGGGGGCCGTGATTTGACGGCTGGGATCTGCACTTCACGTACATAAATATATCACTTACCGAGATCTGCTTCGGCAGAGTTTCACATCCAGCAATGGGTAAAAGTCGTGCTGATATATTTATTTTATATTAATTTTTTTCATTTATAAAAACCACCATTTGAGTTATTTAGAAAGTGCGGCAAATTGGAGACCGCCCTGGGCGGCAAAAGTTCTAGGTACGCCACTGAATTTACTACATGCTACTTTGCACAATAGGAACTTAATTCCATTTAAAGTACAGGGTACAGAGTAACCGAACCGCAGTGTGGTAGTCATATATTTTTAGCTTGAATGAGATTCGAACTCGAGATCTTTAGATTCGAATGCCGTAACACTCACTATTGCATTGTATTGTTTTTATCACTGTAAAGAGTAACTTATATTTAAAAGATAATACCACACTTTTATTATATAAATTTTGCGGCAGTATCTCTTGATCTTCTGAGTAAACTTTTTTATACATATTTTAATATAAAAAATCTGCGCAATCCAGAATTACATTATCAGCAGATGAAGGAAAAAAATACCCTCTCGCTTTGAAAGTAAAATATTGTGTTTCATTATTTATTATCCTTGAACTTTTATACCCTTTGTTCTAATGAAAGATAAATTATCGCTTTTTATTCACGCGTACTCTTAGTTTACGTTCAAAAACAAAATTCGAACGGTAATTGAGTTACTGGGAATTTAATTCTGAAACTTCAAAGAAAAAAATTGCGTTTATTTTTTGTCGCGCTAAAACTAGTTCACAATAGAGCAAATAGAAACTTAACCTTTTTACAACTTTTATCAATTTTGTAAAAATAATTTTGGGATATACATTTTCCGCTACTTTTTTTTTACCAGAATATATTTTAAACAAACTGGAAGAAATTATGTACTTAAAGCGAACTACACATTTCATTTTATTTATTTCATTCGTTTTTTTGCATCTTTAAATCAAATAAAAGTTTACTAGATATATGTAGATAATGGGATATTGAGTCGGCCTGTATATCCTAAGAACCGCAGTTCGATTCCAACAGCCAATAGACATTTTTCGCCACATTAAAATTACCCGTTTGGCTCCCGCTCCACAAACATCTTTCGGGCCGTGATTTGATAAAATTAAAAAAATTAATTTACGTTAAGTTACATGTTGAACAAAATTTATAAAATTTATACAAAGAGTATGCAGTTAATTAATTTTTTTAATTTTATTTCTTCTTGTGAATAACCACATGTCGTTATTAGTAGACTTGAAAATGAACATGGATTTATGTTCGAAACGTCGTCATTATTATTAAATTAATAATTTAACATCATTAATAAAGCCATTTTATCCAATACTCCTGGATCATTTATTTGATTCCTTATTTTAACAATATAGTTAACATTACTTTATGCAACCAAATTTAAGAATTGAACCATTTCTTGATTGCATCAGGGTTATATTTATATTTTGCAAACATATCTTTTTTTTTACTATGGCTCACTTATATTTTCCCTTGTTCTAAAACGTCTCATAGGTATCAACAAACGTAATCAGTTCACCAAATCAAAGTATCAAAAACAAACATCCTCTTTTCGTCCTTGCCAACTTAGAAAAGGAAAAATCAC
Organism: Pterostichus madidus; assembly: GCA_911728475.2. Lineage (NCBI taxonomy): Eukaryota > Metazoa > Arthropoda > Insecta > Coleoptera > Carabidae > Pterostichus > Pterostichus madidus. Next base: position 4,259,787 of record OU452304.1, read on the forward strand.
ACACTCTAGTTCCCTCTTCCAAAACTTCGACAGGTAGGGTTCTGGTCACGTGACCGTTCGTGCCTAGGGTACCAACCCTCCTAGGTGGGAGGGGGAGTAATACCACCTTGGAGTCTAACACTAACTAGATCCCATATATCGACTCCTGCTCTTGCACTAGGGTGAAAGAAGAAGAAGAACTACAGAACTGAGCAGGAATGGCTGTAAATCACCTGTCCTGCGAAAGGTGGCGGTGGTGCACTCCAGGGTCGACTCGTCAGGAGGGGAGTCGGGAAATAATGTGGGCAAGTTTGCTGAAATGTGAAATGATGATGGGGGGAGACTTTGGGGATGAATTTAATGGTTTTTGTACAGGATATTCCATGAAAACGTAGCAATAGAAAATGTTGTTCTTTTTTACGATTAAAATCGGTCTATTATTATACTGAAAATAGGTTAATAATAGAAAGCGCTTATTGCACTGTTTATGGTGAAATAAATAAATAAATATATCATCACGCCTTGTACCCTATATGATGTGGCACTCTTCCATAGCAAATTTTGGTAAATGATATATTTATAGGCGTTAAGTGCGGTTACCAGCCGTCAAATCGCAGCCTCTAAAGATGTTAGTGGAGAGGGTACCGCAGGGATAATTTTTAATAGCTAAAAATTGTTTGTCGGCTGTGGGAATCGAATCCGGGTTCTCAAATCCACAGACCACTATGTTTTCTGAAACTGTTTACTTTAATTAATAATTAATAATTCAAAATGTTTAAATTTTTTATATGAATTATAATAGTTTTATTCCATTTGCCACTTGGATCACTTAAATCAGTTCAGATAAATTAGACAATATGACTAAATGAACTGAATTAAGAAAACTGATGCGTTTATTGGGGTGAATTACTTCAAAGTACATAAATTAGAATCTGTATTTCTAGTACTTGAAATAAAGGCAGCGTAGTAATATAACAAAATAAGTAAGTAATCTGGTTCAGTAAATGTAAGTTAGATCTGATCCAAATGGCAAATGGAATACGCCTATTGACAGCAGATTACGTATCCAAGGTTACAACTAAATAACAATAGTGGTAGCTAAGCTATAAAAGTATTAACTTTGGACTGCTATGGTGGTACTCGTATCCCAAGTTTTTTTTTTTCTGTAATTCTTCTTTTTCCTCATTTACATCACTTTTACCCTTTCGAGTGTTAATTTCTGTAATTCACTTATATTTAATTTTGTAAATATGTTGAATCTATAGAGTGTCTTGAGAGGCTGGAATAATGCAGTAGCGTACCTATTATATTTTTATGCAATTATTTGACAAGTCTTAAATTTAAAAATTTGATTGTGTTTTACATGGCAATAAAAAAATTATCTCTCAATTTATATCACTAAAAATATGTATATTTATGCGAAAAATTATAAGGAATACAATGGTGCATTTGCCAAGTTTGTATCTAGACTAGTTTTTCACATATAGGGTAGATAGCGGAAAATGGTCAAAACGAGATGACTTTTGAGCAAAATTTTATTTTTTCCTGGGCTATATCTGAAAAACTAAACAAGATATAAAAATGCGCTCAACGGCATTGAATTTCTCGTGTTTAAATTGACTTATAAACATATTTTCAGCGATTTTTATTTTTTGAAAATTTCTTAAGGGGTACCCCTTAAATTTTTTCAATTTTAATCCATTTTCAGACTTATTGCTCTAAAAATCTTCCTCATCCGAATATTATATTAAAAATTGACATACGTACGTATTTCGACGCGCAGAATCCAATGGTGAAATTTCTGAGTTCGTATCTCTTTTAGTTCTGAAGATATTGGCCTCAAAAATTTGTGTATATCGAAAATTTTGATCAAAATATCGAAAATAAAAAAAATGCTGAAAATATGTGAACAAGTTAATTCTGACATGAGGAATCCAATGCCATTGAGCGCATCTTCATATCTTGCTTAATTTTTCAGATATAACCTCTGGAAAAATAATTTTTTCCAAATTTTACGCCATTTCACAGTTTACGCAATATTAGTATATTACATGATAAGTCAGGAAAGAACACTGTCGTTTAATTTAATCAATAATTAATAAAAAATAATTCAAAATATTTAAATTTTTTATATGAATTGTATTGACAGCAGACTACGTATCCAAGGTTACTACAAAACAGTCAGGTAAAATACAAAACAGTCCGATAAAAGCTACATTCACAAATCGAAATTAGTTTTTGTTTCATGTTTTCCATTTATGTTTTAATAACCTTGTAGTCATGTTACCTTATGCAGCCATTCACAAATCAGTATTTAGTTTTGGTTTTAACACAAAAGTTTGCAAACTCCAAACTTATGTTTTAGTTTTACGTTTTATACTTAAGAATAGACCAATAGGACGAAGCGTAGAATGATATAGTGATATATACTTGTCTCTTTCTATCATCCTTCGCATTGACAATAACCTAAATTTGTTTTTATTCAAGTGTCAAAATGAATGAAAATAAAAAGATTTTAAGTGTAGTTTTGCTAATCAAATCATCTAAAATAGTTTAAGAACAAATTAATACCTACCTTCTTATTACAATAATATTTACCTTGCTCGTCCAAAAACTACGAAAGTAAACAAACTTATGACAGCACGTGTAACTTAGCATATCTGACAGTTGCATTTACTGTATTACCGATCTTCTGAGTATAACCAATTTTTTAAAATTTATGATAGATATCACTACTAACTAAAACCGACAAAAGCAAAACTATTTGTGAATGCCACCTAAAAACACACTAAAACATAAAACATAAAACAAAAACTAATTTCGATTTGTGAATGTAGCTTAAGTCTTTACCAGACTGTTTTGTCCTCTACCAGACTGTTAGCTTTGTTGTAACCCTAGATACGTACTTTACTTAACTGTTTTGGTAAAAACTTACTTTCTATTCTAAAAGTAGGCACTTTCTTGCTGATTTCAGGAAAATATCTTTTTCGTTACGAGACGGTTTATTTTTTAATATAAGGGGTAACCGTTGAACGTCTCTAAGCTGTAGAGAACTTTTTTTAGTCATCCGAAGCAAATTTAGGGCAAAAAAATAAAAAAAAGCCTAAAATTATATCTTCGATTTCCCTTTATTGTAGAACCAGTTATAAATAGAGAAAACCGAGTCACCTAAAAAGAAAAAATTTGTTGAACAGGTTAAATTAACGTCAAATTAAATTTAATTTAAAAAAAAAATTGAATACTATTTAACAATCTACAGTTTCATTCTACCAAATTTCCAACTTTCCAAACGACAGTTTAATCCATCTCGTCTTCGTTGTTAACGACACTTTAACAACCACCATTCAGATTACTGTTAGAAAATTAACAATAACTTGAAATTAATACATAGCTATCATTAGTTTCCGATGTCTTCTACAACACTCGGTACTTGTTGCTTTGTTTGTCTCGTAACAAACAGAAACAGCTGAATATGGAGCCAGCTCCAAGACTAGTTCACACCTAATAAGTAACAGCAAACTTAGAACTGGTCCCGAGATAGAGATAAATTTTAGTGTTAAACCGATGATATGTCCATACTACGTACACCTGCCTGTTAGGGTAATAACTATATAAAATAAGTACGTTTGCTGTAGTCGTAATCATACTATGTTATCATCGTAAACTTCTGCAGAATTTGTTGGAGAAATATTATTTTAGAGTGTGTTTATTTTCTTGCGAAAGTAATGCCTTATTTTATTATATTATATGGGGTGGCTAGCTTAGTAGTATGAAGTCGGCCTGTGGATTCTGAAAACCCTGGTTCGATTCCCACAGACGACAAACAATTTTCATAATTTCAAAAAGCTACCCCTGTGGCTCCTCCACCACTTAATCGTTCAGCGTTCAAATCTCGCTGACTTCTACTTATATCCAAAAATACGATTGTGTCTGAGTAGTTCGGAGTCCACTATAAGCTGTGGGCCCCCTGTGCTGTAATTGGGATTTACTTCCTGCTGTGCAGAGTAACAAAATAAATAAATAAATAAATATTTACTAGCGCTGCCTCACTGCATCTTCTTCTTCCATAAGCGTCTGTGGCCAAAATATGAATTCCGCGCCCGGCGCGAAATTTAAATCGCTCTCAATACAACTTTCTTTTGACAGTTGCGTAAAACACAAATTACTTGCAGTACTAGTGTTTCTTCGCTTACAGAAACGCACTTGGTCTGCATTTGTCTCCTTTCTACTCGTAACCAAGGCAATAATAGTTACGTAATAACAAAGAAATCGCACAGTTGTAGGAAAAAAAATGTTTCAGCTAAAAGTGATAGATTTCTTAGAGCCAAGTATCTTTTACTTTAGGTATTTTTCATTATTTGCCGGCTGGTTACAGTTTTTCTCTGTGTAAAATTCACTTACCGAGATCTGCTATAGCGGAGTGCAACACTTAAAAATGTGTAAAATAGCATTAATTGATATATTTACTTAATTTGATCATGAACCTTAAACATTACGAAAGCTTGATCCTGTATTAATTCAAAAGCACCCAACCTTCAATTTCCCAAAGCATCATTTCTCCCTTGAAATAAAACCAATAAAAAGAAATACCTAAAGCGCTTTTCAATTTGTTCCGTGTCGTGCTATTAAAAACGTGACGTCACGGGACCCGATCCCTCCATCGGGTTGGCCATGGAAATAATTGCAAGACAAACGAAATCCGTTCGTCCATGGCGACTAGCACGCGTTGCATTAACCGCTCTCGCGATCTTCTTTCGTTTCCTCCGGAACATTGAACGCTGGCTGGATATAGGTCTGTCTGTCTCGGTGTTCGAAGTTCGCTGGTTGTTGGCAGGTGGCGGGTGAATCTGATGTGCCATCACGCTCACGCTCTCCATAGACGGAGAACAGGGTTGGTCCCAAAGGGCGCATGACGATGAGGAAAAGTTTATGGTGCTGGAAACGGTCTTGAGTAAATAAATAAGAAGACTGGAGGTAGACATGTATGGAGAGGAGGAAGGGTATCTACTTTTATGGAAATAAAGAGGATTTAAATATAGACGACTGGTAGGAAGTTTTTACTGCAACTCCAAATTAAAATTATCCTTGTATACTGAAAACTTTATAAAGATCGACTGACGTCATCAAAAAATATTACTAGATGAATGACATAGGGTGCAGCTATGTTTACATACAATTGGTTTTAAATTTTATTGTGCGTTACTTTTTTGGAGATGACAAGATATTATTTTTCGCCTTCGCAGATATTTTAGAGACCATGGATCTACTAACTTTTAGCGCATCCGATATTTTCTAAGAAATTTTAAATTAATAATGAAAATGTGTTAAAGTTTTTATATTAAGCCGTAAAAGATTATTTTTTTGAAAGTTCCAGAGTTTTTAAAGCTTTTTATCCAAGAACCCTGGATCTTTCGACTCCTTTTTTCAAAAAAATTATGAAAATTAATAACATATATACTAATTTACTTCTCGTGCAGCATTTAGGGTAAAAACGGTCCATCATTTTTCGCCTTCGCAGATATTTTAGAGACCATGGATCTACTAACTTTTAGCGCATCCGATATTTTCTAAGAAATTTTAAATTAATAATGAAAATTTGTTAAAGTTTTTATATTAAGCCGTAAAAGATTATTTTTTTGAAAGATCCAGGGTTTTTAAAGCCTTTTATCCAAGAACCCTGGATCTTTCGACTGCTTTTTTCAAAAAAATTATGAAAATTAATAACATATATACTAATTTACTTCTCGTGCAGCATTTAGGGTAAAAACGGTCCATCATTTTTCGCCTTCGCAGATATTTTAGAGACCATGGATCTACTAACTTTTAGCGCATCCGATATTTTCTAAGAAATTTTAAATTAATAATGAAAATTTGTTAAAGTTTTTATATTAAGCCGTAAAAGATTATTTTTTTGAAAGATCCAGGGTTTTTAAAGCCTTTTATCCAAGAACCCTGGATCTTTCGACTCCTTTTTTCAAAAAAATTATGAAAATTAATAACATATATACTAATTTACTTCTCGTGCAGCATTTAGGGTAAAAACGATCCATTATTTGTATATTCTTATTCAAAATAAATTATTAAATGAAGAATCAGCAATTGTCATTCCTTTGACAAATTTTTTTCCATCGGCGTTGCTTTAAAATAGCTATTAGAAACTACTATAGGTCAAAGTCAAAGTCCTTAAACAGATATTTTGATGTTTGAAACAATAGATTATGAATCTGACAAAACAATGACAACTTGATATAGACAGAAATTGTGTGTCTTATGAACGTGCAATATATAAAATAATTATTATAAATGTAGAACAATTATTTTAAATACATGAATCGGTAGTAAATATAGCTATTATTCAATATTCTTATATTAGATTTGTATTTCAATGCCATATTTTTTAAATTGTCAGTAATAATATAACAAGAGAGTGAGAATAAATTGAAAATAATTTGACAGATCTTTCGAAAACTTGTTGCCAAATGGCAACAAGTTTGAGAAAGATACTGGAGAATTATTTTCTAATTTATCGAACTCTCAAGTTATATTTAATTAGATTATTTTTTGACTTAGCTGTTGAGGTAGATTCATCCAACGATTTTGAACTGGGTTGATATCGATTGATTACTTATTAATGTATTCTTGGAAGTTATTTCTAAAATTTGTTGGTGTATTTCTGTATCTAAAATACAACTAAATCGATTTTTTTTACAAATTTTACTTGACGCGTTGTCAGTTTTAAATAATTATTTGACAACTACCTTTCATTTGTCACAAACAAAAAAGCACCTACAGAGATAATTCCCGGGAATAATCACAAGAGCTTTATTTGCAGTATAATAATAACAGGATTGGTTAAAACGCAGACACATGGCATACAATGAAACATTTCATTGTTTTTGAGAAACGTCAAAAAATAATCATTAACAGGCAGATTCATAAAGCGGATTAGCGCTAACACCATTTTTTATTTCTCTTTTAACTCTCTTTTCAATGTACGAAGCAAGTTTATTTTAACTTGAGTTAAAAAGAGAGTTAATTAGCATCCAATTTAGTTCATTTCGTTAATCTGTTTTAATTTGAAACAGAGTTATAGATAATATTAAAAACGGTGTCAGCGCTAATCCGTTTCGTGAATCTGCCTGTTAAATATTACATCAGTTTTTTATGATTTTATTAAGTTTTCAGTATAGCTCCCTCTCCTCTAACATCTTTGATGGCTGGTAACCGCACTTCTCGCCCAACATATATCACTTACCGAGATCTGTTACGGTAGAGTGCCATATTCAGTAATAGGTATAAAGCATGATGATATATTTATTTACTTTTAAAAGAAAAACTTTGAAATAAAATATAATCATTGATGATTGAACTCTCGTCACAGCTGTCAGTTTTCACCTTAAATACTATTCCACGTTATCCAGGTATCAATACATTTTCCAATTTGGCAGTTTTCAACAATCACAAAAAAACCTATTTCACATTTTGACAGATGACACACAATTACAACCCCTCATTCCAAATATCACAATACCCAAAATATCAATACAATCCCACAATCAGAATCTGGCCAATCCAACAATTTATTACATATTACCACACAATGCAAACACACGTCCGATCACGATATATTCCATCAGTGTTATATCAGTAATATCTCGTCATCTGGTCGCCGTTCAAAGTGAATATCTCTACCGTTGTGTAGTTTCGGCGAATCCGTACCGTAGAGAAGGTTTAATAAAGTCATGGAAGCGGAGAAGGATTCACGAATGTCCGAATGTGAAACAGGAAAAGGAGAAAGGAAGATGTCCTTCACATATCCGGTATTGATTGCCTTCACATGCAGGAAGAAGATTCTTCCTTCTTTGCTCGTTTTCTTAACCGGTATGTACTTTGTTTCTCAAATTGGGAATCGATATACGTTGAGCGCGTCACGCATAAGATAACTGTAGAAAAAATAGTTATTTTAAAGATGATCATCGCATTTTATAATTAAAATTACATTAAGGTTTTTGTAATGGGGGTAATGGCTCAGCGGTATCAAGTCGGCCTGTGGATCCTAAGAACCCTGGTTCGATCCCCACAGCCGACAAAATATTTTCATCAATTTAAAATTACTCCTGTGGGTCCCCATCTACTAATATCTTTGGGGACCGTGATTTAATGCCTTGTAACCGCACTTCATGCGCATAAATATATCACTTACTGAGAACAGCTTCGGCGCAGAGTGCCACACCCAGTAATGGATAAAAGGCGTGATAATATATTTATATATTTTTAAGATTTCTATATAAAAAGATATAAACTTTTTTTTACCCATTTAATTATAAAGTTTCGCAGATTAAGGACGGAGATACCTACCTCCAAATAAAGTTCCTAATAAATTTATTTAGCAAATAAATATTTTTTGCATATATCCATTACCTTATAAATTTTGTTTAGGTGGATATCTCGACCCCTAATAAAATTAAAATGAAACAAAATTAACCAAATATATTTAATCACCATGACAACTATAGTAAAAATACTATTTATGGACAACCGGGCCGAAAAGCATGTGTTTTAATCCTAAAAAGCGGACTTAAACACTTATATTTGGCCCATGGGCCAAAAAAAAAATAATTCCTGTGGATACATAAATAAAATGACAATTTTTGTGTGAATACTTGATTCTGCAAAATGTCATTTTGACATATAACCTATGTAGTTACATGGGATGGCTAGCTCAGTGGTATGAAGTCGGCCTGTGGATCCTGAGGTCCCTGGTTCGATTCCCACAGGCGACAAATTTTCATAATTTGAAAAAGCTATCCCTGTAGCTCCGCCACCACTAACATGTTTGGGGGCCGTGATTTGACGACTGGTAACCGCACTTCACGCGCAAAATATATCACTTACTGAGATCTGCTTCAGCAGAGTGCCACACCCAGTAATGGGTAGAAGGCGTGATGATATATTTATTTTTACCTATATAGTTACATATTTGAATCTTTTGAACATATAATTGTTATATAATGTTATTTTGTTGTGTATAAAATATTATATGTACCACGGGTGAAATTAGCGTTTCTCATCCTGGGCATATTATTAGCCCTCGGCGCTTTGCGCCTCGTGCTAATTATCATGCCACGGGCTAGAAACGCTTGTTTACACCCTTGGTACATAAATAACTATTATGCACAAACGGTAGGGGGGGAATCCCTCAGCATGTAGTTGTTCCAATGCTACCTTAGTTACTCATTATCATTGGTCAAATTTGACATATTTTGTAGAGATTCAAACGATATTATTTTTATAAGCATTCGCCGAGTGTTTGTAGCTCAATTGGTTAGAGCAGTCACCATGCGAGTGAAAGGTTCTGGATTCAAATTCCGGCGAACGCTCATTGCTTTTTCAAAAATTATTACTGATGTTATTTTCCGAGCTTCACCTCCCGCCGGTTGTACTATATTAAACAATATTCTCGTCGTTTGTTAAAATAAGTCTGAAATATAGGTCATTTATCAGTTGACAACGGGGCAGTGTTTGTTTTCATGTAGGGGTAAATTTTCTTTCATGTAGTAGGAAAACGAATTAGCTATACGTCATCCGGAGCTATTAATCAAACTCTCTAATGATAACAAAATCTGCTGTCAATCGAACGGTCATAATAATAGCTGCGAAGCGTTATCGGCACGTTGTTTATGTTTGCGTTTTTCCTCTAGTTGGTATTGATTTTAAAACTTTCAGGCACAAATGATTTGCGCGATACGCGATCCTCCCCGACGAACGAACTGTCATGAATTGATGCACGTTCTAATAGAGTAGTTTTGTATTTTCTAGCGAACTTTTTTCATAGGTTAGTTTTGTTTGGACGTAGTGGCTGCACCAGAAGGAAACATTTGGGTGGGCACACCAAAATAAAATAGTTTTTCGGTAGAGCACCAATTTATGTTTTATACTCGCATCATTCAAAATAACTTATGGTAGGTACTACGTAATTTTGATTTATTGTACCACCAAATTTTCGACATGTGAATTGTTATTTATGGGTTGGAATTTGTAATTATTTAAAAAGTATTCTACATTACCCTGAAAACTGATGTAAGGTTTGATTTTGCGCTCTAGTGCTTTAATAGTTATTACTTTATAAGAGGAATAAGAGCATCATTATGATACGCATGTGAAATTTGCACAAAGAGGTCATTGCCTCGTTGTGTAATCAAACAAGTATCATAATGACGCATTATCACACGTTTATCGAACAAGATTTTATCTACGACCACGAAATAAATTTAAATCAAAAATAAATAAATAAATAAATATATCATCACGCCTTCTACCCATTACTGAGTGTGGCACTCTGCCAAAGCAGATCTCGGTAAGTGATATATTTTTGCGCGTGAAGTGCGGTTACCAGTCGTCAAATCACGGCTCCCAAAGATGTTAGTGGTGGAGGAGCCACAGGGGTAGCTATTGAAATTATGAAAATTATTTGTCGTCTGTGGGATTCGAACCAGGGTTCTCAGGATCCACAGGCCGACTTCATACCACTGAGCTAGCCACCCCATTTAAATCAAAACAAAACTAATTTTGAATTGACAGTTCTCATGATTCTCTCGTGATTTGACGACTGGTAACCGCACTTCACGCGCAAAATATATCACTTACCAAGATCTGCTTCGGTAGAGTGCCACACCCAGTAATGGGTAGGAGGCGTGATGATATATTTATTTATTTATTTATAATTATTTGATATGTAAAAAAATTTAAGTGAAACAATGGTAACTATCATTTTAAGTGCAATAAGTACTTTATTAAAGCAGTAGTGCGTTAATATTTCCAAAAACGCACTAGTGCGTTAATGAAGTTCTTACTTCACTCAAACGAATGAGATAAGTGCCATTTATCGCCCGGTCGTAGATAGACTAATTAAAAAATACCCATTATTAAAAAGTTAAAATTATTTATTGCGTTAATTGCAGATTCCCATAATTTGTGACGCGTATTTGAAAGTAAATATTGAAATGAATCAGACATATTTTTACTAGTAACAATTTATCTTCATATAACAAATGTCAATTCATGGCATACCAAACTGTCATAATATAAATTCACGCTTCAAATTTAATAAATTTTCTCATTGTCGATTATATAATTTTTGCTCGTTACAAAAGCATTGTACAAACCTCGTGCACGAAGACGTCTTTTGCACTATTCGCGCAAATTAATATTGCGCTCATGTGAAAAATATGTTTTTGTGCACTTGTTATGTAACATTATTCGAAAATAGTTCAGTGGGCACATGGTAGGGCACGTAACCGGATGGGGCTCGTGCTCCCTCTGGCCTCACCCTGGCGCCGCCACTGTTTAGACGCTGTCATGTGTCGTTTAAAACGAAACGTACATGGCTATTGGACCAGATATCGTAGTGTAGAATATATATTTACTATATTTTTAGCTGAAATTTCAGAGATTATTTTTGTTAAATGATTTATGGTAGAATACTGCGTAATTTTGATTTATTGTACCACCAAATTTTCGACATGTGAATTGTTATTTATGGGTTTGAATTTTTAATTATTTTAAAAGTATTCTAAAGAAGAATACACAACAAGATGATAGATTTGTTTCACCCTCAATCGAAGTTCATACCAGAGCCGGGTCTAGGATTTTTTGACAGGACTGCTCAAATATAAACAAATATAAAATAAAATATATAAAGATGTTAGTGGTAAGGGAGCCACATGGGCAATTTTAATTTGGTGAAAATTGTTTGTCGGCTGTAGGAATCGAACCGGGGTCCTCAGGATCCACAGGCCAACTCGAAACCACTGAGCCATTGCCCCATTAAGTTAATAAACATAAATAAATAATTGTAATTGAGATAAACTATAGGTGGGGAACTTTTTTACCATTGGATGGCATATTTAAATTAGGCAGTAATAAAGGAATTTTTCGAAATAATATTTTCAACCCTACATTGACTTGACAATGAAGAAAATGTTCGAAATCATATAGTAATTCATAATTCGTAGAAATCGAATAGTAAACTTATGAAGTGAACAAGTTGTTTTTTACAACTAAAACTAAATACAAAAATAAAATAAATATATCATCACGCCTTCTACTCATTACTGAGTGTGGCACTCTGCCAAAGCAGATCTCGGTAAGTGATATATTTTGCGCGTGAAGTGCGGTTACCAGTCGTCAAATCACGGCCCCCAAAGATGTTAGTGGTGGAGAAGCAACAGGGGTAGTTTTTAAAATTATGAAAATTGTTTGTCGCCTGTGTGAATCGAACCAGGGTTCTCAGGATCCACAGGCCGACTTCATACCACTGAGCTAGCCACCCCATATAAATACAAAAATGCCGCTCCTAGTTACGCCACTGCATCAAATTGAACAACGTGACGTCATTATACATAATTTAACAATAAAAAATGACATATCATGATGCATCGACTACTTATATAAAACATACAGAGATATCAAATGCAATAAATATATAACTTTTTTCATATGTGAGCCTGTGGAAGAACTTTATACATTGTTTTCAGGTCCTAAATTCATGGTTTAAGATTGACTATTAATCCTGGAAATATTGTATAGTATTTTCAAAAGACTTGAATGTTTGGGGTGGCTAGCTCAGTAGTATGAAGTCGGCCTGTGGATCCTGAGAACCCTGGTTCGATTCCCACATGCGACAAACAATTTTCATAATTTCAAAAGGTACCTCTGTGGCTCCTCCACCACTAACATCTTTGGGGGCCGTGATTTGACGGCTGGTAACCGCACTTCACGCGCAAAATATATCACTTATCGAGATCTGCTTCGGCAGAGTGCCACACCCAGTAATGAGTAGAAGGCGTGATGATATATTTATTTATTTATTTATTTGAATGTTTTGCATCCTATATTTTTGGATGTCAAATATTTCTAAATTATTTTAGTGAGATTGTTTCAAATACAAAACAGGCGAAATAAATTTTCTCTTTATTTGAAGTATTTTTCTGTGAAATATTTTAGAAACCTTTGATAGCAGAAAATAACCAAGTAAATATTGGATATAATATGAAAATATGTTTATAGGAAAGTGGAGCAAATGTCATGAAATAACAATTTCCAATTTGCTTTCATTTTATTGAATTGAAATGAAAATTCAAGAAACCCTTAAATATAGTCTCTATGGCTTTGTTTCTAAGTGGAAAATACTGGAAAATCAATGAAAATACCTGACGTTTTATCGGTAATGCCGTGTAAACAGAAACGAAGAGTAAATCAATTATTATTGGAAAAATACTGAGAACTGAAACTTTTCTTGTTATATGAAAATAAAGAAAGTCAGTAATGATCTACTTCCTCTACTTGTAGTTTGAAATTTTATTGCAGTGACGTGTAAACAAAAGTAACACGAAGAAAAGTAAGTGTAAAGCGTTGTTATCGGGCAAATAGTGAGAACGAGTTTTCTTTTTATGGAAATAAAAGTTTAATAATGATGTGGTTGGAAAAACAAGAGTGAATTATTGTGTTTTTATGATAAATAATGGAAATTTCCGTGGAAATAGAGAGTTGTAATTCATATTCAAGTTCATGGTTTTCATTTCAAAGAGGGATACAATCAGAGCGTCGCTACAATTTATTCATTGTACCGCGCAACTAAAAGGAAATGAAAGACGGGAAATATGTGAACTAAAGTGTAATTTTGTCTGAATCTCTACAGAATATGTCAATTTTAACCAATCGTAAAAAGTAATCTAGGTAGCGTTGGATACAGAAATATGTTGACAGATTTACATACGTATATACATACATAACACCATGCTATATTCCATTAAATGGAGTAGCATGAACCCTAGAATCATTTCTAAAACATTAACTCATTAGATTCATTAAAGTATCTTTCTCAAACTTGTTGCCAGGCAGTCACGAAAGCCCGTAGGGCTTGAGTGGCTATTGCCAAATGGCAACAAGTTTGAGAAAGATACTGGAGAATTATTTTCTAATTTATCCAACTCTCGAGTTATATTTAATTAGATTATTTTTTGACTTAGCTGTTGAGGTCGATTCATCCAACTTAAAAGATTTTGAACTGGGTCCATTTCAATTGATTACTTATTAATGTATTCTTGAAAGTTGTTTCCAAAATTGGTTAAAACGCAGACACGTGACATACAATGAAGCATTTCATTGATTTTGAGAAACGTCAAAAAATAATCATGATAATTGTCAAATCATATTTTGATATGAATTTAAATTTGTTGACATCTCATAATTCATGTCAAAATATTATCGACAATTATCATATCATTTGTTATATTAATTATGAAAATTTCAGTAGTGGAAATCTATCAAAATAGCTTTAATTTTTAAAGTTTTCGAAAGTTCTGTCAAATTATTTTCAATTTATTCTCACTCTCTTGTTATATTATTACAGAAAATTCTTATTTAATAATAACATCAGTCAGTCCAGCTAAGTCGGTATCACAATTCACTATTCCCGAGTTGGTCTAGTTGGATAAATGATCGCACCATACTGATGAGTCTGTAAGGACGAAACGCGTCTATGGTTAAAGCTGAACTGACCAGCCGTTTGTTGATGACCTGATAGTTGATGCAAACGTGCTGTAAAACCTTTGTGGAATTATGAGACAAGTGATGGAAAATTAGTTTTTTCCTATTTTTTCTTATTTATTAAGACTCAATTCCACATCGCAATAGACATTTTGTCTTTTGTTTTATAATAATAATATACTTCAAATCTCGAAATTATCTTACAATTTTAATTGAAATAAATAAAATATTACCTTTATTGTACCTACTAAAATTTTCCCTGAGTTCATTTAAATTTCGAATAAACCTTTTTTGAAGCATGTCGTGAAAAGTATATTGTATCTAACACAAGAGCAAAAAATGTGCAAATAAAGTGTAAACAAAAAACAATGTCCATTCGATGAAAGCGCCCGAGGATGTATTTTCCGTTGGTTTATCTGTAGCTTAGTACTACGTATATTATTGTATTAAATATATTATTGTGATCAACAAATAAATCTTTTTCTTGCAAAATATTTTATCTTGCACGGTACAGTCGGCGCACATACCTACCATTTATATTAAAAGAAACTTGGGGTATTTTGAAGGAAGGAAATATATTTGAAAACATTTCCGACTTCTTGTTTTATATATTGTAAACATGGATATCTGTCGAACATTCTGACATTTGACCTTTGTGGTGATACATCAATATTTTAAATTGAACGTAGGTGTTCTTACATTTCAAAATGTATGTTTCCACCGTTTCTTTTTATTTAGAAACTGTTCAATACATGTAACCACTAAAGGTTGATTTGAACAATTAGTTTTATAATTTATTATTTAATTAGTATTTTCATAAATTCTTAACAACTGATCAAATTGATTCATAGTCTTTCAGTAAAATAGAGAGTAAAATTGGAATAAAATTAGATTTGAATTATATTTATTTATTTATTTATGTTACTCTGTACAACAGGAATTGATTCCCAATTACAGTACAGGGTCCGAACTCACCTAGCCGCAGAGTGGTTGTAATTATAATTTCTAGCTTGAGTGGGAATCGAACTCGGGATCTCCGGATTCGAATTCCGTAACGCTACCCACCCCACCGTACTGTATGGCGACTACAGCTCAGTTGATTACGTTGAAAAATATGTCAAGAGTTCATAAGTTCCGGATTCAAAGCCTGGCGATATTCTAAATTGTTCTCTTTATAATTCAATTAGATTTCATTAGTTATTAATTAGATAAGTGCTATGTGAACGAGTATGTAAATAAATGCTCATTTCTTAATTATTTTTCAATTGTTATAGTGGAGTAAACGAATTAGTTTCGTGAATTATTTAAAACATTATAAATTTATTTATCTACGACCGTGTGTAAAAGTGACTTTTAGTTGGTTGTTTTATATGCGTAAAATTACTGTTTAATTAAGATTTCATTAATCACGGGTTGTCTAGTAACGAGTGGTTAATAGTATATTACGTATCATAAACTATAACTGACAGTTTTTAGTTTGGGAAATTGAGGCCCTTAGGGTCGAGATTTCCTAAACATTCGCAACCTAAAAAACTCACCAATTTGCCGCCCTTTCTAAGTCAATCAAATGGTGGTTTTTATAAATTAAAAAAATAAATTTAAAATAAATATATCATCACGACTTTTACCCATTACTGGGTGTGGCACTCTGCCGAAGCAGATCTCGGTAAGTGATATATTCATGTAGGTGAAGTGCGATTATTCATGTAGGTGAAGTGCGGCCCCCAAAAGTAGTGGTAGGGGAGCCACAGGGGTAATTTAAATTTGGTGAAAATGGTTTCTCGGCTGTGGGAATCGAGCCGGGGTCCTCAGGATCCACAGGCCAACTCGAAATGACTGAGCCATTACTCCATTAAATTAATGAACATAAATAAATAATTGTAATTGAGACAAACTATAGGTGGGGAACTTTTTTACCATTGGATGGCATATTTAAATTAGGCAGTAATAAAGGAATTTTTCGAGATAATATTTTCAACCCTACATTGACTTAACGATGAAAAATATTCGAAATCATATAGTAATTCATAATTCGTAGAATTCGAATAGTAAACTTATGAGATGAACAAGTTGTTTTTTACAACTAAAACTAAATATAAAAAATGCCGCCCCAAAATATGTGCCGCTCGGTGCGGACCGCACCCACCGCCCCCCTCTAGGTACGCCACTGGGTTAGTAAGCTATTTTTAAAAATACGTACATAAATAGAAGAAAAAGAAAAATAGGTTTCAAAATTAAGAGCTGTCAAATTGTTGTCAAAATTAACAGGACTTTGATATATAATATTTACTCCCTGTTCAGTAAGTAAATATTATAGTCCTGAAGTAACCATGGAAACTAGGTAACTGTGCAATAAAAGTTCCACTTACTGTGTTTAAATGTTATCATTAATGGTTAACTTACAGTACAGATATTGTAAAAAATTACTTTACGTACTATTTACCATGATTGCCATGGTTATCTCAATAATATAATAGATTTTTAAGTATTGAAGCATAACATTAATGTCAATAATTATTGGATATTTTTGCTAATATTTTTGGTTGTAATAAAATATTGTACAATGCACATACGTAAAGCATCTGTAGTCAATCGCGGGTCTTAAAACATTCACTTCGCTCGCGTTTTAACTCCTCTGTCATGACTAAAGCACTTTACGTACTAGTATCGTAAATAACTATTATTTGAAGTTAGTGAAGTCCTGTATCACAGAGTAAATCATTTAAAAATTGGACTGTAAATTTAACAACTAAAAATAGGTGAACAATATATTCTCAACCAATAATATTTTATAAATAGTTACGTGAGCTATGCGTGCGTGATAAATTTCATTATTAAAATGATATAATGATCCTTCTTTTTAAAAACTAATGAGGCGGCTAAAATTTCCATTATTAGCAGCTAATTTAACCTGATAATTTACGAGAGCGATCGTAAATTTTATACCTGCATTAATTTTTATATTTATCTCCAGCATAACATAAACCAGGTGAACACTAAAATATATATGAATTTACATAACACATCAAGATACACTTTTATTTTTACCGTAATAACAATATTTATTTTTATGGTTATTTTTTCACATAATACTGTTTTTAAAAAGTCTGTAAATAATGGTATTTGGACAGTAAGTTTTTATTAGAACATCGTATTTCAATGTAAATTTTAATATGTTTTTCTCTACTCCTGTTATTAAATGTTATTTAACGGAGTTATTTCCATAGCGCTAAATAACATCTTAATCACATGTTGACAACCTGTGGCTTCGATTGTTTTACTCAGGGTATGAAGTTAACAACTTACACATTAAGCATGGAGTGAAGTTAGCTTATTGCAACTGTCATTATGACTTAATGTAGTACTAGTGTGACGGTGGCGCCATCGGTTGTGGACTGGTGGAACAGACGCTCAAAAAATATAAAAATTGAATAAAATAAGTGTTTTATACCTATTACGATTTGAATATCATGAATTGTTAATAGGTTGTTGATCTAGTGAATTTTCAAATACCATACCACCGTGTGGTGTTGCCATTTTAAAATGGGATTCTTAATTTTTCGTTAAAAACAAGGCTTTGCATGGCTATATATCCATTACTAAACGATAAAAAACTGTCTCCTTCTGATACAATATATATGGATAGTTCTAAACATCATACTAGTTTTTCAAATGAAACTGCAAAATTTTAGAGGTACACAAACCAAATATGTGCGATTCTGAGTGATGATCGCCATAAGCCCCGTGTATAAGAACTCAACTTTACAAGCGAATATATTTGTTCACAGACGATGAATGTATTTCATATTTTCACAGGATTCGTATGACTATCCAATGTTTACGTACGTCAAATTTCATTCAGATCTGCAAAAAAAATTTTCACGCTAGTACTACCTTAACCTTACATTTCAAACAATTAGTAAAATTTTATATTGTTTTGTTGTCTTAATTTGCAGTCATAGAAAAAATATAGTATATGACTCGTTTTAGAAACTCTATCTACTTGTTTTTTATACACTCGTAACTAAAGAGATGTTTATAAAACTTGTTACATAATATACTATTAGAATTCTTTATTCCAAATAAATAAAAATATATACTTTAATATAGAAAATAAGTTTTTGTATATTTGTATTATAATATTTATTTTATGGTAATCAAGGTAACAACATAAAATAAGCTTTTATAGTACTAGTATTATAAAGAGTTATTTTATAGTACTAGTACTAAATAAATAAATAAATATATCATCACGCCTTCTACCCATTACTGGGTGTGGCACTCTGCCAAAGCAGATCTCGGTAAGTGATATATTTTGCGCGTGAAGTGCGGTTACCAGTCGTCAAATCACGGCCCCCAAACATGTTAGTGGTGGAGGAGCCACAGGGATAGCTTTTTCAAATTATGAAAATTTGTCGCCTGTGGGAATCGAACCAGGGACCCACAGGCCGACTTCATACCACTGTGCTAGCCATCCCATATAGTACTATAAATATAATATTACAGTACGATTTAACAAAAAATATTGTACGCTGCATGTACTAAAAGTGTGTTTATTTGCCTACTCGTTTTATAAATTTTCACTTTCAGTACTTGTACTCTTATCATTTTAATTAATTTATATTATATTACTGTATCGACATGTACATATTTCTAATTTAAATTAAAAAAATAATTGCTAGCTGAACCCAAATTGAATCGAAACAAAGGAAAACTATCGCACTAGAACAAAAAAACAAAAAAATACAACCCTAATCATAAGTTGAACCTTAAACCGAAACCGAACCGTAATTTTTTCCCTGGCTAAAATAATAAGTTTCGGTTTTATTTAACCATTTTTAAATGTATAGTTTAGGTTAATTAGATAGTCCTAATCGGGTTATACGCTAATCTTGTTATGAGAATTTGGCTCTAAAATTTACATAAACGATAACTGAGTCCCGATTCGGAATAATTAATTAATAAATTCAAATGTTGCATCATCCTCATTGATAGTAGATTACATGCTTCATCTAGGCTTTTATTTATATTTTTGAATAAAATCCACGTTAGTAAATAAAACGTTGTACTATATTTATATCGTAAATAACTATTATTTTTTTATTTATTTTATTTAATCCTGCTTTTTAAGATTGCATAGCTCTAATTTTTCTCTATTTCTTGCAGATGTGCAGATCCGGTCCCCCAGGTTCACCGGACGCAGCTGGTTGGCGTTCCCTGCACTCCGTGCCGCCTACAAGCACGTGCAGGTGACGTTGGAGCTCCGTCCCGAAGCGTACGATGGCATCTTCTTGTTGACAGGCGAACGAGATGACATGGCCGGCGACTTCATGGCACTTCTACTGCACCAGGGCTTCGTGGAGTTTCGGTGAGTCACGAAATCTGTCGTTGTAGTTTATTTGTGGAGGAATCAGAACCGTGAGGTGCTTGCCTCGGACGTACAAATTTTAGGAGCGAACTCGATTCGTTAGATTTTTATCCTCAAACAAAAAAATATCTGTGATGGTACGAATTTTGTAAACCTCGTTTCGCTCGCTAACAAAATATACTTGAACGTGCAACAAACTCAAATCATTCAAATCGGTACAAATAATTCAATAAGGATAAGTTCGATTGATAGATTTAATAGGAAAGAAATAGGAGTTATTTTTCTACTTCGATGTTCTTCAATAAACGCTCTGAAAACACATCGTTAAGATCTATATGTGCATTGTTTTTGGTACTATTTATATTCTAGGAATGGTATCAAAATACTTTTCAATCTGAAAGATGAATGAGATATAACCTCAAAATTGTAAATTGGTGCCGAAATACGAGGGCAGGGTAAAGAGTCCCTGAAAAATGAAACAAGAAATAATTTATTTGGTCAAAACATATTTTATTTCTCAACATAATCTCCTTGTAGCTCGATACACTTCGTTCAAGGTTTTTATAATTTTTCGATCCCTTCCAAATAATACGATTTTGGCAATCCTTCAAAATAGGCGTTTGTCTCAGCTATGACCTCATCGCTGGAGCCAAATCTCTTTCCGCCGAGCCATTTCTTCAAGTTTGGAAATAGATAAAAATCGCAGGGGGGCAAATCTGGAGAATACTGGTGGATGACGAACCAATTCGTAGCGCAATTCATGCAATTTTGCGGACCTGTGCGCCGGTGCATTGTCCACAATGCGGCACTCATCTGGCAGATAGCTTTCTCATATCCAAAAATTTATGCAAAATGTTCCGTACCCGTTCGGTTGAGATGCTCATAGCCTCAGCAACCTCTTGCACTTTAACTCGCCGATCGTCCAATATCATACCATGGATTTTATCGACGATTTCTGGCGTTGTAACCTCAATTGGACGAACAGAACGTTCGGCGTCCTTTGTGGTCGTACTACCACAACAAAAATCTGTAAACCACTTGTGAATCATTCCAATCGATGGTGAAGAGTCCCCATAATGTTTAACAAGCGATGCTTTGGTTTGCGTAATGTTTTTTCCACGCAAGAAATAATGTTTAATCAAGACGCGAAATTCACTTTTTTCCATGTTTTCAAAAATCTTCAAGGTTGCTTGCTTTCGATGGGTGTCAACAGAACTGAATGACATATCAGTCTGAAAATTTTAATGCGTTCTAGTTAAAGATGGTACATCACAAATATCACATGAGATTTGGGATTGTGGCGCCATCTGTTTTATTTTTCAGGGACTTTTCACTCTGCCCTCGTATAACTTTAACTTAACTCTATTTGTTACGTGATTGATTAGAAATAAACAATTAATAAAGAACCATTACCACAACAGAAAAAAAACAAACTAAACTACCAATTGCAAACACGAATGAATAATAAATAAAATGAATAAATTTTATCATTTTGAAAACCTATGAAATAGTACACGACGTAGAAAATTGAAATGCATATTTATTTCTCTTTAGAATTCACTTTATTCCTTTTGAAACGGTAACATTTTATTCTGTTCGAACTAAATAGAAAGTAAGGCTTATTTTGTGGTCAACATCTGCACGTCTAGCGACTAGTACTCGTATATGTGAACATGTGGTTTCAGAATGTTCAAACTTTAATCTCCAGATCCGAGACTTCGGTTTGTTGATAGTGCCTGAACAGCCGTTCAAAAATCCTTGTCGAGAACACACGGATTATCGCTTCTACACACAACTTAAGTATCTAAGCGAACAAATTAAATTTAGTTACATTGTTTACAGCAAAGCGTTGATTACATGGGTGCATAAGCACCCACAGTAAACAAAAATTTACGTGTTTGGACTCATCAATCATTAGCACATTTTATTTTTATTTAAAAATTGTCGAGTTCAATTGAAATAAGAGTATACATTATTCTGGTCACAGAGTATCGATTATAAATAATGAGCCAGTTACAGTGTGGAATAATTTTGTAAATATACTAATTTTTTAATAGTTATGTACAATATAAGTGGAATAAGAGCATTATTAAAATATACGTGAGCAGAGCTGGGCAGTAGCTAGCTACTTTTATAGCTTAGTTACTAGCTGTAGCTTAGCTAAATGTGAAAATATATAACTGTAGCTTGTAGCGAGCTATGTTTTTTTCTCTATTAGCTTAAAAATATTGTTATAACAACTGAAGCTACTTTTAGAGTTACTTTTTGTAGCTTAAAACTACTTTTTGTAGCCCAAATCTACTTTTTGTAGCTTAAAGCTACCACTGTTCATTAAGAAATACCTATTTATTTTTGTTTTGTGTTTGAATTATACCTTCTTTATTGTTTTCTATAATTATAGGATAACAAGTTATTATATAGTTTAAAATCTATTAACATATTATATTTTTCACTTGTTCTTAACCTATCCTACTTTTGTATTAAATATTAGATGAACTAAACATTGACTGTTTAGGAGTCTTCTGTTAATGTGACTGTTAATTTATTCCGATATAAATAAAAATTATAGCATCAAAAATTAACAGTACATTTGTCCATTTGCGATTTTTTATAAAAATTAACAGTCATAACAAAAGACTGATCAACTGATCATATGACAATTGCAAATTTAATTCATTTACAATAATTGAAAAAAGTATCTTTAAAATTTAACAGCTACTTTAACGAAAGCTTTTAGCTGTAGCTTAGCTATATTTTACAAAATGTATGTAAATATATTTATGCGCCCCCAAAGATATATTTTGCGCGTAAAGTGCGGTTACCAGTCGTCAAATCACGACCCCCGAAGATGTTAGTGGTGGAGGAGCCACAGGGGCAACTTTTGAAATTATGAAAATTGTTTGTCGCTTGTGGGAATCGAACCAGGGTTCTCAGGATCCACAGGCCGACTTCATACCGCAACAGCCCTTGATATTCTTTGAGGAAATAAAAAAGATCTATAAATTATATAATTTTTTGTAGTATAAAATACTAGCTTGTCGGTAACTTTATTTCTGAATAAAACGAAAATTTTTAGTTAATACAAGACATGTTTACTATCTCTTGACTCATTAAAATTTGGTTTAATTCTCTTGTATACTGTACAAAAAATAAAACATCAAACAAAAAAATAAAATTCGGACTAATTAATATGATACAGGGCTCGTATTTATTTCATATTTTTATTTAATCTTGTTTAAAAAATGTCAGTGTTCAGATATCACCTTCGCACCCAAGTAGGTGTATAATTCACATTAATTAAATATAAATTATTCCAAATTAAAATACATCCACAACCAAAATGAAAACTCAACGACTTTGGTTTATTTTTAACACTCAAGTTGTGCAAATACAAATTTTAATTACGACAACGTCCACCATATTTTTAAATTATTAAATCATATAAATAAGGACTTAAATGTCAAATCTCCTGGTAAATATGAAAATTCCCTAGTAAAGACTGATCGTCTTTTGTCGACTATAACACCGCGTTTCAATTTTTCCTGTTGCCTGAGTACATATAAAGTATACACTCTTGTTTACGCATATTTTACAGACTACAAACATGGCATGGTTCAGTTTGTTCTGTTGTAAAACCAGCACGTGGATAAAAAATGTCGTAAACATAAAAATTCGTGTCAAGTATTGCAGAATGCGAACGAAAATTTCCGCGGGCTGTATTTTTTGCCAGTATCAGTCTGTCAAATAAAACTGTCTTATCCCATAATAAGATTTCGTCACTCCATTGCTTCCTAAAGTTTTTATCCTTTGGATTTGCTACTGGGAATAAAAATTGTGACGAGGAGAAATTCGATACAGCTCAAAAAAGTTTTCTTTAAATAATATACTCAGCATTTTGCACGAGACCTACTTTTAAATTCATCGGATACTGAAACGCACTTCTTGAATTTTTCATCAAAAAAATATTTCAAAAATATGTTATGCAGAACAAGTCATGTGATTAGGGTTAACACCTCAGAACTAAGTCTCGCCCGGAGACGATGACTATTTTTGTAAAGAAGATCCTGAAATTTTATTATCATTACCATATTTGATAAAAAAGGGTTCCATTGTTTTGTTAAAGACAAGTGTTTTTGTTATCATGGTAAAATACTTACATATGAAATAAAGTAAAACAAATTGGAAGTGATAAATCCATTGTAACAATAAAATTTGTGTTTTCAACGTCATATATACGATTAAACTGTAACAATATTGACAAAAATTGAAGATAATCACATGCAACAGAAGACATCCCCTCACATAAAATTATGTCTATTTCTGAAAACTTGATACAATTCTAAAACAATTTGATCTGATACAAGATGATATATCAACTATTAGAATCGAAATTAATTGTATAAATTCTTCCTTAAAATCATGAGGACAGAATCAAGAAATTGGAAGATTTAGTGACAGAAATTAAACTAGATAACAGTAAGATATAGAAGATCATTAAAGAAAAAAAATTAATAATTTAGCGGCATAGAAGATTCCGAAAGTGAGATAGATTTGTCCTGGACAACTAACTACATAGCACTACATATTCAATTTTACTTACACAACCCGGAGAAATAAAAATTAAACCCGGAGCCCGGGGATAACTCACTGAAACCCGGAGTCTCCGGGTCAAACCAGGAGAGGTGGCAAGCCTACATGTGGTCTATCGTAGATCGTCGAAGAGTATTGCAAAATTGTTGGAAATGCTCCTCGGTGGAGTAGTTTAAATCATAATTTATAGATCCTTCGAATTATTCTGTACAACAGGAAATTACGGTTGGCATTTGAATCGCGCTAATTCGTAAGAAAATTTTCCGCCAAACAAAAAATTCAATAAAATTTGTCGGAAAGTTGGCATTTTCTTGTCGGGTTCAGGAAATAGTATATTACATAATAAGTCTGGAAAGTGATGTTTTACTTGACGAAGCGGTTGTTTGAAACACGAGGCCGCAGACTTATGCTGGATTGCAAGAAAAAAATAAAGAGCTCTTTAGTTAAAGAATTGTTTATCTAGCAACAGTATCAATGGCGTTTTTCTGAAATTTATTGAACCGTTAGTTGCTAATGAACCGATAAAACTTTCATGCAACCCAGCGTAAGTATTATAATCCGCTGAGTCAAGTAAAAACACTTTCCTAACATGAATACTATTTTTTTATGAAACCTATTAATTTAATCAATAATTAGTCATAAATAATTCAAAATGTTTAATTTTTTTTATATAAATAAATAAATATAAATATATCATCACGCCTTCTACCCATTACTGGATGTGGCACTCTGCCGAAGCAGATCTCGGTAAGTGATATATTTTGCGCGTGAAGTGCGGTTACCAGTCATCAAATCACGGCTCCCAAAGATGTTAGTGGTGGAGGAGCCACAGGGGTAGTTTTTTGAAATTATGAAAATTGTTTGTCGCCTTTGGGAATCGAACCAGGGTTCTCAGGATGCATAGGCCGACTTCATACCACTGAGCTAGCCATATTTTTATATGAATTATATTAACAGCAAGCTACGTATCCAAGGTTACAACAACAACAAAAATCAGTCAGGTAAAATACGAAACAGTCAAGTAAAGTCGTTACCAGAATGTTTTATTCTTTACCAGACTGTTATTTTTGTTGTAGTCTTGGATCCGTACTTTACTTGATTGTTTTGGTAAAAAACTACTTTCCATACTAAAATTGATCAGGAAAATAGGCACTTTCTTGCCGGTTTCAGAAAAAAATATTCCCTGAATGTTATTTCTCGTAGCCTAGCAACGCCACAAACCACTTTCAAGGAGTTACAAAAACTATCAAAGCATCACAATAAAAATACAAAACCAATTCATTTCATCCAGACTATATGACATTTGATATTTCTTCTAGCAACGATACATATTCTGCAATTCTCAACAGACAGTTGCAACGTTTATACTGCTGGTTCCTCTTTGTCTGTATCGTAGTCATTGCTTTGAGGTGGTGGGATAGAATTCACGGTAGCTCTTCGTCGTTATTCACGTTCGCAGAACGTGAGCGTTAGTTGAGCGTGGATACCGCGTGAATGCGAATTGCGTGCGTGATCTATGATAGAGGATTATTGAGAGTAATACGGATGATATTAGTTAATCGATGTGTAAGCAGATTTGTAAATAGGGGAGTAGTTTGTTGCGGATAATAGGATGAAAGGCCTCTTGATTATTTCATCATTTAAAATGGTGTATTAAAGAGCGAGGTTCATAATTGTCTCTTTATTTTGTGTGTAGGGACCCTTTTCTATTTTGCGCTTTTATTGCTTAGTAAAAAATCATAAATAAAATAAATAAATAAATATATCATCACGCCTTTTACCCATTACTGGATGTGGCACTTTGCCGAAGCAGATCTCGGTAAATGATATATTTAAAATATAATAAATAAATATATCATCACGCCTTCTACCCATTACTGGGTGTGGCACTTTGCCGAAGCAGATCTCGGTAAATGATATATTTAAAATAAGATAAATAAATATATCATCACGTCTTCTACCCATTATTGAGTGTGGCACTCTGCCGAAACAGATCTCGGTAAGTGATATATTTTGCGCGTAAAGTGCGGTTACCAGTCGTCAAATCACGGCCCCCAAAGATGTTAGTGGTGGAGGAGCCACAAGGATAGTTTTTAAAATAGTGAAAATTGTTTGTCGTCTGTGGGAATCGAACCAAGGTTCTTAGGTTCCACAGACCGACTTGATACCACAGAGTTAGCTACCCCATATATTTATGCGCGTGAAGTGCGGTTACCGGCCGTCAAATCATGGCCCCAAAATATGTTAGTGGTGAGGGAGCCTCAAGGGTAATTTTAATTTGGTGAAAATGTTTGTCGGCTGTGGAGATCGAACCAAGGTTCTCAGGATAAAATTGTTGTTTCCATTACTCACATCCTTTTATTTCATAACATTACTCACGGGGCAATAATCTAAAGTATTTCTATCAAAATGCTTTGCAAAATGACATAAAAAATAGTATTTTTGCCTTTACCTGGCATTGTGCAAATTGTGAAGCAAAAAGATCCCTAGAATTGTATTGCCAACTGAAACGCAATTTCGATCATGTATTGTTCCACAACTTTTTCGTGATAGAATTTTAATCCTGCTTTGTTAAGATCATGGTAAAGTTTCTAAAAAGAAATGCTTTATTATTTTTCGATTACAATTTTCACGAGCGAAGAAACTGGAAAACATCAGTAATCAAGAAGCTTTTGAAACAATATACGAACAACAAACTTACAATGAAATTTCACTTAAGCGTTCAGTGTTTTCGGCTTCCGAGGTAAAGGGATAAATGAAGTAAGAAGAGATTAATCAAAATACGATGCGAAATATAATTTACTGTACGTTATTGTTTTTGTATCGAGTTTCGAGAGGCACGGTTCTATTTCGGTGGATTCTCCGTTTCTGTTTAGTTGCCAGGGTTGTTTCAACTTTACCCCTTGACATTTGCTCTCGCACGTAAAAACGCCATCATCAACGTTATTTTAGAGACAACAAAGTAGTTGTTTTCACAGCGTGTCATTATTAGCAAAGGGGTTAATTATGTTGAACTCTCTCTTTAACAGACATTTTGTATTTCGCTTTAAATTTCATTCATTACAAAATAACAACATAATAGAGATGATTTACAAATTCTAATATGTTTTTATTATGAAACTCGTAAGTAGGGATACCGCGGAATCTTATACATATGAGGGCAGGGTGAAAAGTCCCTGAAAAATAAAACAGATAGCGCCACAATCGCAAATCGCATGTGACATTTGTGATATACCATCTTTAACTAGAACGCATTAAAAATTTCAGACTGATATGTCATTCAGTTCTGTTTTGACACCCATCGAAAGCAAGCAACCTTGAAGATTTTTGAAAACATGGAAAAAAGTGAATTTCGCGTCTTGATTAAACATTATTTCTTGTGTGAAAAAAGCATCGATAGCTATGAAATTGAAACAAAATTAAACAAATGTTTGACGTACAATCTGTCAAAACTGTCTAAATAAATTCTTTATTATTATTTCTTTTATTTTGACAGATAAAACGTCAAACATTTGTTTTATTTTGTGTCAATTTCATGCCTATCGATAGTTTTGAGGAAATTTTCATCATTTTCAAATGTAATTTGTGTCTTTACAAAGTATGTAGTTGGGTCAGATGCAGAATTTTATGCCCTAAAACTTTTACTTCAAGCTTTTTTGCTTAAAATATTTAGGGAAGCAGGAAATTAAAAAATTATAATTTTACATATTAAAGTCCTAGGTTCGAGAGTCGTGGTCACCACCCTAGTTAATAACCAGGGGAAAGCATGTGCCCCTGCTTGCCCCCTTGCGAACACCCATGCTTCAATCACATCTATCCAATCACTCTCATTCGCTTTTCATTCATCTTCTTTCTTTGACGTACATAACATATGCGCAAACCATCTTTTACAGTAAATATTTTATTATGTAATGTACTCTGTTTTAAAATTGCAATTTAAATTATAGAACTTAAAAGATAACATTCTGAATTAATGTGTATTATTTAATATTTTAACTCTTTAATCAAAGTTGAAATTACGTGAATTCGTTGAAGATTATAAACAAAAACAAATGATACTCGTAATTATGTACATATAGTGAAAGAAGATTAATATCTCATTTATATGTCCAAACAAATGATCTTTCATTCTGTTCTTTGTAAATTTTCATTCGTTTTAGTTACGAATATGTTAATTCATAAATTTTTTGGATGAAATTCACATATTTGCAATCTGATTTAAAAGCATTTTTCGCAACCCTTTCATCGAGTATTCTTTTTGAATAAACTTTCCTCTTTAAATTTATTCCAGAGATGGAAATTTTTTTTATCATTAATTATTTACTGGTATGATATTCTCTCTTATGAATAAAATGAATCAGTCAGTATAAAATATTCTAGTTGAAGAAATATCAAAGATACATAAATTAAATTACTATTAGAATATTGGAAATAATTTTTGAAAAAGCTATGACCAACGTCGGGATTTGAATCCAAAGCCTTTTACAGGTTAGATGAATGCTTTAATCAACTGAGCTACAAAGCCGAGTATTTGTGTGTAATTGGGATTTTTTTTAATAAACATATTTTTTGCGAACATCTACAAAATTAGCCTTTTCTGATCACTTTTCACACCTGAAAATTCGTCTTTAGTAATCTAGATTACAAAAGACGACCAGAGAGATCGACAAGACTACTGACCCCTAAATTGAGAGGAGGGATCAGAAAATGAATGTTTCCATTTTCTGATTTATTCATTTTACGCAAATTATTTTTCATTTGTGTGTCAAATCAAGAATCATTAGTCATTGAAAGTCGCAAAAAAAATTATGCTCAACCAGACCGAAATTCATTAGTTTTAACCCTAAAAAGAGGGGTTGAACATTTGTTTTTGACCCTAGGGCCTTAAAAATATAATTCCTATGGATACATAAATAAAATGACAATTTTTGTTTATTGTGAATACTTGATTTTACATTTTGACGTATAACCTGTGTACATATTTTAATGTTTTGAACATATAATTAAATATGATTTTGATGTGCATAAAATATTATGTATACCACGGATGAACTTAGCGTTTTTGGCCTGCGGCATAATTATTAGCACGAGGCGCAATGTGCCGAGGGCTAACAACATGCTCAAGGTTTTCACCCTTGATACATAAGTAATTATTGTACATACCTTGAAAGTTTCTATACTGGTTCTCAAGCTTTCAAAGCTCGCCTACGGCCCACTCTAAAATATGCTTGCATACTCCTTAAAATATCTTTATCAAGTCTTGTTACGTATATAACTATTTCCTAAGACAGTGCGAAAAGTGATTATTTTCGACACTCTAGTGTCAACAAAATGACATTATTGTTTTCAAATAAATAAAATAAATATAAATATATCATCACGCCTTCTACCCATTACTGGGTGTGGCACTCTGCCGAAGCAGATCTCGGTAAGTCGTCAAATCACGGCCCCCAAACATGTTAATGGTGGAGGAGCCACAGGGATAATTTTAAATTGGTGAAAATGTTTTGTCGGCTGTGGGGATCGAACCAGGGTTCTTTGGATCCACAGACCGACGCGATAACCACTGTGCCATTACCCCATAATTATTAATTATTAATTATTGTTTTTGGTTTTCATAGATGTAAAAAATGACAATGAGACAATGGAATACGCAACAATCTTTGTTATTGTTTGATTAAATAAAAACAGATCTAAACATTAAATAATCTATTTGGTATAAAATGTTAAATTGTCTTAGGAAAAACAGCATGTAATACACGTGGAAAACTTGTGTGAATTGAAACACTTTCAACACTATCACTTACAATAACTATTATTCAACTACTTAATTGGGGGGCTCCTAGCTGCAGCCCTCATGTAATCCACTCCTGAACATAACATTAAATGAACAATAGCAAATCCAAACAGTACCATTGTTCAATTTCACATGATATACTATTGTCACCACTTCGCTCCCGCCCTCCGCAATATTGTCAGTTACCACGAGCCGTGAAATACTCCTCAGCATAATTGACCCTGCATAAGTGTTACCTGCATAGACACTAATACTCCATTTTCACCCCCGGGACAGGCGGAGGAGGAGGAGGGTGACGAGGAGTGACCTGACCTCGAAGGACAGGCCTCGGGTGAAAGCCCTTCTAATTCGATTGTTCGTGAACACCCGCCCGGGAAACTAACCGTCATCGGACGACTGAAATTGCGGCGATTTTGCTAACTTGGCGTTGGGGTGGGTGATGACGCGTGATTGAATTTGGGTAGCGATGATTTGTGGGATATTTTATTGATAAGTACTGTTAATCTGACCTACAAAAAGTATCTGATATTTTATACAAGAACTTAATCCCTATTATACAAGGGCAGGGTGAAAAGTCATGCAATTTTGCCATTGCGACTGCGGACCTGTGTGCCGGTGCAGAGAGCAAATGCGGTACTCTTCTGGCAGATAGCTTTCTCATATCCAAAAGTTTATGCAAAATGTTCCGTACCTGTTCGGTTGAGATGCTCATAGCCTCAGCATGCTCGTGCACTTTAACTCGCCGATCGTCCAATATCATACCATGGATTTTATCGACGATTTCTGGCGTTGTAACCTCAATTGGACGACCAGAATGTTCGGCGTCCTTTGTGGTCATACTACCACAACGAAAGTCAGTAAACCACTTGTGAATCGTTCCAATCGATGGTGAGGAGTCCCCATAATGTTTAACAAGCGATGCTTTGGTTTGCGTAATATTTTTTCCGCGCGAGAAATAATGTTTAATCAAGACGCGGAATTCACTTTTTTCCATGTTTTCAAAAATCTTCAAGGTTGCTTGCTTTCGATGGGTGTCAACACAGAACTGACTGACATATCAGTCTGAAAATTTTAATGCGTTCTAGTTAAAGATGGTACATCACAAATGTCGCATGAGATTTGCGATTGTGGCGCCATCTGTTTTATTTTTCAGGGACTTTTCACCCTGCTCTCGTATGTTCTGTAAATGTTTCAAGGGTTTATGATACCCTATTTGATGGAATATAGCGTGAATGTATTAATTCAAATGACGCAAGCTTTAAACTCAGTCTACAAACTAAATTAAAAAATAATTCCCTTGTCAAAAACGAAAAAAATAATCAAAACATAATTCTAATAACAACTAAAATAAAACCCCAAACAATTGCTAGCAGCTAGTTGTTTCAAAATGGCTGCTGTTGCACAGCACACATGCATTATTCGCGACAATCCTTGCATCGTCCACAGATACTCTTCTGTTTTCCGGTCGCTACAAACAGGACAAAAGTAAACAATCAGTGGTGCAATTGTGCTCTCGCGGCCGTTTAATAACAGGGCATTACCGCCCGCAGCGCCAGCCGCTCGTGGCCGTATCGTGAATTATTAAAACATTTCGTGGCACGACGAGCACAATTAAATGTTTACAATGGCGGTGTAATGGCAAGCGAGAGCGGCATTAACCGGTCTTTGGGTCTGGGACGTCAGTATGTTGCAGGGTATTATGTCAGGTTTATGTTTCGTATCTGTCATAATTCTTATGAAGGACACTTTGCGTTTTTTATATTATGATGTTTTGGTGTTTAATGGTAAGGAATTTGGAGAGTGTTTAGCGAAAATCTGTGTTTATAGGACTTGAAAAGATAATTGTATTATTGAATTTATTTACTTTCGTACAATCGCGGTATCGTAACTTTAAATGGTAAATTAAGGGTTACGTTAAGACTGTCTTGCTGTTACTGTTGGTAAAAAATCAAACATGTAAGTAAATATTAATTAAAAGAACAAATAAAAATTTATCAAATGGTTAATAATACATTTTGTATGGGGTAGCTAGCTCAGTGGTATCAAGTTGACCTGTGATTCCTGAGAACCCTGGTTAGATTCCCACAGGCGACATACAATTTTCATCATTAAAAAAAAAAAACTACCCTTGTGGCTCCCCCACCACTAACATCTTTGGAGGCCCTGATTTGACGGTTAGTAACTGCACTTCACGCGCAAAATGTATCACTTACCGAGATCTGCTTCGGCAGAGTGCCACATCCAGTAAAGGGTAGAAGGCGTGATGATACATTTATTTTTATTTTATTTATAATATATTTTGTAATAAGAACTGATTTCTCAAATACTTTTTTTTTATCGCAATGTTTTCGTTGCGCATTTCAAAGTCTAGTAACTTTAATTAAAGGTTTCTATTTGTTGATTAAGGGGCGGTTTTTCCATTTCTGAATAGTTCCCAAAAACTATTACGATAAATAAGAAATATCGCATCGAAATCATAGTGCAAATAGGATGCGATATTGACATAAAAAAATCGAGACATCGAAGACTAAGAAATATTCCTTTCTGTGCTACAATTGAATCATTATCTGTTACTATACTCTGTTTTTTAACCAGGAGGAGTAATTTAAATTTTAACCGCTAAAACTGACGCTTCTGATTGGCTAATGCTTCGTCCAGTTTACACTGTACATAGATTTTATTAGAGCTGTCATAAGTTTTGAGGTTATCTGTTTTCTTGTTGGTTTTTTGCATTTCTGTGACATTAAAATAAATCAGTTCTTTTAAGAACTAATAATATACGAAGTGACAAATTAGAGTTTATAATGTCATTTGTATTTTAAAATAAATTCCATGAGACTTAATCAGTGCAGATGTATAAGAAATTTTTGTATTCGCGAAAAAACTCAACTATAGGTGGCACTGTCGTCGCGCACTCTAATTGGGAAAACAAACCAGATACCGCCATTGCTTTGTATGTATTCGACGTGTTGTTTGGTGTTTTAGTTTCGTTTTTATTATAAAGTTTGGACTTTTTATTCGTTTTAAGTATGGAAATATCATTGCCCCATTATGTTTATTGTATCGTGCAAGTAATTTTGAGCTGTTGTAAATAAAATTTTAAACATAACAGCCAAAACTATGAAAGATAAATTAGTTTTTAACTTTACGAAAACTAATATTGTTCTTTCTTTTATATTTTTATTGTGCAACTTCCATGTTGAAGATGCTATTTGCACGCAGTGTTCTATTTTCACAAATGTTTAATATTTATTCGCGTATATGCACACATGTTTTTATCTGATTGGAATAAACAGTTAATTAAAGTCTCTTTCATATCACATATCCCTAAATTAATTTGACATTATCACATCTGATGGCGGATATTTTGTCAGGCACTGACTCCAGTGATATTTAGGAACATGATGGCTGTGAGGAAATATCTGTTTCTACAATGGAGGAAAGCTCCATTCTTTGTGCCGTGCTTGTTTCTGTCACTAAATCCGCTTTTAAGTTTGATACTGTTCTGCAAATATATGAAAATTACTAACATCGAACAATTTTCTAACTCTATATTCGGTATTTACTTGTTAATATTCCGCTTTATTGTTCTATCATCTCTGCTTGAACTTTACTTTTGATTCGGAAAACTACCTACTGGTAATTTTTTGGTTGGAACAGCATCAGGTTTTAATTTTTTTCTTCATCAGCTTTGAACGATATCCTTTTAAAAATATATGTAATAATAACAATAACAAACAATTAATTACACATGTTCACAATTACATACCCGGTGATACAAAATCTGTAGGACTGAAATGTTCAGAACATACATTCATGTACTTACTGGTTTTCCTATTTTTAATGCATGAACCCATGCATGTCGGATTTTTAAGTCTTTGGGAAAATAATGCAAAGATATTTTTTCGCTAAGATAATTGTTACATAGAGGAACTGAGCAAAATCTCTTAGATTTGCTCATTTTTCTGTTCAAATCTCCTATCTCTTGCAATGTAAACAACGCTTTGTTTTCCCAATTAGGGACCTTTCAAATTTTGTCACCAGATGTCAGCCACTATGTATTTTTTCGCCAATTTTGCGCCTACAAAAATAGTAACTTTCTTTGGTAACTTTCTATAGTGTAAATCTGACTTATGTATTTACTCCTCCTGGTTAAAAAACAGACTATAATCGATATGATAATGGTAACTCTTATTTTTCATGGTTAATTCTATACATTATCACCACTGTGATAAATAGTATATTATACACAAAGGGACTAAAGTGCGTAATTTAATTCTGAAAGTGAAGTTTTTTCACAAATCGCTGGTAAGGGAAATAATAATGTGAGGGATTGAATACACATTACTCTTGTGGAATATATACTATTTTTCGCAGTTCTAGACATACATTTTAAAGTATTGATTAATTTTGATATTGACTTGACATATAATTCACACTTTCAGCATTATACAAATTTTTAGATATCTTAGGTGACATGAACAAAGTGAAATATTTTGATGTTTATATCTATATTGCATTTGCCACTTGGTTCACTTAAATCAGTTCAGAACTGAATTAAGCAAATTGATGTACTTATTTGGGTGAATTAATTCAAAGAAAATTAGAATCAATAACTCTAGTATTGGAAATAAAGTCAGCGAAGTAATCCAGCGAAATAAATAAGTGATTAGATTCAGTAAATGTAAGTTAGATCCAAATGGCAAATGGAATACACCTTATAATATACTTGTTGCTACAGTAATGACAATTTTCAATGATGGTAAATCATGCTTGCATTCTTTTGCTACCAACCATAATTAAACTATCCAAACACAATTTGAACCATAATCATTCCATTCCAAGTCCCGCGAGTCAGGCAGTCTTAGCACCAACGATTCCACCGCCATCTCTTACGCACTATTACAACCACTAGCCGGAGTCCCGGAGCATTTCGCGTCCTCGTTGCTCATTCTCTGGCGCTTCAAACGATGATGAAAATTAACATCACGTCTTGGTAATGCCCGCTTCGCTCCCGGAATGCTGATAGACCGTGCATCGTGCGCTAGCGTGGAATATTGATCGAATACCTTTGTACAGGTGCTAACCATTGGCGCCGATTCCAGGCAGATGCATCTCCGCCATATTTTTATCATTATTTATATTTATTGATCGTAATATATTTGTTTGTTAGATAAAATGTACATTTTAAATTTGATTTAAATATATAAATGCGAAGGGAATTTCATGTTATTTGGAATTATTAGCATTGTTGTGAAATATTCGATTTGCTTAATTTAAATTAATTTAAAAATTAACTATTGCACGTAATAAGCCTTTTTCGGCACTTGTTATAAAAATAACTAGCTCAGTGGTATGAAGTCGGCCTGTGGATCCTGAGAACCCTGGTTCGATTCCCACAGGCGACAAACAATTTTCATAATTTCAAAAACTACCTCTGTGGCTCCTCCACCACTAACATCTTTGGGGGCCGTGATTTAACGACTGTTAACCGCACTTCACGCGCAAAATATATCACTTACCGAGATCTGCTTCGGCAGAGTGCCACACTCAGTAATGGGTAGAAGGCGTGATGATATATTTATTTATTTATTTTACACAATGAATTGTATTAATGAGATAATATTTGGTACTATTTATTAGTAATGATTTTAAAAATATTTTCATGTAAACATACGAAAGCAGGGTGAAAAGTCCCTGAAAAATGAAACAAGAAATGATTTATTTGGTCAAAACATATTTTATTTCTCAACATAATCTCCTTGTAGCTCGATCCCATCCAAATAATATAATTTGGGCAATCCTTCAAAATAGGCGTTTGTCACAGCGATGATCTCATCGTTGGAGCCAAATCTCTTTCTGCCGAGCTATTTCTTCATGTTTGGAAATAGATAAAAATCTGGAGAAAAAAGTCCTTCTTATTGAACTTGAATATCGCCAAACACTCCTTTGAACTTGTCACACGGTCGCGCTTGTTGTCAACAGCGAGTAAATGCGGCACCCATCTGGCAGATAGCTTTCTCATATCCAAAAATTTATGCAAAATTTTCCATACCCGTTCGATTGAAATGCTCATAGCCTCAGAAAACTCGTGCACTTTAATTCGCCGATCGTCCAATATCATACCACGGATTTTATCGACGATTTCTGGCGTTGTAACCTCAATTGGACGACCAGAACATTCGGCGTCCTTTGTGGTCATACTACCACAACGAAAATCAGTAAGCCACTTGTGAATCGTTCCAATCGATGGTGAGGAGTCCCTATAATGTTTAACAAGCGATGCTTTGGTTTGCGTAATGTT
The DNA here is from genome assembly GCA_911728475.2 of Pterostichus madidus. NCBI lineage: Eukaryota > Metazoa > Arthropoda > Insecta > Coleoptera > Carabidae > Pterostichus > Pterostichus madidus. The sequence continues at coordinate 4,296,375 of OU452304.1, forward strand.
TTTTCCACGCAAGAAATACATTTTTTTCCATGTTTTCAAAAATCTTCAAGGTTGCTTGCTTTCGATGGGTGTCAAAACAGAACTGAATGACATATCCGTCTGAAAATTTTAATGCGTTCTAGTTAAAGATGGTACATCACAAATGTCACATGAGATTTGCGATTGTGGCACCATCTGTTTTATTTTTGAGGGACTTTTCACCCTGCCCTCGTATTAACACATAACGTAATTATTTTTAGTGACATTGTATTTATGACTTAAATTACCTGATTCTATATATACCCTATACCCTTGTTCTAATTTCTATATACATACTCCTCAGGTATAATTTCCCCCCCTTGCCGCTCACGTACGCCACTGTAACTTCGCCGATGTGTGTCTTAAAGCCACAAGCGGCGCGGGTTCGTTTGAGCGCTAGAAGATAAAGACTTACAAAGAGTTTTTTGGCATGTAAAGCTTAGTTTACACGCGAGGATTTATTCTCATGAGGATAATTGAGTTTCAGGCTGAACTCTGAACTTCCTCTTTGATATATTTTTAAACTAATTAAGTTACTTCATTCTCTTGCAGCTTTATGAATGTTGATGAGGTGGAATGAGTGAATTAGGATGGAAAAATATGCGTTGGTTTGGTGTTAAATTGTAGCTGTGGCAAACAAAATAACAGCTGTGGAATACACAGTGCTTTTTAACTTTTTCTCAGAGCTTGTCACTTTGATATCAAGTCAAGAATTGTTGATTGAATGTCTTTATGATAAACGTTACTCATGTCTCATCTGCAATATTTACATTTCACGTACTAGAGCAGAATTTTTCAATCTTTCAAGTTTACAGTAATGATTTCACTGCGGAAAGTGAGATTACAGTATTGGGTTGCTAGATTAAAAGATAAGAAAGGAAGGGAGTGTCGCTCTACGCTTGTTTTTGAAAGTGAATTCCACACAATGTAAGATCAGAAAACGAATAAAAAAGATAAGAAACGAAGGAGTGTCGTCCCTGCGCTTGTTTTTGAAAGTGAATTTCACATAATTGCAGGTAAACACTCTAATGAAATTACTAAATAACAAAACTAAAATCTAAAATCCTGCACTTTTCTGAAATCATCAGATTCATTCCGCAATTAATCTTCGCCAAACGTTATAACATAACCTAGATAATTATGAATATGAATTCTAACCCAAATAATAAATGTCAAAATAAATTAAATTTTAAATGTTTATTGAATCCGTCAATATTACCACCCTGAAATTTTATTTTAATAAAAATTTTGAAATCAAATTAAATGAATGCGATATAGGAAAACTAGTATGAAAAACATATGTTACAATAACCAAATGTAATACTTGTTTTTCAATATACTATTTTTGTTGATCGTTCATTAATGGATTTCAGTAATGTATACAAAATAATACATGAATGATCCCTATTAACAGAAGCGGATTTAAAATATTTCGGGCCCTAGGCAAAATATTTATTTCGGGCCCTTTAGGACATAAAATTCTGCATCTAATCCAATAAATAAAAATAATTTGATATGCTTCGTAACAGCATAAATTAGATCTGAAAATAACGAAATTATCGATAACCATGAAATTGAAACAAAATTAACAAATGTTTAATGTTTTATGTGTCAAAATAAATGACATAATAAATGACGTAGCGAAACGAACAAAGCTAATAAATAAAGAAAATATTTTGACAGATTAAACATCAAACATTTGTTTAATTTTGTTTCAATTCCATGACTATCGATAGTTTTGAGGCTATTTTCGTTATTTTCATATCTAATTTGTGCCGTTACGAAGCACGCAAAATTAATTTTGTTTATTAGATTAGATGCTGAATTTTATGTCCTAAAACTTTTATTTGAAGCTGTCTTGTTTAAAATAATTAGGGCAGCAGGAAATTATAAAATTATGATTTTACATGTTAAATACCCATGCTCGAGAATCGCGGTCACCACCCTGTATATATATTTCTATTATTTAGACTAAAAGATTGAATCCGGGCCCTAAAATTTTTGGGCCCTAGGCTTTTGCCTTTTTAGCCTAGGCCAAAGTCCGCCTCTGCCTAGTAATGCATGTTTTTTTCTTAATGAACGGGTTTTTGGATCCGTACAACACACGTAATATGCTAAATACGTAAAAAATACATAGGTTTTGTCTGAAACTTTTTTTTGTAATCCAAATCAGCAATAAAAAAATTTAAAATTTAAATGTTGCCCTGCTCCTCCGCTTCCTAAAGGTCGGCAATTGTTTATATAATCGGATGTCCCTCTCCAAACCTTCAAACTTTTGTCAGGGATTTTTTGTCACTCGACGCCTATTTCTCAAGATATTCGAGAATGTAATTTAAAATGGGACATCCTGTTTATTTCGTTGCAAACAGGCAATGTAGAGTCTCAAAACAAGTATTATTTCAGATAATGTCGAAAGCAGTGAGCATAGCTCATAACTCTCGTTCTTGTCTAAAACTAAAAATATAGAATCAGCCAAACGTAACTAGTGTTCAAGAAAGGTAATAAATTTCATACAGGCTATTCAATTAGCTGATTCGGAACTGCGTAGAAAGCCTGAAATTTGAAACCAACTCAGTATGAATTATAAATGCGTAGAACTCAAACTACGTGTATGCCAGAGCTGAGCAGTAGCTAGCTACGAGTACTTTTGTAGCTTAGCTACATTTACCTTAGCTGTAGCTGTAGCTTAGCTAACTGTGAAAAAATATAGCTGTAGCTTGTAGCTAGCTACTTTTTTTCTATTAGCTTAAAAATAACAACTGAAGCTACTTTTAAAGCTACGTTTTGCAGCTTAAAGCTCCTTTTTGTAGCTTAAAGCTACTTTTTGTAGCTTGAAGCTACTTTTTAAGCAGAAGGTCTACAAAGTACGCATGCGTACAAGCTAAACCCACACAAAAAAATTATTTATTGCCGGTTCTAACTGGCTCTAATACGCAAAAATACACAGTAGGTGCCAGATGGTATTTGCTATTTTTGATATTTATGTACATAATAGTAAATTAACAGTCATTATAACAAAAGACTGATCATATGACAATGGCAAATTTAATTATTTCACAATAATTTTAAAAAGTAGCTTTAAAATTTAACAGCTACTTTAACGAAAGCTTTTAGCTGTAGCTTAGCTATATTTTACAAAATATAGCTTATAGTTGTAGCTTAGCTATTTTTTAAAGAATAGCTGTAGTTGTAGCTTAGCTACTTTTTTTAAGTAGCTTGCCCAGCTCGTCTCAAATCAAGTATTATTTCAGATAATGTCTAAAGCAGCGAGCATAGCTCATAACTCTCGTTCTTGTCTAAAACTAAAAATATAGAATCAGCCAATCGTAACTAGTGTTCAAGAAAGGTAATAAATTTCATTCAGGCTATTAAATTAGCTGATTCCGAACTGCGTAGGAAGCCTGAAACTTGAAACCAACTCAGTATGAATTATAAATGCGTAGAACTCAAACTACGTGTATGCTTACGGTTCTCCAAAGGGATGAGGTGAACAGGCCCTTCTGGTCACCATTTTATAATTATTTATTAGACTTAGTTAAACTCTGTAGACAGAAAATGAGAGTACTGTCCTAAATTGTTTCAAACTGTTTGTTTTATTGACCAATAAGAATAAACTGATATTACAGAAAACTGTCGTTATTTCCATTACATTTAAGATAGTACTAGCGTGAAAATTTTTTTATGCAAATCTGAATGAAATTTGGCACACGTAAACATTGGATAGTCATACGCATCCTATTAAAATATGAAACACATACATTGTCTGTGAACAAATATATTCGCTTGTAAAGTTGAGTTCTTATACAAGGGGCTTATGGCGATCATCACTCAAAATCGCACATATTTGGTTTGTGTACCTCTAAAATTTTGCAGTTTCATTTGAAAAACTAGTATGATGTTCTAGAACTATCCATGTATTTTGTATCAGAAGGAGAAAGTTTTTTACCGTTTAGTAATGGATAAATAGCCATGCAAAGCCTTGTTTTTAACGAAAAATTAAGGATCCCAATTTATAATGGCAACACCACACGGTGGTACGGTATTTGAAAATTCACTAGACCAACAACCTGTTAACAATTCATGATATTAAAATCATAATAGGTATAAAACACTTATTTTATTCTATATTTTTTTGAGCGTCAGTTTCGTCACTCGACAATCGAATAAACTGGAATTAGATATTGCCTACGGCTCATACCGTAAACTTCATCCGAATTGATAATAGCTATCATAATACGCTCGTAGAATAATGTACTATTATTTTATTTCTCAAAATTATCGAATTGAAATGGAATCAAAATTTATTGAGGTGTAAAATCACTATATTGATAAATACACCGAATTTGTCTATTACCTTCCTGCCAATCGTTTTTTAAAAAATGAATAAAAATTTAGAATTTCCGTTATTATATGTACTTAAAATAAAGTTTTAAAATTAATTAAAATACTTTAAATTTTTTACTCAAAAAATATTTACAATATACAATATGCTGGGTTGCAAGAAAAAAATAAAGAGAATAAAAATTGTACCAATAGCGATTTTCTGAAACTTATTGAACAGTTAGTCGTTAATGAGCCGATAAAACTTTCATGCAACCCAGCATTAATATGTTTCCTTCAGGACCAATATTTCAAACTCCTAACAAAGTTCCTAATAAATTTATCCATGTAACAAATAAAAAATTGCACAGCAAGAAATAACAGTTAATATAATTTTCACAATTTGCACTATGATTTCGATGCGATATTTTTTGTTTGTTTATCAAATAAATTTATTAGTAACTTTGCTAGAAGATTGAAATATCAGCTGTTATATATTATTTCAAAAAGGTGCAATTTCAGACCTGATCAGGCGCATGATACACATTAAAATCTCTCTGAAACAATTTCGGAACGTTGAACAGTGAACAACTATTTTAACTTCCTTTTTATAGTTTTATAAATCTATAAATGATAAATATAATATAATATAATGGTGAGGGTAGCTCAGTGCTATGAAGTCGGCCTGTGGATCCTGAGAACCCTGGTTCGATTCCCACAAGCGATAAATAATTTTTATAATTTCAAAAGCTACCCCTGTTGCCTCTCCACCACTAACATCTTTGGGGGCCGTGATTTGACGACTGGTAACTGCACTTCACGCGCAAAATATATCACTTACCGAGATCTGCTTCGGCAGAGTGCCACACCCAGTAATGGGTAGAAGGCGTGATGATATATTATTTATTATTGTTTAATTGTTAAACAAAATTTATAACTATGAAATATTTTCTATTTGTAAATAAATATTGATGCGATTTTTTGTGAGTAATTTGAGATGTTTTGCGCATACGTCGAAGAAAGATGAATGTAATTATATTTAATATGTCTTGATATTTTACTTTTCTTTCATATTATGTTAAATATGATAGTTTTAACAGTTATACTTAACATAGTACAACTTTTTCGTGCTACTCCTTTTCATGGAATATGACATGATGTGCTAATTGTATGTACATATATATATATATATATATATATATATATATATATATATATATATATATATTTTGTTCATTATTTACAGATTTACGAATATAAACTTATAGATTTATTACAATATTCCACCATTAATTATATGCGAATATTAGAAACATATATGTTAGAATTCTGCTAATGAAACTACCAAAATTTCCAGACCAAATTTGAGCGTGTTTCGCAACTAGCTTCTTTGTATGGCATGGCATTTTACATTTGGCTGAGAGACTTCATAAAGTTAAGTTGAAGTTTATGACGGCGAGACGCCGAGACTGTACCAAATAATGTCACTGTTTTAGTTGTTAATTAATTTTAAAAGTACCTGCATAATGCAGAAACATGAAACATGCAACAAACCCCTGCATTGTTGTCTCATCTGACAAAGTTCGCCAACTTTGTTTATTTTCCTTTATTTCATAATTATTTACGGTTTGAATGAATTATATTTACTTTTGTTTAGTGTGTTAAACTATGAACTAGTTAAATAGTATCTTTATTAAATTAAAGTAGCTGCATACGTACTTTTAGGCGAAGAAAAATTTGGTGGAAGCGCTACAATTGGTAAGCCTGATACATAAATTCATTTCCTGTTGTTGACAGGGACATTTATAATTTAAATTTGAGTACATTTTTTTTTTTTTTTCTGGCTTCTTTCGCGGACCAACTACTCAGGTCATATGCCGCCATTACGCCCTGATCTGCGTTTTAGTTGTTATTGTCAACAGCAACGCGAGTTTTCTCTGGACGGTCACCCATCCAAATACTACCCGCGCGCAACGTTGCTTAACTCGCGTTATCGCTTAGATCAGTACCAACGAGCGCAGCCATGGCCGTTGACAAAATGAGTACATTTATTATTACATTTATTTCTAAAGTATTTCTATTACTCAAAAAGTCAAAATTCTATTAGCTGTCAGTCTCCTGACATAACCTATTTGTATTTATTACAAATCTCAAATAGTATTTCCGCCTTTACCTGGCGTTGTGCCAACTGTGGAATAAAAAGATCTCTGAAATAGTATTGCCAACTATAACAATCCCTTTTGATCACCCTGTAGAATGTCTCACAAAATCAGTTTTCACTCTCATTATGTCCCTGATTATTTTACAGGAAAATGTTTGAAATAAATGTTGTAGATAAATCGAAATCAATCAACATAATTCGTTTTAGCTACTTCATTACTGCTAAATAGTACAGAGTGATCAAAAGGAATTGTTATAGTTGGCAATAAAAAAAATATTTGAAATTGGGAAGCCTGATACATAAATTCATATCCTGTTGTTGACAGTGACATTTGAAAATTTAAATTTAAATTTGAGTACATTTATTATTACATTTATTTCTAAAGTATTTCTATTACTCAAAAAGTCAAAATCCTATTAGTTGTCGGACTCCTGATATAACGTAATTTACTATTGAAAATTTGACATTTCGATAGATTATTTTCATTAATTTCACTAGTTGAAAACTACCAAAATAGTTTGATTTCATTGGTTCATTTTCAAATAAATTCGTCATTTTATTGGTTCTCACATATTCATGGTAAATTGTCGTCAAAGTAATTATGTATTTATAAATTTTTATAATTGATATTGTGCTAGTTCTCAATGAAAATAAATTAATTTTCTTGAAACTACTAGAGAGAGAAATTAATCTCGCTGCAATTAAATTTCATAAAACAAAACTTTACAAATGCATTCATTAAAAAGTTGGAAATTAAAATCAAGGAAACTAAACAAAAAGAAATTTGATACTATTTAGTATTCGTTGTAAGTTTAAAGACAATTCCCCAAGTTCTTTTAATAGGTTTGTCTACAAGTTAAAACTCTTTAGCGGTCGTAAAGTTGCCTGGCATCACGTCGCGCACCTATAGTCTCCATTAAAAGATCGGATCTCGGATCTGAGATCGTCTGACGGCAATTTCATTTTATTATCACATTTGGTACGAAGTGTAGGTTAGTTTCTTTAAACGTTTAATTACGGCCGTTTTTCAACCTTGATTTCCTGCCTTTTACACAACAAACAACTAAATTGTATGTTGATATATTCTTCTTATTTCTGCTTCAGAGTCGAGCACAGCTAATTTTGTATTTGAGGCTGCATTTTAAAATATCTCTGTTTTGTATCTGTTTATTGTACTTCAAAATTCAATATTTCTATCTTTGATATTTGTAATTTTATTATTTGTATTGCGTTCAAATCCTGCTGACTTTAACATATGAAAAACAATTCGAGTGTGTTTACATACATATCTTCACGCTATATCCCAATAAACGGGGTAGCACGAACCTTAAAATCACTCATAAAACATTCACTCATCACACTCATCAAACAATCAGCCCTCATCAAACATTTTCATCCAAACAAACCACCCTCACTTCAAAATTGATAGCTGTCAAATTGTTGTCAAAATAAACATGACCTTGATATGTAATATTTACTTACTGTCCACGATGGCTAGTAAGTGAATATTAAAGTCCTGATGTAACCACGGAAACCACTGTGCAATAAAAGCTCAACTTACTGTGTTTAAATTTTGTCATTAATAGGTAAGTTACAAACTCAAGTATTGTAAAAAAATATATAAATATTTCTTGGTAAAATGTCAAAAAAAGATAAAAACAGATTCAGAACAAGAATAATATTTTTTGTTTGTAATTCAAAATCCAATTAGAATTTAACAAAACAAAATTTTTGTATTTACATAAATACAAATGACAGTATTTCATTTATTATGTTTTTCATAAATTTCTGTTGTTTTGAATGTTCTCATATTCTAACAGAAGAAATTTCAATATGGCTGTATGTTCCATACAAACAAAAGATAAAATAGAACTCTTTCTACATAACAATGAAACAGTTTTGTTTTACAGACGGTCTGTACGATATTGTATTTCTTTAATATAAAGTCAGCGTGATTGTTTTGTAAAACTATTCTGTTTTGTTTGCTACTACGCTTACTAAATTACAAAATGAGAACTCGAAATCTCTTTATACATTACTCTAATTCAAGGAAGAGCAGGAATATATTTTGTAATTTCAAAACATTACATCTACAGTAATTAAAATGTTCGGAATGTACGAAGTGCTGTGAATGAATTATTGTTAACAATTTGTTTGAGACTAAATATTTATCTCCAAGGAGGCGTGATGATATATTTATTTATTTAATTTATTTATGTATTGAAACTATATATATATATATATATATATATATATATCACGCCTTCTACCCATTACTGGGTGTGGCACTCAGACAAAGCAGATCTCGATAAGTGATATATTTTGCGCGTAAAGTGCGGTTACCAGTCGTCAAATCACGACCCCCGAAGATGTTAGTGGTGGAGGAACCACAGTGGTAGCTTTTGAAATTATGAAAATTGTTTGTCGCCTGTGGGAATCGAACCAGGGTTCTCAGAATCCACAGGCCGACTTCATACCACTGAGCTAGCCACTAAATTAATTAATTAATTTGAAAATCAATCGTCAAATCCGCACAACATTCGTCAAACATTTAAATCTTAATGTAAAACATCGACAACATGTAGTTAATCACTGTTTAACATGAAAATTCCAATAATCAAATCGCATTTCACATCACTGGTTGCAAATAATGGCCTCCGACCTTATCGAGGTCAGAGTTCACTCGTGTTCGTTTTGCGAACGTTCCGCCAACGTTTTACCACCGTTTCTCCACGCCAAGCAGTACGCACTTCATTCATACAAAAAATAATGTTCTTTTAAACGAGCCTTCCACGGTTTGACGTCCGTGCTCGAGTCCCGGCGATCAATATGACGCGATGTCGGCAGCCGATGGATCGCGAGTGTAGACAGCTTGGCGAACGAAGAGGTGTTATTACGTTACAGCGAGGTTTACGACCTAATTCTGAGGAGTTAAGAGCAGCGAAAGAGTTAAATTTCAAACAGACGCTTCGGGACCTGAAGTTATGAGAATTTTTAGCTGGATCTGAAGCATTCGTTGGTGGTTTCAATAATATAGTTACAGTGTTGTAACAGATAATAATGGTTTTCATCTGGATAAAGATAAGGATAAATACTCTTTTAAATCTAAATAGTCATCAAAGAAATTGATGAAACAGATGTATGTTGATGAAATTGACGGTGAAAGATTGCGTGGACAACTTAGAAATAAATGCATGAATATGATTGAAGGATTGTTGCGTGAACGAAAGTTTCCAAGTATGAGGAACAAACGTGCTTGTATGAAAGGAATTATGAATGTGGATGAAGCTAAAGTGGTGTGTCAGGATAGGAAGGCGAAGATTAATTGTGAAATAAATCTGATGATTTCAGAAAAGCGCAGGATTTTAGATTTTAGTTTAGTTGTTTAGTAATTTCATTAGAGTGTTTATCTGCAATTGTGTGAAATTCACTTTCAAAAACAAGCGCAGGGACGACACTCCCTTCGTTTCTTATCTTCTTTTTATTCGTTTTCTGATCTTACATAGAGTGTTTAACTGCAATTGTGTGGAATTCACTTTCAAAAACAAGCGTAGAGCGATACTCCCTTCCTTTCTTATCTTTTAATTCGTTTTCAGTTCTTACGTAGAGTGTTTAACTGCAATTGTGTGAAATACACTTTCAAAAACAAGCGCAGGGCGATGCTCCTTCCATTTCTTATCTTTTTGTTTCATTTTCAGTTACTGCATTGTGGGGACTTTTCTTTCATATACTAGTGCAGGCTATCGCTTTCATCTTTTCTAATCTTGTAGATTCGTTGTTAGTTTCGTTATTAGATTCGTTGTTAGGAGTAAACGTTAGTCATTTGAGATGTTTTATGTATATGTTATGTACGTTGAAGAAAGAAAATGAATGATAAGTGAATAGGAATGATGTGATTGAAGGTTTGTTGTGTGATAATAATTTCGAGTGTAATAAATGAATGAGTTTTTCTGGAGTGATCTATGAATGTGGTTGAAGTGACCCTCACTTGTGTTTGGATGATAATGTTTGACGAGGGCTGATTGTTTGATGAGTGTGATGAGTGAATGTTTTATGAGTGATTTTAGGGTTCGTGCTACCCCATTTGTTGGGATATAGCGTGAAGATATGTATGTATGTGTGTACCTATTTACATATTTTAATCTTTTGAACATATAATTAAATGTTATTTTGTTGTTCATAAAATATTGTATGTACCACGGGTGAAATTAGCGTTTCTGACCCTGAGCATGTTATAACCAAGGGCCAGAAACGCCTGTTTCCACCCTTGATACATAAATAACTATCTCAAGGATTTTATGTTTAAACATATATAGGTAACTCCTTTTTGTTTCTTGAAACAGAACAGTTAATTCAATTAATCTGTAGCAAACTTCACCCTTTTGTTTCTAAAACCGGAAATTACTACTAAAACAAAGAGAAGAAGAGTAGACACATGCGCTATGAACAATAAAACCAAATAAAAGCAGATTAAAATAAAGATAAGTTAACGAGAAATAAACATAAAGTATGTATTACAGCAGCTTCCCTCTCTTGCTCGGAAATATAAAAATATTATCTCAGGGATTACGGAAGTTGTTCTCAACGCTAGATAACAAACAAATGAATAAACTAACCCTTCTTCTGGCAACATAGCTCACTTAGGAAGGGTGAATAAAGTTCACGCAGCCTGAACTCTTCTTGTATAATTTATGTGGGACTTGTTTCAAAGCCGCTCTAGCTCGGTCGATATTTCAGGATACTTCGAATGCTGATAATGAACTGCATGTCGCTTAGTAGCGCCTAAATGACTTATTTGTTTTCGTTTGTCAAATGTCTTCCCTGAAAGCAATTGTTCTTATGGATATTCCACTAGAACGATCAGTGTTATTTTAGTAAATCTTTAATTTTAATTTGTGTTTGTGTTCTAGCCATACTGTAAAATTATATTATCACATTATAATTATCTCTGTGGCTTTCCCGCCACTAACATCTTATCTGCGGATCAGAAGCAGATTTAAAATATTTCGCAAAATACTCTCAGATAGACATAAATTTCCAAAATATTTTTTTTTTACGCAATATAAATACAAATACACATAACAATTAGACAAAAAAATATTTAAATTTGTGAAATAAATTACTAGTCTTTGTCGTCTGAGTTTGAATTGAAGAAGAAGGACAATCTTCGAATAACTCTTCCATAAATTCCATTTCTTCAATAAATTCCGTTTTACATTTTTTATTTTCTAATATTTTGTGTCTGTATATACTTAATAAACTTAGATTACTCAATTGTTACGATAGGGAACATGTGGCTAGCTGGCCATAAGAATACTGCTGGAAAGTTTCAGCTTGAATTTATTATCTTTAAACTTATAATTTAATTTTTATTTAATTTATATATATACATATATTGGATGGTGACCGCGACTTTCGAACATAGGATTTTAACATGTAAAATCATATTGATTTAATTTCCAGCTTCATAATTATTTAAACAAAAAAGCTTCAAATAAAAGTTTTAGGGAATAAAATACGAAATTAATTTTGCATGCTTTGTAACGGCACAAATTAGAACTGAAAATGACTAAAATTGTCTCAAAACTATCGATAGCTATGAAATTGTAACAAAATTAAACAAATATTTGACCTTCAATCTGTCAAAACTGACAAAATAAATTCTTTATTTATTATTTCATTTATTTTGACAGATAAAACGTCAAACATTTGTTTAATTTTGTTTCAATTACATACTTATCGATAGTTTTGAGGCAATTTTCGTCATTTTCAAATCTAATTTGTGTCGTTACAAAGTATGTGAAATTAATTTTGTTTATTGGTTCAGATGCAGAGTTTTAAGTCCTAAAACTTTTATTTCAAGCTTTTTTGTTTAAAATATTTAAGGAATTAGGAAATTACAAAATTATAATTTTACATGTTAAAGAGAGTCGTGGTCATCACCTTAGTTAATATCCAGCGGGGGGGGGGCTTGCCCTCCTCTGCAGACGCCCATGCTTAGAGCCAGAAGTGTTTAGCCCGCTTTTTTATGGCTAACACACATGAAAATTAAGTATACTATTGTATGTTTACTCATTATCATATTATGATAACGTGTTGATCCAAGGACTATAATAAATGTCATTATAGAGCTCAAATTGAGAATTATAATATTGTTATGATACGAAAGCATATCAATAAATAAATAAACTTCCATATCTATTTATTTGAGACATACGATATTTATGTATATAGAAATAACAAATAAAGGATGAAATTTAAAATGCTGGTATAACTTGATTATTTTCGTCTTCCTCTTCCAGAATTGTCGAATTATAATCAGAAAATAAAAGAATAAACAGTCTTTTCTGTCAAGTTCGCATATTTTATTTATTTACAGTATCTCTTTGTATCCCTTGTCTTCCAATTATTGAGAAGTATCTCCGAATTTAGAGTTTATGTAAACGATAACTAAATCCCGATATCTCATTTATAAATTCAGATGGGAGTTGAGGACTAACTCATTGACAGCATATTGGCTGGTTCATTGGTATTCATGGTAGCAAACCATATTACAGAGATTTCTGTCGTTCTGGTTCGTAGGTTCGATTGTGGTTCGGGGGTCGGCGTCGTCCGTTCCGAAGAAACAGTGCTCCTCAACCAGTGGAATCATATCACGTTGTACAGACATCGGTGGGACGCCTGGTTGCAGCTTAATGGCGGAAAACATGTCCAGGGACGGTCTAAGGTAAGCTTTTCTCTATTTACACAAATAGTTATTTATATATCACGAGAAGAACGTATGGCATTTCTTCCTCAAAGTACTATTTCATTTAAAAATTATTTTTGATTCGTAATCAGCATATCAAACAACGTATACCCTTAATGTATGTATCCGAATTTATGAAACATCCTGTATTATATGACGTACTGCTTATAAAACTAAATATATTTTTTTTTAATTCGCAATATTAAGGGTGGTTCACCTTAACTAAACATTTTTAATACCACTTATTTGGTAATCACTTCTAATATATTAATAATTCAATTATATATAATAGTCAATTTAATCACTATAGAACATCAGATAAATGACTGTTTGTAGTGTCGTCCAGTGGCTTCCAGAGCCATGTTCTTAATTTAGCGAATTTTGAAAATAGTTATTTATTATACAAGTGTTTTATATACCAATAAAACACAAGTGTAATTCAAAATTTTAACCACAACTCATAATGGGGGATTCAAGTGGTAGAGCTTTTTAATATATATTTATAAATATAAATTCTTGACCGTACATCATATTTAATACAATATAAAATCATACCATAAATGATATCTTTATTGCTGAAATATGAAAGTTAAAGTTGAATAATTAAAATCGCTCATCTGTATTTCGCACTGCCATATTGCAATTACGTAGTTGCATTAAGCCAATCACAGAACTTTGTCTGAAACGTTTGTCGGTGCTCAATTTTACTGAGAGGAAGACGAAGAAGAAATAAGCATTCAGCATTCTACGATTCTACCAATGACGTATAATACCAGACGAATTATGCCGTATTCAAGTCAATGCAGTATCGTGAAGCAGAAAGAGATTTAATAACTTTTGGGTCCGCCGGATGAAGATCTCTACTTTATGAGATCTCAATATTGATTTGTTCGTGAAATAAGATTACCACCCGTCATATAATGGCCCCAACAATGTTAATAGCAGTGTAATTTTGCTTGGTGAAAATTTCAGTTGCCTGCTGTGGAATTTGAATTTGAATTTCCATCTCGATTATTCGATACGCTAAATTTGATATTTATTAATTAATACTCTGTAATAACCATAATTATTTCAGTAATGTAGATTTCAACAGAATATCTTTGAATACTTGAAATTTAATATAATATTAGTCAACTAATTATCTTTGTTAAAATAGATTTTGTGGAACAATGGTTAACGGGAATGTTTATTATTGATTTTTTTCCACAAAATACATAGTAATTGTAATATGATAATGTAGCAAAATTCTATTTGTTTAATCGAATTAGTAACTAATGAGTAATTATATACCTATTCCCAGGTGCCCAATAAATGTAAACACCAGTAAATAAATTCATTTGTTCTAATCAGAATTTCATATTAAAATCAAACTAAATCTATTGAATATCTCAATAAGAATGCGAACCTAGCGGTAAAATTTGAAACTAAGACAAACGAGCATGTTCATGAGATTTGTATGCTGTTAAATAGAACGATACTGTTGCAATATTATTTGTGTATTTATTTTAAATATTATTTAAGAAAATTTAACTTAAATTTCATGCTTCTGCAAATAATGGGTGTTCAATAAGTCTTGTCGTCCTTGGTGGCTATGGGCTGTGAAATGTATGTATGTACTTTATTCATACAATTTATTAGACATAAATTAAAGTAAAATAATTATTTGTTTTTAAACTATCTTACAGTAAATTGTTTACTCAGGAACAAAAAACGTTCATAGTGCAGTCTTATTTTTACAATAGTCAGCAAAATGAAAACGGAATTGTACTTTCCTCATTTTGAATGAAGTTTGACGTTTTATTTAAGGTTAAATTGAATGAATAAAGTACAGACATATATTTCACAGCCCATAGCCACCCAGGACGACAAGACTTATTGAACACAGTATACA
The DNA here is from genome assembly GCA_911728475.2 of Pterostichus madidus. Taxonomy (NCBI): domain Eukaryota; kingdom Metazoa; phylum Arthropoda; class Insecta; order Coleoptera; family Carabidae; genus Pterostichus; species Pterostichus madidus. The sequence continues at coordinate 4,311,513 of OU452304.1, forward strand.
AATTAATTGTAATTGTGATGTATACTTCATACCAAATAGCATAATAAATGTGTTATTATGAAAAATGTAATTTTCTCAAAAAAAAAAACATTAAAAAGTAGAAAGTACACAACACTAAATTCAAATCTACTGCGAAGAACAATTGAACAGCTACATTCTACAAATTATATTTACAATAAAGTTACCTACAGTGGTATCGAGTCGGCCTGTGGATTTGAGAACCCGGGTTCGATTCCCACAGTCGACAAACAATATTCACCACATTAAAAATACCTCTGTGGCTTCCCCTCCATTAACATCCTTGGGGGTCTTGATTTGACTGCTGGTAACCGCACTTTACGCGCCAAATATATCACTTCCTGAGATCTGTTACGGCAGAGTTCCACACTCAGTAATAAGTAGAAGTCGTGATGATATATTTAGTTATTTTACCTAACTACTAGTTACTAAATTACGTGTTCAAACAAAAAAATAATGTACTACTACAATTAATACAATAAAAAACAATGAACTATAATCTACCTAAATTATTAATAAAAACTTTGAAAATACTGAAAATATAAAAATAAAACAAACAAATCCTGCAGTCTGTAAAGTTACACTTACGGAAGTCATTAAAAATGCTCCTTTGTTCAAATTTTGACATATGTGTTTCAGCGCCATCTCTTATTAGTGAGATATACTAATAAGGAAGTTTGATTTTAATCATTTACTTTTATGTTTTAAAAGAGTTAATAATTCAAGCTTTGATGATTTATTCATAACTTTGTAGAATCTGCAGCTTTGATGGCCTTGTTAAAATTGTTTGAAAGTCAATTTATCTCACAAACAAAAAATTGCCATTCTGTATCCGTATAAATTATTGCTCATACATAAATGGATGTACGGCAAATTGTGATTCTTCGTTTTCCAGTTTAAAATAAATTGAATTATTTATTTGTACTAATGACCATACAGATTTAAATATCTTTATTATCCCAATAAATTCCATGTCAAAATATAAATTCAGCTATGAAACAGATTATATTAGAGCTTGACAAACCAAAGTAAAATCAGGTACAAATGGAAAATTTTATAATGATATATTTACTTATGGGGTGGCTAGCTCAGTGGTATGAAGTCGGCCTGTGGATCCAGAGAACCCTGGTTCGATTCCCACAGGCGACAAACAATTTTCATAATTTCAAAAACTACCCCTGTGGCTCCTCCACCACTAACATCTTTGGGGGCCGTGATTTGACGACTGGTAACCGCACTTCACGCGCAAAATATATCACTTACCGAGATCTGCTTCGGCGGAGTGCCACACCCAGTAATGGGTAGAAGGCGTGATGATATATTTTTTTTATATATATTTAGTTTTTATTAATCCATCAAATTTATGATTCTATTTTGATAAAAGGAAAGAATTACACGCTGTCTTATTATTTTATAAATACAAATAAACCACCATTTTTTAATCCAATTTTTGACACTAAATTTACCGACGATAGTAGCGACCTCCGAAGACACTCCTCTTAGGGTTGTAAATTGCTTTGTCTACAAGTTTAAAACATATTCTGCAGATGCTATTATTGTATTTGTGTTTTTTGTTACCATCCTGTTATTGGGATTTTGTGTTCTGTTAGTTGGTCAACTGTTAAAATAAATCTTAACAAATCTTGTTGTTTGTTGTGTTAGGGGCTGTTCTCTAGGATAACATTCCGCGAGCCCCTGTTTATCGGCGGAGCAGGAAACACGACAGGGCTGTCGGAGAAGTTACCGGTGGCCGGCGGGCTCAAAGGCTGCGTCCGACACCTGGAGGTCAATGACCAGGTGTACAGGTTCTCGCTCGAACCACAAGGAGACGCTGCCAAGGGCTTCGGCATACGTAAGTAGAAGATCTTATTGTTAAATATTGATAATCCAGATTTACCACAGAAAGCAATTTTATTGTTTTTTAAATTTTAATAAATGATTTTAACTTTACTAGATAGATGGGCGAATTCTGCTAATTTTAAACGATTCGTTTGATGAATACATGAATTTAATTTGTTCTTGTTAGTTAAAAATTAACAGGTCAATATTTTGAAACTCAATATCTTGATAAAATGAGACTTTTTGTGTTTTTATTTCTCCAAAAATTTTCGTTGATAACTAGATAATGACGAAAAACTTATTATAGACGATTTCATATTTTCTATTAATTCGGAAATGGTTGCATAGCGAAAAAAAATTCAAACAAAAAAAAGAGACATTATTCATATCCAATTAGTGGCATATATGGTATACGAGCTCTGCGTCAGATCAATTGAACCGAATCTTATTTTTTCGTTTGATGTTTTATTTCTCGCGTGGTATGCAAGAGAATTAAATGAAATTTTAATGAGACATGTATTAGTATGTTGTTAATACACAGATAAAGTTTAAAGTCAATCAATACATACATCTTGGAATGACAGGCATTGAAAGACGAAATAAACATTTTTGTTTTAACTAAAACTTTTTTATTTTAACTGTATAGTAATAAATTTTATATAAAATAATAATTAACTTCAAACATTAAACTGCCTACAAGATAATAATCATGATAGTCCATTAGTGCACTGAATTAGTTTTCTGGAAAAAAAAATTTATTTTAGTTGCGATATATATACTAGTGATAAAATAAACAAAAATCATGTAGACTGCTGTCATTTTCGCTATTACATTTTAATCATTCACACAGACAAAAATAAATAATAAGTTATATTTTTCATCATTAGAAACGTAAGCAACAATATCCGATCTTGCCAAAAAGCCACAATGGGCCTTTCAAGACTTTTTTGAATTTTTTATATATTAATCTACGTAATAAAATAATTATACCCAAATTTTTTATTTTTTAAAAAAAAACTTGTATTAAGCATGATAAAAATATTTAAACTTTCGAAACAAATGAATATGACGTAGTTGCATCTTAGCTTAAAGAGAGACAGATAAGACAGAGATAAATAACACGTAACTTGTCGTTGTCAGTAGAATCCTCAGACAAAACATAACTAGACGGATAACATCGGCGTTTGTTGTGAGTCAGAAAGGGATAGAATAACTGGTTGGTGAGGCGGGTGCGCGGCAAGGAGCAACTTGCATAACATCAAAGTGTACTCGCTCCTTGCCGCGCATCCGGCGGACCACAAGTTATTCCATTCCTCTCTGCTTCACAACACTGCATTGACTTGAATACGGCATAATTCGTCTAGTATTATACGTCATTGGTAGAATCGTAGAATGCTGAATGCTTATTTCTTCTTCGTCTTCTTGAGCACCGACAAACGTTTCAGACAAAGCTCTGTGATTGGCCTAATGCAACTACGTCATTGCAATATGGCAGTGCGAACGTTTTAAATGATTCAACTTTAACTTTCATATTTCAGCAATAAAGATATAATTTATGGTATGATTTTATATTGTATTAAATATGATGTACGGTCAAGAATTTATTTTAATAAATATATATTAAAAAGCTCTACCACTTGAATCCCCCATTATAAACCCTCGAAAGGTTTTTTAAAATTAATTATAATATCAATATTTCTTACTTATTTTACATACTGTATATACTATTTTTCAATACTTGTACTGTAAGTTACCTATTAATGACAAAATGTATACACCGTAAATGGAACTTTTATTGCCCGGTGGTTTCCATGGTTACATCAGGACTTTAATATTTACTTACTGCCCACCGTGAACAGTAAATAAATATTACATATCAAGGGCCTGTTTATTTGGACAACAATTTGATAGCTGTTAATTTTGAAACCTATTTTTCTTTTCCTTCTATTTGTGCAAGTATTGTAAAAAAATAGCTTACTAACCTCGAAGTGTAAGTGATTTTTTTAGGTCAAGAATGCAGTTTGGAAAATCGAGGCCCGAAGGTTCGAGATTTCCTAAACATTCGCATTCGACCCTTCGGGCCTCGTTTTCCCAAACGACATTCTTGATCTAAAAACTGTCACTTACACTTTATGGTACGTATTATATTATTATTTGGCAACGGAAATGTTCGTTATATTCTTGGCACTAATTTGTATTACATCACACAAAATTGAGCGTTGATTCAGCCCTAATAACCAATATTCTTGACCTTAATTGAACAACGAAATTACGATCAAAGTAATTCCAGTCATAATTGATCAGTTCCACTCACATTACACTAAGACGCAACCACCCTAATTTCATTCCCATTCCAACATTCTCAATGGAACTCAACAAGAACATTTCACTTCCAGAGGAATGCACAGCCGACCGCTGCAGTCGTGTTCCTTGTCAGCACGGAGGCAAGTGCCTCACCAGCCAGGACTCCGCTGTGTGCCTCTGCCCTCTTGGCTTCAGTGGGGACCTCTGCGAGACCCGAGTAGACCTGGAGGTACCCGCCTTCAACGGGAGTTCGCATCTGCGGTATCGGGGCCTCGCTGACTCCGCGCTAACGTGGCTTGACATCGAGGTCACGTTAAAACCCAACGCGGCGAATGGGGTGCTGCTCTATAATGGACATAGGACGGATGGGTCGGGGGATTTTATGACTCTTTACTTAAATGAGAAGCATGTTGAGTTTGCGTTTGATTTGGGAACTGGAACGGGGATTGTCAGGTAAGAGCTACGGAATACTATATACTCTACTCGGATTCTATGCGCTACTAAGTAAATTTAAAATTGGTTCAGAATAAACTAATTCAAAAGACAGTGAGAAATTCAATTAATTCGCCGAAACATTACCATATATCTAATTAGTATTTTCAGTAAATACTTCACAACTGATGAAATCAAATTGAATTATAAGGAGAGAAATTGGGATACCGCCAGGATTTAAACCTGGGACTCATGAACTACGGTCATATGCTTTAAACCAACTAAGCTACGGTCGTCTTGGATTCAAATATAATTTTATTCCGTTGTTTTATAAGTTATTTTTAGAATTTGTACTAATATCATTCTAAATTATAATTATAATAATAAATAAATAAATAAAACTTCTTTATTAACCAAAAAAAGCTTTAAAAGCGAGGTTTAACTAAAGTTGTTCTTCCAACTGCGTTACAAAAGTTTTAACAAAATTTCAATGAAATTAGAAATTTTACAGTAGTTTAGGCAACAAATAGAATAAACATTATTTTAAAGATAAATTACAAAAATTACTTATAAATTATGACATAAAAATTATGAAAACAATTTATAACAAATAAAATCAATAATACGAATAAGACATAAAAGAAAAAATCAACCATAAATATAACAAAAAATAAATGTAATGATAACAACAAAAAAGAAAGGTGATTTAATAGAATCATTGAATTTGCGAAAAATTGTGCCTGAAATGTGAATAATCTTCCTCGGAAAAACTATCAGATATGCGCGGAAAACTCAACTTTCTTGTCGCGAAATAGCGAGAAATAAAATAAATATACCATCACGCCTTTTACCCATTACTGCGTGTGGCACTTTGCCATATCAGATCTCAATGAATGATATATTTATGCTCGTGAAGTGCAGTTATCAGCCATCAAATCACGGCCTCCAAAGATGGAGAAGAAGCCACAAGGGTAATATTAATGTGATGAAAATTGTTTATTGGCTGTGGGAACCAAACCCGGATTCTCAGCTTCGCAGGTTGATTCGATACCATTGAGTCACCTACCCGATATTAAAATTATATGTAGTTATTCAATTTTAAATCAACATTGTTACAAAAATTCATTTTACTAAAGAGAAATCCACAATATTTGAATCTAGATTCTTTGAACTCGTCATATGCTCTTACCAACTAAGCTACGATATCCATGTAATTCAAATCTGATGTTATTCCAATTTTTCTCCCTATTTTTGTTATGTGTTAATGATATTGGTATCTCTATTATTAGTCTATAATAAAATTAGATTTCATTATTTGTTAAGTATTTACTTAAAAAAGAATGTTGTATATATTTACCACAATGCTCAAATATAGTTCAGCTTTATTTTAAAATTAAATTGATAGATGTCACGTAATACCGACGAACAGAATTATAACTTCTGCTACATTACTCGGAGCAAAAGTAAATTATTGAATTTAATTTCACTTATCTTTTCCGCCATTTTATCTATTATTGAATTTTCTGAAATTGCCTTGACTTCTGATTAAACATGAAATGATTCGTGAGAAACCTTTTTACAGACACATTTATATTCGACACAAAAGACCATTAACGTTTTGATAACTAACTTGAACCGTAATATAATTTTCGCTACTGTAATTTCTTTCAAATCATTAAATTCAAGATTGCATTTGCAATACGCATTTTTATCGCTAAAATATTCAACTTTTATTGATACAACGTCAGTTTAATTTTAAATAAATTTATGCGTTTTTGATTTAGGACAATCTTGAAAAATAATAACTATAATAATTTACAGACAGATTCATAAAGCGGATTAGCACTAACACCATTTTTTATTTCGTTTTTAACTCTCTTTTCAATGTATGAAACAAGTTTATTTTAACTTCAGTTAAAGAGAATATTAATTAGCATCAAATTTAGTTTATTTCTTTAATCTGTTTTAATTTGAAACAGAGTTATAAATAATATTAAAAACGGTGTTAGCGCTAGTCCGTTTTGTGAATCTGCCTGTTAATAATTTTGGACTATTTATAGCTCGTGATAATGACCTATGTGGGATTCAAAACCGATTGAGTGAATTTTTTCAACAATAAATTGACTGATTTCCAGTAAACGTTTTTATTCTTCCACTAATAACTATGTTCTTAATTTTATAGAAGTGATCACGAAATATCATTGGGCGAGTGGCATCAAGTGAAAATATCCCGAACAGGTCGTTTAGCAATAATGCAAGTTGATCTTCAACCATCAACTGAAGTACTATCACCAGGAGCCTTTACACAACTATCACTGCCACAAAATCTCTACTTAGGCGGTGTGCCGAACTTTTCGTCCGTTTCTCCAAAAATAAAAATAAGAACATCGTTCGTAGGCTGTGTCCAAAAAGTTGTTATCAACGGAAACCAATTGTCAATTCTTGCCGAAGCTTTAGGAGGAGTGAACGTTGATAATTGTCCTCATCCATGCGTTGCTAGACCTTGTGGAGATGACGGAACTTGTGTTCCGGATATGGATTACTTCACTTGTCAATGCAAACCTGGATATCGCGATCAATTATGCTCGCAAAAGAGCCCAACAGAGATGACGTCAATAGAAACCCCTATTCCGTCGTTTAGTGGCAAAGACAGTTATCTGCATTTCAGTGATTCGAAGACTATTAAGAGACTGAATACGTATCCGCTGGATGTGAACATGAGATTCAAAATGACGTCCTCGGATGGGTTACTGTTATGGTTCGGATTGCCCGAAGGTGGTAATGGCAAAGATTTCTTGGCGATAGGTGTTGAAAGAGGATCGTTGGTCTTAAGATATAATCTCGGATCGGAAGAAATGGTTATTGTGTATAATGTTACGAGAGTTAATGATAATCTGTGGCATCGCGTTAAAGCCATTAGGTAAGTTATCAATTAATTTATTTATGTTTTTCTTTTGTTGATTTTGAAAAAATCTCAAAAGCTTTACCTACTTGTATGTATTTATTTAAAATTTACTGAAAATTAACTAATTCTAAATTTCATCATCGATAAAGTATTATAAGTAAAATATTAATTTAATATTTAGCAAATGATGGACTGAATATTCTGTACATATACATATTATGTTCTCCTGATACCTATCAAAGGAATTTGAAACTCTGACTGGAATGTGTGTTAACTCCGCCTTGTCAGAATATAACAAATGGTATTCTGTTCTACTACTACATGTTTAAATTGTACATTCAGCATCAAAAATTAGTTTTCCGCTGATTCATGTTTACACGCAGTAAATCAATGCCTACCTTTGCTCTCCTGATACTAGTAACAGAATAATATATATTGAGGTGCTCTTTGTAAATCTGTTGCCCTAATAATACTAATGACAGCGATGCCTAATAATTTAATTACCAGGAATTTAATTTTTTAAAATATAATCCTTTTTGGTCGTGTTCTCATCATAAACTATTTATATATATATTTTTAAATTTTTTTTTATTTCGTCACTTTAAAAGCATAAGGTCGTATGTATGTATCATTATCATAGTTTTGAATTTCATCACTTGAATATTTGTCGTACAATATTTTTATATCAATTATACAAAGGACACTGATATTTTTACTAAATTTCAATGCAATATTTTGCTTATATAAATATCAAATAATAATAATTTAAAAATATAGTTCACATACAACGGCTGCAAAATGTTTTGAAAGTAGTACATCCGACTTCATTGGAAACTGTATTACCAATTACATTTATTTATTGTATTTATACGACATTTTGCTAGTAATAATGAGCGCAAATTTATTTTTTTTATATATATAAAGCGCAATATATGCTAAATTGTTACAAACGACGTTATGCTTTTAAGGTGACTATTTTGAATTCTGGTATGAAGTTACAGATTTATTCAAAATAGAGCTAATAAAGAAAACAACTAAAATAATAATTATTTATTGATAAAATATTAACTTTTTCTATGCATTGCTTTTACATTCCTCATACTAAAAATATAATTTTATGATATATAGAAACAGCGTGGGAGGCCTTCTGGTGGTAGATGATGGACCTGCAGTCACAACACAGTCCATCGCCCCACTGAAGCCCCACAGTGGCGACCGGGGTCTCTACGTGGGCGGAATGCCCCAAGCAGACTCCGCCACGGGTCACCGGTACGTCAGCGGCATCGTAGGCTGCGTGGCGGACCTGGTGCTTAACACAGACTACCGCATCCAGCTGATCACGATGTCCGCTGTCGGCAGAAACGTGGGCCATTGTGAACCTTAACCAGTGCGCGGTGACAACAGAGACGCTTCGTCATTTGTATAAAATTTAACTTTAGAAATGAGTGGCTTGGACACGAGTGCAAATGTACATTCTTTAATGAATTCACACAACTTTAATCAATAAGGCTGACTTTTAACTACAAGAAACTAAACTAATTTGTATATGTACTGATACAAGGCAATTTTGTGTTAGGATAACGTATAGTAGAGTAAGTGTTAATTCAAAGATTTAGCTATATTTATTATTAATTTTACAAGATAATTTCATTCAGAAATGTGTCAAGTTCTTATATTTTGGAGTTGATTTCCTCCCTGTTATGAAACAAAGTCAATGCAATTTGTATAGTTTAAGCAACTATTTCACGTGTTTATTGATTGCAATTTGCTACATTTCCATAATTTGGCTTTTTAACACATTTCGTGTTGTAAAACATGTACTTGCTTCAAATTCAGATAAGTTTGTTCCGATGTTGATTTCAGGTGTGAGCTTCAGCACGATTCAAGCAGTGACGTATCTCAAAAAAGACTTTTAGTGCTACGACCTAATACATTTTCGAAGTATGTGTTTAGATAAGATAGCAAATTAATTAGGTCCAAACTTATACATAATAAAAATACATTTGTCAATATATTACTACAACATATCATTGTTGCTTAAAAGATGATTTTTATTCATCCAAATCATCTGCTTTTATTTTTTATTTTGGTAAGTTTTTATTTCTTTATTATTTTTAAAACCCAAGAGTGATATAATAGTCTTTTCAGAATTAAATAATACTTCTATGCAACAAGGATACAGCGGGATGCACTACTTCAACGGAATTTCTTGTTTTCGGGTGTTTTAATTTTTCAATAGGACTTCCAAGGGAAAAAATATGAAGTAATGTAAGTACTTTTTGATAATTTATTTAAGAGAAAAATTCTTTTTATCTAAATTTTATTGGAATCAAACATTTATAATACATATGTACATATGTACTTATCTACTTATGTACGTATGTATTATTTACATTTCAAATCAAATATCGGCGCTCTCCTAGATGAGTCGGAAAACGTCGCAGTCGCTTTTATCTTATTCTTCTTCATTTCATTTCACGTCAAGTACAGCTGATTTTGTTTTGGTTTACTCCGGATAACAAATATTTTAAAATATGAGAAAGTATCAACAATTAATTTTATTAATCATATCTATTATTAGTGTTTCATTATTGTTAATTTATCGACACGAATACAATCGCTTACGATATGTATTGGAAGTTTTCAACTTTTTTGGGCAACCAAGTGACTGCAGTTTTCCAGAACTATTAAATATAACAAATACTTTACAACATGATTGGGGACCAACTCCTGTGTGGATAACTGAACAAAACTTTGCTACATATTCAGCATTTATAAAAACTAACAACGATGTTGAAGCACTAGTTGTTCATAATGACAATAACAATGCCATACAATCATGTTTTCTATGGTATGAATCGAAATCAACTCCTGTCTCCGGAAAAGTCAACTATTCTAAGATCAAGAGGTTAAGCGAGAGCAAAAATTTAGCATTTTATAAATATAACTGCCACGTAGATACAGTCGGAGAAGAACCATACGCAATTTCATTTAGCGACGATAACAATATAATTTCTACAGAATTGAACAAAATTATTCTTCCACCTGTACCAAAGAAGAAATTTGAGCTTACAACAATATGTGTAGTACCTTCGGAAGAATATTCCAAGCAACAAATAGCAGAGTTTATAAGTTTTCATAAAATTATCGGAATTGATTCATTCATAATTTACAATAATAACATTCCGTATAAATTTATGCATTTATTACAAAAGTTATCATTGAAACTAGGACTAGAAATAATGAATTTTCCATGGAATTATCCGCATCCATCAACATCTGAGATCAAGTCAATTATCGAAGAAGATTGTTTACTTCGAACTAAAGACAGCAGTAAAAATGTAATGATCTTAGATTTCAATGAATTTCTAGTTCCGAAACATCATTTTACTTTAATGGCCCTTCTCGACACTTATGATCCATCGAATCGAACAAACCGTTTCCGGCTAAAGACTCTAGTATTTTGTGCAGATTTGAAAAATAAACGAAGAGACAGAGAACCTTCTATGTTACATAACGTGAATTACGATGATACCAAAGCCTCAGAATATTTTTATTTACATCGAAGTAATGCCGTTCAAAGTAACAGTGTGATAAATACTCAAGAAATTAGTGAATCTTTAGCTGCCATACACAGATATGTTCCTTGTGTTACACAACCAACTCATAGTAAAATGGAAGGTGTTATGCTGAGATTTGCTAAAGACTTGAGGAAATCTACTCTTTTTAAATTGTTTAAATATGACAGACTTTAATAATTGTTAATTAATTGTTGACTATCGGAGAGACGAACCATTTCGAAATTATTCACACATCAGTCTATTCTCTATAAAAAAATTTTTTTTTCCTTTTTAAACAAATAACCTACTATACTTCATTTTTTTAAGAAGACAGTAATTTGAAATGTATTATGTAATATATATATATACTCATTCTCAAAAGAGTTTTAGCTAGAATCTAGCTATTCCTGAATTTTTTATTTGTCCAATCAAGCTAAACCATATTCAAAAAAAAAAAAACTTTAATATTACCATTTAGTTTCCAGAAAGTGAATTTAATTATTTTATTTAAATCGGATTAGCATAAGATTAGCTAATCCAAAATTCAGGATTAACTAAAACTTTTTTGAAAATCTGATTGTTGGATTGTAATTTTTACTATTTTACATATAATTTAAATATGGTTTGTATCACAGAGATTAGTGAAGATGCATCTTCGGAAGTATTTCTCTACTGTCTTCTTAAAAAAATGAAGTATAAACAGATTTAAATAATTGTTAATTAATTATTGATTATCGAAAACATGAATTGATGTTTTTAGAACTAATTTCGAAATTGCTTAATTCGTCTGACGTAAATAAATAAATGAAAGAAAAATGTAAATATGTAAATGCATATTTTTATTGAACCAAGTTGACTTATATTACAAAATGTTGATTAAGTTAAATAGCAACATTAGCTAATTATATAATTATTTTAAACGTTGCATAACTGCTGCATTCAAGAGTCCAGCTTCCTTCAAAGTCTGGTCGGTTTCAGAGAGCTCTCGATTAGGAAAAGTTGTCAGTAACGCAAATTCCAAATTTTCATACTGCGGCCGAGCACTAAAATTATAAGTTAAGGAGCAAAATAAAGTTTATTTAATAAAAATATTATTATAAAAGGATACGTTCGTATATAATGACGAAGATCTCCGACGGTATGACTATGATTGAACTCTCCCAAAAGTCTGGAACCATCCGCGAGCCGAATTTGCACATTAGTAGTAGGTTGTTCTTTATTTATGTTGATGATTTTCTTGGCTTCACGTTCATTAGCTGCTACGTCTTCGGCCTGGTCTCCTGGTGCACCTACAGCAGCAGGTGCCGGACTTCCCAAAGTGTGACCTTTTCCTGAAAATGCTTGCAGTTTGGGCTTCAGCATCATGAACTCTTCGTGTCGATGATCTTCCATATTTAAATGAACTTCACTGCCTTTTGCTTCACGAATTAATTCAGGAGGAATTTCACTAAATACATTACAAAATTAAAGTTAAATAACATTTTAGTAAAAATATCTTACCCTCTCCTGACAAAGTCTAAAAATTCTCTATTTTCCGGATCGGAATAAGCTCTAATTTCTCCGTCGTTAATACTGAATCCTTCACGCCATAATTTCAAGACCATTTCTGCGTGAGATGCTCGTCTAGAAGCTCCAGCAACAACTTCGGAATCATTGCTAGATTGACCTAATTTATATCCTGTTCCTAAAAATGCACGAGGTCTGTCTCCACCTACAGGCTCAACAACTTCTGCGCCATGTCTACAAAAATATCAATAATCATACAGGAACTAATTAATAACAAATTGCTTTACTCTTGTACGGATTTAAACATCTCAGCAACAAAATCTTTCTTCTTCGGCGGTCCTAGTACTTGCTGCCCACTGTGTTCGGATCCACCAGCATAAAATGCTTGTCCTTCTTCATCAGAGCTGGAACTATTCAAACTATGAACAGTTGCGATTCGGGAATTAGTTTTAGGCCGGTTAGGCTGTGCAGTTGTAATTTTTGCAGAAGGTGTAGACTGTGTTTCTTCCACTGGATCAGGTTCCGATTCTTGCTCTGGTGTTCCAGCAGCTCCATCGTTTTCATAAAAACTTGCCAAAGCAACCTGCACCAATTAAAATTTAATATAATTTTAAGTAAAACGGAGTTTTACAAAAAATGCGTACTAACCTCTAATTGCCAAGCAGAAGATTCTAGATAGAATCGAGCTCTTTCTTCATCAACATTAGTGATTGATACAAATTCTGATAATAATGTGTCATGATTAGACATTTTAATATTTTTTGTTTAGCTTTGTTACGATTTTACAATTTAGACAAATACGTTCAATTTTTACCAGTCAGCTGTCACTTTGCCGATTCGTATACGCATGTCATGCGTGAACTTTTCTGCGAATTTAGATATTATGTGCAAGGATTTTAGAATCGAATTCGTTTGGTGTACTTTGACTTGCGCAGTGGCGCACATTTGACACTTGCAGGTTGAAACTTGTGTTGAATTGAGCACAGACCAGACTTGAGAGAATGGAGATTTGTGATACATTTGTATTTATTTGTGTTGTGAACTGTAATATAAATATTTGTTAATTGTTAAAAACTCGACCAAATCGTATAAATAAGAAATAAAACAAATATTAAGTGTTTCATAATGTATAAGCGATCATTAAAACCTGAGCCGATAAATACTAAGGTACGTCTGTGTTATTTAACCATAAAACAATTAATTAGTCTTGAAAACGAAAAAGATATTCACATTTTAAATTGAGAACTTTTCACTTAATATAAACATTTTACAGATGGAGCCTGAAGACACTAATATAATAACAATAATTGATTCCGAAACTGACAGTAAAACTGAAGGTTCAACTGTTTTACTTAAAAAATCTCGAGATTCAGATGTTGAGTACATTCCTTCTGACGACGATGAAGCACCTAAAAAGAAAAGGCAAAAATTAGATTCAAGAAGGAAGAAACAGACTCGAAAATCATCGAAAAGTAGAAAAAATAAGGAGGAAACAAAAGTTAAACCTTCAACAAGTGGTCGAGAGTTACTTTTGGATAGCAAAAAATCTAAAAAGAAAAAATTAAGCTCTGAAAGTAAGAAACCTATCAAAATAACTTCGAAATGTAAGACTGAAACAAATCAAATCAAATTTGAATGGTTCGATGAAGATCTTCTCGCTGAAAAGGAAAAGTTAAATAAAAATATTGCTCGTTGCATGATTCAATTATTTGAAGAAGGAAATACAATTCCTTTTATTGCGAGATATCGCAGACATTTAACAGGAGATATGGCTCCCGAAAAAATTAGATATATGAAAGAATCTTATGATGAAATTATCGAATTGAAAAGTAAAAGTAGTTTAGCTATAAACAATATTATTAAAGCTGGAAAATTGACATCCGATTTGCAACAAACTATATTAGGATGTAGAAGTTTGGAAGAGTTGGACCACATTGTAAGTAAAAATAAATCTATTTTTTACTTTCTTTTATTAAATTCCATTTTTAGTATGCGCCATATAAACAAACAAGTAAAAAATCATTGGCAGAACGTGCTAAAAGTTTAGGATTAGGAGAATCTGCATTGTCATTACTAAATGGCGATAAAACAATAAACATCGAGTCCTTGGTACAGGAAAATGGTCCTGAAGGATTACGAAACAGGAAGGAAGTTGAAAAGAATATAATTCATATTATAGGTCATACAATCGCACATCATTCTGATGTCCTAACTTTTCTACGTAAATTGTAAGTTTTTTGCACTCAATATGTTTTTAAATTAAAATAAAAAACAGTTTGAATGTTGTTGAATGAAAGATTAGTGAAATTGAGGTTAAAGATTGCGTAGACGACCTAATAATAAATGGATTATTATGAGTGAAGGAGTAATAAACAAGCTTAAAGCAATTATGAATGTGAAAAAAGTGAAAATGTAATGTTTCCAGAATAAATCTAATAGGATGAGGGCAATCACGTAACACTGTGACTTTTGTGACGTAAAAACAGCTGTTCGGGCATAGATCACTGTGCCACCTACAAAATGAACTATTTTTGGGACGAGATTTGAAAAGAACCGTTCTTTTCAAATCTCGCCACAAAAAATAGTTTATTTTGTAGGTGGCGGCAGTGATCGCAGCCCAACAAGATTTGAAAAGAACCGTTCTTTTCAAATTTCGTCCCAAAAAAATAGTTCATTTTGTAGGTGGTGCAGTGATCTATGCCCGAACAACTGTTTTACGTCACAGTGAGTACCCGCATCCTATGAACAAAAGTTGTGTTCGAACTACCTCATTTGAAAAGAAATAGTATGATGTGAAATATGTATTTATTTATTAAATAAAACCTGAAAAGGAATCTGGAGTGATATGAAATAACAAAACTATAACTTGTAATATATGTAAATTTAATTTATATTATTTATTCTAATCTAATTGTGGTTCCAATCCTTTTATTCGGCTGTAGAAACAGGGTATTATTCGAAAAGCGGACTATAAGCGTTGAAAATGAAAAATAAATTTTTATGCAGCCATTGTCTTCCTTCAACTAAAAGACAAATGCTAAAATATTTTTTAAATAAATACTTTTTAACTGATTATATAGGCTGCCTTTGACAAACAACAAAATAATATTCAAGTATGAAATCTGAAAGTTCCTTATTCGAATCCCGGTGTAGACCAAATTTTTCTTTTTGATAAAATCTAACATAGTTATTTATGGGGTGGCTAACTCAGTGGTATGAAGTCGGCCTGTGGATCCTAAGAACCCCGGTTCGATTCCCACAGGCGACAAACAATTTTCATAATTTCAAAAGCTACCCCTGTGGCTCCTCACCACTAACATCTTTGGGGCCGTGATTTGACGACTGGTAACCGCACTTCACGCGCAAAATATATCACTTACCGAGATCTGCTTCGGCAGAGTGCCACATCCAGTAATGGGTAGAATGCGTGATGATATTATTTATTTATTTATTTTAGTTATTTAAAAAATAAGCATTCACGTGTAACCATAGAAATTTTGGAATTAAAGCAAATCAAGAATTATCTAAAATTAGAAATATTAGCTGATTTCTATAAAATAATTTGGAAAATTTCTTAGTTCAACGTTTATAGCCGGTTTTTGGTGTAAGACCCTGAAGAAAATATGTTATTTGTAATACAATATATTTTGCAGAAGAGAAAGTATTAATTTAAAAATAGTGACGAAAATTTCAGCGTCTGCCAAAAATAATTTAAAAGACGAAAATGTTGCTAAATTTGATCAATATTATGATAAACAATTTTATGTAAAAACTATTCAGCCTCATCAAGTACGTAAATATATAAATTGATTAAATGAATCAAATATGTATCAAATAAAATGTTTTAGGTACTTGCCATAAACCGAGGCGAAAGTTTAAAAATACTATCGGTAAAAGTACTTATTCCCGATTTTGTATTCAACCAATTTAAATATTTTTGTGAAGATCATTGGCTACATAATAAAAACGGATATCCGGAAAGAATTCGTATTATTCACGATGCCCTGCAAGAAATCTACAATAAAAACAGTAAGATAATATTTATTACATTCAGTTAAACTAAAACTACTTGATTATTATTGTAATTTTAGTAACAGCTTTTATAAGTCGCAAAACTAGAACTGAATTAAAAACAATTGCACATAAAGCAGCTATTGAAGTATTTGCGAAAAATGTTAAACAGTTGTTACTAGAATCTCCCGTTAAGGGTAAAACAATAATGGGAATAGATCCCGGATTAAAATTAGGATGTAAAATTGCCCTAATTTCACAATTTGGCGATGTTTTGGATACCAGTGTTATTTATCCGCATACTAGCAGAAAATCTTCTGAAGACAACAAAATAGTGAAAAACTTACTTCTTAAACACAAGTTTGTATTTTTATTTGTTGATAAAAAATATTTAGTTTGATTATGAAATATTTTTAGCTGCAGCTTAGTAGCAATAGGAAACGGAAAAGCTTGCAGAGAAACGGAAAGCTGGCTAACTAATTTAATCAAAGAAAATTACTTTAAGCCTCTAGATGTTTCTTACACAATCGTAGATGAAAGTGGCGCTTCAGTTTATTCTTGCAGCGAAGAGGCGAAGAAAGAATTTTCTGATCTTGATCCACTAAAAATCAGCGCAAGTATGTTTGATGATTATTTCCAAAAGCGTTTTTTTTATTTTTATGTTTTTATTTGTTAGTTTCTTTAGCTAGAAGAATACAAGATCCTTTAGCTGAACTAGTTAAAATTGATCCTAAATCACTTGGGGTTGGAATGTATCAACACGATTTAAATCAAAAATTGTTGGACAGCACACTCAACGAAGTTATTTCGGAATGTGTTAGTTTTGTTGGGGTTGATTTAAATACTGCATCGCAATGTCTTCTTAGGTAATATTATAAATAACATCACATTATTTCCCATCAAATGGGGTAGCATCATCTATATTCATATAAATATAAATAAATATATCATCACGCCTTCTATCCATTACTGGGTGTGGCACTCTGCCGAAGCAGATCTCGATAAGTGATATATTTTGCACGTGAAGTGCGGTTACCAGTCGTCAAATCACGGCCCCCAAAGATGTTAGTGGTGGAGGAGCCACAGGGGTAGCTTTTGAAATTATGAAAATTGTTTGTCGCCTGTGGGAATCAAACCAGGGTTCTCAGGATCCTGATTTGAAATCGTTAAAAATTCTTGAATTTCTTTGGAATAATTTAGTCAAAAATCTTTTTGCGTATTCAGAGAAATAACACAGCAATTATATAAAACAGCTTTGTCTGGCAATTTTTATCCAGTTTTTTTTAGTAATTAACCAAAAATATTTAGATATTTTAATAAGTTTTATTATATTTGATAGGCGGGTGGCTGGTTTGACGTCATCAAGAGCGGAAAATATTATAAAACATCGTAAAGAAAATGGACCGTTTACAAATAGATATCAGTTAAAAGATGTTAAAGGAATTGGTGACAAAGTTTTCGAACAATGTTCTGGATTTTTAAGAATAGTGCCGACTAAGTTGATAAATGGTTTTTCATTTTATGACAAACCTGAAACCACGCCATTGGATGCTACTGATATTCATCCAGAAACTTACGACATTGCTGAAAAGTAAGAATACTGAAAAACAGTTTGAACCATTTTAAATTGCAATTATATTTTAGAATTTTGGAAAAATGTGGTCTGTATTACAAACATGTAGGACTCCCAGACTTCATACAACAGTTTAAATCAAAAATACAAAATATTTCAATTGAAAAAATAGCCAAAGAATATAATTCAACAGAACAGACACTAAAATTAGTTATTGATGCTTTAAGTAAACCTCTAGCTCATGATTTAAGAACTGAAAATCCACAAGGTGCAATTTTCAAAAAACATATTACTACGATTGCAGATCTAAAGCCTGGTTTAAGCATTACGGGTATAAAAATAATCTTAATTATGCTTTATTATAATTTAATTGTGTACAATTTTTAGGGCGAGTTATGAATGTTGTTGCTTTTGGTGCCTTCGTCGATATTGGAGTAGGAAACAGTGGTTTAATTCACCAGTCGAACATAAGGGGAGTTGAACTATTGGTCGGTCAAAGGGTCTCAGTAAAAGTTCTAAATGTTACGAAAAATGGAGCCAAAATTGGATTGGCGCTTGAAAATATACTGAATTAAGATTTGTTTTATAAGTTACCCAATAAGTGGTAATTTATTTTTACGAGGTACGAATCGATTAAGTTCTAAAAACAATGGTTGATTATTGCAAAATGCATTTTTTTTAATCAAAATGGTTCAATTAAAAAAAAAAAACTTCTATGATTGCAGATCTAAGGCGTTGTTTAAACATTACGGGTATAAAAATATTTTTAATTATGCTTTATTATAATTTTTAATTGTGTAAAATTTTAGGATAAGTTACAAATGTATTTTTTGATGCCTTCGTCGATATTGGAACAAGGAAAAGTGGATTAATTCACCAGTCGAAAACTGAGTTGAACTATTGCTCGGTCATGTGAAAAACAATGGAACCAAGAGTGAATTGTCGCTTGACTGAATTAAGATTTAAGATTTGTTTTATATTCGATAAGTTACCAGATAAGTGATACTTTATTTTTAATATGTACGAGATACCAATCGATATCTAAAAATAATACAGTTCATATTTATTCTTTTTTTTATTAATCAAAATGAAGTACAAAAGATGTTTTAATGTAACTATATTTATTTACATTTCGTAAAATCTTTTGGTAGACCAACAAGTATATTGTTCTTTGGTGTACAAGATTCCGGAATCATTTTGGCTAATTTTACTTCGTACCCATATTCCTCAGCTTGCAATTTTCTATCGGTGTCAATGATATTCATGCATTCGATGCCTTGTTTAGTTTTCGCGTTTTCTGAATCATGCGTTTGATCTGCTGAATGTCCCAAGACTAAATAATCGCGTAATGTTAAAGAAGATACACGAAATATTTGACTTCTTGGGTAGGAAATATGATGACAATTATGGACGCCTCCATAACAACATGGGCAGCTAATAAAAGCAGCGTTTCTTTTTAAACAATGTCGAATTACTAAATCAGTTGCAACACCACAAGCGTGCAACGAAACTCCGATATCAAAATTACCGATGAAATAATCTAAATTACATTGGAGAAGAGTGATGTTATTTAAATTTAATTTCTCAATACGAACTTTGGCGCGGTTCAAAGACATTTCTTTATTTTCTAGTAAGATTATTTTACATTTAGGTAATTTTACAGCTAATAAAATTCCAAGATGGCCACTACCACTACAAAAATCTATTATAGTTTGCCCGGGTTGAGCGATTTTTAAGACTGGTTTAACTAGATTTTCAAGTTGTTCGCATTTTCGTTTCATGCGAGATTTTGGCAAAGCACCACCCTCGGGATTAGCTTCTAATGGAATTTTTGTCCAATCAAAATTAATGTCATTTCCAAAAGGATCTTTAAGCTCTATATTTAAATTTAAATTGCTAATTATGTTTAAGGCATGAATGATATCTGGTTGTTTTGTAAAAATTCTGTTTCGCGGTTTGTACCTTTGTGGATCTGATACATATAAACTTTGTTTTTTTATATCTTCTTGAATTACAGTTAATTCTTTCGAAAATGTTGAAAATAAATTAGAAAATTTAAAATCAATTAATTTGAGTTCTCTTTGCATGTTACTGTACCAATTAAAAGTAAGTGGCAAGTGATTTTTAAAAATGTTTTCCTCAAAAATATTCAAAGTTATGTGCACCAAAGGATATAAAATAATGTCTGCCAAAGTCATGTAAGGTCCTTCTCCATATAAATGCTCCAATTCCAATTTTTCTTTTGGAATTGTTGTATTTATATCTGCAGAAATTTTGTTATTTAATTTAGCCTGATCTTGCGCTACTTTGTAAACATTATGAATTCGAACTGGTTGAGAAAGATGACATTCAAAACGAGTTAAATCTTCCGATAGTAATATTTGGTTATTTGTAAAAATTTTACTAGGATATTGTAACAAATATTTTGTACTTGAGATCATGTCTACTTCACAAAATTTTGTCCATACAGATGATTCATTACATGCCATCAAACACGCTTCGCGAAATCCTAATAATTTTCTTGAAGAACTTTCAGCTGGTGTACCTTTAATAATTTGTCTAGCAACTGAGCATAAACCCGAAACTACAGTTACATTATTTATTATTACATTTGGTAAGATACAGTAAGTGGTAAGTAACGGTAAATCCATTTTCGAAATCAGTTTATAGGGTCTGGTTATGGTAAAAGTAAAAGATGGTTCAACATAGTTGATCTCATCTCGTAATATAAAGTTAATATTAAATGCAGCAGTTTTACAATAATCATAAATAAAATAAATAATTAATGTCTCCAGTGAAACTTCAACCTGATTAGAAGCACTGTCACAACGAAATATTTCTAAATACAAGTTATCCATTTTAATTTTTATACACTATTAGCTAATTGTTTTTGCATTCGAGTCATCATGCGTCTATTTAAAACACGTTTACGTGCAACAACATATGTTGTTGAAACCACTGCAGTTATGAATGTGATTCCTTGAAAAGTCCAAAACGATCGTTCTTCCAACCAAGCGACTCTATCGCAACTCCTTGTGACTGTTTCTCCACTAGCACAGCGAAGAATTTCTTTAAAATGTGTGTGAATACACACACCAATACTCTGACTTGCTATTTCAAAATCTAAAAAAACATCAAACAAATTTGTTGAATGGTCAGTTACACAGCCAGAAATACATTTTAAACTTTGTTAAATAACTGCAGCTGGTCGTAATAAATTACCTGTACAAGGGTGACAATCCTGAATCACTGAATAAGTTTCTCTTTTCCAGCATGTAGAATTGTTTTCTATAGCTGGAAACACCTTTTTGCGCCTTGAACCTGTTCCATCAGTCCAGTGTGATTCGACAATGAGAACCAGCACAGTTAACCTACAAAATTGCAAAATCTTTCATATTTTAAATATTTTCATCTGATCAAAATAACTTACGCTCCTAGAAAAGATATTCCTAAAAGCATGCGTTTTTTCTGACAAGATTCAATCATTTTTGTATTTTGACACGTACTGCTGCGTTAGTTTACTTTGTTTAGCGACAAGATTCGTTCGATTTATATTTTTTTTTTTTGTTTGCAATTCATTTTCCCAAATCAGGTACATAACTTCTGTAATATATCCGCATCTCTAATTCGAAATCGATATAGCAGCGGAATCTTCTGCAAATATCACTGAGGATGCTCATTGTATGTATATGTAATAAGAAAATATGTATTAACAATCGCGTTCCTAAATTAGCGAGTCCCGCCGAAACTAGATGTTATTTGAAGAAATATTTAAAAAAAAAATTATTTTCATGAAGCACAGATCCAGTTTAAAGCCCTAGTAGAAACTGTACGCAAAACGTCAGCTAGGTCGGATAAACAATAATAATAAAATTTAAAATAATTATATTATGTTCCTAATTTAACCCCAACGATTCCAAAAAATCTACCCAACAAATATTCTTAGTCTTAGTTTTTATGTAAATTGTTTATTAATATACAACTATGCTATAAGAAAGATTTCAACTAAACTGAACCTTATGTACTTATAAGATACAACCTTATATACAGGAATGTAGAAGGGCTTCAAATAAAATGCAATGGTTTATTAAAATTTATCTCAAAATTAATCAAATGTTTCAAATAAGTGTTGTTCATTATATACAGAACACTGTTACTTGTTTGTGAGAAAATTGTTTTAAATTATTTATAATTTGATTCGTAATGTTTGTAACTTTTGACTAATTCTTTGTATTTTTGTTTATAAAGTCTCTACGGAGCTGGAATCATCTCTGTAGCCGACCTGGAGGTCGGACTTAGCTTGAAGCAACTGATGTCATCAATAATGTCACCACCTTCAGAATCAGAATAGTCTAGATTATTCGCAAGATTCTAACAGAATCCCCGGACCTGACATCAGTTGTGAAGTCAAGTACATTAACTGAAAGATTTCCCACAAAAATAAAAAAACAGCTCCAAACAATATCATCCATCATCTATTGTACTTGTAACATAAAGGTTAGTGTCTTTTGTATACAGAACAATGTCAGTCATTATCACTCAGATACTAATAGTATTTCTCTGTTTTTATTTAGGAGGCTTCAGAATCACCTTTGATTGGACAACGTTGCAGCAGTAACTCTGGTCTTGGAGTCAGCTTGCAACTTAGGATCGGTTTCACTACTCCAAGAGTTCTACGGAGAGTCTAGAGCACAAGGTAACAGAGATAAAGGAATCAGCGACGGAGATGACGGCCGTGAAGACCGAGAAGAAACGTTGCATCATTATCGAATAATGAGAATTAAATACTTTTCAAGTGAGTGTATCTTTTAAATTAGCGGATTAGGTTAATTTGGACAAAAAATTTGGATTTCCTGTAGTTAATTACACATGGGAAAATTTTATTATTTATCGGCAAGAAATAATAAAATGCTGGTTAAAAATCCTGAATAATGTTTCGATAAATTAATTTAGAACATTTACAAAATTGATAACTTTTAAGCAGCTGTAACCAATAAAGAATTAATATACTTTTAAAATTAGAATTATCACATTTAATATATTTTTCCCGGAAAGTTATTAATATTTCAAAATCAGTTTTTTAAGAATGAAAAATAATTAGGTTTAGAAATAATGTCCAGATTAATCGAAGAAAACTATGAATATGGTTGAAGCGAGTCTGGTGTGGTAATATGAGAATGATTTGATAAATAAGATGAGTGTGAATGTTTTAAGGTTTCGTGCTGGGATATAGCGGTAATGTCCAAAAAAATATTACTGATATTTGCAGTTGGTTTAGATATGTAGCAGCGCATACTGCAATATTCTCATATTTATTTATTTGCGTCGCTACATTATATTTCTCCTTCGAGATAGTTTTTGTTATGTTTAGATATTATAGAGACGTTATAATTTATACGTTTTATCATAAATTTGTTCAAAAACAAATAATACTTACATATATTACAATTATTTTACATATGTTTATAACAATAGCAATAATAACATTATTATTTATAATAATATCAAAAGTAAAATTATAAATATTGTATCTGCAGTGTATATTTCTATTCTTGTATCGTTCAAGGTAAAATTTATAAACTTCAGTTAGATCGTGCCTCTCACTAATTAATCAAGTCGAAACCAGCAATAACGTAACATCGTTACTGCTAACTAAATGTACGCTCGGGCTACGTCTATATCTCTCTAGCGCATTGTAATTATCGGAGTGTTGCGCAAGCTTCGGTCACTTGTCTCGCAATCGTTGTTGTGTACAGACGTAGAAACGGGCTTCGTACTTTTGCATTCCTAAAACTTATCCTCCGAACACGCTAGTGCCTTCACGTGGGGGCCCAACATAACTTTCTACATACATTAGGCAAGATTTAATTAGCATACGCAGGCGGGTGAGGCGAGACCCTCGCGACCAAGGCCGTAGTTTGGTTCCGGTCGCCCAGCTAGAGAGTATTCTGCCGATGACTTTGGAGGCGGCGCCGCCAAATCCCCCCGTTAGGGTGTGTCCATGGTATCCTGGAGAGTCCTAGAGGCCGTGCTTCCTCCATTGCACTGCAAATACTCTTCCTACGGCTCGGGTAGGTTCAGTAGGCGGAAACCGAAAGGTCGTGTTCACGGAATATGGGCAGCGTATTTGCTATATTTGCCTTTTCCCTACCTAATTTTTGTGTACGAGTAGCTAATTAGGCGCAATGAATCTACGGCAAAGCAACCGGATTGTTGCTTGCCTTATATAATAAATACGCTGCCCATATTCCGTGAGCACGACCTTTCGGTTTCCGTCTACTGAACCTACCCGAGCCATAGGAAGAGTATTTGCAGTGCAATGGGGGAAGCACGGCCTCTAGGACTCTCCAGGATACCATGGACACACCCTAACGGGGGGATTTGGCGGCGCCGCCTCCAAAGACATCGGCAAATGACTCTTTAGCTGGGCGACCGGAACCAAACTATGGCCTTGGTCGCGAGGGTCTCGCCCCACCCGCCTGCGTACGCTAATTAAACCTTGCCCTAATGTATGTAGAAAGTTATGTTGTGCTTCACGTGAAGCTAGCGTGTTCGGAGGATAATATTTAGATATGAAGGCCTTCTAATAAGGCAGAAAAAGTACGAAGCCCGTTTCTACGTCTGTACACAACAACGATTGCGAGGCAAGTGACCGAAGCTTGCGCAACACTCCGATAATTGCAGTGCGCTAGAGAGATAGACGTAGCCCGAGCGTACATTTAGTTAGCAGTAACGAGGTTACGTTATTGCTGGTTTCGACTTGATTAATTAGTGAGAGGCACGATCTAACTGAAGTTTATAAATTTTACCTTGAACGATACAAGAATAGAAATATACACTGCAGATACAATATTTATAATTTTACTTTTGATATTATTATAAATAATAATGTTATTATTGCTATTGTTATAAACATATGTAAAATAATTGTAATATATGTATTATTTGTTCTTGAACAAATTTATGATAAAACGTATAAATTATAACGTCTCTATAATATCTAAACATAACAAAAACTATCTCCAAAGATAAATATAATGTAGCAACGCAAATAAATAAATATGAGAATATTGCAGTATGCGCTGCTACATATCTAAACCAACTGCAAATATCTGTAATATTTTTTTGGACATTACCGCTATATCCCAGCACGAAACCTTAAAACATTCACACTCATCTTATTTATCAAATCATTCTCATCTTACCACACCAGACACGCTTCAACCATATTCATAGTTTTCTTCGATTAATCTGGACATTATTTCTAAACTTAATTATTTTTCATTCTTAAAAAACTGATTTTGAAATATTAATAACTTTCCGTGAGGAAGATATTAAATGTGAAAATAACTTGTATTTTAAAGAGTGGGAAATTCTAATTTTAAAACGTATATTAATTCTTTGTTGGTTACAGCTACTTAAAAGTTATCAATTTTGTAAATGTTCTATATTAATTTATCGAAAAATTATTATTCAGAATTTTTTAACCAGCATTTTATTATTTCTTGCCGAAAAATAATAAAAAAAATTCCATGTGTAATTAACTACAGAGAATCCAAATGTTTTGTCCAAATTAACCTAATCCGCTAATTTAAAAGATACACTCACTTGAAAAGTATTTAATTCTCATTATTCGATAATGATGCAACGTTTCTTCTCGGTCTTCACGGCCGTCATCTCCGTCGCTGATTCCTTTATCTCTGTTACCTTGTGCTCTAGACTCTGCGTAGAACTCTTGGAGTAGTGAAACCGATCCTAAGTTGCAAGCTGACTCCAAGACCAGAGTTACTGCTGCAACGTTATCCAATCAAAGGTGATTCTGAAGCCTCCTAAATAAAAACAGAGAAAAACTATTAGCATCTGAGTGATAATGACTGATATTGTTCTGTATACAAAAGACACTAACCTTTATGTTACAAGTACAATAGATGATGGATGATACTGTTTGGAGCTGTTATTTTATTTTTGTGAGAAATCTTTCAGTTAATGTAGCTGACTTCACAACTGATGTCGGGTCCGGGGATTCTGTTAGAATCTTGCGAATAATCTAGACTATTCTGATTCTGAAGACTCTGCAGAAGGTGGTGACATTATTGATGACATCAATTGCTTCAAGTTAAGTCCGACCTCCAGGTCGGCTACAGAGATGATTCCAGCTCCGTAGAGACTTTATAAACAAAAAAACAAAGAATTAGTCAAAATTTACAATCATTACGAATAAAATTATAAATAATTTAAAACAATTTTCTCACAAACATGTTGCTAAGAGCGGACTTTACATCTGCCGTTGGCTTCGGGCACTCCACTGATGATGTAGAAAGATTATCACTGCTTCAGCGCTTCGGGGCAAGCTGTATATTTAGACATTAGCAAAATGAAATTTTCCAATTTCATAGCATAACATGCATTCTTACATATGTCATTAAACTAATAAATATTTATAAAATATAAATAAATGGTAACATTTACGACTCCCACAGCCGTCAAACAATTTTCACCACATTAAAATTATCACTGTGGTGTCCCTTCCATTTACATATTTGAGGACCGTGATGATATATTTATTTATTTTATTTTCTAGTGCTTTAGAAATCATATTTGCAACATTTGAATAAATAACACAAATAAATTTTAAGATATTGACAAAATAAAAATGCTGTGTCTGGTATTCTACATCTATCGTATTTTATCTAGTAAGTTTCATTGTTAAACTTGAAAATAAAACCTCAGGAGGCAACTTCGAATATGAAGAGGCAAAAACTACTTATATTTATATTAAAGTCTGTTAGAAAATAAAAAATAAAGTCGGAAATAATGTATTATAATATTTCTGAAGTACTAATAAGGACATCTCTTCAACAAGTTTGTCTTTTGATAAAAAATGGTGTTATGAAAAATATTCGTTGGAAACCTTCAGAAATTTAGATTATATCAAACCACAAGACCAAATAACTAAACCAACTAATAATTTAGAAGATCGATTACTCAATCTGAATCTGTATCAGAAAATCTAGTAGTGGAAGTTAATAAAATAAAAAGATAAATAAGTAATATTTTTTAGTAAGTGTAAGTTAGATCTGATCCAAATATGTAGTAAATGAAATTTGCCTGTCATTATTGCTCATATGCATAATATAAAATTTATATTCGTGACAATTTTATCAATTCGTAATATAATATATTTATGATGTAGGTAATAAAAGAAAACTTGCAGAGATTCTTTTCTTAACACCCCTTCTTTTTGGATGGCTTCAATGGCTTTACACATAAACTTTTCGCCAACCTAGCGCAAGTTTCCATTTGATTTGGTAAATATTTCACTCCTCCTGCTTCATCGACAGCCTTCATGTGCAGTTTTTCAGGATCACCAGCTGTGAGAATTGGAAAGTCTTTATTCGCCTGTAAATACAAAAAGAAGTTTTTTCCTGATCTCTCAAATGTAGCCATTTGTTTTTATATTAATTTTGTAATAGCTTAATAGCATACTAGTAATATTATTTATTATTTAACAGAAAAATTAGCAACAATTTATACTTACAGGTTCCATATTTCTAATTGTACACAATAGATCATTCAGGCGTTTCTCAAAATCAGGAGCGAAGCACTTGGGATCTATAGCCATGAAACACTGGCCCAGGTTTGCTTCCACGTCCGAATGACTGCCCCACTGTCTAATGTGTACGCTATATTTTGAATCTGAAAATAAAGAAATTAATATTTACATATACTTCGAGTATTTGCTTCAAATCTTGTTAATGACAAGTAATAATAATAATTAAATAACTGCATCTGAAGGATTAAAGTCCATTATGAACTGTTGCTTTTCTGAACTTTAATTGGAATTAATTAATTAAGACGATTCGAATCGAATGAGTATTGTTGTAATCAAAATATAGTCTTACCATTTAGAATTCCACAAAGAATCTCCACCACCATTCCCAAGCCAAATCCTTTATACCCAGAGTGGGCTTCCAGGCCCCCCAATGGCATGATTCTCTTAGCCTTGAAAGCGGCCGCTGCATCCGTGGTGACGTTACCTTTGTCATCCAATGCCCATCCTTCGGGGATGGGCTCGTTTTTCCGGACAGCGATTTCCACCTTGCCCATAGCTACGGCCGTTGTTGCCATATCTAATACGAAGGAATCACATTCCCCAGCTGGGGCTGCTAGTGAGAAAGCGTTCGTACCCAGAACGGGCTGGAAAGAGAAAACATTTTTCTTTAAAAAGAAAATTGAGGATAATTCAATAATAGCTTAAACTTTCAACAATTTTATTAATTCATGAAATAAGTTTCGTGCTTTAAAATGAGGATGATTTAAATAAAATATAATGCTATGTTCTATCAAATAGGATGCGGGCACTCACGTGACATTGTGACGTTTTTGTGACGTAAAAACAGCTGTCCCGTGAAAGATCACTGCGCCACCTACAAAAATGAACTATTTTTTGGGACGAGATTTGAAAAGAACCGGGTTGTTTTCAAATCTCGTCCCAAAAAATAGTTCATTTTTGTAGGTGGCGCAGTGATCTTTCACGGGACAGCTGTTTTTACGTCACAATATCACGTGAGTACCCGCATCCTATTTAGGTCTTCCACACAATCTCTCACTTTCAATTTAACAAACATTCATATTCAATTCAAATGAAATGCAATCAAATTTATAATATAAAAAAAATTAAGATTGAATGAATGGATTAAAAAATATGTAAAATATAATAAATGATATCTATGGACATACTAAAATTCCTCGTGTGGGTACCATGAATGGAGATGTATTACAAAAACTCATGCCAATTAAACCTTTTGCTACTGCTGCCATTGTATACCATCCTGCTATACCATAGTGATTAGAGTCTGTAATAATTTTAATTTATTGTTCAAATATATCTTAATTAAAATAAATACTTACGATTACAGCCGACAACTCCAACACCAACTTCTTTCGCCTTCTTCATGGCTATGTCCATGCAGAAGTTCCCAACCACACAGCCCATGGTGTTCTTGCCATCCACCCACGCAGTTGCTGGAGATTCTGTAAAGATGCAAGGGACTGCTGCCGGCGTACAAGTGCCGCCTTTGATGTCGTTAATATACATCTCTACATATTCATAAAAATTGAATTAATTTAGATGTCCTACAATTAATTAAGGATGCTAAAAATGAATTAACAGCCCAATTCTCAAAAGAGTTTTACCTAGAATCTAATTCTAAATTTTGAATTTGTTAAATTGAGCAAAACCATATTTCCAAAAAAGTTTAAATAAACTTTAATATAATCTTTTTACCATTCCTGAAAGTGAATTGAATTAACTTTTTAAAGTCAGACTAACATAAGAGCAGCTAATCCAAAAATTTTGAATTAGCTAAAACTTTTTTGTGAATTTGGCTGTAAATGTTTCTACATAGATTAAAGATGTTTCTCTTTGAACTATAGACGTTCTAAACAAATTAACGTACAAAGAACATTTATTCATTAGATTTATTCTGCATACCACTTTCGCTTCTTCTTGACATCGAATAATATACTATTCCAAGTTCCAATTACTTAAACCACATTCATAACTCTTTTCATATAAGTTTGTTTATTCGTTCACGCGGCATTTCATCCACTTATTCTTAGATTGTACACGCCATCTCACAGCCTGAATTTCACTAACATATACTTGTTTCATCAACCTTTCATTCGACATACGTTCCACATTTCAAACAATCTCAATTGATACACAACCATTCTTTTAAAAGTCTTTTCAATCTTATTCATCTTGCCTATTCGGTTCATGCCATGGCTGTAGTGTCCCCTGTAATCCGCTTCCGCCAAGACAACAGCTTGAGCATCGGCGTGCGAACAAGGTGTTCCCACTGCCATCAAACATTCGCGACAGAATCTACGGGCCTCTTTTATAGGAATATGCGGAGTATCTGAAACATAAATTAAGGAAGATATAATAAAATCATCTAATATATCATTTTACTTATTTTGTTGACTGATTTACTTCGGTCTCTTTACTCCTAGTTCTAGATTTACCGATTCAAATTTGTCTTGAAATAATCTACCTCAATAGGTGTTTTAATTTAATTATATGGGGTAGCTAGCTCAGTGGTATGAAGTCGGCCTGTGGATCCTGAGAACCCTGGTTCGATTCCCACTGGCGACAAACAATTTTCATAATTTCAAAAGCTACCCTTGTGACCCCTCCACCAAACATTTTTGGGGGCCGTGATTTGACGACTGATAACCGCACTTCACGCGCAATATATATCACTTACCGAGATCTGCTGCGGCAGAGTGCTACACCCAGTAATGGGTAGAAGGCGTGATCATATATTTATTTATTTATTTAATTGTTTAAATTTATTTGAAAGAAACTTTTTATTGAAATATGAATGCACCACTTTCTAAAAGGCACATAAAAAACATTTTTGTATATTGGATTTATTTATTTATTTATGCTACTCTGTACAACAGGAATTAAATCCCAATTATAGTACAGGATCCGAACTCACTGAGCCGCAGTGTAGTAGCTCATATATTTTTAGCTTGAGTGAGATTCGAACTCGGGATCTTCCGATTCTAATGCCGTAGAGCTAACCACACCCCCATATTGCTGGACTAATTTAATCTAGTAGTAACTGTAAATATAAAGTGAATTGAATATAAGAAGTTCTGAAAGGAAATAGTTTCTGAAAAACAAAAATAAAAACGGGATGCTATTCTACTTAATTTCTACCACTGTCACTAATGATTTAATTAAATTAATCCGATTGAATTTATTTAAATAAGCTAAATAATTCTTTACCAACGTCAAGAAGCGCCATAGCCATTCCTGGTCCTCCTGTGTTCCCTTTGTGTCTGATGAACTGTTTCAATACTTGACTTTGAATTCTGTTGTTGCTGATTGATGCTGCTAATAAAGATCCAGCAACGTTTGATGTTGACAATAGTGCTGATAGCATTCGTCCCATGACTAAAGCCATTGCGATATTGTTGAAAAAGTTTCGCTGATTATTTGATGTTGGATCTTACGAAGAAAATTGTAACTGATGGATAATGCATATAGTCCAATCTACAAAAATTAAATATACTTTTTTAGAATAAAAATCGGCGAAAATGTTTGGCAGATTTTTTTTTAATAGTTCATCAATCATATTCACGAACAATTACGAAATAATTTAATAATCCTGTGAGAATGAGGAGAATGTTTTCAGAAGTAGTGGTGTGTATCAAATGAAATTATTTGAGTATGTGGAACGAATGCAGAATAAATAAGTCATGTATTAAGTTTTGCATATCATTTTATGTTATTTTTTTAATTGACATTTGAACCATATTTAGACTATTCAAAGCAGAAAAATCAGTAAGGAATATTCCCATCATGCACCATTAACGTCATGCCTTAATAATTCTGATTATTTAGAAATAAAAATTTCAATTCAAAATGATGCGATACGTTCCAGCAATGTAGATCAAAACAATTATAAGCAAAATACTGCTAAAACTTACTTCTTTAATAAGTATATAAAATATGTTTAAAACGTTCAAGTATTCATAAAATAAAATTTGTTGTAAAAACCCGACGTCAAACTAGTATTGACGTTTGAAGTCATTTGTAAGAAATTGATTCATATTTTTCATTTGTAACTAAGATAATAAAGAAGTTTTTGTAAGAAAATGTAAATTAAGTAAAACAATATTGAATCGAGAAATAATGTCAAATAAATTAATAAACTTTGCTGTCAACAATTAGATTCAATATTTTTGTATTTAATTGACGCTTGATATATAACTATATTTTAAATATATTTCATGCTTTTTACCCAACTTAAAATTCTATAAATGCAGATCTATCTTGAACCCTGTTAATAATCTACGTAAATTCTACAACTTACATTCAATACAAATACATTTCTAAATAATACTTAAAAAAAAAATTCAATACTATTTATTTAATAACAGGAACACTTAATATTTTGTGTACAATATACTTAAAATATTTTGTTTACGGGTATTAAAAATAATGTAACAATTTGTATTAAGTATAATAAAAATATAATAGACTTATTTCTTACGCACTATGTGGTTTTAACGGCTTTACACCTAATTCTTCCGACAGTTTGGCGCAAGTTTCCATTTGATTTTTCAAATATCTCACGCCTCCTGATTCATCTACGTCTTGCATGTGCAGTCTTTCGGGATCACCTGCTATAAGGATTGGTCTTTCTGCATCAACCTATCACAAAAATAAAGAAACAAAATCAGTTTTGTGGTTTGGAAAAGTAGAAATAAATTTACAGGACGCATATTTCTGATGGAGTCCATGATATCACTCATACGGCCTTCGAACCCAGGAGCGAAACAACTTGGGTCCATTGCAATGAAACACTGGCCGAGATCTGCGTCGTCGTCACTGTGAGTACCCCATTTTCGGATGTTGGGGCCGTACCGCGATCCTAGAAATAAGAAAAGAATAAATACATTTTATAAAAGGAACAGAATAAATTATTTTAATGCCGAAATGGTGGTAATTTGCAGATTAATCATAAACAGCAAGATTGTCAAAAGAGTTTTAGCTAGAATCTAGTTAATCCTAAATTTTTAATTTATCAAATTTAGCTAAACCATATTGCCAAAAAAAGTTTATATAAACTTTAATACAATCTTTTTACCATTTAGTTTTCGGAAAGTAAATTAACTTAACTTTTTTTAAGATTAGCTAATCCAATATTTAGGATTATCTAAAAACTTTTTTGAGAATTGGGCTGAAAAAACATAAAGGTTGCCATTAACTTATCGACTATTAACAGATAATGATCGACTTACAAAACATGGTATAGTGTGAAAACAGTGTGCTATGATAGAAATGTTTGACTTGAACTCACCACTGAGAATTCCACACAAAACTTCGACCATCAACCCCAACCCAAACCCTTTATAGCCGGAATTGATCTCAGCTCCACCAAGTGGCATCAACGCAGCAGCATTGAATGCGACCTCTGCATCCGTGGTGATGTTTCCCTTGGTGTCTTGAGCCCACCCTTCAGGAATGGGTGCACCCTTACGGCGTTGCATCTCGATCTTGCCTACGGCTACGGCTGTCGTCGCCATGTCTAACACGAAGGAATCGGAATTGTTTGCAGGTGCTGCGAATGAAATTGGGTTGGTGCCCAATGCCGCCTAGGAAAAAAAAAGGAAATGGATGTTTGATTTTATTTTATTTTACTACATACTTGATAAAGTGTGAAATTATCTTTTTAATTAAGTGTAAACAGTCCAATTCTCAAAAGAGTTTTAGCTAGAATCTGGCTAATTCTGAATTTTGAATTTGTCAAATTAAGCTAAATCATATTCCCAAAAAAGATCAAATAAACTTTTTTAATATAATCTTCTTACCATTTACACCCAGATTCTCAAAAAAAGTTTTAGCTAATCCTGAATTTTGGATTAGCTAATCTTATGCTAGTCCGATTTAAAAAAGTTAATTCAATTCACTTTCCGTAAACTAAATTGTAAAAATATTATATTAAAGTTTATTTTGATGTTTTTGGGAATATTGTCTAGCTTTATTTGACAAATCCTAAATTCAGGATTAGCTAGATTCTAGCTAAATTTTTTTTTGAGAATTGGGCTGTCAGCTTTTGGAAAGTGCATTGATTAATTTTTTTTTAATCGGACTGGCAAAAGATATTAGCTAGTTCAAAATTCAGGATTAGCTAAAACTTTTTTTAAGAATCTGGCTGTTAGTTATTAATATGTTACTTTTAATCATTTTTTAGCTTGATTTTAACATTTATAATTAAAATTGATATGAGTTAAATATTTCTTTATCTTTTGGAATAGCCTATCTCTTATTCTGAACTTCACCAGCATACATCTGTTTCACCAATCGTTTATTTGACAAACTTACATCTACACCACGTGTTGGTGACATGAATGGTGAAGTATTTGTAAAACTAAGACCAATTAAGTTTTGATTGACTGCTTGCATTGTGTACCAGCCAGCTATGCCATAATGGTTGGAATCTGAAATTTACATTATTTATTTATTTATTTTACAATTGTTTTATTATCATTTTTAACCCGTTTACGATAACCTTACGTTCGAGAGCTTTACTTTGATCGGCATATTTTGAATCACTTTTGAAATGGAGATTTAATTATAATTTTTGAAAGACAATTATGAATCATGAGGATTGTAATTTTAAATAAATATAAATAAATCATCACACCTTCAACCCATTACTGGGTGTGGCACTCTGTCGTAGCAAATCTCGTTAAGTCAATTCACGACCTCCGAAAATATTAGTGGACGGGAAGCCAGAGGGGTAGTTTTAATGTGGCGAA
The DNA here is from genome assembly GCA_911728475.2 of Pterostichus madidus. NCBI lineage: Eukaryota > Metazoa > Arthropoda > Insecta > Coleoptera > Carabidae > Pterostichus > Pterostichus madidus. The sequence goes on from OU452304.1 coordinate 4,346,002, forward strand.
AATTTTTGTCGTTGTTTTAAACCTACAAATTTTTTAAATTATCAAAACGTTATTATTTATAACAAATATACAGACTAACTTTTTTTAAAGTACGTTTTTTGGGTTCAATCATGAAAATTTCGAGATCCAGAAAAATGATTACAACAATAATTTATCTATTATGTAGGTCAGGAAAGAAAAAACAATGTTGCGCTTTAAAAACAAATTAATTATACTCCAAAATATTATGGCATCATAAATTTACTGAATTAATATTAAAATAACAATAAATTTGTTATTATGTTAAAATGATATAAAAAATGTATTGCTTAACGCATACAATAACAAAAATAATTATATGGGAAAACTAAAATACTAACAGAAAAAAAAGATTGTGTTAAACTTAATGTTAAAATAACAATCATAATTTATTATACAAAATAAGCAGTGTAATTATCATATGATAATAAAAGCCATCTGTACTTGTATGTATATGCAATACAACCATCTGCAGAAATAAAGCAAATAAATGAAAACTACAATTTTTTAAAGTGACGTGTTGCATATTTTATTAATGTTTTTATACCATAAGAACGAAGTTTCATATTACATGCAGGATGTTTGATTAAAGGAAGAACCAACAAATAGCTCACTTTTACTTTGAAATTTAAAATAAAACTAGGGTTGTCAACTCCCGAATCTTAGAAAAAAGGAGAAAAATCTAAACTTAAATAAAAATAATTATGAAAAAAAAATGGAAACAAATTTCAATAGATGTAATTTATTTACACTTACCTATTGGAGCAAAAAAATACAAATATTATTCTCATTTCTTATTAAGTAGTAAATAAAATATTAATTTGAAAACCTGGTAAATAATCACTTTTGGCAAGTACATAATAACTTACTTTCGTACGATCGCAGAAAAACTAATATAAAAGCATTTTTCAGGTTTTTACAAAAAGTAATTAAAAAAATTCATAAGTAATATTTTTCTTTAAAAAAGGGTCAAAATGTTGTCTTTATCAATTAAAAAAGGACAAGAACGAAAGTGCTAAAAAGATTGTCCTTTACAAAAAAAGACGGTTGGCAACCCCTAAATAAAACATAGGTAATGTTTCTTTTTACTTATTTGTAAAAAAAACTACTTAAAATTTGCCAATTGCGCATTTATATAAAATAAATATATCATCACGCCTTTTACCCATTACTGGATGTGGCACTCTGCCGAAGCAGATATCGGTAAGTGAAATATTTATGCGCGTGAAGTGCGGTTACCAGCCGTCAAATCACGGCTTCCAAAGATGTTAGTGGTGAGGAAGCCACAAGGGTAATTTTAAATTGGTGAAAATGTTTTATCGGCTGTGGAGATCGTACCAGGGTTCTTAGGATCCACAGGCCGACTTGATACCACTGAGCCATTACCCCATATTGCGCATTTATATTTATATTTATTTATCTATTCCATCTAGTAAAAAATCAATTCTCCTAAATGACTTACGTTTTGCACAGACCCATCCAACACCAACTTCTTTCGCTTTCTTCATCGCTTGTTCCATACAGAAGTTCCCAATCACGGCGCCCAGGCCGTTCTTGCCATCAACCCACGCGGTTGCAGGGCTCTCTTTCAAGATTTCTGGAACCGCTGCGCTATCACATGTGCCACCTTTGATGTCATTAATATACAACTCTGCAGACAAAAGAAATTATGTTAAATAATACAATAAATTTTAAATACAACGGAAATGGTATAAATGATGACGTTTAATAGGATTTTTACGATTAATAAAAGAATATTCTTACTGTATGTAAACAAGAATCTCAATTTGTTTTGTTGACTGTGGGAATAGAACCCGGATTCTCAAATCCACAGGCCGACTCGATACCACTTGCCACCTACCTCATATGCATAAATATGACTGAAGGATACGGAATTATGATGTGTTTGTGTTTATAATGGTGTGCTATGATCGAAAACACTGTATTCACTGTAAATAGCTGCACTGTACTAGATTAACTTTGCTCAACTCAAGTCAACGATTTTAAACTAGATACAGTAATTAAAGATCTATGTCTGAACTTGTTCGCTAGCGTAAGGAATCATTTATAAATTTATTTATTTTATTAATATGCAGATCTCTCAGCATTCGGACAATTTCCGATAATAAACGAATGAACCCGATTTTCATAAAATTGTAATATGATAATGTTAAGGTGCGTTCACACTATGGATTATTGTATTATTGAATACCCAAAAATTGAAACTACGAAAAAAATATTCCAGGATGTCAATTTTTTCGTTGAAACGTTATCTTACAATAGGATGCGGGCACTCACGTGACACAGTGACGTTTTTGTGACGTAAAACAGCTGTACGGGCAAAGATCACTGCGCCACCTACAAAATGAACTATTTTTTTGGGACGAGATTTGAAAAGAACCGTTCTTTTTAAATCTCGCCATAAAAAAATAGTAGGTGGCGTAGTGATCTTTGTCCGTACAGCTGTTTTTACGTCACAAAAACGTCACTGTGTCACGTGAGTGCTCGCATCCTATATGGCCCCTGAAAGAACAAAATAGAGGTTCAAGATGGTGGCCATAATACATAAACTCTGAGAAAAAAATTTAATAATTGATTAGGAATATTTTTCTTTCATTTTAACATATAAATTTTCATAATAAAAGTGTACTCCACAAAATTTTGTAAAATCGGCGCTTTTGTTTATATTAAATCCAGAATACATTGGTGTATGATGAGTATGAGATTGAGAAGAATCTTGTTAGAAGGATGGATGTAAGTCAGTTAAGATTGTTTGGGCATATGGAACGTTTTTTGAATGAAAGATTGGTTAAATCTGGTGTATGTTGGTGAAGGATTGCGTGGTTGAGCTAGAAATGAATCGATGAATATGATTGAAGGTTTACTGCGTGAATGAAAGATTTCAAGTGTAAGGAATAAACAAATTTGTAAGAAATTATAAATGTGAATGAAACGAAAGTAGTGTGTCAGGATAGGAATATCCGGCGAAGATTAAACACATTATGAATCTGATGAATAAAAGTTCAAATAATGTTTCTAGGGTCTGTGCTACCGCATTTAATGGAATTTAGCGTGATGTTATGTGTGAGTAAAGTGGACTATTACAACACTTTTCTTTGGTTCAATTTTGACGAGACAAACTTTAATCTACGCGTACTTAACTGTTACGTATTCCACACTTACCTAATCGGTTCATTCCATGACTGTAGTGCCCTCTGTAGTCCGCTTCAGCCAACAGAGCGGCTTGTGCTTCAGCGTGGATTCTGGGAGTGCCCACCGCTTCCAGGCATTCGCGCATGAACCTGCGGGACTCCTCCAGAGGAATGAGTGGAGTATCTGGAACAAAGACATTTTACAACATATTTACAAGATGAAGACCGAATGCTTTTCTGCTTATTTTTTTTTACTAGCTCAATATTTGACTTATTTTGACTAAAAGAACAGTCTTTTTTGTGCCATAGTAGAGCGTTTTTATTTAATTTTGAAAATGAACAGTTAGAAATAATAAAATTCGGTTTGAGAAGTTAGTAGGCATTTGGTGTAACATCATAAATAATAGAAAATAAGCCTATTTATTTTAATTGAAGCAAATATATTTAAAACGACAATCTGGCATTTAAAGATAAACGTGATATATTTATTATTTAACATATCGTAAATATGGTGCTATTAGATGATTGTTGCCAGAGCTGGGCAAGCTACTTAAAAAAAGTAGCTAAGCTCCAGCTACAGCTATTCTTTAGAAAAGTAGCTAAGCTACAGCTATAAGCTATATTTAGTAAAATATAGCTAAGCTACAGCTAAAAGCTTTCGTTAAAGTAGCTGTTAAATTTTAAAGCTACTTTTTAAAATTATTATGAAATAATTAAATTTTCCATTGTCATATGATCAGTCTTTTGTTATAATGACTGTTAATTTACTATTATGTAGGTACATAAATATGAAAAATAGCAAATACCATCTGGCACCCACTGTGTATTTTTGCGTATTACAACCAGTTAGAACCGGCAACAAATAATTATTTTGTGTGGGTTTAGCTTGTACGCATGCATACTTTGTTGACCTTCTGCTTAAAAAGTAGCTTTAAGCTACAAAAAGTAGTTGTTATTTTAAAGCTAATAGAAAAAGAAGTAGCTAGTTACAAGCTACAGCTATATTTTTTCACAGTTAGCTAAGCTACAGCTACAGCTAAGGTAAATGTAGCTAAGCTAGTAGCTAAGCTACAAAAATAGCTAGCTACTGCCCAGCTCTGATTGTTGCCATGCAAATATTGTAGATATTTACTTCGAAATGCCTTGAATGTACTCGTAGTAGATAGAACACTATAAAAAACTAGTATCGTGAAACATAAAATTGTTTGCTACTAATAGTATATTACGTACCATGAATTGTAAGTGACAGTTTTTAGGTCAAGAATGTAGTTTGGAAAATATATGGCCAAAGAGTCGAGATTTCCTAAACATTCACGACCTAAAAAATCACCTACAGTCAGTGGCGTACCTAGAACTTTTGCCCTCCACTTAGTTTTATAAATTAAAAAAATAAATATAAAATAAATATATCATCACGACTTTTACCCATTACTGGGTGAGGCACTCTGCCGAAGCAGATCTCGGTAAATGATATATTTATGTACGTGAAGTGCGGTTACCAGCCGTCAAATCACGCCCCTCAAACATGTTAGTGGTAGGGGAGCCACAGGGGTAATTTTAGTTTGGTGAAAATTGTTTGTCGGCTGTGGGATCGAACCGGGGTCCTCAGGATCCACAGGCCAATTCGAAACCACCGACCCATTACCCCATTAAATTAATAAACATAAATAAATAATTGTAATTGAGATAAACTATAGGTGTGGAACTTTTTTACCATTGGATGGTATATTTAAATTAAGCAGTAATAAAGGAATTTTTAGAGATAATATTTTCAACCCTACATTGACTTGACGATGAAGAAAAATATTCGAAATCATATAGTAATTCATAATTCGTAGAAATAGAATAGCAAACTTATGAAGTGAACAAGTTGTTTTTTACAACTAAAACTAAATATAACAAATGCCGCCCCGAAATATGTGCCACCCTGCACAAATAGAAAGAAAAGAAAAATAGGTTTTAAGAAAAAGCACAACCTCTTTTTTGTTAATTATGAAACGCAAGTTGCCATCGCAACTGACTCATTATAGTAACAACATTCATCTGAAACTAAAATTCATCACAAATACATTTGTAGATATTAATCTATCAGATTTTATGTACCTTTTACAAAAGAAGTCAAGTACAGGTAAGCAAATCTAATAAGTTTGACGTGACCTTTTCGCCTTCATTGTATCTATCTAGATCTAGTTCTACCGAATCTTTGTTAAGAATCTGCATTCTACATTCCAACATTTACATGACAATGAAACTTGAAACTCAATGCATATGCAACGTTTGTCTGCCTGTCTGTTGTGTGCAACATGTCAAATTCGTTTTGTCTCTTTGTGCTCACAAGAAGAGGTGTAGAGGTATTTTGCGACAAGATGCAAGATTCACGGACTGACACACGATCATGAATGTAACAGTGGTGGATCGTGATCGAAAATATTGGGGTATTTTAAAATTATTATTTTAGTATTTCATACTTATGCTGGGTTGCATGAAAGTTTTATCGGTTCATTAGCAACTAACGGTTCAATAAATTGCAGAAAATCGCAATTGATACTGTTGCTAGATAAACAATTCTTTAACTAAAGATCTCTTTATTTTTTCTTGCAACCCAGCATTAGACTATTTAGCTGCATTTATGTGGAATTTATTTTAAAAAACAAGGATGGTGTGTTAGGATGAGAATGTTCGATGAGGACTGATTATTTCATGAATCTGATGAGTGAAGGTTTTATGAATGATTCTAGGGTCTGTTACTAGGGTAAAATCTCATTACCAAGTAAACGTGGTTTTGTAAAATCGTACTATTATAGCTGTATTCCATTTGACATTTGGTTCACTTAAATCAGTTCAGATAAATAAGACAACATGATTATATGAACTGAATTAAACAAACTGATGCGCTTAATTAGGGTGCATTACTTTAAAGTAAATTAGATTCAGTAATTCTAGTACTGGAAATAAAGTCAGCGAAGTGAACTAGCGAAATAAATAAGTTATCTGGATCAGTAAATGTAAGTTAAATCTGATCCAAATGGTAAAAGGAATACGCTTAATATTAATGTTATAGTAACCAAGGTAACAACAGAAAATAAACTTTTATAATACTAATATCATGAAGAGTTATTTTACGGAACTATTACTATTAAAATATTAGTATAGTACGATTTAACAAAAAAATAGTACTGTAATTGTATATTACATAATAAGCCAGGAAAGTTATATTTTAATCCGCTGAGTCAAGGAATACTTGCCTGTCGGATTATGTATACTATTTTTTCTGAAACCGTTTCATTTAATCAAAAATTAAACATAAATAATTTAAAATGTTTAAATTTTTTGATATGAATTGTATTGATAGCTGACTACGTATCCAAGGTTACAAAAACAGGTAAAATACCAAACAGTCAGGTAAAATGGGATGGCTAGCACAGTGGTATGAAGTCGGCCTGTGGATCCTGAGGTCCCTGGTTCGATTCCCACAGGCGACAAATTTTCATAATTTGGAAAAGCTATCCCTGTGGCTCCTCCACCACTAACATGTTTGGGGGCCGTGATTTGACGACTGGTAACCGCATTTCACGCGCAAAATATATCACTTACCGAGATCTGCTTTAGCAGAGTGCCACACCCAGTAATGGGTAGAAGGCGTGATGATATTATTTATTTATTTATTTATTTATTTATTTCAGGTAAAATCTTTACCAGACTCTTTTTTTGTACTTTACCAGACTGTTATTTTTGTTGTAGCCTTGGATACGTATTTTACTTGACTGTTTCAGTAAAAATATACTTTCCATACTAAAATTGAACAGAAAAATAAATACTATCTTGCCAGTTTCAAAAAAAAAATATTATAGTACAATTTAATAAAAAATATTGTATTAAGAAATTCGGAGTAGTAAGTAGGTAAAGTAATTAAAATACTACCCAACGTTTGGATTACTTTCCTTTTGATATAATTAAATTCTTTTCTGTTATACCTATGCTGAGTTGCATGAAAATTTTATCGGTTCATTAGCAACTAACGGTTCAATAAATTTCAGAAAAACGCTATTGATACTGTTGCTAGATAAATAGTTCTTTAACTAAAGAGCTCTTTATTTTTTTCTTGCAACCGAGCAATAGACTGACAACGTTTCGAGACTATGGTTTGGTCTCATTCTCAAATCAATTAAATAAAAAGTTTACAACCATTGTTACAATGGTTACAATGTGTCCTATAAAGTTCCACTTTCAATACTAGTAAATAACTATCATGTTTGTATGCTGTCAATTTAAATAAATTATTATATTTCTATTTTATGCTTTCTAAAATTTTTGGACCTGAAATGACCGCTTCATTCACACCGGCATTTAGTATTATACGAGAATTTTCTGTGGGAAGATCGTGTAAAGTGACAAGGTCTTGATAAACTTCTGTTTGTTTTAATTCTTATTTTCTTATCAGTGATTTTTATTACATAAGATCAACGTAATCTTATAATTCTTTAGATTTATTGTTACAGATAATAAATTTAAAAATAATTATAGTTTTTAAAATATTAAAATGAATATGTTTGATTTACGTACGTTAAGGACACAAGTATAAAAAAATCATGCCGGAATACTAACAAAATGGCAAGGAAATGTTTATAAAATGTTGTATTGCAATTTTGAATATATATAAAGATGAAACATAAAACATTGTTTTGAAATCTTGAATTTTATAAGAGCGAAATCATCCGATTTTCAATTAGTATCACGTGATGTACTTACTGACAAATTGATTAAAACATAGTACGAGTAAGTATAAAATATTGCAGTGAAAAACGTATATGTATACCTGGTGAAGAAAGTGTCATTTTTCCCTCACGTGCTTTATATCCCTCGTCTTCAGCTCGGGAACCTTCGGGAAGAAATGTTTCACTTTCTTCCATTGATATACAAATAACTATTGCGTTGCGTTGATTTTAATGAAAAGTGTGGGAACCTATGAGGACCATTCTGAATCATAACTTGTTTGTTTTGCATTGTTTTCATAACAACCATTATCAGTTCGGCAAATTCATCTGAATGTGATCATCAAAGTTTAAGAATAGAAAAATAAGCCAAGAGCGCAAAAATATATATTTTTTTTTCGCCCACTTGAATATGGGGCACTATTACTGCAACTTTTTCAATAGTAAAAGAACATTATTTTAGGAATATTTACGTTACCATGGATACGTCATCGTTTTTCTTGTCCTAGGACCAAAAGTAGCATTTTTACTACTGTTGTCATGGGTGATAAAAATAATTTTGTTAATTTGTTTCATTTTAGTTTGAATAAATCTGTGTAATTTTATAAATACGTGAGTAAAAAAAATATATTTCAATTGGATTAAAAATATTATTTCGAATACAATTATTTTTAGTTCTAATGAAACAAATAACTATATAAATAATATAAATAAATATATCATCACGCCTTCTACCCATTACTGGGTGTGGCACTCTACCGAAGCAGATCTCGGTAAGTGATATATTTTGCGCGTGAAGTGCGGTTACCAGTCGTCATATCACGGCCTCCAAAAATGTTAGTGGTGGAGGAGCCACAGGGGTTGCTTTTGAAATTGTGAAAATTGTTTGTTGCCTGTGGGAATCGAATCAGGGTTCTCAGGATCCACAGGCCGACTTCATACCACTGAGCTAGCCACCCCATTAAATAATAAATAAATAATAATAAATAATATGATATATAATTAATTGACAACCACGTAATAGTCATGTAAAAGACCTCATTTGAGAAATGTCAAACCAATATTCTATACAGTGCCTACTACACAGTTTTAAAAACGAAATGAATCTCTGCATGTGAACTTCATACAATCGCATTCGTTTATTTTCATTCCAAAAGTCAAAACAGTATATGTACATAATAATCATTGCACTGTTTGAATAACAAATGCTCAAATAAGAGATTCTTATTTACCAAGAGATAAATTATACTTCTGTTCCTCAAATACTAATAGCTATATTAATAAAATAAATTAGTTTAGGTAATGATTCGTTAAATTTTAACAGCTCTTTATGTAATTGTACAACACGTTGTGTGATTCTTTCGTCTCTTAAATATCAAGTACAAAAAATATCGAATCGAATTGTAGATGGTAATGTTTATTAATTCATTTGACAATATTTCTCGATTCAATATTGTTTTATGTAAGTTGCACTTTAATCTCCAAAGATCCTAAGAATTTTATTTAAACTATGATTTCGATGCGATGTTTTTTGTTTGTTTAACAGACATATTTATTAGGAACTTTGTTAGGAGATTAATATTTCAGGGGCAGCAGCACAGGCGGACTTTGGCCTAGGCTAAAGAGGCAATAGCCGAGGGCCCAAAAATTTTAGGGCCCGGATTCAAACATTTAGTTTAAATAATAGAAATATAGTGACCGCGACTCTAGAACATGGGTGTTTAACATGTAAAATCATAATTTTATAATTTCCTGCTTCCCTAATTATTTTAAGCAAGACAGCTTCAAATAAAAGTTTTAGGACATAAAATTCTGCATCTAATCCAACAAACAAAATTAATTTTGCTTGCTTCGTTAGGGCACAAATTAGATCTGAAAATAATGAAAATAGTCTCAAAACTATCGATAGCCGTGGAATTGAAACAAAATTAAACAAATGTTTGACGTTTATGCTGGGTTGCATGAAAGTTTTATCGGTTCATTAGCAACTAACGGTTCAATAAATTTCAGAAAATCGCTATTGATACTGTTGCTAGATAAACAATTCTTTAACTAAAGAGCTCTTTATTAGTCTATCAAAATAATTTCTTTATTTATTACATTTATTTTGACACATAAAACGTCAAACATTTGTTAATTTTGTTTCAATTTCGAGGCTACCGATAATTTCGTTATTTTCAGTTCTAATTTGTGCTGTTACAAAGCATGCAAAATTAATTTTGTTTATTGGATTAGGTGCAGAATTTTATGTCCTAAAACTTTTATTTGAAGCTTTCTTGCTTAAAATAATTAGGGAAGCAGGAAAGGGCCCGAAATAAGTATTTTGCCTAGGGCCCGAAATATTTTAAATTCACTTCTGGGCAGCAGTGCAAATGGCCATAAGCGTCATTTAAATAAAACAACAAAGAATCGAAAAGATATGTCAATTGTGTTAAGTACTAAACATTGTTGTCAACAATTTGATTTGATGCAAGTGACATTTGACATTAGTAATCCGTTGCAATAGACGTAAATGATTTCGTAATTACAAAACAAGAATATGAATAAATAAAACCAATCGCTCACCAGTTTCCAGCAACCTCGTGGCCATAGCGGATCCTTTAGCACTACTTTTATACCTGTAGAACGCCTTCAACACTTGACTACGTTGACTACGAAGCCTGCTGCGACTGACTGAAGATACAGCTAGATCTAAAGCTGGCACTAACGCCGATAATAATTGCCGCGTTACCAAGGCCATTGTGATGCGACTGGGAATATATCACAGGCTACTTGATGATGGGACTCCTTAGAGTGGGAGGAGTGTTAATTGGTGAATAATTGCACAGTCTGCAACAAAATTAGTAATAGTTGTTGTTACTGTTTTTAGTAGCAACTAATTTGACGGCTTGTAGTCGTCCTAAGATCTGCAATTGCAGATTAGGCACGAGTAGAAATGCATACTGAACCATTTGAAATTTGTTTCTTTCGTTGTAAAAGACAAAAGGCGTTATTAATTTTTAAAATTTACAGGTAATATTTTTTAAACAAATATTTGGTAATATTTCAGATTGATAAAAAAATATTTAATTTAATTCTAGTCACCGTGCGAGAACTATATAATTACAATAGACAGTATTACCGCGACGTCCTAAGTAACAAGCTCAAACAGCGCCGCGCCGTGACGTCATTCAACATCAAAGTTTGGCAATCAACAACAAATTTTCTTTCCAGCCGAGCCCCTTGAATCACTGGTCCTATGCAATCCCGTTACATTTAGTCTAAATGCGGGCCTGTATAGTCCTCTACCCGCTGTAGACTCGGTTGCCTGAGATTGCAGATCGCTCATATACTCCATTCCCTGTATGAAAACGATGACGTCATATGTGGACGATGTTATCATAGATACGATGAAATATAGCTATCTTTTTTTAAAAATATTATTCGTACCTATGCGAATGACACAACGTATGTCTTAAGAAGTCAAGACACACGTTTCATGTTTTTTCACGTTCTATCACATTTATTATTTTAATGAAAACGTATGACAGTTCTTACTAATACGAAAATTTACATTTATTTCGTTCACATTTGTTTATAAGATAAAAATAGAGACCGATGGTCAAGATTTTGTTATTTTCTCGCCTGTCATTTCTAAGTTAGTGACATTTTTGATACATAAATACAGACTGAGAAATAAGAAATGGCTAGAAAAATTTTGGGTAATCAAATGCATAAATGCGTTTGTCATCTTCATGATTATTTTGCGCTGGAGTTAGAGAATCGAGAATCTTTAATTAATTTAACTGTAGTACAAGAGGTAATGTGCATTGTATTTTGTATATTCAAATATTTTTATTTATATATAATAATAATACATATAAAAATGTATATTCTTTTGAGTTTTATTTTACAAAATTACATATAATAATAAGGTAGGTAAAATTTTTGTGCGTTAAGATAAATTTATATTTGATTTTTATTTAATATATGCAGAATTTGGTTTCATTATAAACAAATTAAATTTTATAAAATAATAAATATTTTAATTTGACATTTAAATTTTAGGTTATGTTTTAAAAATGTCAATCCTATACAAACACATGGATATCGAATGTGACGTCATCGTTTTCATACAGGGAATGGAGTATAGCATAAATTTCATCAATGACGCATTTGTATACATGAATTTTTTATACTTATGCACAAATTTAAACCGTAAATTTTACTGTAAAAAGTTTACATCAGATTTAAAAAAAAATATTTTTCGTCTATAATAAAATTTCTTCTACCCATTTCTGGGTGTGGCACTCTGCCGTAGCAGATCTCGGTAAGTGATATATTTTGCGCATGAAATGTGGTTACCAGCCGTCAAATCACGGCCCCCAAAAATGTTGGGGGAGAATCACAGGGGTAATTTTAATGTGGTGAAAATTGTTTGTCGGCCGTGGGAATTGCACCCGGGTTCTCGAATCCGCAGACTCGATACCACTGAGCCACATAACTCATAATAAAAATCCATTACTGGGTGTGGCACTCTGCCGTAGCAGATCTTGGTGAGTGATATATTTTGCGCGTGAAGTGCAGTTGCAAGCCGTCAAATCACGGCCTCCAAAAATGTTAATGCAGGGGAAGCCACAGGTGTAATTTTAATTAATTTATTATCGAACCCGGGTTTTCAAGTCTGCAGGCCGACTCGATGCCATTGAGCCACTTACTCCATAATCAGTATAATAAATAATATTTACAGTTTAAATTTGATACATACGTTTAAAAACACTCTGTATGTTAGAATAAAATGGGTTTAATGCCATTTTGCGAAATATATTATTTTTAAAATATTACGATTCGTTTCTTGTTCATATTATGATATGAATAGGATGCGGGCACTCACGTGACACTGTGACGTTTTTGTGACGTAAGAACAGCTGTTCCGGGAAAGATAACTGCGCCACCTACAAAATGAACTATTTTTTTGGGATGAGATTTGAAAAGAACGGTTCTTTTCAAATCTCGCCACAAAAAAATAGTTCATTTTGTAGGTGGCGCAGTGATCATTCTCAGAACAGCTGTTCTTACGTCACAAAAACGTCACAGTGTCACATGAGTGCCCGCATCCTATAAATCATATATTGATAAAATATTAAATTATAATAACACAATTATTTTTATTTCGTGTTCTACATTTTCTTTTACTGTTGGACATAAATTTAACTCGCACAAAATATGTATGTTACTAATTTAAGACATAAGTTTCTAATAAATTTATCTATCAAACAAACAAAAATATCATAACAAAATCATGTAAATCGTTATAACACAAACTTATTTTAAAATTAATTTTAATAATAACTAAATATAATAATCTGAAATATCCAGAGTATGGGTTGGCTAGTTCAGTGGTATGTAGTCGACCTGTGGATCCTGAGAACCCTGGTTCGATTCCCACAAGCAACGAACAATTTTCATAATTTCAAGAAAAGCTACCCCTGTGACCCCTCCTCCACAAACATCTTTGGGGGCCGTGATTTGACGACTGGTAACCGCACTTCACGCGCAAAATATATCACTTACCGAGATCTGCTGCGGCAGAGTGCCACACCCAGTAATGGGTAGAAGGCGTGATAATATATTTATTTTATATTTTAAATATCTAGAGTCTGGACTGAGTAAAATGCAGAATTTAATTCTCTTTTATTTGAACCTTTTTTCTATAAAATAATCCGAGAAGGAATGAATCAAATATCTAGATCACTTAATCTCGTCCCTTTTTGAGATTCAACGAACTAAAAATAATAAAATAATTGACTGATATTTGCTACAAACTAAACAAGTATTTACTTAATTTAAAAAATCATGTTGACAAAAACGTTGACTATAAATAAAAGATAAGAAAACATGTTCCATTTCAAATTAGTACAGAGAATTAAATAATATATGTCATAAACTAGAGCATATATTGATCTTATAAGCACACATGCCCATAATTATTTTTCTCCTAAATTTGAAGATCAGTCTACCACAAACAGTTGAACCGATCAGTGGCGCGTATTTCAAACACAAAAATGCAGTGTTTTTTTATATTTAAAACTACATAGCAACGATCTGCGTACAGGTAGCAACGATATTAAATAAAAAAAATAATGTACTCACTTTTTAAGTTATTTTTTGTCACTATGTACTTTCCTTGTAGTTTGTTTGATTTGTTATACGTGTAGAACTAAAATTTTTGAGACGTTTTACGGCAGTTCTAAAGGTTAGTTTTTAATAATTTGTTAATTCTGTTGGCTTGCTTTCGATCTTACGCTAGTGGCAAACTGACCTACGTTTGAACAGCGCATGCGCCGATAAAACGATCTCAATACTGACCTTCACAGTTTAAATAGAGTATTCAAAAGATTTTCATTTCTCCTTATCTTATTAATATGAAATATTATCTATGGATTTCACTATTAACTGTGTTTATTTAACAATCAAATTATTTAGTGTATAAACAAAGTTATTGGTGTTTAAAAATGCTCTAAAAGTTTTGTAAATATTTATTTATATATTTCCTGTTTAAAAATTCCCATAAGCTATAATCACCATTTATATTAATAGGAATTTTTTAATGTGTTTACTGATAGGCAAATAATGAATTATGCGAATTTACTATGCATTATCAAGGACAAGGTTATAGTAATTAATATTTTAAATACAAAATAATGAGATATAAATAATGCTCTTTAACTGCAACCAGTAGATCACGTATGTAACGAAACTAGAGAATGCATAAACTGTGTCGTGGTTGAATATTTATAGTCTGAGACTTTCGAATTGTTGCCAAAGAGTTCTTTATCTCTAGGGAGTAGGGTTGTTTATTTCCAGCGAAGTTCGAATTTCTGAACGTTCAAACATTCGAATGGTTTGAACTTCGTCAGAAAAACTTCGAAGATTCGAATTCTCGAATTTTTCAAAGCTTCAAATTTACGAATTTTTTGTCTCTGATTAACGCTATCTGTCATCTCCAAACATGCTCACGCATAATTCGCGAAAAGTCGGCCACGAATTAAATAATAAACTCGGCGAAGTATCCTGCAAAATCTTTGCAAGTTTATGCGTCTTAATTAAGACATCTATTCTTTTACCGCCCATCTAAATGCTACGGACTTTTGATAAAACGTTTTAAAATGAGAATAAAAGGATACAAAAACGTCTTAATTAAACGTTTTTGACAGTGTAGCGAAATTTTAAGTCTAAATTGAATTAATTTGGCAAATAATAATAATTAATAATAATAACTTATGAATTAAAACAAAACTCTGCAAATGAGTTTATTCTGAAAATAATTCATATCAACATGCCGTGTTCACGTTAGGATCCAGATTCACAATTCGAATAATTTGAAAATTCGAAATATTCAAAAATTCGAAAATTCGAAAGTTCGAATCTAAACTCTACTAGGGAGAAAATAGCAAACTTTCGACCCTCATATATGGGGGAAGAAAAACCTACGTTAAGGATATGTGTAGGAAAGGATTAATTTTTTTTAAATTTTATTTTATTTTCTTGAACCGAACGAATACTTTGTGGGTGGCTCGGATCGGATCGAGTGGGGTTTCGGGTTCGGGTTGAAATGCGCATCTCTACTTTCCACACTCATTTTGAATGTTGATACTGTGACTTTTTCAACACGACCATAGAAATATAACTATTTAAAAATAATTTTGACAGTATCCGTGGTTAAGATGATCCACTCAATCAGAAACTCTCAATGTCTGTACAAACAATATAAACATCTACGATATTTATAACATCGTGAATATTTTAATTAAACTAATTCAATTCTAAGATCAAATTAGTTTGAATTATATATTTTAGCTTTTCATATTACCTAACAAATACATCAAAAGCACACCTACATAACATTAATCATACACAACAATCATTCTCACCGTAGCCCGAATTACGTACACCCTATTACATAAAATCCGTTTTTGTGTTTCCGCGCCAATTGCTTGCATTGTCGCTCCGGGCTTCAGGCTCCGGTGACTGACGTCATATGTGTCGTGAACTCCGCCATTGTTGCTGTCAGCGCCGACTACGAAATGCGTGCGACACTCTATTGTTTTGGCGGCGAATGTGTTTGCTTATGTGAACTCTGGCGCGATATTTGATGATCTAGTGTCGTATGGAAGTTTAATCGAGCTGTTATGTTTGTTAGGCTTTTGATGAAATATGGCGAAGGATGATGTTTGGTTAAGCGAAAATTACTTGTGCAGTATTTTAATAAATGTTCAGTATTACTTTTTTCACGACATGCGTAGAAAATTCAACTTTCTTCATGTGTACAGCGAGGATAATTAGTTTACCCTCTAAAGAATAGTATTAGAAATAAACTAAATATATTATCATGCCTTTTACCCTTTACTGGGTGTAGCAATCTACCGTTGTAAATTGCGGTAAGGGATATATTTATAGGCGGGAAGTGTAGTTACCAGCCGCTAAATCATGCCCCCCAAAGATGTTGGTGGAGGGAGAGCCACAGGGGTTATTTTAATGTGGTGAAAATTGTTTGATGGCGGTGGGAATTGAACCAGGAGACCTAATCTAATTCGTTGGCAACTGGATTTAGCGACCGTTTGACTTCATATTTGGCGACTTTGATACTGGCGCCATCTGATGGTATAGTTAAAAAGTACAGCCCTGACGTCATTAGCTGTATTCCATTTGCCACTTGGTTCACTTAAATCAGTTCAGATAAATTATACAAGATGACTAAATGAACTGAACAAAGCAAACTAATGCACTTATTGAAGTGAATTACTTGAAAGTAAATTATAATCTGTAATTCTACTACTGAAAATAAAGTCAGCAAAGTAATCCAACGAAATAAATAAGTGATCTGACTCAGTAAATGTAAGTTAGATCTGATCCAAATGACAAATGGAATACGCCTATTGTTGGCGACTGGTCGCTTAGGGAGTCGCGTATGCAGGCGACTAGTTAGTACAAGGCAGTTGCGAAGTGTCATGGCGTCAGTCGCTTAGCATTTTTTGGTTGATAAGTTTTGAAGTTAGCAGGGAAACATTAACAATTTTTTAAGTTTATTCTTAACAAATATATCAATCACGCTCTTTACCCTTTACTGGGTGTCGCATTCTGCCGTCGCAGATCTCGGTACGAGATATATTTATATATTGTTTGACAGCTGCACGAAAACAAATAAATAAAAAATAAAGAAGGTGCGAATTGATAATTAAATTGTTTTAAATTCTATCATGAGGCGTATTCCATTTGCAATTTGGATCAGATATATCTCACATTTACTGAACAAGGTCACTTATTTATTTCGCTGGATTACTTCCCTGACTTTACTTCCAGTACTAGAATTACTGATTCTAATTTACTTTGAACTAAGTCACTTCAATAAGTGCATCAGTTTTTTACATTAGTCATGTTATCTAATTTATCTGAACTGATTTAAGTGAACCTAGTGGCAAATGAAATACAACTATAGTGTGAATGTATGTATGTATGTTTGATGCTGCAAGTGTCAAGATCTTTTGAAAATCCTTCACAAGTAGCTGGAAGCACTAGAGCGACAGAGTGAAAAGATCGATCTCATATATCCGATTAGTAACTCGTGACATCGTCAAGCAAGCGCTGAAAACTTTTAAATGCTGTCGTGACGTCATGTGTTTGACAAATGACATCCGGATATCCGGTGCAAGCGTCAGGGTACTCTTACAATTACACCTGATGCCAAGACAGGGTTGCAAACAACAATAAAATACTTATAAATTGATGTTAAATTTATTTTTCATTGGTGAACTCAAGAATGCAGACGTTGCAACCAGGCAAACATTTGTAATTGGCGGGTCAGGCTATAAAACAGGCTCAATTATAATATACAGAATATCTCACGGAAACTGTGTCATAGGTGAATAAGTTTTTTTTTGACCACATTAAAACTACCCCTGTAGATCCCATGCCACTAATATATCACTTACCGAGATCTGCTTCGGCAGAGTGCCACACCCAGTAATGGGTAGAAGGCGTGATGATATATTAATGGCCAGTTTCACCAACAAATGTTAAATTTTAAACGTTGATTAAATAAATAAAAGCAAATCAAAATGACATGTCAAATTGAATAATTGACATTGCTGTCATACATTCGATTTGTTTTAATTTATTTAACCATGTTTAAAATTTAATTTCTGTTGATGAAACCGGTCATTATTTATTTATTTATTTATATTATGTAAAATTTAATTTTTACGCCATTTTATTATTCGAAAAATAATTTTATAGAACATGCTTTCACCACTGATCAATTTCCTCGTTAACAATGTCCAAAATTAATTGCGAAAAAAAGCAATTGAAAAACCTTTTAAAAAATTTAAATTTTATATTTGTTTCCCAATAAACAATCGAACTTTTCTGATAGGTACATCCACCATCAACATAAAAAAACGTATAAAATTGCTTCATTTAATGACCCTTCTTTTTGAATTAGTAGTCTATGTATACTCAGTTTACTGATAATTAAAAATTAACGAGCGAGTTCGGTACCTCCATAGTTCAAGTCAATCAATACAAGATTCGTGGAACTAATGGCAGCTTAATGAGCTTACTGCATCGTAATTAAAAATGAGAATTAACATTTTACATCCTGAAGCTGAGCTAACGAGATGTGAGATTCAAAAACAACGTTGGCAGCATTGAAACTTTCATTTAAAGGAAGGTTAAACAAAAATCAAATTATATTTATTTATTTCTACAGAGTGATCAGAAGTAAGTGTTTCAGTTGGCAATACAATTTTGGGGATCTTTTAAATTCCACAGTTGGCACAACGCCTGGTAAAAGCGGAAATACTATTTGAGATATTATTTTTATAATAAATACAAATAGGTTGAGTGATACAAATACTTTAGCTTTCTGTGAGTATTGTTAAAAAATAAAAGGATGTGGGTAAGGAAAACAATGATTTATTTTATTCATTTAATTTTCGAATGGCACTGTCAACAGCAGGAAATAAATTTATGTATCAGTGTTACCAATTTCAAGTATTTTTTGTATTGCCAACTAAAATACTTTTGAGTAATTACACAAGCACAGTTATCACACTTTCGAGCGAGTTATGTACATTATTTTTCAGACGACCACACAATATTTCTTATAAAAGTTTTCAAGACCAATGTTGTTATACTTTGACAGCTGATGCGTTTTTAATGGTAAGCGTCAACCTCAGACAAAACATTACTAGACAGATAACAACGGCGTTTGTTGTGAAGCAGAAGGGGATAGAATAACTGGTTGATGAGTGGGGTGCGCGGCAAGGAGCTAGTACAAGTTGGTGTTATTCAGGTTGCATTTATGTTGATGACAGTTATCAGGCGCGAGCATATTATTTATTTAAATACAAAAGTGCGTATACAAAACACTTAATATGTCAAAACTAACCTTTACTTTGATGTATGAAAAGTAAGTAATTGAATATAAAAATAACTACATAAATGTTCGCAACTTGCATAACATCAAAGTGTACTCGCTCCTTGCCGCGCACCCGCCTCACCCACAAGTTATTCCATCATGCTTCACAACACTGCATTGACTTGAATACGGCATAATTCGTCTAGTATTATACGTCATTGGCGTCGACGTTTGACGTTTGAGGTTAGGTGTGGTGATACCAACTGTACCAACCGTAATGTCAAAATATTAAAAATGGTAAAATATTAGTAAATAAGTAATTATTAAAAAACTTTGATTTAAATAATAATACAAATTCTTTTCATTTATTTTATTATTTTCTTCCATCGTAACGCCATCTGTTGCCAATCAGTGGAACTTCACCTGATACGTTAGACGTGTGCGTTATAGTAACAAATCAGTGTATGTTATTTACAACTTTCCGTAGTAGTTTATGATATTGTTAGGGTTACTT
Organism: Pterostichus madidus; assembly: GCA_911728475.2. Classification (NCBI taxonomy): domain Eukaryota; kingdom Metazoa; phylum Arthropoda; class Insecta; order Coleoptera; family Carabidae; genus Pterostichus; species Pterostichus madidus. The sequence continues at coordinate 4,365,796 of OU452304.1, forward strand.
TCATAAGTGATCGTCTGAAAAAAAAATTATATTAGGCTCTATCCACTTGTATCCTCCAATTGTATTTTTAAATATAATTTGTCATTAACCAGATTACAACTAACCTCTAACGGTAGCTTATGAAAGCTTCGAGGCGATATTTCGCGAGAATGTTTAGTTTGTGATAAGACAGAAATTCCTAAGGGTGAATTACGTCGAGTAGAATAGAATTGTACGAGACAGTTCAAAGGATAATCGTTTCTTTGTGCGAAGATAAAATATACAATGTACATTGCTGACGATACATACATACGGGATTTTGCGCTCAAAGGGAGACGTAATGAAGTCAACTTGAGATTTTATAATAGTATTTTTGTTATGTACAGTGAATTAAGTTTGTTTTCGAGAGATTTCTTTACGTCATGTATTTATTTATACAGGTGATTCACAATTTCAGGTACTTTTTTAAACTCAACGTACTGATCACGAAACAGAAAGATTTTCTTTTAATTTACAAAATTAAGAGTAGTTTTATCAAACAGTATACTTTAGTGTTTTTTATAATGAATACCCAATGTTAATTAGTTATACAATTATAAAATTAAATATTCCTAAAACAATTTAATTGAATTTATTATAAATGTAAAAGAGCGAAAATAAAATTTAGTATTAAAAACAAAAAATTTGTTCTATGATCAGTACGTGGAATAATATAGTATATCATGGGGTGGCTAGCTCAGTGGTATGAAGTCGGCCTGTGGATCCTGAGAACCCTGGTTCGATTCCCACAGACGACAAACAATTTTCATAATTTCAAAAACTACCCCTGTGGCTCCTTCACCACTAACATCTTTGGGGGCCGTGATTTGACGACTGGTAACCGCACTTCACGCGCAAAATATATCACTTACCGAGAACTGCTTCGGCAGAGTGCCACATCCAGCAATGGGTAGAAGGCGTGATGATATATTTTTTTTTTAGTAAAAGAAATAGGTAACTAAAAGTGTAAGTCGAAAGGATTATTAATTTTGTCGTAACTTTTATTTATTATAAAATTATAAAATTAAATAATCACGGCCCCCAAAGATGTTAGTGGTGGAGGAGCCACAGGGGTAGCTTTTGAAATTATGAAAATTGTTTGTCGCCTGTGGGAATCGAACCAGGGTTCTCGGGATCCACAGGCCGACTTCATACCACTGTATTTCTTTTACAAAATGAATATTTAATAAAAATTCAAGCAGGTATAAAATTACATATTTTTATTGCTTCTACTATACACTTTATTATAAAATTACATTGTTTAATTAAATATTCTTCATAAATATTTAAAACACATTAATTTATTTTCCTCTCCTAGAAAATCTAATAACCATAACATAAAATTAAATTCTTTGAAAATTTGCGGTTTGACAAAAAGTATTCGACTATAAAACTTGTTATTAAAAATGATATTAAAAATGTTAGTCGGTCGAGTATTTTGACATGAAATTAATAAAAATCAACGAAGATTAATAGTGTAACATTTCCAACTAATATGTAAATTGCTCCCGCAATTACTTGGATATTATTACCATAACTACCAACAATTTACTATGCAAAATATGTTAAATTGTTCGTGGAACATCAAATGTTAACGATGCTTATAACTTTAGTCAGTTCTTTGAAGTGGACATTTTATTCTCATCTCTTAATAATGAAAACATTAAATGACATTTTAATAACTTTTACACGATAATTCACCTTATGTGTAAATAATAGAAAAGTCAATTTTGTCAATTTGACATCGAACAAACAGGAAAGAGAATAAGAGGATAATATTTCTTTTCCTATATCGCGTTTACAATATTTATTTAAGATATCCGTATCGTAATGTGTTATATTACGAAACGAGATGGGAAAATTGAGTTTCGTATTAAGGTAGTACTAGTGTGACGGTGGCGCCATCGATTGTCGAGTGGCGAAATTGATGCTTAAAAAATATAAAAATTGAATAAAATAAGTATTTTATATCTATTATGATTTGAATATCATGAATTGTTAAAAGGTTGTTGGTCTAGTGAATATTCAAATACCATACCACCGTGTGGTGTTGCCATTATAAATTGGGATTCTTAATTTTTCGTTAAAAACAAGGCTTTGCATGGCTATATATCCATTACTAAACGATAAAAAACTTTCTCCTTCTGATACAATATATATGGATAGTTCTAGAACATCATACTAGTTTTTCAAATGAAACTGCAAAATTTTAGAGGTACACAAACCAAATATATGCGATTCTGAGTTATGATCGCAATAAGCCCCGTGTATAAGAACTCAACTTTACAAGCGAATATATTTGTTCACAGACGATGAATGTGTTTCACATTTTAACAGGATGCGTATGACTATCCAATGTTTACGTGCGCCATTTCATTCAGATCTGCAAAAAAAATTTCACGCTAGTACTACCTTAATATATTACGATTCAAATATCGTAAGTTTCATCTATCACAAATTTTATTCAAAAAAAAAATTGCGCTTTTGCATTTGTATAACATTTTGAAATAAAAAGAACTTATATTTTGTTACATATCAAAAAATGTTCGTTTGCATACCAACAAGCAAGTGATAATTTCTCAGGGACATTATTATAACTAATATAACAAGTGATATCATAATTGGCGATAATATTATTTCCGTAACAACGAATTTAAATTCAAGACAATTATCATATTATGAGTTATACTCGTATATTGCGTGAAAATTTAACAATCGAACATAATTAACAAATTTTATTTTTAATTGAAGTTTATGAAAATAGCATTTATTTTATTATCACTTATTAATTTTACTAATGGAAAACTATTAAAATAGCTACCATTTCATTGGTTCATTTTCAAACAAATTCGTGATTCTACATGTACATGGTAAATTCTCTGTATAATGTTGTTTTGATTGGTTAGTTCCACACGTGATTAGAAATAAACGAATGACTAAAATTTTTCTGAATATATAATACTACCAAATTTGTATTTTCTTCACTGGAACTTGGTTGCTTTGAGGCAAAACGACTCGAGCAATTTGACATTAGACAAAATCTCGTTACCTTCGGTGTCGCGATTTTTTCATGTCAATATTTTCATGGGACACCTGTATGTTGGTATTATTGTGCACTATAAATAGTTATGAAACTTATGTTTTGCATTATAAAACATATTTAAAAGCGTAATAAAAATTTAAATGAACTAAAATTGTTTATAAAGAAATTTTATTTTTGTTTTATTCATAAAATTTTATAACATAAATTTTATTATCATATTTTGAATTCATATCGATTGCAAACATAAAATTTCCCTATAAAAATTTGCTGTTGCAAATCAAAACACCAATCACACTGTACATCTGACCCTGGATGAATTCATTACCCATCACAGCGCAAGATAAAAATATAAAATTGTTAATTGGTTGTTAAATTAGAGTTTTTCAGATATTAATTTGATTGTTAAAAATGCGAATGAAGTCAACATTAAAAGAAAAACCTTTTATTTATAATTTGTTTATTTTAAATGTGCTTTGCAAAATTCGTACCAAGAGAAATTATTTGAGAAATAACTATTCATAAAATTTGGGAGGAAAGCGTATTATTTCTTTCCACGAATGAAATTTAATGTCCAAAGTGAGCTAAGGGCAGTAATCACACAAGGGAAGAAATATCACTTAACTCCAAAAGTACACATATAAATAAATAAAAATAAATATATCATCACGCCTTCTACCCATTACTGGGTGTGGCACTCTGCCGAGGCAGATCTCGGTAAGTGATATATTTTGGGCGTGAAGTGCGGTTACCAGTCGGTAAATCTCGGCCCCCAAAGATGTTAGTGGTGGAGGAGCCACAAGGGTAGTTTTTGAAATTATGAAAATTATTTGTCGCCTGTGGGAATCGAACGAAGGTTCACAGGATCCACATATGATTCTTTCATACCATATAATTAAAATTACAAATAAAATTTCTGGTATTTGAATAAATAAATATGTAAGTCTGTGTTGACGGTTATTATGACACCAGCCTTAAATAAGGGGGAAAATAGTCACTTTCCTCTCTAGGTAGAGATTAGGCAACTTTCGAACCGCATATGAAAGAAGAAAAGCGTACTTAAGGTTAAGGTCGCAGAAAAAAATAGTTTTTCTTCAAACGTCAGAAATAGTTATTTTTATAACAAGTGCCGAAAAAGGCTCGTTACGTGCAAGTGCAGAATTTAACGCACGAGGCTTGCCGAGTGCGGATATCTGCACGAGCATGTAACCTTTTTCGGCACGTGTTATAAACAACATTTTTCCTACAACTGTGCGATTTAGTAAATCACTAAAATATTATTAAAATTTATAAAATTTATAAAATTTTAATGATATTACATGAGAATGATGTTTTACGGCGTTGCTATGGTTTGTTTGTTGATTGCTTGCACATTGTTCTACGTTATTTAAAAATATTTCACTAACGTCAAAATAATTTCTTCAAAGTCATCTTGATTGGAATAGTACAGTGAGTGATTATTTTTTCTCATTAACACCTCCAAAGATAATTGAAGCTCCGGATCATACTATGTTGGATCTATTTTCGACAATGACAATCAACCTGCTGCTGGTACTTCTGAAGCTTCCGAAATTGTTACCAATAATATTACTGGTAATAATATGAACAGGTACGGAAGAAATCAATGTTTCTTTAGACACAAAAGTTTCCACTTTACATTATGTCAATATAAGCAACTGTAACAACTGTATTAATAATATACACAAACAATAAATATGAAGTATTTCACTTACTCTTTAAATAAAACTATTTATCGATATATTTTACTTTGTTCGGTTCTTTTTATTAATTGTCTACAGATTAGATATACTGCAAATTAAGGTTACCGCTTATACATATACAGTCATTGAACATAAGTTGCAGTGAACGAAATTTAGCAAGTCTTAAAACAGTTTGAGGACCTCAGCATGAAAGCAAGTATAAAATAAACATATATTTAACTCAAATCCAATCTATTTTCATCTACAACTTGCAGACAACTTATTTTAACTCAAAAAATAAGATTAAAGCGTCCCCAAAAAACATCTTGCAGGTTATTTTCGTCCGTGCATGCGTCACGTGACGTCATACATCACCAGTGTACTGTGTTTACTAGCAAGCCCCGTGTGTGTATACATTGACCCGACTATAAATATTAACGCGTACGACCGTTTTACGTAACGTAGTGCAGCGTAGTACAATGCCAGTAAACGCAACGTGTGTGAGGTGCATTTTAATAGAGGCGGACACAATGAAATTAACGTAGACATAACTGTACTTAATGCTAAGTTAGAGACCATAGAAAAGAGATTCTGATTCATGGAAAATTGGACGCGGGAACATTCTATTAATTTATTTCTTTGTTATTTTGCACAACAGGAAATTCAGTTCAATTAGCAGAATTTTATACACATCTTAACAGCCCAATTCTCAAAAAAGTTTTAGCTAATTCTGAATTTTGAATTAGCTAATTTTATACTAGTTCGTTTTTTTTTTAAGTTAATCCAAATCACATTACGAAAAGTAAATGGTAACAAAATTATATGAATAAAATAAATATATCATCGCGTCTTCTACCCATTACAAGCAATCGTAGCCCAGTGGATAAAAGCGAGGTAAAACTTGCGTTTCTTAATTTTCAAGCAAGAGGTCTTGCGTTCAAATCTCACTGACTGCTACTTATATCCAAAATATACGATTGTGTCTGAGTGGTTCTGATGCCACTATAAGCTGTTGCCCCCTGTACTGTAATTGGAATTGAGTTCCTGTTATGCGGAGTAACAAAATAGATAAAAATAAAAATTACTACATGTGGCACTTTGCTAGCAGATCTCTGTAAGTGATATATTATGAGCGTGAAGTGCGGTTACCAGCCGTCAACTCACGCCCTCTAAAATGTTAGTAGAATATCAGTAAAATATATCAATGCTGTATGTCATAAAAATTGCACTGTAAAAATAATTATTTAATTAATTTACTAAATAAAATAAATAAAATAAATATATTACACGCCTTCTACTCATTACCGGGCGTGGCACTCTGCCGAAGTAGATCTCGGTAAGTGATATATTTTGCGCGTGAAGTGCGGTTACCAGCCGTCAAATTACAACCCCCATAGATATTAGTGGTGGGGGAGCCACAGGGATAGTTTTTTAAAATGGTGGGAATCGAACCAGGCTTCTCAGGATCCACAGGCCGACTTGATACCACTGAGCTAGCTACCCCTTAATTTACAGTGGTATCATATCGGCCTGTGGATCCCGAGAACCTTGGTTTGATTCCCACTGTCAGCAAACAATTTTCACCACATTAATACTACTCCTGTGGCTCCCCCTCCACTAATAGCTTTGAGGGCCATGATCTGATGGCTGGTAACCACATTTCATTCGCAAAACTATATCACTTACCGAAATCTGCTTCGGCGGAGTGACACGCCCAGTAATGGGTAGAAGGCGTGATGATATATTTATATTTATTTTATTTTTATTTACTTTTCATAAACCGAAATTGCTGATGAAAGTCACCGAAAATCACGGCCCCCAAAGATGTTAATAGTGGGGGAGCTACAAGGGGGGGGAGGGTTTGAATGTGGTGAAAATTGTATGTCGTTTGTGGGAATCGAATCCAGGGTCTTAAATACGCAGGCCGATTCGATACCACTGATTTGATTCCTGTACTAAATTCAGTACTCGTCTTTAACTTAGAGATCGGTTCTAGTAACCATTGAAACATCTTGCGTCATTTTCTGATTTATTATTGCATATATCTTTCTTTATATTAATATTTTTAGAAAAGCTTTTTTAGTTATAGAAGGAAGTTCAATTCGGCTCACTATGCCTTTTCTATGACTACGATACTTAATTAATATAAATGCAACGTAATTACGTAATAACTTTTATGATATTAGAAAACAGAAATACATGTAAGTACAGAGGAACTGTTAGTTTTTTTTTATAAACAATTTATTCTAAAAACCAAAGATTGGTAAAATAATATAAATGCTTACTTTGAGCAGAAATCAACTACCGGCCACGTTCCATACTGCCCACTGCATCCTGGGATCGCAACAGTCTATACCACTTCATTATTACTTATATGTTAATATTTCTTTTATACACGACACTTGAAATACGAATACACAAAATATCACATAATTTTAATAATTTCACACAATAAAATGTTAAGTAAAACGTTCATAAAACGTCGAACTCACTGCTTTCACTGTTGAAAATCTCACTGTACTAGACTAGCCTTGCTCAGAGCAGACCAACATTTCTCGACGACGCAAAGTTATTGTTAAACTATGTTCTAACTAGTTTGGTAGCGTTAAAAATCATTAAAAATATATTAAATGCAAGGTGTACAGATTTCTTAGCTGTCGGGTAGTTTCCGACAATAAACGAATTAACCCGATTTGCGTAGAATCTGAGTGTAAATGTAGAATGTTTTATATTACCATATTTAATTTAAAAAGACAGAAAAAGACTTTATTGGATTCCTGAAGCCTTATTTTAATTATATTATTATTCTTTGCATTCTAAATATTTTTATTATTATACCTTTATCTCAAGTTTGACATATCGTGAGTAACGCCATTTCTTAGTAGTTGAATAAGCCATAATGTTTATAAGTAATGTGTTTGATATAATACAATTTATTTAAATAATTAATAACATTCACGTTTTGTGAGTGGCTGTGGGTTCGTGCACCCACATAATCTACGCCCCTGATAACAATGCAATACAAATGAAGCGGTCATTTCAGAAATATAAGTCAATATTTTACCAAAATTGAGTTTTTACTAGAATTCAATGATGACACATTACAGTGGTCATAGTACACACAGTTTAATTTCAGTCATTCAATAGTTAATAAAATAAATATATCATCAGACATACTAACTATGACTACTATGCATTAACAGATTTCAATAGACAATTTCTTTTTACTTTCCTATACACAGTATAAGCAAGTATTGGAATCGTGAAAAAAATCGTTGACGAGATTTTCGCGGAAATACGTGTTTTGAGGTTCACTGAGTCCGTTTTGATCATTTTCTCAATGATGTATGTGTGTGTGTGTGTATGTGTGGATGGATGGATGTGTGTCCGAGTGTGCAATATCTCATGAACGAGATAAGATTTGTTAACGAAACTTGGTAATTATAAGTTTCATGAAAATACGAAGAGCTGAGTTTATTTTGAATGAAATTAAGTTTACTCGACACACAAAACAATAAATTCCATTTATTTCAAAAATGGAATCAGTTACGAAAAAAAGTTTCTAATAAAAGATGTTGGCAAAAATATTTGGTACATAAAATGTTATTTGCAATTTTTCAGTATATGCGTCTAATTTTGAGAAAAACTAATTTTTATATTTAATAATATATTTCAATAATCATAGTAGCAATAGAAACAAAAAACATAGATTTTAATTTTCGCTTTATCTAGTTATCTATGTCTTTTTTCGGAAAAACAAATACATCATTAAAATGGTCAACTAATTTGGCAACTTTGCCTCACTTTAATCGACTTCGTATCTCACGGTTCTTGAGATACCAAGGGTTAGACTCGAAAAACGGACATTCTGTATATGGCTCATCAGTAAAGTTAGACATAAAGTAGTCAACACTACTAAAAAATTATACGTAAACAAATTTGATATTTTATGTTGCTGAATTACTGAAAAACTAAATTACATATTATATATTCTGAATATTAAATACGATGTGTATAAGAATGTCGTGTGGTGACCACACCAGATTTTTTTTATTGGTTTCTCTATTCAATTAATTTCCTTCACTGCAAATACAACATAAGTCACCCAAATTCTAATTCATTTTTGTAAAATCTGAAGAGATGTAGAACCTTATCAATCAATCAGCATAGTAGCTAAAACCCCAGGAATAATAATTAGTACAGTAATTTGTTACAAGGTTGCAGTTTGTAAAGTTAAACAGTTAAAACTGATTTATTTAAAATGTAAGTTTTCTGACTTATGATGTTTCTGGAATGACCGATTCAATTTAAACCGTGTCCAGATTTACTATATAAACATAGTGACACCTACGTCACTCATTTAGCTATTTTTTGATGACGTAATCAATCATTTAAACATTTCTCCCATAGAACATGTTTTGATTACCCTCCTACAATATCTGATAAAACATTGTTATTCAGTTACACTGACGTGAATAAAAACTAAATAAGATTGCAGTGAACAAAAATGCAACAGGATACCAACAATCTCATATCTACAATGCTGAGTAAAGAGAAGCGATAACACATTAACGCTGAATTTGTGAACAAAGATAAATAAAATTATCCTTGAACAACAGGAATAATATAACTTTAACATATTTACAACGTAGGTTTTTCGATTGTAAATCAAATATTGGTTTATTCATTCTCATATTTGTCTTAAATACATTCTTGCGAAAATATATTGACAGATAATTTGCGTTGTGCAAATTCCGAAAGTGTTTTTACATTATTTAAGTAAACTTTAGGTGCAGAATAAATAATAAGGTATAAGTTGAACATGCTTTAATCCAGGTTGAGTGGAACCGCGACTGCACATTTAAACGGTCCACCAGGGGCGTAACAAGACTTTTTTTCTTGGGTATATGATGATTTTCAACTTATTAAGTAAATGATAAGTTTTATTATTTTGGTAAACAATACGTTGATAACATGATTTCATGTTCTTGATAATGAATTTTTTGATCATGACACACATTATTATTTATTAAGATGTATTATTATAATTAATTTTTATGTGACAAGCATAAATAAAATAAAATATAAATATACTGTTTTTTTAATTATCATTTTAGAAAATAAATAAATAATAAATAAATTAAAATTACCCCTGTGGTTCTCCTTCCACTAACATCTTTGGGGGCCGTGATTTGATTGCTGGTAACCGCACTTCACGCGCATAAATATATTACTTACCAAGATCTGCTTCGGCAGAGGCCGTATTTGTTTGGGAAATTTGGATTTAACCCTGAACTGACCTAGAACTAACTCGTGTTACTTCCAAATAAATGATGCACCTAATGTTAGTTGTAAACACTGGCGGTAAATTTAAAATCTGAATGTATGTTCGAAGCGACATTGCTTAGTTTTGTTTGTGTGTTAAATTGCGCTTTTAATTGGATGTTTTAAGTCATCTTTATATTTTTTATATGTAGTCAAAAAGCAAATAACGTCAGAGTCTGTTCATTTTTTTATAATTTTGTAAAATAAAATAATAAATAAATATATCATCACGCCTTCTACCCAATGCTGGGTGTGGCACTCTGCTAAAGCAGATCTCGGTAAGTGATATATTTTTGCGCGTGAAGTGCGGGTACCAGTCGTCAAATCACGGCCCCCAAACATGTTAGTGGTGGAGGAGCCACAGGGATAGCTTTTTCAAATTATGAAAATTTGTCGCCTGTGGGAATCGAACCAGGGACCTCAGGATCCACAGGCCGACTCCATACCACTGTGCTAGCCATCCCATAATTTTGTCATAAGCAGTATCAAAATAATTAATTTCGGAGTCGCAATTATGTGTCGTAATATTATCCTCTGTGACTTATATTGCAAGAAACACATAATGCATATTGCTCTTCCATCATCTGCATAAAATAATAGTTTAGTATATTTTTTCAAAATATTATAATATTAATTACGTTTTTCATAAAAATAACTCCTAACCTCTTTATACTATTACAAATAGCGATGCCGCCACGAATAACAAGGAACACAAGTTGATTAGAAAGGGATAGTAAACGGGTTGAATCAACCAACCTGCTAAAATAGCTGGGGCAGTAGTTCAGGAACAGTTCCAGGTTACTTAAAGTGTGCCAATTAAACAAAAGTAACTTACCAGGTTACTTTAAAAAGCCCAAATAAATACAGCCATTGTGCCACATCCAATAATGGGTAGAACACGTTTGAATCAGATCTAACTTACATTTACTGAATCAGATTACTTATTTATTTCGCTGGATTAATTTGCTGGCTTTATTTACAGTACTAGAATTACTTATTCTAATTTACTTTGAAGTAATTCAGCCCAATAAGTGCATCAATTTGTTTAATTCAGTTCAATTAGTCGTAAACAAAATTTTAAAAAAATATATCATCACGCCTTTTACCCATTACTGGGTGCCGAAGCAGATCTCGGTAAGTGATATATTTATGCGGGTGAAGTGCGGTTACCAGCTATCAAATCACGGCTCTCAAAGATGTTAGTGGTGGGAGAACCACAGGGGTAATTTTAAATTGGTGAAAATGTTTTGTCGGCTATAGAGATCGAACCAGGGTTCTTAGGATCCACAGGCCGACTTGATAACCACTGAGCCATTACCCCATAATTTAGTCATGTACCGAATTTATCTGAACTGATTTAAGGTAGTACTAGTGTGACGGTGGCGCCATCGGTTATCGAGTGGCGAAACTGACGCTCAAAAAAATATAAAAATTTAATAAAATAAGTGTTTTATATCTATTATGATTTGAATATCATGAATTGTTAACAGGTTGTTGGTCTAGTGAATTTTCAAATACCATACCACCGTGTGGTGTTGCCATTATAAATTGGGATTCTTAATTTTTCGTTAAAAACAAGGCTTTGCATGGCTATATATCCATTACTAAACGATGAAAAACTTTCTCCTTCTGATACAATATACATGGATAGTTCTAGAACATCATACTAGATTTTCAAATGAAACTGCAAAATTTTAGAGGTACACAAACCAAATATGTGCGATTCTGAGTGATGATCGCCATAAGCCCCGTGTATACAAACTCAACTTTACAAGCGAATATATTTGTTCACAGACGATGTATGTGTTTTATATTTTAACAGGATGCGTATGACTGTCCAATGTTTACGTGCGCCAAATTTCATTCAGATCTGCAAAATTTTTTTTCACGCTAGTACTACCTTAAGTGAACCAAGTGGCAGATGGAATACAGCTAATGTATACCACCTCTAATCCGGAGATGGAAAACCGTCCCTAAAAGTTTGTTTTTTAGAAATCTAAATAAAAAAGTTGACATGAACAATACTAGAAGGTCAAATGAGTCCCATCTTCTCCATGTAGAATTCTTTAAAAAAAAAAGAACTATAGAATGTTTTTTCTCTGTTCTAAATGTAGGGCATAGCCCCAAAAACCCTCCCCTCATCACCGTCTGTGCCTCATCGTCCGTCGACCCAACAGTACAATCACAGTTCGTCTGTTATACCTGCCTTCTTCCAAACCTGTACGCATTTGTGTTTACGCTACACACATTCAAGCACGCACACATTCACAGGTAAGCTGAATGCATCAGCTCAGGTGAAGCCATAAGCCAAACACTCAGTAACTCTCCACTAGCCGCGATAGTTAGTTGTTAGTTAGTCGCAGACCCGCGAAGAGTTAGTACGTTGCTAAGTTAGTGCTGTCAAAAGTGTTTCAGTGTTAGTTTTGGTTCGTGTAAAAAGTGCTGTGGTTTATTTGGATTTTGTTTCTTTCTTCCTTTGTTATTGTAAGTTTTTGTTTGTTTTATTTTGTAAACGGATGTTTTTTGCGTGCTTCTGTTTTATTTTTGTTTCAATCGTTTTAAAAGAACTCTTTCAAATGCGAGCGCAATTCTGGTGTAATTGTTATTGTTATTTTAAATTGCTAGATAGATCATTTTTAAGTACCTTAAAATAGTAATAAGCCATTGTTTAGACAAACAGAATTAGTCATATTTACTTTTTCTTTAATTGTGTAGGCTTTTAAAATATATGTAGATATTGATATACTTAATTAAATTGTACAAACAAGAGAAGTAGGTACCTAATTAATCGAAAATTTATCAACTTTATTTTCAAATGTTAATAGTTACTGAATTAAACAAAACATTGTTTTAATTATTGCTCAGAAAAATATATCAAATAAATGAATGCGAAAAATAGAGTTAGTCACTCTTAATCGATTGTCCATAGGAGAGGTCACCATTTTAAAATGTTTATCAGTGTGTCAAATTACCTGCTGAAGGTTGTTCACATGCAGTCGAAACGTTGTTTTATATTTAAATAAAACTAACTCCAACCAAACTAATCGTTCAAACTACAAATGTAGTCTTGTAAAAAAAAATATGTTTAGAGTATAAATAAAAAAGATTGATCGCTAGTATGCTCATCGAAAAGGGGTTCTTTTACTACCAATGTCAAAAACATGTAATTTTTAAATACTTTCTAGTGTAAAAAAAAAAATGTTTTTGGACGTTACCATTAGTTGCGTGCAAAAAATGATATTAATAAACAAACTTATCTACGTAACCAACAAAGTAAATATTTTTGACGTTTGAGATCTCACTAGTTAGATTAGTATAATTAGTTAAAACTAGATCGTAGATAAAATTATCTATGCAGGTCGTGGTAAAAGTGTCTTTATTGCACGAGTGAGAAGCTTGCAGCACCACCAATCGCGGGAGTTGCAAATCCATGAGTTAAAAAAAAATGTTAGTAGAGTATAAATAAAAAAGATTCATCGGTACTATGCGCATCGAAAAAGTATTTTTTTCCTACCAATGTCAAAAACATGTTATTTTAAAATACTTTCTAGTGTAAAAAAACGTTATTTTTGAACGTTGCCACTAGTTACGTACAAAAAATGAAATTACTAAACAAGCTTAACTACGTAATCTACAAAGTAAATATTTTTGATGTTTGAAATATCACTAGTTAGATTAGTATAATTAGTTAAAACTCGATCGTAAAAAAATTATCTTTGCAGCTCGTGGTAAAATTGTCTTTATTGCACGAATGGGAAGCTTGCAGCACGAACCGTAGGCGAGTGTTGTAAACCCATGAGTAAAAATAAAAAGTTAGAGTATTATTTAAAAAAGATTCATCGCTCCTATGCGCATTGAAAAAGTGTTTTTTTCCTACCAATGTCAAAAACAAGTCATTTTTAAATACTTTCTAGTGTAAAAAAGATGTTATTTTTGGACGTTGCTATTAGTTACGTGCATAAAATGAAATTACTAAACAAACTTAACTACGTAAGCTACAAAGTAAATATTTTTGACGTTTGAAATATCACTAGTTAGATTAGTATAATTAGTTAAAACTCGATCGTAAAAAAATTATCTTTGCAGCTCGTGGTAAAATTGTCTTTATTGCACGAATGGGAAGCTTGCAGGATGAACCGTTGGCGAGTGTTGCAAATCCATGAGTTAAAAAAAAATGTCAGTAGAGTATAAATAAAAAAGATTCATCGGTAGTATGCGTATCGAAAAAGTGTTTTTTCCTACCAATGTCAAAAACAAGTCATTTTTAAATACTTTCTAGTAGTGTAAAACAGATGTTATTTTTGGACGTTGCTATTAGTTACGTACAAAAAATGAAATGACTAAACAAATTCAACTACGTAAGCTACAAAGTAAATATTTTTGACGTTTGAAATATCACTAGTTAGATTAGTATAATTAGTTAAAACTAGATCGTAAAAAAATTATCTATGCAGCTCGCGGTAAAAGTGTCTTTATTGCACGAGTGAGTGAGTGCAATAAATTGACACTTTTAACACTAGTTGCCCGCTGTTAAATATTGCTGAAGTATATTAGAGGAAAAATCAGTAAATAAAAATGTGTCATTTGCTTGAAGTATTTATAAATAATTTAGCAACATTAGAAGGTAGCACAGTGGTATCGAGCCGGCCTGTGAATCCTGAGAACCCTGGTTTGATTCCCACTACCGACAGAACATTTTCACCACATTAATACTACTCATGTGGCTCCCCCTCTACTAACATCTTTGGGGGCTGTGATTTGACGACTTCATGCGCAAAAATATATCACTTACCGAAATCTGCTATGGCAGAGTGTCACACCCAATAATGGGTAGAAGGCGTGATGATATATTTATTTTATTTATAGATAGAGAAAAATAAATGTGTTATCGAAATATGATATATCTTTAAAGTTTATGATAAATTGTATTTCGATGGCTAGTCTCAATGTGTTCGGTGAAGATTAAAAAATGAAACAGACAATATGTATCCCGGATATGTTTGATATTAAAATACGGATAACATTTTATTTGAGCAGCTTTTACTGCGGATCGAAAAGAAAAACAAACTGTATTATTTACAAAGTATGTAAATATCAGGTGTAAAAATTAACAAAACGTATAGTTTTTGATAAAGCAATTTACGATAACACGATAAATATTAAACAAACAATTCAGCATTTGTAATATGTAGAAATTTGAGTTTTGTACATATTACCTATGATAATAATATAATAAATATATCTATCATTAGATTTATACTTAAAATTATTAAATACTGGATGGTATACAGGATGTCCCACGAAAACTATCATAAGCGATTAACATGAAAATTAAGTTTTTCATTACCATTGCTTCTTTGATTAGGTACCGTACAATAAAATGTTTCAATTAAGAGTTGTATACAATTTATTAAAATTAACTTTATTACTTGTCAAAAATTGATATTATTTGCGTAATTAGTCAAGAAACTAAAACAAATGGAAAAAATATATAATGTTTAACTGTCACAAATATATTTAAACTTAATTTTAACAGTAAGTAAATAAATAAAATATAATATCCGGACTGATTTAGAAGCAAAATTTAAGGCTAAAATGCAGTATCACTGACAAATTTTTAAAATTTTCCCCACCACTGTAATGACATTTACTTATCAGTGATTCTAAAACTTTTTCAGAGGATTTGAAGCTCATCGCAAAGGAGTATAAAAGTCATAAATGTATCAATATATCAAATACTGAAATAAGTTTGGTTAGGTTAGAAAGAATTATTTTTTATTTCCTGATAATAGTAGATTATATCATGCTTGAAGTTCGAAGCTAGAAAATATTTTTCAAATAATAGTTTCGAAGCACTGGTTTATTTAGTAATTTTTAAGGAGTTTGGAAATTCACAAAATTTTACCAACTTAAAATTACAATTTTCATAATTTCAAAAACTACCCCTGTGGCTCCTCCACCACTAACATCTTTGGGGATCGTGATTTGACGACTGGTAACCGCACTTCACGCGCAAAATATATCACCGAGATCTGCTTCGGCAGAGTGCCACACCCAGTAATGGGAAGAAGGCGTGATGATATATTTATTTATTTTATTTAAAATTACATTTTTAATACTTTTGCCAAATTTAATAATCTAAACATTCATTTGAATATGGTTCCTTTAAAGTAATCACGAAAGCAATGGTAATAAATAACTTGCCATGTTATTCGTGTATGGCACAGTTTTTGTGGAACACCTTGTATATAACTGCAATTAATATAAATAAATATATCACCATGTCTTTTACCCATAATTGAGTGTAACACTTTGTCGTAGTAGATGCTAGTAAGTGATATATTTATGCGCGTGAAGTGCGGTTACCAGTCGTCAAATCACGGCCCAAACATGTTAATGCAGGGAAAGTCACAGGGGTAATTTTAATGTGGTGAAAATTGTCGGCTGTGGGAATTTAACCAAGTTCTCGAGTTCGAATCCCATTCAGGCTAAAAATATAAGAACTACCACACTGCGGTTTGTTGAATCCAGATCCTGTACAGTAATGGGAATTAAGTTCCTGTTGTGCAGAGGAGTAAAATAAATAAATAAATTCACAGTCCGACCTGATACCATTGAGCTATTTACCCCATTTTCAATGGCGTCAAATGCTTCTGTATTCTAAAATTATAATGTTAGAAAAATATCATAAAATTTCCTGTTGCAGTACAAACATCATCATACTGTGGTCCTCAAACTGTTTTAAAATATGCAACAGGTAGTCGTAGCCCAGCGGACACAACTGTCGTTAACGAAACAAAAATTCTTGCGTTGACTTCCATGTATAATAAAAAATACAATTTCATCTTATGATTAGTTGCACCAAGAAAAATTTAAATTTTAAAATAAATAATAGCAGAGCGAAGTAATTTGTCATATGAAATAAATTAACATTGTTGTTAAACATTCGATTTATTTATATTTCTTTAAACAAAGTTTAAAATTTATCTTTCAGCGGTGGATCTGAGTGTTTTAGATTTTACTATAAACTGTAGGTCCTTTGTACTATAATTGAAATTAAGTTCTTGTTTTGTAGAAGAGCAAATAAAATTTGTAATTTTTTGTTTTAAAATGTCATTGGACCTAATTTAAATAATGTATGTAAATTTAATATATCGTAGGACAATATAGCCTAATAAAATTACAATTTATCATGGGCAGTTATTGAATGACATATTGCTTTTTTATTATATGTACTTAGGCGTGCGCGTAGACAAATTGAAAATATTCAAATTTATATCTGTCACCGGCAAAGTTTGATATGTAGTATTAACTCATGGAAATTTTTCAAAAATAAATATAAAGGCTTGCTTGTGTGGAGAGAGCATTCTACGAGTTTAAGGTTTGTTTGATTAAAACGTGAGCGAAGCGAATTTTGCCAAAAACATATTTAAATAAATGTATGAAATTCGGAATAATTTGAGCTAAAATTGAATACAGCAGCTTGATTATCTGGAGCGTGTCTTCTAGGGCTTATTATTTATTTATCAAAAGTCCGATACAAGTCACGCTAAAATTCGTTCTAATATAGTAATAAATAACTGATCAGAGCTGGGCAGTAGCTAGCTACTTTTGTAGCTTAGCTACTAGCTTAGCTACGTTTACCTTAGCCTTAGCTGTAGCTTAGCTAAATGTGAAAAAATATAGCTGTAGCTTAGCTAAATGTGAAAAAATATAGCTGTAGCTTGTAGCGAGTTATATTTTTTTTTCTATTAGCTTAAAAATATTGTTATAACAACTAAAGCTACTGTTAAAGCTACTTTTTGTAGCCCAAAGCTACTTTTTGTAGCTTAAAGCTACTTTTTGTAGCCCAAATCTACTTTTTATAGCTTAAAGCTACTTTTTGTAGCTTAAAGCTACTTTTTGTAGCCCAAAGCTACTTTTTGTAGCCCAAAGCTTCTTTTTGTAGCTTAAAGATACTTTTTGTAGCTCAAAGCTATTTTATAGCTTAAAGCTACTTTTTGTAGCTTAAAGCTACTTTTTGTAGCCCAAAGCTACTTTTTGTAGCTTAAAGCTACTTTTTATAGCCCAAAGCTACTTTTTGTAGCTTAAAGCTACTTTTTGTAGCTTAAAGCTACTTTTTGTAGCTTAAAGCTACTTTTTGTAGCTTAAAGCTACTTTTTGTAGCCCAAAGCTACTTTTTGTAGCCCAAAGCTACTTTTTGTAGCCCAAAGCTACTTTTTGTAGCCCAAAGCTACTTTTTGTAGCTTAAAGCTACTTTTTGTAGCCCAAAGCTACTTTTTGTAGCCCGAAGCTACTTTTTGTAGCTTAAAACTACAAATGTTCATTGAGAAATACCTATTAAGGGTCGTACAATTTTTTTGCCCTAGGATTGTCGACTCAGAATTAATCAAATATCTACCTGAAGCTTGTTTTTCTGAACTTCCTGTATAAACCATTATCAAATATTTTTATAACATATAAGGCATTGTTTTATATTTTATTAATAATTAGTACGAAAGAAAAACAAAGAATTATGAGTCATATACTATATTTGATATAGAATTTTGTTCAATTGTTTATTGAAACATCAAGCTGCAAAAAAATATATTTTGTAAATTATTCCGAATTTAATTACCTATATTTTTATTTAAGTACTAATAAATTTTAATAATAGTATGCGCTTTATTTTAATTATAGTAAACAACATATTTTTTATTATGATATTTCTAATATTAACATAAGTATCGTTAAAAAATATAATTTATGAAAGTATTCTTAAGGAGCAAAAAGGACACTGCAATTATAAACAATAGTAAATAGTATAAACAGATAAAAAAAATGTGTAACATGTAGGAAAAGTGTCTACCCGAACTCTTGGCCTACGGCTCGTCCCAAAATGTCCCACCATCGTCCGCGAATTAACACCTTTTCTATTAGCGAATTATGTACACTATTTTTCAGACGACCACAAAATATTTCTAAAAAAAGTTTACAATACTGTTGTTACTTTGACAGCTGATGCGTTTTTGAAGGTACGCGTTGATGTTTGAGGTTTGAGGTTAGGTGTGGTGATACCAACTGTACTAACCGTAATGTCAAAATATTAAATAATGCTAAAATATTAGTAAATCAGTAATAATTAATTTTATTTTTATTTTTTTTATGGTGTGGCTAGCTCAGTGGTATGGAGTCGGCCTGTGGATCCTGAGAACCATGGTTCGATTCCCACAGGCGACAAACAATTTTCATAATTTCAAAAGCTACCCCTGTGGCTCTTCTACCACTAACATCTTTGGGGGGCCGTGATTTGACGACTGGTAACTGCACTTCACACTCAAAATATTTCCACGGAAATGATGTAATCTTTAAATTTTTGATGCGATACATTTCATATTTTTTTCTGAAAGTTTTCAAATTTGCTTTATGGTGAAGCTATAGTATATTGAAAAACAAGTGTTACAATGACCCTTATTGTAACATGTGTTTTTTATAATGGGGTATGAAGTCGGCCTGTGGATCCTGAGAATCCTGGTTGGATTCCCACCGGCGACAAACAATTTTCATAATTTCAAAAACTACCCCTGTGGCTCCTCCACCACTAACATCTTTAGGGGACGTGATTTTACGACTGGTAACCGCACTTCACGCGCACAATATATCACTTACCGAGATCTGCTTCGGCAGAGTGCCACACCCAGTAATGGGTAGAAGGCGTGATGATATATTTTTTTTTATATTAATTTTTTTAAATAAGACTTGTGTGTCCAAATGTGTTGAAAAATCTGCCAAAACTTCGATTTAAATAATAATACAAATTCTTTCATTATTATTTTCTTTCATCGTAACGTCATCTATTATCAATCAGTGGAACTTCACCTGATATGTTAGAAGTGTGCGTTATAATAACATATTAGTGTAGAGGTGTGTAGTTCGTGAACGAACTAGTTCATATGAACTATTCCTTATAGTGAACGATACGAACTAGTTCGTGAGTTTATTAAAGACTAGTTTACTGCGAACTATTCGGATATGATTCACCATCACGGCGGCACGGCCGATGAAGCGGAGAACGGAAAACAAGTGAACAAGTGAACGAAACTAATTACTAGAGGAGCTTACTAAGCTAACTTCATACTTCATTCGTTCGTGGTCGTCGCTATGATCACCGCTCTGCTTCTGCTGTCTGCTGTCAAATTATATTAGAACCAGATCCTAAAAGTTCACTTGTTCCCGCTCGTGAATCACAATGCAATACGATATCCGTTCATCAGTCTTAAAAATTTCGTGAACGAAATTGAACTAATGAACTAGTTCAGTGAACTAATCTTTTTGGTGAACGAGAACGAATGAACTAGTTCACTCAAATGAACTAGAATTCCCATCTTTAGTGTATATTACTATCAACTTTCCGTAGTAATTTATAATGTTATTATAGTTACTTTTATAAGTGGTCGTCTAAAATATAATATTTCTTATGTTAAACGTCTAGGCCCGCATTTCGTGTTAGCCTGTATATTTTCTGTCAAAAACTAAACATTGGTATTGTACAATAGGTAATGTTCGAAACAGGAGTGTCCGAATTATGCCCACACCTCTCAATGGCCCTCATCGCCTACTTGTCCCACTTTTAAAAATTCTGCAACTTTCACCATAATTCGCCAACATGCCATCTTGTTTCCGTTTCAGCTGTTTTTGACCCACAAACCATGATTTTCGGACTCGCGATAAGAACTTTATTAATTAAATGTAAACATCATGTTATACTTGCGCGCCTAACTGCGAACTAAATAAACGTGTACGTAATTAAGAAGGCAAAAAATACGTCAGCAAAAACTTGCTTCCTTGCAGTGATGAACGAACGCTACGCAGAGTTTTACACACTGAATTAATTTTTATATGGAGTGTATTTTCATCTGAATATGCTTTCGTATTCATGATTCGTAACAGACTGAGAAAAATTAACATTTTGTTATTGTTGAACGATATTTTTATATCCAGGAATGAAACGACTTTTTTTATTTCGAACACAAACAGATATTATCTTGGATATAATGCAGCACGAAAAGATGGTTCTGTGTCCTTCACTTATGTATTATTACTTTCGCACATGTTTTTAATAACTTTTATTAAAGAATAATTGTTCCACATGTGTCATAACTATACAGATTTTTTAAATTCTTGTTTGTAAGTTTGCTAATGAATGAACTCATCAGCAATATTATGAATAACAGATTGTATTAATCAAGTTTACACGATCGGTTTTTTAAATATTTATCGATAAGATTTACATAAATAAATAAATAAATATATCATCACGCCTTCTACCCATTACTGGGTGTGGCACTCTGCTAAAGCAGATCTCGGTAAGTGATATATTTTGCGCGTGAAGTGCGGTTACCAGTCGTCAAATCACGGCCCCCAAACATGTTAGTGGTGGAGGAGCCACAGGGATAGCTTTTTCAAATTATGAAAATTTGTCGCCTGTGGGAATCGAACCAGGGACCTCAGGATCCACAGGCCGACTTCATACCACTGTGCTAGCCATCCCATATAAGATTTACATAAGTTTATAAATAACTGATTTGTAATTACCTCCCCGATTTGGAGGCGGTAGGTAAATTAAAATTAAACTTTCTTACAAGTTCGTAGTAACATAGCAACTATCAAAACAAACTTTAAAAGTAACAACATCGACAACGAAATTTGGAAGGTACAGGAAATGTCGATTAAAAAAAATTGTCGATCGAATATTCTATCAACCGTATATTTGTATTCGAATAATTCGAATATTCGTTAATATTCATATTCGTATCCGAATAGTTCAGATATTTGTTAGTTTCTGTATTCGTTATTCGGATATTCAAAAATTATTCGTTTTTGAAATTTAACTTTTCCAGAGGATATATCTTAAAAACTAAACAAGATACGAAGATGCGCTCAACGGCATTGAATTCCCCGTATCTGAATTGACTTATAAGTAATTTTTTAGCGATTTTTATTTTTTGAAAATTTCTATAGGGGTACCCCTTGGATTTTTTTCAATTTTAGGCTATTTTCAGACTGTTTGCTTTAAAATTCTTCCTCGTACGAATATTATAATGAAAATTTACATACATATGTAATTTGACCCGCTGAATCCAGTGGTATAATCCCCAAATACACATGTCGTCTAGTTCTTGATCTATTGTTCAAAAACTGTTCGATAAGAAAATTTTGGTAAAAACTTTTTGAAAAATAAAAAATGCTAAAAATTTGTATACAAGTCAATTGAAGCACGAGAAATTTAAAGGCGTTGAACGCATCTTCATATCTTGTTTAGTTTTTGAGATATAGCCTCGAGAAAGTCGAAAATATGTACAGGTCAATTTCTTGAAAAATTGAACTTTTCCAGAGGCTATATCTTAAAAATCAAACAAGATATGAAAATGCGTTTAAATTTCCCGTGTCCGAATTGACATACTAGCAAACTTTTTGCTCAATTCGAACTATTTGTTCATTATTATTACTTGACTATTCGGTCTCATTATCTATTTGAATATTTGAATTATTCGAACTGTTCGGTTATTCGAATATTCGAGCAGTTCAGATATCTGAGATATTCGGATATAAAAAATATCCAGATAGCCGAAAAAGTGACTATTATTGCACAATATGCGATTATAGTAAGCTTCAAACTAAATTGAATGGAGATGCTGTCAAATAAGTGAAATATCACTATTATTAAACTCTTGCATTGGTATAAATTGTTAGTTGTTTAAGGTTGTCGTGGATTTAAACTAGTCACATGTGAATAATTGCTGATTTTAGTCACTGAAAACGATTGTATAATGGACATTAAAAACCGGTACTTTACGATAAACCGTTTTATCCCACGCTACTAATGGCAATCATACGATAAAATATTTGCTACAACATAACTTTAACTACATAACCTAAAACAATGTATATAATAAATATTTTTGGCGTTAGAAATGTAAAAACATAAAAAAATAAATATATCATCACGCCTTCTAACCATTACTGGGTGTGGAACTCTGTCGAAGCAGAACTCGGTAATTGATATATTTTGCGCGTGAAGTGCAATTACCAGCCGTCAAATCACGGCCCCCGTCGATGTAAGTGGTGAGGAAGCCACAGGAGTAGTTTTTAAAATAGTGAAAATTGTTTGTCACCTGTGGAAATCGAACCAGGGTTCTCAGGATCCACAGGCCGACTTGATACCACTGAGCTAGCGTTATAAATGTAATTAGTAAAATTAACTTAAAACTCATCCATACAAAAAAGAATATATGCAACTCTTGAAACAAAAAGTGTCTTGTATTGCAGTCATCGGTTTGCAATATTTAAATATTTATAAATTTTAATTTCGTTACTGCGTCGATCGTGCAAAAAACCTAATAAGCATTGCGGTTAGTACCATATGTTCTACCATTTCGCAGCCGTGAGTAATGAACTGTATTACCAATTAACAAACGCACATGTATTGACTGTACTACTTAATAGTCATAGAAAAGGTGTGCAAATTGACTAATCGTCCGCATAATTAAACGATTTGCATTGAATTCCGCACATAGCATTCATAACTTTAAATTATGAGGACGCATCATGAATTAGAAATGTATAAACAACATTGCATTAATTAGAATCGAAGGTAATATTGTCGCACATGTCAGGCTAAAATATTTGCGATAATACAAACATAATTAAAAGTTAATTTGAATTTTAATGTCGTCTAACAGTGCGAAAAAAAAACTGTTATATAATATTTCACCTTCATGATTTCATGCATCAAAATTTTCCATAAAAGAAGCATTAAAAAATTGACTCACAATTTGATGGATAGACCGCTCGATTTGAGGCAACGACTGCGGTGGAAACTCGAACAATTTGCCGGATGTACTCGCATCAACTATAAATAAAAAATCTGGTGTGGTCACCACACGACTTTCTTATACACAGCATATTTAATATTTAGAATGTATAATATTATTAAACATGTAATTTAGTTTTTCAGTAATTCAGCATTTATCTGTTTGAAACATATAAAATATCAAATTTGTTTACGTATAATTTTTTAGTAATGTTGACTACTTTATGTCTAACTTTACTGATGCGGCATATACAGGTTGTTCGTTTTTCGAGCCTAACCCTTGGTATCTCAAGAACCGTGAGATACGAAGTCGATTAAATTGAGGCAAAGTTGCCAAATTAGTTGACCATTTTAATGATGTATTTGTTTTGCCGAAAAAAGACATAGATAACTAGATAAAGCGAAAATTAAAATCTATGTTTTTTGTTTCTATTGCTACTATGATTATTGAAATACATTATTAAATATAAAAGAGTTTTTCTCAAAAATAGACGCGCATACAGAAAAATAGCAAATAACATTTTATGTTCCAAATATATTTGCTAACATCTTTTATTTGAAACTTTTTTTCGTAACTGATTCCATTTTTGAAATAAAAGGAATTTATTATTTGTGTGTCGAGTAAATTCCCTCTTCCGGTTTTTCAATTTCATTCAAAATCAACTCAGCTCTTCGTATTTTCATGAAACTTATAATTACCAAGATTCGTTAACAAATCTTATATCGTTCATGAGATATTGCACACTCCGACACACATCCATCCACACACACACACACACACACACACACCCTCACACACACACACCCACACACCCACACACACCCACACACACCCACACACACCCACACA
This sequence comes from Pterostichus madidus, assembly GCA_911728475.2. Lineage (NCBI taxonomy): Eukaryota > Metazoa > Arthropoda > Insecta > Coleoptera > Carabidae > Pterostichus > Pterostichus madidus. Next base: position 4,390,581 of record OU452304.1, read on the forward strand.
CACGCACACGCGCACACACACACGCACACGCACACGCACACACACCCCCACACACGCGCACACATACACACACACACACACACACACACAAAGACATCATTGAGAAAATGATCAAAACGGATTTAGTGGACCTCAAAACACGTATTTCCGCGAAAATCTCGTCAACGATTTTTTTCACGATTCCAATACTTGCTTATACTGTGTATAGGAAAGTAAAAAGAAATTGTCTATTGAAATCTGTTAATGCATAGTAGTTATAGTTAGTATGTGTGATGATATATTTATTTTATTAACTATTGAATGACTGAAATTAAACTGTGTGTACTATGACCACTGTAATGTGTCATCATTGAATATTACTCGTATGTGAAAATGACGTCAGTTGAGTAATACTAAACTATTATTATTCAGCATAAACATATTGTGTGTAAATTCTTACGCTTATAAAGGTAATCATATAGTCATAGATAATAAAGTTATAAAAATGTGTGTATTTTTAGATGCGAAAGTAATCTCGTCTCGTTAAGTTAATTTCTAAACTTGGTTTCAATAAATAAATAAATAAATATATCATCACGCCTTCTACCCATTACTGGGTGTGGCACTGTGTCGAAGCAGATCTCGGTAAGTGATATATTTTACGCGTGAAGTGCGGTTACCAGCCGTAAAATCACGGGCCCTATAGATGTTAATGGTGGGGGAGCCACAGGGGTAATTTTAAATAGGTGAAAATTGTTTATCGCTTGTGGGAATCGAACCAGTGTTCTCAGGATCCATAGTCCGACTTCATACCACTGAGCTAGTCACCCCAAATAAATAAAATAAATATATCATCACGCCTTTTACCCAGTAGTGGGTGTGGCAATCTGCCGAAGCAGATGTCAGTAAGTGATATATTTATGGGCGTGAAGTGCGGTTACCAGCCATCAAATCACGGCCCCCTAAGATGTTTTGTCAACTGTGGGGATCGAACCAGGGTTCTTAGGATCCACAGGCCGACTTGATACCACTGAGCTAGTTACCCCATTTTTAATTCAGTGTAATGTGGTTATAAATATGAAATATTATATATTGAAAATTTTATTGTGAATTGCACCGCGAAAAGTTTATTTCTAAACTTGGTTCAAATAAATAAACAAAAGCAAATGTCAAATGGAATAAATTACATCGCAGTCAAACATTCAATCTGCTTTTATTTATTTAAACCAAGTTTACTTTTTGACAGTACAAACAAATTCAATGACGCACCTATTTGTCAAGTATTTTGTCATGGACTATACTTAATTACTTCATGCATGATCCAAACATGGATACGGATATATTTTATATAACTTCATCCGAAGTAAAACATAAATTACATACAACGATAATTGAATAATGTATGCAAAACTGAAAATCTTCGTATAACAATATCGGAAGTTATGAAATATAATTTGAAAATCTAATAACCATTAATTAACTCAACAAGGCCATATACACCTACATAATACTATATGGAAACTAGTTAATAAATAACATACTCGCACTGATGTGCAACTATTCGTAAATATTTAATAACTCTCGATAGAAGCGACGATAAATACTTAATTAGTAGATAATTCTGTGTAAAAACATGCGAACCAGCGCTCCTGGCAGTGTCACCCGAGATCCGACTAATTAAATGTAACTAATTGCATAAGTTTCATGCGATGAGACACCAGAGGCGCACGTGAGAAGGGCACACATGTAAGAGAGATATTTTTAGAGGAGACGAACAGATGTTTGACTCGAATAATATTATTTCGAGATATCTGTCTATTTATTTTTATAAATACTTTGACTACTACCGTTCCTAGTAATTCCGGTGTAGGGCTTGAGCTAGACTAGCTAATCTAAAAAGTAGAAAAGCTATAGCTACTGCTACTAGCTATATTTTGTAAAACTATAGCGGAGCTATAGCTAAAAAGTAATGTTGAGGTAGGTGTTCATTTTTGAAGCTAATTTTTTTAGTTAATATGTTAGATAATGGGCCTTTCAAGACTTTTTTGAATTTTTTATATATTAATCTACGTAATAAAATTATTATATCCAAAATGTGTTTTTTTTTTATGCTTGTAAAGCATGATAAAAATATTTAAACTTTCGAAACAAACGATGGTGACGTAGTTGCATCTTAGCTTAAAGAGAGACAGATAAGACAGAGATAAATAACACGTAACTTCACGTAACGTGTGTCGTTGTCATAGAAGCCTCAGACAAAACATAACTAGACGGATAACAACGGCGTTTGTTGTAAAGCAGAAAGGGATAGAATAACTGGTTGGTGAGGCGGATGCGCGGCAAGGAGCAACTTGCATAACATCAAAGTGTACTCGCTCCTTGCCGCGCACCCGGCGGACCCAAAAGTTATTCTATCCCTTTCTGCTCCACAACACTGCATTGACTTGAATACGGCATAATTCGTCTAGTATTATACGTCATTGGTAGAATCGTAGAATGCTGAATGCTTATTTCTTCTTCGTCTTCCTCTCAGTAAAATTGAGCACCGACAAACGTTTCAGACAAAGCTCTGTGATTGGCTTAATGCAACTACGTAAATACAATGAGCGTTTTAAATTATTCAACTTTAACTTCCATATTTCAGCAATAAAGATATCATTTATGGAATGATTTTATATTGAATTAAATATGATATACGGTCAAGAACTTATTTTAATAAATATATATTAAAAACCTCTACCACTTGAATCCCCCATTATTTCACCCGTGGTAAATACAATATTTTATGCACTACAAAATAATCATAGGCGGACTTTGGCCTAGGCAATAACCTAGGCCCGAAAAATTTTAGGGCCCGGATTCAAGCTTTTAGTTTAAATTGTAGAAATATATATATATATATATATATATATATATATATATATATATATATATATATATATATATATATATATATATATATATATATATATACAGGATGGTGACCGCGACTTTCGAACATGGGTATTTAACATGTAAAATCATAATTTTATAATTTACTGCTTCTCTAATTATTTTAAGCAAGACAGCTTCAAATAAAAGATTTAGAACATAAAATTCTGCTTGTAATCCAATAAACAAAATTAATTTTGCATGCTTCGTAACGGTACAAATTAGATCTGAAAATAACGAAAATAGCCTCAGAACTATCGATAGTCATGGAATTGAAACAAAATTAAACAAATGATTGACGTTTAATCTGTCAAAATAATTTGTTTATTTATTATATCATTTATTTTGATACATAAAACATTAAACAATTGTTAATTTTGTTTCAATTTCATGGCTATCGATAATTTCGTTATTTTCAGATCTAATTTGTGTTGTTACGAAGCATGTAAAATTATATTTGTTTATTGGATTAAATGCAGAATTTTATGTCGTAATGGGCCCGAAATATTTTAAATCCGCTTCTGATAAATAACATTTAATTATTTGTTCAAAAGATTAAAATATGTACATAGGTTATATGTCATTTTGTAAAATCAAGTATTCACAACAAATAAAAATTGTCATTTTATTTATGTATCCATAGGAATTATTTAGGGCTAAAATACATGCTTTTCGGCCCGGTTGTGCATAACTGTCAATTTTTTATACAGAAAATTATCGCGATAATTGCACTAGTGCAAATTATCGCTGTAATTTGCACTAGTGCAATTATCACTTATTAATTTACATGACAATGTTGTCAAATAATGAATCGCTATTGGTTTTTTAAAGTCGTGGTGCAATATTCGTCTTAAGGTAGTACTAGCGTGAAAAATTTTTTTGCAGATCCGAATGAAGTTTGGCGCACGTAAACATTGGATAGTCATACGCATCTTGTTAAAATATGAAACACATTCATCGTCTGTGAACAAATATATTCGCTTGTAAAGTTGAGTTCTTATACACGGGGTTTATGGCGATCATCACTCAGAATCGCACATATTTGGTTTGTGTACCTCTAAAATTTTGCAGTTTCATTTGAAAAACTAGTATGATGTTCTCAAACTATCCATGTATGTTGTATCAGAAGGAGAAAGTTTTTTATCGTTTAGTAATGGATATATAGCCATGCAAAGCATTGTTTTTAACGAAAAATTAAGAATCTCAATTTATAATGGCAAAACCACACGGTAGTATGGTATTTGAAAATTCACTAGACCAACAACCTGTTAACAATTCATGATATTCAATCATAATAGGTATAAAACACTTATTTTATTCAATTTTTAAATTTTTTTGAACGTCAGTTTCGCCACTTGACAACTGATGGCGCCACCGTCACACTAGTACTACCTTAAAAAAAAGATTGAAATCTGTAGGAGTTTGAAGAACAAAAAAGAGAACGATTGAGTAATCGAGTACATATGCATACATACATACATACATACATACATACATACATTCATTGACATAAACCAAAGTTGAATTCATCATATAGAAACTGTGTCCATGATTTCTGTATACATATATATTTTTAAATTTTTGCCTACAGCTAGTTTGTCTCGTAACAATAAAAAAGAGTTATTGACATACAACCGTATAAAAAAAATCCTTAGTATCATTATTCCCGTTACAATTTTCCACGTTCTAAAATTATTCCAGTCTGTGAAGCACAATCACTTAACTACAGAATAAAAACGTCCCTCTTCTCACATACTTCCTGCGTATAGATGGCAGCACGTATGTCGCGTGCGGCGACACATCAAGCGGTAAAAACGAAGAAGAATTCCCGGTAATCACGAGGTTACTGTCAACCGGAAATTATAAGTTAGTTGGCCGCCCACAAATTACAAACTACAATGAAGTTGTGCAACCTGAGGATGGGTTTAGTTTAATTAATTGCATGGCTCACGTGAAGGTGATGATTGTTTATTGTTTCACCAGAGGTTCTCAACATTTTAATGAGGTTATGTCAATAAGAATTAGAAGATGTAATAACTAGAGTTCAGAACGAGCAATTTAGGTCCGAAAATGTTCAAAATAGGCAGTATTAAACTAAAAATTGTCATATAATATACGATTTAAATTTATTTATTTATTTAGCAACTGTTAAATTCAAATTTAAAATATGTATGGAACAGTTAATCATTATTCATTTGTATCGTGTTGCGTTTACAGCTACCTAATTACATACATACATATCTTCACGCTATATCCCATCAAATGGGGTAGCACGAACCCTAAAATCACTTATAAAATATTCACTCATTACATTCATCAAATAATCAGCCCTCGTCAAACATTATCATCCAAACACACCACCCTCACTTCAACCACATTCATAGATCACTCCATATAAACTCATTCATTTATTATACTCGAAATCATTTATCACACAACAAACCTTCAATCATATCATTCCTATTCACTTATCATTCATCTTCTTTTTTCGACGTACATAACATATGCATAAAACATCTCAAATTACTCACGTTTACTCCTAACAACGAATCTTATAACGAATCCAACAAGGAATCTACAAAGATGAAAAAAGATGAAAACGATAGCCTGCACTTGTATATGAAAGAAAAGTTCACACAATGCAGTAACTGAAAATGAAACAAAAAGATAAGAAAGGAAGGGAGTGTCGCCCTGCGCTTGTTTTCGGAAGTGAATTCCACACAATTGCAGTTAGTATTTACATTTAATAGTCACTGTTTATAAAATAAATAAATATAAATATATCATCACGCCTTCTACCCATTACTGGGTGTGGCATTCTGCCGTAGCAGATCTCTGTAAGTGATATATTTATGCGCATAAAGTGTAGTTACCAGCCGTCATACCACTGCTCCCAAAGATGTTAGTGGAGGGAGAGCCACAATGGTAATTTTAATATAGTGAAAATTGTTTGCCGGCTGTAGGACTTCATACCACTAAGTCACATTCCCCATAGAAATAGAAAAAATAAAAAATAATAAAAATAAATATATCATCACGCCTTCTACCCATTACTGGATGTGGCACACTGCCATAGAAGATCTTTGTAAGTGACATATTTTGCGTGTGAAGTGCAGTTACCAGCCCTCAAATCACGGCCTCCAAAGATGTTTGTGGAGCAGAAGTAATTTTTTTAAGTAGTGAAAATTTTTGTCGTCCTTGGAAATCGAACCCAGATTCTTAAGGTAGTACTAGTGTGACGGTGGCGCCATCGGTTGTCGAGTGGCGAAATTGATGCTCAAAAAATATATAATTGAATAAAATAAGTGTTTTATATCTATTATGATTTGAATATCATGAATTGTTAACAGGTTGTTGGTCTAGTGAATTTTCAAATACCATACCACCGTGTGGTGTTGCCATTATAAATTGGGATCCTTAATTTTTCGTTAAAAACAAGGCTTTGCATGGCTATATATCCATTACTAACCGATACAAAACTTTCTCCTTCTGATACAATATACATGGATAGTTCTAGAACATCATACTAGTTTATCAAATGAAACTGCAAATTTTTAGAGGTACACAAACCAAATATGTGCGATTCTGAATGATGATCGCCATAAGCCTCGTGTATAAGAACTCAACTTTACAAGCGAATATATTTGTTCACAGACGATGATTGTGTTTCATATTTTAACAGGATGCGTATGACTATCCAATGTTTACGAGCGCCAAATTTCATTCGGATCTGCAACAAAAAAATCACGCTAGTACTACCTTAAATCCACAGACCGAATCGATACCACTGAGCCATCTACCCCATGAGTATTAATTCACAGGCCAATTAAATAATAGGTAATTTAGTTAATTAGCGTTGTCCACTTTAACCTTTAGCAGTTACGTAAAAGTAAATGCCTTATTTAATCAGTAATCTTGTACCTTTCTACGCCGAGGTTAAATTCAACGATTCCTAAATAAAAACATCTAAAACCAAACCACGACTGTAGCTATATTATCATTATAATTTTATCTTGTTGATAAATGATTTTATACATTCTAAATTTATTTCTCTTTTTGTTGATAAAGACATCGTAAAATGGTTATGTTTAAACGTATGAAATATATGCTCATTTAAATCGTATAATCGTGGTTACGTTGATAAAACAAAACGTGTATTTGCACAGATAAAAATATTGTTTAACCTAAACGGGAAATTGATATGCTTAGCTCTTATTATCTTATCATACGACTTAATTTTCATTTAAATATCTAATTTGCACTATCGCAATTCTGTTTAGATGTTCAAAATGAATTAGAAACGGGAAATATTGTAAACAAAAGTCTTATCTTGCTTTTCTTTTCTACACGTGTCTACTCAGTAATAGATTTCACATTATTCATAAAATTATCATTATTATACTTTTACATATCTTAAGCTGTATTCATAGCTATCCAATAGACCATTTTAAAAATTCATTGCGCATGTGCAAACGTTAGACGGAGATAAAAAAAGTTAGTGCCGTATACTCATCTTTGTTTATGTTTTGACAAGTGATAGTTCGATTATTTTTGTTGGTTAGGATTTGTTTCTTCATTGAAAAGTAATTAATAATAGTAATTATGACGGGTACTATATGCTGTGTACAGGATTGTAATAATAATTAAAAAAAAAAACAAGAAACATTTCATTTCACTCTTTTTCTCAAAATGTGAACAGAAGAAAAGAATCATATTAACATAATTTATAAATAACTGATGAATATACTTCATTTATTTTGATACTACAATAAGTTTTCATTTTCACTAAAAACATTTCACTTACTCTGTACTTAAATTTATTTTGAAATATCTCGTTCGCCGCCATTTGGCGGCACTAAGTTATTAGTTAAAAAAATAACCACCTAGGGGTCGCGGACATTTTTAAAATGGTCTATTAGAAGTTACGATTTGAAATTACAATAATCAATTAGTGGAATCGTTTTAAAACTAGAGATTTAAATTATAAATATTAATAGTACCATAAGTTAATTAGTGAGAAATGACACATGAAGAGAACTATGAAAAGGAATATAAATTAACAAAAAAATCATTTAAAAATAGCATAATGCTGGTCTACGTCTTATTCTTAAATAAATAAATAAATATATCATCACGCCTTCTACCCATTACTGGGTGTGGCACTCTGCTAAAGCAGATCTCGGTAAGTGATATATTTTGCGCGTGAAGTGCGGTTACCAGTCGTCAAATCACGGCCCCCAAACATGTTAGTGGTGGAGGAGCCACAGGGATAGCTTTTTTCAAATTATGAAAATTTGTCGCCTGTGGGAATCGAACCAGGGACCTCAGGATCCACAGGCCGACTTCATACCACTGTGCTAGCCATCCCAAATTTTGTAAATACTGTATGTAGTATTATAAAATTGTAGTTGACATTTAAATTTCTAGTATCAAAAATTAAATGCGAGGTAATAATGGAAGATAGAGACAAAATAATACGAGGGCAGGGTGAAAAGTCCCTGAAAAATAAAACAAATTTTATGTGACATTTGTGATGTACCATCTTTAACTAGAACGCATTAAAATTTTCAGACTGATATGTCATTCAGTTCTGTTTTGACACCCATCGAAAGCAAGCAACCTTGAAGATTTTTGAAACCATGGAAAAAAGTGTATTTCACGTCTTGATTAAACATTATTTCTTGCGTGGAAAAAACATTACGCAAACCAAAGCATCGCTTGTTAAACATTATGGGGACTCCTCACCATCGATTGGAAGGATTCACAAGTGGTTTACTGATTTTCGTTGTGGTAGTATGACAACAAAGGACGCCGAACGTTCTGGTCGTCCAATTGAGGTTAAAACGCCAGAAATCGTCGATAAATACCATGGTATGATATTGGACGATCGGCGAGTTAAAGTGCACGAGCTGGCTGAGGCTATGAGCATCTTAACCGAACGGGTACGGAACATTTTGCATAATTTTTTGGATATGAGAAATCTATCTGCCAGATGGGTGCCGTATTTGCTCTCTGTTGACAACAAGCGCGACTGTGTGTCAAGTTCAAAGGAGTGTTTGGCGATGTTCAAGTGAAATAAGAAGGACTTTTTTCTCCAGATTTGCCCGCCTGCGATTTTTATCTATTACTAAACTTGAAGAAATTTGGCTCTAACGATGAGGTCATCGCTGAGACAAACGCCTATTTTGAAGGATTTCCAAAATCGTATTATTTGGAAGGGATCGAAAAATTAGAAAAACGTTGGACGAAGTGTATCGAGCCACAAGGAGATTATGTTGAGAAATAAAATATGTTTTGACCAAATATATCATTTCTTGTTTCATTTTTCAGGGACTTTTCACCCGGCTCTCGTAAGCAATAGCGTCGAAAAAGTCGATGTATTTATTTTTTTAAATGTCTATGAATAAGGAACTGTTTAAATTCATTGAAATGAACTTCTACTTTAAATAGAATCAAGTTAATATCTATTAAACACGAAAAAATTATCATCAACGCCATGCATTAATATAGTTAATCAAAGGTTTAATAAGGTTAAATACTATCACACTTCGTCATATTTATCACCACCCACAATTGTAACTAATACAGTACAAAACAAAACTGAATCATCGTCAATTCACAATCTGATCCTGTTCTCGCTTCGACGGTTCTGACGAACAAATAAAACTAGGATTGTCGTGTCACCTGGAGAGAGAACACACAGATAGAATAAATCAAGCGGAAAGTGACGTCTGTGTCAGAAGTGCTGATGACAGATTGTCATGTTTGCCGTGGACGTGAAAATGTGCGTGAAGCGAATAATATGATAGGGAAGTGATGATTATTTGGAAGATGCATCGAAAATGTAATAATAATAGTAACACAAGTATATTTTTTATGTCTTCCTAATTCGTTATTCATTATTTTAATAGGCCCTAGCAAGGACGTTGAAAGGAGGGGATATGGCATTCAAGTCAAGACTGTGAGGCTCGGCAGATTGACAGAGACAGAAGTATTATTTTCTGTACCGTGCTTAGCCTGCTATTGATTGACATGTGTCATAAAGAGATTTGAAATTTAATTAGACAGAACAGAATCATTCTCTCTAAAAGATTATAAATTTTTACAAGGAAACTGAAATTATAAACACTTTGTTACCATTTTATCCACAAAAAAATATGTCCAATTCCATACAACACAAAAATTAAACACAAATGACACTTCGGGGTTATGTTTACATAAAACAACGCTCCCTGACAACGTCTAAACGTCACTTTTCTTACATAAAAATTCAAAATATTTCAAAGAAGAAGAGATTTGGCTAAGCACGGTGCAGAAAAACTATTGTTGTCTCTTTCCCTTGCCCAAGCCTCACTTCAAACAATGCTACAGTATCGTCATGCCATATCCCCTCCTTTCAACGTCCTTGGGCCCTAGGGCATTCAGAGTGATGTTACCATGGTAATACTGTCAAAAACTGATATTTCTTCTATTCAGAGTTGCTAGGTAATACATTATTTATTATTTAGCAGGCAGATTCATAAAACGAATTAGCGCTAACACCGTTTTTTATATTATCAATAACTCTGTTTCAAATTAAAACAGATTAAATAAATGAACTAAATTTAATGCTAATTAACTCTCTTTTTAACTCAAGTTAAAATAAACTTGTTTCGTACATTGAAAAGAGAGTTAAAAACGAACTAAAAAATGGCGTGGAATTGTTATAGTTGGCAATAAAAAAAATACTTGAAATTGGTAAGCCTGATACATAAATTCATTTCCTGTTGTTGACAGTGACATTTGAAAATTTAAATTTGAATACATTTATTATTACATTTATTTCTAAAGTATTTCTATTACTTAAAAAGTCAAAATTCTATTAGCTGTCAGACTCCTAACATAACCTATTTGTATTTATTAGAAATATCCTCAGACAAAACATACCTTAGACAAAGTCTGCCGTATTCAAGTCAATGCAGTGTTGTGAAGGAGAAAGAGTTGGAGTAACTTGTGGGTGAGGCGGGTGCGCGGCAAGGAGCGAGTACACTTTGATGTTATGCAAGTTGCAAACATTTGTGTAATTATTTTTATATTCAATTACTTACTTTTCATACATCAAAGTAAAGGTTAATTTTTGACATATTAAGTGTTTTGTATACGCACTTTTCTATTTAAATAAATAAAATGCTCGCGTCTGATAACTGTCATCAACAAAAATGTAACCTGCATAACACCAACTTGTACTAGCTCTTTGCCGCGCACCCGTCTCATCAATAAGTTATTCTAACCCATTCTACTTCACAACAAACGCCGTTGTTCTCCGTCTAGTCATGTTTTGTCTGAGGAAATATCAAATAGCATTTCTGCCTTTACCTGGCGCTGTGCCAACTGTGGAATAAAAAGATCTCCGGAATTATATTGCCAACTGTAACAATTCCTTTTGATCACTGTATATTACATATAATATTTTTTATAATTTCGTTTCATAATAATTCCAAATTAAATAAAATCACGTTAACATTCTAATATTTTGTGATGTAACTATGTTCAAAATTTTTGCATATTTATTTTCTGTTGGTTTGGTTTTTCACAGTTACCTAACAGTCTTTATGCTTTTTTTATCTGCACAGATAAATTGATTCATGTATAACAATTTTTTGATTAGTACAGAAGAGTGAATAATGGCTACTATTCCTTCGTTATTATTTCCTGCGGGAATTATACATGGCATAATGTAGCAAAAATAACGTATTTAATATACATATAATATATTAGTCGCAGATAAAATATATTATATTCTACTACGACCTAAAAGTGTACCTGTTGAATGATAGTGTTATAGCAATTGTTCATTCGGATGATTACGTCAAACTTCATACTCATAAATTATTCCTATCATAATACGCTCGTTGAATAATATATTATTTTATCTTTAAATTATCTTACAATAAATTAATAGGTGGTATCGAGTCGGCCTGTGGATTTTAACCACATTAAAAACTACCCCTGTAGCTTCCCCTCCACTAATATCCTTGGGGGCCGTGATTTTACGGCTGGAAATCGCACTTCACGCGCAAAATATAAAGCGTGATGATATATTTATTGTATCTTTTGATATTTTGTGTATTTAATGCAGTTATATGATAACAAAATGTCACCAAAAATCGTTTAAGATTGAAACTCATTCTGGCATCAATACGCATGCGAGAATATGTAATTCTAATGCCGAAACAGAGAAAGCTCTTTCGAATACCTCATTTCCTTGTTCGTGAAGCAAATGTTTCAAATAAAAGTAATATTGATTAGTGGATATAAAACAGTTGAGAATGGTTTGGAATGAATGGATGGATTGATTCTAAGTGTGAGGAATAAACGAGCTTGTATGAAGCAAATTATGTTAATAAAAGTGCGCTAAGACTAAGTGATTACAATGTGGTTGTTTTTGATCTTAACTTGCTGACCAAAACGTCAAAATTAAGACATATTTACAAAGTATAAATTATTTATTGTTTTTGGTAATATTAGTTTGACATTTCGCAAAATTAACCAACAACACTTCAAGATTTTAATTTCTGATTAAAGTTTTATTATTGAAAACATTTCACCGCCTTCAGAATTATACGTGTTATATATACAAGTGCAGGCTATCGCTTTAATCTTTTCTAATTTTTGTAGATTCGTTGTTATATTCGTTATTAGATTCGTTGTTAGGAGTAAGCGTGAGTAATTTGAGATGTTTTGCGCATATGTTATGTACGTCAAAGAAAGAACATGAATGATAAGTGAATAGGAGTGATTGGATAGATGTGATTGAAGAGTTGTTGTGTGACAAATTATTTCGAGTGTAATAAATAAATGAGTTTATTAACAACTCATATATAGTAAAGACATTATTACACTGATTTCAGTTGAATTATATGGCTCATAAAATACTAGTGTTTTATGTTCCATAAAGCACTGTAAACAACTTGTTACTTAGCAACCACTTCATGATCTACCGTATTTTAGCTGTATTCCATTTGTCACTTGGTTCACTTAAATCAGTTCAGTTAAATTAGAAAACATGACTAAATGAACTGAATTAAGCTAATTGATACACTTATTGCAATGAATTACTTCAAAGTATATTAGAATAAGTAATTCTACTAGTGAAAATAAAGTCAGCGAAGTATCCAACGAAATAAATAAGTGATCTGGATCAGAAAATGTAAGTTAGATCTGATCTAAATGGCAAATGGAATACGCCTTTTGAGAAACTATACAACTGAATCAACGTTAAACGTTACGACTAATCTTCTTCGATACCTATAATTATGAGTTGTGGATAAAATTTTGTATTACCCTTGTGTTTTATTGATATATAAAACACTTAAGAATATTAAACCGTAATAAAACACTTCTATAATAAATAACTATTATATGGAGTGATCTATGAATGTGGTTGAAGTGAAGGTGGTGTATTTGGATGAGAACGTTTGACGAGGACTGATTATTTGATGAATGTAATGAGTGAATATTTTATGAATGATTTTAGAGTTTGTGCTACCCTATTTGATGGGATATAGCGTAATGATACGTATGTATGTATATGGTAGATTGTCATAATATAATATTACAATATACTGTAGTTAAATTACAGGAAAAAATATTGTTGCAGTTAATATGCTGTATCACTTGTTTAAATCGTTTGTTATTGAAAAACTCGTAAACATAGTTTTTATAATGCTTCTCAGAAATAATTTAGCTCATAAACATTATAAATGTAATTGTTCATTGTATTTATGATGAATCATTTTTATATAAAAATAACAACACGTTTCGCATAGCTGGAAGCAGGAAACGGCTAATATTTTCCACAAATAGCAAAAAAAAATGTATCGTAAAATGCATTTTTATTATTGGAATAACTATAATGTGAATATCGTCGCTGACCGGTTTATTTTTTATTATGCGGAGTGGTGACCACGGACATTAAAATGGAAAATTATACTTTCTTGCTTTCCTAATTATTTTAGGCAAAAAATCTTTAAATAAAGTTGAAAGATCATGAAATTCTGCATTTTAATTAGCAAACAAATTTAATTTTGCATGTTTTATAACGGCAGAAAAAAGGTTTGAAAATGTCGAAAATTATTTCAAAGATCGTTTCATATAAAAAATAAATAAATAAATATATCATCACGCCTTCTACCCATTACTGGGTGTGGCACTCTGCTAAAGCAGATCTCGGTAAGTGATATATTTTGCGCGTGAAGTGCGGTTACCAGTCGTCAAATCACGGCCCCTAAAGATGTTAGTGGTGGAGGAGCCACAGGGGTAGCTTTTTCAAATTAAGATCGTTTCATCTGGCAAGAAAATTAAAAATGAGGTGGTGGCTCAGTGGTATCGACTCGGCTTGTACATCTTGAGAAGCCTGGTTTGATTCCCACAGCCAACAAATATTTTTATCACATTAAAATTACCCCCGTGGTTCCTCCACCACTACCAGCTTAGGAGGCCGTGGTTTGACGGCTGGTAGCTGCACCTCACGCGCATAAATATATCAATATATCCAATAATGGGTTTCAATTTTGTCTATGTTTTATCATAATTTAACAATAATTGATTTTTTATGACTTACGAGTATATATTTTTGTTTTATTTTCTCCCGAGCGTAAGAATTGTTATTTACGGCTCTGAAACTGACCCAGCAATGGGTAAAAGACGTAAAGTAACGATGAAAAATAAAAATTATTATTAACTTATCGATTATTATCAGATAATGATACAGTTACAGAATATATGGGATAGATATATAAACTATCATCACACTACGACTCGGTGAGTCCGGTCTCTGTACTGTAATTGGGAATAAGTTCCTGTTGTACACAGTAGAATAAATAAATAAATAAATAAATTAATAAATTAATAATGAAACAGTTTTAGAACAGGAAAAAAATTCCGTGAAAACCAAAATCTCTATTCGAATCAATGTGTCGTAGCCCTAGCAACTTAAACAACAAAACGAATCCACGATTGTAAATCCACGAAGCAGGCACCACGGTTCGTCCATTGTCGGTGATTGCGAAGCGAACAACTCGCACAAATCGCGGTCTGCACGCGTTGTACCGAAGAAATAATTAAAGTACGCGGACACATGAACACAAAGTGAACTGAGCGAGTAAGCGGTCATGCGCCAGGGTTAGGGTCAGGGACGCAGACAGAACGGGAGGATATAGAAGAGTATATCCGGAGTAGTGGAATGCATTTGATGGTTTATTGACTACCGGATACGGATATGCAAGAGCGACAATTGTTAAAACAGAGAAGTTCGTTTGGTGATAGATTGAAGCAGCGTTGTAGAGAATATAATTAGGTGATTATAAACAAAACATCAATATTAAGCATACAAAATTGTATGTATCGTGTTGTAAGTGAAGTTTGTAAGTTAAAAAGAAAGAAGGGAAAATAACAATTGTAAGGTAATTGTAAATAAATAAATATAAATATATCATCACGCCTTTTACCCATTACTGGGTGCAGTGGCATACCTAGAACATTTGCCGACCAAGGCGGTCTCCAATTTGCCGCTCTTTTTAAGTTAATCAAATGGTGGTTTTTATAAATTAAAAAAATTAATATAAAATAAATATATCATCACTACTTTTACCCATCACTGGGTGTGGCACTCTGTCGAAGCAGATCTCGGTAAGTGATATATTTATGTACGTGAAGTGCGGTTACAGTCGTTAAATCACGGCCCCCAAAGATGTTAGTGGTGGGGGAGCCACAGGGGAATTTTAATTTGGTGAAAATGCCGCCCCAAAAAATATGCCGCCCGGCTTTTTCGTATTTAAAACAAACAAAAACAAAACATCGTTCTACTCTTACCGACTTGTATAGAGAAGATTCTTCACGCTTGTTCCCGATTTTGAAAGCTTGGTACATGACATGCAGGCACGCACTTCACATTGATTCAAATTTGTATTTCATATAAATGTAAAAAAGAACTTTCGTTGTATTTAATTTCAAAATTAATAAAATATATTTTTCATTATACGTTGCTTCACTTTTTTAACTATATGCAATGAAATTTAGGAAATGGTAGATCGTGACACATTTTCAAGAAAAAAGTCGATCACATACCAAATTAAGTATATAGTTGTAACAATCTCAAATTACAATGTTGAATGTTGCTAATGATTGCTTTTACTATCTAAGAACATAAAGGCGATTGTTTCTGGCTTGTAGCCAACGAGAAACAACAAGGCAAGTGACTAGCGATGTGCTGAAGCAGATGCACATATGTAATTGCAATTGCCACGTTGTTGAATAATTTTGGCATCTTGTACGTTAGGCCAAGGCTACTGGATGTTAAATAAGCACCTGATATTTCAAGTGATTAAAGTGGAATGAATTTAGCTGCGGACTATTAATACACGCGTCATTCGTTTGTTTACTGGTTTAATTGACCGACAAGAATAATAAATATACCAGGTTATTTTCGAAATCCATTGTTCAAATTGTTCAAATACGACCGCTTGTATGAATAATCGATTAAGGGTGACTAACTTATTTTTTACTGACAAACAATCATAATTTCATAATTTGAAAAAAGCTATCCCTGTGGCTCCTCCACCACTAATATGTTTGGGGGCCGTGATTTGACGACTGGTAACCGCACTTCACACGCAAAATATATCACTTACCGAGATCTGCTTCAGCAGAGTGCCACACCCAGTAATTATGTATCTAATTCCTGTCATTTATAAACGCAATGTTCATTATGGGCGAAAACGTTACTCACTATTTACATCTTTGTTTAATTCATTTATATTCGTATAAGTCGCTCTTTATTTTAGAATACATTCATATTTTTACTTTCTTATACGCAGTATAAGGAAGTATTGTAATCGTGAAAAAAATCGTTGACTAGAGATTTTCGCGGAAATACGTGTTTTGAGGTCCACTGAATCCGTTTTGATCATTTTCTCAATGATGTCTGTGTGTGTGTGTGTGTGTGGATGGATGGATGTGTGTCCGTATGTGCAATATCTCATGAACGAGATAAGATTTGTTAACGAAACTTGGTAATTATTAGTTTAATGAAAATACGAAGAGCTGAGTTGATTTTGAATGAAATTGAATAGCCGGAAGCGGAAGTTTACCGGACACACAAAACAATAAATTTCATTTATTTCAAAAATGGAATCAGTTACCAAAAAATGTTTCAAATACAAGATGTTAACAAAAATATTTGGAACATAAAATGTGATTTGCAATTTTCCTGTATATGCGTCTAATTTTGAGAAAAAACTAATTTTTATATTTAATAATATATTTCAATAATCATAGTAGCATTAGAAACAAAAAACATAAATTTTAATTTTTGCTTTATCTAGTTATCTATGTCTTCTTACGGAAAGAAATTAAATTACATGTTTAATAATATATATTCTAAATAATATATATGCTGTGTATAAGAAAGTCGTGTGGTGCCCACACCAGATTTTTAAAATTAATTTTCACTCAGTGCTTGTTATTTTGAATTGAATAAAATTAATGACAGTGACATGTATAACATTACGCTATATTCCATTAAATGATCGGTTTTTTAAATATTTATCGATAAGATTTACATAAATAAATAAATAAATATATCATCACGCCTTCTACCCATTACTGGGTGTGGCACTCTGCTAAAGCAGATCTCGGTAAGTGATATATTTTGCGCGTGAAGTGCGGTTACCAGTCGTCAAATCACGGCCCCCCAAACATGTTAGTGGTGGAGGAGCCACAGGGATAGCTTTTTCAAATTATGAAAATTTGTCGCTTGTGGGAATCGAACCAGGGACCTCAGGATCCACATATTGTGTAATCAAAATTATTTATTTACACGTATTGCATATTTTTTTACAATAATAAATATATATATAAATAGGTTATTTCATGCTAAATATATTAGGTAAAATCATAATTTTGACTTGACAGAAAACAGAGATTATATTTTCGCAAATAGAACTGAATGTGGCACAATTCGAAGGCAGTATATCATACAATTTTCTTCCTGAAATATTAAAATACCTACCTTGTATAATTTTTATTTGTTTTTTTACTATTTTAATTCAACTGTTTTATTTATTGCTGCGAGTATACAAAATGTAAACGAAAAATAAAATATTTACAATAATACAATAATAAAATAAATTTATTTAATAAGCCCATTAAAACCTATATACAAGTAATTTGAAATATGTTTGTCATATGAATTTAATTGCATTTTCTTTTGATAACTTCTCTTGCTTTCATTTTCTGATAAAAATAAAAATAGTTTAAAATAATATTTAAAAACTTTCCTGCATATCTCTGAGAACATTGTTCAGTTTAAGTCGCATTAAAATAAAATTAGTCAAGATTACATTCCTTGCGGATATGAAACGAAGAAGTCGGCTCTAGTTTCTAAACTTCTCGTCACGAATCTGAGAGGCGTCACGCTGCAATCTTCCATCTCGTGCTATCGCATTCCTCGACATATGAGCCTGGCGTCATCTAGGACGAAGTTATGACAAGCATGCTCGTAAATTTGTTTCTCTACGCCACTGGATTAGGTTATACCCTGGGGTAGATACATGCAAACATCACAGGCGTGGAATTGTGACATCCCTCTTTGAGGAAAACAAAGTCGCTCTATTGGAAACAGGGCCGTAGTTAGCCCGCTGACCGCTAAGGGGTAACTAAATATTTGAGGCTTTCTCCTCGAATTCTTGGATAGTTATTTTACACGTGATAACAAAATTAATATTATTTTATTATACCTACACAATAATCCTGGTTTAACAAACTAAAAAGCGTGCGAAAACGTACGAGGGCAGGGTGAAAAGTCCCTGAAAAATGAAACAAGACATGATTTATTTGGTCAAAACATATTTTATTTCTCAACATAATCTCCTTGTAGCTCGAGACACTTCGTCCAACGTTTTTCTAATTTTTCGATCCCTTCCAAATAATACGATTTTGGCAATCCTTCAAAATAGGCGTTTGTCTCAGCGATGACCTCATCGTTGGAGCCAAATCTCTTCGCCGAGCCATTTCTTCAAGTTTGGAAATATATAAAAATTGCAAAGGGTCAAATCTGGAGAAAAAAGTTCTTATTGCGCTTGAACATTGCCAAACATTCCTTTGAACTTGTCACATGGTCGCGCTTGTTGTCAACAGAGCAAATGCGGCACCCATCTGGCAGATAGCTTGATCATATCAAAAAATTTATGCAAAATGTTTCGTACCCGTTCGGTTGAGATGCTCATAGCCTCAGCAAGCTCCTGCACTTTAACTCGCCGATCGTCCAAAATCATACCATGGATTTTATCGACGATTTCTGGCGTTGTAACCTCAATTGGACGAGCAGAACGTTCGGCGTCGTTTGTGGTCATACTACCACAACGAAAATCTGTAAACCACTTGTGAATCGTTCCAATGGATGGTGAGGAGTCTCCATAATGTTTAACAAGCGATGCTTTGGTTTGCATAATGTTTTTTCCACGCAAGAAATAATGTTTAATCTAGACGCGAAATTAACTTTTTTCCATGTTTTCAAAAATCTTCAAGGTTGCTTGCTTTCGATGGGTGTCAAAACAGAACTGAATGACATATCAGTCTGAAAATTTTAATGCGTTCTAGTTAAAGATGGTACATCACAAATATCACATGAGATTTGCGATTGTGGCGTCATCTGTTTTATTTTTCAGGGATTTTTCACCCTACTCTCGTAGCGCTACAATTTCGAAGTTTCGAAAATTATCAATAGATGTCTCATTTTCAGTGAAAAAGATGCAATGAGTAGTATTATTTTATTAAAATTTGTTAGTGGTCTGGTTGGGAAAGGCCTTAGTGAAAATAATCTCTAGAATGCGGGTGAAGCGTCATTATTCACATCCCCACTCGTGCTGGTAATTGTCATGTCGTTTGCTCTTTGCCTGCCCCAGGGACGAACGCCCCTGGAATAACCCGCCCCTGACCTATCGTTTGCAAATGTTATTGAAATTACGTACTATCGAGCGAAGGTACTACACTTTCATTATCGTTGCAGAGTTCTCTCCACGATATTTTTATTTGGTTCCGGTTTGCGAGATGCTAGAAATTAGTTGTTACTGATTTTGCACGCCTACTATTACTAGACATATTTTAGAGATTTTCTAGTGCTCATTTCAATTCTGGAAGCAGTTTTAGCTATAGAAAATACAGAGTGATCAAAAGGAATTGTTACAGTTGGCAATAAAAAAAACTACTTAAAATTGGTAAGCCTGATACATAAATTCATTTCCTGTTGTTGACAGTGACATTTAATATTTGAGTACATTTATTATTACATTTATTTCTAAAGTATTTGTATTACTTAAAAAGTCAAAATTCTGTTAGCTGTCAGACTCCTGACATCACTTATTTGTATTTATTAGAAATGTCAAATAGCATTTCCGCCTTTATCTGACGTTGTGCCAACTGTGGAATAAAAAAATCTCTGGAATTGTATTGCCAACTATAACAATTCCTTTTGATCATCCTGTAGTTCGGTATTGTAATATATACATAATGATAAACAGATTCAACAATACTGAAATTCAGTTTGGGTTTTGTTTGGTTTTCGAAAACAAAAACAAATTAAGATATACGGAGGTTTTTCCAATTCGAGTCGATAAGATCAAACAGTTTCCGTCATTTAGAAAACCTGTCTGTGTTCTAAGTACCGGATGACAATAAATGATTGAAATAGTTTTTTTCAGTGATACCTATATATTTTAGTTTTATGTTGGTATATCTGTCAAATTCAAATATGTCAAGTAAATTATAATTGTAATTTGATTTGCTATCATTGTCAAAAATTATTTCACCTTCATTTTTGTTAAATTCAAATACATTAAATAATAGTATATTACATAATAAGTCAAGAAAGTGATAAAAATACTTTCTTGTCGTATTATGGTATACTATTTTTTCTGAAACTGTTTAATTTAATCAATACTTTATCATAAATAATTCAAAATGTTTAATTATTTTATATGAATTGTATTGACAGCAGTATCCAAGGTTACAACAAAAAAAAAAGACAATCAGGTGTTATTTTTTTGTAACCTTTGATACGTACTTTACTTGACTTGGTTTTGGTGAAGATTTACTTTTCATACTAAAATTGGTCAGGAAAGTAAGGACTTTTTTATCGGTTTCAGAAAAAATATAATTGTTATTTGAGAACCAGTCATTGTTAAACTATAAACTTCGATCATATGCTTTTAAACTAAGGTACGATCGGCGTGTGATTCAAATGTGTTTTTATTTAAATTTTGCTGTCTGTTTGGTTTTGTTTTTTCTTATTATTATGATTGTTGATTGTAAGTGTTTTGCATTGTGCGCAAATAATATTTTAAGAACGAATTAAACGCTTTAATAACCCATAACTTAAAATTCATTACCAACAGCATTTAATGTCATTTTAAATATCGTCCTTTGTTGCTTATAATTACTAAAGTTAAGATAAATCATGCGTTTAATTGAGTCTGACGCTAGAACAAGAACAATGAATTAAAAAAAAAAAATAAGTAATACACATAATTTTCAGGTTAAAAGTTGAAAGTATTTTAATAAATTTGAACACATGAAATTTATGTGCAAATAATAAATAATAAATTTCGATTTATTTTCTCAAAAACGGTTGGGAAAAAGTAATAAAAAATCAGTATATTTATAAATAGTGAATGAAACTATACCTACTTATAAATATGCTGAATTATTTTATTACCTACCTCCCAATTTCACATAGTATATCAAAATTTTGAAACAATTTTCCATTATTATTTATAAATTTAATATTTTTAAATTTATAACAATATTTTTAACCAGTGGCGGCTCGTGCTCTACAATATTAGTGAGGCATTTTTTTACAGAAACAATCAGGTTTTTAAATTGATTATTTTATCATAATTTTCTTTCGAATACATTGATTTTCAAGAAGCAAATTTTAATGGACGCCATGTTTTTGGAATATCATTTGGCGCTAAATTCAAACTTTAAAACAGCATACTTTAAATTTATGACTATTTTCTAGAATATTTTCCAAGAAATAAAACTATTCGTAAAATTAAAGAAAAAAAAAAATATAAATAAATAAATATATCATCACGCCTTCTACCCATGACTGGGTGTGGCACTCTGCCGAAGCAGATCTCGGTAAGTGATATATTTTGCGCGTGAAGTACCAGTGGTCAAATCACGGCCCCCAAAGCTGTTAGTAGTGGAGGAACCACAGGGGTAGCTTTTGAAATTATGAAAATTGTTTGTCGCCTATGGGAATCGAAATAGGATTCTCAGGATCCACAGGCCGATTTCATACCACTGAGCTAGCCACCCAAAAGAAAAACAGAATTATCGAAACAAGCGCAGGGTGACACGCCCTTCCTTTCTTATCTTTTTGTTTTATTTTTAGTTACTGTATTGTGTGGACTTTTCTTTCATATAGAAGTGCAGGCTTTCGCTTTCATCTTTTCTAATCTTTGTAGATTCGTTGTTAGATTCGTTATTAGATTCGTTGTTAGGAGTAAGATTGAGTAATTTGAAATGTTTTGCGCATATGTTATGAACGTGAATAGGAGTGATTGGATAGATGTGATTGAAGATTTGTTGTGTGATAAATACAATAAAATATGTGTTTTATTTATAAATAAAATAAAAATAAATAAATATATCATCACGCCTTCTACCCATTACTGGGTGTTTTATTTATAATAACAATAATATTTTGTTTCAGAAAGATCCAGATAATCCAAGAGTTCAGGTACTAACTTTAGACCTAAATAAGCATATGATTTACATTAAAATGAAATCTCTAGCTACAATATGAATTTACAAAACATTCCAGTATTAATAATTACTTATTGAATTACAATAAAATATAATAAATAAATATATCATCATGCCTTCTACCCATTACTGGGTGTAGCACTCTGCCGTAGCAGATCTCAGTAAGTGATATATATTTGCGCGTGAAGTGCGGCTACCAGCCGTCAAATCACAGCCCCCAAAGATGTTAATGGAGGGGGAGCCACAGGATTAGTATTAATGTGTTAAAAATGTTTGTCGGTAGTGGGAATCGAACCAGGGATCTCAGGATCCATAGGCTGATACGATACCACTGTGCCACATATCTCACAATAAAAAAAACCGCGCAAAAAACATTGACGTCACAATACTCAACTACAACTAGGTTATCCAAGTTCGCAGAATCACTTTCCTAGACGAGAATTTCACGCCGTGACGTCACCAATGTCAGGCAGCGCAGACGTATTATATAAACAAAATAAAAAAAACAAGAACGAATATTATAATTTATGGAATAAATTATTCTTTGGTTCGTCGCTAGCAAGAATAGATTTCAGCGGCAGACGGTAAAAAATATCTGGTCTATTGCTGATTCATAATTTTTAATTAAGCACAATGAATTTAGGCCAACAGATCTTGAATTTAGGCCAATATTTTAAAAGTGTTTTTGACTTGTTGACGTACTTGATTTAAGATTTAGTTCATCATTTTCCTTCCGGGTTCACAATGTATCAATTACCTTACGAAAAAGAAGAAAAAGAACAACATCTACATTTTTAGTAACTCATGAATATCAATATTTCATTTCAATTTATTTTACTTCCATAAATATAATTCAAAAACAGAATTAGAAGTGTATCTTAAATAACATATTCTTTAACAATTAAAACAATAGCTATTGAAATTTACAAGAACAAGAACAACATGAACAATTTTAATTGCTTGTTTACTTGTTACTTAGTTACGTTTTGTTATTTATTATTTTCAATTTTCCTGACGAAGTCATGTTTAAATATAAATATATCATCACGCCTTCTACCCATTGCTGGGTGTGGCACTCTGCTAAAGCAGATCTCGGTAAGTGATATATTTTGCGCGTGAAGTGCGGTTACCAGTCGTCAAATCACGGCCCCCAAACATGTTAGTGGTGGAGGAGCCACAGGGATAGCTTTTTCAAATTATGAAAATTTGTCGCCTGTGGGAATCGAACCAGGGTTCTTAGGATCCACAGGCCGACTTCATACCACTGTGTCGAATTAAGTAAAATTTATAAAACTTAAACAAAAATTGTTTTAATTATTAAATTTGACTGAATCTGATGATTTAAGAAGTGCAGGAATTTTGATTTTAGTTTTTGTTTTTTAGTAATTTCATTAGAGTGTTTATCTGCAATTGTGTGAAATTCACTTCCAAAAACAAACGCAGGGACGACACGCCCTTCGCTTCTGATCTTTTTTATTCGTTTTCTGATCTTACATTGAGTGTTTAACTGCAATTGTGTGAAATTTACTTTCAAAAACAAGCGTAGAGCGACACTCCCTTCCTTTCTTATCTTTTAATTTGTTTTCAATTCTTACGTAGAGTGTTTAACTCCAATTGTGTGGAATTCACTTCCAAAAACAAGCGCAGAGCGATACTCCCTTCCTTTCTTCTCTTTTTGTTTCATTTTCAGTTACTGCATTGTGTTGCATTTTCTTTCATATACAATTGCAGGCTATCACTTTTATCTTTTCTAATCTGATAAGTGAATAGGAGTGATTGGATGGATGTGATTTTTTATGTAAGGAATAATTTCGAGTGTGAATGATAATGTTTGACGGGGCTGATTATTTGATTATGTTACGACTGAATGTTTTATGAGTGATTTTAGGGTTCGTGCTACCCCATTTGATGGGATATGGCGTGATGATATGTATGTATGTATGTATTTTTTCCATATGTTAAAACATATTTTAAAATTTTTATTCCCATTTTTCTCCAAATCCAAATAGTGATAAAAGAAATAACTGTTTATTTGTTGTTGAATAAAACGAAAAAGTTTTAGTTAATACAGAAATGTTTACTTCTTTCTTCAATGACTTTCATTCCAGGATGTATCAATCGATTGTCTTTAAATTTTAGCTGAGTATTAACTACATATTATTACATGTCTCATTAAAATTTCATTTAATTCTCTTATAAACTACATGAGAAATAAAACTGTAAAATAAAACATCAAACGAAAAAATAAGATTCTGGGCTCGTATTTATGAAATATCCATAAATAAAATCGTTGTTTCCTTAGCAATAATCTAAAGTATTTCTATTACTCAAAAAGTCAAAATTCTATTAGCTGTCAGACTCCTGACATAACCTATTTGTATTTATTAGACATGTCAAATAGCATTTCCACCTTTATTTGGCGTTGTGCCAACTGTGGAATAAAAAGATCTCCGGAATTGTATTACCAACTGAAACAATTCCTTTTGATCACTCTGTACATCTTACAGCGATCAAATGTAATACTTGTTTTTCACTATACTATCTTTTTAAACAAAAATACGGTTAAAAATTGGCCAACTTTATCTAATTTAACCAAAGTCAAAAACACTCTATAAATCTATATTTTACATTTTTTCAAGTAGCAGAAGATGAATTAAGAATTCATAATATTAATCTACACACTCTACAGATTAAAAAAAGTTATTATCTTTAAAAATTACGCAAGAATAGTACTCGTAAAGTAGAATTTAGCGCTAAATTTAGAAAGCATTCATTTAATGCAGAGATACAACTAATTATTATTATTACTCTGAGCTGTTTGCGAGCTATTTAAGGAACATGCGTAGCACCAAACAAAGTTTTTTAGCTGTTTTCCAAGTAGTCCGCGTTGAACATTTGTAAGAGTCTGATCTTTTAAGTTAATAGCTTTAATTTGTAACTAAAAATAGTAGTGTACTGACTACAGTTTATATTGGTGAGAATAAACATGAAGTGGAATTTTACTCGTAAAGTGGTTAAAGTTGTTTACAGTAAGTGTAGAAAGTAAAAAAGAAATTTGTGTACAGCTATTGCGATATTTCATTATGGTTCAAGAGTTTTATTTAATTTCAATGTAAAGATTAAGAGTTTTTATTCTGCAGCCTCAATTTTTACTCTCTTATACACAGTATAAGGAAGTATTGGAATCGTGAAAAAATCGTTGACGAGATTTTCGAGGAAATACGTGTTTTGAGGTCCACTGAATCCGTTTTGATCATTTTCTCAATGATGTCTGTGTGTGTGTGGATGGATGGATGGATGTGTGTCAGAGTGTGCAATATCTCATGAACGAGATAAGATTTGTTAACGAAACTTGATAATTATAAGTTTCGTGAGGGCTGCAGCTAAGAGCCACCCAATTAAGTAGTTGAATAATAGTTGTTGTAAGTGTTGAAAGTGTTTCAATTCACACAAGTTTTTCACGTGTATTACATGCTGTTTTTCCTAAGACAATTTAACATTATATACCAAATAGATTATTGAATTTTTACTTTTTTGTGCACAGTATAAGGAAGTATTGGCCCTAAAACTTTTATTTCAAGCTTTGTGCTTAAAAAATTTAAGGATGCAGGAAATTACAAAATTATAGTTTTACATGTTAAAGTCCTATGTTCGAGAGTCGTGGTCATCACCCTAGTTAAAATACAGGGGGGCGTGCCCCCCCTGCGGACGCCCATGACAACAAATATGACGATGCGCTCAATGACATTAAATTTCTCGTGTTATTATCTTGGGGTAGTGTTGGAAAAGTTTCATATTGTTCACAGCGTGATTGTTGAAATATAAAAGTGCGTAATGATCGAGAAAGGCTAAGAAAGCGTACATAAACAATTCGCTTACACAGTGTAAAGTTTTAGATAAGTTTGGAGTCAGTAGAATACATGAAATTTTAATTAGAATCTTTTGTTACTTGCCATAAGTTTTATAGACGCTTGAAAGCAAGAACACAACAACTGGTAGCGGAAGTTAGAAACGGTGTCAAAAATCTTTACAAAAAGTTTTATTCCACGTCAGGCCTGACATTAATAAAGCATTTGTTAAGGAAATTTGAGATACTCTGCATTTTCAAATACTGCAGGAATATATGAATTATTTAGTTAACATTTAGAAAGCATTTTCTTCACTCGGATAACCAAAAATTTCAATTTATAAAATAATTTGACAGCAAACCTTGTGCAACTAACAAGATTAATTATTGTTATTTATTTTTATTAATTAGATAATAAATTTTAAATAATTCTTTTAATTGTATTATATGACCTTCGAATTGTATTCATTTATTTACATATTTTCCTGGTATTTTAATGTTAAAGTATAATTTTATGGTTAATTTTTTTTAAATCTCCATTGAATAGTTGGATTATAAATTTTTTCCCAATAAATTTTCGTTCGTAAGTTTCCTTGAAATTATGTTTTTTTATTTATTATCATTTACCTCATCAAATATAATGGGGTGGCTAGCTCAGTGGTATGAAGTCGGCCTGTGGATCTTGAGAACCCAGGTTCGATTCCCACAGGCGACAAACAATTTTCATAATTTCAAAAGCTACCCCTGTGGCTCCTCCACCACTAACATCTTTGAGGGCCGTGATTTGACGACTGGTAACCGCACTTCACGCGCAAAATATATCACTTACCGAGATCTGCTTCGGCAGAGTGCCACACCTAGTAATGGGTAGAAGGCGTGATGATATATAAATATAATATTTGAATGAATATAAATTTGAAATCGAACCAAGATTAAAAGGGCTTTTAGAATTTTCTTACAGAAAAAATATGACATTTTTTTTTTGTGTCCGGCAATACGTTATGATGTGGTTATTGTTACGGTATTCAGATCCGAAGATCTCGAATTCGAATCCCACTCAAGTTAAAAATATATGAACTACTACATTAGGGCCCGGAGAGTTTGAACCCTGTACTGTAATTGGGATTCAGTTCCTGTTTTACAGAGCTGTTATATATATTTTTTAGATTACTAATATTATTCATAGAACGGAAACAAATGTATAACTAACTTTTAGTCAAATATTTGAAAATTGTTATTAATAGTAACAAAAAAAATTGAAATATGCTTAAAATAGCTAATATTGTTTTTAGTCCGGTTTGCGATTTCCGAAAACTGAATTGTAACAAAATTATAGTTTTAAATTATAACCACAAGTTAAGAATCGATGATCTACAGCTTTTATTTAAATATTTTCTTATAAAATAATAAAGAAATGCATCAGTAGCTTATTATTTTTATTTCGTATGACGCAGTTTTCGTGGGAGAATAAATTTTTGAATACAATCGGCAACGCCGCCTATTTTGTTATTCTTTATAATATTATCAGTACGTACGTGAACACACAAATACAATAAATCATTCTTTATTCTATCTAACAGGTGTACACTGCAATATTTTGCCTATAAACCATTTTTTAATTTTGTTTCTAGCGCCTATATTTAAAACTCTTCCATTTGTTGATTACACCGTTGATTTGCGACATTAACTTCTTTATCTTCTTATTAACTAATCTTTTAATTACTCTCTAGACATTTTTCCATAATTACAGTCAAATTAATTTGATAGATTAATTAATGCTAATTGAAATTGGGTCAATTATTCTTTCGATTGGTTTCATCGATTACATATTTTAGAATTTGTAATTTTTGTAGGTAATTTTTTTTGCGCCACAGACTCATTTTTCTTGTTTGTATCATGTTCAAAAGAATTTTCCTATATTGCATTTACAAAGTGAATTTGTGTGTCTGTTTTTGTCAAAGACAATAGTACAAAGTTCAACTTTGTGCAACTGCTTCTGAAGATTTTTTTGTGGTTATAAAAACGTCAAACATAAATTTATCAGTTTAGCTTTCATTTTCTCAGTTCATGAAAAAATATTGCAATTCATTTATTTATTTATTTAATTATGTATGATACAGTACCGTGCCATCCCATATGGGATGGCTAGCACAGTGGTATGAAGTCGGCCTGTGGATCCTGACGTCCCTGGTTCGATTCCCACAGGCGACAAATTTTCATAATTTGAAAAAGCTATCCCTGTGGCTCCTCCACCACTAACATGTCTGGGGGCCGTGATTTGACGACTGGTAACCGCACTTCACGCGCAAAAAATATATCACTTACCGAGATCTGCTGTAGCAGAGTGCCACACCCAGTAATGGGTAGAAGGCGTGATGATATATTTATTTTATTTACAGTACCGTGCAAATTAATTGGAACAGACAACATTTTAGTAACATTTTTATTTTTCTAATAACTATAAAAGTTAACATATCGACATTCAAAATGAGTGTGGAAAGTATCTTTTAGCAACACTGATGCTGGGTTGCAAGAAAAACATAAAGAGCTCTTTAGTTAAAGAATTGTTTATCTAGCAACAGTATCAATAGCGATTTTCTGAAACTTATTGAACTGTTAGTTGTTAATGAACCGATAAAACTTTCATGAAACCCTGCATCTGTGTGGCAAGAAATCGTTTATGATGTTGATTCCAAGACAACCATTATTCAACAATCTTTTTTTTTTAATTAATGTGAAATATAATAGTAAATGAGAGATTTCAAATATCGATTCAAATTCCGATTTTAAGAAATAAAATTGTCACATGTAATGTTATGTAAACATGTTTTCATTTTGACGTTTTGATAAGCCAATTAGAATAAAATAAAGACAAATAAGAAAAATAGGAAAACAAAATTTCCATCACTTGTCACAAATTCCAAACTTTTTACAGCACGTTTGAATCAACTTATCAGGTCATCAACAAACAGCTGGTCAGTTCAGCTTTAACCATAGACGCGTTTCGTCCTTTAGGGACTCATCAGTATGGTGTGATCAACTATCCAACTAGCCCTTACTTATTAAGCCAATTAGAATCAAGATAAAATATATTCTGAACAACAACGCTGTACTTTCTCACTGAATAAACTATAGATGCATATTACTGTTACTGCAATAACTGGCAGGACAACAAATTACTGCCAAAAACAGGCAATTGTAGCTCAGTGGATAAAAGCGAGGTAAAACTTGCGTTTCTTAATTAGCAAGCAAGAGGTCGTGCGTTCAAATCTCACTGACTTCTACTTATATCAAAAAAATACGGCTGTGTCTGAGTGGTTCGGATTCCACTATAAGCTGTAGGCCCCCTGTACTGTAATTGGGATTTATTTCCTGTTGTGCAGAGTAACAAATAAATTTCCTTTTAAAAAAATTTTCCATTTATATTTTGTATTTTTTTTCTAAATTCAAAATACTCGGAACAAAATCTTTTCAAATAAAAGAATGCTTTTAATAATATTGTTATCTTCGGCTTTATTCTCGTGTTAGCGATTTGAACCGAGTTGAAATTGCATATCTGTGAGGAGCTTTTTGCGGTTACCATAACGTAACCGCGGTGACAGATCTATATGAAATATCAGTGAAGTTCAACCGCTGTCATCCACATTCCATGCGCTTTGGTTTTCTCGTGACACGGTGTAATTAATTTGTATAAAAACGTGCTAATTAAACTTTGAGTTCGTTGAGAAAAGTTTCGATAATGTCGCTTGGTGTCAAAGAGTATTCTTTATGATTAGTTTTTTAATCTGTAATTATTAATTAAATACTGCACCGTGAAATCTCATATAAATAGACATATAAGGTGTCGTAAATTTATTTGGTTAATTGAAATTTAAGTTTTGATTTCAAAATTAGCTTAGTGGAATCGCGTCAGCCGGTGGATTTGAGAAGTCGAGTCCGATTCCTGTAGTTGACAAACTTTTCTACACTTTAAAATTACCCACGTGACTACTCCACTATTAACATCTTTGAAGGCCGTGATTTAACGACTTGTAATCGCATTTTACACGCATAATTATATCACTTACCGTGATCTGCTGCGGCAGAGTGCCACATCCTGCAATAAGTAAAATGTATGTATGTATGTAACTCTCAAAAAAAAGTTTGCATTCAAGTATGTGATTCAGTACACGAAATTCATACATTACTGTTTTGGACGTTGCTACTAACAACGTCCAAGACTAATTATTTATACAACTGGTAATGAAAGGAATTTTTTTACACGAATCAATCTATCATTTTTTTGCATATCGATTTTAGGAAAATAATAATTATTTTGATAGATTTCAATATTTTTTTGTAAATTTTATATAGTCTACAACAGGGCTGGGCAGTAGCTAGCTACTTTTGTAGCCTAGCTACTAGCTTAGCTATATTTACCTTAGCTGTAGCTGTAGCTTAGCTAACTGTGAAAAAATATAGCTGTAGCTTGTAGCTAGCTACTTTTTTTTCTATTAGCTTAAAAATAACAACTGAAGCTACTTTTAAAGCTACTTTTTGTAGCTTAAAGCTACTTTTTAAGCAGAAGGTCAACAAAGTACGCATGCGTAGAAGCTAAACCCACACAAAATAATTATTTGTTGCCGGTTCTAACTGGCTCTAATACGCAAAACTACACAGTTGGTGCCATATGTTATTTGCTATTTTTGATATTTATGTACATAATAGTAAATTAACAGTCATTATAACAAAAGACTGATCATATGACAATGGCAAATTTAATTATTTTACAATAATTTAAAAAATTAGCTTTAAAATTTAACAGCTACTTTAACGAAAGCTTTTAGCTGTAGTTTAGCTATATTTTACAAAATATAGTTTATAGCTGTAACTTAGCTACTTTTTTAAAGAATAGCTGTAGCTGTAGCTTAGCTACTTTTTTTAAGTAGCTTGCCCAGCTCTGGTCTACAACAGAGCTGGGCAATAGCTAGCTACTTTTGTAGCTTAGCTACTAGCTTAGCTACGTTTACCTTAGCTGTAGCTGTAGCTTAGCTAAATGTGAAACAATATAGCTGTAGCTTGTAGCGAACTATGTTTTTTTTCTATTAGCTTAAAATATTGTTATAACAACTGAAGCTACTTTTAAAGCTACTTTTTGTAGCTTAAAGCTACCACTGTTCATAAGAAATACCTATTCATTTTTGTTTTGTATTTGAATTGTACCTTCTTTATCGTTTTCTATAACTGTAGGATAACAAGTTATTATATAGTGTAAAATCTATTAACATTTTTTTTTGTCAGTTGTTGTTAACCTAACCTAGTTTTGTATTAAATATTAGATGAACTAAACATTGACTGTTTAGGAGTCTTCTGTTAATGTGACTGTTAATTTATTCCGATATAAATAAGAATTATAGCATAACAAATTAACAGTACATTTGTCCATTTGCGATTTTTTATATTTATTAACAGTCATTATAACAAAAGACTGATCAACTGCTCATATGACAATGGCAAATTTAATAATTCACAATAATTGAAAAAAGTAGCTTTAAAATTTAACAGCTACTTGAACGAAAGCTTTTAGCTGTAGCTTAACTATATTTTACAAAATGTAGCTTATAGCTGTAGCCCAGCTACTATTTTAAAGAATAGCTGTACCTTAGCTACTTTTTTAAGTAGCTTGCCCAGCTCTGATAGTATGATATAAATTAGCTTACTATAGTCCGTTCAGTGAGAGACAAAATTTCTTGTGACCGTGACAGTATACTCTGTGATATGTGTATAATATGGCTTCTGTTTTAGTTGAAATTCAATCTAATTAGTTTCATGTGAAGCAGTGATACTGCCTATAGTGTATCCACTAACTACTAACACAAAGTACATAATTAATGAGCTTTGAAACGTAATACTAAAATAGACTCACAAGATACAAAGAAGACGGCAAACCACTATTACCTTCAAACAATTAATTTCATCAAAACTAACTTAGTTTCTAATTGAAGGTTTATAAAGACCTCTAGTATGAAGACTGATCGAGAGTGAATAACTTGTTTCCTTAACTATTTCAAAAACAAATACTTCAAATAAGAGTGACAGAAAATTTCCGTTGTTAAACTACAAATTAAATTAACGAGAAATTTAGTTTTTATGCATAGTTTATATAAAAGTGGCAACATATTTTTCGTATAAAAAAATATAATAAATATATCATCACGCCTTCTACTCATTACTAGGTGTGGCACTCTGCCGAAGCGGATCTCGGTAAGTGATATATTTATGCGCGTGAAGTGCGGTTACCGGGCGTCAAATCACAGCCTCCAAAGTTATTAGTGGTGGGGGAGCCACAGGAATAATTTTAAATTGGTGAAAATGTTTTGCCGGCTGTGGGGATCGAACCGGGGTCCTCAGGATCCACAGGCCAACTCGAAACCACTGAGCCATTACCCCAATTAATTAATAAACATAAATAAATATATCATCACGCCTTTTACCCATTACTGGGTGTGGCACTCTGCCGAAGCAGATCACGGTAAGTGATATATTTAAGTACGGTTACCAGCCGTTAAATCACGGCCCCCAAAGATGTTAGTGGTGGAGGAGCCACAGGGGTAATTTTAAATTGGTGAAAATGTTTTGTCGGCTGTGGGGATCGAACCGGAGTTCTCAGGATCCACAGGACAACTCGAAACCACTGAGCCATTACCCCAATTAATTAATAAACATAAATAAATAACTGTAAATATATCTTCACTCCTTTTACCCATTACTGGGTGTGGCACTCTGCCGAAGCAGATCACGGTAAGTGATATATTTAAGTACGGTTACCAGCCGTTAAATCACGGCCCCCAAAGATGTTAGTGGTGGAGGAGCCACAGGGGTAATTTTAAATTGGTGAAAATGTTTTGTCGGCTGTGGGGATCGAACCAGGTTTCTTTGGATGCACAGACCGACTTGATAAAGCTAAATTATTCATTGTAAATTCAAATGTAAATAATTATAATTGAATTTTCAGTAAGAAAACAAATGAATTGTTTATATTTATTTAACTCTCGTATTCTGATGTCAACATAAAAAATTCCTAGCACATATTTAATATTTGATAAATAAATTAATAATTTTATTTAAAGCGGCTCGAAAAATTTTGTGTACCACACGTCCAGAAACTGATTTGTCAGTACACGCAATTTTCAAGCTTCATCTTCGGCTCGGTCTGTCAAAATATGCTCGCGCTCGCAAAACTACATTTTCTGGCCCAGTGCAGTGGTACAAATAACCATTCTATCACTATCACAGTACGTACATAATTTCATCCTTCATAACAGCGATGTAATAAATCATGTAAGGTAATAGTATATTACATAACAAGCATCGAAATTGTAAGATAACGTGCGAGTGTACAAATTGAAAAACGAGGCGCGCAGCGCCGAGTGATTTCAGTACACGAGCATAGTTATCACACGTTCGAGCGAGTTATGTACACTATTTTTCAGGCGACCACAAAATATTTCAAAGTTTACAAGAGCAATGTTGTTACACTTTGACAGCTGACGCGTTTTGTAGATAAGCGTTGACGTTTGAGGTTAGGTATGGTGATTCCTACTGTACTAACCGTAATGTCAAAATATTAAATAATGCAAAAATATTAGTAAATAAGTAATAATAATTTTTTTTAAATAAAATTTATCTGTGCAAATGTGTTGAAAAATCTGTTAAAACTTCAATTCAAATAATAATACAAATTCTTTTCATTTATTTTATTATTTTCTTTCATCGTAACGCCATCTGTTGTCAATCAGTAGAACTTCACCTGATATGTTAGAAATGTACGTTGTAATACGAGGACGAGGTGTATGTAGGTTCAACTTTCCGTAGTAGTTTATTATGTTGTTATGGTTACTTTGAAATACAAGTATATTTAAATCATGCATTTTTCTTTTGTTACTAATAAAAAATGTTGTTACTAGATGTAATATTGCAGCGTATTAAATTAGAATATGGTGTGTTTAGTTTCAACAAGATTAAACAAAGTTATTTTACTTCCCAGAACATGCATTCCAAGAAATAATCAACTTTTCTCCTTAATCACATCGAAGCAAGGCTGCTCCAATTTAAACTAAACAAAATAAAACATCAATAACAAAAGCATCGTGCTTCGTGCAAGAATCTACAACATCTACAACATCGTGCTGGCAAAGTGCAAACTGCAGTAACTTACCGATTGCAGCGCCTGGCGGCCGGCAACTCAACCAACACCTGTGCTAACACGAAACACGAACACTGGCGAATAACTCACAGCGGGGTTGTACTTAAATGAAAATTTATTTTACAATTCCTGTCGCACACTCTGCCTTACACAAGGAGAGTTACAAAATTTTACATAAACAATTCAGGCGACAATCTATACAGTAGTAACTCTATATATCGGTAGGTATACAATAGATATTTAATTATTTTATTATAGTATTTGGTGCGATGCCACTTATTACTACTAGAGCCAGTCAAACAAACATTTTTATTAATTTTTAATATCATCGTTTTGCAAAATATTACACGAACTTAAGTCAAGGTCAAATAAGAGACGAAACCAAATTTGACTTGATTTCAGATTTGACAAACGATAACTTAGATAAACTGTAGGTATACGCTATATCAAATGGCCTGACAATGACGTCATTCATTGTGTGGTATAAGATGATTGTATTCAGAATTAAAATTTTTGTTAAATTA
Source organism: Pterostichus madidus (assembly GCA_911728475.2). NCBI lineage: Eukaryota > Metazoa > Arthropoda > Insecta > Coleoptera > Carabidae > Pterostichus > Pterostichus madidus. The sequence continues at coordinate 4,425,856 of OU452304.1, forward strand.
GACAAAAGACAAACGTTGTCATGGCGTAAATTATGGAGTCATTTAAGATAGCTTGTAATCTTGATTTGCGAGTTAACTTACGCGTGGCTAAAAGTAATTAATTAGTAGTTGATTATTTTATTTTTACACTATCAACTATTTCTGAATTATTGTACAGTAACATATATTTTTTAACATTACTTGTGAAAATGACATTTCCCTCACTAGTGATGAAAGTAAATTACTATTGAGGGAAATGGTTACTATCAAAACTGAATTGAAGTAAAGGAAAATATCTATTTTTAAATTTTGATACGTACATTATTATTTTTGTTTGTGGTGACTAAGGAAACGTACAACACCTTTGATTTACATAAAATAATTATTAAATTTCTTGTATTGTAAACATAAAATAGTATATTACATAGAAAGTCAGGAAAGTGATGTTTTAGTTGACGAAGCGATTGCTTGAAATACAAGAGAGCAGGCCGAGTATTTTAATCCGCTGAGTCAAGTAAAAACACTTTCCTGACGTATTATGTCTACTATTTTTTTTTACTGAAACCGTTTAATTGCATCATTAATTAATCATAAATAATTCAAAATGATTAAATATTTTGATAAGAACCATATTGACAGCAGACTACTTTCCAATGTTATAAATGGAATGAATAAATAAATGAAAAACAGTCAGATAAAGTACAAAACAGTCAGGTGAAGTACAAAACATGCAGGTAAAGTCTTTACCAGACTGTTTTGCACTTTACCTGATTTTTTTTTTGCTGTAACCTTGTATACCTACTTTACCTGACTGTTTTGGTAAAAATATAATTTCCATACTAAAATTAGTCAGGAAAGTAGGCACTTTCTTACCGGTTTCAAGAAAATGTAATTTTCACATTTAATGTTCAAACAAATAGTAAGTAACATACGTGGGAAAAGGCCATTGCAAAACGCATACTTTTGTTATTGCTTGTGCTCTAACTTTCGTACCCGTTTTGTAATGAAACCCTTTTCTCACTAGTATTACAATATACTATTAATATAAAAATGTAGAATTGTAATTCTTAATTATATCACTTAAATTTTCTATTGTTTTCATTTATCTTTAAATAATTTTAGAATGTTTGTCATTAAATATAAAGTTAGTTGATTACTAATTAATCGCTCTAAATTCACATGTAAATTTTAACAGTTGCAAATTAAGAACAAATATATTGCAATAAAGAATTATTGAAATAATAAAAATGTCCGTTTGAACTGCTCATATTCGGATGAATTACCCATATACACATTTTAGAAGCTCTATTACTCTATAGGCACAGAAACATCTTATATCGAGTATCACAGTTGGCCTGGCTAGGCCTTCTTGATTAAAATACATAAAACTCTAATACCGTATAAGAAATGACATAAGTTTCGTTACTGTTTTGTTTCATGTTTCTTTATTTTCATACTCGTTCGTTTGGTGATGACACCGTTGTTGGAGACGTTTATCTTTTTATCTTCCAGATAATATCTAGATGTCTTTAGATAATTATAGTCAAATTAAATTTATAGATTAATTAAATTTATAGTGGAATTCTGTGTAAATTAATGTTTTGTGAATCCGTAAATCTGTAAAAGATGAACAAAATAGCAACGAAGCTGATGAATTTATGAAATATTTTCTAGTTATCAACAAATATTGATGTGATTTTGGTCATTATTTACAGATTTACGGGTCTATAAAACGTATAGATTTATCACAGAATTCCATCATTAATTAAATTTGAGTGAATTATTTTTGATTGATGTTTCAGGGGTTCGTGTTACCCCATTTGATGGGATATAGTGTAATGTTATGTACTCGTATGTAATGTATGATTATCTATATATTATTTCGTTTCAGAAAGCTGGTTCATAATTTTTTTTCTTTTTTAAGTTGGCCATATATTAAAATAAATCGAGATCGATATTTTCAATTTCTCGTCTCGTCTCGCCTGGCGTGCATCACTAAGGGAGACAAAATCATAATTACTTTGCTCCAAATTTTAGTGCCGAAGTATTTTAAAAATGAAATCCTTTTATTTACGTTTACCTACGCGATCTGAAGACGAGATTAGCGTTAACGACAGCTTTTAAGTAGCAATAAAAGCTAACGAGACGTGAAGATAACGAATAATACTTCAGGCGACGATTAGTACATCAACTTAACGATATTACACTCTTTAGCTAGGGAGTTTAAAGTCAAAGGGTTATGTCGATAAGAAAACGAATTGTGACAGAAGCTTTCTTGGTCTTAAACTTAAAATCCGATCTTCAACAAATTGTCTAAGTAAGAAATAATACAGGGACGATCAAAAGAATTGTTATAGTTGGCAATACAATTCCGGAGATCTTTTTATTCCATAGGTAAAGGCGGAAATACTATTTGACATGTCTAATAAGTACAAATAGGTTATGTCAGGAGTCTGACAGCTAATAGGATGTTGACTTTTTGATTAATAGAAATACTTTAGATTATTATTATTATTTAAATTTTAATTTTCTAATGTCACTGTCAACAACAGGAAATGAATTTATGTATCAGGCTTACCAATTTTAATTAGTATTTTTTATTGCCAACTGAAACAATTCCTTTTGATCACTATGTAGTAGTTGGTAAACTCCATTCCCTGAATGAAAACTATTACGTCACATTCAGTATCCATGTGATTAAAGATTTTTGTACTTAAAACGTTTACATTGATATTCGATTGACATTTTAAAACATAACCTAAAATTTAAATGTCAGATTAAAATATTTATTATTTTATAAAATTTAATAACCAAATTCTGCAATATATTAAATAGAAAGCAAATATAAAATATATTATTGAAATATTTAATTTTATAAAATAAACTCAAAAAAATATACATTATATATGTAGGATAGCTAGCTCAGTGGTATCAAGTCGGCCTGTGGATTCTGAGAACCCTGGTTCGATTCCCACAGGCAACAAACAATTTTCACCATTTTAAAACTACCCCTGTGGCTCCCCCATCACTAACATCTTTGGGGGCTGGCAACCGCATCAGAGACCAGAGTTTAAGTTACTACACTCAATCTGTCAAAACTAGAAAAGTCGAATTAAAATGAACGACAAATAAGAAATGTTTCCATTAAGAGTATTTTATTAAATTGTATGAAGTGACGTCACTATTGTTTTTTTTTTACAAAAGAGATATTAAATGGTTAAAACAATGACAATGTGACACAAGCTTGAGCCTACAGCGTGATTTCATTACTTATATAACTTCAAATTAAAGCACATTAATAAAATAAAGTTAATTTGGTATTAATTAACACTCTTATTAACCTAGATTAAAACAGATTGTTTAGTAAATTCAAATAAGAATTGAAAACGACAGGAAAAAATTATATTACTGACTAATTTGCTTTATAAATATACCTGTTAAGTAATATTAAAGAGCAATTGTGTTTCAAAAGACTTTATTCTGGCTTGATCTATTATTGATTTACGTCTTATTGTACCTCTGCATGCTTAGAATTTGAGATATAATGCAGAAAGCAATGAATTGGGTTTAATTTACAATCCGTCAAATCTTATTTTACGTTTTAATCTGTCAATACTACCTCTTGAGATGAAAAATAGCTGGTGCGATTTACAAAGTGTTCTGGGGGCCAGCAATGGGCTCTTATATTCTTAGGATTTACAATTCTCGTAAGAGATGCGTGTCTGGCGTATTATGTGGCTGGAAAGAATCCCGTTTCAAATTTCATATTCATCTTGCATCGCCGTATATGCTAACTTTTTCACGTTACCGAAATATAAAAAGGACATATTGTGCTCTTGCTTGAATCTCGGAAAGACATGAATCTTTTGTTGGGTTCTCAAATATTTGTGGAAAATTTCTTTCCTTACAAATCTACGTATCTGAATAAGTATTCATGAAAAACTGTCAATCTTTGACATTCATTGCGTCTTATTTGTATATCATGAATTAAATTTATATTATGTATATTATAATATATAATATTTATAATATGGGGTGGCTAGCTCAGTGGTATGAAGTCGACCTGTGGATCCTGAGAACCCTGGTTCGATACCCAAAGGTGACAAACAATTTTCATAATTTCAAAAACTACCCCTGTGGCTCCTCCACCATTATCATCTTTGGGGGTCGTAATTTAACGACTGGTAATCGCACTTCACGCGCAAAATATAACACTTACCGAGATCTGCTTCGGCAGAGTGCCTCACTCAGTAATGAGTAGAAGGCGTGATGATATATATATATATATATATATATATATATATATATATATATATATATATATATATATATATATATAAATTTATAAAATTTAAGTACAGTTGGAGATTTATTTATTTGTTATATTGCAGAACAGTAGATTAATCCCAATTAATTTGTGACGTCAGCTGAATTAAGATGTTGAATGTGATAAACAGTGAGTAATAAACCATTTACAATATCACATTGTAATTATTTGCTGAAGAGGTATCGTTTAGACAATAGGATATTATTTAACGAGCTTGTAATAATTACTTATAAGGATCAAATTTTTAAATACGAGTCCTAGGCGAGTGGAACAATTTATCCAAATGAGTAATAGTCATTACACACGAATTCAATACTATACTTTTCCTATGACCAAAGAAAATCAGCTGAAAATTATACTTTTAGGTCTAGATTATTTATTCTGGGTTGCATGAAAGTTTTATCGGTTCATTAGCAACTAACGGTTCAATAAATTTCTGATAATCGCTATTGATACTGTTGCTAGATAAACAAGTCTTTAACTAAAGAGCTCTTTATTTTTTTCTTGCAACCCAGCATCAGACGAATATTGCCCACGACTTTAAACAACCAATAACGTTTCATGATTTGATAATCAATAATAAATTATTTCACACGGCCATCGCAACGTCGATGTGATTGGTCATAATCCATGAGTAATAAAAAATTACTCACTGGCTTGAAAAATGCGCCTATTACGTAATAATCGTATTTGTGATGTGATACCAGCTTCAAAATACAAGGGATCTACAACTTATAATGAAATCTGACCCACTATACTGAAAACGTTATAAGAGATGGATTGACGTCATAAAAAAATATAACAGATGAATGACATAGGGTGCTGCTACGTTTACATGGTATATATGTTAAATTATATAGTGCGTTACTTCTTTGGAGATGACAAGATTTAATGGGGTGGCTAGCTCAGTGATTTGAAGTCGGCCTGTGGATCCTGAGAACTCTGGTTTGATTCCCACAGGCGACAAACAATTTTCATAATTTCAAAAACTACCCCTGTGGCTCTTCCACCACTAACATATTTGGGGGCCGTGATTTGACGACTGGTAATCGCACTTCACGCGCAAAATATATCACTTACCGAGATCTGCTTCAGCAAAGTGCCACACCCAGTAATGGGTAGAAGGCGAGATGATATATTTATTTTTATTTTTTTAAGATATAATTTTTCTTTGACTTCACCGATATTTTAAAGACCGTGGTTCTACTAACTTTTAATGCGCCTGGTACTCTCTAATAAATTTTAAATTAATAATGAAAATTAATGACAAATTCTAATTTACTTCTTGTAATCACTTAAGGGTAAAAGCAGTCCATTATTTGCGTATTCTTGTTCAAAATAAATTATTAAATGAAGAATCAGCACTTGACATTCCTTTGATAAATTTGTTTTCTTCGGCATTGTTATAATATAGCCTTTAAAATCTACTGTAGGTCAACGTCAAAAGTCCTTTAACAGACTTTTTGATGTTTGAAACAATTGATCATGAATCTGACAGAAGAATGACAACTCGATATAGACAGAAATTATGTGTCATGTCAACGTGCAAAATATAAAATAATGATTAGAAATGAAAAATAATTATTTACAATAAATGAATCGATAGTAAATATAGCTATTATTCAATGTTCTTATATAAGATTTGTGTTTCAATCCTATTTTTACTTTCTTATACACAGTATAAGGACGTATTGGAATCGTGAAAAAAATAGTTGACGAGATTTTCGCGAGTTTTGAGGTCCACTGAATCCGTTTTGATCATTTTCTCAATGATGTCTGTGTGTGTGTGTGTGGATGGATGGATGTGTGTCCGAGTGTGCAATATCTCATGAACGAGATAGAATTTGTTAACGAAACTTCGTAATTATAAGTTTCATGAAAGTACGAAGAGGTGAGTTGATTTTGAATGAAACTGAAAAACCGGAGGAGGAAGTTTACTGGACATGCATAACAATTTATTTCAAAAATGGAATCAGTTACGAAAAAAAGTTTCTATTAAAAGATGTTAGCAATAATATTTGGAACATAAAATGTTATTTGCAATTTTCCTGTATATGCGTCTAATTTTGAGAAAAACTAATTTATATATTTAATAATAGATTCCAATAATCATAGTAGCAATAGAAACAAAAAACATAAACATGTTTAACATTTATATGTCAAATAATAATTGTCAAATGCAAGGAGCAAGTCATAAGTGTTCAATTCAGCGTTTTTGATGCTATATCAATTTCATTGATCTATATTCCAAATATTAAATATGCTGTGTATAAGAAAGTCGTGTGGTGACCACGCCAGATTTTTTTTAATTGTCAGTAATATATAACAAGAGAGTGAGAATAAATTGAAAATAATTTGACAGATCTTTCGAAAACTTGTTGCCAGGAAATAATCACGAAAGCCCGTAGGGCTTGAGTGGTTAATGCCAAATGGCAACAATTTTGAGAAAGATACTGGAGAATTATTTTCTAATTTATCGAACTCTCGAGTTATATTTAATTAGATTATTTTTTGACTTAGCTGTTGCGGTCGATTCATCCAACTTAAAATATTTTGAACTGGGTTCATATCGATTGATTACATATTAATGTATTCTTGAAAGTTGTTTCTAAAATTTGTTGGTGTATATATCTGTTATACAACTAAATCGATTTTTTTCACATATTTTACTTGACGCGTTAACAGTTTTAAATAATTATTTGACAACTACATATCATTTGTCACAAACAAAAAAGCATCTACAGAGATAATGCCCGGGAATAATCACAATATAATAGTAACTGGATTGGTTAAGACACAGACACGTGACATACAATGAAGCATTTTATTGGTTTTGAGAAACGTCAAAAAATAATCATTTAAATATTATACCAGTTTTTTCATGATGTTATTAAGTTTTATCGGGATGAGGTAGATGGCTCAGTGGTATTTAGTTTGCATATGGATTTGAAAACCCGGATTCGATTCCTAGAGCCGACAAACAATTTCCACCACATTAAAACTACCCCTGTGGTTCCCCTCCACTAACATCCTTGGGGGCCGTGATTTGACGGTTGGTATCTGCACTTCATATATCACTTTCCAAGATCTGCTACGGCAGAGTGCCACACCCAGTAATGGGTAGAAGGCGTGATGATATATTTATTTATTTATTTTTTATTTTATCAGGATGGATGACGTCAGTCCAACATCATAACGTTTTCAGTATAATGAGGTTTGAATTCGCTAACCCTAATTTGTGAAACACTACCATAAACATAAATGTCATATGTCCCTTCGCTCCCAAGAATCAATCACAATTACTATAATTAACCTTTATCTACCTCCGTAACCACGTGACACAAATTAATGACACGTGTTTGCAAACTCATGTAAGGATAACACTCCTGCTGGTATGGTCAGTGACAGCAGGAGGGGATCCAGCGATCCTGCGGGAACTGTCACACGCAGTGCGCAGCGCGGCAGGATAATGTACTTCTCTTGTTTCGTCCGGAAGTCCTGGCCCGCACAGGGACTAGGAAGAAGGATAGTAGGCTGTGATAACTGCTAGTTCTTTGCAGGATAGGGTAGAATCAGGATTTTGTTCCGTGCGGAGAAATTTTTAACTTGAAATAATGAAAGATTTGTTGTTTAGTATTTAAATTAGCTTAGTTTAGTAATAAATAGTTTTTTCCTATATTGCGTTTATGAAGTGAATTTTGTGCAACTGTTTTTGTCAAACAGAGTGATCAAAAGGAATTGTTTCAGTTGGCAATACAATTCCGGAGATCTTTTTATTCCACAGTTGGCACAACGCCAGATAAAGGCGGAAATGCTATTTGACATTTCTAATAAATACACATAAGTTATGTCAGGAGTCTGACAGCTAATATAATTTTGGCTTTTTGAGTAATAGAAATACTTTAGAAATAAATGTAATAATAAATGTACACAAATTTAAATTTAAATTTTCAAATGTCACTGTCAATAACAGGAAATGAATTTATCTATCAGGCCTACCAATCTCAAGTAGTTTTGTTTAATGCCAACTGAAACAATTCCTTTTGATCACTCTGTATAAAGTTCATTTTTATACAAATATTTTTTGGGATATCTTTTTGTGTAGTTGTCAAGTTATCTAGTTGTAAAACTGTCAAATAAAATTCTTTCAATTTAGTTGTTATTGCTTAGTTCTTTCAAAATTAATGCAATAATTTTTTATAATAAAATAAATTCATTAAACTATAAAATACTTTTTTCATTAAAAATTTAAGGTATATAGTTTTATAACATAACCTAGATAATTATGAATTTGAACTCTAATCTAAACAATTAATGTCAAAATAAATTAGTTCCAAACGTTTATTGAATCTGTCAGTGTTACCACCTTGAAATTTTATTATTATTTTTTATGAAAATTTTTAAATAAAAGCAGATGAATACAATATAATGTTTTCTGATTTTAAAATAATTTTTATTAGTTCAATCTAGCTTTTGTTACATACTTTAGGTATAATACAGAGTGATCAAAAGGAATTGTTACAGTTGGCAATAAAAAAAACTACTTGAAATTGGTAAGCCTGATACATAAATTCATTTCCTGTTGTTGACAGTAACATTTAAAATTTAAATTTGAGTACATTTATTATTACATTTATTTCTAAAGTATTTCTGTTACTTAAAAAGTCTAAATCCTATTAGCTGTCAGACTCCTTTCCGCCTTTATCTGCCGTTGTGCCAATAAAAAGATCTCTGGAATTGTATTGCCAACTATAACAATTACTTTTGATCATCCTGTAGTATACTTTTACGTTTTTATAATTTAAATTATGATTTTTTTTTTTTTGGGTGGCTTCTTTGGCGGACCAACTACTTAGGTCATTTGCCGCCATTACGCCGTGATCTGCGTTTTAGGTATTATGGTCAACGCGGGTTTTCTCTGGACGGTCACCCATCCAAGTACTACCCGCGCGCAACGTTACTTAACTCGCGTTATCGCTTAGATCAGTAGATAAAATTATTTATTTATTTATTTAATTGTTTATGCGACTGTGTATAACAGAAACTCCCAATTACAGTACAAGATCCGAACTCATTGAGGTGCAGTGTGGTAGTTAATATATTATTAGTCTGAATGGGATTCGACCTCGGGACCGTTGTATACGAATGCCGTAACACCAACCACACCACTCTGCTACGCTTATATTATATATAATAGATTCATTTTTCAATTAATCTTGATTCAAACATTTACATGAAATTTACTGATTCGTTAGTTTTTAACGACCATTTAAAAATTTTAATGTGTCAAATAAAATTTTCATTTTTTATTCAGTGCATGTGTTGTCATTGGTTGAAAATTTTAACAGACCACTAAAAATGAACTAATATGTTACAAAATAAGCCTAAATGAATGTCAAACTGTCCGGTTCATTTTCTTTTCGTCAGGCTCCTGACATAACCTATTTGTATTTAATCTAAAAATGACATGTCATATAGTATTTCCGCCTTTACTTGGCATTGTGCAAATTGTGGAATAAAACACTTACTTCTGATCATTCTGTATAATATTTTAGACACGACTCTCGCTTCTATATAAGTATTTTATGGCCCGACCCCAAATTTGAAACATAAATCGCTAAAAATAAAGTAATCTTTCCGTAAGTATAAACCAATAAAGATCACTTTAAAATTTAACCCCATAGAATTTACACCAAGTACGTTAATAAGTTACTACCTTCCAAATCCCGAAAAAGGACAAAAACCAACTTCACGCTGATAACTTCAAATCAACCTATCTAAAAATTTACTTGTTGCCAACTTCATGCATTATTTCCCACTACGCTGGTCAGTATTATAAACCAGCCTTAGTGGTACATCCTTCGTACAATCTTTATAAGGACAGATGGATGGAATTTGTCCGTATTATCCTTAAAGGACGAGTGGCCACTTCCTGGCGACCAGAGACGTAAACAAGGAGTAACGATAAACGGCTAAGCGTGGTTAAGAATGGATGTAGAGGACAACGCCGCAAAAAGGATGTTTAAATTTTTAGTAGAACTGGATTTGTATTTATTGTACTTGCAAAGAGTTAAACTTTCATTAGGGTTTGAACTATATCTAGTATTTGGCCAACTTCTTAACTGCTTTTTATGGAATTTGTAATACATTTTTGGTAATCACTTTCATTTCGGTATTTTCAAATTATTTTGAACGTTTGACCACAGACAAAATATATCTAGACGTCTAACGAAATATATTCAAATGGCAGCGCTTTTTATCAATGGAATTTGTAGTTCTAGACGAATCTGCTTTACAGCGCTAATGTCGTTTATTAGTTTATTAACAATAGATTAAAAATGAATTGTAATCCCTTGAACAAAGTCCATGAACTAAATCGACATAAAATAAAAATAAATATATCATCACGCCATCTACCCATTATTGGGTGCGGCATACCGAAGCAGATCTCGGTAAGTGATATATTTTGTGCGTGAAGTGCGGTAACTAGCCGTCGAATCACGGTCCCCAAAGATGTTAGTGGTGGAGACTCGTCCAGAACTACTACTGTCATAGATAAAAAACGATGCTATTTGAATACATTTAATAAGATAAATAAATAAATAAATATATCATCACGCCTTCGACCCATTACTGGGTGTGGCACTCTGCCGAAGCAGATCTCGGTAAGTGATATATTTTGCGCGTGAAGTGCGGTTACCAGTCGTCAAATCACGGCCTCCAAAGATATTAGTGGTGGAGGAGCCACAGGGGTAGCTTTTGAAATTATAAAAATTGTTTGTCGCCTTTGGGAATCGAACAAGGGTTCTCAGGATCCACAGGCCGATTTCATACCACTGAGCTAGCCACCCCATTTAATAAGACGTCTGTATATATTTTGTCCATGGTTTGACATTGTACATTTTGTTATACATTTTTAGCCAGATTTTTAAAAAAGTTTTAGCTCATCTTGAATTTTGTATTAACTAATCTTATGCTAGTCCGATTTAAAAAATATGAAATTAATTTACTTTCCGAAAAGTATATTGTAAGAAAATTGTATTAAGTTAGCTTCCTGCATCCGTCATTGTTCCTTAACCTTACTTTTCAATTAATAACACTTTACATTTTGTTGCTGTCTTAATATGCGATCGTAGTATGTGTTTCATTTTATAGATTCTTTAGATACATGTTTTTTTATACACTTGTAGCTAAAGAGACGTTAATAAAACTTGTTACATAATATACTATTACAAATATGAAATGGCATCAATAGTTTTTAATTAGAAACTTGTGCATTTAAATTATACGTCTGAATACTTTTATTTATAATTGATTAATTATTTATGATTAAGTTTAGAACGTATGTAACAATTTTCTCCAAAAACATTAATTAATAAACAATATTGCTATATTCAAACACTCATTGTGTTATTTTTAGAATATTAGTTCATGCATTTCTATCTCATAAGTTCGAATCTTACTTCTTGTTTATACCAATTTGGTAAAAATTTGGTGTCATCATTTGGGTCAAATACAATCGCATTCGACGTAGTAATTATTTAGCAGCTGGCCTAAACAATGGTATCCAATAACAACTGCGGCTTAATTAGACAAAAGTAGATGATAGTAGGTGATAAATAATTATGACCCATGTTGGTACCAGCAATAGTCAATTTATTGCCTGATACTGAAATTTTGTTTCCGGATGATTATAATTTCATGCATTGTACTCCACCGATGATTCCCAAACAATTGATACTGATAATCATACAATCAATAAGCATTATTAATTAGATATCTAATAAATTAAATTAATTAATTCCTGTATACAATTTGCTAATATACTTGGTTCCACATATGAATGCAGCAGAGGGGTATTTGTGACACATTAATCATTGTAAGAGAAACTCAATTTCAATTTACAAATAATTTTGTAAATACTTGCCCTCATTTTAACGTTTTGGTAGCTAATTAAAATTGATAACTTAGGCGTATATATTCAATAATACTTTTCAAATAACTGCATTCATATGTGCAATAGATTTTAAATGTTAAATAAGAATAATATATATTATATTCAATTTGTCACTTGTTTCTACGACCGTTTGAAAGGACCAAAGTAAAATATATTTTTGGCTAAATTCCCGACTTTTAAACTAGGCATTCCGACTTTTAAACTCGGGATCCTACTTTTTAAACTCGGGATTCCGACTTTTAAACTCGGGATCCTACTTTTTAAACTCGGGATTCCGACTTTTTATACTCGGGATTCCGACTTTGTAAACTCGGAATTCCGACTTTGTAAACTCGGGATTCCGGTTTTTAAATTCGGGATCCGACTTTTAAACTCGGGATCCTACTTTTTAAACTCGGGATTCCGACTTTTTATACTCGGGATTTCGACTTTGTAAACTCGGGATTCCGACTTTTAAACTCGGGATCCTACTTTTATAACTCGGGATTCCGACTTTGTAAACTCGGGATTCTGACTTTTTAAAGTCGAGATTCCAACTCCGAATATGGACGAATAACGGAAATATTCAGATCTCGAGTTTAAAAAGTCGGAACCTCGACTTTAAAACGTCGGATCCCGAGTTTAAAAAGTTGAAGTCCCGAGTTTAAAAAGTCGGAATCTCGAGTTTACAAAGTCGGAATCTCGAGTTTACATAGTCGGAATCTCGACTTTAAAAAGTCGGAATCCCGAGTTTAAAAAGTCGGAAACCCGAGTTTAAAAAGTCGGATCCCGTGTTTAAAAGTCGGATCCCGAGTTTAAAAGTCGGAATTCCGAGTTTAAAAGTCGAGATCCTGACTTTAAGAAGTCGGGGTTTTAGCCAAAAATATATTTTACCCTAGTCCTTCCAAGCCGTCGTATGTTTCCCTTAAATCAGTTCAGATAAATCAGATCACATGAGTAATTAAACTGAATCTGAATCAGTAAATCTGGTATTGAGAGTAAAATGAGTGATGTAAACCAGACAAATAAATAAGTGATTTGCCGATTTGGTTCAGTAAGTGCAAGGAAAATCTGATTCAAATTACAAGTGGAATATGTTTGTTGAAATGTAATAGACACTTACAGAATTGACATGTGCAAGAGAAATGCAGTGAATAATAGAAAGAGATAAAACATTCTCGACATCAACAACTCCTTTCCCCCACTTTAATACAGACAAAATATATACGTCTCACTAAATGTATTCAAATGACAGCGCTTTTATTATCGAAATTTGTAGTTCTGGAGGAGTCTATATGTAAATTAAATTTTAAATTTTTTTTGAATCGGTCGGTATTACCACCTTAAAATTTTATTATTATTATGTTACAATGACTAATTGAAATATTCGTACTTTTAGTAACTCGCCTGCAGCTCGCTACACAAACTGTGCTTATATTTCAATAAGGGTCAATGTAACACTTGTTTTTAATATACTATTGTAACATTGAGAATTGTTTATGTACAGCCCTTTTACAAATTCCTTTTGTGTAGTATGACCCTTAATACCTATTTATTTGTGTAGTGTTAATCTGTTAGCTTCGTAAAGTGCTGTAAATATTTTCTCTGTAAGTGTCCATTTTTATTTTGGGGTAAAATAATAAGCAACAGTTGTTGAAACACTGATCTGCAATATACTCGTATAAATATGATGTCCAATCTTCAGTATCTTTGTTCCAAATACTAAAATATTTGATTCGAGTAAAATCTACGATCTAATTGAGCTACTCAGGCCGATTAGAAAACTTATTTTGCAATACTGTTTTTAAATCCAATATTAGGTCAATTATCTTAGCACTAACTTTGAAAAATTGACTTTAGAATCTTCCTTTGCATAGCCTTGTTATAACTGATTGCCCAGGAAACGACCCCTATTTCAATAACGTCCTTTTTTAAATCTTGCAGTGATTGACTTGAATTTTTAATGACAGTTTTTCAAACTATTTTGAACATTTCATATAGCACATTTTCCGATGTAAAACGTTGCTAAATTACTTTAGACAAAAATGCTCAATTACAAGTAGCGATAACCAAATTTTTAAAATCTTTATTCAAGATTTTTGCTCTCGAAACGTTTAGTTTTTATTAGATAAATTTCTAGTTACGGGGTCATAGTAGCTTGGTAACATATGACGAGAGAAATTGATTTGGAAAAGTCGCGATACTAAGGGTAGAAAGATTTTATCTAATGTCAAATTGATCGAAGCGTTTATCGTCAAAGCAACCAAGTTTGAATGGAGAAAATTAAAATTTTGCTTCAAAAAAATTAAATCTCGATTGGTATTCATTCAAATAATTTAATGAATACAACAATATATTAAATTTATGACATTTATATTCATAGTTTTCAAAGTAATACAGGTAATGTAAACTTTATCTATATGATTTTTTTATATTTGAGGAATTTTCGATGTGAAATGGCCAAAGGTTTATTTTCTACGACCAAGCAGAAAATAGACATTTACAACTTTTCCAGTACAGAAAGTTGATGTATGCCACTCACCGATCGGTAAAACAATAGCGGCCAGCGAGCTGGAGTCTTGGCCGAGCGGTTTCAGGCGTCGCCGGACGAGCACGGTAGTTAGCAACATAACCTGTATTCCATTTGCCACTTGGTTCACTTAAATCAGTTCAGATAAATTTGACACATGACTAAATGAACTGAATTAAGCAAACTGATGCACTTATTGGGGTGAATTACTTCAAAGTAAATTAGAATCTGTAATTCTAGTACTATAAATAAAGTTAGCGAAATAATCCAGCGAAAGAAATAAGTGATCTGTTTCAGTAAATGTAAGTTAGATCTGATCCAAATGGCAAATGAAATACGTCTATTGAGAGAAGGTACTGTTTGGATGGATGATCCCGAGCCTGTCATCTCCTTAAGGCAGTTAAACGTAACAATGTACAATATTTTCTTTATTACTCATTTGTGAACAAAATAAAAAATTATAATTAAATCCTGTTAGTAACAATTATTGTGTCAAAAATTGTTTTATATGATATTTAAGTTAGTAGCTTGAAAAGATTTATTTCTATAGTGAATAAACAGTTTGAATAAATGAAGTTTACAAGTGAGTAATAAATAAAATTCTTTTCAAATGTTTCTAAATGGCCGTAGAAAAAATATAATGTGCACCACGAGCAGAAAGTGCCCTTGCCGTTCTTGCATGGTTGTTCGTCTCGGTTGTGCCTCGAATAGCAAAACCCATGCGCGAACGGTAATAGACTACTTTCTGCTCTTGATACACAAATAACTAATTCATGAGTCAATTATTGTCAAATGTTCAACATAATTTGAAAATTCTATAAATGATTAACTTTATGGTCTTCTTTTTTGAATTGTATGAAAGCGAATTAAATAAAATTTTAATGTGGCTCTTTTTAGCTAGTTGTTAAAATTTGAGGCCGTTCCAAGAGGAGTCATTTTGGGCAATCCGATATATCGTGATTTTAGAATAGGGTACTTAGTTCCTTTTATAAAAATACGCTGTCTGTAAAAATAAAGAAGTATTCTAACAGTTCACTGTGCCAACAGGATTATTTGTGTTCTAATACAGCGCTTCGACTAGCCATAAACTATGTACAAGTTTTCAAACATTTTATGATCAACGATTTTATATTTTTGCTTGTTGCAGTTTAGTTTAAGATATGTTTAGTCATTTTAAACGTTTATTAAACAATCAATTTTATTATTGATTGGATTATTACATCTTTTAATTTAACATGAGTAACATTTATATAATAAATTTTAGTTGCGAATAATTAGAAATGGCGAATAAATGAATCAATATATCTAATAATTGGTCGTATGAAATTATTTAAATAATAGTTAACAAAGCCTAACCTACAATATTAGACTTATCCTTGCGTAATATTGAGATAAATATGTTCGCCATCCCTAGAATAATTTAATACGATTTTAACCTAAAAAGTCTGTCAACCGTACGTATACGGGGTGCGTCAAATATCACAACGTTCTTTGAACGCATTTGGTGTTGTTACAATTCACTTCACCATAAAGTAAAACAACAATCCAACAATACGTAACATTCCCATATTTATATTTACATTTCCTGTGTTTCAGGAAAGTAAATATTTGTCCGCACAAATAGAGAAAATCATAAAAAAACGAAAAATAAAAACTCACTGTTTATGTACACTTAAACATATCCCCCTGCCTCGATTCTCAGCGCAGCTTCGTAGCTCGGGAGGCCGGTTTCATCTTCCGGAATGCCGGCAATCGCAGCGTCACTTGCCGACATATTTATGTCGACTTTTGCGGAGTTTGATTTCTCTTTATCTGGCGAGGAGTTGATCTCAGAAGAGAGTTTGTCTTTCTCAGCGGCGATGACGGTGTCGTATGCTGGGGGTGGACCTGGGGTAGGAGGGCGAACGATGGGCTCGAGGGCAGTTTCTGGGATGAACAGCCCTGAGGTCTCGTAGCACTGCAACAAAGAGATACTTTAGATCGAGTGGTGTTGAAGTGAAGAGCTTTTGAGGTAGTGAAGTGTTTTTCTTTTTGTGAAGCTGATTTTTAAGGGATGCTGGTTCTTTTGTTTTATTGTAAGGAAATCAAAGCGAATGTTTAAAATGGGTTTTTACAGTAAATGTAACTTTAAGCAGAGTTTTCATAACTAATATAACAAGTGATATGATAAATACATATATCATCACGCCTTCTACCCATTACTGGGTGTGGTACTCTGCCGAAGCGGTCTCCAATTTGCCGCCCTTTCTAAGTCAATCAAATGGTGTTTTTGATAAATTAAAAAATAAATATAAAATAAATATATCATCACAACTTTTATCCATTATTGGGTGTGGCACTTTGCCGAAGCAGATCTCGGTAAGTGATATATTTATGTACGTGAAGTGCGGTTACCAGCCGTCAAATCACGGCCCCCAAAGATGTTAGTGGTGGGAGAGCCACAGGGGTAATTTTAGTTTGGTGAAAATTGTTTGTCGGCTGTGGGAATCGAACCAGGATCCTCAGGATCCACAGACCAACTCTAAATCACTGAGCCATTACCCCATTAAATTAATAAACATAAATAAATAATTGTAATTGAGACAAACTATAGGTGGGGGTTACCATTGGATGGCATATTTAAATTAGGCAGTAATAAAGGAATTTTTCGAGATAATATTTTCAACCTTACATTGACTTGACGATGAAGAAAAATATTCGAAATCATATAGTAATTCATAATTCGTAGAAATCGAATAGTAAACTTATGAAGTGAACAAGTTGTTTTTTACAACTAAAACTAAATATAAAAAATGCCGCCCCAAAATATATGCCGCCCGGTACCGCACCCACCACCCCCACCCTAGGTACGCCACTGTCATTATCAATAGTCAAATTTGACATATTTGTATAGATTCAGTCGATATTACACTTTAGTTCACATATTTTCCGAGCTTCACTTTCCGTTGGTGGCGCTGTAGTAAACAATTTAAGTTAGGTTAAATATTTAAAAATCAAATCATTAAATAAGGCTTGTCATAAATTTAAAGATATTATGGTTTATGTCACCAACAAAAGTTACATTTTAAAATTGGTTTAAATAAATAAAAGCTAATCAAAATTACATGTTAAAAGAAATAATAAACATTGCTCTCATTGATTTACTTTTAATTATTTAAACCAAGTTTAAAATTTAACTTGTTGATGAAACCGGTCATTGAAAATGGTGAATTTGATAATAGAATAATTTGAGATTCTTATACACTCCTGGAACAATAATAAGAAAAAGAACGTTGAAAAATAGTAATAATAAAATTTAAAGTTTGCTTCTGTTATTTACAGACGAGCAAAGAAAGTTTATTTTAATGTTCGGTTGCAGCGATATTTATTGTTCACTTGCAATCAAAGTAATCTTGGAAAAGAAATGAATTATTGATTTTAGATTCGAATTATCTGAACCAAGTCTTGAATTTTCGATACAGAAACGTGATTGAACTTAACGGCAACAAGAAATTTACGAGAAAAACTTTTTATATTTTGGTTTCTTGTTTCTTTGGATTGATGCGAGCATCATGCTTTGATTAAATTTTAAATCTTTTCAGTAAATAGTGGTTGGATGCCACTGCTTGATTGAAAACCATTTCAGGAAAACGGAAAACTGATACACACAATCAGAAGTTCACTTGTATTCTTTTTGGCAAAAACAAATTTTCATTTTAATATTAAATAAATAAATAAAATAAATATATCATCAGTGATGTATTATGCGCGTGAAGTGAGGTTACCAGCTGTCAAATTACAGCCTCCAAGAATATTAGTGGAAGGAGAGCCACAGGGCTAGTTTTAATGTGGTGAAAATTGTTTGCCGGCTCTGGTAATCGAACCAGGGTTCTCAAATTCTCAAATGTTTTTGGAGATATATTTATGTGAAGTTTTCTAGTTGTAAAATTGCCAAACATAACTCTTATTTCTTAAGATAGTACTAGCGTGAAAAAAAATTTTGCAGATCAGAATGAAATTTGGCGCACGTAAACATTGGATAGTCATATGCATCCTGTTAAAATATGAAACACATTCATCGTCTGCGAACAAATATATTCGCTTGTAAAGTTGAGTTCTTATACAAGGGGCTTATGGCGATCATCACTCAGAATCGCACATATTTGGTTTGTGTACCTCTAAAATTTTGCAGTTTCATTTGAGAAACTAGTATGATGTTCTAGAACTCTCCATGTATATTGTATCAGAAGGAGAAAGTTTTTTATCGTTTAGTAATAGATATATAGCCATCCAAAGCCTTGTTTTTAACGAAAAATTAAGAATCCCAATTTATAATAGCAACACCACACGGTGGTATGGTATTTGAAAATTCACTAGACCAACAACCTGTTAACAATTCATGATATTTAAATCATAATAGGTATAAAACAATTATTTTATTCAATTTTATACTTTTTTGAGCGTCAATTTTGCCACTCGTCAACCGATGGCGCCACCGTCACACTAGTACTACCTTAATACTTGTAGTATATAAACTTGCCTCCAGCTTTGTTTAATATAAAAAAAAATAAAATAAATATATCATCACGCCTTCTACCCATTACTGGGTGTGGCACTCTGCCGAAGCAGATCTCGGTAAGTGATATATTTTGCGCGTGAAGTGCGGTTACCAGTCGTCAAATCACGGCCCCCAAAGATGTTAGTGGTGGAGGAGCCACAGGGGTAGTGTCTGAAATTATGAAAATTGTTTGTCGCCTGTGGGAATCGAACCAGGGTTCTCAGGATCCACAGGTCGACTTCATACCACTGAGCTAGCCACCTCGTATGTTTAATATAATTTTTTATATTTTTGTTCACAATTTATTCTTTATTTCATTTAAAGTTTTCTTAAATTGTTAGAATTATAACTAGAGTATAACACAAAAAAAATTGATGTTAGATAAAAGAATAATTATATTTTGAAATTCAACCAATAAGAACATATTTGAATTGATTATTTTTTGACGTTTCTTAAAACAAATAAAATGTTTTATTCATTTTCAAGTGAGGTAGGGGACTCAGTGGTATCGATTCGGCCAGCGAATTTAAGATCTCGGATTCGATTCCCACACCTGACAAACCATTTTCACCACATTAAAACTACCCTTGTGGCTCCCCTCCACTAACATCTTTGGCGGTCGTGATTTGACAGTTGGTAACCGTAATTCACGCGCAAAATATATCACTTACCGAGATCTGCCGCCGCAGTGTGCCACATCCAATAATGGGTAGAAAGCGTGATGATATATTTATTGATTTATTTTAATTTTATATTTTCAATTTATTCCCAATTAAATTAATTTATAACGAGAAAAACTACAGCCTGTATCAAGTAATAATTAAAGTAGGTCGAATAATATAATTGAAATATTTCTTTATATTATTCCAGGAAAATTTCAATTGCCGCGTAAAAGTGAATAAAAAAGCAGAAAGTGTAGCAGCGTATCCTTTCTTAGGAGAAAATAACGGATTTCCTGTTTTATTTTTAACGTTCGTTTATTTTATACTCGCTTTTAACTACGTATACACGTGCAAAAAATAAAAGTTTTCTCAAGAGGCTTACAAAAGAAAAATGAAGAGAAATAAAAATTCTAGAACAGTCGCGAGTAAACAGTAAAATTTATGCGCTGGGTATTATTTCATTGCATGCAGTACACCTCCAGAATTTCATATATAAATACATGTATCTATAGTTGCATCTAGATATGTTCGAAAATTTTATTACATTATTTTATTTTACGTTAAGTGTGCGGCGATAGCAACATTTACAATAAAAATAAACAAGTCAATAAACTGGAATTTATATTATACGACAGAAAAAAGAAAATATGGGATGGCTAGCTCAGTGGTATGAAGTCGGCCTGTGGATCCTGAGGTCCCGGGTTCGATTCCCACAGGCGACAAATTTTCATAATTTGAAAAAGCTATCCCTGTGGCTCCTCCACCACTAACATGTTTGGGGGCCGTGATTTGACGACTGGTAACCGCACTTCACGCGTAAAATATATCTCTTACCGAGATCTGCTTCAGCAGAGTGCCACACCCAGTAATGGGTAGAAGGCGTGATGATATATTTATTTATATTTATAAAAAAGAAAATATATTTCTATTTATTTATTTATTTATTTATTTATGCTACTCTGTACATCATGAAGTTAACCCCAGTACAGGGTCCGGGCTCACCGATCCACTGTATGATAGTTCTTATATTTTTAGTCTGAGTGGGATTCGAATTCGGGACCTTCGGATTCGAATGCCGTAACACTAACCACACCACTGTACTTTCAATATTTTTTAATGTTTGCGACATCATTGTAGTTATCATCAGACAGCGGAAGACTTCCACCTAAGGAATGGCGCTAATAGTCTTTATGTGAAGACATCCATCTTAGATAACTACAATATCGGCAATCATTGGTTACTAGATTCTCCCGTAGTTGTCATTTGTATGTATTTCAAATTTTTTAATCTGTCAAATATCCAATTAATTTTTATTTGTGAAATAATTTCATATAAATAATGTCATCAACTAATGTCAATTGTTGTGTAAAAAACTGCACTGCTACTGGTAAGTAAGTGATCATATAATAAATAATATTTAGATGAGGAAGTCATAATATATTTTCAAGTTCACAAGAGTTGGATAAAACTGCGATTGAAACAGTTCAAATTATAAATAAATTGTATACAGGAGAATATTTTAATAAATATTTATATTGTAATAATGAGTTTTTCTTTTATGTAGTTTAAATAAATATAAAATAATAATAAAAATTACAAGCTGCCTAAATATGCATATCGGGTTGTCTATATACACGACTTTAGTTAGACTTCCACTACTCAGATGGCGCATAATACAGTCCCAGTGCGTAACATGGCAGTTTTTTATCTATAGTAGTATATTATGTTCTGTGGGTAGAAGGCGTGATGATATATTTTGTATTTTTTATTTACCCCTGTGGCTCCTCCACCAATAACATCTATGGGGGCCGTGATTTTACGACTGGTAACCGCACTTCACGCGTAAAAAGATATCACTTACCGAGATCTGCTTCGGCAGAGTGCCACGCCCAGTAATGGGTAGAAGGCGTGATGATATATTTATTTTTATTATGTACTCCCAATTATGTGCCTGTCTCATATTTTATAATATCTACAAGATTTTTATTGAAACTTACAACAAAAGTACGTACCATAAAAATGCACTTTGCAATTAAATTTTTAAAATTAAAAGCTTTTACGAGTTATTTGACCATGCAACAAACTCCCGTAGTCAATAAAACAACCCGTATCCGTATTTTATTATCATACTCTGCTCTAAATTAAACCAAGAACATAAAATCTTTCACTCCTGATAATGTAACATGTTTATAGCAATATTAAAATGGCCGTACTCGTAGTTATCTGTAGGTTTCTTGCTGAAAACCAAGCCAAGAACAAAAAAGGATTCTGAAGATGACCAAGCCAGGAGGTGATAGCATTTTAATGGGGAGGTTATGAATAATGCAATCGTTATGTTATGACTGTAATTTGAGGAATCTTGATTGATGGATGACATTTAAAGCAATCAGAAATAAAAATGGTTTGACGCGCTTCGAACTAAAGAATGGAATTGGTAACCGGGGATTCTCAAAATGTTTTCCCCTTGTAGCAAAACTAGTTGTGACTGAATGGTTAAAGCGCTTGCTTTATAGTCACGCTTTAATAAGTTCATGATGCGCTAATTTATTTTTTCTACGATCATGAAGTAGTAAGTAATAAGTAACCCTGGTTCGATTCCCACAGGCGACAAACAATTTTCATAATTTCAAAAGCTACCCCTGTGGCTCCTCCACCACTAACATCTTTGGGGGCCGTGATTTGACGACTAGTAACCGCACTTCACGCGCAAAATATATCACTTACCGAGATCTGCTTCGGCAGAGTGCCACATCCAGTAATGGGTAAAAGGCGTGATGATATATAAAAAATTATATTAAACATACGAGGTGGCTAGCTCAGTGGTATGAAGTCGACCTGTGGATCCTCAGAACCCCTTGTTCGATTCCCACAGGCGACAAACAATTTTCATAATTTCAAAAGCTACCCCTGTGGCTTGTCCACCACTAAAATCTTTGGGGGCCGTGATTTGACGACTGGTAACCGCACTTTACGCGCAAAATATATCACTTACCGAGATCTGCTTCGGCAGAGTGCCACACCCAATAATGGGTAGAAGGCGTGATGATATATTTATTTATTTTTTTTTATATTAAATATATATTTCGCCGATAACTTATTTTTAATTATCATCACATAATTAATTTTCTAGATTAAAAATCTTGACTTGGTTTAAATAAAAATAATTAAATAGTGTAACACAATTTTTATTTTATAGTGCTTTTAAAGTTTAAATGAAAATAAATTAATTCCAAACTTTTATAACTTAGTTTTCAACACGTCCAATAAATGAAAAACAAAAGTTTGACGCTGAAAACATTTGAAACTATTCTTTTCATATTTGCCTTTTGCCCTTTCAGCGAATATTTTCAGATATCATAAATTTTATTTTAAGATTGATGTATATATTTCCTTCTAAATATTTTAGCAGAAGTACCCAAGGATATAGATTAAATTTATGTTGAAAGTATACGAGTTCGGCCCAAATTTATTACCTAATTCATATCTCATATTTTCAACGAAATAAAAATTGTAATGTATGGTATAAATATTATTTCATCATGATATAGTCCAGGCTTTACAACTTTAGATATAGAAAAGGTAAATTGTCTCTGAAATTGGCACCTGAACACTGGTTTTTAAATATGATAAGAAATAAATATATCATCATGTCTTTTATCCATTACTGAGTGTGGCACTCTGCGAAGCAGCTCTCGGTAAGTGATATATTTTGCGCGTGAAGTGCGATTACCAGCCGTTAAATCACGGCCCCTAAAGATATTAGTAGAGGGGTTCTCAGGATCCACAGGTCGATTCAATAACACTGAGCTACCTCTCTCTGATCCACATCCAGTAATAGATAAAAGTACGTGATGATATATATATATATATATATATATATATATATATATATATATATATATATATATATATATATATATATATATACGTTCGTGAAATGCAGTTACCCACCGTCAAATTCCGGCCCCTAAAGATATTAGTGGTAATTATAATGTGGTGAAAATGTGAAATAAGTGAATAGGAATGATGTGATTTAAGGTTTGATTGTGATAAATGATTTCGAATGTAATAAAGTTTATATGGAGTGATCTATGAATGTGGTTTAAATGAGGGTAATGTGTTCGGATGATAATGTTTGACGAGGGCTGATTATTTGATGAATGTAATTAGTGAATATTTTATGAGTGATTTTAGGATTCGTGCTACCCCATTTGTTGGGATATAGCGTGAAGATATGTATGTATGTATGTAATTTTGAGAAAAAAATTAAAAGTGATTTTTAGGCATATATTTCTTGCATATGGTAAAACCGGTCGTAAATCCGCGGTCACGCGAAATGCAATAGCTGCCCGTTATAAATTAATTCTAAATGTGCAGTTAAATAAACAAATAAATAAAAGATAATGTCCTTCCTAGAATTTTAGAATAGTGCAGAATCCTTCATTCGTGAACATTTACAATTCTATGAATTCTAAGAACGAGAAAAGCAGCTTTTAAAAAAGCATTTTTTCTTCTGCGAAACATTTAAATAGTAATATCACAAGGCTTTGAGCAATTTTATACGAGAACAGTAACCACATTTTTACGGACTAAATTTCCTTTCCGTTTTACAAATAAAATATGTATTCTACTTCAAGTGGCTTTCGCAGCATACAGAGCCGCATTTAGGAGAACAACACCTCAATATACCACTCCTCGAGAAATAATAAATAAAATAAATATATCATCACGCCTTCTATCCATTACTGGGTGTGGCACTCTACCGAAGCAGATCTCGGTAAGTGATATATTTTTGTGCGTGAAGTGCGGTTACTAGCCCCCAAAGATGTTAGTGGAGGGCTGAGCTGAGCAGTAGCTAGCTACTTTTGTAGCTTAGCTACTAGCTTAGCTACGTTTACCTTAGCTGTAGCTGTAGCTTAGCTAAATTTGAAAAAATATAGGTGTAGCTTGTAGCGAGCTGTTTTAAAAAATCATAATTTTAACTTTAAAATGAAATCGAAATCAAATATAAAATCCGAGAAGGCGAGCTCTGTGGCTCAGTGGTTTAGACTACTAGGCTACTGACCCAGAGGTCCCGGGTTCGATTCCCGGTCAGGGCTGGCATCAATCAGCGTCTGTGCTGAGTACAGCGCAGACGCTTCAATCTTCATAATCAGCGTCTGTACTGACTACAGCGCAGACGCTTTCATCATCATACCGGCTAGTAACCAAAGCAGTTGAAGCCGTATCACAATAAATAAAAAAAAAAATCCGAGAAGTACAAAATTTTACATTCAGTCCTGTTAGAATGCAAAAAACGTAAAATTTTGTTGTCCTACTAACATGAATATTTAATGTTCCAGGAACGAAACCCCGAGGGTGGAAATGATTCTCAGATGATGGATGGTAGTAGCGACATTTTGACAACATGTGCGAAGTATAGACAGCTCGCGGACAGTTAAATATTCATAGAGCAAGGTGAGTGAACGAAGCGATTTAAAATTTAGTAGATAAACGATTTGAGAAGGATCGAGTCACTGTCAGGTGACGGAATTCTCTATTATGCATCGTACGACCATTCCCAATTTTATTATTGACAATTTCTACTATATTTTCATTTTATATTAAAGATACAACTTCCAACTCGATTTAAAATGCAATAAAACTTATCATAAATAAATGATTTCGAAGCTACAGTGACAAATTTTTTTGGAAATATTATTTATTATGTTTATGTTTATGTTTACGTTTCGAAATATGGAAGACATGAAATATGCTGTTAAATATTAATGAAATGAAAAGTAAAAGGTTTCCAAGACGCAACGATATTTTTTCTGAATTTTTATTGAGATTTAGGTAACTTTTGCGGACTATTCTGACAAGAATATATTTATGAATTTTATGGAAATTCCCATAATACAAAGATGAATCCGAAAATAATGCCTCCCGTTTTTTAACAAGATGAATGTATTGTTGTTTTAAAAAAATAATAGAATCACGTAATAAATTGATATATTTTTCGGAGATTTAATAATATTTAAAAAAATAAATAAATATATCATCACGCCTTCTACCCATTACTGGGTGTGGCACTCTGCTGAAGCAGATCTCGATAAGTGATATATTTTGCGCGTGAAGTGCGGTTACCAGTCGTCAAATCACGGCCCCCAAACATGTTAGTGGTGGAGGAGCCACAGGGATAGCTTTTTCAAATTATGAAAATTTGTCGCCTGTGGGAATCCTATTAATTCCTTATGGACCCCCTTAGATGTTACCGCTGATCCCCAGAGCGACCACAGATTGGGAACCGCTGCTTTACAACATTAATTTGAAACATTTTCGTATAAAGTTATTAGGGAAGCAGTATTATCGGCAAACTTTGCATATAATGCGTATTTAATTAAACTATTAGCTAATATCGATTTTGCAAACAATTAATTTATACAGATACACTTTAATGACCAATTTATGTCAATACTTGTTTAAATAAATACCAACTGAAATTAAATTTAAATTGAAATTGCATCTAATTCATGTTAGTCATGAGCGATTACGCATTCCGGACAAATTAACATATTTCACTCTTTATCAAAATGACCATCGTTGACGTCATCAATATTAATCTAGGCTAATCGACGCATCTCATAATGCCATTAGAGGTCTCGAGTGTAGAACCATATCATATTTTCATCCGATATTCGAGATACGGTGAACATAACATGCAAAACACATCAAATGTCATTTGCAAATGTTGGAAATGAACTTCTGTTATAGACGCAGTAGGTTTCGCGAACAAGGTATGGTTAAAAACAGAAAAAATAGTATATTGTGTAACTCTATATCATTAATAAATACTGTTATTGACACGAAAGTATACCAAGCTCAAGAATGTGAAATTATTGCAGGATCTGTATAAAGCAACACTGAGATTAGATATATTTTACTATTAGCAGAACAATCTTAAGCCATGCAGGGGCCCTTGGGCGCACAGAGTTTAGGGTCCTTTTAGAAAGTAAAAAAAAAATAAATGTGAATGAAAACACCAGCATGTACTTTTATTTAGTGACCTTATTGGTTATTATGGTTAGCTTTATACAAATATAAGTGATTACTACCCGTATTTTGAAAATTCGACATATGTTACTGATGATAGTTTAATCCAGGATTTCTGTTGTGTAAAATCTTCTATTATATCCTAAAGGTTCTTCTAAATATTTTAATATTTGTATTCATTTTAAATTATGTATTTTTGTTTTTTTTTTAGATTTAGTAAAAATTTTCTGACTAATTAAATAATATTTAAAAATCTCGTCTGGTTTTCGATTCACATTTAAATTTAAACATTTTAACGGAAATTCCTAGCAAAGTTGCACTAAAAATAGAGTTCCTCTATTTTCCGTGTAAACGATGACCTCGGCATTTTGAGGCCAGCATCAAGCCGGAGGTCCTGGGCTCGTGCTCCATGTGCTATACGTAATATACGAACCGCTCAGCCGAGCAATACTAACTGTAGTAGACCAGTGGAATAAATATAATTTCACAGTGACGTTCTGTCGAGAGTACAGTTGAAAAATTTTCGTTATAATATTCGTACGAGGACTAAATTTAGAACAAATAGTCTGAAAAATAGCGTAAAATCCTAGGGGTAAGAAATTTTCAAAAAATAAAAATCGCTAAAATTTTGCTTATAAGTCAATTCGGACACACGGAATTCAATGCCGGTGAACGCACCTTCATATCTTGTTTAGTTTTTAAGATATAGCCTTCGGAAAAGTTCCTCATTATATTTTCGACTTTCCCGAGGTTATATCTCAAAAATTAAATAAGATATGAAGATGCGTTCAATGGTATTGGATTTCTCGTGCTTCTATTGATTTGTAAACAAATTTTCAGCATTTTTTATTTGTCAAAAAGTTTTCAGTCATAAGAGAGTAATAAGAGAGTGAGAATAAATTGAAAATAAATTGATAGATCTTTCGAAAACTTGTCGCCAGGCAATAGTCACGAAAGCCCGTAGGGCTTGAGTGGCTATTGCCAAATGCCAACAAGTTTGAGAAAGATACTGGAGAATTATTTTTCTAATTTACCGAACTCTCGAGTTATATTTAATTAGATTATTTTTTGACTTAGCTGTTGAGGTCGATTCATCCAACTTAAAAGATTTTGAACTGGGTTCATATCGATTGATTACTTATTAATGTATTCTTGGAAGTTGTTTCAAAAATTTGTTGGTGTATTTCTGTATCTAAAATACAACTAAATCGATTTTTTTCACACATTTTACTTGACGCGTTGACAGTTTTATTATTTGACAACTACCTATCATTTGTCACAAACAAAAAAAGCATCTACAGAGATAATTTCCGGTAATAATCACAAGAGCTTCATTCTCAGTATAATAATGACAGGATTGGTTAAAACGCAGACACGTGACATACAATGAAGCATTTTATTGGTTTTGAGAAACGTCAAAAAATCATCACTAAAATTTTTTCATCGAGCAGTTTTTGAACAATATCACAAAAACTAGAAGACATATGCACTTGGAGATTTTACCATTGGATTCAGCTGATCAAAATACATATGTATGTAAATTTTCGTTACAATATTCGTACGAGGAAGAATTTTGCAGCAAACTGTCTGAAAATAGCCTAAAATCGAACAAAATTTCCAGAGAATAAAAATAGCTAAAAATTTGTTTATAAGTCAATTCAGACACACAGAATTCAATACCGTTAATCGCATCTTCATATCTTGTTTAGTTTTTAAGATATATCCTTTGGAAAAGTTAAATTTCAAATCCGAATAATTTTTGAATATCTGAATAACGATTTTTTTCAAAATCGACACCTCCTACCAATTACAGTACATGGGCCAACAGCTTTACCAACCACTCAGACACAATCGTATTATTTTTTAATATAAGTCGAAGAAGTCACCGTGATTTTAATGCATGTCTCCTTATTTGAGATTCTTACATGGCTTTCAGTATCATTTAGAAATTTTGTCGTCGGCGCTTATGTGCTCCCATAGATCATTACATTACGTGGATGAAGCCACTGCGTGGATCTATCTACGTAATGCATTTTCAAATATCGTGGGAACATTTTGCCGCGTTCAGCTGTCCAGAAGCAAAGAGAGGACAACATTTTATCATGGGATGTGACAGCGAAATATAAACTTTCGTTCGTGGACAGCGTTTTAATGCGTTGGTATTTTGTTTCAGATCTGTGCGTAGAGCAGATCTAGTTTAAAATACTATTGTTCCGGACATTTTTTGCGAGTCTGCGAATTGTGAAATGAATTTACTGTTTTATCTGCTTCGAATTTGCGATGTATAAACTTTGATTGTAAATAATCAATAATGAAATGGTTTTTAACTAAACTAGGTTATGAAGCTTTTAAAAAACTATTCAATTCCATTCAATTTTTAATATTAAAAGTTGATGTTTATGACTATTTTATAAATATATCAACTATTAACATGTTTATGCATCCATCAAATAAATTAATATTTTGCATAAATTTTCGGATATGAGAAAGCTATCTGCCAGATGGGTGCCGCATTTGCTCTCTGTTGACAACAAGCGCGACCGTGTGACAAGTGCAAAATTGCATGAATTGCGCTACGAATTGGTTCGTCATCCACCATATTCTCCAGATTTGCCCCCCTGCGATTTTTATCTATTTCCAAACTTGAAGAAATGGCTAGGCGGAAAGAGATTTGGCTCTAACGATGAGGTCATCGCTGAGACAAACGCCTATTTTGAAGGATTGCCAAAATCGTATTATTTGAAAGGGATCGAAAAATTAGAAAAAGGTTGGACGAAGTGTATCGAGCTACAAGGACATTATGTTGAGAAATAAAATATGTTTTGACCAAATAAATCATTTCTTGTTTCATTTTTCAGGGACTTTTCAGCCTGTCCTCGTATATATAATGAATGTATTACTTAATGGTAATGGTAAAAATTATTTATGACCCTAAAGGAGAAAATGTAAAATAGGTACTTTAAGAATTGAGGGAAATTAATAGTAATATAAAACAAATAAATGAGGAAAAATGTAAGCCCAAATCAAGAACAAAAGAAAACTTACAAATGGAAATATCCTATATACGTAATCCTTGCTCAAATTATGTACAACAATATTAGTTTGCAATTTTCTTTAATAAATTTTATCCTAGACAGAATAAAAGGAAGAAAACATCGTTTGGTGACATTGCAATATAATTTCCATTATGAAAAAAGTAAATAGCAAAAATAACATAAATCTGTATTTTGTATTTTTAACAAATACAAACAGAATAAATAATGAACGAGCAGGAAAATAGCATATTTCATCTAACTGTTCGACAATTATTCATAAAAAAAACAAAGGACAAATCAATTGTTTTGTTATTATTCAAATTTATAAAAGTCGTGGTTAAAACAATAGTCAATAATTAAAAGGCAAACAAAGCACTTAGTTTAACAACGTTAATTATTATTATTTTTATTTTGTAGGTAAATTAAATATATAAAATTTTTCAGCATATTTTGTTAGGAGTAAGAGTGAGTAATTTGAGATGTTTTATGCATATGTTATGTATGTTGAAGAAAGAAGATGAATGATAAGGGAATGATGTGATTGAAGGTTTGTTGTGTGATGAATGATTTCGAGTGTAATAAGTGGAGTTTATATGGAGTGATCTATGAATGTGGGTGAAGTGAGGATGGTGTGTTTAGATGATAATGTTTGACGAGGGCTGATTATTTGATGAGTGTGATGAGTGAATGTTTTATGAGTGATTTTAGGGTTCGTGCTACCCCATTTGTTGGGATATAGCGTGAAGATAATGTTTGCCCGTGTAGTAAGTTTGTAAAAATAAATAAACAAACCATGGTTACGCTATCATTAGATATTTTTATCAAAACAATGCAATAATTTTGTTTTGTTGGTTGTCTGAAGTTCATAAATGAAATACAAAATAAAAAACTATTGAGTATAAACCGATCAAAAAATAAAATAAAAATTGTATGTGTAACATGTAGGAAAAGAGTCTTTCCACCCGTTCCCAAATCTAATTTTCTTTTTTTCATGTTTATCGTGACATAATCTATTAAAAAATCTATGTCTGAGAGACATCATTTTGCACCCTAGCTCTCTAACTATAAAGTCCGAACAAAAAGCAATCTATCTGTATATACAAAAGTAATTGGCGTAGGTATACAAATTCATTTATTATTCACATGTACCAACATTAATATTTATTCAGAACAAAGAAGCCCCGGCTAATCATAAAATGTTTCGCGATATTTTTACATTTTCGTTGCATCCTTAATCACTTGGTCGTTATGATAATGAAATTAGCGGCGTTTTTAATTGTCCTGGACAAAAACCAAGTTTCCCTTTTTCATTGCCACGCTCCTGCATTCAGCATCAGCTGAAGGTAATTCGTTTTCATCTACCTGTCAGGTGGCGGTGGTTGGCGCTTTTTGTTCTTGTTCGGTTGAGGCATTGTTTGCAAACTGACTCCGCGGCAAGAGTTTGAGTAGGTTTAACTGAGGGAGGAAAGTTGCTAATGACTCCAGACGTTGGAGGGTGAGATGAAAGATGGCGGTGGGGTAATGTGATTGTGCTTTTAGGCGCTTAATGGCCAATTGCATCATTAAAAGTTAAATTTTAAGGTTAGTTGAAATAAATAAAAGAACCGTGAAAATATGTGCCATGAACTGCTGTCAAACATTCGGATTTCTTCTATTTGTTTAATTGAAGTTTAAACTTGAACTTTTGGGAGAACAACTGGCCACAAAGAAATTGGATTTAGAATCTACATTCCTGACTAGTTAAAAATTAACATTGGCCAAAATGGCCGACACTACATTTTAAATATTTTCTTATTTTTATGTTACTATTAATATAAATGTAGTGTCACCCCATGGGGTGGCTAGCTCATGAAGTCGGCCTGTGGATCTCTAGAACCCTAGTTCGATTCCCACAGGCGACAAACAATTTCCATAATTTCAAAAACTACCCCTGTGGCTCCGCCATCACTAACATCTTTGGGGGCCGTGATTTGACGACTGGTAACCGCACTTCACGCGCAAAATATATCACTTACTGAGATCTGCTTCGGCAGAGTAACACACCCAGTAATGGGTAGAAGGCGTGATGATATATTTATTTTATATTTTATATATATTATTGTTGAACCAGTTTAAAAATCGACAAATTATAAAATATATAATTCAGACTACGAGAAATCGAATGCCGTTGAGCGCATCTTTATATCTCTTTTAGTTTTTAAGTTACAGCGATTTTAGACTTTTTGAAAATGTCAACTTTGAAGGTCCATATCTCGAAAACTAAAAGAGATATTGAAATGCGGTGTGAACGAGTGCATTTCTCATGCTCTAATTTACTTATACAGAAATTTTGAAAATTTTGAAAAATTTCATATTTTTTCTCAAAATTTTCTCTTGTCCATATTTCAAAAACTTGACGAGATAATGAAAATCTGTGAACACTAGTAGATTCCTCGCAAAAAAATACATATGTCTGTAATATTTCAGAATTTTTGCTCCATGGACACAATTTTTAAAGAAAAAAACTAAAAATGGCCAAAATTCGTAAAAATCTTAAGGGGTACCCCTTCAAAAATAATTAAAAAACTGTGATTTTTCGTTTTTTTTGCAATAAAAACTTTATCTGTGAGAATTTTTGCCTGAAATTTTGCATACCTATGTACTTTTGCGAGAGGAATTCATTGGTGTTCACAGATTTTCAATATCTTTTAAATTTTTTGAAATATTGGAAAATTAAGACTTTGAAAAAAGTTGCAAAATTTTCAAAATTTTCAAAATTTCGATATAAGTAAATTAGTGTACGAGAAATACATTCGTTTAAACCGTACTTTAATATCTCTTTTAGTTTTCGAGATATGGACCTTCAAACTTGAGATTTAAAAAAAGTCAAAAATCGCTGTATTTCGGCAACTAAAAAAGATATGATAGTGAATTGTGATAATGTCTTAGCTGAACTGACTGATGTTAATCTATGTACGCCGGTAACATGACATGAGAGCTATGGAGCAACTCGTGGTGCCATCTACCAAGTCTCTAGTTGGTCTAGTTGGATAGTTGATCGCACCATACTGATGAGTCCCTAAAGGACGAAACGCGTCTATGATTAAAGCTGAACTGACCAGCCGTTTGTTGATGACCTGATAAGTTGATGCAAACGTACTGTAAAACTTTTGTGGAATTTTGAGACAAGTGATGGAAAATTTGTTTTTTCCTATTTTTTCTTATTTTTATCCACATCGCAATAGACATTTTGTCTTTTGTATTATATCCATTTATACCAATATTTAAAACATATTATTTTCGGCTTATTTAAAAAAAAATAAGGGTACCATTAGAATACATTTAGTTAGACGTTTAGTTATATTTTGTCTGTGACTCACCACTTTAACGTTGAGACAAATAAAACTCACCCCGAGTTACCCTAGTGCGTCAGAATCGGGAGGCATTAAAACTTTACATCCGATCTTCGTGCCTGTCAAGATTTTAGTATGCGATGTGCGACATCTGATACAATTTACACAGAAAGTAACGGTTGCTTTAAGTGGAAGTATAAATGAAAGAGTCAGCGACAAATGTAAGAATGGTGCGTGTGTAATGTTTGAAGAAAGTTTAAATTGGTGACGAAGTTGAGATGAGACTCCGGAGACGACGGATAATTATTGCAAATTGTTTTATGTGTATCATGACAGGGAATTTATTCCGAAGTTAATGTTCACTCATATTTGAAATGTCTACTAGGATTGTATTAAATATCATCTTGTGTTTTGCGCTTTTATACCAGAAGAGAAAAAGAGAAGCGTCTGTTATGTAATATAAAGACAAATTGTCAATGAATAAATAAAACAAAGACAAATTGTCAATAGCGATGAGGAACTGAGTCTTAATAAATTAAGAAAAAAAGGAAAAAATATTCCAACACTTGTCAAAGTTCCACAAAATTACAGCACATTTGCATCAACTTATTAGGTCATCATCAAAGGCTGGTCAGTTCAGCTTTAACCATAGACGCGTTTCGTCCTTACGGACTCATCAGAATGGTGCGATCAACTATCCAACTAGACCAACTAGGGGCTAGTGAATTGTGATACTTTTTTAAGCTGAACTGACGGATGTTAAACTATGTTAGTCGGTAACATGGCACGAGTTTTGCCTATGATGATTACCTAATAAGTTGATTCAAATGTGCTGTAATTTTGTGGAACTTTGACAAGTGTTGGAAATTTGTTTTCCTTTTATTTTTAATTTATCTTTTATGTACATTATTTTTTCTGAAATCGGCAAGAATGTGCCTACTTTTCTGACCAATTTTAGTATGGAAAGTAGGTTTTTGCAAAAACAGTCAAGTAAGATACGTATCCAAGACTACAACAAAAATAACAGTCTGGTAAAGTACTAAACAGTTTGGTAAAGATTTTACTTGACTGTTTTGTATTTTACCTGTTTTGTAACCTTGGATACGTAGTCAGCTGTCAATACAATTCATATCAAAAAAATTAAACATTTTAAATTATTTATGATTAATTTTTGATTAAATTAAACGGTTTCAGAAAAAAATGGTATACATAATACGACAGGCAAGTGTTTTTACTTGACTCAGCGGATTAAAATATAACTTTCCTGATTTATTATGTAATATACTACAGGATGATCAAAAGGAATTGTTATAGTTGATAATACAATTCCAGAGATCTTTTTATTCCACAGTTGGCACAACGTCAGATAAAGGCGGAAATGCTATTTGACATTTCTAATAAATACAAATAGGTTATGTTAGGAGTCTGATAGCTAATAGAATTTTGACTATTTAAGTAATAGAAATACTTTAGAAATAAATATAATAATAAATGTACTCAAATTTAAATTTTAAATATCACTATCAACAACAGAAAATGATTTTATGTATCAGGCTTACCAATTTCAAGTATTAGAGACATTAGCTCATAACGCCATCAATCCCACATATTTTAACAAGCTTTGCGACAAAAAATAAAGAATTTGTTTTCAAACAACAAATGTCAATTCATGGCATAAAACTGTTAATATGAATTCACGGTTTAAATTTAATAACTTTTCACACTGTCGGTTATATAATTTTTGCTCGTTACAAAAATAATTGTACAAAACTCGTGCACGAAGACGCCATTTGCACCATTCGCGCTCTTGTTATGTAAATAGGAATTGTATTATGCTTTGAAATGAGTGCTAAAATATAAAATAAATAAATATATGATTACGCCTTTTGCCTATTATAGGATGTGGCACTCTGCCGTTCTATATCTCGGTAAGTGATATATTTTGCACGTGAAATGAGGCTAACATCCGCCAATTCATGCCTCTCCCCCAAAAAAAAGTTAGTATAGAGGTAATTTTAATGTGGCGAAATTCAATTTGTCGCCTGAAGAATCGAACACTGCCAAATCCTAATTAATTATTTTATCCACAACATATATATAATGAAGACATTATTACACTGATTTCAGTTGAATTATATGGCTCATAAAACACTAGTGTTTTATATTTCATAAAACACTGTAAACAGCAACCACTTCATGATCTACCGTATTTTGCGAAACTATGTATAACTGAATCAACGTTAAACGTTACGACCAATCTTTTTCGATACCTGTAATTATGAGTTGTGGATAAAATTTTGTATTACACTCGTGTTTTATTGGTATATAAAACACTAGTATAATAAATAACTATTTACCGCATTGGATGTTTTCATATTAAACAAAATTAAAATATCTCTAATATGAATAATTTGTCTTTCAATAAAGTACGCTGACGTAATATGTAAAGAATAAATGAAACAAACAAAACAAATAAAATAATAGTCAGTTGTTGACTCAGAGAAAATAACCTCCCTTAATATGCGTAACATTATTAGAGAAACAATTACATAACGCTGAAATTATTCTCCTGATAGTAATGTTTGTTTTCCGTGTAAAATTAAAATTAAAATAGGAAACTAAATATAGAATTATGACGTCATAAGTTATAAAATAATTGCCACACTTCTGTGAAAAATATCCGCGCATTAAGAGCAAGGAAATATATTGTGTTATAATTTTAGAAAATTGTGACGCGCTGATTAAAAAGTAATTTCAAATTGCTTTTTTGTGGTGTTGAATGTTTGGATATTGTTGCGTCACACGGATTTATTTTTGGAATTAAACTGTAAATAATAAATGAGTTTAAATATGGAATTATTTTGCTAACTCTATAAGTTTGTGATTTAAAAGTATTGATTAAAAATTTATTATTTATTACTCTAGTTTCCTTCATTTAACATTTGATTACACAAATTTAATTTTGGACACTATATGAATTAGTGGAAATTAAAAAATTAAATATTAATATATCTAGGTGCCAGGTATAACCTATTATCATATCTACCATCAATATATACTGTATACGTTGATTGTAGTGGTTACGTTTTTCAGGGGGATTATTATTCTTATAGCTAGCGATTAAAACCGCAATAGCAGAAGTTTAGATTTTATCGATTTTGTTTAGCATGACATTCTTTTTGTTGCTTTTCATCAAGCACGAAAGCAAAGTGAACAGTTTGCTCGAGTGATTTTGCTACAAATAAAAAAAATCATAATAGTTATTTGTATACCTGTCGCAGAGAATAATGTTGATTTTTATTTATTTTAATTAATTTATACAAAATTAATATTATACAAAATAAGTTATTATGGTTGCACACAGAGCTGGGCAGTAGCTAGCTACTTTTGTAGCGTAGCTACTAGCTTAGCTACATTTACCTTAGCTGTAGCTGTAGCTTAGCTAACTGTGAAAAAATATAGCTTTAGCTTGTAGCTAGCTACTTTTTTTTCTATTAGCTTAAAAATAACAACTGAAGCTACTTTTAAAGCTACTTTTTGTAGCTTAAAGCTACTTTTTAAGCAGAAGGTCAACAAAGTACGCATGCGTACAAGCTAAACCCACACAAAATAATTATTTGTTGCCGGTTCTAACTGGCTCTAATACGCAAAAATACACAGTAGGTGCCAGATGATATTTGCTATTTTTGATATTTATGTACATAATAGTAAATTAACAGTCATTATAACAAAAGACTGATCATATGACAATGGCAAATTTAATTATTTCACAATAATTTAAAAAAGTAGCTTTAAAATTTAACAGCTACTTTAACGAAAGCTTTTAGCTGTAGCTTAGCTATATTTTACAAAATATAGCTTATAGCTGTAGCTTAGCTACTTTTTTAAAGAATAGCTGTAGCTGTAGCTTAGCTACTTTTTTTAAGTAGCTTGCCCAACTCTGGTTGCACATTACCATCCATTAATTTTATAAAAAATAGTTTTATTTTTGTGAAATTTAGAAAATAAAATATGAAACTGTTTGAAATTCTATTATAGTAACGAAATATGAAACCACTCTTGACATAATAGACCCAAACAAATATATTTAAAGTGGTTTAAAAAAATGTCACAAAGGAAAAAAATAAGATATCGGATTACATTTATTCCTTGATAAATATTTCAAGTTTATCCTCTACTGAACTTTATTAGAAAAATTGTTGAAATTTGTTAAGAATTAATTCCTATAATGAGATCAAGCCATACATAATTCTACTACTCGTATAAAGTGTTTATTTAAGGTACCCGCACTTAATTTTGCGACTATTTGACAATTTCTTTTTGTGCTAAGATTTCATTTTTAATTATTATAAATTATGTACACATTCATGGGCGCCCAGGGGGGCAATAAAGGACACTTGCTACCCTTCCCTCGCCTTTTTACAAGCTTTCAAAAATAAATTCTAAGTACTTAATTGCTAATATTTTATAACTGTTGGCCTTCTATCGTATAAAAAATTACAAATTACCTAACTTTTTGAAAAATATTTTTAGGATTTTCTTTATGTACAACAAAAATAAATGTGATTTAATTGAAGAAGTTACAAATGAATTTTTAAAAAATGCAAGGAATTTGAAATTTAGCTTTACTGAAATTTCTTAAAATAGTAGGAATTTTTTACTTTATAATTTTTTCTTATTTTTTTATTTGTTATACTTATTATTTATCTCATTTTGTAATAATTATAACTTATTTATAATTTTAAAAATTTGTTCCCCTCCCTCCGAAAATATCTCTATGGGCGCATATGTACACATTGTATTGAAATAGCAGATTTATATGTAATGAGCTTTAATAGGATATTACATAATAAGCATTGAAAGTGTAAGATAACGTGCGAGTGTACAAACTGAAAAACGAGGTGCGCAGCGCCGAGTGATATAAGTACACGAGCACAGTTATCACACTTTTGAGCGAGTTATATACACTATTTTTCAGACGACCACAAAATATTTCTAAAAAAAGTTTACAAGGCTAATGTTGTTATACTTTGACAGCTGATGCGTTTTTGTAGGTAAGCGTTGACGTTTGACGTTTGAGGGTAGGTATTGTGATACCAACTGTACTAAGCGTAATATAAAAATATTGAATAATGCAAAAATATTAGTAAATAAGTAATTATTAAGTTAAAAAAATAAAATTTATCTGTGTTTATGTGTTGAAAATCTGCCAAAACTTCGATTTAAATAATAATACTAATTCTTTTCATTCATTCTATTATTTTCTTTCATCGTAACGCCATCTGTTGTTAATCAGTGGAACTACATCTGATATGTTAGAAGTGTGCTTTATACTAACATATCAATGTATGTTATTTTCAACTTTCCGTAGTAGTTTTATGATGTTGTTATGGTTATTTGCATAAGTGGTCGTCTGAAAATAAATTATTATTATTAAATAGCGACCATAACATCCGCCACAGACTGCATTTAATTGAAATACAGTTTACCCCTAAAATTTTGCCGTCAATGTTTTACTCTCATCGTTACGTTCGACAATAAACAACCCGCCTACATTATCTCTACACCTTGGGGCGTGTCCGCCCCTGCGTGTTTTCGCTGCACCTTAGACATAAATAACAAACTCTAAAGATTCTCGACTCACCTGCCCTTGTCCTGCGAGAGTGAATACCTCCATAGGTACCTCGGGTTCGCGCCAGTATCCTGGGTACGGTGGTGCGTGCTTACGCATGTTCCGGTGGCAGCAGTAGCACACGAGGAACACGACGAGGATCACTCCGCTTAACATTGCTCTGCAAGAGAGGGAAGACGATGTAGATAGATAAATATATAAGTATAAATAAGACAACATACTCGTATATAAGTACAGAACAGTGAAAAATACAGGATGTTTCTATATTTGTGTATCAAACTTTAAGGATATACAGAGTGGTGAATTGATTTTGCAATAAAGGACATATAATGTTAATTTGTTCATCAATACAAATGAGTTGTTTTATACTATTTTACACTTGATTTAAAAAATAAATAAATAAATATATCATCACGCCTTCTACCCATTACTGGGTGTGGCACACTGCCGAAGCAGATATCTGTAAGTGATATATTTTTTGCGCGTGAATTGCGGTTACCAGTCGTCAAATGGCGGCCCCCAAAGACGTTAGTGGTGGAGGAGCCGCAGGGATAATTTTAAAATGGTGAAAATTGTTTGTCGCCTGTGGGAATCGAATCTAGGGTACCAGGGTTCTCAGGATCCACAGATCGACTTCATACCACTGAGCTAGCCACCCCATACACTTGATTTTTACCTAAAAGGAACGTCTGAAAGCAACATCATTTTTCGCGATTACAGCGTCATCTATCATGCTGACGAAAAAGTGAACTAAATAAATTCTTCTTTTTTTTTAACGAGGAATCTGATTCTTTTATAAAAATAGGGGTTTTCATTTAAAAAAATTGAGTTGACCATGATTTAGCGACAACAGCGCCATCTAGGACAAAACCAATATTTCGTTATTATGGCCCCCTTTTGTACGATTGTTTTTCGTCTAGGTCATTTTTGCGTAAAATTTATAGTTTCCGAGATATTTCCTGATAACACTTTAAATGGACCACCCTGTATGTATGTATCAGTCTTACCAATTTCAAATAGTTGTTTTTTGTTTCCAACTGAAACACTTATTTCTGATCACTCTGTAACTATTTACAATAACTCCAAATTGAGAAATATTATACGATTCTGAACAAATAACAAATATATCTCTTACTGAGATGTGCTACAGCAGATTGCCACACCTAGTAATGGGTAAAGGCGCTATAATATATTTATTTAATATTTAAATTATATTTTGCATTTATTGATTTTGGTCTAAAATAGAATCTTCCATTGTAGTATCCTGGAATATACTCATAAGAGAGAAAGATAATAACGATTATATTAGAACGTTTTAGTTACGACCACTTAACCTACAAACTTAATTCAAACTTGATAGTAGTTCGAAACACGTACTTATGTTACGAGAGATGCAATTTGAACGTATCTAAATTAATTGACATAAAATATATAACATTATACTAAAAATACCTTTCGCATTTATAATGCATAATAATTATTTTTGTGAAATCAAGACGGCTGTTCTCCAGATTTCTTTAAAATTAATGGTGTGATTCGAGCGGTGAAATCTTACGTTTCACGAAACGGAAATCGAGAAGAGTAATCATTAAAATTTGCTGTTCTTTTCATTTTATACTCTGTAATTAAATGTATTTTAAAATTTTATATTTTTATGTTAAATCTGAAGCTTGAGTTAAATTGAGTTAATATGCAAAAATATAATGATATTTTAAAAATAAGAAGTCATGCGATGGTTACAGTAATGAACTGAATATAAAAAAATATTATGGAATCGAGTCGATCTGTGGATTTGAGAAACTCGGTTCGATTCCAACAGTCCATAAAGAATTTTCTCCATATTAAAATTACCCCTATGGTTCCCCAGCCACATACTTCTTTGGGGGCCGTGACTTGACGATTGGTAACTTCATTTCACGGGCATAAATATATCACTTACCGAGATCTGCTACCGCAAAGTGCCATACTCAGTAATTGATAAAAGGTGTGACGATATATTTATTTATCATCACTCCTTCTACCCATAACTGGGTGTAGCTCTCTGCCGAAGCAGATCTCGGTAAGTGATATTATTTTGCACGTGAAGTGCGGATACCAGTCATCAAATCACGGCCCCCAAAGATGTTAGTGGTGGAGGAGCCACAGGGGTAGTTTTTGAAATTATGAAAATTGTTTGTCGCCTGTGGGAATCGAACCAGGGTTCTCAGGATCCACAGGCCGACTTCATACCACTGAGCTAGCCACCCCATTTATTTATATAAAAAAATAATCTAATTATTAGAATGGCGGTTTTGAGTTTTGCTGACAAAAGGGCTTTCTTGACTTTTGTAAAAAAAAGAATAATAAATATAAACAACTGCGATTCGTAATTAAATACGTTTAATAAGAAATTGATTTTAAAAATAAATATTATTTTATCTTTTATTGGGATGGCAATGCACTAAATAGTAATAAACAAATATGTAGGAAATTTTCATTTCGTAACGAGCGGTTATTGAGCAAGGTATAAGTTTAGTTTTTTTTTTAATTTTCTCGAAAATTTTATCGTTTTTTCCCGGTAGACGGAAAGCACAAATTAAAAAGAATAGCTGGAAATTCCCGGGACCAACCCTCCTCTCTATAATAGAAATGTTTAAGGGAGTGAATTTCCTTATCATTGGTGAAAAAACAAACAAAAAATGTAATGCATGATAAATTAGAAAATACGTAGTCAATCGTTTAACTAGGGAAAAAAGTATCAGATTTACTACCGTAGCTGAAGTTTCATGGCCGATTGTATAAAATTAACATTATTTTTTTTATGACCAAACAGAATATAGATATTTCCAAGTGAATATAAACCACAATAATGATTTCCAGTTCTCATTATAATTGAAACATTAAAATAAATGCCAGAGTATAAATATTCCGTCACAAAGTTAGTTAATACGATTAAATTAATGATCATTTAACAGTCATTTAAAATGGGATAACTATACAAGTACTCACTGGAACATAATTGTATATAATTCACCATTACATATGCCATATCCAATAACAATGGCTAATCGAATTGATTAAGCAGCATTAGATTAATTTGCATCCCCGTATGATGGAACGAGCAAAATTAAAACTCAAATTGCAAAATAAAACAATCTGTTATGTATCGAATTTTGACAGGCAATTAATCTACGAATGATGTGACATTGTTTATTCGAAGATTAAATTCCCCCTATTTCGAGGCTAACTACGAATAAATTGAACGCAATGATGGTTTAATAAAGTTAATAATGGAATTTTGAATTGGCATTAAATTCGGATATAGTACTCGTCGTATAAACTCGAAAATATTAAAGATTAAAATACAATAACTTGATTTACATAAATAAAACCTTACCGAAATCAATAATAAATAAATATATCATCACGCCTGCGATCCATTACTGGGTGTGGCACTTTGCTGTAGCAGATCTCGGTAAGTGATATATTTTGCGTGTGAAGTGCGGTTACCAGC
The DNA here is from genome assembly GCA_911728475.2 of Pterostichus madidus. Taxonomy (NCBI): domain Eukaryota; kingdom Metazoa; phylum Arthropoda; class Insecta; order Coleoptera; family Carabidae; genus Pterostichus; species Pterostichus madidus. The sequence continues at coordinate 4,468,351 of OU452304.1, forward strand.
TGTCAAATCATGGCCACCAAAGATGTTATTAAAGGAAGAGTCACAGGGATAATTTTAAAGTAGTGAAAATTGTTTGTCGACTCCAGAAATCGAACCTGGGTTCTCAAATACACAGACCGAGTCGATATCACTGAGCCACCTACCCCAACAATTATTCCATATGATATATAATTTCAACTTGCTTTTTTTTTAATTTAAACTAAGTATAACATTTAAGTTTATTTTGATACAACTGGCCAACTGCACTATAAAACTAAATAGACACCTTCAAATTTTCGTGATTTTGTTAGTGGAATTGAAAACCCGGATTCGATTCCCTCAGTTGACAATTGATTTTCAACACATTCTCTCTTTCTCCGAACTTCTTTGAGGGTCGTTATTTAAGGAGGATGTATAGACATCTCAAACCACCTAAAGTTTTTCAAGTGTGAAGGGTGAAGTAGCGAAAAGGCAGGACCAAAACTATACGCCCTGTTCTAGAAATACATTCAAAATAAAAAATTTCGTAGTGTCAGTATTGCACATATAGTAGAAACGTTTAAGGGATTGACTTACGTCATCAAAAAATGTAAAACCAACAAATTTAACATTTATATTTTATTTTAATAAATATAATTACAATGGGGTGGCTAGCTCAGTGGTATAAAGTCGGCCTGTGGATCCTGAGAATCCTGGTTCGATTCCCACAGACGACAAACAATTTTCATAATTTCCAAAACTACCCCTGTGGCTCCTCTTTGGAGGCCGTGGTTTGACGACTGGTAACCGCACTTGAATGAATATAAAAATAAATAAATTGGTTGATAAATAATAACAATTTTCAACACATTTAAACTAGCCCTGTGGCTCCCCCTTCACTAACAATCCAAGGAGCCGTGATTTGATGGCTGGTAACCGCTTTTCACCGGCAAAATATATCATTTACCGAGAGCTGTTACGGCAGAGTGCCACATCCAGTAATGGATAGAAGCCGTGATTATTTATTTTATTTCATATAATGATATGGATGTTTCTGTTCTCTTTTGATGACTTTGGTGATAGTTGGCCTTGAACTGAACTGTAGTGGCCAATAAAGTCAAATAATTATAATAGTTATTTGTGTACCTAGAGCAGAAAATAGTCTATTGCTGCTCGAGCATGGAAACTGTTGATCGAGGTGCAGCCGAGAACAACAAGCATAAAACCATGAGTCAAGGATACTTTCTGCCTGTAGGACATGTAATATTTTTTCTAAGAATATTTAGAAACGTCTTAAAAAGAATAAAAAATAACTAACCCAGTTCTTCTGTTTCGAAATTTTCTTGAAATTAGGCGCATTCCATTTGCGATTTGGATCAGATCTAATTTACATTTACTGAACCAGATTACTTATTTATTTCACTGAATTACTTCGTTGACTTTATTTTCAGTACTAGAATTACTTATTCTAATTTATTTTTATGTAATTTATCCCAATAAGTGCATTAGTTTATTTAGTCATATTGTGTATTTTATGGGGTGGCTAGCTCAATGGTATGAAGTCGGCCAGTGGATCCTGAGAACCCTGGTCCGTTTCCCACAGACGACAAACAATTTTCATAATTTCAAAAACTACCCCTGTGGTTTCTCCACCACTAACATCTTTGGGGGCCGTGATTTGACTACTTCACGCGCAAAATATATCACTTACCGAGATCTGCTTCGGCAGAGTGCCACAACCAGTAATGGGTAGAAGGCGTGATGATATATTTATTTATTTTTTTGTCTAATTTATCTGAACTGATTTAAGTGAACAAAGTGGCAAATAGTATACAGCTTTTGTTGACAATTTTTAATGTATCCATGGATATACTCATTACTGAGTGCGGCAAAATCTTATTACCATTCGACGTGCGGTAAACATCAACTTTCTGCACTTAACTGACGTTTGGAATGTCTACTTTCTATTTACTCGTAGAAGAAAAAATAATGATAAGGAACTTCGCTACTGACAATAAAAATTAAAAATATTAATTAACATTTCGAATAACTGTACACTATTTCTCGTACAACCTGTTGGGCGGAAATTCAAATAAAACGCCACAAAATAATAAAAGATTCATTCGTTGACATCAAATATCCGTCCTCGTGCTTTCGCGGAACGAAAACGGAAACCAATTCCGCGGCGTCGCGTCGCGTTTTCCGCACCTCTAACTCGAACTCATTAGAGCCGCGAGTGCCAACACAACACTACCAGCGACGGTACGGATCCGCGCGGGTAAATACAATTTTTATTTAATAATCCTTGTTCGATAATCGGGTGACATCGCTTGGAAAATATCGACAAGCTTTGGAAGACGCTGCGTTTTGTCGGAAAAAGAAAAATATGAAGAAGATATTTGATAGGTTTCTTTTTTTTAAATTTTGCTTCGAAAGTTTCTCAACAATTAAATTCTTGGTTAATGAAAATACTGAGTAATAATATAACAAGAGAGTGAAAATAAATTGAAAGTAATTTGACAGATCTTTCGAAAACTTGTTGCCAGGCAATAGTCACGAAAGCCCGTAGGACTTGAGTGTCTATTGCCAAATGGCAACAAGTTTGAGAAAGGTACTGGAGAATTATTTTCTAATTTATCGAACTTTCGAGTTATATTTAATTAGATTATTTTTTGACTTAGCTGTTGAGGTCGATTCATCCAGCTTAAAAGATTTTGAACTGGGTTCATATCGATTGATTACTTATTAATGTATTCTGGAAGTTGTTTCCAAAATTTGTTGGTGTATTTCTGTATCTAAAATACAACTAAATCGATTTTTTCACACATTTTACTTGACAAGTTGACAGTTTTAGATAATTATTTGACAACTACCTCTCATTTGTCACAAACAAGATAGCATCTACAGAGATAATTCTCGGGAATAATCACAAGAGCTTTATTCTCAGTATAATAATGACATGATTGGTTAAAACGCAGATACAATGAAGCATTTCATTGCTTTTGAGAAACGTCAAAAAATAATTATAGTAATTTTTAGATTAAGGACCAGTTTTCAATCACCGATTTGCTTTCGATTAATGTTAATTATGATTAAATAATAATAGAAACTACGATTTCCATTATTATTTAATCATGATTAACATTAATCGAGAGTACACCAATTATTGAAAAACTGGTCCTAAGATTGAAATTGGATACCGATGTTTTTGAAACAAGATATTCTTTCCTATTTCATAACTGAATTATTATCTGTAATCAATCGATGTCTAGACAATTTTTTAAATTTCATAATTACTTTATATATTATCACAATTTCGGTATTCTATAATAGTTATTCATGTATAACGGCCATAATTAAAAGAATATAGCATTGAGGGATGTTTAAATTTCCCGAGTGCTATAATCTTGATTATGCCCGTGGTACATACAATGTTTTATTTTAATTTGGTCCTCGAAATTAAAGGATTCAGTCAGTAGGTATTCGTTATTGTTTTGTTGGCGTTGTTAATTTTAGGTATGCTGTGGTTTTTATGCAAGTATGTAGATTGTTGGTGTTGCTATATTGTTTGATTACGAACAAAAAAAAAATTAATTGTCAAATAAAAATGAAAGATATTATTAATTATCCCAAAGAAATATTGGATAAACTAGAATACTACCAGAGAAGTCAAAAGAGCTTTACGAAAAACTAAAATGTAATTGATCGAATTTATTGTATTGACATTTTTCTATAAATCACGATTTAAATTTGTTTGAATAACTGCTTATCAACTTTTGTACGCTCTCGGGCGATAATAGCCACATTACGCAGGCTTTTGAGGGCTAATAAACAAATATACAATGCCAAAATAAAGTAAAAAAAGTAGATATGTTAATTCTTGCTATATGGCCATCTACAGTGATTCATTATTCAACATTTTGTGTTGCGTTGTCATTTAATAATGGGCAATTGCGATCTGATTGGCTAACAGCAATTGAATAAAGGGTTCATTATTAAACAGTCTTCTTTTCGTTATTCAAAACTTTTAAATAATGAACCATATTATCTATCTAGAAGTGCACTTATAATGAATGTATTATTTAATAGCCGAGGATAAACCAAGTTATCCAAACACCAGAAAGTTTTTTCAACATTCTTATTTTCAATAGTTTTTTAATAATAATTAAAATAACAATAAATTAATGTATTATTATTAGCGCGGTGGCTAGTCATTTTCTAGTTGCACAAATTGGTCCTTTAGAATAAAAGTTTGCCCACCTCTGCTGTATAAAATATATAAATAATACTATACTGCAATTTTGTAGTTTCATTTTATTTTTAATAAAGCTAAGTTATTTAATATTTCCTTCACTGCTGCGACAATCAAACACACAATAGACAATTTCTTCGTTTCAGCAAGTAGTTTTCATCATATTTAATTCAAGAATTTATTACCTTAAACTCCTAAAAGGATTCAAACATGCTCTTTCACATTCAATATTGCATTTCAAGTCTTCATACGTCATATCTTCTTGTAAGAAGCACTATATTAACTTCCATAAAAATACCATCGTGATGTACATAAAGCTTTAATATCTCGCGCACGCGGAAAATACATTACACATTTATCATTCTTCGTGAATGTTCAGTGTTTCGTCTTCAAATCAGAATCAAGCGAAAAAGAATAAAGAGGCGTCCGTGCAAGGGAAACAAGGATTGATGGCGATCTCAACACGAACGAATTGTAATTGTAAGGTGTGAAATTCGTCCGTGTGAACCAAGAAGATTTTGTTATGCTTTGCTGTGTTATGCTCGATTTAGTCTAAGAAATATTTACGAATATTTCACTAAAATTATGTCTAAATGTATATTTATTTGTTTGCTATAGATTTTATTGAAAAATATGGTTATGAAATTAAATTAATGATGAAATGTCAAAATGACAGTTAAATAAGAATCGTTATGAATCATAACGGGCTTGTTTTATATTGTTTTCATGACAAATACTCTTGGAACGGTTCATTTGTTTGAATGTAAGGAAAATAAAATCGGTAACTATGAGGGCAGGGGGAAAAGTTCCTGAAAAATTAAACAAGAAATGATTTATTTGGTCAAAACATATTTTATATCTCAATATAATCTCTTTGTAGCACGATACACTTCGTCCAACGTTATTATAATTTTTCGATCCCTTCCAAATAATACGATTTTAGCAATCCTTCAAAATAGGCGTTTGTCTCCGCGATGACCTCATCGTTGGAGCCAAATCTCTTTCCGCCGAGCCATTTCTTCAAGTTTGGAAATAGATAAAAATCGCAGGGGGCCAAATTTGGAGAATATAGTCCTTCTTATTGCGCTTGAACATCGCCAAACACTCCTTTGAACTTGTCACACGGTCGCGCTTGTTGTCAACAGAGAGCAAATGCAGATAGCTTTCTCATATCCAAAAATTTATGCAAAATGTACCCGTTCGGTTGAGAGGCTCATACCCTCAGCCATCTCATGCACTTCAACTCGCCGATAGTCCAATATCATACCATGGATTTTATCGATGATTTCCGGCGTTGTAACATTAATTGGACGACCAGAACGTTCGGCGTTCTTTGTGGTCATACTACCACAACGAAAATCAGTAAACCACTTGTGAATCGTTCCAATCGATGATGAGGAGTTCCCATAATGTTTAACAAGCGATGCTTTGGTTTGCGTAATGTTATTTCCACGCAAGAAATAATGTTTAATCAAGACGCGAAATTCACTTTTTTCCATGTTTTCAAAAATCTTCAAGGTTGCTTGCTTTCGGTGGGTGTCAAAATAGAACTGAATGACATATCAATCTGAAAATTTTAATGCGTTCTAGTTAAAGATGGTATATCACAAATGTTACATGAGATTTGCTATTTTGGCGCCACCGGTTTTTCTTTTCAGGGACTTTTCCCCCTGCCCTCGTATTTTAGCTAATTTTACGATGCCAAGTTTACATCTCATTTTCACCCTAATATTACATCGTAGTTCATAGAATGTTGAATAACTTCAGCAGCTTAACAAGGTCTCTTTCATAACACCATGTATAATGTTTGCTACATTACGAAGTCAAATCGTTCAAATTCCAGCTGCGTCTCCATAGAACACAGCACATGAAGTTTTGCGAGTGAATGTACCATTTGTATATAGTATGTGACACCCCAGAGTACATTCAGCAGTGTAACATGAGCCAACAAATTTCAATTTGTTCAGTTAAAAGCTGTAACTTGATACGAGCCAAGCAGCCACTTCTCTTGTAGTGTTAGTGTCGATGGCTAATATTGTATATAGGGTAAATAAACAATGGGTATGCGTTCACTGAAACTGTACTTTGTTTCAGACTGTTTTGTTGTTTTTGTTTAAATTCTACTGTAAATTTTGTTTCTTTTGTTACTATCGAGTAAGTACATACGTGGCCAAGGAGCTAAATGAGTAGCGAAAATATTAAATTTGAAAAAATAAAGTAAATCTTTACTTTGTTGATAACCCTGCCGTCTAAAGTAGCGTGTCTCGGTATTTAAGTTAGTACTGAATGAAATTTGGCGCACGTAAACATTGGATAGTCATACGCATCCTGTTAAAATATGAAACACATTCATCGTCTGTGAACAAATATATTCGCTTGTTGAGTTCTTATACACGGGGCTTATGGCGATCATCACTCAGAATCGCACATATTTGGTTTGTGTACCTCTAAAATTTTGCAGTTACATTTGAAAAACTAGTATGATGTTCTAGAACTATCCATGTATATGGTATCAGAAGGAGAAAGTTTTTTATCGTTTAGTAATGGATATATAGCCATGCAAAGCCTTGTTTTTAACGAAAAATTAAGAATCCCAATTTATAATGGCAACACCACACGGTGGTAAGGTATTTGAAAATTCACTAGACCAACAACCTGTTTGCAATTCATGATATTCAAATCATAATAGGTATAAAACACTTATTTTATTCAATTTTTAATTTTTTTAGCGTCAGTTTCGCTACTCGCTAACCGATGGCGCCACCGTCACACTATTACTATCTTAATAGCCATACCTCGTATATGTGATAGGTGGCTCAGTGGTATCGAGTCGGACTGTGGATTTGAGGACCTAAGTTCGATTCCCATAGCCGACAAACAATTTTTATTACATTAAAATTACCCCTGAAGCACCCCTTCACTAACATCCTTAGGGGCTGTAATTTGACGGCTGGTAACCGCATTTCACGCGCATAAATATATCACTTATCGAGATCTGCTTCGACAGAGTGCCACACCCAGTAATGGGTACAAGGCGTGATGATATATTTATTTTATTTTTATAAAAAGTTAAGTTAACTTTTACCCATTACTGGGTGTGGCACTCTGCCGAAGCAGATCTCGGCAAGTGATATATATTGCTCGTGAAGTGCGGTTACCAGTCGTCAAATCACGGCTCCCAAAGATGTTAGTGGGGGAGGAGCCACAGGGGTAGTTTTTGAAATTATGAAAATTGTTTGTCGCCTGTGGGAATCGAACCAGGGTTCTCAGGATCCACAGGCCGACTTCATACCACTGAGCTAGCTACCTCATAAATTTAACAATTTTATGCAACTAAAAAAAGTTTATTCTATGATATTATTGGCCGTAAAACAATTTTATCACCTGCTGATATTGGCAAAGTTGGCTAAATCTGCTAAAATGCTAAATATTTTTTTATGGGAATAAATTTTAAGCAAAATATTGTGCGTGGCTCGCTCGTGAAAAAACAAGAAAACAACATAAACGACCATTTTTGGCATAGTATAACTTTCTTTAAAAATAATTTTCCAGACCATTTCGAAAACAAAAACTCATTAAAAAATCTTCCACAACATTACCCACAATGCACTGATCTAGAAATTTGTAAACACTTCCTACCGGAAGTAATAAAAGATGGCGCTCGTGCTTTATCTTAGAATCGATCGGTCATTTTATAATCATTTCCTTTCCGCCATGTTTGTAACAAGCTACATGACGTTAATATTCACCGTGTTTCAAAACAAAATTAGTCACAGACTTGATGGCGATGTGATAATGGATAGGCTTAGTAAATTAAAGCACCTTTCGTTAGATAAGACAAACGATGCTTCTTTACGTAATTTTTCACCCGCCATTAAAGTCAGGACCGGGTTTAGGAGTGGGAGAATATGATACTTTAGAAGAATTTACTTCTGGGTTTACACAGTATTAAATTATTAAACTAAATGAAAAATATGGAAGTAATTGTTATTAACACGTTGACTGCCGTGAGGAATTTTAGTTTATTTCCCCCTAGGCCGGCCATATAAATATGTAATTTGTCCTCCCAGGCCGTTTATGCCAGGACAAAGACAATATAATCTAAGTAGAGAAATTGCTCACACTTTTTCAAAAAAGTTATTCTGAAATCCAAATTTTGACTATTTTCATCTCGGTCCTATAGACCGAGTCGGCGTACACGAATTAATCTTACTCGCACACGCCGTCTCGGTCTGTATTTCTCGGTCTACAGCAGGTCTGTGTATGTTATGTGCCTGTCGTTTTTGGTTCGGTATAAGCTGCAGTAAATTTAGTATGTAACATAACTGCATGGTGGAAACATATTATATACTTTTTATATGCATTTTTAAATGTCCCCGTAGTCGTATATCTTTAAAATAAATAGAATATACCTTTTTACGTACAAATTTAAGAATTGTTCCTGGGCGCCGCTCGGTCTATGCCGCAAATCATAGACGGCAAAGTGTTCGCCAACGTCGTGTCGGTCTGTAGCAGCAACAACGCTCATAAGCGAACAGACCTACGGCGCGATGAGCCATATAAACTGACTCGGTCTATAAGACCGAGACGGCGCAGTGGACAAATAAATTCTCGGTCTATAAGACCGAGACGGCGCAGCGGACAAATAATTCTCGGTCTATAAGACCGAGCCGGCGTGAGTGACAAAAATATTTTCGGTCTATAAGACCGAGACGGCAGTCAACGTGTTAATGTACGCGTTTACGAAGTAAATTACAATAATTAAACACATTGGGAAATTATAAAAAAATTAAAAACTATAAAACTATGCGTATGCCTAACTGCTGGTCATTTCTAAAAGTCGGCAAGAATTAGTTGATTTTGTATTAAAGGTGAAAAATTCGCGCAATTCAAGTTGAGATGAACATCTCAACAGTCGACTGTTCATCTCAATTTGAATTGTTTTTACTAAGTGGTTCTTTGAACCATGTTTTATTTCAAATTTATTGTTCATCACTGCTAATGTAAATTTATTAATTGTTTATTAATTGCTTGAAAATGGCCAAAATATTGGACCGAAACGTCGCTGATTAATAAAAAAATGTAACTAAAAATTGTGTTCAATTTTTTGAAAATTTTTTCACCAAGTTAAGCCTGTGATCTATTTAATCAATATTTAAAATATTTCTAATATAGTCGCTAAATTTATTTTATAATATAATTGCTGGAAAACTCAGTGGTATGAAGTCGGCCTGTGGATCCTGAGGTCCCTGGTTCGATTCCCACAGGCGACAAATTTTCATAATTTGAAAAAGCTATCCCTGTGGCTCCTCCATCACTAACATGTTTGGGGGCCGTGATTTGACGACTGGTAACCGCACTTCACGCGCAAAATATATCACTTACCGAGATCTGCTTCAGCAGAGTGCCACACCCAGTAATGGGTAGAAGGCGTGATGATATATTTATTTATTTATTTACAAACCTTAAAACTTTTTGAGTAGCCAACAAGCAATAGTTGATTAAGAACTACATGTTTAAGTGTTATCCGGTCAACTTTAATCTGAAATCCGGCTCTGATTGGAGTAACTCTAACGAGAAACGGAATTAGTAGACCGCTATTGTGATCGGGACACGATAGATGGCACGTCAGAGAAGTATTGTATTGTATGATGGCCGCTCAGCAATATAGTTCATCTTTTCAAATTCTTTTCTAATAACAATAAGCTAAATGGTGGTATTATTTTTATCGAAAAAGATAAAGTTTTGTACAAACAGAATGAAAATGTACGTCATCAATCATAACACCTTTTAGTTGTCAAAATGTGGCAGCTCTTATATGGAACACTTTTCGAGAAATAAATACAAAACACTTCAAATAAATAAGGTTTTCTTTACTTCAGCGCATTCCAAAAGTTTTAAAAAGGTCATTTTTCACTTTTAGAATTTTTAACTATTCAAGAGTATAACTGAACATTGAGACAAGAAGCTGTTCTCAAATAGAAGTAGAATAACTTTTACCCATTACTGGGTGTGGCGCTTTGCCATAGCAGATCTTGATAACCGATATATTTATAAGCACAGATCATCATATACTACCATAGATAAGAAACTGCCATGTTACGCACTGGGACTGAATTTTGCGCCATCTGAGTAGTGGAAGTCTAACTAAAGTCATGTATATAGGCAACCCGATATGCATATTTAGGCAACTTGTAATTTTTATTATTATTTTATTAAACTACATAAAATATAAATTCATTAATACAATATATGGGATGGCTAGCACAGTGGTATGAAGTCGGCCTGTGGATCCTGAGGTCCCTGGTTCGATTCCCATAGGCGACAAATTTTCATAATTTGAAAAAGCTATCCCTGTGGCTCCTCCACCACTAACATGTTTGGGGGCCGTGATTTGACGACTGGTAACCGCACTTCACGTACAAAAATATATCACTTACCGAGATCTGCTTTAGCAGAGTGCCACACCCAGTAATGGGTAGAAGGCGTGATGATATATTTATTTATTTATTTATTTATATTAATACAATATAAAATATACTCGTGTATACAATTTATTTATAATTTGAACTGTTTCGATTTCGATCGCAGTTTTATCCAATCCTTGTGAACTGAAAATATATTATGACTTCCTCATCTAAGTATTATTTATTATATGATCATTTACTTACCAGTAGCAGCGCATTTTTTTACACAACAATTGATATTAGTTGAAGAGATTATTTATATGAAATTATTTCACAAATAAAAATTAATTGGATATTTTGACAGATTAAAAAATTTGAAATATATACAAATGACTACTACAATGATTGCCGATATTGTAGTTATCTAAAATGGATGTCTTCGCATAAAGACTGTTAGCGCCATTCCTTAGATGGAAGTCTAACTATAAACACAGTCCCATGGTTACCTACATAACTTTCTGCTGCCTGTTTATAAGCATGAAGTGTGATTAACAATCGTCAAATCACGGCCTCCAAAGATGTTAGTGGAGGAGGAGTCACAGAAAATTAAAAAAAATATATTACGCCTCTTACCCATTACTGGGGGAGGTACTCTACCGCAGGAGATTTCGTTAAGTGATTATGACCAGCCGTAAAAAACACGGTCCCAAAAGATGTTAGCGGAGAGAGTAACATAACCGTTAAAAAATTGAATTATGGATTAAACAGTAAACCGGATTTTGACTAAAACCGAAATACGATTTGAGCAAAAACTTATGTTGAACGTAATGGTGAAGACGCCAGGTTCGTATCAGGGCAATTTTTTTAATTATTGGGCAGTCAGCAGAAATTGATTAAAATTAGATGAAATTTGGGAAAAAGCAACTTTCTCAAAAACTAAACAAGGCATGAAGATGCGCCCAACAACCTTGAATTTTTCGTGGTTTTATTGATTAAGATAAAAAAATAGCAAACGTGGATGGGTACAAGTACATCCCTCATAGACAAAAGATAGATCAAAATTATAAATTTTGTATTAATTTTATCTTTTACACTTGTCTTCGTTATAACATTTATTCAGACTAATCACAATCACAGCGATATACTTCAGGCGTGTTTCTTTGGACTGTGATTCGTAATCAAAGTGATCAAACTTAACATGATCATGAAGAATCATGTTTCTTCGTTCGTTATTCGTTATCCCTACTCTTTCGTTTTGTGATCACGAAACGACAATCCCCCTACCCTTCTGAATCATACTTTTTCTATGATTCATGTTGACTGATTCACATCGAAGGTTTAAAAATGGCGCCTGATGATAAATTTATGTGCTCTATTTGTGGAATTAAGGGAAATTGGCTGCTTCTGGAAGAATTTTTAAATGGCTTACATGGACACTCATTTATGAAATTTTAAAATAGGTTAGTTTGTGTATTTGACATTTGCAGTTATTTTAACGTTCATACTATAGGATCGCGTCGATCGGGTTGGATTTGAATCATTATTCCTGTTCGATGTTTTCTTCAGTATCATATTTAATCATGATTCAACGCAATCACGATCAAAGGAATCATGATTTAGAAAATCACAATCACAATCCAAAGAAACACGCCTTTCGTATTATACCAATACTTTTTTCGGCACAGTGATGTGGGTAGCAATACGGAATTCGAATTCGGAGATCTCGATTTCGAATATCAATCAAGTTAAAAATATATGAACTATCGCTCTGCGGTTTTGTGAGTCCGAACCCTGTTCTGTAATTGGAATTAGTTCCTATTGTACAGAGTAGCATAAATAAATAAAAACTGCATTCTTAGTGAAATCAAACTCTAAGGTTTATTATTTTCTTGATAGATGTCACCAGGATGTCACAGGTGTAATTATAATAGGGAGAAAAGTTTCTGGATTGCGAAATTGAATTATTTAATTAATTTTTAATTTGGAGAAAATTACTAGGAATCGAAATGGGGCTCACGATTCCATTGAGCTATCTACCCCATAAAATAATAATAAAATAATTCGAAATGTAAGGTAGCTGGTGCAACTTACCCGCCGAGAAGAACATTAACATTCCCATGAAGAGACCCAGCACCAGCTCGTCCACCGGACGTAGTGGTCATATTAGCGCCGAGCAGCGTCACAGACGTGCCGTTCAGCGTGCCCTGACCCACGGCCGCCAAGATGGCGAGCCGTTTCATGGACATCACGCACCTGTAGCACACAATAAACACCACGTGGAGTTACTATCATATTCATTTACTACTGTGCATAACAGAAACTGAACCCCAATTACAATATCTTCTAGTGAAATCCGTACCACTAAGACACAACAACATCTTTTGAATACAATCTCAAGTCTGTGAGTTTTGAAATAGTGAACTTATAATACAAAGACAAATTGTCAATTACGATGTGGAACTGAGTCTTAATCAAATAAGAAAATAATAGGAAACAATGTTTCCAACACTTGCCAAAGTTCCACAAAATTACAGCATATTTGAATCAGCTTATTAGGTCATCATCAAAGGCTGGTGAGTTCAGCTTTAACCATAGACGCGTTTCGCTCTTTAGGAGCTCATCAGTATGCTGCGAGTATTCAGGTACTATCAGACTAACTGTTTTTTTTTTCACCCTCTTTAATATGACACTATTATTTCAGCTCAGTGGTATGAAGTCGGCTTGTGGATCCTGAGAACCCTGGTTCGATTCCTACAGGCGACAAACAATTTTCATAATTTCAAAAAAACTACCCCTGTGTCTCCTCCATCACTAACATCTTTGGGGGCTGTGATTTGATGACTGGTAACCGGACTTCACGCGCAAAATATATCACTTACCGAGATCTGCTTCGGCAGAGTGCCACACCCAGTAATGGGTAGAAGGTGTGATGATATAATTATTTATTTTTATTTCAACTTTTTCAATAGTAAAAGAACGCTATTTTGGGAATTTTTATGTTACCATAGATACGTCATGGTTTTTTGGCCTAAAGCTACATTCACAAATCGAAATTAGTTTTTGTTTTATGTTTTCCATTTTTGTTTTAATAACCTTGTAGACATGTTATCTTATGCAGCCATTCACAAATCAGTATTTAGTTTTGGTTTTAACACAAAAGTTTGCAAACTCCAAACTTATGTTTTAGTTTTACGTTTTATACTTAGGAATAGACCAATAGGACGAAGCGTAGAATGATGTAGTGATATATACAATACTTGTCTCTTTGTATCATCCTTCGCATTGACGATAACCTAAGTTTGTTTTTATTCGAGTGTCAAAATGAATGAAAATAAAAACAAGATTTTAATACCTACTTTCTTATTATGTTAATATTTACCTTGCTCTTCCAAAAAATACGAAAGTAAACAAACAACATATGACAGCTTGTGTAACTTAGCACATCTGACAGTTGCATTTACTGTATTACCGATCTTCTAAAATTTATGATAGATGTCACTACTAACTTAAATTGACAAAAGCAAAACTATTTGTGAATGGCACCTAAAAACATACTAAAACAAAGCATAAAACAAAAACTAATTTCGATTCGTGAATGTAACTTTAAGACTAAAAATACCATTTCTTCTATAGTTGTCATGGTGATAAAAATAAATTTATTTAATTTAATTTTGAAGTGGTTTTGATTAAGTGGTTAAAACAAAAAATAATGTTTCTATCAGACTACAAATACAAGACTCATAATATTGAGTCCATTTCGCATCATCCCACAACCTTTATTACTCGACCGGAAAATTTGTATTTTTAGTCCTAACCAAACAAAACCTATTTTCATTGTTAAATGTTCCTAAAAGTATTTTACAGATAAATATTTCAAAAGATACACAGACCTAAATATTCTGTAACCTGTAATTGAAGCATTTCCTGAGAAAGAATTTTAGAATGTTTAACAACTGAATAACAAAGTTACTCACCCTTAATGGGCGTTTACATGAGCGACCATTATCATTAAATCATTACCTACATGAAATGCAATGTTCTAGAATAGTTACATTTCCATGACCTCAATAAATGCATATTGAAACTTATGAATTATTGTTATCAGTAGTTTGTACTGTACAACTCGCCCAAGTAATCAAATAATAATAAATTCAACAACTTTGCGTTCTACCGTTATTACCTTTGTGTATGCAACCATATATTACTATCAACACTACTGACTTGCGTGTAACCTAACTTGGTAAAGTTCACTGACCTCGCACTAAACTATAGTTTCTGTAAATTATTTCCTGCACTAATTTGTATTTCTATAATTTCAGGTTATTTATAAAATAAATAAAAGCTTTTTTATAAAACCGACAAATGAATATCTAATGATTTCCGGGTTGAAATTAACTTTGAAATGTAGGCAATCTCATGTGAATGTGTCACCAACGTATAGCGGAAAACAAATAAGAGGTATTGACCTAAGGTTACTGACTTTAACATTTAATAATATGTGAAATGACCTCGTAAAATTATATTATATTGATATACAGGGGGTTGTGAAAATAAACGTACTAAGCTTAATACAGTGGTTTTTAAACTTTCGGAGTCTTGTCCTCCTTGGAGATATAAATCACAAATACATTTTATCGCGACCTCCTTACTTTTTATGTGATCAAAATTTTAGTTTACAAAAGTCTGATTTAATCATGTATATTACAAATATAGAACCAGGATTTCAAAAATTAGTAAAGGAAAATAATTATCATTTATTTTATATTGGTACGCCTTTGTGCAATATCAAATCATAATATTTAAGAAAATTATATAATAAATATAAAATGTACTGTTCCAATTGAGATTCTAAATAAGTTCAGTACTGTAAATTCATATTTTAATAATATAATCATTAAGAATACCTATTATATTCCCGTAGATTAGTGTTCTTTCTTCTAGCAGCATGTAAATTTAACCCTGCTTTATTTCCTTTCCGGTTACCCATTTTCATATCAAGAAATAAAATAAATCGTAAGAAATGCGTGTAACAGAAATTTATGTGCAACATATCCTACACTGAGAGAAGGTCAAGGGGCGGAGCCTAATATTAGTTTCAGTTTATACCGCTAGTAGCGGTAGCTCACGCCGTCTACTAGAGTCGAGTTTTCATGTAAATAGTGCTTCGTTGGGGGGTTAAAATTGGTACTAAATATAAATATATTTTCATAAACAAGGGTTTATTTTAAAGATAAAAGTACAATCTATGTTATTTCAGTGTTGAAATTTGCAATTTTTATTCATTTATTGAGTAACACTGATCTGAAGTTACATAAGTTTATACCATTGTAAAAACAACATTAAAACTAAATCAAAAATTTCAACACACAAATGACATAGATTCAATCTTTGTCTTCAATTTAATAAAAAAATTTAATTATTCCGACCATATTTAGCCCACATTTCATCTCCCATTCAAAAGCATGTTTATGCTGTGCGCAACCTAGCTACATTAGCCCCTTAAGAACGGTGGTATAGTTTCTTAGGAACTGGTGTTCACATCGGTTGCAAACTTTAAATTCGGCCAAAAAATAACACTTGTATAATCATGCTACATAAATACCAATACCCGGAATTATTATTTTGTGTTTGCTAAATTTATATTCCTATCTGTAATTCGGATTTTAAATTCTGTTGTGAAAAATAAATATAAAGCCTGTAAAATAAATAAGGAATATTGATATTATCTCCTGAAATAATCATTTAATCTAGAAAATTGAGAACAAATTTTTCCAGGGTTTATGGTTGAGGATATTTTGGGGATCAAATCTTTTTTATCGATTGTCATTTTTTCATAGTGAGACGACATTTTTTTTTTAAGTGGCATTCCACAATTTTTTGATCACTTTCGAAAGAATATTTTTTTTCTTTCTACAAATATATAAAGAAATAATAATACTGTATTTGACAAAACTTTAGAAAAATCATGTTGAATAAATGCAATTTTACGGATTTTACCGGAAATGGATTTTAGTTGACATAAACATAGCTATATTCCATTTGTCACTTGGTTGACTTAAATGAATTCAGATAAATTCAACGCATGATTAAATTAACTGAATTAAGCAAACTGATGTACTTATTTTGATGAATTACTTCAAAGTAAATTAGAATCAGTATTTCCCTGTACTGGAAATAAAGTCAGCGAAGTAATCCAACGAAATAAATAAGTGATCTGGTTCAGTAAATGTAAGTTAGATCTGAACAAAATGTCATATGGAATACGCCTTATATTAGTGGTAAAATAAACTAAAAACTATAGAGGCAGCTGTCATTCTAGAGAAAATATATAAAAAGCATAGAGGCGGCTGTCATCACAAAATTTAGTTAGTAACAATTCAACGAAATGCCTCGTCCTAACACAAATAGTGTATATGTGAACTTTCTGAGCAAATGTTGTAAAAAAAGGTTTATAAAATTTTTTGATAATTTATTGCTTTATTTTAAACAATAAATTTATTTAAAATCATTGATACTTTTCAGTTTTACCCAGACATCAATAATTAGAAAAAATAGAAATATCTCTAAAACGAAGCATTTACGGACATTTGTCCAAATGAACTTATAATTTTATTTTAAAGGTGTTTCATCCCTAGTTTAAGTTAGGTCGCTTAAAAATTGGACCTCCTGTTGTTCATAATTTTGTAAAACGTCATTTTGGCTACAGTTTGCTGAGTAGTAAACGTACGGTATAGTTTATTGCAATTGCAAACTTACATAAAATAGTATATTACGTACCATGAACTGTAAGTGGCAGTTTTTTGGTCAAAAATATAGTTTGGGAAATCGGGGCCCATCGAGATTTCCTAAACGTTCGCGACCTAAAAAATCACTTACAGTTCGAGGTTAATAAGTTATACAATACCTAAATAAATATAAGGAAAAGAAAAATAGGCTTCAAAATTAACAACTGCCAAATTGTTGCCAAGATAAACGCGACCTTAATCTGTAATATTTATTTACTGTGCACGGTGGATGGTAAGTAAATATGATAGTCCTGATGTAACCATGGAAACCAACTGTCCAATAAAAGTTTCGCTTACTGTGTTTAAATTTTGTCATTAAGGTAGTACTAGTGTGACGGTGGCGCCATCGGTTGTCGACTGGTGAAACTGACGCTCAAAAAATATAAAAATTGAATCAAATAAGTGTTTTATACCTATTATGATTTGAATATAATGAATTGTTAATAGGTTGTTGGTCTAGTGAATTTTCAAATACCATACCACCGTGTGGTGTTGCCATAATAAATTGGGATTCTTAATTTTTCGTTAAAAACAAGGCTTTGCATGGCTATATATCCATTACTAAACGATGAAAAACTTTCTCCTTCTGATACAATATACATGGATAGTTCTAGAACATCATACTAGTTTTTCAAATGAAACTGCAAAATTTTAGAGGTACACAAACCAAATATGTGCGATTCTGAGTGATCGCCATAAGCCCCGTGTATAAGAACTCAACTTTACAAGCGAATATATTTGTTCACAGACGATGAATGTGTTTCATATTTTAACAGGATGCGTATGACTATCCAATGTTTACGTGCGCCAAATTTCATTCAGATCTGTAAAAATGTTTTTCACGCTAGTACTACCATAATGGGTAACTTACAGTACAGATCTTGTAAAAATGTATTTTAAAAATTCTGTCGTGTGACAAATGAACGTGCCGCTCACCTGCTATACAACGCCGTAGTGATGTGCCGCTATTCCCACATGCCGGCACCCACTAGGCATCCCAACTTTTCCTGGACGACGATGTTCCGTTTTCCGATTTATTAGCTCTTGTTATGAGACGGGCTGTTTTCTTTTTCCTCTCTAGATAGCCTTGATTTCTTCTGCTTTTCTTCTCGATGATGTTGTTTTCTTCACTCTGATTTATTTACAAACGATGATGCATAATAGCGCTGTTGTCGAATTCTTGAACACATTTTATGTCCTTCTTCGACGCAACACTGTAAATAAATATTCTTTTAGTGATTGGTTTTCGTTTTGTAGAAAACAATGTTTTGATTGTAATGAAATTAGGAGTGCTTTTCTTTTGTAAATATATTTTTTTAAGATAGATAAATGGAGCAATTTTTCTTTATGTTTTTGGTTCGTGACGAAGTAGAATAAACACACGAAAATTGTAGAAGTTATTTCACGTCTAGGGGAATATAGTACGAAGTATAAATTTAATATTAGTAAAAAAAATAATAGCAGGCCGTTAAAAATATAGCATAAAATGAGCATTTGACATTTGCTTTTAGTTCTTAAATAAATAAATATAAATATATCATCACGCCTTCTACCCATTACTGGGTGTGGTACTCTGCTGAAGCAGATCTCGGTAAGTGATATATTTTGCGCGTGAAGTGCAGTTACCAGTCGTCAAATCACGGCCCCCAAACATGTTAGTGGTGGAGGAGCCACAGGGATAGCTTTTAGTTCTTATTTGTAAAGAATCATCTATATTAGATGTAGGCCCATGGGCGTCCACAGACATTTTTCCAAGGTGGGGCGAGTCGCAAAAAACTCTCAGATATACATAATTTTTTTAAATATTTTTTTTACATAACATAAATACATACACATAACAAATGGTTAAAAAAATATTTAAATTTGTGTAATAAATTACTAGTCTTCGTCGTCTGGGTTTGAATTGAAGAGGAAAGACAATTTTCGAATAACTCTACCTTAAATTGACACCATTTCTTCAATAAATTCCGATTTAGCAGTTTTACAGTTTTTATTTTCTAATATTTTGTGTCTGTGTATACTTAAACTTAGATTACTCAATCGTTGCGATAGGGAACATGTCAGTGGCTGGCCATAAGAATACTGTTGGAAATTCAGTTTCAGTTTTAATTTATTATCTTCAAACTTATAATTTAATTTTAATTTTTATTATATATTACGAGTATATATACATACACAGTGTGGTGGCCACGACTCTCGAACATAGGACTTTAACATGTAAAATCGTATTGTTTTAAATTTCCTGCTTCCTAATTATTTAAAAGAAAAAGCTTCAAATAAAAGTTTAAGGGCATAAAATAAGAAATTAATTTTGCATGCTCTGTATCGGCACAAAATAGATCTAAAAATGAGTAAAATTGTCTCAAAACTATCGATAGCTATGAAATTGAAACAAAATTAATCAAATGTTTGACGTTCAATCTGTCAAAACTGTCAGAATAAATTCGGCTTAATAACTCAAAATTCAAAATATTATTTCATTTGCTTTAATGCTTTTCAATGACGACATGTTCGGTTAAGCGCTTTTTCTGACATAAAGATTGTTATGTTTTACAATGACAGAAGAAAACAGTTTGAACCTCAAGTATCATACAGAAAACATCCCACAGACGTATATTGCTCAGTTTTACCGAACTCAAGTTCGATTCAGCCTGTAACTTATTTTCATCATATTAAAATTATCCCTGTAGCTTGATTACCATCTTTAGGTATCGTAATTTAGCGGCAGGTAACCGTATATCCGATATACCCACGTATACACTTTTATCTTTCAGATCTATGTATGTCCGCTTAGCAACAGTCAAATATCGATTTGTCAATGTATCAAACACAAGTTAAATATTAACCACTCTACCTGGAGGTCAGTGACCTCTGTCGTTCTCTCCCCCTATGAACTTAAGCGTGAAATTTTTCTTCTTTCGTAAGGGTAGATCTTTTTTCCCACAAAAGAGAAGCGAAACGTCTAATGGGTTTTAAATAGCGTCAGATGTCAGCGAAGTTCATTTTGAAATCTTAATTATCGCTAAATATGAAGAGCATAAAGACTGATTTGAATTGCTTTATCACCAGGTCGCAGATGAGTAATTTCTCTACGCAAAAAATTGAATTGGTATTTAAGTAATTAGTTATGAGTGCATTGAATTGAGAATTTTCCACGTAGATGTGAGAATCAATAGAATTACGAATTGGTTGAACCAATGAAATGAGAACTATTTTGATAATTTTCCATTAGTGAAATTAATAAGTGATATTCCTTCACTGTAAATAAATCTCATTGGTTACCAACAAAATAAATGCAATAAATGCAATAAATGTGATTACAGATTAGCTGGTTCAGTGGTATCGATTCAGACACTGTATTTGAGAACTCGGGTTCGATTCTCACAGGCGCTAAAATTTTCAACACATTAAAACTACTCTTGTGGTTCCCTCACTACTACCACCTTTGAGGGCCGTGATTTGACAGGTGGTAACCGCACATCACGCGCTAAATTTATAACTTGCCGAGATCTACTACGGAAGGGCGCCACATTCAGTAATGGGTAGAAGGTGTGATGATACATTTATTTATTTTATTTCAATTAAAAATAATCTATCGAAATGTCAAATTTTTTATTGGAAACTGCTTCTATAGAAGAATATTTTAATTAAATTAGAAGAAAACGTTCCAAAAATACAAAAAAATTAAAAGATTATCCTTGTTAAATTCTCACGCAAAATATGTAATATGATAATAGTGAAATTATAGCTGTCATGAGCGTCCGCAGGGGGAGGCAAGCAGGGGCGCATGCCCTCCTCCCTGGTTATTAACTAGGGTGGTGACCACGACTCTCGAAAAATTATAATTTTGTAATTTCTAGCTTTCCTAAATATTTTAAGCAAAAAAGCTTGAAATAAAAATTTTAGGGCATAAAATTCTGCATCTGAACCAATAAGCAAAATTAATTTTGCATACTTTGTAACGACACACATTAGATTTGAAAATGACGAAAATTGCCTCAAAACTATCGTTAGGCATGAAATTGAAACAAAATTAAACATATATTTGACGTTTTATCTGTCAAAATAAATGAAATAATAAATAAAGAATTTGTTTTGACAGTTTTTCCAGATTGAACGTTAAACATTTGTTTAATTTTGTTTCAATTTCATAGCTATCGATAGTTTTGAGACAATTTTAGTCATTTTCAGACCAGCCCCCCCTGGAAAAATGTCTGTGGACGTCCATGATAGCTGTATTCCATTTGGCACTCAGTTCAGATAAATTAGACATCTAAAACTAATGCATTTATTGGGGTGAATTACTTCAAAGTAAATTTAGAATCAGTTATTCTGTTACTGGAAATAAAGTCAGCGAAGTAGTCTAATGAAATAAATAAGTGATCTAGTTCAGTATATGTAAGTTAGTTCTGATCTAAATGGTAAATGGAATTCTCCTTATATTGTCATATTGTGTCGATTGTTACCAAGCAGCCACGTTCTAATAAATACAAATTAGTCCACTTGTGGTATTACATTTAACAAATTATTGAAATACAAAATTTTCTCATTTTGTACTTGAAGTACTATTTTCTTTTTCCCTAAAATAATTGAGAAATATAGCGATCTCCGCATTGAAAGATATTTCAAATAAACCATTAAGATGCAATAGCTCCTTTTTATATTTCTTGTTACACTGATTTCAATACTTTTTCATCAAATACACTCTATATTCAAACTCCTCATAGTCCTGCAAACTTTCTCAACTTTCCATATTTCACAAACTAACGACTAACGATACATCACAGTCCACTCAGAGTTCCTGCGAGTTATTCAACAGCATCGCAGCAAGCTGTGCATCGCCGATGCTCTTTTTGTCTGTTTTGTTTTCGGTTCGCAAATAAGCTGAATCGAGAGAGCGGTGAACGGAATTCAGGAATGATGCAAACACGAATGGAACTTGATTTATAATGCACGATGAAATGTGGTTATTTATCATTTAGCCAGAGTGAAAGGTGCAATTGTTTGTCCCTGTTCTGATATGGAGAAATATGTTTGTAGGAATTGTACGTGTTGTTGAATAGATGATTGATATAGGACAACAAAAAATTGGGTAATTTTACCTGTAAACCTGTGAACACAAAAAAGTATTCGTAAGCGCTTCAGCTTATGGACCCGAGGCAAGAGATAGTGACTAAAATTTTCCTAGTAAAAAATTGTATACAAAGTGTTCCATGAAAAAAAGAGGCAGAAAATATACCGGATGATTATAAATCAATGTTTTTCAAACTGTGGATCGCGACCCTTTTAGAGGGACCGCGAAGACAATGGAGGGAGATCGTCGAACGCTATTTACAAATTTTAAAATACACCTTTCCAGAGATTCATCCATTTGCACACTTTTATTTAAATTTTAAGGTAGTGGCTCAGTGGTATCGGGTCGATTTGTGGATCCTAAGAACCCTGGTTCGATCCCCACAGCCGAAAAACATTTTCACCAATTTAAAATTACCCCTGTGGCTATCAAAGAATTTATTACAAACTTGATAGGAAAATACAATTACGAGATACCAACCTATCAAAATTCCTCAGATCTATACCAAAATTTTACTTTAGTAATTTCTAAAATCGTAGTTCTGTGTACATGTACATTAATAAATCAGCTTTTTACAAACTACAGTTTTGATCACATAAAAATAAGAGGGAGAATGATTTTCAATTTATTCTCACTCTCGAGTTACATATATTTAATTAGATTATTTTTTGACGTAGTCGTTGAGATCGATTCATCCAACTTAAAATATTTTGCTGTTTCCAAATTTGTTTGTGTATTTCTCTATCTGAAATGAAACTAAATCTATTTTTTCAAACATTTTACAATTTTAAATAATTATTTGACAACTATCTATCATTTGTTACAAACATAAAAAGCATCTACAGTGATTATTCCCGGGAATAATCACTAGAGCTTTATTAAAAATAATCAGTATAATATCTAATTATATTGTATATTTAAAGATACTGCCTATATGATGAATTGTCTTAATTTATTTTACAGAATTTTTGATTTTTTAACTGAAAATAATTTTTACACGGCGACTCCACCATTTTTTGCAATTTTATTTTTATTATTTTATTTTTCATGCATCCTGAAATCTTACAATATTATATTATAATAAATTGTCATTTATAGATAATTATTATTTATTTTTTACAGGCGTTCGTAGCCCCAGAAAATTTGCATTTATTCGCAAAATTAGTGAACGAAACACCTTCTGCAGCCATTTTGAATATCGAATGCTGATTGTTTACATATGTCATCTCATTTGGTTTGTTTGAAGGTTATAAATTTGTGACAACTAAGCATTCAATGTTTTGATGAGCGCAATGCATAACCAAAGATATGGCAAATACTATGTATTTCACGTTAAAATAAACTTACGATATTTAACAAGCTTTGAGTCTCGAACTGTTTTTTTCTGAAGTTCGAAAAGATAAATATTTGTAAAGCAAAACTTAATTTAAAATATAATTTATGTTTCAATATTAATAGTAAAATATTGGATGTGTAATGAGATAGAGTCGCGATTTAATTCAAAATTAAATAAAACGAAACAAGACGAACTTCTTGTAAATATAATATATGTATATATATTAAAAAAAAGAAAATATAAATTATAAAAAAAAACAAAAGTTATAGATTAATATTGAAATTAAGCAAATTAACCGAGAAGGGAAACAACAACAACGTATGATTAAAACTATTATTTATTTAGTTACACAATTACATGGCAAGACCTACTATATCTTGCACAGACGACGAGAGCCAAACTTGTCTCGACGAAAGCCAATCTATCACTCACTAATTATTGTTGTTTTCATGGGATGTTCTGACAAAGGGTAAGAGGCTGGTATCATTGCGTTGGTCTAGGTAAGCGTTTCCACGCATGAATTTACATAAAAAAAAACCCAGACGGGGGGTGAATTATAAAGGTTAAATCTATCCGACCCATGCATATCTATTACTAATTTACCCAGATATGTCATCACATCCCGTATAACCAGACGCGACAATTCAGAAAAGCTATAAACTTGATAAATAATGATCTACGGAATACTGAAGTTACTATAACATATGCACTAATAAATTTGATAAACAAAATATACTCTGTCAAGTCAACTTTAGAAAGTTACTTAAGATAACGCTTAATTAGTCTGTATCTCTCGAAGCTGAGTTGATAGTGAAATATCATAATTTATAAACAAAACCAAATTCTGAATTGCCTGTTTTGTTACAGATATATTAACAATAACGCATATGTTATACACATAAAAAATAAATATATCATCACGCCTTCTACCCATTACTGGATGTGGCACTCTGCCGAAGCAGATCTCGGTAATTGATATATTTTGCGCGTGAAGTGTCAAATCACGGCCCCCAAAGATGTTAATGGTGGTGGAGCCACAGGGGTAGTTTTTTTTTAAATTATGAAAATTGTCTGTCGCCTCTGGGAATCGAACCAGGGTTCTCAGGATCCACAGGTCGACTTCATACCACTGAGCTTGCCACCCCATATATTATACACATGTATCCAAATATTATACAATCTTAAAATAATGAAAACAATTGGAATATTTACCGTCATATAGAATAATTAAATTTGAACCACAATGTTTTAAGCACCACACATTAATTTTCACCCTTGTATTATCACAAAAACTGTTATCATTCACTATCATTTCAACCCTCACCGGCCATATTTCTTATCCACGTGTCCCTATACACTGGGGTAGTGAGTAACTACCAACTACACAATGTCACCCCTTCCTCCTTTATTTATCGAAGAGGGGGTAAGTCACGCGAATGTTGTACACGCGATGATGACGTCATTACACGAGCTGCGTATATTCACCGCAGCGCTTTTGATTTCTAAGCGACTGTTTTCACCGCAGGAATTTTTAATATATTTTTTTTTGTAGTTGGTAACGAGAAAAGTTCGTGACTATTCTAAGTTTTATTGGGTGGAATTTTCGACTGTTTTTTTCTGCGGTGGTTTGATTGTTATGTGTTTGTTGGGTCTGGTGAATTTTTGTGACTTTTATTTAATCGTTTAAACTCGGAAACTAACAGCGGTAGTTATTTTTTAGCTTTTTTACTACTTTTTCGTATTTTATTTTATCCAGTTCGAGGTCCATTATCATCTAGTAACGTCCGTAGTACATACAAAATTTTATTTTTCACTAGAATATGCGTATGTAAATTAGTTTTTTACAATACTTGTACTGTAAGTTACCTATTAATGACAAAATTAAAACACAGTAAGTGCAACTTTTATTGTACAGTGGTTCCCATGATTATATCAGAACTTTAATATTTACTTACAGTAAGTAAATATTACATATCAAGGTCCTGTTTATCTTGACAACAATTTGACAGCTGTCAATTTTGAAAACTATTTTTCTTCGCCTTCTGTTTGTGCAAGTATTATAAAAAGTAGCTTACTAACCTCGAACTGTAAGTGATTTTTTTAGGTGGTGAATGTTTAGGAAATCTCGAACCTTCCGACCTTGATTTCCCAAACTACATTCTTGACCTAAAAACTGTCACTTACAGTACGTAATATACTCTTAATTGATAGTAGCGGCTTTTAATATATGTTATGCAATCGTTTGCAGTGACAAAAATCAGATATTATTGATACAATAAATTATAAAACTTCTGTAGAAGTTTCACGTACACTTTGGGGTCGTTGGAAGCTAGTTCAGAATTTCTGTTCTATTTAGACTCTTATTAACATGGACGACGTTCACAAAATAAAAACAATTGTTTAAGTAGGACAAAAATCAAGATTTTGGGATGATTAATAATGACAATATTACGTGGTCCAAAATATCATTTTTTGTCCAACTTAAACATAATTTTTTTACCCACATATACCGCTAATCTATTTAAATTAAATTTAAACAAATTGACATGTTATTGATATACATAATCTATTTCTGTATAGTTACCATGGTGATACATAACAATCCCAAAATTACGTACTTTTGGAACAAAAAATAATGAGATAATAGTGTCATATTCGAATGGATTATTATTTGTTTCATTATTTCGAGTCTCATAATATTGCCCACAGAGTAAATAAATATACAGAGCGAATGTAAGCATGTTTGATGGGTGGGGGACGCGTTGCCATGAAGCGGAAGGGGTATCCACGAGAAAACGCGGGAGCGCCATCTTGGTTTGCGCCACATTATCTAATATCTAATAGAAAATCACTGTATTTGTTTAACAGTATGTTACACATAGTATAAACATGTACTAAAAACACAAAATATTAATTAAAAACTTAAGTAAACACTGAATATAATCACTTTTTATCACGCATGAAATTTCTGTCTGGCGCAAACCAACATGGCTACTTCAAAACTAAGTGGCTACAATTGTAAACAAAACCCGCCCTCTGTTGTTTTATTTCCTCTGTGATATTGCCAAACTCCGCTACGCGTCGTCCGGAAACTTGTATTACTCGACCAGAAAGCTTGTATTTTAGTGCGATTGAAACATATATATTTTTTATCCACTTATTTAAGAAAAATCGTAGATTTACGCACATTAAAATGAAACAAATTGACAAAATTATTTGTATCACTATGACAACTGCAGTATAAATGCTATTTTTTTGTCCTAAGACTAAAAATGATGGCATATCCATGGTAACGTAAACATTCCTGAAATAACGTTCTATTACTACTGAAAAAGATTAAATAATAGTGTCAATTTCAAGTGGGTGAAAAACACTGCAGTTTAATCTAATTATCGCATTACTTAGTGTAAACTACCCTTTTCCTCAATTTTTTCCTATTACATAAAGTGCGTCCTCTTACCATCAACACGTTTAGCCGAGCACGCACTACTTTCTCTCCGCTTTATCCTTCTGCGGTGAACAGGAAAGCATTAATTCCGCGCTGGAAAAATAGTTCCTCATCACGAGGCAAAAACCACAAGCACGCATCTCGAGGCCAGATTGCAGACCGGCCAGTTAATCCAATGAAACGAAACGCTACGGAATGTCCCATTAGGGAGTCATTTTTCAGTTGGGCGCCGTTTGCGCTCCAGTTGTTCCTGGAGTTCCGGCTCGGGCGATTTGTCTTCGTCATACTGGGATACGCGCAGACCAATTCACCCAGTGGCGGAGCTGGTGTAATCTTTTATTCATTTTTGTTTAATTAGGTATTAATTCACTGCTGCCAATGAGTACGAGTCGTCAAATCGTTGAATCAGAATTTTTTGTTGTTGGATATTTTAAAAAAGTAAATAATAAATTCAATAGATTTCACTGTCGGTTCTCGTTGAAACATTTTTATAATAAAATTAAAAAATGAACACTAGGTAGGTTTCAAAAAAGTAAATAAGTTTATTCACTATACGTATTTCGGTCGACTAGACCATCATCAGGTAATGAAGAATAATAATTCTTCTGTAATCATTACCTGATGATGGTCTAGTCGACCGAAATACGTATAGTGAATAAACTTATTTACTTTTTTGAAACCTACCTAGTGTTCATTTTTTAATTTTATTATAAAAATAAATAAATATATCATCACGCTTTTTACCTATTACTGGGTGTGGCACTCTGCTAAAGCAGATCTCGGTAAGTGATATATTTTTGCGCGTAAAGTGCGGTTACCAGTCGTTAAATCACGGCCCCCAAAGATGTTAGTGGTGGAGGAGCGACAGGGGTAGTTTTTGAAATTATAAAAATTGTTTGTCGCCTGTGGGAATCGAACCAGGGTTCTCAGGATCCACAGGCCGATTTCGTACCACTGAGCTAGCCACCCCATAATATTTTAATAGTATATTATAAGGGGTAGCTAGCTCAGTGGTATCAAGTCGGCCTATGAATCCTGAGAACCCTGGTTCGATTCTCACAGGCGACAAACAATTTTCACCATTTTAAAACTACCCCTGTAGCTCACCCGCCAGTAATATCTATGGGGGCCGTGATTTGACGGCTGGTAATTGCACTTCACGCGCAAAATATATAACTTACCCAGATCTGCTTCGGCAGAGTGCCACTCCAGTAATGGGTAGAAGGCGTGATGATATATATATATTTTTTTATATACATGCAGGAAGGGATGTGCTTTTCTCCCCGAGGTGTATAACATTTTTTTGGTCAGTGGTTTTCAAAATAATATAAATATAAATAATAAATATATTATCACGCCTTCTACCCATTACTGGGTGTGGCACTCTGCTGAAGCAGATCTCGGTAAGTGATATATTTTTGCGCGTGAACTGCGGTTACCAGTCGTCAAATCACGGCCCC
This sequence comes from Pterostichus madidus, assembly GCA_911728475.2. Taxonomy (NCBI): domain Eukaryota; kingdom Metazoa; phylum Arthropoda; class Insecta; order Coleoptera; family Carabidae; genus Pterostichus; species Pterostichus madidus. The sequence goes on from OU452304.1 coordinate 4,497,071, forward strand.
CAAACATGTTAGTGGTGGAGGCGCCACAGGGATAGCTTTTTTAAATTATGAAAATTTGTCGCCTGTGGGAATCGAACCAGGGACCTCAGGATTCACAGGCCAACTTCATACCACTGAGCTAGCCATCCCATCCCACAGACGCTCAAAAAAATATAAAAATTGAATAAAATACGAGTAAGTGTTTTATACCTATTATGATTGGAATATCATGAATTGTTAACAGGTTGTTGGTCTAGTGAATTTTCAAATATCGTACCACCGTGTGGTGATGCCATTATAAATTGGAATTCTTAATTTTTCGTTAAAAACAAGGCTTTGCATCTTGCATGGCTATATATCCATTACTAAACGATAAAAAACTTTCTCCTTCTGATACAATATACATGGATAGTTCTAGAATATCGTACTGGCTTTTCAAATGAAACTGCAAAATTTTAGACATACACAAACCAAATATGTGCGATTCTGAGGGATGATCGCTATAAGCCCCGTGTATAAGAACTCAACTTTACAAGCGAATATATTTGTTCACAGACGATGAATATGTTTCATATTTTAACAGGATGCGTATGACTATCCAATGTTTACGTGCGCCAAATTTCATTCGGATCTGCAAAACAGTTTTTCACGCTAGTACTACCTTAAATGGAAACCTATTTTTTTTTATTTACTTGTTCGATTTAGTTTTTTTTTTAATTCAACGACTATAAAATTTTGTAATGTAAGCACATTACAAAATTTTTGACAAAAATGCACATCAAATTGGTATTAATTTAATTCAAATCGCATAGGAATCAGCGTGCTATGAAAGAAACAAATGACTAATAAAATTTATTTATTTATTTACTCACAAAATAGTTGTATTGACATATAATAATGAATCAAATAAAGTGTTGAACTACATATTTGTCAATTATTTATATAACTGTTATAAATGAAAAGCTGACCGGAGTTCCTCCAGCTCTGCCCGCCACTGTATTCGCATTTCGCAATTCGCACTTCGTTCCGGGAGTCCGGGTGACTGTTGCACCCGGCGCGAAGTAAATTTCACCGCAACTCGACCGAATCGCGGTTCGCGGCCTGTTACGATAGATTAGATAAATGTTTGCAAATTTGACACTCAGCGCCTACTGAAGCGGGCTTTGGAAAGATTTGTGTTTGATGCATTGCTGAAGTTATGGACTTTTGACAAGTTGACAAATTTAATCGTTATCGTCACTTGTAAATAATTACTGTCATTATGCGAATACGTTCGTTAATTTTACTCGGCGCTAATGATAGGAATGTTTGTAAATATTTTATGTGTCACTTCATTTGTAGTGATATACAAGGTGCCCCATAAAAACTGTGTCAACAGCAATTAAGATTGTAAACGCTGCCATTGGTTCTGTGATTATTTTCCAGGAAAGAACAACAACAACAAAAAGTTGTAGAGAATTAAATTTGGCAATGAAATTTGTTTACACTTTTTATTTTGAATGTAAATAAATATTTGTATTTGACAGATACAGTTATGTTTATATCAAATAAATAAATATATCTATCTGGTATCTGGAAGTACTCTGCAGGTAGACCAGGTATTCTGGTGTGCTCACCTTCACCGATCCGCAGTAAATACTCTGCAAACTCCCGTTCAACTGGATCGGCTCGCATATTTATTGTAAATTGATGCTGAGTGAAAAGGGGCCACAAAGGACTACTTTTTAACGTTATGCTGATAACTTGATCTCGTCCACCACGACGATCTACCCATTTCTGGGTGTGGCACTTTACCGAAGCAGATCTCGGTAAGTGATATATTTTTCACGTGAAGTGCAGTTACCGGCCGTTAAATCATGGTCCCCAAAGATGTTAGTGGTGGGAGAGCCACAGGGGCAGTCTTAAAATGGTGAAAATTTATTGGCACTTGTGAGAATCGAACCAGGATTCTCAGGATCCACAGGCCGACTTGATACCTTTAAGCTAGCTAGCTTAGGTTTAGAAAAATATAGAATGTGACTAGTTTTAAAAATTCTTTCAGCCAGATTCTCAAAAAAATTTCAGCTAATCCTGAATTTTTGGATTAGCTAATCTTATGCTAGTCTAATTTTAAAAAGTTAATTCAATTCATTTTCCGATAATTAAATGGTTAGAATATTATATTAAAGTTTATTTAAACGTTTTTGGAAATAAAGTTTAGTTTAAATTTACAAATCCAAAATTCAGTTTTTGCTAGATTCTACCTAAAACTTTTTTGAGAATTGGGTTGCTTATGTCCAGTAAAATTTTAAGCTTTGTTATTGCTTTCAAACATTCGATATGCTTTTCTTTATTTAAACTAAGTTTAGTTTTGTTGATGCAGTTAGTCATTTGTTAGTCGTTTTTTAAACATTCGTAACTAATTAGGCATAGGTTATCATAGCCCAGTCTATAAAGCTTGGTAAAACTTGCGTTTCTGAATTAGCAAGCAAGGGGTCGTGCGTTCAAATCTCACTTATATCAAAAAAATACGATTGTATCTGATTGGTTCTGATTTCACTATAAGCTGTAGGCCCCCTTTACTGTAATTGGGATTAAGTTCCTGTTGTGCATAGTAACAAATAACTAAATAAAGAGACGTATATAAACTTGTTACATAATATACTATTACTACTGCGTGGGAAATAAATAATATATTAATAAGTACCTAATTATTTTAAAGTGTTATTCTAAAATAAAACATATAAAGAATAAAGAACTTAAGATAATGAAACTACAACTATATATTTCTATTTTTGCATTCAGGAAAACTTTTCATTAGCGCATATATGTACACATAGATTAATTAACCGAGTGCTACGTAAAAATAAAAATTTAATCTCACGTATTTTTTACGTCGAGTTGATAAGCTACAACATTTTTCATTTAAAGCGGCTGGTATTTATCAATTCAGTTAAAAAGTTTCGTTAAACGAATTTTGTTGCAATGCTGCAGGTAGAACTAATTTAGTTAACGCCCTAGTTCGACTGCACAACAATATCAGCTGATTTCAAACTCCGAACTAGTGTTCAACTTACACTTCGCTAACAATTGAATTGCGGAATTGGTGAGCTAAATAATTGGATAACCTACTCGAAATACATTTAGAGGATCACTCCTTGAGGCAGTTATATATGTTATAAGGACCAGAACGTCAACCGTATGGTACTAGTTGTGAAAATTATCCAATGAGGCGAAGCAAAGTTTCATAATACGACGTATACCATAATGATTGGTTATGATCCATATTACATAATTGTTATTTATTATACAAGTGTTTTATTAGGTATATAAAACACGTAAGAAAAGTTTAATATTCTTAAGTGTTTTATATACCAATAAAACACAAGTGTAATAGAAAATTTTATCCACAACTCATAATCGGCTGTATCATGTAACATATCTTTAATAATAAGCGACGTGGATAAATTTTACAAGCTTTGGCATCACCGGTTTTGTCTTGACGTTTGTCAAATTTGTATTGATATGAATAAAAATTTGACAAACGTCAAAACGAAACCGATGTTGCCAAAGCTAAAAAAAGTTATCGATGTCGCTTATTATTAACGATGTGTTACATGATACAGCCGAATTATAGATATCGAAGAAGATTGGTCGTAACGTTTAACGTTGATTCAGTTATACATAGTTTCTCAAAATACGGTAAATCATGAAGTGGTTACTAAGTAACAAGTTGTTTACAATGTTTTAAGGAATATAAGACACTAGTGTTTTATGAGCCATATAATTGTTTATTATATATGAGTTGTGAATAAAAAAAAATATCTGATGCAGTAAACCAGTAGTTTTTAAAGTGTGGGTCGCGATCCCTTATTTTAAAATATGGTTCTATATAAATCAGACTACAGAAATTGAATCTCGTTAAGCGCATATACATATCTTTTTTAGTTTTAAAGTTACATTGATTTTTGACTTTTTGAAAAGCTCAACTTTGAAGACTCATATCTCGAAAACTAGAAGAGATATTGAAATGCGGTATGAACGAGTGTATTTCTCGTGTTCCAATTAACTTATTTTAAATAAAAGCACGTCGTAATTTTCACAAATTTATACTTTTATTTTTACACTACGGTTTTCAACTCTTCAGTCATCGTCAGGTATATTATTATTAATTTGCGAAAATTACCAAGTGTTTTTATTTAAAATATTTTTTTAAAATGTTTCACCAAGTGCCAACCACACAAACAATGAATATAATTTTAAAAATTTATTTAGAAATAATTTTGCAAAATTAAAGATAATCCGATGGGATTTGAATCCAGAATTTTTCACCCATACCACATGAGCTACAAATACTCGACATGTTTTAATGATTTTTCGTTCAATTTTGGTTCTGGCTTTAAATCCCGCCGAATTTTCATTGATTTTTCAAAACTATTTTTAACTATTTTCAATCAGACATTAATGTTATTTGCATAATTCTTATAAAATAAGATTCTATCTAAAAAAAAATAAGTACCTATTTGTATTTTTGAGTTTTGTAACGAATTACTTATTTATAAACCGTCGTTATAATATTCATGTACAAGTTTATAATGTTATTATTACGACACGACAGCAGAAAAACATGTTCAGTTTTTCTACTAAAATGAAATAGTTTCATAGTAGAGCCTTCAGAGTCAAGGACGAAAAATAATAACCAATTCCACTATTCCGCGACTGGCTATCCTATGTCCTAGGCCTTCTCCATTTTCTTTCATCCGTTTCATTTTTCTGTTATGTACAAAACTAAATTCCGCTAGTCTGATCGGAGACCGAATATGTGACATTCGAGTGGACAACGAAATAACGAAACGACATCGTGTGACAGACAGAGACAAAGATCTGCTATTTACACAGAGGAGGAAGATAGCAAATAAATAATAAAAAAATGTGAACAACGATAGGATTGACGAAAATTCGTTTCCTTTTTGTTTTATTTATAGAAGAGCTAGAAATATACGAAGATATATTCTCTACTAGTTCGGAAATAAATTTTTTGTTTGTTGTCTGTCACGTAGTCATATTTTTTCACTGTGGAACATTTATAATAAATGAGTAACAGTTATGCTGCCAAAATTTAAATGATAAAGTATATTTCGTTTTGGAAAACAGTTTTTATGCAAATAAATTGTCCCTTTCGTACGTTTCAAAATTATTTTATAGAATAATACTTGAAATCAGTGGTTTTTAGAATGTGGGTCTAATTGCACGCTTTAAAGTGGTTCTATCATGACAGTCTCATACAAAAGTATAGATAACCTAAAAAGTTTATAAAAATAATTATTACATTTTTGTATGGTATAGGTTATTAACAAAATTAACATTTCGCTGCAAATATCGTATAATTAACAATGACATTGAATATATTAAATAAAACTATTTAACTAGTTTATGAAATTCAGTAATATAACAAAATTTTTGAAAGTGAATGTTTCATGCCAACCAATAGCAGTGTAAGATTTTACACAGCAGAAGCTATGACAATAAGGCGAGAACTACAAGCAGCATGATATTACCAGTCGGTACGAAACGTGACTGTATTATCGATACATCTGTTGACAGTTCATAAGAAAAATGAGAAAAATGCACCAAAGCAATTATTATCAACTGTAACAACAAATAAATAAATATAAAATGCTGTAATATTTTTTTTTGTATTAAAATTAATATATTTTACTGATCGAAATAATAACTTTCATAGTTCTTGCTTTGTCATTCGTGCGACCATCTCTGTCTACGCCTGCGACCATTTCTGTTTATGCGTGCGACCATTTCTGTCTACCCGTGCAACGTTGCCAAGCATTTCTGACAGTTTCATTGAAAATCATAGAATATCCAACTTTCATCGCCAATTTCTTTGAAACTAATCCGATAAGGCATGGATTTAATTTGCATACCTTTATCTTTACATGATGTACTGTGTGTTAGTTTTTTGTTAAAAAATAACTACAATATATGAATTTATTACGCAGTAAGCTGCCTCGCGAGGTACAGTTCCTATAACGCCAATGCATTTTTGGTCGACTTTAACTTTACATTATTCAGTTCAACAACGGTAAACTTTTTAAACAAATTTGCATACTAGTGTAGAAACACATGAAAAATAACTTATTTACATTTCATTAAAATCTGGGTTAAATGCTTCCATGATAGTACCACCTTAAAATACTTGCTCATATTATATGAAGTGATGACATATTTTTGTGTTTGTTGTACAAAAGATTTATCAAATGCTGGAAAAAATCGACCGTGTAACACTGGCTTTGGGCATTATTTCTTTATTTATGAAAGGAATATAAAGATTACAAGTTGTATCCCGTAGTTATTTTCATGAATAAAAATATCATCTTCTCGATTTCCAGCCAACATAATCATATAAATGAAATATTTGAATTGCCTCATACGAATTCGACTTTCGATATCGCCCAATGATCTAGTGACCGTAGAAAAGCCCTCACTCAATTCCAGAAACAAAAATAAAACGTTTCATGGCCTTCTTCGTTCCCTGTGCTCATTTGAATTCGACACAACACATAATCAATATTTCAAACGTTTGATCCCTCAGGCCTATGATTTGCATACAGTAAAATCATACTTGGCTCTGACGAAAAAACTGAAAGTGTATTCTCCGCATCGCTTTTAAAGAGGAGTGAGTCTTTGACGAAGTCAATACCTACTTGATTTCCGTTTTGATCATCATTAGTTATTATTGTAATTTTTAAGTGTGGACGAACTCACTGAAAATTATAATATTTGGAATTGTATTTACGAAAAAAATATTATGGGATGGCTAGCTCAGTGGTATGAAGTCGGCCTGTGGATCCTAAGGTCCCTTGTTCGATTCCCACAGGCGACAAATTTTCATAATTTGAAAAAGCTATCCCTGTGGCTCCTCCACCACTAACATGTTTGGGGGCCGTGATTTGACGACTGGTAACAGCACTTCACGCGCAAAATATATCACTTACCGAGATCTGCTTCAGCAGAGTGCCACACTCAGTAATGGGTAGAAGGCGTGATGATATATTTATTTATTTATTTGTATTTACGAAAAATCCATAAAAAGCCGGTATCATATTGTCAATGCCCTTTTGAATCACCTTTTGATAAAACATTTGTATGAACATCACAAAATAGATGTTGAATAGGAATTTATTTTGTGTCTAACATACGGCTTGTTTTGAATCTCACTGCTGGCTGTTATAATAGTATATTAAGAACGAATTTTATAAGACATGTTTTTTTTTCGCATGTGTCGAAGTTTAGGGAACGAGCCGCAGGCGAGTTATCTGTAGGAAAAGTTCAATAAAAAAAGTCTTGTAAAATAAGTTATTTACATATTCAATTTAGAAAAATTTATATATAAAATATTATGGTTGGTAACTGTTATTGACATTTATGTAATTATTTAAAACTTTGCGATCATTTTCGAATTTTGTAATTATTTCTATTATCATTGTTAAATTTTGTGTAATAGCACAACTAAATTCAACATCCTGTATATCATGATGAAATCCATTACAATTTGTAACGATGTTTATAGATAAATATTCAATGTTTTTTAAACATAGATTTTTATTTTCGATGTTCTTCGTAAATCAATATTTTTTTGACGTATCATTTGGATCCTGAGGTCCCTGGTTCGATTCCCACAGGCGACAAATTTTCATAATTTGAAAAAGCTATCCCTGTGGCTCCTCCACCACTAACATGTTTGGGGGCCGTGATTTGACGAGTGGTAACCGCACTTCACGCGCAAAAAATATATCACTTACCGAGATCTGCTTCAGCAGAGTGCCACACCCAGCAATGGGTAGAAGACGTGATGATATATTTATTTATTTATATTTATTTGATATAAAACAAAAGACAAAATGTCTATTGCGATGTGGAATTGAGTCTTAATAAATAAGAAAAAATAGGAAAAAATGTTCCATCACTTGTCTCGTAATTCCACAGAGGTTTTTTCAGCACGTTTGCATCAACTTCTCATCGCAATAGACATTTTGTCTTTTGTTTTATTTCAATAGCTGTCAAGCAGTTTGCGATTTTGTCGGTAGATGGCACCACGAGTGGCTCCATAGCTCTCATGTCATGTTACCGTTGTAGATAGGTTAACATCAGTCAGTTCAGCTAAGTCGGTATCACAATCCTCTAGTTCCTAGTTGATCTAGTTGGATATATGATCGCACCATACTGATGAGTCCGGAAGGACGAAACGCGCGTATATGGTTAAAGCTGCACTGACCAGCCGTTTGTTGATGACCTGAGAAGTTGATGCAAACGTGCTGAAAGAACCTCTGTGGAATTACGAGACAAGTGATGGAAATTTTTTTCTTATTTAGTATCATTTGATATTAAAATCCATTTTAAAAATTCTTTAGCCATCCTACCTCAGATTGAATTCGTATTTATACGACATGTCAGTTATTGCATTTAAAATTTAAAGAACAATATATCATCAAATACAATACTCGTAGGTATAGTATAAAAGAAACAAAATACTTTGAATGTTCAAAAATGCAATTCTAAATATAACATTATCCAGCAACTATTTCCTTTTCTATTTCTATCGCAAATCAGTTTCTCAGCGGACGGCAAATTTTATTACAACTTCAATTCCTCCTGGGTAACCGTTGCAGTGAAGTTGCAACTTCTCGTGAAGTCCCTCTGTGAAGTTCTCCGTTTCTGTGTGATGTGTTAGTAGACATGACGTCGCTGGAAGCTATGACGTCATTGGTTTGTTTGCGACGAGGGGACGCAACGGTATTTGGGACTGAGTTGCATTATTTATGATACAAAGTGATCCTGTGCCCGTTCGTTATCCATTCGGTTATTTTTGGACACGTTTTGTGACGGCGTTTAAATAATTTGTGAGGGAGGCTATTTTGAGATTCGACGAAACGTATGAGAATTTCTAATTGAATTTGTTTATTTATTTTTTTTTATCTCGTAGCACAACAGGAAATGAATCACAATATAGTAGCTTATAATGGAATTTTAATCACTTGTTTATATATTTATATATTTTCCACTTTTAAATGTTTTTAAATTACTTTAGAGAAAAATTAAAATGGCAAATTTTATTCAGTGTTTCTCAAACTACAGATATCCAAATACCTCTTTGAAATCATTATGATCAAGGACCTCCATAAATATATATATATATATATAATTTGAAAAAGCTATCCCAGTGGCTCCTCCACCACTAACATCTTTGGGGGCCGTGATTTGACGACTGGTAACCGCACTTCACGCGCAAAATATATCACTTACCGAGATCTGCTTTAGCAGAGTGCCACACCCAGTAATGGGTAGAAGGCGTGATGATATATACAATACTTCTCTGACGTGCCATCTATCGTGTTCCGATCACAATAGCGGTCTACTAATTCCGTTTCTCGTTAGAGTTACTCCAATCAGAGCCGGATTTCAGATTAAAGTTGACCGGATAACACTTAAACTTGTAGTTCTTAATCAACTATTGCTTGTTGGCTACTCAAAAAGTTTTAAGTTTTCTAAATAAATAAATAAATATATCATCACGCCTTCTACCCATTACTGGGTGTGGCACTCTGCTGAAGCAGATCTCGGTAAGTGATATATTTTGCGCGTGAAGTGCGGTTACCAGTCGTCAAATCACGGCCCCCAAACATGTTAGTGGTGGAGGAGCCACAGGGATAGCTTTTACAAATTATGAAAATTTGTCGCCTGTGGGAATCGAACCAGGGACCTCAGGATCCACAGGCCGACTTCATACCACTGTGCTAGCCGTCCCATATATATATATATATATATATATATATATATATATATATATATATATATATATATATATATATATATATATATATATATATATATATATATATATATATATATATATATATCATCACGTACTTTTATCTATTACTGGATGTGGCACTTTGCCTTAGCAGGATCTCGCTGAGTGACATATTTAGTGTGTAAAGTGCGGTTACCAGCCGTCAAATCACGGCTCTCAAAAATGTTAGTAGAGCTACAGGGGTAATTTTAATGTGAAAATAAAGTTTATCTTGTGACAAATGAAACCTTGTTATTAAACTGTCATTTTACGAATTGAAAACATCCAACAAAAGTCAATTTTACAAGGCTATAGAGAACAATACTTTTTTCGCAGAAACAGTTAAAGTTTGACTTTTCTGAAAAATATTCCATTGGTTCACCAGCGGCAGAAAAATCATTTGAAAAAAAATGTTTAAATGGAAAGAAAGTAAATTTTTGTGCTTCTTTTGTAGTTGTTAATACCTATAGATTCGCCACAAAAAGTATCAACTTAGATCCTCATAAATTAATATATTAATATTCACAACCACCTAAAAAAGTAGTCTTTTCTGATCACTTTTTAAACCGAAAAATCCGTCTTTACTAATCTAGATCGGAGAATAGGTACGACCAGAAATATCAGTAAAACTTTATCGATCTCTAAACTGCAAAAACTTATTAGAAAATGAATGTTTCTATGGTGATCAGTTTATTTATTTTGCGCAAATGATTTTTATTATGAATAATTTGTCACTGATGATCGCAAAAAAAAATATATTGTGCGTAACACATGCTAAACGTGTCTTTATTGGGTTCTCAAGCTTCCAAAGTTGGCCTACGGAACGCTCTGGAAAATGCTTGTTCGCCCAGTAAAGTATCATTTTCAGCTCGTAATAGTTATTCACGATATTAGTATTGTAATGTATCATATTACAATATGAGATGGGAAAAATTGTCAAACGAGGCCGCAGGTCTAATTTGATAATCCATCGAATACATTACAATGTTTAAACTAATAAACAATGTTTAAATTTGACAATTTTCATTTTTGTTATTATTTCAGGCGTGAGTAGGTTGATTCAATTTTCAATAAAATCTAGGTTTCATTGTTTGTTTGTGTCAGACTGTAATTTTACTGTCAAAATTCATTACAGCACTTGTATTGTCATAGAGCTCATTAAGACACGCTTTTTAGTATTGTAATATTGATATTACGTTATGAAATTAGGTAAGTAACTATTGAACACTGTTCATCATGGTTACCATAGTTAGATCAATAAAATATTTTCGATCGCAGATAAAATATTGTACGATAAACACACGTAAAACATCTTTAGTCACTTGTGAATCTTAAAACACAAAGACTAACTTTACGTACTAGTATTGTAAATTACTATTAATTTATGTATCTTGTTTTCATTATATAATTGACGTGATTGTAAATGCAGGTTTACCGGTTTAACTTAAATATACAGCAATAATTAATTCTGGCATTGTACCGGTAAACAAGCTTGTATTCCCAAACGTACTTTCGATTCAGTGGTTCAGTAGCACTGAACCGGTAAAGTTTATTTTGGTTTGGGTTACCACAGTCAACCTTACGGAACTAAAAGTTTCAATAGAATTACCGGTTGGAAGGTGAGAAAACGTAGTCACTTGAGTACCGTACACATGAATTTCAAGTAGTAACGGAAAAGGACATTTTTGTCTCGAAACAAATTTAAGATCGATTTTATTTTATTTGTTTGGAATTTTAAACTAGCAAATCCTTTCAAGTAAACAATGTTTTTCTACGATCGAGCAGAAAATCGACTTTTCGAACTGTCAGTTAAAAGTAGAAAATTGACAGAGCAGGGTAAAAAGTCCCTGAAAAATGAAACAAGAAATGATTTATTTGGTCAAAACATTTTTTATTTCTCAACATAATCTCCTTGTAGCTCGATACACTTCGTCCAACGTTTTTCTAATTTTTCGATCCCTTCCAAATAATACGATTTTGGTAATCCTTTAAAACAGGCGTTTGTCTCAGCGATGACCTCATCGTTGGAGCCAAATCTCTTTCCGTCGAGCCATTTCTTCAAATTTGGAAATAGATAAAAATCGCAGGGGGCCAAAAAGTCCTTCTTATTGCGCTTGAACATCGCCAAACACTCCTTTGAACTTGTCACACGGTCGCGCTTGTTATCAACAGAGGGCACCCATCTGGCAGATAGTTTTGTCATATCCAAAAATGTATGCAAAATGTTCCGTACCCGTTCGGTTGAGATGCTCATAGCCTCAGCCAGCTCGTGCACTTTAACTCGCCGATCGTCCAATATCATACCATGGATTTTATCGACGATTTCTGGCGTTGTAACCTCAATTGGATGACCAGAACGTTCGGCGTCCTTTGTGGTCATACTACAACAACGAAAATCAGTAAACCACTTGTGAGTCGTTCCAATCGATGGTGAGGAGTCCCTATAATGTTTAACAAGCGATGCTTTGGTTTGCGTAATGTTTTTTCCACGCAAGAAATAATGTTTAATCAAGACGCGAAATTCACTTTTTCCATGTTTTCAAAAATCTTCAAGGTTGCTTGCTTTCGATGGGTGTCAAAACAGAACTGAATGGCATATCAGTCTGAAAATTTTAATGCGTTCTAGTTAAAGATGGTACATCACAAATGTCACATGAGATTTGCGATTGTAGCGCCATCTGTTTTATTTTTCAGGGACTTTTCACCCTACCTTCGTATGCACCTCGTGTATGCACTCTCATGTGGTTGTGCTCCTCCCCTACGACTCGTAAACTCTATGGGTTTCACACATGAGTTACACATTTTATCTTATATTTAAAATACGAATTAAGGAAAAATGGTTTCATTTCCATTATTGCAATAATAAATCTCACATACTTATTACACAATATGATATTAGAATTATTTCCCAGGGACGCTGAATTGGTCAAGGTATTTTAAAATAATCTTGTTTAATTTTAACTTGAAACTATTTTTAGAATACACGTAATAAATGATGATGTTAGTACCTAATCAATACTTGTATACATTTTGTGTAAATAATGTTATCACTTATCTGTGTCTGATTTTTATGGGAGATAACATTAATACTGTTATGAAGGTTTTTTAAAAATCCGTATGTAGTACATGGCTACGTTTTGAAGAGAAACAATTAGTTTTGTCAATGCTACATGAAAATTTGTGCTAGAAATTTTTGTTTATATTTACGAAAATTCAAGATAGGTATATTTAGATAATTCAGAGTAAGTTTGATATTTTTATAGTTTATGTAAGTAGCAACCTTTGATATTAGAAAGTTTTATATATAAGTATAAAATATTAGATCTGTTATTAATTGAAACAGGAACATCTGAACTTTTGACATTTGGCAAAATGGAACTTGTAAAAGAAATATTAGTTTTATAGATATTTATTTTGACATGTTGACATTTTTAATTTATTAATGTGTCCTAGTTTTAAACTTAGTATACCTTGTTCCACGTATGAATGCGGCAGAGAGGTACTTGCGACGGTATCTTATCTTTAATCACTGTGAGAGGAACCCAATTTAAATTTGTAAAATAATTTTGTAGATACAGCCATAATTTGAAGGTTATAAAAAAAAATTAAAATAAATATATCATCACGCTTTCTACCTATTACTGGGTGTGGCACTCTGCCGAAGCAGATCTCGGTAAGTGATATATTTTGCACGTGAAGTGCTGTTACCAGTCGTCAAATCACGGCCCCCAAAGATGTTAGTGGTGGAGGAGCCACAGGGATGGTTTTTGAAATTATGAAAATTGTTTGTCGCCTGTGGGAATCGAACTAGGGTTCTCAGGCCGATTTCATACCACTGAGCTAGGTTTTGGTAGCTAATTCAATAATTAATTTCAAATAACTGCATAGTTCTAGGGATTAGAATTTATTGGTATTATTAAATTGTTTTATTATTATTTATTATTATTATTAAATTGTTTTTATATGGGGTGGCTAGCTCAGTGGTATGAAGTCGGCCTGTGGATCCTGAGAACCCTGGTTCGATTCCCACAGGCGACAAACAATTTTCATAATTTCAAAAACTACCCCTGTAGCTCCTCCACCACTAATATCTTTGGGGGCCCTGATTTGACGACTGGTAACCGCACTTCAGTTCTGCTTCGGCAGAGTGCCACACCCAGTAATGGGAAGGCGTGACGATATATTTATTTATTTTATTTTATTAAATTGTTTTATCAAAATATAGATATTTTATATTTCTATTTATGGGGTAAAGGCTCAGTGGTATCATTTCGGCCTGTGAAATCTTGGATCGATCCCCACAGTCAACAAAACATTTTTCAAAATTTAAAATTACCTCTGTGGCTCCTCTACCACTTACATTTTTGAGGGCCGTGATTTGACGGCTGGTAACCGCACTTCACGCGCATAAATAAATTACTTACCGAGATCTGCTTCGGCAGAATCACACACTCAGTAATGGGTAAAAAGGTGTGATGAGATGATATATTTATTTTTATTTTTAAAATATAGATAGTGGCTCAGTGGTATCGAGTCGGCTTGTGGATTCTAAGAACCCTGGTTCGATCCCCACAGCCGACAAACATTTTCAACAATTTAAAATTACCCCTGTAGCTCCTCTACCACTTACATCTTTGGGGGCCGTGATTTGACTGTTGATAATCGCACTTCACGCGCATAAATATATCTCTTACTGAGATATCCTGAAATCTATGTAATTATGTCTTTATAATATATGATATAAGTATATTATTATTATATGAGTTGTGGATAAATGTATTAATCAATTATGGCGTAATGAATCTTAGTGCCCGCAGGTAGTGTATCGGTCGTTATGTAGTTGTTTATATACTTCGTATCATAGCAATAAACAACAAATAATGTTCAAGTGAAAAATAAATGTCAACATAAGAATGTAATTTTTAAATTAATTATTATATATTTAAATATACAAAGAAACATTGTTCATTTTCATAGTCAATTAAAGTAATGACAGTAATTTAAACAGGTAAAGAACCTTCATTTAATTAATACATTTGTGAAGTAAACACCATTGTTTGATGTTTTAGGGCCAAATCAACATAATTTTCTTTGTTTATTCTTTAATAAAACAAAGGAGAGTTCTGCACCATACCATCTTAATTAAAACCAGAAACAAGTGAAATGATTGTCCCAGTATTTCAATTGTCATTAAAGCGACATTCATTTGTAAATGGTTGTTCTAGTTATTAATTCCGTCAGATGGCAGCAGTGTTTCGTGAAAAGTCTGCGTGTCTGTTTTCCGAGACTTAAATTTAATTTAACTTGTTTATTCAGTAGCATTTCCGTCTGGATATTCTACTAATACGAGTACCTCTCTCACACATTCTCAACTAAATAAGATTACTTGAAGACACATGTTCTTCTGGCAAAAGAATTATCTACATTTGATTTAGTTTTCATTTGTGTAAAGTTACTTAGGGTAATAAATACACATGTCAGCACAATTTTACTAAATAAAAATAACTAGTTTTTATACATCAGTTGAATAGGCTATTCCAACAGTAAATAAAAATAAATATATCATTACGCCTTTTACCCATTACTGGGTGTGGCAGTCTGCCGAAGCAGATTTCGGTTACCAGGCGTCAAATCACGACCCCCAAAGATGTTAGTGGTGAGGGAGCCATAAGGGTAATTTTAAATTGGTGAAAATGTTTTGTCGGCTGTGGGAATCGAACCAGGGTTCTTAGGATCCACAGGCCGACTTGATACCATTGAGCCACTATCCCATTCTACTAGTACGGCGTATAAACAAATATTAAACGTATATCAATTTTAATTGTAAATAAAGCTAAAAAATAAATAAAAGTAACTTATCAATATCTAAAATACTTAATTTTTTTTTTGTGGCTTCTTTGGCGGACCAACTACTTTGGTCATATGCCGCCATTACGCCCTGATCTGCGTTTTAGTTGTTATTGGTCAACAGCAACGCGAGTTTCTCTAGACGGTCACCCATCCGAGTACTATCCGCGCGCAACGTTACTTAACTCGCGTTATCGCTTAGATCAGTTCCAACGAGTGCAGCCATGGCCGTTGACAAAATACTTAATTAAAAAGTGAATTATTTAAAACGATCGCTATTGATGTTCTAGTGACGTAGGTAGCGCTATTAAACTGCTACTTCATATTGTGAGGCAATGCGCATGTGCACTGAGATAGAAATTTGGGACAAAACAATATTTATTTACAACAATAATAAAAACAATAAAATAAAAAATAAATATATCATCACGCCTTTTACCCATTACTGAGTATGATACTCTGCCGAAGCAGATCTCGGTAATTGATATATTTATGCGCGTGAAGTGCGGTTACCAGCTGTCAAATTACAGCCCCGAAAGATGTTAGTGGAAGGAGGGCCACAGAGGTAATTTTAATGTGATGAAAATGTTTAACAGTTGTGGAAATCGAACTAGGGTTTTTAAGACCCACATGCCGCCTTGATACCACTGAGCCACCTTCTCCATAAATGTTAAAATAGCATAGTAAACTACATAGTACATAAAATTCTTCCATTTTAATTGAACCTAAAAACACATTAAATTATCCTTGAACATGTTTTTTATTTGTATAAAAAGATTAAATTTGTGTTGCAGATAAATTGGCAAAAAAGCAAAAACATAAAAGCAAATGATATTCCTAATTTTAGTTCAATTTCGGTCAATTTCAGTTAAGAGAGTTCAACCTAATCAGTAGATTATAATTAACGCTTGAAATAGGATTAGCACTTTCGTTAAAGTCGCGAAAAGATATCTAGGTTATTAGGATGCCTCATGTATTTCTATTTATAGACATTTCAAGCTATGTTTAAAACGAAATTGATTACATGATATTTTTAAAATTTAACCGCCCATGATAAATACATTTAAAAGTTTGTGTCTATTTTTACGAGTCATTAATATTTGTTTCATTCTGAGTTTTATGGAAAGCTTCCAAATTTAAATAAGTAAATGAAGAAATAAAAACATTGTATATCGTTTTCTTTTTATAA
The DNA here is from genome assembly GCA_911728475.2 of Pterostichus madidus. NCBI lineage: Eukaryota > Metazoa > Arthropoda > Insecta > Coleoptera > Carabidae > Pterostichus > Pterostichus madidus. Next base: position 4,513,930 of record OU452304.1, read on the forward strand.
ATAATATTTGTAGAAAATATATTTTTTTAATTTGACTGTAATTGTTTTCTCGTTTTTCTCCAATAAGTAAATTAGCTTTGCTAATTCGTTAGTTACATTACATATCCGAATTTTACTATTGTTTATAATATCACTTAGTTCATGAGCAGTCACTTGTACATACCGTATGTTTCAAATAAATACAGACATTTATTTATTTTATCTTCACAAATGGGATTTTTAAATAAAAATGCGCTCATAGTGGCGAAAATTGGAACTTTATTATAAATTCCGCGTTGTCTTCAAATAATGTTAAATCTTTGTAAAATGTGGTCCACTTGACAGTTATTTGCAAAATTTAAAAGACAAAATTTCTGCATCTTTTTAAATAGCTGAAAAGTAAAATCTTATATTTACCCTACTATTATTCGAAGGTTTAATAAATCCGAACAATCGAAATCTCGAATATTCTTAAAATCAACAACCCTAATATCCACTGATGCCAATGCTAACATTACAAAAGTCCCTAATCCTTATCGTACGACGTTAGATAAATACATGGCTTCCGAACGATTTTGAGATATGTAAAACTGTCAAACTCGGACGAAGGCGCGAAGAAAATATTATTTCCCAACAATAAATTGTCTTGTTTAAAATGACCTAAATCCAGGCCTGTGTCCAATAATCACCCGTCATCATTTAGCCGTCGAATAGTGTGACAAGTCCTGATATCACATTTCGAATTTATGTCTACACTAAGCGAGCGCTTTATCACAGAGAAATCGCCATCCGTTGTTACCAACATAAACTTTGACATCTCACTCAACCCTACATCCCTTGGCGTCGTTATGTTGCTATAGTCATCGTCTTACCTCTCTCCCTAAGTGACGATTATGGCTTTGTTATAATAATGAGTAGTAATGGTAGAAAAAAAAGATACGGGTAAAGCAAGTATCACACGCTCAATGTTTATTTTATTCTTGTTCGTCAAATTAAGTATGGTGACATCATGTCATTTGATGTATGACTAATACAACTATAATCTAATTTATCGTAACTTCTTGGTAGAGAGCGCTGCGATCGATTAATCATAAAGAAATTAAAAAGAAAAAAAACATTGAGTAAAACTGTGAAAACGATACATTAGCTGAGCCAAAAAGAAAAATACAAAGTACTCACTACCACAAAACAGGTGAATTATAAAGAAAGAAAATAGTTTAGGTTATTTTTGATTTAGTAAATTACAACCAATATCATCTGTTTTAAACTAAACTGTCATTTTTTGAAGTTTTATTTTTTTTTTGACAGATAAATTTATTAGAATGTAGAGATATCGTATAAATATAATATTTATAATACTTGCACTGTAAGTTACCCATTAATTTAAAAACAGTAAGTGCAACTTTTATCGCACAGTGGTTTCCATGGTTATATCAGGACTAATATTTACTTACTGTCCAACGTGAACAGTAAGTAAATATTACGTATCAAGGTCCTGTTTAGTTTTGATAACAATTTGACAGTTGTCAATTTTGAAACCTATTTTTCTTTTCCTTCTATTTGTGCAAGTATTGTAAAAAATATCTTACTAATCTCGAACTGTAAGTGATTTTTTAGATCGCAAAAGTTTAGGAAATCTCGACCCTTCAGGCTTGGATTTTCCAAAATGCATTCTTGACCTAAAAACTGTAACTTACAGTTCATGGTTCGTAATATACTATATCACGTCTTTTACCTATTACTGTATATGGTACTTTTCCATAGCAGATCTCGGTAAGTGATGTATTTATGCTCGTGAAATCCGGTTACCAACAGTCAAATGACGTCCACTATATATGTTAATTATTAACTGTAATTGGGATTAAGTTCCTGTTGTACAGATTAGCATAAATAAATAAACTGCCATTTTTTGAAGTTTTATTTTTTGTTTGACGGATAAATTTATGAGGAACTTAAAACGTTGAAATATCGACCCTTAATTTATTATAAATATAATTTTTAGAGCAGACCAAGTGAAACATAACCTAGGTTATGAATACGTTTGACAATCTTTACTCTAATGAAAAGAAATAAATAAAAAAATAATTATAATCGCTTGGGACAATTAGTTTCCTTCATATATCAAATTGAATGATGTAACGCCACCATAAATAATTTGTCAAACAAGAATATAGTAAATATTCACCATGTAATAGCGGAATTAAGTAATAAGATGATAAGCCACTAATTAAAACGACGAATACTATAAATCCTTGTCATCAAGTTAAACATAGACATAGCTTAGAGGTGCAGGGTGTTGTTTTGTCATAAACAGGGTTTGAATATTAATTTAATTAAATGAAGATGCAGTTGGCAACAATGATGGTTTGTTGTGTATCTTGGGGGTTAGTTGGTCAACTTGGCTTTAGAATTGTGATTACAATATTGAATTAAGGGATGACAAATTTAGCTTTACTGTAGGTGCAGTAAGACTGAATTTAACTCACCAATCCAATTAAATTTAATTAACAGTGATTTCTATAGAAGATGTCTCTAAACTTGATGATCAAATTTTAAGGGTGTATATTGCATAATGTATCAACAAAGAAAGCAGAATGACATTTATGAAATTATTTCCACCTCTTAACAAATGCAAAACAATAAGATAATGCTGTCGGCAATATTAAACGTAATTAAAAATAATTACAAAATTTATATTAATTTTAAACAATCGGCAAAAAAATATGTGTTCAATACAGCAAAAAATAGATTTACTACTTTCTAGATTCATAGCTTCTAGTCGCGGTAGTAAATTTGCTTTTTGCCTAATTAAACAAATAATTATTTCTTTAAATTACAAAATTATGGTTAGTTTATTTAAAAGTTATTTGAGCAAGCAAATTAATGCTACAATAACTCTTATTGTAATATTTGTTTGGAAAATTGAACTTTTCCGGAGACTATATCTTAAAAACTAAGCAAGATATGAAAATGCGGTCAACGGCATTGGATTCCTCGTGTTCAAATTGAATTATAAGAAATTTTTTAGCGATTTTTATTTTTTGAAAATTCTTAAGGGATTTTTTTCGAATTTTGGCTATTTTCAGAACGTTTGCTCTAAAATTCTTCCTTGCACGAAAATTGTAATGATTATTTTTTGACGTTTCTCATAACCAATAAAATGCTTCATTGTATGTCACGTGTCTGCGTCTTAACCAATCCTGTCATTATTGTACTGAGAATAAAGCTCTTGTGATTATTCCCGGGAATTATCTCTGTAGATGCTTTTTTGTTTGTGACAAATGATAGGTAGTTGTCAAATAATTATTTAAAACTGTCAACGCATCAAGTAAAATGTGTGAAAAAAATCGGTTTTCAGTAATAATATAACAAGAGAGTGAGAATAAATTGAAAATAATTCTCTAGTACCTTTCTCAAACTTGTTGCCATTTGGCAATAACCACACAAGCCCTACGGGTTTCCGTGACTATTGCCTGGCAACAAGTTTTCGAAAGATCTGTCAAATTATTTTCAATTTATTCTCACTCTCTTGTTATATTATTACTGAAAATTTATACACGTATGTATTTTGACCCGCTGAATCGAATGGTAAAATGCTGAAATGCATATGTCTTCCAGTTTTTGAGATATTGTTAAAAAACTGGTCGATGAGAAAATATTGGTGAAAACTTTTAAAAAAATAGAAAATGCTGAAAATTTGTATACAGATCAATTGAAGCACGAGTAATTCAATGCTGTTGAGCGCATCTTCATATCTTGTTTAATTTTTGAGATATGGTCTCAGGAAAGTCGAAAATATAATGAAGTAATTTTTCCGGAGGTTATATCTTAAAAACTAAACAAGATATGAAAATGCGCATTAAATTTCTCGTATCCGAATTGATTTATTAGCGCAATCCGAACTATTCGTTCATTATTTTTATTTGACTATTGGGTCTCAAACTATTTGAATATTCGAACTATTCAGACTGTTCGGTTGATCGAATATTCGATCAGTTCAGATATCCGAGCTATTCGAATATTCGAACTATCCGGATAGTTGAAGTCTCCGGATAGCCGAACTATCTGGATAGCCAGAATCGAATATCCATTATGTAAATATTCGAATATTGGGTAATCCGAATAAAATCAACATCCTACTGAAATCCATAGTCCTACTCGATACATCATATAATATATAATCAGATCATTAAGTTCAGAAACATCCTGTAAAAATAAATACATCAACTGGCTATTTATCATTTCAGGATGTTCTTGGAAAATTTCTTCCTAATTCTTTCTAATAAATTATATATTCTTCCGGTGAGAAAAATTAGATAATCCAAGTTCCATTTCATTCTGGTTCCAGCAAATTTGTTAAATTCACAAGTGTAAGACAAATGTTTGTGGCTTACCGGGCGCCAAGAAAAATACGCGCAATGTTTGAAAATGTCGGTTCGAAACGTGGTATGCCTACTAAATATCCGGTTCCGGTATAAACGTACCCGTCACGTTCACCTTTACTTGAGATAGCAAGCGCACATAGATTGATTGTGAACGAGCCATTAAAGAAACATGCATTTGAAATACGAGTATATCTTTTGAAATCTTAAAATGAGAAAAAGATGGTACGATTTGAATTCCTACTGAATATAGGCGTCCTATTAAAAATGTGCCATAGCTGATTAACATGGGAAATTAATTTTCCAGCACCATTGATTTCCTGATTACAGGAAAATGTTTCTAATAAAAGATGTGCAGATTTAAATATTTCTGCAGTTACGAGTAAATTAATCTACACATTTCATAGCTCCAAATGTTCGTTATAATAATTTAACATGACATTGGAACTGAAAAACAACTGACTGTAAATTGCCATTATGAAAACATATCTCTTTCTTGATATATTCATTTCTAAATACAAAAATATATATATATCATCACGCCTTTTACCCATTACTGGGTGTGGCACTCTGCCGGAGCAGATCTCGGTAAGTGATATATTTTGCGCGTGAAGTGCGGTTACCAGTCGTCAAAGTCGCCAAAGATGTTAGTGATGGCGGAGCCACAGGATTAGTATTTGAAATTATGAAAATTGTTCGTCGCCTATGGGAATGGAACCAGGGTTCTCAGGATCCACAGGTCGACTTCATACCACTGAGCTAGCCACCCCATATTTCTAAATACAGAGTGATCAAAAGGAATTGTTTTAGTTGGCAATAAAAAAAATCTACCTGAAATTGGTGAACCTGATATATAAATTCATTTCCTGTTGCTGACAGTGACATTTGAAAATTTAAAATTAAATTTGAGTACATTTAGTTCTTATTCGTTTTTAGTTATATTTTTATTAAATATCCATAAATAATATTATTGTTTCACTCACCTTTCCCTTTATTACTTAACATAGCAATAATCCGAAGTATTTCTATCATTCAAAAAGTCAAAATTCTATTAGCTGTTAGATTCCTGACATAACCTATTTGTATTTATTAGACAAATAGTATTTCCGCCTTTACCTGGTGTTGTGCCAACTGTGGAATAAAAAGATCTCCGGAATTGTATTGCCAACTGAAACAATTCCTTTTGATCTTGTTTTGATCACTCTGTATTAGTTATTACAGAGGTTATCTTATATTTACTCGTTTTATTGTTGCATTATAGTTCCTTAAAACTCTTTTTCGTAAAGTAATACTAGTTTTTTTAAGTTATCCTTAATTTTATTTCCACTGTACTAAATACAGAGTGATCAAGAGGAATTGTTACAGTTGGCAATAAAAAAATATACTTGAAATTGGTATGCCTGATACATAAATTCATTTCTTGTTGTTGACAGTGACATTTGAAAATTTCAAATTAAATTTGAGTACATTTATTACTACATTTATTTCTAAAGTATTTCTATTATTTAAAAAGCCAAAATTCTATTAGCTGTCAGACTCCTGACATTATTAGAAATAACAAATATAATATCCGCCTTTAACTGGCGTTGTGCCAACTGTAGAATAAAAATATCTCTGGAATTGTATTGCCAACTGTAACAATTACTTTTGATCACTATGTATATTTAAGTAATACTTTGTAGAGAATCAAATAAATGTTAAGTTTTGATCTAATGAACTATTTTAAGAGAAAATTTGAGGTTCAAAACTGTAAGAACAAATTATTATTTTACTTATTGTACAGAGTAAAATAAATAAATAAATATGTATACTTATAGATGTTGTAGTTTTTGCGCAGTGGAAATGAAAACTAAAGTTGCGTGTGACAACTGAAAACTGTGTCAGAAATAAAACGTTACGGCAGTCTAGTCTCGAGGTTACAGGATCGATAAGTTAACAACGTGAGACCGGCCGGCAATTTGAGAAAATGCTTTACGTATAATAACGTGATTTCTTTACCATGTTAGGACTTTACGAGGATACGTGGGGATTCAGATAATTTTTTATATTCTTCTGCCAAGTGTTACTTCTTTATAAGGCCGGATATAGCAACATTATTTTCAGGATTTATTCATTTATTTATTTGTTACATTGCGTAACTGAAAATTATTCAGAATTAGAACTCATAGCGGAATATGAATTACTTGAACATTATTATATTTTAGTTAGTTTTCATAAGAAACATACATACGAGTACATATATCATTATGCTTTTGGCCATTATTGGATATATTACTCTGCTGTAGAAGACTTTCCCCACATATCCAGTAATAGTTAAAACCAGTGATTATATACTTATTTATCTACGATCGAGTGTAAAATAGATTTTTCGTTGTTTGTTTTCAGTTCGTAAAATAATAATACGAGTAGAATATTATGTAACAAATTTTATAAACGTCTCTTTATTTACAAGTGTATAAAAAACGAGTAGGTATCTAAAGAATTTCTAAAACGTGTCAGATACTATACTTTTTCTACGATGGCAAATTAAGGCAACAAATAATGTGATGTTTTATGAATTATTTGAAAATTAAGGTTAAGTTATAATGCAAGATAGTAACTGCACTCTGTGCTTAATATGATAGTTGTTAAGTTCACATACATATCTTCACGCTATATCCCAACAAATGGGGTAGCACGAACCCTAAAATCACTTATAAAACATTCACTCATCACACTCATCAAACAATCAGCCCTCGTCAAACATTATCATCCAAACACACCACCCTCACTTCAACCACATTCATAGATCACTCCATATAAACTCATTCATTTATAACACTCGAAATCATTATCACACAACAAACCTTCAATCACATCATTCCTATTCACGTATCATTCATTTTCTTTCTTCAACATACATAACATATGCATAAAACATCTCAAATTACTCACGTTTACTCCTAACAACGAAACTAATAACGAAACTAACAACGAATCTACAAGATTATAAAAGATGAAAGCGATAAAATGCATTTGTATATGAAAGAAAAGTCCACACAATACAGTAACTGAAAATGAAACAAAAAGAAAAGAAAGGGGGAGGAGCGTCTCCCTGCACTTGTTTCTGAAAGTGATTAAAACGTTCAAAGCCACAGTTTGTCAACATATGATTAAGATATTAATTAACGCCATGGAAATCAGAACGTTAAATGATATTTTAATAATGAGAGTAGAAAAAGTTACTTTACATACTGTTTACCATTGTTGCCCTAGTTAGTTCAATAAAATAATATTTTTTTTAGTATCTAAGGCATTAATGTCAATTAATCTTAACATATTTTCTAATGTTTTCGTTCGTAGATAAAATATTGTACATGAAGCCATCTTGAATAACTCGCTTCGCTCACGTTTTAACTTTGACCTGCTAAAGACAAGCTTTACATTCTAATATCGTAAATAACCATCTATTTATTTAATATTTAATGACACATTTTGTAAAAGAACGGCTGCATATATATATATATATATATAATAAAATTCTAAGGATGATAAATAATTATTTTGTACACTGACAAATGGTTCGAAATGATATAAGAGAAAAATAATTTAAATCAAGGATGGACTTATCTCTAAAATAATTAGAACCGTAACGATGCAAGCTAAAGATGAAAAACAACCACTTCATGCTTTTATTACCAGTCTAGGTATCTAAATTGCAAAAGAATTGAAGTATCATCATCTCGAGTTTGACATTTAAAAAGCTATTATCTGAGATCGACTTTAAGAGAAAACTGTAAATTTTATTACGATTGTATTATTCAACCGCTCAGTGCACAACGATCTTATGAATATAGACGCGAATGACTCGAAGCTGCACATTGTCCTTAAAAGAAAATGCTAGAACAAGAAATTCTCCCATTTTTTGCGGCGAAAGAACTAGGTCGAGAATTTTGGTGATGATTACGAAGAGAAAAAAGGATGGAACGAAATTAAAAGTATCTTTGGAAATGTTCTTTGCGACAAAATGTTTTTGTTGGAAAATATCATTCACATATGGCGTAGTAATTATCTTTTCCTTTGCGGAAATTAAACTGTTTTATTCTCAACCCTTTCACAAATTGTTCATTAACTCAACTTACTTTTTATTAATATTATTAGGAAAGGATTTTGCTACATATAACTATGAAAATTACTGAAGAATTTCTTCACTTAATATTTATTATATTAAATGTTTGAATCTGGTCCCGTGCTGTTATTTGACAAATCTTATATTTGTAAAAAGTTGCATAATATGAGCAATAACGAACTAATAAGCATTTTAAGGTTAATATACAAGTAAGAAAAGTGCAAGTCTACACGTACAATCTTCCGAAATCTGCATAAAATGCAAAATTGTCACCATCAAGCAAGATAATACGTATCATTCTGTACAAATATTATCGTTTGTTAAAGTCAACTCCAAGATTCAGCACTGCAGCTTCACTAACATCTACTTATTCAAATGCATTCAAACTGCACTTTTCTTTATCCGCCCACTTTTAAATGCAATTCTTCAGAACAGATACCTCACGTACTTTTCCGCTTTTCTAAAGGAGATATGCATTTATGCCAGATCCGTTTTATATTCTGTGTTAGCAATTAGCAATTAATGGAAGCGATTTAACACTTGCGATTCAAATTAAAATCAATAGCACCATAAATAAGGAGTAGATAGCTTAGTGGTAACATCTCTGGCTGTGGTTTTGAGAACCCGAATGCAAGAGGTGGATTCTTATTTCTGCCATTACAATTTGGTTACTAAAGAAATAAGAATCCACCTCTTGCACCTGTTTGTCTTTAATGCATTTTACGTCTCTTCAGTTTATCGCAAATAAAAGGATGAGTCATGGATGGCTCGATTTATAGCAAAAAGGGAATGGAACACGTTTATGACAGAGCTGTCTGCTTGAGATGATACGATAGAATGGATAGCAATGGCTCCACTCTCACAAGGGAGTAAGTCCTGTAATGGCGGACAGTAATGTGTGTGTTGTATATTAGGGATAATAGACTTTTTATGGCTTTATATAAGGATGAAAGTAATAATAATTAATTTATATGACATGCTGAATAGACTTTTATGAGAAGTGCAATAAATCTTCGTTATTTTATGCATTCATGTTCAGTTGTTATATAAAAACTAAATTTTTAGAATAATTTATAAATTTATCTTTTACGAACTGTTTTTTATTACTATATTGTTGCTCCTTTAATTTATATTTTAATAATAAGTTTCTGCATATTTCATTATTTTTTGGCAATTCTAAATTAGTATTTTAGCAACGTAACGATCCGTGAGATATGATATTCATATCTCACGTCGTCTATGATACTCGTGAGAAATGAAAGTATGTGTAAAGTATTTTTCCATACGACTACAATGAGCAAATGTCTTAGTAAAATAAGTAAACAAATCATCACGACCGTTATCCATTACTGGGTGTGGCACTCTGCCGTAGCAAATCTCGGTATAAGTGATATATTAAGGAAGTACTAGCATGAAAAATTTTTTGCAGAACTGAATGAAATTTGGCGCACGTAAACACTAGATAGTCATACGCATCTTGTTAAAATATGAAACACATTCATCGTCTGTAAACAAATATATTTGCTTGTAAAGTTGAGCTTTTATACACGGGGCTTATGGCGATTATTTTGGTGACGTCATATGCAACAAATTTTGAAGATACTTTACAATACACATGTAGATAATAAAATATTAATGTGGCGAACACATGTTAGTAAACATCTTGAGTTGATAAAAACTTGAATATTTACTTTAATAACAGATAATTATTGTCACTTATCGATTTATATGTAGCCAACATGCAACATATGTAACTTCAACATAAACTAACCACGTTTATTATTTAGTTAAATATCGATCGAACGCAGAGAGCAAAAGCTGCTAGTAAACTAGTTATAACTTTTAACAAGACTCATCATAATAACCATTTTCATATTCTTGTAAGTTCCACACAATGTAACAGACGAACTTTTGATATGCTTCATAAAAGAGGATGATATTATGCGTAAGTTTGTACTTTGCTCAGTTTAGTAGAGCATAAATTAAATGCATAAGTTGATAAGTTCATTCGAAGTGAAAAAGTATTTACCTAATAAGAAAGTAAATACGAGAGTAGGGTGAAAAGTCCCTGAAAAAATGAAACAAGAAATGATTTATTTGGTCAAAACATATTTTATATCTCAATATAATCTCCTTGTAGCTCGATACACGTCGTCCAACGTTTTTCTAATTTTTCGATCCCTTTCAAATAATACGATTTTGGCAATCCTTCAAAATAGGCGTTTGTCTCAGCGATGACCTCATCGTTGGAGCCAAATCTCTTTCCGCCAAGCCATTTCTTCAAGTTTGTAAATAGATAAAAATCGCAGGGGCGCAAATCTGAAGAATATGGTGGATGACGAACCAATTCGTAGCGCAATTCATGCAATTTTGCCATTGCGACACGGTCGATCTTGTTGTCAACAGAGAGAAAATGCGGCACCCATCTGGCAGATAGCTTTCTCATATCCAAAAATTTATGCAAAATGTTCCGTACCCGTTCGGTTGAGATGCTCATAGCCTCAGCCAGCTCGTGCACTTTAACTCGCCGATCGTCCAATATCATACCATGGATATTTTCGACGATTTCTGGCGTTGTAAACTCAATTGGATGACCAGAACGTTCGGCGTCCTTTGTGGTCATACTACCACAACGAAAATCAATAAACCACTTGTGAATCGTTCCAATCGATGGTGAGGAGTCCCCATAATGTTTAATAAGCAATGCTTTGGTTTGCGTAATGTTTCTTCCACGCATGAAATAATGTTTAATCAAGACGCGAAATTCACTTGTTTCCATGTTTTCAAAAATCTTCAAGGTTGCTTGCTTTCGATGGGTGTCAAAACAGAACTGAATGTCATATCAGTCTGAAAATTTTAATGCGTTCTAGTTAAAGATGGTACATCACAAATGTCACATGAGATTTGCGATTGTGGCGCCATCTGTTTTATTATTCAGGAACTTTTCACCCTGCCCTCGTATATCTCCTAAAGAAAGTATTTTTACTCGAATGCTATAGTGCAGGAAATGAAACGACACCTTCAGAAAGAAATGTCTTGCTTCTCTTGATATACATAAAACTATTAATAACATTAATTGAATTGTCTCTTCTCGAGGGATGAATAAATACATTAGGGTAATTCGATGTATAAAAATCAATAGTTTTTGTTGTCATGTCTATCAATATTGAGTTTAGTTCGTGGTTTGGTAACACGAAGCAACTACTGTAACAAGGATGAAATATTTACTAGGGTTGAAAATGATTTTCCGCAAATAATTTGTCACTGTCATGTTGGTACCGACAGTTATCGGCATATCGGTTAAAAACAAAACAAAAAAATTATTGTCAGAGTATAACAACAGTCATTGTTAAATTTGATAGAAAAATCTGTGCTGTGACATGTTACAAACATTTTTAGTTAATTTGAAATCATATTTATTTAAAATATATGGGGTGGAAGCCTCAGTGGTATCGAGTCGGCCTGTGGATCCTGAGAACCCTGGGTCGTTTCCCACAGCTGACAAACATTTTCACCACATTAAAATTACCCCTGTGCCTCCTCCACTACTAACATCTTTGGGGGCCGTGATTTGACGGCTGGTAACCGCACTTCACGCACATAAATATATCACTTACCGAGATCTGCTTCGGCAGAGTGCCACACCCAGTAATGAGTAAAAGGCGTGATGATATATTTATTTTTATTTTATAATAAGGCTGTTTTGTTGAATTAAATGTGGTTTTTCCTATTTCTCCATTTTAGAATTTATTTATTTTATGGGGTAGCTAGCTCAGTGGTATCAAGTCGGCCTGTGGATCCTGAGAACCCTGGTTCGATTCCCATAGGCGACAAACAATTTTCACAATTTTAAAACTACCTCTGTGGCTCCCCCACCACTAATACCTATGGGGGCCGTGATTTGACGGCTGGTAATCGCATTTCACGCGCAAAATATATCACTTACCGAGATTTGCTTTGGCAGAGTGCCACACCCAGTAATGAGTAAAAGGCGTGATGATATATTTATTTATTTATTTATTTTTTATTTCAATTTAAAAAATTTAGAAATATGTTGCTATTAACTGTCTATGATACATAATAAAATAGGGAGAAAAATTGAAATAATATCAGATTTTAATTACGACAAAATGGCGACCATACCTTAGTTGGTTAGACCCAAGGACGTTGAAAGGAGGGAATACGGCATTAAAGTCAAGACTGTGAGGCTCGGCAGATTGACAGAGACAGAAGTATGTTTTCCTGTACCGTGCTTAGCCCGTGCTATTGCGCATGTGTCATAAAGAGATTTAAAATTTAAACAGGACAGAACAGAATCATTCTCCCTAAAAGATTATAAATTTTTACAAACTTAAATTATCAACGTTTATTATTAGTGTGATCTATCGATTAAAATAAATATTTGTAATTGTAATTGTTGAACAATATTTACTATTAATAATAAATATAAAACCTGTGAATATGAAGAGGAAGTTTGAGAATAAATATCAAATTTATGTTTTTAAACAAATCAAAACTACAATTCCACACAACGCAACGATTGAAACACAAATGAACACCTCGTGGTTATATTCACATACAACAACGCCCCCTGACAACGTCTAAACGCCACTTTTCTTTCACAAAAATTCTAAATATTTGGAAGAAGAAGAGATTTGGCTAAGCACGGTGCAGAGAAACTAATGTTGTCTCATTCCCTTGTCCAAGCCTCACTTAAAGCAATGCTACAGTATCGTAATGCCATATCCCCTCCTTTCAACGTCCTTGGTTAGATCATATCCCAGTTTAAAATCCACACGGTATCTTAATTTTTTTTCTTTAAAATTAATTCAATTTGATTTCATCTATTATCTATATAAAAAAGTAACTAAAGTGAAATTAAGTTCGTTAATGAGCTATATACAATCAATGGAACCACGACTTTATTGATGGCCTCGTATTTCAAACAACCGCTCCATCAAGTAAAATGTCACTTTAATTATTTTGTCTGAAACTGTTTAATTTAATCAATAATTAATCATAAATAATTCAAAATATTTAAATTTTTTATATGAATTGTAATGACAGCAGACAATATTTCCAAGGTTACAAAAAAAAACAATCAGATAAACTATAAAACAGTCAGGTAAAATCTTTACGAGACTGTTTTGTATTTTACCAGATTCATATTTTTGTTGTACTTCATTTGACTGTTTTGGTAAAAATTTACTTTCCATGCTAAAAATAGTCAGAAAAGTAAGCACTTTCTTTCCGGTTTCAGAAAAAAGTTTGTACTGTATTGATTGCATATATCGTAAACATAAAACAAAAAACTACTAACAGTATTCAAAGTGTAATTCCGCTTAGTTTTGATATAATTTAGTAAAAGTTTGAATAGTAACAATTCATCAAAACAATCTCAAGAATTAAACCCACCCCAATCCATCCCCCGCAAAAAATCCATACCCCAGTTTGTGTATTCCACACTCCACTGTCGTTCAGTCGCCCATGTGCGCTCGCGTCGAACGCCGAGCGCCGCGCCGATGCCGACCGTGCTAACATGCTTATCTCTGCGTCGGTTCCAGGCCGGAGTTGGTGGTTCCTGTCCGCGCCACCCGATGGCTCTGAAGCCAGCGGGCCTACGACGCGCTCTGCTAGCGCTCGTGGTGGTCGCTGTGGGCCTCAGCGTCTACCTCTATTGGGTTCAAATTGGAGAGAGGATCGAGCAGAGATACCCCAGAAGGTATGGGAAAAGGTGAGTCAAGTTAGTTTTACATAACCTCACATTTTGTTTTCAAGATGGCGGATTATCCACATCTTACATGTAATATGGATTTAAGGCTTTAGTTTTTGGTATTTAGGGTTAAACTTTATATTGTTTATTTCATTTTAATGGTGCAATCACAATCATATTCATTACTGGTACCCCAGAAGGTATAGGAGAAGGAGAGTCAAGATTAGTTTTACATAACCTCACTATATTGTTTTCAAGATGGCTGATAATCCACATCTTACATATAATATGGATTTAACGCTTTAGTTTTTGGTGTATAGGGTTAAATTTTATATTATTTGTTTCATTTTAATGGTGCAATCATAATTATATTCATTACTTTTAATTAAAGAGTTTGTTGGCAAGGAATTATGCGTGTGGATGAAGCGAAAGTGATGTGCCAAGATAAGAATAATTGACGGAGATTAATTGTGGAATGTATCGTTATCTATATATTTAATCGGTATTCTGTGACCAATGCCCTTGACATTTTATACAATTATATACAAGACAAAGAAGCACGGAAAGAATAGTAATAAAGATATAAGAAAGACAGTTTTATTATTTTACTTACAGAACATTGAAGTAATCTATAAAGTATTCATGATACATAAGGATTATTATTAATTTATCGATCGATAACAAAATAAATTATCAACTTCCATAATAATAGGGAAGGAGACCGCAATCAATTGTATCAACAATCTCGAAATCTGCTCTAGTGATTTTGTACTTTAAATATTTTTTTGGACTTTAAAAAAACGATATAGCTAGGTCTCATCCTCCGAATAATTTGAAAGAAAATTGAAGAGAACATTCACGAAAATGTATTTCTTCAAAATACCTACTGATATTATTTTATTCCAAACTTTTTTTTTAAAACAGTTTAGAAAAACTTGACAGTAGAAAATATATCAGTAGCCATCTTGAATGATCTTTTTTATAAAGCTAGGTAAGTAACCTCACAATCTAATTTTCAAAATGGCGGACAATTACTCTTTACATATGTCATATTAATGTAGTAATTTATAATCAGCGAGATGTAATTGCATATTGTTAGTTAAATTGAAATGGTAGAATCATATTAATTATAAGTAATTAGAGGTTTAAAGCTTGTATTAGTATGGAGCACTTTGACATATTGCATTGGTCTAAATTATTATGTTTTTATTAACTAGCAAATGTGTTCTGAATAATTAACATATATTTTGTATGTATAAATAGAATTGCAACACATAACAATATTTTCTATATATAGAAAAAGATAATAAATCATATTATTCTAGATTATACTTATCATACTAATGTCTAGAATCACAAATATCTAGATGTAGTAGATACTAGTAAATAATAAATATATAAAACAAAAACAATAACAAACAATAAAAAAAAAATCATTACGCCTTTTACCCATTACTGGATGTGGCACTCTGCCGAAGCAGATCTCGGTAAGTGATATATTTATGCGAGTGAAGTGCGATTACTGCTACGGCAGAGTGTTAGTTACACTCAGTAATGGGTGACAAGCGTAATTCTATATTTATTTTTTACTTACTTACGAAAAATTAAATCTAGATGAAATTTGTCAAATAGATAATAGTATATTAAAAAACAAGTATTAAAAGTTGTAAACGCGATATGGGAAAATTTAATAGTATTTTTTCTATTTCAGTGTTCTTATAGCTCTATAAACGCACTGTAAACACGTTGCTAAGGAGATCTATAACGCACTGTTTTTGGCGCTTTTTATTTTGTTGGAGTAGTATGAATGTTCTAAAATCTGACAGATAAATGACACATAACCTCAAAATTGTAAATTGTCGGTGTTGAAATATTACTAACAGAATATGCTAGAATCAGACAACATTCAAAACACTCACAATATAAAAAAAAATATTGATTAATTGTCAAAAAATATGATATTTCAATTGTCTGTGTTATGAGAAATGCTACCAACATGAATGATAAAAAACACCAACTTGTATTTTTGACAAGTCGCAGTTTTTAAAAATCTAACAAAATTATAAAATTACCTCAATAGGAAAAATAGTATATAGAACACGTTTTATAAGGCCTATTAACGCACGGCAGCTCGTTTTCCAAATTTGGACTCGTGCGTTAACAGATTGCCTTATGAAACTACAGAGTGATCAAAAGGAATTGTTACAGTTGGCAATAAAAAAAAACTACTTGAAATTGGTAAGCCTGATACATAAATTCATTTCCTGTTGTTGACAGAGACATTTAAAATTTAAATTTGAGTACATTTATTATTACATTTATTTCTAAAGTATTTCTATTACTTAAAAATGCCAAAATTCTATTAGCTGTCACACTCCTGACATAACCTATTTGTATTTATTAGAAATGTCAAATAGCATTTCTGCCTTTATCTGACGTTGTGCCAACTGTGAAATAAAAAGATCTCTGGAATTGTATTGCCAACTATAACAATTCCTTTTGATCACCCTGTAGTTCTTTGATATACTATTATTTTAAAAATAATATAATAGAGAATAAGAAAAAAATATTTTAAAAAAACAATTAAAATTATATTATCTACACTTAAATAATATATCTAGATTTAGAGCACAGTATATAAATGAGTGGAAAGACAAGAGAACAATTGAAAATCAGAATTAATGATTAAAAATACTTTTGTAATGAGTTTTACGTATTCATGTATAATTTATAATAAATGACTTCTACTTTATAAAAATATTTGCCTTGTTTTAATTTTACATCTACGATTAATTTTAATAAATTGAAATTAACCGTCAGTTTTACAGTTTGCGTAATTCAGTCGCAAATGAACACTAATCACGATGTAATAAAGATCATAGGAATAATGGAATGAACTTTGTAAAGTTTGTAATAAACACAAATTTGGTTGAAGATTATCAGAACTTCTAATACCTTTATAAATAAATTTTAATCGCGCTTGGAATTTAATTTAAAGTAGTTAACATCTAACATTGTCATTATTAAATTACTTCGAAATGAAATTAAGTTTGCTACTGCAATATTACATGTGAAGGAATGAGAAGATTTATCGATTGATATTAAATTACCTTCATACAATTTAAACTCCAAAGTTTAAGATCGGATTTAAAAATTGGATTAGTAGTTCTGTTGCAATGCTTGCCAATATAGAAACTTTTCTCTGCACTATATCAAGTATAGTAATCAATAAACAGAGCCCGCAGAAGTATCGAATTATTCACCCGAAATTTTAAAGAGGTTTTTCTAATTTCACGCAGTTTTCTCGCTCTAGATCCATATATGTCTAGATTAGTGGTATTCAAACTGTGGGTCGCGAGGGCACTGGTGGGGATCCTTAGATGTTATTTACAAATAAAAAAAAAATGTTTACAAAAATCCATCTAATTGCACGCTTTCACTTAAATTTTGAGGATTACTTAACGAAAAATATCAAATCGAATGTTTGATAGCAATGTTAAGGTAGTACTAGTGTGACGGTGGCGCCATCGGTTGTCGAGTGGCGAAACTGACGCTCAAAAAAATATAAAAATTGAATAAAATAAGTGTTTTATACCTATTATGATTTGAATATCATGAATTGTTGACAGGTTGTTGATCTAGTGAATTTTCAAATACCATACCACCGTGTGGTGTTGCCATTATAAATTGGGATTCTTAATTTTTCGGTAAAAACAAGGCTTTGCATGGCTATATATCCATTACTAAACGATAAAAAACTTTCTCCTTCTGATACTATATACATGGATAGTTCTAGAACATCATACTAGTTTTTCAAATGAAACTGCAAAATTTTAGAGGTACACAAACCAAATATGTGCGATTCTGAGTGATGATCGCCATAAGCCCCGTGTATAAGAACTCAACTTTACAAGCGAATATATTTGTTCACAGACGATGAATGTGTTTCATATTTTAACAGGATGCGCATGACTATCCAATGTTTACGTGCGCCAAATTTCATTCAGATCTGCAAAAAAATTTTTCAAGCTAATACTACCTTTAATTCATTTTTCAAATTCGGTGTTCATATAGCTCTATAAACGCACTGAAAATACGTCGACAAGGAGAAAAAATAGTGCGCGTATAGACGCGCACTATTTTTTCTGCTTTTTATTTTTAAATCTAACAGAATTATAAAATGACCTTGATAGAAAAAATAGTATAAAGAACACGTTTTGTAAGGCTTGTTATCGCACTCGTCCTTTGTAAAACTTGGACTCTAACGTTTACAGAGTGCCTTATGAAACTGATTCTTTAATACACTATTTTCGTTCTACATTTATTTATTATTTTTCATATTATTTGTATCATATTTTTAAAGTGTGAAAAGTACACAGCCGAGTTTTACCTGTGCTTGCCAAGATAGAACGTTTTTCTTTACTATAAAGTATAATAATCAATAATCGCGAAATTAGATATGAAGGAGAAATGAATTTCTTATTTCTCTAATAATAGAGCTAATAAAATCAATAAGCAATATACGTTATATTTCCTTGTAATCAAGAATGAAGGACGAATTTCTTTAGTGTGTCGAATGATGACGTGGAATTTTGTAAGAAAAAATATGACAATATAAGTAAATGTAGAAGAGATTAAATTACGTTGAAATTAAATTTACGAAATTATGTACCTTTGTATGATACTGATGTATAAAACTAATATTTTTTTATGACATACTTCATTTAAAAAGTTCTGCTGTAGCCTTAAGAAAGTACTTTTTTATTGGATTTTTGCTCGAGTTTTTACTGTTTCTAAGCAACCAAATTTGAGGATACTGTTGGAAAAATTGTGACGGCAATTTCGTTTTCAATTATGTATAACTTGAAATACATCAAGTAGGGGCATTTTATTTAATATTTGGATCAGATGTAACTTACACTAACAAAAATAGATAACGTTTCTATTTGACTGGCTATTAACATGGATTTCTCAAATATTTCAGTAGTTTGCGCTAGCGCAAATTATCATGTTAAATAGACGTGGATTATTATACAGGACGTGGATTATTATACAGGATGTGCAATCATTGCTATCTCGAGAACTGTAAGAGCTATGAGATTGATTAAATTATCAAAGAACCACCATTTTACAAGACGCAATGAGTAAAATTTTTTTTTTACCAATGGTTCTCAAAATATGTGGTGCAACTTTCTTATTTTAAATGGGAACCAATTTTTTTTATTTGCTTATTCGATTCAGTATTTCAACGAGTTAATTAAAATACTGGTAGCCAATCAGAGGTATGTCGCAATTTCTATCCTTTCTCTTATAATTTTTCAACGACTTTTGACATTCAGATAAAAAATAAATACAAACCAAAATTTATTAATATAATAATATAACCTCAAAAACTTGTTGTTTGTTTTCAGAAGATTTCCTAATTCTTCCTACAATTGCAGTGTTTTCTTTAAAAAAATTGAAATCTTTTGATAACTGTCATACAGAATTTTATTGGCCTTTGAAAATTGTATTACTTCTCTGTCCATTTTTGAAAAATTTAGATCATTCAAAATGTATGATAATGACAGCTGATATTTCACGGTCGGTAATAGAGATTACAATGCGAAGTTTAAAACGCTGACTTCTGATTGGCCAACGGTAAGAAATGTTAGGTAAAGTAACGTGGAAAGATGAAAGTTGACCATCTCTTGCATTGCTTATTTTACATTACTGATTGCTTTACTTCAATATAAATGGTTCCACTTAAATCACAAGTTTTAACTTGTTGTCTTACCTACTAATTTTGCGTTGCTTCTTACGTTACTTCATTATAAATCCAGATATTGTGAAATATGGAGAAACTTATTATTAAAATATATATAAATGGGGCAAAAAAAGTTCCTAAAAGCTAGATTGTACGGCGTATAATAATTAAATAAAATTAATATGTGCGTAATATAAAAATTTAATAAAATTGTTTTCCATTAGACAAATTGTATAAAATTTCCAGGCATATTCCTTGCAGGAAGTTAAAATCCTAATATCACAAAGAACCTTGGTTATTCGAAACCGGATATACGTCATATCTCGCGCGGATATAATTATATCTTCCTGCAAACTTCGTTATAATAAAACATGAAATAAGCTATTTACACCCTGTCTGCTTGTGGATCCACCGTCTGCGTCTTGCATTCTCGTCATGTCTATTAGAAATCTATTTTAGTGCAGAAAATGTAATTTACTTATTATCTCAAAGTTGAAAATTATGAAATCTGTACATTCCATAAACGTGTACCAGCATTTCTACTATGAATGCAATACAGACATAGGATCGCGCCATATTGAATTCTGTTTGGGACAACAGAATCGCTGTCATCAAGTATAAATTATGATTTTATAGCATAAAACTGCCAGTGCTTTTTGTATAAAATAGTATATAAACTAGCGGTCGGCCTGGCTTTGCCAGGCCTCACGCTAGGCTCCGCGGACTCTGAAGTAAGGTTCACTTCTATATGACAAAATATAAACTGAATTAATTCCAATCTAAAACTTTTCAATTATGTACGTTTATTCATGCAAAGACCTATTAATTGATGTCAAACACAATAGGTTTTAAATCTGTATCACTAAAACAAATGCCGCTCAAAAAAATCAATTTAATTCGCGTGCCCTTTAAAAGCCATTTCATTTGATACGAAACACGATAAGTTTTAAAACACTTTCACGGAAACAATTGAAGATCTGAAAGTATTTAATTTTGTACGCGAGCTTTTCAAAAGACCTTTAATTTTATATCAAACATGAATGGTTTTAAAGCACTTTCACTAAAACAATTCTTGGTCGAAAAAAATACCAATTTTATATTCGAGCCCTTCAAAGGCCTGTAATTTAATACCAAATATGATAGGTTTTGAAACACCTTTACTAAAACAATGGACGATCAAAAAAAATAATTAATTTAACACACGTGCTCTTTAAAAGACCTTTCATTTGAAAACAAACACGATAGGTTTTGAAACACTTTCACCAAAACAATTGACTATCGAAAAGTATTACATTTTGTAAGCTAATACTTCAAAAGACCTTTCATTTCACACCAAACACAATAGGTTTTGAAGCACTTTCACTCAAACAATTACCGATCTAATAGTATTTAATTTTGTACGCGAGTTCTTCAAAAGACCCTTCATTTGATATCAAACATGATTGGTTTTGAGGCATTTTCACTAAAGCAATTCTCGGTCGAAAAAAATACCAATTTTATATTTGAACCCTTCAAAAGACATGTCACTTAATATCAAATATGATAGCTTTTGACACCATTACTAAAACAGTAGACGATAAAAAAATAATAATTCATTTAATACGTGTGCCCTATAAAATACCTCTCATTTAAAACCAAACCCGATGGGATTTGAAACACTTTTAGTAAAACAATTGACGATTGAAATGTATTAAGTTTTATACGCGAGCCCTTCAAAACACATTTCATTTGATAGCAAACACGATAGGTTTTGAATTACTTTCATGAAAACAATTGTCGATCGAATAAAATTTAATGCTGCACGCGAGTTGTTCAAAAGAACTTCCATTTGATATCAAACACTAAAACAATTGACAAACGAAAATATTTCAATTTTTCATGCAAGCCCGTTAAGTGACCTTTCATTTCATACCAAACACAATATATTTTGGATCACTTTCACTAAAACAATTGCGGATAGAAAAAGTCAATTTTGCATGCGAGCCCTTTAAAAAACCTTCTATTTGATATCAAACGCGATATGATTCGCGAAACTTTAAATTTGAAACAATTTATATCGTAAGTTCTTTCAAAACTCTTTCATATGACATTAAACACGGCATTATTCCGAATACTTCAAATTTAAAACAATTGATGGTCGCAATGTTTAAATTTTTGTATTTCGTCTGAAAGTTCTTTTAAAGCCCTTTCATATGATATCAAACACGAAATGATTCGGAACACTTTAAGTTTAAAACAATGGACTGTCGTAAAATTTCAATAAAATATGTTTTTTATTTCCGAAAACATTTTGCTAAACTAACTTTTTTTATATAATCTGAATGTTCTTCTAAAGCCCTTTCATATGACAGCAAAGAAGGCCTGATTCGGAATAATTTATGTTTGAAACAATTGAGGATCGTAAAATTTAACTTTTTTGTTTTATCGGAAAAGTCTTCTAAAGCCCTTTCATATGACACCCTACACAGTATGATTCAGAATACTTTATGTTAGAAACAATTAATTATTATAAAATTTCAACTCTTTTTATTTCATCTGAAAGTTTTTCTAAAGCCATTTCATATGACACCAAATATGTTAATTTTAGGAATACTTTAAGTTTGAAACAAATGCCTGTCGTAAAATTTTAACTTTTTTTATTCCATCTGAAAGTTCTTTTAATGCCCTTCAATATGACACCAAAGATGGTATGATTCGGAATAATTTATGTTTGAAACAATTGAGGATCGTAAAATTTCAACTTTTTTTATTTTATCTGAAAGTTCTTCATATATCACTAAACACGGTATGATTTGGAATACTTTATGTTTAAAATAATTGACGGTCGTAATATATATATTTTTTATTTCATCTGAAAGTTTTTCTAAACACCATACAAATGAGACCAAACAAGTTATGATTTTGGAATACTTTAAATATGAAACAATTGCCTATCGTAAAATTTCAACTTTTTTAATTTCATCTGAATACATCTTACTATTTATTAAAAATCCTTCGGACGTCATTTCTGATGACATTCCCCTTTTATATTTATATATACATGAAATCAATTGAAAATTTTCTTTAATATTTTTTGAATAAATGTTGGAAATCGCTGGAATATTATTTCCGACATCGTTTTTTCGAGTTACCTTTGTTTGCATTGTAGCATGCTGCGGTCAATTTTTTATTTTTTTTTTTACTGTATATTATTACTGCGGACAAATTATGCTTTGTTTCGCGATATACTTTTAAAAATTAACTGACATTTTTTCTTCAAATAAAATCAGTTGAAAACAGTTTAAAACATGTATTCTCAATCATTTAATGCCTAAATCAATTTTCAAAATTTCTCTACCTTGTCTAGAAATTGAAATAATTCTATCAGAAAATTCCATGCGTACCAAACAGAATTAGTTTTGCTGCACTTTCACTAAAACAATTATCTGTCGAAAAAAAAACAATTTTTCACGCGATCCTTTCAGAAGACCTTTCATTTGATACCAAACACAATATGTTTTGAAACACTTTCAATAAAATAACTGACGATCGAAAAGAATCAATTTTTCACGCGAGACCTTCAAAAAACCTTTCATTTGGTACCAAACATGATATTTTTTAAGTTCTTTCACTAAAACAATTGACGATCGAAAATTATTAAATTTTGTACGCAAGCCCTTCAAAAGACCTTTCATTTGATACCAAATACGATTAGTTTAGAAGCACTTTCACTAAAACAATTGACGATCTAAAAGTGATAAATTTTATACGCGAGCCCTTTCAAAGACCTTTCATTTGATACCAAATACGATAGGTTTTTCATTATTTTCACTAAAACAATTGCCGAACGAAAAAATTCGAGCCCTTTAAATAACCTTTCATTTGATACCAAACACGATAGGCCTTTCACTAAAACTATTGCCGAGCGAAAATATTTTAGTTTTGCACACGTACCCCGTAAAAGAACTTTCATAATATACCAAATATGACTGGTTTTAAAGCTCTTTCAATTAAATTATCGATAGAAAATTTAGGAGTGCCCAAGTGATTCTAATTCGAATTATCTGGTTTTTCTAAATTGAACTTTGCCGTAGACTAAATTTGCTTGGTTTTACTGTGTATTATTATCGAGATCAAATTTGGTTGAGTTCACCTGTATAAATTATAAAACTTGTCAATTCGACGTTTTGTTTCGAAACCAAATTCATTGTGAACCGTCAAAAATTTACTTTTTAAATACACGTATTTGAAATGTGTAATTATAATAAAAACGTCCCCTCATTTCCACAATATGCGTAAAGTATTTCAAAACTACTCACAAACATTTAATATTTAAGTAATTTATAATTAAATATGCGACATGTCCACTGACAAATGTCAAAATGACAGTAGATGTTCTTTTTAAAAATTTCAAAGCCTCCATATTCTTTATACTTTATAAAACTTGTCAATTTGACGTTTCGCTTTAAAACCAACTTCATAGTGGAGTGTCAAAAATTTACTTTTTAAATACACATATTTGAAATGTATAATTATAATAAAAACGTCCCCTCATTTCCACAATATGCGTAAAGTATTTCAAAACTACTCACAAAAGTTTAATTTTTAAGTAATTTATAATTAAAAATGCGATATGTGCACTGACAAACGTCAAAGTGACAGTAGATCTTCTTCTTAAAACTTTCAAAGCCTCCACACTCTTAGTTGATTTTGCCCCAAAAACGCATGTTTTTTCAAGTTTTCTCGCACATCATGTGCACGAAAAATCTGAGACTATCAAAAGGCACTCCCCGTGATTGACCTCTATCAAATAAAAAAAGTTGCAAATAAATCGGATAAACCGTCTAGGCTGTAGCGATTTACAAATGGGCGTGATGAATCCATATATACCTCATATATATACCTCACTACTCAAAATAGTATATAGGAGAAATAATTCTATCAGAAAATTCCATGCGTACCAAACAGAATTAGTTTTGCTGCACTTTCACTAAAACAATTATCTGTCGAAAAAAAAACAATTTTTCACGCGATCCTTTCAGAAGACCTTTCATTTGATACCAAACACAATATGTTTTGAAACACTTTCAATAAAATAACTGACGATCGAAAAGAATCAATTTTTCACGCGAGACCTTCAAAAAACCTTTCATTTGGTACCAAACATGATATTTTTTAAGTTCTTTCACTAAAACAATTGACGATCGAAAATTATTAAATTTTGTACGCAAGCCCTTCAAAAGACCTTTCATTTGATACCAAATACGATTAGTTTAGAAGCACTTTCACTAAAACAATTGACGATCTAAAAGTGATAAATTTTATACGCGAGCCCTTTCAAAGACCTTTCATTTGATACCAAATACGATAGGTTTTTCATTATTTTCACTAAAACAATTGCCGAACGAAAAAATTCGAGCCCTTTAAATAACCTTTCATTTGATACCAAACACGATAGGCCTTTCACTAAAACTATTGCCGAGCGAAAATATTTTAGTTTTGCACACGTACCCCGTAAAAGAACTTTCATAATATACCAAATATGACTGGTTTTAAAGCTCTTTCAATTAAATTATCGATAGAAAATTTAGGAGTGCCCAAGTGATTCTAATTCGAATTATCTGGTTTTTCTAAATTGAACTTTGCCGTAGACTAAATTTGCTTGGTTTTACTGTGTATTATTATTGAGATCAAATTTGGTTGAGTTCACCTGTATAAATTATAAAACTTGTCAATTCGACGTTTTGTTTCGAAACCAAATTCATTGTGAACCGTCAAAAATTTACTTTTTAAATACACGTATTTGAAATGTGTAATTATAATAAAAACGTCCCCTCATTTCCACAATATGCGTAAAGTATTTCAAAACTACTCACAAACATTTAATATTTAAGTAATTTATAATTAAATATGCGACATGTCCACTGACAAATGTCAAAATGACAGTAGATGTTCTTTTTAAAAATTTCAAAGCCTCCATATTCTTTATACTTTATAAAACTTGTCAATTTGACGTTTCGCTTTAAAACCAACTTCATAGTGGAGTGTCAAAAATTTACTTTTTAAATACACATATTTGAAATGTATAATTATAATAAAAACGTCCCCTCATTTCCACAATATGCGTAAAGTATTTCAAAACTACTCACAAAAGTTTAATTTTTAAGTAATTTATAATTAAAAATGCGATATGTGCACTGACAAACGTCAAAGTGACAGTAGATCTTCTTCTTAAAACTTTCAAAGCCTCCACACTCTTAGTTGATTTTGCCCCAAAAACGCATGTTTTTTCAAGTTTTCTCGCACATCATGTGCACGAAAAATCTGAGACTATCAAAAGGCACTCCCCGTGATTGACCTCTATCAAATAAAAAAAGTTGCAAATAAATCGGATAAACCGTCTAGGCTGTAGCGATTTACAAATGGGCGTGATGAATCCATATATACCTCATATATATACCTCACTACTCAAAATAGTATATAGGATTATATAAACTACATTTAAAAACAAATAAAGAAAATATATCGTCACGCCTTTCACTCATTACTAGGTGTGGCGCTCTGCAGTAGCAGATCTCGGTAAGTAATATATTTAAGCGAGTAAAGTGCGGTTACCAACCGTCAAATAACGGCCCCCAAAGATGTTAGTGGAAGGAAAGCCACAGATGTAATTTTAATGTGGTGAACATTCTTTATTGGCTGTGGGAATCGAACCCGGATTCTCAAATCCACAGTCAGATTTAAATAAATAAATAAATAAATATATCATCACGCCTTCTACCCATTACTGGGTGTGGCACTCTGCTGAAGCAGATATCGGTAAGTGATATATTTTGCGCGTGAAGTGCGGTTACCAGTCGTCAAATCACGGCCCCCAAACATGTTAGTGGTGGAGGAGCCACAGGGATAGCTTTTTCAAATTATGGAAATTTGTCGGCTGTGGGAATCGAACCAGGGACCTCAGAGTCCACAGGCCGACTTCATACCACTGTGCTAGCCATCCCATACAGTCAGATTTGATACTACTAAACCTCTTCCTTTATATTTCTATTACAAAATTATTTAGAATGTAATTCTAATTTGGTCATTTGAAAATTATCGCCGCTATTCTATACGGGTGCGTTCCCACTTCAGGGTACAAATAAAACGACAGTAGTAGTTTAAGTCACTTTTATCCTTTTTGTTCGTAATTTATTTGCAAAATGAACAAATATAAGAAATTATTATAAGTAATATAACAAGTGTTAGGACAATTTCCGATAATATTACGAGTTATATTTTGCGTGAGAATTTAACAAGCATAATCTTTTAATTTTTTGTTATTTTTGTAATGTTCTCTTCTATTTTTAGAAAACATTATTTTCATATTCTAAGCTTGAAAGTGATATTTTAAAATAATTATAATTCAATGTCTGTTTGTTACCTAGCAAACTCACGATAAATTCCGTAATATTCCATTATGGTATCTAATACTGTAAAATATCACTTTCCGAACTGATAATTACTACTGTAAACATGAAAATTCGACACAGTATGTACCATGAACTGTAAGCGACAGTTTTTATATAACATTCGCGACTTTAAAAATCACTTACAGTTCAAGGTTAGTAAGTGATTTTTTATAATACCTGCACAAAAAGAAGGAAAAGAAATATAGGTTTCAAAATTAACAGCTGTCAAATTGTTGTCAAAATAAACAGAACCTTGATCTATAATATTTACTTACTGTCCACGGTGGGTGGTAAGTAAATATTATAATCCTGATGTAACCATGAACACCAATTGTGCAATAAAAGTTCCACTTACTGTGTTTAAATTTTGTCAATAATGGGTAACTTACAGTACATGTATTGTAAAAATTGTAATAAATATAGTATATATTTTGAAAACTATTACTCACATGACATGGAAAACTATGCTTCTTACTATAGGATGTACCTAATGTTAACTGTGCGAAGTAAACATATATTTTTGTTGTGTTCGTATGCAATAAATTCTGAATACCGTAATTTTAAATTTTGGCGTTTCTAATTTTCATTTTACTTAAACATAATTTAATACAACTGAAATCCATTTGACGAAAAGTTCAAGAATCCAATTTAAAATTTATGAAGGAACCAGAAATTAAATACTTTCTTTTCATTAAATTTCTTGTTATTTTTGTAAATTGTCCTGTTTCCTTCCAAGGAAGCTAAACGACATTATTTGCTCGAGACAACATCTAATTTGTACAAAATTGCCGTGAAAATAAGACCATTCGGAATCAGGCCGAGTTTCTTTTTCCAAATCTACAAATATAAAGGAACCTTAGAATTACTGGTATTCATGAGGCTGAATCTGATGTTTAGCTGTAGACTAACATTTCCTTGAAATTAGAATACCGCCCTGAAAACTATTACACTTACAGCTTGCAGAGTAAATCAGGATTTTGACATAACAGACTGACTAGAATAATAATAGAACCTTTCCGAATTCCGCTGAACTGCTCCGTAACAAAGATGCCGCCATTTCCCGACTAATTTCATTATTACATTACTATTCAAGTTTCCAGTCACGGAAACATTTAAATTCCAAGTTCAAAAGAAAGTTTGGCAACTCTGATGTTTCATATTGCGCGTAAGTTTGTAGTTATATGATGTGAAATTGTAACCGGGTGAAACTTATATACGTGAATCGTTAGCAGGGGAAGTAAAACAAAAAATAAAGAATAGCAAAAACTGGTTTCGTGTTTTCTTCTAGTTTGTAAGATTCATTATTTTCTTTTCTCTGGTATTATTTTATGTGGTAATTTAAATAAATAATAGAAATAAACTTGTCTCATTTATGGTGGTAAGACTGTTGACATGCATTTTATAATATGAAATTATTTTGTATTCTTGTACAACTACTCCTTCTAACGAATAAAACTATAACTAAAATATTACTTACTATGTTGAAGAAAGCTGCAGTTACTCGAAAAGGTCCAGGGTCCTGGCAATCCTAGAAAAAAAAAAATATTTCCGGCTTAAGGAAATAAACAAACTTATGCGTAAGGAATTATGAGTGTAGATGAAACAAAAATAGTATGATAGAGTAACAATGTTTGGCGATGATTAATTGCAAGAAGAATTTAAAACTAGATTCTCAAAAAAGTTTTAGGTAATCCTGAATTTTGAATTAACTAATCGTATGCTAGTTCGATTTAAAATAGTTAATTCAATTCACTTTCCGAAAACTAAATGGTAACAAGATTATATTAAAATTTATTTAAACTTTCTTTCTGAATATGGTTTAGATTTTGACAAATCCAAAATTCAGGATTAGTTAGATTTTAGCTAAAACACTTTTGAGAACTGGACTGGTTAATGAGTAATAGCTCGATTCTGAAAAAAGTTTGAGTTAATACTGAATTTTTGATTAAGGTAGTACTAGCGTGAAATTTTTTTTGGCAGATTTGAATGAAATTTGGCGCACGTAAACATTGGATAGTCATACGCATCCTGTTAAAATATGAAACACATTCATCGTCT
Organism: Pterostichus madidus; assembly: GCA_911728475.2. Lineage (NCBI taxonomy): Eukaryota > Metazoa > Arthropoda > Insecta > Coleoptera > Carabidae > Pterostichus > Pterostichus madidus. Next base: position 4,543,346 of record OU452304.1, read on the forward strand.
GTGAACAAATATATTCGCTTGTAAAGTTGAGTTCTTATACACGGGGCTTATGGCGATCATCACTCAGAATCGCACATATTTGGTTTGTGTACCTGTGTAGGAATGATTTTAGGGTTCGTGCTATCTCATTTCTTGGGATATATAAATAAAACAAAATATATCATCACGCCTTCTACCCATTACTGGGTGTGGCACTCTGCCGATGCAGATCTCGGTAAGTGATATATTTTGCACGTGAAGTGCGGTTACCAGTCGTCAAATCACGACTCCCAAAGATGTTAGTGGTGGAGGAGCCATAGGGGTAGTTTTTGAAATTATGAAAATTGTCTGTCGCCTGTGGGAATCGAACCAGGATTCTCAGGATCCACAAGCCGACTTCATACCACTGAGCTAGCATGATGATATGTATGTATGTTTGTATTTAAGTAATTCTTAAAATTTAAGTATACACCGTGCAACAGGATGAATCTTTGAATACATGTTTTTTTCTACTTCTAAATAGCTTCCGATGATCCGCTTCAAATATCTTTGCAACCCCCCAAAGGGTCGCATCCCTTACTTTGAAAATCACTGCTCTTGTGGAATTATACCAAATTCTAGTTTTTTTTTTATTGCCAACTGAAATAGTTCTGATCAGAGCTGGGCAAGCTACTTAAAAAAAGTAGCTAAGCTACAGCTACAGCTATTCTTTAAAAAAGTAGCTAAGCTACAGCTATAAGCTATATTTTGTAAAATATAGCTAAGCTACAGCTTTCGTTAAAGTAGCTGTTAAATTTTAAAGCTACTTTTTTAAATTATTGTAAAATAATTAAATTTTCCATTGTCGTATGATCAGTCTTTTGTTATAATGGCTGTTAATTTACTATTATGTACATAAATATCAAAAATAGCAAATACCATCTGGAACCTACTGTGTATTTTTGCGTATTAGAGCCAGTTAGAATCGGCAACAAATAATTATTTTGTGTGGGTTTAGCTTGTACGCATGCGTACTTTGTTCACCTTCTGCTTAAAAAGTAGCTTTAAGCTACAAAAAGTAGCTTTGAAGGTAGCTTCAGTTGTTATTTTTAAGCTAATAGAAAAAAAGTAGCTAGCTACAAGCTACAGCTATATTTTTTCACAGTTAGCTAAGCTACAGCTACAGCTAAGGTAAATGTAGCTAAGCTAGTAGCTAAGCTATAAAAGTAGCTAGCTACAGCCCAGCTCTGCTTTTGATCATCCTATACTATAATAGTACGTTGAGAAATAGTTTGAAAATCACTCATAGAATGCATTAAACATTAATGAAATGTGTGTCAACGGATTGAATATTCGATAGGCGGAAACTGACGAGATTACTAGCAAAGTCTGTCACTACCCATCTCATACTCATTTGCGTTTAAATTCCCACATTTCGAGTGAAAATTAACGTTAGTAATCGACATATACGTACTCGCATCCTGCACTTGCGAACTTCTATAATTATATAGAAACATAGGCAGATAAATCTACATGTTCTGAGTTTGTCACTTGGGAGTAATTAATATCCTTTGTAGGGAATAAAATTAGAGTCATTTGTAACGGTTTTATTTGTTCCTAATATGAAAAGTTTTGTCAGGAATTTCGCAGAATATTTATGACCCAAAGAGGGTGAAATATTATGTGCTTTGTTTATTCCAAATTTAGTGCAGAATTTTACGGATGTAGATAATATTTAATACTACCTGAATCATGACAAATATATTTTCACTCTATAAGTATATAATTTATTTTAAACTAGAATTTATCTTTCAGTGAACTGGTAAATATGGAGAACACGACAGTGAGAAAAATTATGTAAGTCTTCCGAAAATATAAAAGGTATTTTAAAGCAACGACGATAATAGTGAAATAGTTAGAAAAACGTAGTAATCAATGCAAAAATGTACATATCGGACTTATTATATTTGCCATTTGTAGCAGTTCTAACTTAGACTTACCGAACCAGATTACTGATTTATTTGATTAACTTACTTTGCTTACTTAATTTCTAGTACTAGAATTACTCATTCTGATCCAACTTAAAATAATCCATTTCAATCAGTTTGCTTACAAAAACGAAGTAGATTTGTTTTATTACTAGCTGTATTCCATTTGCCACTTGGTTCACTTAAATCAGTTCAGATAAATTAGACAACATGACAAATTAACTATATTAAGCAAATTTATGCCCTCATTAGAGTAAATTACTTCAAAGTAAATTATAATTAGTAATTCTAGTACTGGTAATAACGTCAGCGAAGTATTCCAACGAAATAAATAAGTGATCCGGTTCAGTAAATGTAAGTTTGATCTGATCCAAATGGCAAATAGAATACGCATATTCTTTATAAAAATAAGACGAAAATAATTTTATGCACAACCGGGCCAAAAAGCAAGCGTTTAGCCCTAAAAAGCGGGCTTAAACACTTCTTTTTGGCCCATGAACCAAAAAGAAATAATTCCTATGGATTCATAAATAAAATTACTATTTTTGTTTATTGTGACTACTTGATTCTGCAAAATGTAATTTTGACAGATAACCTATTTACATATTTTAATCTTTTGAACATATAATTAAATGTTATTTTGTTGTGCATAAAATATTATATGTATGATGTATCACGGGTGAAATTAGCGTTTCTGATCCTGAGCTTGCTTTGCGCCTCGTGCTAATAATCACGCCACGGGCCAGAAACGCCTGTTTTCACCCTTGGTACATAAATAAGTATTTTATTTTTACATCGTTACATGAGAAAATAATGGAATTAAATAAAAATAAATAAATATATCACGCCTTTTACCCATTACTGGGTATGGCACTCTGCCGAAACAGATCTCAGTAAGTGATATATTTATGCGCGTGAAATGCGGTTACCAGCCGTCAAATCACGGCCCCCAAATATGTTAGTGGTGAGGGAGCCACAGGGGTAATTTTAAATTGGTGAAAATGTTTTGTCGGCTATGGGAATCAAACCATGGTTCTTTGGATCCACAGGCCGACTTGATAATAATGGAATTAATAATAATAAAACCAAACTACTTCGTTACCATAGCAACTTAATGATTTATAAATATGGAGGAAGTGAAAGTTTGAGTTGTGGAACGTATGTCGAATGAAACATTGGTGAATTGAGGGTGCAAGATTGTAAACAAACTAGGAATAAATGAAAAGATATAATTTAAAGATTTTTTTTTTGTATGAGCGTTGTATGAAAGGTTTTATGAATGTGGATGAAGTGAAAATGATGCGTATTTCGAAATGTCGAATGAAAAAATGGGTAAACAAGTGTGTATTGATGAAATTAATGCTGGGTTGCAAGAAAAAAATAAAGAACTCTTTAGTTAAAGAATTGTTTATCTAGCAACAGTATCAATAGCGATTTTCTGAAATTTATTGAACCGTTAGTTGCTAATGAACCGATAAAACTTTCATGCAACCCAGCATAAGGGTGAGATATTATTTTGACAGTCTAGAAGTAAATGGATGAATATGATTGAAGGTTTGTTACGTGAACAAAAATTTCGTTTGAACACCTCGATTTGATGGGACATAACGTAATATTATGCATATATGCATTTTTTATTCCAATGTCATATTATTTTATATTTTTACTGATTTAACAATTAACATTATACAGTTTTATTTGTTAATTAGAACATTTAATTTGTTTAATGAATCTGCCTATTATGTACTATCTACTACTACTACTACTAACTATTTCCTTATTATCGTAGTTCAAACAAAAATACTTCCAAGTAAACAACTCATTTTGTTTTAAATACATTTTCATTTTGAAAGATTGATAATATGACAGTATTCTATAGAATACTTTCAATTTAAAATAATCGTTAAAGCAATTCATCATTGTCTTGTAAAAGCAATGTCCACATACCAAAATAAATAACTCATTCCCATTAATATACATGTCAGAATTTCAATCAATATTCTGCAATTTGTTTCAGATTTGCTGAACCTTTATGGACATGGGTCTGCACAGCCAATCGCTGCGAACGCCGCGAAAAAACAAAAGATCCCCCCACCTCCTTGGAAACATGCAACATGTTATGTGGATCAACCCAGCTGTGGCCACAACCAACTGGTCCAGTTCAACTTGGAAGCCATTACATTCAGTTCTTCTTTCATCAACTAAGACTCGAAGTTGATGAAACTCAACCAGAAAAAGTGCTTCTTGAACAGATCTACGAAATATTTAAAGATAACATCAGGAACTTAATCACCAATGATATAGAACCAGGATATATTGATAGTGATGTTAGTGAATTTGTTATTAGAATTATAGTTACTCGTCACAATCATACTACGCTTAAACTAAACACTGATGAAGGTTATAATCTAACAATTCGAACTTCAGAAAAAGATTTGATTGCTACAATTAGAGCGAAAACTTTCTTTGGAGCTAGACATGGTTTAGAAACACTTTCACAGTTAATTTGGGGAGACGAAACAGAACATGGAACTATATTAAGAGTATTGAAAGGAGCTGCAATACAAGATGCACCTAAATTCGCTTATCGAGGCCTTATGCTTGACACATCACGTCATTTCTTCTCCGTTCCATCTTTGAAACGCATGCTAATCGGAATGGCTTCATGTAAGCTAAATATTTTCCATTGGCACTTAACTGATTCGCAAAGCTTTCCATTTGATTCCCCACGCGTTCCTCAAATGGCCCGCTATGGAGCTCTTTCTCCAGAAATGGTCTACACTTCTGACGATATCAAAGAGTTAGTACAGTTTGCTAAACTCAGAGGGATAAGAATTCTAATAGAAATGGATACTCCAGCTCATGCTGGAAACGGATGGAACTGGGGACCATCAGAAGGTCTTGGAGAGCTAGCAGTTTGCGTAAACCAACAACCATGGAGCGTTTATTGTGGAGAACCACCATGTGGACAACTCAACCCAGACAATCCAAACATTTACAAAGTTATGGAAAATCTTTATAGTGATATTTTAGAAGCAACTGAAGAAAGAGAAATATTCCATTTAGGAGGAGATGAGGTTAACCTTCATTGTTGGGAACAACAACAACAAATCAAGATATCCACCCCTTATAATTATACAGACTTACACGAAACTTGGGGCGAGTTTACCCTTCAAGCAATGAAGAAATTAGAAGCAGCCAATAAAGGCAAAGTTATTCCTAATATAATTATGTGGTCTAGTGATTTAACCAAACGTCCATACATCGAAAGATACCTCAACAAGCATCGAACAATCGTCCAAACTTGGGGAGGAAGTAACTGGCCAGAAACTACAGATCTTCTAGACGATGGCTACAGAATTATAATCTCCCATGTAGACGCCTGGTACTTAGACTGTGGCTTTGGAAAATGGCGGGAAATTGGAGGAGCTGCATGTGATCCTTACCGTACCTGGCAAACAGTCTACACACACCGTCCTTGGCAAAGGATGAGATTGTCACCGTCTAAGCGGTCGCTAGTCCTAGGAGGAGAAGCCTGCTTGTGGACAGAACAAGTAGAAGAGATCTCTCTCGACACTAGACTGTGGCCAAGAGCTGCAGCGCTTGCAGAACGACTCTGGAGTGATCCTAGTCTAGATCTAGAGACTCTGGCGGTCCATGAGGATGTTTACACGAGGTTGATAACCCATAGAGATAGGTTAATTAAACGCGGCTTGCAAGCTGAAGCAATGTGGCCGCAATGGTGCTCACAGAATCCTGGGATGTGTCTATGACACATTGGGAGTGTTTTAGTATTATTTATCAATTCTATTCTGTCATGCAGTATTTTCAAGCAGTTGTGCCTCATGAACTTTTTAAATAATTCTAGTATTGAGTGATTGTATGACTGATTGTTGACGAATGTGCAGTATGAGTATTATATCTAGTTAGATGTAAATACAGACCAATTGTAAAAATTCTGCTTATACACTTTTTAAATAAATTAATATTGTGAGACTTATTACAAATAGTTATAATGTAATGTTATTTTGTCGTTCAATAAATCAAATTAATTAAATTTTTGTTTAGTTGTAAATCATATCAACGTTTTTTTTTAGAAGAATATCCAGATAACGTAATATCTAGAGATGCTCGCAAAAGGTAAGACATAATTTAATAAATAAGGTACGCCATATTTCTTCAAGTTTGAGTAATTACTACCTGTGAAATTATGGCACCCATAATCGGAGAAATTGCAGTTGTCACGATAAATATTAGTTATAATCTCACTGTAATGCTAGTATAAAAAAAATATTTCAATATATCATCACGCTGTTACCCATTACTAGGTGTGGCACTCTGCCGTAGCAGATCTCGGTAAGTGATATATTTATGCGCGTTACCAGCCGTTAAACCACGGCCCGTTTTAAATTATGCACTTAAGTCTCTTGGTATAGTATAATATACTATTATTCAACACCGACTCATAGTAAGCTCGTTACTATAGATATTTGAAATAAATAATTAGAGAGAGATTAATAGAGAAGTCATGGAACCGTAACAACCAATTTATGGGTACTTTGTAATTTCTGTGTTTTATTAGTACCATATCAAATGGCTAGGTGTAATGTTAACAAACAAAGGAGAGAGAGAAATAGAAATAAAAAACAAAATAACTGCAACAAATAGAGTCTTCTACGCTAACAGAAAATTACTAGAAAGCAAAATATTATCCAAAGCAACAAAAATGAGAATATATAGAACCATAATAAGACCAGTAACATTATATGCAGCGGAAACAATGACAATGACCAAGAAAGATGAAGAGCAACTGAGAATAACCGAAAGGAAAATAATAAGAAAAATACTAGGACCTAAGAAACTATCTGATACAGAATATAGAATATGGATGAATCACGAGATTGAGCAGGAACTAAACGGAGAAGACATAGTAAAGAAAATTAAGCAACAAAGAATAAAATGGCTCGGACACGTATGGAGAACGAATGAACAAGACCCGATTAAGTCAGTACTACAATGGAGCCCTAGTAGCAAACGAAGAAGGGGAAGGCCAAGATCAACGTGGATAAGAGAAGTAGAAGAAGATTTAAAATCAGCGGGAATTATAAAATGGAAAAATAAAACGGGAGACAGAGAACAATGGAGAAACATAGCCAAGAATATTTAAAAATATAAATGGAGATCGATCCACTCCAAAAATAGGATCTAGAAAGCTTCGTTAGAAGCGGCGCAACTCCTTAAGGAGTGTTAAGCCACTATATATATATATCAAATGGCCGATCTTACCATAATTATTTCTTAAATAATAATAACAATAATGATCTTTATTTCACATAGTTTCAATGTAGTGACAAAAACGAATTACTTATGGAAAATTAACATTGCTGTTAAAATTTAAACTATAGTTAATGATAAATGCTTATTTAAAAATTTAATAACTCTGGCCATAAGGATGACAAGTATCTCTTTTTTCACTTATTTGAGGCCAGAAAATATAACTTTTTTTACAATGTCGTGAAAAGTGCAAACTTCCCACTCGTGCAATAAAGTGACACTTTTATCACTAGTTGCATACATAATATTTTTTACGGACGAGTTGTATCTAATTATACTAATCTAACTAATGACATTTCAAACGTCAAAAATATTTATTTTAGATGTATTCCATTTCAGACTTGGTTCACTTAAATCAATTCAGATAAATTAGACAACATGACTAAATGAATTGAAATAAACAAACTGATGCACTTATAGGGTTAAATTACTCTATTTCCAGTGCTAGAATTATTGATTCTAATCCACTTTGAAGTAATTCACCCCAATAAGTGCATCAGTTTGCTTAAGTCAGTTTATTTAGTCATGTGTTGAATTTATCTGAAGTGATTTAAGTGAACCAAATGGTAAATGGAATATAGCTATTATTATAAACGTAACTATGGACATGAATAGTTTAAACCAAGTTCAAAATTTGAACTGCCTTTAACCTATCCACAATCATGCTAGGTTGGAAGAAAAATAAAGAGCTCTTTAGTTAAAGAATTATTTATCTAGCAACAGTATCAATAGCGATTTTCTGAAACTTATTGAACCGATGAAAGTTTCATGCAATCCAGCATCAGTAGCTTTGTTCCATTTGCCACTTGGTTTACTAAAATCAGTTCAGAAAATTAGACAACACGACTAAAAGAACTGGATTAAACAAACTATTGCACTTATTGGAGTAAATTACTTTACAGTAAATTAGAATTAGTAATTCTAGTACTAGAAATAAAGTCAGCAAAGGAATCCAGCGAAATAAATAAGTGATTTGGGCAGTAAATGTAAGTTAGATCTGATCCAAATGGCAAATGGAATACACCTTATGATGCACTTATTGGGATCAATTACTTCAAAGTAAATTAAAATCAGTAATTTTAGCACTGGAAATAAAGTCAGTGAAGTAATCCAGCTAAATAAAAGTGATCTGATTCAGTAAAGGTATGTTAGATCTGATCCAAACGACTTTTGTGGGTTACATAGTTCAGTTTGTCTCGTAGCAACAATTTAATTTATTTTTTTTTGCACGTAAATAATGGCAAGGTGAAAAAAATTACATCCTTTTCACAATACAAAGTATTTTAAAATATGTTTTGAAATTGGTAGTATACAAATTTAATTTTATTTGTAGAAGCAATAATTTATGAATAACCCTTGCAAACAAAATAAGCTCAAAGCTCCAAAAATAGCCTAAATAATAATATATAATTGAATAGTCTATCACAATAACCACAACATTCCATTAAATATCTCTTTTACGTCACATCACGTCACCCAAATTCAATTTAATAAAAAATTGAATCTCACGGCAGTTGCATCCTTCATATAATCCAATCGACAGCGTTTCATTCGCATAACCCTCGCTTGGAGTAACACGGCGTTGTTACACCCTAATTACATTATTGATTGATATCCCGACGTGCGGGGAGGCGAAATATTAGTGCAATTTGAGCTAAAACCGCATCGTGCATGCCAATAGACACGAGGACGTATCGATGTTGGCAGCAGTGGCGGATCGAGAGCAGGCACACGGGGATAAGTGCTCCCCCGGAGAATGTATGTTTTCAAATATATATTATTCGCGCTTCCGTCCGAGATTGACAATTTTACTTGTCTTAAAATCGTTCGGAAATCATGTGTTTATCGAATGACGTTCGGTAAAAACTAGGGACTTTTGTAATGTTAGTATTGGTATCACTAGCTGTCAATGTCAGAGTGCTTAGAGGTTACATTTTTTTACCAATTTTAGGGCTTATTTGTGCATTGTAAATACAACGTAAGTAATTATAATTCAATTTGCAACTGAGCACAACCAATAAAAAATATAAAATAAAAAAATATAAATATATTATCACGCCTTTTACCCATTACTGGCTGTGGCATTCTGCCGAAGCAAAACTCGGTAAGTGATATATTTATGGGTATGGTTACGAGCCGTCAAATCACGGCTCCCAAAGATGTTAGTGGTTAGCCACAGAGGTAATTTTAATGTGGTGAAAAAGTTTGTCGATTGCGGGAATTAAACCAGGGTTTTCAAGGTCCACAGGCCGAATCGATACCACTGATAAAAAAATATGTATGCAGATAATTAAACTATTTTTAATAAATAATATTTATAGTGTAATAAAGTAGGGATGTTACGATGTTATTAAACTCACTGTCAATTTCGTGCTTGGAGGTTAGAAATTTTTACCAATTTTAACTCAATAATTCCATTCAAATCGACGCGAAAAATCTTGTGTATCACACGTCCAGAAACTGTTTTGGAGTGTCAGCATTTTTTGACAGGCGTAATAAGTATAATTTTAATAATTATGTCTGATAGTGAGTTAGAGTTTGCTCCACCACAACTGCGAGAAACTGCAGAAATAGCTACTGAAACTTTGCATCCAGAGAAAAGCAAACAATAATTATTTCTTGCTTTACCAGTTGTAATGTGATATTAGCTAACTGGTAAAGTGATATTAGCTATACTCTGTTTTTTAACCTGGAGGAGTAATTTAAATTTTAACCGCTAAAACTGACGCTTCTGATTGGCTAGTGCTTCGTCCAGTGTACACTGTACATAGATTTTACATCTGATTTATTAGAGCTGTCATAAGTTTTGAGGTTATCTGTTTTCTTGTTGGTTTTTTGCATTTCTGTGACATTAACATAAATCAGTTCTTTTAAGAACTAATAATATATGGAGTGACAAATTAGAGTTTATAATGTCATTTGTATTTTAAAATAAATTCCATGAGACTTAATCAGTGCAGATGTGTAAGAAATTTTTGTATTTCGCGCGAACAAAAATCTAGTAACTTTCTTTGATGACTTTCTATAGTGTAAATCTGACTTGTGCATTTACTCCTCCTGGTTAAAAAAACAGACTATAGCTGGAAAAAAATGTACTAACTACCTGGAAAAGTGACTCACTTCCCAACTGTTTGGTAGGTTGGAAACGCACAAATGGGGGGTTCAATTGGTAGAGCTTTTTAATATATATTTATAACAATAAATTCTTGACCGAACATCATATTTAATACAATATAAAATCATACCATAAATGATATCTTTATTGCTGAAATATGAAAGTTAAAGTTGAATAATTCAAATCGCTCATTTGTATTTCGCACTGCCATATTGCAATTACGTAGTTGCATTAAGCCAATCACAGAGCTTTGTCTGAAAAGTTTGTCGGTGTCCAACTATACTGAGAAGAAGACGAAGAAGAAACAAGCATTCAGCATTCTACGATTCTACTGACAATGACATACGTTACGTAAAGGTACGTGTTATTTATCTCTGTCTTATCTGTCTTTCTCTAATTTAAGATGCAACTACGTCATATTCGTTTGTTTCGAAAGTTTTCATATTTTTATCATGCATGCTACAAGTTTATAAAAATAATAAAAAAATAGGGTTTAATAATTTTATTACGTAGATTAATATATAAAAATTTCAAAAAAAGTCTTGAAGGGCCTATTACTAACTGACTGTAAATAAAATGAAATTTAACTTTTCAGTTTGTAACCTAATGCTCCCTCTGAAAACATTCCGGATCCGCCAGTGGTTGGAAGCACGCTATTCGCTATAGTATGTAGACGAACACGCATAATTGGTACAGTCACCGGAAAATTGAGCGGGGACGATGATTAATTTAATTTTTAATTTTGTAGTGTGATGGCGTTTGACAGCAGAGACGTGATTAATTTTTTAATGTGATTAAATATCGATAATTACATATGAGAAAAGCTTTTAGTATTTTAAAATCAAATACAGAATTTTATTTGTTAAATTTGACGCGTGAATTTTTTTGCTTATTTTGAAGGATAAATTTGTGACATGAATGAGTAAGTTGGAAGAGATGTAATGAAATATAAAATATACAGAGTGTTTATTTTAAATATCAGAGTAGCAATACTGCATTGAAATGGAATCAGAGACTCAATCAATTACGGTTAACGGTTTCTATATCAGTAAAATTATAGTTTTGTTTATCGGTTACGCTTTTTGAAAATAGTTTTCGATTGTTTCGATTTTTTAAATTTATTATTAGTTTCGTATAGTATATTACATAATAAGTCAGACCTAGTATTTTAATCCGCTGAGTCAAGTAAAAACACTTTTCTGATGTATTATGTACGTATACTAGTTTTTCTGAAACCGATTAATTTAATCAATAATTAATATATATATATATATATATATATAATCGCGCCTTCTACCCAGTACTGGGTGTGGCACTCTGCCGAAGCAGATCTCGGTAAGTGATATATTTTGCGCGTGAAGTGCGGTTACCAGCCGTCAAATCACGGCCCCCAAAGATGTTAGTGGCGGGAGAGCCACAGGAGTAGTTTTGAAATTATGAAAAATATTTGTCACCTGTGGGAATCGAACCAAGGTTCTCAGAATCCACAGGTCGACTTCATACCACTGATCTAGCTACCCCATAATAATTCAAAATGTTTAAATTTTTTAATATGAATTGTATTGACAACAGACTACGTAAAAAAACAGTAAAGTAAAATACAAAACTGTCAAGTAAAGTCGTTACTAGACTGTTTCGTACTTTACCAGACTGTTGTTGTTGTAACCTTGGATACGTACTTTACTTGACTGTTTTGGTAAAAATCTACTTTTCATACTAAAATTGGTCAGGAAAATATACACTTTTTTGCCGGTTTTAGAAAAAAGTCATTTTTTCGACTGATCGTTGGATACACTATACCACAAATAAATAAAAATAAAAATAAATATATCATCACGCCTTCTACCCATTACTGGGTGCGGCAGTCTGCTGAAGCAGATCTCGGTAAGTGATATATTTTGCGCGTGAAGTGCGGTTACCAGTCGTCAAATCACGGCCCCCAAACATGTTAGTGGTGGAGAAGCCACAGGGATAGTTTTTTCAAATTATGAAAATTTGTCGCCTGTGGGAATCGAACCAGGGACCTCAGGATCCACAGGCCGACTTCATACCACTGAGCTAGCCATCCCATAAATAAATTCAGTGATATTTCCAAATTTGTATTCAAGTCATTAACAGGCAGATTCATAAAGCGGATTAGCGCTAACACCATTTTTCATTTCGCTTTTAATTCTCTTTTCAATGTACGAAGCAAGTTTATTTTAACTTGAGTTAAAAAAAAGTTAATTAGCATCAAATTTAGTTCATTCATAATCTATTTTAAATTGAAACAGAGTTATAGATAATATTAAAAACGGTGTTAGCGCTAATCCGTTTTATGAATCTGCCTGTATAAGAATAAAACAAGAACAATGTCATTAAATAAGAACATTCTTCCTAATCAATAAGTCCAACACATGAAAACAACCGTCCAAATTTCCTCCTCCACATTTCCACCGCAGTAAAAATTACCCATCTGGAAGTTGCGATTCAACTAATGGCACAGTACATTCGCTAAATGCTATCCACCAACCGCTGCTCAAAACAAGCAGATAAACAGATTTATACTTCACCGGGGGCAGGTGAAACCTCCCCAAACATCCAAACCTCGCGTTCAGCGAAAGTTTATCTCACCTGCTGACGAGCGCAAACTGCGGCGGATCACGGAGGACACGGACGAGGATACAGGACGAGGATACAAGGATGAGAAATGGCGAGAGGGGTACAATGGACGAAAGAACGAAACTTATACTGGTGGAGATTTATTATATGAAGCGGTAGTGTTAGGAGATGAAGTATGGCTGGTGTTTGGCGAGGGTGAAGAAATTGAGAAGATATTAATTTCTTATTTGTTTATGAAGGAGAGATTGTGTGGATGATCTAGGAATAAATAGATATAATTTGATTTCTCTGTTTCGACATTAGAATAATATATTAAGCAGAGCTGGGCAGTAGCTAGCTACTTTTGTAGCTTAGCTACTAGCTTAGCTACATTTACCTTAGCTGTAGCTGTAGCTTAGCTAACTGTGAAAAAATATAGCTGTAGCTTGTAGCTAGCTACTTTTTTTTCTATTAGCTTAAAAATAACAACTGAAGCTACATTTAAAGCTACTTTTTGTAGCTTAAAGCTACTTTTTATAGCTTAAAGCTACTTTTAAGCAGAAGGTCAACAAAGTACGCATGCGTACAAGGTAAAACCACACAAAATAATTATTTGTTGCCGGTTCTAACTGGCTTAATACGCAAAAATACACAGTAGGTGCCAGATGGTATTTGCTATTTTTGATATTTATGTACATAATAGTAAATTAACAGTCATTAGACAAAAGACTGATCATATGATGGCAAATTTAATTATTTCACAATAATTTAAAAAAGTAACTTCAAAATTTAACAGTTACTTTAACGAAACCTTTTAGCCGTAGCTTAGCTACATTTTACAAAATATAGCTTCTAGCTGTAGCTTAGCTACTTTTTTAAAGAATAGCTGTAGCTGTAGCTTAGCTACTTTTTTTAAGTAGCTTGCCCAGCTCTGATATTAAAGTAGTACTAGCGTGAATTTATTTTTGCAGATCTGATTGAAATTTTGCGCACGTAAACATTGGATAGTCACACGCATCCTGTTAAAATATGAAACACATTCATCGTCTGTGAACAAATATATTCGCTTGTAAAGTTGAGTTCTTGTACACGGGGCTTATGGCGATCTTCACTCAGAATCGCACATATTTGGTTTGTGTACCTCTAAAATTTTGCAGTTTCATTTGAAAAATAGTATGATGTTCTAGAACTGTCCATGTATATTGTATCAGAAGGAAAAAGTTTTTTATTGTTTAGTAATGGATATATAGCCATGCAAAGCCTTGTTCTTAACGAAAAATTAAGAATCCCAATTTATAATGGCAACACCACACAGTGGTATGGTATTTGAAAATTCACTAGACCAACAACCTGTTAATAATTCATGATATTCAAATCATAATAGATATAAAACACTTATTTTATTCAATTTTTATATTTTTTTGAGCGTCAGTTTCGCTACTCAACAACCGATTGCGCCACGGTCACACTAGTACATGACCAACTTCATTGAATTGCGCTACGCTTATTATGGCCGTTTCATATGTCATTAAAATTCGTAGTTTCAAATTTACAGAGCGAGCACGTCAACTAGTGCCTCTAACGAGATACGTCGTAACTAAATTTTAAAATACTGTCTCTTGCATTCATTGAAAAAATCCTAAAAACAAGCTTAGTCATTGTATATTTATTATTATGCGATCTTTACAGTAAAATACTAACCTTTGGCACCAGTAATTCAATAATACTTCCTTCTTTTGACCTATAAACACTTCAAATTTTTTAAATAGGTAGACAATATGGCGGAATTATTTACCTGAAGTGATAGATAATGCTACGTTGCCAAATGAAATTCACTTAGTCTGGACTAGCTAGTCAATTTAGTCGAAAACTCAGAATACTATTCATAATATTTAATAATATTGATTGTATAAATAAAATACCCAGTTCCATTAAATGTATTTGGTTTGATCAGATAAACTTCATTTTTCAAATATTTTAAGGTTGTTTTTGGAACTTGACAGCGTTGTCACATTCCTTTAATTGAAATAAAAAGCACTAGATGGCATTACTTGACGTACCAAAACTGTAAAAAACTCACGAAATTTTTATACGGCAAAATGATGAAATAAAACGGCCATAATAAGCGTAGCGCAATTCAATGAAGTTAGCCATGACTAGTACTACCTTAAGTGGTTCGGATTCCACTATCTACTGTAATTGAGATTCAGTTAATGATGTGCATAATATTTATTAAATAAATTAAGAATGTATACTAAATATTTTATTAATTAAATTAAAGTATCTATAACATTCGATATATTTTTGTAATTTTGGATGAGTTTACGAATGAGGACAATTTAGACAATTTTTTATTTGCGCAGCGAAATACGATTCCACTTAAAACTTGAAATCATTAGAAGCAAAAAAATGCTACATTTCTATCGTATCCGATATCACATTATTATGTACATTTAATTTTTTCGTCATGTTGAAGATATCAAGTCATTATTAAATTCCCATTATCAAGAATTAATTTTCTCCGTCTCAATTACATTTTGCTCGAAGCTCAAATAACTTATTTAAATGTATCTAAATTTGCTTATTACAGAATTGTGTAGATAGTATTGATTCCATTGTTAATGTGTGGAGAATCTATATTTGTTCAGGAGCTTCATTTGTTCCCAAGTTAAACAAGACAAAGTAGCTTACTAGGCGTCTAATCTTAGATAATGCGTTCCTAATTGGACCAATCACCGCTAAGATAAGACAAATTGAATTTTCTTGTCAAATGCTAAGCGAAATTAGGTGCTTTTCAGAAATGTGAATACACTTGAAATTGGAGAAAAAGAATTTGAATAATTTTGATTGGTATTAGGATACTAACAAAAGTAGGTACTAATAAAATTTCTTTTGACAAAATTCTCATTTACAAACAGTGTCTTCGCAGATGGTCCTTTCATCAATTATTCTTCAATTCATTAACAGTCATATTATCAAGGCTGTCTTTGACATGTATATCAAAAAAATGGGAGTAAAATGAAAATAACATCGAAATAACAATTGGACGTCTGCTTATTCCTCTATTATGTAACTATCATTATCTGTTATCGATCTGTAAGTTAATGCCAGCCCTTATTTGTCATAATTACTATACAGCAGCATTTTTCAACCTTCTTTGTTTTATGACAAACTAATTACCAAATTTCTAGAACATACCAAAAGTATATTATTTATATTTTTTTAGTCATCTGATAAAAAAGTATACATTTTTGAATGATTTACAAGACAAAAATAGATATTTATGTAACTAGTATTAAAAGTGTCACTTTATTACACGAGTGGAAAGCCTACAGCTCGCATTGCAAATCCATGAGTGCAATAAAGACACTATTAACACGTGTTGCGTAATAGTTATTTGTGTACCTAAGTACTACTCAGTAATATAATAATCACATTGTTATGAGTTTATCACTTATTTTGTTATTTTGTTTATATTTTTATTTATTATATTTCATTTCCGTTTACATGTATTTATTAATTAATTTATTTATTCTTCTGATTACAGAAAACCGAAATTGTGATAATCTATAAAGCATTTGTGAAATATAGAAAATTGCCATTACCCTATCAATCGATTACAGATAATGATCCAATTACAAAACAGGAACAGATGAAAAGCCTTCAATTTATAAGGAGTTATAGGATTGAAGCTATCCTTGATATATAACAAAAAAGAGGATAACATTCAAATTACGTCGATATTTCAATCCGTATTTGGTTGGAAAAACGTTTTGGCAGAGATAATGCATCCTGAGTTCAAAGCAACGCATCGATCCAATATTTGACTTTAAAATAAAAATTGAACCATTTTTGTCATCACAATTCTAAAATAAAAATAAATAAATATATCATCACGCCCTCTATCCATTACTGAGTGTGGAACTCTGCCGAAGCAGATCTCGGTAAGTGATATATTTTGCGCGTGAAGTGAGGTTACCAGTCGTGGGAGCCACAGGGGTAGTTTTAATTAGGGATCGACCGATATCATTTTTTGTGGCCGATACCGATATACTCATGGCCGATATCGGCCGATACCGATATATCGGCCATAAAATTTTATCGTAAATTTTTTGCTGTATAAATGAGGTAAAAGGGATGCAACGCCTGCTTCACTGATAGAAACTTTCTTTTTGCCACTTTATTGGACCCAAGGTTCAAGACTTCTTTGTTTGACAATGATTTATCGCAAAGAACCTTTACATATTTAAAAAAAGAACTTTTAAAAATTAATAGAGAAGATTCAGACTTGCTGGAAGATAATTCCGGAGAATCTGAAGTGAGCGACGATGATGCTCCTTTAGCAAAACTCGCCAAAAAATTACACGAGGTAAACCAACAGATTCAGGAAAATGTCCTGGGTTCAATTTCTCATAGTTTATTTTGGAATACTTTTGATGAACTTACTGGTATGACGACAAATAAATCAGTGTCATATAAGAAAAGTACTGATGATATGATGAAAAAAATTGATGAGATTGAATTGTATAAGAAATTAGAAAAAATATCAAGAAATTAAGATCCTTTGACTTGGTGGGCGCAAAAAAAACACATTTTTCCATTGATGTACAAAGTTGCAATAATATATTTAGCACGACCGCCAAGTAGTGTTGCTAGTGAACAGCTATTTTCTTCAGCTGGAAATGTTTATGAAATCGTCTAACTCCGGAAAGAGCAAAAAGCTTAATTTTGTTACATTACAACTTGCCAAAACTTAACTTTAAATATTAATTTGTTTAACTTAGTGTGTAACTTTACTTCTACATTTTTTATGACTTTTTTGCTAAATTTTGAGTAAGAATAAACTTGATTTGTTTTTTATTTAGTATTTCTGTTTTAATTTCGTTAAAAAAAATCATTAGACACTGAAATATTAAGCAATTTATATTATTTTAGGCCGATATCGTGGTTTACATATCGGCCGATACCGATATCGGCCAAGAAGACCGTTATGGCCGATATACCGATACCGATATCGGTATCGGTCGATCCCTAGTTTTAATAGATATTAATCCCAATAACAGTAAAGGCGATTAACAGCTTTTAGTATCAAATATTTTTGGATTGAATCCACGAATTCTTGTATATTACTGCGCTGCCATTATGCTATATCTATTCGTATAAAGTGTTTTAAATCAATTAACAGGTAAATTGATCTACAACTTAAAGCTACCGGCTTTCATGGGCGTCCACAGACATTTTTTCAGTGGGAGGCGGAACGCAAAAAACTCTCAGATATACATAAATTTTTTAATATTTTTTTTACTTAACATAAATACAAATACACATAACAAATAGATAAAAAAGTATTTAAATTTATCAAATAAATTACTAGTCTTTGTCGTCTGGGTTTGAATTGAAGAGGAAGGACAATTTTCTAATAACTCTTCCATAAATTGACACTATTTCTTCAATAAATTCCGATTTAGCAGTTTTATAGTTGTTATTTTCTAATATTTTGTGTCTGTGTATACTTAATAAATTTAGATTACGATAAAAAAGCTTAAAATAAAAGTTTTAGGTAATAAAATACGAAATTAAATTTGCATGCTTTGTAACGGCACAAATTAGATCTGAAAATGATTAAAATTGTCTCAAAACGATCGATAGCTATGAAATTGAAACAAAATTAAACAAATGTTTGATGTTAAATCAGTGAAAACTGTCAAAATAAATTCTTTATTTATTATTTCATTTATCTTTGGGGACCGTGATTTGACGGCTGATAATCTCACTGCACGCGCTAATAATAAAATAATTTTTGCAGATCGGAATGAAATGGCGCACGTAAACATTGGATAGTCATACTCATCCTGTTAAAATATGAAACACATTCATCGTCTGTGAACAAATATATTCGCTTGTAAACTTGAGTTCTTATACACGGGGCTTATGGCGATCGTCAGTCAGAATCGCACATATTTGGTTTGTGTACCTCTAAAATTTTGCAGTTTTATTTGAAAAACTAGTATGATGTTCTAGAACTATCCATGTATATTGTAGCAGACGGAGAAAGTTTTTTATCGTTTAGTAATGGATATATAGCCATGCAAAGCCTTGTTTTCAACGAAAAATTAAGAATCCCAATTTATAATGAGAACACCACACGATGGCATGGTATTTGAAAATTCACTAGACCAACAACCTGTTGACAATTCATGATATTCAAATCATAATAGGTATAAAACACTTTTTTTATTCAATTTTTTTGAGCGTCAGTTTCGCCACTCAACAACCGATGGCGCCACCGTCACACTAGTACTACCTTAACTCATATTTAATTACTTCAGTTTGTTTAAAAGCTACTACATAAATCTAGAGTGTAGGGAGAGTATGACGTCAGGGGCAAACCGGGACATATATTGCCATCAGGAATGTCAAACCTGTCATTTATCGTTAATTAAGCCATGCTTCCGTTTTGACGTTTTCAAGTTTAACCTAATTATTCTACGTACAAATGAAATTCAATAAGGAAATGCAAATACCTTTCTGGCGTCTATTTGATCATCAAGTTCCATTAACACAAGCACAAAAATTCACAGACAAACAATAAATCTCATATAAATTTGTCCACAGCACTACACTACCACAACAACAGACAGCACACAACTGACACAGACTTAACAAACTGATAAATTCAAGCATTTGCTGCATGCGCAAGTCTGAACATTGTTCGTTAATTGAAGTCTTTATAAATATCGAAATGAAAATTGGCGCAATAATATAAATATGTGTTAAAATATTATTTATTTTGTTTTTACTCCCTCTAGCAACATATTTGGGGGCCGTGATTTAACGACTGGTAACCGCACTTCACGCGCAAAATATGTCACTTACCGGGATCTGCTACGTCAGAGTGCCAAACACAGTAATGGTTAAGAGACGTGATATATTTATTTCTTTATTTATTTTTATGGGTTGGCTAGCTCAGTGGTATGAAGTCGGCCTGTGGATCCTAAGGTCCCTGGTTCGATTCCCACAGGCAACAAATTTTCATAATTTGAAAAAGCTATCCCTGTGGCTCCTCCACCACTAACATGTTTGGGGGCCGTGATTTGACGACTGGTAACCGCACTTCACGCGCAAAATATATCACTTACCGAGATCTGCTTCTGCAGAGTGCCACACCCAGTAATGGGTAGAAGGCGTGATGATATATTTATTTATTTTTATTTTATTTATTTTTATCTGTTTTTAAAGTTTTTATCTACGTATAAATAAATATAAATAATTTTAATAAGATATTTAATTATAATATCATGGGCGTCCACAGACATTTTTCCATGGAGGGGGTCGCAAAAAACTCAGATAGATATAAATTTCTAAAATATTTTTTTTACATAATATAAATACAAATACACATAACAAATAGACAAAAAATATTTAAATTTGTGAAAAAAATTACTAGTCTTTGTCGTCTGGGTTTGAATTAAAGAAGGACAATCTTCGAATAACTCTTTCCTAAATTGACATCATTTCTTCAATAAATTCCGATTTACAGATTTATTTTCTAATATTTTGTGTTCGTGTGTACTTAATAAACTTAGATTACTCAATCGTTACGATAGGGTACATGTCGCTAGCTGGCCATAAGAATACTGCTGGAAAGTTTCAGCTTGAATTTATTATCTTTAAACTTATAATTTAATTTTTATTTAATTTATATATACATATACAGGCTGGTGACCGCGACTCTCGAACATAGGATTTTAACATGTAAAATCATATTGATTTAATTTCCAGCTTCATAATTATTTAAAACAAAAAAGCTTCAAGTAAAAGTTTTAGGGAATAAAATACGAAATTAATTTTGCATGCTCTGTAACGGCACAAATTAGAACTGAAAATGACTAAAATTGTCGCAAAACTATCGATAGCTACGAAATTGAAACAAAATTAAACAAATGTTTGACGTTCAATCTGTCAAAACAGACAAAATAAATTCTTTATTTATTATTTCATTTATTTTGACAGATAAAACGTCAAACATTTGTTTAATTTTGTTTCAATTACATGCCTATCGATAGTTTTGAGGTAATTTTCGTCACTTTCAAATCTAATTTGTGTCGTGACAAAGTATGTGAAACTAATTTTGTTTATTGGTTCAGATGCAGAATTTTAAGCCCTAAAACTTTTATTTCAAGTTTTTTTGCTTAAAATATTTAGGGAAGCAGGAAATTACAAAATTATGTTCGAGAGTCGTGGTCACCACCATAGTTAATATCCGGGATGGCGCCCTGGCTTGCCCCCCTCCTCTGCGGACGCCCGTGTATAATATAATTAATATTATATATAATAATATATTATAATATAATATAAGTATAATATATTTAATTATACTTAATAATATAATTTTATCTACGAGTATGTATCTTATAAAAATACAAGAGTGTAGTATTAGAAATAAATTCATAATTGCATATTTGCAGTTATAAAAGGTTTTTCAATTATTTTAGAGAAAAATACTTAAAATAAAATAAATAAATATGTCATCACGCTTTCTACCTATTACTGGGTGTGACACTCGTTGTAGCAGATCTCGGTAAGTGATATATTTTTTGCGTGTGAAGTACGGTTACCTGACGTCAAATTACAGCCCCCAAAGGTGCTATATTTTCATCTTTCTCTAGTGTAGCTACAGTTTATAATGAACTCTGAACCACTGAGATATCGTAAAAATCTTATGAAATGTTTCCACAAAAATGACTAAAGTTTGATCATTTCAGAAAATTTTACGGATGTCATAACCGTTAATTTAATAAAGAAGTTTAAACAGATTTACAATACTTTTGTGCTAATATTCTTAGTAAATTTTCCAATAATGTTAAGTTTTACAAGCAGATGTACTTCAAAGAAATAGTTCGGAAACTCATGTTTTTAAATTACTACTTTTCAGAACTATTTATTTCTTAATCGTGGCTTAAAACTTCGCCAAGAGCCTGAAATAAAAGTTTAGTTTTTGTTTTAATTCCATGATCGTGAATTCCGAGAAAAGTATTTCTTGAATTTGCCATTTTAGTATCCTAGAAGTTAGTTTATTCCTGAAAAATTGTAAATAAAATTCTATATTTGTGTTTACTTGTATTACAACGAGTAAATATTTGAAGAATTTCTGAATTTAACTTAGTATTTAACCGTTTTACAATTTGAAACAAACACAAAAGATTGAAGGAGCTTTTTGTTTATTATTTTTTTCAAAGCTTGCTTCGCGAAGTTAATCTAATTTATTTAAAACTGCAAAAAGTCCTTTTATATGTTTCAGCAGTAAATTTGATTGATATATTAAGTTTAGCGTGACCCAACTGTCTTTCATTTAAAGTATTTTGAAAAGATCCACACCGACTTTTATCAAAACCAAATAATTCTGTACATTTGTTTTCTCTTTCATTAGAATGAATAATTTACAATTATTCATGCACATCATTGGAATATTATTTTATCAATTATTTTATTTTATTTTCAGCTTCGTTATCATTTACTTTTTAATTATATCTGTATTTACGAGTATATATAATAAATGTCAAATTATGATTTATATTTTATTTGGACATACGATAGAAGTTAATTCCAATTTTATACTGCAAAAATATTTACTTGCATTGAAGTGAAAATGCATACATCCTATGTGTAATATAGATAAAAAGACCCTGTATACATAATTTTTTGTCACTACTCTATCAGAAAGTAAAATATTCAAAAATAAATTAAAAATTTATATGTTTATTATTCTCTTGACAGATGTCACCTGGATATCATGTCAAATCATACCGTTGTTTTCCAGTTGCCATGGATATTACTTTACCATTCTTCCTTAGGAAAGACAAATTATATTCGGGCAAGGACGCAAAAAAAAATTATGTCTTGAACAAAAAATTGAATTGTAGGGCTAAAATTTAGAACAGTGTTTAATTAATTAATGAAATAGTATGTGTAAAGTTAATACACAACACTAAAAGGTAAAATTTAAGTCAATGTAATCCGGGATTTTGAGGGTTGTAAACTAAGCTGAACTATAAACGAAGCGGGAACTAAATCAAATGCCAACTAAAACTAAATTCGCAAGACGATTAATTTAAAGCTTGTGGGAGTATTTCTCAAGGTCTGATTAATATAATCTTATAAATCACAAGTTATATATCTTAACCCTTTTCTTACGATGTGCTTACTTGAATTCCTTAAGATTATAACGATTACTAAGATCTAACGTCATGTACAAAATTTCAATTGAGTTAAATACAAAATTTTATATTTTTGGAAAAAAGCATGACAATAGTTTTGGCCATTTTCAAAGCAATCTAATCAAATTTGAAAAAAAAATTGTTGAATTTATGAAGAAAATCTGATACAACCTGATTCTTGAAAAAGTTTTACCTAATCCTAAGTTTTTAATTAGCCAAGTTGAATAAAGGAGCACTTTTATTTGACTTCCGTCAGTGTCTTTATTTTATTTTTATATTTTCAATATTTTTTATCTTTTTATTAATAGTTGAAGTAGATTACAGTTCAGTGGTTCTTGTTATGTTAGTTAGTTTTAGTATTAGTAGTACATTAATTTAAATTTTTCAATTTAAATACGTAATTTAGTAACTAGTTAGGCTATCTACGTAGTTAACCTTTATTCTAAGAATAATTTTTACAGTATCTAGCTGTTTGATTGGTTTTTACATGCAGGTACACAACAATACTTTTTTATTTATTTATTTATATATATATATATATATATATATATATATATATATAAATATATATAGTGTGTCCGTTCAAAACTCGAACATAGGATTTTAACATGTAATATCAGTTTTTTGGTTCTCAGATCAAGTAGAATTTTGTATGAATACATTTAAAATAAATATACAAACAATATTGAAACAGGAGCATCCTATGTAACAGCATTCAAATCTGTAAAGTGCTCCTTTGCTGTAGTTCCAAATTTTGCCACTAGGTTCGTATCTTATTGATATATTCTATCAACCCACATAAATTTGAGTAAGTAACCCTATTTAAAAAGTAATTGTTTTCGTTCTGAATAATATTAATTATTATTAATTCATACGCTCCCATTTCATCAAGACATAAGCCAAACGAAACAAAAATCCTCGTTACTTTCGTTCTTCCATGTATAATTTGCACAATCCCGTTTTTGGTCACCAAAGTTACGATCACAACTTGTAGGGCCACACGACCTTTTACCTTTCCCGTTTGACATCCTTCCCCCCTTTCCCCCCTAGGCACTGTCCTGTGGGAGCGCAGCAGTGTCGCATCGATAGCACTTGTTCAGCTTTAATCCTAAACCTGCTCTGATCGATATTTAGTAGTGCCATTTGTTGTAGCTTGGCCGATTATCGACGGTGACGCGTTTGGAGATACAATCTGATGTTTTGGTTAGCGAAACAGTTGCACATAAAGAAGAGGGAGAAGATAGATTACTGCGATATTTTTAGAGGAAGGGTTGTTTATTACTTGCTGATAAAAATGTATTTTATGAAATTCTAAAGTTTTAATTATTATAAGTATCTTAATTATGCTATTTTTGGTTGCTTTAAGTTATATGGAATGTTTTACGAGTACTGTACAATTATGGACACGAAAGTATGCCAATCTGTAGAAAATGAAATGCTTGCAGGATCTGTATAAAGCGGTTCTGCGATTAGAAATAATTTACTATTACTGTTATACGTAATACATGAACCACTCTGCCGACCAATACTAACTGCAATAGACCAGTGGAATAAATTCAATTTCACAGTGAAGTTCTATCAAGAGTACAGTTGCAACTCTGTATCCCCACTTCATTTGCAAACTGCGATAAGCGCAACACATAATTGTAGCAAAATGAAATCTGCACAGGGCAACACTATTCGCAGTGGCGCGCGGGGATATTTTTGCAAATTTTATATAGATGTGCGATAATGAAGCACAAAATAAAGCACTAAAGTTAAATTTATAAGCGAAAACTCAAGAAAAAAAATTAAAATCATTCAACCGAAAATAGAAAATTGCACAAATGTGACGCGCATGGTTTATTGTGTAACACCACGATTGAGTGGATTACTCTTTCTTACCCCTCTGGCATTCTCTCTTGTCAACGACTGTACTGTACTCAAACTAAAAATATACCGAGTGACTATAATTGATTGACACACATTTTTGAGTTGGGTACCTTGTTTAATTGTCATGCGTCGTCACTGTCAACATGACATCTCTGGATTAATTTTTTAGGTTAAAGCTTTTCGAATATGGTGTTATTGTAAATAATCATTTTTATAAATAAATATGAAATAAAGTTTGACAATGACAGGTTATTAAATTAAAATTATATTTTGTTTGATACATTTGAATTTGACATAAAAAAGGTGAAATTAAATTTTATAATGACAGGTTATCAAATTACAATTATATTTTATTTGGCATATATGATTTTGACAATTAAGTATACAAACATAAAAGTTAAAATACATAGTAAGTATCACTAAAAAAACAATAGCAATCGTTTATATTCACCCGATATAATTATTACATTACGGCTCGGTGAGCCCGAACTCTTTACTATAATTGGAATTAATTTTGTGCAGAATAAATAAAAAAAAATATATATAAATATGTCATCACGCCTTTTATGCATTACTGGGTAGGGCACTCTGCCGTAGCAGATCTCGGTAAGTGATAAATTTATGCGCGTGAAGTGTGGTTACCAGCCGTCATATCACAGCCCCTAAAGATGATAATGGAGGGGAAGCCTTCGGCGCTTTTGCCTTGTGCTGGCGCAGGCCAGAAACACCTCTTTTCACCCTTGTTACATAAATAACTATTATTAACGCACTAGTGCATTTTTTAAACATTAACGCACTAGTGCTTTAATAAAGTACTTATCGTACTCAGAATGATAGTTACCATGGTCTCACTTACTTTTTTAAATGTCAAATAATTATGAGAACTAGCAATTCAAAATTGTTTTTGTTTTAATTTTAATATATTTCGTGGTCAAAGATAAAATCTTGTACTATATACGTGTGATAATGCATCATTAAGATACTTGTGTCATAATGGTGCTCTTATCCCACTTATGTCGTACATAACTATTATGCTATTCTATTTGCCCGTTGGCTTTCCTTGACTTGTTACTTTATCAAAACAGAAGATTTTATTTGACTACACCACTGCCGTTGTAACCAACCCATCAAATATCTGTAAAATCATGTAAACCGCTTACAGAGCACCATTTTATCAAAAACTTTACTAGCAATAAAGTCCTCCAACAATTTACTACCAACTTATCATTGCAGAATTACTGTCGTCACATCAAATCTGCTGCTATTCTCTCCTTTAGTCCGTCAAACAGCTAATCCTATTACAAGTTGCCACCCTGGGCGATAATGCCTTGAATGCTCTCATGGCCTCCTAGGCATAAAGCGCACTCTATGTGGCTCATCCGCGTTTTATTTACGCCCCATACGCGGCAGAACAGAAAGGCGGCTTCGAAATTGCCGGCCGGCTTTTGTCTCATGGGACGAAAACTTTAATTAGGGAAACTTTGTGAATAATTTCAATGGAATTAACTATTTTTCACTTGTTTTTCAAAGACTTAAATTAGTTTGGAGGGTAGTGTGTGGAATAATAGAAACTGTTCGTTGTTATATGTGAATTAGTATTGTTTTTGGCTGTGACGTCACTATGAATGGGTATGAAGCTTTTGAGCTAATAATAACTTACGTATCATGTGTCCTAAATAAATAGAGACGTGACGTAGGCGTTTGTTATGGAAAATTTGTTATTTTCGCATCAAAATTGCCCGGGAAATAATTGATATACTACGATTAATTATAGTATATTAAAGATCGAGTTTCATAATTGTCATTTTATTTTGTAAAAAGGAAATTTAGGTCACGACGAACGACGAACAAAATAATCGACAATTATGAAATGAGTTTATTATATTTTTTTTCTAATTTGCACCTTTTAAATATGCTTTTTTTAAATAAAAAAATTGTACTTTCAAAATTTAGAAAAGTTTGTCTTAAAATAAAAATGAGTATAGGCTAGTTTTGTTGTACCTCATCTGAAAAACGTACAATTGCTGAAAATATCGTAAAGAGATTATTTTCTTGGAATTCTTATTTGTTTTGACATTGATATTTCAGCAATATTACCTATCTTAAAATATAAATTATATTGTGCTATTACAGCAGTCGAGTGAACTATGAATTAACTGTTTTGGGTGCTATAATAGATTTGTTATAGGTAATAATTTTTTTTACAGAATTTGAAAGTATAATATCCAGTGGCGTAACATGTGCTTGAAATCAAAACATCAAACATTTCCCCCCTAAGAAAAATTAGCCGGAGTAAGAGAGTGGTAAATTTATGGTGCGTTCAATGAGCCCAGCAAAACAAGCAATTGCTAAGTAAGCAAATGCGATTTATTGCTTGGTCCACTGAACGGTTTGCTCGTTTTGCTACATTTTCAAGACCGAGTTGTACCGAACAAGACATCGTGAAATGTGTTCGGCTAATGATAAATAATATGAGTGCGCACGTTGTGTGTGCTTTTTATGCATTTTGACTTTTGACATATTGAAATTTGCTCTAAAAATTTTAAGCCAAGTTTGTGTTGGTGATGTTAGGCTATTGTTTGGAATATGGTATTCAATAAATATACATTTTTTATAACCATGATGGCACATTCACTAAATCTGATAACGGCTATTTTATAGCCCTTGTAATAATTGTAATCCTACCGATAATAGTTTGATATCGATCAATCCCATCATCTACGAAAAGCTGAATATATTCGTTTTCCATTTTTCATATATTTAAATTAATTATTGTTTGTCAACTATCAAAATAGTTTCGATCTTTCAAGTTATAAACTTACAATTTGAAATTATTGGATTAGATGCAGAATTGTATGTCTGAAAGGGCCCGAAATAAATATTTTGCCTAGGGCCCGTAATATTTTAAATCCGCTTCTGGATCTGGTTCGGTTAATGTAAGTTAGATCTGATCCAAATGGCAAATGGAATACGTCTAATGTCGCGACTTTTTGATGACAATTGCTCTCATCAGTAATTACCTAGCAACCACATTCTCGTAAATAAATATTTGTCAAGTGAAACCTAAACCTCGTATGATATAAACCTCCAAAATGTCAGATTACTAAAGCCGATAATAACGCTGCTAGAAAGGCTAAAAGATTAATTACTGTACGTTATTAGTAAACTTGTGAGGTATTAAGATAAATCGTGCCAGGAATTCTGTTTGCATTCTTTCACTCCTTGGAGGTTCATAAGAAACATATTTTCATATCACCTACTCGTATATAAATATTCTTTATCATTTTTTTTTCGGTTGAAATGTCTTCCAAGAAACTCGACTGACACATTCTTGCAAATATATCTACTTTATCTCATTCTTGTGCCATGAAAGTTTGGTTACATTTATGTACATAATAATATTGAAATGTAATATTTCATGGCACGGGTATTTCGCATGAAATGCTGTAATAATATTAATAATAATAGAAATGCGTGTGAACGAAATATATTAAATTGTGTTTCCTATATAATATAATTATCAACAAATATTAATGTGATTTTATTCATTATTTACAGATTTATGGACCAATAAATTTATAGATATATTACCTATATAGAGTGTTTCTGTACTTGTGGATAAAACTTTATAGGTATATATTATATAATGCATTTTTATACACAATCGGGCCATAATTTATGTTTTAGTTATGACAAGCGGGCATAAACACTTGTTTTTGGCCTACATAAACAAAATGACAATTTTTGTTTACTGAGAAAACTTGATTTTTCAATGTATTTGTTTTGATCTTAAAATTAAATGTTCTTTTGTTATAAAATATTGTATGTACCGCGTGTGAAATAAGCGTTTCTGACGACCACTTATAAAATAACTATAACACTATCATAAACTACTACGGAAAGTTGAACATAGTATACACTGGTATGTTAATATAACGTACACTTCTAACATATCAAGTGAAGTTCCACTGATTAACAACAGATGGCGTTTGTAAAAATAAGAATTCGCTACACAATCTTCAAATTACTTTTCACTTGATAAAATAAATCACACACTTCGTCACGCACAAAATGATGCACAGAATATAAACTTGTCACTTTTGGAATTATATGCACATATACTTGTTAAAAATATTTTCTATCTATACAGTCTAAATCGTACATTTAATACTGATGTGAGAGTCACTCGTTTGACAGTTACGGAGCATTTCTAAAATCGTGACGTCATACGCCCGTGGTCTATAAAAATATGAGAAAGAAAATTAAATTGTATAAATAGTTAGTTGCATCAATAATACATAAATTTTAAACTAACTGCAAGTAAATAAAAACGTATCGAATGTTTGACAGCATTACTAATTATTCAATGTGACATGTAACGTAGATTTACTGTTATTAATTTAAACCGAGTTTAAAATTTAAGTTGTATTGTTGCAATTGGCCATAAATCTTTTATTAAAATAGTTTAGGAACTTTTTGAATTCGAAAAAATTCCTGTTTTGTACCAAATTACCAAATACGAATTATCAAAAATTATAAAAGATTATATTAATAAAACTATTCATACACTTATGTTTAATGTCTTAATATTAGGCTAAAACGTTTAATAAATGAACGAAAAGTTGTGCTGAGAAAAACTGATAGAAACTTATCGATCGGGAAATTTTCTGCGGTCGTCAGTGCCCTGCTTACCGAATTTAGTTAACCAGCTACTGAACTTTCACTAATTAACACATTTTTCAACTTTTCGACCTGAAGTAACAATATCTTAACTTAGCTGTTAGCGACCTTTTGTCTCTCGTAATTTTATCCTTTTGAAGTGGCCACAAATACGAATCAATACATTTTGCTTCTAGAATATAGTTGCAACAATACTGAAACGAATTTTTAATTTAGGATTGTAGAGGTTAAAATTCTATATATATACAAAACAACAGATTTAATTTTACACATTTAGTAAAAATAAAATATAAATATAACATCATGCCTTTTACCCATTACTGGGTGTGGCACTTTGCCGAAGCAGATCTCGGTAAGTGATATATTTATGCTCGTAAAGTGCGGTTACCAGGCGTCAAATTACGGCCCCCAAAGTTGGTAGTTGTAGGGGTGCCAAAGAGGTAATTTAAAAAAAAAAAAAATATATCATCACGCCTTCTACCCATTACTGGGTGTGGCACTCTGCCGAAGCAGATCTCGGTAAGTGATATATTTTTGCGCGTGAAGTGTGATTACCAGTCGTCAAATCACGGCTCCCAAAGATGTTAGTGGTGGAGGAGCCACAGAGTTCTCAGGATCCACAGGCCGACTTCATACCACTGAGCTAGCCACTCCATAAATAATTTTTAATTTGATGAAAATTGTTTGTCGGCTGTGGAAATCGAACCGGGGTTCTCAGGATCCACAGCCGGACTCGATACCACTGAATTAATCATTTTAGTAAAATAAATATATCATCACGCCTTCTGCCCATTACTGGGTGTGGCACTCTGCCGAAGCAGATCTTGGTAAGTGATATATTTATGCTCGTAAAGTGCGGTTACTAGGCATCAAATTACGGCCCCCACAGTTGGTAGTTGTGGGGGAGCCAAAGAGGTAATTTTAATTTGATGAAAATTGTTTGTCGGCTGTAGGAATCGAACCGGGGTTCTCAGGATCCACAGCCCGACTCGATACCACTGAGTTAATCATTTTAGTAAAATAAATTTATCATCACGCCTTCTACCCATTTCTGGGTGTGGCACTCTGCCGAAGCTGATCTCGGTAAGTGATATATTTTGCGCGTAAAGTGCGGTTACAAGTCGTCAAATCACGACCCCCAAAGATGTTAGTGGTGGAGGAGCCACAGAGGTAGTTTTTGAAATTATGAAAATTGTTTGTCGCCTGTGGGAATCGAACCAGGGTTCTCAGGATCCACAGACCGACTTCATACCACTGAGCTAGCCACCCGATAATTTTAGTAAATGCAAAAATTAGATTTAAAAGTTACCAAAAATTCCGATTTTATAATTTATTTACTTATTCTAATCTGTACAACAGATACTTAAGGTGGTTCTATCATGACAGTCTCATACAAAAGTATAGGTAACCTAAAAAGTTTATAAAAATAATTATTACATTTTTGTATGGTATAGGTTATTAGCATTTCTGACAGTTTCATTGAAAATCATAGAATATCCAACTTTCATCGCCAATTTCTTTGAAACTAATCCGGTAAGGCATGGATTTTTTAATTCTCATACCTTTATCTTTACATGATGTACTGTATGTTAGTTTTTTGTTAAAAAATAACTACAATATATGAATTTATTTTGCAGTAAGCTGCCTCGCGAGGTACAGTTCCTATAACGCCAATGCATTTTTGATCGACTTTGGTCGACTTTAACTTTACATGACTCAGCTCAACAACGGTAAACTTTAAAAAAAAAATTGCATACTAGTGTAGAAACACGTGAAAAATAACATATTTACATTTCATTATAATCCGGGTTAAATGCTCCCATAATAGTACCACCTTAATTTCAATTACAGTACAAGGTTCAGACTCACCGAGTTGTAGTATGGTTCGATTCCCAAAGCAGAAAATCAATTTTCAC
Source organism: Pterostichus madidus (assembly GCA_911728475.2). Lineage (NCBI taxonomy): Eukaryota > Metazoa > Arthropoda > Insecta > Coleoptera > Carabidae > Pterostichus > Pterostichus madidus. The sequence continues at coordinate 4,575,006 of OU452304.1, forward strand.
AGGCGACAAATTTTCATAATTTGGAAAAGCTATCCCTGTGGCTCCTCCACCACTAACATGTTTGGAGGCCGTGATTTGACGACTGGTAACCGCACTTCACGCGCAAAATATATCACTTACTGAGATCTGCTTCAGCAGAGTGCCACACCCAGCAATGGGTAGAAGGCGTGATGATATATTTATTTTATTTATTTATTTTAAAATTATCCCTGTAACTTTCCCTCCACTAATATCTTTTGGAGTCGTGATTTGACAGGTGGTAACCACATTTTACGTGTATTTATTTACTTTTTTTTATTTATTTAAGAGTTGTTTAATAGTAACAGTAAAAATATTCTATATTTCTTCGCATTTTGTTTCAAGTTTCATCATGAATCTATTTTATAATTTTAGTTTAATCATTAACCAGAAAACTTTTATAATGGAATAGAATTTTATCTATTTTACCTTGTGAATTAATCATTATTTATGAGTTACAATATTTATTATTAATATAAACTTGTAATCTAGTTTTATACCCTTTCGAGTGTAGAGATTTAATATTTATAAATAACAATAAGCTTGGTTGTTAATTATAATTACTTCCCATAAAATTTAAAAATTAAAGCAGCCCTGTTAAATACAAAAAAAGATAGAATGATTTATTTTTGTATGAAACGAAACTTTAAACTTTGTGCCTTAATTGCAGAATGATGATTTGTCAACTTGATATTCTGCGCGTATTATGCACATTAAATATCACTAAATGCCAGTAAAAAGTTCAATTAAACTTTTATTACTTTTTAATTATGAATATTCATCACGTAAATTTATTAATGAAATGCTGTTCTAAATTTAATTATTTATTATTAAGCTTTTGAAGTTTGAAGTTGATTGATAAAAATTCATGACAATTGTATAACGAATTCAATTCGTAAGTTTTTTATTCTAGTAGCGATGGAAACTCGGAAGTCAAACAAAAATTTTAACTAGAAAACTTTGGGGATTGTTTCTTTTTTCAGAATTGAATTATTTTGTGAGCTGGTATCATATTAAATGAAATGTACGAGTCTTCTATTCTTATATTCTTACAAAAGGTAGATTTCGTAATTCAAATTCGAAAATGAGTAATTTTAACGAATTCTAAGGACGAAAATATTGCCTTTTAGGTATTATAGCAGTCGGCTAAGCTTAAAAGTAGTTTAGTAGTAGTTCACGGAGCGGTACTGTAATTGAGAGTAAGTTCCTGTTGTACAGAATAGAATAAATTAATAAAGAATTTCAATAGAACAGAAAAATAAGTAAACGCACTCTTAAATTATAATTTGTATAAAATTTTTACTTAACTTGACAATGACGTCAAATATAGTTCAATTATTTTAGACCTACAAATTTGCGAAGTATAGTTATTTAAAATAAATAAATATAAATATATCATCACGCCTTCTACCTATTACTGGATGTGGCACTCTGCCGAAGCAGATCTCGGTAAGTGATATATTTTGCGCATGAAGTGCGGTTACCAGTCGTAAAATCACGACCCCCAAATATGTTAGTGGTGGAGGAGCCACAGGGGTGGTTTTTGATATTATGAAAATTGTTTGTCGCCTGTGGGAATCGAACCAGGGTTCTCAGGATCCACAGGCCGACTTCATACCACTGAGCTAGCCACCTCATGATGATATATTTATTTATAATATTTGATTTAATTTCAAATAGGCAGATTCACAAAACGGATTAGCGCTAACACAGTTTTTAATATTATCTATAACTCTGTTTCAAATTAAAACAGATTAAAGAAAGAAATTAAATTTGATGCTAATTAACTCTCTTTTTAACTTAAGTTAAAGTAAACTTGTTTCGTACATTGAAAAGAGAGTTAAAAACGAAATAAAAAATGGTGCTAGCGCTAATCCGCTTCATGAATCTGCCTGAAAGTGTTACAATATATTAGGATGACAGAGTATTAAATAAATAAATATATGATAACGCCTTTTACCCATTGCTGGGTGTGGCACTCTGCCGAAGCAGATCTCGATAAGTGATATATTTATGCGCGTGAAGTGCGGTTACCAGATTGGAGTATATTAACGAATATGGTAGAGGCCCTAAAAAAGAGACCGAAAATTTGATGTTACGCCACTGTTTGTTTGTCTAGTTACTATGTCAACCAAAAAAGTGGTCCTTTACAGGGTGTTCAATTTATTTGTGCTGCCATTGCTATCTCGAAAACTATAATAGCTACAAGGTTAGTTAAATTAGCAAAGAAATATCATTTTGTAAGTCTATTACAAAACTATTAACAAACATTTTTTTGACCAGTGGTTCACAAAATACGGGATGCAACTTTCTTATTTTAAATAGGAACCTATTTTTTTATTTGGTTGTTCGATTCTGTACTTTTTTTTAATCCAAGACTATAAATTTCAGTACCCTCACATTAAGAAATTTTTGACAAAAATTAATATTAATTTCATTTAAATCGCATAGGAATCAGCGTGCTATGAACAAATGACGAATACAATTTATTTATCCACAACTCATATATAATAAAGACATTATTACACTGATTTCCGTTGAATTATATGGCTCATAATACCCTTGTGTTTTATATTCCATAACACACTGTAAACAACTTATTACTTAGCAACCACTTCATGATCTACCGTATTTTGAGAAACTATATATAAGGCGTATTCCATTTGCCATTTGGATCAGATCTAACTTACATTTACTGAACCAGATCACTTATTTATTTCACTGGATTACTTCGCTGACATCATTTTCAGTACTAGAATTACTAATTCTAATTTAGTTAGAAATAATTCACCTCAATAAGTGTATCAGTTTACTTAATTCAATTCATTTAGTCATGTTGTCTAATTTATCTCAACTGATTTAAGTGAACCAAGTGGCAAATGGAATACAGCTATAATTGAATCAACGTTAAACGTTACGACCAATCTTCTTCGATACCTATAATTATGAGTTGTGGATAAAATTTTGTATTACACTTGTATAATAAATAACTATTATTTATTTTTTCACAAAATAGTTGTATTAACATATAACAATGAATCAATCAAATAAAAATATTGTGATTTGTTCATTTGTTTCTGTCATAACACGCTGAGTAATATGCGATCTTAATTTAATTAATATCAATTTAATATGTATTTTTATCTAAGTTTTTGTAATGTTAGGGTATTGAACTTTATAGTCGTTGAATTCAGAAAAAAATACTAAATCGAATAAGCAAATAAAAAAATAGGTTCCCATTTAAAATAAGAAAGTTGCACCCCGTATTTTGAGAACCGCTAGTCGAAAAAAAGATTAGTTCAGAGTTTTATAATATACTTAGAAAATGGTATTTATTTACTAATTTAACCAACCTTGTAGTTCTTATAATTTTCGAGATAGCAATGGTGGTAAATTGAACATTTTGTATATTACAAAGAGAAACTATGTGTACACTACATATATGTAAGTATATATAAACATATATTATTGATTAATTTTAAACAATGTAATACTACCATAACCCTAAACCTAGTATTATAAAAAATAATAATGTTTACCTGTATTATTAACGTTGTTACTATAATTCGAAATCGATGCTAATCTACCGCAGCAATCAGTCCATTTACAACAAAAAATAATTCACCCACATAAAACAAATATTCTTAAAAATACACTTAGTCATATTCACCACTCAAACAATAGTTATTATTATTTCAATTATTTAAATCAGCGAAATGCTGAACTTTCCTAAGTACTCATCAACGCCACAGCGACGACCCCGCGAACTAGAATTAAGCGGGAAAACGCCGATTGTTTCCAATGGGGTTGATTACGTCGTTCGACCACGCCGGTGTCTGAGACAGAACTGCGACATCGACGCGTTGGTGACCGAGAAACGACGATGCCGGGCGTCGGGTGATCAACTAGTGGCAAGGCGTCCGACGGCGCCAACCACGTGACTGAGGGAGGAATGCGCAAGCGTGGATTAAAGGGTAGTGTTGACGAGAAGGGTAGGGAAGTAGAATTGCAGGAAATTATTATTTATATTAACAAGAAAAACAGGGTTTTCGGAATTCTGTTAATATAATTATTCTTTTATTTCACCTACGATTCGCATAACTCTTTTAGCGTTCTTGAGGACAAAATAATTATATAAATCATCACGCCTTTTACCCATTACTGGGTGTGGCACTCTGCCGAAGCAGATATCGGTAAGTAATATATTTATGCGCGTGAAGTGCGGTTACCAGGTGTCAAATCACGGCCCCCAAAGATGTTTGTGGTGGAGGAGCAACAGGGGTAATTATTAAAATTGGTGAAAATGTTTTGTCGGCTATGGGGATCGAACCAGAGTTCTTAGGACCCACAGGCCAACTTGATACCGCTGAGTCACTACCCCATAAATAATAATTACATAATATATAATAAATTTTTTAAAAGCCATTCTTGTTTCATTAGTAAATATTAATAATGAAAGTCAAATACTCAATGCACATACATTTGTTTTTTATGAAAATCTGTCAAAATATTATGTTATATAGTTAGATTTAAAAAATAAAGCCAACTTTTTTACAGATAGTAGAAAATAGTTCTTTATGCAATTAGCATTAAAGCATTTGAGAAATCTTTAGTATTGAAATGTCTTCGTTACGTTCGGGTATTAATAATTGAGAGTTTTCGTAGTCGGTACTTTGTGCAACATCTTAACACTAATAAATAAATTCAAAGTACGTGATTTTTCTACAGATCTTATTTTACGATCGTTTCGTCCTCTCGGACATCATGAGATAATAATCGTATAAGAAGAATATCATTTAGTTATAGTTAAAATCTATTAACTAGAAGAGAGTTTATAGAATCTAATTGGTCGTCTACAATATTTTTATTAGAATTATGCTGGGTTGCAAGAAAAAAATAAAGAGCTGTTTCATTAAAGAACTGTTTATCTAGCAACAGTAGCAATACCGATTTTCTGAAATTTATACAACCGTTAGTTGCTATTGAATCGATAAAACCTTCATGCAACCCAGCATTAATATCGTATGTCTATTGTCTGATGATGTCCGAGAGGACGAAACGATCGTTACATTTAAAGTAAATAAGAAAAATAGGAAAAAAAATTTTCATCACTTGTCTCATAATTCCAGCAGTTTGCGATTTTGTCGGTAGATGGCACCACGAGTGGCTTCATAGCTCTCATGTCATGTTACCGTTGTAGATAGGTTAACATCAGTCAGTTCAGCTAAGTCGGTATCACAATCCACTATTTCCTAGTTGATCTAGTTGGATATATGATCGCACCATACTGATGAGTCCGGAAGGACGAAACGCGTCTATGGTTAAAGCTGAACTGACCAGCCGTTTGTTGATGACCTGAGAAGTTGATGCAAACGTGCTGTAAAACCTCTGTGGAATTATGAGACAAGTGATGAAAATTTTTTTTCCTATTTTTCTTATTTATTAAGACTCAATTCCACTTCGCAATAGACATTTTGTCTTTTGTTTTATTTAAAGTAAAATAAAATCTGTAAAAAGCTAAGTACTTTGTATTTATTTATTAATCCGGTTATTAATATTTCCCATGAAAAATGAATTAAAATTTCCGGATTTATTTTCGTCTGGAACCAACTTTCTTCTATACGATCCGTGGTGTCAGTCGTCAACTGATTGTCCATTTCTGTCACGTAACTAAAGAAAAACGTCAAGAAAATGAAATAACAAAGATGCAATGCAAATGTGATTTTACGGTCCTTGTGTTTCGAGCTCCAGAGTTTCATTCTGCTCGAGTTTCGTCAGATCACCGAACAGCGGAGTTGCGTAGCAACAGATGACGGAAAGAATCCGATTTAATTCCAGAGAGATTTCTGGTTGCCTTAGTCACTGAGCTTTGATAATATATTAGATACATTTGATTTTTTTATCAGGAGAAAAGATTATTTGAATCTTCGTTCGAATCAAATTTGTGATAGTTATTTGCATTTGATACGTTGCTGTATGACATCTGGTGATAAAATTTGGTACTAAATATTGGTATCTTACTTTTGCCAAACCTAGATAATTTAATGTGTTTGTGAGAGTAATTCGGTATTTGGTTAATCGTTTATGGTTCAGTGGCATCGAGTCGGACTGTGGATTTGAGAAGCCGGGTTCGATTCCCACAGCCGAGAAACAATTTTCATAACATTAAAACTATCCTTGTGACTCTCTCTCCTCTAAGGTCTTTGGGAGCTGAGATTTGACGGCTGTTAACCGCATTTCACGCTCATAAATATATCAGTGCTACGGCAGAGTTCTACACAAAGTATTGGGTAAATGGACTAATTATTTATTTATTTACTTATTTTAAGATTATTTAAATTTTTATCTACGACCGTGTGTATGTCATGTATTTATATAGGCCTTTCTCTGGGAAACGGACACCCCCATCTTCTCCAAAATTTGAATTTCAAAAAATTGAAAGTTTTGAGATAGAGCCTCCGGAAATATTGAATTTTCAAACAAATTTTACATCTTTGTTTTTCGACTTTCCAGATGCCATATCTCAAAAACTAAGCAAGATACGAAGATGCGCTCAACGGCATTGGATTTCTCATGCTTAAATTGACTTGTATAAAAATTTTTAGCGGTTTGTATTTTTTTTCAAAATTTTTGACATTTCATTTTTCGTAAACAGTATGTAAACGATATATTAAAAACTAGAAGACGTACATTTGGGGTTTCACCGTTGGATTCAGCGGGTCAAAATACATATGTATGTAAATTTTCAGTACAATAATCTTACGAGAAAGAGTTCTAGAGCAAATTGTTTAAAAGTCATAAAAAACCTAAGGAAAAATAATTAAAAATTTCAAAAAACTTAAAACGCTTCAAATAAGCTAAAATATTGCTAATAAGTCAATTCAGACCCAGGGAATTCAATGTCGTTGCGCGCAACTTCGTATCACGTTTAGTTTTCGAGATAGAACCTCCGGAAGTATTGAATTAAAAAAAAAAATTACACCTTTGTTTTTCGACTTTCCAGAGGCCATATTTCAAAAACTAAGCTAGATACGAAGATGCGCCCAGCGGCATACGATTTCTCATGCTTCAATTGACTTGTATACATATTTTCTGCGATTTTTATTTTTTTCAAAATATTTGACATTTACTTTTCCTAAACAGTTTTTGGACGATGTATTAAAAACTAGAAGGCGTCCACACTTGGGGTTTTCACCGTTGGATTCAGTGGGTCAAAATAAATATGTATGTAAATTTTCAGTACAATAATCGTACGAGAAAGAGTTCTAGAGCAAATTGTTTAAAAGTCATAAATAATTAAAAATTTCAAAAAACTTAAAACGCTTCAAATAAGCTAAAATATTGCTTATAAGTCAATTCAGACCCAGGGAATTCAATGCCGTTGCGCGCAACTTCGTATCAAGTTTAGTTTTTGAGTTAGAGCCTCCGGAAATATTGAATTTAAAAAAAAAATACGTCTTTGTTTTTCGACTTTCCAGAGGCTATATCTCAAAAACTAAGCGAGATACGAAGATGCGCTCAACGGCATTGGATTTCTCATGCTTCAGTTGACTTGTACACAAATTTTCAGCGATGTCAATTTTTTTTCAAAATTTTTGACATTTAATTTTTCTTAAACAGTTTTTGGACGATATCTTAAAAACCAGAAGGCGTACGCACTTGTGGTTTTCACCGTTGGATTCAGCAGATCAAAATACATATCTACGTAGATTTTCGTTGAAAAATTATAAAAGAAAGGAAAGAAATCGCGACATATCTCTGATTGGACAACAGTATTAGGTTCCGCTTCTCAATATAAATCAGCAATTTGCTTGCGTTTCTTTTTACTTTACTTCTTAAGTTATTTCATTATAAATTCAGCTTTACAGTACAGAAGACCTACATATCACAATCAAATAAACTCAAATATTTGATATATCTATCACAAGCTATTCAATCATAATTATCCATAATCCTAAAATAACTATCATACACTTGACCCTAAATTATAAATACATAATTCAACAAAGCATCAATACAAATGTCAATAGTTATATTTAGCCAAACATAATACCAACTATCTAAATTTAGCACCACCTCTTCAGCAAACTTCACATCTCTCAGAATCAAATTTACCTCCAATAATTACATTATGTCCAAGTTCCCGATACCTGTGTCCTATTTACAGACCATAACCTGGTAACTGTTCAATGATCTTATCAGCAAATACTAGCATAATTGTGTATCTGTTTTCATTCAACAAGGTTTATGTGCAACTGTAACCGAGGTGTAAATTTACATAACCAATGTAACAGAGTAACTAGATTCGCATCGATAACTGGGAAGCTATTGCAAGCTTGTTGGTAAGGTGGTTAAGGTGTTGGTTGTAAAATATTTAGAACTGCGGATTTTATCGTAAAATATACGTGCAATTGGGTGAGTTCTTATAGTAACGTTAGGTAGTAAAATTGTTACGGGAAAGGATTAAATTTTACTTTGTTGGTGCTTCTACTGTCATCGAAAATGATACTCGTATATTTGTTATATTAGCTGCTTTTCATTTATCACTTTGGTTGACTTAAATCAGTTCAGATAAATTAGACAACAGGACTAAATAAACTGAACTAAGCAAACTTATGAACGTATTTGAGTGCGTTAAGGTAGTACTAGTATGACGGTGGCGCCATCGGTTCTCGAGTGGCGAAACTGACGCTCAAAAAATTTAAAAATTGAATAAAATAACTGTTTTATACCTATTATGATTTGAATATCATGAATTGTTAACAGGTTGTTGGTCTAGTGAATTTTCAAATACCATACCACCGTGTGGTGTTGCCATTATAAATTGGGATTCTTAATTTTTCGTTAAAAACAATGTTTTGAATGGCTATATATCCATTACTAAACGATAAAAAACTTTTTCCTTCTGATATACATGGATAGTTCTAGAACATCATACTAGTTTTTCAAATGAAACTGCAAAATTTTAGAGGTACACAAACCAAATATGTGCGATTCTGAGTGATGATCGCCATAAGCCCCATGTATAAGAACTCAATTTTACAAGCGAATATATTTGTTCACAGACGATTAATGTGTTTCATATTTTAACAGGATGCGTATGACTATCCAATGTTTACGTGCGCCAAATTTCATTCAGAACTGCAAAATTTTTTTCACGCTAGTACTACGAGTACCTTAATACGAATGGGTAAATCTAGTATTGAAAATCAAATGAGCAAAGTAATCTAGTGAAATAAATAAGTGTAAGTTGGATTTGATTTAAATGGCAAATGGAATAAGCTTTGTATTTGTGTTCTTACATAGTTGAAGATGGCATAAAACAATACCGAAATATAACCATCAACGTCTGAGATAAATATTTGAGATTAATAAAGTATATTAAAATTCTGAATACGTCCCACGGTATCTCTGAAGAGAAGTAGACTTTGTTTTCTGTTTGAAAAGGTAAATTTAAATCAAGAAACGTCACTAAAACGTCGATTCCGTGACGTAAACAAATGTATCTGTGTCAATAGACTGACACACCCACGCAGTTGACCTTCGCCGACAAGTGGTGGGTGAACCTTTTACCTCTCACACACGTAAAATGGAAAAGTTGTGACGTCATATAGTTTAAGAGCTTATCCAGCGAGTCCCAATGTTGGGACGTTTGCATGGCATTTGTATATCCATTTATACTTCATATGCTTTATAATTCAGCTATATTTTTAGAATAATTTTAAATACTTCATTACTATTACAAAAGTATATGCTATTTATGTACTTATGTTTCGTTTATTTATTATTAATATTTATATTAAGAATTAAGGTAACACCTGTAACAGTGGGTTGTGTCAATGAAGCACAACCCCCGTCGACGTACCGAATTATACGGGATGATAAATAGATAAACAAGTTTATACTTACCTGTATCTCGGTGTCGTCCCACGACGTGCTGTAAGTAGGAAGGGTAGTTTCGAATTACACACACACACACAGTCTGTTAACGTAAACGGATCTATATTATTTATATAATTGAAGTTCACAGTAAAGTTTACAATGATTGTCTACAAAATGCCAGCCGAACCGCGCGTTCTGGTCTTGGAGGTAACCGAATCGAGAATGAATACGTTTACCTCGAAGACAGCAAAAGGTCCCTCGAATCAGATTGATCGTATCAGCAATTTGCTGGTAGTATTCCACTGCTTGCTGCTAGTCAGCAATATGCAGCGGAAGACACCCAGGTTACTGATCCGTGATTGCAACAGTCACGGTAATAATAATAGCAAATTCATCATATTATTTAATTGAACTACGTGACTGTTACATCACCCTCCCCTTTAAACTTGGCTTTAATTAAAAATTAAAGTCAAGTTCAACGGGATCAATCTGATTCAATATCGGTCGGGTTGGCCTCTTACTTACTACGTCGTTAGAGGGGTACGGAGAAGGGCGGCGTTGGTGGAGGAACTGGCGTCGTATTGCGGCGGACCGGAGTTGTGACCTGGTGTTTGATTCTGCGGCAGTTGTGGGTACATCAGTGACGGCGATGCTTCCAGATCATTTGGGCTTGGGGCGTCTTGCCGTGCTAAGTTCACTAGGTATCGTGTGGTAAGTGCATCCCAGAAGCTGGCCAGCAGAAACCATTTGCGATGAGGTTGCTCTGGGGCGGCTTTTCGCAAACTAAACAAATTTAAAATCACCGTCGCTACATACCTGATGACGTTGTAAAATGTGTACAGGAGCATAAATATTGAAAAAAGGTTTCCTGTGTATGATAGGAACCCCCACACTTCTTCTGCTGCACTCCAGGCCATTTTTGCGAATTCTCCACTACTGAAAACGCTTGGCATATGGTAACCCTGGCTGTCTACTTCGGCTCCTGTAACTCGTCGTGTCATCAGGTTAGCGACGGCGCGACGTTCGTTCGGAAACATCAGCGTGTGCTGGAACGCCTCCATATCTTGCCGGCTGTAGACCCCGTGCGCGCTGATTGGCGCAATCTTCATCATTGGAACCACCTCGCTTGGCTCGTTAGCATCCAGGACTAAGGGCTCTGGTTGTGTCCGTCGTAATTCCGGATCCACCTCCAACCCCTTGCCCTCTAGGTGGAACATCACTGGTAATTGACTATCACAGTCCACCTGGGTTCCGTGATTTTGAATTATGTGAGTAATCGGGGCCATAAACTTACTCTCATTGTTGTACATAATCGGGAGCTGCTGGTAACAGAATTTTGTCTTCCGGAAATCCACAATTTTTGCGCTGCACCGAGTTATGTAACAGCACTTCTCCCATTACTCGGCCCATATGTCCTGCCGCTTCTTTTACGAGTCCACTGACAATATCCGGTTTCTCCAAGGCCAACATGATACGGTTTTTCAGGATTGCTTCTCGTAGATGGCATCGCTTCAATATGGCGTCGTATAGAAGACCCTTAGCCTGCTGTTTAAAAGCAATTTCTAAAAACAGCAGCTTGCTAAGAACTTGAGCCATAACATCAGTGTTCTGTGTCACTCTCCTTGACTTTTGGAAAAAGAAGCCAAGAGAGGATTCAAAAATTACGATCATGCGATTTTGCTCGGTGCGCCAAGCTGGTTGATAGCACACTAGCTCTGCCTGAACCAGCCGTAAAGCAAACACTGTATCACGTGCCTCCACCACAACGTATTTCGTTTTGGTGTTGTTGACCGTCAATATTGTGGCTGTTCCCTCGTAGAGGACGTCCATCCCTCGTTCTGAGCATCGATCAGCATGCTCGGCCTGCCATATGACTTCTCCTGCCACGTCGTCGAAGCAGTATTTCTGGTTGTACGGACAAATTGTGCCCGTACGGAGTCGTACTGTATTCTCCTCGACATCGGCTATGGCGAGATAGTCAAATAGTTTGATGGTGATGGCTGCGCTAACGATGACGTCCTCATAGGTGGTACCGTGTAGAGTGTAGCGTACACCGCTGCATTTTCCACTCGGTTCCAGGTGGCCCTCGAGTGTTGCTGAAACCTCTGTTGTCCCATTCTGAAGTAAACCAGAGACAATTCCGGCTCCCAGTCCTGTCAAGTCTAGTCTTTGGAACTGGTGGGCTTCCAAGCAACTTTCTGCTTTCACATATTGTATGAAGTGTGAAAATCCACCGGAAACTGCACTAGTATGTGAATGCATACCACAGTGCTGAACCATCTGCTGCACGGTGACTAGACAGTTGAAAACGTGCACCTCGGTGTACCTACGCTCTTGAACGAGTTGGATTCGTGTTGTTGCTTCTTCAGAGTTGTTCTTCGGGTCTAAGCAGGGTTTGACATCTAATAAGGAAATCTTCGATATTTCCACGTCCGGGTCCGCGCAATCGAACGCAATTAGTTCCGGCCCTCCGCTTCTCAAACATAATAAAACTAAAATTAACAAAAGCATCTTAAAGGCTAAAATATGTCTTTTATTTTCCACTGAGCGCTACACTCGAGAGTTTCGTATCCACGAATGGTCAGGGACGGCTCCGCGACTTCGGGTGGCGTACGTCTGTGCTGGTGGAACTTCTCGCGTAGTTACGATACTAGCGTCAGACAGTGTGGTATCGTAGTGTGAGGACGTGGTGTTGCTCCCGGACGCCGATTGCTTGGTACTGGTCCTGGAATTTCCGGACAAATCTGTAACTGAAAAGCTGTTAAATGGACTGGTCACAGATACTTCCGACGATTCAGCTGGAACTTCGTTTGGTTTTACCAAAGACTTTCTAGCTGACCAAGGAATAATTATATTTGTACCATCATTCTCCGTATAATTCGTTGTTTCGGTCGAACTAACAGGATTAGCAACTTCTACCTCATTGTTTAAATCGTCCTCTGTCACATAACAGTGCTTCAATCTATTGACATGTACTTTCATTTCTCTACGACCACGAATTTCTTTTATTACCGCATTTACGTCCCGCATTTCAATTATGCGATACGGTCCTGACCATTTCTTAGCTAGCTTAGCACTAGTGCCGACCTTGATAGCTGGTGTATACAAATAAACTCGGTCGCCAAGTTGAAACTTGACTCCGGAAGTTTTCTTATTAAATGTACGGTGTACACGGTCAATGGTTTTATCCAGCTGTTGGCGGGCATTAGCATGTGCAATTTTTAAGCGTTGCATGAATTCAGCTACATAATTTGAGTCAGTATCGTATCTAGTTCTCAGAGGGCGAATGATTTCGTCAAACGGCAATTCAATGTCGCGCCCAAACATTAGGAAAAATGGCGTATCCCCGAGCATAGAATGCATAGTATTGCAGAAAGCTGAAACAGCAAAGGGCAGCCATTCGTCCCAATCTGTATGGTGCGGGTTAACGTAATGCGAGAGAATATCTTTGAGTGTGCGATGACTACGCTCTAAACTTGCGTTAGTTTGTGGTCGGTACGCTGTCGTGTGTAAACGTTCGATGTTAAGTACTTTACACAATTCTTTCATTAATTTTGATACAAAATTTGTACCAAGATCAGTAAGAAGCTGTCGAGGTGTACCATGACGCAAAATGATACCCTTGACAAAAGTTTTCGCTACTGTTTCGGCAGTTTGGTCTCGCATAGGAAAGGCTTCTAGATAACGTGTAGCCGCGTCTTGAACTGTTAAAATGTATCGGTTTCCAGCTGACGTAACAACAAGGGGTCCCACTACATCCATCGCGATTCGCTCAAAAGGTCTACTACTTAACTTGGATTTCATTAGTGGAGCAGGTCGTAAATGTGGAGATGTTTTCCGTTGTGCGCATGACACACATTGTCTTACATAATTCTTGACGTCCTTTCTTAAATGTGTCCAAAAAAATCTCGAATTTATTTTTTCGAACGTCTTTTCCATCCCTCCGTGACCGGATAGAGGAGAGTCATGACAGGCTTGCAAAATATTTTTACGGAATTTACCGGGGACGACAAGCCGGTCCTGGAAACGCTCATCGTCTGATTTTCGGTAAATCAGACCATCGTCATCGAAATAGAATTCACTATTTCTATCCGATTTTATTTGCTCAGCGTACGCTTTTACTGATGCGTCATCTTGCTGAGCTGCTTTCATGGCGTCCCGGTCCCATATCATAGGTTCATATGGTGGTTGAAATAAAACACGTACTGGTTTTACACGTGAGAGTGCATCCGCATTTGTGTGTTTAGCACCCGGCCGATAACAAATATCAAAATCGTGCTCCGAAAGCAATAATGACCATCGTATCAAACGATTGGTTGGCTCTGAGGTCGCCATTAACCATTTTAGAGGTTGATGATCGGTATAGACAGTGAATTTGTGTCCATACAGATAACACCTGAAGTGTTTAATCGCCCAGACCAGTGCTAAACACTCTCGTTCTGTCGTGTGATAATTTCTTTCTGCGGGTTTAAGTTGACGACTTGCATAAGCTACCGGCATCTCATGTCCATCATGCTCTTGACACAAAACTACACCAATGGCAAACATAGATGCATCCGGACATAAGATAAATGGTTTATCGAAATCTGGGTATTTTAAAATAGGTGATCTAATTAATAATTCTCTAAGCGTGGTGAATGCGTTATTTGCTTCATTTGACCACGCAAATCTACAATTTTTCTTTGTTAAATTTGTTAAAGGTAACGCTACACTAGCAAAATTTGGAATAAATCTCCTATAAAAACCAGCTAATCCTAAGAATACTCGTATATCAGTGACGTCACGCGGTACTGGGAATTCCTTTACTACGCTTATCTTTTCGGGATCAGGTTTCACTCCGTTCTTACTCACTATGTGTCCGAGATATTTTGTTTCGCTTTTCATAAACTTACATTTATTAGGGTTCAAAGTAAGATTAGCATCACGCAATCGATCAAAAATTAATTTAAGTTTATTCATGTGCTCATCTAAATTGTCTGAACTAAAACAAATTATGTCATCAAGGTACACAAAGCAATGAGTTACAGTTAAACCTGATAAGACCGTATACATCAGTCGCTGCCATGTGCTGGGACTGTTGATAAGACCAAACGGCATTCGATTACATTCAAAATGGCCCCACGGAACAGAGAATGCTGTTTTCTCTCTATCTCGTGAATCCATTTCTACTTGCCAATAACCTTTGGTCAAATCTAACGTGGTGAAACGTACCGCTTTTCCTAATTGATCTAAAGTGTCTTGTAAATTTGGAATAGGAAAGTAATCTCTCTTTGTTATTTTATTTAATTCTCGATAATCAATACAAAATCTAAAAGAGCTTTCACCATTAGCTGATTTCTTTTCTACTAGTACGACAGGGGCAGAATAGGGGCTCACGGAGGGTTGAATGATGTTATTTGTAAGCATATCCTCCATTAGTTCTTTCATAACTTGGCGACGACTGAAGGGTACACGATATGGGGCTTTAGCGACCGGAACTTCCGTATCCGTATGTATACGATGTTTAACAAGCGGTGTTTTACTTAAAGGTTTTTCTTTTGGTTTAAATATATCAGCGTATTCCTTCAAAAAATTAACAAATTTATTTCGTTCCACAACGGGTAAATGATTTAATTCAAATTTGTGAATTTTTGTCGTATCTACTACATTTATAGGGAGATAATTTTCTTTTTGAATTTCGAGCTGTTCCTCCGCGCGAACAGCAAAACCTAAAGGTACACGATTCCCTATTTGAACTTTTTCGGGACTGACATTTAAGACGTTAACAAATAATTTGGAATTTTGTTCTTTTCTTATAACGGTACGCGCCACCAGAACACCCGGTATATCTAATTCCTTCGGTTCAACAACATAGGTAGCGTTCGGAACGCGCTTATCAAGCATTATTTCACAGACAGCTGTGTGACGCGGTGGAATGTTTAATTCTTCCATCGCGCGTATTATAAACTGTTTTTCAGAACCGCTACTAAATTTACAATTTAGAGTGTCAGAACACGCCGTACTACAATTTTTGTCAAACATTTGCGTTTCTGATATTGGCTGAGCCACGCACTCTTCGTTCGTTGCTTGATTATTGGATTCTAGTTGCTCAGGGTCCGCACACATATTATTTTGATTAAGAAATGCTGTCTCTGCAATTTCAAAATCCGTACAACTACTATTTTGACCCTGATTATTAGCATCCAATGAATCTAAGCCTACAATTTGATCATGAATTAATTCTTGATCCGTACCAACAAGATTTTGGTTCTGAAATGTGACACTGCTGTCTACACTGTTCGTGTGCGTACGGTTAACTGATGTGTCAGCCGAAACTACGTTTACGTTACTATTTACATCTGTATATGTGCTCTTTAAAATTCCTGACATTGATAGAACTTGATTATTAATTTTGAAAAGATTTTGACTAAAATCTATTACTACATTATGCTGTATTAAAAAGTCTACTCCGATCAGTCCATCTGAAGGTAAAAACAGATCATCTGGACAAACTACAAAACGATGTATTAAGTTTTCAAAACCCGTATTTAATTTTATATTGACGACTCCGTCACTACTTAATTGGTTTCCTGAAACATCTACTAATACATCGTCCGAAGGTGAGATTGACAAATTATTTTCAGCAACTACTCTCCGTTTTATAAGTGAAACGGCGGCTCCAGAATCTACTAAAAATTTTAATTTATTATAGTTAATTTTTAGTTCTACTAGCTTTGTTCTATCTTTGCCAGAATCTGCGACCCGTGGCACAATACAGATCTTTTTATCTACTTTTCTGTCCGACGTTGGGTCGTCGTCGGGACAGCTTTCGAGTTTAAAGGACAATTTTTATCCTCCGCGCGGTGTCCTGTTTCAATACAGTTGAAACACAATGTTTGTTTCGGTTTCGGGCATTTCCTATAGATATGATCCGTACTACCGCAATTAAAACAACGTCCGCGCATCTGGTGATAACGCTGATCCGTACGTAACAACCCGTTTTGTTTGTTGGTTGATTTGTTACCTGCCCAAGGTGCTTGCTGTGGCGGCGTACTTTTTGTAGGTTTGGTGGTTAAAGAACGTACGTGCGCTTTGTGTGCGTCGGCCTTAGTTTCTTTAAACAGGCGCGCAAGTACCTCCTCGCAATATTCAGCGCAAGGTAAAGCCTGCTCGACAGTTTCGAATTGTCGAACACGACACACTTCGTTAGCAAGGCGCGTGTCAAGACCTTCAAAAAATTGTCTCATCATCAGCGTTTCACGTTTTATTCTATTCCGCAAGTTAATCATATTGTCGTCGGACGTAGCAAACATTTTTGCGGCGGCGATTTCTAAACGCAAAGCAAACTTACGAAGCGATTCGTCTTTCCTCCGATAAATTTTGAAAAATTCTCTTTCAGCCATAGCATAGTCAACTTTTTGGCCAAATAAACTATGTAACCAACATCTCATAGATGCCACTGTGATAGGCCGTTTATCTGCCGGTAACGAATAGTAACAACTTTGCGCTTCTCCCCTGAGTTTTAATTTCATCGCTGTTACTGTTTGGTCATTATTCCACTGATAACATTCTACTACAAGGGCTACGTTATCTAGAAAAGCCTCGAGTTCGGGTCCACCGGAATAGGTTTCAATAGTTTTGAGGGCGGACATCGAGTTAGGATCATGGAATACGTTACTCATTGGTGGTGTACTGGTACGGGGAACTTTTCCATCGGAAGCGGTTGGTATTTCTTTAGTTCCTTGTGATTGATTTGGGAGATGGTATGAAAAAGGACCGTAATAGTTTGCAGGGTCGGTTCCGTGCGTGTCTCGGGAATGACCAGGGGGTGAGTAGTTGTACCAATAGTTATTTGTTCGTACTTGATCAGGAGGGGCTGAAGGATTCATAGCTGGTACTCTGCTGGGAGGAACTGACGGATTCTCTGATACGGTTGCGGTTGGGGGTGGTTCGGTTGGACCGGAGGGGGGTGGGTTAGGTGTGTTGTCTTCTTGAGGCATGTTTACAGACACGATTAAAAATTATTATAATTCGATCGAAATGTTCGTACTCGTACAAGTAATTTTTTTTTCAACTAAAATTACTAATCCTGTCCGCAGCGCCAATTGTAACAGTGGGTTGTGTCAATGAAGCACAACCCCCGTCGACGTACCGAATTATACGGGATGATAAATAGATAAACAAGTTTATACTTACCTGTATCTCGGTGTCGTCCCACGACGTGCTGTAAGTAGGAAGGGTAGTTTCGAATTACACACACACACACAGTCTGTTAACGTAAACGGATCTATATTATTTATATAATTGAAGTTCACAGTAAAGTTTACAATGATTGTCTACAAAATGCCAGCCGAACCGCGCGTTCTGGTCTTGGAGGTAACCGAATCGAGAATGAATACGTTTACCTCGAAGACAGCAAAAGGTCCCTCGAATCAGATTGATCGTATCAGCAATTTGCTGGTAGTATTCCACTGCTTGCTGCTAGTCAGCAATATGCAGCGGAAGACACCCAGGTTACTGATCCGTGATTGCAACAGTCACGGTAATAATAATAGCAAATTCATCATATTATTTAATTGAACTACGTGACTGTTACACACCTAAGCGTTATTATCTATTTACGAGTATAATAGTACAACAATTTTAATATATATGCAAATTTAATTTGTTTTTAACTTCGTTCTTACATGTATTAAGTCTTAAAATTGTGTATAAATTATATAATAAAAATAGTAATAGTATATATTATAGCATATTTATTTATTTGTTACTCTGCACAACAGGAACTTAATCCCAGTTACAGTACAGGAGACCTACAGCTTATAGTGAAATCCAAACCAATCAGATACAATCGTATATATTGGATATAAGTTGAAGTTTGAACACATTACGTCTTGTTTGTTAATTAAGAAACGCAAGTTGTACCTCGCTTTTATCCACTGGGCTACGATTGTCTGTAATATGACCGAAGTTCAAAAGGTCGCAAGAACAAATCCTGCCAGCGGCATCCCAAATTTTCTCGTAATCATTTAATTTGATCAATTACTAAGTATTGACTTAGAAAATTATAAGTAATAGTATATAGTAAATTTTAAATTAAAAAATGTTTATACGAATATAATTCAGCATTTCTTGGTACTGGAATAAATGCAAACAAATACGTAACGTTTAACTGTCAGACTTAAATTTAAGTCTAAATAAGTTAAATGCTGATTGTATGCTGAATTAAATGTGACAAAGAAATTTGCAACTCACAGGCTTCTAGCAAAATTAATTTTAATTTTTTATAAGCGCATCAGTTTCGTTGTCTTGAATTCCAATTTATATCATATTTAATTAGTCAATAAATTAATTATTACCTTGTGAAATTTGTTCATAATCTTATTGTAAAGTTCACAGACAAATAGTTGATAAAGTTTCATGATGAACTAAATCAGAAATAAGAGAAGAGTTTTATAATTCACACCCTGGGTTACCGGAGATATTAATCTTTAATTCAAGGTTTAGCTGTTATCTTAATTGAAATCAATAATATTTTGCTTTAAAATGATCATTTTTATTATCTTTCCGGCGAAATAAAATATCAATATCAATGTAAGAATAGTATTTTGTAAGCTAAATATTTGCAACAAAAGAAAACATATTCTCAATTGAAATTTTGCATTGAAACAATTTATTAGTACCTTTTCTAAAAATTTAAGATACGAACGCAGGAATATTTTTAAATATAAGCTATAGAAAATGATAAAAAGTAGATATTTTCTTTGTAGCTTTTTTCAATTTATTCCTAGATAAAAAAATATTTGTTACTTTATATGTGGCGTACAATTATTTCAAATATCAAGTCTTTTTCTGTAAAGTTAAATAAATAAAATAAATATATCATCACGCCTTCTACTCATTACTGGGTGTAGTACTCTGCCGAAGCAGATCTCGGTAAGTGATATATTTTGTGCTTGAAGTGCGGTTACTAGTCGTCAAATCACAGCCCCTAAAGATGTTAGTGGTGGAGGAGCCACAGGGATAGTTTTTGAAATTATGAAAATTGTAAAGTAAATAATTAATTTGATAATTTATGGGGCTCAGTGCTATATTGTGGATTTCAGAACAAGGGTTCAAATTCCACAGCCGAGACAAACAATTTTCACCACATCAAAATTACCGCTGTCGCTCCACTCCCCTAACATCTTAGGGGCTGTGACTTGAGGCCTTGTATTATAATAATAATAAATTTGAGTCTGATAAAAAAATACTTCAAATAACATAGATTTAGAAGAAATTAAGGAGTATTATCTTCCAATAAAACTTTTCTGTAAAATTAACATTATAGCCAAAACTTGGGAAAAAATATATCGTAAACTTTCAAATGAGACTGTGAGCACCATCTCTTAGCATGTTTGGAACTATATACATAGAGAAATATCTGGGAACTGAAGGATGAAATAGAACAATACTTTAAATAAATGAAACAAAGTATAAAAAAGAAAACTAAGAAATTATATTTAAAACTTATTTTGATTAATTTTTTTTATATATATGGTACTTTATATATCTGGTAAATGTAGGATTATTTTTAATTTAAGGACCTTAATAATAAAAGAAAAAAACATTTTAATTAATATTGGTTTGAAATAATACAATAAAATTATCTGTAAAAGTTTTTTTTTGCGTTAAAAAAATTCATCGTAAAATTCTGTTTGTTTTATTGGTCATTGAAGCTATCGGCGTCCAACATTTATCGGCATAATCCTGTGGTGTCCTGTACAATGCATTTTGATACAGATTAATATTCATACAAGACTACTAGTACCATCTATGCGAAGTCTGGTGTTTTAAAATGTCAATATCCCTATTGAATATATTTGAATAAATAAAATTGGATAAATTTAAAAACTAATTATGCTACAATGATCGCAATCTAATCTCTTAAATCTGGAGTGTTTTTCATACGAATTTATAATAAAAAATACACTAAAGGTACTGTTATCTAAAATGGGTACTTTTCTATTTAAGGTGTGGTGGTGACACTAAAAAAAATATAAAAATTGAATAAAATAAATGTT
This sequence comes from Pterostichus madidus, assembly GCA_911728475.2. Lineage (NCBI taxonomy): Eukaryota > Metazoa > Arthropoda > Insecta > Coleoptera > Carabidae > Pterostichus > Pterostichus madidus. The sequence goes on from OU452304.1 coordinate 4,595,948, forward strand.
TTATATCTATTATGATTTGAATATCATGAATTGTTAACAGGCTGTTGGTCTAGTGAATGTTCGAATACCATACCACCGTGTGGTGTTGCCATTATAAATTGGGATTCTTAATTTTTCGTTAAAAACAAGGTTTTGCATGGCTATATATCCATTACTAAACGATAAAAAACTTTCTCCTTCTGATACAATATACATGGATAGTTCTAGAACATCATACTAGTTTTTCAAATGAAACTGCAAAATTTTAGAGGTACACAAACCAAATATGTGCGATTCTGAGTGATGATCGCCATAAGCCCCGTGCATAAGAACTCAACTTTACAAGCAAATATATTTGTTCACAGACGATGAACGTCTTTCATATTTTAACAGGATGCGTATGACTATCCAATGTTTACGTGCGCCAAATTTCATTCAGATCTGCAAAAAAAATGTTCACGCTAGTACTACCTTAAATTCATGTTTGAAATATATACATCATTTGTCACTCAAACTGGGATATTTCTTTCAGCTTATTATCTTAAACACTATTTGAGATATAGTTTCTAAAATAATAATTAAAATTCATATAAAATTTAGCATATAAAAGAATATTCGTTAATTAATTATTACTAATTAAAAATAATTAAGGTTTTATTGAACTATTTCACAATTTACATATGTCTGGTAACAGTGTACATTCGTAATAAATATTTATTTATACATATAAGTCACTTTAAATATAGGTTAAAAATAGTGTAAAATTGATAAATAAAATATTTAATATTTACTCCCCTATTTTTAATGTAATAATTTATAAGAAAACATATCACATTAATAAAAATTCATCGGTAAAATATAAGTAGAATAATTATTGTTATTATTATAAAACTTTGGAATCAGACTTCTAACTTTCTTCACATCGTTAACATCAACACTTCTTGAAGAAATAACAAATACATTCACCAGCACTTGTTTAGTATCTTTCTGCTTCTTCTTCCTGCAGAATAATCCTTTCAAACCTTTGCCAAAGGGCGGATGCAGCATGTAGAAGACAAAAAAGTTGACGGAACAATTGACTGCGCCAAGGATTAATGATATCTGGCGGAGGGTTTCTAAATCAGCGTCATCGGTGATGACAGTTGAAGCGTCACCGTTGTAGAGAAAAACAAAAGCGGCCTTCTTGGATACTAAGTGACCTGGGATTTCGCCAACCAGGAAAAAGGTAGCCATTGCGATTAGGGTGATTGTCATTCGGGTTGGGTCCTAAATAAATCCAATTATAGAAAAACCTACCACAGATGACGATTAAGAAACTACAGCTGTATCATGTAACATATCTTTAATAATAAGCGACGTCGATAAATTGTACAAGCTTTGGCATCACCGGTTTTGTCTTGACGTTTGTCAAATTTGTATTTATTTGAATAAAAATTTGACAACCTTCAAAACCAAACCGATGTTGCCAAAGCTAAAAAAAGTTATCGATGTCGCTTATTATTAACGATGTGTTACATGATACAGCCGTTATAAAATGTTAGCAGATTTTATTTTTACTGCTATTTGAATTATAAAAATAAATATTATTACATTTAATGCCCGGTTCCACAACAGCTGCTTAAAACTCTTCTTTAACAAAGGAATATTCATTTTTAAGTTATCCTTAATTTTATTTTCGTAATGCCAAATATATTTAAGAAATAATTTGTAAAGTAAAAATTGTTAAAATCTGTTCTAAACGTGTAAATCTAAATAGTTATTTGTAGGTGACATTTCATTTCCCGATCCGAAACCGAAGGATATGAAGTACCTGAAGGAAGAATGCTATTTTTATCTATTGAGGATATAAATAATTTTAAGCACAACCGAACCGAAATTTATTTTTTTAGCTCTAAAAACTAATGCAACCTAATATGACGTATGGAATCCTAATAATAATTCAAAATTTATAAAAAACCTTATTCTGTTTTACAAATTACTCTAATGTTAAAAATTTCTCTTTATAAATCTGTCTGTGATGTATGGTGCAACCGGAAATTATGGTTATAAAATTCTTGGCTTACAAGGTTGAATTCTGCATACAAGAGACATCTATGGAGTAAAGCTCAAAAACTCTAGGGGTGAAGAGGGATATAGAGCGTGCTACTGCTAAAATATTTGAGTAATTCATGTATGTAATTGTCAATTATTGTGCTTATACTTGTATAACATGTTTATTTGTTACACGTATGAAAATTAATAAGCTAATTAATGTGTATAAACGTGTTCTTGTATTAGTAAAATTTAAAAAGTCTTCATACATTCCACACATTGAAAGTGCCTTAGTCTACTGCTGCCATCTACAACAAGCTTTGTCCACCATTGCATAATACAGGATAAATGGTTTCTTTACATTAGAATACATATTTTAATGTAGAGCTCGTTTCCCCAATTTTGACGATGAAATTAAATATTGTGCAATTGTTTAAATTCTTGAATGTCTTCGCATTCGTAGGAAAATTGTATAATTTTTTTTAATTCTGAATAATTCGCGTAATATTAGAAAATAAAAGCAGATTTTTTCTCAGGACCATTTATTCTTTGCTTGAAGAATATTATTTTCGCATAGATATATGATTTGTGGTTCCAAAATACGTACTAAATATGGGGGTACGTATTCAACTACGAAAAATTTAAACTTAAAAATGTAAACATCGAATATTTACTCAATACAAAAATATATTAGTTGCATATTTTGAAGGTTCCGATTTACATTTATTTTTTTCAGACCGGCATATAAAATTAGAAGAACATGATTTAACTGTAATATATGAAATTAGTAGTGTAATGTTCAAGTAAAAAAATTGCTGCCGGAGTATGTATTACAAATTATTAACTGAGGACGATTCTTTTATTTTGTGTTGTAATAGTTTCTGAACGTACGAGTACCTTTACTATACAAACATGCACAATAATAGTGTATTCCGAAAATAAACCACACTAACCATGGTTAGTTTTTTCAGTAACCGGTTTCATTACGGAACACGGTTTTTGAAAATTATGGTTAGTTTTTAATAACCAAACTAACCGTGCTCGAGCGGCGGTTAGTTTGGTTACTTCACAGCTGTTGTTGACAAGTTTGAAACGTGTTTGGCGGCTTTTGCAGTGTTTGTGGATTTTTGTCTTATAAAACTATATTTTTATGATGACTGATAAATAAACATGTGATACAAAATGTATTTTTATTATTTAACAGTATATATTCATATTAGATGAATTTATTACTTACTGAAGCTCATATTTACTTTTTTCTTTGTGTTTTTTTTATCCCTATATTTAAGTTAAAACAGGTGTGATGCAGAATACAATTTTTCCATATTAAATAAATTTCACATTTCGAAACTCATCTGTCAAGTGGCAACTGTCATCGTGAAAGTGTTCCGTTATGACGTCATTCTAACCGTAACCGTGGTAAAATTGAACCGCACCGTGGTTCATTTTCGGAATATACTATGTGAAACAGTCCCACCCTAAAGAAGTTAATTTTTACCGCTAGTTGGCGTATTCGAGCGCTAGAGTTGTCAATGCAAAGGCAAACTTTGTATAGAAGAGACATCTACAGAGTAAAACTACAAAGTTAAAGGCGTGTAGGGTGAATAAAGCTTGCATCCTATAGGGGTGAAACACAAAGCTTGCTCAAGTATACACAGTGCGGCCATCTATGAATGAAATACACTTACCAGATTTCTGACAGCTTTACTTTTGCACGTCAGATGTTGCAATTGGTTCGAAACTCGTTTGATGGAAATAATCAATAAAACAGTTCCGATAGCCAAAAAACCAGATGGAATGATTCCAAATAGAACGAATCTAACCCAGTTGTACACTAAGTACACACTGAAATAAAATCTTGTTAATATTGTTTAATTTAGGGGGTAGGAAAAAAGTAAACGCCCCCGGGTGGGCTCGAACCACCAACCTTTCGGTTAACAGCCGAACGCGCTAGCCGATTGCGCCACGGAGGCTTATATAAGCACTATGCAAAGAGGGTTGTTTTGAAGTTAAGGCCAGATGATGCACTTTTTGTGCATATAAGAGGAATGTTATTATTTTATAATTAATACGAAATTAAACAATAAATATTTATGTAGTATTTTTTACTTTTTCTTATTTCTCAAAAGTTTCTCAGAAAATTTTCAAAGTGTGCAATGGGGGCGTTAGACTACGATAATTTTAGAATATCTATAAGAAGGAACGTTAGATCGGCTATATCTCGTTTATTGCGATCTTTTTAATTAATTTATTTGACCTCTGCACAATATAAAGGGAATTTAATCCCAATTACAAAAGCTTATAGTGGAATACGAACTACTCAGACACAATCGTATTTTTAAATACCATAAGTTGGAATTCAAAAAGATTTGAACACGAGACCTTTTGCTTGTCAAATTATAAATGCAAGTTTTACTTTGGTTTTATCCACTTGCCGAGGAATATCTCGAATGAAACCGTCTTTACTATTTGAGGCGAAATAAAACCGTTATTTCTTATCTCTAGGGTTACCACCAAGGACGTTGAAAGGAGGGGAGATGGCATTCAAGTCAAGTCTGTGAGGCTCGGCAGATTGACAGAGACAGAAGTATTATTTTCTGTACCGTGCTTAGTCTGCTATTGATTGACATGTGTCATAAAGAGATTTGAAATTTAAATAGACAGAACAGAATCAATTTCTCTAAAAGATTATAAATTTTTACAAGGAAACTGATATTATAAACACTTTGTTACCATTTTATCCACAAAAAAATATGTCCAATTCCATACAACACAAAAATTGAAACACAAATGACACTTCGTGGTTATGTTTACATAAAACAACGCTCCCTGACAACGTCTAAACATCACTTTTCGTACATAAAAATTCAAAATATTTGAAAGAAAAAGAGATTTGGCTAAGCACGGTGCAGAAAAACTATTGTTGTCTCTTTCCCTTGCCCAAGCCTCACTTCAAATAATGCTACAGTATCGTCATGCCATATCCCCTCCTTTAAACGTCCTTGGTTACCACCTCAGAACTAAGTCTCGCCCGGAGACGATGACTATTTTCTTTAAAGAAGATCCTGCAATTTTATTATTATTACCATATTTGATTAAAAAATGTGACACATAATTTTGTTAAAGACAAGTGTTTTTGTTATCATGGTAAAATAATTACATATAAAATAAAGTAAAACAAGATTGGAAGTAATAAATCTACTGTAACAATAAAACTAGTGTACTCAACGTCATATATACGATTAAACTGTAACAATATTGACAAAATTGAAGACAATCACAAGCAACAGAAGACATAACCTCACCTAAAATTATGTTTATTTCTGAAAACTTGATACAATTCTAATAAATTTGATCTGATACAAGATGATATATCAACTATTAGAACCGAAATTAATTGTATAAATTCTTCCTTAAAATCATGAGGACAGAATCAAGAAATTAGAAGATTTAGTGACAGAAATTAACAGTAAGATATAGAAGATTATCAAAGAAAAAATTTAATAATTTAGCGGCGTAGAAGATTCCGAAAGTGAGACAGATTTGTCCTAGACAACTAAGTATATAGTACTACATATTCAATTTTACTTACACAACCCGGAGAAATAATAATTAAACCCGGAGCCCGGAGATAACTCACTGAAACCCGGAGTCTCCGGGTCAAACCCGGAGAGGTGGCAAGCCTACTTATCTCACATTGTCACTTACAGTACTGCTCATACCTTATACCAGTGGTGTTTAAAGTGTGGGTTGCGACCCCTCGGGCGGTAGCGTTGATATTGGAAGGGGGTCGTCGGATGCTACTTACAAATTTTAAAAGACATGTTTCAAAAGATTCATTCCGTTGCAAGCTTTTATTTAAATTTTCAGGATTAATGAAATGAAAAATATAATATATATATATATTATTTATTTAGATGTTCATATTCAAGCTTGTTTCTGTTTACGGTTAATTTTAAAAAATATGAAACTATATATGAAATTAGGGATTTTACCGTTTAATTCCTCATTTCTGCATAATTATGCATATTTTGATCCGCAATATATATTATTTTAATCGCCGGAGTAATGATCGCAAAAATTTCGGGTAATGAAAATACGAATTTTTTTGTTGAACCAGTTCAGAAAACGAAATATTTTTAAAATATAATTCTATATAACTCGGATTACGGGAAAATGAATGCCGTTGAGTACATCTTTTTGAAAAGTTCAACTTTGAAGGCCCGTATCTATAAAACTAATAAGGATGTTAAAATGCGGTTTAAACGTATCTATTTATCGTGCTTTACTTAACTTATACCGAAATTTTGAAAATTTAGAAAATTTTACAATTTTTTAAAAATCTTCATTAAACAATATTTCAAAAAATTTAAAAGATAGTGAAAATCTGTGAACACCAGTGAATTCATAGGTATGCAAATTTTTAGCTAAAAATTCGCGTAGATAAAGTTTTTATTGCAAAAAACTAAAAAATCTCTGTTTTTTAACTATTTTTGAAGGAGTACCCCTTAAGAATTTTACGAATTTTGGCCATTTTTAATTTTTTTGCTCTAAAAATGGTATCCGTAGAGCAATCACGCCTTTTACCCATTACAGGATGTGGCACTCTGTCGAAGCAAATCTCGGTAAGTTATATATTTATGCGCGTGAAGTGCGGTAATTTTAAATGTGGTGAAAAAGTTTGTCGGCTGTAGAAATCGAACCAGTGTTCTCAGAATCCAGGTATCAAGTCGGCCGACTTGATACCACTGAGCAACTCACGCCATAAAAAAGTAAATCAATTCTAATAAAATCTTATTAGCATTTAGTTTCTGGAAAGTGGATTAACTTTTTTGAAACTCGAACTATGCAAGTTTAAACTATCAAGATTTGAAAGAACGAATTTTTACTCATACGAGTAATATCCGGTGTTGAATATATGCAGGCTGTTAAAAAAGTTCCGGGACGGTGAAATATCTCGAGAAAAACACATCGAATCAAGAAACCAAAAAACACGTGTTTCATATTTTGCAAAAAAAAGGCTTGTGGCTACTTGTGATTATGTTGATTTTTTTATTTGATTCAATGTTTATTTCTTGTGATATTAGACCGTTTTTTACTTTTCTTTCAGAATCATGTCAAAACTTATTTTTGCGTTTAGAGCGCCATCTATTCCGAATTGGAAAAAAGTTTCAGATAAAATTAACTTATTTTTTTTCGCAGAATACGAATCTGTAATAAAAAATGGGGGTTCCCATTTAAGGTTTCAACGTTGCGCCTCCGCCCCACCCCCTGCGGGTGGGGGTTGAGGTTTGTGTTTGGTGTGCTTAGATAGGTTTTTGCAAAATATGAAACACGTGTTTTTTTGGTTTCTTGATTCGATGTGTTTTTCTCGAGATATTTCACCGTCCCGGAACTTTTTTAACAGCATGTGTATATATATATATATATATATATATATATATAAAAGTATGTCACATACCTATTTTTACAAAATCCATACCTACTCTTCAAGTAACGACGCAAATATGTGCCTACTTTGATCGTTCTATCAGCAGAGAAAGTTATCCGATCAATTCAAGTTCATGTAATCTAACAAGATAAAAGTGAGACAGCAACATCATCGAACAGCAGCAACTGATATGACACGTGACATACGGGGATGAGACTGGCGATGCGTGATTTTTCACGCGATCGTGCGATTGTCTGCTGACTTGACATCGTGAGCCAGACGGGAGTTTTTGTTCGAAGGTATTCTTAGAGATTTTTTTAACGATATCTTTTCAGATGCTGTAAATAAAAATATGCTTTCTTTGCCATTTATCTTCATCACGTTTTTAAGGTAGTACTAGGGTGAAATATTTTTTGTAGATTGAATGAAATTTAGCCTACGTAAACATTGGATAGTCATACGCATCCTGTTAAAATATGAAACACATTCATCGTCTATGAACAAATATATTCGCTTGTAAAGTTGAGTTCTTATACACGGGGCTTATGGCGATCATCACTCAGAATCGCACATATTTGGTTTGTGTACCTCTAAAATTTTGCAGTTTCATTTGAAAAACTAGTATGATGTTCTAGAACTATCCATGTATATTGTATCAGAAGGAGAAAGTTTTTTATCGTTTAGTAATGGATATATAGCCATACAAATCCTTGTTTTTAACGAAAAATTAAGAATTCCAATTTATAATGGCAACACCACACGGTGGTATGGTATTTGAAAATTCACTAGAACAACAACCTATTAACAATTCATGCTATTCAAATCATAATAGGTATAAAACACTTATTTTATTCAATTTTTATATTTTTTTGAGCGTCAGTCGACAACCGATGGCGCCACCGTCACACTAGTACTACCTTAAGTTAGTTATTTGTTTTTTTTTATTTGCTACGTCGCCACGAGATCAGAAATTAATTAATTTATTTAATAATTATTCTGCACAACATGAACTAATGGTGGAATAAATCCGTGATGACGTATATTGTACATGCTCAAAATATCAAATTACTCACGCTCACTGCTCTAACAATGAATCAAACAAAGATTCTAAAAAGATAAAATAGAAAATACTTCGATACTTGAATGTCACATTTAAAATTTATCGGTCCAGTTGACCAATGATATAAGTATAGGTGTATTTGAAAGAACACCTACGAAACTTCATATCCGAATGAATAAATTTCTTGCCTTTAAAAAATTTCAGAACCGATCTGAACTATTCAGAGTTCAACGACTTTTTTTATCTTATCTTTAACAACAGTTAATAATGAGACGAAAAAGCTAAAAAGTTTGAACAAAAGAAAATTCTAGTGTAAGAAAAAACATGATGCTGCAGTATTGTTCAGCGTAAAAAAGTAAGGAATATTCTTTCAGGCTTGCGCTTTGTCCTGAAATATTTAACATGTAATTTTACTAAAATATTTAACCCCTTTGTTGGAACGACGCAAGACGGATTTTTGCTCCTGAACTTGAAATGAAGGGTTATAGTAAATAAATAATTGTTTTTTTCTGCCACGTGTGCATACTTTTTGATGAAATTAAATTTTATGATCGTTATGCAAGTCAATAAAAGGATAATTGATAACTAATTGATGGTATATGTTGTGAGTCATTTAGGAGAATTTACCACGTATTTATAATAACCAATAGAATCACGAATTTGTTTGAATTGAACCAATAAAATCAAAGCTTTTTTGACAGCTTTCCACTTGTGAATTTGAAAAGTGATAATTTTTCGATGTAATTAAATCTCCTTAGTTATCTATAAAATAAAGGTAATTTTCATAAACGTCAATTAAAAATAATCTATTGAAATGTCAGATTATTGATGGGAAACTGATTCTTGACAAGAAATTTGTATTAAAATTGAAGAGAAGATTCCAAAAAAATAAAAAGATTATAAAATAAATAAATAAATATATCATCACGCCTTCTACCCATTACTGGGTGTGGCACTCTGCTGAAGCAGATCTCGGTAAGTGATATATTTTGCGCGTGAAGTGCGGTTACCAGTCGTCAAATCACGGCCCCCAAACATGTTAGTGGTGGAGGAGCTACAGGGATAGCTTTTTCAAATTATGAAAATTTGTCGCCTGTGGGAATCGAACCAGGGACCTCAGGATCCACAGGCCGACTTCATACCACTGTGCTAGCCATCCCATATAAAGATTATGTTTGTTATATTCTCAGGCAAAATGATGTAATATGATAATTGTCAGATAATAGCTGTATTCCATTTGCCAATTTATTCACTTAAATCAGTTCAGATAAATATGACCCATAATTAAATGAACTGATTTAAGCAAACTGATGCACTTATTTGGGTGAATTCCTACGAAGTAGGGTCGTTGATTTCCACCGAAGTTTGAATTTCTGAACGTTCGAACATTCGAATGTTTTGAACTTCATCGGAAAAACTTCGAAACTTCGAACTTTCGAATTTTTTGAAGCTTTGAATTTACGATTTTTTCGAAGCTTCGAATTCTCGAATTTTTTGCCACTGAATTAATGCATAATTCGCGAAAAGTCGGCCACGAATTAAATAATAAACTCGGCGAAGTATCCTGCAAAAACTCTGCAAGTTTAGGCATCTATTCTCTTACCGCCCAGCTAAATGCTATGGACTTTTAGTAAAACGTTTTAAAATGACAATAAAAAGGATACAAAAATGTCTTAATTAAAACGTTTTTGACAGTGTAGCGAAATTTTAAGTCTAAATTGAATTAATTTGGCAAATAATAATAAAATAAAATAAAATATATCATCACACCTTCTACCCATTACTGGGTGTGGCACTCTGCTAAAGCAGATCTCGGTAAGTGATATATTTTGCGCGTGAAGTGCGGTTACCAGTCGTCAAATCACGGCCCCCAAACATATTAGTGGTGGAGGAGCCACAGGAATAGCTTTTTCAAATTATGAAAATTTGTCGCCTGTGGGAATCGAACCAGGGACCTCAGGATCCACAGGCCGACTTCATACCACTGTGCTAGCCATCCCATAATAATAATAATAATAATAATTAATAATAATTACTTACGAATTAATACAAAACTCTGCACATGAGTTTATTCAGAAAATAATTCATATCAACATGCCGTGTTCCCGTTAGGATCCAGATTCACAATTCGAATAATTCGAAAGTTCGAATCTAAATTCAAAAGTTCAATAAATCCGAACAATCGAAGTCTCGAATATTCGAAAAATCAACAACTCTACTACAGAGTAAATTAGAATCAGTAATTCTAGTACTGAAAATGAAATCAGCAAAGTTATCCAGCGAAATAAATAAGTGATCTAGTTTAGCAAATGTAAGTTAACTCTGATTCAAACAGCAAATAGAATACGCCTAATGTTTTGACATGAGCTGTATTCCATTTGCCACTTGGTTCAGTTAAATCAATTCAGATAAATTTGACACATGACTAAATGAACTGAATTAAGCAAACTGATGCATTTATTGGGGTGAATTACTTCAAAGTAAATTAGAATCTGTAATTCTAGTACTAGAAATAAAATGAGCGAAGTAATGCAGCGAAATAAATAAATGATTTGGTTCAGTAAATGTAAGTTAGATCTGATCCAAATGGCAAATGGAATACGCCTATGAATTTGACTTCGTTGTTATGGAAATGGAAATATAGCGAGTGCATAGTGCGTAGGCCAATGCCTATTAATGCGTCTCACCTTTCTCTAATTGATCCAAAGTACAGTTCTCGAGATCCCCATATATGCGCATTTTATTTTGAACATCCTGTACATATATAACTTTAAATTAATAAATATCTGAAAGCTACGCGTCATAAAAATCAAATAACAGTATAAAACTCATTAAAATCACGGGTCAAGTGGCCATTGCTTCTAACTTTTCCTTTGAAAAAGAACCGAGCGATTAAACAGATGAACATCGTGTGTTAAAAGCTCAAAAGCTGTCGTGCTTTGCGAGCTTTCAGTCAACATCCCCTTCGCTTGCGTGCCAACCATCGTTCCACTGGTACACGTTACCGAGGGTGTATAGGACGCCAATGAACTCTGTTGCCATGACAACCACCTGGTTTAAGAGCCAGAGCGAAACAAGCGTGGTTAGGGTGGTTTGCGGTGGTGTTAACATCTTTAGTTTGGGGTTAATTATTTTAAATTTAGATGGTTTAAATTTGTTTAATTGCTTTGTAGAATTCTAGGGAAATTTAAATTGAAACAAAACTTTTCTGTTAGAAGCACAAGTTTCTAAAATAAAATTAAATAAATATTTCATCACGCCTTTAATCTATTACTACGTTAGGCACTGTCGTAGCAGATCTCGGTAAGCGATATATTTATGCGCGTGTAGTTCGGTTACCAGCCGACAAATCACGGTCCTCAAAGATGATAGTGATGTGAGAATCACAGGAGTAATTTTAATGTGAAAATTGTTTAACTGTCTTATTAATCTATTTTCTTTTCTAATATTTGTAGATTCGTTGTTAAATTCATTATTAGAGGAGTAAGCATGTATAATTTGAGATGTTTTGAGCATATGAAACAAGCGTCGAAGAAATTATGAAAAGTATATAGGAGTGATTGGATGAATGTCATTGAAGGTTTATTGTAAGATGAATGATTCCAAGTGTGATGAGTAAATGAACTTAAATAGGGAGCACTGTGAGTGTGCTAGGAAGAGTATGGTTAATGAGGATAGATTATTATTTGATGAATCTGATGAGTGAACGATTTATGAATGATTGTTGGATCCATGCTAGCCTGATGTTAAGTATGGATGTATGTATGTACGTATGTATGTATTTATAAAAATAAATATAAATATATCATCATGCCTTCTACCCAATACTCGTATTTACAAATTTTCATTATCTCGTCAAGTTTTTGAAATATAGGCAAAAGAAAATTTTGAAAAAAAATTGTAAAATATTCAAAATTTTCAAAATTGCTGTATAAGTTAATTAGAGCACGAGAAATACACTCGTTGAAAGCGAATTTCAATACCTCTTTTAGTTTTCGAGATATGGGCCTTCAAAGTTGAGGTTTTCAAAAAGTAACTCATAAACTAAAAAAGATATGAAGATGCGCTCAACGGAATTCGATTTCTCGTCGTCTGAGTTATATAGAACCATATTTTAAAAATTTCGATTTTCAACTGGTTAAACAAAAAAAATAAAAATTAGACGAATTCCCTGAGATCATGATTCTGGCGATTAAAAAAAAATTTTGAGGGTCAAAATATGTATATCTATGCAGAAATATATGTGGAATCGAATGATGAAAACCTCAATTTCATAATTAGTGTTATATTATTTTAAATTGATCCTTAAGGTGGTACTATTATTTACGACCGATATTAATGAAATTTAAATATATTATTTTTCAAGAGTTTCTACATTAGCATGAAAACTTGTTGTTTTATGATACCGTACATAAAATTAAATAATTTTTCGGTTACCTATATTTTTATGAGACAGTCATGATAGAACCAACTTAACGACAATTTTTTCCTTTACTAATTTCTGAAATCGTGGTTCTATATTTGTAAGGTACATTATTAAATCAACCGTTTACAAACTGCAATTTTGATCACATAAAAAGAAAGGGGGTCGCGAAAAAATATATTTGTGATTTTTGTTTCCAAGGGGGTCATGGCTCCGAAAAGTTTCAAACCACTGGTTTAAACTTAAGCTGTGTTTCACCGAACGGACTATGTATAAATGAGAATTAACATTTGTATAGAATTTTGACAATGAACATAAAATAATTAAATAAATATATCATTAGACCTTATTCTCATTAGTAGATGTAGCACTTCGCCGTAGCTAATCTTGCTAAGTGATACATTTATATGCGTCAGATGCGGTTACCAGTCGTCAAATCTCAGCCCCCAAAGATGTTAATGTATTAAGTATTTTTAATTTGTTTTGTTTTTCTTTTTGTTGTATATTTTCTTATTCGTTATGATTTTTATTAAATTTTATTAAAAAAATATAGATTATAACCCACTTATTTTCTTAGTGGAGTTTGTACATCCTTTATAATTTAAAACAGTTTGATATCGGAAAAACAATTATTTCTTTGTCAAAAATAGCGGTTTTTTAAAGATATCTCCGGGCGGAAAAATGTCTTAAGACGGCACTGATGTACGCTAGCATTACTTGATATGAAACAAACAATTGTAGTTATTAATTAGATAGTTGTCAATGCAACTTTAGTTTAAATATAAACAAAAGCAAAGCGAAGTTTCAAACGGAATAATTGGCACTGCTGTCAAACATTCAGTTTGTTTATTAATTTAAACCAAGTTTAAGATTTAACTTTAGCGGTACAATTGTGCATTAGCAACATAACTACAAGAACACTAAAACAAGAGATGAAACTTCAAAACATAAAGAAAAAGTTTAGTTAACAACTTAGCACCATCATCTTTATCTAATTATAATGATAGTTCTGTTGATATACGCGTATAATATTTTTCCTCTACATTACAAAAAGAAGTGTAAGTCTTACGAGTTTTCTTACATCTCTTCATATTTCATCTAACTTTAACAAGAAAACTTGAGCGTCTTAAATAATACAACGAAAATTTAGAACAAGAAAAACCATCCCCAAAGGATTTATTTTAATATCTTTTAAACAGACTTTGTGTCATAAAACTCGTGTAATCTTTTCTAATTAGTTTAAAGGCCAGTTTTTCAATCACCGATTAATGTTAATCATGATTAACACTAACCGAGAATAAACCGGCGAATGAAAAACTGGCCTTAACCCTTGCTGCACGAGAAATTAAAATAAAAAAATCTGGTGTAGTCACCACACGACTTTCTTATTCACAGCATATTTTATATTTAGAATATATGAATGTTATATAATATTATTAAACATGTAATTTAGTTTTTTAGTAATTCAGCATTTATCTGTTTGAAACATATAACATCAAATTTGTTTACGTATAATTTTTTAGTAATATTGACTACTTTATGTCTAACTTTACTGATGAGACATATTCAAAATGTCCGTTTTTCGAGCCTAACCCTTGGTATCTCAAGAACCGTGAGATACAAAGTCGATTAAATTGAGGCAAAGTTGCCAAATTAGTTGACCATTTTAATTATGTATTTGTTTTTCCGAAAAAAGACATAGATAACTAGATAAAGCGAAAATTAAAATTTATATGTTTTGTTTCTATTGCTACTATGATTATTGAAATATATTATTAAATATAAAAATTAGTTTTTCTCAAGATTAGACGCATATAAAGGAAAATTGCAAATAACATTTTATGTTCCAAATATTTTTGCTAACATCTTTTATTTGAAACTTTTTTTTGTAACTGATTCCACTTTTGAAATAAATGGAATTTATTGTTTTGTGCGTCCAGTAAACTTCCTCTTCCGGTTTCTCAATTTCATTCAAAATCAACTCAGCTCTTCGTATTTTCATAAAACTTATAATTACCAAGTTTCGTTAACAAATATTATCTCGTTCATGAGATATTGCACACTTGGACACACATCCACACACATTACACACTCGGACACACATCCACACACACACACGCACACACACCCCCACACACACACACACACACACACACACAAACACACACGCGCACGTAATTGAGAAAATGATCAAAACGGAATCAGTGGACCTCAAAACACGTATTTCTGCGAAAATCTGGTCGACGATGTTTTCACGATTCCAATACTCCTTATACTCTGTATAAGAAAGTAAAAAGTTAAAAAAAGAAAGATTTTTTTTTAAATTCTAGAATGTTATTGTAATGTACTTCCATTGAATTTGAGAACTGGTCGTGTGGCAGCTCCGCGTTGATGCTAGGACTATAAGAAGCAAATGGGGATAGGTGGTTCACGATTTGCATCGATGTACAATTCACATAAACAATTTTGTAAGTGGTTCATTTTGTGGATCGATGTGTCACAACTGGTTAGAATTTGATGGTTTAAATTTTAATCCCATATGCCGCAAAGATTATTATTTAAATTTAAAAGTTCGGCTGTTTAAATTTTCCATATATACCAAACATCATGTTATATCCCATCAAATGGGGTAGCACGAACCCTAAAATCATTCATAAAACATTTACTCATTAAATTCATCAAATAGTCAGTCCTCATCAAACTTTCTCATCCCTACACACCACCCTTACTTCAACCACATTCATAGATTCCTCCATATAAGCTCATTATATAGCAATGTATTCATATTATACTAACCAAGAGTTGAAGAATTTCGTAGGATGAAGAAATCCATCGTCCCTCAAAGCAAAAATGAAGAAATAAGGAAGATTTGTTGTAACTGCAATTAAGATTCCTACTGCCATTATCCTCCGAGCAACTGCAGGACAACACATTGCAGGTTTAGTTGGACGTGAAGGATCTCTCATGACTAACAAGCGATCTAAATAAACCAATCAGAAGTAGTCCTTTTAATAATGTCAATGATGAATAAATAATTATTATAGTAATACTGCTATACATATTGTGTCTCAGGTATATTTAATGTTAAGTTTAATTAAAAATGGAGAGGATTCTTCTCTTGACTACAGGAGTTAAGGTAGTACTAGTGTGACGGTGGCGCAATCGGCTGTCGGGTGGCGAAACTGACGCACAAAAAAATATAATAATTTAATAAAATAAGTGCTTTATAGCTATTATGATTTGAATATCATGAATTGTTAACAGGTTGTTGGTCTAGTGAATTTTAAAATACCATACCACCGTGTGGTGTTGCCATTATAAATTGAGATTCTTAATTTTTCGTTAAAAACAAGGATTTGCATGGCTATATATCCATTACTAAACGATAAAAAACTTTCTCCTTCTGATACAATATACATGGATAGTTATAGAACATCATACTAGTTTTTCAAATGAAACTGCAAAATTTTAGAGGTACACAAACCAAATATGTGCGATTCTGAGTGATGATCGCCATAAGCCCCGTGTATAAGAACTCAACTTTACAAGCGAATATATTTGTTCACAGAAAATGAATGTGTTTTATATTTTAACAGGATGCGTATGACTATCCAATGTTTACGTGCGCCAAATTTCATTCCGATCTGCACACAAATTTTTCATACTAGTACTACCTTAACAGTCCTAAAAAATTTTTAATATGTTTTACCTTCCATAATGTAATTTTGAAGAAAATTGATTTAATCATTTGACTTGATAGTGAACCAAACTAAGGTACAAAACGTCGTCAGTACTTATTATTAGTAAATAAAAGCCAGGAAATCCAAGCAACGTGACAAATTTGTTATCTTTTAGTTAAATATTTTGAAAATTAATTATAGAATTTAGTAGATACTTGCGATTTTAGTATTATTGAAATTTATATTTAATGAACAAAAATTATGAGTCTGTATTAGACTTGTTTCGTAAACGAACTATTTCTGGAAGAAGGAATAAAAGGAGCTTAAATAAAACGAATTATAAATGTTAACGAAACGAAATTAGTACGCCAGGATAAGAAAATTTTATGAAAATTAATATCAGGATGAATCCAATTTAAAATGTTCGTGCTACCTCATTAGATGAGGTATACCGTAATTTTGAGAATAGGCCCGTATTAGATTTAGATATTTAGAGCAAGAAACACCCACATTAGATGGCAAGTAGTGTTAGATCTTTTACTTTGCTGAATGCAGCAACTCTGTAAAAGATATCTTTAAAATGCCATCAAATTATAACCCGCAAAAAAGTTTGTGAAGAGGCACCCATTAATAAAATAAAATATGATTCTCTTTTTACACCACAAACTTTCTTCTCCTCCACTACACAATTCCCACCGCTCCGTTTCGCCTCCCTCTTTTCCATTCACCGTTGCATTCACTCGACATTGACAAATTACGTCTGCAACCTCCGACCTCGGCGCTGCGCACGATGTCGGAAAATGCACCGTCGCTCGCCGGCATCGGTTACAACGCGAAGGCGGATTGGGAACATTGAGATAGCTTGTTATCTATGCACGGGAGAAAAAGTTGTAGCGAAACGCTAAGCAGAAAACCTGACGTGGAAAAGAGGGTTTAAGTTTTGATTAGGTGAGTGGAAGGAGTGAAGTTAAGTGAGTTATAATATTGTGAAGTTATGAAAAGTAAAGTTTAAAAGAGGATAAATGTCATATTAAAGTTTTCTCGGAAAAGAACCAATAAATAAAATGAATACACAGACAGACAGATTTATAAAGCAGATTAGCGTTAATAACAGTTTTAATATTATTTATAACTTTGTTTAAAATTAAAACATATTCACGAAATGAATGAAATAAATACCTTTACAGGCAGATTCACAAAACGGATTAGCGCTAACACCGTTTTTAATATTAGCTATAACTCTGTTTCAAATTAAAACAGATTAAAGAAATAAATTAAATTTGATGCTAATTAACTCTCTTTTTAACTCAAGTTAAAATAAACTTGTTTCATATATTGAAAAGAGAGTTAAAAACGAAATAAAAAATGGTGTTAGCGCTAATACGTTTTATGAATCTGCCTGTTAATTTTTAATAAATAACTTTCGTATTAATATAAATATTTAATTATAAAAAATAAATAAATATATCATCACGCCTTCTACCCATTACTGGGTGTGGCACTCTGCCGAAGCAGATCTCGGTAAGTGATATATATTGCGCGTGAAGTGCGGTTACCAGTCGCCAAATCACGGCCCCCAAAGATGTTAGTGGTGGAGGATCCACAGGAATAGCTTATGAAATTATGAAAATTGTTTGTCGCCTGTGAGAATCGAACCATTATCCATAAAAAAAAATATTCTCGGACTGCTATTTCTCGTAGCATAGGCGGACTTTGGCCTAGGCTAAAGAGGCAATAGCCTAGGGCCCAAAAATATTAGGACCCGGATTCAAACTTTTAGTTTAAATAATAGAAATATATAATTTTATTCTCTTATAATTATTTCTAATAATATTAATCATGAAATTATAATTATAAACATTATAAGTAGTTATATAATACTAATTATTAGTAATGTTTACGATTATAATTTAATTATTAATATTATTAGAAATAACAAACATTCTACGGGTAGGTGGCTCACTAGTATCGCATAATTTTCACCACATTTAAATTACCCCTGTAGCTTCCCCTTCACTACCATTTTTGGTGGCCGTGATTTGACGGCCGGTAATCACACTTCAAGCGCATAAGTATATCATTTACCGGGATCTGCTACAGCAGAGTACCACACCCAGTATTGGGTAAAAGGCATGATGATATATTTATTTATTTTATTTTACTAGTGGTAGCAATTTTTTTTTGCTTTCATTACACTGCACTTAATTTCCATTATCAGTATAACAAATGATATTTGCGGTTTAAATTTTATGCATAAATTTAGAAATATCCTGTATATCCTAAAATTGTTTTCCCCGAATTATAAAATCACTCTGTGTAACAAACAGTGACAATTAAATTTAGTTACTAATTGTAATTACTAATTGGGAGGCTGTGAACGAAGTTTAAGAGTTCCTAATTTAATTAGACAGTGAGAAACCAAATTAGTCACTTCGGATGTCCATTCTACATTTACGAGTATTATCTTTTGGCAAAGGAATAAGATCATATACCAATCTATTCTTATTAAAATTATTAACTTCACCTTCTTTCCATATTGAAAATCTATATCACAAAGAAAAATAAACTACTACGCCTCTGCTTGAAGTCATTTCCATGGCCTGACGAGACCTTTCAACAATTTTCCATATCAATAAACATTTCTCCACATGTTCTCCAGATATATTTCACCATCTTCAATTTTTCCATAAAAATATTCAAATTTCCCATCTCAGAAATAAACGGAAACATAAAGAAATGATTAGAATGTCTGAACATCTGAACATCATTCCTTTCGGGAAAGGATGATGCCCTTTTCAGTAAAGGTGCGTTCACAATAACATGCTGGAGAGCTTGAACCGCTACGGAAGGTTGAATTTCCTACGGATGAGCTTCGAAGCTTTTTGTGCTTTTGTGATTATTGTCCGTTTGCAAAAGGTTAATACTGCATGGACTTTTTATTTGGATTTTAGATGAGATTACCTTGGTTCGCGATGAGTTAGATTGCAAGTCAAAGAGTAATCCCACGTTTTGAAAAGACATTAAATTGAGGGAAAATATAATCCTAATAATTTGTGTTATCAAGGTGTCTACTTTTTTTTGTTATATTGGGAACATAATGATAAAATTTGAAATTGGTCATAGGTTATTTCTTATTAATTTAAGAAAAAAAACTGTACGTACTTAAAAATGTTCAGAATTAAAAACTGCATCCAATGAGCTCATTTTATTTTAATATAGTGCGTTTTTATCACGATATAGTAACAAATTAAAATTGCCATCTTTAAGAGTGCCATGCAAAATAAAAGAACTAATTTGACAGATCTGTCATATAGGTAGAAGCGGATTTAAAATATTTAGGACCCTAAGCAAAATATTTAGGACCCTAAGCAAAATATTTATTTTGGACCCTTTAAACATATGACCGCGACTCTTGAACATAGGGATTTAACATGTACAATCATAATTTTGTAATTTCCTGCTCCCCTAATTATTTTAAGCAAGAAAGCTTCAAATAGAAGTTTTAGGACATAAAATTCTGCACCAAATTTTTCTCTTTATATTAACTACCATGCTACCAGAAGCGGATTTAAAATATTTTTTTATGGTATATATTTTGATGTCTTGATTACCAATCGGAAATATACAGGCTTTTTCAAATGAACATTTTTTGGGCCACTCGTCAACAATGAAGTTTTAATAAATAAATGAATTTTTTAATCACATATCTAACCAATGTTTAATAATCATATAATTCTGAAATGAATGAATGCATTAAATCGACTTTAGCGCTGTGATACAAACTGGTCCAGACATACTAAAATGATACACAAAACGCTGCCATTTAAATACATTTAGTTAGACGTCTGTATATAATTTGTCTATGAGCCCAGTTGGTCCGAAATTAATTTTTTCGTTAAAAATTTAAATAATACTAAAAGCGCAGGTATCTTACATTTACTAAATTCTACAGTTAATTTTCAACATTTTTAACTAAATTTAACAATGAATATACCTTAAACACAAAATGTATAGCAGTATAACTCTCATTTCTTTTTCTTCTCATAAACTAAATCAACACACAAATGAACTATCATGATTATTATCTTGTGGGCAGTTTGGCGGATGAAGTTGAAGTTAATTATTATTTAAAACAAACTTTATTATTATACAGTTTTTTAATAAAACAATTTTTTTTTAGTTAAAACAGAAATGTTTACTTCCTGTTTCAATGGCTGTCATTTCTAGATGTATGTATCGATTGATTTAAAATTTTATCTGTGTATTAACAACATACTAGTATATATCTCATTAAAATTTCATTTCATTTTCTTGCATACTACACGAGAAATAAAACTGTAAAATATAACATCAAATGAAAAAATAAAATTGGGCCAACTGAAGTGGGACCGGGCTCGTATGGTATGATTGCTAAATATTAATCGTGTCAAAAACGCAATATTTACCTAATGTAACACCGACTGTTGCGCACACACTTATGCTACTAAAAATGGACGCCGTTGGTAACGTGATCAGTAAATCAAAGTCTTCGCAGTCCATGTTGTAAAAGAAACCATGGGCAATGGCCGACATCAACAGCAGGAAGCATACAGCCAGGTCTGATGCTGATTTCACTGCACATAGCGATAGTTTATCACTGCTTTAGAATTTTATATTAAACACGAGAAAAGGGAAACGTGTGCTGCAGTGGCACGTACGAAACACATTTGTTTTTACGAAAAATGTAGCAGTGAAAATGAAAATAACATTCGGAGCCAAAAAGATTTTAAATATGAAATAAATTTAAATATTTAGAAACCGTGGATGCTGCAAACAAAATTTATAGATGATTAAATTCTGCATCAAATAGCCAGTTACATCACCAGTAAATAAATAAATAAATAAGCAAAATCAAGGTCCTAACACTAGTCCAAGTTACACAAAATTTACAGGCTCTAAAATCAACTTATGGGGTAATAGCTCAGTGGTATGAAGTCGGCCTGTGGATCCTAAGAACCCTGGTTCGATCCCCACAGCCGACAAAACATTTTCATCAATTTAAAATTACACCTGTGGCTCCCTCACCACTAACATCTTTGGGGGCCGTGATTTGACGGCTGGTAACCACACTTCACGCGCATAAATATATCACTTACCGAGATCTGCTTCAGCAGAGTGCCATACCCAGTAATGGGTAGAAGGCGTGATGATATATTTATTTTATTTATTTAACTTCACTTCAATTTATTAGGTCATCATCAGCGGCTGGTCAGTTCAGCTCTTAATTGATTCAGTGGCTTTAAATTTTGTGGAACGTAGACAAGTGGAAATATTTTTTTTTCCTTTTATTTTTCTTATTTTAAGAATCAGTTCCACGTCGCAGTTGATATTTTATCTTTGTAATTTTTTTTAAATAAATATATAATCACTCCTTTTACGTATTATTGGATGCGGTAATATATTTGCGTGCTTGAAATGCGGTTACCAGCCGTCAAATCACAGCATCCAAAGATGTTAGTGAAGGGAGAGACACAGAGCTGCTTTTTAATGTGATGAAAACAGTTGTCGGCTATGAGAATCGAACCGAGCTTCTCAAATCTACTGGCCGACTCGATACCACTGAGCCATCTACTCCATTGTAATTTAAAAGTAATAAAATAAAACACATGAAACGTGCCGACTGATTTAGAAGCAGAATTTAATACATTATTGGTCAGTTTTACCGCCACCAAAAGTTCTTTTTAAAACTTGGTTTAAACAAATGACAATTATTACATTTGATATATAATTTCGCTTTGCAATTACTTATTTAAACCAAATTTAAAATTTTTGGCAGTACAACTAGCCATATAACTTTTATTTGAAGTCTTTTTCTGTAACCTGTCAAATAATCAGCGAAATAATGATTGCTTGTTTATAAAAGACAATATTAGAAAATAACTAACTATATAACGAGTGTTCAATAAGTCTTTTCGTCCTGGGTGGCTATGGGCTGTGAAACATAAGTCCGTACTTTATTCATACAATTTAATCTCAAATAAAACGTCAAACGTCATTCAAAGTTAGGAAACTGCAATTCCGTTTCATTTCGCTGACTGTTGTGAAAATAAGTCTTCACTATAAACGTTTTTTGTTTTACTTTAATTTATGTCAAATAAATTACGACGTTGAAGGTTAAATTGTATGAATAAAGTACAGCCATGCGTTTCACAGCTCATAGCCACCCGGGACGACAAGACTTATTGAACATCCTATAGAATGCTTGTCTGTTGGCCAGTATTGTGAACAAACCAACAAAAACCAAATATTTACCCACCAGTTAAATACGTGTAGCTGGAACACTTAACTTTCATTCTTAGTAGCACTAGAAAAGATATCACATTTCCCAAAACGCCAGAAATGCAAATTATCGGCAAAATGGTAGAATACAAAACACAAGAAAAATTAACATCGTCAAAATTCTCATCATCGACTTCGGAGGTATTTGTAATATTATCTTTAGGAAAGACATACGTATTATTTAAAGGGAAAACGTTTCTTTTTCTATCTGGATTCACGTAATTCCAAACAAATGACATTTTGTAACAAAATAATCGATTAACTGTTTAAATAAAGAGTTTACTACAAAACAATTTGAAAAACGTTGCGGAATTTTGTTTAATTTCGCAACTGTCACAAACACTCTCGCAGTTTTAACTCGACAAACACTAAACTAAATTTTCAAAGCTTCATAGTTTATTATGAATGCAGAGATTAAAATTTGTCTATAATGGTTGTATAAGTACCTATTATTGTCATTTATAAATATGTATTTATCAGGTGGACCAAACAAAGTTTCAACATAAAAATTTTGTAAACAATTTAAAGAGAACCCGAAATATTTTTATAAATAAATCGTTATGTAGAATGAAAATAAAAATTTCGAGGAAAATGAAATTTTACAATTCATATTTTATATTCATTTTTATGAAGCAAAGTTGTTCTTCAAATTTATTTTATGTTTTATATATGATGTATGTGTCACCTACGGATCAGAAGTATGGACCTTGAATGAAGGATTGAAACAGTAACTAAATGCTATAGAAATGGGAGATTGGAGAAGATGCTGCCAATATACTTTTTTAGACCACAACAGGAACGAGGAGGTTAGAAAAGAAATAGGTATTGAAAACTCTATGCTGGATACAATTAAAACAAAACAACTAATCTGGTATGGGCACATGAAAAGAATGAAAGAGGAAAGACTACCAAAGAAAGTGTTCGAATGGAAACCTCTTAGAAGAAGGAAAAGAGGACGACCTAGAAGAAAATGGTACGAAGTAATAAAGAAAACCATGGAAGAGAGAGGTCTGGCAGAAGAGGATTACGCAAACAAAGAAGAGTGGCGTGAGGGATGCAGGATATAGCTGTAAAGGCTGTTCTCCCCCTGCTGTATATATATATATATATATATATATATATATATATATATATATATATATATATATATATATATATATATATATATATATATATATATATATATATATATATATAGATATATATATACAGGGTGGTGAACGCAACTCTCGAACATAGGGATTTAACATGTAAAATCACAATTTTGTAATTTCCTGCTTCCCTAATTATTTTAAACAAAAATTTCGAATAAAAGTTTTAGGGCATAAAATTCTGCATCTACGCCAATAAACAAAATTAACTATGCATGCTTCGTAACGGCACAAATTAGATCTGAAAATGACAAAAATAGCCTCAAAACTATCGATAGCCATGGAATTGAAACAAAATTAAACAAATGTTTGATGTATAATCTGTCAAAATAATTTCTTTATTTATTATGTCATTTATTTTGACAGATAAAACGAGAAACATTTGTTTAATTTTGTTTTAGTTCCATGGCTATCAATAGTTTTCAGGCTATTTTTGTTATTTTCAGATCAAATTTGTGTCGTTACGAAGCATGCAAAATTAACTTTGTTTATTGTATTAGCTGCAGAATTTTATTCCCTAAAACTTTTATTTGAAGCTTTTTTGGTTAAAATAATTAGGGAAGCAGGAAATTACAAAATTGTGATTTTACATGTTAAATCCCTATGTTCGAGAGTCGCGTTCACCATACTGTATATGATGTCATATTAATTTTAGAAATGTTAAAGATTCCTTAAATTTCAGAATATGGTGAGCCGCATATAATTTATTTATTTATTTATTTATTTGTTTGTTACTTTGCACACCAGGAACTTAATTCCAATTACAGTACATGAGGCCTACAGTTCATAGTGTAATCCGAACCACTCAGACACAATCTTATTTGAATATAAGTAGAAGTCAGCGAGATGTGAACACACGACCTCCAGCTTTCTAACTGAGAAACACAAGTTTTACCTCGCTTTTATCCACTGGGCTACGATTTTCTGTTTAATACAATTTATTTAGGGAGTAGGTGGCACAGTGGGTATCGTGTCGGCCTGTGGATCCTGAGAACCCTGGTTCGATTCCCACTGACGACAAATATTTTCACCACATTAATACTACTCCTGTGGCTCCCCCTCCACTAACATCTTTGGGGGGCCGTGATTTGACGGCTGATAACCGCACTTCACGCGTAAAAATATATCACTTACCGAGATCTGCTTCGGCAGAGTACCACACCCAGTAATGGGTACAAGGCGTAATGATATATTTTACAGTTTATTAAACTTGAAATATTTGACTAAATAAATAAAAATAAGCACATAAAATAAATAAATAAATATGTCATCACGCCTTTTACCCATTACTGGGTGTAGCACTCCGCCGAAGCAGATCTCGGTAAGTGATATATTTAGCCGCGTGAAGTGCGGTTACCAGCCGTCAAATCACGGTATGCAAAGATGTTAGTGGGGTAGCCTCAGGGATAATTTTAATTTGGTGAAAATTGTTTGTCGACTATGGGAATCGAATCGGGGTTCTCAGGATCCACAGATCGACTCGATACCACTAGGCCACTACCGCATAAAAATAAGCATAATTGCAATAAATATTTTAAGGATTCATGTTACCCTATTTAATTTAGGAATATTTGATATTCATCAGAATTTTATTTGTGTGAATATTTAGTTTGGCCGACTGTATTGTTATCTAGAATTAAGCCATATTCATAAAAGCTTTTGTATGTTATACTTTATTTGAATACAAAAGTGGATATCAGTTGATTACGTCACGATTAAATTGTATCGTATTGCGATTTTTACTGAAAAAGAAATGCATTTTCTAGTGCTCCTTCGCTAATGGAACTTTTTCTACGATTGCTTCTGAATTTTAAAATATTGCGCAGTAGAATTGATAAAATAAAATTGTACATTTAAAACGATTTCAAATTTAAAATTTTATTGAAAAGCAAAAAATACATATTAAAACTTTTAATAGTAAAGTATAGAAAGTTTTATAAATATATTGAGGAAGGTTTTAACCTGAATTTAAATAGAATAAAATTAAAAAAATTATTTGCTATCGATACAAGACCGACGCTGAAATTTTGTCAAAAAAAACATAACAGTGGAATATTTGTTGGCCAAGAAAAATGTCCTTAATTTGACTTAGTCTAAAATATATCACGCCTTTTACCCATTACTGGGTGTGGCACTCTGCCGAAGCAGATATCGGTAAGTAATATATATATGCGTGTGAAGTGCGGTTACCAGCTGTCAAATCACGGCCCCCAAGATGTTAGTCGTGGGGGAGCCACAGTGGTAATTTTTTAAATTGGTGAAAATGTTTTGTCGGCTATGGGGATCGAACCAGAGTTCTTAGGACCCACAGGCCAACTTGATACCGCTGAGCCATTACCATAATAATTATATAATATATAATAACATTTTTTAAAAAAGATTCATGTTTCATTAGAAACTATTAATAGTGAAAGTCAAATACTTAATATACATACATTTATTTTTTATGAAAACCTGTCTAAATTTTATTCTTTTCTGTGTCAGTTTTACTATTTGTTATAGTTAAATTTTTAAAAAATGAAGCCTCAGTCTCCAATTGTTATCGATCTGTTACGTTAGAAAAGTCAACTTTTTTCCTGATAGTAGAAAATAGTTCTTTATGCAATTAGCATTAAAAGTAACACTTTAACACGAGTTGCAATTTTTTTTTAAACAGTTGAGTTTTAATTAATAAAATAAATATAAATATATCATAACGCCTTTTACCCACTACTTAGTGTGTAGTATTCTACCGGAGCAGATCTCGGTGTGTGATATATTTATGCACGTGAAGTGCGGTCACTAACCATCTAACACCGCCCTGAAGGATAATAGTGGAGAGGAAACCACAGGGGTAATTTTAATGTGTTGAATAACTCATATAATCTTCTTACCTTTTGTTTTCAGAGTATCATTTAAATCACCTTTTGTATATAGAATAAATAAATATATCATCACGGTTTTCACCCATTACTGGATGTGGCACTCTGCTGAAGCAGATCTCGGTAAGTGATATATTTATGCGCGTGAAGTGCGATTATCAGCCATCAAATCACGGCCCCTAAAGATGTTAGAGGTGGGGGAGCCGCAAGGATAATTTTAATGTGGTGAAAATGGCTTTGGGAATCGAACCAGGGTTCTCAGGATCCACAAGCCGACCCGATAACGCTGAGCCACTTGATCAACATTCTCGATTAGCTAAATCTGTTTTAAAAATCGGGTTGCTAAAGTTTGAACTCGCGATATTTTGGTTGATAAACACAATCATTAAAACTACGCAACGACTTCTCTTTGACGATAACTAAATATAAGAAGATGACATAACATTTAGTACTTTTATTTTCATCACTTGTAACATTTCCACTAATTTAATCATCCTCTAATAACCTCCTCTCTCACACCTTCTCATTAGCGTGAAATTCCAAGTCTTATACAATTTATTCGCTTCGAGAAATGGGTTAGTAAGAGCCCTTTTGTAAAACCGTATAATTACATGTCATTATAAATGTATAATATGATCCCAAGGGGCCGGAACAGGGATCAGTGAAACTCGAAACACGGTGACGGGTAACGCGCATGCGTGACACGGCACGTGTGAAGCGGAAATTGAGGTTAGGGTGCTTTGTTTCCCGCCATGTTGATTGATGTCTTCGTAGGGTAAACAAAGGATAGTAGCAGGTTTTTAACGTTTTATTAATTAGAAAATTTAAATGCTTATTCTGTTGTAAACGCACGATTTCTTTTGAAGAAATAACGTACAGATGAACAAAAGAAAGTAAAGTATTTTCAAAATTACTTGAGCATTTGACTTCATATGTTTGGAAATAACTTCCAAGAATACATTAATAATTCAGTTTAAAATCGTTGAAATAATCTACCTCAACAGCTAAGTCAAAAAATAATCTAATTAAATATAACTCGAGAGTTCGATACATTAGAAAATAATTCTCCAGATTATTTCTCAAACTTGTTGCCATTTGGCCTCTCGGGACTGTTACCTAGCAACAAGTTTTCGAAAATCTGTCAAATTATTTTCAATTTATTGTCACTCTTTTGTTATATTATTACTGATTATTTTTTGACGTTTCTCAAAACCAATGAAATGCTTCATTGTATGTCACATGTCTACGTTTTAACCAATCCTGTCATTATTATACTGAGAATAAAGCTCTTGTGATTATTCCCGGGAATAATCTCTGTAGGTGCTTTTTTGTTTGTGACAAATGATAGGTAGTTGTCAAATAACTATTTAAAACTGTCAACGCGTCAAGGAAAATGTATGAAAAAAATCGATCTAGTTCCATTTCAGCTATAGAAATACACCAACAAATTTTGAAAACAACATCCAAGAATACATTAATAAGTAATCAATCGATATGAACCCAGTTCAAAGTCTTTTAAATTGTATGAATCGACAGTTAAGTCAAAAAGGTATCTAATTAAATATAACTCGAGAGTTGGATAAATTAGAAAATAATTCTCCAGTATCTTTCTCAAACTTGTTGCCACTTGGCAATAGCCACTCAAGCCCTACTGGCTTTCGTGACTATTGCCTGGCAACAAGTATTCGAAAGATCTGTCAAATTATTTTCAATTTATTCTCACTCTCTTGTTATATTATTACTGAAAATACTGATACGTTACTGTATTTCCTACTGTTGATAGTGCTTCTCATAGAATAACATAACATAACCTATCTATATGTATTTATTCTTAAAATGACACGCCAAATTGTATTTCCGCCTTTACTTGATGTTGCGCAAACTGTGGGGTAAAAAGATCCTCAGAATTGTATTGCCAACTGAAAAAGTCACTACTCAAGGGAATTCGTAGCAGCTAAATTTTCCTTATTTAATAAATTAAAATTCTACACGATACATGGAAACTAACTTTGTTTATTACAACTAATAATGCTGTTAGTTTTACTCGTACGTTATAAATAACTGACTAGAGACAACACAAAATCTCATGATAGAACTATTTTCGTACATATTTAATTAAATTAATTGTTTGCATTTAGTTGTCATGTTTAGAGTTAGAGAGCTAGGGAGCAAAATGATGTCTCATTTATTCCAGTAACAGAAATGGTTTTTTAAATAGATTATATCATGATAAACATGAAAAAAAGGAAAATTAGATTTGGGAACGGGTGGCAACTATGGATGGCTGAATGCGCAGATTTTAAGGATAGTTGTTGACATATTTTTACAGGCTAATTTTCAATTTAAATTATAGACTTTGGTATACTTAAGTAATAAAAATGGTAGACAGAAGTTTTGGTCGGTGACGCATGCACGACAAAACCGGTCAAAGTAAGCAATTTTTATGGTGTCGTGTGACATATTACTACTTGTTCACGACGAATACATGACAAAAAAAATATTGACAGAAATTATTGCTGGTTGCTCATTGGTGACAGAAGCTCTGAAAGTGGACTGGTGTAGGGATCAACAACCACCCTTAAAATCTGCGCATTCACACCGACGCCATCTATAGTTTCCACCCGTTCCCAAATCTAATTTTCTTATTTTCATGTTTATCATGACATAATCTATTAAAAAAACCATTTCTGTCACTGGAATAAATAAGACATCATTTTGCATCCTAGCTCTCTAACTATTACTTTATATTCTTGTTATTTGATATGAAAGCGTTGTTGCATGATGTAATAACTCAGAAAACTTATTTGTAGTATAGTTAACGCCATAGTAAACTTTAAAATGTTATTCCAGAATAACGTGTAATAAAATTTCAAAAAGCTATAAAATAACAATGTACCCACGATAAATTTAGAGTCTATTATTTTGACATAATATAAAGCATGTTAAGCATAATTTTCCATTTAACTTTAAAGGTTATCTTAATAAATAAGAAAAATAGGAAAACAAAATTTCCATCACTTGTCACAAATTCCAAAATTTTTTACAGCACGTTTGAATCAACTTATCAGGTCATCATCAGACGGCTGGTCAGTTCAGCTGAACTGACTGATGTTTAACATAGTCAGTTCAGCTTGTAAAAATATCACAGTTCACTAGTCCCTAGTTGGTCTAGTTGGATAGTTGATCACACCATACTGATGAGTCCCTAAAGGACGAAACGCGTCTATGGTTAAAGCTGAACTGACCAGCCGTTTGGTGATGACCTGATAAGTTGATTCAAACGTGCTGTAAAAAATTTTGGAATTTGTGACAAGTGATGGAAATTTTGTTTTCCTATTTTTCTTATTTATTAAGACACAGTTCCACATCGTAATTGACTTTTTGTCTTTATTTTAGTTATCTTAATAATCATCTTAAAGAACTTACCGGCTACGAATATCTATGTATGGGCTGAGGTCCAGATTTTTCAGCATCCGAGTTTCTGAAAATTAAGAGTCATTTTTAAAAACAGATATTTGTAGAGATAAGAGAAATAGTATATTATAATAAAATGTTTAAAGGATATCATTGGAAAGTTAAGTGAACGAATCCAAAATATCGTAAACATTTATTTATGCATTAACCAAAAACAAAATATGCACGCTGTGAAGTGTGACGTCACAAGGGATGCTTGTTTACTGACCGCTCATCTTACTTTAAAATTTTTGGGGTTAATGAAACTTTTCTCCCTTAAACCTAGGGAAAAGACATGACAGGGGATTGTATAATATATGAGCTCTATATAAATGTTTATTTCGATATGTATTTATATTTAAGTAACTCTAAAGGCTAAAATATTTTTTCTGAAACCGGCAAGAAAGTGGGTACTTTCTTGACCAATTTTAATATGGAAAGTAGATTTTTACAAAAATAGTCAAGTAAAATACGTACCTAAGGCTACAACAAAAATAACAGTCCAGTAAAGATTTTACCTGCCTGTTTTTTTTTTGTTATAACCTTGGATACGTTGTCTAATGTCAATATAATTCATATCAAAAAATTTAAACATTTGGAGTTATTTCTGATTAATTATTGATTAAATTAAACGGTTTCAGAAAAAATAGTATACATAATACGTCAGAAAATAGTTTTTACTTGAGTCAGCAGATTAAAATACTTCGCCCGCGGGCTAGAGATGGGAATTCTAGTTCATTTGAGTGAACTAGTTCATTCGTTCTCGTTCACCAAAAAGATTAGTTCACTGAACTAGTTCATTAGTTCACTTTCGTTCACGATATTTTGAAGACTATGATGAACGGAAATCGTATTGTATTGTGATTCACGAGCGAGAACAAGTGAACTTTTAGGATCTGGTTCTAGTATAATTTGACAGCAAGTATGAAAGTAGAAAAAAATCAAAGACAAAATTGGTTTTTTATAGTTGTATTTTTAAATAAATAAAAAATACACAAAATAAAATTATAAAAATAAAAAAATCTGATGTGGGCACCACACGACTTTCTTATACAGAGAATATTTAGAATATATGTTATTAAACATGTAATTTAGTTTCTTTCCGTAAGAAGACATAGATAACTAGATAAAGCAAAAATTAAAATTTATGTTTTTTGTTTCTAATGCAACTATGATTATTGAAATATATTATTAAATATAAAAATTAGTTTTTCTCAAAATTAGACGCATATACAGGAAAATTGCAAATAACATTTTATGTTCCAAATATTATTGCTAACATCTTTTATTTGAAACATTTTTTCGTAACTGATTCCATTTTTGAAATAAATGGAATTTATTGTTTTGTGTGCCCGGTAAACTTCCGCTTCAGGCTATTCATTTTCATTCAAAATCAACTCAGCTCTTCGTATTTTCATTAAACTTATAATTACCAAGTTTCGTTAACAAATCTTATCTCGTTCATGAGATATTGCACATACGGACACACATCCATCCATCCATACATCCATCCACACACACACACAGACATCATTGAGAAAATGATCAAAACGGATTCAGTGGACCTCAAAACACGTATTTCCGCGAAAATCTCGTCAACGAGTTTTTTACGATTCCAATACTTCCTGTATAAGAAAGTAAAAACAACAATAAAGACAATATAAATACGAAATACGAAGATATCTAAAATGAGAGCAAAAGAAAGAAATTAAAAATTGCTATTTAAAAATAATATTTGTGACACGAACGAACAAAGTATGAAGTAAGCTCCTCTAGTAATTAGTCTCGTTCACTCGTTCACTTGTTCTCCGTTCGCCACTTTCGTTCGACCTCATCGGTCGTGCCGCCGTGGTGATGAATCATATCCGAATAGTTCGCAGTGAACTAGTCTTTAATAAACTCATGAACTAGTTTGTGTCGTTCACTATAAGGAATAGTTCATATGAACTAGTTCGTTCACGAACTACACACCTCTACAGCAGCCTTGTATTTCAAACAACCGCTTCGTCAAGTAAAATATCACTTTCCTGACTAATTATGCAATATACTATAAACATTTCGAATTGTTTATGACGGTTTCAGAAAAAAAAGTTTTTACTTTTCAGACTTATTATGTAATATACTATTTATTAATTAATTAAAATTCATTCGAGTTTGTATTAAACTGATGTTAAATAATATGACAAGATCCCTTGAAATACGACAGATAATTTATTCCATTTTAAAGTTAATTATGTAAAATATTAATTTTCAGTAAATTAAATTTCATTTTACAAGAAACAAGTTCAAAGAAAATTTAAATTGCAAATAAAAACTTAACACCTTTTAATTAAACAAGTAGCTGACATAAAAAAATCACCGCCTTTTTAAATAAAATTAAAATTGAAACAATAATTTTTCTCAAAATAACAAATCGTTATTTTTTTGCGTGCACAGCATCAATAAGGGTGATATTCTCTAACATCACGTTTCGCGAGTTTATTGCACTCTGAGTGACCTACATTCGCAATGACGTCATAGTTACAACGATGACGTCATTGTAAAATTCTGGAAGGGTCCTCTACCCTCGAGATGGGATCAATGCAATGGACATCCTGCGATTCTTTGTTATAGTTTAGAGGGGTCAGTCAACTGGACACGTGAGTAAGAAGATAAACAAACTGATGTTGTGTTTGCCAAATGTCGTTTAGCTAATATTTTTCCCTCTCCTGTAACTTAAAGGTCAACTATTTTGGCATGAAAGTCACGTTTTATTTCATCTCATTTAATTTATATAATAGATTGACGTTTATAACCTTCAAATATTGACGTTTATAAATAATTAATGAAAAACAAAAGTCATAGATATTACTACAATGTAATAGAAATTTTGATAATATTTTAGTGATTTACTAAATCGCACAGTTGTAGGAAAAATGTTGTTTGTAACACGTGCCCAAAAAACAAACCTTTTTCGGCACTTGTTATAAAAATAACTATTCTCGCTATCGGTTGTAGGTATAATTTTTGCGCGTTAC
Organism: Pterostichus madidus; assembly: GCA_911728475.2. Classification (NCBI taxonomy): domain Eukaryota; kingdom Metazoa; phylum Arthropoda; class Insecta; order Coleoptera; family Carabidae; genus Pterostichus; species Pterostichus madidus. Next base: position 4,629,352 of record OU452304.1, read on the forward strand.
AAAAAGCATTGTACAAAACTCTTTAAACGCTTTAAAAATTTTACATAACTATTTAAATTTGCTTCTAAACCAGCCACGTAATAAAAATGTAAAAGCGGTATTGTATTCATCTTTTAATTCTGAACATCTTTGCACCCTACAGTTTTTTTCCATAAAATTAATAGGAAAGCAGAAAATTGCATAAAACTAATATCCCATGTGAACTTATAATTTTAACGTCACATGCAGCAGACCCGAAGAATTTTGTGTGAAACAACAAATTTGTAGAAAGAGCGAGGTGACACCATAGCCGAGTCGATCAACAGATTTCTCCTTTCAACACTTCTCCCCTCAGAACCCAACATTTGTTTGACGTTTAACGTTTGGATCACGTGATAAACGTCAAACTGTAAAGCTATATCATGTTCGCTACATAACAAATTATTAAATTATGTTTTACTCACTAGATGGCAATCGAAAAATTTGAATGATATAAGTCCCTATTTCACAAACACCCACCTATTTCACCAATCTTTCATTCGATATACGTTCTACCAAATAACCAAATCCGGATTTATACAGAAAAAATGCCTCATGAAAAATTTCAATATAAATAATAAGCTTTTGGAAATTTACTGTAGTCAATATTGACCCATCTGAAAATAAATCACCCTTAGTAATATTCCTTGACGGGTTGGTCGTAAATTACTTCCTCATTTTTTCAATGAAATTTTTCAGTCGCTAACAATTTCCGCGTCTTAACAGCTCGGAAACTACAGGAAAAATCAAACAGTAGTTTGTTGGTTCGGAAAACGATTTTTCGCGTCTATCGCTAAACAAGCACCAATCGAATGATAACGACACGCCTTCTGTTCTTTGTTGCTGTTCGCTGATAAGCGAGACTCATTTGTTATAAGTCAACAAAGTTTTCAATTAAAGGATTTTGTTGAATGGTGAGTTTTATCTGACATATGGTTATGTTTCGTCGATTATATTTTATCGGATTATGCGATAGAGAGATTAATGTGAGCTAAAAATATTATATTTCCTAGAAATAAAATTAAAAATAATATGTATTATCAGTAGATAACTCGATTTAATTCTGTGTGAAATACTTGAATTTAAGAATTAAAAAAATCTGGTGTGGGCACCACACGACTTTCTTATACACAGGATATTTTATATTTAGAATATATGAATGTTATATAATATTATTAACATGTAATTTAGTTTTACAGTAATTCAGTATTTATCTATATGAAACATATAAAATATCAAATTTGTTTACGTATAATTTTTTAGTAATGTTGACTACTTTATGTCTAACTTTACTAATGACCGATTTTCGAGCCTAACCATTGGTATCTCAAGAACCGTGAGATACGAAGTCGATTGAATTGAGGCAAAGTTGCCAAATTAGTTGACCATTTTAATGATGTATTTGTTTTTCCGAAAAATGACATAGATAACTAGATAATGCGAAAATTAAAATCTATGTTTTTTGTTTCTATTGCTACTATGATTATTGAAATATATTATTAAATATAAAAAAGGGTTTTTCTCAAAATTAGACGCATATACAGGAAAATTGCAAATAATATTTTATGTTCCAAATATTATTGCCAACATCTTTTATTTGAAACATTTTTTCGTAACTGATTCCATTTTTGAAATAAATTAACAATTACTTATGTGACTCCTCTCCACTTACATCTTTGAAAGCTGTGATTTGATGATTGGTAATCACACTTCAAGCGCCACACCCAGTAATGGGTAGAAGGCGGGCTTTTATATTAATTTATTTAATTTCTGTAGTTATAAAACAGAAAGTAAATTTAGTTAATTGATTTAGATACAGAATTTTAAGCTCTACAACTTTGATTTCTAGCATTTTTGTCCAAAATAATTTGGGACGTTCTTCCATGTTAAACGGCTGTGGTCCACTTTCAGTTATACACTCGGTAGGTATTTATAGGAGTGGGATTCGAACTCAGGACATTGTAAAATTAGTATTTTTCAGTACCCACTAAGAGTAATATGCCAAAGTTGAGAACAAATCAAAAGCAGATTTAATTATTTTCGTCTCTTCAGGAATTTAATTTTAAAAGTTTTAAACAAAGCCGTAAGCCGATTTATACTCAATGCTTTACTAAAAAGGTCAAACAACTTTGCGAAACAGAAAAATTGCGTTCTCTACATGCGTTTGACGAATATCCAAGCAGTAAATGAACTGAAATGATTGAAGTTTCGAGTTGTAAGAGAACGCTGAGTTATAAATGGGAAAATAAAACATGTGACAAACAATTTATGAAATAGCTTTACAAATTATATTTGCCGTGAAATTCAAGAAGCTTATAAACTTCCACAAAACCTATAGTTTGCATTATTAAATGTTAGAATGTTTCATTTACAAAGAATTGTATTCGCTTTGAAAAGAACTCGCCTTAGAAATTGTTTACGCCAAAGGAAAGTTTAGAATTTAAAACGAGAATATATTAAATTAAATTGGTTACTTGCATGATATTAAAAATGTAGTTTTTGTTATTATACACTTAATTTTTACACTAAAAGGTTATTTGTTTAACTAGGCAAAAAGTGGCAGGTTTATGCCGCGGTTAGAGATGAATCTAGACAATGGAGTAAATATACTTTTTTGCCGATTATTTGAGATTAATATAAATTTTGAAATAATTTTAAATTTGCGAGGGCAAGGTGAAAAGTCCCTGAAAAATAAAACATATGGCATGGCGCCACAATCGCAAATCTCATGTGACATTTGTGATGTACCATTTTTAACTAGAACGCATTAAAATTTTCAGACTGATATGTCATTCAGTTCTGTTTTGACACCCATCAAAAGCAAGCAATCTTGAAGATTATTAAAAACATGGAAAAAAGTGAATTTCGCCTCTTGATTAAACATTATTTCTTGCGTGGAAAAAACATTACGCAAACCAAAGCATCGCTTGTTAAACATTATGGGGACTCCTCACCATCGATTGGAACGATTCACAAGTGGTTTACTGATTTTCGTTGTGGTAGTAGGACCACAAAGGACGCCGAACGTTCTGGCCGTTCAATTGAGTTTACAACGCCAGAAATCGTCGATAAAATCCGTGGTATGATATTGGACGATCGGCGAGTTAAAGTGCACGAGATAGCTGAGGCTATGAGAATCTCAACCGAACGGGTACGGAACATATTGCATAAATTTTTGGATATGAGAAAGCTATCTGCCAGATGGGTGCCGCATTTGCTCTCTGTTGACAACAAGCGCGACTGCGATTTTTATCTATTTCCAAACTTGAAGAAATGACTCGGCGGAAAGAGATTTAGGTCCAACGATGAGGTCATCGCTGAGACAAACGCCTATTTTGAAGGATTGCCAAAATCGTATTATTTGAAAGGGATTGAAAAATTAGAAAAACGTTGGTCGAAGTGTATTGAGCTACAAGGAGATTATGTTGAGAAATAAAATATGTTTTGACCAAATAATTATTTATTGTTTCATTTTTCAGGGACTTTTCACCCTGTCCTCGTAAAATTAGTCCTGTGGCTCTCCTTTCTCGAACATTTTTGTGGGCTGCGACTTAATGGCCGATAACCTTACTACATGCATATATATATATATACCAAGACCTGCTACCGCAGAATGCTACACCCAGTAATGGGTAAAAGACATGAGTTATTTCAGATTTTTATAATAGTATACTGAACATTTCATCCAGCGAAATACACAATACATTGAGGCATATTGAGGCTTAGGTTTCTCTAAATGACGACATTTTACATTATTAATCTTGGTGAATAATAATCAATTATTAACCGTTTCTAAACAAGAGACAGTGAAGAACAATTTCATGACGCAAAAAGAGGTAAATAATGATATGTTTATAGGCTCCTAATTAAAAAAACATTTGATAGTAGAAAATAAACGACAACAAATATTAATAATAATTAGAAGATACTGTATGTACACGTACAGCAATTAATATAATTAAAATTGATTCCCGATCGGTAAGTAATTACTATATTTTCAATACCGCTTTAGTGCACTTCAAAACCTTAAAAACATTTACCAATCCCAGGCACTACAAATACAAACAATAACATCAATTTTATAAAAAGAACAAACTCAACTAGATAGTAAACAGTTCACTACGCTTGCGCAGAGCTTTCGATAAAAGCATCCAGTGTAATGCGCAAGCTCCACGCGTTGTATACAAGTCCAGGGCCAGCTGCTTAGCTGCCAGTCTAGCTCCGGTCGCTGGAACGTAAGCGGAAACCCCGGAGTGTCGTCGACGTAGCACGCTTGATAGATGCTTTCGCGAAACCGCTAGAACGCTTTTTTCATGCTTTTGAAAACAAAAACATTGACAGTAATTTAGTGAACTTTTTACCCAAACAATTGTTATTATTTAGTAGATAGTGTATTATAACAGACAATTAATTTAAGCAGTGGAAGTTAAAGCGAGTGCTAATGACTTCTTCCATATTATGGCAACTTCTTCTCTTCGCCAACCAACTTACGAGAGCATGATGTGCCCAGCATCATTCCCAGACTCTTTCAAAGATTTCTTCCATACCTTACACGAAGACGACGACAGCGTAGATATAATAGCAACCATGCTTGAAGATAAATTAATACCAAGATCTGACACCAGCAGTGAAAGTGGCGCAAGTAGAGAATACGAAGCAACGAAAAGAAACTGTCGAAGAGGAATGTCAGCAAGGCATTACAAAAGAAGATCGTCTGATCTTCATTCAAGAAAAATTCCTACTGTTTCTCTTCCTAATCAGAATTCCGAAGGGTCAGGTACTCCTGCAGTTAGTCCTGCAGTTAATCGAAGACGTTCTTCTTCAATAGCTGTTGCTCGGCCTCCACCAGATCTTCATAGGTTTCTTCAAACGGAGCAGAATCGTCCTTGGGGTCACTTGAATGCAGGATCACCTCCGACGAGGGTTCATCTTAGTCCGAATCATAATACGACGGTTTCTCCTGCGGCCACGTCGCCGGTTTTTAGTCCTGGAAGGATTCATTTGAGTCCTGGGACGTCGCCTAGTGCTAGGGATAGAGATTTGAGTAATAGTCCAAGTCCGAGAAGAGGACATGCTCCTTCGTTGACGGAGCAGCATCATTATCAGAGACAGAGGTCGAGGACTGCGTCCATGCCACTTGTACCGAGACATCGGGTAAGACTTAAACTTAGATGTAGTATTTTCATAATAGTTTGTATATTTTTCACTGTCTAAGATTTTTAAAACAGTTTGATGTAAAATGGTTTAAACTAAAATTTTGGAGAATTGAATTATTTATAACTTTATTTGAAGTATTTTTCAATTAGCTGAAGTATATCATAAAAGAAAAATTAAATTTATGACGTCATTTATGAACACGTTTGTATGACTTCTTTTTATCATAATCAGGCATATTCATAAAACGGATTAGCGCTAAAACCGTTTTTAATATTATTTATAACTCTGTTTCCAATTAAGATAGATTCGAGAAATGAATTAAATTTGATGCTAATTAACACTTTTTTTAACTCACGTTAAAATAAACTTGTTTCATGCATTGAAAAGAGAGTTAAAAACGAAATAAAAAATGGTGTTAGCGCTACCCCGCTATATGAATCTGCCTGAATGAAAATACGAGTATTAAACTGGAGTGAGCAATGCTTGTTAACCACGTTAAACATTATACGAGTAAGGGCCAGTTTTTCAATCACCGATAATGTTAACCATGATTGAATAACAATGGAAGCCATAGTTTCTTTTATTATTTAATTATGATTAACATTAATCGATAGTAACCCGATGATAGAAAAACTGGCGCTAAATGTATTATTTTATACGGTGATGCAAAACGTGAGTTAATTATGAGCGTATATTCATTTTAGTGCAAAATTGACACGCTGTGCGATAAACAATTTTATCGCACGCTGTCACTGGCAACTGTGCGATCAAGTAATTGCCATAAAATAAAATTAATTACATAACCTAAGATAATGTATAGAATAAATGTATTTTTATACGGTTGATATGTAGTTAGTAAAATTAGTATAATTAGTTACATCTCAATCGTCTAAAAAAAATTTTGTATACAATGGTAGTGTCTTGCATTGTAACACTTTAAACACTAGTTGCATAAATAACTAGTATATTTACAAATAGTACTGTTACTAATGGAAGGATAAAAATATAAAATTGATTAATTAATATATGGTAATCTAAATACTTATATAATTTTTAACAATTTTTATAATTTCAAAAAACTATCCCTGTGGCTCCTCCGCCACTAACATCTTTGGGGGCCGTTATATGACGACTGGTAACTGCATTTCACGCGCAAAATATATCACTTACCAAGATCTGCTTCGGCAGAGTGCCACATCCAGTAATGGGTAGAAGGCGTGATGATATATTTATATTTATTTATTTTATAAATTACTTTTTATACAATTCTCCAAAAAGTTTAAATTTACGTACACTATTTTGTCCACGAAGTTTATCTTTTTTGTACAATACTACTTTATTGAACGTTGTTAATAGCAGCGTACGTTAATAGTAGGTTATATAACTAATGGAATAACAGCATTATTACAGCACTAAAGTTATAACATCACGAGTTGCTATTATAAGCCACGTGTGATAAATAAAATTTTATCTAAAACTGTTCAGAATCAATAAAAACACATTTTTTTAATCTTCAGACTTTTATCAATTTCAAAAATATGTGGGTTATAATAAATAATTATAAATAGATGTTTTTTCTGTTTGGCAATTTTCAAGTTTAAAAAATGTTGACTACTTTTTTTTGTTCATAATTTTTGTAACAAAAATTCGTTGGGAAATAAATTCATTATATAAGTAATTCCCTGTCTCGCTGTAACTTCATCTCCAAAGTTTCACCAAAATCACAAAATTGAATAAAACAGTGAAAACGATGAATTAACTGACAATAAATTGACACAAACAGAAAAATATAAATATGTCACTTGTCATGGTTATTACTATATTTTTTATTATGTATGGGATGGCTAGCACAGTGGTATGAAGTCGGCCTGTGGATCCTGAGGTCCCTGGTTCGATTCCCACAGGCGACAAATTTTCATAATTTGAAAAAGCTATCCTCCTCCACCACTAACATGTTTTGAGGCCGTGATTTGACGACTGGTAACCGCACTTCACACGCAAAATATATCACTTACCGAGATCTGCTTTAGCAGAGTGCCACACCCAGTAATGGGTAGAAAGGCGTGATGATATATTTATTTATTTATATATTGTAAATGCGCTGCGGTGTAGCCAATTAAAATATATCAACATGCGAATCAATAAAACAAATTAACGATATGCCAATCTGTAGAAAACTAAATATAAAAAAGAAAAACTGTTTATTTTGAGCTTCCCATCCTGCATTGCAAACTTTTCGATATAAAAGAACCCAAAAATCTGCTACTGGATGTGTCTGAAAAAGAGTAGGGGGATTGTCGTCATCCATAATTATAATCAGATTTTTAACAAAATGCACCCTTCTTAGAGTATGGCAGCATATCAGGATTCTGACTAGTTGGTTGACTATATATTTTGGGATTTTCTTCTTTGACCTGTGGTATGATGTTCTTAGATGTTTGACATTGGCGTGCTAATTTTCTTACTCATATACCAAGTATGTTCTTTGATTTACTTACCAATGCTTCGACTCTTGCTTTAATTTATTCTAAGTCTTTCACTTGTTTGAAGGTTCATTTAAAGAATATTCTGCTCACATTCAACAATTGTCCGCTAAATGGTACTACGAGATAAATTTCCATATTATTTTGGTTTTAATGTTTTGTCGAACTAAATTATATATAAAACAAAAGACAAAATGTCTATTGCGATGTGGAATTGAGTCTTAATAAATAAGAAAAATAGGAAAAAATTTTCCATCACTTGTCTCATAATTCCACAGAGGTTTTACAGCACGTTTGCATCAACTTCTCAGGTCATCAACAAACGGCTGGTCAGTTCAGCTTTAACTATAGACGCGTTTCGTCCTTCCGGACTCATCAGTATGGTGCGATCATTTATCCAACTAGATCAACTAGGAAACTAGCGTTTGCTTGAAATACTCAGCCTGCGGCCTCGTATTTCAAGCAAACGCTTCGTCAAGTTAAATATCAGTTTCCTGACTTATTATGTAATATACTATTTCGAGTTTATAATTTATAAGCCATATCGACATAAATGATTTAAATTACAGAGCGATCAAAGTTACATTAAGATGTTACACCAATTCTTGTGTCTACAATAACTTGCCAGTTTTTCTTATTATCCATTTTATGGCCTCTGAAATTTATGTCAAAACCTATAGTACATACGTTATAATGTTTGTAAAGCCAAGTAATTCAAGATAGTTTTGTTTTTTAATTCACATTCAAAAATATTTTGCTGCGTAACTAAATTTAAAATCTTTTTCTTTTCAACAATTATAAATGTTAGCGTTTAAACTTATCTTCGTTTTGAAGTTTATTCAGGCTGATCACATTTTATGATATCAATATTGCATTTTTAGCAAAATCGAAATATATGTATCAATTCTCAAATCACAGACTTTAAGATATTAAATAATAGATTTGAATTTAGATTTTCATTTACGCAGTTTGTTACATCAAATAAATATTTAATTTCTGTCAAGAGGCGTCTACGAATTTAAATTTTAAACGATTTACGTGTAAATATATGATGGGCTTGTTAAATTTTCTTGTCACATACAGCCAAAATCTTTTGTAGTCATACATCAAAGACTTTTTCACTCAAGTCAATAATATTTGCCAATAAATCAATATTTTGCTATTATTTTTTTTTCATCTGAATTCAAATTGAATTGACTGCATAAAATAACATGTCAGTTTCACGCAAATATGATGTTTTGCAAATCTATTCAATAACGAAAATATTATTTTTCGATAATTACACAAATAACAAATAATACTATGCTATGACAAGCAATCCTGGTATTTATTCTATTTATTTATTTTGTTTAAGTTGTTCATTTATTTGTTATTTTGCTTAACACAGGACTGACAGATTATAATAGAATGGAGGAGATACAATTGACGTCACGCCTGGCAGAGATGGAAGGGAACAAAAAGAGACATCTCGCACTAGTAGAGATGGGAATTCTAGTTCATTTGAGTGAACTAGTTCATTCGTTCTCGTTTACCAAAAAGATTAGTTCACTGAACTAGTTCATTAGTTCACTTTCGTTCACGAAATTTGTAAGACAATAGCTGTATTCCATTTGCCACTTGGTTCACTTAAATCAGTTCAGATAAACTTGACACATGACTAAATGAACTGAATTAGGCCAACTGATGCATTTATTGGGGTGAATTACTTCAAAGTAAATTAGAATCTGTAATTTTAGTACTGGAAATAAAGTGAGCGAAGTAATGCAGCGAAATAAATCAATGATCTGGTTCAGTAAATGTAAGTTAGATCTTATCCAAATGGCAAATGAAATACATCTTATGATGAACGGAAATCGTATTGTATTGTGATACACGAGCGAGAACAAGTGAACTTTTAGGATCTGGTTCTAATATAATTTGACAGCAGACAGCAGAAGCAGAGCGGTGATCATAGTAACGACAACGAACGATGAAGTATAAGTCTCGTTCACTCGTTCACTTGTTCTCCGCTCTCCGCTTTCGATTCGGCCTCATCGGCCGTGCCGCCGTGCTAGTGAATCATATTCGAATAGTTCGCAGTGAACTAGTCTTTAATAAACTCACAAACTAGTTCGTGTCGTTCATTATAATGAATAGTTCATATGAATTAGTTCGTTCACGAACTACACACCTCTACACACTAGTGAGAGAGTTAATTAGCAAACCACGACTAACTAGAGCATACTATTAACATACGATACAGATTAAATGGCAAGTTAAAAATATGCTTTAGTTGATCATGGTCTGTCAACTAGCTCTCTCACTAATACGAGATATCTCTTTTTGTTCCCATTTTTAAATGTGTAACTCTCCATTGAAACCACTGAGATACTGCCGTGTTTTTATTTATTTACTTACTACGTTGCACGACAGGAATCTAGTAGTAATTACAGTATAAAGGACCTACAGTTTATAGTGGAATACGGACCATTCGGATAAAATAATATTTTTTTCAAATAAGTGTCCACCATTCGTGTAATAAAAATAATTGCGAAGTTTCTTATACTTTTTATAAGTAGCTCTTAGATAAAGAAATTTATATTAACGATTTATTTATTTTCTTTTTTTTCATTTGAACCACTGTATGGGGTAGATAGTCCAGTAGTAACGGATCTGATAACATGAGTTCGATTCCCGCAGATGACAAATTTTATTCCACATTAAAATTAACCCTGTGACTTCATCTCCACTAACATATTAAGGAGCCTTTGACGGAATGGTAACGCATTTAAAGCGCAAAATATATCACTTACCGAGATCTGTTTCGATAGAGTGACATCTCAAGTAATGACTAAAAGGCGTGATGACATATTTCTTTTTAATTTTATTTGAAAATTTTCCGTAACAATATTTGGAGAAACATGGACGTTTTAATTTAATTATGGGGTAGGTGGCTCAGTGGTATCAAGTCAGTCTACGGATTTGTAAACCCGGATTCGATTCCCATAACCGACAAACAATTTTCAACATATTAAAACTACTTCTGTGGCTCCCCCTCCACTATCATCTTTGGGGACAGTGATTTGACAACTAGTAACTGAAATATATCACTTACCGGATCTGCTGCGGCAGAGTGCCACATCCAGTAATGTTTAGAAAGCGTCATGATATATATTTATATTTTATTTATCTAATTGTACATAAAACTTATTTAACTGCTTTCATTTTATCTATTTTTATTTATTTATGCTACTCTGTACAACTGAAATTTAATACCAATTACATTACAGGCTCCGGACTCACCGACTCGCAATGTGGTACTTCATATACGAGTCCTGCGTCACATCAGTTGATCAGAATCTTATATTTTCGTTTGATGTTTTATTTTGTAGTTTTATTTCTCGTGTAGTATGTAAGAGAATTAAATGAAATTTTAATGAAACATATACTAGTATATTGTTAATATGCAGATAAAATTTGAAGTAAATCAATACATACATCTTGAAATGACAGCCATTGAAAGAGGAAATAATCATTTCTGTATTAACTGAAACTTTTTCGTTTTATTCAAAAACTATATATTAATAAATTTTGTTTTAAATAATAATTAATTTTGATTACATCAGTCAACCTGTCTAAAAGATAATAATCACGATAGTCCATTTTTAAGTTGAATTAATTTATTGTAAAAAATATTGCTAGAATCTGATACTACTATACATATTCAGTCCGATTCTCTAAAAAGTTTAAGTTAATTCTCAATTTTGAATTAGCTAATCTTGTGCTGGTCCGACTTAAAAAAGTTAATTCAATTTACTTTCTGAACACTAAATGGAAAGAAGATTGTATTAAAGTTTATTTAAACTTTTTTGGGAATATTGTTTAATAAATAAGAAAAATAGGAAAAAACTTTCCATCACATGTCATAAATCCCACAAAATTTACAGCACGTTTGAATCAACTTATCAGGTCATTATCAAACGGCTGGTCAGTTCAGCTTTAACCATAGACGCGTTTCGTCCTTTAGGGACTCATCAGTATGGTGTGATGAACTATCCAACTAGACCAACTAGGGACTAGTGAACTGTGTTACTTTTACAAGCTGAATTGACTGATGTTAAAAAGTATGTAAGCCGGTATGCATGACATGAGAGCTACGGAGCAACCCGTGGTGCCATCTACCGACAGAAATCGCAAACTGCTTGAAAGCAATTGAAATAAAATGAAGACAAAAAGTCAATTGCGATGTGGAACTGTGTCTTAATAAATAAGAAAAATAGGAAAAAACTTTCCATCACTTGTCACAAATCCCACAAAATTTACAGCACGTTTGAATCAACTTCTCAGGTCATTATCAAACGGCTGGTCAGTTCAGTGGGATTTGTGAGAAGTGATGGAAAGTTTTTTCTATTTTTCTTATTATTAAGACACAGTTCCATATCGCAATTGACTTTTTGTCTTCGTTTTATTTCAATATTGTTTAGTTTAATTTGACAAATCCAAAATTCAGGATTAGCTTGATTCTAGCTAAAACTCTTTTGAGAATTGGGCTGTTTGTGTCTAAGGTATATTTAATGTTAAATTTAGTTAAAAATGTTGAAAATTAATTATAGAATGTAAGATATCTGCATTTCTAGTATTTTTTAAATGTTTAAGGAAAAAACAATTATGGGCCAAATGATATGGTTTTGGGCTCGTGTACTTAGATTGATGGGATTCAAACTCGGGATCTCCGGATTCAAATACCATAAAGCTAACCATACCACCGTACTGCTAAACAAAAAATAAAATAATTGAGAATCAGTTTTTCCAACTTCGTATTAAGTTCCCAATAGCTATCAACAGGATAAATGAGAAAAAAAAAAGAACATCGCATCATATTATCATTTGTGCTGTGTTTTCGATGCTATATTTTTTATTGATCGCGCTGATAGTTATTAAGAACATCATTCAGAATTGGAAAAACCGACCATTAAAAGTGTACAATTTGCAATAGTTAACCAAACTGCGAATATGAGTAAGAACTTTTTATAAACTTTCTCTAGGTGTTAAATTTCCTTAATCCAACAATGACAGCTATTAAATTTTAAAAGTTAGTTATATAATACTCCAAAACTCGGGTATTAGCGAAAAGATTGTCGCCATAATTTGAAAACAAAACATTACAAAACAGATCCATGTTTGATAATCCGGCGATCTTGTTTCTCTCGAATGAGTTTCTATTATTCCATTGGGTTGGAAACAAAACCGAACTGAATATGAATACACAACGTTGGCCGTTCGTAACTTTGAGCTGACACGATACGGTTAACTCAGATCCGTTGTGCAAACAGAATCGATCCTACAGATTCAGTAAGAGCTGAATAGACGATGTGGATACTGCATTTTTGAAGAATGTTAAATTTGCTGAACTACTTGAGTGATTCTCCTTGATTCTGATTGGCCAGTACGTCAAATTGAAGACAAGTTACTACGCTAAACATGGTTACGAACTTTGACGTTTTGACAAATAATGAAGGGTCAGTATTAATAATGATTTATTGATTCTTGCTAGTTTAATTTTAGATAATATCGTCTTAGAGTCAATTTGAATAGGTGGCATCGCGTTTCCTTGTCAAAAGTTTGTAAATAATTTGAGATAAAAAAGCTTCAAATAATGTGGTATACTCCATTCCCTGTATCAAAACGATGACGTCATATGTGGACGAGGATGAAATATAGCTATCTTTTTTTAATAATATTATTCGTACCTATGCGAATGACATAACGTATGTCTTAATAAGTAAAGACACACGTTTCATGTTTTTTCACGTTCTATCAAATTTATTATTTCAATGAAAACGTATGACAGTTCTTACAAATACGAAAATTTATATTTACTTTGTTCACATTTGTTTATAAAATAAAAATAGAGAGCTATGGCCATGATTTTGTTATTTTCTCGCCTGTCATTTCTAAGTTTGTGACATTTTTGATACATAAATACAGACTGAGAAATAAGAAATGGCTTGAAAAATTTTGGGTAATCAAATGCAGAAATGTGTTTATCATCTTCATGATTATTTTGCGCTGGAGTTAGAGAGAATCGAACGTCTTTAATTAATTTAACTGTAGTACAAGAGGTAATGTGCATTGTATTTTGTATTTTCATATATTATTTATTTATATATAATAATAATGCATATAAAGATGTATATTCTTTTGAGTTTTATTTTACAAAATTACATATTTCAATAAGGTAGGTAATATTTTTCGTGAGTTAAGATAAATTTTTATTTGGTTTCTTTTATAAACTAATTAAATTTTATAAAGTAATAAATATTTTAATCTGACATTTAATTTTTAGGTTATGTTTTAAAAATGTCAATCCAATACCAATGTAAACGTTTTAAGCACAAAATCTTGAATCACATGGATACCGAATGTGACGTAATCGTTTTCATACAGGGAATAGAGTATAGTTAATCTTTTATTTAATGCATTCCTCTTTAACAGCTATTCACTTATTATTAATTAATTTTTAAGTTATTATTATGGGGTAGCTAGCTCAGTGGTATCGAGTCGGCTTGTAGATCCTGAGAACCCTGTTTCGATTCCTACTGCCGACAAACATTTTCACCACATTAATACTACTCATGTGGCTTCCCCTCCACTAACATTTGACGGCTAGTAACCGCACTTCACGCGCAAAAATATATCACTTATCGAGATCTGCTTCGGCAGAGTGCTACACCCAGTAATGGCTAGAAGGCGTGATGATATATATTTATTTATATAATTCATTTTAAAAGGAACTTAAAAATTCAAATAAATAAATATAAATATATCATCACGCCTTTTACCCATTACTAGATGTGGCACTCTGCCGAAGCAGATCTCGGTAAGTGATATATTTTGCGCGCGAAGTGCGGTTACCAATCGTCAAATCACGGCCCCTAGAGATGTTAGTGGTGGAGGAGCCACAGGGGTAGTTTTAAAATGGTGAAAATTGTTTGTCGCCAGTGGGAATCGAACCAGGGTTCTCAGGATCCATAGGCCGACTTGATACCACTGAGCTAGCTACCCCATAATTATAACTTAAAAATTAATTATTGTAAATAATAAAGTTCTAATTTATAGTTCAGGAATTAATAATCAATATTAGCGCCGAGATACAGACACACTGTAATAAAATTTCCTGCACTAACATCTTTGGGAGACCTTGACTTGACAGCTTTTTTGTTAAACTTATATTTGTATTATTTCTGATTATTTATTTTATTATAAATGTTAGGTATTATTCATTTTTTTACGGTCAAATATAATGGGATAATGGCTCAGCGGTATCAAGTCGGCCTGTGGATCCAAAGAACCCTGGCTTGATCCCCACAGCCGACAAAACATTTTCATCAATTTAAAATTATCCCTGTGGCTCCCTCATCACTAACATCTTTGGAGGCCGTGATTTAACGACTGGTAACCGCACTTCACGCGCATAAATATATCACTTACCGAGATCTGCTTCGGCAGAGTGCCTCGCCCAGTAATGAGTAAAAGGCGTAATGATATATTTATATTTATTTATTTAATGAAAAGTCAACATAGCAACATTCAAAATGAGTGTAGAAAGTGTTTCTTTGTTACACTTTACCGCACTCAGTACGGCAAAGAATTGTTTATGATGTTGTTTCCAAGACAACCATTGTTGAACAATCTTTTTTTAATAAATGTAAAATATAACAATAAATGACAAATGTTAAATATTGATTTTAAGAAATATAAGTTCACAACCTGAAAATATACGTATTATTTAAGCCCCTTCCGTATAAAATTTTAGATCCGCCCCTGTCGCCAGATAAAAATACATTTATGCTAAATGTAGGAAACATTAAGTACTACCATGCATCTTTATAATAAAGTCATTAGCCGCAAACAGTAATCATGACAAATGAATAATCCTGCTCTCCACTGGTCTTCATTTGTTTTCAGTAATACCACCTATAAATTCGGAAAAAGCTCCAAATTATCCTAGAGGATTATAACAGTGGAAATAAATTTTCCGAAATTGCTATGGATTAATCTAACCATTAGCGCTGAAATTGGTACTGATACCATTAGTTAATTTAGTTTTTATACTCGAGCGTGGCTTTTATAAAAAGAAAATTCCTCAAAAATAATTGCGTGAAAGCCGGTTGACTGATTTCGGCTCTTTTGACACAAAGCAACTTTTATGAATGATGGACTGGTCTTTATTGATGAAATACTTATCATGTTAAGTTAATATTTAATATAGAAAATTGACTTTCAGGAATATAATCAAAATCTATTCCTTTGTAAATATTTTCATTATATATTGTTCGCAAAAATTAATTTCATGTTTGTAAATTTGTATCTAAGCAATACTGATTTGCAAACCTAATTTTTCTTATTAAACGCCATCTCCATATACAGGATGTTTCTATTCATATGCACAAAATTTTAATTTTTCTGAACGTATAAATTTTTATCTTCAATCACGAAATAAATTAAAATAAAATAAAAATAATTTTGAATTGACAGTTCTCGTAGTTAGTTGGCATTTTAAAAATCTAAGGGAAACCATAATAACTATAATTTTGAGTGCGATAAGTATTTTTTTTACAATACTTGTACTGTTTTTCAAAGTATTTCGTTAATGAATAAAAAAGTTAATATTAAATCTTCATTAAAATTTTTAGAATTTTTTGAAACGAAATATTTGGTTGAGTTTTTTCCCTGACATGAACACAATACAGAGTTTTTTAAACGGAAACAGAGACATTGTGTCTGTATTGGGGTTAATTGTGAAACATTTTTGCGATGTAATAGAATTTTCCTGTAGATTTGCG
This sequence comes from Pterostichus madidus, assembly GCA_911728475.2. Classification (NCBI taxonomy): domain Eukaryota; kingdom Metazoa; phylum Arthropoda; class Insecta; order Coleoptera; family Carabidae; genus Pterostichus; species Pterostichus madidus. Next base: position 4,645,835 of record OU452304.1, read on the forward strand.
TCAGTACGGAAAACAATAAAAGCTACAAATATCTTTTTTCCTTCATCCAGTGGCGTAGCTAGAATTTTTTATTTATTTTATTCACGACATTTCAATCATAAATATATAAACATTTTAGGATTTTATGAGTATATACTAATTAGGAGAACTATACTGATAAATTGAATAACAAATGCTGTCAAGTTTTAGTTCTCTTGCAGTGAAAGACAGCGCTACCTGATATAGTTTCTAAGAATTTTTGACATATTGGTCTAATAATTTTAAGAATAAATTATATTATTTTCTGAAACAATTAAGTTAATTACATATCCAAGGTTACAAAAAAAATAACAGTCTATTAGAATACAAAACAGTTTGGTAAACACTTTAACTGACTGTTTTGTATTTTACCTGACTTTTTATTGTAACCTCGGATACGTACTCTGCTGTCAAATAAATTCATAAAGAAAAATTAAAAAAATTTGAATTATTTATGTCTAATTATTGATTAAATTAAACGGTTTCAGGAAAATAATATACATAATATTTGTGTTAAATGTGAAATGGCGTAAAATTTGGAAAGATCTACTCTTTCAGAGGTTATATCTCAAAAATTAAGCAAGATATGAAGATGCGCTCAACGGTATTGTACATATATTTTCAGCAATTTTTTTATTTTTGTTATTTTGACCAAAATTTTCGATATAGACAAATTTCTAAGGCCAATATCTTAAAAACTAAATGATATACGAACTCAGTGATATCACCATTGCATTCTGCGCGTTGAAATACGTATGTACGTACATTTTTAGTATAATATTCGTATGAGGAAGATTTTTACAGCAATAAGTCTGAAAATGGCTTCAAACCGAAATTTTTTTAAGGGGTACCCCTTAAGAAATTATCAAAAAATAAAAATCGCTGAAAATTTGTTTATAAGTCAATTCAACCACGGGAAATTCAATGCCGTTCAGCGCATATTAACATCTTATTTAGTTTTTGAGATAAAGCCTTCGAAAAAGTAAAAGTTTGCATAAATTTAATCTCGTTTTGACCATTTTCCGTTAACTGTCCTATATGTCAAAAACCTGCCTAGATACGGGCCTGGAAAATACACCATTCTATTCCTCATAATTTTCTACGTAGCAATACGTATTTTTATTGATATAAATTAGGCGATAATTTTTTTATTGCAATGTAAAACATGGTCAAATTTTAAAATTTAAGACTTGTCAAATAATTGCATAAAAATACACTGGATGCCCTGCTACATCATTCCAGTCTATAGATTCAACATATTTACAACATTAAATATAACTGAATTACAGAAATTGACACTCGAAAGATAAAAGAGATGTAAATGAGGTAGAAGAATTATAGGAAAAAAAACTTGAGGTATCACAATAGCTGTCCAAAGCTAATTACTTGTATAGCTTAGCTACAACTACTGTTTTTTTTTATATAACTTTGGATACATACTCTGCTGTCAGTACAATTCATATCAGAAATTGAAACATTTTGAATTATTTATGATCAATTATTGATTAAATTAAACGGTTTCAGAAAAAAATAATATGTATAATACGTCAGAAAAGTGTTTTTGCTTGACTCAGTGGATTAAAATACGAGACCGCAGGCCGAGTTTTTCAAACAACCACTTCGTCAAGTAAAATAGCACTTTCCTAATATACTATTACTATCAAGCTTGTAATAAATTCTTTGACCAGTTTCACAGCTGTTATTTCAATTTTTTTTAATAAGTTTCCCTTAAATCAGTGTTTCCCAAACTTTCGACATATGTGTACTCCTTCTATAATTTCCGTAACGCTGTGTACTAGAGGTGTGTAGTTCGTGAACGAACTAGTTCATATGAACTATTCGTTATAGTGAACGACACGAACTAGTTCGTGAGTTTAATAAAGACTAGTTCACTGCGAACTATTCGAATATGATTCACCACCACGGCGGCACAGCCGATGAGGTCGAATCGAAAGCGAAGAGCGGAGAACGGAGAACAAGTGAACGAGTGAACGAGGCTCATATTTCTTTCGTTCGTGGTCGTTGCTTTGATCATCGCTCTGCTTCTGCTGTCTACTGTCAAATTATACTAAAACCAGACCCTAAAAGTTCACTTGTTCTCGCTCGTGAATCATAATACAATACGATTTCCGTTCATCATAGTCTGAAAAATTTCGTGAACTAAAGTGAACTAATGAACTAGTTCAGTGAACTAATCTTTTTGGTGAACGAGATCGAATGAACTAGTTCACTCAAATGAACTAGAATTCCCATCTCTACTGTGTACCCCTCGTCAAAAAAAAAATGCATATACTTTAATAACAATCAAAATATATCTATTTTTCTCATATTTTAGTACATAAACAAAATAAATAAATAAAAAAATAATAAACAAAAAATATATATTATAAATAACATTCATTATAATCAGTGGTGCTTTTTCTATTAGAAAAATCGCACACAAGTCAGAAGTACACGCTCAACACAGTTTAATATGTGACAATGTTGTCTGAGCTTTGGAGTGGAGCGCTTTGACTACGCATGCATACAAAACCACACATACACAATACTAACAATTACCGAAATGTTATTATTTTTTTATGTTTGTAATCGAAAAAATAATAATAATAATAAGTTGCTTGTTGCACCAGGCGCAGCAAAAGCCCGAAGCCACATGTACCCCTTCAAACTCTTCGTGTACCCCAGGGGATACGCATACCACACTTTGGGAAACACTTCCTGAAATGAACAAGATCTTGTCGAGATGAACAATCAAATCAGCTATTTAACATTGCTGTCAAACTTTCGATTTGATATATTTCATATAAGTAATCCTTAAAATTTAAGTAATAGCTTACAACTAGACGGATCTTTGGAAACCTGTTTTTTTCTTTAAATTTAAATAGCATGCGATGATCCCTCATCAATGTCTACGCGACCCCTTGAGTGATCACGACCCGCAGTGTGTAAAACCACTTGTCTATAGTAACCGTGGTCTTAACCCATAGAACCTGTGCTGAGTTTAAAGGAAATATGATATTTATTGACCCTTCCTACCTGTACGCCTATGGTTTCGCATACATGCAAATGAGATACAACAATGTGGTGCAATAGTCTTTTTGCTCTACGCTACGGTTCCACAATCCACATACATATGTTTGTACCGAGACAACTATGCAAGCTTCATTTGACATTTGTTCATTGTCTCTCTCTCCTCTTGAAGCCGTGTCGTTGATTATTCTCTCTCCTCTCTCTTGTTCTCCTCTCGGAGTTTCAATCGCCTTTTGTCTATTGTCCCCATTGCGTTTTCACTTATAATTTATTCTATTATGTTCAAGTCTAGTTGAAGTCCTCTGAACTTAAATTTGTCATGAATATATTTAGTTGTAGTTTTATTAAGTGTGTTAAGATTAAATTCAAGTGCGAATAGTTTCATTCAGACGCATTTAAATATTTTACACGTAAATGATCTTTAGCATAAATCGATTAGAGAAACTAACTTTAGTTGATCAAAATGATAAATATAGCTACTGTGGAAATGAGGTATTTGCGGCGTGAGTATGGATATACAAAAAGAGATTGTGACTGGAATACGGTGATATAATAGTTAGTTATGTACCAATTTTAGTATATATGTCGCAGGGATATGATAAAAATAATGTTTGTTTTTCTAAATAAATGTTTTTGATATTTTAGAAATTTCATTTTCATCATTTCACTAAAACAACCCAGGGAGTTGACCATATCACTTAATATTTTTAGGGAAATGACCCTATAGAGTTGTCATTTTAACATCTCCCGTGATATGTTCAACTCTCTTAGAAATTTGATCAAATCTCCGTTTTTATCATATCGCTGCGACATATATACCACCGAAGTGAGTACAAGTTGGTTTCTTCAAAAACATATACAACTGGCTTAGGATAACTCCGAACTGCATAGTACGTGCAGAATCTGACCAACTTAAACTAAATGTATTAATATTTAAATCGACACTAGGATACTGCAAGAAATGATTGCTAATGAACCCTAACAGATACCCAAAGTTATGTTTTGACAAACTCATCCGCTTAGATCCAAATAGCAAAAACTTACTGCCTACTAAGTGCCTCATTTGCCCCATCCTACTTTTAAGGTGGTTCTATCATGACAGTCTCATACAAAAGTATAGGTAACCTAAAAAGTTTATAAAAATAATTATTACATTTTTGTATTGTATAGGTTAACAGAATTAACATTTCGCTGCAAATATCGTACAATTAACAATAACATTGAATATATTAAATAAAACTATTTAACTAGTTTATGAAATTCAGTAACATAACAAAATTTTTGGAAGCGAATGTTTCATGCCAACCAATAGCAGTGTAAGATTTTACACAGCAGAAGCTATGACAACAAGGCGAGAACTACAAGCAGCATGATATTACCAGTCGGTACGAAACGTAACTGTATTATCGATACATCCTGTTGACAGTTCATAAGAAAAATGAGCAAAATGCACCAAAACAATTATTATCAACTGTAACAACAAATAAATAAATATAAAATGCTGTAATATTTTTTTTGTATTAAAATTAATATATTTTACTGATCGAAATAATAACTTTCATAGTTCTTGCTTTGTCATTCGTGCGATCATCTCTGTCTACGCCTGCGACCATCTCTGTTTACGCGTGCGACCATCTCTGTCTACCTGTGCAACGTTGCCATGCATTTCTTATAGTTTCATTGAAAATCATAGAATATCCAACTTTCATCGCCAATTTCTTTGAAACTAATCCGGTAAGGCATGGATTTTTTAATTCTCATACCTTTATCTTTACATGATGTACTGTGTGTTAGTTTTTTGTTAAAAAATAACTACAATATATGAATTTATTACGCAGTAAGCTGCATCGCGAGGTACAGTTCCTATAACGCCAATGCATTTTTGGTCGACTTTAACTTTACATTACACAGCTCAACAACGGTAAACTTTAAACAAAAATTTTAATACTAGTGTAGAAACACATGAAAAATAACATATTTACATTTCATTAAAATCCGGGTTAAATGCTTCCATGATAGTACCACCTTAAAATGATATATTATAAACATGAAACGTTTAAAATTTTGACAAAGGCCTTTACACTATAATTTCTCATCCTCATATTTTTGAAGTATAAATCAGAATTTTATTGAAGAATTTCTATAAAGCACTACATATTACTTACCAAGTGACCTATGAAATTTAACTCCAGATATTTGCGTAAACGTCTTTTGATATGCTACGTACATTCTTGCAGATATCTTGAAGTTTATATTAGGATCCTAACATTAGAGAAATTAATCGATATTTGCGAATACATCAGAAACTGTTTTAGGAAGCCCGAGTTACGGTTTGAGATATTTGAATCAGATATTGTTTAAACGTTTATAGCTCAATGGTCCGTATGAGTTGAATCCGAAGTCAATATTGAGTTATTCAAGCGAGGCAATATTTAGTCGAGCAGTTTTACCGTTTTTTATTTACTTAGAATAAATTACTTTATTTTGACCATTATAGCTGGAAAATATGGGATGGCTAGCACAGTGGTATGAAGTCGGCCTGTGGATCATGAGGTCCCTTGTTCGATTCCCACAGGCGTCAAATTTTCATAATTTGAAAAAGCTATCCCTGTGGCTCCTCCACCACTAACATGTTTGGGGGCCGTGATTTGGCGACTGGTAACCGCACTTCACGCGCAAAAATATATCACTTACCGAGATCTGCTTTAGCAGAGTGCCACACCCAGCAATGGGTAGAAGGCGTGATGATATATTTATTTTTATTTTTATTAGTTTCATAAGACAATCTCGTCCTTTGTAAAACTTGGCGCAGAGCAACTCGTTTTCAAAATTTGGACGTGTTCTTTATAGTATTTTTTCTATTGAGGTAATTTATACTTCTGTTAGATTTTTTAAAACTGCGACATGTCAAAAATATAAGTTGGTGTATTTTATCATCAGCAGATCTCGGTAAGTGATATATTTATGTACGTGAAGTGCAGTTACCAGCCGTTAAATCACGGCCCCCAAAAATATTAGTGTTGGGGGACCACAGGGGTAATTTTAATTAAATTATTTGTTGGCTGTGGGAATCGAACCGGAGTTCTCAGGATCCAAAGGCCAACTCGAAACCACTAAGCCATTACCCCATTAAATTAATAAACATAAATAAATAATTGTAATTGAGACAAACTATAGGTGAGGAACTTTTTTACCATTGGATGGCATATTTACATTAGACAGTAATAAAGGAATTTTTCGAGATAATATTTTCAACCCTACATTGACTTGACGATGAAGAAAAATATTCGAAATCATATAGTAATTCATAATTCGTAGAAATCCAATAGTAAACTAATGAAGTGAACAAGTTGTTTTTTACAATTAAAACTAAATATAAAAAATGCCGCCCGGTGCGGACCGCACCCACCACCCCAGGTACGCCACTGAGTATTCAGGTATCAACTTCAGACCATGTTAGGCATATTTTCATGTTCATGTTAATTAATTAATTTGTAAACAACAACAGTAAATATATGTGTAAATTTTTGAGGTAAACAAAAATATTTCATATTCCGTTAGTACAATTCTAAATCAAGTCTTTATACCAGGTACGCATGGAGCCAAAATTAGATTTATATCCGCCCCGGTCGTCGAGCAAAGAGAGATTAAATGTAGAAGAAACATTTCGTCGCTGACATCAGACTAATCTTAATCTTCGACGAGACAAAAATATGACAAGTAAAAAGAAGTACAAATTTTATATGTCTACCTAGTAGCAAAGTATAAAATTATGGCAGTTCGTTGATATTGCTCAAATATATATATAGGATGGTGAACGCAACTCTCGAACATAGGGATTTAACATGTAAAATCATAATTTTGTAATTTCCTGCCTCCTTAATTATTTTAACCAAAAAAGCTTCAAATAAACGTTTTAGGGAATAAAATTCTGCATCTAATACATTAAACAAAATTCATTTTGCATGCTTCGCAATGGCACAAATTTGATCTAAAAATAACGAAAATAGCCTGAAAACTATCGATAGCCATGGAACTAAAACAAAATTAAACAAATGTTTGACGTTTTATCTGTCAATAAATGACATAATAAAGAAATTATTTTGACAGATTATACGTCAAACATTTGTTTAATTTTGTTTCAATTCCATGGCTATCGATAGTTTATGAGGCTATTTTTGTCATTTTCAGATCTAATTTGTGCCGTTACGAAGCATACAAAGTTAATTTAGTTTATTGGTTTAGATGCAGAATTTTATGCCCTAAAACTTTTATTCGAAGCTTTTTTGTATAAAATAATTAGGGAAGCAGGAAATTACAAAATTGTGATTTTACATGTTAAATCCCTATGTTCGAGAGTTGCGTTCACCATTCTGTATATATAAAAATGAATGTTTGTTTGTCCCGTATGAGATCCTATATACTTCATCCGATTGCAACGCAACTTTGGTAAGTTGTTGTGCGCACGCCCGCGAAGGTTTCTGACTTAGCACAAGTCCAGTCCGCCATATTGAAACAAAATTACCGCTAGCTATCCTGAAAAGTACTGCACTGATTCGATTCAAATTTAGTATTGGCTTAGACGAGAACCAATCTTAACATATAGGTATAATAAAGCTTCAGTCCGCCATATTGAAACAAAATGGCCGTTAGCTATCTTGAAAAGTACTGCACTGATTAAATTCAAATTTGGTATAGGCATAGACAAATACTAATCTTAACTTATAGATATAATAAAGATTCAGTCCACCATCTTGAAACAAGATGGCCGCTAGCTATCCTGAAAAGTACTACACTGATTCGATTCACATTTGGTATAGACATAGACGAGAACCAATCTTAACATATAGGTATAATAAAGCTTCAGTCCTATGCCATTCGAATTCAAACGTTTGCAGTTTCCGGTACGACTCTCATTTGCAATGACCATCACATGGACAGCTGTATGTAGCATGCTCACGCGTCGGAAAACCTTCTGATTTATTCGTGTACGACCCAAAGAGAAAAACAAAAAATATTGTATATCCAAAAGCACTTCACTAAACATAATTAAACACAAACACTTTCTTTCTTTGAGTTGCAATGCAACGCATGCCGGGTACTCGCATTAAATTGTAGTCCAAGCGAACAAAATCGCGGGTAATAGCTAGTAGTTAATAAAAAATAAAATTATTTGTATAAAAAATTTCGCGATTGGACACGAACATTAATTTAAATTTAAACCTTTGACATTTGTCATTTAGGTTGTTCAATTTGTTGGAGTGTGTTGATACTGACTCAGCTACCACTTATCTAAATTAGCAATATTTCATATTTGGTATTAATAGACTTCATTTTGACATAAAAACTCAATTTATTGATATTGAAACAAGTGAAGCAGCACAAATTAAAATGAATGAACAGACATCTTTTTTTATAGGCTACTTGGAATTCAATCAATCATTTTTTTAATCAACTTGTACCATCAGTATATGGCATTTGTTTGACAAGCAGATTTTTATCTTAATAATTATCAGGCATATACTTTGGATATACAGAATTTCCCACGAAAAAACATTGTGAGGGTATCTAATATTAATTATTTCCAAATTCTACATTTCATAAAAAGAATAAAATATATCATCACGCATTTTATCCATTACTGGGTGTAGCACCTTGCCGTAGCAGATCTCGGTAAGTTATATATCTATGCACGTGAAGTGAGGTTTCCAACCTGTTAAACACGGCCTCCAAATATGATGGTGGTGGAGGAGCCACAGGGATAATTTTAATGTGGTGAGAATTGTTTTTTGACTGCGGAAATCGAATCGAGGTTCTCAAATTCACAGGCCACACCATTTCTTGTCTCTCTATAATTTCATCCAATTCATCAAGAATTATCTAAAATATCAATGATAACCCTATATAAATATATTATTTGCAAGCATACTTTTTTAACAAGAAATTAATACAGTATTAAAAAATATATTTTTATTTTATGTATAAACTGGCATGACAATTGAATCTTTTGTTTTTTATTAGGAAGTTTGAGTAGCTAATAAAATATGTAGCTAATAAATGTATTAATTAGGTAAATAAAATTTATAAGGTAGTGGATATCTGTAAAATATATTTATTAGCTAAATAAATTTATTAGGAACTTTATTAGGAGGTGGATATCTCGGTCTTTATTCAAATTAATAAAATTATTTTTCCTACAACTGTGTGATTTCTTTGTTATTACGTAACTATAATTGCCTTGGTTACGTATGGAAAGTAGATGAATGCAGACCAAGTGCATTTCCGGAAGCAAAGAAACACTAGTGCGGAAAGTGCTTCATTACGTAACTGTCAAAAGAATATTGTTTTGACAGCGATTTAAATTTCGCGCCGAGCGCGGAATTCATATTTTGACCACAGACGCTTATGGAAGAAGAAGATACGGTGAACCAACGCTAGTAAATATACAGTAGTATATTTTGACGTTTATAAACGTAACCTTAATTTGCAGTATATCTAATCTGTAGACAATTAATAAAAAGAACCGAACAAAGTAAAATATATCGATAAATGGTTTTATTTAAAGAGTAAGTGAAATACTTCATATTTATTGTTCGTGTATATTATTAATACAGTTGTTACAGTTGCTTATATTGACATAATGTAAAGTGGAAACTTTTGTGTCTAAAGAAACATTGATTTCTTCTGTACCTGTTCATATTATTACCAGTAATATTATTGGTAACAATTTCGGAAGCTTCAGAAGTACCAGCAGCAGGTTGATTGTCATTGTCGAAAATAGATCCAACATAGTATGATCCGGAGCTTCAATTATCTTTGGAGGTATTAATGATAAAGAAGAATCACTCACTGTACTATTCCAATCAAGATGATTTTGAAGAAATTATTTTGACGTTAGTGAAATATTTTTAAATAACGTAGAACAATGTGCAAGCAATCAACAAACAAACCAGAGCAACGCCGTAACACATCGTTGTCATGTAATATCATTAAAATTTTATAAATTTTATAAATTTTAATAATATTTTAGTGATTTACTAAATCGGACAGTTGTAGGAAAAATGTTGTTTATAACACGTGCAGAAAAAGGTTACATGCTCGTGCAGATTTCCGCACTCGGCAAGCTTCGTGCGTTAAATTCTGCACTTGCACGTAACGAGCCTTTTTCGGCACTTGTTATAAAAATAACTATTTATCACTATGGAAATTGTTGTAAAAATGCTATTTTTTGTTCTACGAGTAAAAAACGATGATGTATCCATGGTAGTGTAAACATTTCTATTTACTATTTACTATTGAAAAAATTTAAATAATAAAATAAATATATCATCAGGCCTTCTATCCATTACTGGGTGTAGCACTCAGCCATAGAAGATCTCAGTAAGTGACATATTTTGCACTGCAAGTGCGGTTACTATCCACCAAATCACGGCCTCCTAGGAAGTTAGTGAAGGGAGAGCCACGCGGATAGTTTTAATGTAGTGAAAATTGTTTGTTGGCTGTGGGACTCGAACCTGGATTCTGAAAACTTGAAATAATAGTGTCATATTCAAGTAGATGCAAAAAAATAAATTTTTAAATACAGAAACAAAGATTAAAACAATAGCTGGGAATGGTCTGATGTTATTACGTATATCAAACATTTCAAGGTTATAACAAACGATAAAAACAGTAACTATGTTAAGAACAGTGAATGAGGCTTAACTGGAAAAAGTCCAAATCCATTCGACAAACAGCAGGGACGTAACTAGGATATTTTCCGGGTGGGCCAACGATGGTTTTATAAAAAAATCTAAGTGGGCTATATTTTTTTTATTAAGGCCATCTCGGCTCACCATTAGTTACGTCTCTGACAAAAACAAAAACATGAACAGAGACAATATGTTAAGAGCTGTGAATATAGCTTAACTATTGTTTGTAAATCAAGCAATTTGAAATCATTATATAAGAAGCACAGAGAACAATAGAACAGAAAATTTAGTTTTAAATATTTAGTGAAGTTGTCGCAAAAAGTTTTTCACTTAAAGGTTTGTCCTGTTAAACAAATCTCGACTTTTATCTCGAAGTAGGACAGTAGAAACCTGGAGTTAGCAACATTAATACATGACCTAAATAAAATAAATGTTATTATAATATAAGCACATAATGCAGCTTTTAACAAAGGTAATATTCAATCTTGTAGCGGATTTACAGCAGCATTGCAGCTATCTTTAAATATTTACGTCATTGTATTCTTCCATTAATGAGAATTACAAAGTTTTCTCTGTTATAATTTTGAGATTGTTTTTATACATTATAGAAACTTTGTTAATTATATAATAACAAAGGAGAGTTTCAATTATCATGTTTTAATAAGATTTCACGGGAGTTAATGTGATCTGCTATCTCACAATAATATTATATTACACGTGTATACATACAAACTGTAAATTAACAGCAATAAGTAGATACACATGTTTGCCCTGTGACCTTATTACTGAAATATAACACTTTTGTTTTAAACCTGTCAGTAGAGAAAAGAAAGAATTTTCATTTTCGTTAATTACAAACTACTAATAATTTTCAAAATATTTATTATAAAGTAAAAATTAAAAATCTAAGGCTAAGATATAACTAAAAATAAATTTACCCCTAAGCCCTTAATCAATAGAAAGATAAATCTAAAAACGTATTTCGAGAACTAAGTTCTCGAAATACGTATTTAAATTTATCTTTATATTGATTAAGGCTTAGGGGTAAATTTATTTTTAGTTATATTTATTATAATTTTATTAAGAATGTAAATCAAATTTTTAATTTTTTGAAATTATTCTTACACTTGAAATTAATTTGTTAATTAAAATGAAATAGTTATGTATGTATCAAGGGTAAAAACAAGCGTTTCTGGCCCGCGGCAAGCACGAGGGGCAAAGCTCCGAGGGCTAATAACATGCTCAGGGTCAGAAACGCAAATTTTACCTGTGGTACATACAATATTTTATGCACAACAAATAACATTTAATTATATGTTCACAAGATTAAAATATGTACATAGGGTTATATGTCAAAATGACATTTTGTAAAATCAAGTATTCACAATTAACAAAAAATGTCATTTTATTTATGTATTGATAGGAATTATTTTTTTAATGACCCTAGGGTCAAAAACAAGTGTTTAAGCCCGCTTTTTTAGGCTAAAATACATGAATGTTGGCCCTGTTATACATAAAATTAATTATATTCTAATAATAAAAGTTTCAACGGCCATGGCTGCGCTCGTTGGTACTGATCTAAGCGATAACGCGAGTTAGCAACGTTGCGCGCGGGTAGTATTTGGATGGGTGACCGTCCAGAGAAAACTCGCGTTGATGTTGACAATAACAACTAAAACGCAGATCAGGGCGTAAATGCGGCATATGACCTGAGTAGTTGGTCCGCCAAAGAACCCAGAAAAAGAAAAAAAATAATAAAAGTTATGTTTTGCTTGGTTTTATTTAATTTATAGAATAGATTGACGTTTATAAACTTTTTACTGAACCAGTAGTGGGATCGCGCCATATAGAATTCTATAATAGAATTCAGGCGATAATTTTTAAATCGTCAAATTAAGTACTTCATTGTAAATAATTTTGCAGTAGAAATATAGTTTTCATCACTTGTGCAGTATCTGATACAAAAAGCATCGATTATTCTATGCTATCTTGGAGAAAATAATAATTTTTACTTGAAAGATGATAGCGATTCTATTGTTCGAAATGGAATTCTATATGGCGCGATCCGGGGGCAGATCGCTGGATTACTTCGCTGATTTTATTCCCACTACTAGAGTTACTGATTCTAAGTTACTTTGAAGTAATTCACCCCAATAAGTACATAAGTTTGTTGAATTTAGTTCGTTTAGTCATGCTGTCTAAGGGCCAGTTTTTCAATCGCCGGTTTACTCTCGATTAATGTTAATCATGATTAAATAATAATGGTAACCATAGTTTCCATTATTATTTAATCATGATTAACATTAATCGGTGATTGAAAAACTAGCCTTAAGTGAATCAAATGGCAAGTGGAATACAGCTATTGACATTTATAAATAATTCATGAAAAACAAAAGCCATGGCTATTGCTACAATTTAACAGAAACATTAAAATTTATTTTTAAAGTTGCGACAAAACCAGACACGTAATAAAGAAATCTACAAACAATTTTGTATGCATATTTTAATCTTTTCACACTGCAGTTTTTTCCGTAAATTGAACTGACGAGCAGGAAATTGTATAAATTGTCATTTGTCATTCGAATGAATATATTTTTTTTACTTTGTCGTTTATAAAAGCGGCAATTATTCATGTAGACTGATTTATTTGAACTGATTTAACTGATCCAAGTGGCAAATGGACTACATCTATTAAATAAGTGATCTGTTTCAGTAATTGAAATGCCTATTATAATGCACGATTTTTACTTTCTTATACGTAGTATAAGGAAGTATTGGAATCGTAAAAAAAATCGTTGACGAGATTTTCGCGGAAATACATGTTTTGAGGTCCACTGAATCTGTTTTGATCATTTTCTCAATATGTGTGTGTGGATGGATGGATGGATGTGTGTCCGGTCGTGCAATATCTCATGAACGAGATAAGATTTGTTAACGAAACTTGGTAATTATAAGTTTCATGAAAATACGAAGAGCTGAGTTGATTTTGAATGAAATTGAAAAACCGGAAGAGGAAGTTTACTGGACACACAAAACAATAAATTCCATTTATTTCAAAAATGGAATCAGTTACGAAAAAAAGTTTCAAATAAAAGATGTTAGGAAAAATATTTGGAACATAAAATGTTATTTGCAATTTTCCTGTATATGCGTCTAATTTTGAGAAAAACTAATTTATATATTTAATAATATATTTCAATAATCATAGTAGCAATAGAAACAAAAACATGTTTAACATTTATATGTCAAATAATAATTGTCAAACGCAAGGAGCAAGTCATAAGTGTTCAATTCAGCGTTTTTAATATGAAATATGCTGTGTATAAGAAAGTCGTGTGGTGCCCACACCAGATTTTTGTTATTGTATTTATTACGAAGGATATCTATTCTAGTCTTTACGATTAATGAACTCTTCTGGGCTGTCTCATAACCCTGTATGACATTAGAATGAACCACGAGCCATAACCAATCTGGTTAGGATGGACCACGAATCGGCTATCACCGCAATTTTAATTAGCAATGGCGGGCTAACAGCCTCCGTAATGACACATCAGGCATCGTTAATCCCTGAATCAAACTGATCGGCGAAGGTGGTGGATTCTGCGCACCCTGAATAGCAGTAGACGAGCTTCACAGTGGTGGAGAAAATTGATTGAGAAAGAATAGACAATAGATAATTGATGGCACAAGAGAGATGCAGTGAATATTAGGAAAAGATCAAATATTCCTAAAAGAAATAAACCTCTTTTTTACTAATTATAATTGAAAAAATCAACTTGCCTCAGCAAGGATTTGAACCCGGACCTTCCACTAGGGTCGCGAATGTCCTACCAATTAGACCACAGAGGTGTGTCTAAATGCTGGCACTGCCAAGCGATTTTTTCAGTGTGTCGATTGTTCGTAAATATCAAATGTGCGAGTGGGTTTTTTCGACAATGCAAATGATATACAAACCGATGACACTATTGAAGAACATCAATTATAGTTGTTTATGTTTTAATAGTAATTGTAAATAACAAATTTTGTTGTTGTTAATTATAACTGAAAAAATCAACTTGCCTCCGCCAGGATTTGACACACTGAAAAAATCGCTTGTCAGTGCCAGCATTTAGACATACTTCTGTGGTCTAATTGGTAGGACGTTCGCGGCCCTAGTGGAAGGTACGGGTTCAAATCCTGGTGGAGGCAAGTTGATTTTTTCAATTATAATTAACAACAACAAAATTTGTTATTTACAATTACTATTAAAACATAAACTCTTTTTTTACTGTTTTGCTCACTGTCAATGGCTGAACAGTATTAGCATAAACTTTTTTGTTTTTTTAATACATATGAAACTAGGTTTGCCAACATTATCTATGTAATTCCGTGAGATCAAGCGAACAAAATAATAATAATAATATTTAGTTATTTATTGAAAACGGTAACATATAAATAAATAGAATTATGCACATGTCTACGTATTTCACAATAAATAATTGTCACAAATTATTCTGGTTACAGAATACCGAAATTGTAATAGTCTATGATAATTATTTATGTATTAACGGCATAATCAAAAGATTATATCACTAAGGGCCAGTTTTCAATCAACGATTAATGTTAATCACGATTAAATAATAATGGAAATTATGGTTTCCATTATTATCTAATCATGATTAATATTAATCGACAGTAAACCGCCGATTGAAAAACTGGCACTAAGAGAATTTTTAAATTACCGAAGTGCTATAATCTCGATTATGTCCGTGGTATATACAACATACATACATATATACGTGCATACATACATACATACATACATACATAATATCACGCTACATCCAGTATATCCCATCAAATGGTGTAGCACGAATCCTAAAATCATTCATAAAAGATTCACTCATTACATTAATCAAATAATCAGTCGTCGTCAAACATTCTCATCCAAACACACCATCTTCCCTTAACTACATTCATAGATCAGTCCATATAAACTCATTTATATATTACACTCGAAATCATTTATCACACAACAAACCGTCAATCACATCTATTCACTTTTCATTCATCTTCTTTATTCGACACACATAACATATTCGCAAAACATCTCAAATTACACAGGCTTACTCCTAACAACGAATCTAATAACGAATCTAACAACTAATCCACAAAGATTAAAAAAGATGAAAGCGATGGTCTGCACTTGTATATGTACGAAAATTCTACACAATGCAGTAATTGTAAATGAAACAAAAAGATAAGAAAGGAAGGAAGTGTTGCTCTGCGCATGTTTTTGAAAGTAAATTCCACACTATTGCAGTCAAACACTTTATGTAAGAACTGAAAACTAATTAAAATATAAGCACAGGGCAAATTAGTACCACAGAAGTCAAAAGAGCTTTATGGAAAACAATACGAATTTATTGTGTTATCTAACTGCTTGGAAGTTTTACACGCTCTAGGGCTATAATAGCCTAATTACGCCCGCGTTTTACGGCCAATAAACTAGTTTATGATGCCCTAAATAAAATAATAAAGAAATTTAAATAGTAGTCAATAACATATTAGTTACAAAATATTTTAATAAATCTTGTGTTGATCTTGTATTTTTTTAATTTTAAAATTTTATTGTAGAGCTTTCTGTTGCAAGTTTGCAGAGAAGGCTTTTTAATAAAACCCCGCAGGTGAAAATCCTTCATCCCTTCCAGGATAACAATAACCATTCCCTTCCAACTGTTCCGCACCATGGAAGCTTGTAAGCTGGACATAATCGTAACTTGCATTCACGCTCCAGATACCTGGAGTTTGGAAGTTAAATTGCTATAATTCTTTCCATGGAATCCTCGCAAATATTGTCCTGAATTCGCTCAAGGACGCGGCCTGACCTGATTAAACTCATACAGAACGAATATGCATTTATCCTTGAGATCAAGGATGCTAAATAGTAGCGGCTGTTTTTAATGTATGTTGTTATGTACATTGTTGAATGTAACGCATGTGTTGATCATAATTCGATGTTTTGTTATTCTGATTGGCAATTGTTGATGTGTTTACGACTTAATGGGGTTCAAACATAAAATAGGATTAAATTTACACAGTTGCAATTTATGGTTTTGTTATTATAGCAGTGTCATATTTGTACTTCATTTAAGATATTAAGGTCATAAATTTAATTTTGCTACTTTTCAAAATAGTTGTTTTTAGTGGGATGCAATACTTGTTCATTATGGGGTAGTGGCTTGGTGATATCGAGTCAGTCTATGGATCCTAAGAACCCTGGTTCGATCCCCACAGCCGTCAAACATTTTTACGAATTTAAAATTACCCCAGTAGCTCCCCCATCACTTACATCTGTGGGAGTCGTGATTTTCTGGCTAGTAACAGCACTTCACGCGCATAAATATATCACGTACCGAGATTTCCGTCGGCAGAGTGCCACACCCAGTATTGGGTAAAAGGCGTGATGATATATTTATATATTTATTTAATAAATATTTTACTTTTTAAATTTTTTTCATATAACGACGTTCTTGTTGTTGAAAATGTCTACAACGGAATAGACTAATTATATATTTAATTAGACTGGGTCGCCCAAATTAATATTCAGGTTTAGAGTTACAAAAACATTATTTGCTCCCGAATCCCTATAGAATTCAATAGCAGATGTAGACAATAATTTTGTAATCATCAAATTGGTATACTCTGTTTTTTAACCAGGAGGAGTAAATGCGCAAGTCAGATTTACAGACTAGAAAGTTATCAAAGAAAGTTACTAGATTTTTGTTCGCGCGAAATACAAAAATTTCTTACACATCTGCATTGATTACGTCTCATGGAATTTATTTTAAAATGCAAATGACATTATAAACTCTAATTTGTCACTCCGTATATTATTAGTTCTTAAAAGAACTGATTTATGTTAACGTCACAGAAATGCAAGAAATCAACAAGAAAACAGATAACCTCAAAACTTATGACAGCTCTAATAAATAAAATGTAAAATCTATGTACAGTGTAAACTGGACGAAGCACTAGCCAATCAGAAGCGTCAGTTTTAGCGGTTAAAATTTAAATTACTCCTCCTGGTTAAAAAACAGAGTATAGTACATCCTAATAATCCTTCAATATAAATAAAGTTTAGCTATTTTACATACTCCATGGTACAAAAAACACTAGTATTTTGAACTGTATTATAGAATATTATAATTTTTTACTTGACAAATGGCAGTTATTCTATTGCCACAAATACGTAAGGATTTCAGTTGGCAATACAATTCTGGGGACCTTTTGATTCCACAGTTGGTACAGCGCCAGGTAAAGACGGAAATACTATTTGACATGTCATTTTTATAATAAATACAAATAGATTGAGCGATGGAATATTTTAGATTATTGCTCTGTGAGTAATGTTAAGAAATAAAAGGAAGCGGGTAAGAGAAACATCGATTTTTATCCATTTAAATTCTCAAATGTCACTGTCAACAACAGGAAATATATTTATGTACCAGTCTTACCAATTCCAAATAGTTTTTCTTTTATATCCAACTGAAACACTTATTTCTGATCACTTTGTATTATTGTATATGGCGCGATCCGTGAGCAGGTGTAACAATATTGAGTTAACAAACAATTGTATTTACCGATAAAACTATTTGACCACCACAGAAATAGCGAACTGAGAACATGTTTACGTTGTGTGTAATGGGAATCTGCGGTTCGCTCCAAAGTAACGAAATGTCATTCGCATTCTAGTGAAAGTTTAAAAAAAGTAAATTTAAGTAGAAAATATAAAAAAGAGGGATAAAGAGTTGCTGGAAATAGTTCTTCTTTTTCAGTTTTTTAACTAGACATGTTGGTAATGAGAAATTTAGTAAAACCTATTCTACATTCATTTATTCTGTTTGTAACAGTAAAACATATCGAAAACTCGAACTAAATTTCATAGCAATTACTACAAAAATGCGCAAATAATTAAGTAATGAATAATACTTTTCTACCCTTCTAAATAGATGTCAATTAGATTGACCAAATGTCAATAATAATAATATATAACCTATACGAAATTCCTTTACGGTAAATTAGTTTTGTATTCATATAAAATATCGGTATAATTACTGCAAAATTAAGTTTGTAATTAAAATTAAATTTTTTTGCTCTCCAGACCAGATTACAGAACTTCTCGGTAAATGTAGCAAGCAATATAATTATAATTATGGCTATGGCTACTCGTACAAATACCAAAAAAACATTGTTTGGTTTTCCTATTAAATTCAACTTAAAACTTTTGTAACAAAATACTAATTCAAGCTTGCCACAACTTCATCCAATATCACATTTATATTTTTTTTGTTTAAAGTTTATATAAATTGTATTAGTTATAATTCAAGTATAATTAAAAAAAATAGACAAAATAATTTCTTTCAGAAAATTACAAGCTATTATTTAGTTGCAATTTCAATAAACAATATTTTCAGCTATATAAATAACAGGTCTTTATTTACGGTAGTACTAGTGTGACGGTGGCGGCATAGGTTGTCGAGTGGCGAAACTGACGCTCATAAAAATTGAATAAAATAATTGTTTTATACCTATTATGATTTGAATATCATGAATTGTTAACAGGTTGTTGATCTAGTGAATTTTCAAATACCGTACGACCGTGTGGTGTTGCCATTATAAATTGGGATTCTTAATTTTTCGTTAAAAACAAGGCCTTGCATGGCTATTCATTACTAAACGATAAAAAACTTTCTCCTTCTGATACAATATACATGGATAGTTCTAGAACATGATACTAGTTTTTCAAATGATACTTCAAAATTTTAGAGGTACACAAACCAAATATGTTCGATTCTGAGTGATGATCGCCATAAGCCCCGTGTATAAGAACTCAACTTTACAAGCGAATATATTTGTTCACAGACGATAAATGTGTTTCATATTTTAACAGAATGCGTATGAATATTCCATATTTATGTGGGCCAAATTTCATTCAGATCTGCAAAACAAATTTCACGCTAGTAATACCTTAATTAGGATTCAACAAAAAGTTTTCCGGTCAAATAAATTGGAAGTAATAAAAAAATTAACAATAATTGAACAAAACCGTTAAACCGAAATAATCTTGTTCATGGACCATTTTAAAATTTAATTATTTCAAACCGTGAACCGAAATCGATCGGATTTTTTTCAGTGGCTTGCAATTTCGTGCGTTGAAATGACCAAGCTATTACAAAAACAACAATTAAAATATTAAGCACTATTAAACCATCTAATTAATAAATGAAAAATTGTTCTTCTTATAGCAAATCGTAATATGAAATAATAAAAATAAACAATTGCTTTCAACTGTAATAACACAAACAAATGATTAAATTTCTCATTGCAGTTAACAAGTTGTTAAAGAAAAATTCTGCGGAAATCTTTTTATATCCTTTTCATTGCTTTACCTCAAATTCTCATACTTTTCCAAGAAAGCAGAGAAAACTTTTAAATAAAAAGCAAAAATTGTTTCTTAAATTGGTACACTTTATTTTTTGTATTTTTTAGTTGGTATTCCGTTTGATGGTCTCACCATTTTCACATAAATTATAAAGAACGGAATTGTTTAATATTAGTACTTAACTTTTTTAAATTAAGATATAAATAAAATAAATATACCACTCCCTTTACCCATGACTAGGTGTGGTAGTCCGCCGTATCAGATTTCGGTGAGTGATATATTTACGTCCATGAAGTGCGATTACCAGACGTTAAGTCACGGCTCTCAAAATATTAGTGGGGAGGGAGCTAAAGGGGTAATTTTAATTTAGTGAAAATTGCTTGGCGGCTGTGGGAGTCGAACCCAGGTTCTCTATACAACTGAATCACCTACCCTATAGAACTAATGTAAATATTATTTTTATATTGTAGATTAAACAAAACCTACACAGTATGTCCCAAAAATAACGAAGCTCTTTAGATATAGAATAAAACACGCATTGTATTATGTTTGAAACATAATATTTATTCAAAATAGGTTCCATTTGAATCAATACACTTTTTAGAACGATCAACTAGAGCATGCATAGATTTTTTATGCCATCTAAAGGAACGTTCTTTAACACATGTGTCACGGCTGCTTGAATGGCTGGAATATCATCATAAAATGCTCCTTTCATGGCAATTTTCAATTTTGGGAAAAGATAATAGCCACATGGTGGTCGATGACGCAAATATATTTTTTCATCAAAAATTCGTTGACTTACACAAGCGACTTTTTGGTCTTCATTTAATTCATGTGGAACAAAACGTGAACAAACCTTTCTTTTACCCAAATCTTTAGTTAGAATTCTCCAAATAGTATTTTTACTCATATTTAAGTCTTCACCCAACATTCTAACAGTGAAATTCGCATCGACAGCAATGATTTCACGCACTTTTTCGACTAATTCAGCACAATTTCCGGCTTTAGGACGTCCAGATCTTTCCTCATTTAAATCTTCTCGACCATTTTTAAATTTTGCAAACCACTTATAAACTTGTGAACGAGATAAACAATCATCACCATAAACTTTTTTCATCAATTCGTATGTCTCAGCAAATTTTTTTCCAAGCTTAACACAAAATTGAATATTTGCTCGTTGTTCCATTGTATTTTTACAACATAAACACAAAAACTACTGTCATTAAAATGCGCGTAAATTTTTTAACTGTCACCTGATTGCATGAAGTTGTGTGCGTTCGAAAGAGGAAAGATGTATCTTTCTAACAATGTGTATGTTCAATAGATTGCGCTACGTGTTCTATGATTTAAATTAAAAGTTTTTTGAGACATACAGTGTATCCATTAACTGAAAGATTAAAAAAAAAATGTTCGCTCTTACCAAGCCACCACCCGGTATACTGAATTTATCACTCAGTCACCAACACTAATTCTGTAGATGGCGATAAACAGCAGCCAAAATATAATAACCAGATTTTAACTTTGCCTGTTTTCATCCCGTCTTCCATCTTTGTTTTTTGCTAAACATTAAAATTCGTATAATATTTTTATCCAAGTGAAGATCAATGAACTGATAACAAAAAAAAATCATTATAAAAATGATTGCTAACTTCTCACTCGATATATAAAAACTAAAATTTACTCCTTGTTCCAATACAAGCTGAAAACATTAAATATCTTTTCTGCAAAACTTCGTTTTTTAAGAAAGCGAGTTTTACAAAAACTGTTCTCAATTGGTTTACAATTTCAGTGCAGAATTTAACAGTGAACCTTATTTAAAATTGTAAAAGAAATGTTTGAACTCAAACTGAATAAATTTCCCAATTTCGTTGGAAAGATGTTTGCGTTAAGGCTGTCAAGTTAGTATTTCCATCTCTATCGATTGCATTAGTCTGTAAATTTGTCATCTCTATTGCCTCTGGAATTTAATCTCATCTGTGTACACGAGTTTTGGTCACGTACCGATCACCATTCAGATATCAATGGAAATTAGATTCGATATTGGAACCTTCAGGCCATCGGCAAAGTATACAACACGTAATTTGCTAAATAATCGAATTACGTATATATCACAAGTTAAATATGAATGCTTTAATACTAAACAGGCGATCTGTTATCACAATTGTACGAAATACGTTATACATACATAGCATCATGATATATCCCATCAAAAGACGTAGCATGAATCCTAGAATCATTTAAAAAACATTCACTCATCAGACTCATCTAATAATCAGTCCCCGTCAAGAATTCTCATTCTAATACACAACCCTCGCTCCAACCTCATTCATAGTTCCCTCCATACAAGTTCATTCATCACACAACAAACCTTCAATCACGTCCATCCAATCACTCCTATACACTTTACATTCATGTCTCTTCGATGTACGTTTCAAATGTTCAAAACGTCTTAAATTATTCACTCTTACACCTCTAACAACGAATTTATAAAGGTTAAAAAAGAAAAGAGCGACAGTCTGCACTTGTATTTGAACGAAAATTCCACACAATTGCAGTTAGACACTTTATTGTAAGAACAAAAAATGAAACAAAAAGATAATAATAAATAATAATTGTCACTTTAAGATCGAAACAAGGCAAATCTGCTTAATAGTATATCAATCATAGTAGTTTTTACAGCAATTTCACTACAACAAACGCCGATCGAGAATTTTGCAATTCTGCACGCTAGCCCATCAAACGAGAGCTCTTCTCAAGCTCTTTCATATAATATCAAATACGATATGATAAGAAATACTTTTTTTGGTCGAAACAATTGCCGAAGTACTCATGCTTTTTCGTGCAATATTCTAAAGTGACATGGGTTGTGTCAATTCGTTACAAACAACAACTGTAACGAATTGACGCAACCCATGTCACTTTACAATTCTTCAACTAATTTGCACAAACAAGCATAAGTACTGTTATCGACATAAGAGTATACCGAGCTCAAAAATGTGAAATGATTGCAGGATCTGTATATAAATATCTTACTATTAATGTTGCACGTAATACATGAACCGCTCTGCCGACCAATACTAACTGTAATAGACCAGTGGAATAAAAATAATTTCACTGTGACGTGATTGAGTGAATTGCTCTCCCTTACTCCTTTGGCATTCTCTCTTGGCAACGACAGTACTTCGCCGAGTGTTTGTAGCTCAATTGGTTAGAGCAGTCATCTTGCTTATGAAAGATTCTGAGTTCAAATTCCAGCGAACGCTCATAGCTTGTTCAAAAATTATTTCTAATATCTACCATCAGACAATTGTCAATAAACTATTTCTTATATTAATTAATTTATTTTTTCGTCCACAGCCAACGTTAGCGGAAACCCGGCGAATGGCACTGCACGCTGACAGTGAAGAAGACGTGGAATACTATCGCTGCAGGAGTTTCTCTATCACCGCCAACGGCATTTTCAACCTGGGGGATTCCCTCAAGAGTCGGAGATCCAGGTCTATCAATTCTGTCACTTCGACTGGGACCTCGGGTAGTGGGAACAGCGGCAATCGTGACAGATGTCACAGGTATGTAAATTATCAAAGATGTAAAATGTAGATAGTATAGATAGAAGAAGTGAGGTTGTTTTTCGGGAGAGTTGGTGGCTGAGGTGATTTCAAAATAGCAAAACTCAAAGTGAGAGAAATACATATGAGCTTGTGTTTGAATGTTTTTGTAATTTAATATATTCGATATATTATTAAAAAAGTGTAATTAAATAGAAATGTTTCAAGGCTGCTTGTAAACTACCACTTTTAATTAGTGGACTATAAGCAAAATTTAATTTATTTATTATTATTTTGTGTTACTCTATACAACAGAAGCTTAATTTCAATTTCAATACAGGCAGCCTACAGTTTGTAATGGAATTTGATTCACTGAGCCATAATTTTATTTTATTTTGGCATCATCAACTTAGTTAACCCACAAAAGTGGGCGTAATTTGGCTATTATAGCTCCGGAACGTATAAAGTTCCTCTGCAGACTCAAATATTTTTCTGGAATATTTATTGAAGTCTTCCAATTTTATCATCAACAATCTACGTACATGCGTATAAACCGTCAATTTCAATCAATTCCAATCAATTCCATCAATTTCAGTCAATTCCGTCAATTCCAAACAATTCCGTCAATTATAATCAATTCCATCAATTCCAATTAATTCCAATCAATTCCATCAATTTCAATCGATTCCAATCAATTCCGTCAATTCTAATCAATTCCATCAATTCCAATCAATTCCTTTAATTCCAATAAATTCCATCAATTTCAATCAATTCCAATCAATTCCAATCAATTCTGTTAATTCCGTCAATTCTAATCAATTCCTTGAATTCTAATCAATTCCATCAATTCCAATCAATTCCATCAATTTCAATCAATTTCGTTAATTCCAATAAATTCCGTCAATTACACTCAATTCCAATCAATTCCATCAATTCCAGTCTATTCCAATCAATTCCAATCAATAAAATTTAAACCCCAACCTCGCGTTAAAATGTTTCGATTATTAATCACATTAGTTATTTAATAACTATTTATTTGTCGAGTACACCATACGCATCGACTTATGGTTGCAAAGCATTAAATGTAGTCGTATCTACTTAAAACTACACAAGCGACTCGTTTTAAAAACTCTAAATTTGATTTGACCTCTTTGGACCTTTATTTAAGTTCGCGCATTCAAGTGCTGTTGACCCGAGTTTCCAACTAATCTATTATTCACACCACTGCACTTTTGAGTTACCACCTCATTACTGAGTCAAATTCTGGTCCTTTTGGAAGCCTGCAGCACAACCAGGACACAGTATGTAAAACAGGCTACAAGCACGCGATAAATACGAGAGATGGGAGATCAGCACAAAAGTATCACCCTTGATCCCTATTTAAAATAAAGAGCTGTTTTAAACAAGTAAGGGATTATTAATTTGATGGCGTCAATATTGCCGAATCGGTTTTCTTATAACATATTTTCTTCAGCAATATTTTAATTCTCTATTGCAACAAGGACACTTAAAAAATAAAGATTCTTTAAATTTTCATAAGAAATTTATAAAGGTAGTTTGCACAAATGAAACTTTAATTTTTAGTTTGACATAAACTGAAAATAAGACCTATAGGTATAGCAATTGCTTACATGGTAGTAATCTTTCTAGCAAGCATTGTTGATTTGCGATCATAACAATTGCTATACTTAATATGTGTTACAGAATAGGTTTATATATCATATCAAATATTTAACGGTAATAATAAATGATTCATATGATATGGCGATTTGTTTTTATTTCTTAAAGTCAGATATAAAATTTAAGTTTCGTTCTTTAAAATTAAACTTAAGATATTTGGCTGACTCATTGTTTCGCACGTTATAATTTTTTTCTAATAAAAAAAAAAAATAGAAAATAACGGTTCCTATGTATGTTTTCAGTGGTTCAATATTTTAACTGTTGTTAACAGAAACAAAAACAAAATACTTGCAATTGTATATATAAAAATTTAAATTGAGAATAAATTGAAAATCATTTGACAAATCTTTCGAAAACTTGTTGCCATGTAATAGTCACGAAAGTCCGTAGGACTTGAGTGGCTAATATCAAATGGCAACTAGTTTGAGAAAGATACTGGAGAATTATTTTCTAATTTATCGAACTCTCGAGTTATATTTAATTGGATTATTTTTTGACTTAATTGTTAAGGTCGATTTATTCAACTTAAAAGATTTTGAATTGGGTTCATATAGATTGATGACTTATTAATGTGTTCTTGGAAGTTGTTTCTAAAATTTGTTGGTATAATTCTGTATCTGAAATACAACTAAATCGATTTTTGCACACATTTTACTTGACGCGTTGACAGTTTTAAATAATTATTTGTCACACACAAAAGCACCTACAGAGATTATTCCCGGGAATAATCACAAGAGCTTTATTCTCAGTATAATAATGACAGGATTGGTTAAAACACAGACACGTGACATACAATGAAGCATTTCATTGGATTTGAGAAACGTCAAAAAATGGAATCTGCGCAGTTTCAGTTTCAATTTTGCAACAGTGAAAATAATAAGTACATTTATTACAGTATGGGCCTCAAATTTTTTCTAAAATTGTTATTATACGCAAAGTAAATTTAAAGTTAAATTTTAAATCAAAACTAGAAAAAGTGTTCCTTAATATTTATTTGGGTTAAACTCCAGCATACCCTCTTGTCGACTGACAGTAGTTTGACGCATACGGTATATTAGAAATTTTACATTATACGATCCGTTCTAAGACAGTGAATAGTCCTAGTTCTATAGTTAACAGGAGGATTATAATTCGATATCAAAAATTGTTTTTGATCAGAAATAAATGATTGTAATTGAATACATATTTCAAGGAAATATTTTCGCTGTAATATTGATGGTGAAAAATATAAAAATAGCTATTATGTATACTTGATAATAATAATTACAAAAATAATTTGAACATGATATCGCATATTTTTCCGTTCTCAAACCTAAAAATTTATTATAGCCAGACGCGGTAACAGAATAAATTTTCCGCCCAAATAGCGGAGAAATTTGCACGCATATTCCATTTATTAAATTAATATTTTCTTCATTATGTATTCAAAGTTTCTTTTACCTGAATTAACTTTGCTGTAACCTCTATGTAGATGTATAAAGCTCAATGACCTGCAGACTAAATTAAAAAGATTATTTTTCCCAGCAAATGAGAAATATAATGAGGAAGTATAAAAAAATCTAATTCGAACGACATGAAATAAAAAAGAAAAAATTTACATTGATATTAAATATAAATAAGAAGGAAATTAAGTTCATGGTCTTTTAAAATTATGTTTTCAACCATATGTTCCATTTCCATTCTTCTAATAACACTCTTCTTAATCTTAGATACATCAATGTATTCCTCACACGATTTCATTATTAAAACAGGTAGTAATATACTATTATATATGTTCACGGCAGAATATAAAACCCAGGCAATGTATTTGTATATGTATTACCTAAGCAATATGCAAAATTTCAAATGCAATAGTTATTTTTATAACAATTGCCGCATGTTATAAACAACATTTTTCCTACAACTGTGCGATTTGGAAAATCACTAAAATATTGTCAACATTTATAAAATCTTAATGATATTCACGAGAACGATGTTTTACGGCGTTGCTATGGTTTGTTTGTTAATTGCTTGCACATTATTCTACGTTATTTAAAAATATTTCACTAATTTCAAGACAATTTCTTCAAAATCGTCTAGATTGGAATACTACAATGAGTGATTCTACTTTATCGTAAACACTTTCAAAGATAATTGAAGCCCCAGATCATGCTATGTTTGGTTCTATTTTCGACAATGACAATCAATCTGCTGCTGGTACTTCTAAAGCCTCCGAAATTGTTGTCAATAATATTACTGTTAATAATATGAACAGGTACGGAAGAAATCAATGTTTCTTTAGACAGTACAAAAGTTTCCACTTCACATTATGTCAATATAAGCAACTGTAACAAGTGTGTTAATAATATACACAAATAATAAATATGATGTATTTCACTCATTCTTAAAATAAAACCATTTATCGATATATTTTACTTTGATCGATTCTTTTTCTTAATTGTGTACAGATTAGATATAGGAATAGGTATTCCGCGCTCGGCGCGAAATTTAAATCACTCTCAATACAACTTTTTTTACAGTTGCGTAATGAATTACTTTCCGCACTAGTGGTTATTTGCTTACAGAAACGCACTTGGTCTGCATTTGTCTCCTTTCCACCCGTAACCAAAAAACATTTTCACCAAATTAAAATTATCCCTGTGGCTCCTCCACCATTACCATCTTTGGAGGCCGTGATTTGACGGTTGGTAATTGAACTCCACGCGCATAAATATATCAATCGAGATCTGCTTTGGCAGAGTGTCATACGCAGTAATGGGTAAAGGGCGTGATTACATATTTATTTTTATATATATATATATATATATATATATATATATATATATATATATATATGATTTTTACATGATAAATTCAACAATAAATCCCTTTGTTCGCCCTTACCAAACACCGCCTAATAATTAATTTATGGGATGGCTAGCACAGTGGTATAAAGTCGGCCTGTGGATTCTGAGGTCCCTGGTTCGATTCCCACAGGCGACAAATTTTCATAATTTGAAAAAGCTATCCCTGTGGCTCCTCCACCACTAACATGTTTGGGGGCCGTGATTTGACGACTGGTAACCGCACTTCACGCGCAAAAATATATAACTTACCGAGATCTGCTTTAGCAGAGTGCCACACCCAGCAATGGGTAGAAGGCGTGATGATATATTTATTTATGTTTTTAGGTTTGAAAAAGACAAAAATTACCTCAAACCTATCGATAGCCATGTAATTGAAACAAAATTAAACAAACGTTTGACGTTTTATTTCTCAAAACTATCAAAATTAATTAAAATAAATATAAAGAAATCATGTTACATAATAACTACTTTAAAAAAGTACTTGAAAATGTGAATAGAATCCGCTAAAATATAAAAAAACAAATAACTCTTATCATCATGCCGATATTGTTTTGCTTCATATCGGTAAGAAAACAAAGACAATGTTGAATTTTCATGTTGCGTAACATATAAAATATGCATAATGAAGTAATTAATAACACAAGATACATATACCTTCTTGTACCTAATTAAATTAATTGTATTTGCAAAGTGGGAGGAAACTGCCTGAAAACTTTTCCAGCAGTTAATTAGAAAGTTTTGCTAAATTAATTTTATACACAGGTAACAACTAACAACCATGAATATCACGAGGTTTGTTTGTAACAAAATGGCGCGCAAGCAAGTTTTAGAAGACTCTCTAGTCTAGATCTAGAGTATTAGAGAAAGCTATTATCATTTTGTGTTTTAAGATTAATTGTGTCACGGATTATACAAGGCGCATGAAATATATAATTAGTGATGGTTCCTTTTAGCCTCTTGATCTTCATATCATAGATAATTAAATTTTGTTATAGTGTACACTATACAGGAAGTTCGAAAATGGGTGACAAACTTTAGGTAGAACGCTTCTTTGAATAATTCTGAATCGACAATCCGAATAAAACTAAAATTATGCGGCCCTTCTTAAAACCACAAGAAGCCATCAAACTTGTAAATGTGCGATTAGAATTAAGAGAGCATTTTAAAATATTTTATGGAATATCGTTGCTTCATCATCAAGCGGCTGGTCAGTTCAGCTTTAACGATAGACGCGTTTCGTCCTTTAGGGACTCATCAGTATGGTGTGATCAACTATCCAACAAGACCAACTAGGGACTAGTGAACTGTGATACTTTTCTAGCTGAACTAACTGATGTTAAAAAGTATGTAAGCCGGTATGCATGACATGAGAGCTACGGAGCAACCCGTGGTGGTATCTACCGACAGAAATCGCAAACTGCTTGAAAGCAATGGGGACTTATACAATTCAAATTTTTCGGTTGCCATCTTGTGAGTAAAACAGGATTTAATGCTTTGTTATGTAGCGAACATGATAGTTTTACAGTTTGACGTTTATCACGTGATCCAAACGTGAAACGTCAAACAAATATGGGTAGTGCTGAAAGGAGAAGGTGTCACCTCGCTCTTTCTACAAATTTGTTGTTTCACACAAAATTGTGTGGAGGGGGGTCTGCTGTATGTGACGTCAAAATTGTAAGTCCCCATTGAAATAATACAAAGACAAAAAATCAATTGCGATGTGGAACTGTGTATTAATAAATAAGAAAAATAGGAAAAAAAAACTTTCCATCACTTGTCACAAATCCCACAAAATTTTGTGGGAATATCATTGCTGTTTACATTCATGAAGGATTATGTAAAATTATGTTAATGTAACTAAACGTTTAATACCATATCAAAACTTTAAATTTTTAGCTCTTCTTCAGCAGTATATATAAATTTTAGTACATATTTCAACGTTGTATAAAAAAGTTTCTTGTTTGCAATAAAAATAATAGTTGTAATAATGTATTGAGGGCATAATAAAAATATTATACTGAGGGAATATTTAAAGGCCGATGCGTAGCGGAGAACTTTAAATATCCCGAGTGCTATAATCTTGATTATGCCCATGTAACATACAACGTTTTATTTTATTTTGGTCCTCGAAATTAAATGATTCAGTCAGTAGGTATTCATCATCGTTTTGATGGCGTCGTTAATTTTAGGTACACTATACATAATTTCAAAAAGCTATCCCTGTGGCTCCTCCACCACTAACATCTTTGGGGGCCGTGATTTGACGACTGGTAACCGCACTTCACTTGCAAAATATATCACTTACCGAGATCTGCTTCGGCAGAGTATTACACCCAGTAATAGGTAGAAGGCGTGATGATATATTTATTGACTTTTTATTTTACTATAGTTTCTATGCATGTACGTAGATTATTGGTGTTTCTATATTGTTTGTAGACGAACATTTTTTTTTATTTATTCTCAAATAAAAATGGACGATATTAATAACTATTCCAAAGAAATATTGGATGAAAATTAATACCGTAGAAGTCAAAAGAGCTTTATGAAAAACAATATGAATTTATTGTGTTCTCTAATATTTATCCATAAATCACGATTTTGATTTGTTTGAATAGCTGTTGCTTGGCAACTTATATGTCCTACGACTATAATAGACTAATTATACCTGCTTTTGAGGGCCAGTAAACAAGTTTATGATGTCAAAATAAAATAAAAAACGTATTAACAAATGAAACAATTTTTTCTCTATTTGTCGTTTAAAATATTAGCAAATAATTACTTCCTTACAAAAATCATACCAAAAATTTGTGAATGATGTCCATTGTGATCATTCTATTTGCAAAAGATGTTTTTTTGCAAATTATAAAACTTTTGTTAATTTCAATTAAATTCTAAGTACTTCTTACTATCTTGACATATTTAATCATTTTATCTGTAGCTGGTGACGAAACGTCCTATTAATATATTTTATATTTTATAGTATTCATGAAGTCTCGTTTTATTTATACCTTTTATAATTCTTTGGATCTTAAAGATTTCTATTACATGATGCAATATTTAAGTATCTGTGGTGCAAACGGACATAAGTTTTGATCTGTTACTGCAATTTGTTATCTGGTATTATTTTTAATGTTTGTGCTATATGATTACTTTTGTAATTTATACGCTGTGGGCAGATAGAAGGGAACAATTTTACGATAAAAGTTAACGTATATATCTAATGTTTTATCTTACGTTTTAAGACTTGCACTAGTATGATATGTCTGTGGTTAGAAACCGTAAAATTGCCACCAGAAAATACGTATTTCTTTGTCATGTTATTTCTATTTTACGATGTTAAGTTAAGCGAATATTTTCGCAAAAATAAGAATGCACTTATAAACAAAACTTCGTTTACGTAGATGTAAAATAAATATGTAGTAGTATGAAATTTGTACTGTAAGTGAGGTTAAGTTTCTATTGTGTAACACCGTAAATAAATAGCGTGCATCGCTGCCACGAGTAATTTTAATTAGCATGTAATTAAGTGCAATCTAATTAAATTCAAGCGTATCGAATCATAAATGTTATATACGAAATTTTAAAAGCTGCGCAAAGGTAATACAACATAATACGTAGTTCACACGAGAAAA
This sequence comes from Pterostichus madidus, assembly GCA_911728475.2. Classification (NCBI taxonomy): domain Eukaryota; kingdom Metazoa; phylum Arthropoda; class Insecta; order Coleoptera; family Carabidae; genus Pterostichus; species Pterostichus madidus. The sequence goes on from OU452304.1 coordinate 4,677,707, forward strand.
TATTACACCAACTAGAAATTTGTTTCTTACAGAAGAAGAAGCAAAATTCCAGTTAAAATTATACTATTAAGAAAATAAATAAATATAAAAATATTATCACCCTTCTTCTACCCATTATTGAATGTGGTACTCTGCTGTAGAAGATCTCGCTAAGTGATGTATATTTTGCGTGTGAAATACAGTTACCAGTCGTCAAATCACGGCCCCCAAAGATATTATAGGAGGGGGATCCACAGGGGTAGTTTTAATATGAAAATTGTTTGTTGGTTGTGGGAATCGAACCAGGGTTCTCAAATTCACAGGCCAACTCGATACCACTGAGCCATCTACCTCATGAACTATTCACATATGTCGAAAATGACTTTAGGCAAAATCGGTAAAAATATAGAAACACCATAATATAAAAAAACCGCTCCACGTGTAAATACTATGTTATTTAAAGAAACCTAGATCGCACTTCTGGTTTTCCAGGAAAATTTAAAAAAAAATTCTCCCTGTGAACTAGGCATAAGAAAAATAAATGGATGATAGTTATTTTCGCGCTTCCATCCAGAAACACTAGTTTTGCATAACACAAAATCGTCAAGAAACAGCCTGATTCCGGCCTAGGTACTTTGATAACGTTAGCATTGACATCAACTGGCTGTCAGTGTCAATGATCCATAATATTTGATATTTGGCAAATAGAATCAATAACATTATTTGAATCGGTTCAAGAAATCTTGTGCATCACATGTCCAAAAACTATTTCGCCAGTACAAAAAATTTGCAAGCTTCGCCTTCGGTTCGGTCTGTCAAAATATGCTCGTAATCGCCAAAGTGCGTTTAGTTCATTAAATTAAATTTAAAATTTAGATTTGGTGGTGCAACTGGAAATTTTAAAATTGGTTTAAATAGATAAAAGCAAATCGAAATCATGTCATATGCAATAATTTATATAGCTGTCAAACATTCGATTTGCTTTTATTTGTTTAAACTAAGTTTAAAATTTAAGTTTTGACGCTGCATTCGTCATTATACATTTACTTCAATCTTTGAAACCGAAGAAAATTTATTTGTGTATTTTCTGGTTTATAACTCCTAACCTTTATCCTTTATTTTTAAAAAATAGACTAAAACAAAAAATTCAATCGATATCTACAAAAACTCACAGAAAACATAGACAATGAATCCATCAAACTCAAGCTTTCGTTAGTTTGTTCAACTCAAGCGGGCTATTAGAAAAGTCCTTAATATGATCTTTATAAATGATATAGCTTTTTAAGATGACAAATTGTCTTTAGTAGATAATTTGAAATCGAGATTTTATAGTCTGTCTGACCGTAACTTCATAATAGGTCAATTTACGCAGTAAAAAATATTATAAAGAAATAGAAATTTCTTCGAAATGTCAGCACTATCGCAAAATTGAATAAAATCGTGATAACAATGCTTTGACAGGCAGTGAACTGCCACAAAAAGAAAAATACAAATGAATGTCACTTTTTGTATTCACTGCTGTACTTTTTATTAGTTTGTAAATCCGCTATGGCGATCAACCAATCACCGATTACAAGAAAAATGCAAAATTGTCATGAATTCTGATTTCTTATGTTTTTATTGTATATCCACATAACCGCACTAGTGCGGCAAAATATATTATTACGATACTCAAAGTAGTAGACAATTTTTATATTATTTAACGATAGTAGATAAATAACTATTGCGGTGCAACTATCTTTAAAACAGTTTTTAAATTAAAATTTGCACTAATGTTTACAAATTTAACGAACAATTGAATAATTTTTAGAAACAACAACATATGAACATTCTTTTTGTTGCAGTAACGCGTCCCAAAGCAGCACAACTTGCGACGAGACTGAAGTAGAAGTTGCCAGCTACAAAGTGGGAATGCTTGGAGCAGCAAGCGTTGGAAAAACCGCCCTCACTTTTCAGTTCACCACCTCGGAGTATATTTGTGCTTACGACGCCTCACTTGGTAAGTTATATAGCTTTTATCTCTCCGTGTACTAGTATAATTATTTAAATTTTAGGAGTAAACAATATTTTTTTTCTGACGCTCATTAAAATTATATGTCATAAAAATGTTTAATTGTATAAATATTTCGGCGTTTGAAGAAAAAATACCATATTTTATGTGGAGCGAAAGTGACTTTTTATGCAACATAAATTATTTATCTCTTTTTGAATCATGAATTTTGTTTTCACTAACACTTGCTTAGAAACGATTAAGAATGAATTATTCACCAAGGCTAATAATGCGAAATGTTAACTTTTACAGAAACTGAAGCCTCAATTTATTATATTTTGAATTGTAATTTAAAAATTTATTTAAAAAATTGCATATTTCTTTATTTTTAATTATATCAAATTTGTTATACAGGTTTACCTTTTATACTCTTCTTATTTTCAATAAAGAAGTTGACATTTTCTGTGAAACAATCGAAAAATATCTTTGTCGCGCGTTTCCAATGGGAATTCTAGTTCATTTGAGTGAACTAGTTCATTCGTTCTCGTTCACCAAAAAGATTAGTTCACTGAACTAGTTCATTAGTTCACTTTCATTCACGAAATTTTTAGGACTATGATGAATGGAAATCGTATTGTATTCATGAGCGAGAACAAGTGAACTTTTAGGATCTGGTTCTAGTATAATTTGACAGCAGACAGCAGAAGCAGAGCGGTGATCATAGCAACGACCACGAACGAATGAAGTATGAGTCTCGTTCATTCGTTCATTCGTTCACTCGTTCTCCGGTCTCCGCTTTCGATTCGACCTCATCGGCCGTGCCGCCGTGGTGGTGAATCATATCCGAATAGTTCGCAGTAAACTAGTCTTTAGTAAACTCACGAACTAGTTCACTATAAAGAATAGTTCATATGAACTAGTTCGTTCACGAACTACACACCTCTATTTCCAATGACAGAGATACAAACAAAACAAGAACTTGTCATATAGACAGACCGATTGTATGTGTGTATCACGAGCTTAAAGTGTCTTTGTTCCTCTTACACCATTACAGCTCTCAACTTCGTGCTCGAATAACTAAGAAGCACTTTACGCAAATAATTATTTTCTATGACCTAGCAGAAAGTAGACATTTCCAATAGCCAATTGAGTGCAGAAAGTTGACGTTTGCTGCTCGCCGAGCAACAAGATTATTTTGCCGTTTGCTGAGCAGCAAAGTAATAGTGTATATCATCGTATCCATGGTTATATGAAAACTGTTAACATTTTTAAACGAATTTCAAAACAGAAACTTGTCAAAAATGAATTTAAATTATTTTTCAAGCTTTTCCAAATAAGCGTAGCAAAAATGTTGTGTGCACCACGAGCAGAAAATGTCCTTATAGTTCTTACAGCTACGCCTCGATCATCAATCTCTATACGCGAACGGAAACACTTTCTGCTCTAGGTACATAAATAACTATTACAAAGAAATATGACAGTTATAATTTGAACAAAGTATGAAAATAATTACGAATAATTAAAACTAAAGTGGAACACATAAAATAATTAAGAAAGTTCAAAGACCTTTCAAAGAGCAATGAATTTCTCATCCTGAGGAAATTAATGAAATATACTTGAACTTTAGGTACATACTACACGAAATTTAATTCTAAATCACCTGTTACGTCATCAGAGGAAACGGAGAAGTAATAAACAGTGTACGTTACGATTCAATCAGAATCTTGTAAATTGATTCGAATTTGAGATGCAAAAAGCCTTAAAGAAACTTGTTATTTAGGTTCAGTAGAATATATTTGTTATTTGACTCTAGCGATTCGTTTCTTTTATACATTAATAAATAAGATTTCTCATTATAACATCTTTAAGAGATCTATGATGAAAGAATATTATATTGTAATAAAAGTTCTTCAATGGCCTGTCAACAGGTGTATTAAATACTATTTTTCCTACGACAATTTAGGGGTAGGTGACAGTAGTATCGAATCGGCCTGTGGATTTAAGAACCTCGGTTCGATTCCTATAACCGACAAACAATTTTCAGTACACTAAAATTACCCCTGTGGCTCCCCCTGTACTAACATAATTAGGGGTCATGATTTAACTTTTTGTAACAGCACTTTATGAGCATAAATATGAGTTTAATATCACTTACCGAGATCTACTAGATTAGAGTGTCACATCCAATAATGGGTAAAAGACATGATGATATATTTATTTATTTTGTTTATATTAATTTAACATTTTACATGACAAGAAATTATTTAATATTTAGATCTTTTTATGGAGTAATGGCTCAGTGGTATCAAGTCGGCCAGTGGATCCTAAGAAGCCTGGTACGATTCCCACAGTCGACAAAACATTTTCACCAATTAAAAAGAAAAATTATCCCTGTGGCTCCTCCACCACTAACATCTTTGGAGGCCGTGATTTGACGGCTGGTAACTGCATTTCACGCGCATAAAATATATCACTTACCGAGACCTGCTTCGGCAGAGTGCCACACCCAGTAATGAGTAAAAGGCGTGATGATATATTTATTTATTTATCTTTTTATTTTTTTAAGTACTCGTAATGTCAAATCTTGTTGCGGATTTATTGTTTGTTTTCATTTTTTATATTTATGACAACCGGAAGCAATAATGTCATTCTGTTGATACTTGAATAGAGAAAATAATCTCGCTCCGAACGCATACTCGTTGGAAATAAATAACATTCCATTCTTGTTGCATAATATACTATTTGATATTTACAAAACTTTTAAAAAGACAATGACTACTAATATGATGAAGAGTGACTAACGTTCTTTAATTATAAAATAAAAAATATATATATATCATTACACATTTTATCTATTACTGGGTGAAGCACTCTGCCGTAGCAAATCTCGGTAAGTGATATATTTATGCGCCCGAAGTGCAGTTATCAGCTATCAAATCACGGCTCCCAAAGATATTGTGGAGGGGAAGCCACAGCGGTAATTTTAATATGGTTAAAATTGTTTGTCGGCTGTGGAAATCACATATTTAGTTCTATGTTTTATTTTATCAACTATTTTTAACAGTTTATTCTCCCCGTGCAATCTACCATCTTTGCCTCACAAGAATTTTGCTTAAAAAACATCAAAGAAAGTCAAAGAATTTAACTTTCCACATTCTTAATTTCCAAAACTGTGTTTATAAAAATAATGTTAAAAATGTGTGCAATTTAACAAAATACAACATTCTATAAAGTTTGAAGATTATTGAACTCTACCCCTCGTATAGTGAATACAAAACGAGATCAGGATCAGCATTATTTGGTACTCATGTAAACCGGTTGATTAATTCTGAACCAATTAGAGATCATAATAAGCTTATCTTCACTGAATTGTATTGACATGCATGCTATATGCACATAGCAACTGTTTTCAGAACTTTCATTGATGCAAATTGACATGATTATGTTATGCAACAAACTGTATTGTAGGTATTATGGTGGCTTATAATTCCATCGTTATTTGTACAATTATGAATGAAAACAATATTTGTTTGATGAATTTGAAGTTTGATGCATGATGGAGAAGCCGGAGGGTCTCAACCAAATGAGTGACAAAAAATTGCTTTCGATACGTGTTGTACATGTAATTTTCTGCATATAGATATTATATTGATTTTACGAAGCGAAAATAAAAACAGATAAATAAAAACAGATATATATATATATATATATATATATATATATATATATATTAGACTAAAATATGTCATGATTAATTTTAAGCAGTAAAATAACAACTTTATTAATTTTTTTTTACTTTTTTGCAAATAACTTACGACCTGTAAAAAATATCGAAAACTTTTTTGAAGATAATTTATAGGAAATGAAATTTTCTACAAAAAATATTCTATGGAATTTTTTCATAAAGTTGATGGTTGCGTCAGAAAATTAGAAAAATGTAAAAATATAATATCAAGCCAACTCTATCGTCAAATAACTTTTGAAAAAATAAATATATCAAAATATTGTAAGAGACCTTTTTTGTAGAGCGTTAAATTTTCTACAAGAGTATGTTTTGATCATTTCAAAATAATTTCCTTAACGTGAGTTACAAAATTCCAAATTCCAAGAGAACGTTGTTCACATGTTATTTAAATGGGAAATTGAAATTTACGATGCGGCACCTCTTAATATTAATATTAACTTTCACAGGATTTTTAATTTACCATTTCCAACAACATTTTCGATATAATTAAGAAAAAAAAATTTATGGACTTTTTTGAAACAGTCTAATATATATATATATATATATATATATATATATTATAATTTTTAAATTGGTGAAAATGTTTCGTCGCCTGTGGGGATCGAACCAGGGTTTTAAGTATCCACAGGCCGACTTGATATCACTGAGCCTTACTCCATTGACTAAGGCAGAAAGCAAAAAAGATGACTATGATGCTAATAATTAAAAAGTACGTACCTTATACTTATTCTCAACTTTTTCGAAGAGCAGAATCTAGTTAGAACAAAGATTCTACTTAATTCCTTATGTAATGTATTTTTTTAAATTAATTATTGTAAAGACCATAGAATACATTGTTTAGTTTTCTTTCTTAAATTAAAATAATTTCTATAATATCTATGTTCAATTTTATTCTTCATATACATTTTTTTCAGTCTTTGTTAGGAAAAACCGACTACATGCAATTTTTCTACTTGAATAAAAAGCATATCATGAACAATATTTATGTCAAATTCACAAGTTGAGATATAGTTCTACACGATACTTACGTACATACATTGAAATTTGTTTTATATTTGATACTTTGTAAATGCCAAGTTTTTCTCATTTTCCTCGAAATGTTTACTGCACGTGGACGGTTATTGCATGAAGCCCCTCAATTGTATGAAATTGACTTCAAAATACAAGCACAAAGAATCAGTCCTCGTCAAACATTTTCATCCTAACACACCATCTTCGCTTCAACCAGTTCCCTACATACCAGCTCATTTATTCATCATACTCGAAATCTTTCAGCACGCAACAAACCTTTCAATCATATCCATTCATTACTTCTATACACCTTTCATAATCTTTCATTCGACGTATGTTTCACATGTTCAAATCATCTCAAATTACTCACGCTCACTCCTTTAACAATGAATCTAACAAGTAACCAGAAATATAGAAAGGAAGGAGCACTTTGAAAGAAAATGCCACACGATTGCAGGTAGACACTGAAAGAACTGAAAAAGGAAACAACAATATAAGAAAGAACTAGAGTGTCTCCTTGTGCTTGTTTTTGAAAGTAAATTTCACACAATTGCAGGGAAACACGAAATAACTTAACAATGAAACTAAACAAAAGTTAAAATTAATTTCTTTTTTATTTTCACTACATGATTAATTATTATTAAGTATCGCATTTTAATTTATTTGTCACGTTATATTGTAAAAACTAAGCAAGATATGAAAATGCACTCAACGGCATTGAATTCCTCGTGTCTGAATTGATTTATAAGCAGATTTTTAAATATTTTTATTTTTTGAAAATTTCTTAAGGAGTACCCCTTGGAGTTTTTTCGATTTCAGGCTATTTTCAGACTGTTTGCTCTAAAATTCTTCCTCGGTCGAATATTATAACAAAAATATACATACATATGTATTTTGTCCCGCTGAATTGAATGGTAAAATCCCCAAGCTCATATGTTTTCCAGTTTTTGAGATATTGTTCAAAAAGTGCTCGATGAGAAAATTTTGGTGAAAAGTTTTGGAAAAATAAAAATTGCACAGTACCTTACTTGCTAATTTTATTTTTACTAAGCGAATTTAGAACATTGATAAAATGAAATGAGTGTGAATGACATGGGGCGAAATGTGATTTTACAAATTATGGGAAAATACAATGCTGTGTTAGACTCTATGATAGATAAATTCGGTTGACGCCTATCTTGTACAGAGGAACCGTGGCTTAGTGGTTAAAGCATCAGCCCGGTAAGCTGAAGGTCCTCGGTTTGAGTCCGAGCGTCTCCCGAATTTTTCTGTCATAAACTTTAAATTTATCATTAATTTAATAGTTACTTAACTAATTAGTGTGTTCAATCGCGTTAAAATGGCTCGATTATTAATGGGCGATTAGCACATGAGTTAGTTACAATATTTTTCCGTTGATCATTTGTTTTTAATTCTGTCTAATTTTATTTCATGACAATTTGTTAGATTAGTAATATTTGAAATATGTTAGGTTAGGAACATACCTGTTGCAAATGTTTTGACAATAGTGTACGCATTCAGTTCACTTAACGTTAGCTAGCACCACCGGTTTTTTCGTTTTTAGAATAATGTTTTGATTTTTTTATTTTATATCGTAACTTTTTAATTTAGAGAAAAACTAATTATTTTTGTACAGATGAAGTAATCAAATTTTTGTGAAATAACTAACCTATTGTATTTTTGCATAAAAGTAGAAGTCAGCGAGATTTGAACGCACGGCCCCTTATTTGTTAATCAAGTTTTACCTCAGTTTTATCCAGTGAGCCATGGTTGCTTGTTAATAACTTATAGTGCAATTTCCTTGTGATAAACAAATTCGCAGACGTAATTACCTACTACCTTTTTCGTTTATTAAACTTCGCAAAAACTACGAAGCATTTAATTTATTTCGCTAACACATAAAGCTGTCTCAAGTAAAATATAAAAACTGTGCTGATGTAGCAGCCTGGTCTTTTCTTCGAAGTCATATCCCGGGCAGATAGCAGGCCATGACGCCATGCAACATATACAAGACAAAAGGCAATCTCTGTCCAGATAGCTTAGAATAGGTCTGGATACGGGCATATAGACCATATCATCTCTCCGTCTTGGATTACTCTATCTGTGAGGGCGAAGTGATGTCACAGACAAGAATTTGTTCTGACATTTCATTTGGGGTTTAAGACTACAATACAGGTTTTTATTTGTCGTGAATCTTGTCAAAGCATTAGATGGTTGTATCCTTTTATATGAAATCTAAAAATAAAAGTATCAATGGGAGAGCAATTGTGTTGTTGAATTTTTTTTCTGTACCGCGTTTACAAAGTGAAGTGTGCAATTGTTTTTGTCAAAAACAGTGCTACAAAATACAGTTTTGTGCAATTTGTTTTGGAGATATTTTTTGTAAAGTTATTAAGTGGTATAGTTATAAAAATTTCAAACATAATTCTATCAGTTTAGCAGCTGTTATGGCTCAGCTCATGTAAAATTGTAGCAAATAATAAATTTTTATATTAAAATCAAACAACAAAACACTTTTTAGTTAAAGATTTACTGTTTAGGTACACAACTATATACAGGGTGATCAAAAGGAATTGTTATAGTTGGCAATACAATGCCAGAGATCTTTTTATTCCACAGTTGGCACGTCAGATAAAGGCGGAAATGCATTTTGACATTTCTAATAAATACAAATAGGTTATGTCAGGAGTCTGACAGCTAATAGAATTTTGACTTTTTAAGTAATAGAAATAGTTTAGAAATAAATGTAATAATAAATGTAATGTGCACGCGGGTAGTACTTGGATGGGTGACCGTCCAGAGAAAACCCGCATTGCTGTTGACCATAATACCTAAAACGCAGATCAGGGCGTAATGGCGGCATATGACCTAAATAGTTGGTCCGCCAAAGAAGCCACAAAAAAAAATGTACTCATATTTAAATTTTGAATGTCTTTGTCAACAACAGGAAATGAATTTATGTATCAGGCTTACCAATTTCAAGTAGTTTTTTTTATTACCGACTGTAACAATTCGTTTTGATCACTCTGTAATTATGAATTTTAACTCTAACCTAACTTCAATAAATGTCAAAACAATTTAATTTTCAATTGTTCATTGAATCAGTTACTGTAACCACTTTTTTAAAAAAAATTGTTTTTCTTAATACAAATTTTGAAAGTGTAAGATAACGTGCGAGTGTACAAATTGAAAAACGAGGCGCGCAGCGCCGAGTGATTTAAGTACACGAGCACAGTTATCACACTTTCGAGCGAGTTATGTACACTATTTTTCAGATGACCACAAAATATTTCTAAAAAAGTCTACAAGAGCAATGTTGTTGTACTTTGACATACGATGACAATAAAATAAATAAATATATCATCACGCCTTCTACCCATTACTGGGTGTGGCACTCTGCCGAAGCAGATCTCGGTAAGTGAAATATTTTTGCGCGTGAAGTACGGTTACCAGTCGGCAAATCACGGCCCTCAAAGATGTTAGTGGTGGAAGAGCCACAGGTGTAGTTTTTTAAATTATGAACATTGTTTGTCGCCTGGGGGAATCAAACCAAAGTTCTCAGGATCCACAGGCCGACTTCATACCACTAAGCTAGCCACCCCATACGATAACAATATGTCACCAAATTATCGTTTAAGAATTAAGCTCATTCTAGCATCAATATGCGTGCGAGAATGCCAAAACAGAGAATAGAATTTTAAATTTTATGGAAAATGCCAATTTAATTAACTTTTTGGCTCAGGGACCTTTTTAATATTTGCCAGGAAGTAGATGGGAACACAAATCAATGTTTTCCAATGTACCCTCTGGCGCTGTTCATAATGTTTGCTAATATCACATCAAAAATATTTTTTCCTACAACTGTGCGATTTCTTTGTTTTTACGTAACTATAATTGCCTTGGTTACGTATGGAAAGTAGATGAATGCAGACCATGTGCGTTTCCGAAAGCAAAGAAACACTAGTGCGGAAACTGCTTCATTACGTAACTGTCAAAAGAATATTGTTTTGACAGCGATTTAAATTTCGCGCCGAGCGCGGAATTCATATTTTGACCACAGACTCTTATGGAAGAAGAAGATACGGTGAACCAGCGCTAGTAAATATGCAGTAGTATATTTTGACGTTTATAAACGTAACCTTAATTTGCAGTATATCTAATCTGTAGACAATTAATAAAAAGAACCGAACAAAGTAAAATATATCGATAAATGGTTTTATTTAAAGAGTAAGTGAAATACTTCATATTTATTGTTTGTGTATATTATTAACACAGTTGTTACAGTTGCTTATATTGACATAATGTAAAGTGGAAACTTTTGTGTCTAAAGAAACATTGATTTCTTCCGTACCTGTTCATATTATTACCAGTAATATTATTGACAACAATTTCGGAAGCTTTAGAAGTACCAGCAGCAGGTTGATTGTCATTGTCGAAAATAGATCCAACATAGTATGATCCGGAGCTTCAATTATCTTTGGAGGTGTTAATGATAAAGAAGAATCACTCACTGTACTATTTCAATCAAGATGATTTTGAAGAAATTATTTTGACGTTAGTGAAATATTTTTAAATAACGTAGAACAATGTGCAAGCAATCAACAAACAAACCATAGCAACGCCGTAAAACATCGTTCTCATGTAATATGATTAAAATTTTATAAATTTTATAAATTTTAATAATATTTTAGTGATTTACTAAATCGGACAGTTGTAGGAAAAATGTTGTTTATAACTATTAAATATGTTTTACAAGAAATAAAGGCGTCAAATTTATTTCGGTTTATAGTTGTCATTGAAACAATTTTGTTGTTGTTATCAATATTATATATTAATATGTGGAATTTCAAAATGGAGATCCCTTTTATTAAGCCGTTGAATTTATGAATCAGCAGAAGGGTTGAAAAAATATATGTTTGGATTGCTTGGCTTTTTTCAATAAAATTATTACAAAATAATTACAGCTGACGACGTTGGTCCCATTATCAAGTCAACAATAAATAAGTTAAATAAACATAACAGTTTACAATTAAAAATTATAAATAATTCCGTGTGGAAAATATAGTCAAAGTTTACAGACTCAAATAAACTATCATTATAACATGTTAAAAACGGTGGTAACGACACCATAGTCAAAACAATAATCTTTTTTTAAATTCATAAAAACCACCATTTGATTGACTTAGAAAGGGCGGCAAATTGGAGACCGCCCTGGGCGGCAAAAGTTCTAGGTACGTCACTGAACAAGACATAAAATTATTGCTTTGTTTTGATAAAAATATTTGATGATAGCGAAATCATGGTTTGTTTATTTATTTTCACAAGTGTATTATACGGGAAAACTTTGTCAGCGACCTGAAAAAATATTGCCGGTCTGTTATTTCTCGTAGCCTAGCAACGACACTATAAGACCGGAACGGACACAAAACACAACGGGAAGGTGAACAACAATTTTCCATCTCACTGTCTACCATCCCTCAGTACGGCCCTGCAAAAATGTAACTTCCGTAATCCCGACACAAATTTCTACAAACTTTTTCACAGATATTTACTTTATTCCAAACGTATTGTGTTTGTGTGTGCTTTGCTCTCACAGTTAATGAAGTGTAAATTTAGACATCTTCAACTGACACGAATGTCTACTGTGTGTCTACCGATGTCTGAATCAATATATTTATAGATAACAGCGATGCTTCATATTGGATAGGGTGCAGGTATGCCCAAGGCTTCCGGTATTCCGGTTCCTGTGTTTGCAGAGGAGGGGAAAACTAATAGTTTCTACACGTGGAAGATAAACATCTTCGATTCTTCAATAAAAATCATTGAGCGATGAATATTTGATCCGAATATGGGAATATTTTTGTTGGGTGGAATTTACGGGTCGATATATTCAAATTATTGTTTGGAATTTTATTTCTTTAAGTTTTGCGAATGAAATACGAGTGTTGGAGGGGTGCATATGATAAATAAAATTTGGTCCTACCTTTCTGTAGATCTAGTGAACTGTTGTCCAATTTGAATCTGCAACAATCGAAATATAGGTATTATAAATTTTCTTAAATATATCATCACGCCTTTTACCCTTACTGGGTGTGGCACTCTGCCGAAGCAGATCTCGATAAATGATATATTTTGCTTGTGAAGTTCTGTTACCAGTCGTCAAATCACGGGCCCAAAGATGTTAGTGGTCGAGGAGCCACAGGGGTAGTTTTTAAAATGGTGAAAATTGTTTGTCGCCTGTGGGAATCTAACCAGGGTTCTCAAGATCCACGGGCAGACTTGATACCACTGAGCTAGCTACCCCATATTTTTTATCTATGACATTTGTAATTCTGGACTAGTCGGTATTGCAGCGCTAATATCGATTAATAGTTTATGAACGATAAATTTGGGCTTATGTATTAATTGTTGGGGTGGCTAGCTCAGTGGTATGAAGTCGGCCTGTGGATCCTAAGAACCCTGTATCGAGTCCCACAGGCAACAAACAATTTCCATAATTTCAAAAAGAAAAACAACCCCTGTGGCTCCTCCACCACTAACATCTTTGGGGAGGGCGTGATTTGATGACTGGTAACCGCACTTCACGCGCAACATATATCACATACCGAGATCTGCTTCGGCATAGTGCCACACCCAGTAATGGATAGAAGGCGTGATGATATATTTATTTATGTTTATTTATGTATTAGTTTTGAATTAATTTCTTCTAAAATTAATTATCAGTAATAATATAACAAGAGAGTGAGAATAAATTGAAAATAATTGAACAGATCTTTTGAAAACTTGTTGCCAGGCAATAGTCAAGAAAGCCCGTAGGGCTTGAATGGCTATTGCCAAATGGCAATAAGTTTGCGAAAGATACTGGAGAATTAAATCGACACGCTGCGATAGGAATCCAGCAATCATTTGTTGATAATAGCATAACTTGTCCGGCAGTAAGGTGATGTGGGTAGCGTTACGGCATTCGAATGAGGAGATCCCGAGTTCGAATCCTACACTAGCTAAATATATGTGAATTACCACACTATAGCTCGATGAGTTCAAACCCTGTACTGTAATTGGGATTAAGTTCCTGTTATACAGCGTAGCATTAATAAATAAATAAATAAATAAAATTTGTATTTCGTCCTGACTTAAATTTAGATAAAACATCATCAAACCTTTTAAAATACCAATAATGCAAACAACAGACCTCCTTTGCATATTTAAATTTCACCCTCTGTAAATATCGTGCCCATTACAACCCTTAATTACTTCCTAGTTCTACGTTGTACCCATCACACCCTCATCCGATCTCATTCTCCGTAGCATCACCACACTCTTCACCCCTCGTCCTGGTCCTGAATCCTCACGCTTCGCTTCTGATTGATGCAAGGAATTCAATAACATCCCTTGAGAATGCGACCTGCGGTAAAAGAACGTGGGGTTATCAACCCTTGTAATACCAAAGCTATGTCACTGGTGAGGTGGTTTTAATTCGACCGGTTCTGCTTTAACCAAATGCTAGTGACATATCGATGATTATCTGATGGATTTGTTCGGCCATGGATGAAATTAGAAATAACTCTATTCTCATTCGAAAAGTTATGACATATAGGATATAATTGTACTTCAGGAAAAAAATTAAAGGTATTCAGGGTGTTTGTCATAAGACCGCCACCACGAATATTTTGTTTATTTTGAGAGATACAAATAATGATATTAAGTAAAGTTAAACTAAGCAAAGAGGCGTAGAAGATGATTGTAATAAGAATTTTGTGTCCCTTACGGTTTTAGCTTTAAATATAGCATAGGGAATCGGTATTTTGATTTTTTTTTGCAGAATGTAGTTTTACTTATTTAAACATGAAGTTTTTGATATTGATAATAGAAAATAGTATATTACGTACCAAGAACTGTAAGTGACAGTTTTCAGGTCAAGAATGTAGTTTGGAACATCGAAACCCGTAGTGGCGAGGTTTCTTAAACATTCACGACCTAAAAAATAACTTACAGTCATGGGCGTCCACAGGCATTTTTGCAGAGGGGGGCAGATCACAAAAAATCTCAGATATACATAAATTACTAAAATATTTTTTTTATTTACATAAAATAAATATAAATATATGGGATAGCTAGCTCAGTGGCATCAAGTCGGCCTGTGGATCCTGAGAACCCTGGTTTGATTCCCACAGGCGACAAACAATTTTCACCATTTTAAAAACTACCCCTGTGGCTCCCCCACCACTAACATCTATGGGGGCCGTGATTTGACGACTGGTAACCGCACTTCACGCGCAAAATATATCACTTACCGAGACCTGCTTCGGCAGAGTGCCACATCCAGTAATGGGTCGAAGGCATGGTGATATATTTATTTATTTTATTTAAATATAAATACACCTAACAAATAGACAAAAAAATATTAAAAGTTGTGAAATAAATTATTATTCTTTGTCGTCATTTGAATTGAAGAACAAAGACAATCTTCGAATATCTCTTCCATAAATTGACACCACTTCTTCAATAAATTCCGACTTAACAAGTTGTCTTAATACTTTTAATACTTAATAAACTTGGATTATTCAATGGTTACGATAGGAAACAGTTCGTTAGTTTGCCATTAGAATACTGCTGGAAATTTAGTGTCAGCTTGGTTTTGTTATTTTTAAACTTATAATTTAATTTTTAATTTTATGTATATACACATATTTATATTGTATTTGGTTAGTTAATCAGTCAGAGGGGGACGAGTGCCCCCCTTGCCCCCCCTTGCGGACGCCCATGCTTACAGTTCGGAGTTAGTAAGCTATTTTTCATAATACCTGCGGAAATAGAAGAAAAGAAAAATAAGTTTCAAAATTTACAGATGTCAAAATAAAGAGGACCTTGTTCTATAATATTTAATTACAGTCCACGGTGAATGGTAAGTAAATATTATAGTCCTGATGTAACCTTGGAAAAATTTCCACTTACTGTGTTTAAATTTTGTCATAAATGGTTAACTTATACGAGTAGTACAGGTAGTGTAAAAAGATTTTTAAAATATGTGATCACCATTTTGAAATGCCTGAAATAAAACTATATTATTTTGGTATAGTTGTGAAGCTAATTTTATGTACATTCCGAAAAAAATATATAAAAATACGTATTCCTTATTCTAGATTTAGAGTCAACCTTATTTCCGCTAAAATCAAAAGTGACACAAAGTTCTTATTACTACTCGTATCATCTTATGCATCCCTTGGTAAATTTAGAAAATAAAATTCAAAGAAAAAGCAATCTTTATTCTATCATTGCGCACATTGTTATACTTTATATAATAAATTTAGCTATGGGATTGCAAGGTTGCTAACCCCACATTCTTTTACCGTAGGCGAAAATGGGAATGGCCGAAATAGGTAGGATACGCCTTAATCAGTTCTGTCCCCGAAGCAATTTAAATCTGAACCCGGCGACACAAACGTTTTATTTGTGAATGTGGTTGTAATAGGTTTTGTTAGTTTCAAGAAATAACGTATTTTTCAGGAGTAAGAACCTCTGTTGTTGTTTTTTATTTTATAGGGTATTTGTTTTCTATTACGCGGCGGAATTTATTTTTTACGAGTTTGTGAAGTTTATATCCATCAATTTGTTTTTTTATTTGTTCGAGTGTAAATACGCAGTTGGAAAAGGCATAAAATTTCGAGCGGGTTTTCCAAATATCAGAGTGGCAACGTAACGGATGGCAGATGACAGACATCAAATTTATATTACACTTGGAGGTCTACGAAAATCTTTATGCTTTATGCTTCGGTAATAAAATAAGTTTATTACATGAAGTCAAAGAAAATCTAAACTTATTTTTGTTTAATAAATAAATCTTCAATCATTTGAGACCTTTTTTAAATTGAAAGAAAAGTTGTAGAGAATTAAATTCAACATCTAAATAACTTATGGAGTGGGTAGCTCAGTGGTATGAAGTCGGCCTGTGGATCCTGAGAACCCTGGTTCGATTCCCACATGCGACAAACAATTTTCATAATTTCAAAAACTACCATTGTGGCTCCTCCACCACTAACATCTTTGGAGGCCGTGATTTGACGACTGATAACCGCACTTCACGCGCAAAATATATCACTTACCGAGATCTGCTTCGGCGGAGTGCCACACCCAGTAATGGGTAGAAGGCGTGATGATATATTTATTTTATTTATCTAAATAACTGATGGGGTAATGGCTCAGTGGTATCGAGTCGGCCTGTGGATCCTAAGAACCCTGGTTCGATCCCCACAGCCGACAAACATTTTCACCAATTTAAAATTACCCCTGTTGCTCCCCCGCCACTAACATCTTCGGGGGCCGTGATTAGGCTGCTGGTAACCGCACTTCACGGGCATAAATATATCACTTACCGATATATGCTTCGGCAGAGTGGCCACATCCAGTAATGAGTAAAATGCGTGATGATATTTTTTTTTATTCTAAATCAGTCAAGATATTTAATTTTTCCTACTTAGCTACTGTTAAACGCGTTAGCATTTGTTTCAATTTCATAACTCTGTAAATAATATCAGATTTTGACGACTTATAAAATTAATTTTAGCAATAATGAAATAAATAATTCTCTACAGCTTTTATAATAAATCTTTTCCTGTAATCAGGAAAGCAATAGTGGCGGAAAATATATTTTCTAGTTAATCAACGTTGCATTTAACTACTAATAAAACAACAAATATATTAGTATTGCCCAATTTTATCACGCCTTTTACCCATTACTAGATGTGGCACTCTGCTGAAGCAAATCTCGGTAAGTGATATATTTATGCGCGTGAAGTACGGTTACCAGCCATCAAATCACGGCCTCGAAAGATATTAGTGGAAGTAAAGCCACAAAGGTAATTTTAATATGGTGAAAATTGTTGGTCGGCTGTGGAAATTGAACCGAGATTCTCAAATTCACAGGCCGACGCGATACCATTGAGCCACCCCCATAAAATATTATTTTTGCAAAACCGAAATTGTTAAAATGACCGAAACCTATTGCAGTCTAAAAACTAAATAAAAATCGTAAGCTATTTAATAAACCGGTTCATCAAAATCGATTGTTGTATATAAACCGAAATTTCTTTTTCACGATGACCAAAACCGATAATATTTATGGTGGCCATTCTGCTTAGCAACGAGACTAAAATACACTTTAGCTCCCGTCGTTCTTAGCAACAAGAGAAAAAGCTCATTTTAATCCTGTCACTCTTAACAACAGAACAACAGACTTAAATGTATTTTGTTACCGATAGAAACCAATTTTTACTCGCGCAAAAATTATTATTATTTGTTCACTTTCGGTCAGTATATTTTTATTTTTCTACTCTGCACAAAAGGAACTAAATCCCAAATACAATACAGCGGGCCTACAGCTGATAGTAGAATACAAACCACTCAGACACGATGGTATTTTTTATATAAGTTAAAGTCAGCGAGGTTTGAACGCACGACCTCTTGCTTCAAGACGCTTGCTACCTCTATTACTTGACCATTGTATTGTAATACACTCGTGAAGAGAGCGCACTGAATGTTGTATATAACGTATGCGTCGCATAGAAACACGCCGAAATTGGTTCTCAAGGGTTAAAATCAAGTAGCCTTTGTCAGTTATTTGACCGCAAATTAATTGCTCTTTTGAGTCCTTCAAATAATTAAATATAAGGGTAGTTTTTGCGTACAATGACCACGTCCAGATGGAAACCGCTTTCTTGTAGGAAATTACTACCCAAATGCAGTCCGTTGAACCCTTTAATCCATTTTGTCTAAGGGTGAAAATCATCAAAAGAGCAGTTTGAAAATCAATTAATTTAGTGTTAAATTTTGGTGAAAATTGTCAACGTGAAAATTAATCGGATGTAAAAAATCCTTGGCTGAAATATTTTCTTTTCAAATGTCAATTTATTAATTAATATTCTCCGTAGCAAAACTTTGACCCTAAAACTTTTAATTTGTTTTCTAATTTGCAAACTTATTTTACAGTAAATATTTACTTACAAATGATTTTCTTCATCAGTTTTAATCTAAAAAAAAAATACTTTGACGCCCACATTAATTTAAGTCCGGCAGTACGGTTGTGTGAGTAGCGTTATCCAAAGATTCAGAGTTCCCTTTAAAAAGAATATAAATAAATAAATAAATATATCAAAGCCAGAGCTGGGCAAGCTACTTTAAAAAAGTAGCTAAGCTACAGCTACAGCTATTCTTTAAAAAAGTAGCTAAGCTACAGCTATAAGCTATATTTTGTAAAATATAGCTAAGCTACAGCTAAAAGCTTTCGTTAAAGTAGCAGTTAAATTTTAAAGCTAAATTATTGTGAAATAATTAAATTTACCATTATCATATGATCAGTCTTTTGTTATAATGACTGTTAATTTACTATTATGTACATAAATATCACAAATAGCAAATACAATCTGGCACCTACTGTGTATTATTGCGTATTAGAGCCAGTTAGAACCGGCAACAAATAATTATTTTGTGTGGGTTTAGCTTGTACGCATGCGTACTTTGTTGACCTTCTGCTTAAAAAGTAGCTTGAAGCTACAAAAAGTAGCTTTAAAAGTAGCTTCAGTTGTTATTTTTAAGCTAATAGAAAAAAAGTAGCTAGCTACAAGCTACAGCTATGTTTTTTCACAGTTAGCTAAGCTACAGCTACAGCTACAAAAGTAGCTAGCTACTGCCCAGCTCTGATCAAAGCGCCTTTTACCCATTACTAGGCGTGGCACTCTGCCGAAGCAGATCTCGATAATTGGTATATTTATGCGCGTAAACCGTCAAATCACGGCCCCCAAAGATGGTAATGGTGGAGGAGCCACAGAGGTAATTTTAATTTGGTGAAAATGTTTATCGGATGTGGGGATCGAACCAGAGTTCTCAGGATCTACAGGCCGACTCTATACCACTGAGTCATTACCCCGTGATGTAAAAAAATCTGCATCTAGATCAATAATATTATAAGAATTTGTTTATTGACACAACTAAAGATATATTTATGCGTGTGAAGTTAGATTACCAGCCATCATATCACGGCCCCCAAAGATGTTAGTGGTGGAGGAGCCATAGAGGTAATTTTTAATGTGGTGAAAATATTTGTCGGCTGTGGGTTTTCAAGATCCACAGGCTGACTAACATGAATATAAAAATTCTAAAAACGGAAACACCGCTGGTGCTAGCTAACCTAACATATTTCAAACGTTACTAAACTAACAAATTTATCATGAAATAAAATGAGATTTTCTCGAAATTAAAAAGATATGATCCATGGAAAAATATTATAAGTAACTTACGTGTTAATCGCCGGTTAATGATCTTAACTTGCTACACTCTCGCATTAAAATGTCTCGATTATTAATCGCCCTCATTAGCACACTATACTAAAGACGTTATAAAGATTGACTGACGTCATCCATCCTGATAAAACTTAATAAAATTATAAGAAACTGGTGCAATATTTCAAATGACAATTTAAAAAAAAACGCATTACAACACCATCTTATATACGAATATTAAATAATAGCTATATTTATTATCAATTCATGTATTGGAAATAATTATTTTTAATTTTTTATAATTATGTTATATTTTGCATGTTAACATGACACATAATTTCTGTCTATATTGAGTTGTCATTGATCTATTAGATTCATGATCAATTGTTTCAAACATCAAAAAATCTGTTTAAAGCTATATTATAACAATGCCGATTGGAAGAAATTTGTCAAAGATATGTCAATTACTGATTCATCATTTAATAATTTGTTTTGAATAAGGATATACAAATAATGGACCGCTTTTACCCCTAAGTGCTGTACGAGAGGTAAATTAGTATATATGTCATTAATTTTTATTATTAATTTACAATTTATTAGAGAGTACTAGACGCACTAAAAGTTTGTGAAATATCTGCGAAATCAAAGAAAAATGTAAACTTGTCATCTCCAAAGAAGAAACGCGCAATACAATTTAAAATTGTATACATGTAAACGTAGAAACAATAGTTGTATTCCATTTGCCATTTGGTTCACTTAAATCAGTTCAGATAAATTAGACAACATGACAAAATAACTGAACTAAGCAAACTGATGCATTTATTGGGGTGTATTACTTCAAAGTAAATTAGAATCTGTAATTCTTGTACAGAAAATGAAGTCGGTGAAGTAATCCAGCAAAATAAATAAATGATCTGGATCAGTAAATGTAAGTTAGGTCTGATCCAAGTGGTAAATGGAATGCGCCTACTCTATGTCGTTCATCTAGTTATATTTTCTGATGGCGTCAGTCGATCTTTATAGAGTTTTGAGTATAGAAAGTTAAATAACTATTAATTTATATTATTTTAATTCGTTGTTACAAGGCCTTTCAAAGGTGCTGGGCCCATAGGCAGTTGTCTACTTTCCCTAATGGATAATTGTTATTGTGGTTTCAATCATAATACGTATGTAATAAGACTCCTTGCTCTATGTAAAATCCACCAATTACAGAATAATCTTCCTACTTATAAATTCCAAAGAGTTATTCAACCCCCCAATTATTTCCCAATCTATAAATTCGCTATTCGACCATATCAAACTGTTGTCCGCACTCAAGTCCGGAATCTGTGTCGATGTCCGGCATCGATGGTTCGATTGCCGACATCACAACGTCGCTCGCTGTGTATAGGGACTACGAACTACTCGAGTGCGTGAAAGTAATGCGATTGTGTGACCGCGATCAGATTCTTAGAGACAGCTTTCCCGTCTGTTTACCTTTGTGTTGCCGGGTTGATGGACAATAGACATGAAGATGAAATTTTCTGGTGGTGAAAGGATGGAGGGAAATTAAGTTTTCTGGTGTAAATTGTTTTTGATTTAATGGAATTGTGAAGCCGAGGTCGTGAGGTTACTAATTGTTTTAGACTTGCTGTAGATTTTGAGATATTCGGAGTCAACTTTATTTTACTTTTCTTAAACTTATTTATTAGGTAGTATTTACTGGACTGAACCGTCAAACATAAATACCGCTGGGGAATCAGAAATTGATTTACGAGTATCATAGTTTACATTTTTTATACAGCGTATATTTTTATTCTGGGCTACTATAGGCCTTTCAAGATTTTTTTGAAATTTTTATATATTAATCTACTTAATAAAATTATTAAACCCAAATTTTTTATTTTTATTTTAAACTTGTATTATGCATGATAAAAATATGAAAACTTTCGAAACAAACGAATGTGACGTAGTTGCATCTTGGATTAAAGAGACGAGATAAGACAGAGATAAATAACACGTAACTTCACGTAACGTGTGTCGTTGTCAGTAGAATCGTAGAATGCTGAATGCTTGTTTCTTCTTCGTCTTCTTCTCAGTAAAGTTGAGCATCGACAAACGTTTCAGACAAAGCTCTGTGATTCGCTTAATGCAACTACGTAATTGCAATATGGCAGTGCAAAATTTAAATAAGTGTTTTGAGTTATTCAACTTTTATTTTCATATTTCAGCAATAAAGATATCATTTATGGTATGGTTTTATATTGTATTAAATATGATGTTCGGTCATGAATTTATTGTAAGAAATATATATTAAAAAGCTCTACCTATTGAACCCCCCATTGGGATTTAAAGAACCATGAGACATACAAATTGGCGTATTCTGTAACTGACTTATTTTATAATGTCCGTTACTTTTTTAATACTCAATTTTTTTAAAGTGATTTTTTGATGATATTTATATGCAAAGTTAATCTTTTGAATGAAGTAGATATTAATTAGTGGAGATGAGAAATAGAAAATAGTGATCTCACCTTATTTTTTATCAGCAATATTAATTGATGAAATTTCGTATCTCGCCTCATTTTCTTGCTAAAATTAAAGTTAAACGGCATTGACTTTTTCGTGTCCAAATTGATTTAAGAACAATTTTTAAGAATTTTTATTTCATTTTTTGTTTATTACTTGATTTATTCCATATCTTCATATCTCGTTTAGTTTTTGAAATATAGCCTCGAAAAAGAACAAAATCTTAAATTAATCAAATTTGGGCAAAATTAAACTTTTCCGGAATCTATATTTTAAAAATTAAACAAGATTTGAAGATACACTTATCGTCATTGTCTTCCTCGTTTCCGAATTGACTTAAAAGCAAATTTTTATCTATCCTTTGGTTTTTTCCATTTTAGGCCAATTTTAGACTTTGTTTTAAAAATATTTTCCGTGCGAATATTATAATGAAAATTTACATACACATGTATTTTAACAAACTGAATTCATTGGTAAAGTCCTCAAGTGCATATGTCTTCTAGTTATTTTATTAGTTGGCTCAATAGTATCAAATCGGACTGTAGATTTGAGAAACTGTGTTCAATTCCCACAGCCGACAAACAATTTTCATTGCATTAAAATTACCCCTGCGGCTCCTCCACCACAAACGTCTTTGGGAACTGTGATTAGACAGCTTATAACCGCGCTTCATGCACATAAATATATAACTTACCGAGATCTGCTACGCCAGAGTGCCTCACCCAGTAATGGATAAAAGGCTTGATGATATATTTATTTTTATAATTAATAGAGTCAAATTCAGAATACGCCCAAAATCGGTTAAATTATCTATGTAATGCCATTTTAATAGACATTCGAAAAACTAATTTTGGTAGATTTTTTTGCTTTGCAAATATGTAGTTATTAAAAATTTTCATATTATAATTTGAATACTACATAGCACTCTCGAAAGTATGGTCGTTAAAAGTTTCTCGCAGAAACCAAATAGCCGACTCTAAAAAGTTTTTAAAGTTTAATATCAGCTTATTACCGCTGAACTTGAAAAAAATATATAAATTTCAATCGAAACTTACTAACAATCTCAAGAAACAGATATTGAAAATATAAAGCGTGATTAAAATCCATTTCTCGTGCCGTCATTTACTACTACAAATACGCCACAAGTTAATTACCTAGCCATGGGCGTCCACAGACATTTTTTCAGAGGGGGGCGAGTTGCAAAAAACTCTCAGATGTACATAAATTTAAATTTAAAATATTTTTTTTTTAC
The DNA here is from genome assembly GCA_911728475.2 of Pterostichus madidus. NCBI lineage: Eukaryota > Metazoa > Arthropoda > Insecta > Coleoptera > Carabidae > Pterostichus > Pterostichus madidus. The sequence goes on from OU452304.1 coordinate 4,701,466, forward strand.
ATAACATAAATACAAATACACATAACAAATGGATAAAAAATACTTAAATTTGTGAAATAAATTACTAGTCTACATCGTCTGGGTTGAATTGAACAGGAAGGACAATTTTCTAATAACTCTTCCATAAATTGACACCATTTCTTCAATAAATTCCAATTTAGCAGTTTTACAGTTTTTATTTTCTAATATTTTGTGTCTGTGTATACTTAAACTTAGATTACTCAATCGTTACGATAGGGAACATGTCGCTAGCTGGCCATAAGAATACTGCTGGAAATTCAGTTTCAGCTTGAATTTATTATCTTTAAACTTATAATTTCATTTTTATTTAATTTATATATACATATACAGTGTGGTGGACACGACTCTCGAATATCGGACTTCAACTTTAACATGTAAAACAATAATTTTGTAATTTCCTGCTTCCTTAAATATTTGAAGCAAAAAAGCTTCAAAAAAAATTTTTGGGGCATAAAATATGAAATTAATTTTGCATGCTTTGTATCGGCACAAATTAGATCTGAAAATGACTAAAATTGTCTCAAAACTATCGATAGCTATGAAATTGACACAAAATTAAACAAATGTTTGTCGTTCAATCTGTCAAAACTGTCAGAATAAATTCCTTATTTATTATTTCATTTATTTTGACAAATAAAACGTCAAACATATGTTTAATTTTGTTTCAATTTCATGTCTTTCTATAGTTTTGAGGCAATTTTCGTCATTTTATAGTTTTACATGTTAAGTCCTATTTTTGAGAGTCTTGGTCACCACTCTAGTTAATATCCAGGGGGGGGGGGCCCTTGCCTTCCCCTGCGGACGCCCATGTATCTAGCCTACTTTGATGTAGAGTAGATATTTTCGAGAGCTTTGCAACTTCTTTTATATTAACAAGCATTGGTTCAAATCGATATTGCATTGAAGGTCGCCAATTTTTCTTTACTCTGGTCCTAATTGAAAATTATGAACAGCCGACCTTATCCATTATTATTTTTCTATTTCCTTGGCGTGTTTCGTTGAAAATGCGAGCACGTTGCAAGATGAATTCGAGTGAATATAGTATTAGGTTCGTTTAAAAATATATCACGTAAAACAGCTTACGAAAATTGAAAAGTTCTGTAAGTTCGCTGCAAGCTCGAAAATTGATATTGAGATGGAATCCTTTCGGATTTTCTCCTTAAAAACTAACGTTATCAAATATTACTCCCTGTTCTGTAACATAATCATTATTTGTTGCTAATCGATAAGTTAATGACAAACACTATTTTTCATGATTACTCTATAGTTAAACACCACTTCGACTTTCTGGAAATAAAATAATTTATTCTGTCCTTTCTATTTTATTAGTAGTAATGGGTAGCTCAATGGTATCGAGTCGGACTGTGGATCCTGAGAACCCTGGGTCGATTCCCACGGCCTGCAAACAATTTTCACCATATTAAAACTACCCATGTGGCTCACCCTCCACTATCGTATTTGGAGACCATGATTTGACAGGTGATAACCGCACTTCACGCGCAAAATTTATCATTTATCGAGATCTGCTGAGGCAGAGTGCTACACCCAGTAATGGGTAGAAGGCATGATGATATTTTTATTTATTTATTTAGTTATATATTACGGATCATAGCAATAAACAACAAATAATATTCAAGTGAAAAATAAAATATGATATACTTTATTTTGGACAAAAAAGTAAATATTCAAAAAAAATATGTCTGGCGTTCACTTTAATTGGAGTTTACTTATATCAGAGATTTTATTAACAATTTTTTTATAAAGATTAGATATTTATATCACAATATAAAAATGAAGAGATAATAAAAGGTTTCATTTTATTGAAGATTGAAGCACAAATACAAGACGACGAAAATAGAATATATAAATATACTGAAAATTCTACGTTAACATTAGATTCTTTTAATCATTATACTCTATAGATCTATAAATTGTGTAAAATCTGTATAATAGTTATTTATGTATTAAGGGCGTAAACAAAAGGTTATAGGACTGGGGAAATGTTTAAAGCTTGAAGTATAGTGGAGAGCTTTAAATTTATAATCTTGGTCTGGCAGCTAGCTTCCTCATATCCAAAAATTTATGCAAAATGTTCCGTACCCGTTCGGTTGAGATGCTTATAGGCTCAACAATCTCGTGCACTTTAACTCGCCGATCGTCCAATATCATACCATGGATTTTATCGACGATTTCTGGCGACCAGAAGGTTCGGCGTCCTTTGTGATCATACTATCACAACGCCGATCGTCCAATATGGTACTATGGGTTTTATCGATGATTTCTGGCGTTGTAGCCTCAATTGGACGAGCAGAACGTTCGGCGTCCTTTGTGGTCATACTACCACAACGAAAATCAGTAAACCACTTGTGAATCGTTCCAATCGATGGTGAGGAGTCCCCATAATGTTTAACAAGCGATGCTTTGGTTTGCGTAATGTTTTTTCCACGCAAGAAATAATGTTTAATCAAGACGCGAAATTCACTTTTTTCCATGTTTTCAAAAATCTTCTAGGTTGCTTGCTTTCGATGGGTGTCAAAACAGAATTGAATGACATATCAGTCTGAAAATTTTAATGCGTTCTAGTTAAAGATGGTACATCACAAATGTTACATGAGATTTGCGATTGTGGCGCCATCTGTTTTATTTTTCAGGGACTTTTCACCCTGCCCTCGTATATTGTTTGTTTACGAACAAATTTTTTAAAATTCATTGTCAAATTAAAATGGAAGATATCAATAACTATTTCAAAGAAATATTGAATGAATTTTAATCTGCACAGGAAAAATCAGTACCACAGAAGTCAAAAGACGAATTTATTGTGTTGTCTGACGTTTATCCATAAAACACGCTTTTAATTTGTTTGAATAACTATTGCTTGGGAACTTTAGCCACCATAGGGTTATAATAGTCAAATTATGCCCGCTTTTAAGGGCCAATAAACAAGTTTATGATGCTAAAACTAAATAAATATATAATTGCAAAAAGATATTTTGAATATACTTGTACATTAATTTTTGAAAGCATAAAAGCATGTAAACGACTTTTAATCTATTTATCTTAACCTAGTAATCTAATTACTGTCAAAAAGCTTTTTAATAATAGCTTCAAAAATTAAATATCGAGAGCTTTTATGAAATTATCTATCTATTGTAAAGGAAAGCACAATGAGAATGCTTAGATATTTTTATTTTCCTACCAATAAACATCATTTATAGAAAAATATCTAGAAGATCAAGCTTCACCCGGGAAATAACAGAAGCACAGATAAAATATAGACAGCCGTCTTACTAAATGTATTTAAATGGCAACGTTTTTATTAATGAAATTTGTAGTTCTGGACGAGTCTGTATTAAATGAAGCTAGATCGTTTTTTGAGACCAAAAAACATAAAAATGTTAAATTAAATCCGATTCAGAGATCATAAGATATGAGACATGAATTGCTCGTATTATAGTATACGATACACCTACAATATATTTACGGAAAATTGATAGTAGGTTGTGAAAAAGCTACCTTTTAAAAAAAGCTGCTTTTAAATTTATCTTGCCTTGGATAAATATAGAACCCAATAACATAAATCTCTTTTTGTAACTATTTTTATGCAATGCTTCAGTTTCTGTAAAACGTCTATAATAACAACATTTCTATTTGTGTTTCAGATGAAGAATACGGCCAAAAAACCGTTTCAGTGATGCTGGACGGCCAGGAAACGGAACTAGAGATAGTAGATCATCCCACAGTAGAAATGTCGGTAAGTAAGATTGCGGTTTTCCTATCCAGTCACGCGCGTCACTGTAGAGCAGCGAAGAGATTTGTTTTTGTTACTTTTGGATTTAAAAGAATGAACTTCGTAGAAGAGATTTATTTTCATCACAGGACTGTATGCCGTAATAAAATTGTACTGTTAAAATGAATCAAAGTTTGTTTAGATTTTGAGTGAAATTAAATTATTATTTGAAATTTGTTACACATAAGACTTTAGGGCTTTTATTAAAGCATAACTAAGTAATAGTAGGACTTAGGACGTTTAAATTGTGTAGTGAAATTTAAAATAAAAATATCATCACACCTTTCTACCCATTACTGAGTGTGGCACTCTGCCCAAGCACGTGAAGTGCGATTACCAGGCATCATATCACGGTCCCCAAAGATGTTAGTGGTGGAGGAGCCACAGGGGTAATTTTTAATGTGGTTTGTCGACTGTGGGAATCGAACCAGGGTCTTCAAGATCCACAGGCCGACTAAAATGAATATAAAAGTTCTAAAAACGGAAAAACCGCTAGTGTTAGCTAACGTGAAGTGAACTGAATGCATCTACTGTTGTCAAATCACGGCCCCGAAAGCTGTTAGTAATGAGGGAGCCACAGGGGTAATTTTAAAATGGTGAAAATTGTTTGTCGCTTGTGGGAATCGAACCAGGGTTCTTTGGATCCATAGGCCGACTTGATACTGCTAAGCTATCTACCCCATATAGTGTAATTTAATTCCATTAATTACGATAAAAACTTGGGGTAGGTAGCTCAGTGAAATCGAGTTGGCCTGTGGAACCCTGGTTCGATTCCCACAGCCGATAAACATTTTCATCACATTGAAATTACCTCTGTGGCTCCCTCACCACTAGCATCTTTGGGGACCGTGATTTGACGATTGGTAACCGCACTTCACGCGCATAAATATGTCACTTACCGAGATCTGCTTCGGCAGAGTGCCACACCCAGTAATAGGTAAAAGGCGTGATGATATATACACTCTCTTTATAAATATATTTCTAAAAACATGTTTAATATATTCAAATAAAAACAATGTACTTCACAAAGTAATTAATGTAATTACAAAAAAGTTTAAGTAGTTCAATTTCAGTGTAAATCTACCAATTAAAAAGAAGTTATCATCCATAAGCTTCTTGAACTATATAGTAGCTTCCATAATGAACGTTTTAATTCAAAAAGAAATAAAAACGATCTACAATTTTATTTTTAATCTTTCAAGGAAAAATCATTTTCAAAGAAAAAGAGAATTATATAAAAGTAGTAATCTTTTTTCTTCGTCTTTACTAGAAATTTATTCATTTAAGTAATGGCCAGTTACACTAATAAAACTTAAATTTTAAAATTGGTTTAAATTAATAAAAGAAAAATGAAATTCATGCCATATGGAATAATTAAATGCTGTCAAAGATTCGACATGCTTTTATTTAGATAAACTAATATTATAGAACCCTGGTTCAATTCCCACAGGCGACAAATAATTTTCATAAATTCAAAAACTATCTCTGTGGCTCCTCCACCAAATCGAATTGTCCTGTGGATCCTCTGAACCCTGGTTCGATTCCCGCAGCCGATAAACATTTTCATCACATTAAAATTACCTCTGTGGTTCCCCCACCACTAACATCTTTGGGATGAGATCTGAGATCTGCTTCGGCAGAGTGCCACACTCATTAATGGGTAGAAGGCGTGATGATATATTTATTTAATATTATAGTTTTATTGGTGCAACTGAGCTTAATGCATTTATATAAATTCATGTTGAAATTATAAAAATAAATATATTTTAAGTAATCCGAAGCTAACGAGCAAAATATTGGTTCATTATTCCAAAATAAATACTTGATACGCATAATTTTATTTTTAATTCGGTTTTGTTAGGGAAGTACTGCGCAGCAGTTAATTTGTATTTTCAAAATAACGAGAATTGAATAAATTATATGTTTATCTGTAATCTGGATGTGTGGGATAATAAAGTTATTATTTTCATAGCGATGCTTTTCTGTTTTTACTGCGTATTTGAAATGCAAATCTTGTTTGATTGACATTAATTTTGGTCAGTTTTTTTTTTCGCTTCAGATCAATTTTTAAATATGCCTTGTCCCTAATTTTCAGGTAACGAACACTAAAAATGCAAAATTTTATTCGGATAATTTCCTCTGACCTGGTTTCAACCAATCATATGCAAAAAATTTAAAATTCAACCAATAAGCACAGTTATATTGATAAAATTCCGTTACTTGGATAAATCTCGCTGTTTGGGTCAAATCCCATCACCATGTAATAGTATATTACATAATAAGTCAGGAAAGTGATATTTTACTTGACAAAGCAGTTGTTTGAAATACGACGCCACAGACCGAGTATTTTAATCCGCTGAGTCAAGTAAGAACACTTTTCTGACGTACTATGTATACTATTTTTTCTGAAACCGTTAAATTTAATCATTGTCATAAATAACTCAAAATGTTTAAATTACTTGATATGAATTGTATTCACAGCAGATCATGTACGAGTATTATTCAAGGTTACAACAAAAAAAAACTGTCAGATAAAATACAAAACAGTCAGGTAAAATCAGACTGTTTTATACTTATACCAGACTGTTATTGTGAAGTGAGGTTACCAGCCGTCAAATCACGGCCCTCAAAGATGTTAGTGGTGGAGGAGCCACAGGTGTAGCTTTTAAAATGGTGAAAATTGTTTGTCGCTTGTGCGAATCGAACCAGGGTTCTCAGGATCCACAGGCCGACTTGATACCACTGTCTAGCTACGCCATATGAATAAATGAGGAATATTATTTATATATTATATATATATATATATATATATATATATATATACCCATTACTGGGTGTGGCACTCTGCCGGAGCAGATCTAGCTAAGTGATATAATTTGCGCGTGAAGTGCGGTTACCAGTCGTCAAATCACGGCCCCCAAAGATGTTAGTGGCGGAGGAGCCACAGGGGAAGTTTTTTGAAATTATGAAAATTGTTTGTCGCCTGTGGGAATCGAACCAGGGTTCTCAGAGTCCACAGACCGACTTCATATCGCTGAACTAGCCATCCCATATATATATATATATATATATATATATATATATATATATATATATATATATATATATATATATATATATATATAAATATTATTATTTGTATAACCAAAACAATATTTATATTGTAAACTTAAAAATAAAATAAATAAATATATCATCGTGCCTTTTACCCATTACTGTGTGTAGCAGATCTCAGTAAGTGATATATTTGTGCGCGTAAAGTGCGGTTATCAGGGGTAATTTTAATGTGGAGAAAATTGTTTGTCGACTGTGGGAATCGAACCGAGATTTTCAAATCCACAGCCCGACTCAAAGCCACTTAGCTACCTACCACACATTGTAAACTTTATTCACGTAAAAGGTATAAAACATGATTTTAAATCTCTTTTCACAATACGCGATGTTCTTTTGCCTTTCAACCTACGCATTTCTTGCTTCCATTTACAAAAAGTGAATAATTTTCACCGTCGCTTTATTTCGTGTTTGTCTTTTGCTTCGAATGCCACTTGTACTTAATTGAGTTCTTATTAATGGAGAATGAGAGGAGCCGGCAAATTATTATGAGCTTATTGATTTTGAAGCGAAAATATATTTGAAATTATGAGGGCAATATCACTGGAGGTTTAGTTTTTATAGAACAATTTTTTATGGGAAAGAAATGACATGAAAGAATTACGACACTGATAATGGAGAGATTTTGTTTAATGTCAAATTGCTCGAGTCGTTATACTTCCAAGCTACCAATATAGTGTAAAGGAAACGAACAATTGCTATGAAGAATACTAAATCTCAAGAAATATTTATTAAGATAAATTATCGGCTGTTAATGCTTCAGCGACTTTTCTTCCATTAACATACAAGGACAGGGTGAAAAGTCCCTAAAAATGAAACAAGAAATTATTTATTTGGTCAAAACATATTTTATTTCTCAACATAATCTCCTTGTAGCTCGATACACTTCGTCCAACGTTTTTCTAATTTTTCGATCCCTTCCAAATAATACGATTTTGGCAATCCTTCAAAATAGGCGATTCGCCAAGACAAGTCCACTCGTCCGACTGTTCTTTGGTCTCTGATGTGTTGTGATGGAGCCATGTTTCGTCCACGGTTACGAAACGGCGCAAAAAGTCCTTCTTACTGCGCTTGAACATCGCCAAACACTCCTTTGAACTTGTCACACGGTCGCGCTTGTTGTCAACAGAGAGCAAATGCGGCACCCATCTGGCAGATAGCTTTCTCATATCCAAAAATTTATGCAAAATGTTCCGTACCCGTTCGGTTGAGATGCTCATAGCCTTAGCATCTCGTGCACTTTAACTCGCCGATCGTCCAATATCATACCATGGTTTTTATCGACGATTTCTGGCGTTGTAGCCTCAATTTTACGACCAGAACGTTCGGCGTCCTTTGTGGTCATACTACCACAACGAAAATCAGTAAACCACTTGTGAATCGTTCCAATCGATGGTGAGGAGTCCCCATAATGTTTAACAAGCGATGCTTTGGTTTGCGTAATGTTTTTTCCACGCAAGAAATCATGTTTAATCAAGATGCGGAATTAACTTTTTTCCACGTTTTCAAAAATCTTCAAGGTTGCTTGCTTTCGATGGGTGTCAAAACAGAACTGAATGACATATCAGTCTGAAAATTTTAATGCGTTCTAGTTAAAGATGGTCACATAAGATTTGCGATTCTGGCGCCATCTGTTTTATTTTTCAAGGACTTTTCACCCTGTCCTCGTATTTATGCGCGTGAAGTGCGGTTATCAGCCGTCAATTCACGACTCCCCAAAGTTGTTAGTAGAGGGGAAGCCCCAGGAGTAGTATTAATGTGATGAAAATTTTTGTCGCCAGTGGGAACCGAACCAGGGTTCTCAGGATCCACAGGCCGACACGATACCACTATGCCACCTACTCCAAAATGGCAACAAGTTTGAGAAAGATACTGCAGAATTATTTTCTAATTCTCTCGAGTTATATTTAATTAGATTATTTTTTGACTTAGCTGTTGAGGATAAAAGATTTTGAACTGGGTCCATTATCGATTGATTACTTATTAATGTATTCTTGGAAGTTGTTTCCAAAGTTTGATAATGATAATTGATAACCGCATTTCAAGTATATCTTAAACTTAAACCGAGATATCCTTTGGCACTTTCGAATGAATTTGATCATTTCTCATCGAATATTTTCCCCTATCAGATATTACTAAATTGATTTCTAAAACTGTGATAAGAGCAAAAAATATATTGATAAAAGTGTCACTTCTTAAGTTTGGCTTTTAATCATCTTTGTTTAAAGACGTAACATATAACTGGAGAAGCAATCCTTAGAAAGTTTGAGAACTTTTGATTGAGGATCAGATGAAGCCAGACGACAGGAGATTCTCAGCTAGCTAAGAAAGTGATACTGTAATAATTGGTCTATTATCCGATATACGCATTCGACAAGCAATCACATCTGCGATTGAGTATTTGAGATCGAATGTTCTATTTCAAACTAATGACACTGATAATTACTATGTTATTAAGCTTTTGACCTAATTCTGAATGTAGTTGCATTGCAGTTGCAAGTCTCAGAGAGAAATACTTCTTTTTGTAACCAAACAGGAATCTTTTTCTAAATCAAATATCAAGTTCATATGTCATGTCTATTTTGATATCGACTCTACAGTTCCAATTATTTAAATTACTGGGGTTGGGGATACCAAGACGAGATCATATTAATATAATATTTGAATTAGAAAAGAGCTGTTGATGGTAGAAATTTAGGTGAATTAGCGCCTAATTGAATCTGAAATTGTATCTGAACATTCATTTGATACAAGATATTAGTATTATTATTTACTATTAGTTATAATATAACAAGAGAGTGAGAATGAATTGAAAATAATTCGACAGATTTTGAATCGAATACTTGTTGCCAGGCAATTCCTGAGAGCCTCTATGACACGAGTGGCTATTGTCAAATGGCAAAAAGATTGAAAAAGAAACTGGAGAACTGTTTTATAATTTATTGAACTATCAAATAATATTTAAGTAAATTAATTTTTGACTTTTTATTTGTATGGGGTAGGTAGCTCAGTGGTATCAAGTCGGCCTGTGGATCCTGAGAATCCTGGTTCAATTCCCATAAACGACAAACAATTTTCACCATTTTAAAAACTACTCCTGTGGCTTCCCCACAACTAACATCTTTGGGGGCCGTGATTTGACGGCTGGTAACCGCACTTCACGCGCAAAATATATCACTTACCGAGATCTGCTTCGGCAGAGTTCCACACCCAGTAAGGGGTAGAAGGCAAGATGATATATTTATTTTTATTTTTAATTTTTGACTCCCAAATTTCAATCAAAGGAATTTTGCTTTACACGTCGACAATTTTAAATAATTATTTGACTACTATCTATTTGACATTTGTCAAACGACAGCTAATGTGATGATTTTTGGGAATAAGTACAATAGTTTTATTTTCAGTAATAATATAACAAAAGAATGAGAATAAATTGCAAATAATTTGACAGATCTTTCGAAAACTTGTTGCCAGGCAATAGTCATGAAAGCCCGTAGGACTTGAGTGGCTACTGTCAAATGGCAACAAGTTTGAGAAAGATACTGGAGAATTATTTTCTAATTTATCCAACTCTCGAGTTATATTTAATTCGATTATTTTTTGACTTAGCTGTTGAGGTCGATTCATCCAACTTAAAAGATTTTGAACTGGGTTCATATCGATTGATTACTTATTAATGTATTCTTGGAAGTTTCCAAAATTTGTTGGTGTATTTCTGTATCAGAAATGGCGACAAATTTTCATAATTTGAAAAAGATATCCCTGTGGCTCCTCCACATGTTTGGGGGCCGTGATTTAATGACTGGTAACCGCACTTCACTCGCAAAATATATCACTTACCGAGATTTGCTTCAGCAGAGTGCCACACCCAGTAATGGGTAGAAGGCGTGATGATATATTTATTTCTATTTATTTTATTTTTTGGTTGCTAATTTTTCATTTTAAGCTCGGTCTTCCAGATATGAGTTCCATCTGAACTATTATATTTACAAATATACTACATTTTAAAGATAGCAGATGAAAAATCTTCCAGATAATTTTAAAATGGTACAAGTGGTATATAAATAATACAGCACACATTATAAACCTATAAATGCCTTTCCTTTAGGTACTTAAAATTTTTCAAATTCCATCAGCACGTAACAAACCTTCTCTGCTCTCAACAAAACTACCAACTTTATTTACGACCTGCAAATCGATACGTCGTAACTTGAACATTCTTATGATTCTCTTCTCTTTCCACAGGTGGAGAGCTTTTGCGCAACATATAACGTTGATGTCTTTGTTGTCGTCTACAGCGTGGTGGACAGAAAGACTCTGAAGGCCGCAGAAGAGATTCTGCTCTACTTGTGGAAGAGTGATTGCATGTCTACCAAAGCTGTGATTCTCGTTGGGAACAAAGCCGACTTGGAACGGAAAAGAGAAGTGCCTATGGTTGGTAAGTAAGAATTACTTTTAGGATATTTACTAATCAAATTTGAATATTGTTTTTTTGACAGCTAGGCAAAAATATGTATATCTAGAAATATAAATGTTACCGCGATAGAACAGAAACTAAGATAAAGTTAATTTAATTATCTTCATTAATAATAGTAATAATGTTTTACTTACAAACTTGGTAAAGTAGTTATTAGCACTATTATCTGCATTCGAATCTGTAGATCCCGAGTTCGAATTCCACTCAAGCTGACTTATACGGGTAGTGAATTTATTTATACAATATAAGAAAAACAATGTTCCATATTGATTTTAGAGCAAAATTCTTCAAATAAAACTTGTAGATAATTAAATTCTGCATCTAAATCATTAATCATATTTTAACTCGTAAAATCTAGTTTAAAACTGCTCATCAAAAGCAAAATAATTTTTAATAGTTTGTCAGTTTGCGCAATTGTAACAAGTCAAAGTCAGCACATTCTTAGTGAATACAATTAAGTAAAGTAGAGCATGTTGTAATGAGGTCAAGTATTCTAAATAATATTCTTTGACGTAAGTAGCTAACTATTTGCTGACTTAGTACTTTTGTAATTAGATATATAGTAGCGTTAGGTCAGTTATAACGACAGTGACATAGTCAGACAGTCAGATGCAGTCACATAGTCAGATAGTCAATACGAGAGTTCAGTAGGAACTCGACAACACCAACCATGTAGTAAGTGTGAATAAATCTTTGTTATTTGTTGAACCAAATTGTAAGTACAAACTTATATACAACACCACCCTAGTACTTGTCCTTTCTCCGGTCTGACAAGAACCCATATAAATTATTTGTTAATTCTCCTTAAATAAGGGAGGCTTACACAATCATTATTATTCCCATTTCATCAAATTTCTTGATTTTTTTATTTTTCATTGTAAATTTTCCATCTCTCATCAAAGACAAGATGTATACGTACAGACATTTAACTTTTTTTTCAGACGACCACTTATGAAAGTAACCATAACAACATCATAAACTACTACGAAAAGTTGAACATAACATACATCTCGTATGTTAGTATAACGTACACTTCTAAGATATCAGGTGAAGTTCCACTGATTGACAACAGATGGCGTTACGATGAAAGAAAATAATAAAATAAATGAAAAGATTTTTTTTAGAAATACTTTGTGGTCGTCTGAAAAATAGTGTACATAACTCGCTCGAAAGTGTGATATCTGTACTCGTGTACTTAAATAGTTAGAAAAGCAATTGCAATTAAAAAATATCCAAACAATTTCAATAATCGTGATGGCTATGAATTTAAAAAGTATAATTGCATTTAGGGTCAGTTTTTCAATCACCGATTAATTTTAATCATGATTAAATAATAATGAAAACTATGGTTTCCAGTATTATTTAATCATGATTAACATTAACCGAGAGTCAACCTGCGATTGAAAAACTGGCTCTTAATAGAATAATTCTAATTTCTAGCTATATAATTTTTAATTATTGTTTATTTATGTTTGGACAAAAGGTCGATTTACATATAAAATAAATAGAACTTAATCCAAACATGTACCTATTTATTTTATTTTAACAACTTTCTTTTCAACCCAAACTGCGTCATAAACATGCCCCCATCCTCTCGTGACAATAACCCTCAGGGTAGACAATCGCCAATCGTCGGATAACATAAAATCGCGTGTCTTCGACGTTCGACATGAAGCTCGTTACAGCTCACTTCACATTTGCTCGAGGCTTGGCCGATTATCCCGTGCATTCGTGCAGGAAATGCAAAATGACCGGACGATCTTACCTCCTCTTTCTCTTGTTTTCCTGTTATCCGCATGCATGGAGCTCTAGATGCGAGGAGGTTTTACAAGAATAGAGGAAAGGATGTATGGCGATTGTGGCGAGAGAGGTTAGAAGAGAATTTGTTGTACAAAAAATAGACTGGAACTACGGGAGCTGAAAATTCTTAAATGTGTTCATTATGTGACTGAAGGGGGAGAATTACTTATTTGCTGCGTAGTACAATTTGAAGTAATTTGGGTAACATGTAAGTAGCAGATTCAAATGCGTTTGAAATTTAAATTATCTGGTGAAGTACCTACACGTATCTTCTAAATGGCTTCTTTATAGTTTCTCTTATTGTCTAGAATTATATGTGCTGAAACGTAATAGTTAGAGAGCTAGGGTGCAAAATGATGTCTCATTTATTCCAGTGACAGAAATAGATTTTTTAATAGATTATATCATGATAAACACGAAAAAAAGAAAATTAGATTTGGGAACGGGTGGAAACAATAGATGCCGCCGATGTGAATGCGCAGATTTTAAGGGTCGACATATTTTTTACAGGCTAATTTTCAGTTTAAATTATACCACCCGTTCCCAAATCTAATTTTCTTGTTTTCATGTTTATCATGACATAATCTGTTAAAAATTCATTTCTGTCATTGGAATAAATGAGACATCATTTTGCACCCTAGCTCTCTAACTATAATGTATAAATGAAATAGTATATTATATAATAAGTTTTATCAACGTCTCTTTAGTTACAAGCTTTTTTGACATTAGCTGAGCGAGTGTATAAAAATGAGTATCTTATGCACATTTGCATCAACAACATTTCAATTTCTTCTCTGACTTAAATCAAAGAAAATATCATATGAAGATGTTTAAATTACTGTCAAACATTTCATGCGATATTGTCAATTTATGCCAAACTTAAAATTTATGTTTCATTGGTGCAAACGGGCATAAAAAGGTTTTTAAATGAGTCACATACTATACTTTCTCTCCGACTGTAAATTAAGACAACAACAAAATGTAAAGTTTTATTAATTATTTGAAAAGTATGGTTAACTTGCAGGAAGCTAACTTTACGCCGTGCTTAATATGTTGTGACAAAAACTTTCTAAGCCACAGATTATCAACATGTGATTAAAATTTTATTTAACGCCAAGAAAACCAACAAAATAAAGGACATTTTAATTACGAGAATACAGGCGCGGTGGCTGAGCGTGTTAATGCACATCTCTTAACATACTGTGACGTCTCCCGAACCAAGGTTCGCCAGTTAGAATTCGCCTGTCGACAAAGTATGATTTGTCGTTAAATAAAAAAATACAGTTACTTGTATTAATCATACTCGGGCGCTATAAGCTAGTCACTTATATATATGCCTTAAAAAAAGTAACATCGACTACGGAAACCGGCAGTACGGCAGTGTAAAAACTGCGGCTCGGTGTGCCCGGTAGGCCCAGGCCTGATTAGGGCTGTAGCGCCATTGAAGAATAATTACGAGAATAGAAAATGGTATATTATGTGTAAATATAAAAAACAAGTACCAATATAATGAATCACATATTGTACTTTTTCTACGGCCGCAAATTAAGACAACAAAAACATGTAAAGGTTTATTAATTATTTAATAAATATTGTTAAGTTATAATGACCGATGCAGGAAACTAAATTCAGCCCGTGCTTAATACGTCAGTTGTTAACTTCACGCCGTGAATAAAACGTTCGAAGCTACAACTTATCAACTTGTGATTAAGTTGTTATTTAGCGCTATGGAAACTAATACATTACTCTTAAATGATATTTTAATTATGAGAATAGCAAAAATTAATTAGAAGATTGAATTTCCAGTAACAAATTAACAGCCCGATTCTCAAAATAGTTTTAGCTAATTCTGAATTGATTCTAGTCCGATTTTAAAATGTTATTCAAAATCACTTTCCGAAAGCCAAATGATAACATGATTACATTAAAGTTTATTTAAACCGTTTTGAAAATATAGTCCAGCTTCAAAGTTCAGGCTCATCTGAAACTCTTTTCAGAATTAACCTGAAAATGTGTTCCTACTTAAATAAATTATTTATTTTTTTTTACAAATTAAGACTTTAAATAATTAGATAATTATGTAATTATTATATTACTTTTTAAATATATTTTGAAATCTCTAAAATGCGGACATACATGAGTCCGCAATTTTTGCCTGTCTAATAAATCTGTTATTTTAATACGATTTATAAAAATATGGAAAACTTTTCAAAACTCATATTTGATATGCATAACCTCGTTTATTCCTTCCACATGAATGCTTGTGGATGAAATGAAAGTGGTGTGCCCCGATAAGAATGTTTGGCGAAGATTAAATGCAGAATGAATCTTATGAATAAATATTCAGTAATTGTTTCAAGGGTTGACACAATTTCAATTGATGAGTACGGCAGTATGATGATAAATAAATAAATAAATAAATATATCATCACGCCTTCTACCCATTACTGGGAGTGGCACTCTGCTGAAGCAGATCTCGGTAAGTGATATATTTTGCGCGTGAAGTGCGGATACCACTCGTCAAATCACGGCCCCCAAACATGTTAGTGGTGGAGGTGCCACAGGGATAGCTTTTTCAAATTATGAAAATTTGTCGCCTGTGGGAATCGAACCAGGGACCTCAGGATCCACAGGCCGACTTCATACCACTGAGCTAGCCAAGTATGATGGTGTCGTTAGCAATACGGAATTTGAATCCGAAGATCCCGAGTTCCAATTCCACTCAAGCTAAAATAATATATCACACTGTGGCTCGGTGACTTTGAATCCTGTACTGTAATTGGGATTAAGTTCCTGTTGTACAGAATTAGCATAAATAAATAAATAATTCTACTGTAAATATTTTATTTGATTTTTTATTTATGAATGCAAAGGCATTTTATATATGTGAATTTATGTACGACATAGTATTAAATATACTTTAGAAAGAAAATATATTAAAGAATATTGAAGAAAATATAATATTTCGTTTTAAAATTTGATTTAACAAAAACTTTTCGGCAGATCTTTTCTTGGGTTTAGTTACATTTAGAACTTGTATAAGTTCGCCAAAATAAGCATAAATATAAAAACTGCCCCAATTTAATATCAAGATTTATTCTTTCAATTGTTCTTTCTTATTCTGAAGAATTTAATAGATCGATATTTATTTTGAAAGCTGTTTCCACATTTTAAAATTATTTTCCTTTTATGGGCTTTGATGGTATGTTTCTAGTAAGTAAAAAAGATGGGCAACTTTCATTTTTCTTTCTTATATAAGGAAGTATTGGAATCGTGAAAAAAATCGTTCACGAGATTTTCGCGGAAATACATGTCTTGAGGTCCACTGAATCCATTTTAATCATTTTCTCAATGATGTCTGTGTGTGTATTGGGGTGTGTGTGTCCGAGTATGTAATATCTCATGAACGAGATAAGATTTTTAACGAAACTTGGTAATTATAAGTTTCATGAAAATACGAAGAGCTGAGTTGATTTTGAATGAAATTGAAAAACCGGAAGAGGAAATTTACTGGACACACAAAACAATAAATACCTTTTATTTCAAAAATGGAATCAGTTACGAAAAAAAGATTCTAATGAAAGATGTTGGCAAAAATATTTGGAACATAAAATGTTATTTGCAATTTTCCTGATTGAAGGTTTGTTATGTGTAGAATGTTTCTGAGTGTGATAAGTAAATGAACTTATATGGAGGAAATTATAAGTATGGTTGAAGCGAGAATGGTGTGTTAATGGACGTTATCTAATTTATTTATTTTATTTACTGCTTTACAGAATAGGAAATTTATTTCAGTTAAAGTATTGAAGGCTACATTTTCTACTGGATTCAAACCACTCAGACACAGTTGTATTTTTTTAGAAGAGTTGAAGTCAGCGAGAGCTAGATGTGAAAATTCTTGCTTTGTAGTCTGTCTGTAGTAGCTCACTTTTCTATCAAAGACGCGAACCCCTTAGCCTCCGTAGCCAATAAACAACAATGAATTTGATTACAATCTTAATTGAAACTTTCGAATAATGGTAGTTGGTTCGTTAAGTTGAAATATTCCCAAATGAATTACTGAACCAGCTTATCAAAATAGCATCTTAATATCCTAGACCTCATACGTCATAGTCATTTCGTCCTGCTTGTTCGAAACAAATGGCAATTAATGTAGTTGTGTTGGCGACCTTGCTTTACAGACTAAGAACCGCATGTCTAAGGTTTCTAGTTTGAAATGGTGGTACGACTGATTGAGGGGAGCAGAATTAAGTTTTTCCTATATTTTTTTACTGCAAAAAATGAATGGAGAGTTATTGATGGATTATAATTTATATTGCAGATGGAAACAAATTAATCTACAAGGGATTAGATTAGAAGGGTTTAATTTTTCAGTTGCCTTGTCTACTTTAAAATAATAAATGAGTATCGCAGCGTATTTATCTTTTGTTCTACTCGTATTTTATAAACGGTAATTACTGTGATTATTTTATGAATTTAGAACCTATCTCGTATTTCCAAGTAGTGACGATTTATTTTTTAAATTAGAAGTAGTAATTCTATCATATCATTAGATTAGTTGATGGTAATAACTTGTTCGTATATATTATCAATAACTCTTGCGTAATTTATTTATTTATTTATTTATTTTGTTACTCTGCACAACATGAAGTAAATCCCAATTACAGTACAGGGGGGCTACAGCTTATAGTGGAATCCGAACCACTCAGACACAATCGTATTTCTTTGATATAAGTAGAAGTCAGTTAGATTTGAACGCACGACCTCTTGCTTGCTAATTAAGAAACGCAACCTCGCTTTTATCCACTGAGCTACGATGGCCCGTTTCATTATAAATCCAGGTTAATACGACCATGACAGAAAGTATGTTATTTTAGTAGTCATTTGACAACGGAAAGTTGTCATTTCCCGAGCAACAAGCGTTCACTTTTCCGATTGTCTACAAAAAGCGGAAAACTAACATTTCCGCTTGTCCCCAATAGCAACAAAGAGAAAAATAACATTTCAGCATGTTTAATAATGATTTTAATTTCTTTTTCAAGGTTTTTGTAAATTGTTTTTTAAAAAATATAGAAAGCACCACCTTGCCGCAATATTTTTCGACAACCATTTAGAAACACTTGACAATTTTTCTGTTTCAAAACTAGTTTGAAAATATAAGTCATGTTTTCATTAATACGATCATGTTACTTTATCGCTATATGGGGTGGCTAGCTCAGTGGTATTAAGTCGGCCTGTGGATTCTGAGAACCCTTGTTCGATTCCCACAGGTTACAAACAATTTTCATAATTTCAAAAACTACCCCTGTGGCTCCTCCACCACTAACATCTTTGGAGGCCGTGATTTGACGACTGGTAACCGCACTTCACGCGCAAAATATATCACTTACCGAGAACTGCTTAGGCAGAGTACCACACCCAGTAATGGCTAGAAGGCGTGATGATATATTTATTTATTTTATTTTATTTACTTTATCGCTTAGCGAGCGACAAATGTCAACTTTCTGCACTCAAATGACAGTTCGAAATGTTTACTTTCTATTCGATCGTAGAAAAACATTCATTTAGTTTCATTAAACTTATTTCATAAAGAGTTAATTAAACATATTGATTGTGGCACTCCGTATATTTTCGCGGTTACCAGCTGTTAAATCACGAACCCTAAAAATATCAGTGGAGGGGGGACAACAGAGATATTTTTTTAATGTGGTAGTATCAGTAAAAATTGAACCCGAGATCTCAAAGCCCGACAAAGTTGCCACTGAGCTATGTACTCCATAAATAAATTAAATTGATTTTAATTCGAGTGTATGTACTAAATGACAGTTATTTAATTAATTTTAGTGGGCAGTTTTGTGATCTGAATATTTATAATAAATTTAATTGCTTTACATTTTAATTAATAAATGTAATATTATATATTTACTACAAATGTACAAATACGTATTTCACATTAATATGAATAATTACATATATCTAATTTAGTGTAAATAATGAAGCATATTTTCATTTATTTTTATTGGTATGAATTAAATAAAACGATTTATGATTATAATTAGTAATATTTATGTCTGCTTCGAATATTTTTTACAAAGAATTTGTAAAATATAGGTTAATATAAATGTATTTAATTATAAATAATTCGAAATCTAATGGAATTATTTATTTAAAAAGTTACGGATTACCCGACCTGTATAGGTTTATTATTTATACACTAATAAAATATAAGCTTAAATCTATTTCACTACGCACTAAATTAATTTATAACTAATCCTATTAATTATACGTTTTATGTACTGTAAACCATGCAACCGCTGTACATAAATACGTTGCTGTATTGTTAGTCACGTTTTGTTAAAGATCACTGACCTTTGAAGGTTTGAAGTAAATATTAGGTTAATTATTTACGGCAGAAATGAACTGAACTATGACATTTTGTTTAAATACTTGTCCTCTAACCTAAAATAATAATTTAAAATCGTTTGATAGCGGCAAAGGACGTAGTTCATTTGATCAGAAACAGGTCGTGACCTCTCCTCGCCCACCCAATTATGAATTTAAATTTAAATTTCAATATTTTATAGAACTAAAAAAAAAATAAAAATCTCAGTGAGCGTTCATTACACCACGAAATTAGATAAAATTTGCCAACTAAACATTTCTCTTTTTCCAGTGGGCCGCCGTCTAGCCAACAGCTGCGGCTGTAAGTTTATCGAGACCTCCAGCGGACTAGACCACAACGTGGACGAACTCCTGGTGGGTATCCTCGCCCAGGTGAAACTCAATCCCAAGCGCAACCGTGACCGCCTCTCGAGGAAACGAAAGATCCACATCGGATCGGGGAGGAGGATACTAAAACATCTGTTAGGACTTAAACGCAAAACTCGGTCCTGTGAAAATCTGTTTGTGTTGTAAGTGACGATTACTGTAAGTGATGTTATCAAAAGGTTAGGAAAGAGTTAGAATAAAAATAATATCTTCGAATGTAAAAGGTCATGTAATGAAATAAAATGTTTTATGTTCGATCGCACAATAACTACTTGTTTCATGATATTGTTTAGTGGTCCATAAAATAGCACTTTATTGGACTAGTACGATAATATAGCAAAATTGGACTGCTATCAATGTCAAAAAATAATTATTATATCTAATAATTTAAATAAATAAATAAATAAATAAAATAAATATATCATCACGCCTTCTATCCATTACTGGGTGTGGTACTTTGCCGAAGCAGATTTCGGTAAGTGATATATTTATGCGCGTGAAATGCGGTTACCAGCCGTCAAATCACAACCCTCAAAGATGTTAGTGGTGGCGGAGCCACAGGGGTAATTTTAATGTGGAGAAAATTGTTTATCGAACGGAAACTCTTAAATCCACAGGCCGATTCGACACCACTGAGCCATCTACTTCATCTAATAATTTAATTCATTCATTTGCACTTATGGGGTAGGTGGATCAGTGGTATCGAATCAGTTTATAAATTTGAGATCCTGGGTTTGATTTCCTCAGCCGGCAAACAAGTTTCACCATATTGAAATTACGCCTATGACTCTCCCACCACTTATATCTCTGAGGGTCATGATTTTACGACCGGTAACCGCACTTCACGCGTACACATCTATCACTTACTAAGATCTGCTACGGCAGAGTGCCACACCCAGTCATGGGTAAAAGGCGTGATGATATATTTATTTAATACAATTTCTTCTTGTTCTTTTGGGATCTTTTGAAATCTTGAGATATTATGAACACATTTTCCATTTTTGAAATTAATTTGACTGTTTAATAATTAGAAATAACATTGTTAAACAAAAACAATAACAAAGCACACTTTGAGATATAATTAAGTTTATTACATTACCATATTTTAAGAAAATAAATCGCCTCCAAGGCAATCGAACATAAAGCTTTGTATACAACTCCTACATAATCGGATTTTATAGGACTCACCTTATTTATAAACCTCGTTCGCTGTGCTCGTTCGGTTATAAAATACAGCTAGTCCAATAAAGTCCTGCACTATGTACTTATTATATAAATAACTATTATTTGTTTTATATATGGAACTCAAAATTAATTCAGAAAGATGATACTTGAATTTATTATTATAAAAATAAGCTCAAGGTATTTTTCCGCCATTACAATTTATAATATGGAATAAGTGGCTCAATGGTATCGAATCGGCCTGTGGATTTGGGAATCCGGGTTCGATTCCCACAGCTGACAAACAATTCTCAATTACATTAAAACTACCCCTGAAGCTCCCCCTCCACTAACATCTTTAGCGGCCGTAATTTGACGACTGGTATTCACGCGCAAAATATATCACTTACCGAGATCTGCTACGGCAGAGTGCCACACCCGGTAATGAATAGAAGGCGTGATGATATATTTATTTATTTTTACATTTTTCAATCATTTATTGTTTAACATTGTGAAAAATCTAGCATAATTCGTAATTTGGTTTATAGTTCTGGTTTATTTTATTAAAATATCGAGGTTTCTATGCACGGGCATCTTTGATTTGTGGTCTTTCAGAAATGTTTGTCTTTATTTTTCAATACAAGATAAATTGAAAGGAAATGTTCTCTCGAGCGCTTTGACTAAACGGAAATTGCTTTTCGTTCGTACCTATGAGTAAAATGAACAAATATAAGAAAAACTCAAGCAGATCTCAAATAATAAAAAACAATACTACGTACATATTATTAAGTATTAACTAAGAAAAAATTAAACTCCTAAGCCTTAATAAATATAAAGCTAAATACGTATTTCGAGAACTAAGTTCTCATCATCAGTAGACGAAGCAAGGGAAAACCCAAGATTACACAACTTGTGAACCAAGCTAGTGGTCAAGGTTAAATTTTTACTTTTTACTTTATTTAGTATTACTTATTCTATTCTGTTTATTTGATTTTGAGCCGGTTTTTTCATCTCCGGATAAAGTTCCCAATAACTATCATTGGGATAAATACAAAAATATCGCATCGAAATCATAGCACAAATGGTAATAGTTTTACTGAATGCCATTTTTTTATGTGAATTTTTTTAAATTATCCTGCCAAAATTGTTATCGGAAACTTTATCCGAAGATAGAAAAACCGGTCCTTAATACTGTCGTTTCCAAGAGAGACTACCAAAGGGGTAAGGGAGAGTAATTCACTTAATCACGTCACTGTGAAATTGTATTTATTCCACTGGTCTATTGCAGTTAGTATTGGTCGGCAGAGCGGTTCATGTATTACGTATAACACTAATAATACAAAAGACAAAATGTCTATTGCGATGTGGAATTGAGTCTTAAAAATACGAAAAAATATTCATAGTTGATGACCTAATAAATTGATGCAAACGTGGTGTAAAACTTTTGTGGAATTTTGAGACAAGTGATGGAAAATTAGTTTTTTCCTAGTTTTTCTTATTTTTATAACACTAATAGTAAAATATTTTTAATCGCAGTGCCACTTTATCAGATCCTGCAATCATTTCACATTTTTGAGCTTGGCATACTATCATGGCGAAAATAGTAGTTATCGACCGATGCGCCACCCGAGGTAGACGACATTCTGAACACATTAAACACATTTCGCGAACAAACTACAATTGCATTGTACATTAAAAAATGAAAAAAATATATTACAAATTATAATTCCGAAACTAAAAAATAATAATCTTGTAAAACATTTATTTATAACAAATATATGATATTTTAGCAGTTTTTGATAAAGTTGTATTGTACAAAAAGATTCACAGAACCGAATACATAAATGTTAACATGTTTTGCCAGTTTCATAAAAAAGTTATAAAGTAATTATCTATAATGCAAGTATGAAAAGCTATTTTTTTGGCATTTTTTATTCGGTTGTAAGTTGTTTTTAAGATTCTTGTTTTTAAATATTAACTTTCCGCAAATTTAGCAGAACGACGATATTGTTTTATTTTATTTAAATATTCCGTTCTGGCTTTAGGGTGGATTCATGTTAACACATCCATATTATCCTTTATGCTTTGCATTCGGTTGAAAGGAATTTGTCCGGACTGTAATGTATGAAAAGCTATGAAACATAGGTACTGTCCGAAACTAATGGAAATTACAAATTAAAATTACACAGTGAGCCGACCATCTAATGTTTGCGAATTGGTACAAAACATAGTTACGAAGAATTAAATGATTTAAATTTCTTGTTTGGGGAGGAGGGATGCCAAAAATTTAAGCTGTATGCCATTTGCCACTTGGATCACTTACATCAGTTCAGATAATTAGACAACATGATCCAATGAACTTAATTAAGCAAACTGATGTACTAATTGGGGTGAATTATATATATATATATCATCACGCCTTCTACCCAATACTGGGTATGGCACTCTGCCGAAGCAGATCTCGGTAAGTGATATATTTTGCGCGCGAAGTGCGGTTACCAGTCGTTAAATCACGGCCCCCAAAGATGTTAGTGGTGGAGAAGCCACAGGGATAGTTTTTGAAATGATGAAAATTGTTTGTCGCCTGTGGGAATCGAACCAGGGTTTTCAGGATCCATAGGCCGACTTAGAAAGTAAATTCAAATCTGTAATTCTAGTACTAAAAATACAGTCAGCGAAGTAATCCAGCGAAATAAATAAGTGATCTGATTCAGTAAATGTAAATTAAATCTAATCCAAATGGCAAATGGAATACGCCTTGATTATGCGTCTTTTTGTTTCATTTCTGTACGGTTACTATGGTAATACGTAACAATCCCGAAATTGGATACTTTTTGAACAAAAAATTATAAAATATTCGAGAACTAATAAATTATATTTTTTATTTAAAAATCTAATATTTCCAATTAATTGAACTACAAACGTCAGAAAGCCATAACAATATTTCAGAGAATGGAACCGTATTGAAACTTATCTCTTTGACAATATTATTAATTTAATAATAAAATCCTTTTAAATTGAAATGTACCATGATATCAAATCCTTCATATCGAATGTTATTCCCAGAAATACAGACCATATTACACGCGTGGAATCTTCACAAAATCCTTTGTATAGGCTTCAACGATCGATACAACATTTCGAAATTGTAAACGCTTAAATTTATTTTGTGTTTGGGTGCAGTGAACTGTTTTAATGTTTCGCTTGCTGCTATTGGTGTAGGCAAAGGTAAACTGCCACGGCATGCTAATTTTACGTTTACGGTTATCTTTATGCCTACGCTAACATTAACTCTACGCACTACCGGAATTAAAAAGGAAATAAAAGGCTGGAACAACATGTTGTAAAAACAGATTTTGTTGTTTTAAATGAAATTGCTAAGGCAATTTATGCGAAATCTAACCATCAGATAAAAAAGAACTAAGATATATACAATGGACTCCTGAACCATAATCGAAATAACAGAAATGAAAGATAAAAACATAAAATAGGTATTGTATAATAGTTATTAGTGAAAAAATTAATTAAAAATATGTTTTACATCAGAGATATATGCTATAATTGATATACTGTCATTGCCTAGTGAATGAAAGAAGTTAAGGTAGTACTAGTGTGACGGTGGCGCCATCGGTTTTCGAGTGGCGAAACTGACGCTCAAAAAAAATATGAAAATTGAATAAAATAAGTGTTTTATACCTATTATGATTTGAATATCATGGATTGTTAACCGGTTGTTGGTCTAGTGAATTTTCAAATATCATACCACCGTGTGGTGTTGTCATTATAAATTGGGATTCTTAATTTTTCGTTAAAAACAAGGCTTTGCATGACTATACATCCATTACTAAACGATAAAAACTTTCTCATTCTGATACAATAGTGGATAGTTATAGAACATCATACTAGTTTTTCAAATGAAACTGCAAAATTTTAGAGGTACACAAACCAAATATGTGCGATTCTGAGTGATGATCGCCATAAGCCCCGTGTATAAGAACTCAACTTTACAAGCGAATATATTTGTTCACAGACGATGAATGTGTTTCATATTTTAACAGGATGCGTATGACTATCCAATGTTTACGTGCGCCAAATTTCATTCAGAACAACAACAAAAATTTCATCCTAGTACTACCTTAAGTACCAATGAAACGAACTTGAGACGTCACGACCCAACTCAACACTTCATAAAATCGTATCTATTATAATATAAATAAAATTCAATCAGCATTTTCACTGATCGCCATAGTTTATCATGTAATTTCATAAAAAAAATAATAATAAATTGGTTCAGGATTTGATTATTTCCTTGCTTTATTATATTTTTAAATAATACATACTATCCCGATGGATAAAACCGAGATAAAATTTTGGTCTCAAACAAAAGGTCGTACATTTAAATCTCACGGACTTCAACTTATATAAAAAATACGACTACGTCTGAGCGAATCTGATTGCACTATAAAGCTCCTGGCACATATAGCGTCAAGACTCCGAGTCTACCATTTGACTGCCAAAAATAGAAACGCCTCTATTTTCAGCAGTCACGACTGCCGAAAACCAACTTCATTTCGATGCTGGTTTTTTCCTTCCTTTGTTGTTTGACGTATGAATTATTATTGTTTGATATTTTGTACATTTTTATAGTTAAATTCATTTACTTTATCCATAGTTAGAAACTTTTAAGTTCTCATATTTCATTTATAATTCAAGTAATTTTTTTTTAATTTATTTTTTTGTTTTATATATCCTAGTTTATAGTTTTTATATTTCTTAATAATCGACAAACATTTTAAATAATACATTTAAGTTTTTATATTTCATTTATAGTTCATGTAATTTTTTTTTTAATTTAATTTTTTGTTTTATATTTCGTAGTTTATAGTTTTTATATTTCTTAATAGTCTATAAATATTTTAAATAATACAAATTAACAAATAACACGTTAAAATTAACAAATATTTATTTCTGACTGTCAGAAACACCGACTCTATATGTGTCACCCGTTTTGGACGTGACGCTCAGTTTTTCAGCAGTTTGTAGCAGACTCGAAGTCTCGACGCTATATGTGTCAGGGGCTTAAGCTGTAGGTCCCTTGTACTGTAATTTCACACATCTGCTAACTACCCTTACTTTATTCTGGTTAATATAAACGAGTCTTTAATTTTAAATATCATCCTTGAAAATTCATAATTCGCCGCCATTTTGTTTCAAGATGAAAGCGAGCTATCTTAATAACGATTGACCGATTTCCATAAAATTTAATGGGTAATACTATCTTTGTTAATATGAAATTATATTAAACAAAATGGAGGCGAGGGATATTAGAAACAATTCGATCCATTTTCATGAAACAAACTAGTTATTTAGAAAAATAACATCGAAATTATGTTTTATTATGCAATCAAAATCTTTACCTTTTATAATGACATTATCTCTGAGTTTATTTTTATTTGTATATTTATTATTACAATAGAAATCTTAGCACGGGAAATAAGAGATATCTGCTAACGCCTGGAGCTTATTTGTATAATTTCTAATTAGCAAATGTACTTTTACTTCAACAATCTCTCAAAAGATTTCTGTACTTTGTTGTACTATGTATTAAAATTTCACAAAGACAATATAATGTGCAAAGAGGTACACGATAATTGGAGACCATCAAATTAATTATAAATGAGATAAATGTATCTAATAGAATGGTTAGTATTAAGAACTTAATTAGGAAATAATATTATAAGAATGACTCACTGCCTAACTGACCTTTCCTTGAATTCCGCCTATTTCATAATTTTATTATAATTTCATACAAAACTGTACTTTTTTGAAAAGAGTTTCCTCTTTTAATTAATTATTATATTCACAAAACAGAGACAAAATTCTGATTTTCGGTTTGCACTTTTGTACGAAATTTTACCAAGTAGATACAGGGTATAAAATAAGATCAAAAACTGTTGTAATTCTTTTCGAATTATATTTTGCTAAAATATACGTACAGGTTTTGCGTTAATTTTTCAACTTAGATTAATTTACGACTTATTATATACCTGCAGGGTGTTTTTAAATTCTATTTCAATGACAGTTATCACCATTAGTCAAAATACATTCATAAAACACAGAAAGGCCCTATGACGCAGAAGATCTGTTTCAATTGTTGTATATGAAAGAGAACGTAAAATTAAACTAAGATTTATTGGCAATTAACAAAAAAAAATTAATTGTACTGTATTTTGTGGAAAATAAGGGAATTAATTCAAGAAAATATGTATGTACATCATGTCAAATAGGAAAAAAATTGCGTCATTGTATATGTTTATTTCTATTACCGAAGCTGCCAGTTTTAAATACATAATTTTTTAACTACAGTTTTATGAAGCTGTCATACTATTCTTTTTATAATAACAGCTATGCATAATATGCATAAAAATAATATAAAATACCAGAATAAATTATTGTGGTTACAGAATTCAGATATTAGCCGTATTCCATTTGCCATTTGGATCAGATCTAACTTACATTTACTGAACCAGATCACTTATTTATTTCGCTGGATTACTTCGTTGACTTTAGTTTCAATACTAGAATTACTGATTCTAATTTACTTTGAAGTAATTCATGCCAATAACTGCATTGCTTAATTCAGTTCATTTAGTCATGTTGTCTAATTTATCTGAACTGATTTAAGTGAACCAAGTGGCAAATGGAATACAGCTATAATTCCATCATTTTGAGATGTAACCATATCAAAATTTTTACATATTTATTTTTGTTTATTTTGTTTTCATGAACGAGTTTCTTTTTGCACACAAAAATTGATTGGGGAATAATAATTTTCTGATTGTTGTAGAAGAGAGAATATTAATTAATATTCCCTTGTTTATTCCCTGTGAGATTTATATATGGCATTATGTAGCAAAAAATTACACATTTAATATACAGGCTGATCAAAAGGAATTGTTATAGTTGGCAATAGAATTCCAGAGATCTTTTTATTCCACAGTTGGCACAACGTCAGATAAAGGCGGAAATGCTATTTGACATTTCTAATAAATACAAATAGGTTATGTCAGGAGTCTGACAGCTAATAGAATTTTGACTTTTTAAGTAATAGAAATACTTTAGAAATAAATGTAATAATAAATGTACTCAAATTTAAATTTTAAATGTCACTGTCAACAACAGGAAATGAATTTATGTATCAGGCTTACCAATTTCAAGTAGTTTTTTTTATTGCCAACTGTAACAATTTATTTTGATCATCCTGTGGTTATAATATATTATTCGTAGATAAAAAGTTGTAACTGGCATATCGATAGATTACAGACAATAATCTTGTTACAGAATATTGTGTTAGGGTCGAGCGATATTTTATCGGACGGTTTTTTATCGTATGATAACTTTAATCGCTGTTTTACACAAGCGATATTTTATCGTTCAATAAAATTTAACTCCACGTTCGGCGTGTGAAATCTGCCATTGCATTTTATACAAATAGTCCGATAAAATATCGCTCGTGTGAACCGACTCTTACAGGGTAATATTTCAATCAAATAACAATATATATGGAGTGGCTAGCTCAGTGGTATGAAGTCGGCCTGTGGATCCTGAAAACCCTGGTTCGATTCCAACAGGCGACTAACAATTTTCATAATTTCAAAAACTACCTCTGTGGCTCCTCCACCACTAACATCATTGAGGGTCGTGATTTGACGACTGGTAACCGCACTTCACGCGCAAAATTTTATCACTTACCGAGATCTGCTTCGACAGAGTGCCACACCCAGTAATCGGTAGAAGGTGTGATGATATATTTATTATTTATTTATTTTAAATAACAATATATTTCATTCGTTATTGTATTGTCATGACTTAAAAGATGACGTCATTTCTTCCTATTTGACATGGACTATACATTGAGTATTTCTAAAGAAGTGGTAACTTGATATATCATACACACTTAAGTAAAGTAGGTTGCACGTTCGTATTGAATAAAGGCGTATTATTTTAGTGATTTTGAAAGATCGATGCAATAGGAGAATGTTCCTATCTAAAAAGCACTTTGATTTGACTGGAATATTCGCACAAATTTGGACCAACTATAACTCAAAATACCAACTATCATAACTACGCGAAA
This sequence comes from Pterostichus madidus, assembly GCA_911728475.2. Taxonomy (NCBI): domain Eukaryota; kingdom Metazoa; phylum Arthropoda; class Insecta; order Coleoptera; family Carabidae; genus Pterostichus; species Pterostichus madidus. The sequence goes on from OU452304.1 coordinate 4,730,725, forward strand.
GATTCTAAATTCTTAATGCCCATTTGTACCAACGAAACTTTAATGATATTACGAAATTATCAGTTTAAAATTTAAGTTTTGTTGGAACAAACGGGCAAAAATGTGACGCCATCACATAATCTCGACTTTGAGTGTAAAATAGACTAGATATCTTATTAACAATAAATAGTAATATTAGTTAGTTTATGTATATAGCATTTTTACAACGATACAGACGTACTAATGTGTAATATTGTAACTGTTTTATGTATTATATGCAAAGCGATGTTCAATAATGTAGAAATATAAATTATAAGAATTTTCTACACTGTATAAGTCAGTTAAAGTGTGTAAAATAATTAAAATAATGAATCAAAATGTATGGTCAATGTGTAAAAAAACAATATTATCAGACTGATATATTTTAATTACAATATAACCGAATAATTGTAACGTTTTGTATAATGTGTTAATGAGTTTGTGGAGAATTGTACATCGACGTTTTTCGAAATAAATAAAATAATAAATTTGTATTTGTGTCTTACCCATTCCTCAAGAAAGCGCCTTTCATCTAAAACAAAAGAAAATTTAAATATTTTAATACAAATTATTATTTATAAGTTAATAAATATATTTGACATTATTTGATCATTTTAAATATTTATCGAGAAAGGAACAATCTATTGACTAGGAATTTAAAATAAAGTCAAAATAACTGAGCCGCCATTAAGAGTTCAAGAAATTAAAGACTTATGAATTTGATTAAAATAAGCAAAACTACAGACATTAGTAAATCAATAGCTTACTAAATATAGGCGAAAATAGTAAACAAATTTCGAATTAAAATTTAAGAGTGAAGTGAAGAAAATGTAAAACTTCAACGAAACTTTCATTCTATCACTAGTTACAAAAATAATTATATTTCTTAACTAATTGCTAAAAGTATGACATTTCAAAACGTCTGTCAAAGTTATTAAAAAAAATTATAAGCCAAATCAGGTTTTCCGGTTTTTCCGGTATTACAGATAATAATGCATTTTCTGCCGATTTTTCTATATTATAATTCGGTACCTCCCTTGAATCAGATATTTTAAAAGAAAATATCGAAGATGTCAAATTCGTGTAAACAAAATTTCAAATTAACAACTGATATAAGCGTACCTACACGACTTTCAATATATTTCATAAAATTAATAATTTCACCGGTTTAAAGTTTAAAGAATCTTTTTTAAAATCAAAATTTGAAAAAAAAATCTTGCTGGTTAATGCGATTTTTCGTGCTTATTTTTAAGAAACAATATATAAATAAAATATAACGCATATTTATTACAATAGAATTTAATTTATGTATTCATTTATTTATAGTAAATAAAATGTACAATATATAAATATCTTAAACAAAAGAGATTCGTTAGGGCCGTATCGGATACAACGACGTCCATATGAACCCAGGTTCAGGTTGAGCATAAACTGCAGGATATGGTGTATTTCTCGCCTTGAAATATTCAGAAGGAGCGTGCATTATAAAATCCATACATTCTAATTTCCGAGGAATTTCTTCATCGGGTCCTATAAAAAGAAACAAACAATAAGAAACAGTCGAGCATCACAACACACTCGATCAAAACAAATGCAGGTTGTAAACAAGTGACTAACGCAAAACATCTGAATGTCACAGCACACTTGATTGAAATAAACAAAACAAGTTCACCTATGATATATGTGGCAGGATCAAAACCATCTTCAGGGTCTGGACTCTCTTCTGTTGGTAGCAACCACGTCACAACTGCACTTTTTTCGCAATACTGATCAGTTAACAACCCTCTAATTTGGGCATAATATACGTCATCATGCTCGTCAATCATTGATACGATATCACCTACTTGTATATAACTGCCCTGAAAATATCTTTCATTATTAGTTTTCTACATTTTTCCTTTTTAGAAACTATAACCTACCTTGTAAAATACTGATTCACTGGTTATTGGTGTGGCAACAGCTGCAGGTGATTTCATAGGCGTCTTTTTAAAAATAACTCTTCTACCTTTTCCTTTTGGAGCTAATTGTTTTGGCAGCGCGAAAGGATTTAACCTCGTTTTATAATATCTAGTACTTCTGGTACTTCTTCTAATAGGTTTAGTACCATTTTCTGGATCTTTGGAACCATTTAAAGAAGCAGTTTCTGATTTATTGTCATCCGAAGGTTCATCTTTCTTTGGTGTAACTTTTTGCTCTGTTGTACAATCAATGCAAATAACTCCATTTTCTTCTGTTGTCCACATTGGAGATTCTGTCTTCTCGCACTTTAAACATTGCGGTTTTGATTTCAGCGGCATTTTGTATATAATTTATACATAAAATAAACAAAAATTTAAAATTTAAAATTGTAAAATGCTGAAGCCATCCAGCTGTCAAGCATCGCCCGGTGGCTCAGCAAGTCGTAGAGAAACCTACTTCACTGGTAGTGTTAATTTGCGCGTTACATCATAGATGGCTGTGATGTAAGAATTTTTCTTTTGTAATTTGAGTCCAAATGAAAATTTATTAAAACCAACACATTTTCATAATTGCCAAAACAATATTTACACAATAATATTAGTGGCGTCCTGTATTCTACAATTTATCAACCCAATTCTTAAAAGAGTTTTAGTTAGAGTCTGGCTAATCTGTTAAATTATGGTAGTACTAGCGTGAATTTTTTTTGCAGATATGAATGAAATTTGGCTAACGTAAACATTGAATAGTCATACGCATCCTGTTAAAATATGAAACACATTCATCGTCTGTGAACAAATATATGCGCTTGTAAAGTTGAGTTCTTATACACGGGGCTTATGGCGATCATCACACAGAATCGCACATATTTGGTTTGAGTACCTCTAAAATTTCACAGTTTCATTTGAAAAACTAGTATAATGTTCTAGAACTATCCATGTATATTGTATCAGAAGGAGAAAGTTTTTTTATCGTTTAGTAATGGATATATAGCCATGCAAAGCCTTGTTTTGAACGAAAAATTAAGAATCTCAATTTATAATGGCAACACCACACGGTGGCACGGTATTTGAAAATTCACTAGACCAACAACCTGTTAACAATTCACGATATTCAAATCATAATAGGTATAAAACACTTCTTTAATCAATTTTTATATTTTTTTGAGCATCAATTTCGCTACTCGACAACCGATGGCGCCACCGTCACACTAGTACTACTTTAAATTAAGCTATTATATATTCCCCAAAAAGTTTCAACAAACTTTACCATAATCTTCTTACCATTTAGTTTTTGGAAAGTGCATTAAATTAACGTTTTTAAATCGGACTAGCATAAGATTAACTAATCCAAAATCCAGGATTAGCTAAAACTTTTTTGAGAATGTGGCTTTATAAGTTTTTTTTGTCTTTATATGCCAGTATAGGTATTTCAAGAGCAGGTGTACGTATAATTGTTTTTGTTTCATTTATCGCTACAGAATGAACTATAATAACAGCTAATGAAAAAGTCGTGTACTACCACACCTCTCATTTAATGTTAAGATAAACGCGTATTTTTATTTGAGTCGCTGAGGAAAAATAAGTAAACGTATTTTGGACGATTACAAAAGTATCTATGCTTGCTATAATAAATAAATTTTGTTTTTGACAATTTTGTATCTTAAAATTAATGAATTTAAGTTATTAAAATTTTCCACTGTCTACTTTGTTAATTTATAAAGTCTAAAACTTGCATTACACAAAAGTAAAATGTAATTTTGAGCATGCTTGTTTAGTTTCGTAATCTTAACAATTATGCAGAATTTAAACAGCCAACTAATTTAATAAATTAAATTATTAAACTAAATTAAATTATAGATACAATTATTGTCTTCAATGTATGCGTTTATAAAAGTAAGTTAGAAAATTAAATTACGAAGTTCAGTATTTTCAAGTTTTTAATTAATTTCTTGTGTGTTTGAATAAAATAAAATGAATATATCATCACGCTTTCTACCCATTACTGGGTGCGGCACTCTGCCGAAGCAGATCTCGGTAAGTGATATATTTTGCGCGTGAAGTGCGGTTACCAGTCGTCAAATCACGGCCCCCAAAGATGTTAGTGGTGGAGGAGCCACATGGGTAGCTTTTTCAAATTATGAAAATTGTTTGTCGCCTGTAGGAATCGAACCAAGGTTCTCAGGATCCACAGACCGACTTCATACCACTGAGCTAGCCACCCCATATGACATTTATTAATCTTAAATATATTTTCGAGTTCTCTCTTATATTTTAGTATAATAAGATTTGGAGATGATCATAGCAAGCGCGTTGGCTTGTGGTTTTAAGAACCGGAGTTCGATTTCCGCAGTGGACAATCTTTACTCCACATTAAAATTACTCTTGTAGCTTTCCCTTTACAAATATATTTGAGGGCTGTAATTCAATGACTGCTAACAGCGCTTCACACGGAAAATATGTCACTTATCGAGATCTGCTACGGCAGAGTGCCATGCCTACTAATAGGTAAAAGACGTAATGATACTTTTATTTATTTTATCTTACTGTCAATGGTATAATAGTATATTATGCATAATGGTTGCTATTGTACTTGACAAATTGACGCAAAAATATCCCCAAAAACAGTTGTACAAAATTTACTTTGTAAACACGATATAAAAAATATTTTGTACCAAGCCGATAGTGAATAGTTTATAAAATAATTATTAGTAGTTTATTTAATTTGAACAAAATAAATTAATATGTTTGTTACGCTCATAATTAATTAATTGTTACTCTGTTTTTTAACCAGGAGGAGTAAATGCACAAGTCAGTTTTACACTATAGAAAGTTACCAAAGAAAGTTACTAGATTTTTGTTGGCGCGAAATACAAAAATTTCTTACATATCTGCACTGATTAAGTCTCATGGAATTTATTGTAAAATACAAATGACATTATAAACTCTAATTTGTCACTCCGTATATTATTAGTTCTTAAAAGAACTGATTTACGTTAATGTCACAGAAATGCAAAAAAAAACAACAAGAAAACAGATAACCTCAAAACTTATGACAGCTCTAATAAATCATATGTAAAATCTATGTACAGTGTAAACTGGACGAAGCACTAGCCAATCAGAAGCGTCAGTTTTAGCGGTTAAAATTTAAATTACTCGTCCTGGTTAAAAAACAGAGTATAATAGTATAGAGAACCACTCAAAGACAGTTATATCTCAGAAATATTGTAGGCTAATAAAAAAGTATTTTATTATATAATTAAAAACAATTGTGGAATTATTTTCTTCCAAATTCGCAACATCGCATCTATCTAATTGCTTCTAATATTTGATTAGTAAGTAATCTAATCAATAAAAATAAATACAAGTATTGGGCATATAGTAATCGTAATCGGGCTAGACAAATATTAATATTATTTTTATTTATATAAAAAAGTAAATAAAGTTTTCAAAAAAATGATAAACTCTGCACTTGACTCGACTTGACGGCCCTAAACATGTTCTAGTAATAAAAACTAGTAAAAAAATCAAGGTTTTATCACCATTGGTTTATCTTTAATTTTTTTAGCGAATTTCGCTTTGATCTTGTTTTAATTTAATTAGGTACATATAATTTTTACTTATCTTACCGAAAAATAAGCAACAATTATTATAAGAAAATAGTATATTATCTTATAAGAAGCTAAAGTGTTGCTTTTTATGGCGAATCTGTAGGTATTAATCGATCTTAATTGTAATTATCATTGTTAATGGTAAAGGTCTGCAAAATACTTTTTATACCGTTGCTATTAGCAACGAGATACAAAGAGCTTTGGTCTACAATTGTTAGGTAACTAAGAAAACAATACAAATAAATATAAATGTAAAAAAATAACTTTTGTAATCTACAAAGAGCTTTGTTGCCAGTAGCAACGGTCTGTAAAGAGTTCGGTTGCCAATAGCAACAGTCTGCAAAGAGCCAGATTCGAAAAAACTATTTTTTTTACTGATCGAAGAAAATAATAGCATATTATTTTATAAGGAGCTAAAGTGATACTTTTTATAGCGAATCTGTATTATACAACTACAGATGATGCACAAAAAGTCACTTTCACTCCACATAAAATCTGAAATTTTTTTCTTTTTTTCTTCAAACTCTATTATATATTTTAAAATGCTCCTATGGGGTGGCTAGCTCAGTGGTATGATGTCGGCCTGCGGCTCCTGAGAATCCTGGTTCAATTCCCACAGGCGACAAACAATTTTTATAATTTCAAAAGCTACTCCTGTGGCTCCTCCAACACTAACATCTTTGGGGGCCGTGATTTGACGACTGGTAACCGCACTTCACGCGCAATATATATCACTTACCGAGATCTGCTTCGGCAGAGTGCCACACCCAGTAATGGCTAGAAGGCGTGATGATATATTTATTTATTTATTTATAAAATGCTCGTGAGTGGCAGAAAAAAAATATTTTTGCCACTGGTGAACTCTTGGAACTCATTGATTTTAACAAACGTCACAAAAAGTATTTATCAGAAAAGTCAAATTTTAATCCTTTCTCTGAAGTTCTAAAACGTCATCTTATTCTGACGTTTGAAGAAAAAATAGATTACTTGAAAGTAAAGAAAAACAAAAACTAGTAACATTTTAAGTTTCGTTTAGATTTTGTTTAAATAAAATTAAAATGTCATTGCCCATATTGTCATAACTAAGTATACGTAATAATTATTAACATCCGTCGAAAGCGAACTTGACAAAATTAAAAATTGGTTCAATTGACCTAATTATGCGTGAAATATGAACAATTCTAGTTTTGTCGTTCATTTCAACAATAAATTTAGAGCGTATATTGTTTTACCAGTGACGGAGGTAAATTATTTTTATGTTTTATGTTCACATAAAACATTAATTACTAGTTTCTCAATATATTAATGTCAATTATGATTGATTGCAGAAAATTCTATGAAATTTTTAATCATTGATTTACATTATTATTAAAGAGATTTATTAGGGCGATTTATTTGAATTTACTAAATTAAATATATATTAACTTCTTAATTTTTCTTTATTTTTGTTGTATTATTAATAAAATTATTCAATAATAATTAATTAATTTAGAAACAAAGTTATGAACAATAACCTATAAAATTATTTAGGTAGTAATTATTTAATACCAAAAAACAAAACTAATACGTTTAATTCAATAAATAATATTTTTAAAAATTGCCCAACATTCCTAAAATATTTTTGATGAAAATGATCAAATTATTTTGAACCATTTGACAACGAAAAAATCTAGTTAACTATTAGTTAGTCGCTTTTTGTCGGTTGCTATATTTATTTATTTTACAAATGTTAAATACAATTATCTTCGCTATATTCCATTTGTTACTAAATTTATCTAAATCAGTTTAGATAAATTAGACCCTATGTTTAACTGATTTATCTAAGCAAACCAATGCATTCATAGAGGTGGATTACTTCAAATTGAATCTGAATCGGTAAATCTATTAATGAATGGAAAATATTTTAAGTCAAATAAATAAGTGTCATGGTTTAGTAAGTGTAGGTTATATTTGATCCAAATGGCAAATGGAATATGTCTTATATTTGCAAGACTACTATCAATACAGATTAAAGATGTAACTATAAAGACAAATAAATTTAAAAACAAATAAATGACAGTTGACAGCTATCAAACTGACTTACAAACTCAAAAAAGTGTCAGTTTGTGAATTAATGAGGTGAATTTATTAATTTTCTCTGTTTCGGCATTAGAACAACATATTCTCGCACGTATATTGATACTAGATGAGCTTCATTCTTAAGGTGGTACTAGTGTGACGGTGGCGCCAATGGTTGTAGAGTGGCAAAACTGACGTTAAAAAAAATATAAAAATAGAATAAAATAAGTGTTGTATACCTATTATGATTTGAATATCATGAATTGTTAACAGGTTGTTGGTCTAGTGAATTTTCAAATACCATACCACCGTGTGGTGTTGCCATTATAAATTGGGATTCTTAATTTTTCGTTAAAAACAATGCTTTGCATGGCATGGCTATATATCCATTACTAAACGATAAAAAACTTTCTCCTTCTGATACAATATACATGGATAGTTCAAGAACATCATACTAGTTTTTCAAATGAAACTGCAAAATTTTAGAGGTACACAAACCAAATATGTGCGATTCTGAGTGATGATCGCCATAAGCCCCGTGTATAAGAACTCAACTTTAAAAGCGAATATATTTGTTCACAGACGATGAATGTGTTTCATATTTTAACAAGATGCGTATGACTATCCAATGTTTAGGTGCGCCAAATTTCATTCAGATCAGCAAAAAAAATAAATTCACGCTAGTACTACCTTAAATGATTTTTGGTAACATATTGTTATCATAGATTGGTACAACTACATTAAATACACAAAATATTTATGCAGTAGACAAAATAAAAAGCACAATATAAACAAACATCTAGGCGGACAAAATTTATCGTAAAATCACTGTTACCAATTTAATTGTTCTACTAAAATTTCCGTTAATGGAAAATGTCAATTATTTTTATAAAGAAATAATGTAAAGGAAAACCAAAACAGAGAAAGTAGTATAAAACACCCGTCACAGAAGGTAATTCCAGCATTCTTTTAACAAGGTACGTGTCCGAATTTTGAATTCGTGCTAGAATAAGTTGCATTTTGTAACTAGTATCTTAATATAATATTTTGCTAAGAGATAGCTGAGAATTTGTATGCCGTATCCATAATTCTTATTAATTTACCATTGGCTTTGTTTTTCTTTATATTATTATTTTTAGAGACATTCATTTAGTGAGAGAAAAATGATAAATTTGGGTAACAGTATCTAAAATTATTTATCAAATATAATTATCATACACATTAACACTTCCTACTTTGATATCAAAACTATTTTATATTTTGATTATTACACAATATCATGTTCCTATCTTTAATTACTTAATAGTGAATCTGATTAGTGAAACCCTTGACTGATCTACAAATAATTGTCTACCGTTATCATTAATTACAATACAAACACAATTAGTATTTTTTTTCCGTAATTCAACTTTTTTGAGTGTTTGTTGTGTACGCCACTGTTATCCTAAGCGCTAAAACTGAATGATAACGTATAGTCAAGACCTTGTAATTTTAAATTAATCAAGAATGCAAAACAGGCGTGAGATATTTGCAGTTAGCGTACATTTGAACAATTAAAACCATCATTTTCCCTTTTTTATCACGTTGACAATATGGTCACTACTTAATACACCATACCGGATTTGCCGCGCAGGACCGTACTCAATGAAAATTATATTTGAAAGTAAAATAACTCGAAGAAAATACTTTAATATTTACCAAACAATTAATAATTAGTTATCCCAATTTAAACTGCAGTTCCAATTAACCCAAATATCTAAATACTTATAGCAACTTATTAGTAATTAATAATGACGCTTGAAGAATTAATAATAATTCTAATTATTATGAAAACAACTTTTTGGAAATCAGATTAAAAATTAAGTTCAAATTTGTGAGTGAAACAGATAAAGCCAGTTTTAATAATGAAATATGTCGTCCTATTCTGAAACTTCAACATTATATGTTATTCATCAATAAATTAATGATATCATGATTATTCTATAGATTTCCATCATTTTCACATTGTGTGACTAAGAATTACAAAGCTGTCAGTAATCTATTATTAAATTGTTTTTTTTTTTTATGAAATCGTACATTATTGAGGTACTATAATTCTGGAAAATCATAATGAAAATTATTATTTTAAATCCGATTTATTTCGACCAATCAGTGCGCTGTCGATCCACTAACTGTTGACATATATAGTCAAATTGGCCCGAACGTCAGACAAGTTTAACAGGTGTAACTAACCCAAGTGTAGCTAACTTAAATATTTTGTTTTAATCTGCGATTTTATCAAAAATGTAATAAACACCGCGGCTATAATAGTATATTATTTAACGATGTTATAATCGATCGTATTATAATAGCTATTATAGCGAGTAATATACTATACTTTATCTGCGACTAATGTATTACATTACATTTTTTTGTATAATTTTGTTTACTTAATATTCCCAAACTAAATAAAATTTCGTTAACATTGCAATATTTTGTGATGTAACTATAGTGATAGGGAAATATCAAAATTTTTGCAAAATTTAATTTTGTTTATTTGTCATAGTTACTTACCAGTCTGTAGGCTTTTTTATTTGCAAAAAAAGAAAATGATGTAGGCATAATAATTTCCTGATCTACCCATTACTGGGTGTGGCACTCTGCTGCAGCAGATCTTGGTAAGTGATATATTTTGCGCGTGAAGTGCGGTTACCAGTCACGGCCCTCATAGATGTTAGTGGTGGAGGAGCCACAGGGATAGCTTTTTCATATTATGAAAATGTATCGCCTGTGGGAATCGAACCAGGGTCCTCAGGATCCACAGGCCGACTTCATACCACTGAGCTAGCCATCACATAATAATGACTATTATTCCCCCGTTATTATTTCCTGCGAGATTTATATATGGCATTATGCAGCAAAATAACACATTTAAGAAACATATAATACATTATTCATAGATAATAACATATTATTCAACAGTACCTTGCATTTTTAAATCGTATTTTGCGGAAAATAATAAATTTTAGAGGTTTCATGATAACGTCAAACTTAGTAAAATAACAATAATAATAATCAGTGCGCCTATTTACTATAGTAACTTATCTTTCTAGAAACGAATATATAATCAATATATTACTTATTGGTCGTTGAAAAAGATATTTTTATTGCTCACGTGATTATTTTAATACTCCAAATACGTAATAACGAAATACTTCTTTTTAGTTTAGGTACATAAATAACTATTTATAATGATGTAAAATGCTTGAAAATAACATAAAAATTCTAGGGTGAATTATTCAAGTAAGTTTATACCGAAAGTATAATAATCTATAAAATAATCATGAACTATAAAAGTTGTCATTAACATATCGATTGATAAGAGATAATAATCAAGCTATAAAAACAATAAATGTATAGGTGTAACTATAGCATTTTCTTTCAAACAAGTTTCTATTTCTGTATTTCGTTTGTTAATGTGCGTCTAGTGATGCTGTCTCTATGATGTCTTACGAATTTAAAAATTAAGTTGGTCGATCTATTTTCGTCCTCGTCAGAAGTAGAATGGCCGTTTTATACTACGACAACTTTTGTATTTGTCGAAGCTATAATGACCTAGGTTTATTTTAAGTCTAGCGTAGTAGGGCACACCATACATATATTTATTTATTTATTTTTTTATAGTCGACACTTTACACAAAATCATGACCAAGGAGGTTTTAAATTCAGACTCGCTAATACGATAAGATTTGTTTACTGAAAACATATATTATTATTTTGTAGAAAACTGAGTTTTATTTAGAATGATGAGTAGTTGGAAATGAGATTAATATGAGATGCATAATTGTTAAAAATATATATATCATCACGCCTTCCACCCATTACTGGGTGTGGCACTCTGCCGAAGCAGACCTCGGTAAGTGATATATTTTGCGCGTGAAGTGCGGTTACCAGTCGTCAAATCACGGCCCCCAGAGATGTTAGTGGTGGAGGAGCCACACGGGTAGCTTTTGAAATTATGAAAATTGTTTGTCGTCTGTGGGAATCGAACCAGGGTTCTCAGGATAATCTTTAATTATAAAGTTTTTGGTATATTTTTTTATCTTCCTACCAAATAATAATTATGATTGAATATCAAACATTCCTAGTTAAATGGTAATGAACACTTGTTATTTTTTTAATTATTAGGTGCTGGATACAAATTTATCGTATCATCATTTAGCTATGTTTTAAATTGTGGAATTCGAAGGAAATATGTTTTTTTTCCATTCCCGTTATTAAAATGTCATTAATCTTCGACCGTGTGTAAAATTGACTTTTAGTTCCTAATATACATACATACATACATATCTTCACGCTATATCCCATCAAATAGGGTAGCACGAACCCTAAAATCACTCATAAAACATTCATTCATAACATTAATCAAATAATCAGCCCCCGTCAAACATTATCATCCAAACACACCACCTTCACTTCAACCACATTCATAGATCCCTCCATATAAACTCATTATTTATCACACTCGAAATCATTCTTACATAAGAAACCCTCAATCACATGCATCTAATCACTCCTATTCACTTATCATTCATCTTCTGTCTTCAACGTACATAACACATGCATAGAACATCTCAAATTACCCGCGCTTACTCCTAACAACGAATCTAATAACGAATTTAACAACGAATCTACAAAGATTAGAAAAGATTAAAGTGATAGCCTGCAATTGTATATGAAAGAAAAGTCCACACAATGCAGTAATTTAAAATGAAACAAAAAGATAAGAAAGGAAGGGAGTGTCGCCCCGTGCTTGTTTTTGAAAGTGAATTCCATACAATTACAGTTAAACACTCCTAATATGATCTAACTCACATTTACTGAACCAGATCACTTATTTATTTCGCTGACTTTAGTTCCAGTACTAGAATTACTTATTCTAATTTACCTTGGAGTAATTCAATCCAATAAGTGCATCAGTTTGCTTAATTCAGTTCATTTAGTCATGTTTTGAATTTATCTGAACTGATTTAATTAAACCAAGTCGCAAATGGAATATAGTTAAGATATAAATATTTTGTGATTAAAGGAATAAACAAAATGGGAGAGTTTAAATTTAAATGGTTATATTTCGGCGCTGCATAGCGTCATCTTCAGATTAAGGTGATGATGTTGTGACATGACATGTGATATGAATTCGCCGAAATGCAACCATTTCAATTTATACTCTTCCATTTTGTTTCTATCTTTAATAAGATTACCATTAAAATTCATACAAATGGTATAATTCATGTCAACAAATTTGGATGAAAGCATCCGTTTTGTAAAGCTCAAAACTTACGTCCTGCGTCTCTTATCTACCTACCTTATGATCTACACAATTTAATTTCTAATTTGCAATTATTCGCACATGTAGTGAATGCATCTACAAAGTGTGAACCTGACGATTTTGCCAAAAATTTTTGAAGTGAATTAATTATTTGACATTTCTTTGTACATTTGCCAAAACTTTAATAATTTAAAGTCTTTTCGATCTAATTGTAAGTTCGTTAATTGCTATCTCATTGGGTTAGGTGCAACTCTATTTGATATTTTACAGTATCGTTAAAGTATATATTTAAATGTCACAATAAAATATTAAAAATAGAAAATGAATATAGTCAGGAATATGCTCCATTGGAATGTTGAAAATATCTTGAATACTATTAAAATTTTCTCAGGACTCTACGTCTTAAATCTTGCGACCTAAATCACAATTACTGGCATTATAACAGTCAGTTATACCAACTTAAATAAAGTTTAACTTGGTGCAAATTAATAAAAGGCAGGAATAATGTACATTGCTGTCAAATGTTTGATATACTTTTATTTATTTAAACTAAATTTTGTTGATGCAATTGGCCATAAATGAATTAGTAAGAAATGACTTTTATAGAGAACTTCGAAAAGAGCCAAAAATAAACAAACAAAAAAATCAAATACAAATAGAATAATACAGGTCTGCGTCTTGTTCTTTGAACTATTTTAATTATCATTATTATATTTTTTAAATACTGTAATTTTATAAAATTCAAATGACAGTTGCACCAAGAAAGCTTAAATTTTAAATAAATATATCATCATGCCTTTTACTCATTTTGGGTGTGGCGCTCTGCCGTAGCAGATTTCAGTAAGTGATATACTTATATGATTGAATTGCTTTTACCAGCCATTAAATCATGGCCCCCCCAAAGATGTAAGTAAAAGGAGAGCCACAGGAGTAATTTAAATGTGGTGAAAATTGTTTGTCGATTGTGGGAATCGAACTCTACAGACTCGATACCACTTGGTTTAAATAAATAAATGCAAATCAAATATTTAAAAGCAATATCGAATATTCCATAAAAAAAAATATAAATATATCATCACGTCTTTTACCTATTACTGGCACTCTGCTGAAGCAGATCTCGGTAAGTGATATATTTATGCGTGTGAAGTGCGATTACCAGTTATCAAATCACTGCCCCCAAAGATGTGAATGGTGGGGGAGCCACAGGGGTAATTTTAATTTGGTGAAAATATCGACTGTGGGGGATCGGAACAAGATTCTCAGGACCCACAGGCCGACTCAATACTATTGAGCCATTACTCCATAATTATAATAATTTCTTAAGGTATGTAATTTCGATTTTCTTTTATTTATTTATATAAAGTGCAAAATTTAAGCTTTAACAACGAATCTACAAAGATAGGAAAGAAAAGATCGGCAGCTTGCGTTTATATTTGAAAGAAAATTGTACACAATTGCCGTTAAGTACTCTATTGTAAAAACTGAAAATTACAGTGTCTATTAATTGTAATTGCTAATTCTTCATTGTAATTACTAATTGAATAGCTGCGAATGCAGAAAACGAGATATGAACCCTGGAACTCACGCTTATCAATCGAGAGGTTATGTTAAATAAAGAAGATATTTAAGCATTTCTTAAGTTTGATAAAATTTTATGAATGATTTGCACGAGTTACTTAAAATTCTTCTTTAGCATTTCTTGGATTTGAAATTGATAAACATGTCACTCAGATATTTGCATCCAAGAATACAAATGTAATGACGTAAACATGTGTCAAAAACACTTATGAGTTAAACAGCTAGGAAGTATTTTTCTTAGTAATGTTTACAAACTTTTTTATCAATTAAAATTATCCAAGAATTGTTTACTACTATATCTTTTAAAATCTTGTGCAATATTTACTACACCTCGATAATATTGTTGTTGCTTAATGAACATAAATTAGAAAAGAAACTGTTATTGGAAATGTGGTTTTTGTTTTTAAATAACTGGAAACATGATATTTATTTTCCAATATCGTTCTCTCATATTTTGGAAACATGAACTGTTGTAAATCATATTTTATAATATTAAGTCATCAACAGATGCTATTAACATTATGTTGGTATGACTTCATTCGTCTTGGTTTGAATTTTCACTTTTCATTAAATAAATATGTTCAATCCGGGCTCTGGAATTGCTGAACTATATAATATTAAACCGTTGAAATTTCAAAAAGGTAATTTAAAAAATAATGTTTAATAATTTATAATTCTCAATTGCACCACATTCCTTAAAAATGTTTCTTAGAAAAAGACTAACTATTTTTTATGTTATCTTCAATTTTATTTTCGTTCTATCAAATAAGAGGGCAGGGTGAAAAGTCCATGAAAAATGAAACAAGAAATGATTTATTTTGTCAAAACATATTTTATTTCTCAACATAATCTCCTTGTAGCTAGATACACTTCGTCCAACGTTTTTCTAATTTTTCGATCCCTTCCAAATAATACGATTTTGGCAATCCTCCAATATAAGCGTTTGTCTCAGCGATGACCTCATCGTTGAAGCCAAATCTCTTTCCGCCGAGCCATTTGTTCAACTTTGGAAATAGATAAAAATCGCAGGGGGCCAAATCTGGAGAAAAAAGTTCTTCTTATTGCGCTTGAACATCGCCAAACACTCCTTTGAACTTATCACACGATCGCGCTTGTTGTCAACAGATAGCAAATGCGGCACCCATCTGGCAGATAGCTTTCTCAAATCTAAAAATTTATGCAAAATGTTCCGTACCCGTTCGGTTGAGGTGCTCATAACCTCAGCCAGCTCGTGCACTTTAACTCGCCGATCGTCCAATATCATACCATGGATTTTATCGACGATTTCTGGCGTTGTAACCTCAATTGGACGACCAGAACGTTCGGCGTCCTTTGTGGTCATACTACCACAACGAAAATCAGTAAACCACTTGTGAATCGTTCCAATCGATGGTGAGGAGGCCCCATAATGTTTAACAAGCGATGCTTTGGTTTGCGTAATGTTTTTTCCTCGCAAAAAATAATGTTTAATCAAGACGCGAAATTCACTTTTTTCCATGTTTTCAAAAATCTTCAAGGTTGCTTGCTTTCCATGGATGTCAAAACAGATCTGAATGACATATCAGTCTGAAAATTTTAATGCGGTCTAGTTAAAGATGGTACATCACAAATGTCACATGAGATTTGCGATTGTGGCGCCATCTGTTTTATTTTTCAGGGACTGTCACCCTGCCCTCGTACGTCGTAATTTCGACATATTTCTGTAGATCACTTCATTGAATTGTAATGAAAATGTTCAGTGCTCCAGTTACACATACAAATTATATCAAAAACAATTAGATCATGGACTCTGGATTATTACATTTCATGGAACTGTTTACTGAATATTGTTTTTCACAGTTCAGTTCTCCAAGAAACGTTAACGATATTATGTACTCCTCTTGCCTATCTATCTAGACCTCTTCATCGTCATGATCCTGATAATCTCCCTGAGTCCGCGTCTGGTTAATCGCGACGCCCCTCATCCTCCGCGGCTCGCACTGATGCTGCGTATACCGAGTCAACTCTCGACACTTCAACTGTTCGACTCAGTATGCGAGTAGCGACCGCGCGAGTCAGCAGAAGAGTGAACCACGGCAGTGGATAACGTTAACACGCGCTGTGCTCGAGTCCTGTCAGTTGTCAGTTAAACTGACAGTGTAGTGAAGTGCGATCTGGCGGCTCTGTGTGAGGACTGTGAGGACTGTGTGCGGATATAGAACAGCTGGAGGAGGAGATTGATACCTGTTGATTGTTGAACTTGTAAGGTGAGGATTTTCCGCTCTTGATGACTTGTTTGTAAAATCGTTGCGTATATATGTTGTTATTTTTTGGCGAGGCGCGCTTTATTCGCACGTTAGCTCAAATTATTCTGAATTTCATACATTTATTAAAATATAGGAGGTGTTTTTGGGCAAGGCTCGCTTCGCTCGTAGAACTTATATTGTATAAACGCAAACATTTATATTTGTTTTAAAGTTAAATTTAATACGGCAGAAAAATTAGGGGTTAGTGTATTCGCCCGGCAAGTAGACGGTCTCTGGTTCATATCTAGGCGGCACCCAAATTTAACTTTAAACTTGTCATTGTTACTATGATATTCTTTCATTTCAAATTTAAATATTTATCTTTGCTTTTTATTATATTTGTTTTTTGAATTATTTAATACTGCAGTTTACACTTTTCCGGTGATATGTATACCAGTGGCGGATCCAAAAAATATCTCAGGAAGGGGCGAATTATTATTTTTTAATTGCTAGAAGTCTTACCTGCTAGGTATAAACAAGCATATGATGCTAGGGTAAATTAAATAAATATCAGATGAAATTAGTGAAAGAAAAGGTTATTATTGCACCAGCAGGTTTTTTTTTATTCGTGATTTATAATTATAGTTACTAGAGTTTAATGATTAAATTGTGGCACCAGCGAAGCGAGTGTTGCCACTATTTTTACATATATTAAAAATGGAATATGAAATGGATTACAGGCTTAGCGTGGTATAAAATTGCAAAAAATGTAACCAATTTTTAGTTCAATTTTATTAAAACAGTGCCGTTTCGGCGCAAAATTTTGGCCATTATCAAGCAATTTTTAATACAAAATATGAATAGTTACATTTAAAAAATTCAGTAACGACAATATAAATAAATATAAAACCATGATTCAAGGAACCACTTAGGAAAAAATCTTAAAAGATTGAGGCGTTCATTTAATTATATAGTATTTAAATTTATCTAGTTGTTTATAAGAAGCCCTAGTATCCTTATAAATTGATTGAGGAGAAATGTAATACGAGCGAAGCATTGCTAAAAATGATATTTTGTATATTTACTGTTTACGCGTTCTTCTTTAATCTTTAAGTTGTAATAAAGTACTGCTGATATCGTATTATATATGTGTGTGTGTGTGTCATCGTAATTTTTTAATACTGAATACTGTACCCATTAATAAGCAACTCAATTAGCAGTATTATCTGTGGATCCTGAGAATCCTGGTTCGATTCCCATAGGCGACAAACAATTTTCATAATTTCAAAAACTACCCCTGTGGCTTCTCCACCACTAACATCTTTGGGAGCCGTGATTTAACGACTGGTAACCGCACTTCACGCGCAAAATATATCACTTACCGAGATCTGCTTCGGCAGAGTGTCACACCCAGTAATGGGTAGAAGGCGTGATGATATATTTATTTTTTATATTTTTATCTAAATTGAAGATGAACATTTATCGCTATAACTCCAGTTAAATTTCATATTTAAAGGTTATTTATATTATTTAAGCTACCACGTAAACATAAATATGGTTGTCAACATCGATCGTAAATGTTAGAAAATATTATTTAGGTTAGGTTCATTTCAAGAAGGTTTAGAGTAGAATTTGTTTGTTGAAATTGCACGTGAAGCAAACATTACCAAAAACTGTAAAAACCAAATATCTAATAAATTATTGTTAATACATACTACATTTTATCAATAAATTGTAAATTTTAAACTGTTTGAACTACATTTTTTTTTTTACTAAATTGTAAATATATAAAATAAATATATCATCACGCCTTCTACCCATTACTGGGTGTGGCACTCTGCTAAAGCAGATCTCGGTAAGTGATATATTTTGCGCGTGAAGTGCGGTTACCAGTCGTCAAATCACGGCCCCCAAACATGTTAGTGGTGGAGGAGCCACAGGGATAGCTTTTTCAAATTATGAAAATTTGTCGCCTGTGGGAATCGAACTAAATTGGTATGAACTTATTTTGTTTACCGCCAAAAAATATTTATTTATTTATTGTTCTCTGTGTAACAGGAATTTTGTCCCAATTACAGTACAAGGTTCGTATTTACCTAGTCGCTATGTGGTAGTTCATTTATTTTTAGCTTGAGTGGTATACGAACTCGGGATCTTCGGATACGAATGCCGTAATGTAAACCTTACCACCGATATTGCCGGATGGATTTAGAGAAATGCATCATGCTTACTTAATTAATTGATTGGACAAAAAATAAATGATTTTATTTTCCAACATATTTAGAAAATAGTGTAAAGTAAATTATTACAAATTAAGTTCAAGTTCGCAATTTGGTTATTAAAACTTTGTATATTTTAATTCTATTTGTGGTAAATATTTTGAATAGTTGATAAATAATTTATTTATTAATCCGAGTTTAGTTCATGGTCGATATAAGTGTAATTACCAATTTAAGTGCCATTTAAATATTTAAATTGAGTTTAAATTCTCAATGGAAAACACAAAAGTGATTCCTTTTATCTATACTCAAGTTTAAATCACAGTTGCAAAAAAATCATTAAACTTGTAATTATTCATTACTGAAAAATTTAATTTACTCTTTTAGAAAATTGAATTTGAAATACTTTCAATTGACGCAGATATATTGTAGCAAATATTAGTTATTTAACATATCAATTAAATTTTAATTTGATTACAAATTTTTGTTGATGTTGAAACTGCACCTTATCTCAAGATATCAAAATCGTAAAACATTTTTAGATCTGTCAACTTTTCTTGAAATAAATTTCAATCATCTGTTTGTCTTTTAAAAATCCAGTTTAAAGTAAATACGAAGTTTCTTAGAAATGATAAACGTTGCGGACAAGGTATTTAGAGCAGGAGACCAAGGGAATTCAAAAAAATATTTCAATGAAAATAGGTTACCCAAATTCTTCATTTTTGATCTTAATATGCATTATTTTCACAATATGTTAATTGACAATAAAACAATTTTATATTTATACGCCGGTTGGCTCAATTTAGTTTTGCCAAAACGAAGAAGTAAACAGATCCGTTGCTACGATACAAGAAGAAAAATTCGTTACGTAGGTCGTCTTGGCAAAGTGTAAGAAATTTCTGACAGAAATACTCTTAAGACTTTGCTAAATTACTTCGGCCAAGGAAAGACTGTTTACGTGGTGAGCGTTTTTCGAAATTTAATGAATGAATTATGTGCTTGAAGTAATTATAATAGTTGACATCATGCTTACTTATCATATGTTTGTTGTTTTCTCCGTATCAGCGAATTGTTTTTTTTATTGTTTCATAATAATTTGTGCTGTGCTATAGTTCTATAGGTCAAGGTGCTTGTTTTGCATTATTCGTTTCTACTTTAAAATATATGACATTTAATATTATATTTTTTACTCATTATTGGGTGTGGTAGTCTGCCGTAGCAGATCTCAATAAATGATACGATATATTTATGCGCGTGAAGTGTAGTTTCCAGCCGCCAAATCACAGTTTCCAAATATATTAGTAGTAGGGGAGCCACATAGATAATTTTAATGGGGGGTGGAAATTATTTGTCCGTTGTGGGAATCGAACCCAGGTTCTCTAATCCATAGTCCGGCTCTGTAAATGATATTCACGTGAAGTGTTGTTTCCAACCGTCAAATGACGGCCTCCAAAGAGAAGCCACAGGGGCAGAGCTGAGCAAGCTACTTAAAAAAAAGTAGCTAAGCAACAGCTACAGCTATTCTTTAAAAAAGTAGCTGAGCTACAGCTATAAGCTACATTTTGTAAAATATAGCTAAGCAACAGCTAAACGCTTTCATTAAAGTAGCTGTTAAATTTTAAAGCTACTTTTTTCAATTATTGTGAATTATTAAATTTGCCATTGTCATATGATCAGTTGATCAGTCTTTTGTTATAATGACTGTTAATAAGTATAAAAAATCGCAAATAGATAAATGTACTGTTAATTTGTTATGCTATAATTCTTATTTATATCGGAATAAATTAACAGAAGACTCCTAAACGGTCAATGTTTAGTTCATCTAATATTTAATACAAAAGTAGGACAGGTTAAGAACAAGTGAAAAATAAAATATGTTAATAGATTTTACAGTATATAATAACTTGTTATCCTACAGTTATAGAAAACAATAAAGAAGGTACAATTCA
The DNA here is from genome assembly GCA_911728475.2 of Pterostichus madidus. Classification (NCBI taxonomy): domain Eukaryota; kingdom Metazoa; phylum Arthropoda; class Insecta; order Coleoptera; family Carabidae; genus Pterostichus; species Pterostichus madidus. The sequence continues at coordinate 4,751,646 of OU452304.1, forward strand.
AATACAAAACAAAAATTAATAGGTATTTCTTAATGAACAGTGGTAACTTTAAGGTACAAAAAGTAGCTTTGGGCTACAAAAAGTAGCTTTAAGCTACAAAAAGTAGCTTTAAAAGTAGCTACAGTTGTTATAACAATATTTTTAAGCTAATAGAATAAAAAACATAGCTCGCTACAAGCTACAGCTATATTTTTTCACATTTAGCTAAGCTACAGCTAAGGTAAACGTAGCTAAGCTACAAAAGTAGCTAGCTACTGCCCAGCTCTGATAACATTTAATATCATGTTTTTTATTCATTATTGGGTCTGGTAGTCTGGTAGTGTAGTTTCCAGTCGTCAAATCACGGTCCCCAAATATATTATTGGTGGGGGAGCCAGATATGTAATTTTAATGGGGTGGAAATTATTTGTCCGTTGTGGGAATCGAACCCAGGTTCTCTAATCCACAGTCCGGCTCAGTAAATGATATATTTATTCACGTGAAGTGTTGTTTCTAACCGTCAAATGAAGGCCTCCAAAGAGAAGCAACAGGGGTAATTTTAATATGGAGTAAAGCGGGAATTGAACCGGGGTTCTCAAATCCACAGTCCAATTAGATCCTACTGAGCTACTTAGGGTTACCACCTCAGAACTAAGTCTCGCCCGGAGACTATGACTATTTTTTTAAAGAAGATTCTGTAATTTTATTCTTATTACCATATTTGATTAAAAAAAGGGTTACATTGTTTTATTAAAGACAAGTGTTTTTGTTATGGTAAAATAATTACTTATAAAATAAAGTTAAACAAGATTGGAAGTGATAAATCTACTGTAACAATAAAATTAGTGTACTCAACGTCATATATACGATTAAACTGTAACAATATTGACAAAATTGAAGACAATCACATGCAACAGAAGACATAACCTCACCTAAAATTAACTCTATTTCTGAAAACTTGATACAATTCTAAAAAATTTGTTCTGATAGAAGATGATATATGTAATATTAGAACCTAAATTAATTGTATAAATTCTTCCTTAAATAATCATGAGGACAGAATCAAAAAATTGGAGGACTTAGTGACAGAAATAAAACTAGATAACAGTAAGATATAAGATCATCAAAGAAAACAATTTAATAATTTAGTGGCGTAGAAGATTCGGATAGTGAGACAGATTTGTCCCGGACAACTACATAGCACGCTGCACGCTGCCAGCACTGCGCCTTCACCAGTTGTATACGTTCGATCACCAACCACACAACCCGGAGAAATAATAATTAAACCCGGAGCCCGAAGATAACTCACTGAAACCCAGAGTCTCCGGGTTAAACCCGGAGGGGTGGCAAGCCTTGACTTACTCCATGCTATATAATATTTTCATTTTGATGAAAGCGAAAATAATTACAAACGAATGAACTAATTATCAATCTAGTTTTATCCAGATCTTAAGTATGTCTGTATGTCTAATTTAAATATTGTATTTCGTATGGAATTAATATCTCCTTGACTAATGTAACAAAAAATGTTTTATATAATTAATCAACTAGAACATTAGGACAGCTACAAAAAATATTGAATTCTAGATCATTTTCATCATATGCGGAAACATTATATACTTTTTGTTTCATTCAAATATATAATAATTTAATGAAGCTTCAGAAATTTGTCATTTTGCCAGTTTATATTTTTCACGTTTTGATAAAATATTTTTTAAGTAAAGTATATCAGTAATTGGTAATGTTGTACATATTCGAATGGATTCCTATACCAAAATCGAAATAACAAGAATTAATGATGAAAATATAATAGTTATTTTATGTAAGTAGCTAAGGTATTATATAAATAAATAAATAAATATATCATCACGCCTTCTACTCATTACTGGGTGTGGCACTCTGCTGAAGCAGATCTCGGTAAGTGATATATTTTGCGCGTGAATTGCGGTTACCAGTCGTCAAATCACGGCCCCCAAACATGTTAGTGGTGGAGGAGCCACAGGGATAGCTTTTTCAAATTATGAAAATTTGTCGCTTGTGGGAATCGAACCACGGATCTCAGGATCCACAGGCCGACTTCATACCACTGAGCTAGCCATCCCATAACTAAGGTATTATGAAGATGTTTATGCCCACCGAGAGTGATGCTTGCAAGGTCGAGGGCTTGTAAGTCGCCTGTGGGGTATAAATATCAAGTAATGCCCGTGGTGCATACAATATTTGATGTTTTTTAGTATTTTTTAATAACGTAAATAATAATTAATAGATTGTCAACGGCCATGGCTCAGCTCGTTGGTACTGATCTAAGCGATAACGCGAGTTAAGCAACGTTGCACGCGGGTAGTATTTGGATGGGTGACCGTCCAGAGAAAACTCGCGTTGCTGTTGACCATAACATCTAAAACGCAGATCAGGGCGGAATGGCGGCATATGACCTAAGTAGTTGGTCCGCCTAAGAAGCCAAAAAAAAAATTAAATTAATAGATTACCTGGAAACACTGAATAAAAGAAATGTCAGTTTTTGACAGTATGGCCAGAGTAACGTCACTTTTAAAGCTCTATACTCTGTTTTTTAACCAGGAGGAGTAAATGCAGAATTCGGATTTACACTATAGAAAGTCACCAAAGAAAGTTACTAGAATTTTGTTCGCGCGAAATACAAAAATTTCTTACACATGTGCACTGATTAAGTCTCATGGAATTTATTTTAAAATACAAATGACATTATAAACTTTGTCACTCGGTATATTATTAGTTCTTAAAAGAACTGATTTATGTTAATGTCACAGAAATGCAAAAAAACAACAAGAAAACAGATAACCTCAAAACTTATGACAGCTCTAATAAATCAGATGTAAAATCTATGTACAGTGTAAACTGGACGAAGCACTAGCCAATCAGAAGCGTCAGTTTTAGCGGTTAAAATTTAAATTACTCCTCCTGGTTAAAAAACAGAGTATAGTACCTTTCAAAATCATATAATGCCCTAGGGCATTATGAACTATATAATGGACCTTGTATCCATGGTATTAATAAAAAAATAATGAAGAAGAAAGATTTCAAATATATATATTTAGCTAAAAAAAATCGTTAAAAATTATGTTTTATTACAAGTATTGAAACGTTCTCATTGGCCACTTTTTCGCGCGGAAAATAAAATACCTGTGCGGAGTAGAATGTATCTAATTTCATTGTACTGTCAGTGGGATCTGTTATATTTGTGTACTTTGTGTACCATAAAATAAATAATCACAGTACAACACAAAAAAAACACACATTTTCTGCTTTCAAAACAGTTAGAGAGGAATGTTTGAAATAAAACTTCAAAATTTTAATTTTCTGCAATATTTATCGTCAATAAATTAGGAATATTCGACAGCGGAGTATTACAGTTCGCCAATTATAATAAGCATTCATACTGCCGGTGTATATAAGTACTCTGTACATATTTAAATTTTTTATGCTCATTAATAACAAGTTGTCAACTGTTAATAGTTGTAATCGTAGCTTTGGCCACTTTCTCATCTACAAAATAGATTAATTAAGGCATTTAACATCTGTTTTGAGATGTAGTGTCAAGTCAATTTTTTGATGAGCATAGTTTTTATTTCGTTAGTAAATTACGCAAATTAGTAACAATTTATCAACTGGAATTTACTGCTTTTTAAATACTAAGCACTAAAGTAACAAAAAAAAATTACAATAAGAATTTTCTATTTGAATAAGCAAATTTAAACTGCTTTTGCTGTTACTAGTTTTAAGGTTAAGTGTTATGATATAAGTGTAGATAAATACGTAAGCAAATTTAAGTAAATATTTAATAACCTCTGCATAATTTTTACATGATTTGTTTGTATATTTATGAAGTTAATTTTGTTAATTCTTTTATGCAAACATTGCAACTGTTCTATAAACAAACAATAATTATTACATCTGTGTTCTAATGCAGTATTTTGCAAGATAGTAGGCTCTGCTCAAAATTTATATTTTCATTATCTCTTTACTAATAATATTAATTGCTATAAAACGTACCTACCTAAATAGAATGATATATTGAAAAACAAGTGTTACAATTTGTCGTTGTAACATGGTTTTTCATAATATTTTTCGCATTCATTTTCTTTTATTTCAAATTTTTTATTAATAAGTAATAAGAAAATTTTAAGGTGGTAATACTGACAGATTCAATAAACATTTGAAATTTAATTCATTTTGACTTTAATTAGTTTGAGATCAAATTCATAATTATCTAGGTTATGTTATAAAACAAAATACCTTTCATGTTTAATAAAGAAGTGTTTTGCAGTTGAATGAAATATAAATAAATAAATATATCATCACGCCTTTTACCCATTGCTGGGTGTGGCACTCTGCGGAAGCAGATCTCGGTAAGTGATATATTTTCGCGTGAAGTGCAGTTACCAGTCGTCAAATAATGGCCCCCAAAGATGTTAGTGGTGAAGGAGACACAGGGGTAGTTTTTGAAAATATGAAAATTGTTTGTCGCCTGTGGGAACCGAACCAGGGTTTTCAGGATCCACAGGCCAACTTCATACCACTGAGCTAGCCACTCCATATAAATAAATATATTAAAAAATATATCATCACGCCTTATACCCATTACTGGGCGTGGCACACTGTCGAAGCAGATCTTGGTGAATGATAAATTTATACGCGTGAAGTGCGGTTACCAGCAGTCAAATCAAGGCCCCCAAAGATATTAGTGGAGGGGAAGCCACAGAGGTTGTTTTAATGTGGTGAAAATTGTTTGTTGGTTGTGGGAATCGAACCAAAATTCTCAGGATCCACAGGCCGACTTGATACCACTGAGCCACTAATCCCACTTATAAATATAAATAAATATATAACCACGCCTTTTACTCATTGCTGGGTGAGGCACTCTGCCGAAACAGATCTCGGTAAGTGATATATTTATACGCGTGAAGTGCGGTTACCAGCCGTCAAATCACGGCCACCAAAGATATTAGTGGTGGGGAAACCACAGGGGTAATTTTAAATTGGTGAAAATGTTTTGTCGGCTGTGGGAATCGAACCAGGGTTCTTAGGATCCACAGGCCGACTTGATACCACTGAGCCACTAATTCCACTTATAAATATAAATAAATATATAACCACGCCTTTTACTCATTGCTGGGTGTGGCACTCTGCCGAAGCAGTTCTCGGTGAGTGATATATTTATACGCGTGAAGTGCTGTTACCAGCCGTCAAATCACGGCCCCTAAAGATATTAGTGATAGGGAATGCACAGGGGTAATTTTAAATTGGTGAAAATATTTTGTCGGCTATGGGAATCGAACCAGGGTTCTTAGGATCTATAGGCCGACTTGATACCACTGAGCCATTACCTCATAAATATAAATAATTGCAATAATTTTATATGAACTGAGCAATGACAGCTAAAGTGATAGATTTATGTTTGACATTTTTACAACTAGACAACTTAACAACTTCACAAAAAATATCCCTAAATACAGTTGTACAAAGTTGAATTTTGTAGTACTGTTTTTGATAAAAACACTTGCACAAAGAACACTTTGTAAAGAAAGTTCTATTCTGCAGTGTTGCCGAAAACAAAATTGTCTAATATATTTTCCCATATAAAATACTATTTCAAAATTAATATGTTACAGAAATACAGATCGATGCATTTAAGAGTTAAATAAAATATTACGATGGGGTGGCTAGCTCAGTAGTATGAAGTCAGCCTGTGGATCCTGAGAACCCTGGTTCGATTCCCACAGGCGACAAACTATTTTTATAATTTCGAAAACTATCCCTGTGGCTCCTCCACCACTAACATCTTTGGGGGCAGTGATTTGACGACTGGTAACCGCACTTCACGCGCAAAATATATAACTTACCAAGATCTGCTTCGGCAGAGTGCCACACCCTGTAATGGGTAGATGGCGTGATGATATATTTATTTATTTATTTTTTTCAAATATTACTATAAATGGTAATCATCTATTATTATGTTTGCTCGTGGCTTATTGTACATTCGTTCATAAAATCATTTCAAAACTGATCGACAAATGTCAAAAACCACCGGTGTGACATGGTAATTAGACATCAAGAATCAATTAACATCATTCATTGCAAAAATTGATTTGCAATTGATTTGATTGACAGGCCATTGTGAGTCTGACAATTAAAGAAATCTAATAATGTTGAATTACGTCACATGAAAACTCAATAATCTTTCAATTCTTGATAATTGTATTTAGTCCTCAGTGATGTAGGCAACAAAATCTTTTTATAAAATGCGAAGCTTCTAAAATATAATGAAATTTACAAGCCATTTCCATCCCCTAATTAGATTCAGCTAGAAATATTATCTACTTTCAGTTTTGTTATAAGATACTGGTGCACGGCAGGAAAATTTTATGCAATTATGAAATGCCATCGAAGGTGCTTATGTAAAATGAAAAATAAATATGTCACCCTGCTGTTCTATTTATTACTGGGTGTGGCACTCTGCTGTAGTATATCTCGGTAATGATACGGGGTGTTATGTAAATCTCGGCCAATGCTTAACTACTAAGTCAGAAGAGTAAAAGGAGGAGTAATTCACTATTGTATCTTTTCTGCAGTCTTTCTTTTAAGGTAGTTCTAGTGTGACGGTAGCGACATCGGTCATCGAGTGGCGAAACTGACGCTTGAAAAAAAAAGATGATAAGAATAAGTGTTTTATACCTATTATGATTTGAACATCATGAATTGTTAACAGGTTGTTGGTCTAGTACAGTGGTTTTCAAAGTATGGGTCGCGATCCCCGAGAGGTTTCGAAGATATTGGTGGGGGGGGGGGGGGGGAAGGGCGCCGGATGATGCTATTTACAAATTTTAAAATACATGTTTCTAAAGATTTATCCCGTTACAAACTTTAATTTAAATTTTAAGGATTAATAAAATTTCACCATTTTATTCCTCATATATTTTTACATAATTATGCATATTTTGATCCTTAATATATGTTTTTTAATCGCCGGAGTCGTGATTATAAGAATGTCTGTTAATGAAAATGTCAATTTTTTTGGTTGTGCCAGTTTAAAATTCGTTTTTTTTATATATAGTTCTATATAAAGACTACGAGAAATCGAATACCGTTGAGCGCATCTACATATCTTTTTTAGTTTCTGAGTTACGGCGATTTTTAACTTTTTTAAAATCTCTTTGAAGGCCCATATCTCGAAAACTAAATGAGATATTGAATTGCGGTTTAAACGAGTGTATTTCTCGTGATCTAATTAACTGATACCGATGTTTCAAAAATTTTGCAAATTTTTTTCGAAATTTTCTGTTGCTCATATTTCAAAAAGTTGAAGAGATAATAAAAATCTGTGAACACCAGTGATTTTCTCTCGTAAAAGTACAAGGGTATGCAAATTTTCAGCCTAAAATAAGCGCAGTTAAAGTTTTTATTACAAAAAACGAAAAATCACTGTTTTTTCACGATTTTTGAAGGGGTACCCCTTAAGAAATTTACGGATTTTGGCCATTTTTAGATTTTTTGCTCTAAAAATTTTATCCGTTGTGCAAAAATTCTGAAATTTTACATACATGTACTTTTACGAGAGAAATACATTGGTTTTTACAGATTTTCATTATCTCTTCAAATTTTTGACATATGAATAAAAGAAAATTTTGGAAAAAAATTTCAAATTTTCAAAATTTTCAAAATTTCAGTATACATTAAATAGAGCACGGGAAGTATACTCGTTCAAACCGAATTTCAATATCTCTTTTTGTTTTCGAGATATGGACCTTCAAAGTTGAAATTTTAAAAAAGTTAAATATCGCTGTATCTAGAAAACTAAAAAAGATATGAAGATGCGCTCAACGGCATTCGATTTTTCGTAGGCTGAGTGATATAGAACCATATTTTAAGTTTTTTAGATTTTCAACTGGTTCAACAAAAAATTCTCATTTTTATTAAACAAATTTTTTGAGATCATGACTCCGGCGATTAACAAAATTTTGTTGCGGATCAAAATATATATATCTACACAGAAATATATGTGGAATCGAATGGTGAAATTATTAATTTCATAACTAGTGTTATTTTATTTTAAATTAATCCTTAATGTGGTACTATCATATACGACAGATTTTAATGAAATATAAATATCTTCTTTTCATGAGTTTCTACATTAGCATGAAAATTTGTTTTCTTATTTATATCTTATACAATACATAAAATTAAATACTTGTTTTTATAAACTTTTTCGGTTACCTACAGTTTTATGAGACAGTCATGATAATTTTCCTTTACTAATTTCTGAAATCGTGGTTCTATGTACATTATTAAAACAGCCTTTTACAAACTGCAAATTATGTTTGAGTAACATGATTTAAATAAACATAAAGGTAACTAAATTTGCTACTTAAAATAATTATTAATAAATAATTTAAAGATACATAATGGAAAGGGAGCTCATTAGTACCAAATCTGATGTATTTGAGAACCATGACTTGATTTCCATAGCCGACAAAGAATTTTCATCCCATTAAAAATTACCCTTGTGGCTTCCCTCCACTAACATCTTTGGGGCCGTAATTTAATGGCTAGCGATAATTACTAGCCATTAAGTCATTATTATTTTAGAAATCTCAGTGTCTAAGAATAAATACAAATAAAAGCGATAAAATTAGATACAATTTGCAAATGTATATGACTTTTGACAAGCATCTAGGTCAATGTTTCAAGGATGTTATACAAAATACTATTTTAGTTTTAATTCTTACAATTCTCTTTCTATTGTATGCAAATGCAGAATGATAATCTTAAAATAAATAAATTTATCATCACGCCTTTTACCCATTACTGGGTGTGGCACTCTGCCGAAACAGATCTCGGTAAGTGATATATTTATGCGCGTAAAGTGCGGTTACCAGCCATCAGATCACGGCTCTCAACGATGTGAGTGGAGAAGGAGTCACAGGGGTAACTTTATCGTGGTGAAAATTTTTGTCGGCTTGGAGAATCGAACCAGGGTTCTCAGGATCCACAGGCCAACTCGATACTACTGAGCCACCTACCCCATTAAAAATAATAAGAAGACAATGGACGGGTGTCGTCGAGTGCTGTTTTCAAACTTAAAAAAAAAACCTATATTTAAAGATTAATCTTCCGTTGCACCTAGTTGCACGCTTGCACTTATAGTTTAAGGATTACTTATGGGGTAGTGGCTTAGTGGTATCGGGTCGACCTGTAGATCTTCAGAACCCTGGTTCGATCCCCAAAGCTGACAAACATTTTTACAACATTAAAATTATTTCTGTGGCTCTCTCTCCACTAAAATCTTTGGGGGCCATGAATTGATAGCTGGTAACCCCACTTCACACACATAAATATATCTCTTACCTAGATCTGCTTCGGCAGAGTGTCACACCCAGTAATGGGCAAAAAGCGTGATGATATATTTATTTATTTATTTTTTAAAAAATATTACTATACGAGTAAATGATAAAAGTAATCGTTTATAATTATATTTGCTCGTGGTTATAATGTCCATTCGTTCATAAAATCATTTCAAAACTGATTATTGCCTGGCAACAAGTTTTCGAAAGATCTGTCTAATTATTTTCAATTTATTCTCACTCTCTTGTTATACTATTACTGAGAATTTTTTCCTTTACTAATTTTGATCACATAAAAAGTAAGGGGGTTGCGAATGTATTTAGTAATGATTTTTGTCTCCAAGGGGGTCATGCCTCCAAAAGTCTGAAAACCACTGGAGTACATTATAAACCGTTACTGTAAGATAAAATATATTAATAGCAATATCACTTTAGATTTAGCAAAGGACACTGCAGTTTTATTTTTGATGTATGTCAATGCTATTTGCTGCAGCTAATATTCATATTCCTTTAATATAGATTATTTTATAGTATCACGTGTCAAATGTAGATATATTTAAATAAATACAGCTGTATTTCCTATGTGACGAAATAATATCTTTTAAAGGTCTTTCTTAGTAATACCACTTTAGTTTTACAAAAGTCACGAAATTAAAACATTGAATTTAAAACATTGACCGCTAGCATGAACAACCGATAAGGATGACTAACTAGTAGATGATTAACTTTATTTTTCGCTGTCAATCTTTACAAATTATTTAGAAGAAAGCGATAGAGCTGACAACAATACACTACAGTATAAAACAAACAAATATAGCATTGGCAGTTGCGTAGTATCGTACGATATTTTATGTGTTACTCATTTGTAAACAAATTATAATTAAATCCTGCCAGTTACGACTATTGTCTACGACCGGACAAAAAAAATAGACATTTGGAACTGTAATTTGAAAGCAGAAAGTTGACGTTTTTAGGAGCGGTAAAGTAAGAGTGTCAATTCATGGCGCGGTGGCTGAGCGTGTTAATGCACATCTCTTAACATACTGTGACGTCACCCGAACCAAGGTTCGTCAGTTCGAATCCGCCTGTCGACAAAGTATGATTTGTCGTTAAATAAAAAATACAGTTTCTTGTATTAATCATACTCGGGCGCTATAAGCTAGTCACTTATACATATGCCTTAAAAAAGTAACATCGACTACGGAAACCGGCAGTACGGCAGCGTAAAAACTGCGGCTCGGTGTGCCCGGTAGGCCCAGGCCCGATTAGGGCTGTAGCGCCATTGAAGAAGAAGAAAGTAAGAGTGTATTATTGTTTCCATGGATTCATAAAAACTGTCGTCTGAATTTCCAAACAGAAAAACTGTCAATAATGATTTTAAATTAATTTTCTAGCGTTTCTAAATGGTCGTAGAAATAATATTGTGTGCATCTCGAGCAGAAAGTGTCCTTCTCGCTCTTACATGATTGTTGCTCTTGGCTGCACCTTGATCAACAATCTCCATGCGCGAGCGGCAATACACTACTTTCTGCTCTAGGTATACACAACAATTTTTCGACTCTCTCAGAATGTAAAAGTGTCTTGCTTCAATAGAGAAAAAAAAGTGACGCTTTTCTAACAGTGGTAGTTTTAATGTGATGAAAATTGTTTGTCGGCTGTGGGAATCGAACCCGGGAATTCCATATTGCTGTATGAAAAAATAACATTGTATTTCCTAATATTATAATAATATATCATCACGCCTTTTACGCATTTCTGGGTGTGGCATTCTGCCGAAGCAGATCTCGGTAAATGATATATTTATGCGCGTGAAGTGTGGTTACCAGCCGTCAAAGATGTTAGTGGAGAAGGAGTCACAGAGGTAACTTTAATGTGGTGAAAATGTTTCTCGGCTTTGAGAATCGAACCAGGGTTTTCAGGAACCACAGGCTGACTCGATACCACTGACACACCTACCCCATTATATTTCCTGTAGTTCATAAATCAATTCACCACCATTTATGTTGTATTTTTTGTTTGTTTTTGAGACATCAAAATAAAATAAACACGAAAACACCTAATATAAAACTCCAATGACTTTTCACGTTTTTATTAAAATATAATTTATAAATAAACAAATTCCGTATTAAATTCTCATCTCATCAAATCTACCTCATCTCTTTCTTAAATCCCTCCCACCGCCAACAGAAGCTTCTCAGTCTCAAATGAAACATTTTAATCTAGCGTCTTGTCGCAAATGCAATTAAATCTAAATCTGACTGTGAAATAAATGGATTCAGAGCAATTTACACGCATAAACCGCAGCCCTCGGGCTGCGGATCTGTTACTAAACGGTTCATATTAGATTCATTTCAAAATCAGCACGAAATGAAACTGAGAAGGTGTGTGGAATTTATATTTGCCTGAGGTGAATTTGTAAATTGCAATTATAAACATAAAAAGTGTTTATGTAGTTGTTTATAAACTAAACTGGAAAGAAATTATATACGAGTGTACGGATTTGGTTTAGGGTTAATAAAGAGATTGAAACTCTGAATACGGATAATAGTGGCTTGGAGGATGTACATTTAAGGTAGTACTAGCGTGAAAACTTGTTGCCAGGCAATAGTCACGAAAGCCCGTAAGGCTTGAGTGGCTATTGCCAAATGGCAACAATTTTGAGAAAGTTACTGGAGAATTATTGTCTAATTTATCCAACTCTCGACTTATATTTAATTAGATTACTTTTTGACTTAACCGTTGAGGTCGATTCATCCAACTTAAAAGATTTTGAACTGTTCATATCAATTGACTACTTATTAATGTATTCTTGGAAGTTGTTACAAACTTTGTTGGTGTATTTCTGTATCTGAAATACAACTAAATCGATTTTTACTTTACTTTACGTATTACTTGACGCGTTGATAGTTTTAAATAATTATTAGACAACTACCTATCATTTGTCACAAACAAAAAAGCACGTACAAAGATAATTCCCGGGAATAATCACAAGAGCTTTATTCCCAGTATAATAATGACAGGATTGGTTAAAACGCAGACACGAGACATACAATGAAGCATTTCATTGGTTTTGAGAAACGTCAAAAAATAATCAATTGGATTTAATTAGCATTTTTTAAAGTACGTACTTAATTGATGGTATCAAATCCAGGCGGTATTCCAACTTTTCGCTCTACAATTCAAGTTGATATTACAATTTCTTTATTTTAGTGTCTTAATTCATAGGGTGGCTAGCTCAGTGGTATGAAGTCGGCCTGTGGATCCTGAGAACAATGGTTCGATTCCCATAGGCGACAAACAATTTTCATAATTTCAAAAAAAACTACCCCCGTGGCTCCTCGACCACTAATATTTTGGGGGGGCCGTGATTTGACGACTGTAACCGCACTTTACGCGCAAAATATATCACTTACCGAGATCTGTTTCGCCAGAGTGCCACACCCAGTAATGGGTAGAAGGCGTGATGATAAATTTTTTATTTTTTTTTAATTCATAGGCCATGAACCAATAATTGACATTAACTAAATACGTTTAATTAAACGTCTATGTTCTTGTTTTCTGTTATACAGATATATATTTCATCTTAAATTCTTTACAGTCTTATTACCTACTAATGATAATGATAATCGGCTGTATCATGTAACATATCTTTAATAATAAGCGACGTCGATAAATTGTACAAGCTTTGGCATCACCGGTTTTGTCTTGACGTTTGTCAAATTTGTATTTATATGAATAAAAATTTGACAAACGTCAAAACGAAACCGATGTTGCCAAAGCTAAAAAAAAGTTATCGATGTCGCTTATTATTAACGATGTGTTACATGATACAGCCGAATAAGAGTATATTGCACTGAGCAAAAAATGAAACATTCGTTTGAGATTTATATTTTCCTTGGTTAAAATCTTTAATTATCCGTTAATAATTAACCAATCAGTTATAGAATATACCTTTTCAAGTCCTCATTTTTTTTTGTTAAAAGTCATATGTACAAAATTCCTCATAGTGGTTTACTCTTCGCAAACAAATTTTCTAACACTTTTTTCTTCTTTCAGGCGCCATCTAATCAACAATGGCGCGTCCGAAGAACTCCCGTTCCCGTGAGTTCCTGAGTCGAAACCTCCTCACGATGTTAACAATCGCGGGTGTGGTGGGTGGCACCATCACCGGCTGCATCATCCGCTCCACTCAGAGCAGGTGGTCAGAGCGTGAGGTCATGTATCTCCAGTTCCCCGGAGACATGTTCTTGCGTATGCTGAAGTCGCTGATTATCCCCCTGCTCACGTCATCCATCATCTCCGCCATTGGAGCGCTGGATTTGTCACTGTCGAGGAAGATCGCCATCAGGAGTATTTGCTACTATGCTTGCACGACGGTATGCGCGGTTGTCCTTGGGATTATCCTCGTGGTGACGATTAGGCCAGGGGTTAACGCTGCGCAGAATTTGAGGGATAGTAATACGACGACGACGAAGTATGATAGGGATGTGCTTACGGTGGATACGTTGCTGGATTTGATTAGGTAAGTGCTTCAATTTATTACTTTTTATTTTAGTTTGCTTTAGTCAATTAGACACTCCATTACTGATTTATTTTATGTATGGGAAAAGACTAAAGTTATTGCAATTGTTTCTGTTATTTCTATGGTCGCTGGTGAATCATTTACATCAAGTTAAGACTTAGTGCCAGTTTTTAAATCACTGAAAGTAAACCGGTGATTGAAAAAGTGGCCCTTAGAATATTTATTTGTTGATTACAACAAAATATTGATTAGTGAAGAAAATATGAAAGAGGATAAAAAAAGATCCTTGTGTCTTAATTCAAACTATTCATATATATTCGATTTATATATTTTTACGAATTAGTCCATTCGTTTGTGATTTTTTTAACTATGTTCGTAATCTTTACATTTATTTATCATATATTGCTACTTCTTCGTCGCGGTGTCAATCAGTCTCCAGTAGTTTTTTGTTGTTATCGCTATATGATGATGAAACAGTAATCTAACATTATTACCATACCTTTCGTTTTACATGTACAAAAGATCTCGAAAGATGATATATTTCTAATTTGAAGCATGGTTACCAACTGTCAAATAACAGTATATCAACGTAGTAATAGTATACTAAAATAAAAGTTACAGAAGGTAACCTATTCTAGCACGAGTTCTAGTGCTAGAATTGTCTTCTGTAGCGAGTGTTTTATACTATTTACTCTGTTTCGGCTTTCCTTTGCATAATTTCTTGATAAAAATGATTGACATTTACAATTAAGAAAAATTTTTGGTTGAATAGTTAGTTGGTGATAGTGATTTACAATTGATTTTATTCGTTGTCTAGATAATTGTATAAATTTTGTTTCCTTATTTTATCAGTAGCCTAGATGTTTTATGTATTTAAAGCAGTTATATCAAGCTATGATAACAATATGTAACCAAAAATCGTTTAAGAATGAAGCTCATTTTAGCATCAATATTCGTGCGGGAATATGTTATTCTAATGCTGATACAGAGAAAAATAAACGTATATGATTAAATTCAGCAGAAAATACAATATTTGTAAGATTGATCCCGAAGCTAATGAACTAAGGCTACAACCTGACAAATTGAACTACAGATATCTTATCAAATAACGCCAATAAACTTATAATAAACAATCTCTTATATAGACTAATACTTAAATTAAATTAAATTTAGTTGAAAATTCAATAAGATGACATCATAAATGAGGACAAAGTCAAGATCAACGATCAAACTCTTTCACAAAACATTCTCCTACACATTCGACTTGTTTCTACACTATGTTGAACTGTTGAACAAAAGCTCATGAATTTTAATCGCAAGATAACTCTCAGTTTAATGATAGACTTAATTATAACTGTAAGGTAGTATGATTCATTCTGACAATATAATTATTGTTTTACATACGAAATGCATTACTAGAGTTCCTATTAAAAATGTAAATGAATATTTGCGTGGGCAGAAATGCGTTCCACTTTAGATCTCTTGCAGAGAACGAAGAAAACACATAAGAATTCAAACATACCTAATTTCCAGGCGACTTATTTAAAATATTTGTTTATCCATTTTTCATTTCGTCATTGAAGCTGACAAGCTCCAGTTATGATTTACATATATTTAAAATATTCTTTTGAACTGTTTTTGCACAATATAAATAAAAGCTTATTTGATACATTCTTTCATACGATCTGTAGTGGCAGAATTTAGTAGAAGTGACATATTTTTTATCGAGAGATCAGCAGTCAGATTATGCCATCTACAGACTGAAGTTTATCGACATTATTTTCAAAATATCTTGAATATGTGCTCTCGTATATTTTCCGCTGTAAAATATTTCTTAATTATTTTGGAGAGAATAGGGACTTAAGCCCCTGACACATATAGCGTCAAGACTCCGAGTCTGCCAAAAATAGAAACGCCTCTATTTTCAGCAGTCAAGACTGCCGAAAACCAACTTCATTATGATGCTGGTTTTTTCGCTATCTTCCTTTGTTGTTTGACGTATGAATTATTATTGTTTATGTTCTTGTTTGATATTTTGTACATTTTTATAGTTTAATTCATTTACTTTATACATACTTAGATATTTTTAAGTTTTCATGTTTCATTAATAGTTCATGTCAATTTTTTTAAATTTAATTTT
Source organism: Pterostichus madidus (assembly GCA_911728475.2). Classification (NCBI taxonomy): domain Eukaryota; kingdom Metazoa; phylum Arthropoda; class Insecta; order Coleoptera; family Carabidae; genus Pterostichus; species Pterostichus madidus. The sequence continues at coordinate 4,767,667 of OU452304.1, forward strand.
TTGTTTTATTATTCCTAGTTTATAGTTTTTATATTTCTTAATAGTCTATAAATATTTTAAATAATACATTTAAGTTATTAAATTTCATTTATAGTTCATGTAATTTTTTTTTTAATTTAATTTTTTGTTTTATATGTCGTAGTTTATAGTTTTTATATTTCTTAATACTCGATGAACATTTTAAATAATACAAATTAACAAATAATACGTTAAAATTAACAAATATTTAATTCTGACTGTCATAAACACCGACTCTATATGTGTCACCCGTTTTGGGGTCGTTAAACGTCAAACAAATGTGGGGTTCTGAGGGGAGAAGTGTTGAATGGAGAAAGCAGTTGTTCGACTCGGCATGGTATCACCTTGCTCTTTCTATAAATTTGATGTTTCACACAAAATTGTGTGGAGGGGGGTCTGCTTCGGTTCTGCTACATGTGACGTCAAAATTATAAGTCCCTATTGTTTAAAATAAAAGTAATTATCTATAATCTTTATTCAAAGTATTTTTCCTTAAAATAGTTAAAGAATATTTGACAATGGAAAAGATACGTTGAAAAATATTTAAAGGTAATACTACAAAAGGTGATAATTTCAATACATTTCTTTCTGCTCCAGGTACACAAATAAATATTATAAGACCCTCTCAGAATGTAAAACTTTCTTGCGTCAATTGAGAAAAGAAAGTGATATTTTTCATCTGTAGGGAAGAAAAGTAAAGCCATGTCCATGGTAACTGGAAAACCAGTATAATTTACCAGTAGTGAAATCCAGGAGACATCTGTCGAGAGAATAATAAATCTAATTTATTTCTGATTATTTTTTGACGTTTCTCAAAACCAATGAAATGCTTTATTGTATGTCACGTGTCTGCGTTTTAACCTATCCTATCATTATTATACTGAGAATAAACCTCTTGTGATTATTCCCGGGAATAATTACTGTAGGTGCTTTTTTTGTTTGTGACAAATGATAGGTAGTCAAATAATTATTTAAAACTGTCAGCGCGTCAAGTAAAATGTGTGAAAACAATCGATTTAGTTCCATTTCAGATATAGAAATACACCAACAAATTTTGGAAACAACTTTCAAGAATACATTAATAAGTATTTAATCTATATCAACCCAGTTCAAAATCTTTAAAGTTGGATGAATCGACCTCAACAGCTAAGTCAAAAAATAATCTAATTAAATATAACTCGAGAGTTGGATAAATTAGAAAATAATTATCCAGTATCTTTCTCAAACTTGTTGCCATTTGGCAATAGCCACTCAAGCCCTACGGGCTTTCGTGACTATTGCCTGGCAACAAGTTTTCGAAATACCTGTCAAATTATTTTCAATTTATTCTCACTCTCTTGTTATATTAGTACTGATAATTTTACTTTCTACTCGGGTAATGAAAAGATTTATATATGCAAGAAAGTGTCATTCTTCCTTCAGATGCTTCATATCTCTCACAATCTGCTCGGGAAATAAAACAGCACCTTCGGGAAGAAATGGCTCTCTTTCTTCCCTTGGCATCCAAATAACTATTAAAATACTGACTCCACAATTCTAGATGTATTTAACTATCCGTCAAATTATGATACGAGCAGATGTTATTAAGTTAATTTTCGCAAAAGAATAAACCCAATTGTATGTTTTTGAATTTCCAAGTAGATTTATTGAAAGAGGAAATCAAATTGAACACTAATCAAATAAAGTTATTGATTGACTTATTGTCACATAGAAATTTCTTGATCTGAATACTAATTCGTAGCGTGAGTCACGTGACTTGAATGATACACTAACCGTATATCAACTCATTTAAACTATGACGTACTAATAAGTATAATAAGTACAATACCTACATCATTAATGACGTCAGAATATCAGCTACTTATTATTTTATAGGCACTCTACTAACAGTTGCATTTCCTTGATTTAAATTCTTAATTGAAATTTATAATTTTCCTAATTAATCGTTCTTCGAACGATGTTTTATTGTTTTCAATTAAATTGAATATATCTTTGACGACATTTTTTACTTTTGTAATGAATTCTTGGTCAAGATAATAACAAACAATATGTTTATTTGTAATAATTATGTATTTATTAAAGAATGTTATAGTGATAGTGTATATCAGTCATTTCTGATGAATCGTTCTAATTTTTTATTATTTTGCAAAAAAGAAATAAAATTGTTAGAATATCTCAATGTCAACAACTATGGCAGTTTTATATCCAGATAACTTTTTATAAGTTTAAAATTTCTTAATATTATAATAATAATTACAATGTTGTTCAATTTTTTTTCTAGTTAATATACAAAATACCCACAATAAATCAAACATATTTGTCTTGTCAGTCATGTTTGTAAACATTTATTTTTAATCGTATAAAAATCATTAATTATTCCGATAAGGATTTAATGGAAAACAGAAATAAATTTAGTTTTTTTTTACAAAGTGGACCTCGAAAATAATGAGATCTTTTTTTCGAGTGTATTTTTATAGTTCAATATCATTTATATACTCTTTGTGTATTAACAATTTTTTTTTACGATATAGACGTCATAAAAGTGTATCGTATTTTTTTTTAAATTGAAAATATTTTATTACATGCTAATTATATTTTTACTTGAATATGAATAATGTTGTAGTAAACAAAGTTTCATAGTAATTATTCATTTTATTTCGCAAATCTTAGGATCGGAATTCCTAATAAAATTATCTATCTCATCGAAATCACTAATAATAATAATATATCATCACGCTTTCTACCCATTACTGGGTGTGGCACCCTGCCGAAGCAGATCTCGGTAAGTGATATATTTTGCGCGTGAAGTGCGGTAACCAGTCGTCAAATCACAGCCCCCAAAGATGTTAGTAGTGGAGGAGCCACAGGGGTTGTTTTTGAAATTATGAAAATTGTTTGTCGCCTGTGGGAATCGAACCAGGGTTCTCAGGATCCACAGACCGACTTCATACCACTGAGCTAGCCACCCCATTAAAATTACAAATTATGAAAATTACTTTCATGCACAACCGGGCCGAAATTAATGTGTTTTAGCCCTAAAAAGCGGCCTTAATACTTCTTTTTGGACTTAGAGCCATAAAAAAATCATTCCTATGGATATATAAATGAAATGGCAATTTTTGTTTATTGTGCATACTTGATTTTCCAAAATGTAATTTTGACATATAACCTATGTACATATATTTTGAACATATAATTAAATGTTATTTTGTTGTGCATAAAATATTATATGTACCACGGGTGAAATTAACGTTTCTGACCCTCAGCATGTTACTAGCCCTCGGCGCTTCGCGCCACGGGCCAAAAACGCCTGTTTTCACCCTTGATAAATAACTATACTGTCATTTTTATGTGCTGTTTTTATTTGTTAAATGGATAAATTTATCAGAAACTTTCCTAGCAGATTCATCTCTATGGACGAGCGGCATTTTATTTTATAATTATATATGTGTGGTTTAATATAATATCGTTCACTCATAGGTTTGCATTTGTTGTTTACGGTATGTGAATTCGTTGTTATGCAATTTGTTGTGATAAATATGGATGGTTTTTAAAGAGAACAATGATTTTGTTATCACATAGCAATTTTAAAACATGTGTATGTTGCGTTTTCGCATGCATTTTAGTTTGTTAACAAGTATTATTGTGCAGGTATAATTAAAAAAAAAAAACATTTTTTACAGTTTTTCTGTCTTTAAATTCGCTTGAAAATGTTGATAGTTTCCGTGTGTACAAGGATCCTTTATTTCTCAGCGAGCAACAATTTTTTGCTTTCAACTGACAGTTGGAAATGTCTACTTTCTGTTTAAGCTTAGAAAACAGTTATTTATGTAACAAGACTTGAAAGTGGTACACTCACGGATGAAAAATGTTTGGGCTTGTGTAAAACGCGAGCGCATAACAAAATTGGGCTAAAATCGAATATAACAACTTGCGTGTATCGAGCTTGTGTTTTGTGACCTTTACGGGTTTTTTATCAGAAGTAAGAGTGAAGCGAACCTTACCAAGATTGCGCTGGAATATAAAAAATAATTAGCAAATAAGAAATTTTTTCATTTGGAATTTTGTACATTGACTGGGCTTGGATTTTAACATTGATACCTTTTATTCCAAATTTTTGTGTATTTTTGAAAGGAATGATTAAACTTTAAACCTAAGTAACTATACTTTTAAAGACGATAGAAGCACTGTATCAAATAAATAATATTATCAGATGTTTAGTAACTCGTCATCCACAATCCCTTTCTCAGCAATTTCCCTCGGATGCTTATCCCCTTATCCGCTAGATGGCTCAGCAGGCGTGCAGCCATGACACTAGCCCGAGGCTCTACTACACTATACAGAGCGCTCACTGCTGCGGCTCGGCAGCAGGACATGGCCTATTGGAACAGGAAATTTTGATGTAGATATTATTAATGATCTAATGTCAGCACTGTATCCGGTGAGCATGGACACCAGCATCAACATGGTAGCGATGTACCGCGCCCGATTGCTGGGATAACGCCGGGGAAATCGCCAGAAAAACCGGACCTTTCGAAGAACGGTGGTAGAGGCCTTTGTATTCAGTTGTTTCTCATGGAAACTAGGAGTATTATCATTATAAAGAACGATGCATGAGTTACTCTTATTAGAGAAATCAACAGAAATTTTCTTCATGATGTTCAAAATCAAAAAGATGCAAAAATATTGGCAGTTGGCCTTGATGATATTTGGAACCTATTCTGTAAGAAAAATTGCTAAGTATAGCAATAGGCTATTGCAGCAGTACGGTGTTTATAGAAATATTTACTGTATATTAATTTTAGTTGTAAATGTGCTACAATAATGCTAAAAAGTTATTAGAAGCAACGTATTAATATTTAAAATATTTGATCAAAAAGTGAACTATTCAAAACGATTGCCATTAATAGTCTTGTGTCGTAGGTAGGTCAATTAAACTGCAACATTGTAAGGTAATGCACATATGCAAAAGCGGATTTAAAATATTTCGGGCCCTAGGCAAAATATTTATTTCGGGCCCTTTAAATATATAGAGTGGTGACGCGACTCTCGAACATAGGGATTTAATATGTACAATCATAATTTTGTAATTTCCTGCTTCCCTAATTATTTTAAAATAGAATGCTTCAAATAGAAATTTTAGGACATAAAAGTCTGCATCTACTTCAATAAACAAAACTAATTTTACATGCATCGTACAGGCACAAATTAGATCTGAAAATAACGAAATTATTGATAGCCATGAAATTGAAACAAAATTAACAAATGTTTGACGTTTTATGTGTCAAAATAAATGACATAATAAATAAAAAAAATATTTTGACAGATTAAACTTCAAACAATAGTTTAATTTTGTTTCAATTCCATGGCTATTGATAGTTTTGAGGCTATTTTCGTTATTTTCAGATCTAATTTGTGACATTAAGAAGCATGCAAAATTAATTTTGTTTATTGGATTAGATGCAGAATAAAATTATATATTTTTATTATTTAAACTAAAAGTTTTAATCCGGGCCCTAAAATTTTCGGGCCCTAGGCTATTGCCTCTTTAGCCTAGGCCAAAGTCCGCCTATGTACATATGCATGTGTAATTCGGCACAAAATAATATTTTATTACAACAATAATTAAATTAATAAATAGCAAAGTAACCTAGTATACAAAATTCTTTCATTTTAATTTAACCTAAAAAATGTACATATTTCTTAAATTTGTAGAATAATAATTATTTTTATTACTATCTGAATATTACAAGTTGAAACGTGATTAATATAATATAGTTCTTCACAAATTTCGTACAATATAAGTAAACACTGACAAAAACTTCCATGCGATATTTTGTGCCCCTGTTAAAGTATAGGTACTCATCTTTCTCAAAACAGAAAGCCATCTTTCTCATCATTTTGCTTTCTCTCTTAATATGAATGCTATCTTTGTCACCAAGAGCTATCAATGTCACGATTAATTAATAAATCTTTATTATTTTTTCGCCCTTATTAGGAACTTTACAACAAAATAAAAATAAAAAAAAAACTGAGAAAATTATTTTTGTATGTAGATTAACATATAAAATATGGGGTGGCTAGCTCAGTGGTATGAAGTCGGCCTGTAGACCCTGAGAACCCTGGTTCGATTCTCACAGGCGACAAACAATTTTCATAATTTCAAAAGCTACCCCTGTGGCTCCTTCACCACTAACATCTTTGGGGGCCGTGATTTGACGACTGGTAACCGCACTTCACGCGCAAAATATATCACTTACCGAGATCTGCTTCGGCAGAGTGCCACACCCAGTAATGGGTAGAAGGCGTGATGATATATTTATATATTTATTTATATAAAATAATCAAATTTTTGTGGAATAGCCTATTGCTAATATGATCTTATGCCTCAGTGGTATCGAGTCGGCCTGAGGATTTGTGAACCTCGGTTCGATTCCCACAACAGACAAATAATTTTCACCAATCACCCCTGTAGTTTCCCTTCTACTAACATCTTTGGGGGCCGTGAATTGACGACTGTTAACGTGCAATAAATATATCTGCCATGGTAGAGTGCCATACCCAGAGTGTGTAAAAGCGTGATGGTATATTTATTTTATCCTTTGATAGCAACCTTCCTAGTAACCATTGTTGATTAGGATCTTGGCAATTGCTATACTTGGCAATTTTTGTTACAAAATAGATCCATATATCTAAAAAAATCGGCTGTCTGAGTGGTTCATATTTCAATATAAACTGTAGGCCTTCTGTATATATTTTTAGAAATTAACTTAAAGATCACGTGCGATGTTAATTCAAAACCATTCATTTTATTTCGAACGATAGTATTTGTATTCTCATCAAGTGTGAATTTAAAGATATTTAAAACTATTTGTTTTGACTATTTGCCAAATGCCAAACAATGACTTGGCAAAGTCAACACTATAAAGTCTGGAGAAAAAATAAACTTCTAATATTTTACGACTGTTAAAAAAAAACTGACAAAAAAAAACATATTTATAAATATGACTTAGCTTGTCAACTTAATTCGATATTCGAATTAGAAAAATTTCATATTCGTTCACCTCTACTAATAATATATGAACTACCACACTGTGGTTAAGCGAGTTCGGACCATGTACTTTAATTAGGATTAGATTCGTGTTGTACTAACTAAATAAATAAATTGTACTCGACACTTTTTCTATGACTGCGATATTGTTGCCCTATTAAAGTACTACTAGCGTTAATTTTTTGCAGATTTGGATATAATTTGGCGCACGTAAACATTAGATAGTCATACGTATCCTGTTACAATATGAAACACATTCATCGTCTGTGAACAAATATATTCGCTTGTAAAGTTGAGTTCTTATACACGGGGCTTATGGCGATCATCACTCAGAATCGCACATATTTGGTTTGTGTACCTCCCAATCCCAATTTAAAATGGCAACACCACACGGTGGTATGGTATTTGAAAATTCACTAGACCAACAACCTGTCAACAATTCATGATATTCAAATCATAATAGTTATAAAACACTTATTTTATTCAATTTTTATATTTTTTTGAGCGTCAATTAGAATAACAGTAGGTATATAAGTGAATATTATAAAAGAAAGAAAAAAAACAGGAGCTGCGACTACACAAAATTTCATTAGTGCAAATGTAAAATTCTTTATACAAGGTGTGCACAGAAATGCGGAACATAAGAATTTAACACAGGATTTTTAAAATGTTCGAAAATTTACATTCCTCGATATTTTAGAGCAAAAGTACGAGATTAAAAAATGCTTTAAAATTAAATTTTACGTTTAAAAAGGTCTAAATTTATTATTCTAACATGTACTACATATTTTAAAAATAAAATGTGACATTTTTGTCAAAAATCAGATAGCCATGAAAATAAGAAACATATTAAACAAAATCTCATTTTGACAACTCAGTTAAGAATTTCCTATTTTAACTGTTTCGAGGACTCCTTGACAGATCCTTGAAACCCCCCGGACAACAGTTCAGAAACGCTGAACTAGATCATAGCTCAGTGGTATCAAGTCGGACTGTGGATTTGAGAATCCTGGTTCGATTCCCACAGTCGACAAACAATTTTCACCACATTAAAATAACCCCTGTGGTTTCCCCACCAACTTCAGAGGACGTGATTTGACGACTGGTAACCGCAATTCACGCGCATAAATATATCACTTACCGAGATCTACTACGACATCTAGTACAACACCCTCAAATGTATAAAAAACATGATGATATATTTATCGCCAATCGTAGCCTAGTGGATAAAAGCGAGGTAAAACTTGCTTTTCTTAATTAGCAAGCAAGAGGTCGTGCGTTCAAATCTCACTGACTTCTACTTATATAAAAAAATATACGATTGTGTCTGAGTGGTTCGGATTCCATTATTAGCTGTAGGCCCCCTGTAGTGTAACTTGGATTAAGTTCTTTTTCACAATACTTTTACTGTAAGTTACCTATTAATGACAAAATTTGAACACAGTAAGTGGAACTTTAATTGCACAGTTGGTTTCCATGGTTATATCAGGATTATAATATTTACTTACTGTCCACCGTGAACTGTAAGTAAATATTACATATCAAGGATCTGTTATGAAGTCGGCCTGTGTATTCTGAAAACCCTGGTTCGATTTCCACAGGCGACAAACAATTTTCATAATTTCAAAAGCTACCTGTGTGGCTTCTCCACCACTAACATCTTTTGGGGCCGTGATTTGACGACTGGTAATCGCACTTCACGCGCAAAATATATCACTTATCGAGATCTGCTTCGACAGAGTGCCACACCCAGTAATGGGTAGAAGGCGTGATGATATATTTTTTTTTTATAAAGTTCTGTTTATTTTGACAATTGACAGCTGTTAATTTTGTAACCTATTTTTCATTTCTTCCTATTTGTGCAAGTATTGTAAAAAATAGCTTACTAACCGCGAATTGTAAGTAATTTTTTTAGGTCGCGAATTTTTAGGAAATCTCGACCCTTCGGGTCTCGTATTCCCAAACTACATTCTTGACCTAAAAACTGTCACTTACAGTTTATGGTACGTAATATACTTTTTATTCAGGGTGACAAAAAAATCAATTTCTAGTCAACCATCTGTCATATTTAACTTTTCCTGATTTCAAGAACTCCTTATACAATTCATTAACTATAATGTGAACAATTTGCGTAAAAACAAAACAAAACTTCGATTATACTTTCAAATGAGTGAGGCGCCAGGTGTAAACCTACCTCACAGCGTATTCAACAAGTGTATTCAATATTTATAAAGCAAAGCACGCCGCCGTTCTGCGTCCGTGTGAGTGTCTGTTTGTGTGTGTATTGGGCGGTCGCAGCCAAGGCCGCCTGTGAGTTATTTTGCATATTCTTCACTGATTATGTAATAACACACATTATCTTTATTAATAAAATTAAAGGACTGAATTCAATGTAAGAGGACGGGATATTTTCACACTTGAGTTGAGATTTTTTTCGTCATGCTTTCAGTGGAATTTTTTTTCTAATGTTTCTTTCAACGATTTAATTTAAGTATCGTGTGGTTTTTTAAAATTAAATTGATTACATTATTGATCATCAGTAACCTATAATTTTATACTTAATTAAGGTGTATATAACAATAAATTATTATTTAATTGCGTTAATTTAATCGATTTCATCGGTCATCGTATAATATTGAGCTTAATTACGCTCCTTGCTATCACGTGACTACTTACATATAAATCCACGATTATTAGACATACAGACATACTTCGAGAAACTTTAAAAACAGAAAATGGAAAAATTTAATACGTTTAACTAAATTTCAACATGTCTTATTCAAATATACGATAAGATCCTTTTTCCATTTTTAAAGTTTCTTTTCCCCGTTCTCCCCGGGTGTTGAGGGTAGGTGTACAAGGTTAGGTATTTTTTAAAACAACAAACGTAATTTAACACAATATTGATTGCGTAATTTTTTGGAAAAAATCCAATTTTGACGATTACAGCATCACCTGTTGAGAGTACAAAAAAAGTTTCCAAATAAATCCTACATAATGTTTATGCTCTTTCCGAATCTGTAGTAAATAATAGAGCTTTCCATTTAAGATTTCAAAGTTAACCCCCTTTAACAGAGTTTTTGTTACGATGTAACGTTTTCAAGATATTCAAGGAAATAGATTAAAATGGGTTCGGTTAAGTTAGGTTAGGTTAGGTATCCACTCAGTACAGTATTATAGAACAAATATATATTTTTTTTAAAATTCGCAGAATTAACAAAGTTCTTGAAATGTATATTTTAATGTCACTGTCCGATACTACAGACAGTTATTTATCTGAATAATAATGATGAACAAATTGACTATTGGAGTGCTTATATTAGAAATAACTATTAAACCAGTTATACTAAAAATGTTGACCTAAGGTAAAACTGCTTAATTTTAATTCTTTTTGTTCTATGATCAGTATGTAATATAATAAATACCTTTAAAAAAATTTGACTTGTACTGACAACGAATAAAAAAAAATTGTCAGTTTCGTAATCAGTTCATTTAACCCTTTGCACTCCAATTTTTTTTTATGTGGTATACCGGCAACTCTTTAGGTTATAATGCGAAATTATTAGGAAAAATTACTAAATTTTTAGAAAATTAGAAAACTATATTTTTTGGTAAGGTATTAAATAAAAAATGTAGTTATGCTAAGAAATATAAATTTATTATGATATAATATTGGAAATCAAAGAAAAATAAGCATATTCTAATTTTTATAAATTTTTAATGCGTGATATTTTAGAAAACAGTCTCCCAAATGCATATGTGGTTTGTTAGGACAATTGTCACAGTATTCACTAGTCCAAAACACGCGACTTTTTTCGTTTATGTCCTACAAAATCACTCTCACTATTCGAACTTATAATAAAATTGTCATATTCTATCGAAATTTCATCGGAAAAGTCACTTTGCACTTCAAAAACAAACTCGTCTTCACTACCACTAAATTCAACATTCTCCTGCATATTTATATTATTCGAATAGAATGAATGCGTATTTACTGTTATAAATGTAAAACATAGCAAAAAGCACAACGTATCACCAGTGTGTACTGTATACAACTGGATACAACTATTTGTAAACTTGTAAAAGGATCCTTTAATTTATTAAACAATAAAATGTAATCCTATTGTTTATGTCGCCGCTGCGGCGCCATTGGATTTGTTAGAATGATTCCTATGTCGCCGTGACGGCGCCAACGGAGTGCAAAGGGTTAATATTACATGCCCTTAAAATTAATGCATGACGTCGTGAATCACCCTATATAGTTCGATTTCGCTAATAATACATTCCTAGATACATTCTCCAATTAATCTTCATTACGCATTGCTACCCGTTCACACTATAATTCGATTTCTCTAAGAATGCAGTTTTGGTTCATACGAACTATATTTCCATAATTGTGATTGGCCTGAATAAACGTCAAAACTAACACAAATTTTTCTTTTTAATTGTATATTTCATTGAACTTGAATTAAACAAATGCGCAGCCGTATTAGCTATTAATAATGACATTTGCTCACTAACAAATTTAAAAAATATTCCATATATGAATTAAATATTAAATATTCTAAAAAAAAAAAAAACCTTGTATCTCCTTGACTTATCTATTGAAGTTATCCTTGAAAAATGTATCTGCATAATTTGTGAGCGGAAAAACCTTTTGATAAATTATCATATTTTAACATGTTAAGCTTCCAAATTTATTATGTACAATATTCTGAATGATAATGATGCTGGAATTGCAAAAATTAATTCTAGTGCATGACATGGATTTGTTTACGCTTTAAATAAATAAACAGCAAATAAATTCACTCTATGAACATTACGTTATTATTAATTCCAGAGAGTTAATTAATATTCAATTATTTATAATTAAAATTAATAACTAAAATAGAATAAGCAGAATATTCTGTATCATATGGAGTAGGTGGTATAGTGGTGTTGTGTCGGCATGTGGATCCTGAGAACCCTGGTTCGATTTCCACTACCGACAAACATTTTCACCACATTAATACTACTCCTGTGGCTCCTCCTCCACTAACATCTTTGGGGGCCGTGATTTTACGGCAGGTAACCGCATTGCTCGCGCAAAAATATATTACTTACTGAGATCTGCTTCGGCAGAGTGCCATACCCAGTAATGGGTAAAAGGAATGATGATATATTTATTTATTTTAGTAAATTCCATTAAAGATATTTTCAGAGGAGTGTATTTTTAATTTAACAATATATTGTTTTATTAAAATTCTAGTAATTATTCTGCAAATAAACTACTATTATAAAATAAAATAAATAAATATAACATCACGCCTTTTACCCATTACTGGGTGTGGCACACTCAGATCTCGGTAAGTGATATATTCATTCGCATGAAATGCGGTTACAGCCATCAAATCACGGCCCCCAAAGATGTTAGTGGTAAGGGAGCCAGAGAGGTAATTTTAATGTGGTGAAAATGTTTGTCGACTGTGGGAATCGAACCAGGGTTCTCAGGATCCACAGGCCGATTCGATACCACTGAGCAACCGACTCCATATGATTACAGAAAATTCCATTATAATACTATTATCATAAGCTTAGTTAATTCAAAATTAGGATTAGATAAAACTTTTTTGAGTAACGGGTTTTATGTTATTAAAAACTTGAGTGAAATAAATAAATAATATTGAATATCTCATCGAATTTCCACTTAACTATGAAGTACTGAACACTAACTGTACTTATAGTATGTTACATAAAAATGTAGTAGTTTTTCTCGTGTTATTATGAATGAAAGTTAAGCTTCCTCAATGAAGCAAATATCTGAATCATCTTATTATTTTAGCACTTCAAGTAAATATTATTTTTACGTTCACCACTACGTAGAAAATATTAAATAAATACTCATTCGACAACTAATTTTCACTACATAAAAATTACAGCTGTGAATCCTACTCCACTAATAATAATAATAATAATAATAATAATATTTTTTATTTGCTACTTACAATTACACAAAAGTTTATAGCACGTCAGTTAAAAACAATAATTACAAAATAATACATGAATGTAAATAGAACAATTTAAAAACAAAACAAAAATTTTCATATCAACCTTCAGTACCTACTCGGGTTGAAAAAATAAGAAATTCCTGTACCGTATAAAAGGCATTACGAATGAGCAAATCCCTTAAATAATTTTTGAAGTGTTTACTATCCAGTTCCTTTGCATTTATCGGTAAATAATTATAAAGTTCAATATTTAAAGATAATTTTGAAGAGATTTGCAACCTGTAACGAGGTTTTCGTAACAGGTTAGCAGATCTTGTGTCGTGTAAGTGGACATCACTATTTGTTAATAATAAATTCTTATTTAGATGGATTTCAATCAGTGTGTAAAATATAAGTAGATAAGGAAAAGTCAAAATATTTAAATCTATAAAAGATTGTTTACAATGGGCGTCATATCCAAGTCCACACATTATTCTAATTGCTTTCTTTTGAAGCCTAAAAACTTTAATCACACTTGAAGAGTTGCCCTAAAACAAGATGCCATAAGAAATTATCGAATGAATATGTGTATGGTAATGATTTATTAACTGATAAACACCTCATGCGTATAAATTAAGAGTTACTATTAAAGAGTTTCACATCCAGTAATGGATAAAATCAGAGCTGAGTAAGTACCAGTACAAGTACATAAGTATTAACTACAAGTTCTGATAGTCAAATACTTATACTTAAGTACTAAGTACCAGTTAATCTGAAAGTATTGAATCTTAAGTACATGTTCACGTCAAAAATAATGAGTATTTTTATATTATCTTTCATGTATTTCCGATGCATCTTTATATCTCGTTCAGTTTTTGAATTATAGCCTCCAGGAAGAATAAAATCTGATGAGGTAATATTATTTTTCCGAAGTCTATATATTAAAAACGAAATAAGACATGTAGATGCGCTCAACGGCATAGAATTCCTCGCTGAATCCAATAGTAAGATCTCAATGGGATATGTTTTTAGTTTTTGAGATATTGTTTCATAATTTCAAAAACAACCCCTGTGGCTCTCCCACCACTAACATCTTTGGGGGCCTTGATTTGACGACTGGTAATCGCATTTCACGCGTAAAATATATCACTTACCGAAATCTGCTTCGGCAGAGTGCCACACCCAGTAATGGGTAGAAGGTGTGATGATATATTTATTTATTTTATTTTTGTTTAAAAACTATTTTATGAGAAAATTTTGGTGAACATTTTTTAAAATATGGAAATTACTGAAAATTTATTTAAAAATTAACTCAAGCACGAGAAATTCAATGGCGTTGAGCATATCTTCAGATCTCGTTTAGTTTAAGAGATGTAGCCTCGGGAAAGTACAAAACCTAAAATTTACGTAAAATTCAACATTTTTGAAGTCTGTTACTTACATTCTAAAAAAGCTATGAACATGCGCTCAACGGTATTGTATTCCTCATATGCGGGTTGACATATAAGCAAATTTTTAATGATTTAAGTTTTTGAAACTTTTTTGAAGGGTACCCCTTGGGTTTTTTCAATTTTAGGCCAATTTCAGACTGTTTACTTTAAAATTCTTTCTCCTACGAATATTGTAACGAAAATTTAGCATGTATATGTATTTTGGCCCGCTGAATTCAATGGTAAAATCCCCAAGTACATACGCCTTCTGGTTTTGTCCAAAATAGTAAAATAGTTTGTTGAAAATTTTTCAAAATTTTCAAAATTGCTGAAAAGATCTATACAAGTTAATTGAAACACTAGAAATTCAATATCGTTGAACGCATCGTCATATCTTGTTTAGTTTTTGAGATATAGCCTCGAGAAAAGTACAAGATTTGATAAAGAATAATTGGGGAAAAATTCGGAATCTATATTTTAAATACTAAACAAGATATGAAGATGCGCCCAACGGCATAAATCTTACGTATTGTCAACTATGACAGACTGATGACAAACTACTAAGCATCTATCTAAAAAGTACATTAGTACCTGAAAAGTACGTAAGTACTTCTAAAGTACTTAAAAATGCAGTTAAGTACAAAAGTACTTAAATGTTATTTAGCTCTGGATAAAATAAAATAAGGATATACTAGTACATATAAATCAAAATATTCATCCATGGACAGTTTTATTGTCTTTTAAATAGACCATGTTATTAAATCCTTGTACTAATTTTTTTTTCTGTCTTCTAAGAATTTTCTTTGCATATGAATATCTTACATGTGAGATAACCGCACGTTTAAATCACGTGCTCATGATTCTTGGGCCAAGGAATTCAAGATACAGAATAAAGAAACGAAAACATAAAAACATTATGCAAATAAGAAAAAATAATATTTATTATATCATTAATGGCTGGTTACCTTGCTCATTTAATATATTCAACAGATATTATTTTCAATTCTGAGGTTCGAAATGATTTTCAAATATTTACTTTTCGTTAACGTACTGTTGGGTTAATTTATTTACAAGAATTGTTCAAATGAAATATTTGAATGCTTATTTCAGTGCCTTAAGCCTCATTCACAACACGAAATTAGTAGTTAGTGTTAGTGGTTATAGTTAGTAGTTACAGATTAAAATACATCGTTCACAATGTCCCAAATTAATGATTTCGAATTTATGTTTCTGCCGAATGTAGTGCACATTTTTGAAAATTATAGATATTACAAGAAATTATAATAGATGTCACAGTTGTCAAATTTTGACAAATAGTTACAATTTTGTTAGTTTGAGTTCTGATATATTGTCTGTAGTTCTGATTTGATAGAACTGGTTTTCTTCAATTTTTCTTTAAAATTGGTCCTAGAAGTGCTAACAACAAATCAAATTGAGCTATGGTCATTCTGGAGTAATTAAAGAACATGTCTTCATCATTTCTTGGATCAAATTATCCGTCTCCCTGTTTTGTTCGGTTTTGGTTGATTGGGCAAACCCACTATCTTCTATTTGTTTTTTTATTTCTTTTCATTTGCAAAATTAAAGTTGCAAGAAACAACTTTTTTTTAGCCTAGTTTCATTTTCATTACATAAAATTCAAACTGAGAAAACCAACTGTCACTTTACTCCTCGTTTTTGATTGGTTGTGCCGTTAACCACTAACTAAAAGTTTGAAGTTTACAAACTTCTACGCTAACCACGATTAGCGTAGACCTGCGCTGGGCTAAGTTCGTTGTTGTGACCGCTACTAGAGGAATACATATGTCAAACTTCTAACGCTAACCATAACTACTAACACTAACCACTAATTTCGTGTTGTGAATGGGGCTTTACTCAAGCGAAAGTCACATCCTTCTCTATAAAATCTTGATATGACCTTGATTTATGCATTAGGATAAATATAATTTAACCTAAATACTTTTTAATAGGTATTTCAAGTTCATGACATATTTCAATTGCATGCGCCAAATATCCAATCTCAATGTTAGACAACATGAATGTGTGACAATCTGTCAAATTCATCATGATGTTATCATTGTAGTTCTTCTTTAATTACATTATTTAATTAACTATTTAATCTCTTGTCAGAAATATATCTTCGAGGGCCGTGTTTTAACGACTGGTAACCTCAATTTTTTCTTAAAATATACCTATGGTCTATTTACTTAATCAACACATCATCATTTTGGGGAAAACTTAGTAAAGAAAAATTCTCTATATCTTTTGATGAAACGATTATAATTGCAATATTGATATAAATATTTGTTTATTTACCATTGCATAATAACATTAAGTTTTAAAATGCAACAATAGAATATTAAAGAACAAGTTTTATAGGACAGGTTTTTTTCGTACGCTTCCAAGTTTAGACGACGAGCAGCAGGCAAGTTTTCTAAAGGACAAATGCGATAAAAAGTTGTTATTTATACTATTTTTTTCTAATTTTCTTGTTCTATGGACATTATTGCAAGATTTTGTAGTCTTAAATCACTCATTGTGGAACGAAGATAATTTTTTATCAACTTCAATTTGGAGAAGTTTCTTTCGCAAGTAGCGACACTGATAGCAATTGTTAAAAAAATTTTTAGCAAAATTACAATGTTGGGTACAGAATTTTTTTACAACTAAAACTAAATATAAATAAATATATCATCACGCCTTCTACCCATTACTGGGTGTGGCACTCTGCTGAAGCAGATCTCGGTAAGTGATATATTTTGCGCGTGAAGTGCGGTTACCAGTCGTCAAATCACGGCCCCTAAACATGTTAGTGGTGGAGGAGCCACAGGGATAGCTTTTTCAAATTATGAAAATTTGTCGCCTGTGGGAATCGAACCAGGGACCTTAGGATCCACAGGCCGACTTCATACCACTGTGGTAGCCATCCTAAAACTAAATATAAAAAATACCGCCTCAAAATATGTGCCGCCCGGTGCGGACCGCACCCACCGCCCCCCTTTAGGTACGCCACTGAGTAAAAGTAGTTATGAAATCAAGCCAGATTCGCTTCTCCATCATCTAATGCACTAAATTATCTATACGAGAAGATGCGCGCGGTTATTTAATTTGTCGTGTCATAATAGTCACTCCGAGACGCACGTATTCTTGAGTAAAATTCAAAAATATGCTTGAACGGAATGGCCAAAAAACTATCGTGCGTGCTTAGGCATGTCGTCTTCCAATACTCATAACACACGAATAAAATATGTATAATAATATTAATGTTAGAATTTACATAAAATTCTGGCAAAAAATAATGTAGACCTTAATTTTTTAAATGTGTTGTAACAATGGGGCACGGATGTGAAAATATTATTTTTTTAGCTTGTTCGTTACTCGTTGCGTGATGATGATAATTATTAAGTCACATCTTTGGGGGTCGTGATTTGACGACTGGTAACCGCCTTCACGCGCAAAATATATCACTTACCGAGATCTGTTACGGCAGTGTGCCACACCCAGTAATGGGTAGAAGGCGTGGTGATATATATTTTTTTTTAAGTATTGAATAATGATAATTTGAATTATGTTAATAATATTTTTTTTGGTTTGTTACAGAAATTTGTTCCCGCCAAATATAATCCAAGCCACTGTCGGACAGGTAAGAGATAACACTATTTAATAATACTCGCATTTTTATTTTAAAGTTAAAAAAAAATCGGTATATTTACAAGATGTTATCTTATCAAATACTTTCTGTGTCCCTTATGTATTCTGTGATAATTTGATAAATAATTTATGTAAACAAACTTTACCATTGATGTGATTTTAGATATTTTAATAATAATAGAATTTTTTTGTAAAAATATTTCATATAATTGTTGGACATCAATTGTAGCGCAATATTGTATATGTTAAAATATATTTTCTGAAAAGATAAATTTAACCATTTAAATGCCAGTTGGCAATACTGTAGGAGGTTAAATCAATTTACATTGTCGGCAAGCAGAAACATAGAAAGATTATTAATAATAATAAAACAAAAGAGTAGCAATAAATTGAAAATAATTCGACGGATTTTTGAAAACTTCTTGCCAGGCAATAGAGGACTTTGGTGACTATTGCCAAGTGGCAACATGTTTGAGAAAGAACTAGAGATTTTTTTTTTGTGACTTCTTTGGCGGACCAACTACTTAGGTCATATGCCGCCATTACGCCCTGATCTGCGTTTTGTAGGTATTATGGTTAACAGCAACGCGGGTTTCTCTGGACGCTCACCCATCCAAGTATTACCTGCGCGCAACTAGAGAATTATTTTCTAATTTATTAAACTCTCAAGTAATATTTAAGTAGATTATTTTTAGCTCACAAATTTAATTCAAACAGAGTAATTTCACTTTATGAGTTGACAATTTTAAATAATTATTTGACAACTACCTATTTGTCATTTGTCAAGCAAACAAACGATACATTACTTATTCTAGGGTCTAATCAGATGAGCTTTATTCTCAGTAATAATATAACAAGAGAGTGAGAATAAATTGAAAATAATTTGACAGATCTTTCGGAAACGTAAGCCCGTAGGGCTTGAGTGACTTTTGCCAAATGGCAACAAGTTTGAGAAATATACTGGAGAATTATTTTATAATTTATCCAACTCTCGAGTTATATTTATTTAATTAGATTATTTTTTGACTTAGCTGTTGAGATCGATTCATCCACCTTAAAAGATTTTAAACTGAGTTCATATCGATTGATTACTTATTAATGTATACTTGAAAGTTGTTTTCAAAATCATCACGCCTTCTACCCATTACTGGGTGTGGCACACTCAGATCTCGGTATGTGATATATTTTGCGCGTGAAGTGCGGTTACCAGTCGTCAAATCACGGCCCCCAAGGATGTTAGTGGAGGAGGAGCCACAGGGGTAGTTTTTGAAATTATGAAAATTGTTTGTCGCCTGTGGGAATCGAACCAGGGTTCTCAGGATCCACAGGCCGACTTCATACCACTGAGCTAGCCACCCCATATAATAATGACAGAATTGGTTAAAACGCAGACACGTGACATATAATGAAGCATTTCATTGGTTTTGAGAAACGTCAAAAAATAATCACTATAATAATGGAAGGATTGGTTAAAACGCACACACGTCACAATGAATAAAATATTTCATTGGTTTTAAGAAACGTCAAAAAATAACCATAATATTTTTACCGACAATATAATTTATAATTAAGGCCTATATCAATTAATTATTAAATATTAAATAAAATTTAATCTTACCTATTTGTAGACTTCGTTGAACTCTTGTCCAATCTCAATCTGTAACAATATAAGAAAAGTATTATTATTTTTTTCAAACATATATTCATTTATAAAATGCAATCAATCCCTAGAACCCAACTGTCAAGGCAGATGTCAGATTTAGTTGTTAATCTTATATTTGTATAGTCTCTGTTAATTTCTTCTATTATAAATAATGAGCTAGTTAGGAGCAGAAGGGTTGAAAAACTTAAACTCCACAAAGTTTGGATTACTTGGCTTCTTTCAATCAAATTATTACAAAATAATAATAACAGTCGACGATGTTTCGACTGTTATTATAATTTTGTAATAATTTGATTGAAAAAAGCCAAGTAATCCAAACTTTGTGGAGTTTAAGTTTTTCAACCCTTCTGCTCCTAACTAGCTCATGAAAATTAAACGGCTTAATAAAACGGATCTCCATTTTGGTTTTCCACAATTTATTATAAATAATATTGATTATTTTATATTCGTTTATATTTTAACCATTTTTGTCAAAAATTTCTAGATCCGTCCCTGTATCAAAGCTACCGTGAAAACGTAGCATAAGTAAACCATAATGTGACTGATTACGAAGCAGAATTGAATTCTTTACAACTTTTATTTGAAACCTTTTCCTGTAAAGTAATCAAGGAAGCATTGCCAGCGGAAAATTCGTTTTCCATGTTAATTCTTTACGACACATTCTTCGTGTGACATTTTATATGTTGTAAAATAAGAGTAATACATTAATTCGTCGCCACGTTTCTGGTGAAATACCAATAATGTCGAAACTCGCTTAATAAATAAAATTTAATTCGACAGCGTTATTTATTTCATATTTGGTAATCTTACAACATAAATCCTTTCAACTTGGGTTCATTTTTATATTTTTGGTATTTCTCATGTTGGTATCTGTGCATTCACGGTCGACTTATAATTAAGTTTCATTTTCCAGAATTGTGGGAGTGTATGGATTTTTCAAATTTTATTTGACAAATTTATAGCAAGTTTTTGGCACGGTAACATACAAAGAATTTCAAAACAATATTAGAAATATCCGAATCCAACCTTTGTATTATTCTTAAAATAGTCGGCAGGTTTATTGTTATTTTAGATTATAAAAATTTTTTGAGTAAAAAAGTTTGGTTTAAGTTAAATAACTTTGAAAATAAAATAATAAATAAATAAATAAATATATCATCACGCCTTCTACCCATTTCTGGGCGTGGCACTCTGCCGAAGCAGATCTCGGTAAGTGATATATTTTGCGCGTGAAGTGCGGTTACCAGTCGTCAAATCACGGCCCCCAAAGATGTTAGTGGTGGAGGAGCCACAGAGGTAGTTTTTGAAATTATGAAAATTGTTTGTCGCCTGTGGGAATCGAACCAAGGTTCTCAGGATCCACAGGCCGACTTCATACCACTAAGCTAGCTACCCCTATTTATAAACCTTAACGGAAAGTATGCTATTTCAGCAGTCAGTTGAGCAAAAAGGGTTTATTTTACTTTTCCGATTCTCGCCACAAGCGGAAAAAGAATATTCCCGTTTGTCCCTAATAGCAACAAAGAGGAAAGTAAAAATTCGGCTTGTTTAAAATGATTTTAAATTCTTTTTCAAGCGTTTTCAAATCAACTGGATATAGCCAACTATATAAAATATGGTGAAAGGAAGAGGAGCAAATGTACCGATTATGCAAGAAAAATTAATAACATTATGGCACTTGGTGTATGAATGTAAAAAAAAAGTAAAAAAAAGAATGAAATATCCGAGAGGTCCTAGATGATATGGGAAAAGAAGTAGAATTCATGAAGAATGTTCTGAGAAAGGAAAAAAAAGATATTTACAATAAAAATTTACTATAATGGGTTAAGCTATCTAATTTATTAATATATATTCTAAGGGTCAAATTCATAGCCGTGCCTCACCTTCACGTCATTCTCATCTCACACTTAAAATCGAAGTAACTAAGGCAACTAACTTAAATTGTGCAAATTCTTAAGTTAGTTGCCTTAGTTACTTCGACATTGAGAGCGAGTTGAGGATGAGATGAGAGTGAGTGACGACTTTGAATTTGGCCCTAAGTCTCTAGGCATGAAATTCAAAATATGGATTTTAGGTGAATGTAATTTGATCTAAGAAATCGATGGAGACCAAAATAAGCTCAATATCATAAACAGTTTTGGAGATATGAGCGAAAATTTTAAAGAAAATTGAGAAGAATAGTAGTTTTTTAAATTTATTTCTTGTTTTTTTTACTTTTTTTTAATAAACTTTTATTTTCCGAGCGAAGTTTGACCTTCCAGATATTAAAATAAAAACTTTCAACAGAATAGTAGCGATGTGACGTTAAATTAATAGAATCTGTAAATAAAATCTGCACTTTTATGTGAACCAGCCTTTACTTAATATAGGCTGTGGTATCTTGGCAGCAAATAAATTCGCACAGATTTCTTCACCCTCTATTTAATTAATAGCCAGTCAACTATCTCAAAATTTATGAATGACACTTTTTATTTTTATTTCACGCTCGAATTATATTTCTGTAAAATCATTTATCAAAAAAAATCAGCCAATTTTTTCCATGGTCTAATACCATTTCATTTAGATCATCGCCAACTACTCAATCACTATGACACTTACGGCCGGTTTTTCAATCGCCGGTTTACTCTCGATTAACGTTAATCATGAATAAATAATAATGGAAACCATAGTTACCTTTATTATTTAATAAAGATTAACATTAATTGGTGATTGAAAAACTGGCCCATAATCTGTCAACAAAAAATCTAACGATCTTTGAGTTTGTTATCACTTTTACTCGATAAGTTCAGTTAGAAATCGCGCGGGAATCATGACATAATCAAGTCGAGAAAGAGGATATCTTCATGTCTAAAGAGAGTGAAGACTGGGAATCTAGTTCAGCAGCTGTAACGATATAAGTACAAGTAGGCCTTGAACTCTAAGTGAAGATATACTCACACAGACTCACACACATAGAAACGTGGAGTATGAATACATTACGTTTATCATGATATCGTATCGTATGACCCATTATACGCGGGTGGCAAGCAGAGGTGATTTGATTTTTATTTTATCGTGTAAATAACTTTATTGTTATTGACACCTTCAGTTTTTTTTACTGTTATTATTAAATTATTGTTGAAATCAATTTATTTACTTATTTATTCTACTCTGTACAACAGGAACTTAGTTCCAATTACAGTGTACGGTCCGGACTCACCAAACCGTAGCGTGGTAGTTCATATATAGACAAAAATAGAGGGTACCGCTAGAATTTGAACCTGGAACCACAGATAAAATATATACAGATGTCTAGCTAAATGTATTCACATGGCAACGCTTTTCATTAATGAAATTTGTAGTTATGGACGAATCTGTATTATAGAGCTAATGTTGATTATTTATTTATTTATTTATTTGTTATTCTGCACAACAGGAACATAATCCCAATTACAGTACAAGGGACCTACAGTCAGAGCTGGGCAGTAGCTAGCTACTTTTGTAGCTTAGCTGCTAGCTTAGCTACGTTTACCTTAGCTGTAGCTTAGCTAAATGTGAAAAAATATAGCTGTAGCTTGTACCGAGCTATGTTTTTTTTCTATTAGCTTAAAAATATTGTTATAACAACTGAAGTTACTTTTAAAGCTACTTTTTGTAGCTTAAAGTTACTTTTAATAGCTTAAAGCTACTTTTTGTAGCTTAAAGCTACCACTGTTCATGAAGAAATACTTATTAATTTTTGTTTAGTATTTGAATTGTACCTACTTTATTGTTTTCTATAACTGTAGGATAACAAGTTATTATATAGTTTTTTTTTTTTTTTTTTTTTTTATTGATCTATATTTTAGGAGTACTTCGACTGCTATGGCCACTAGTGCTCCGGTACAGTTATATACATAGTGTTTATGTTAAATTATATTATGTTACATTACACCATATTATGCTATATTGTATTATATCATATTATGTTATATTACGCCATATTATATTATATTTCGTTTTTTATGTCTATGTCGTCGAGGAAGTTTAGTAGGTTTTTTGTCATTTCGGGATCGTTATCTGTTAGTGCTGCTTTTAATGTGTCTGGTATTTTATGTATTAGTCTTTGTCTTCGGTATTTGTTACAGTCTGTTAGTATGTGTTTGATTGTTTGTTGGGTGTTGCAAGAGTTGCATATTATGGGGTCTGTTCTGTCTAATAAGTATTTGTGTGTGTATGCTGTGTGTCCTATTCGCAGTCTTGTTAGGATTATTTGTGTTCTTCGGTCGTCTTGTGCAGCCCATGGTCTAGTTGTCTCTTTGATTTGTCGGAGTTTATTATTCGTCGTCTGGTTCCAGTCGGAGTTCCATTTTTCTCTAGCTCTTGTTTTAACGTGGCTTTTGAAGTCTGCTGGGGTGGTTGCCATTGGAGTTGGTGCTTGTTCTGTAGCATCTTTGGCTGCTGTGTCTGCTGTTTCATTCCCCAGGATTCCGACGTGCGACGGGATCCAGACGAAGTCGATTGTCTTGTTGTGGTCGACGGTAGCTCTATGTATTGCCTCTTGGAGGTTTTGGGTGCATGGATTTCTTGGGAATGTTTCTTGGAGTGATTGGAGAACGCTGAGGGAGTCGGTACAGATAGCGAAGGAGTTTGTTTGGAGCATGGATATGTATTCTACTGCTTTTTGTATGCTATACGATTCTGCAGTGAAGATGCTAGCTATTTCTGGGAGGCGGTATTTGTTTGTATTGTCCTCTATTATGAATGCGGCTCCGGTTTTGTCTTCTGTTTTCGATCCATCAGTGTATATGAGTTTGTGCTGTGTGTAGTTGTTTTGTATTTCTTTAAAGGTTTTCCTGTATAGTTCCTTGGGTGTTTCATTTTTTTGGTATTTGGTGAGTTGTAGGTTGGTGTTTGGTTTTTTCATTTGCCAGGGTGGCGTTTTGGTATAGGTTTTTTTGTAAATGGAGGGAAGTGTGATGTTTAGGGTTTGGATTGTTTTGATTAAGTTTTGTTGGAGTGGTGTGCTACTTTTTATTATAGTTTCGTTGTCTAGAGTGAGGAGTAAATTGTTGTGGGCTGGTATGTCGGGTCGATGTGCGAGATTAGCTAGGTATGATAAGGCAAGTTGCATTCTGCGGTAAGATAGTGGTAATTCGCCGGCTTCACACAGTAAGCTGTCTATGGGGCTAGTTCGGAAGGCACCTGTTGCAATTCTTATTGCAGTGTTTTGTATTGTTGTTAGAATTTTTAGGTTGCTTCGTTTTGCGGTGGTGTAGACTATACATCCATAGTCTAGCTTAGAGCGTATTAGTGTTCTATATAGTGTTAAAAGTGTGTCGCGATGTGCTCCCCATTTGTGATGTGCTAGTGTTTTTAATAGGTTGATGCGATTGTTGCATTCTTGTTTTAAGTTCTCTAAATGTGCTCGCCATGTTAGTTTTTTATCGAGTGTAATTCCTAGGAATTTTACATTATGGACATAATTTATATTGTTGTTGTTTAGTCGGATTATTGGGTCATGGTGTTGTTTTCGTAAGTTACAGAAGTGTATTGCTTTGGTTTTCTCTGTTGAGAACTTGAATCCTGTGTTATTACTCCATTCCTTAAGTTTGTCGATGGTTATCTGGAGGTTCCTCTGTATAGTGGTGAGGTTTTTCCCTTTGGTGTATATCACTAAATCGTCTGCAAATAGAGCTATTTTTGTGTGTTTCGGGATGTTTTTTGTTATGTTGTTCATTGCTAGGAGGAACAGAGTTACACTAAGTATTTCCCCTTGAGGCAGGCCGTTTATTTGGGTTCTCTCCTCTGAGAGACAGCCATTTGCTTTAACTTGGAATTTGCGGTTGTCGAGAAAGTTTTTAATAAAGTGGAGAATGTGACCGTCTAGTCCGCATTCTTTTGCTTCCTGTAAAATATGGTACTTCCATGTCGTGTCGTATGCCTTTTCGATGTCGAAGAGCACGGCGATTGTATGTTGTTTGTTTATTACTGCGTATTGTATTTCAGTAACTATATTAATTAGTTGGTCTTGTGTTGATCTACCATGTCGAAATCCACTTTGTATACTATTGAGGTGATTTTTGATTCCAAGTGCCATAGTAGTCTTTTGTTCACCATTTTCTGTAGTATTTTACTCAGACAGTTAGATAATGATATAGGCCTGTAGTGTTGCGGATCCGTCTTGTTTTTGTTTGGTTTGTGGATTGGGATGATGAGGGATGATTTCCATTGGTTAGGGAAGGTATTATTTAGCCACATATGGTTATAGATTTTTAGGAGTAGATCTATTGTCTCTGATGGGAGGTGTTTTATTAGCATGTAGGTTATTCCATCTGGTCCGGGGCTACTGTTATTTTTGAGGGATTTTATAGTTTGGATTAACTCAGGTAGTGTGAATGGGGTGTTTATGGGGTCACTATTATTGTCGTCTATTGTGATTTTTTGTTTTTCTGTTTCTGTTTTGTGGGTGCTGAATTGTTGACTGTAGTGTTTGTCACTAGAGTTTGATTGAAATGTGTCTGCAAATATTTCTGTTATTTCTTGTGGATTTGTGATGGTTTGTGTACCTTTAATGAGTGAGGAAGTTTCGTAACTTATTTTTGTGCCTTTTAATTTTTTTATTTTATTCCATATATTTTTTGTCGGGGTGTTGGGGTTAATGGTGGATACGTAGTTTTGCCAAGAGTGTTGTTTGCTTTTTTGTATAATGCGGCGTGCGATGGCCCTGGTTCTTTTTAGATTAATTAGGTTTTCCATTGTCATATTTCTTCTGTATGTATATAGTGCTTTCTTGTTTTCTTTTGTTGCTTTGTAGCATTCTTGGTTCCACCATGGTGTCACTCTTCTGTTATTTCTATTTGTTTTTCGTCCGAATGTTTGCTCTGCTGCGTTTGTGATGGAATCCGTAATTTGTTTGACAGTTTCGTCAATGTTATGGAAGTCTAATGCGGTGTTGGTTTTAGTAAGCGTTGCAAATTTTTCCCAGTCTGGCTTGTCGAGGTTCCATTTGAAGTAGACGGTATGTGAGTCTTGAGGATGTGTTGAGTCGGGGAATGAGATTTTGATGGGGAAGTGGTCGCTTCCGTGTAGGTATGGTATTACTTCCCATGTTAGATCGGGTGCTAGTGTGGCATCACAGAGTGTTAGGTCTATGTTGGAGAATTTGCCTGTTCTGGCACAGAAGTGGGTGGACTCGCTGTCGTTTAGTAGTGTTGTGTCGTCGTCTATTATGTCTTCGATTAGTTTTCCTCGTCTGTCTGTATGTGTACTGCCCCATAATGAATTGTGGCAGTTGTAGTCGCCTGTTAGAATAAATGGTTGAGGTAATTGGGTTATGAGTTCGGAAATATCTTGTTTATTTATGATTTCGTTTGGTGGTAAGTATATGGAGCACAGGGTGAATTTTTTTGGTACTAAACAGCTGACTGCGATGGCTTCTAGATTTGTTTGAAGGTTGATTTCTTGTACATGATGTTTGTTCTTTGCTAGTATTGATACTCCTCCGCTGGCGATCCGATCGTCTGTTCGGTCTTTCCTGAATATAGAATATCCTGTGAGGTTTGCTTTTTGGTTGGGTTTTAGTCGGGTTTCTTGGAGGCACAGGTAATCTGGAGATATTTGATTTACGATATTTTGTAGTTCTCCCAGGTGTGAGTAGAAGCTATTACAATTCCAATTTAAAATAGTCATTTTTCTAGTTGTCTTGAGATGCGATAGATTCTTGGCTTGAGTAAATTTTATTTGGGCCGTGTTTAAGTTGACTGGTTATTCGATTTTTGATTCGGGTCAGTCTTGCTTTTATGAATCTTTGTTGCAGCAGGGGGTGAATGTCAGTTATCATTTTTAGAAGTTTTTCAGTGTCGTCTGTATAGTCTTTTGAGATTTGTAGTTGATCATGACTTCCGAACACATTTTCCAGGAATTCTTTGAATTGTTGGAAAGAGAGGATATATTTTTCTGGATCTGATTCAATTGCTTCTTTTGCTGGTTTGAGTTGTTCTTCTATCGGTATATCTGGTAATGATGTTTCAGTTTTATGTTTCTTATTGCTTTGTCTTGTGTTGTTTAAGTTGCTTGGAGTATTGTTTGTATATGTTTGTATATCTTCTGTATTGTCTGGGGTGTTTTGACTGTTGGCTGTGTCTGAGCTTGTTGATGCTGGTCTTTTTGGTCTCGGGGTTTGTTCAGGTTTGGTCGGAGCCGGGGGTGTAGGGGGTATACTTGGAGGTCCCATGTTGTTTTCACATTGGTTAGAAGTATGGCCGGCTTTTTTACAGACGAAGCAAGTGATTATGTCTTCCGACAGGAAAATTCTGTAATTTGTTTCGTCATATTCTATAGCTAGTGATTCAGGTAGTGGTGTATTTACATCTGGAGTTATATATATTTGGCGTCGGAAGCTTAGAATGTGAGAATATTCCTCTTCTTGTATTCCTGCTCTCAAGAAGCTTAGTGGTGACACTATTTTAAGTCCTTTGTTTTTTAGTTCGTTTTCTATTATTGGATGCGGGATTGTTGGGCAGACGTTTGATAGGATAATACGTTTTGCCGGTGTGATTAAGCGTCGAATGCTTAATTGCTGGTCGTTTATTTTAACTTTGTTGTTTTGCATGACAGTTTCAACCAACTCTTTTCTCGATAAGTATATTCCTATACGGTTATTTGACATACGGGAAACAAATAGTATATTGCTAGGTTGGATTATAGTACCTATAGCGAATGCATATTCTTTCAATTTTATACCATCGATTGCATTTATTATTATTGCCTGATCTTTTGCTGGGAATGTGTCCTGTATTGCTTTTCGGCTTTGTTTTGTTGCGTTTGAGTATGTTGGTTGCGTGGGATACATACTTGTTGTTTGGGTTGCGTTTATTTCTATTTGTTGTTTAGAAACTGTTTGGTTTTGTGTTGGAGGCATGTTGAGAGTTGCCGAGTACCCCTGTAGTCAGAAGTTCTCTGCAATTCCTTGCAGGTTCCGGATTGTTTGATTTTTGCTAGTGTCCATTAGATGGAGCTAGCGTGGGTGTTTGATGTGGAGTTTGTGATTTTTGTTTGATTGTGATAGTTGGGTTAAGGGTTATATGAGGGGTTGTGGCTTGCGCCAGGGGGTGAAATAGTGATATCACGAAAAATTTACCTTTTGATTTCTCTGATTTGAGTACTATGGGTATATTACTCGTGGTTGGCACTAACACTGTTTCAATAATTGACAGCTGACGCTACGATTTTATAGTTTAAAATCTATTAACATATTTAATTTTTCACTTGTTCTTAACCTATCCTACTTTTGTATTAAATATTAGATGAACT
This sequence comes from Pterostichus madidus, assembly GCA_911728475.2. Lineage (NCBI taxonomy): Eukaryota > Metazoa > Arthropoda > Insecta > Coleoptera > Carabidae > Pterostichus > Pterostichus madidus. Next base: position 4,796,719 of record OU452304.1, read on the forward strand.
AAACATTGACTGTTTAGGAGTCTTCTGTTAATGTGACTGTTAATTTATTCAGATATAAATAAAAATTATAGCATCAAAAATTAACAGTACATTTGTCCATTTGCGATTTTTTATATTTATTAACAGTCATTATAACAAAAGACTGATCAACTGATCATATGACAATGGCAAATTTAATAACTCACAATAATTGAAAAAGTAGCTTTAAAATTTAACAGCTACTTTAATGAAAGTTTTTAGCTTGCAAAATGTAGCTTATAGCTATAGCTCAGCTACTTTTTTAAAGAATAGCTGTAGCTGTAGCTTAGCTACTTTTTTTAAGTAGCTTGCCCAGCTCTGCCTACAGCTTATAGTAGAATCCGAACCACTCAGACATAAACGTATTTTTTTATATAAGTAGAACTCAGTGGGATTAAACGCACGACCTCTTGCTTGTTAATTAAAAAACGCAAGTTGTACCTCGCTTAGTTAGTTTAAAGCGTAAGACCGGAGTTTATAGGTCCCAGGTTGAAATCCTGGCGATACACCAATTTTTCTTTTTATAATTTAATTTAATTTCATTAATTGTTAAGTATTTATTATACTATATAAATTTCAATGTCACTGCAAATGACTCTCGTGTCAAGTCTTTCAGTACACGAAAAAGTCAAGGATCAAGGCTACGTCTGACACATAACGAAATAGAGAGAAACATTGGGATAAAATCAGATTTTAATTACATGGCAACCGTAGATTAATTAAAAAATTAAATTAAATATATCATCATGCTTTCTATCCATTACTGGGTATGGCACTCTGACGAAGCAAATTTCGGTAAGTGATATATTTTGCGCGTGAAGTGCGGTTACCAGTCCTCAAATCACGGCCCCCAAAGATGTTAGTGGTCGGGGAGCCACAGAGGTAGCTTTTGAAATGGTGAAAATTATTTGTTGCCTGTGAGAATCGCACCAGGGTTTTTAGGATTCACAGGCCGACTTGATACCACTAAGCTAACTACTCCATTATAGATTAATTAGTTTAAATAATATGACCGAAGTTTATAGATCTCAGGTTCAAATCATAGTATACCAATTTGTCTCTTTATATTTCAATTTGATTTCATCATTTGTTAAGTATTTACTTAAAATACTATTATATAATAGTTTTATGTTGTTTTTACTGCTATTGTTAATTTATTTTATAGTACAAACATAAATGAAGTAACATTAATATTTATTCATACAAATGGTAATTTTTATAATTTATTTATTTCTTGCTCATTTTTTTCTAATTGATTATTATCTTTTAAAATGTCGCACACCTTGTTTTTTTTTTACAAACTTACATAGTGGTTATCAATATTGAAATTAATGATCTCATAGTAGTTAAATATTGCTAACAAGTTATTAATTATTCAGATAAAATAGAGTTTTTATGTTTCTACATAAGATATATAATTTCCTATTTCAAAAATAAATATAGTACCTCTTTCATCATGTTCTTAGAACGTGAACATTCTGTAAATATATACCTATTATTATCGCACAATTTAAGGTGGGCCAGAGACGATCGAATATATCTGAAGGATCATCGAATCAGATTATCTGAACAAATAATTTTAGATAAATTGGACCTTGTGTTTATCAGATATTTATATTCGTCTGTTTCGTTTCTGTTCATATCCAACTTTTTAATATTATTACATTGTCTATATATCATAATCTGTCATGCCATCTGATCAGTTGATCTGTCAGATAAATTGACTTAATATGCGCCTATTGGATTTAAAATTTGAACTTGAACATGGCTCTTTTTTAAACATATATTGTTATTGTTATAAACGAAAATTAAAATAAATATATCATAACGCCTTTTATCTATTACTGGATGTGGCACTTTCCCGTAGCAGATTTCGGTAAGTGATACATTTATGGGGTAGCTAGCACAGTGGTATCAAGTCGGCCTGTGAATTCTGAGAAACCTGGTTCAATTCCCACAGACGACAAACAATTTTCACTATTTTAAAATGACCCTTGTGGCTCCCTTACCATTAAAAGCTTTGGAGGCCGTGATTTGACGGCTGGTAACTGCACTTCACGCGCAAAATATATCACTTACCGAGATCTGCTTCGGCAGAGTTCCACACCCAGTAATGGGTAGAAGGCGTGATGATATATATATATATATATATATATTATACATTTATGCGCGTGAAGTGCGGTGACCAGCCGTCAAATTACGACCTCCAAAAATGTTAGTGAAAGAGGAATCACAGGGGTAATTTAAATATGGTGAAAATTGTTTGTCGGCTGTGGGAATCGATTCAAAGTTCTTAAAGTTCTTAAATGATTTCAAAATTATGATTTAGTTTAAAAAAAAACGGTTGGGAGGAACCTAATAAAAAATTCAGTATTTTATACTCTAATACAATCAATTCTTATTTGTCTAATCTGTCGTTAGCAGGATTAGCTAAAACTCTTTTGAGAATTGGGCTGTGAAAATGATTAAGATGAAGTCCCACAGACAATAACTCAAAATAAAAATTATTTCTGTGGTTAGTCCTCTACTAGCATCTTTGGGGGCCGTAGTTTATGAATGGTAACCCTATTTCATTTGCCATTACTGAAATAGATCACTTATTATTTATCATTCTATTTGACTGATTTAATTCGCTTACTGTACACCCACTACTAGATTATCTGATTAAAACTTAGCTTAAAGAAATAATCCACCTTCCTAGGTCAAAACGTTTATTCATTTCATTTAATCAAAAATTTGTCTGTGCCCCAAGTGTCTAGTGAATTTAAAGGTCTAAGATTTTAACCTTAAAATTTAGACAAACCATAAAGCCATTTCTGTGAAGCCAACACATCCTAAAGTGGGGGAAAGAAAATAGCCCATATAAATTTGTGTATAAATAAGTTTCTAACCAGAACCTGTCATAATATGAGTTTGTTTTTATAATAATATTTAATATTTACGGGATTATTATAAATTAATAATAATAAATGAAAAATTATAACACTTTGCATATTTAATAACATAATAGTTATTTATGTACCAAGGGTGAAAACGGACGCTTCTGGCTTTGCGCCTCGTGCTAATAACATGCTCAGGATCAGAAACGCTAATTTCATATGTGGTACATACAATATTTTATGCACAACAAAATAACATTTAATTATATATTCAAAAGATTAAAATATGTACATAGGTTATATGTCAAAATGACATTTTGTAAAATCAAGTATTCACAATAAATAAAAATTGTCATTTTAATTATGTATCCTTAGGAATTATTTTTTTATGGCACTAGAGCCAAAAACAAGTGTTTAAGCTCGCTTTTTATTTCTAAAACATATGAATGAAAAATTTGATTTCATATTTTGTAATATTTATTGTAAAAATAAATAAATATATCATCACGCCTTCTATCCATTACTAGGTGTGGCACTCTACCGAAGCAGATCTCGGTAAGTGATATATTTTGCGCGTGAAGTGCGGTTACCAGTCGTAAAATCACGGCCCCCAAATATGTTAGTGGTGGAGGAGCCACAGGGGTAGCTTTTTGAAATTGTGAAAATTGTTTGTCGCTTGTGGGAATCGAACCAGGATTCTCAGGATCCACAGGCCGACTTCATATCACTGAGCTAGCCACCCCATTCAAAAGATTAAAATATGTATATAGGTTATATGTCAAAATAACATTTTGTAAAATCAGGTATTCACAATAAATAAAAATTTTCATTTTAATGTATCGTTAGGAATCATTTTTTATGGTGCTAGGGCCAAAAACAAGTGTTTAAGCTCGCTTTTTAGGGCTAAAACATATAAATTTCGGCCCGGTTTGCATAAAAATTTGATTTCATATTTTGTAATATTTATTGTAATATATTTAAAAATCTTTTCTATTATAAATAAACAGTGCGAGATTAAAAAACTGTATTATTGTATATTGATGGTTGCAGATTAAGTGTAACATAACTTATGTTTATATTTGACAATTTTCACTCTAGTTTTTATTACACATAAAATTTTAAGATGTGACGTCATCATACATAATTTAACAAACATGAACAAAGTAGGCGTGTATCATCGGCTTTAAGCTGAAGAATTTTATACAAGTCTAACCCTAAGGAATAAATCGCAAAAACGACAGATAAATCTGATTTAAATTGGCCGACCTAATTAATTATAAAATCAAGTAAGTCTTGAAATCACCCACGTACTTCTCGCTGAAAACAAACTCCGCTGCACTGTTGTCAAGAAAATCTGCAGCATGTAAACGTTGCCATAGCAACGAGCCAGCATCGAATGCTTTCATATATGGTGCTTCGTCAAAGCTTATTTGATTGGCGCATTGAATTATTCATGTTTGTAGGGACTGCGAATGACAAAGTGCATTTAGATTTATATAATATTCGTATAACGTTATTATAGAGAGACTTATAGGTAAATGTAGATCGAGTCAATGTAATTACTTCATGGATGCCCTAGGCCTTACGCTATGAACGTTTGGAGGATGCGCTGAACGATATGGTTTGTTATAGCTTATCAAATTGATCTAATAAACTGATTTAGATTATCAGTCACTAGATTCTCTTTATTTTCTTTATATTATTGTGCGATATTTAGCATGTTTGATAGATAAACAAGGAAGAGTATATTAATTTTTATTCTATTCACGAAGATAACCTTTTCGTACACTACTACTTTATAGGATATTGCTTTCAGTAACATAATTAATTTGAAATTTAACTTTTCCAGAGGATATATCTTAAAAACTAAACAAGATATGAAAAGGCGGTCAACGGCATTTAATTCCTCGTGTCGGAATTGATTTATAAGAAAATATTTAGCGGTTTGTATGTTTTTGAAAATTTCTTAAGAGGTACCCTTTGGATTTTTTTCGATTTTAGGCTATTTTCAGACTGTTTGCTCTAAAATTCTTCCTTGCACGAGTGCTGTAACGAAAATTTACATACATATGTATTTTGACCCGCTGAATCCAATGGTTAAATCCTCAAGTGCATATGTCTTCTAGTTTCTGAGATATTATTCAGAAACTGCTCGATGAGAAAATTTAGGTGAAAACTTTTTGAAAAATAAAAAACGTTGAAAATTTAATTGAAGCACGAGAAATTCAATGGCGTTGAGCGCATTTTCATATCTTGTTTAGTTTTTGAGATATAGCCTCAGGAAAGTCTAAAATATGATGAGGTACATTTTTTGGAAAATAGAACTTTTTCAGAGGTTTTATTTTAAAAATTAAACAAGGTATGAAAATTCGCTCATCGGTATTGAATTCCTCGTGTCCAAATTAACTTATAAACAAATTCTTAGCGATTTTTATTTTTTGAAATTCTTTTAAGAGGTACACCCCTTGCATTTTTTCGATTTTACGCTATTTTCAGACTGTTTCCTCTAAAATTCTTCCTCGCATAAAAATGGTAACAAAAATTTACATACATATGTATTTTGATCCGTAAAATCTTCAAGTATATATGTCATCAAGTTTTTGAGATATTCTTCAAAAACTGCTCGATGAGAAAATTTTGGTGAAAACTTTGTGAAAAATAAAAAACGCTAAAAAATTGTTTAGAAGTCAATTGATGTACGAGAAATTCAATGCCGTTGAGCGCATCTTCATATCTTGTTTAGTTTTTGAGATATAGCCTCGGGAAAGTCGGAAATATGATGAAGTAAATATTTTGGAAAATTGCACTTTTTCAGAAGTAATATGTTAAAAACTAAACAGGATATGAAGATGCGCTCTACAGCATTGAATTCCTTGTATCTGAATTGACTTATAAGCAAATTTTTAGCGATTTGGAATTATATCCTTAAAACCTTAAAACTACTATAGATATTGATAAAATATCAAAACAAATGTATCAAGTACTAAAATACTGGGTATCGAGAAGAAAGTATCGATACTTTATTAGTATCCAACATCCATATCTATAAGATATAATTATTGTATTGTTAATTTAAGAAATAAAAATGCGAGTTATACTGAACAATTTTACTACAAATGAAATATTATATTTTTTATAATTATTTTAAATAAATGATATTAATTGTTTTTATTTTTTTTGTTTTAGTATCGAACTATCCTAGTAAGGCCTATAAATAAAACTACAGGGGGTAAGTGTTTATTTCGTAATTAACCTAATTCAAAATTATATACTTTACATAAAGGTGGATCCGTAAATAAGTATTGTCCATTTTTTCACTTCTGAAAAAGAAATTTTGTAACATTGGATCCATCTTCGCATACGAATATTATTTTATATATTTTATGATAAAATGTATCTTAACAATAAATGAAATAGGTTTATTTACCATTAAAAAAGTATAAGGTTTATATTCGATTAAAATTTTCTAATAAAATTGTCCAATAAATTAGTATCAGTAAAATTGTATATTGCACCAACAATTATTTTAGTCCAAAACGAATTTTAATGTATTTATAAGTTTGATGCTACTATTTATTTATTTAATTGTTCAAATATTATTTATTATTAATAAAATCAGGCTTCAGAAAGCCAATAATATAATTGATTTAAATACGATGTTTCGAGTTTATACAAAACTCATCATCAGCTAAAAAATATAAAATATAACAAAATAATATACAAATAAGTAATAGAAAATAACTTCAAACAATACGAAATAACAGAAATTAAAATACAAAATGTTGAAATATGTCATAATAATAAACAAATCAAAATTAGAACAAAATGGCGTCAACAGTAAAAATGACTAGATATTTTGAAATTATTCAAAAAATTTAAAGCATATTTTAAATTGCCAAAAGCAACAGTTTGATAATTTAAATATTATTTAAAAAAATTATCTAATTGTTAATTTTGAATCTCTGCTAATATTCTTTTCCTATTTTCAGAGGTGATACAGGGCATTCCGCTAGAAGAATATGAGATGAAAAATGAGTATGCGAACAACACCAACGTTTTGGGATTGGTGGTGTTCAGTATTTTGTTTGGTATCACACTGGGTAAAATGGGGCCGAAGGGTAAACCACTCTTAGACTTCTTCCAGACGTTGTCTGAGACTATGATGATCATCACCCAGTGGGTCATTTGGTGAGTTTGATGATGATGATATTCTTTAGAGTAGATAGCTATTAGTTTTTTTTATAGGCAGATTCATAAAACATACCAATTTTAATTCCTTTTCGAATTTACAAAATTGCTTTTAATTATGTAACCAAGTACTTAGGGCGGCAAATATAATATATTAAATTATATTATAATCTAATATAAAGTTCTAAGCATTATTTATTTATGATAGTACAGTCTCTGGACTCATTGAACCGCAGTGTGTTAGTTCATATATTTTTAGTTTACGTTTAATTCGAACTCGGATTCTTCGGATTCGAATACTTTTATAGAAAATCGAAATGGATGTAATCTATGGAGAAATCATGACAAATAATAACTGTTATTAATTAAATCGGTAGCAGATAATTATCAAGTTACAGAAGAACGGATTGTCATAAAATAATGAAAAATAGAATTAAAAGTTGCCATAGAAACCATTGATTTTATATACTTTGTTTACGAAGTATACGAGTATATAAAATCAATATAGAAATGAAACTATAGAATCTGTTGCTATTGTTCCTATCAATCGTAATTAATGAAAACTTTCAAAAACAAATGGAAACAATAGAATATACTATTGTATTATTTTGAATTTTACCCAATAGTATTCAGGTAATTTACTTTAATGCTTAAATTTCTGTGGTACAGTGAGATAGATGATAAATGTTTATCTAAATTTGTAAAAAAAAAGAAACATAATTAGCAATGTATGTAGTTTTTAAAATTATTTATTAATTATTTTTTAACGTTTCTTAAAACCAATGAAATGTTTTATTTATTGTCACGTGTGTGCGTTTAAACCAATCTCCTGTGATTATTATAATGATAATTTTTTAACGTTTCTTAAAACCAATGAAATGGTTCATTGTATATCACGTGTCTGCGTTTTAACCAATCCTGTCATTATTATACTAAGAATAAAGCTCTTGTGATTATTCCCGGGAATAATCTCTGTAAGTGCTTTTTTGTTTGTGACATATGATAGGTAGTTGTCAAATAATTATTTAAAACTGTCAACGCGTCAAGTAAAATGTGTGAAAAATATCGATTTAGTTCCATTTCAGATACAGAATACACCAACAAATTTTGGAAACAACTTCCAAGAATGCATTAATAAGTAATCAATCGATATGAACCTAGTTCAAAATCTTTCAAGTTGGTTGAATCAACCTCAACAGCTAAGTCAAAAAATAATCTAATTAAATATAACTCGAGAGTTGGATAAATTAGAAAATAATTCTCCAGTATCTTTCTCAAACTTGTAGCCATTTGGCAATAGCCACTCAAGCCATACGGGCTTTCGTGATTATTGCCTGGTAACAAGTTTTCGAAAGATCTGTCAAATTATTTTCAATTTATTCTCACTCTCTTGTAATATTATTACTGAGAATAACTCTCTTGTGAGAATTTACCACGTATATGTGGGAACCAATAGAATCACGAATTTATTTGAAAATGAACCAATGAAAAGTATGGCATTTTGATAATTAACTACTAGTAAAATTAATAAGTGATAATTTTTCATTGTAATTGATCTCCTTAGTTATCAATAAAACAAATGTTTTTTTTTCATAAACGTCATTTGAAAAAAACCTCTCGAAATGCCAAATTCTGAACGGAGAACTGCTCCTACAGAAGAAATTTTTGCTTGATAAATTCTCACTTATAATTTAACTATGAGTGTATAGAATACCGATATTTTTTTGTGCTCACAAATGCTTTTGTTGCTATGGAAATATGCACGTGTCGAAGACGAGTGCAGATTTCCTAAGAGCAACAAAAACCCGAGAGAACAACGAGAAAACATTTTATGGGAATATTCAATGTACGGTAAAAATATTGCTCCACAAAACAATAAAAAATTTAAATATTAGTAAAGTTAAATGTGCTTGATTTTTAGCAAATTGAGCGAAACACAATAAACTTCATATAAAAATAAAATAAAAATAAATATATCATCACGCCTTCTACCCATTACAGGGTGTGGCACTCAGCCGAAGCAGATCTCAGTAAGTGATATATTTTACGCGTGAAGTGCGGTTACCAGTCGTCAAATAACGGCCCCCAAAGATGTTAGTGGTGGAGGAGCCACAGGGGTAGCTTTTAAAATTATGAAAATTGTTTGTCGCCTGTGGGAATTGAACCAGGGTTCTCAGGATCCACAGGCCGACTTCATACCACTGAGCTAGCCACCTCAATAAATAAAAAAAATAAAAAATAAAAACTTCATACCGCTAAAAATAATAAAATTGTTTTAACCAAGTTTAACTATATTCAAAAAATATTCCATTGTGATCTAAATATAGTATGATCATTATAATTTGACCTAGTCTATAGTCTATAGTTAGTCTTCCGCAAATTGCCATTAGGTAAATATAAACACGCAAAATTCCATATGTCATTTCCGTTCAAATAACCAGAATCCAGATTGCCATGACCTGCGCTCATCTCTGAATTACGTCATCAGTAATCACCCTTTCGTAATTAAATATCTCACCGTTAGCAGACCAATCAGAAATGGTTTTAACCCTAATTAAAAGTTGTCGCGTTTGGCATGTTGGATCCAGAGTGCCTTGCTTCGCGATGCGTGTAGTATGTCGTTGTCCTTGTCGCTCTAATGTGTAAATGTGTATGCAAACAATACTTAATTTATATGTACTGACATTGTCACCGGTTAGACGAATGCATGCTTTCATTCATGTCAGGCCATAGGCGCCGGGCATAATTTTCGCGGAGGACATTTTCAAATTATACTTTTATCATAAACAATCCCCATCCACAAATGGCAATAGAGTATTAACAATCCCCATCCACAAATGGCAATAGAGTATTTTCTATTCTAGGTACACATATAACTATTACCGTTTAAATATACTACTGAAGTATATCGAATGTTTGATTGGCTGATTATAAATAAATAAATAAATAAATATATCATCACGCCTTCTACCCATTACTGGGTGTGGCACTCTGCTGAAGCAGATCTCGGTAAGTGATATATTTTGCGCGTAAAGTGCGGTTACCAGTCGTCAAATCACGGCCCCCAAACATGTTAGTGGTGGAGGAGCCACAGGGATAGCTTTTTCAAATTATGAAAATTTGTCGCCTGTGGGAATCGAACCAGGGACCTCAGGATCCACAGGCCGACTTCATACCACTGAGCTAGCCATCCCATCATCATGTTTTAAACCAATCAGAATGGTTAATTTTTCATAGAAATTTTGATAACTAAGGGCCAGTTTTTCAATCACCGGTTTACTCTCGATTAATGTTCATCATGTTTAAATAATAATGATAACCATAATTTCTATTATTATTTAATCATAATTAACATTAATCAGTGATTGAAAAATTGATCCTAAGCAGTATTATAGTGAAACAATCGATATAGATCCAGTTCAAAATCTTTTAAGTCGGATGAATCGACCTCAACAGCTAAGTCAAAAAATAATCTAATTAAATGTAACTCGAGAGTTCGATAAATTAGAAAATAATTCTCCAGTATTTTTCTCAAACTTGTTGCCATTTGGTAATTTCCTAGCAACAAGTTTTCGAAAGATCTGCCAAATTATTTTCAATTTATTCTCATTCTCTTGTTATATTATTATTGAAAATTTATCACGTATGAGTTTATGTGAGAAGCAATAGAATCATGAATTTGTTTGAAAATGAACCAATGAAATGAAAGCTATTTTGATAATTTTCCTTTAGTGAAATTAATACATGATAGCTCTTCACTGTAATTAAATTTCCTTTGTTATCAATAGATAAATGCAATTTTCATTAATGTCAATTGAAAATAATCCATCGAATTGTCAAATTTTTGATTGGGACTATTAGAAGAAATTTTTATTCAAATTTAAGGAAACGTTCTAAAAAATATCAAAAAATTAAAAGATTTTGCTTGTTAAATTCTCACGTAAAATATAACTCGTAGTTTGATTATTGTCAGATAATATTATGACATGAATTTAAATTCGTTGGTACGGAAATGCGCACTCGTTATGTTTCCATGTCCATAACAACACATAATTAATGTCAAGATATCATCGGCAATTATCATAATACTTATTATATTAGTTATGAATATATTTTACCGGATTTGTTTCTTTTGTAATTAAGTGTCAAAATATCTCAAATGTTGTTAATCTTATTCAATCGTGAAATAGTTAATATGTAAAGGTACCATTTGTACATAATACATACAAAATACTTTTGCCTCTTGGTAGTGGCATTAGGAAAATTGGAACTACTACAAAAGTACAGTTTACTATTAACCTATTAACTAAGTACTTAAAATATCATATAACAATTATCAAATTACGAGTTATATTTTGCAGAAGAATTTAGCAAAGCAGTTTCCCGTTGAGAATTTGCCATTTCTATAGATTTGTTTCCATTACCATTTATTAAAAAAGCACCAGTCTTTATCGAAACTCTTGTGGTATAATAACTGACTATATAGAATTTTCTAAATTTTCCATAAATTGCATAATATTTCATTATTGCATTTAGTTTTGTATTTATATACTGATAACAAAATATTGTCTATCTAAATATTTGAATTTGAAAGTAAAGCAGGACGTTTCAAGTAATATATCAAGATAATTTTCATCTAACTATTTATAATAATTGAACTAGATTACATCAAATTATATCTGGTACATAACCTTTTAGAATAATTAAGAATTTCTTGTTTTAAAAGGAAGAAAATACTTTTTTAAACATTTAAGGAGAGTAATACAGTCACAGTCCAATGCTCAAAAGAGTTTTAGTTAATCCTCAATTTTGGATTAGTCAAATTAAATAAATAAATGTGTGGCACTCTGCCGTAGCAGATCTCGGTAACTGATATATTTTGCGCGTTAAGTGCGGCTACCAGCAGTCGAATCACGGCCCCCAAAGATGTTAGTGGAGGGAAAGGAGTAGAGTTTTAAATTGTTTGTCGGCTGTGGGAATCGAACCCGGGTTCTCAAATCCACAAGTAACCTAAATCATATTCTCAAAAAAGTTTAAACTCTAATTATTTGGGAATTCTTGTCTCGTTATTTAATCTTTATGAATTTTAATGTTTGTTTGAAAGTCATACAATAAGGAGAGGGTAGAAGGGGAATAAACTAGTTGCTTTGACGGTAATGGTTTATATTTCGGTCACTGTTTGCAATCTTCAGTAGACAATAAGGTAAGAAACACAAATAAAGAAATGTATAACAATGTTTAACTAAAATATAAAATAAATTAAAAGAAAATTTACCTCTAATATGTCATCATTAGGTTTTCGTAAAGTGATTTGGATTAACTTTTAAAAATCAAGGTAGAATAGAATTAGCTAACTCAAAATTCAGGATTAGCTAAAACTTGTTTGAGAATCGTATTTTAACAGTTTCGTTTATATCAGACAAATTTGTATTTACGAGAATCTGGTTACTTGCTAAAAACTTACAATAATAATTGACAATAAAAATTGCGACACTGAAGATGAACAGATTTTGTCAAATTGCTCGAGTCATTTAACTTCAAAATAATCAAGACTGAGTGAAAAAATAAACATTTGTTCTTCAAGTGATACAAGAAATGAAGTACTTTATTAAAATGTATGGTCGGTATTTCCACCCACATTTATTTCTTAAATCTAGTTTAAGAAAGACTACAGTGAATCATTTATGGAAAATTAACAGAGCTGTTAAAATTTAACCTGTAGTTAACAATAAATGTGCATTTAAAAGTTTAATAAATTCGCTGTTTCCAAGGTGATGACGATAAATAAAAGGTTATCCTTTTGTAAACAGTTGTTCTTTTCCCGGTTTACCCAACATGAAACAGACACGAGTGACGTTTATATATGGAGATTTTCACATAAAGTGAATTATTAAAATTGGTTCGATTCCCACAGGCGACAAATTTTCATAATTTGAAAAAGCTATCCCTGTGGCTCCTCCACCACTAACATGTTTGGGGGCCGTGATTTGACGACTGGTAACCGCACTTCACGCGCAAAATATATCACTTACCGAGATCTGCTTCAGCAGAGTGCCACACCCAGTAATGGGTAGAAGGCGTGATGATATATTTATTTTATTTATTTATTAAAATTGAATCAAATTTAATTTACCTAAAATTTCATGAACTAGGTACAAAATTCTAATTCTATCCTCGTCTGTAGCAGAATACGTTATGGCATTCTCAAACGGTAGACAAACTGCGAGACTTCAATTGTTTATTTCCGTGTTCCACGGTGCCCCCTCTCCTGACGAGTCCCTTGCCCCTTGCTGCGCGCGCCACTGTGTGACATGTGTTATGTACTCACGCATGATGTCCCCTCGCACCCGCCCCACTTCGCGACTATGGCTGGAAAATTTGCAGGGCCGCATTGTGAAATAATATTTGGTAAATTAAAATATTACCCTGATTATTTTTTGACGTTTCTCAAAACAAATGAAATGCTTCATTGTATGTCACGTATCTGCGTTATAACCAATCCTGAGAAAATCATTGAGAAAATCATCAAAACGGATTCAATGGACCTCAAAACAAGTATTTCCGCGAAAATCTCGTCAACGATTTTTTCACGATTCCAATACTTTCTTATACTGTGTATAAGAAAGTAACAAGTGGAATATAAAATTTTATCCACATCTCATAATTATAGGTATCGAAGAAGATTGGTCGTAACGTTTAACGTTAATTTAATTATATATAGTTTCTCAAAATACGGTAGATCATGAAATGGTTGCTAAGTAACAAGTTGTTTATAGTGTTTCATGGAATATAAAACACTAGTGTTTTATAAGCCATATAATTCAACTGAAATCAATGTAATTATGTATTTATAATATATGAGTTGTGGATAAAAGAATTTGTTTATTATTTTTTTTGTCTGCATTTTTTATTTGAAACTTTTTCCTATAAAATAAACAGGGAAGCAATGGCAGTGGAAAACCTATTTTCCATGTTAATTGATTATGGCATATTTTTCGTGGGAAAGAATTCAATTGACAGTTCATAGAAACAAAATCGGTCAATATTTTACTGTTTCCTCCGCAATTAAATTAAAACAAGTCTGTTTGTAATTACATTTTACTTTGAAATCAAAAATACAATTTTCTTCCTTCGAAATGCAATAGGTACTTGTTAGATATCTGCACAGTAGGCGAAATATTCGAACCTTGTTTGAGATTTTAGTCAATCGAGCGTGAAAGATCAAATATTTGCGAAAAAACTTTTCCAGTCCTCCAGATGAACGCTCCACAGTATTCCTGCAAGCCTCCAGGCAGACGTATTCACAAATGGAAAGGACCAAAAGGACAAATGAAAAGAGATGAAAGGATTTCTTTGTCATTTCACTTTTTTCCGCATTTATGGATTTATTCGTATCTTTATGAAGCGATGAACTGATTCGCTATTGTTTTAGAATTTCTTTGGAAAAACCTTTAAATGAATTAATTCATATTGTACAGACGGCAATAAATTTGCTTAATTTTTTTAAATAGAATAAAATTTTATCATTTCCGTAATGATCGGCAGGAAATGAGAGTTTGGTAGCAATTTTGGTACACATATTCGTGGGCGTCCGCAAGGGGGGGAGGCAATGAGGGGCGCTCGCCCCTCTCTGGGTATTAACTAACCAAATACAATATAAATATGCATATATACATAAAATAAAAATTAAATTATATATTTAAAAATAACAAATTCAAGCTGACACTAAATTTCCAGTAGTATTATGGCAAGCTAACGACATGTTCCCTATCGTAACGATTGAGTAATCCAAAAAGTATTCACAAAGACAAATTAGAAAATAAGAATGGCAAAATTGCTAAATCAGAATTTATTGAAGAAGTGGTGTCAAAAAAATAAAAAGTTAAACTCTAAGGCTAAGATATAACTAAGAAGAAATTAAACCCCTGAGCCTTAAAAATATAAAGATACATCTAAATACGTATTTCGAAAACTAAGCTCTCATCATCAGTAGACGAAGCAAGGGAAAAAACCAAGATACACGACTTGTGAACCAAGCTAGTGGTCAAGGTTGAATCCATCTTGCCGAAGAAGTACATACCTATTTATTCGTCTACTAATGATAAGAACTTAGTTCTCGAAATACGTATTTAAATTTATCTTTATATTTTTAAGGCTCAGGGGTTTAATTTTTTCCTAGTTAAGTGGTGTCAATTTATAGAAGAGATATTCAAAGATTGTCCTTCCTCTTCAATTCAAACCCCTGACGACAAAGACTAGTATTTTATTTCACAACTTTCAATATTTTTTTTGTCTATTTGTTACGTGGATTTGTATTTATGTTAGGTAAATAAAAAAATTATTTTAGAAATTTATATATATATCTGAGATTTTTTGTGATTCGCCCCTCTCTGAAAAAATGTCTGCGAACGCCCATGCACATATTTATTGCATTACAGCTAATATAATTTTCATCATTTGAACTATGATTGCTATGCAATGTTATATATTTTTTAGGAACTTTTCTTGGAGTTTTAAATACCAGCCTTTAGAGTTAGATCATAATGAAGGTATTATTTTGTACATTATTTTGGCTCAAAAAAAAAAAAGAAAAATGTTCAGTGACTGTAATCGTATGGGTAAACATTTTTGTCATGGCAGTATACCTAGAATATTTACTTTTCTCGGAAGATTTTATATAAAATTCAAGCAGTATATTCGTATTTATGTCCTATAAGCTTCAAAGATACATCACAATACATTTTGTGCTTTCAAATATTTATTTGAAAGTTGTAAATACAACATGCTCAAATAAATATCAATATTCAAGCGTAAAACTTTATTTTATATTTGATATAGGTATATGATGCTTTGAAGTTTATTTGCGATGATATTTCAATGTACTAAAAATATTTTCATGTTATTCAACACTGTAATATTTCTTTCATGCGAAAAATAGAGAACTATTTCACTTGCTTTCTGCCAGATAAATGAAAAAAAAATCACATGAGCATCGTGTCACACATTTCAAAAATTATTTTGTCATTAACTGATGTACCTTTAATTTAATTAAACCAAGTTTAAAATTAAATTTTCGTTTGTGTAATCGGCCATTAAGTTACTTATTTGTAGTTATGTGTTGGTAATTTAATATTCTCTCAAAATAGTCAAATTTAATAATTTTTTATAGAACTTTAACCAAAAATTGTAATATGCACAACCGGGCCGAAAAGCATGTGTTTTAGTCCTACAAAGCGAGCTTAAACACTTATTTTTGGCCAATGGCCCAAAAAGAAATAATTCTGGGTGGCTAGCTCAGTGGTATGAAGTCGGCCTGTGGATCCTGAGAACCCTGGTTCCCACTGTGGGAATCCCACAGGCGACAAACAATTTTCATAATTTCAAAAGCTACTCCTGTGGCTCCTCCACCACAAACATCTTTGGGGGCCGTGATTTGACGACTGGTAATCGCACTTCACGCGCAAAATATATCACTTACCGAGATCTGCTTCGACAGAGTGCCACACCCAGTAATGGGTAGAAGGCGTGATGATATATTTATTATATTTTTATTTGTGAATACTTGATTCTGCAAAATGTCATTTTGACATAAAACCTATTTACAAATTTTAATCTTTTGAATAATTAAATGTTATTTTGTTGTGCATAAAATATTGTATGTACCACTAATAAAACTAATATATTTTTTTCTTTTATAGGCTTTCACCCATCGGTGTGTTCTTCCTGGTCACAGCCAAGCTGATGGAGATCGCCAGTTTCAGCGAGATAGTCGGGCAACTAGGCTGGTACTTCATGACGGTACTGGCCGGGCTGTTCATACACGGCTTCGGGACGTTATCAGTGTTGTACTTCATCTGCACGAGGACTCTACCCTTTAGCTTCATCGCGGGCATGGGGCAGGTCCTCGCCACCGCTTTCGGAACGGCTTCCAGGTAAGAGCAATCATTATCTTACAAGGAGTTGGAGAATATAGGGTAGGGGGCTCAGTGGTATCGAGTCGATCTGTGGATCCTAAGATGTGTTGATTTTATTCGGATATTTGGTTTTGGCTATCCGGATAGTTCGGCTATCTGGATACTACGAATATCCCCATAGCTCGAATATCTAAACTGATCGAATATACGAATAACCGAATAGTCCCAATAGATCGAATACTCAAATAGTTAATGAGACCAAATAGTCAAATAATAATAATGAACGAATAGTTCGGACTGCGCTAGAAGTTTGCTTATAAGTCAATTCAGACACGGGAAATTTAATGCCGTTGAGCTCATCTTCAAATCTTGTTTAGTTTTTAAGATATAGCCTCCGCAAAAGCCCAATTTTCCAAAAAAAATTACCTCATCATATTTTCGACTTTCCCGAGGCTATATCTCAAAAACTAAACAAGATATGAAGATGCGCTCAACGGCACTGAATTTTTTATGCTTCAGTTGACGTACAAGCAAATTTTCAGCATTTTTTATATTTCAAAAAGTTTTCACCAAAATGTTCTCATCGAGCAGTTTTTGACTAATATCTCAAAAACTAGAAGATATATTCACTTGGAGATTTTACTGTTGGATTCAGCGGGTGAATATACATATGTATGTAAATTTTCGTTACAATATTGATACGAGGAAGAATTTTAGAGCAAACAGTCTGAAAATAGCCTAAAATCGAAAAAA
This sequence comes from Pterostichus madidus, assembly GCA_911728475.2. NCBI lineage: Eukaryota > Metazoa > Arthropoda > Insecta > Coleoptera > Carabidae > Pterostichus > Pterostichus madidus. The sequence goes on from OU452304.1 coordinate 4,814,471, forward strand.
ATCCAAGGGGTATCCCTTAAGAAATTTTCAAAAAATAAAAATCGCTGAAAATTTGCTTATATGTCAATTTGGATACGGGAAATTCAATGCCGTTGAGCGCATCTTCGTATCTTGTTTAGTTTTTAAGATATAACCTCTGGAAAAGTTATATTTCAAATCCGAATAATTTTTGAATACCATGTAACGAATATGGAAATTAACAAATGCGAACTATTCGAATACGAATATGGAAACTAACGAATATCCGAATTATTCGGATACCAATATTCGGTTGATACAATATTCGTACGACAATTTTCTCAAAATCGACACCCCTAGTACAAACGTCGGAAATAAAAATGAAATAAATATATCCGCAAATAAATAAATTTGTTGATAAGAATATATAATTATTAAATTAGTGACGTCTCGTTTTGTTTAGACGTAGTCACGTCTATGGACATTTTATCGGCACCGAATTACAAAAGCCCCCTGCAGGTTTCCAAATCCACAATCTGATTCGATACTACTGAACCATCTACCCCAAGAATTTGTATATAATATGGAATAATTGATATTGCTGCCAAATATTCGACAATATGCTTTTATTTGTTTAAACTAATGGTAGAATTTTGAGATAAATCTATAAGTTTATATCTGTAAATAATGAACAAAATCACATCAATATTTGTAGATACATAGAAAATATTTCATAAAGTCATAAATTTCGTTGCGATTTTGTATATTACTTAAAGATTTACAGATTTACAAAAATTATGAATTTACACAGAATTCCACTATAAGAGTAAGTAAATAATAATGTAACCAAATTTTAAATTCCTAAAATAAAATAAATAGATAAATATATCATCTGGCCTTTTATCCATTACTGGATGTGGCGCTCTGCCGGGCAGATCTTGGTAAGTGGTATATTTATGTGCGTGAAGTGCGGTTACCAGCCGTCAAATCACGATTTAGTTAGTTAGTCGAGGGGGAGCCACAGGAGTAACTTTAAATGCAGTGAAAATTGTTTGTCAGCTGTGGGAATCGAACCAGGGTTCTCAGGAAACACAGGCCGACTCAATACCACTAAGGTACCTACCAACCTACCCCATTAAAATTTCTGTTGATTTGAATTTTTTTGTTGTTGTTCTGTCGAGTATCCATGTTCGAATATACATATTTGATATTTGCGTTCTATCTTGAAAATAATAACGACGATATTTTCCATTAAAAATTCTTGACGTTGTAATATTCCAAATTCTTCTTTCGATCTTTATTAATTTAAAAATAAAACAAATCTGGCGCACGTGGACTGAGGAGCCCCAGCCAGTATTTACGCTTCATCAAGTACAGATACAAACCGGAGGAAACAGGCTCCAGGCAAATCCTCTTTGATGCCATGGCAACCAACAACCGGCGTCATTCTTGAGATTTTCTCCGGAGATGCTTCGGCAATCGATACCAGAGATAAATTAACAGAATACGCTCCTGAACGGCGTGGAAACACGGAAACTTATTTCGATGTTTGATTTTAACTGTTGCGCTCTGGGAATCTGTTGCTCGCGGCTTTTGTTTCCCGAAAGGAAAATTGAGAATCAGTGGTATCTTTTTTTGGATTTAAATTGTTGGCTGCTGCGTATTTGTTTTTTCTTGTGACATATTACTTGTTTTATAGTGAAGGGTTATTATTTATAACAAGATATTTATTTCTGTAATAGTTAATTTAAAATTAACAGCCATAAAGATGATTACATTTTTGTTAGTCCGGATTGAAAATATTGCCATTAGAGCTATTTATAAATAATGTATTACGTACCATGAACTGCAAGTGACAGTTTTTATGTCAAGAATCAGTGGTCTACCTAGAACTTTTGCCGCCAAGGGCGGTGTCCAATTTACCGCCCTGTTTGAGTCAATCAAGTGGTGGTTTTTATAAACTAATAAACATAAATAAATAACTGTAATTGAGACAAACTCTAGGTGGGGAACTTTTTTACCATTGGATGGCATATTTAAATTAGGCAGTACAAAAATACAAGATACTTTTTTAAAGGCCACAAGAAACTTACGGAGGTCGCAGGTTCCCTATCTATGAGACAAAACATATACCTAATTTACAAAAAAAACCATTAAATATTTTTTTATTTTATATTTATAAATATATAATTTCATTTCATTTGGGACGGCTAGCTCAGTGGTATGAAGTCGGTCTGTGGATCCTGAGGTCCCTGGTTCGATTCCCACAGGCGACAAATTTTCATAATTTGAAAAAGCTATCCCTGTGGCTCCTCCACCACTAACATGTTTGGGGGCCGTGATTTGACGACTGGTAACCGCACTTCACGCGCAAAATATATCACTTACCGAGATCTGCTTCAGCAGAGTGCCACACCCAGTAATGGGTAGAAGGCGTGATGATATATTTTTATTATTTTTTTTTTTTTTCATTTGGATAAACAAACAAATTTTACACATGTATGTAAAGATATTTATATAATTACTGTTCTAACTTTCATAGTAAAGAAATCGTGTATAATGCTCTCAAAATTTATATTATTTGTAATTTCTTGTTCTATGGACAATATTGCAAGATTTTGTAGTCTTAAATCACTCATTGTGGAACGAAGATATTTTTTTATCAACTGATAGCAATTGCTAAAAAATTTCTTGGCAAAATTGCAATGTTGGATATAGAATTTTGCAATCTATACTGTTCCTATACTCCCCCCGTTTTTTCAACGTTTTGCCTCTTTTTGTAGTGCAGGTACAGCCATAACAACCTGGATCCTTTTTCTTTCAATATGGAACTCTTCTTTATTAATGTCAATAAAGTCATTTATTTGAATAGTAAACTTATGAAGTGTACAAGTTGTTTTTTACAACTAAAACTAAATATAAAGATTGCCGCCTAGTGCGGACCCCCCCTAGGTAAGCCACTGTCGAGTTCGAAGTTAGTAACCTATATAGGTTTCAAAATTAACAGCTGTCAAATTATTGTCAAAATAAACAGGGTACTTTGATCTCTAATATTTACTTACTGTCCACGTTGGTCCGGATGTTGAAAATTTATCGGTTGTGGGAATCACAAACCGACTCGATACCACTGAATAAATCAGCTGTAATAGATTTTTAATGTGGCTAATAAAGAATTTTGGTAGAAATATGGCGACGAAAACTGATAATTTTGATTCTTCCAGTTCTGCAACGATGCCAATCACGATTCAACACATGGACAGGATGGGAGTAGATGGAAGAGTATCAAGATTCGTCATTCCAATTGGTGCCACAATAAACATGGACGGTACGGCCCTGTACGAAGCTGTAGCAGCTATTTTCATCGCGCAAATTAGAAATGTTTCATTATCGTTTGGCCATCTCGTCGCCGTCAGGTAAGCAAAGAAAAAAACAATAATAAGTAAAATAAGTTACAGAATTTGCAAAAAAATGTGAAGTTCTTTGCGAAAATCTCTGAGTAAAGAAAGGTTTAATCTAGATTAAGATCATTCTAGAATCTACAGCGATTCTTATCCGAGGGTTTTTAAGGTGTCCGCGTATCTATAAATAATTATTTGTAAAACAATAGGTTTAGATTTAACCAAACAAAATTATATTTATAAAAAGATGGTTGTTTGATAACATCTGGCGATAGTAATTAAGTAACGAGAAAAAAATCGCCTCTTTGTAGGTGGAGATATTTTGTCTAAAGTAAAATTGCTCGAGTCTTTTTCATTTTACCCAAAGCAACCAAGTTTCAGCGAAGAAAATAAAAATTTTATTTTGAGAAAAACTAAACCTCAAGAGATAATAGTTTTTTTTTCTATTTTACGTTTATAAGGAAATCATTAAGAAAGCCAGTTGCGGATCGAAAGAGCGTTTATTATGATACGCAACATTTTGTTTTGACGGTTGGTAGTACCTGATGACATACTGTAACTGTCAAGCTGAGAATATCAAAATTGTAATATAACCTCAAAATTTCTTTGGAAATATCGTAGATTATTTATCGTGCTTTCAATTACTTTACGTAGTCTAGGCTGAGTGTAATTGATTTTATTATCTATGATATACATAAAATCTAACAATAAAAATAGAAATAATTTTTAAATTCGAAAATGATTGCGAACTTTTGAACAATAGCATATTGTCAAAAACAGTTACCAACCACAATATTTTATCTACAAATTGCCTCAAATTGGTTCGATTTTAAATATCGCAGATTTTTTAAAATTTTAATTTATAAAGGAGGCAAAATAGAAAAAAATAGTGTAAAGATATAAGACTTTTTATCGCAATTATCCTTTAGAAAACTCGTCTGCGGCTCATTCTCTAAACTTGGACACGTATAAAAAAAACATATCTTATCGATCTCCTTCGTTAGTATTTTAGACTATCTTTAATTTTGTAATGTCAGATCTTCATAAATGATTTTATATGCTTCCATATCATAACAACATTATAATCTTCAATTTATTTATTTATTTATTTGTTACTCTGCACAACAGGAACTAAATCCCAATTACAGCACAGGGGGCCTACAGCTTATAGTGGAATCCGAAGCACTCAGACACAATCGTATTTTTAGGATATAAGTAGAAGTGAGATTTGAACGCACGATCTTTTGCTTGCTAATTAAGAAACGCAAGTTTTACCTCGCTTTTATCCACTGAGCTATTATTGCCTTTCCTTCTTTAGTATAGTATTATCAGGTGCAAAAAATACAAAGTATTGTAAACCACGTCAAGAAAACAGAACTCTTAATGTTGTAAAAAGCATTTTCTAACATAAACTACTTGATTTTTTGCTTCAAATTTATTAGTAGCAAAGCTTTAAATGCCACTAGAAATCTGTTCAATCGACCTTCAATCTGTTCGGGTAAATTATTCGAGATACTAAATTTAGAAGGTTTTATACGAATATCGTCTTTCTCGTGGAGTAATTATGAAGAGTATTATTTGGTGTTAAGTATTATGTATATTTATTGAGATAATATACCAAATAGAGTATTATGATATTTATATTCAATAATACGATTAGTGTTACGATGAAACCGAACCGTGTGCCTCACCTACAGAGGCTTGAGAAGCTTACTGCTGAGAATCTCAACATTATTAACATCATTAGAGGGGATACTGAATCTCACTCAGTCACTCGCAAGTTTTAATGAGATGCTGTGTGATTTTGTTACGACGAGAATAATTAATTATACAAATTATAGGTTAATTGATCGATAAACGCTGGAGCATCTTCGTGTTTCTACTGTTTTTCTTGGCTTTTGTTTTAAACTTTATTAACGAAGGATTAATCAAATCTATAAAGTGTTTCTAGTTTTTTTATTATTAACTTTGTTTTAAACTGTAAAGATTTCTTAATTACGTTCACTATGTAGAAAAAGTTGATAATGTGATAATTAATTGCTCAATTAATTTGGAGTTATTTAGCTTAAAAAGTATTTTTTACCTTCACCTTATTTTTTATTCTCAATTATATAATAGAAATTTGAAAGTCAAATTAAATACTTGAAATGTTTAATCATTAATCATTTCTTCCAAAAAAGGTCCTCATACTTAAGATGCAATTATAATTGAGCTCCCGTATTGACTTCGGGTACAGGGTCAACTTTAAGAAAGATTACCAAAAACCATCTCGTAAAAATGTTTCTTTTGTCAGTTTGACATTGGATAAACAGGAAAAAGAATTGTTTTCTCCGGCCATGATAATCGAGTGTCCAGCGTAGTTGCTTAATATTGCACGCCGTAGGTCGCGAGTTCGATTCCCGCTCTGGGTGTGGATGTTTGCGATGTTTTTGTAAGGGTTAGGTGAAAGAACAGCCCTTGGCTGGACCTTGCCCTTGATGATAAGTGGTTAATAAAACTAAATAAATATATAAAATAAATGCCACTCGAGGTTTAATTTTTCTCTGGTTGAATTTTAATTTCCTTCCTCAAACTTGGTTGCTTCAAACAATTTGACATTTGATAAAATCTATCCGTCTTCGGTTTTACGATTTTTTAATATCACTTGCTGTTGTCATTTGTTACTAAGTAAATATCAGAAAAGTTTTATCTAACAGCCCGATTCTTAAAAAAAAGTTATAGCAAATACTTAATTTTAGATTTGTGAATCTTCTTTTAGTCCAATTTAAAATAAAATCACTTATCGAAAACCAAATTTAAACGTATTTGAGAATATGGTTTAGCTTAATTTGAATAATATAAAATCTAGGATTAGCTAAAATTCATTTGATTATTTTTTTACGTTTCTCAAAACCAATTAAATGCTTCATTGTATGTCACGTGTCTGCGTTTTAACCAATCCTGTCATTATTATACTGAGAATAAAGCTCTTGTGATTATTCCCGGGAATAATCTCTGTAGATGCTTTCTTGTTTGTGACAAATGATAGGTAGTTGTCAAATAATTATTTAAAACTGTCAACGCGTCAAGTAAAATGTGTGAAAAAAATCGATTTAGTTGCATTTCAGATACAGAAATACACCAACAAATTTTGGAATTAAATTCCAAGAATACATTAATAAGTAATCAATCGATATGAACCCAGTTCAAAATCTTTTAAGTTGGTTGAATCGACCTCAACAGCTAAGTCAAAAAGTAATCTAATTAAATATAACTCGAGAGTTGGATAAATTAGAAAATAATTCTCCAGTATCTTTCTCAAACTTGTTACCATTTGGCTATAGCCACTCAATCCCTACGAGCTATCGTGACTATTGTCTAGCAACAAGTTTTCGAAAGATCTGTCAAATTATTTTCAATTTATTCTCACTCTCTTGTTATATTATTACGGAAAATTGGGCTGTTCTTAAAATAAAGTTTATATAGCCTCTAAATACAGAAAGAATAACTTTCATTATATTATTTATCTCTTGTAAATGACATAAACATTACCGATAGCTATTTATTTATATTGGTAATACGATTGTGTGGATAGCGTTACGGAATTCGTATCCGAAGATTCCGAGTTCTAGCCAAAAATATATAAACTACCATATTGCGGCCCCATCAATCCGAACCCTGTATTGTAATTAGAATTTATTAGTTCCTGTTGTACAGAGTAGCACAAATAAATAAATATCAATATTCGAAAATGACTTTTCTCTTCTGTTTCGAATAAACGAAACGCAAAGCCACCGCGACGCTCCGGTTAGCGACGCAGCCGAAGCGGGGAAATTTCTCTTTTACCGGTTCCCGCTCCGGTTGCCATGCCAACCAGCCACGCTCCACACTCACGCTGTCAACGACTGCGTGAAACAAAAGAGCGCCAAATGTACACAAGCCAATGACTGCTGTTTCGTAAAGTGCTGCTTCGTCCATACTTACGGATAATACAAATCCGAATAAACTGCTTTTTTGTGATGAAAGTCAGTTTTTCGGTTGTGAAAATCGAACTCGTATTCTCAAATCAATATACCGCCGCGTTGCCACTATATTACTACAAGCGCAGACGAAATATATACGTCTAACTAAATGTTTTTAAATCAAGCTTTTTATCAATGAAATTTGTAGTTCTGGACGAATCTGTATTGCAGCGCTAATTTCGGTTATTAGTTCATGAAAGATAAATTTGGGCTTATGTATTAGCTAGAATCTAGCTAATCCTGAATTTTTGATTTGTCAAATTAAGTTAAACCATAGTCCAAAAAGAGTTTAAATAAACTTGAATGAAAACTTCTTACCATTTAATAATGAGGTTAGGTTGGATCCGTAAATCTTGTGAAAATTTGAAGAAAAGCCTTGGGGATCTTCAGCGAATGGGTAGGAAATAAATAAATAACGTATTTATTTCATAACAATGTAATTTGGACGTTTCGAATCGACACGCGCTTCATCATCAGCTTCTGATGGAATTACAGGCATGTGTTCCGTAGCAATTGTTGATGTTGTGAAACAACATCAACAATTGACCATTCATAAAGTTTTCCACCATGGACCACAACAAAGGATTTTTTCACAACATCAACAATTGCTACGGAACACATGCCTGTAATTCCATCAGAAGCTGATGATGAATCGCTTGTCGATTCGAAACGTCCAAATTACATTGTTATGAAATAAATACGTTATTTATTTATTTCCTACCCTTTCGATGAGGATCCCCAAGGCCTTTCTTCAAATTTTCTTACCATTTAGTTTTTGGAAAGTGATATTGAATTCGCGTCAAATTAACTAATCCAAAATTCAGGATTAGCTAAAACTTTTTTGAGAATCTGGCTGATAATTCTTAACTATCAGTGCCTTAATTCAATGTCCATGAACTAAATCGATATTAGCGCTTCAATACAGATTCATCCAGAAATACAAATTTCATTGGTAAAAACGCTGCCTTTTGAATACATTTCTTCTTCAATGGCAGTACAGCCCAAATTGGGCCTGGGCCTACCGGACACACCGAGCCGCAGTTTTTACGCTGCCGTACTGCCGGTTTCCGCAGTCGATGTTACTTTTTAAGGCATATGTATAAGTGACTAGCTTATAGCGCCCGAGTATGATTAATACAAGTAACTGTATTTTTTATTTTAACGACAAATCATACTTTGTCGACAGGCGGATTCGTACTGCCGAACCTTGGTTCAGGTGACGTCACAGCATGTTAAGAGATGTGCATTTAACATGCTCGACCACCGCGCCTGTTGAATACATTTAGTTAGACGTATATATTTTGTCTGCTTTCAAGCGGTATATGAAGCTTTTACAGGGGGTACGTGAAGCTCCAACTGTGGTAGAAAAAAGAATAAAATATTAATAATAAATTTACAGTACGAGTTACTAAAAATTTGTACGTGACAGTATTGGATGAAATGTGTCTGTTTGATATCGTTTTCCCATCCGCTTACATGTAGGTAGTACTAGTCGGGATTAAAGTTCGCGGTCTGTTGGATCATATAACGCATTTCGAGACGAGAAGCCGAAGTGCGATACTCTTTTGTCTTTCAACCAATGCTTCAGACGGCATAAAGGGTTCAAAGAATGAAAATTGAGAGGTTGTTAGCTACTTATACATGTTCTGTAAAAGTGTCATATTTTTACTATTTTTTTTTCTTTAATTAAAAAATATATCGTCACATCTTTTACCCTATAAGGTATGGCACACTGCCGTAGCAGATCTTGGTAAGTGATATATTTATGCGCGTGAAGTGCGGTTGCCAGCCGTCAAATCATGACCTTTTAGATGTTAGTGAAGGGGAAGCCACAGGGGTAATTTTAATTTTAGCTCAGTGGTATGAAGTCTGCCTGTGCATCCTGAGAACCCTGGTTCGATTCCCACAAGCGACAAACAATTTTCATAATTTCAGAAGCTTCCTTTGTGGCTCCTCCACCACTAACATCTTTGGGGGCCGTGATTTGACGACTGGTAACCGCACTTCACGCGCAAAATATATCACTTATCGAGATCTGTTTCGGCAGAGTGCCACACCCAGTAATGGGTAGAAGGCGTGATGATATATTTATTTATTTATAAAAATTGTTTGTATATATACCTCCATATCTATTACCTATCAATATATTATTGATAACCCTTATTTTTTGTGATTCAAAATTTTCTGACCATTAGAAATTGGTGTACTCTTCAGATTCGACCAAAAAAAGAGCTTTTCAACTAAGGTGTACACAACATTTTTTAGGAGGCTATCACAAAAAGTCTTAACCCAATTACCTAGTCCCCTTCAAATCCCCAAACTTTACCCTAACAAGATCCTAAACTCCTTACAACAATATCATGTCATTACATTAACTAAATGGTCTTTGGTTCACAGTGTAACGGCGACAATGGCCAGTATCGGCGCGGCGGGGATCCCCCAGGCGGGTCTGGTCACCATGGTGATGGTGCTCGACACCGTCGGTCTACCCGCAGAGGATGTCACCCTTATCATTGCTGTGGATTGGTTGCTGTGAGTATATTTTATATGTCTAGTGGGAATTTAGAGCCTGGATATAATATTTTTATAGCTATTAACATGACAAGTGTGCAAAGACATACTTTTCACATGAGCGCAATTTTAATTTGCGCGAACGGTGCAAATGACGTCTTCGTGCACGAGTTTTGTACAATGCTTTTTGTAACGAGTAATAATTATATAACCGATAGTGAGAAAAGTTATTAAATTTGAAGCGTGAATTTATATTGACAGTTTAGTATGCCGTGAATTGACATTTGTTATTTGAAAACAAATTGTTTATTTTTTTCTCGTAAAGCATGATAAAATATGTTTGATTGATGGCATTATAAGCTAACTTCTTTTATAAATTCCTTAAAATTTGTGTATATAAGTACAATTAGCGTTTTAATAGTAAAAATTTGGAACCATAAAAATGGGTGCTCTTCATTTACTTTGAAGCACTAATGCGCAAAATCTAACTTTACTTCAGTTTCTAGGGTAATGTAAACCTTATTTGAATTGATGCGAATACAAAAATAGCTATTATAGAACAAGTGCGCGAAACGAATGCTTTAATTTGCGCGAATGGTGTAAATGACGTCTTCATGCATAAGTTTTGTACAATGCTATTTGTAACGAGCAAAAGTTATTAAATTTGAAGCGTGAATTTATATTGACAGTTTAGTATAAGTACCATGAATTGACATTTGTTATTTGAAAGCAAATTGTTTATTTTTTTTCTCGTAAAGCTTGTTAAAATATGTCTGATTGATGGTGTTATAAGCTAATGTCTCTACTTTTATTAATATAGCGTTTTAATAGTCAAAATTAAGAACGATTAAAATGGGTGTTTTTTCAATTACTTTGAAGCACTAGTGCGCAAAACCAAACTTTACTTCAGTTTCCAGGGTAATGTAAACCTTATTTAAATTGATGCGAGTACAAAAAATTATTTTCAATATTGGTGGAGTGTGTTTTTCTCTGTTAGACTTTTTGAAATATTTAAGTTGACGTGAGTATAATGAACAATGTCTAGTGATGACAAGAAGAAGGTCTAAGGAAAAGGGATCTTGGGAAAATGCGAAAATGAGTAGTACTAAATAGAAAAACACAGCGAAAACTTTCCACTTAGGAACTTTATTTCTACGATTGAAACTCCAGATAATGTTTAGAATAACTATCAGCAGATGAAATGAAAATTGTCTCATTAATAAATTACATTCATTCGGGATTAATTAGTAATGTAAGTATATCTTTTCAAAACGTGATTCAAAAGTGTACAAAACTTATTTTAATATTGACTTATAAAATGTTATGACAATTTTTAATAATTTATTTTTGAAAGTTGATATTTGCCGCTTGCTGAGCGGTAATGTAAAGAGTGTATCATCGTATCCATGGATACATGCAAATTGTCCCCCGATTATCCAAACAGAAAAACCGTTCAAAATTATTTTAAATTCTTTTTCACACTTTTCTATGATCTAATAAATAACGCCATGTAATCAAAATACACATAGGAACAATATATTTGGTTTATCAATTTTCTTTTTGTTCTTATTTGAAGCGTGAGTAGATTGACTTCATTTTCAATAAAGTCTAGGTTTCATTGTTTGTTTGTATCAGACTGTCATTTTATTGTCAAAATTCTATGCAGCATTTGCATCATAATAGAACTCATTTTGACATGCTTTTTAGAATTGTAATATTTTTATGAAATTACGTAAAATACATTACATATAAATTTATTTTGAATTCTATTCATAATTACTATTTTACCTAATGAACCCACTGCATAGATTCAATTTTAAATTACGTTATTCCAATTAACAACTGCAGAAATAAACCCGAGTTGCACTAAACATTAATCCCTGCTATATACCATATATGCAATTGATAATATGATCAAATGCATGTTTGTTAAATATCTATTATTGTATCACTCTGCGGTCTCTATATTGCAAATTCCTGTTGTAATTAACTATCTATTGCATGATTTCAAACGGAATTCATCATATAACAAATTTATTAATAAATGATAACTATTCTCCAAGTATCATAATATAATTTCAGTTACTAATAAAAGATACCTGCATATTGCATTATTTGCAAAAACATCCGGCTTCAACTCACGATACCGCAAACCGTGAAATTTACATCCGATGTAATATTAAAATCCCCTTTCCCCCCTGTAGATATCATACGGACATACAGCATATTACTTTTCCGGGCAAATATTTTTCTCCAACTTGAATTAACTTTCAAGATTTTTCTTCAATTTTCTTCAGATGCAGCTAATTTTGAATTTTATTAAAATGAGAAGAATGAAAAAATAAAACAACAAAATTATTGCTTTTTATTACCTATGTACTGATTAAATTTATTATTATTTGGGAGCAGTGGTTTTTAAACTTTTACGAGCCATGACCCCCTTGGAGGCAAAAATCACAAATAAATTCTTTCGCGACCCTCTTACTTTTTATATAATGATAATTTTCAATGGAACGATTTAATAATGTACATTACAAATATAGAACCACAATTTCAGGTATTAGTAAAGATGGCTAGTTCAGTGGTTTGAAGTCGGCCTGTGGATCCTGAGGTCCCTGGTTCGATTCCCACAGGCGACAAATTTTCATAATTTGAAAAAGCTATCCCTGTGGCTCCTCCACCACTAACATGTTTGGGGGCCGTGATTTGACGACTGGTAACCGCACTTCACGCGCAAAATATATCACTTACCGAGATCTGTTTCAACAGAGTGCCACACCCAGTAATGGGTAGAAGGCGTGATGATATATATATATAAGTAAAGAAAAAATTTTTCATTAAGAACTGTGCTATAATATATATATATATATATATAACGACTCCTCACCAATGTCTTCGCGACCCCTCAGGGGGTCGCGAAGACATTGGACATAGTTTGAAAACCACTGTTTTAGAGAGATGAATTTTCTCGATTAAAATCGCAAGTCACCTGGATATTACAATACAGGGTGTTCTTATTACACAAACAAGTTTTCTGATCAGTACATCTGTAATGAAGTCCCCACCCCAGAAAATGTTGATTCAAAATTATATTTTTCGATTATTTTGCTACAATACAATTGATGATTTGTCATTGTTCGAAATCAAGTCAGCCGTGAATAAACACTAAATTGAACTTTAAACTTTGACGCCCCGCTTTAATAGGAATTTTTAATCAGGTCTCGTACGTAAATTATTTTACCGGAAATATTCCCAACCATTGAGCAAATTATAACCACATGCTCAATTCACCCAAAGTTGATTAAACACAATTTGTCATCATACCTACATGACTACGTGATCAATTTTGAATATTGCTTCCACTGTAAACTATATGTTGTCTATTTATAATTAACAAATCTTTTCTTTATATTTCGAACATAATCAGTCCACTTATGTTAGGTAATAATACGTTAGATAAGAGGACTCGGCGTCACTATTACATACATTTTATTCGAAATGTTCTGTAAAAAATGGACACGCCAATTTTGTTTTATTAAAATTTGTTTAGGCTTTTTATTGTATCATACCCTTTATTTCTGTATTTAACAAAACTAACTAATTTCAAGTTGTGCACGTTTGATACCTTGTCAACCAATGCAATTTGAGATGGTTACGGTTTGATGGGATAGATATTACTGAAACAATAACTTAATCATGATAGTTTAAAAAAATATATTTAATTTAGTATTTTGTCCGATTTTATTTTAATTTATTACGTTTTCATTCATCAAAATTTATTTCTTGCTTACAAATGATATCACTCATTTTTATTTGGGAAATGTTTTAAGTTATAATTAAAACGCTGCTGCGGAACTCTTGCCGTAACTCTTTACAATGTAGTTGTGTTTTCAGTTTAGATCATAAACTACTACGGAAAGTTGAACATAGCATACACTGATATGTTAGTATACCGCACACTTCTAACATATCAGATGAAGTTCCACTGATTGACAAAAGATGGCGTTACGATGAAAGAAAATAATCAAATAGATAAAAAGCATTTCTATTATTATTTAAATCGAAGATTTGGCAGATTTTTCAACACATTTGCAAAGATAAATCTTAATTTTTAAAATTAATAATAACTTATTTACTAATATTTTAGCATTATTTAATATTTTGACATTACGGATAATACAGTTGGTATCATAATATCTACACGTAAAATGCCAACGTTTATCTTCAAAAACGCATCAGCTGTCAAAGTGTAACAACCTCAGACAAAACATACCTTAGACAAAGTCAGCCATATTCAAGTCAATGCAGTGTTGTGAAGGAGAAAGAGTTGGAGTAACTTGTGGGTGAGGCGGGTGCGCGGCAAGAAGCGAGTACACTTTGATGTTATGCAAGTTGCAAACATTTGTGTAATTATTTTTATATTCAATTACTTACTTTTCATACATCAAAGTAAAGGTTAGTTTTTGACATATTAAGTGTTTTGTATACGCACTTTTGTATTTAAATAAATAAAATGCTCGCGTTTGATAACTGTCATCAACAAAAATGCAACCTGCATAACACCAACTTGTACTAGCTCTTTGTCGCGCACCCGTCTCATCACCAAGTTATTCTAACCCATTCTATTTCACAACAAACGCCGTTGTTCTCCGTCTAGTAATGTTTTGTCTGAGGTAACAACATTGCTCTTGTAAATTTTTAAAAAAATATTTTGTTGTCTGAAAAATAGTGTACATAGCTCGCTGGAAAGTGTGATAACTGTGCTCGTGTACTTAAATCACTCGGCGCTGCGCGCCTCGTTTTTCAATTGGTACACTCGCACATTATCTTACACTTTCGATGCTTGTCATGTAATATACTATATGAAAAGTTTCTTTCTTAATGTTAAAAGTAACGTTATTCACTTAAAAAGTGTCAATTTCAAATACATGTCTCACCAATGGGCCTTTCAAGACTTTTTTGAATTTTTTATATATTAATCTACGTAATAAAATTATTATACCTATTTTATTTTTTTTAAACTTGTATTAAGCATGATAAAAATGTTTAAACTTTCGAAACAAACGAATGTGACGTAGTTGCATCTTAGCTTAAAGAGAGACAGATAAGACAGAGATAAATAACACATAACTTCACGTAACGTGTGTCGTTGTCAGTAGAATCCTCAGACAAAACATTGCATTGAGTTGAATACGGCATAATTCGTCTAGTATTATACGTCATTGGTAGAATCGTAGAATGCTGAATGCTTATTTCTTCTTCGTCTTCCTCTCAGTAAAATTGAGCATCGACAAACGTTTCAGACAAAGCTCTGTGATTGGCTTAATGCAACTACGTAATTGCAATATGGCAGTGCGAAATACTAATGAGCGATTTGAATTATTCAACTTTAACTTTCATATTTCAGCAATAAACATATCATTTATGGTATGATTTTATATTGTATTAAATATGATGTACGGTCAAGAACTTATTTTAATAAATATATATTAAAAATCTCTACCACTTGAATCCCCCATCATTAAAAATTTGCAAAGTTATTAATTAACTATATCATGCATTTACCCTCTTACAACATTATCAATTGTCCTCCAGAACATTAATAACAACTGATATATTTGCAGTGACCGATTCCGCACAACGATAAACGTAATGTGTGACGCATTGGGCGCCCGCCTCGTGGACCTCCTTTCCAAGGGAGAACTCAACAACCCCAACGACCTGGAGATGGACAAAGTCAACGCAGACCCGCAGGAACTCGTAGAGATTGCCAAGGGAGCGGAAGACACCCGCATCTAGAGATCCGTACCGTAGAAGATGACTCTGAGCAGCCAAGACTGGCCGTGAGCTTTGGCGAAGCTCCACCAGGATAAATTATTGTCTCGTATTTAAATTAATTGTAATTTGTAATTGTAAATCGATTTTGTAAATCACTGCGGGTTTTATAAGTTGTTGAATTTGTTGAGAAAATTTAAACCTGTTGTTTGATTGTTGTTAGGAGATATTTGTTGTTTTAAACGAGTACAAAATCTTTTCATTGTTATTTATAGAAAATTGTTCGAGTTTGAGATATTGTTGTCTGTTGTTTTATTGATTTAGTTATAAAATCCGCAGATATGTATATATGACATCACTGTGAAAATCACAATATTTAGTTCATTCTTATCATTGTCTGTCCGTCAGTCTCATTTTAACGCTAGCTCTTACTTTCTAGCTCATATTATACAACCGAAAATTTTTCCTACAATATTTTTTACAAATTTGAATAACTAACAATTATTTAAAAAAAATATATCTATCAGTAAGTGATAGAACTAAATAACATTTCTATGCCAACTATCGAGATCTGCAGCTGTAGAACTGATATACTTGAAATTGTACAAAAACAGAGATTAAATATTTACTGCTTAAAAATGACTTGTTAAAATGAAATTTATATTTAAAGTTACTCCTATGACATCACTTTCCATTGTGGGTCTAATGATTTGCCATCCAGAAGATGCACTTCAAAGCAAAAAATACTTAATCTACTTGCAGAACTGACATCCAAAATTGGGTAAAACGAATCTAGAAATTAACTTCAGAAGAAACATATAAAATTACTATTTTACCCCGCTTTCTGAGCTAATTACTAGAATAACAACCGAGGTAGTATATTTATTACTAGCACCTTAAGAACCTATAATATTTTCGAAATACATTGAACATAATCGAAACATTTCTAAATTATTTTAAAGACAAATAATTCTAATTAAACGATACGGATATCTAAAAGAGCAATTTTCAAAAAGTTTGGCTAACCCTGAATTTTGATTAAGTCAGAATAAAAAACTTAATATTAATGAGGGTGAGAAAAAGTATTGGTCAGAAATGTCAAACTTTAACTGTTTCTATGGAGTTCTGAAATGTCATCTTTTTCCGACGTGTGAAGAAATAGTATATTAAGTATCATGAACTGTGACAGTTTTTAGATCAAGAATTTGAGGCCAGTAGGGTCTAGATTTCCTAACCATTCGCGACCTAAAAAAATCACTTACAGGTCGAGGTTAGAAAGCTATTTTTTACAATACCTGCACAAATAGAAGGAAAAGATGAATAGGTTTTAAAATTAACAGCTGTCAAAATAAGGACCATGATCTTACTTACTTACTAACTTACTGTCCACGGTGGATGGTAAGAAAATATTATAGCCCTGATGTAATCATTGAAACCAATTGTACAATAAAAGTTCCACTTACTGTGTTTAAATTTAGTTATTAATGAGTAACTTGCAGTACAGGTATTTAAAAAAAATACTGATCACCATGAAAACATTCATTTTTTATTTCTTTTTGCAAATTAGAGATCGGTAAAGTTTTACCGATTTCTCTGATCGTGCTTTCTGATCTAAATGGATTTTACGATTTAAAAAGTGATCAGATTTACAAAGTGACTAGAAGGGCTAATTTTCTGGGCGATCGCGAAAATTATAATTTAGAAAAAGTTGAACGATTTTCTGAAAAACCTGACTTATTTGTAAATATTGTAGGAACAGTTTTTACTCTGTGTAATGTTAGCTACGATGGCTGTAGACTAGACTAGACTGTAACTAAGAATTAAGAACAGTTATATTATCTATTTAAATGAATCTATGTACCTATAAGTCCCATAGTCCGTACTATATCTACTGTACGTCAATCACTGTTAATTGTTACAACGCCGGACTATCTCATGTCGTTACCATATCTTTGTCAGTGTGTCTGGGACCACCGCTTTCAATATTCTACAGATATTATACACACAGCTGTTCCAAAACTTCCTTATCAATTACCAAGTAATCGGTAAGGGAATTCTGGAACAGCTGTAGTAATTAGTAAATCCTACTGTTAAGTGTTAAAGTGAAAGTAATCATTGCTATTCTGTAAAAATATCTCTTGGAGGAGATCATTTTTAAAATGATCTATACAATAGCTCAAACAGAAAATTTAATTTATCGTCGTATTTATCATTTTAAGGACCCGTTTATTAACTTTAATTGTAGAAAAGCGTTTTATTTTTCCGGATTTATGTTTATTATGAAAACTTGTTTAACAAGAAAAACTGATTTAATAAAATAATTAGACCTAGGGTCAAATTAATAGTCATGACTCGCCCTCACCTCATTCTCAACTCACACTTAGGGTCAAATTCATAGTCGTGACTCATTCTCATTTCACACTTAAAATCGAACTAACTAAGGCAACTAACTCAAATTGTGCAAATTCTTGAGTTAGTTGCCTTAGTTACTTTGACTTTGAGAGTTAGGTGAGGATAAGATGAGAGTGAGTGATGATTGTGAATTTGGCCCTTAAAATCGAAGTGACCAAGGCAACTAACTCAAATTGTGCAAATTTTTGAGTTAGTTGCCTTAGTTACTTCGACTATGAGAGTGAGGTGAGGATGAGATGAGAGTGAGTGACGACTGTGAATTTGGCCCCTATTCTGTAACAAAAATTGCTAAATGTAGCAATTGCTAAGACCCCAAACAACAATGGTTGCTAGGAAGGTTATAATCAAAAATTATGCTAGCAATTGCTATACTTAACAATATTTTTTACATAATAGGTTCAAAAGACATCATTGGTGAAGTGATTTTGTTTTAAAGTAGTTTTATAATGGCATTATAAACTTGTTTATTGGCCCTCAAAAGCGGGCATAATTTGGCTATTACAGCTCTAGGGCGTATAAAGGTGCCAATCAACAGCTATTCAAACAATTCAAAATTGTGATTTATAGATAAATGTCAGACAATACAACAAATTCGTATTGTTTTTCGTAAATCTCTTATGACTTCTGTGGTACTAATTTTTCCTGTGCAAACTCAAATTCATTCAATATTTCTTTGGAATAGTTATTGATATATTCCATCTTAATTTGACAATAAGTTCGAAATATATGTTCGTAAACAATCTACGTACACAGTATACCAAAAATTAACAACGCCAGCAAAACGATAACGAATACCGAATCCTTTAATTTCGAGGAGCAAAATAAAATAAAATGTTGTGTGTACCTACCTTGCGAGTATTGTACAATATTTTATTTGTTATTCAAGTTATAATTATTGTGTCAAAAATTGTTTTAAATGATATGTCATAAGTATTAAAATTGACAGCTGATTTGATACAATTTTACAAATTAGTAGCTTGTAAAGATTCATTTATATAGTTACCAATCGGTTTGAAAAATAGTATATTACATAATAAGTCAGGAAAGTGATATTTTACTTGACGAAGCGGTTGTTTGAAATACGAGGCCACATGCCAAGTATTTTAATCCGCTATTTCCGGTTTCAGAAAAATTACGTTTACCAATGAGTAACAAATAAAATTGTTTTTTGTTTATGTTTTACTTTATAGTTTTTCTGTCAGATAACTGAAACAATAATTGTATCATATTTTCTAGACTAACTTAAGTTATGGGAGATACATCAAACTTTATGATTAACTGAACTGATCAAACTAAATCACTAATTCAAGTCTGAATCAGTAAATTTAGTAGTGAGAAGTGGATCAGTCAAATAAAAATACATATACAGTATGTTTAATCTGATCCAAATGGCAAATGGAATACGCCAATTGTTTCACTTATCTGTCATTTTATCTTAGACTGGATTAATGGGTCCTTAACCAAGCTAAATCAGATCGAAATTATCACCAAGTGATCTAGATTAATTTAGATTAGCACCAAATACAGGGAATTAAAAATATACTATTTTTAGAATCAAAATATATCAAAATAATCATCTTTTTATGAATGTTTACAAATCAAATTTGTAGCCTATTTCATATTTGACCTATTGGCCAAATCAAAAAATAAATCATCTATAATTCATATCAGATTTAAATAAATTATATGTGCCAAAATAATCAACGTAGATTTTTACAGTTTAGTATTGATTGATACAATCGTAACTCGACGTTTTTAAACAATTGGCAGAGAAGAAGAACTAGAAGAAATGATGAAAAGTAAACAAGAGATTTGATAACTGTCTCCTAGACAATAACTGCCGTGATTACCGATAAATAATTGTTATATATGTCATGCATTAGTGTTAAAGTCCAAAAAAGGTGCCATGTATTTTCAATGTAACTCAAATCTGCATATTGATCACTTCCATTCTGACTTAATTTCAGATTTTCACGAATTTTCAAGCGTTATGGAAATTATGTTATACGAAAATATTAGTTTTATTAATATTTTTTCATAAATTTATTTACACTCTGTACCGTATATCAAGTAGTATCTTTGCATATGTTATTGATATTCAGGAATGCATTTTATGATTTTATACAAACTAATGATAATTAATAAAATATGTTTGGTTTATTTATCGTCTGTATGAAAATATATTACTAAAAATATAAACATTTTGTCTTCTTTCAGTTGTTTGGACCGTATGTTAACAAAGATATATTCATGTTATTATTATACTATAGTAGAAGCCACTAAGATTGGTATGACGTCACAAACAGCAAATTAGATCTTTTTTTATGTTTTTTTCTTTAGAATTAAAATAAAACTTTTTTACTGGAAATTTTGTTAGACTTTAGGCAGACCTACTATCTTCTATATACAGGGTGGTCCATTTAAAGTGTTATCAGGAAATATCTCGGAAACTATAAATTTTACGCAAAAATGACCTAGACGAAAAACAATCGTACAAAAGGGGGCCATAATAAGGAAATATTGGTTTTGTCCTAGATGGCGCTGTTGTGGCTAAATCATGGTCAACTCAATTTTTTAAAATGAAAACCCCTATTTTTTATTAAAGAATCAGATTCCTCGTTAAAAAAAAAGAAGAATTTATTTAGTTCACTTTTTCGTCAGCATGATAGATGACGCTGTAATCGCGAAAAATGGTGTTGCTTTCGGACGTTCCTGTATTAGAGCTTATGCTTAATTTAATTAAAATCTAAAATAAAATGCAATTTAAATTTACACCATATGATTTTAGACAGAATGTAAACAATCAGATGAACCATATTTTATAAAAATGGCAATTGAATGTAATTAGACTATTTGTGATTTTAGATGTGCGTGTTAGTGGATGCGCTTGCACGCACACAAACAAAAACTAACAAACTCACAAACAAACTCACACGCACACAAACTCAAATAATACACACACACACACACAGCCGCGCGCATAAGCTCTAATACAGGCACGTCCGAAAGCAACATCATTTTTCGCGATTACAGCGTCATCTATCATGCTGACGAAAAAGTGAACTAAATAAATTCTTCTTTTTTTTAACGAGGAATCTGATTCTTTAATAAAAAATAGGGGTTTTCATTTTAAAAAATTGAGTTGACCATGATTTAGCGACAACAGCGCCATCTAGGACAAAACCAATATTTCGTTATTATGGCCCCCTTTTGTACGATTGTTTTTCGTCTAGGTCATTTTTGCGTAAAATTTATAGTTTCCGAGATATTTCCTGATAACACTTTAAATGGACCAGCCTGTATATAAAAATGAATGTTTGTTTGTTTATTTGTCCCATATGCGTTTCTATATCATTCATCCGATTGCGATGAAACTTTGGTAAGTTGTTGTGCGTCCCCGAAGGTTTCTAACTTCAGTCCGCCATCTTGAAACAAAAGGGCCGCTGGCTATCCTGCAAAGTACTGCACTGATTCGATTCAAATTTGGTATAGGCATAGACGAGAATCAATCTTAACATGCAGGTATAATAAAACTTCAGTCCGCCATCTTGAAGCAAAATTGAAACGTCACTAGACAAGCTGTACACAGTACGCAGTAATAGAGTCGGAACAAATGAATTATAAAGAAGAAACGATAATTCTATGCTATTTTATATTTAGAAAATTGTCACTGTTTCTGCCTAAATGAACTAAATGTTACAAAATTTTAAATATCTCAGAATTCATTTTCTAGATTCATCCCAGTTTAATTAATTAAGAAATTTCAGTTAAAATGCTTTATTTCTATAATATTTTGAAAGAAATTTTTATTTTCAAAAAAATAGAATATTTAAAAAAATATAATTCTAAAATTATTTTTTTTTATTATTCCCTTTTATCTTTTAAAATTTGGCCATTCAATAATACTTTCATGGAATCACAGTTCTTGACAAAAAGATGAAACACATTATAACAGCTTAATTAACATAAACAGAGTAAAGTAGGTATATTTGATGCAACGGTAATGCTTTTTTACCTGTCAATTTAATCCTCGACGGATTATATTTAAAATTAAATAAACAATAATATAATCACCGAAAAGGAAGTATAAAGAAGGTCATTTATTATCACTTAATTAATTTAGGCAATCACATATGTAACCACATGAAAAAATAAATTCCCATATATCTGTTGAGTTCCTGGTATTAGGCACATTAAAAGATTTCATGCAATGAAATCTGACTCAACCAAAGAGCAAAAATTACTTACATGAAATAATTAATTTATCGCTGAGTGTACCTTCAAGTATATATTTTTAATTGCTACAAGTTTTATATACGATTTTTAAAAATTTGGACAAGCACTCTGTGATTTTATTTGAACATGTTTTAATAATTAGAAACGTGTTATAGCAATAACTTACGAAAATGTATGAAGCAAAATGAAACAAATAAAAATATGATTTATTTATTTTTAAATACTTTAATTTAATATCAAACATTATTCTTTACATATAACAACGTCACACCAATCTTTCTTGAATTCTACTGTACCTATTATATTTATCTGATCATGAAAACAACAAGGATATATATTTAATTGTTCAACATAAAATAAAATGTAAGTACATTTCTAATTACCAACCACAACAGATATTAATCTATACCAAGAGCTCCCAAACATGTTATAAAAGTTCAACAGGTTCTCACCTGCACAAAAAAGCTTATTGAAAACGTTTGAGAAACTCTGGCAAGTACAAACAATAATTATATTTCAATCAAACATAACTAAAAGTATTCTAAATAGCAGAATTGAATAGACTTACAGCAAACTCCATTTTGTACAGCAAAAATCTGGATACAGCACTGGATTAGTATATTATTAGGGCACTTCAGTACAATACAAAAATACAAATACACATATTACAAAAGAACAACACTTGTTAATATATATACACACACTAAAACACTAACCAAAGAATGTTTCTCTCGATATATGAACTTTCAAATATTGTAAAACGCTTTATAAACATAACAGCACTATAAAAATATTAAAACTGCACAAAACAACCTTCCAAATATCAAGAGAAAACACAACTAACAAGTTATATCTTCGTAACTTCGTTTTAAAAGAATTCAATAGTCGTTCGTTGTTCAAGTATCGTGTTATCTAGTGTTAATACAGTGTTAGACAATGTTTTACGGTTTATGTGCGTTAACCAGCGTGTGCTGAAGGTGGTTTTGAGTTATCTACATGGACTTCTTGGCGGAGTTTCTGTGGCAGTTCTCTCCAAACGGTTTCAGGAACGTTGTCTGCAAAAAGTAAGTGAAATTTGGTTTAAAACATGTATTTTATATACGTTTTAAGATGTTGATTGTATTATCGATCGGTTTTGTTCGCTCGAAATTCGACAGTGAAGAGTTAGATAATGCATCTTAATTATAGAGTACAGTGGTTCTCAATAGTTTGCAATCGGTATATCGTTCTTAATAAATTGTAATATTTTAAACAAGATTTA
The DNA here is from genome assembly GCA_911728475.2 of Pterostichus madidus. Taxonomy (NCBI): domain Eukaryota; kingdom Metazoa; phylum Arthropoda; class Insecta; order Coleoptera; family Carabidae; genus Pterostichus; species Pterostichus madidus. The sequence continues at coordinate 4,838,023 of OU452304.1, forward strand.
TATTCAGAGATTCTAAATATTTTCACGTTGCCTATAGTAAACATTAGATATGAAAATGTGTTTACAATGTACTGTATTTACGTAGCAACGACAAACATATAATGAGATATTTTAGTAGTAAAAGAAAATAGTCTATTATTTAACGAGCATATAATAATTATATGGCAATCAATTATTGTAAAACTATTTAAATACACGGAATAAAAATACATGGTATAAACATAACCCTACTTTATCTGTCATGGATCAACAAACAATGTATTACGTTACCATTAAACACGTTCGAAAATTGTAATTAAGGTAGTATTAGTGTGACGGTGGCGCCATCCGTTGTCGAGTGGCGAAACTGACACTCAAAAAAATATAAAAATTGAACAAAATAAGTGTTTTATACCTATTATGATTTGAATATCATGAATTATTAACAGGTTGTTGGTCTAGTGAATTTTCAAATACAATACCACCGTGTGGTGTTGCCATTATAAATTGGGATTCTTAATTTTTCGTTAAAATCAAGGCTTTGTATGGCTATATGTCCATTACTATACGATAAAAACTTTCTCCTTCTGATACAATATACATGGATAGTTCTAGAACATCATACTAGTTTTTCAAATGAAACTGCAAAATTTTAGAGGTACACAAACCAAATATGTGCGATTCTGAGTGATGATCGCCATAAGCCCCGTGTATAAGAACTCAACTTTACAAGCAAATATATTTGTTCACAGAATTACTTCGCCTTGAGATATTTTTTTAACTTTTTAAATAAAAAGAAATCTGATGGCGCTAAGTCAGGGTTATAAAATTAACTCTATAAATCTACAGTTATTGATTAGCTGCTGAACTTCATTTGCTTTATGAACCCGAGAATTGAGACTCATTTTATCAATAAATAAACCTTCACAAAATGTCTATAAATCGCACAAATTAAATACAGCTTCGCACATGTACTTGCAAATATCAGAGCTATTTTATGATAATTTCTTCGACATCATGACTAGCAACACCCAAAACTGGACGAATGAAATAAAAAAAACGACTTACCATTACATCTGTAGACTAGATCAGACCAAATAATCATCTCCTGACTGAAACAAAACACTCCTAACCTCCCTCCTTTAAGGGTCGTATCAAAAATATTCCCAGAATCAGCCACCATCTTCTCCCCTTCAAAGATCCTCAGTCTAATCAATCCAATCTTAGGTCTGTGAAGCAAGAGCCATCTGTAGGCAGTCTTTTCCTTCCATCCCACATTTCTGGGGTCCTTCCACAACAGGGTGACTTGATTCTCAGTGTCGCCCGTGTGCCAGAGAGAGTTGCGCATCATCTGGCCAGGGCCGGACTGGGAGTTTACGAGTTTTAGTTGAATGCCGGGCTCGGCAACGGCTCGGAATGGGGTGGCTTGCCAGTAGGTTTGAGCGTTCTTTTTCCACATTACTGTGTAGAATTTGTGGTTGTTTTGGTAACTGAAAGAGAGAAAAGAATTATAAAAAGGAAGATCATAACATCTTGGGCAAGGTAGAGCTATTTTTTGACAAATTTAACACTGTAAAATTCGAAACAATATAAGATTAATGCTGGATTGCAAGAAAAAAATAAAGAGCTCATTAGTTGCTAATGAGCCGATAAAACTTTCATGAAACCCAGCTTAAATGAACGAGTTGTAATCACATCAGTTAACGGTCAAACTAAAGAGGCAGGCGATTATTTTTCCCACTCAAGTTCAAGGTTTAAAATTACCCCTGTGGCTCCTCCACCATTAACATCTTTTAGGGGCGGGATTTGACGGCTGGTAACCACACTTCACGCACATAAATATATCACTTACCGAGATCTGCTTCGACAGAGTGCCACACCCAGTAATGGGTAAAAGGCGTGATGATATATTTATTTGTTTATTTAAGTTCAAAGTTTGCCATTTGAACAAGAAGAAAAAGTTCTTTTCTTTTGTGTTAGATAAATTTTTTTTACGACACGCTTTAAAAAGTTTTATTTGAATTGCAAATCCATTCAGGTTACAAAAATGTAACCAAATTTTTATTTATAGAATAGAAGGAGAAATATTTTTATATGATTTTTGTTTTTATTTGTAAAAGAGCACTGCTATTTTTCGTTTGTAGAGAGGGAAAACAAGGTTTTCTTACTATTTCAGGTGAAGAAAGTTGAGTTTTCTGCGCATGTCACGAAAAACATTTTTTTTTTATAAATATTGTAAATAAATCCACCTATTAGTTTTTTTTTCTTTTTTTGCTTAACAAAAAAGGTTTATATGGGGTAGACTGCTCAATATGTCGACCTATGGATTTGAGACCCAGGTTTGATTCCCACAGCCGACAAACTTTATTATACACTTAAATTACTTCTGTGGCTCTCCCGCCACTAACATTTTTGGGGACCGTGATTTGACAGTTTTTTCACGTACAAAATAAGATATTTACATAAAGTCAAGAAAATGATAGGCACTTTGTGACGAGTATTTTACGGCTCCGAGTCAAGTACAGACATTTTACTGACAATTCAAGTATTAATTTTGTTCTGAAACTTTTGATTATATTACAAGTTAATTTTAAATTTAATACATAAATCTGATTTTTTAAATAATTATTTAGAAGTGTGCTTCCTTTGTTTCTAAGGCACAAAGTTTTCATGACCAATAACTATTACCGACAGTTGCTACGGCAGAGTGCTCACCCAGTAATGGGTAAAAGGTGTATCAAGTCAATACCGAGGTTAATTTTCACTATATTGCTAAAGAACCTAAGATTAGTTAATTATAATTACCTGAAAATGAAGCCAACATAATCATCATCGATCTCAGTGTCTACAAAGAAGGTTCCTTCGAAATCAACTCCTCCGAAGGCGTCAAATCCAACAGCCAGTCCAGGATCACTATTGAGGGTCTGGACGATCTCAGCTCCTTTGTTATAAATCACCCAATGGGGATCGTTTTGGGAATCACCTTCTGGGTCCAACACCACTGTTTGGTATTTACTGGAAATAAGAAACCATCAAATTAATCCATGATCCTCAAAATAAGTACAATATTAATCAGTTTTATACAATATCCTAGTAAGGATGTTCAGTATTAAAAGTTACTTAAAAATTTGATTTTTTATTAAGGTTTTGGTATAGCCGAAATTTCCAAAATAATTTTCAAAATTTCTGTATAATAAAATAATCTTTTTTTTTTAAACAACATTTTTTTTGCTTGACTATATTTATAACTAAATTTATAGCAATTTTAAATAAAATTTGTACGTTAATGGGTTAAATGCGTTTCGTTGATAAAAACTTTCAATAATTAAGAATTTTCACTCAATTAGCTTGAATTAAACACGAGAAAAAATATTATAATATCGGTAAATAAAAATATTAGTTTAAAGAACATTAAATTATGGTTTAGAAGATTTGATTATTAGTAAAATACGAGACAAACGCTGGGTTGCATGAAAGTTTTATTGGTTCATTAGCAACTAACGGTTCAACAAATTTCAGAAAATCGCCATTGATACTGTTGCTAGATAAACAATTCTTTAACTAAAGAACTCTTTATTTTTTCCTTGCAACCCAGCAATAGTGATATGTAATTATAGAGCTTGTTTTCTATATTCAAGATTAGATAAAAAAAGTAAAAGAAACGAGTATAATTTACGAAGCAAAGATGTATTTACCTGAAGTCAGTAGCATGAATATGCGAATTATTAGGACAGTTATCCAACCAGTCCTTAACACCATCCACGTCTATGTCACCATCGCAAATATCTCCAACGCCATTATCTATAAAATCATTTCAATGATTACTTTTATATATAATTATTTAAGAAGTTAGTTAATATTAACTTACGGTTAACGTCAGCCTGATCAGGATTAGGAGCAAGAGGACAATTATCCCTGACGTCAGGAATGCCATCATTGTCGTCATCTAAATCACAAGCGTCGCCTTTTCCGTCTCTATCGGTGTCGAGTTGGTTACTGTTGGGGACTTTCGGACAGTTGTCCAGACTGTCTTGGATACCATCTCTAGAAAAATAATATAAAAAATAATTGTAAAGTTCTGTAGGTATATTTTATTTATAACGACGTTTTGATTTGAACTGTCTTATGAAAATAAATAAATAAATATATCATCACACCTTTTACCCATTACTGGATAAAATTTGAAATAAAAGTGAATCTTCAGTCCACGAAAAGCAAGAATAAAGTAGGTCTCTTACTTCTCGTGAGACTTGTATTTTTTTTGTTTATAAATAAATAAATATATCATCATGTCTTTTACCCATTATTGGATGTGGCATTCTGTCGAAGCAGATCTCGGTAAGTGATATATTTATGCGCGTGAAGTGCGTTTACCATCCGTCAAATCACGGCCTCCAAAGATGTTAGTGGTGGAGAAGTCACAGGGATAATTTTAATTTGGTGAAAATGTTTGTCGTCTATGGAGATCGAACCAGGATTCTCAGGATCCACAGGCCGAGTTGATACCACTGAGCCATTACCCCATTAGATTAATGCTAAATAATTCTTTAGATATGTCCCAAGATAGTAAAATATGCCATTTATCAAAAGAATAATAGTTGAATGGTGAAATAATATAAAATAGATCAACAATTTTTCATTAAAATTTATCAAAATCTGAAATTATGGTACCTGGAAGTAATTTTTAATATTGCGCAATCCTTCATTGCCTAGCCGACAAACATTTTCATCACTTTTAAATGACCCCTGTGACGTCTCCATCACTAACTTCTTTGGGGATCGAGATTTGACGTCTAGTATCCTCATTTTGTGGGCTTAAATATATCACTTACCGAGATCTGCTTCGGCAGAATGCCACACCCAGTAATGGATAAAAAGATGTGATGATATATTTATTTATATTTTATTTTATATGTATATTTATTTATTTAACAATACCTGTCTCTATCATGTTCATTGTCACAAACATCGCCAACTAAATCATTATCTGAATCCTGCTGGTTTGAATTTGGCACTCTGGGACAATTATCGCACACGTCTCCAATACCATCACCGTCTGTGTCCCTCTGGTCTCTGTTCGGATTCCTGGGACAGTTGTCCTGACGGTTGGGAATACCTAGAATGCGACTTCATTGTAGCAGAGATGACATTGCTTGTATATACGAGTAACTTTGAAAGACTAGAGGCTATTATAACATATATCTTTTAAAGAAATGTTGGATAGTTAGCAGGTTAACATGCAGGGGATGTTTTTTTACCATCATTGTCCATGTCAGGGTCGCAAGCATCTCCAAGGCCATCTTTGTCGATGTCCTCTTGGTCTACATTGGGAACCGTGGGGCAGTTATCGCAAGCGTCGCCTAATTTATCTCCACCTTCTTGATCGGAGTCAGTCTGATCGGGATTGAAAACTAGTGGACAATTATCCTGCACAAACGAATTTAATAATTATTATTTGGTAATATATTTTTTCAAGACAAATAAAATTAAGTAATATTGTGTCAAATGTTTTCTCTCATGATTGGTTGAAAACAAGTGAAAGTACTTGACCTTAAATAAATATAATGAATCCTTACCGGGCTGTTCAAAATGCCGTCGTTGTCAGCATCAGGATCACAAACATCACCTTCGCCATCGCCATCCGCGTCTTCCTGCCCAGAATTGGGAACTGTGACGCAATTGTCCTGCAAAAGAACAACACATTGTATCAACATTCAACACTAATTCATGAGAGTTCAAATCGCTGTTGGCTGTTGTTGCCTAATTACATTCAATTGTTTTTTGTTTTATGTTACATTCACTCTCGTTTCCTGTGGCAATTGTTTATTTTGTTTTGTTCTCATTACCAGCAACTGGAGATTTTAATTGTTAGGGTGGAATTTTAACGTAGAAGGAAGGATGTTTGAACTCATAGGTATCTCTTTAATTTAGTTTATTTTATCAGTCTACTATTTAGGCCTGTATATCAATGTTGATTATGGGGTTACACCACAGTAACAGTCGGAAAAAAGCGTGTTTTTGACATATTTTTTTTTCATACAAGAAAAGGTTGTAAGAAAATACTATTAAAGTTTGGTATTAGGCATATATTTAAGTATAAAAAAAATTTTTTTTCATTACAAATATTTCAAAATGGCGGCGTCCGAGCCATTCTCCCAAGTCATGTTGAATTTGAGGCGCTCCATGGCATGCAGTGTATGTGGTGCAAATTTTAATTTGGAACGAAGGAATTTTAAAAATATTAATTTTTGTGTGATTGGCGAGTACTTGAAGTTAAATCTCGATTTTCGACCAAAAAAAGGGTCAATCATTTGTTTATAAAATATGTTAGAATTAACATATCGAAAATCTCATTCAAAATATTGTTTTAAAGATATGGTTAAAATTTCAAATAAAAATATTGAAAACCGTTGGAGTTATGCTGCATGCCGTTTTGAAAAATCGTGTTTCGAGAAAAACGCGTTTAAAGTTATAGACATGAAAAATGGGAAATAATTACTGTTTACATTTTTTTACCACTAATCTGCAATCCCATGACCTTAAAACTGCCCTTCCAAGTTCAAATACTCCTCCTCAATTTCTTTCAGCGACGATTTAATGCTAGAGCGCGCCTTTTTTACATATAAGACATTATGCTGTACCTTCCGAGCAGGTATTTACTTAACACAGGTAGTCATACCAGAGACGTCCGACACGCTTGCGGAAGAGTGCGAAATGTCAATGGAAAAAAATGTTTCACGCATAAAATCTTTTCCCCAGATTCTAGAAGGTTCAAAGTATCTTTTAAGCAAAAAAAAAATTATTGATTTTTTGAAAAATTTACAGTGGTGTAACGCCTTAAATGCTTGCTTATTTAAATTTACAAAGTTTGTAAACTTTGTACACCTATAGATATTTACACAATGTTTCTGTCTCTGATAAACATAACCAAAACTCAAAGTTGAACATTTCGTAAGTTTATTGTTTTGAAACGAATATGCGTAGGTGATTGATTTTGAGTGTCGAAATTCCTGGCATAGCAAAATAATAAATGTTTTTGTTTCCAACGTCGTCAGTTTAGCTTCAGGTGGGAGTTGAATTCAGTGTAGATTAAATTATATAATCTTTGCTAGAACAAGCAGACGACAACAAGCGGAATTTTAATTTTGTAAGAGCAATTCCGCGTTCGGCTTTTCTATTATTTTGCACAAGTCTCAAAGACATATCTATTAAACCATGCCTTAGGGAGATTTAAAGCTTTTTTGAAGATCCCGCATTGGAACTGTAGTCACTTCCAAAATAAAAGTTTTCTTAGATTTGATGTTATTAATAATGGCGTATTTATTTGACATTTTTAAAGTAACCCGGTTGGTTACTTTTATTTAAGTAACCCAGAACAATTCCTGAACTGATCCTACTGCCCCAGCTATTTTGGTGGGTTAGCAGGTTGAACTCGTTTTCTATCTCTTTCTAATCTCTTATGTTACTTGTTATCCGTTTTGTATTGGTGGCATCGCAATTTGTATTTAAGCAGATGTCACTTAGAACATGTATTCAGATTTTAAATTGATCGCAAATTTTTACAACTGACATTAGATGCATCATTTATTTGGAAGTAACACGAATTAGTTCTAGATCATTTCAGGGTTGAACCCACAGTTCCTAAACAAATACGGCCTTAGCGCGATACACGCTAGACGCGCTGATATTAATTGCATAAATATATTTTACATTTTCCAAATTAAATAAAAATAATTTAAATACTTGTCAAAGTTCTACAAAATTACAGCACATTTGAATAAACTTATTAGGTCATCAACAAACGGATGGTCAGTTCAGCTTTAACCATAGACGCGTTTCGCTCTTTAGGAGCTCATCAGTATGGTGCGACCAACTATCCAGCTAGACAAACTAGGGACTAGTGAACTGTGGTACGTAAGCTGAACTGACAGATGTTAAGAATACTAATGAAGGTATCATGACATGATATTCATTAGTATTCTTAAAATATGTCAGTTCAGCTTACATAGTAACACAGTTCACTAGCCCCTAGTTGGTATAACTGGATAGTTGGTCGCACCATACTGATGAGGTCCTAAAGAGCGAAACGCGTCTATGGTTAAAGCTGAACTGACCAGCCTTTGATGATCACCTAATAAGTTGTTTCAAATGTGCTGTAATTTTGTGGAACTTAACAAGTGTTGGAATTCTTTTTTCCTTTTTTTCTTATTTTATTAAGACTCAGTTCCACATCGCAATTGACAATTTGTCTTTGTTTTATTTATTCGTTGACAATTTGTCTTTGTATTAAAGTAATCATATTAATACTTTTAACCATTTTAGAAATATTTCAAGGAAGTGCACTTTATTTATTAATAATATCTTATATTTCCTTACCTTGCGGCACTTAGAGTCAGAGCACCCTAGATCATAATCCGGGTAGCCATCTAGATCCCTGTCTGGTCCACACATCTGTCCATCTCCCGCCCAGCCGACGTTGCATTGACATTTGTAGCGACGTTCTCCCGCGCTGTAACACGCGGCGTTTCGGTCGCAGAGCGTGCCGTCAGGGCAAAGTCCGGGGTTCCGGTGGCAACCTACGGTCTGATTGCCTACGTAGCCCATGTTGCAATGACCACAACGGTAGGAACCCTAAAAGGAGAAAGCGACAAAATTAGATACGAAGTTCAATGAAAATTAGATAAAATAAATAAATAAATATATCATCATGCCTTTTACCAATTACTGGGTTTGGCATTTTGCCGTAGCAGATCTCGGTAAATAATATATTTATACGCGTAAAGTACAGTTAACAGCTGTCAAATCACGGCCCACAAAGATGTTAGTGATGGGGGAGCCATAGGGGTAATTTTAATGTACATTGTATACATATTAATGAACTAGATTTTTTCTTTAAAACTGAATAAATCAAGCAAGCGTTGAGTTTTTGGAAACATAAAATGTGGGAGAATACATATATACAAGTAAAGGCAGTTGCACAGTTAAACATTGTATATACATTGCTAAGTCAAGAATTTGTGCATGAAATAATTATTTTACTGGGCAACTATGGTCTCAAAAACCCATTTGTCTATTTAAATAGTGTCAGAACAGTCTGTCTCAAGAAAATGTTTGTCTAGGGAAATAACAAATAACTCCAATTTATCATAACTGAATGTGGTTGGCACTTTTGAGCAGCAAATGCCGTTACCAGCTGTCGAATTACGATCCCAAAGATATTATTGGTAGGATATCTACATGTACAGCAATAATTTAAGTGTGATGAAAACCAATGGCAATCTTTGGAAATCAGAATTGAGTTTTCATTAGGCTTTCATTCACTAAGCTTATATTTTAATTGGCAATTATTTTAGTTACTATTAATTAATTTTAATGAAATATTGTTGCTATCAAATTTATATTGAGTAGCTGTTATTAAAATATAAATATATCATCATGACATGCATATCATTGTTGTCAACTGGATATGTATTTATTTATTCTATTCAGTATAACAGTATAACAGGGTATAAAAGAACCCGAAAAATAACAAAAAAAGAATAAAAGTTAACATTTTTCTTCTCATGTTCCAGCTCTAAAATTGGATTTCAACGACAAACCAAATTTTAAAGGGATCGTAATATCATTTTCTCCTTTTTACTCCCACGTAAGAGTCTTGTTTTGCTTATTTCATTGTCTTTGCAGAGAGCAGACAGAAATAGTTTTAATGTATTTTGAGCAATATTACCTTCTCTACTATCTTTCAGACATTATTAATGAATCTCAAATGTATACCTATTTCATTCTTTATACTATATAGAGCAAGTTCCTATAAATATATTTGTCAAAATATAGTTAAAGTTCCAATAGTTATTTAGTAATTTTTATGTGATATTTTTAGATTGTTTGACAGATGCTGGGTTGCAAGAAAAAACTAAAGAGCTCTTTAGTTAAAGAATTGTTTATCTAGCAACGGTATCAAAAAGGTTTACTGAAATTTGTTCAACCGTTATTTGTTAATGAACTGATAAAACTTTCATGCAACCCAGCATAAGAGTAATGGGGAAAAGACAATGAAAATGAGGCAATCTATATAAAATAATGTGTACGGATAAGTATAGTATTACCATATGCAATTAGTACCATATGTGTTTTTGGGATACTTTTCATTTGCAAGTAATTAATTTCCTAGTAAATAGCACAATACGTATTTGCTTAATAAGGGAAGAAAGTAAGATATTTCTTTCCGTAGCTACTGTTTAGTTTCGACTTGGGAAAAGGAGAATGAAAATTTCTTAAGGAAGTACATATTTTTTGTTTTGCTTTCATATTGGATAGTAAATTTTTCATACAAATTCAAATTGGAAATTTAAATACGTTTTATTTTTCTCTTGACAGATGTCATCTCGATACCACTGACGTCAAATCATGTCGTTGGTGTTCAGGTGACATGCATATATGAATATATGGCTTCATTTTCCTTCTCTAGGAAAGAAATATTTTCTATGCACTATTTTTCATTATTCTTATTTACCTCCTTGCAGATCATTCAAAATTTAACAACATGCTATAGAAATGTTGTAATTTTCTGTCAAAATAATTTTTATTTTCTTCAAATCAGTCTAATATCAATATGAAAAAAAAATAAATGTACAACATGTAATGAAAGAATTATTTTTTTCTCTTCCCATATTCTCCGGTTTTGTCATCATGCATTAAACTTCAAATTCATAAATATATAATTAGTATAACTAATTGTACAAAACTATTCTTTCCTATAAATAAAAAGGCTCATTTTCTTCTCTCAATTGAAGGAAGTAAATTTTACTTTCTGATAGAGCCGTGAATAAAACCATAAACTTATTAACCTCAATGTCACTTACAAGACTTTTACAGCTTTATTTCCTATTTCATTCCTCACTCACCTCAGTATTCAGGCACTGCGACTCACTCACACACCCTCCATTTCTTCCATCGGCGCACTCATCAATATCATAGCACCTCTGACGATGTCTGGCAGCTTCCTCCAGTCCTACCCCTTGTACGCCACTGGAGCCGGTGTATCCGGGCGGACACGGCCCGCAGCGGAAACCGGGTGAAAGGTTGGTGCAGTGGACTCGAGGGTCGCAAGGGTCCGCTAGGTCGCACTGCGGGGAAAATACACGTGGTTGTTAGGGATAATAATTACGGTTCATTCTTTTAGAGTTAGAATTTCGAGTGGAAATTGCATGAGATGCGTAATTGGAATTCAAATTCAAAATACAATGTAATTGTAATATTATATGCAGTTTTTATTATTATTGTAAGACTTTAGCTGTATTCTATTTTCCACTTGATTCACTTAAATCAGTTCAGATAAATTCGACACATAACTAAATGAACTGAATTAAGCAAAATGATGTATTTATTGGCGTGAATTATTTCAAAGTAAATTAGAATCAGTAATTCTAGTACTGGAAATAAAATTTGAGAAGTAACCCAGCGAAATAAATAAGTGAATTGGTTCAGAAAATCTAAGTTAGATCTGATCCAAATGGCAAATGGAATACGCCTAATATAACTTATTTTAGAATTTGTTTCTTTCAATTCGACTATAGTTACAGAGCCTATTAATATACAAATAAATCACAAACATAAATTTAGTAATTATTTTATCTCTATTTAGAGATTGTTGAATATGAACTTTTAATACCCCTTTTCGTCAGTAGAAGGAAGCAATCTTTCATTATTGTTTGTTCATTTGTTAATTATTGATTAATTGTCAGTTTTTAAATGTGTCAAGTTTAAATAATTTTCAGGTAAAGTATTTTGTAAAATAACTGGGAGATTCATAAAGCGGATTAGCCCTAACACCATTTTTTATTTCATTTTTAACTCTCTTTTCAATGTACGAAACAAGTTTATTTTAACTTTAGTTGAAACGAGAATTAATTAGCATCAAATTTAGTTCATTTCTTTAATCTGTTTTAATTTGAAACAGAGTTATAGATAATATTAAAAACGGTGTTGGCGCTAATCCGTTTTGTGAATCTGCCTGTAAAAGATTATTTTACGTTCCAAATATAATTTTTTCAGTAGACGTCCACAGACAAATTTAACAGAGATAATTGTAGAAAATTACAGAAATAATAAAATATATTAAATTTTAAAATATTGTTAGCACGATTAATACAACACGATTAATACAACACGAGACTTGCATCTCCATTGTTTGTTTTGCAGTACTGTAAGCTTGTTGCATAGTTCAATTTTATTATTCAATCTTATGCATCTCTGGAGAAATACATTTTTGAGCTGCATTTCAAATCTCCAAGGGTAAATTTTGTTTGTTCAACAACTTTTCTATAGATATAATTTGATGTACGAATTTTAATACATTTTAAAAGAAGGAAAATTACATTTTCGACAATAGCTACTAGTAACTTTAACTGTAATATTAACGCTGTAGTACTATTCGAATTTAGTATACACTTGTGTCACTAACTTTAGGATAGTATAGGACAAAAATTCGATACATACGGTGGCACAGAAATGCGGTACATGGGAATTTAACTAATTTTCCCAGTGCAGACTCAAATTCATCCAATATATCTTTGGAATAGTTATTGATATCTTTCATTTTTATTTGACATCAATTTTTAAAAAAAGTTCGTAAACAAACAATATAGCAACACCAACAATCTACGTACATTAAGGTGTCCGTTACTTTGGCAATGTTTCGGAGCTCATAAGCAAATATGAATTATAAATTTTTTGTATATAAACTTTGGAGATCTTATTTTTTTGATCTTTTTGAATACATTTTACGGGTGAGAACTGAAATATTAACCGAAATTCTTATATTAACGTGTTTGTCGTTGTCATGCTTCAAACTTCGTATTACTCAAATTGACGCTACGGCGTTGATTTTTATCCAAATAACTTGAAATAAGTTTTCTGCCAGTTATCTTACAATATTTTTAGGTCTAAACCATAAAAAGTTATGTATAAAAGTATCGGAAAACGCAATTTTCCCATTTAAACTACGTCCAAATATTGAGCCCTCTTGCGGCACGTTTTAACGTCATTTGACAGACCTGGGATTTCGGCTCAATTTTTTTAAATTTATTATGAGTAGTTTTAGAGGGTGAGAGCACCAAATTTCCGACTTTTCCAAAATAACGAACACCCTAACGTACATGCATAGAAACCACAGCATACCTAAAATTAACAACGCCAGCAAAACGATAACGAATATCTCATCATAACTAAATCCTTTAATTTCGAGGACCAAAATAAACGTTGTTTGTACCACCGGCATAATAAAGTTTATAGCACTCGGGAAATTTAAAGCTTCCGCTTTGGGTTGAGCTTTTAACATTTCCTCAGAACTGTAATCTTTTGAATATGCCCTTAATGCAGTAAAACAAATTTTCGCAAAGTCGTTCAATGCCATAGCAACATCTTCTAGAATAAAATAGTTATTGACAAGAGAAATTAATTTTATGTCAAATAGACTCGAACAGTACAGCAAAATAAAGTTTGAAAAATCTTGTATTAATTATTCTGATTTTTTTTTTATTATTTGTGTGGAGTTTTCTTTCATATACAAGTACAGGCTATTGCTTTCATCTTTTCTAATATTTGTAGATTCGTTGTTAGATTCTATATTAGATTCGTTGTTAGGAGTAAACGTGAGTAATTTGAGATGTTTTACGCATATGTTATGTATGTCGAAGGAAGAAGATGAATGATAAGAAAATAGAAATGATTGGATAGATGTGATTGAAGGTTTGTTGTGTGATAAATTATTTCGAGTGTAATAAATATTTATATGGATTGATCTATGAATGAGGTTTAAGTGTTTGGATGATAATATTTGACGAGGACTGCAGTGTTGTCAATTTGGAGATTTTGTCGCTAAATCTAGAGAAATTGACTATCGTAACGCGACTTTTTAAAAGAATTTGCGACCTGTCGCAAATCTAGAGTTTTAGATACATTATTAGCGACATTTCTGGAGATATTTTTGCCCCAAATTGTGATTTCGTACGAATACAATATTCTTTAAATAATTCAAACAGAAATCTTTTAGTTGTTGGTATTACGGGATTCCAACTAATAACCTAACTTCGTTCCAAGTTTCAAGTTTACAAGTTTGTTGGCTTGTTGAGGTAAAACGTCAAAAACCTAATGCCAGGTTGAATTTATTTTTATTTTTACCTGTCTAGTATAGTATTTTTTATTTACCTTATATAGGCCGTATTTATTTGGGATTTTTAAAGTAACCTGCAGGTTACTTGGCACACTTTAAGTAACCTGGAACTAACCTTAAACTGACCCTACTGTCCCAGCTATTTTAGCGGGTTGGTAGATTCAACCCGTTTACTATCTCTATCTAATCAACTTGTGTTCCTTGTTATTCGTGGCGGCATCGGCATCGCGATTTGTAATTGTATAGAGAGGTTAGGAGTTATTTTTATGAAAAACGTAAGTAATTTTATAATATTTTGAAAAAATATACTAAACTATTATTTATGCAGATGATGGAAGAGCAATATGCATTATGTGCTTCTTGCAATATAAGTCACAGAGGATAATATTATGACACATTATTACGACTCCGAAATTCATTATTTTGATAGTGCTGATGGCAAAATTATAAAAAAAACAGACCCTGACGTTATTTGCTTTTTGACTACATATAAAAAATATAAAGATGACTCAAAACATCCAATTAAAAGCGCAATTTAACACACAAACAAAACTAAGCAGATGTCGCTTCGAACATGCATTCAGATTTTAAATTTACCGTTAATATTTACAACTGACACTTTAGATGCATCATTTATTTGGAAGTAACACGAGTTAGTTCTAGGTCAGTTCAGGGTTGGATCAAAATTTCCCAAACAAATACGGCCATTGTAAATTTATATATGGCTTTAGTTTTTATTATAGATATATGAAATTTAAAAAAATATATATAATCTAGTGATATCCTGGCGAATTTTTATTTTTTATTAGAGATATCTGGAGGTTTTTAAAAATTATAATCTAGATATATTCTGGAGACTTTTTAATGCAACCTAGAGACTTTTTGTTAACGTTAGTTGGCAACACTGGAGGACTGATTATTAGATTAATGTAATAAGTTGATGGGATATAGCGTGACGATATATATGTATGTATGTTTTTATCATAAAACAGATCGAGTTCTTATTCTGAGTAGAAAAAACAAATATCAGAATAATTATGCAAATATTGAGACGCAGTAATTAGAACGTAAGAAATTTAATCAAATGCTTACTAAGTATATAATTCATTCATTAATACAAACTCATTAATATGCATTTAAATACATAGTAAGCCGGTATATTATTATCTCTGAAAACAAAACCAAAATGTCTATGAATACTATTAACATACAAATTCATGCGTGGGCAAGTATAACCACCAACGCGTTAACTAGTTCTAAACTAGGTTTGCGTACCAGCGAATGTCCTTAACGGGTAACGCGATTCTATGGCAATGACTTTCTCAAATCGGTAAGGAATAATAAGAGCGAATTTTTTACTTACTTCGTCAATGTCCCGACAATTGGTTCCGTTTCCGGTGAAGCCTGGTGGACAACCTCCACAACGGTAATAAGGAGGCGAATCGTGGCTTACGCACTGCACCCCTGAAAAGGATTATTTTATTGTAAGATTATTAACGAGGTTCACTTTTTATTTTGCACAAAATGTTTTTGGTTAGCAACAAACACGAGAGTAAATTGCATGGTGAACTGTGCTGCCGCGGTAGTACTTTTGTACCACATGTGGTACTTTTTTCATAATTGGTACGGTGGTACTACTATTTCTATTTTTATGTAACGTGGTACATTTTAGAAAATTCTAATTTCATAGGTGATTCTTTACATAAAAATTTTAGAGAAATTATGAATTTTATATTTAATATATTTTTTATTTTTGTAAAGATCAAAAACATTATTTTGTGTAAAAAATATATTTTTTTCATCCATTTCTATTTGACACTACTATGTCTACTGTTTCAATAATAAAAGAATGCTATTTCAGGAATGTTTACGACATCGTTTTTTAGTGTTAAGACTAAAAATAGCATTTTATTATTTCTCGAGCACAGCTCGAATTTCTAGCTATTAATATATATTACAACAATTTTTTTTGACAAGAATGAAGTGGATTTTAATGTTCGAAAGAACTATATAGGAAATAGATAAAATATGAACATCTGATATAAAAGTTTACGATTTCAGTTTGTAAGGAAAAAACTTTGTATTAATATTTGATGTAATACAGAAGCAAGGAAAAATGAAAGTTACATACATACATACATACATTCATATCTTCACGCTATATCCCAACAAATGGGGTAGCGCGAACCCTAAAATCACTCATAAAACACTCACTCATCACACCCATTAAACAACCAGCCATCACCAAACATTTTCATCCAAACACACCACCCTCACTTCAACCACATTTATAGATCACTCCATATAAACTCATTCATTTATTACACTCGAAAACATTATCACACAACAAACCTTCAATCACATCATTCCTATTCTCTTACCATTCATTTTCCTTCCTCAACGTACATAACATATGCATAAAAAAATCTCAAATTACTCACATTACTCCTAACAACGAATCTAATAACGAAACTAACAACGAATCTACAAGATTAGAAAAGATGAAAGCGATAGTCTACACTTGTATATGAAAGAAAAGACCATACAATGCAGTCACAGAAAATGAGACAAAAAGATAAGAAAGGGAGGGAGCGTCGCCCTGCGCATGTTTTTGAAAATGAATTTCACACAATTGCAGTTAAACACTCAACGTAATAAATGAATGTTAAAAAGCATAAAAGGTAAATTAGGATTAAATGAAATAAAACAAGCAAATAATTTTAAAATATTTAATCATCTATATCTAGTTTTTAGTACATTATAATTACAATATATTAATGTTATAATCAACAGATTAACGTGCACAAACAATAGCTGAGTTGTCCTTAGCAACGGATTTTATAATAATACCCTGCAATGACAAAAAAACAAATAACAAATGCTTGATTTTATTTGAGCACATGCCAGAAGAACTCGCAAACAAGCCAGAATATGAAGAAGCAAAAGCAGACAAAGTATTTGCACGAATATGAATATAATAAAATTGAGATCTTAGTATATCGTATAACAAATACTGATTACAGTCACTACAAAGAAATATTACTACAAGCATGATCTTCGATAGTCATTTATGATTCTCATATTTATTTTAGCTGGTAACCGCACTTCACGCTCATAAATATATCACTTACCGAGATCTGCTTCGGCAGAGTGCCACACCCAGTAATGGGTAAAAGAGGTGATGATATATTTATATATATATTTATTCAATTTAACCAGAATTGTGAATATATAATTTGATAATACAAGACTAATGGGATCAAATCTAGTATACAGTTGAAACATATTTATTTCTAAACAAAAATATGATCAGAAATATACAGGATGGTCTATTTAAAGTGTTATCAGGAAATATCTCGGAAACTATAAATTTTACGCAAAAATGACTTAGACGAAAAACAATCATTCAAAAGGGGGCCATAATAACGAAATATTGGTTTTGTCCTAGATGGCGCTGTTGTCGCTAAATCATGGTCAACTCAATTTTTTTAAATGAAAACTCCTATTTTTTATTAAAGAATCAGATTCCTCGTTAAAAAAAATAAGAATTTATTTAGTTCACTTTTTCGTCAGCATGATAGATGACGCTGTAATCGCGAAAAATGATGTTGCTTTCGGACGTGCCTGTATTAGAGCTTATGCGCGCGGCTGTGTGTGTGTATTATTTGAGTTTGTGTGCTTGTGAGTTTGTTAGTTTTTGTTTGTGTGCGTGCAAGCGCATCCACTAACACGCACATCTAAAATCACAAATAGTCTCATTACATTCAATTGCCATTTTTATAAAATATGGTTCATCTGATTGTTTACATTCTGTCTAAAATCATATGGTGTAAATTTAAATTGCATTTTATTTTAGATTTTAATTAAATTAAGCATAAGCTCTAATACAGGAACGTCCGAAAGCAACATCATTTTTTGCGATTACAGCGTCATCTATCATGCTGACGAAAAAGTGAACTAAATAAATTCTTCTTTTTTAACGAGGAATCTGATTCTTTAATAAAAAATAGGGGTTTTCATTTAAAAAAATTGAGTTGACCATGATTTAGCGACAACAGCGACATCTAGGACAAAACCAATATTTCGTTATTAAGGCCCCCTTTGTACGATTGTTTTTCGTCTAGGTCATTTTTGCGTAAAATTTATAGTTTCCGAGATATTTCCTGATAACACTTTAAATGGACCAGCCTGTATATATATAAAATAAGAAAATTATAGGAAAAATTGTTATTCCAAACAATTGCCTAAGTTCCACAAAAATTAAAACATAGATTTTCATTACGACTAAATTTTTCATTATGATACAAATTATTGACCAAAAATCGCACAGCATTGGTTGTTTCCATGATTTCCATAATATAATAAAATATAAAGTTTATGTTTTTTTCTTGTCATTCAAGGGTGACATTTATTTTTATAATTTTGGATGTTGGATTTGGTCGTAGAAAAAATAATGTATTTAATTCGTATATAATGACTATTATAACCTTGTTGCATAAAACATATGATTATAGAAACCTGCATTGTTGCCATGCAAAGTTACAAATATACTTTTTTCGCGACCGCCCGGAAAACTAATCCTTACTGACCACTTTTTTGACCGACAAATCTGTTTTTACCGATCTAGTAGATACGACCAGACATCAATAAAACTTTATCAAGCTCTAAATTTTAAATAGAAATCAGGTACTGAATGTTTATATGGTAATTAGTTTATTTATTTGGCGCAAATAATTTTCATTCACGTATTAAATTTTAAATAATTTGTCACTGACGTCGCAAAAACTTTTATACGTAACACACCTGAAAGTATTTTTAATGGACACTCAAGCTTTCAAAGCTCGCCTACTGCAGGTTTTGTTACGTAAATAACTATTGGGTCAGGCTGTATAAGTGCATCTCTTAAAGCTTTTAAATTTGTAATGGGATTGCAATAAATCTTGGTTGCTGTGTAATCTTTGTAGGTACACTTCAAGACCTTTTGTGCTTAGAATTGTTTTAAAAAGTTTATTTAATGGGAATTGTACTCTTTAATTATTTTATCACAATTTTATTTTGTACCTTTTTTACTGTAACAATAACTAAAAAGAAAAAAATGGTTTAACCCTTATTTTTAATTTGTTAAACTTTTGTTTATCTGTTGTGAAACAAAAGTTAATATTGTAACAGAAATATTTTTCGATATAATAATTTGAGTAGAAAAATATAAGTTTAGTTATATTCAAATAAAGTTTATTAACGTTTTAGAATTTTCATATTAAATTTCGTATGTTTATTTAAATATTGGTGTTAAATTTAAATAAGAAACCAGTTAAGATTGAATTACGAACTAGTTTCAAAATTTTATACTACATACATTTATAAAAAACGGTTATTACTTCTTGAAAATACACCACAATATTCAATAAAAATTAAGAACAAAAAAAAAAGTTCATTACTGCAGCTGCCTGCATTAATTACCTTTTGACGTTTTCAATTTCGAATCAACATCAACTAACAAACACAAATTTGTTGGGAAGATAAAAATAGTAGTTTTAATATTGGTATTAATCAATCGCTGATTCTAAATAATGGGATCCTATGAACATGTAATTAATATCTACTGAACTTTTTCAATATTTTGTATAAACTTTTAAATATTGATGTTTTATTGCTACTCGTATTTTACAAAAGTAAAAAAAACTAGTTTTTAATTTGTACAGTATTTCAAAAATGAATATTAGATTTCTGTGCAGATTGGTTATAGTTAAATAATAGAAAATTTTTTTTACTCTATTTCTCTTAATAAGTGGGTAGTAATTACTACAATATTATAGTTCGCAAACAATCGATAGAGGATGGCTAATTAGTCACTAGTAGTTAACTAATATGTAAAGAACAACAATTATTAAAAACATAAAATAACATTAAAGTCGCCACGATTCATAGGTAAGTGTCAAAAATTAAATTTAAGCGTTCGTTAATTGTTTTTTTAAAAGTTACTCCTTCAAAATATGCCTGTACTCTATTTCAGTTAAAAATTGAGTAGATGGCACTGTGTACATCATCAATAATAAAGTAATTTGTTAAACAATAAAGTATAATAATAAATTTTTCAGAACAAATTTTTTTTTTCTGTGGCTTCTTTGGCGGACCAACTACTTAGGTCATATGCCGCCATTCCGCCCTGATCTGTGTTTTAGGTATTATGGTCAACAGCAACGCGGGTTTTCTCTGGACGGTCACCCATCCAAGTACTACCCGCGCGCAACGTTACTTAACTCGCGTTACGCTTAGATCAGTTCCAACGAGTGCAGCCATGGCCGTTGACAAAACAAATTAACAAATTAGATATTACATGTATTACACTTGAATAGAAATACTTGATTAATTGAAGGCTAATGTCAGACATCTGTCACTATTGTACAAGGCGTCATTTTTTTTCTTCTTTTGCTTTGTGAACTTCGTTTGGATTTCGACCAATCAAAGAACAGAAATTACTGGCTCTATCTAACTCTGATGCATTAATAAATTAGAAAAAATAGGAGAAAATTAAATTTTCCATACTTGTCATAATTCCTCAAAAATTTACAGCAAGTTTGAATCAACTTATCAGGTCATCATCAAACGGCTGGTCAGTTCTGCTTTAACCATAGACGCGTTCGTCCTTTAGGAACTCATCAGTATGGTGCGAACAACTATCCAACTAGACCAACTAGGGGCTAGTGAACTGTGATACTATGTAAGCTGAACTGACAGATGTTTAGAATACATTATGAAGGTATCATGACATCTGTCAGTTCAGCTGATTGCTCTTACAAAATTCCGCCTGTTGTCGTCTGCCTGTTTTAGCAAAGATTATATAATTTAATCTACACTGAATTCAACTCCCACCTGAAGCTAAACTGACGACGTTGGAAACAAAAACATTTATTATTTTGCTATGTCAGGAATTTCAACACTCAAAATCAATCACCTACGTATATTCGTCTCAAAACAATAAACTTACGAAATCTTCAACTTTGAATTTTGGTTATCTTTATTGTCAGAGAAACTGTCAGAAACATTGTGTAAATACCTATAGGTGTACAAAGTTTATAAAGTTTGTAAATTTAAATAAACAAGCATTTAATTCAGCATTGATATACAGGCTTAAATAGTAAACTTTAAGTTGAACTGACGGATGTTTTGATGATGACCTGACAGAGTTGGGCAAGCTACTTAAAAAAAGTAGCTAAGCTACAGCTACAGCTATTCTTTAAAAAAGTAGCTAAGCTACAGCTATAAGCTATATTTTGTAAAATATAGCTAAGCTAAAGCTAACAGCTTTCGTTAAAGTAGCTGTTAAATTTTAAAGCTACTTTTTTAAATTATTGTGAAATAGTTAAATTTGCCATTGTCGTATGATCATTCTTTTGTTATAATGACTGTTAATTTACTATTACGTACATAAATATCAAAAATAGCAAATACCATCTGGCACCTACTGTGTATTTTTGCGCATTAGAGCTAGCTAGAACCGGCAACAAATAATTATTTTGTGTGGATTTAGCTTGTACACATGCGTACTTTGTTGACCTTCTGCTTAAAATGTAGCTTTAAGCTACAAAAAGTAGCTTGAAGCTACAAAAAGAAGCTTGAAGCTACAAAAAGTCGTTTTAAAAGTAGCTTCAGTTGTTATTTTTAAGCTAATAGAAAAAAAAGTAGCTAGCTACAAGCTACAGCTATATTTTTTCACAGTTAGCTAAGCTACAAAAGTTGCTAGCTACTGCCCAGCTCTGTGACCTGATAAGTTGATTCAAACGTGATGTAAATTTTTGTGGAATTGTGACAAGTGATGGAAAATTTAGTTTTTTCCTATTTTTTTCTTATTTATTAAGACTCAGTTCCACATCGTAATTGACATTTTGATTTTGTATTACTATGATGCATTCTTAATTGGAATGTACTATAATGTGGTATTATAATAAAGCTGTCGAATGAAAAATTCTAATAAATGTGTGAAAAGCGATAATAAAGCGATTGTCAATTATTTTCCAAACATTTGCTGAAATTTGGTTTAATTTTGTATCAAATTAAAGTTTTTATTGCACATAATACTAGTAATCATATACAGAGTGATCAAAAGGAATTGTTACAGTTGGCAATAAAAAAAACTACTTGAAATTGGTAAGCCTGATACATAAATTCATTTCCTGTTGTTGACAGTGACATTTAAAATTTAAATTTGGGTACATTTATTATTACATTAATTTTTAAAGTATTTCTATTACATAAAAAGTCAAAATTATATTAGCTGTCAGACTCCTGACATAACCTATTTGTATTTATTAGAAATGTCAAATAGAATTTCCGCCTTTATCTGACGTTGTGCCAACTGTGGAATAAAAAGATCTCTGGAATTGTAGTGCCAACTATAACAATTCCTTTTGATCACCCTGTAAAATATACCATTTAACTGATAGTGAATAGTTTTTTTAAATCAGATCAAATTTATCTAAATTTATGGCCGAAAAAGTGCTATAGTAGACACTACAGATTTTTCTCATTATAATTAAATTTGGTTTTAACTCAATCTTAAGTGCATACTTAAAAAAAACGAATTCAAAGCGCATCATTTTTTTCTAAAATAATTTATGACCATTCTACATTTTCAAACCCGCCATTCGCACACTAGCAAATAAATCAACCACTTCTAACCAACCTACACATGCAAAACCCTCAAAATCACTTACCCGGATGGCACGGATTATATTCACAACCACTCTTCCTGACACAATGCTCCCCATTCCCCTCATACCCAGCTGGGCAGGGTCCGCACCTCGCTCCCTGGGTAGTGTCATAACATCTCACTCCCTGGAAACACGGTCGGTCCTCACAAGTCCTCCCAGGCACGCAGTGTCGTCCGTCGCCGACGTACCCTCGCGGACAGGAACCACATCGGGGACCATCAGCCGAGTCGTAACACTGCACACCCTGGAAACAAGGGTTGGGGTTGTTGGCACACGAGATCTTCATCTCCGCGGGACGGTCGCGGCAGATATCGCACTCGTCCATGAATTGGCGGAGGGACTTAACGTCGTTGCGGTTGTTGTCGATTTCTACTTTGAGAAGCTGGACGGCGTGGATGAGGTTGTTGATGGCCTTGAGGATTGTTTCTGGAATACGAAGAGATAAGATATTAACCTCAGATTATTTCTAGAAGTTATCTAATTACATAATTATATGTACAAATATACAAGAATATCAACATTTAATCTTCTTCTTCTTCTTCAATGGCACTACAGACCAAATCGGGCCTGGGCCTACCGGGCACACCGAGCCGCAGTTTTTACGCTGCCGTAGTCCATGTTCCCTGGTTCGATTCCCACAGGTGACAAATTTTCATAATTTGAAAAAGCTATCCCTGTGCCTCCTCCACCACTAACATGTTTGGGGGCCGTGATTTGACGACTGGTAACCGCACTTCACGCGCAAAATATATCACTTACCGAGATCTGCTTCAGCAGAGTGCCACACCCAGTAATGGGTAGAAGGCGTGATGATATATTTATTTTATTTTTATTTATGTTACTTTTTTAAGGCATATGTATAAGTGACAAGCTTATAGCGCCCGAGTATGATTAATACAAGTAACTGTATTTTTTATTTAACGACAAATCATACTTTGTAGACAGGCGGATTCGAACTGACGAACCTTGATTCGAGTGACGTCATAGCATGTTAAAAGATATGCATAAACATGCTCGACCACCGCGCCTGTATCAACATTTAATAATTATTTTCATATCTGCGCGAAATGTTTTTTTTGTTACGCCTGAGAATGTTACTTTTTTGCCAAGACCGATAGGTCGAGCAAAAAAGTCATTCGAACGCACCAAAAAAGACGAATTTCTGCCACAAAATACAAATAATATTGTTCCTACTACTGTCAAAAAAGAATAATTAAAATCTATTTTTTAATAATAATTATTAAAATTATTTTTTGAGTGTAAGTAAAACGACATCCGTCAAGGAAAATCTGAAATTATAAATTAAACACATACGAAAAATAGGCGATGTAGAAAATACATTTGTTCTGGAGGTTGGCCGGTATTTTGATTAATTTCATAAAATTACGCTATCAATATGAAATAAATCTATATTAAATAAGATGTAGGATATATGCAGTATTGTGCTATAAAATTTGATCCCATAATATCTTGCTGCACACTTTATTTACAAAAAACTGATTTTACATGTTAACTGCCTATGCCAACATTTACACAGTATATATGTACAATAGAAATTTATAGTTAACTACATAGTGACATGAGTAAACAGTTGTTACTTGCGGTCATAGAGTTAGAGAAGTAAGTAGAGGGAGTGTTAGTCTGTAACCTTGATGTCACGCGGGGATTTGGTCGCCATATTGGATTGAACCTAAACAAAGTTATCGTAGTTATATCATAGTGTCTTTAATAAAGTTTCTATCTGTGTTTGTTGTTATCAAATATGCCGGCATGTTGTGCGTTTGGTTGTAGTAATAGATCGTCAAGAAAAACTATTAAACAAAAAGAAAAAGGACGGGAAGCTGTAATTACAAAATCACAAGTAAGTTATTTTTATAAACACATATAGTATTATTAGCAAAATGTGTTCATTTCTTTTAGATTTCCAAAACACCCGGAGAGATGAGCAAGTTGGGTACAAGCAATAAGAAGAATTGGCTGGGAGCCGACAAATACCAGTATTTTGTGTTCCGAACACTTTAAGGAAGATTGTTTTGACAGAACTTCGTTGTCATGTGTCAGACTAAGGGATTTCGCTGTGCCTTCAATATTTCCATCATATCCATCATATTTGCAAAAGGTGAGCATTTATAATGTAATGACTCGTTGCTGTAAATTTAAATAAAGTTATTAAACAAACCTAAATTACGATTGCAGAAAATTAAAACCCCACGCCGTAAACTTGAAAGACGAGAACTTAGTAATAACGCCCTTATTAACAAACACTGATCTCAATTCCAGCACAGAGACTACCTCAGCAGATGATGTTTCTGTTAATGAAATTCCAAGTACAAGTAGCACATTATTACCTATTTCACGACAAAAGTCATCTGTGCTTAGAATGATGTCACGAACTACATCTTTTTCGTCAACTCGCAGAATGCATCGTGATATATCACCTGCCAAGGCTTCGTTACTTACATTTAAAAAAATCATTACATAAATAAAGTTAACCTGCTACAGTAAACAAAGCGAAGAAATTTAAAAAGAATAGCGACATTATCAAACGTTTTAAAAAATTTAAAAAACCAAAATTTGTTGCAGGAAGAACAAGTACAAGTTTTAAAGAATATTGGCAGCCCGAATGCAGACATTTTGAAGCGACAACTTGTCAGTATAGTGCAGAGTTGCGAAAATTTGCAGTAACACTGCACTATTATTAACCAGCTGCTTACAAGTACAATTCTTGTCTTCCTCACCCCAAGACCATTTCTAAGTGGTATAGTTCAATTGATGGATTCACGGTAGAAGCATTTCCAGCTATTAATATTATAATATAGTAATATTATAATATAGTAATAGTTATGTACATATGTTTTTTTATATATATTATTGTTACTTTTATAACATATGTAATAAAAACAATAACAAAATTAACATTTACCAGCATAACATATTTTAACTGGTTCATTTCAAGATGGCCGCCAGCTACATCCCCCTTCCGTTCCATGCCATCAATTCGTTTGCCAACATTCGTACTTCAGACTCCCTCTATTTTATTCTATAACTCTATGCTTGCGGTAGTAGACAAATGTATACAATTACTACGGGTTGTGCTGCAAGCTTCTCACTTGTACAAAGGTAAAACTTTTAATAGGAATTACGTACACTATTTTTTTGTTATATTAAATTTTTGCTGAACAATATATACAGTGCATTTACATATTAAAGTGCGATAAAACAAATACTACATTACCTGGATTACAAAATACTGAACCACAGTCAATATACTGATACTGATAATAACATAAGTTATACATGCACAGAAATGGAACTGCAAAAAATATTTCGTTACTTGAAAAACTTGGAACAACTTAAAATTTTAACGTGTACCAGGGCAAAAGAGTTGTTTCTTAACTACTTAAGAAGAAGATAAATTACATCTTATCTCAGGAGAATGAGATTTAAACTTTATTTAGACAGATTTTCTTGAAGAGGAAAATTTTATTTCAGCTCTTAATATTTCTTAATGGCGAATTAATTAATAACCGATACATGAACTTGTTCGATGAATAGTATCAATATTATTAGACATTTTGAAACTTTTTCTGCCATCATCATCGTAAATTTGAAGCCGGCAATGAATATTGATGAAATACAGGGTGGTTTTTAAGTAAGCGTACAATGCTTAACCGATGGTGGAACTGATCACTAACAGGCAGATTCGCAAAACGGATTAGCGCTAACACCGTTTTCAATATTATCTATAACTCTGTTTCAAATTAAAACAGATTAAAGAAATAAACTAAATTTGATGCTAATTAACTCTATTTTTAACTCAAGTTAAAATAAACTTGTTTCATACATTGAAAAGAGAGTTAAAAACGAAATAAAAAATGGTGTTCGCGCTATGAATCTGCCTAATAGATAATAGGAACTGATCACATAGATAATAAATCTGGCAATAATTTCTGTTTTACATGTTTTCTACAAAAACTGGACCCTCTTTAAACTGACCAGTTACGTCATAATTCCAATTGTTTTAATAATTATTTAGGATATAAGTGGGATAATGATGAATTATCACATGTATATCGTATAAAATTTTATCTAAAACCACGAAATGAATTAAAATTAAAACAAAAATTGTTTTGAATTGATAGTTCACATAATTATTTGTCAATAAAAAAAATAATTGAAACCAGGGTAACT
Source organism: Pterostichus madidus (assembly GCA_911728475.2). NCBI lineage: Eukaryota > Metazoa > Arthropoda > Insecta > Coleoptera > Carabidae > Pterostichus > Pterostichus madidus. The sequence continues at coordinate 4,865,077 of OU452304.1, forward strand.
ATAATTTTGAGTGTAATAAGTGTTTTATTAAAGCACTGCCCCCAGATCGCGCCATATTGAATTATATTTCGAACAATAGAATCGCTGTCATCTGTCAAGTAAAAATTTCGATTTTGCCTAATATAGCATAAAATAGTCGATGCTTTTTATGTCAGCTAGTGCACAAATGATGTATACTACATTTCTAGTGCCAAATTATTTAGAATGAAGTACTAATTTGACGATTTGAAAAATATCGCCTGAATTCTATTATAGAATTCTATACGGCGCAATCCCACTACTGGTGCGTTAATGTTTCCAAAAACTCACTAGTGCGTTAATAAAGTGCTTATCTCACTCAAAATCAATGTTTCCTCTGGAAAAATAAATGTTGATAGTCAAAACTGATGTGAAATCTTTTTTTACAGTGGCGTACAATTTAATATTCGGTTTATTGAATTTCAAAATAAAAATTACCTTCACCAATCAAGAATATCTTTGCAGACATGTTTATTTTGTATTAATCTATTTTACTAATTTGTCTAATTACTTATAGACAGATATAAATAAATAAATATATAATCACGCCTTCTACCCATTACTGGGTGTGGCACTCTGCCGAAGCAGATCTCGGTAAGTGATATATTTTGCGCTTGAAGCGCGGTTACCAGTCGTAAAATCACGGCCCCCAAAGATGTTAGTGGTGGAAGAGCCACAGGGGTAGTTTTTGTAATTATAAAAATTGTTTGACGCCTGTGGGAATCGAACCAGGGTTTTCAGGATCCACAGGCCGACTTCATACCACTGAGCTAGCCACTCCATATATTTTTCCAAAAATCACTGTTGATAAATATTTACAGCCAGATTCTCAAAAAAGTTTTAGCTGATCCTGAGTTTTGAATTAGCTAATCTTATGCTATTTCGATTTAAAAATGTTAATGCAATTCGCTTTCCGAAAACTAAATGGTAGAAAGATTATTAATTCATTCATTATCATTTACATTTCTTTTACTCTTTCGAGTGTCGAGATGGCCGGATCCGCAATGTGGTTTTTGCCTATTTGGGTCGTTGGACGGTCACACATCCAAGTACTATCTGATGGTGAAGCGTGCTTAACATTGGTAATCACAACGCTATCACGTTAATCACGCTGCCGTACCGCCGACAGAAAAATATATTAAAGTTTATTTAGTCAACGGCCATGGCTACGCTCGTTGGTACTGATCTAAGCGATAACGCGAGTTAAGCAACGTTGCGCGCGGGTAGTATTTGGATGGGTGACCGTCCAGAGAAAACTCGCGTTGCTGTTGACAATAACAACTAAAACGCAGATCAGGGCGTAATGGCGGCATATGACCTGAGTAGTTGGTCCGCCAAAGAAGCCAGAAAAAAAAAAAAAAAGTTTATTTAAACTTTTTTGGGAATATGGATTAGCTTAATTTGACAAATCCAAAACTTAGGTTTAGCTAAATTCTAGCTAAAACTGTTTTTGAGAATTTGGCTGTTAGTTTTTCATTGCGACGCCAATGATCTTATATCTCAATTGTGACAGTTCCGAGTTTTTTTTTCACGGACTATTTCGATTACTATGAATTTAGAATTATTCCTTATTGGTTCACCTCAAACGTTTTCTGCTGTTATATAACAAGAGTTGAACATCGAATTACTATAATTTTGGGTTCTAGGCAATTATCTTAACATTCTATTAAGGTAGTACTAGTGTGACGGTGGCGCCATCGGTTGTCGAGTGGCGAAACTGACGCTCAAAAAATATAAAAATTGAATAAAATAAGTGTTTTATACCTATTATGATTTGAATATCATGAATTGTTAACAGGTTGTTGGTCTAGTGAATTTTCAAATACCATACCACCGTGTGGTGTTGCCATTATAAATTGGGATGCTTAATTTTTCGATAAAAACAAAGCTTTGCATGGCTATATATCCATTACTAAACGATAAAAAAATTTCTCCTCCTGATACAATACGCATGGATAGTTCTAGAACATCATACTAGTTTTTCAAATGAAACTGCAAAATTTTAGAGGTACACAAACCAAATATGTGCGATTCTGAGTAATGATCGCCATAAGCCCCGTGTATAAGAACTCAACTTTACAAGCGAATATATATGTTCACAGACGATGAATGTGTTTCATATTTTAACAGGATGTGTATGTCTATCCAATGTTAACGTGCGCCAAATTTCATTCAGATCTACAATTTTTTTTTTTTACGCTAGTACTACCTTAAGCTATGTACCTTTACTTATATTCCAGCCTGTATACATTTTAATATCCATTTTTTTAATGATTAAAGAGTTCTTATTGTTATTATTACGTAGTTTTGAACTAAATATTCTCTAGAAGAAATTAGAAAAACATATTGCATACTTCGCCGTTCGCTATAAATAGTTATTTGTTTATTAAAGAAAAGAAATGAAACATTCCTTCTCGAAATTCTCGTTTCATTTCGCGAGCCGAAGGCGAGGGATATAAAACATCTAAGGCAAGAATGATATCTATAAATTTTTTCACTATCCTATCAGAAAGTAATTTTTTCATCATTAAATTACAAGTTTAGATAACGACAGATGTTACCTGGATCTCACTAAAGTTAGAGTGAGAATTTACAACGTATATGTGAGAACCAATAGAACCACGGATTTGTATGAAAATAAACAAATAAAATTAAAGCTATTTTGATAGTTTTTCACTAGTGATATGAATATGTGATTTTTTTACTGTAATTAAATCTCCTTGGTTACCAACAAAATAAATGCAATTTTCATGAACGTCAATTGAAAATAATCTATGGAAATGTAAAATTCTCGATGATGAAATGCGAAATTTTGATTAAAACGTTCCAAAAAATATCAGAATAATAAAAGATTATTTTTAATTTATTCTCATTCACTTGTTATAAAACGCATTGTCATATAAAAAGATTAATAGTGGAATTCTGTGATAAGTCTATCAGCCCAATTGTCAAAAGAGTTTTAGCTAAACCTGAATTTTGGATTAGTCAAATTAAGCTAAAGTTTACTTTTAAAAAAAGTTTAAATAAATTCTAATATAATCTTACTACCATTTCGTTTTTGAAAAGTGTTTTGGATTAACTTTTTAAATTAGACTGGAATAAGATTAGCTAATCCAAAATTCAAGATTAGCTAAAACTGTTTTAAGAATCGGGCTATATAGGTTTATATATCCCTAAATCCGTAAATAATGAACAAAATCACATCAATGATTGTGAAAAGTAGAAAATATTTCATAAAGAGATAAGTTTCGTTGCGATTTTATTCATCATTTACAGATTATGGATCTATAAAATTTATGGATTTACACAGAATTCCTCCATTAGTTAGACGTCTGTATATATTTTGTCTGTAACTCACTTTAACTAATGTCAAATCAAACCGTAGTTTCTCAGTTATCCTGGATTTAGTTTTACTTTCCTTCCCTACTATTTAGCAATTTTTTTTTGTGGCTTCTTTGGCGGACCAACTACCAAGGTCATATGCCGCCATTATGCCCTGATCTGCGTTTTAGTTGTTATTGTCAACAGCAACGCGAGTTTTCTCTGGACGATCACCCATCCAAATACTACCCGCGCGCAACGTTACTTAACTCGCGTTATCGCTTAGATCAGTACCAACGAGCGCAGCCATGGCCGTTGACAATTTAGCAATTTCTTTTTCAAATTGTGAAGAAACCAAAAACTTAATAAAAAAAAAATAGAAATAGCTTTTTATGCAACTTTTAATTCTGAATAATATTGCACTCTACAGTCTTTGCTGTAAAATAAACAGAATATTACATGTTAAATCCCTGTTCACCCCTTATCGGCAACACCCTATATAAAAGCTAACTTAAGGGCGCTAGGGCATTGGAAGCAATGTATAAAATACAGAAAAATTCTTAACATTGGAGAATTCTAATAACATAAAATATATTCAACCTACTAAAAATTCAACAAATATGCCATCACTACAAAAACAAATTCCTTCCATCGAAACAATTCCAGTCACTTACAAAGAATCTCAGTCACGAACTATATTAAAAAAACGAAAAATCCCTAGTATCAATATTACTAGTCTACTCACCATCATTGAGCTCGTGTATGAGAGGTATGTCACCACGCCTGTAGGGAATTTCGTTTACAGACGGTTGTTGGGCTTGCATGGCTTCCTGATCGTGCATGGGACAATTGTTCCTGTTGAGAATAGCTGGGAGCTTTTGTGTGCCGTCCACTTCAAGTGGGTACCGCCTCTCGCGGAACTGAAATATGAGAAAAATAATCAGATTATGTAGTATGATCGCTCTTTCTGGGAGAAATTGAAATGGCGATTTGGAAATGTACTGAAGGATTTTTGTTTTGAGAAATTAAATTTTTTAATGCACGAAGAAAAGATGAGAAATGTTTTGATAGTAAATTGCGATTCTAATTAGATTCAAGAATAAAATTGAACTGTGATATTTTTCTTGGAAATTTGTATTGCCTTGAATTACAATAAAAATACTCGTATATTCTTCTATCGAAAGCCATGAAAATATTTAATCTTGACATTTCACGTGAAATTTGTTTTATTTAAGGCCGGTTTTTCCACATTTAAATTAGGGTTCTGATAATTATCAGCAGGATAATTGAAAAAATGTCGCATCAGAAAATGGCATAATTATTTGTGCTATGACTTCGATGCGATATTTTTTATTTATCCCGTTGACAGTTATTCTCAGGTCATTCCGAACTTTATTTCGGATGGAAAAATCTATCCTTAAGTAAATATTTTTCAACTGATTAAATTGGCATTGGTAGGATTTTTGTCGTTATCGACTATTTATTTAATTTTCAATTTTCACATTTCGTATTTCTTTATGTTTTTACTATGGAGAAAATTGACAGCAGTGATCATGAGATATATCGTTTGGTTCTAGTTACTTATACAAAATATTATAACACTGGTATGCATAGTCGTTCGCCCAGCGACGCGCTGAGGAAGCGCCCATAAGCGATACACTTGGCAAAACGCTGGCGAACCGCTGGCGAACGACTATGAATACTAGTGTAAGAAATTCAATGGTACAAGTTGTCATAGGGTAATGGCACAGTGGTATCGTGTCGGTCTGTGGATCCTAAGAACCCTGATTCGATTCCCACAGCCGACAAACATTTTCACCAATTTAAAATTACCTCCGTGGCTCCCCCACCACTAACATCTTTGAGGGCCGTGATTCGACTCATTGACACTTAAGTATGCTATGAAGTGACATTTATTATTTCAAAATAAAAAAATATTTATTTTTGTTCTCAATATTGTTAAAATATGTCTGTTAGATGGCGTTATAAGTTAATGTCTCTATTGCTTTTATAAATTCCTCAAAATGCATATACAGGGTGGTGAACGCAACTCTCGAACATAGGGATTTAACATGTAAAATCACAATTTTATAATTTCCTGCTACCCTAATTATTTTAAACAAAAAAGCTTCAAATAAAAGTTTTAGGGAATAAAATTCTGCATCTAATACAATAAACAAAATTAATTTTGCATGCTCCGCAGCGGCATAAATTTGATCTGAAAATAACGAAAATAGCCTGAAAACTATTGATAGCCATGAAACTAAAACAAAATTAAACAAATGTTTATCGTTTTATCTGTCAAAATAAATGACATAATAAGTAAAGAAATTATTTTGACAGATTATACGTCAAACATTTGTTTCATTTTGTTTCAATTTCATGGCTATCGATAGTTTTGAAGCAATTTTTGTCATTTTCAGATCTAATTTGTGCTGTTACGAAGCATGAAAAGTTAATTTTGTTTATTAGCTTAAATACAGAATTTTATGCCCTAAAACTTTTATTCGAAGCTTTTTTGCTTCAAATAATTAGGGAAGCAGGAAATTACAAAATTGTGATTTTACATGTTAAATCCCTATGTTCGAGAGTTGCGTTCACCATCCTGTATATATATATATATATATATATATATATATATATATATATATATATATATATATATATATATATAAAATAAATAAATATATCATCACGCCTTCTACCCATTACTGGGTGTGGCACTCTGCTGAAGCAGATCTCGGTAAGTGATATATTTATGCGCGTGAAGTGCGGTTACCAGTCGTCAAATCACGGCCCCCAAACATATTAGTGGTGGAGGAGCCACAGGGATAGCTTTTTCAAATTATGAAAATTTGTCGCCTGTGGGAATCGAACCAGGGACCTCAGGATCCACAGGCCGACTTCATACCACTGAGGTAGCCATCCCATATATATATATATATATATATATATATATATATATATATATATATATATATATATATATATATATATATATATATATATATATAAATACGTAAGTACAATTAGCGTTTTAAGAGTCAAAATTTTGAGTAATAAAAAATGTGACACTAGTACGAAAAATCAAAGTTTTCATCAGTTTCCAAGGTAATGGAAACCTTATTTTGAATGATGCGAGTACAAAAAATAGTATAAAGAACTCATTCCATATTTGCCGATTATTTTGTTTGAAAGGTTGGGCTCCCTTCTCACAAAATAAAATGACAACTATGATATTCGTTCTTTAATATACTGTTCTCTCTGACATATGACATACTTTTAAGGTATTGCTATTTATAACTGTCAACTCGATTTATTTTTTCTCATATTAAAAAGGATTTCAATCCTAGTACCAGCTCCTGCATTTTTAGCTGATACTGAGTAAAATATGAAGTATGACATGAGCTTATGAATACGACTGCCACCCAATTAATTTCTTCATTTTCCTATTAAATATTAAAACTTCGTAATAAGCTCAAATTGAAATTGCGGTGACAAAGTCATATATAGCGCAATTAGTTGAACCGCACATTAACAGTTATGTGAATATTTACCTAATGGTTTTTCCATTAACTCAAATCGTACACAAACTAAACTCTCTACAAAGTCAACATCAGATGAAGTAAATTAATGTTTAAGTAATCCTTTGATGTTAGCACAATTAACTACTGCACTAGATACCTGAAGACATCATCTGAATTGAATCTGTTATGTTATATTGTTCTGAAAATTCTTACCATTGTCTGTGTTACAGCTCTGATGTATATTCATATAACAAACGTAGCTAATTTAACAGGGTAGATATGATTTGTTTAACTATACTCTATTTAAGTTAAGAATGGAATAGATGGCACTGTGTTTTACATGCTCAAGTTTATCATCCATAATAAAGTAATTTGTTAAACGATGAAGTATAATTAAATTTGAATAAATCAACTTGCCTCCGCCAGGATTTGAACCCGGACCTTCCACTTGGGCCGCGAACGTCCTACCACTTAGACGACAGAGGTGTGTCTAAATGCTGGCACTGACAAGCGATTTTTTCTATGTGTTGATTGTTTGTAAATATCATATGCGCGAAATTGGTTGCTTCGACAGTACACATGATATACGAAACGGATTGACACAATTGAAGAAACTTCAAATGTAAATAATTGTTGTTAAATAGTTGTAAATGACTTTAAAGTCAGGTGAATGTTAATTAAATTTGAAAAAATCAACTTGCCTCCGCCAGGATTTGAACACATTCACATTTCGACGCGATGCTACTGAGGTTTGTTTTTACCCTATCTATAATAGCATATTAAAGAACTAGTTTCATAAGACAATCTGTTAACGCACGAGTCCAAAGGCCTTATGAAACGTGTTCTTTATACAATTTTTTCTATTGAAGTAATTTTATAATTCTATACGCCTGTTTTACACTGAGCAATATTGCAAGTGCAACTGCAACTTTCAACAAGTTGAAGCAATCTTGAACGAGTGTAATACAGAAATTGCAAGTGCAAGAGACAGAAGCAATCTTGCATCAACCTCTTGCACGAATTAGAACATGTTCTAATTTTTGCAAGACTTGCAAGGCCACTGTTAGTTATTTCTAGTAATTTTAAGTTTGTTAGAATGCTACCAACTTATTATAAATGTCAAAAACGATCAAGTTGGGTTAAAGATATTAAAATGATTTACTGCATTGCAAATAAATGTGCAAATACTTATAAGAATAAATTTTTATATCAATGCAAAATAACATATGAAACGAATGTCAATAATACAAGTGATATAAGAGGTTAAGCTGATATAATATGAAGTTAGTAACGACAAAAATTTGTAAATAAATTAATATTACATTACAGTTGCAAGTTGCTGAATGTAAAGTGAAAAAAATATCTCTGCAACATTTTGGTGCAGCTAGTTGAACGTAAAACTTGCAAGTTGCGCTTGCTCAGTGTAAAACAGGCATTAGATTTTTAAAAACTGCGACTTGTCAAAAATATAAATTGCTATTTTTTATCATTCGTGTTGGTAGCGCTTCTCATAACACAGACAATTGAATATCATATTTTTCGACGACTAATCAATATTTTTTCTGTATTATGAATGTTTTCAATTTTATCTGATTCTAACATATTCTGTTAGTAATATTTCAACACCGTTAATTTACAATTTTGAGGTTATATGTCATTCATCTGTCAGATTTATAAGCATTCATACCACTCCTGCAAAATAAAAAGCGCCAAAAACAGTGCGCTTATAGAACTCCTTAGCAACGTGTTTACAGTGCGTTTATAGAGCTATAAGAATACTGAAATAGAAAAATAAATATTAAACACATAAATAAACTCGTATGTGTACAGCTAAATCAATATTAGTATCTAGTTAATATTTACCAACCTCTGCAATCAAAGGTAATATCATACGAGAGTGTATCTCACAAGTACAAATGTCCCCATGAATTTATCTCACGTAACATCTTTAATTCATAGCTATGTTAATAAATTAAAGTGAAAATATTACAAAGCCTACTCTTCCACCTTGAAATACAAACATTCTAAACGTTTAAACTCTTCAAAAGACACAAACAAACAGTTTACTCTACATATAGGGAAAAATAAACGCAACATTAATCTTGCCGTAACAAAAAGCGAATAATTTATTTAAAAGTACCCGTACGACAAGAACAACTGCAGGAAACGTGGAGAAGGGGGATGGGAGAGAAAAACGTGATATTCCAACTGTTTCAAGCGGAACTGGTACGGATCTCATGCTACCCATTTATAGCGACGTGAACTTCGCATTGGCGCAGAAGAGGAAGTTTTCTTGTTCTAGAAACTTTAATTGAAAATACGAAATAATAATAAGGGGTACCTCAGTTGTATCGAGTCAGCCTGTGGATTTAAAAACTTGGGTTCGATTCTCACAGCTGACAATTTTCATTACATTAGAAACTACCCCAGTGGCTCCCCCTTCATTAAATACTTGGGGGCGTGATTTGACGTCTGATAACTGCACTTCACGCTAAAAATATATCACCGAGATCTGTTATGGCAGAGTGCCACACCTAGTTATGGGTAAAAGGTATGATGATACGTATTTTTTTAAATTATCCCTGTGACTTCCACTCCATTAACATATTTGGGGGCCGTGATTTGACGGCTGATATGTGCATTTCACGAGCAAAATATATCACTAACCGAGATCTGTTACGACAGATTGCTACATCCAGTAATGGGTAGAAGGCGTGATAATATATTATATTTTTAAATAATCTAGATGTTTTCTTTTTAATTAGAATATTTTGGATTTCAAATTTTATTCTCATCCCTTAATTCTGCAAAAGATTCTTTAATAGCGAAGGGTGTAGAAATAGGCTGTAGAGAACTCATCATATTTTAATTTCAATGATTATTTTTTGACTTTTCTCAAAACCAATAAAATGTTTCATTGTATGTCCGACTTTATACCATTGAGCTAACTACTAATGAACAATATCAACTGTCAAATGAGAAACTTAATATTGCTGTCAAACATTATTTGTTTCGATGTTTTTCATTTAGACAATTCTGCAATTCTGAAAATGTAAGTAAAAGCGGCGCAAGGGTCATAAGTAACATGTAAGTAAGAAACAACAAAATTACAATTTCTTAATTAAAGACAGTCACGCTTTGTTTAATTGTTGTCCTTCGCAATGATTGAAATGATTAAGATGATTTTGAATTTCAATCGCTTCTCAAATTAGTCTAGCATTCATAAATTTGGCCCTGACTATGATCTTGAACAATTGTAAATTTTTTTAGTGTAATTTAGGCGAATATTACGCCGATGTTCTTTTAGTCGAGCTCTTAATGTTTAAATAGAAATATAAAGTGAAAAATTCGCCAGGTTTTGAACCTGAGACGTATGAAATTTGGTCGTATGCTTTAGACAAATAAGCTACGATCGTCATGTAATTAAAATGTTTGTATTAAAATTTTTCTCTCTATTTTGTTATGTGTCATAGGTAGTCTTGATTTCATGATTCTTTCGAATATTGAAAGACTTGACATGAGAACCAAGCTAGTGGTCAAGGATTCAACCCTGACCACTAGCTTGGTTCACAAGTCGTGTAATCTTGGTTTTTTCCTTGCTTCGTCTACTGATGATGAGAACTTAGTTCTCGAAGTATTTAGATTTATCTTTATATTTTTAAGGCTCAGGGGTTTAATTTTTTCTTAGTTATATCTTAGCCTTAGATTTTTACTTTTTACTTTTGTAGTATTTATTGTAAAAATATTACTAATTGCTTGAAAATTACTAAAAGTTCCGTCAATTTGTGATATGTCAAGTTTAAGTTTACACAAATATTTGAGTTTAACAAAGAAAAACAAATATCAACAAGTAGCTGTCAGAAATTATAAGTACCAACACAAAATACTCTGTGGTTCCGATTAATACCAACGTAAGAAATTAAAATCCCTATGACATTGATTGCACCGTGACATCATTGACATAGCGACTGAAACTAGTCGCCAAGCAGTCGCAAAGAATTAGAATAGGTCTCCTGCTATGGCAGTGTGCCACACTCAGTAATGCTATTTAAATACTATTTAAATATCGATATTTTTAACAGAATAAGTCAAAATTGAATTGTATTTAATTATAAGTTCAGAAAGATTTTTGCCTATGCCAGAACTTTTTCCAACAATGTATATCTTATCATGATGTGATGAGATTCTTATCTCCTTTTACTTAACAAAATTGTCTTGTCCTTTATGTCCCCTAATGGAAAAGTCTCTCGCACGTGTATGGGTGGTAACATTACGCATGTAGCGCAACGTAACACGTAACGCAATGACGACATCAACGCGATACCGTAACGAGCGATCGGCGCATCGAACGTGCCTTGCTATTTGATATCTAGAACGACGAGACGACGACAATTCCACGCACACCGGGATTTGTTACAGCTTTCCATGGAGCTTTCTGTTCGGCAATTGTTTTCGAGAAATTATATAGCCAGATTTTTTGTTTACTATTATGCCCGGATTAATAAAGGATAGAATAAATGTTCTTCTATAGTAAGTGTATTTAAATTAACAAATTCGTATCAATTTTGTTTATTTTATGGCATATACAACATCACTGTTAAAAATCGATCATTTCAATAATAGTATATTGTGTTATTAGGATTAAAAGTGATTCTTTGTTTCATGAGCAAAAATGCAAATGAAACAAAGGCACTTTTAATCCGAATAACAAGTACTATTTTTTTTTCAACCGAAATAAATACACGTGTATGTATCTGAATAGAATTGGAACAATTTTTTGAAATATTATAAATACCAAGCTTTGTTTTTTGTTTTGTTTAAATTTCCATTGTTGTCATTTGAAACAAAATTACATTATATCGATTAATTCTCTGTTTAATTTATGATAAAATGTCCACACCACCAGATGTTGCAGAAACAGCAAAGGAAGTCATTTTGGATTTATTACTTTTAAGTCTAGTATTAAAAGTATTTTTAAGCCTAGGATTAAAGTGTAAACTAGCAACAGTTAAATTTTTATATTACTAATAAAAACGTCAACTTTTATTATTAAAAAAATATGAAAATCATCAACTTTTAAGGTGGTACTATCATGGAAGCATTTAACCCGGATTTTAATGAAATGTAAATATGTTATTTTTCATGTGTTTCTACACTAGTATGCAATTTTTTTTTTAAGTTTACCGTTGTTGAACTGAGTAATGTAAAGTTAAAGTCAACCAAAAATGCATTGGCGTTATAGGAACTGTACCTCGCGAGGCAGCTTACTGCGTAATAAATTCATATATTGTAGTTATTTTTTAACAAAAAACTAACACACAGTACATCATGTAAAGATCTAAAGGTATGAGAATTAAAAAATTCATGCCTTACCGGATTAGTTTTAAAGAAATTGGCGATGAAAGTTGGATATTCTATGATTTTCAATGAAACTGTCAGAAATGCTTGGCAACGTTGCACGGGTAGACAGAGATGGTCGCACGCGTAAACAGAGATGGTCGCAGGCGTAGACAGAGATGGTCGCACGAATGACAAAGCATGAACTATGAAAGTTATTATTTCGATCAGTAAAATATATTAATTTTAATACAAAATATTACAGTATTTTTTATTTATTTATTTGTTGTTACAGTTGATAATTGCTTTGGTGCATTTTTCTCATTTTTCTTATGAACTGTCAACAGGATGTATCGATAATACAGTTACGTTTCGTACCGACTGGTAATATCATGCTGCTTGTGGTTCTCGCCTTGTTGTCATAGCTTCTGCTGTGTAAAATCTTACACTGCTATTGGTTGGCATGAAACATTCACTTCCAAAAATTTTGTTATGTTACTGAATTTCATAAACTAGTTAAATAGTTTTATTTAATATATTCAATGTGATTGTTAATTATACGATATTTGCAGCGAAATGTTAATTCTGTTAATAACTTATACCATACAAAAATGTAATAATTATTTTTTTAAACTTTTTAGGTTACCTATATTTTTGTATGAGACTGTCATGATAGAACCACCTTAAATAAACTCTTTTCTTTTCTTCTTGTTTCTGCTGTGGCATAAGGCGATCCTGTAATTGTCGTGGCAGAACTTTTATTTCGTTGTCCATCTTGTTGGGCGTCTACATCTTTCTACAGCTGCTTTTGTCTTTATCTTTATGTTATTGATTGTATAGTATTTTCTCTATCTATTATTTCTCTTTTGTCAGTTCTTTCCATTCTTTCCTATTTCTTTTGACCGCCACTGCAATACCACCGTTACAAGAAAATGCTACCAAATTCTGTATTGATATTATTTTAATATCTTTATAGGGTTTATACTCATATACTTTTAAAATATTTTAATATACTAACTTTACCTATTTGATAAAAGATTCCTTATGTTGCTAAACATAATATAAAAAAGAACAAAGACTATTAAACAATCTTCCTCGTCTATTATATTCACTTGAAACAAATGTCTTTAAAGGTAACATTTTGCTTTGCATTCTTCTAATATTTCCAAGAGTATCTAAGAGAAATAATTTTAAGTTAGCACAACACGTGTCTGTATATAAAAAGTATTGTGACATGTGGGATGTATTTATACTCAGATTTAATTTTTTATGTTCTGTAAATACGCTTTTAATTTGTTTAATTCTACAATCAATCTTCATTGAAAAGTAAAAAAATAAAATTAATAGAGAATAAGCATTGTTTATTCAGTAGATTTTTGTTATAATAGTTTATTTTGTAAATAAAGAACGAACAAACAGTAATCTCCATTCGATTAAATCGCCCGAGGATTTACTTCCTGTTAGTTTAATTGTAACTATGGTAACAACCTTTCTAGCAACTTTTTTTATCCTATCATCGTTCGGTCAGGACAATATAGGAGTGCAAAATATGAAGGTATAAAAAAAGAGAAAAGGAATAAAAAGCTATATTTGTTTCACTCACGTTCTACATTGAAAATTAAATTTCAACGTCAAATCAATTTGTAAGCGAATTCGAATATTGTCACGTTCTCACTCCCACGCAAGAATCTTCAGATTGATTCATTCATGTCTTGCTACAGATGAAGTATTTTAAAGTATTGTTACACAGAAGAGCACGTGCCTATACCAATTTGAGGCATGGTCAAAAATGGTTTTTTAAAAAGCAATCATTTTCCTAAGTAGTATTCCATTCTGTACCAATCTGTATTCCACCTTATTTTAAATGAAATGGAAATAGACATGGCAATCAAATGCAAACTTAGGGATTCATTAAAATAAATAAATATATCATAATGCCTTTTACTCATTACTGGGTGTGGCACTCGGCCATAGCAGATCTCGGTAGGTGATATATTTCTGCACTTGAAGTGCGGTTACCAACTATCAAAACACGGCCTCAAAGATGTTAGTGGAGAGGTAGCCACAGGGGTAATCTTAATGTGCTGAAAATTGTCTGTCAGGTGTGGGAATCGAACCAAAGTTCCCTAATCCAAAGACCGACTCGATACTACTGAGTCCCCTTATCCCATAATTAAGAGATTAATTAATTTGTTTATTTTTATTTTATTTAATTTAGTAATAAGCTTGAAAATAGATTTCGTTTAATTCTTAATAAAACATTTAATTAAAAAATGTTGTTGCAAAATCGCATGTATATTATAGGGTAATGGCTCAATGGTATCGGATCGGCCTGTGGATCCTAAGAATCCTGGTTCGATCCTCAATCCCCACAGTCGACAAATATTTTCATCAAATTAAAAATTACCCCTGTGGCTCCCCCACCACTAACATCTTTGGGGGCCGTGATTTGATGACTGGTAACCGCTCTTCGCACGCATAAATATATCTCTTACCGAGATCTGCTTCGGCTGAGTGCCACACTCAGTAATGGGTAAAAGGCGTGATGATATATTTATTTATTTTTTTATAAACCCTCTCGAGTCGGCCTATAGATCCTGAGAACCCTGGTTCGATTCCCACAACCGACAAACATTTTCACTACATTAAAATTAAACTTGTGGCTCCTCCATCATTAACATCTTTGGAGGCCACTGTTTAATAACAAAATTTCATTATTCACTGTTTGTTTAAAGTATTTTGTTTTAAAATCAGTAGGGAACGACATATCGCTAAATGAAAAGTAACACTGTATTTCCTGTATTGCATAAATCAATTCACTACCTGGTATAAATTATATTGCATTTATATAAACCCATGTCCAACATAATGATACTACTGATAAGATGGCGGCTATGTCTCCTGTAAATTAAATTTAACTACAATAACTTTCAAAAATAAAAGAATTGACTGAAAATATAACTGGAAAATTAAATTATAGGTAACTAAATACAATTCAGAGAAGTTAATTTGTTTTCTAAGATTTCGTTATTAAAAATGGAAGCAAGAAAATAATGAAGTTCTATTTTAGTTTCTAAATATAAATTGTATTCATATTACATTATGTCGTTGAATTGCTTCCATTTATTTTATTTTTAGAATTCTTTAGATAATAATCATTAAAAGCACAGAAGAAAAAAAGACTCTACTTTGAACGGAAGTACAAACACTCCAATTCCAATCTACTCAAGAAAAAAACACAAAAGCGATCAAAAGACAATATGAAATTAAATGACTCAAAGGACATAATACTGTGTTCAGAAAGCTTCCTCCTATCCAGATCTCTGGAAGAAAATTCTTCATTAGGAGAAAGAATCTATTTTATTTCGTTCGAATACTTTGTTAAATTTAAAATAAAAGTAGACAAAGTTTATACTCTTGCAGATAACACTCGTATTATATTTATTTACTAAATATATTGGAGTAGCGCTTCTTTCTTGTTACAATTCGTGAACACATTTTGAGATTGAGTTTAAGGAACTTACTGGTAAACGGACAGAGTCATTTTTATTTTATTTGTTATTTTTAACTTCGCACATCAAGAACTGAATTTCAATTATGGTACAAGAGGGTCTATAGCTTATAATAGATTCCGCACCAATCACACACTGTCGTATTTTTTAAAATAAGTTAAGGCAGTGAGATTTGAACGCACGATTGCTATTATATATGCAAAAGGGCAAAAACTTTATGAATGATAACATATTAGTATTTTATGCACGACCGGCCCTAAAAAGTGGGCTTAAACACTTCTTTTTGACCCTAGGGCCATAAAAAATAATTTCTATGCAGTGGCATACCTAGAAGTTTTACCGCCCAGGGCGGTCTCCAATTTGCTGCCCTTTCTAAGTCAATAAAATGGTGGTTTTTATAAATTAAAAAAAAATATAAAATAAATATATCATCACGACTTTTACCCATTTACTGGGTGTGGCACTCTGCCGAAGCAGATCTCGGTAAGTGATATATTGATGTACGTGAAGTGCGGTTACCAGCTGTAAAATCACGGCCCCCAAAGATGTTAGTGGTGAGGGAGCCACAGGGGTAATTTTAATTTGGCGAAAATTGTTTGTCGGCTGTGAGAATCGAACCGGGGTCCTCAGCATCCACAGGCCGACTCGAAACCACTGAGCCATTATCCCATTAAATTAATAAACATAAATAAATAATTGTAATTGAGACAAACTGTAGGTGAGGAACTTTTTTACTATTGGAGGGCATATTTAAATTAGGCAGTAATAAAGGAATTTTTCGAGATAATATTTTTAACCCTACATTGACTTGATGATGAAGGAAATTACACGAATTTCAAGTGTTTCTTTTCTCACCAGTGTATACAAATTGTCATACAGAATAATCAGAAGGGTAGTACGCTGTCTCTCGGGATACGGTGTGGCTAGAACCGTAACTTAGCCAAACAATGAAACCGAGTATCTATAAGAACTCTTTACAAACCAGAAATTATTATAATTTCAGTTAATAATGCATGTACAATTTGTCTGTTCAATGAATTCATATTTAGTATCTCTCATAAACATACTTCTATTGGCGGAATTACACAAAGAGTACCTCGGAGTAACATAACAATACCACAACTCGACTAAATACCACAGACAACAACGCAACGTTAACTTTAACATAATGTAATTAAATGCACATATTTACATCAACTACGCTGGTGTTGACATAAACAGTAAATATTTATTTACAGATTATGGAATGCAGAATGCAGTTTATTTAAAAGGGCAGCAAAATATTGTTGGTGATGGATGTAATTTAATTAAACCTTCATTGTCACTCATTTGTTATTTATGTTGCAATTTTTTTATTAAAGTACCGCAATTTGCCAGCATTTAGGCTGTAAATTTAAGCGCCAAATTTAAAAGCACACACTCACCGTACTGTAGCAATCTCGGCAGGCGTGTATACAAAATGAGATATGAGGTTCAATCCTCTTCTCTTCAATGAAAATAAACAATGTACAGGGTGCTTGTCGTTAGACCGTCATAACAAATATTTCCTTTATTTTAAAAGATAAAAAAAATGTGATGGAGCCAAGCTAGACGACGAGGCGTGTAAGATGATTTAATAAGAATTTTGTATCAGTTTAAGTTTTAGTAGAAATAGGTTTAACTTTAAATATAGTTTACGCAATCGGTAGTTTTTCTTTTCTCGGAATGTACATATAATTAACTTCACAGCTATATCCAAATATTATAGTTTTACTTTAAACGTTTCAAGATGGCAACCATTTATTTTAAAAATCGGTATTCAATATGATAATATTATGATTTGAGGGCTGATAATTGCACTTCACGGGCATAAATATATCATTTACTGAGATCTGCATCGGCAAAGTGCCACATCTATTAATGGGTAAAGGGTGTGATGATATATTTTTTTATGTAACTAAGGAATATTAAAAATATCTACCTATCAAAACATCTGACAACCACAAATGCTTAATATGGCCACCGTCATTTTTTACACATTTTCTCAAAGGCAACATAAATTCGTGCATTACAGTTTGCGGAATATCAGTCATATCATCATTTATGTATAGAATTTGAACCAAAATTATTATAATAAATAATTGATTGTAACAATAACAAAACTGTAGATAATTATTTTTTGACATTGTTTATTTTGTTTTCAAATAACAAAGGTATGTTAATAGCTTAATGTTTTATTTTTCATTGATTTTTATTATTAAAGGTTTTTTAAAATAAATGATCGCCATTTTGAAATAGTTGAAGTAAAACTTTGATATTTTGGTATCGTTGTGAAGCTAATTTTATGTATATTCCGAAAGAAAAAAAGTATAAAAATACTTATTCTATTTGCTAAATTGGAAATTAACCGTATTTTCGATACAAAATTCCTATTGGTATCATCTTATGCGTTCCTTTATGTAGTTTAACTTTGCTTAATAATATTTTTTTTATCTGTCAAAGTAGACGTACATTTAGTAGAATATTAAGAAGATTGCCTGGAACCCAAATTCGATGTTTCATTCATTTCATTAGCAGCAGAAGAAGTTTGAAGAATGACGCTTCTGTCTTCTTATCGAAATTGGTTTTTAATTTATTGATATTACAAGTTATGAATTTCATTAAAAAGATTTAATACCACCTGATAAAATATTAAATTATGTTTAAATATACGTAAAAGTTCAATCAAACCCAATATTTGATCTTAGATTTATATTTTTATCTAATTTCGCAGGTATTCGATATTTTAAATTTAATTATAACTAAAAAAGTGAAATTTAGAATAAATTAAATTCCAAACCGGATATTACGATTTTCAATATTAGTACGGTCTTCGACATTTAAACAAGGTATTTTTTTTATTGAATTTATTACTTGGTAGGATCTTCAAATTTTAATATTTTTCAAAGTGTCTTGACGAAAGAATAAATATGTAAAATAAAAAAATAAATAAATAAATCATTACGCGTTTACCCACTACTGGGTGTAGCACCCTGTCGTAGCAGATCTCGCTCAGTGATATATTTATGCGCGTGAAGTGCGGTTCCCAACCACGAAATAAAAATATGTATGAAATGCAAATCCTGCAACTCAGTTAATTTATTAAAATTATTTGCTCGCCACCGGTAACGTAAGTATAATTTACTTCCATAGCAACATGCGTCGTAAGTGACTCATAACATTTATTATTTGGTTACCATTGTCAACGAAATGTTACAGAAAATAACAGTCCTACTATTACGGTAATTATAAAATTTTCTAACAGGTTATTTTTCCTTTTCAGTTATTTTGTTGTTTAGCAACGAGCAAAACTAACTATAAAAAAAGTAAATAAATAAATCTGGACAGTCAAGTATCCACATTTTATAAAGATTTTAACATTATTGTTGCCCCGATGGCGCGAAAAATATATGTAAGTACGATACAATTATTCTCGTACGGTAATATAAACTTCGGCTTCGCAAGCTCCGCCTCAGTTCATAACTCCTCAAATGTTATAATGTACTTACATTCCTTGTACTTCAAATAACTGTTATTCAGGCTATCATCACATTCTGATGGTTGTTGTTTGAACCCTTATACAAGAGAATGATGAGAGCACTAATGGCCACTTATTTCAACAGAAGTTAAATATTAAACTGGGTTTAAATAAATAAAAGAAGAGCAAAGTTATAAATGCTATATGATATATGTAGTTGGCAGTGCTATCAAACATTTCAATTTCTGTTATTTATTTAACCCAAATTTAAAATCTAATTTTATTGATGTAACTGGTAAGAACGCATTTTTGATAAGGGTCTTTAAAACCGACAATAAACAGCTTGCATTTGTTGGTTACAAATTTTATAAACTCAAACTTTATGCTTTATTTGATGGCTAGCAATCATACTTCATAAAATGTCGTCTTCATGAAATACTGTGTAGAATTCAGAGGGTCTATAAAGTTCTCACGCCGGTGAAATGAGATTCCTACCACCCGAGGGTGTAAAATTAATAATATGAATTCAAAGACGTTACATTTTTATGATTTCATGCACGTACATATATCATTGATTGCTGATATTTATTTCGTAATTTTTTTTAGCTAGATTCGCAAAGTTTTTTATCTAATCTTGAATTTTGGATTAGTTTTTGGGGAGAGATACATTGTAACTGTCAAAAAGGAGTGTGTTTTATGTTTTTCAGATATTTTTGAAAGTATGGAACAATTTTCTGATGAATAAAATTTTCTGGTAATAAAATGGTCCTATTCTGAACCAAATACGCAAAGCAAACTTTTTGACTGTCTAAAGCAGTGGTTTTCAAACTTTTCATGCTAATGTAGAAACTCATGAAAAATAACCTATTTAAATTTCATTAAAATCTGGCGTATATGATAGTACCACATTAAGGATTAATTCATAATAATATAACACTAAATTTAAAGTTTATGACAGAAAAATTCGGGAGACGCCCGGACTCGAACCGAGGACCTTCAGCTTGCCGGGCTGATGCTTTAACCACTAAGCCACGGCTCCCCTGAACGAATAGGCGTCAACCGAATTTATCTGTCATAGTGTCTAACACAGCATCGATCCCAAGACTCCTATGTCTCACAGGAATTGACAACGGGTTTCGTCTGTAGCGACACAATCTGATTTTTTAAGGAAATCATACCACAAAGTAAATATAACACTAGTTATGAAATAGATATACATATTTTCATCCTCAAAAAAAAAATTAATCGCTGGAGTCATGACCTCAAAAAAAGGAAAATACAAATTTTTTTGTTAAACCAGTTGAAAATCTAAAAAATTTAAAATATGGTTCTATATCATTCAGCCTACGAAAAATCGAATGCCGTTGAGCGCATCTTCATATCTTTTTTAGTTTTGGAATTACGGCGATTTTTAACTTTTTAAAAATCTCAAATTTGAAGGCCCATATCTCTAAAACTAAAAGAGGTATTGTCAACGGCGATAACGCGAGTTAAGTAACGTTGCGCGCGGGTAGTATTTGGATGGGTGACCGTCCAGAGAAAACTCGCGTTGCTGTTGACCATAACACCTAAAACGCAGATCAGGGCGTAATGGCGGCATATGACCTTGGTAGTTGGTCCACCAAAGAAGCCACAAAAAAAAGAAGAGGTATTGAAATGCGGTATAAATGAGTGTATTTCTCGTGCTTTAATTAACTTACACAGAAATTTTAAATTTTACTTTCCTTAAATTCAACACTGCACTAAAACAAATTTTTCTCCCACTTACCACTTGAAGTTCGGGCTTCGACATCTTAGCAAACATATCCCTAAGCGATCTGGGAGTGTTAATCTTGCCCTGGAAGATGCAATCGAGGTAGATGGCCATATGTGCCCCTGGCTGTGTCTGTTGGATACTCAGCACTAGGGAACGGATCACTGTGCCCTCGGAGACGGTGTCCATTGTTACATGCTGCGCCCGGGTGTGGCCTGCTTCCACGGTTTCCAAGATCACTAGAAGGAAAGACAATCATGATTTTAATCGATAAAATTTGTGATAAATATACGTATTGGATTGTGCAAGGAGAGGGCGCTTACAGCTTATACTGGAGTTTAAAGCACTTAGGCACAGTTGTACTTATCAAATAAATAAGTTTACGTGATCGATATGTGTATCTGTATCATTTCTATCGATCCTAAGATGACGTTCTGGCTCTGGTTTTAGGTGGATGCTCTTTTTTGTTCCTTAAAGTTCTATTGCAGTTTTCAACCGATTCCAAGGTCAAGGTCAAAGACAATCAGTAGAACACCGAGGCATTTCAATTTTATATTCTAATACAAAATTAATAGATAATTAAATTTGCTATCAACCAATGATACACTTCAAAAAACGAATATTTATGGTTATGAATTTCATAAAATCTTTTTATTCTATAATCAGTATTACAAATAACTCATTAAAGTTTTATAATTAGGGATAGGTGGCTCAATGGTATCGAGTCGGCGTGTGAATTTAAGAACTCTGGTTCGATTCCAAAAGCCGACAAACATTTCCACCACATTAAAACTATCCTTGTGGCTCTCCCACCACTAATAACTTTGGAGGCCGTGATTTGACGGCTGGTAACTACACTTCACGCGCAACATATATCACTTACCGAGATCTGCTACGCAGAGTGCCACACCCAGTTACGGTACAAGGCGTGATGCTATATTTATTTATTTATCTATTACTAAAATTAAATATCATAATTGGTAATTCTAAATATCTTTGTGCAGATTGCATTGAAAGATGACAGTAGAGAAATATTAATAATGACTAACTAAATGCTGTGTAGGATGCAGGCTGCAGCTAATAGGTTCCATTGAAGGAAATGCGAACAACTTCAGAAGTAAATTACAAGCTTTTATGAAAGAAAATGATAAATTCTATAAAAGCTCAGGATTAACAATAGGTTTGCTTATGGGTAGTGTGATAAGAACTTCTATAAATACTTTCTTTGTTCTCATTGTGACTTTTATATAACTTCTTCGAAAATTTTTTTTTTTGTGAAGCTTGCAATTAATTATTTTTTTAATAAAATAATATTAACAAAGAAAATACATGTATAGATATCGCACCCAGAATAACATAATTTCTTAATAATTCTTTAAGTAATACTAAAAACGTAGTTGTTTTCCATGTACTTAATTTTCAACATTTTTAAATAAATTTTTATTACTAGCAATTTTTTTTACAAAAACTAATTCGACGTCTAAATTGACTCTTGATTATTATCTTGTAGGCAGTTTGACAGATAAAATCAAAGTTAATTATTATTTAAAACAAGAATTGTTAGGTCATCCTTTAATAGCTGTCATTTCAAGATGTATGTATCGATTTACTTCAAATTTTATCTGTATATTAAGATTATTATTATTATTATTATCTGTGTATTAAGAACATACTGGTATATGTCTCATTAAAATTTCATTTAATTCTTTTGCATACTACACGAGAAATAAAAATGCAAAATAAAATATCAAAAAAATATATAAGATTCGAGCCAATTGATGTGATGCAGGGGTACTCATAGTTTTATTTATATTTCATCTTTTTTAAGGATAGTATTATGAATTAAAATTATACTGATTAATAATTATTGTTATGGGATGGCTAGCACAGTGGTATGAAGTCGGCCTGTGGATCCTGAGGTCCCTGGTTCGATTCTCACAGGCGACAAATTTTCATAATTTGAAAAAGCTATCCCTGTGGCTTCTCCACCACTAACATGTTTGGGGGCCGTGATTTGACGACTGGTAACCGCACTTCACGCGCAAAATATATCACTTACCGAGATCTGCTTTAGCAGAGTGCCACACCCAGTAATGGGTAGAAGGCGTGATGATATATTTATTTTATTTTTATTTATAATTATTGTTGTAACATTATTCACAAATTTGATTAAAGCGATTGATTATAACTACTATTGTTCAAATAGTAAATAAATTAATATTAATATTTATACAAAATGAATGTATTAAAATGAAAATTATTATAACGTTTATTTATTTTACTAAAACAACATATGCCATAAACTAAATAAAATTACTTAGAATTTCTTAATTTAAATACATTAATTCCTTAGTGGTATCGAATCGGTCTGTGGATACTGAGAAGCCTGGTTCAATCCCCACAACCGACAAACAATTTCACCATTTTAAAAATTACCTCTGTGGCTCCCCCACTACTAACATCTTTGGGGGCCGTGATTTGACGGCTGTTCACGGCACTTCACGCGCATAAATATATCACTTACCGAGATCTGCTTCGGCAGAGTGCCACACTCAGTAATGGGTAAAATGCGTGATGGTATGTTTATTTATATATTTACATTTACTATGGAAGTATATTTATGGTGTTCTTTATAAAACCAAGGAATAGATATTAAAATGTAAGGTTTACAAATTGAAGTCAGCGCATTTTAAACTCCCATATTATCGCTTGTAAAACGACTGCTACAACTGACTGTTGAAGAAATTCAAATTTAGTATTTGTGGTAGCAATATTTTTATTTCATCTGATTAAATATTTAAATTCTCTTAAGGTACATAAATTTAAGTCAGACATATTTGAACCCACAAATTAAATATTTAAAGATAAATTTCCCTAACTAAGACATCCAATCCATCACTTACATTTTTTCGTCCTGCGATCAAGCTGAAGAACGAACTTCTGGTGCGACCCCGGGAAATCCACAGCGAAGAGAGTCTCAACGGAGCCCCTTAGCCGCTTCCTAGGCTTGATGTGTTTCACGGTAATCACCAATTCATCGTTTTTCACCGCCTCCTCGATCTCTCGGGTCGTCACTGGAACACATAACAAA
This sequence comes from Pterostichus madidus, assembly GCA_911728475.2. Classification (NCBI taxonomy): domain Eukaryota; kingdom Metazoa; phylum Arthropoda; class Insecta; order Coleoptera; family Carabidae; genus Pterostichus; species Pterostichus madidus. The sequence goes on from OU452304.1 coordinate 4,889,132, forward strand.
TGACACAGTCAGACTTGAGTTATTCCTGCTTCAGGTAACTTGATTTGCCAGGGAAATATGGATGAATACTTAAATTAGTGAGACGGAGGAATGACAAGTCGGAAGGAATAATTTTCACTCGGAAATATCGATGTTCAAACTATTTTTGTAAAATGATAAATTTCTTTTTTCAGTGTTTTTTATTCGTGTCTCGGCGGCAAGAGACAGTTAAAAAATATAATATGAATTTAATAATTTAAACATTTAGTGAGAAGATAAAAGGTTCTAAACTTTCTTTATGCTTTTTGAAAAATGATACCCTGTAGTATTCCAATATGTAGTAATAATTTTACTGTTATAAATTAAATTTCATTATGCATTGACAAATAAAATACATTGGTATTTTCTGACAAATACAAATAACAGAAATGATAGAAACAAAATGATTAACGTAAGCTTTCTATCTTTAATAAAGCAATATCAAGGCATTTTACGCCCGCGCGCAGCACTGCAATAGAGCGAGAGCAATAAAGATACTTTACGCTTGAGGCACACACATAATTTTTTCTACGACTTTAATTACCAAAAAAATTTAAAAAACAATATGGGGCTAGTTCAATTCCTTTTCCAGCAATTTCTGTATTGTATGTAACCATGACGATATCAGTATCCAAGTAAATAATTAAAAAATTCTGTTATCAACAATCATTGCTTGTGATAAATTTTCACACATAAATAAAAAATGTGCTCAAAAATCTCAGAAAATAGTGATTGGCGTACTAACGGAAAATTCTAATGAGAATATCACAGAATCTAATTTATCCTCAAATTTATCAAACACCATTTCAAGTTCCGGAATAAATATACAAAACTATCAAAATTGCACTTTAAATTTTAACATCCCTCATCCTCATTAAGTTGGCACTGCAGCCCAGCTGCGTTTAGGTTCAACTTCAAATCATAGCGCAACAAACTTCATGTATGTGTAAAAGTGTAAAAAATGATTCTAACCTATATTTTAGATTTTGTAAGTATTGTTTCAATAAATTAAGATTTCAGCAACAATTTATATTTTTCTAAGCGAGCGGTAAAGTATTTTACCGCTTGTTGCTATAGGAGACGCGCGGTAAAGTATTTTATTGTTCGTTACTCAGTAACCATCAACTTTACGATGACAACTGAAAGCATAAATATCAACTTTTCATAGCAGTCGTAGAAAAATGTATTTTCTATTATTTTCAATGCCGTAAAATAGTCAATATGTATACCACTCGAGTATACATATTGACTATTTAACGAATTGAACAATAGTCTTCACCACAATGATTTATTTGAAATATTGTGATATTTAATTCGAAAATAAACAAATCAGATAAAAATGTTGTCATGGTGACGGTAAATATACGTATAGTACGCGGTTTCTATGACCAATAAAGCATATTTTGATTGGTTTAAAGCATGATGAGAGTAATAGTGAAGGACATAACTGAACTTGGTGAAAACATATCTGACTTCAGCTGTATTCCATTTGCCACTTGGTTCACTTAAATCAGTTCAGATAAATTGGGCACATGACTAAATAAACTGAATTAAGCAAACTGATGCACTTATTGAGGTGAATTACTTCAAAGTAAATTACAATCAGTAATTCTAGTATTGAAAATAAAATGAGCGAAGTAAGTCAGTGAAATAAATAAGTGATCCGGTTCAGTAAATGTAAATTAGATCTAATCCAAATGGCAAATAGAATGCGCCTTTTATTTTAACGTGAAATTTGGATTTGTCATATTCATGGTTACGAATTTTTCATCAAAGTATCAGAGCGTTTATTTTAAAACAAGAAACGAGAACTACAATGCCGTTGAGCGCATCTTTATATTTTGTTTTTAAAATCTAGCCTCAAGAAAGTACAAAATCTAATAAGAAGAATTTGGGAAAAAATACTTTTTCCTGAGTCTATATTTTAGAAACAAAATATAAAGATACGTTTAACGGAATTGAATTCCTTGTATTCGAATTGACTTGTATACAATTTTTTTGCGATTTAAATAAATAAAGAAATACGCCTCCTACCCATTACTGGGTGTGGCACTCTGTCGAAGAAGATCTCGGTAAGTGATATATTTTGCGCGTGAAGTGCGGTTATCAGTCGTCAAATTACGGCCCTCAAAAATGTTAGTGGTGGAGGAGCCACAGGGGTAGTTTTCGAAATTATGAAAATTGTTTGTCGCCTGTGGAAATCGAACCAGGATTCTCAGGATCCACAGGCCGGCTTCATACCACTGAGCTAGCCACGCTATATAAAATATAAATATATAAATACAAAATATAAAGAAACGTTTAACGGAATTGACATCTTTAATACAAACAATTCATCATATGTCAATAATTATTTATTTGCTCATCGGATTACATTTGACATTTATCGGTAAAAAATATTCGCCCTGAAATGACCTGTACAATATTCTTCTACTTTTGCTTAAAATATTCGTAGTTAAACTGAACACAAAGATGCAGTCTTTGAACCAAAGATACTTAATGAAATTTCGTGGCTAAGAATTCAAATTAGCTAAATTAGACAGTAAATGTATAATACATTTCCTCTTTCCTTAGATCTTTTTGACATATTGAAATTGTGCAAATATTCCTGAAGCGTGTAAAGTTCCTTGAATTTCAAGAAGTAAATGAAGCCTGAAATAGCTACTCTGATTTCAAGAAATTTCACCCAAAAGTTCGAAACTTTCAAGGTAAATTAAGGCTGAAAAGAGATATCTGTAACTACATTAATTGGCTTCCATAGAATTTAATTTTCTAATTGTTTAATTATTGTGGGTAAAGGGATACATTTAATTAAATTATTGATTTTAATTTATTTGCTACGTTGCGAAACTGGCATTAATCTCAATTACAGAAGAAAGGAATCTGAACTTAATCAAATGGAATTATATTTTAGTTTATAAGTTAAATTCGCTCAGAAGGGTTTGAAATATTGCACTCCAACTTGTGGAAAGACAATGCTAACCATTTAACCACAAGTGCAGGTAAAATAGTAAATAATGTATTTGTTGTAAGTAAAAAAGCAAGTTATTATAACGTTATGAGGGTGGAGATGACAAAATTAAATTTTTCTTTGACTTCGTAGAAATTTTGGAGACCTTAGATCTACTAACGCGTTCGGTACTCTCCAGGGGCGGACCTAGGGTGGGGCGGTGGGTGCAGTCCGCACCGGGCGGCATTTTTTATATTTAATTTTAGTTGTAAAAAATAACTTGTTCACTTCATAAGTTTACTATTCGATTTCTACGAATTATGAATTACTCTATAATTTCGAATATTTTTCTTCATCAACTCAATGTAAGGTTGAAAATATTATCTCGAAAAATGCCTTTATTACTGCCTAATTTAAATATGTCATCCAATGGCAAAAAAGTTCCCCACCTATAGTTTGTCTCAATTACAATTATATATTTATGTTTATTAATTTATTGGGGTAATGGCTTAGTGGTTTCGAGTTGGCCTGTGGATCCTGAGAACCCCGGTTCAATTCTCACAGCCGACAAACAATTTTCACCAATTTAAAATTTTTCCTGTGGCTCTCCTACCACTAACATCTTTGACGACTGGAAAACCGCACTTCACGTACATAAATATATCACTTATCGAGATCTGCTTCGGCAGAGTGCCACACCCAGTAATGGATAAAAGTCGTGATGATATATTTATTTATTTTATTAATTTGTAAAGATTTTACCTGACTGTTATTTTTGTTGTAACCTTGGATACATAGTCTGCTGTCAGTACAATTCACATCAATAAATTTAAACATTTTGAATTATTTATGATTAATTACCAATTAAATTAAATAGTTTTTGAAAAAGCTCTGGTACGGCCTCGTATTTCAAACAACCGCCAACTTATTTACTATTTTGTATTTATTTCAGTTTCATAACAACTATGTAAATAATTGATACACCTTAAATTTATAATAAAAAAAAATAGTGTTTCCCAGCTTTTACAATTAATTTTAGCAGCAACAAAATATGTGATTTAATTTAGACGCCGAATTTAATTATGTAGAGCTTCTATCTAAATCTTTTTCCTATAAAGTAATTAGAAAAGCATTTATAATAGAAAACTAATTTTCTTGTCAATCACCAAGCCGCAGTTTTCGTGGAAAATTTTGTAATATGCCCGCATATCTATCAATAAAAACTTGATGAAATATTTATCTTTTAAAATATTAATAACAATTCTATAATGCAAGAAGTAATAATGATGAAACCAGCCATAACTTTTTATGGTTCCAATCGTTTAAAAGTAATTGAAATGTCAAAACAACTGTTCAAAAATTCATTCGGTCTTGAACTTGCGTCTGTTGCTTGCATCTAGTGACATCATTGCGCTATATACTCGTATATACTATCAAACAGCAATTTGATACACACATTTAAAGTACGACAGTTCTAATAAAATTGCAATAAATCTTCAGCCAATAAAAAATAATTAATTCTCAACATTTTATGCTCTTCTGGTATTATAAAATATTTAAGTTGGTATGCAAATTATGTCAAATCATTTGAACTGGTTTAAAATTTATTTACGACTCTTCGTGGAAAAATACATAAATATAAAAACTAAAATAAATAAATATATTATTTATAAAAGAAATGATACAAATAATAGGATTGAAATTAAAGGACTTAGGCTTAAGTTGTAGTCAATTTTATTGAAGCATAGTTGACAACGTTTCGGTTACGGATGTAACCATCTTCAGGTCAAAAAACTAGTTGGTAAAAATAACAACACAAAGAAATAATTTCTTTTATAAAATCATAGTCGAAGTTCGAAATCAGCAAAGTGCAATAAAAAAAAAATTAATAGAAGTTAAACGAAGCAAACAACAAGAATCTAAATTTCAATGCTGACTCCGAAGAGTCGAAGTGACGACTCTTCGGAGTCAGGATGTGGCTATTAAATAACGAGACTGACTTACGCATGCTCCAAACACTAGCGATCGTCAGCTTTTTAGCGTGAAGCTTTCTCTTTCTAATGCAGTACCTCTCGCTTCTGTAAACAAATCCGTATAGGCGTAGCATTCGTTCTAATTAGAGTGCTTTTTTTTGTTTCGTCGAAAATATGTCAAGTGCAACATTAGAACAACGAATTGTTGTGAAATTTCACATGAAACTTTGCAAAACTACAACTGAAACTTATAATTTATTTTAAAAATTACCGGAATTGTGGAAGGACAAGTCATGGTTTCTCCATCAAAACAATGCGCTGGCTCATTCCGTAATGTCTGTCAAGAGATTTCTAGTCAAGTACAGCATCCCAGTGTTGGACCATCCGCCTTATTCGCCAAATTTGGCACCGTGCGACTTCTATCTGTTTACTATGGTGAAATTTGCCTTAATAGCAACAAGATTTGAGCTTTGAAAGAGAAATCGGCACGCGTTCTGAAGGAGCTGATAGAAGAAGACTTCCTGCACTGTTTCGAACAATGGAAGATTCGCATGGAGCATTGTAGGGATAGAGGAGGGGTGTATATTAAAAGTGATAATAAGTAAATAGGTATGGAATCAAAATAAAATGTTAAAACAGCATCAGTCTAGTTATTTAATAGCCACACCTGACATTACAAAATTAAAGATGGTCTAAAATTGATTTATAATACTGACATTTCTTTAAGAAAAATATATATTATAGAACTGATTAAGAACTGTGGTGATGTATTTATTTATTTATTATACAATTATAAAATGATTAGAACAGCTCTGCATAAATGGTTCGAATAGTTGAGAATGTCGTTTGATATATTCTGCGAATGATTTAAGGAGCGGTTATACAATTTGTTTACATCATATTTGTTTGTCATATGAACATTACCTTTCCAGGAATCTTAAAATATGACTAAGAGTAAACAACCAAAATAAACAAACACATGTGAATCAGTTTGAATTCGACCTTTAAATTGTGGTTTTTATTATTATTCATTATTGACGCAATTTTTATTATCTAAATATCAAATTTGAATTATTACATTATTTATATATTTTTTTAGCAATTAAAATAAACTAGAATATTGAGGGCCGATATTATTCAAATTTTGAAAATGATTTAAACAGTTCGTATCCATAGTTACATTCGTAATTTTGTAACTACTTGTATTACATTTAAATTTAAAAGTGCCTTATAATAGGGGTATTCCATTTGTCATTTGGATCAGATCTAACTTACATTTACTGAACCAGATCATTTATTTATTTCGCTGGATTACTTCGCTGACTTTATTTTCAGTACTAAAATTATAGATTCTAATTTACTTTGAAGTAATTCACCCCAATAAGTGCATCAGTTTGCTTAATTCAGTTCATTTACTCATGTGTCAAATTTATCTGAACTGATTTAAGTGAACCAAGTAGCAAATGGAATACAGCTATTATTAGCCTTGATTTCTGTTTTGCCAAATATATAGGTTGTTCAGAAAATAGGTGACAAGCTTTAGGTATAACGATTCTTTGTTTAATTTTGAGTCGATAATCCTAACACAAAAAAAATGTATAGACCTTCGTAAAGCCACACGAAGCCATCAAATTAGTAAATGTGCAACTAGAACTCGACGAGATTTTTTATATCTTTTATGGAATTGTAAAATGTAAAAATGCGTCAATATAACTAATCGTTTAATACCAATACTTTAAATTTTTTTATGTATGTCATTTTGAGTTTTGTCCTGTACTGAGTGTGGTACTTTGCCGTAACAGATCTCATTTAGTGATATATTTCCGCACGTGCGGTTAAAGTGGTGTGAGAGCCAGAAGGGTAATTTGAAATATGATTCAAATCAATAATTAGGATTCACAAATCAACAGCGGGTGTAGTGCCTTTGAGCCATATAACAAAAAGGGGTAATTAGTTGCATTTTGCATAAATTCACAATGAAATTTAATTGGAATTGTGGCTTGACAAAAATTGATTTAATTACGTTTGTTCGTGACTTTTTCCAGCTATGGAACAACAAGATTTAAAAATGTTATTTTTTACATTAATATTCTATTGTTGCATATTCTTGTTTTGCAAAACAACTTTTGTTTATAGGTAGCTGTTTTAATTTTACTATGAACAAGCAAAAGTACGGTTAAGGTTATTTTACCTACATTTCGAATAAAATGTTTCAAATTTAAATTAACAAAAGAAAACCGCAACGCTTGAAACAATTCCATTTTAAGAAACCTGAAACTTTGTGGCACGATAAAAGTTTTACTACCTGTATTGTATTTTGTGTTTTTATGGGGTGTTCTTTCAACTATGTTAATAAACTTGTTTTAAGATCAGTATTCCATTTACCGTTATACCATGTGCACATGTGGACAATTATCGATATTAACAGTTCGAATTACTCACAAAAAGTTGATGGACTGGACTTGAAGTAATGAGAAATGAAAATCAATTTACAATAAAAGATATTTAACTTGTCAAACATATGACATTTTGACACATTTTATTTATTTATTTGTTACTTTGCACCACAGGAACTTAATTTAAGGAAGTGATATATTTTCTTTACATTTTTCGATTCCTTATATTATGTAGATTATCCCTGTAAAATTATTTTGTTGAACTCGAAGTCCTTCCATAGTTATTTTGTGTTTTAGCGCAACGAATCACACGCTGTTGGCCGGCGCGCCGGGCGCCGCCGGGCGTTTTTCTCGAAATGAGATTTTTTAAATTGGGCGGGAGCAGAATTCAAAAACTATTGAACCAATCTTAATGCGCTTTTTTTAAATTAAAGAGAACAAAATTTATTGGAGCTTGTGTCTCAAGCAGCTATTTTTATAAAGTTTAAATATTTTTGTAGGCTTCTGGAAGTGTGAAAAAAGGGATAAAAAATTGACTAGTTTGTTCAAATGGCCCCCATTTTGTTAATTTTCAACAATTTGACCTCAAAGTGCCACAAGCTCCAGATAATTCCATTTAGTTTAAGGTAGTATAGTGTGACGGTGGGGTCATCGGTTGTCGAGTGGCGCAACTGACGCTCAAAAAAATATAAAAATTGAATAAAATAAGTGTTTTATACCTATTATGATTTGAATATCATGAATTATTAACAGGTTGTTGGTCTAGTGAATTTTCAAATACCATACCACCGTGTGGTGTTGCCATTATAAATTGCGATTTTTTATTTTTCTTTAGAAACAAGGCTTTGCTTGGCTATATATCCATTACTAAACGATAAAAAACTTTCTCCTTCTGATACAATATACATGGATAGTTCTAGAACATCATACTAGTTTTTCAAATGAAACTGCAAAATTTTAGAGGTACACAAACCAAATATGTGCGATTCTGAGTGATGATCGCCATAAGCCCCATGTATAAGAACTCAACTTTACAAGCGAATAGATTTGTTCACAGACGAGGAATGTGTTTCATATTTTAACAGGATTCGTACGACTATCTAATGTTTACCTGTGCCAAATTTCAATCAGATCTGCAAATTTTTTTTTTCACGCTAGAATATACCGTAACGCAAATTTCATTCATATGACTGCGACGACTTGTGGTCTTCCGTCTGTCTGGAAGTTGCCGGCGCGCCTGCGTGGATATTCCTCCTTTTAAGTCGAAGTACGTTCTTTGACGACTGGTAACCGCACTTCACGCGTAAAATATATCACTTACCGAGATCTGCTTCGGCAGAGTGCCACACATAGTAATTCATAACTATAGCACTGCTTTATAGTCCAAGGACTAATATTTAAATCTCTTAATAAATTTATCCGCTTAACAAACAAACAAATTTACATAAAACAATGACAGTATAATGCCTAAACTAAAATTATGATTTCGATGCGATATTGTTTGTTTGACAGATGAATTTATTAGAAGACAGAAATATCGGTCCTTACATTTCTACGAAATGAGAAACTTTATTTCGTTATGAATTGAACGTAACAAACGTCGATTTTTCCTAAGTGCCTACTTCTAGAAATCTTGAACTAGAACATTCTTCTTCTTCTCAAAGATAAATAATAATGTTAAAGGTTTGAAGGACTTTGAAGCCTCTCCGGAAACTCCAATTATCTACTTTTTCCTAAATTAAAATCTCAAGTAGTAACTTATTACAAAAAAAGCCAATATATTGGAAAACCACTTTAAAGACAACAAAGCTTTGAAAATAACTTCGAAAATAATGATCTGCTAACAAGATCATTGAAAGATAATATATCAATGTAATTGTATCAATTTCTTGATAGAAGATCAGCGTATTGTCTGCGCATGTGACATGTAAATTAACGGACTCGGTATTATTCAATTGGCCAATAAAGCGACGTTAATAAGTGTAAATGGCATACGTTTACGTTTCTCTTGTATTGTGTGATTGAGGCTTCCGTTCCATTTTTGTTGTTACTTTTTCCACTGCAGCAATTTTCAAATACAGCATGACCAAAAGTGAATTTATTTCACTTCTTATATTTATTTCGTAATAAAATTAGTGCCGTATCGATTGAATTTACTGTTTGTCCAAAATAATTATTTATAGGAGTTTGACATGGGAATCGTAGAACAGTGGATAAAACCAAAAAAGAAAATTAAAAAAATATCAAAGAAAGTTTAACAAGACTAATGCTGGGTTGCATGAAAGTTTTATCGATTCATTAGCAACTAACTGTTCAATAAATTTCAGAAAATCGCTATTGATACTGTTGCTAGATAAACAGTTCTTTAACTAAAGAGCTCTTAATTTTTTTCTTGTAACCCAGCATGAAAAGGAAAAAATATAAAATATAATAAATAACGGATGTTCAATAAGTCTTGTAGTCCTGGGAGGCTATGGGCTGTGAAACGCATGTCTGTACTTTATTCATACAATTTAACCTTAAACGTCATAATTTATTTGACATAATAAGTCTTATTTTCACAATAATCAACGAATTGAAAACGGAATTGCATTTTCCTCATTTTGAATGACTTCGACGTTTTATAAATTAAAAAAATAAATATATCATCACGACTTTTACCCATTACTGGGTGTGGCACTCTGCCGAAGCAGATCTCGGTAAGTGATATATTTATGTACGTGAAGTGCGGTTACCTGCCGTCAAATCACGGCCCCTGAAGATGTTAGTGGTGGGGGAGCCACAGGGGTAATTTTAATTTGGTGAAAATTGTTTGTCGGCTGTGGGAATCGAACCGGAGTCCTCAGGATCCACAGGCCAACTCGAAACCACTGAGCCATTACCTCATTAAATTAAGAAACATAAATAAATAATTGTAATTGAGACAAACTAAAGATGGGGAACTTTTTTACCATTGGATGGCATATTTAAATTAAGCAGTAATAAAGGAATTTTTCGAGATAGTATTTTCAACCCTACATTGACTTGACGATGAAAAAAATATTCGAAATCATATAGCAATTCATAATTCGTAGAAATCTAATAGTAAACTTATGAAACGAACAAGTTATTTTTTACAACTAAAACTAAATATAAAAAATGCCACCCCAAAATATGTGCCGCCCGATGCGGAACGCCCCCCCCCCCCTAGGTACACCACTGGGTGAAATTAGCGTTTCTGGCCCGTGTTTTCACCCTTGGTACATAAATAACTATTTCGATATCGTAACTCTTACAGTTTTCTAGATTCTAATGATGGCCCTGGCCTTACAGGAGATACTCTGTATAATTCAATGACATCGTGATACGTATTATTCACTCAAATCTGTCATTTAGTTATCTACATAAAACAGAAATGAAAAATAAATAGCGCAAAATGTATTTAATTACGTAAAACGTGTCCCCCATTTTGCGTAATAATGAATCATGACACAAAATCACCAATAATAATTTGTGAGCTTTAACTGTAGTAATTTCGTTTGATGTAAATTATAATCTGGTGGTAAATGCATAATTCATCAATGTTTATGTTAATTAAATAAATTAATGGGCAATTAATCATTTTATTTGTGATTCAAATGAACTTTGTAAATGCTTTTACCGTGCATTAATTATTATTAGGTGCTCCAGTACCGCAACCTTGAATTAACAAAGATGATTCGTAATGTTAGAATAATAGTTCCCAATTATAATTTTTCAATTGTAAGTGTTATACATACATCTTGAAATTCCCCGAAGACACACAAAGGAAGGGAAGGCAATAAAAATAAAAAATGTATCACGTCTGTTATCCACTACTGGGTGTGGTATTCTGCCGTAACAAACATTTCTCATGTGACTTTAGGAGTGTACACTCCTAATTTATAATTTTTAATTATTTAACTTCATAATTTAAAACAATTTTCATAATTTCAAAAGCTACCCCTATGGCTCCTCCACCACTAACATCTTTGGGGGCCGTGATTTGACGACTGGTAACCGCACTTCACGCGCAAAAATATATCACATACCGAGATCTGCTTCGGCAGAGTGCCACACCCAGTAATGGGTAGAAGGCGTGATGATATATTTTATATTTAAAAACTTAAGAACACATTTAATTCCTTTTTTCTACCTAGACTTGATAATGAACCTAACCATGATTTTTCGTTTTAAATAAAGTGAAGCCTACAATCTAAAAACGAGAAAAGATATTGTTTTTTTTTAAATATTTTTTCCCATCGCAAATAATTTCTACACGGCTTAATCAACATTCCTCAAATATTTTTGTGCATGAATTACTGTTACTTCAAGTCACGGATCTCAAAAAAGAGAGAGTAACAGGGTTAATTAAAATAAACACCTATTACTGGGTGTGGCACCCTTCCGAAGCAGACCTCGGCAAGTAATTTTTTTTTTATCTGAAACCGGCAAGAAACTGTCTTTTCCTGTCCAAATTTAGTATGGAAAGTAAATTTTTACAAAAACAGTCAAGTAAAATACGTATCCAAGGCTACAACAAAAATAACAGTCTGGTAAGTACAAAACAGCCTGGTAAAGATTTTACTTGACTGTTTTGTATTTTACCTGACTGTTTTTTGTTGTCGTAATATTGGATACATAGTCTACTGTGAATACAATTAATACCAAAAAATTTAAATATTTTGAGTTATTTTTGATTCATTATTGATTAAATTAACGGTTTCAAAAAAAATCATATCCATAATACGTCCAAAAAGTGTTTTTACTTGACTCAGCAGATTAAAATACTTGGCCTGCAGCCCTGTATTTCAAACAACCGCTTCGACAAGTAAAATATCACTTTTCTGACTTATTATGTAATATACTATAGCGCGTGAAGTGAAGTTACCAGCCGTAAAATCACGGCCCTCAAAGGAGTTAGAGCCACAAGAGTAGTATTAATGTGATGAAAATGTTTGTCGGCAGTGGGAATCGAACCAGGGTTCTCAGGATCCACAGGCAGACTCGATACCACTGAGCCATTACCCCATACATATAGGGTTTAAATATGTGCTGAAAATTATTTATTTCTAAATTTTCTGTCTTAAAATCATATTTTTGCAGAAAACAGTTTTTTACCTTTTGAAATTTAGAATAAAACGTTTTAATATTCGAAGGGTGCTCCAGTGGTGGATTCAAGGTGGAGTAATTTGGATAATTATACCCTGTTTTACACTTTTTTGTTACACATAGGGGCGTAAAAATTGTGGACTCAACTGTATCAATAATGCAGGGGCTTTAACCTAAAGGGGGCATGCCAGCCAATCGGAGTAAAAAAATATACTGGCTAATGAAAAATTTATTTTACAAATTTCTAGATAGTAGAGAACAAAATAATTTTTTTTTTGTTATATAACTTAGGGTAGGTTATATTTTTCAAAGCCTGAAAACTAGTGTGTGGAAATCTAATCCTGTAGTGGATTTTCCCTTTGAGTTTTTTAAATTCACAGACTAAATCCGAATAAATCCTGAAATTTTTTGACGTGCAAGACAGTCATTAATGCTTCGTTGTCAGCTGTGTTGCCGTCAGTGGCAGAAATTTTCAACATTTATTATATAAAGGATTGTTTCCAATAAAAATATTTTTTTAATCAGTTTTGGTGTCTTAATAAAATGTAACCAACCCTGTGTTATGTATGTAACAAAAAGTTTTTATTTTGGTCTCCTATACTTACCCTATAAAATTGAAAACAAATTTGTTATCACCCTGAAAATTTGCATGGGATAGGTGGCTCAGTAGTATCGAGTGGGACTGTGGTTTTGAGAACCTTGGTTCGATTCCCGTAACCAACAAACAATTTTCACCACATTAAAATTATCCCTACGGCTTTCCCTTAACTAACATCTTTGGAGGCCGTGATTTTGTCGGTTGGTAACCGCACTTCACGCGCATAAATATATCATCTAGCAAAATCTGCTTCATCAGAGTTCCACATCCAGTAGTGGGTAAAATGGGTTGTGTTATATTTATTTACTTAATTTAAATTCAAATTTGAATATTTAAATACAAAATACATTTTATAAAATATGTGAATTGGGGAAAAACAAAACAATTTTTTCCACGTTGTTTGAATTTCCTGGTTTCTATTTATTCAAAAAAAAATATGACATCTTTGGAGGCCGTGATTTGTCGGTTGGTAACCGCACTTCACGCGCATAAATATATTATCTAGCAAAATCTGCTTCATCAGAGTGCCACAACCAGTAGTGGGTAAAATCTAAACAACCTGGTAAACATTGTTTTGTTTTTACCAAATTCATAAATATTCTTCACGGCTTAACTAATCCTCTCCAAATTTTATAAAATTGATCTCCGGTCAATCTTATTTTCTCGATTTCGCAGATCCGCTATTTTTTTAGAAAAGCCTACATGTAAATATTTGATACAGGGCTCACCAAACAAAGCTACGTCAGTGGTTACACTCTTGGAAAAAATCAGAATAATATATGGAAATTTAAAAGTTTATCCCCCTAAGATCTTAAACTGAATTCACCCTTAATGTGCCCCACAAGAAAATATCGATTATCAATTATCGTACGTATGTGAATTCCATATGTCGCCAACAGACGATTGACATCAGTCACGAATTTTTCGCTACTATTGCTTTTCTGACTACTTTACAGAAAATGGTTGCAAACAAAATTGTAGAAAATTGAATTCTAGATTTAAATCAGTTTACACATTTCATTTTACTTATTTCGTTAGTTTTAAAATTAAATTTAAAAGTCGTCAAAAACAGTTACAATAAGTGTACAATTGCCAGCAGATGTATTTGCAATTGTTCGTAGCCTGTTTTAACAGCGAAATAAAGTATAGTACAGAGTGATCAGAAGTGTGTGTTACAGTTGGCAATACAATTCTGGGGATCGTTTTATTCCACTGTTGGTAAAACGCCAGGTAAAGGCTGAAATACTAATTGAGGATTTCACCATTCGATTCCACATATATTGCTGCGTAGATATACATATTTTTATCCGCAAAAATTTGTTTAATGAAAATGCGAATTTTTTGTGAACCAGTTGAAAATCTAAAACATTTAAAATATGGTTCTATATCATTCAGCCTACGAAAATTGAATGCCGTTGAGCGCATCTTCATATCTTCTTTAGTTATGGCGATTTTTAACTTTTAAAAAATCTGAACTTTGAAGTCTTATATCTCGAAAACTAAAAGAGGTATTGAAGTACGGTTTGAACGAGTGTATTTCTCGTGCTCTATTTAACTTATATCCTGAAATTTAGAAAATTTTAAAAATTTTCTTTTGTCCATATTTCAAAAAGTTGACGAGATAATGAAAATCTGTATAAACCAATGAATTCCTCTCGTAAAAGTACATATGTATGTAAAATTTCAGAATGTTTGCACCACGGATAAAATTTTTAGAGCAAAAAATCTAAAAATGTCCAATATCCGTAAATTTCTTAAGGGTACCCCTTCAAAAATAATTAAAAAACAGTGATTATTAGTTTTTTGTAATAAAAACTTTAACTGTGCTAATTTTTGGCTGAAAATTTGTATACTTACATATTTTTACGAGAGGAATTCACTGATGTTCACAGATTTTTATTATCTCTACAACTTTTTGAAATATGAGCAACAGAAATTTTGAAAAAAAAGTAAAATTATCTAAATTTTTAAAATTTCGTTGTAAGTTAATTAGAGCACGAGAAATACACTCGTCTAAACCGCATTTTAATATCTCTTTTAGTTTTCGAGATATGGGCCTTCAAAGTTGAGATTTTTAAAAAGTTAAGAATCGCCGTAACTTTTGATCACGACTCCGGCGATTAAAAAACATATATTGAGAATCAAAATATGCATAATTATGAAAAATATATGAGGTATTAAAGGGTGAAATTTTATTAATCCTTAAAATTTAAATTATAGTTTGCAACGGGATGAATCTTTGGAGCATGTATTTGAAAATTTGTAAATAGCATCATCCGACGATCTCCCTCCAGTATCTTCGCGACCCCCCGAGGGCTCGCGACCCACACTTTGAAAACCACTGGCATAGACAACAGACCGATCAAAATTGCAAGGTTCCTATAAATTTTAGCCTTTAAACTTGTCGTCGTTTTGACATTATTTCAATACTGCACTCTTAGTGAAATCGAACCATAGTTAATTATGGAACTGGAACAAATACAAACAAATGTGTAACGTTTCCGTTTTAAACAAATATTTTGAACCAATGCGCGTGAAGTACAGTTACCAGTCGTCAAATCACGGCCCCCAAAGATATTAGTCGTGGAGGAGCCACAGGGGTAGTTTTTGAAATTATGAAAATTGTTTGTCGCCTGTGGGAATCGAATCTAGGGTACCAGGGTTCTCAGGATCCACAGGCCGACTTCATACCACTGAGCTAACCACCCCATGTGAAATATAGAGACTTGTATAAATGCAGAATTTTAAGCTATACAATTTTTATTTGAAACTTTTTCCTCTAATGTAGTCAGGAAAAGAGCTAAAATTTTCGTAAGATACAAATATTAATTGCTTCAAAATTTGAAGGAAGCATCTTATCAAGACACGGTCCGCTATTAATGAAGACGTACCTAAGAACATAATTTCCATGATACAAATTCAATTACTCAAATAGAATTTCGAAAACTATTAGAGCGAATAAATTAAATTTCCTGTTCTCCGTTTCAACCTACCCTTGAGCCCAATGACATTAGTGTCAAGATAATACAACCCGAAACGTGAATTTTAATTTATTTGACCAATTCGAGAGTTCTGCGCTCGTGTATCGATTCCGGCAATCTTCGGAAACCCGGAATACCGGACCGACGCAACAAGAAACTCCGGGAGCGATTCGTATCATTAATGAGAGATTGATTAGAATTTCATGCAATTTGACATCGTAAGATGGAACGATCTGTACAATTATTTCGGAGAGTGAATAATTTTACTGCGTTTATTTGGTTTATTTTTAGGTACACCAATTTATTGAGAGTTCTTTGAAGCTTTCATTGAATAAGTTTATAGTATATCGTGTTTCTTTGAGAATTCCTTATTTTTATTTTGCTGATTATTTTTTGACGTTTCTCAAAACCATTGAAATGCTTCATTGTATGTCACGTGTCTGCGTTTTAACCAATCCTGTCATTATTATATTGATAATAAAGCTCTTGTGATTATTCCCGGGAATAATCTCTGTAGATGCTTTTTTATTTGTGACAAATGATAGGTAGTTGTCAAATAATTATTTAAAACTGTCAACGCGTCAAGTAAAATGTGTGAAAAAAATCCTGTCATTAGTATATTGACAATAAAGCTCTTGTGATTATTCTCGGGAATAATCTCTGTACGTTTGCGACAAATGATGGGTAGTTGTAAAATAATTATTTAAAACTGTCAACGCGTCAAGTAAAATTTGTGGAAAAAATCGTTTTAGTTCCATTTCAGATACAGAAATACACCAACAAATTTTGGAAACAACTTGCCAGAATACATTAATAAGTATTCAATCGATATGGACCTAGTTCAAAATCTTTTTAGTTGGATGAATCGACCTCAACAGCTAAGTCAAAAAATAATCTAATGTAATATAACTCGAGAATTCGATAAATTAGAAAATAATTCTCTAGTATCTTTCCCAAACTTGCTGCCGTTTGGCAATAGTCACTCAAGTCCTGCGGGCTTTCGTTACTATTGCCTGGCAAGAAGTTTTCGAAAGATCTGTCAAATTATTTTCAATTTATTCACACTCTCTTGTTATATTATTACTGAGAAATTATTTGATATAAAAAATGATCGAAATAATGGAATCGGTGCAGTTTCAGTAACCATTTTTGGAGGCAATGTAATATGTATACTTATTATAGTTCGGACCACAATTTTTTTCTTAAAGTGGTGATAAATCAAAACTGGACAGTTATTACAATCCTAACAAAGTATTCCTTAACACATAAATGAATAATTCTGACATTTAATTATAAAAAAAATAATATCTATTTGTATAACGTAGGAAGAAAGTGTATTATTTCCCCCTGCGAGTGGTTGACGGCAGTACCAGTCAAATAAGTGACATTTACTATGAGTTTAGTTTTTGCGCATCTTCAATTCTCGGTCAGTTTTTGAGATTACCTTCCCCCTTCTGTTCTGTTACTTTATCATTATCTGCTAATGATCGGAAAGTTAATAACAAACCTTATTTTTATGATTAATCTGTAGATTAGCACCATTTCGACATTCTGTGATCAAAATCATGTATTCTGTCATTTCTATTTTACTTTTATGCATTTTGCTCTCGTACAAAACTCTTAGTATAAAAAATTATATTTTAACTAAACTTTTTACGGAACTGTCAGTGGGCTGTCATTATATTATTTTGTATAGTAACAGCTACTTATATAAGTTAATAAAATGCATGAATTTAACATAAAAATGTCAAAGCAAGTTATGCTGGTTAATCTCAGAATATTTAAATTGTGACCATCTGTAAAATAACGATGAAAAATCTAAATTATCATTAACAGATAATGTTCCAGATTATAGTTGATAGTGCTGGGAAAGTATAAAATTTGAATTGAGTAAAATTTGGAAAAAATCCACTTTTTTGAAGTATTTTAAAATCTAAAATAAATATGCAGTTTTGTTAAACGGTATTGAATTCTTCGTGTCCGAATTTACTCATAAGCAAATTTTTATACAATTTTCGCAATTGATTTTTTTTTAAATTTCCTAAATTTTTCTGCTAATTAAACCCTAAAATCTGTTGGAAACTTAAAGAACAAAAATGGCCAGAAAATGCAATTGAAACTAAAATAAAACTACGATTTTAGAAAATAGTAAAGGAATCATTTCTCATTAAGAACTTAGGAATAGTTAGGAACATTGATATATTGATACAGTAGTTTGAAGAATTAATAGTATTTTATGTACTATCAAACTTGTAACAAATTCTTTGATAGCTAGTTGCACCGCCGTTTCTTACATTTTATAATAAGTTTTCTTTAAATGAACAAGATCTTGTCGAGATAAACTATCAATTGAGTTAAATAGCTGTCAAACATTCAATTTAATATTTTTCATTTAAATAATCCTTAAAATTTAAGTAAAAGCGTGTAACGGAATGCATCTTTAGAAACATGTTTCTTTATAATTTGTAAATATCGTCCAGCGATCCCCACTGTTAGAATACCGCTGCAGTATTGTATACTGCTTAAACTAGAACAATTCATTTATATAACACATGATGTCTCCATTTTAGTGTTGAACATCATGATTGTGTCAGATGTTAATTTCCATATTTGACTCTAGTTGCGAAATAGGACAACAATGTCCTGATTATTATATTCAATGGTAATGAATAACATTCGAAACTAAATGATCAATTTATAAATAATTTTTGTTCAGCATTTTTCATACAAGTATAGTGGAATACAACTTTTGTACGAGCACAATAAATTAAGCTTAAAAGTACGACTTGTTTAACATCTATCATCAACGTTAATAATTTTTTATTGTTTTTTTTTTATCTAAACTAACTATGCTTGTTGCTATGTTACTATACAACATAGTAAAATATAAACAAACAATACTGTTGACGTTTAGGTATCTTTGCTCATTATCTTCCTAGGCATGTAAATAAAATTATTTAGTTCCGTGGTAAAGGAAAAATTATAAACAATTGTTATAGGCCATTTTAAAATCTCGTAACTATGGATGAAATACATAGTAACATTACAAGTAACGAGCAAATTTATTTTTTTGTACAATCGTATTATAATATTAATGTTATAGTTACCAAGATAAAATAAAAATAAAATAAATATATCATCACGCCTTCTATCCATTACTGGGTGTGGCACTCTGCTGAAGCAGATCTCGGTAAGTGATATATTTTGCGCATGAAGTGCGGTTACCAGTCGTCAAATCACGGCCCCCAAACATGTTAGTGGTGGAGGAGCCACAGGGATAGCTTTTTTCAAATTATGAAAATTTGTCGCCTGTGGGAATTGAACCAGGGACCTCAGGATCCACAGGCCGACTTCATACCACTGAGCTAGCCATCCCAAGGTAACAACATAAAATAAGCTTTTATAGTATTAATGCCATAAAGAGTTATTTTACGATACTAGTACTATAAAATAGTATATTACGTACCATGAACAAACATTCGCGACCTAATAAAAATCACTTACAGTTTGAGATTAGTAAGTTATTTTTTACAATACTTGCACAAATACAAGAAAAAGGAAGGTTTCAAAATTACCAGTTATTAAATTGTTGTGAAAATAAACTTATTGTCCACGGTGGATCGTAAGTAAATATCACAGTCCTGATGTAACCATGGAAACTGACTGTGCAATAAAAGTTTCATTTACTGTGTTTAAATTTTGTCATTAATAGGTAACTTACAATAGGTACAAGCAGAGCTGGGCAGTAGCTAGCTACTTTTGTAGCTTAGCTACTAGCTTAGCTACATTTACCTTAGCTGTAGCTGTAGCTTAGCTAACTGTGAAAAAATATAGCTGTAGCTTGTAGCTAGCTACTTTTTTTTTCTATTAGCTTAAAAATAACAACTGAAGCTACTTTTAAAGCTACTTTTTATAGCTTAAAGCTACTTTTTAAGCATAAGGTCAACAAAGTACGCATGCGTACAAGCTAAACCCACACAAAATAATTATTTGTTGCCGGTTCTAACTGGCTCTAATACGCAAAAATACACAGTAGGTGCCAGATGGTATTTGCTATTTTTTATATTTATGTACATAATAGTAAATTAACAGTCATTATAACAAAAGACTGATCATATAACAATAGCAAATTTAATTATTTCACAATAATTTTAAAAAGTAGCTTTAAAATTTAACAGTTACTTTAACGAAAGCTTTTAGCTGTAGCTTAGCTATATTTTACAAAATATAGCTTATAGTTGTAGCTTAGCTACTTTTTTAAAGAATAGCTGTAGCTGTAGCTTAGCTACTTTTTTTAAGTAGCTTGCCCAGCTCTGGATACAAGTATTGTAAAAATAATATTATACTCGTAGTACGATTGAACAAAATATAGTACTAAATATTATACGCTGTTCGTACTAAAAGTGTCTTTATTGGATTCGAAGGCTTCCAGGACTTACTCTGAAAATTTCCTACTCGTCTGATAAAGTCACGTACATAACTATTACGAAGATGAAAATTATAAATTAGTTCTTTAAAATTTCGATAGCATATTGTTCAATTTTAAATGATCTCCAAAGATATAAATAGCTAAGTTTTTGTAAAAAAAAGAAAATTAAACCAATGAGACCTAACTATTTTATTTTTTCACGATTTTTAAAGTATTTACTTGAAAAATATGTCACTTTCTAAACGATTTTTTAACAAAAACTTTAAAATAAATTAAAGCAAATCAAAATTACTTGTCAAATGGATCAATTGACATTGCTGTCATACTTTCATTTATCCAAGATTAAATAAATAAAAACGTAATATTTACCTGGATCAAGCGACACGCCTTTAACACCCCACACAACTCCAACCACCACCAGGGCTGCTAGACACAGCCTCATCGTATCGTCCACAGTCACCACACAAGAACCGCGAGTTCCCGAGTTCGCTACCGCTGTTGCTGTTGCCGATCACTGATCAGCCTGCTGTCTTGCTGTCTCTCGAACTCAAATGTTGAGTGACCACTTGGCGGAAAGCACTTGACTGACTGCGGCACGAGTGTGTGACACGTGCGATCTAGAACTGGTGATGCAGTTGATCTGATCGAGAGGAGGGAAGGAATGGAATTGTGGTGATTGAGGAGAGTGACTGTTGGTACTGATGTTGTGAGGAAAGGAAAGGGAGAAGATGTGTTTTTGCTGAAATACTTTGTCTCCTAAATATTATTATTAATATTTATGTTACTTTATACAAAAGGAACTTAATCCTAATCATAGCTTTAAAATTTAACGGCTACTTTAACGAAAGCTTTTAGCTGTAGCTTAGCTATATTTTACAAAATATAGCTTATAGCTGTAGCTTAGCTACTTTTTTTAAGAATAGCTGTAGCTGTAGTTTAGCTACTTTTTTTAAGTAGCTTGCCCAGCTCTGGTCGCAGAACCCACGGCACCAATTGTGCGAACGCCTATGTTTAAAATATTATTTGAACTTCTTAACTCTACTTATAAAATGAATATGTGACGGTCAACTATTACAACTGCCAGTTATTAAAAAGTTATTGAAAATGATTAGATATGTTGCTAAGGAAAAGCTTCGAGGAAAGTGCATGAAAATGCAACAGCTGATGAAGTTTTTCCATTGGAATACTTAACGCAATATTTATCAGTTAACAATAAATTATATGAGCAGATTTATTACATAGCTTATAGTCAGAGAGAAGCGCTTATGTAAGCTACGTTTACATCATAGATCTGTATCAGACCTAACCACAGGCGGGTCGAAAGATTGAATTGAACTTTGCGTTCAACCCTGAACTGATCTAGAACTAACTCGTGTTAATTCCAAAGGGGGAGGCAACCCCCCCCCCCTGGATATTAACTAGAGTGGTGACCAAGACTCTCGAAAATAGGACTTAACATGTAAAACTATAATTTTTTAATTTCCTGCTTCCTTAAATATTTCAAGCAAAAAAGCTTGAAATAAAAGTTTTAGGGCATAACATTCTGCATCTGTACCAATAAACAAAATTAATTTTACATACTTTATAACGACACAAATTAGATTTGAAAATGACGAAAATTGCCTCAAAACTATAGAAAGACATGAAATTGAAACAAAATTAAATATATGTTTGACGTTTTATTTGTCAAAATAAATGAAATAATAAATAAGGAATTTATTCTGACAGTTTTGACAGATTGAACGACAAACATTTGTTTAATTTTGTGTCAGTTTCATAGCTATCGATAGTTTTGAGACAATTTTAGTGATTTTCAGATCTAATTTGTGCCGATACAAAGCATGCAAAATTAATTTCATATTTTATGCCCCAAAAAATTTTTTTTAAGCTTTTTTGCTTCAAATATTTAAGGAAGCAGGAAATTAAAAAATTATAGTTTTACATGTTAAAGTTGAAGTCCGATGGTCGAGAGTCGTGGCCACCACACTGTATATGTATATATAAATTAAATAAAAATGAAATTATAAGTTTAAAGATAATAAATTCAAGCTGAGTAATTTATTTCACAAATTTAAATATTTTTTATCCATTTGTTATGTGTATTTGTATTTATGTTATGTAAAAAAAAATATTTTAGAAATTTATGTACATGTGAGAGTTTTTTGCGACTCGCCCCCTCCCCCCCCCCTGAAAAAATGTCTGTGGACGCCCATGCCTAGTAGGCAGCGGTCTCACTAATCGAGTACAGTCAATCGTGTGCTGTCGAGCAAATTTCAAACACGTGTATTGTAATGGCGGAACGAAAGACGTGGACAAATCTGTAGTATTATATTTAAATTGTAAATAAATCAATTATAAATTCTTTAATTTTATACTTGTCAAAAGAGAACGATCTATACAACTCGATCAGTGAGACCGGACCATCGATTTTTAATCGACACGACACGAATTGACACTACACTACACGACACGACTCGTTCAGTGAGACCGCTGCCTTAATGACAAAATTTAAACACAGTAAGTGAAGCTTTTATTGCACAGTGGTTACCATGGTTATATCAGGACTTTAATATTTACTTACTATCCACAGTAGACAGTAAGTAAATATTACATATCAAGGTCCTGTTTATTTTGACAACAATTTGACAGCTGTCAATTTTGAAACCTATTTTTCTTTTCCTTCTATTTGTGCAAGTATTGTAAAAAATAGCTTACTAACCTGGAACTGTAAGTGATAGTTTTTAGGTCAAGAATGTAGTTTGGGAAATCGAGGCCCGAAGGGATATTTATCAGTTAACGATAAATTATATGAGTAGATTTATTATATAGTTTATAGTCAGAGAGAAGCGTTATAGCTGGAATAAAATTCGTGCGCAACAGATGAGAATTTTACTTTTTTTACAATACTTGTACTTTAAGTTACCTATTAATGCTACATTCTTGACCTAAAAACTGTCACTTACAGTTCATGGTACGTAATATACTACAGAGTGATCAAAAGGAATTGTTACAGTTGGCAATAAAAAAAGTACTTGAAATTGGTAAGCCTGATTTATTATTACATTTATTTCTAAAGTATTTCTATTACTTAAAAAGTCAAAATTCTATTAGCTGTCAGACTCCTGACATAACCTATTTGTATTTATTAGAAATGTCAAATAGCACTTCCGCCTTTATCTGACGTTGTGCCAACTGTGGAATAAAAAGATCTCTGGAATTGTATTGCCAACTATAACAATTCCTTTTGATCATCCTGTATTTCTACTCACATTATTAAAATGTCTTTTAACGTACTGGTTTCCATGGTGCTAAATACATCTTAGTCACATGTTACCTGTCATTGTAACAACCTTACTTTTCAAATAGTTAATAAAACTTTATATTTTGTTGTAGTCTTAATTTGCGGTCGTAGAAAAATGTAGTATGTAACTCCTTCATAAAACTTATTACATAATGTACTATTTTCTTTATTTATTTGTTTTCTATTAATTTAATTTATTATAATACAATTTCAATACCTTTTTTCATTGAAATTTGAAGTGTACTTAAAAAATACATTTCTGAACATTTTATTCATTAATTTTAAAAGGTATTAGGCGTCTAACTTTTTCTCAGATACTTTTTGCTTTGATGTTTACAATTTTTCTATTAATAATAAGCTTTGACATAGCTAATACAATTTTTAATGAGTAACTAAAATTTGTTTTTCAATTAATATACATGTTAAGTAACTAACAAGCAGAAAATATTCCTTTCATGCTTACATTTATTAAATTTTTTAAATTACATTATGCGTTCCTGAAAAAAGTAAACAAAAAAGCACTATTTTTGTTTACTAATATGCTTTTTGTAAAGCATGAAATTCTTTTGTTCACACTGTTCACATAAAAGGACACAACAGGCAGCCAACGTTCAAATAATATCATAGAATTTCACGTGCGACAGTTGAACAGAATTAAATTAACCCGCAGAATATTTTCCTGTGACATAACAACATTGTTAATAGCTCTTGTAGATTGAGGTATTTATTCATGTATCTGTTTAATTTCTTTAATTTTGGTGCGGTTTTTCCTGGATTGTAAATGTATTTTTGATTAAAGCTGCACAATAATCATTGTTTAAACTAAAAACCGTGCGAAAACGCAACGTGTTTTAGAGTTGCTAAGCAACAAATTTAGTATATTATGATACTTGTGTATAAGTAAGTCTTTAAAAACACTTATACACGTGTATCATATGCTGTTTTTTATCATATCTGCATTATAAGCTGGAAAATAGTGTAGCCTCGTCAAGAAAAACATAAATTTCCTGACTTATTATATAATATACTATTATTAGTAACTTTAAAACATGGCGTGTTTGAATATTTAAGGCAGTTCAATACTTTCAGACATAAATAGTTCAACAAGTAAGCGTCAAAATAATTTCTCAAAGTAAACAAGAAACATCCATCATAGCACACTGATAATATATTAAGGTAGTACTAATGTGACGGTGGCGCCATCGGTTGTCGAGTGGCGAAACTGACGTTAAAAAAAATATAAAAATTGAATTAAATAAGTGTTTTATACCTATTATGATTTGGATGTCATGAATTGTTAACAGGTTGTTGGTCTAGTGAATTTTCAAGTACCATACCACCGTGTGCTGTTGCCATTATTAATTGAGATTCTTAATTTTTCGTTAAAAACAAGGCTTTGCATGGCTATATATCCATTACTAAATGATAAAAAACTTTCTCCTTCTGATACAATATACATGGATAGTTCTAGAACATCATACTAGTTTTTCAAATGAAACTGCAAAATTTTAGAGGTACACAAACCAAATATGTGCGATTCTGAGTGATGATCGCCATAAGCCCCGTGTATAAGAACTCAACTTTACAAGCGAATATATTTGTTCACAGACAATGAATGTGTTTCATATTTTAACAGGATGCGTATGACTATCCAATGTTTACGTGCGCCAAATTTCATTCCGATCTGCAAAGTGCTGGTATTACCTTAACAGGCAGATTTATGAAGCGGATTAGTGCTAAAACCATTTTTCATTTTGTTTTTAATGCATGAAACAAGTTTATTTTAACTTAGGTTAAAAAAGAGTGTTAATTAGCATCAAATTTAATTCATCTCATAAATCTGGTTTAATTTGAAACAGAGTTATAGATAATATTAAAACCGGTGTTATCGCTAATCCGTTTTATGAATATGCCTGTAAGAGATTTAAAATTTGGAAAAATTAATGACAGGGTTCATTTTTCATTAAAAGTTCAAGTGTTTGGTACCATTGCAAAGCTAATTCAAAATACTTGAAGAAAAAAGAATAAAAATATATAATTACATTTAAAATAACATGATTGAAATCGTTTTCGGTGAAACCAGAAGTGGGATCCAGGAACTTTATACATCAAAAAGTAGCAGTTATCTTTGTATACAACTATGTAATTTAAACTATAGGTCTAAAATTAAAATAAACAAATTACCTATTTATCCCTATTTTTTCCATGTCACTTCAAATGAGGTAACGCGTATTTTAAACTGAAACATTCAGTGATCATTTATTCATTCATCCATCTTGTAAATCCTCTTCACCAAACGCTTATCTACAATTTCATTCATACAAGATTGTTTATTCCTTCCGCTCAGTATCTTCTGTTCATATTGAAATCTTCTGAAGCGGATCGTGAGCTTTTGAAGTACCATTCATTCATTACAAATTTCCTTAGGCTATTCGAAGTCCTACTCTGCAGTACAAATCCTAAAATATTCAACAATCATCATTTTTATAATTGAATCCGGTTGTTACACACAGGAAAATAAATAGAGCTTCCGTTGACAATGCGCCATGTTGTGACGTCAAGGGACGTCACCTAGTAGCGGTGATATTCGCCTGTCTCTACGTCATAGATGAATAATTTACTAGAATAGTTGATATCGAAGGAAAGTTATAATTGCAATAGTTACTCCTCAATGATGTGAACATTATATATGTGATACATGTTGAATTTCATGGCCTAATTGGGACTTTAATATTAAGTTCATTAAGAAAAATATTAACATTAACCTATTATGCATAGTAACAGTAGTTAATCAGGCAGAATAGGATTCGGGCACTCACGTGACACTGTGACGTTTTTGTGCAGTAAAAACAGCTGTTCCGGGAAAAATCACTGCGCCACCTAAAAAATAGTTCATTTTTGTAGGTGGCGCAGTGATCTTTCCCGGAACAGCTGTTTTATGTCACAAAAACGTCACAGTGTCACGTGAGTGCCCGCATCCTATAGTAAAAATGGTATATAAATAAAGGGTGGTATAAAGTATAGTTAAATTATTAAATTAATTAATTGATATTATAAAAATTGTAATCAGTGAGCCAGGTTTTCAGAGTATTTTTAAACGATTTTAAATCACGTATTTAAAATAAATAAATATATCATCACGCTTTTTACCCACTACTGTCAACAGTCAAGTAAAGTACTTATCCAAAATTACAATAAAAATAACAGTCTGGAAAAGACTTTACCTGACTGTTTTATACTTTACCTCTGCTGTCAATACAATTCGTATAAAAAATTAAACATTTTGAATTCACAATTTTAAGAAAGAAGGCTTTATTATAATATTTTCAACATAACATCAAACTATATCCCTTAAAATGCGGTAGCACGAACTCCTGACACATTCACATAACATCCAGCAGATTAATCAAAGAATCAGTCTTCATCAAACATTCTCATCCTAACACACCATCCTCGCTTCAACTACATTTACGTTCCTTTCATACAAACTTGTAAATTTGATAAAATCTATCTATCATGACAGTCTCATACAAAAGTATAGGTAACCTAAAAAGTTTATAAAAATAATTATTACATTTTTGTATTGTATAGGTTATTAACAGAATTAACATTTCGCTGCAAATATCGTATAATTAACAATAACATTGAATATATTAAATAAAACTATTTAACAAGTTTATGAAATTCAGTAACATAACAAAAATTTTGGGAGTGAATGTTTCATGCCAACCAATAGCAGTGTAAGATTTTACACAGCAGAAGCTATGACAACAAGGCGAGAACTACAAGCAGCATGATATTACCAGTCGGTACGAAACGTAACTGTATTATCGATACATCCTGTTGACAGTTCATAAGAAAAATGCACTGAAGCAATTATTATCAACTGTAACAACAAATAAATAAATAAAAAATGCTGTAATATTTTGTATTAAAATTAATATATTTTACTGATCGAAATAATAACTTTCATAGTTCTTGCTTTGTCATTCGTGCGACCATCTCTGTCTACGCCTGCGACCATTTCTGTTTACGCGTTTGACTATCTCTGTCTACCCGTGCAACGTTGCCAAGCATTTCTGATAGTTTCATTGAAAATCATAGAATATCCAACTTTCATCGCCAATTTCTTTGAAATTAATCCGGTAAGGCATGGATTTTTTAATTCTCATACCTTTCTATTTACATGATGTACTGTGTGTTAGTTTTTTGTTAAAAAATAACTACAATATACGAATTTATTACGCAGTAAGCTGCCTCGCGAGGTACAGTTTCTATAACGCCAATGCATTTTTGGTCGACTTTAACTTTACAATACTCAGCTCAACAACGGTAAACTTTAAAAAAAAATTGCATACTAGTGTAGAAACACATGAAAAATAACATATTTACATTTAATTAAAATCCGGGTTAAATGCTTTCATGATGGTACACCTTAATTCGTCACAATCGGAATTTTTATTCACACAACAAACCTTTACATCCATTCATTTGTCCCTATATACCTGTTTCATTAATATTTCATTATACGTATGCTCCATATTCTCAAATAATCTCAACTCACTTACGCTTATTCAACTAACAACGAATCTAAAGAGATAACAAAAGAAGAGAGTGTCATTCTGCATAATATGTTTCATAACTTTAATATCTTCATAGACATAATTATTCTGGTGCTACCTTCAGACCCAATTAATTGTTCTAATCATCTTAACTTGTTCGCCAGTATCAAATTACACGAAAACAACTTTTTGTGAAAAACAATGTTATACTTAGTTCATATTACAGTATAAAATATTAGACGCATTTTATTTGAAAAGTATAAAAATTAAAAGAAATATATATTTATTCCTGGAAGATTTAAAAAGGTCGAGACTAAGTAATTTATTAACATCAAAAGATTTCAATAATACAACGGATCTAAAATTGCCGAAGCATTTATGCTTTTCAATGGGGGATTCAAGTGGTAGAGCTTTTTAATATATATTTATTAAAATAAATTCTTGACAGCACATCATATTTAATACAATATAAAATCATACCATAAATGATATGTTTATTGCTGAAATATGAAAGTTAAAGTTCGCACTGCCATATTGCAATGACGTAGTTGCATTAAGCCAATCACAGAGCTTTGTCTGAAACGTTTGTCGGTGCTCAAGAAGACGAAGAAGAAATAAGCATTCAGCATTCTACGATTCTACCAATGACGTATAATACTAGACGAATTATGCCGTATTCAAGTCAATGCAGTGTTGTGAAGCAGAGAGGTATGGAATAACTTGAGGGTCCGCGGATGCGCGGCAAGGAGCGAGTACACTTTGATTTTATGCAAGTTGCTCCTTGCCGCGCACCCGCCTCACCCATCAGTTATTCTATACCTTTCTGACTCACAACAAACGCCGATGTTATCCGTCTAGTTATGTTTTGTCTGAGGATTCTAGTGACAACGACAAGTTACGTGTTATTTATCTCTGTCTTATCTGTCTCTCTTTAAGCTAAGATGCAACTACGTCATATTAATTTGTTTCGAAAGTTTAAATATTTTTATCATGCTTAATACAAGTTTTTTTTTTAAATAAAAAATTTGGGTGTAATTATTTTATTACGTAGATTAATATATAAAAAATTCAAAAAAGTCTTGAAAGGCCCATTAACGTTCATCGTCAACGGAAAACAATTTTCAAAATTGACTTCCACAAATAAATTAATCATTATTCTTCATGCAGATTAGTTCGTATTTTTTTCACTTAAATGTATATCATATCTAAAAATACATCCGTTACAGAATTTGCTTACATCAGTGCGGTATGATGACCGTACTTGGAAAAAAATTAATGAGTTTAAAATATTGACAAGTTTTTAAAAATAACTAAAAAAATCATATTTGTAATACAAACGTATGAGTTGGCATTTCTATTTGAATAAATATATTAGAATTAAATGGGATGGCTAGCACAGTGGTATGAAGTCGGCCTGTGGATCCTGAGGTCCCTGGTTCGATTCCCACAGGCGACAAATTTTCATAATTTGAAAAAGCTGTCCCTGTGGCTCCTCCACCACTAACATGTTTGGGGGCCGTGATTTGACGACTGGTAACCGCACTTCACGCGCTAAATATATCACTTACCAAGATCTGCTTTAGCAGAGTGCCACACTCAGTAATCGGTATATTTATTTTTTTTATTTATTTATTTCTCAAAAATTTTATAATGTGAGGATATCGAACTTTGTATTCGTTGAAATCAGAATAAATTTCCCTTCGCACTAAAAAAATAAAAAAATATGTTGTCATATAAAATAAGAAAGTTGTGTCTCATATTTGGAGAACCACTAGCCGAACAAAAATTTGTTAATAGTTTTGAAATAGACTTGTAAAATGGTATTTCTTGCTAATTTAACCAACCTTGTAGCTCTTACAGGTCTCAAAATAACAATAAAGGAACATACAGGCAGATTCACAAAACGGATTAGCGCTAACACCGTTTTTAATATTATTTATAACTCTGTTTTAAATTAAAACAGATTAAAGAAATAAACTAAATTTAGTGCTAATTAACTCTCAAATTAACTCAAGTTAGAATAAACTTGTTTCGTACATTGAAAAGAAAGTTAAAAACGAAATAAAAAATGGTGTTAGCACTAATCCGCTTTATGAATCTGCCTGTTAGTGATCATAAAATAATAATGATTGAATTTAAATTCACATTTACATGACTTCTATTATATTAGAATTTAAAAAGTTTTATTACTTAACTAGTGACAACAGTCTAGTAATATTTGCAGTAAAGATAATATATGCTGGACCTATACAGGCTGTTCAATTTAAAAGTTCCTTTATTGTTATTTTGAGACCTGTAAGAGTTACAAGGTTGGTTAAATTAGCAAGAAATACCATTTTACAAGTCTATTTCAAAACTATTAACAAATTTTTGTTCGGCTAGTGGTTCTCCAAATATGAGACACAACTTTCTTATTTTAAATGACTACATATTTTTTAATTTTTTTAGTGCGAAGGGAAATTTATTCTGATTTCAACGAATACAAAGTTCGATATCTTCACATTATAAAATTTTTGAGAAATAAATAAATGAAAAAAATAAATATACCGATTACTGAGTGTGGCATTCTGCCGAAGCAGATCTCGGTAAGTGATATATTTATGCACGTGAAGTGCGGTTACTAGCAGTCAAATCACGGACCCCAAGGATGTTCGTGGAGGGAGAGCCACAGGGGTAATTTTAAATTGGTGAAAATGTTTTGTCGGCTCTGAGGATCGAACCAGGGTTCTTTAGATCCGTAGGCCGACTTGATACCACTGAGTCATTACCCCATTATGTCAATATTAATATTAATATCAATATTTTTGAGAAATTATCATTGGAACAAAACTGATAATTCAGAATTAGGTTTTGTTTATAAATTATAATATTTCGCTATCAAATCAGCTTCGAGAGATACAGACTAATTAAGTGTTATCTTAAGAATCTTTCTAAAGTTGACTTGATAGAGTTTATTTTGTTTATCAAATTTATTAGTGCATATGTTATAATAACTTCAGTATTCCGTAGATCACTATTTATCAAGTTTATAGCTTTTCTGAATTGTCGCGTCTGCTTATACGGGATGTGATGACATATCTGGGTAAATTATAGCTAAGCGTCTGGTCGGATAGAGTTAACCTTTGAAACACACCCCGTCTACGTTTTTTTTATGTAAACACATATGTGGGAACAGTTCTCTCGAACCAACGCAACGATACCATCCCTTACCCTTTTGTCAGAACATCTCATGGAATACAACAACAATTAGATAGTGGTAGATTGGCTTTCGTCAAGACAAGTTTGGCTCTCATCGTCTGTGCAAGATGTATGTCTTGCAGTGTAACTTAGTAACATTAATAATAGTTTATTCAAACGTTGTTATTTAAAATGGCATGTCAAACAGTATTTCTGCCTTTGCCTGACGTTGTGCCAACTGTGGAATAAAAAGATCCCCAAAATTGTATTACCAACTATACTTCTGATCACTTTGTAAAATAATAAATGTTGTAATAACATTTACAAGCTATTGTGAAAAATGGTATTTTCTTATTTAAAAAGTAAACATTAAAGAGTAGAAAGTATTGTTGTATACCTGAATTTTTAATCTACTGCGGAAAACAAATAAATATCTAAAATTAACAATGGTGACACACATAAATTGAACAGCCTGTAGATAAAATTTCAAAGATAATGCTGCAGTTAATAAACATATAAACTCTAAATTAGGCGATGAAGACCTGTAACTTGACACAAATCTGCTGCACGTAGGTATCGCACGAGATTGTTCGCCCACTACATTCCATTATGAAAATTCTAAGGTTATTTATACCTAAAAAGTGAAATCAGTAGTACGGTCTATTGCATTCGTTCATTGAATGAATTCCTACGTGTGCTGGAGTAGAGACCTTCATCACAAAGTGACAGTGGCTTTCAAACTGTTTAATTGAACGTATAACAAACAGTCTCTCTAGGCAGGTTCGACACATTAGTTGTACCCAGAGCTGGGCAGTAGCTTAGCTACTAGCTTACCTACGTTTACCTTAGCTGTAGCTGTAACTTAGCTAAATGTGAAAAAATATAGCTGTAGCTTGTAGCGAGCTATGTTTTTATTTCTATTATCTTAAAAATATACTTTTTATAGCTTAAAGTAACCCCTGTTCGTTAAGAAATACCCATTAATTTTTGTGTTGTATTTGAATTGTACCTTCTTTATTGTTTTCTATAACTGTAGGATAACAAGTTATTAATTAGTGTAAAATCTATTAACATATTTTATTTTTCACTTGTCCTTTACCTATCCTACTTTTGTATTAAATATTAGATGAACTAAACATTGTCTGTTTAGGGGTCTTCTGTTTATGTGACTGTTAATTTATTCCGATATAAATAAGAATTATAGCATAACAAATTAACATTACATTTGTCCATTTGCGATTTTTTATATTTATTAACAGTCATTATAACAAAAGACTGATCAACTGATCATATGCCAATGGCAAATTTAATAATTCACAATAATTGAAAAAAGTAGTTTTAAAATTTAACAGCTACTTTAATGAAAACTTTTAGCTGTAGCTTAGATATATTTTACAAAATGTAGCTTGTAGCTGTAGCTTAGCTACTTTTTTAAAGAATAGCTGTAGTATTTTTGAAAAATATTCATCAGCGGAATTTTAAAAGGGATGGACGGATGCTCTGGGACTTCCTGTATATTCGAAACAATATTTTATATCCAGGTAATTTTAAGAAAACTTTAGTATTGTTTGTAAAGGAAATTGTCGCAGGTGAATTATCAGGGACTAATTTTCCAAATGTAATTTGCATTCTCTGTGTTTGAATTTTGGTCGAAATATCTGACAATTTTATGAATATTATTTTACATTTTGTTGATTGGGAACATAACATTTAGTTTTGTTTTCTTTATTAACTTAATTTTATTGCATTTGCATTGCCTAAACTAATTTTTCAATTTAATTTAAATAGCTTCAAGCCAGAGCTGGGCAGTAGCTAGCTACTTTTGTAGCTTAGCTACTAGCTTAGCTACGTTTACCTTAGCTGTAGCTGTAGCTTAGCTAAATGTTACAAAATATAGCTGTAGCTTGTAGCGAGCTATATTTTTTTTCTGTTAGCTTAAAAATATTGTTATAACAACTGAAGCTACTTTTTGTAGTCCAAAGCTACTTTTTGTAGCTTAAAGCTACCACTGTTCATTAAGAAATACCTATTAATTTTTGTTTTGTATTTGAATTGTACCTTCTTTATTGTTTTCTATAACTGTAGGATAACAAGTTATAATATACTGTAAAATCTATTAACATATTTTATTTTTAATTTGTTCTTGACCCATCCTACTTTTGTATTAAATATTAGATGAACTAAACATTGACTGTTTAGGAGTCTTCTGTTAATGTGACTGTTAATTTATTCCGATATAAATAAGAATTATAGCATAACAAATTAACAGTATATTTGTCTATTTGAGATTTTTTATATTTATTAACAGTCATTATAACAAAAGACTGATCAACTGATCATATGACAATGGCACATTTAATAATTCACAATAATTGAAAAAAGTAGTTTTAAAATTTAACAGCTACTTTAATGAAAACTTTTAGCTGTAGCTTAGATATATTTTACAAAATGTAGCTTGTAGCTGTAGCTTAGCTACTTTTTTAAAGAATAGCTGTAGCTGTAGCTTACCTACTTTTTTTTAAGTAGCTTGCCCAGCTCTGGTCGTACCATTGTCTAATATTTGCAAACTAACTTAGTAATTATTAGTATTTTAATATAAAATAAATAAATATATCATCACGCCTTCTATCCATTACTGATTGTGGTACTCTGCTGTAGCAAACCTCGATTAGTAATATATTTTGCTCGTGAAGTGCGGTTAGTAGAGCAAGAATCAGAGGCAGTTTTTTTTTAATGTGGTGAAAATCGAACCCTGATTCTCAAATCCACAGGCCGGCTTGATACCATTGAGCCACCTCCCTTATATTGTATTTTAATTATTTTATTACATATTTATTTTAATGGGATGGCTAGCTCAGTGGTATGAAGTCGGCCTGTGGATCCTGAGAACCCTGGTACCCTAGATTCGATTCCCACAGGCGACAAACAATTTTCATAATTTCAAAAGCTACCCCTATGGCTCCTCCACCACTAACATCTTTGGGGGCCGTGATTTGACGACTGGTAACCGCACTTCAAAAATATATCACTTACCGAGATCTGCTTCGGCAGAGTGCCACATCCTGTAATGGGTAGAAGGCGTGATGATATATTTATTTATTTTATTACAACGCTACAAAATAAAAAATAAAATTACAATTATAGTAAAAGGTGTAACAAAACGGATAATTCAGAATTTGGTTTTGTTTATAAATTATGATATTTCACTATCAACTCAGCTTCGAAAGATACAGACTAATTAAGCGTTATCTTAAGTATCTTTCTAAAGTTGACTTGACAGAGTTTATTTTGTTTATCAAATTTATTAGTGCATATGTTATAACTTCAGTATTCTGTAGATCATTATTTATCAAGTTTATAGCTTTTCTGAATTGTCGCGTCTGGTTACACGGGATGTGATGACATATCTGGGTAAATTATAGCTAAGCGAGGGGTCGGTATGATTTAACCTCGTCTGGGTTTTTTATGTAAACGCATATGTACGACCATCGCGACGATACCACCCCCTTACCCTTTGTCAGAACATCCCATGGAAACAACAACGGATTAGTTAGTGGTGTTTTGGTTTCTGATGAGACGAGTTGTCTCGTCTGTGCAAGATGTAGATCTTGCCATGTATTTTAGTATTTTGTAACTTAAAGATTAGTTTATTCATACGTTGACGTTGTTGTTGTTGTTTCCATTGCCGGTTTATTGTTTAATTTCAATTATCAATATTAGTTTATAACTTTTGTATTTTATAATTTATATTTTCTTTTATGTTTTAAATATATATTTTTACAAGAAGTCTTCGTCTTATTTCGCGTTTTATTTTATCGTCTATTAATTTTGACAACTAATTGAATTGTAGCTTTCAATTCTTTTACAAAGGGAACAACAGTTTATTCGAGTATCCATTTCTGTCGGATTTATTTAAATTATGGTTATAAGTTGATTTATTTATGGTATCTGCCCAACAAGAACTTAATCCAAATTACAGTATAGGGTTCGGACTTACCGAACCGCAATGTGCTAGAGCATATAATTTTAAGCTTGAGTGAGACTCGAACTCTGGATCTCCAGATTCAAATTTCGTATTAAAAATATGATTGAGGGAAATGTCAGGAATATTTGACGAAGGTTAATTGAAGGATGAGGCTGTCGTCGATTGATTGATTTATAATGGGTTCGCATTACCCTCCTTATTACGATTCTGCGATATTGATCTGCCCTTTACCCATACTCAATCAGACACTGTTATATTTTTTGGTATTAGTTGTCTTTAGCGATATTTAATAGAGCCCAAAACAAGCGTTAATATTTCTAAAATTGTTATTTTACATTTCATATTTTTTCGCTATTAAGCGTTCCTAAATTATTTTATATACAAGCGGTACATAATGTTAACTTTAGTCTTATCAAAATCATTACTTAACGTGTTTCATTATTTACCGAGGGAAATAAAAATAACAAATACTCCTTACGGAAATATAGTGATTCAAGATCATTGGTAGAGTGCAACCTAGAAAAAAATATTTTCTTAGTATTCACTACACTTTCTTCATTGCTCTTGTGCGCATGTCAGAGAGAGATCTCCGAACTTTTCTGTGAAATTATTTACATGAAATTATTTGTAATATTTATTAACAACATTAAAAAAAATATGTAGGTTTTCTTTTATAGGAGTGTGCTTCAGTCTTACTAGTTTTACATGCTATTACTCGTAACAGTCTCTTTTGTCAAATAACAATTTTTTTCATTTGTATTTAAAATATAGTATATAACACCTCAGTAAAGTATTGTTATTTGCCTTAAGCGATTGCATTCAATATTCGCTATCGACAAATAATGATGAACTTTAATCCCTTGTTATATAAACTATTATTCATGAAAAATATGAAGAACTAAATTGTATGCAACTATTATTTAAAGTAATTTTTTTTAAAAATAATTTACAAACGATTTAAAAGAAACATTTACGATATTAATTTTTTGTCAAGATTTGAATAAATGTGGTGAATAAATATTTATAATAAAAAAATTATTGACAATACAATTTAACAATATAAAGTTAATATTTTAATTTTTATCATAATTTTGCGTCAATAATTGAAATGAGTTTTAACTACATATTTTTAGGCTTTCAAATAAATTAAGGAACAAAGTTCAGACTTGCGCAATCCGCAATATCAGAAAATTTAGGAATCAGTCTGTCTGTATCAGTAGTAGTATTTGATACCTGAGATAGTGTTGATTGTTTTATACTAAATTTTGTGGTAATTTATGTTATTGTGATAGTGTCAATCCAATGGAACTTATAACAGAATAGAAGCTGCATTAGGTATTTATATTTGTTTAAATTAATAGTATTGTACATAGAATAATGGGGTTAAACTTGCAAATGTCAAATGTTATAACTAGGGTTGTTGATTTTACGAATATTCGAAAATTCGAATGTTCGGATTTTTTGAACATTCGAATTTAAATTAGAATTTTCGAATATTTCGAATTATTCGAAGTTTTGAATTTTTTGAACATTCGAATTTTCGAATTTTTCGAATTTTTTGAATTTTGCGAATTATTTGAAATGTTTTAGATCCTAACGTGGTATGAATTATTTTCAGAATAAACTCATTTGCAGAGTTTTGTATTAATTCATAAGTAATTATTATTAATAAAATTTCCTTACACTGTCAAAAACGTTATATTTAAAACGTTTTTGTATCCTTTTTATTCTCATTTTAAAACGTTTTACTAAAAATCAATTTAGATGGGCGGTTAAGAGAGTAGATGGCTTAATTAAGACGCCTAACCTCGCAGAGTTTTTGCAGAATACTTCGCCGATTTTATTATTTAATTCGTGTCCAACTTTTCACGAATTATGCGTGAGCGTACTTGGAGATGACAGATGGCGTTAATTAATTGGCAAAAAATTAGAAAATTCGAAGCTTCGGAAAATTCGAAAATTCGAAAAGTTCAAAAAATTCGTAAATTCGTAAATTCGAAAATTCGAAAAGTTCAAAAAATTCAAAAATTCGAAGATTCGATTTTTTTTTGACGAAGTTCAAAAAATTCGAATGTTCGAATGTTCAGAAATATCAAAAAGAGACCTCCGAACTTCACTATGAATTTATATGAAAATATTTGTTAATAACATTAAAAAATAAAAAGTTTTTCGTTTATAAGAATGTGTTTCATTCTTACTAGTTTTACGTTCAACAGTCTCTTTTGTTAAATAATGAATTTTTTCGTTTTTGTATAAAATATCGTAACACGTGAGTACAGTGACATTATTAGCCTCAAGCGATTGCATCAATTTAAAAAATACAAAATAAAAACAATTGATTGTTTCAAAGAAAATATTTATTTTTACACTTAATAAGTGCTTATCGTCAGAAGTAACGAAAAATTCAAAAAACAATCTATTTATATAGTTACATCGAGTATCTGTAAGTAACAGGTATTTTTCTATTTTGTTGCATAGTAAATGAATATATAAGAAAATAATTAAAACCAAATATTATTGAATGTTGAATCTAACTCTCTAGAATGACAAATTTTTAAGATAAGTAGTTTGTAAATATTAGAGTTACAAAGTTACCACCAAAGTGTCGAACCATGCGCAGAGAGACTATCATTTTCAGAT
Organism: Pterostichus madidus; assembly: GCA_911728475.2. Classification (NCBI taxonomy): domain Eukaryota; kingdom Metazoa; phylum Arthropoda; class Insecta; order Coleoptera; family Carabidae; genus Pterostichus; species Pterostichus madidus. The sequence goes on from OU452304.1 coordinate 4,927,251, forward strand.
TATTCAAGAAATAAACAAAGTTCAAACTTTTAAACACTTTTAGTTGGTTAACTTTTGACTTTAACATCAGGCAAATATTTTCTTAAAACTTTTATATTTCATGTTTATCATAATTTAGAAAAACAACATTTTTTGTCGTCTTTTTCTTACTTATGAAGCTATAAAAATGTTACTGATTCTTTTCTTTCGCTAAATTAATAAATAGAAATTAAAATACAATAATTTCACTCATAAATAAAAACATATTACTAGAGAAAAAAGAAACTAATATATAAAACTTCACTTACAGCAAAATTCCAAATATCGTTAAGCTTTCATTTATTTTAATGTACCTATTATTTTTTTTTTGTGGTTTCTTTGGCGAACCAACTACTTAGGTCATATGCCGCCATTACGCCCTGATCTGCGTTTTAGGTATTATGGTCAACAGCAACGCGGGTTTTCTCTGGACGGTCACCCATCCAAGTACTACCCGCGCGCAACGTTACTTAACTCACGTTATCGCTTAGATCAGTTCCAACGAGTGCAGCCATGGCCGTTGACAAAATGTACCTATTACTACATTAAATATTAAATTTCTCGTAAGTATCTATAACATTTTCATGTCGAAATATCAGAACAGTAGTTCCGTGCACGATATGTCGTCAGTTCATCACTATCATTACAGAGAAGCCTGTGCCTGTGGGCACAAAAGTTTCCGATGTTTATTGTGAAACCGTCATAAAAAGTACCTGCTCTGAAATCCTTCAGATACCGCATCGTTCAGAGCAGACATTGTCATTTGGGTTGCATCGTTTTGTACGTTAAATATGTGACATTGTGACACGAAATATCGAAAACAAATATATACTTTACTCAGAAATGCGAAACTTTAATGAAAATATTCGTATAAAGAAAGTTTTATTTTTGCAAAATCTTTCATTTAATATCTAATTTATATACCCAAGTACTTTCTAAACTATTAAAATCGTGTATATGTCTTTACATATATATGCACTTAACTAACTTATTATTATTTTTTTTTTTTCTGGCTTCTTTGGCGGACCAACTACTCAGGTCATATGCCGCCATTACGCCCTGATCTGCGTTTTAGTTGTTATTGTCAACAGCAACGCGAGTTTTCTCTGGACGGTCACCCATCCAAATACTACCCGCGCGCAACGTTGCTTAACTCGCGTTATCGCTTAGATCAGTACCAACGAACTAACTTATTAAGTTTTACGAAATTATAAAGTGACAAAACTTAATAATTTATTATTATCTTCATTCTAACAAAATTTGAACAAATTTATTTATCTAGAACTGGAAATAAAAGCATACAAATTTCAAGCGGTTTTACACTGAGTACGGAGCGGCCTTAAGTTATTGTATTTTATTAAGTTTATTTTATTTATTTTACGTTCCACTTAATCTCAATTACGGTATAGAGGATGCAGATGCAGTAGCGTGGTAGTTTGATTGGGATTCGAACTCTGAATCTCCGGATTCGAATGCCGTAACGCTATGAACACCACCGTACTGTCGGAATGCGAGCACAATTTACTCCCCTTATATCTATTTCTTGTTTACTACTATAACACTTAAAGTCATCGTATACGAGCGCAGGATGAAAATGAAACAAGAAATGATTTATTTGGTCAAAACATATTTTATTTCTCAACATAATCTTCTTGTAGCTCGATACACTTTGGCCAACGTTTTTCTAATGTCGCCATGATTTTGTTGGCTGATAAAACCACTTTGGCCTTTTTCGGCTTCGATTCGCCAGGACAAGTCCATTGTTTCAACTGTTCTTTGGTCTCTGGTGTGTTGTGATAGATCCATGTTTCGTCCACGGATACGTAACGGCGCAAAAAGTCCTTCTTATTGCGCATGAACATCGCCAAACACTCCTTTGAACTTGTCACACGGTCGCGCTTGTTGTCAACAGAGAGCAAATGCGGAACCCATCTGGCAGATAGCTTTCTCATATCCAAAAATTTATGCAAAATGTGCCGTACCCGTTCGGTTGAGATGCTCATAGCCTCAGCCAGCTCGTGCACTTTAACTCACCGATCGTCCAATATCAAACCATGGATTTTATCGACGATTTCTGGCGTTGTAACCTCAATTAGACGACAAGAACGTTCGGCGTCCTTTGTGGTCATACTACCACAACGAAAATCAGTAAACCACTTGTGAATCGTTCCAATCGATGGTGAAGAGTCCCCATAATGTTTAACAAGCGATGCTTTGGTTTGCGTAATGTTTTTTCCACACAAGAAATAATGTTTAATCAAGACGCAAAATTCACTTTTTCCATGTTTTCAAAAACTTCAAGGTTACTTGCTTTCCATGGGTATCAAAACAGATCTGAATGACATATCAGTCTGAAAATTTTAATGCGTTTTAGTTAAAGATGGTACATCACAAATGTCACATGAGATTTGCGATTGTAGCGCCATCTGTTTTATTTTTCAGGGACTTTTCACCCTGCCCTCCTATAATTTTTGCTTCTTGATTTTTGATAGTTTACAGTTTAAATGAGAGCAAAATGAGCTTTACAAAATATATATATATATATATATATATATATATATATATATATATATATATATATATATATATATATATATATATATATATATCACCGCCGTTCTTTAAATATGAAGCATCACTTACGTAAAATAATATCGAATCAAATTGTTGACGGCAATGTTTATTAATTCATTTGACATTATTTATTGATTCAATATTGTTTTACTTAAGTTACACTAAATATGTGGGGGGCAGTGGTGCAACAACTAGCCTTTACTCATTAATTATATCTTACTGAAGATCCCCTGAAATATGTGGGTCTGAAGCGGTCGTTTCATACGCTTCTTGGTTTTACCGTATCTGTCTGAAATTGCTTTTGTTCTTGCTACTCTTAGTAAAAAGTTTTAGTACCGCTGCTGATTACCAAACTATCCAACAACAATTTCCTTCACCTGACGTGTGTCTGTGTGGGTTTGTGACGTCACGACACGCCTATCGCCAAGTTAGGCCTCACGCACTTTGAATGTGGGTGCCTCTATCTTGTTCTTGTGCAATATTGAATCTCAGCTGGACCTAATGCGTTTACCTACCCACACTCTATGGCTATGGCGCCACCAACTGCCGAACAACAACAAATGTCAATGTTATTGTCTTAATAAATAAGAAAAAATAGGAAAAAACAAATTTTCCATCACTTGTCTCATAATTCCACAAAGGTGCTGTAAAACCTTTGTGGAATTATGAGACAAGTGATGGAAAATTTGTTTTTTCCTATTTTTTCTTATTTATTAAGACTCAATTCCACATCGCAATAGACATTTTGTCTTTTGTTTTATTATTGTCTTTTCATTATTAGGTTGTTATGATATGCTAACATTTATTGCTGCAATTAATAGTACATTACGGACCATGAACTGTAAGTGACAGATTTTAGGTCAAGAATGTAGGTTGGGAAATCGAGGCCCGAAGGGTCGAGATATCCTGAACATTCGCAACCTTAAAAAATCACTTACAGTTTGAAGTTAGTAAGCTATTTTTTACAATACTTGCACCAATAGAAGGAAAAGAAAAATAGGTTTCAAAATTAACAGCTGTCAAATTGTTGTCAAAATATATAAGACCTTAAGGGGGGACACCCGTTGAAAATTTTCAAAAAAATCGATTTTTTTTTGCATTTTTGGCATCTTTATACTGTCTAGAATGTTGTGTCAAAATACCAATTCGATATACAAAGTCGTTACGAAGATACAGCGAGAAATAGGGAACTGAGCAGGTATAAAACTTAAATAAAACTCAAATCTTTAAAGGCGTTTTTCTCGAAATCACATTTTTTTACCATGCGAGACAGAGATTTCTGAAACTATTCGATCAATTTTGCTGATTCTTTCGGTTTTCTATGTAGAAATGAATTATCTGAAAGGTAGCATAGGATTTTTCGGATATACCAACTTTTCGATTTTTTATGCGCATTTTAGTAGCGATTTTTTCAACGAAAAATTGAACTTTTTTTTTGAGCACCACCATTTTGTTAATTTTGCGAATTTTGAGTACTGAATGCGCTGTCCCGCAAGCGACCAATGCACCGCCTGCAGCTCTCTATTCGCAGGGCTGCCAATGGCAGGGAAACAAATTGTTTCTGCTGAAAATTTCTGAAAATAAAGCTGAAATATTACTTTATAACATGCTAAAAACCCAAAGCAATTGCATTTATTCTAATGTCCTAAAAAAATTATCAAACAATATCTTTTTTTTGCAGGCTCAACGGGTGTCCCCCCTTAATGTGTAATATTTAATTACTGTCCACGGTGGATAGTAAGTAACTATTATAGTCCTGATATAATCAAGGAAACCACAGTGCCATAAAAGTTCCACTTACTGTGTTTAAATGTTTTCATTAATAGGTAACTTACCGTACAAGTATTGTAAAAGTATTGTTTTGTTTTCGGTGCATATGTGCATTGCCTCACAATCTGAAGTACATCAAGAGCGATCGTTTTGAATAATTCACTTTTTAATTAAATATTTTAGATATTAATACGTTACCTTTGATCATTTACAACTAAAATTGATATGTATTAAATATTTCTATAAACGTTGTACTATTAACCAGTGCCGTCTTTATCATAAGGGCACATGTGGCACGAGACCAGGGCCTCCGGCTCGATAGGGGCCTTAAAATGCCGAGGTCGTCGTTTACACGGAAAATTGAGGAGCTCAATTGTTAATGCAATTTTGCTAAGAATTGCAGTTAAAATTTTTAAATTTAAATGTAAATCGGAAACAAGATGAGATTTCTAAAAAAATTTAAACAATAAACTAAATTTAACAGAATTTTACATAACTTAAAATTTCTTAATTAATCCTATAAAATTTATACGAATATTCAAATAACTTTAAAATATTCCAAAGAATTTTGAGGACATAATAGAAGATCTTACACAACAGAAATCCCGGAAGAAACTATCATCATTAACGTAATTCTAATTCTTAAAATACGAATAGTAATCACTTCACTTTTATTTCATTTGTATAAAGCTAACCAAAATAAACAATAAAGTCACTAAATAAAACTACATTCGAATTTAGTAAGCTATTTTGTACTGATGTTTTCATTCACATTTTTTTTAAATTTTTTCAAAAGGGCCCCTTCATGATTTAAGACGGCCCTGGGAATAGCCTATTGTTAGTTCATTGTTGATATATCCAGAATATTTAGATCAAGTTTTTTTTTATTCATATAAGATCCTGAGAATCCTGGTTCGATTCCCACCGGCGACAAACAATTTTCATAATTTCAAAAGCTACCCCTGTGGCTCCTTCACCTCTAACAACTTTGGGGGCCGTGATTTGACGATTGGTAACCGCACTTCACTCGCAAAATATATCACTTAGCGAGATCTGCTTCGGCAGAGTGCCACACCCAGTAATGGGTAGAAGGCGTGATGATATATTTATATTTATTTAATTTATATAAGGCTCTTAATTTTGAATTACCAACTTTGTTTTCACTTTATCACAATCTAGCTCTATGAGCGAACGTAGTCTAATGTGTAATGCCTGGGAGCTCTATTTTTAAGCCATATTATAAGATGAAATTTACTGCATTGTGAAATGTTGTTGGTTCGACAGTTTTGACATTTATTCGTTTCTATCTCTGATACTTTTATAATAAAGCAAACACTAAAAGTGCAGATGGAAACTACATGGAAAGAGCATCAATATTTGATTCCAGAATCGAGAAGTTAAAACGACTAGTGACAAGTCTAACGCAAAGAAAATAAAAAATTATCACTTCAAGTTCTTTTCGCTATTCTGACTGTTATAAAAAAATGTAAGCGGTCAGAAATTTAATATAACTGAACAAATTTGATATAGTCAAGTAAACTTCTTTCAAAATTCAGTATCGAGAAGAAGATTTCAATTATTGATACACTATTTTTTTTATTTCTCGAACAGATGAGTTCTTATAATTATACATACATACATACATATCTTCATGCTATATCCCATCAAATGGGGTAGCACGAACCCTAAAATCACTCATAAAACATTCACTCATAACACTCATCAAATAAATAATCAGCCCCCGTCAAACATTATCATCCAAACACACCACCCCCACTTCAAGCACATTCATAGATCCCTCCATACAAACTCATTTATTTATCACACACGAAATTATTCTTACATAACAAACCCTCAATCACATCCATCCAATCACTCATATTCACTTATCATTCATCATCTTTCTTCAACGTACATAACACATGCATAAAACATCTCAAATTACCCACGCTTACTCCTAACAACGAATCTAATAACGAAACTAACAACGAATCTACAAGATTCGAAAAGATGAAAACGGCAGTCTGCAATTGTATATGAAAGAAAGAAAAGTCCAAACAATGCAGTAACTGAAAATGAAACAAAAAGATAAGAAAGGAAGGGAGTGTCGCCCTGTGCTTGTTTTTGGAAGTGAATTCCACACAATTGCAGTTAAACACTCTACGTAAGAACTGAAAATGAATTAAAAGATAAGAAAGGAAGGGAGTGTCGCTCTACGCTTGTGTTTGAAAGTGAATTCCACACAATTGCAGTTAAACACTCAATGTAAGATCAGAAAACAAATAAAAAAGATCAGAAACGAAGGGAGTGTCGATCCTGCGCTTGTTTAATTATCCATCACAAAAACTATCATACTTAACTATTTTATGCAAGATTTCTCTTGTATGTTTTGTAAAATGAGAAATGCTCCCTTTAATGAATTAAGAATGACAAATGAAACTCAACACATTTGGCAAGCACGCTTAGAAAGGATTTTCTTGTTTTTACCTCGTCTGTTTCAATGATTGCTCAAAAATTAAACGAGAAAACAAATTTACGTCCGTAAACGTGGGGAGACTAAGAATTTATCATTAATTTCAAACCATCTCAAAGGGGAGAATGCATGGACAAGATAAATAACCTGCCAAGATTTCAAATTTATACTTATAACTAATGGTTCGAAAAATCTTTTATGATTTTCACTGAGAAATATTATTTACGTACTTGAAACACAATTTTACCTTTTTGTATTTATTTTAAAAATTGTACGGTTAAATTGCAAAACTTTGTGTTTCTTTTTTACGTTCATAAGTTGGGTATCGAAAGAGCGTTTATTACGATATGCAACATGTTGTTTTCGACTGTTGGTAGTATCTGATGGTATAAAGTAAAAGTGTACCTGAGAACATAAAAACTTTAAAATATCGTCGGAAGTAGATTATTTATCGTGCTTTCAACTACTTTACGTAGTTCAAGCGAAGAGCAATTGATTTGATCTTCTATAATATATATATATATATATATATATATATATATATATATATATATATATATATATATATATATATATATACAAAATAGCTCAATAATAATAGAAATAATTGCATATTGGTTGTAGAAAAAAAGCTGCAGATAATGAAATAATAAATAACTTTTATGCAACAAAATATCAACATTATTTTATTTATAAAAACTATTATTTGCAAAAATAATTATACTTTGTTTTTGGTTATAAATATTATTTGTAAGTTTACGGATTTTGTTGTACATTTATTTTAATAACTTTTGATAACGCTGAAAGCACTGGTTGGCAGTTTGAAATTACTCGGTTCCACTAATTTGAAAAGTAATGTTATTATGAAATAAATGTGTCACACAAAGATAATATATTTTAATTAATAACCTTAATATTACAGATAGGCCCTAAATAGCTAATATGAGTATTTTCAGTTCGTAAAATGACTATTTAATAACAAGATTTCATTAATCACGGGTTGCTCAGCAACGACGGTTAAAATTACTTAACACACTACTATCTTGTTATGGTTAATTCAAGAAAATAATGATTGGTAACATTGTGTTTTTAAAAAAATTCATTAAACTTTAAGTTCTTTCAAACGAATGTCCCAAATACATAAATTAAAACCGACTGAACTATTTTCGTTTGACAGTTGTCTCAAAACAAATAATTCGTTGTTATAAAAAAATCACACAAAAACTAAACACAGCACTCTAATAAAAATTTGTATCTATGCCAAAAAGTATAAGAGCTCTTATGGGCGTAGTGCGTAAAATAAACTTTGTAAGAAATGCATGCATTTTGTGCATCACTATTAAAAATCAAACTTTTGCGTTTAATATGTGAAGCTGCTATTTCACGCATGGGAATAGAAAATAATTATTTGTGTACTAAGAGCGTAAAGTGATTCTTTGTTACTCGAAAAAGCGCAAGCCGACGATGAGAGCTGCAATAGTGCAAGATGCCTTACTTTCGTGAAACACAAATATTTTTGCTACAACTGCATCTATTAAAAAACGTATACATACTGAAAATAAATTCATTCTGTCAATATGACAAGTTTCTGTTTTATTTGTATCTCTAATAACTAATCTTTTTCGCGCGTTGCCATTAGAAAAATAACTATTGATATATCAAAGATATTTATCGATTACTCTACAGAAAACGTCAACTTTACATTGAAATTGAGATCGTATTTGTCAACTTTCCATAGCAACCGTTGAAACAAGTTATTAAAGATTTTAAAATTTAATGTACGCTTATATAAAATCCTGACTTCCTTTTGATGCTATTTAATAGCGAGTACTACGACACTACAATGCTCTTTTATTATCTCAACGCCCTCTTTAATTCTATGTACAACGCATAGCACAGTTTCTAATTAATTTAGATTAATGAATGCATGAGTAGAACTGCGTTTGCAATAAAATGCGCATCTGTTTGTGTCATTATCGCTTAGCACATCTCCTTTTTTAGGAAAGTCTGCTACACTCATAAAAATACTTGTTGAATGAATTCTGTGATTCATTTTCTGGGAATTAAAATTCCCTAATTCATACTTCACTCGATGATTGCATTCTATGTCATCTGAAATTAGTAACTTTTTTTGTTTACTGGGATTGTTTGCAGTTTAAAAAGTCGCAAATTTGAAAGACCGTAACATGAAATATTGCTCATGCTTCAATTAACTTATAATCAGTCAGACATCCTGTTTTTTAGATTTTTTTGGAAATTTATTTATTTATTTCTCATTAATAACAGAAAATGAGGCAAAATAGTTCTAATCTACATACACAAGTAAATATCTCTTACAAAAATAAATACCATACTTCAACCAAAATTTCTTATTGATAATTTTGTTATACTGAAAACGGAAATGGACTGACGTCATCCACCCATATAACTAACAAAATCTTAGAAAACTGGTACAATATTTAAATGATAATTAAAACAAAAATGGCATTGAAACACAAATCTTAAATAAGAATAAAGAATAATAGTTATATTTAATATCGATTCATGTTTTGAAAATAATTCTTTTTAATTTATAATAATAATTTTAACTTTTGTACGTTCACATGACACATAACTGCATTTCAAATGCAAAATATATCATTTTCCGAGATCTGCTATGACAGAGTGCTACTCCCAGTTATAGGTAAAAGGCGTGATGACATATTTATTTATTTACTTTATATTTTGACATAAATTTCCTATTCCTACTTATAATTATAAATATATCATCACGCCTTCTACCCTTTACTGGGTGTGGCACTCTGCCGAAGCAGATCTCGGTAAGTGATATATTTTGCGCGTGAAGTGCGGTTATCAGTCGTCAAATCACGGCCCCCAAAGATGTTAGTGGTGGAGGAGCTACAGGGGTAGTTTTTGAAATTATGAAAATTGTTTGTTGCCTGTGGGAATCGTACCAGAGTTCTCAGGATCCACAGGCCGACTTCATACCACTGAGCTAGCCACCCCATTCATGTCAAAATAATATCAGCAATTATACCAGTTGAAATATTATTTATTATTCCATTTTACCCATATGTATGGGGTAATGGCTCAGTGGTATCGAGTCGGCCTGTGGATCCTGAGAACCCTGGTTCAATCCCCACAGCCGACAAACAATTTAACTAAAATTAAAATTATCCCTGTGGCTCAGCCTCCACTAACATCTTTGGGAGCCGTGATTTGACTGCTGGTAACCGCACTTCACGCGCATAAATATATCACTTACCGAGATCTGCTTTGGCAGAGTGCCACATCCAGTAATGGGTAAAAGCCGTGATGATATATTTATTTATTTATTTTATATTCCATGGCTAGCTCAGTGGTATGAAGTCGGTCTGTGGATCCTGAGGTCCCTGGTTCGATTCTCACAGGCGACAAATTTTCATAATTTGAAAAAGCTATCCCTGTGGCTCCTCCACCACTAACATGTTTGGGGGCCGTGATTTGACGACTGGTAACCGCACTTCACGCGCAAAATATATCACTTACCGAGATCTGCTTTAGCAGAGTGCCACACCCAATAATGGGTAGAAGGCGTGATGATGATGATATATTTTTATATATTCCATTTATGGGGTGGCTAGCTCAGTGGTATCAAGTCGACCTATGGATCCTGAGAACCCTGGTTCAATCCCCACAGCCGACAAACATTTTCACTAAAATTAAAATTAACCCTGTGGCTCCCACACCACTAACATCTTTGGAGGCTGTGATTTGACTGCTGGTAACCGCACTTCACGCGCATAAATATATCACTTACCGAGATCTGTTTCGGAAGAGTGCCACACCCAGTAATGGGTAAAATGCGTGATGATATATTTATTTACATATTTTGTATTCCATTTTACTGATGATGAGAACTTAGTTCTTGAAATACGTATATAGATTTATTTTTATACTGAAGGAATATTAATAATACTGTCAACAAAGAAATAAGTGATCTGTCTTTAAAACCAAAATTTATTTGAAACATTTATATTATACACAATACATTTTATTCACGTATAACGATTGTAACAAACATGACATAATAGCGTATAATCCCCGAAAAAATATTTTCATTTCCGTATTTCAGAGAAAAACTTAAACATAAAATAACAAATTCAATAGGTAATACATATATTCAATATTTACATTCTGCTAATTTGGATAGCAATATTTACATTTTTTTATAAAATCTACAGTTGATATGCTCAATTATATACAGAACTTTAATGTGTACATATAATTAAATATTTATGTAATCAAATAAGATACGAAATTAAATACTAAATTTGACAACATCGCTCACTACTTTACGTTTACACATAATAAAATAACTTGATATGAAACAATTATTTTCCTGTATCAAGTTTACAAAATTAATTTTGCGCAACTGTTTTGCCAAAAACAGTGCTATAAAGGTCAACTTTGTGCTACTGTTTTTAGGGATTTTCTATTTGTGAACTTGTCAAGATTTTGAGTTGTAAAAATGTCAAACATAAATCCATAATTGCTCATCTCATGTAAAATTATTGCAATGATTTTGTTTTAATAACATAATAATAATATGAAACTACAAAACATTGTTTTATTAAAAATTAAAGGTATCTATGTTATAATTATGAATTTGAACTTTAACCTAACTAATAAATGACAAAATAAATTAAATTTCAAATGGTCATTGAATTTGTAATTTTGATATTTTATTATTATTATTTTAATAAAATTTTAATAAAAAAAATTGAAATAAAAGTAAATTAATACGACGTAAGAAAAATAGTATGAAAACACATTTTACAATGACTAATTTATTATAAAATGAGTACAATTTGCATTACAAGCCGCTGGCTCATTGTAACACTTGTTTTTCAACATACTATTAATTGATTATTAATGTTATGCCTGCGTGATCGTCTTCAAAATGGAAGTAGTGGTCTAGATTAGAAAAAATCATTAAATTTAAAATAGTTAACTAACTTTATATTTCCATCTTTAAATGTTGATTTTCAAAATTGATTTTAAACAAAAATGTTTAGTACGAATAATTGGTTAAAAACTACAAAGTAGTTGTTCTATCGAACGATTTATTTATTATACGATAATTTTAAATGCATCGAATGCAATAGCAGATTTCTCGTCGTGACGCGTCATATAATAAAATATCGCTCGTGTGAAACGGTAATAACGGCTATCATTATCGAGAAAATAAACAAAAACCGTAGAGGTGGCTGTCAGTAACAGCTGTCTCTGTGATTTTCGTTTATTTTATCACTAATATGTCTGTGGCAACTAAAATTGATTTCCGGTAAAAATCAGTAAAATTGCATTTGTTCAACACGATTTTCCTCAATTTTTTGCAAATTAAATATTATTATTTTTTAATCTAGTTATAAAGAGAAAAAATACTCCATGGATTGGAATAATAATATTATAGCATGCCATTTAAAAAATATATCGTCCTCTTCACTGTGAAAAAATGACTAGATAAAAATATTCGATATTTCCAGAATATCTCCAATCATAAACCCTCGAAATGTGTTTATAATTATTTAAATTAAATGATTATTTCAGGAAATAATATCAATATTCCTTACTTATTTTACACTCTGTATATTAACAGCTGAATAGCAATACAAACTCCATAATTTAGATTACTTCGTGTTACTTTTGATTTCTGTAGCCAAATTAGATATTTTAAATACTGAATGATTTATTTTACCAATGCCGAGAAATAGAACTTAATTTAATTATTTGCTATACTGATACAAGAAGTTCTCTTTGCAAAACTCCATAATGAAAGTCTTAAGAGTCATTGACTTTCCGAAAATATATTAACGAAGACACAAAACAAACCTTTTAAGCCGGTAATATAAATTTAGCTTCCATTCTATCGTCCGATTCGCTTTGCCAAGCCAGAATTTATTTTTCACTTGAGAAATTGAAACGAACATACTAGGACACGAGAAACGATTTAACCTATTAATTAATTAAATCTATAGTTTCGCACTTGCTGGAATTTATTCAATATAAACACAAGAAAAGTAACATATAATAGAGCTCGACAAACCAAACTAAAACTATGGGTGGAATGGTATATAATGAATATATAGCTCAACTTTGGCGCGAAAGTAAAATATACAGTCTCAGTGAAAACAAATTAAGGTAGTACTAGTGTGACGGTGGCGTCATCGGTTGTCGAGTGGCGAAACTGACGCTCAAAAAATATAAAAATTGAAAAAACAAGTGTTTTATACCTATTATGATTTGAATATCATGAATTGTTAACAGGTTGTTGGTCTAGTGAATTTTCAAATACCATACCACCGTGTGGTGTTGCCATTATAAATTGGGATTCTTAATTTTTCGTTAAAAACAAGGCTTTGCATGGCTATATATCCATTACTAAACGATAAAAAACTTTCTCCTTCTGATACAGTACACATGGATAGTTCTAGAACATCATACTAGTTTTTCAAATGAAACTGCAAAATTTTAGAGGTACACAAACCAAATATGTGCGATTCTGAGTGATGATCGCCATAAGCCCCGTGTATAAGAACTCAACTTTACAAGCAAATATATTTATTCACAGACAATGAATGTGTTTCATATTTTAACAGGTATAACTATCCAATGTTTACATGCGCCAAATTTCATTCACATTTGCAAAAAAAAATTGTACGCTAGTACTACCTTAAGAGCGCGCCACGAAACCGTTTTAAGCTTGTCATTTACATGTATTTTTCTGCACAAATTTACGCAAAGCGGAACAATGAATATACATAAATAAAATATAAATAGAATCGTTATAGTATCTAGATTGCTCTATGCTAAAAGATAATATTAGCAAATGAACACGATTTGCAGTAGAAGTGACATAAGGGAGAGAGAAATTCACGAAATTGAATTGCAGATTTTTTTGAAATTTGCTAATTTTATAGAATTAATTTTTAGAATAAGGCAATTAGAAATATGTATTCTTTTATTATGTGAAATAATTTTTATTGTAGATTGCGTAATTTTTTCAAATTTTGAGCAGAAAGTTTGTCCACAAGAGCAATGTAAAATTGTTCATCATTTTGCCGGCTGTAGCGCTAGTAGTAACAGACAAAAAAAAACTTTCTTCCGTAATAGGAAACAGCCAAGTGCTTCTCTATGATAGTAGAAGTAAATATTGATATTATAGGCGTGTTTCTTTGGACTGTGATTCGTAATCAAAGTGATCAAACTTAACATGATCATGAAGAATCATGTTTCTTCGTTCGTTATTCGTTATCCCTATTCTTTCATTTTGTGATCACGAAACGACAATCCCCCTACCCTTCTGAATCATACTTTTTCTATGATTCATATTGACTGATTCACATCGAAGGTTTAAAAATGGCGTCTGATGTCACGGTTCTTGAGATACCAAGGGTTACGCTCGAAAAAAGGACAAACGAACATTACTAAAAAATTATACGTAAACAAATTTGATATTTTATATGTCTCAAACAGATAAATGCTGAATTACTGAAAATCTAATTTTCATGTTTAATAATATTATATAACATTCATATATTCTAAATATGTCTGATGATAAATTTATGTGCTCTATTTGCGGAATTAAAAGAAAGTAAATATATATATTTCACCAAGAACATTTTTTCTGCTTCAGCACGATTACGATCCATTTTTAAATGGCTCACATGGACACTCATTTATGAAATTTTAAAATAGGTTAGTTTGTGTATTTGACATTTGTAGTTATTTTAACGTTCATACTATATGATCGCGTCGATCGGGTTGGATTTGAATCATTATTCCTGTTTGATGTTTTCTTCAGTATCATATTTAATCATGATTCAACGCAATCACGATCAAAGGAATCATGATTTAGAAAATCACAATCACAATCCAAAGAAACACGCCTTATATACACAACTGTTAGAGCTGAAATACTAGTAGCGCGTCCTGCAAGTATTGTAAAAAATAACTTACTAACCTCGATCTGTAAGTAATTATTTAGGTTGCGAATATTTAGAAAATCTTAACAGTGAAACATAACATATCACTGATGAAGATATAGTATGTCTTTGTTTTTAATAACATTTAATATCTTATATTTTCCGCTATCAAACGTATATAAATTATTATAAAGAAAAATGGTTAAAATGAAAGATACCGAGAACCATATTATTTATCATTTTTATTTTTGTGGGGTAGGTGGCTCAGGTGTATCGAGTTAGACCGTGGATTTGAGAACTTTTCACCACATTAAAATTACTCTCTACGAACATATTTAGGGGACGTAATTTAACGGCTGCTAACCGCACTTCACGCCCATAAATATATCACTTACTGAGATCTGTTACGACATATGTATGGGGTAATGGCTCAGTGGTAACGAATCGGCCTGTGAACCCTGAGATCCCTGGTTCGATCTCCATAGCCAACAAACATTTTCACTAAAATTAAAATTACCCCTGTGGCTCTTCCACCACTAACAGCTTTGAGAGCCGTGATTTGACTGCTGGTAACCGCACTTCACGCGCATAAATATATCACTTACCGAGATCTGCTTCGGCAGAGTGCCACAACCAGTAATTGGTAAAAGACGTGATGCTATATTTATTAATTTTTTTGATTTTATTTCAAGCATTTTTTCCTAGAATAATTTTAAAACGTTTGACAAAGAAAAATATACTATATGGTAATTATTCTCGTTGGTATAAAAATCAATTTTTTAAAACATTTTTCAGCAAATAGATATCTACTAATGAAATTAATATATAATCTTATACATTTATTTAAATCCTTATAAATATGTCTATAAAAATATAGTAAATAAGAAAATGAACTTCTTATATTCACTTGGGTTAGTACTCACACAGATAAAATATATACCGACGTCTAACTATATATCTTTAAATGGCAGCGCTTTTTATCAATGAAATTTATAGTTCTTCACGAATCTATATAGCAGCGCTAATGTCGAATTAGAGTATGGACTAATAATGAATGAACTATAATTAACAATTCATTTTAAAAAAAAATCAATTTCAAAATTAATTATAAATACATAAGCCATAATTTATTATTCTGACCTAATTTTCAAAATTAATTGGAAATATATAAGCTGTAATTTAATATTCTGAACTAATAATCGACATCAGCGCTGCAATACAGAGACATCCAGAAATAAATTCCATTGATTATTTTTTATGTTCCTCAGAACCAATGAAATACTGCATTGTATTGTCACGTGTCTGCGTTTTAACAAATCCTGTCATTATTATACTGAGAATAAAGCTCTTGTGATTATTCCTGTAAATAATCTCTGTAGCTTTTGTTTTTGTTGACAAATAATAGGTATACTCCATTCCCTGTATGAAAACAATGACGTCATATGTGGACGAGGTTATCATAGATACGATGAAATATAGCTATCTTTTTTTAATAATATTATTCGTACCTATGCGAACTACATAACGTATGTTTTAATAAGTTAAGACATACGTTTCATGTTTTTTCACGTTCTATCACAGTTATTATTTTAATGAAAACGTATGACAGTTCTTACTAATACGAAAATTTATATTTACTTTGTTCACATTTGTTTATAAAATGAAAATAGAGACCTATGGTCAAGATTTTGTTATTTTCTCGCCTGTCATTTCTAAGTTTGTGACATTTTTAATACATAAATACAGACTGAGAAATGAGAAATGGCTAGAAAAATTTTAGGTAATCAAATGCAGAAATGCGTTTGTCATCTTCATGATTATTTTGCGCTGGAGTTAGAGAATCGAGGATCTTTAATTAATTTAACTGTAGTACAAGAGGTAATGTGCATTGTATTTTGTATTTTCAAATAGTATTTATTTATAAATAATAATAATACAAATAAAAATGTATATTCCTTTGAGTTTTATTTTACAAAACTACATATTTCAATAAGGTAGGTAATATTTTTCGTGCGTTAAGGTAAATTCATATTTGATTTTATTTAATATATGCAGAATTTGGTTTCATTATAAACTAATTATAAAGTAATAAATATTTTAATCTGACATTTAAATTTTAGGTTATGTTTTAAAAATGTCAATCGAATACCAATGTAAACGTTTTAAGTACAAAATCTTGACTCACATGGATACCGAATGTGACGTAATAGTTTTCATACAGGGAATGGAGTATAGTTGTCAAATAATTATTTAAAACTGTCAACGCGTCAAGTAAAATGTGTAAAAAAATCGATTTAGTTCCATTTTAGATACAGAAATACACTAACAAATTTTGGAACCAACTTCCGAGAATACATTAATAAGTAATTAATCGATATGAACTCAGTTCAAAATCATTTAAGTTAGATGAATCGACCTCCACAGCTACGTCAAAAAAAATTCTAATTAAATATAACTCGAGAGTTGGATAAATTAGAAAACAATTCTCCAGTATCTTTCTCAAACTTGTTGCCATTTGGCAATAGCCACTCAAGCCCTACGGGCTTTTGTGACTATTGCCTGGCAACAAGTTTTCAAAAGATCTGTCAAATTATTTTCAATTTATTCTCACTGTCTTGTTATATTATTACTGATGATAGCCGCTGCCTTTTGTATACATTTATTTGAACGTCTGTATTTTCTCTGTGATACCAAGGACTTTCTGCTTTTCGATGCAACCAGTTCTACGCTAGTGCTTCGCAAGTTCTTATGAAAGAAATTGAACAGAATTTTGTTGTCTCTACATTATTTATTACTACTTCCATTTTAAAGATTTACAACAAAGTAAAATTATGAGTAATATATTGAAGTGATTTGTGATTTGATGTATGAACAAATTATTTCAAGTGGGATGAATAGATGAGCTTACATAAGATGAATTATGGATTTGCTTATGACGAAACCTGTGTGACAAGATAGGATTTTAACGCAGATTGATTGTTGGTTGAATATATTAAACTTTGTATTAGAATTGGTTCCTGATAAATCATCTACGACCACAGTTCCTTAAAATTTACTACTTTGTAAGTTTTTTTTAGTTTTATTGAGCCAAATATTTTCAAAAAATACTGCAAGATAGGGAACTAAAACACTGTTAAGTTTTGATCTAAATTATAACTTTAATACGGCTGTATCATGTAACACATCTTTAATAATAAGCGACATCGATAAATTTTACTATCTTTGGCAACACCGGTTTTGTCTTGACGCTTGTCAAATTTGTATTTATGTGAATAAAAATTTGACAAACGTCGAAATAAAACCGGTGTTGTCAAAGCTAAAATAAATTATCGACATCGCTTATTATTAGCGATGTGTTACATGCAAGGACGTTGAAAGGAGGGGTTATGGCATGACGATACTGTAGCATTGTTTGAAGTGAGGCTTGGGCAAGGGAAAGAGACAACAATAGTTTTTCTGCACCGTGCTTAGCCAAATCTCTTCTTCTTTCAAATATTTTGAATTTTTATGTAAGAAAAGTGACGTTTAGACGTTGACAGGGAGCGTTGTTTTATGTAAACATAACCACGAAGTGTCATTTGTGTTTCAATTTTTATGTTGTATGGAATTGGACATATTTTTTTGTGGATAAAATGGTAACAAAGTGTTTATAATTTCAGTTTCCTTGTAAAAATTTATAATCTGTTAGAGAGAATGATTCTGTTCTGTCTATTTAAATTTCAAATCTCTTTATGACACATGTCAATCAATACAGGCTAAGCACGGTACAGAAAATAATACTTCTGTCTCTGTCAATCTGTCGAGCCTCACAGTCTTGACTGGAATGCCATATCCCCTCCTTTCAACGTCCTTGGTTACATGATACAGCCGATTGTTATTTAATGTTATTTGTTACATTTCAAATGTCAAAAACATTCATTTTGTACGTCAGTTACTTAAATTTGTTTCGTAGCAACGATTTTATTACTTTTCGCATTGAAAATGAGTACATAATGATTCAATTTTCGCACGACTAAAACTGCGCCGATTGCATTTTTACGAATATTTTTAATTTCGAAAATTTTACAGTGGTTTCTTAGCAACATAAAAATTAAAGAATCCTTATTTGAGAATAGTTAATGGTTACGTTTACATCATATATTTATAGTACATCGGATCTACATTAGGACTAAACAAGTGAAAAAACGCAAGTGTTTTCACCGATAATTGCGATGTAAACGTGGTCTACAGAATGTCCCAGAGCAACCGTCCACCCTTTTTAAAATTCCGCTGATGAATATTTTTCAAAAATACTTTACGGGATCTTACTACTGCTAATGTGCTCTACCTAATGACGTATCAATTGAACCCCCCGTGCTCCCTTGTAGGGGGGCGGGGGGCAACTTTAAATTTTCAAATGGCAACCCCTATTTTTTATTGTGGATTTGAATTGTCAATTTACGAGCAATAGGTGGCGCCACAATCGCAAAAACCAATGACATGTGTATCCCCCAACGGAAGACATTTTTTTGGCTACGTAACATAAAAACCTTGATTTTTCTCTCCTCCAGAAGATAAGGAAATGAAAAATAAAATGTTAATTTTCTTAATCTCTCTGGATGGGAGAAAATCAAGGTTTTTATGTTATGTAGCCAAAAAAATGTTTCCAGTTGGGGGATACACATGTCATTGTTTTTTTGCGATTGTAGCGCCACCTGTTGCCCGTACAAAAAAATGTTTCGAATAAATGTTTCATATTTTTAAATTAACAATTCAAATCTACAATAAAAAATAGGGGTTGCCATTTGATAATTTAAAGTTGTCCCCCGCCCCCCTACAAGGGGGACAGAGGGGTTATATTGATACGTCATTAGATAGAGCACATTAACATTAGTAAGATCCCGTATAGTATTTTTGAAAAATATTCATCAGCGGAATTTTAAAAGGGATGGACGGATGCTCTGGGACATTTTGTATATTCGAAACAATATTTTATATACAGGTAATTTTAAGAAAACTTTAGTATTGTTTGTAAAGGAAATTGTCGCAGGTGAATTATCAGGGACTAATTTTCCAAATGTAATTTGCATTCTCTGTGTTTGAATTTTGGTCGAAATATCTGACAATTTTATGAATATTATTTTACATTTTGTTGATTGGGAACATAACATTTAGTTTTGTTTTCTTTATTAACTTAATTTTATTGCATTTGCATCGCCTAAACTAATTTTTCAATTTAATTTAAATAGCATCAAGCCAGAGCTGGGCAGTAGCTAGCTACTTTTGTAGCTTAGCTACTAGCTTAGCTACGTTTACCTTAGCTGTAGCTGTAGCTTAGCTAAATGTTACAAAATATAGCTGTAGCTTGTAGCGAGCTATATTTTTTTTCTGTTAGCTTAAAAATATTGTTATAACAACTGAAGCTACTTTTTGTAGTACAAAGCTACTTTTTGTAGCTTAAAACTACCACTGTTCATTATGAAATACCTATTAATTTTTGTTTTGTATTTGAATTGTACCTTCTTTATTGTTTTCTATAACTGTAGGATAACAAGTTATTATATAGTGTAAAATCTATTAACATATTTTATTTTTTATTTGTTCTTAACCTATCCTACTTTTGTATTAAATATTAGATGAACTAAACATTGACTGTTTAGGAGGCTTCTGTTAATGTGACTGTTAATTTATTCCGATATAAATAAGAATTATAGCATAACAAATTAACAGTACATTTGTCCATTTTTTATATTTATTAACAGTCATTATAACAAAAGACTGATCAACTGATCATATGACAATGGCAAATTTAATAATTCACAATAATTGAAAAAAGTTGCTTTAAATTTAACAGCTACTTTAATGAAAGCTTTTAGCTGTAGCTTAGCTATATTTTACAAAATGTAGCTTATAGCTGTAGCTCAGCTACTTTTTTACACGCAGATTCATAAAACGGATTAGCGCTAACACCGTTTTTAATATTATCTATAACTTTGTTTCAAATTAAAACAGATTAAAAAAATTAACTACATTTGATGCTAATTAACTCTCTTTTTAACTCAAGTTGAAATAAATTTGCTTCGTACAAAGAAAAGAGACTTAAAAACGAAATAAAATATGGTGTTAGCGCTAATCCGCTTTATAAATCTGCCTGTTAAAGAATAGCTGTAGCTGTAGCTTAGCTACGTTTTTTAAGTAGCTTGCCCAGCTCTGTTTGAAGCAAATTAAATGTTTGACAGCAATTTAAATTATTCCATATGATATGTAAATACGTTTTACTTTTATTGTTTAAACCTAATTTGTGCGATGCAACTGACCATAGTAATTAAAAGAAAAATATTGATATATTGGCAACTAAAAAAACAATGAAATAAAAGTCAACATAGAACTAAAAATTATTATATATTATTTTACGAATAACATTCATCCATCCACGCATTGTTAAAACTATCACGAACTACACAAATTTGCGATTTACATAGAGTTCATTTAATTTTTTTTCGTCACTTAATGTCACTTTGTTCCCGAATTCCGCTTAGAAAATAAGTTCTTCGATTCAATAGACGTCGCCTATCTAGTTCGTCTTTATATTAAAGAACATCGATCAATTTTCTGTTAAACTAAGTGTGAACATTATTTTTCATACTTCTCTTCTTTACAATACTTTGTACGTTGTACGTGGTGCTTTATTTCTAAAGACAAGGATAAGTTTTTCGCCAAGTGGGGTATCTTTCAAATATATCTCTTGTTTTCTTTTCTGCACGCGGTATGTAGGAGGGCTATTCATGCTCTTTCTTTCTTCGTAGCTCGACATATTCTGAAGTTTTCAAATATTGCGTCCTACATATATAAACGGTTTTTATTTGTATCACATAATTGCATCTTTAACTTGTTAATAATTTCTTTAAAGCTGTTTAACAGAAGTATACAAAAATGTTATTTATAAACACAGGTTTATTCGAAAAGACGATAATCTGTTTCTCATATTGTAATTCGACAAATCATTTTCATATACAAGTAAATAAATCTAAATGAAAGTCCACATGGATCTGTAAGGATTTATAAAATATTCGTTTTCCTTGGAGATCGTATTACTAATAAGAAAACTGGGTACAAGCGTTTAACATGGGAAATCAGTTTTTCCTTGCACAAAAGGTCCCAAGTTATTTGAGGCAGAAATAATTGTAGAGAATTAAATTTTGCATCTAAGTTTGAAATTACGTTTAATTTCTTACTGATAAAAATGAAATTTAAATTTATTTGAAAACAGACACTTTAGAAACAGCCATGGAATTGAAACAAAATTGTATGGTATTATCAAAATAGTTATTTGTTTAATTTGTTTAATTAGACAAAAAGATATTAATTTTGTGTTTATTTTAAATATTTTTTAATGTTATCGGCATTATCGTAATCATCACATTTTTTAAACGGTTGCTATGCAAAAACAAATTTGACTTTTATAATTTTATATTATACATAGTTTCTTTATTTGTAGTGGCATAATTCATAGCCCATTAACTAAATCGACATTAGCAGAACTACAAATATCATTGATATAAAGCGTTGCCATTTGAATTCATTTAGTTAGATGAAAAATGTGTGTTATAAAACGAAAAACATAAAACACAAACTTTTTGACAGTTATACAATTATTTCTAAGTTTGTTTCAATTCGATGGTAATCTGTTTTTAAAAAAACTTTAAACTCGATTTTTTTCAATTAGTAACTGTTAAAAATTAGAGCTGATTGTTAATTTAGAGGCAGAATTTAATTTATTTGAAGTATGAGGTAGGTTCAGTGGTACTGAGTTGGTTTGTGAATCCTGAGAACCCTGGTTTTATTTCTACAGCTTTTGGGGCTGTGATTTGACGGCTAGAAACCACACTTCACGCGGAAAATATATCACTTATCGTGATCTGCTTCCGCAGAGTGCTACACCCAGTAGTGGGTAAAAGTCGTGATAATATATATATATATAAAATATATTTTCGATTTACTCGAAATAAATAAAAAAAATATTTATTTCTTTTATATTGTCTTTATTTCTCAAAACGCTACAAGCTAACAGCAGAGCTGTTGTCACTTCGAACTACAGTGTGAATCTAAATCTAAAACTACACATATTCTATCTTACATGATAAGATGCAGAGATTATCTGACTAAGGGGTTTTGTTACACTCATGGGAACTAAGCTGATGTAAGTTCGCACGATGTTGCGAAATACAGGGTTGTACTGTTATATTTCTCCTCCACCCTTAAGAGAAAAAGTCAACTCTTCAGAAGTGTTGCTTTTACTAATTTGGTTTAATTTTATATCTTTATTATTAACTTCATTTCTTTTAATAGGATAATTTCTGCATTTACAATATTTTCTTAAACTATAACATATTATTATAATAATAATTACAATTATAAAAGAGTACATTATTGCGTAATGAGTTTGATTATTATTTGAAATTTTATAAATTGAGTCTAAGTGGATTTCTTTCTGTTTATCAATATTTAAATTTGAAATATTATGAATTTTATTTTCTAAATGTTTAATTTGTAAATTTGTTATATTTTGATTTAAATCAATCAAGTTGCCAAAATTATTAAATACTTCTATTTGATTATTTACTTCACAATTTTCAGTAACATAAATTCCTTTAAGTTTCTGAACATCAAAATTATTATTACAAGTTAATTTAATTTGTTGTTCATTAGGTAAATACAGATATTTAACTTTCGAATTTTTTATATTTATTATGGAATTTATTTGTGATAATTTTGAATATTCGCAATGTTCGAACTCTTTGTAACATACAATATTTTCTAAACATTTATTGTGCTCGTTATTTTGAGATGCACAATAATATTCCTTATCATCTAATTTTATACATTTATTTATTAATTTAGTTTTACAATTGTTTTTGGAATATAATCCATTTACAATATTTATAGTTTCGTAGTTGTTGTGTAAGTTTGTCGGGATAGGTGTGACTTGGATTAGCTCCTCTACTCGAGTATTCGCCGGTATTTCAATGAGAATTGTTAAGTTTTGATTTTCATAAGTACAGTATGTTTTTGAAATATCATTATTCTGAATGTTATTTAATATGAGTGAACGTAATTGTTTATTATCAATTTTGTTTATTTCCTTCAAAAATTGATCATGATTTATTGCGCCAAAGTATAAAACATTTAACTTACAAAATGTGAACGTTTCTTCAATTTGAACTAATGAAAAATAAATGTCTTGTGCTACTTGTATGAATTCGTTAATGACATTTTGAAATTTTATTGTTGCCAATTCATCTAGGATTCTTACAACATAACCATCTATAACTTGGACTTTTTCATTCAGTACGTTATTATTTTCGTTTATTAATTTTATTTTATCATTAAATTGAGCGGTAATGTTATTATTAATTTTGATAAGTGTATTCATTTTATTGGACATAACTTTCTGATTATTTCCAATATTGTCTAATATTTGATCATACCGTTCTTTATCTGTACTATCGAGATTTCCGGTTATACTTTTAATTATTGTGCCAAGACCGTCTATCAGACCTCGTTTTTTCCTGTGTAAATTTAGTAGTTGTGTTTTCTCCTTTATATGGTCAATCAGCGAAGTTAATATATTACGACTATTAACAATGCTACTGTCAAATTTATGAGAGTCTAATATTAAAGATAGAGCTTTCATATTTCGTTCGAGTATTTCAGATTGTTCAAATAATTTGTTAAGAGGAATTTTGAAAATTATAATTTGGGTGTTTACCTGTATGTGTGCGATACCGAGTCCGAGAATATTGATGCCGGGGTTTTGATCATCTTTTATGATTACTGTGATTCCATAGGGAATCAATCTGGAACAGTAACACGAGGTTTTTTTAGTTGACTTAATTTGTGTTTTTTATTTTTATCGTCGATTATTTGTCCGCGTTCATTTACTATGGTTTTTACGCTAATGATCTTAAATTTAGGTTTTTCGATTTTACCCGCGTTTCGTTTATGGATTTTTAAGTGGACTTGTTCAGGGATATTGAATTGTTTATCTTGGGGTTTAGCGTATTTTGCTTTACTTTTTTCGATATTTTGTTTTACTTGCTGATTAATTTCTTTCAATATTTCTGCATGTTTTTGTACGTAATCTTCTACAATAATTTCTTCGGGTTTAATGTTCGAATTTATGTCCATACCATATACAATTTCGACTGGCGTTCTTTTCGTGGTAGAATGAATGCTGTTATTATAAGCAATTAATGCATAGTTTATGCGTTCCTTCATTTTAAAAGATTTTATTAAGGGATGTTGATTTAGAATGCGCATGTGTTCGACAAGCGACGAGTGAAATCGCTCGACAATGCCATTACTTTTCGGATTGTCAACGGAAATGTAGTGAATTTTTATATTTCGTAATTCTAAATAATTTTGAATAATTTTATTATTGAACTCTAAGCCGTTATCGGATACGAGTTCCAGGGGAATAGTGAAATGTGTAAAGTATTTTATTAATTTACCTAATATCGTAATGGCGTTCTTATCTTTTATAACATAGGCCATGGCGAATTTAGAAAACGAATCGACAATTGTAAGAATTTTGGTTTGTTCTAGAGATAATAAGTCTATATGTAATTTTTCGAAAGGTTTTTCGGCTGTTGGTGTTAAAATGTTGGGGATTTGAATGGGGTTTCGTTCATATTTATTCAAAAGGCATGTGTTGCATTTATTTATATAATTTTGTATGTCTTTTGACATGTTGGGCCAGTAATATTGTTGTTTCAATTTGTTATAAGTTTCGGTAATTCCACGGTGGTTGGTTTTACCCTCGTGGTAGTTTTGTATAGTTAGTTGTTGATCTTCTATATTTTCTATGTCTTTAACCATAGTTTTACAACATACTAATTTATAGCTTCCCCGTGTGAAATATGTTTGTAGTATAGAGTTAAAATTTAGTTTAAATTTTTCGGGGATCAAACAATAATATGTTATGCCGGGTTGAAGATAGTTTTTAATAAATTGTGTAATACTTTGGTTTGAATTTTGTTTATTTAAATGAAAGTAGATACGTTGAATTTTGTTTCCGAAAAGTTTTTCTATTTTAATATTATTTTTTGAATTTGTTTCTTTGATGACAATTTGGTTACGACATGTGTTAATGTATGAGTCTAAGTAAGTTAGTCCATTGACTGGATTTTCTTCGTCTGAATGTATTGTTTCGATCTCATCTTCTGATCCTGTTTCGACTATAATGGATTCATTGTCGGTATTCAAATTTAATTCTAAATTTTCGGGTTTATTAAACACGTTAAAAATAATTGAAGTATTATCAAATATTTCTCGAATAAGTTTTTCAGTTTCTGCCCAAGGTATTCTATCACAGCCGCTACAAATTCGTGGTAAATCGAGTTGGTTAACGTCATTCTGAATACAATATTCTAATAATTTATTTAAACATTTCTTAACATCTAAGAGAGTTGGTTTCTTATTATAAAATTGTTTCGTTATTAAGTGTAATATTATTCGAGGTGATTTTTGAATATAAATTTTGTTATCTAAATTGAATAATTTGGTCGACGGAAGTTTTTCCTTTACTTGTCTAGCGAATCCTCGTGACATTTGTAGGTCTTTAGAAACGCAGTGTACTAGTGGGTTTTCTGATTCGAATATATTAGAGTTTTTGAACTGAATTTCGAATTTAGGTTTAATTCGTGAGAGGGCGTCGGCAACAAAATTTTGACAACCTTTCTTATATTCGATTACATAATTAAATTCTTCTAGTTTAAGACGCCATCTAATAAGCTTTTGATTTGGTTCCTTTAAAGAATTTAGCCAAACAAGGGGACGGTGATCAGAAATGATTTTGAATTTTCGACCTAGGAGGTATGGGCGAAAGTGTTTAGTTGCCCAGACGATTGCGAGTAGTTCTTTCTCAATAACAGAATAATTTATCTCATGAGAGTTTAAAGTTCTTGAGATATAAGCAATGGGGAGGTCTTTGTTGTTACCGTCGCGTTGTGAAAGCACGGCTCCAATGGCGTAATTGCTAGCGTCGGTCGTTAGTATAAAGTCTCTAGAAAAGTCGGGGTATTGAAGTATAGGATTGTTGGATAGGAGAGTTTTACATTTCTCGAAACATTGTACGTAATCTCTATTTGTGATATCAATTTTGTTTCCTTTTTTCAGACAATTTGTCATTGGTTTTGTTATTTTGGAAAAGTTATCTATGAATCGCCTGTAATATCCAAGCAAGCCAAGAAAAGATTTGATTTCTTTAGTTGTTTTTGGTATGTTATAATTTTTAATAGCTTGTATTTTATCCGGATTTGGTTTAATTCCTTCTGTTGTAATAATGTGGCCTAAATATGCGACTTCTTTGCGGAGAAATTCGCATTTGTCCAATTGAATTTTGAGATTTGCTTCACGTAATTTTTGGAAAATTTTGTCTATATTTATCAAATGTTCTTCAAGAGATGTTCCGAGAATGATAATGTCGTCGAGATATACAAAACAAATTTTGTTTAAAACATCTTTTAGGACGAAATTCATTAGACGCTGGAAGGTTGCGGGTGCGTTCTTTAGCCCAAAGGGCATACGTTTGAATTCGTAGTGTCCGGTGTTGGTCGAGAATGCGGTTTTCGGTATGTCATTAGGATTGACTTCTATTTGATGGAAGCCAGAGGTCAAATCAATGGTTGTAAAATAATTTGATTTTCCCAATTTATCAAGGATGTCAGTTATGTCTGGGATGGGAAATTTATCGTCAACAGTCTTGTCGTTCAACTTTCGGTAGTCAATTACAACGCGGAATTTATTTTTTCCCGAGGCGTCCATTTTCTTTGGGACTACCCAAATGGGGGATGACCAGGGCGAGTACGAATGTTGGATAATATCGTCCTTTAGCATTTTTTCTATTTGTGTCTGTACCTCTTGCTTGTAAATCTCAGGGTATTTGTATTGTTTTGCATGTATAGGGATATCGTCGTCAGTTTTAATTTCGTGTTTGATTTTGTTTGTGAATGAAAGTTTTTGATTATCGCACAAGATTAAATCTTTATATTTATCTAATAATTTAAATAAATCGTTTTGTTCTGTATCATTTAAATGATCGTCTCTGATAGTTTGTTTATTAATTTCTATATTAAAATTATTATTATTTTTCTGATTTAAGTATTGGAATACAAATTTATATTTATTTAAAAATATTACTTCGCCTTTTTCAAAATTGAATTTAGTTTTAAGTAATTCAATACCTGGTATGCCTAGTAAAATGTCAAAGTCTTTGTGGAAGTTAAAAATATAACTTTTGATATTTAAATTTTTGAACTGGAAAAAGGTAAATTCCTTTCCAGATGATTTGCCGTTACACGTGTGGATGGTAAAGAATTCGTGAAATTTAGTCGTATTAGGTGTGATTAGTTTAGGGTGTATATAGTTTTGGGTAGAGCCGGTGTCCAACAATATTTTAAAGTTGCCAATTTTAATGAAAGGGAGTTTACTAAAATTGTTTGTTAGGGATTCAATTCGGGTGAATCGAGCTGGATAAAATTTTGAGTCTCAATTTCTTCGATATATTCATTTTCACTAGTTTCGGTTATTTGTTCGGTTTCGGAATACTTTTCAATTTCAGGATTTTCATATACGTCAGTTTCAAAATTTTGATTGTATAGCTCTTCGGCTATGAAATTTTGTTGTGGTCGAGTTTGTTGGAAGAAGTTTTGTGGACGAGTAAATTTGGTCTGCGTACTCATAGGAGTATGGTTTTGAAATTGCGCGTTGCGAACGTTTTCGCGTGGAGCAAATGGTTTAGGTTGGTGTACTTGTTGTGTTCTTTGAGGAACGTTAAATTTGTGCATTGGCGATCGATATTTATTTTGCATGAAATAGTTGTTTTGCGGAACAAAGCTGCTGGGATTATTTGACATTGGTTTATGTAATACTTTCGGTTTGACAAAATTTTGATTTGGGTGTTGTTTCTCGTCTAGATATTGAAAATCATTTGTAAGAAGGCTTTCTATTTCTTCCAAGGTGGAAGGATTGCGAGTAGCAAGGTTATTTCTGTACGGGTCTTTACAATTGGAAATAAAAGAGTGTACCGCCATGGATTGAATGAATATAATTATGCCTTCTTTAGCGAGGGCTTCAAGTTTACACAGATTTGTTTTCGCAACTGCACGGTTATAATGATTTTGAATTTCTTTTAAATATTCAAATGTTGTAAGTTTCCCTTGTTGAAGTTTAACCATATTGCACACAATACCTGGTGGTTGTTGTTTATCATCATATTTTATGATGAGAAAATCGCGGAGTTCTTTCCATGATTTAAATGTGTTATCACTTATCAATTCTTCTGCGCGATCAGTTAATTTTGTTTTAATTTGGAATAAAACTAATTTTCTCTGAATTTCAGTTGGTGATAATTGATTTATTAGTTCAATAATTTCGTCAGTTTGATTTATGAACCGAGTAAGAGATTTTGGATTGCCATTATACTTTGGTATAGCATTAACTAGATCATTAATCAATTGTTGATTTTTTGATGCCTCTGAACCTAAGGGTTGTGTTTCTGGCATTGTGTTATTAATATCTAAGTTATTTAATATTTCGAGTAGAGAATCCAGTTTTTGATTAGGATTGTGTGAATTGTGTCAGTGAATTTGTTTTACAGTGATTATGACAATTATAATGTAATATTAACTTACAGTAATAGTAACACTTCTTTGATCATTGAGGTGGGTTGTCTTCTCCTTTCCGATGTTCGTTCGGCAGGTGGAAAAACAGGAACGAGTCGACTCTCCGTCGAATCGGTGTTGATGGGTAGCTGGTTGAAGTGATGAGACCACACTGATGAAGGAGAAGAGTGATGCTCTGGCTATGGCGACGGCTTCAATCTTCTCCGGGTAGTTGAGCGATGAGATTTGAATAGTGTCGTTTGTATAAACTTCTTGTACTGACTTTGTTAGTACTTATAAAGTTGACTTCTACGGGACACTTTGAATGTTTGTTCGAATCGCGAATTAACAGTAAAAACTGACTATCGGTGTTTTTTAACGAATTTAATTTTTATATTTTCGAAACACTGATATTTCACAATCCTACCGACTGCGCCAAATATATTTTCGATTTACTCGAAATAAATAAAAAAAATATTTATTTCTTTTATATTGTCTTTATTTCTCAAAACGCTACAAGCTAACAGCAGAGCTGTTGTCACTTCGAACTACAGTGTGAATCTAAATCTAAAACTACACATATTCTATCTTACATGATAAGATGCAGAGATTATCTGACTAAGGGGTTTTGTTACACTCATGGGAACTAAGCTGATGTAAGTTCGCACGATGTTGCGAAATACAGGGTTGTACTGTTATATTTCTTATATATATATATATATATATATATATATATATATATATATATATATATATATATATATATATATATATATATAGTTTTAGGGCATAAAATTCCGCATATCAATCAATAAACAAAATTAATTTTTCGTGCTTCGTAACGACACAAATTCGATCTGAAAATAACGAAAATAGCCTCAAAACTATTGACAGCCACGGAACTGAAACAAAATTGAAGAAATATTTGACGTTTTATCTGTCCATATAAATGACATAATAAAAAAATAATAATTTTGACAGATTAAACGTGAAGCATTTGTTTAATTTTGTTTCAATTTCATGGCTGTCGATAGTTTTGAGGCTATTTTCGTTATTTTTAGATAGAATTTGTGCCGTTACGAATCATGCAAAATTAATTTTTTTTATTGGCTTACATGCAGAATTTTATGCCCTAAAACTATTATTCGAAGTTTTTTTATTTAAAATAATTAGGGAACCAGTAAATTACAAAATTGTGATTTTACATGTTAAATCCCTATGTTCGAGAGTCGCGGTCACCACCATATATTTGCATAAAATAATTTGGAAACTGATTTCTTCTGTTAAACATCCACGGCCAGATTTTTATTTAACACCCTGTATATATCACATTATTACTCCTTCAAGTCATTTTCTAAGAACCATTTTCAACACACAATTTTTAGAACACTTAACCTCTTGTCATCTTCTTTCTTCACCCTCTCCCCCACTCTTACCTTCCTCTCCCTACACATACGTATCCGTGGACGTCGGGTCCTGCGAGATACACCCGCAATGGCGTCACTTCATAGAGCACAGCGTTGTGGTGTTGGCGGCTGGGACCTCGAAACTCTCTCCGCAACTCAGGCAGATGTCACGGCGATTCCCTGCCAACCCTGGAGATGGTTTCAGCGTCAGCTGGGGTTTCTTACGCCAGGATACCAGACAGACCACGTCCTTGCCTCCACGTTGTTGGATAGGGGTTTGGCGGATGCTGGCACGGTGTTGAGAGCTTCCCATGTCGCCTGGGCGCTGGAAAGAGATGGCGTTGTTAGTGGGCTGTACATAGAGCAGAAAGGGATCTATTTCCGCTCACGCATGAAGTGGGTTCGATATTAGAATAACAAATTCTCGCACGTATATTGGTACTAGAATGAGCTCCATTCCTATACGATTTTTGATGACATATTGTTATCATATTGTTATGGGGTAAGTGGCTCCATGGTATTAACACGTTTACTGCCGTTTCGGTCTTATAGACTGAAAATATATTTGCCCATCACGCTGCGCCGTCTCGGTCTTATAGACCGAGTCAGTTCATATGGATCATCGCGCCGTAGGTCTATTCGCTTATGAGCGTTGTTGCTGCTACAGACCGAGACAGCGTTAGCGAACACTTTGCCGTCTATGGTTTGTGGCAAAGACCGAGCGGCGCTCACGAACTCTTAAATTTGTACGTAAAAATGTATATTCTTTGTATTTTAAAGATATACGACTACGAATCATTCAAAAATGCATATAAAAAGTATGTTTATTTACAGATTTAAAGAAACAGTAATTATTACATTACAATTAAAACCTCTCTAAAAAAATAATATATAAACATGTAAAGTGGTTGAAGTGAGGGTGGTGTATTTGAATGATAATGTTTGACGGGGGCTGATTATTTGATTATGTTACGAGTGAATGTTTTAGGAGTGATTTTAGGGTTCGTGCTACCCCATTTGATGGGATATAGCGTGAAGATATGTATGTAAAATTTGAAAAGAACAATCATTTATTTTAAAGGTAAACCAAAATCGACAGGCACATAACATACACAGACCTGCTGTAGACCGAGAAATACAGATCGAGACGGCGTGTGCGAGTAAGATTAATTCGTGTACGCCGACTCGGTCTATATGACCGAGATGAAAATAGTCAAAATTTGGATTTCAGAATCACTTTTTTGAAAAAGTGTGAGCAATTTCTCTACTTTGATTATATTACCTTTGTCCTGGCATAAACGGCCTGGGAGGACAAATTACATATTTATATGGCCGGCCTAGGGGAAAATAAGCTAAAATTCCTCACGGCAGTCAACGTGTTAAGTCGACCTGTGGATCCTGAGAACCCTGGTTCGATTCCCACAGCCGACAAACATTTTCATCACATTAAAATTACTCCTATGGCTCCCACACCACTAACATCTTCGGGGCCGTGATTTGATGGCTGGTAAATATATTTTTATTTTATGTATAAATTGACATGACAATTAAATCTTTTGTTTTTTATTATGAGGTTTGAGTAGCTAACATAATATGTAGCTAATAAATATGTTTAATAGCTAAATAAAATTTATAAGGTAGTGGATATCTGCAAAAAAATATTTATTAGCTAAATAAATTTATTAGGAACTTTATTAGGAAGTGGATATCTCGGCCCTTAGTATATTATAATACTAGCGTAAGTCTTTTATACACGTGTGACGAATTTAAGAGCATGACGCGACGCAGAGTGCTTTAACAACACGGTTGTTATTCTCCAGAATAACATCCGTCTTTATGATTTTTGTTTATTTTATCACTAGTACATCTATGGCAACTAAAATCCATTTCCAGTAAAAATCAGTAAAATTGCATTTATTCAACACAATTTTTTTAAATTTTTTCAAATAAAGTATTATTATTTTTTAATATACTTGTATAAAGAAAAAAATACTCTTTCGAATAGGATCAAAAAAATTAAAGTAAATAAATAAAATAAATATATCATCACGTCTTCTACCCATTATTGGGTGTGGCACTCAATGATATAATTTGCACGTGAAGTGCGGTTACCAGTCGTCAAATCACGGCCCCCAAAGATGTTAGTGGTGGAAGAGCCACAGGGGTAGCTTTTGAAATTATGAAAATTGTATGCTATTAAAATAAAAATAAACGCCGTCCTCCACTGTGAAAAATGACTATCGATATAAAATATCTGATCTTACCAAAATATTCGCAATTATAAACCCTCGAAAAGATTTAAAATTATTTAGATTAATATCCCTTACTTATGTTACACCCTGTATATACACAGTTCAACAAAAAAATGAAAACGCAGATCTTCATTATGATATTAAATTTATATGATTTTTTTTTTGCTTATTTTTTTTCATTTTCAAAATTCTCTACCATTGTCATTTCTCACTAATTCATTTATGGTCCCGAATTAATTATAATTTGGAACGACGCTCTTAGTAATTTATAATTGTGATTACTAATCGTAATTACTAGTTTGATAGCTGTGAACGGAGCTTTAAAAAACTACCATTAATTAATATCGTAAAATAATTGAAAAGTCAAATTAATACAGACGCTTTAGTATAAAGTTATAATCATATTATAGGTATCTACAAGTACATAGGAACGTGCTTAATTACGTCCCCATATCATACCCTCGTTAGTTCCTATTATAAAATTAGGTTAAATGGATCATAATTATACGTTTAAAGTTAGTTAAACAACTGAGTAACTTTTACAATATTCCATTATCCGAGTAGAAGCGTTGGCCTCGTAATATTGAAACATCCACAAGTTATTTTATGTACCTTCATCGGATATTTTAATCTCATTGTTATATATTGTTGCAGGTAATTTTCTATTTATAATACAATGGTGAATTATACATATAATTGACGTCACGTCAGGGAGAGATGGAAGGAAACCAAAAGAGACATGTCGCACTGGTGAGAGAATTAACGGTGCAGATTAAATGGCATGTTAAAAATATGCTCTAGCTGATTATGGTCTGTCAACTAGCTCTCTCACCATTCAGTGAAAGAAAAGGCTGAAAGCGTTACTATTTATATAACGATAAGAATTCACTTAATTATTTTTTTCTACGATCGAGCAAAAAATTGGTTTTCCTACAACTGTGCGATTTCTTTGTTATTACGTAACTATAATTGCCTTGGTTACGTATGGAAAGTAGATGAATGCAGACCAAGTGCGTTTCCGAAAGCAAAGAAACACTAGTGCGGAAAGTGCTTCATTACGTAACTGTCAAAAGAGTATTGTTTTGACAGCGATTTAAATTTCGCGTCGAGCGCGGAATTCATATTTTGACCACAGACGCTTATGGAAGAAGAAGATACGGTGAACCAGCGCTAGTAAATATGCAGTAGTATATTTTGACGTTTATAAACGTAACCTTAATTTGCAGTATATCTAATCTGTAGACAATTAATAAAAAGAACCGAGCAAAGTAAAATATATCGATAAATGGTTTTACTTAAAGAGTAAGTGAAATACTTCATATTTATTGTTTGTGTATATTATTAATACAGTTGTTACAGTTGCTTATATTGACATAATGTAAAGTGGAAACTTTTGTGTCTAAAGAAACATTGATTTCTTCCGTACCTGTTCATATTATTACCAGTAATATTACTGGTAACAATTTCTGAAGCTTCAGAAGTACCAGCAGCAGGTTGATTGTCATTGTCGAAAATAGATCCAATATAGTATGATCCGGAGCTTCAATTATCTTTGGAGGTGTTACTGATAAAGAAGAATCACTCACTGTACTATTCCAATCAAGATGATTTTGAAGAAATTATTTTGACGTTAGTGAAATATTTTTAAATAACGTAGAACAATGTACAAGCAATCAACAAACAAACCATAGCAACGCCGTAAAACATCGTTGTCATGTAATATCATTAAAATGTTATAAATTTTATAAATTTTAATAATATTTTAGTGATTTACTAAATCGCGCAGTTGTAGGAAAAATGTTGTTTATAACACATGCCGAAAAAGGTTACATGCTCGTGCACGTAACGAGCCTTTTTCGGCACTTGTTATAAAAATAACTATTTTCCAACTGTCAATTGAAAGCAGAAAGTTGACATTTACCGCTTACATAAGAGATCTGCTTCGGCAAAGTGCCACGTCCAATAATGGGTAGAAGGCGTGCTGATATATTTATTTATATTTATTTATTTGCTTACTTATTGGCATGCATGTTGATGTTTCTACTTTCGCAAAGAGACAAAGTTGATGAATTATAAAATCTGTTGAGAAATTTATCTTAAATTATTAATTTCAACTTTTCCATTATTATACAAGGAATAACATGTTCAACGCTCGTGTAAAATTAATATACTCACTATGTTCGTTCATGAAACTTTTGCACTCGCTAGAAAACCACCACTTTTCATTACTTGTTAAACAATCTACTATTAATAAAACGAAATTTATGAGTTTAACATCGAAAATAAGTTTACATATTGCTTCTCCAATTATTTCAGAGATAGATGCTTCAACTACTACAGTAGTTAAGCGTCTAGCATAACAGTTGTTTAAAATTGCGCAAAAAAAAAATTGATTTCCCATGTAAAATGCTTAGAGCCAATTTTTCATATTACTTTATTTATTTGTTATTCTGCACAACAGGAACTTAATCCCAATTACAGTACAGGAAACCTACAGCTTATACCAAAATTCGAACCATTCAGACACAATCATATTATTTGATATAAGTAGAAGTCAGTGAGATTTGAACGCACGATCTCTTGCTTGTTAATTAAGAAAGTTTAACGTCGCTTCTATCCACTTGCCTGTATTAGCCAATATCATTATTAATTTAAATTATTTTAAAGTTATTCAAGTATTAAGTTGTTTAAAAATAAGTAAATGGAATTTGGATGTATTGTTAAAATTACGGAGCTGTAATTTCTGAACTTTTAAAATAAGTTGAATTGAATTAAAAGTTTCCTGAAAGATTTAAATTGACAACATCCAATCAAGGCCGTAAAGTAAAATTTGCTGTGGGAGTTACTTGAATACAAGACGGGAATTAATTATGTTGTTGAATGCCAGTTAAGACGAAAATATAACCTAATAATCAATATTTTTGGATTCCATTAAAAAGTTTGTAGATTAAGTTCACATTAATGTTCATTCATCTGAGTTCGTAAAATGGAGATAATTAAGCCAAAAAGTTGTAATAGGATAGAAATTTTGTTTAATACAAACTCCCACATTTGCTTGAAACTAATTTAATTCAAGTTAAAATTAATAGTTATAATATGACGACGATATTTTGACTCTGTGATCGGAGCCATTATCAAGTCTAATTATATGAAACAAATTGAACAGAGATCAGGAGAAAATTGAAAACAAAATAGTTATTTGTATCACTAAACTTGAAATTGTACCTTTGCATCAAAGATGAGGCTTGTAAATTTCGGGTACTCGCGAAATACTCAACGCATGAAATTTTCAAAAGTTCATAGTTTTTAACGAACAGTGTACGGTAAACACGTTTCCGAACGATTCTGAGATATGTAAAACTGTCAATCTTGGACGGAGGCTTTAGAATTTATTTAAAAATAGAAAAAAAACTTATAAAAAATAAATAAATATATCATCACGCCTTCTACCCATTACTGGATGTGGCACTCTGCTGAAGCAGATCTCGGTAAGTGATATATTTTGCGCGTGAAGTGCGATTACCAGTCGTCAAATCACGGTTAGTGGTGGAGGAGCCACAGGGGTAGCTTTTGAAATTATGAAAATTGTTTGTCACCTGTGGGAATCGAACCAGGGTTCTCAGGATCCACAGGCCAACTTCATACCACTGAGCTAGCCTTATGAATGTAATAATTTCTTTTTAATGTAAATACGAGCCCGGTCCCACTTCAGTTGGCCCAATTTTATTTTTTCGTTTGATGTTATATTTTACAGTTTTATTTCTCGTGTAGTATGCAAGAAAATGAAATGAAATTTTAATGATACATACACTGGTATGTTGTTAATATACAGGTAAAATTTTAAGTCAATCGCTACATACATCTAGGAATGACAGCCATTGAAAGCAGAAGAAAACATTTCTGTTTTAACTAAAAAAAAAATTGTTTTATTAAAAAACTGTATAATAATAAAGTTTGTTTTAAATAACAATTAACTTCAATTTCATCCGCCAAGCTGCCCACAAGATAATAATCATGATAATTCATTTGGGTATTGATTTAGTTTTTGTGAAGAAAAAAAAAAGAGAGTTATACTGCTACACATTTTGTGTTTAAGGTATATTTAATGTTAAATTTAGTTAAAGATGTTGAAAATTAATTGTAGAATTTAGAAAAAGTAAGATATCTGGGTTTTTAGCAGGGTGGATAAAAATCGTGATTTTTTTTAAAGAATAAAAAAAATCTATTTTTTTTATTTAAATCAGATTTTTTTGATTTAAATTAGATTTTTTTAATCAGTTTTTTAAGAACGGGTATTTTGGATTAAATTTTGAAATATTATGAATTGTGTAATGTTTTCAAAAGAAATTCTGAACAACGTTTCAAGTGTTGAATGGTAGATGTCCCAAAAAGATGAATTAGGACCAAATAAAGATATAATATTGAAAATTATAAAATGAATTTTTATGTGCCACTTCGTCTTCAGCTTGTGTTCAGCGAGGTTTTTCATCATTTGGACTTGTGCATTTAAAAACCGACTTGGAACTGAAAAGGCTAGAAAACTGGTCTTTTTATTTAAATATTTTAATAATAATGTACCACTAAATGAATAAACGTTTCTACTTTTTTTTTGTTATTTGAATTGTTATATTGTCATATTCAAATATTTATGATTTATTAAAACATCTTTTTATTTTTTTACTGTGATTTTTTTTTTGTATTTTTAATTTAATAAATACATATACAATAATAAAAATTATTCATTTATGTTTAAATTATTCAATTTAATTTATCTTGATTTAAATCAATGATTTTTTTTTTAAATCACTTGATTTAAATCATGATTTAAATCATGATTTAAATTAATTTGATTTAAATCTCTCAACCCTGGTTTTTAGCATTATTTAAATTTTTAACGAAAAACTTAGATTTGGCCAACTGAAGCGGGAACGGGCTCGAAGTCCTTCTTGAATGCAACGAAGCCATTTTGTTGATTAGTTACAAAAAAATAATTTTGAAACATTTTATTTTACTTTTATTTCTGGATTTTTCTCGCCTCAATTTATTAATTTATACGAAGGCGAAGGTTTTCTTTTATTCGCAGTTTTCGCAGTTTCTTTGGGTATTTCAGTGCATCCGTAAGTACTCTATTGATTTTGTTGTAAAAATAAATAATTAAATAATTTAATCAATTATTATATGATTGTAATAGAGGTGTACTCATTTAGGTACACCTATTTTTCTCTTCTGATATAGCATAATTTTACAAATTTCTTTTCTTAATTCTAAAGTACAAATACGGCCTAAAGTATAACTTTTAATAAATTAATTTAATGGAAAATTGTCGTGGGAATAAATGGATGGAAA
Organism: Pterostichus madidus; assembly: GCA_911728475.2. Taxonomy (NCBI): domain Eukaryota; kingdom Metazoa; phylum Arthropoda; class Insecta; order Coleoptera; family Carabidae; genus Pterostichus; species Pterostichus madidus. The sequence continues at coordinate 4,965,699 of OU452304.1, forward strand.
AGCAATTAAGTTCAAGTGGTGTAAGTAAAAATTTGGAAAAACAAACAGAACCAAATGAAATAATTTACCGAATGATGTTTTGAATAAAATTATAATATTCATATTCGCCGTTTCGAAAGTAATGAAGATAAATTAATGTTAATGCGTTTTTAAACTGGTCTCTTTCTTGTTTATCTAATGTCATAATAATGGGGTGGGTTGCTCAGTGATATCGAGCCGGCTTGTAGATTTAAAAACTCGAGTCGATTTCCACAATCGCCAAATATTTTCACCACATTAAAATTACCTCTGTGGCTCCCCTACCACTAAAATCTTTGGATATCGGGATTTGACTGCACTTCAGATGCATAAATATATCACTTACCAAAATTTGCTTCGGCAGAATACCACATCCAGTAATGGGTAAAAGGCGTGATGATAAATTTATGTATTTTCTTTTTTTAAACTGGACTTATGCAGTGTGTAAATTGTCAAAAAATATAAATAAAATTTTATCTCCATAATTCTTGACCCTACATCAATACTAACTTACATCACTTGTGCTATAGTGGACGCAAAGATATAAGGAATCGAGTTGACTTCTTAATAGGTGGGGTTTACCGGCCTCAGCGGGGAGTCTGGCTACAGTTAACAAAGGGGTGCATTAAGTAGATTTGTCACAAAGTTAATAAAATTCTATTTCATGCTCAGATTATTGTTATTCTATTTTTATCCATGTTGTTATATTATTATTGAACACTGTAACATGACTTTTGACTATATTTTAAACTAAAAATGTAAATAAATACATAAATAAATAATAAAACATCTTTATTATGTTAACAGAAATAAAATAATTATAATACGGCTCTGTTTGTTTTCACATTTCTACCAGTTTAATCCTGGGATAAGCCTGTACTAATTACATGCTGTGAGGGGCGTCTAAATGTCATTTTCTTATATCTTTGCGTCCAGTATATAAGACCATATTAATTTCTATAGCGCCTCTGCCGGAAAATTTATGAAATGAAAAAAGCGTGCCAGGGTGACAAACTTTTTTTCTATTTTTTCCATTTATATTGGCAATACTAATGTTTGTGACGCCATGTGACTCGTACGGTGATGCATATGTGTATGTGCGCATAAATTGTGACAGTTTTATTGCCGCCAATTTGAAGTTGACATGAAATCTTTCATTTGAAATCACACGCATAAATATATCACTTAACGAGATCTGCTATTGCAGAGTGCCACACCCAGTGATGGGTAAATAGCATGATGATATATTTATTTTTATATATATTTACCTTTAAAATAATTCTTTTGTTTTCTTAACAACGATTTCATATGTTAATGATGCATAGTCGAAAATGCCACATACTCCTTAATGATCTTTCAAGTTATCTCAGGGTTACACATACCACATTTTGAGAAACCCTGCTTTAGAGAAAGTAAAAACAAACTAGAGTTACGACTTGAAAAGTAAATAGAATGTTTAATGCCGAGAAAATACGTGCTTAGAGTTTTCCGCGAAGAGTTTAAATCTTCAAACTGAAACACGGAAACGTGATATTTTAGACACAACACTTAATGAAAAGAAAAAATAAAGTTTGTTTTTCTTTAATTCTAACAGATTCTCGCTCAGCAATGCAAGTAATAAAGTTAAATCAACGATTCTTTGTGAAGTATTCAAAGAAGTTATAGTAGTTGAAAACTTCTATATAATTTTAAGAATTCAGAATTATTTTTTTAATTATTTTATAGGGTTGTTGATTTTTCGAATATTCGAGACTTCGAATGTTCGGATTTATTAAACCTTCGAATTTAGATTCGAATTTTCGAATTTTCGAATTTTTGAATATTCCGAATTTTCGAATTATTCGAATTGTGAATCTGTATCCTAACTTAAACACGGCATGTTGATATGAATTATTTTCAGAATAAACTCATTTGCAGAGTTTTGAATTAATTCATAAGTAATTATTATTAATTATTATTATTTGCCAAATTAATTCAATTTAGACTTAAAATTTCGCTGCACTGTCAAAAACGTTTTAATTAAGACGTTTTTGTATCCTTTTTATTCTCATTTTAAAACGTTTTACTAAAAGTCCGTAGCATTTAGATGGGTGGTAAGAGAATAGATGTCTTAATTAAGACGCCTAAACTTGCAGAGTTTTGCAGGAGACTTAGCGAGTTTATTGTTTAATTCGTGGCCGACTTTTCGCGAATTATGCGTGAGCATGTCTGGAGAAGACAGATGGCGTTAATTCAGAGACAAAAATTCGAGAATTCGATGCTTTGAAAAATTCGAAAATTCGTAATTTTGAAGCTTCAAAAAATTCATAAATTTGAAGCTTCGAAGTTTTTCCGACGAAGTTCAAAACATTCGAATGTTTGAACGTTCAGAAATTCGAACTTCGGTGGAAATCAACGACCCTATTATTTTAAGTTGATAATATTAAACAAAAATATCTCGGTCATCGGATGGATGACCTGTAAACAAAATTTATTGAAATCGGTTGAAAACTATAGGAGGTGTTTCAGACACAAAAAAAAACAACCGGGCAATCGAGTAACCAAGTGAATGACATACATATATACATCCACCTTAACTCTCAATCAAAGTCGGATTTTTTATCTAGAGAGCTTAGCAAAAATTTTTAACAAGCGATCCTATACCGGTATTCCGTACACCGGCTCGTGGGGCAATCGCCCAATTGCCCAATAGGCTAGTCCGTTCCTGCACCTACACCATTAAATGATTTTTTTTTTAAAAACAATTTTTTTATTGTTTTGTTTATCAAAATTGCTTTGTTCTGTTTAATTGTATTAAAATGTGTCCACTGCCCTTCGATAAACAAAAAAATTTGCGAACAAAAGACTGCAGAAAAGAATGAAACTAACATTAATTAATTCTAAAAAAAAACAAAAGTAAAGGTGGATTGTCACTAACAGACAGACCGAACGACCCTTGTCTGTTGATACAGACATTGTAAAATATTTTGTTTCTTACTGTATTCATATTTATAGTAGTAATATTTCAGTCCGGCAAAGGAATATTACGGTATTGAAAAGTGAGATTGGAATAACAATTTTTGACTCTTAATTTTAATTATTTTAAGATGTCACTATCAAGGTTAAGGTTCAAATTCATAGTCGTGACTTACCCTCACTTCATTCTCACCTCACACTCAAATTCGAAGTAACTAAGGCAACTAACTCAAAAATGTATACAATTTGAATTAGTTGCCTTAGTTACTTCGACTTTAGGCGTATTCCATTTGCCATTTGGATCAGATCTAACTTACAGTTACTAATCCAGATCATTTATTTATTTCGCTAGATTACTTCGCTGACTTTATTTCTAGTACTACAATTATAGATTCTAATTTACTTTGAAGTAATTCTCCCAAAAATGTGCATCAGTTTACTTAATTCAGTTCATTTAGTCATGTGTCGAATTTATCTGAACTGATTTAAGTGAATCAAGTGGCAAATGGAATACAGCTTTTGAGTGTGAAGTGAGAATGAGGCAAGGGTGAGTCATGACTAAATTAAATACGATACAGAATGAAATAAAACATTCTACGTTATACGTCCGTTAATAATTTTTTACGGTACTCATTTTGAAATTCTTGGTCGCCTCGTCCGGAAAAGCTGATTTACCGGACTTTTAATGCAAATAACTAATGTCGAACAGTACTTTTTAGGTTAGTGAAAATGCACCTTAAATAAAAACATAGTTATGTAGGTCTATACAAAAAAAATAAAGCTGACTCTATGCAATAATATAAGCAAAAAGACAAGTTAGTAACAAAATAAATATAAGAAAAGATTAAATAAATTAAATAATGACAGTTCATATAACTACAGTTTAGAATTCAAATCATTTAAGAAAGATGAAAAGACTTCAGGATTTAATAACAAAAAACAAAACATGTATAAATTGTTTACATTATTTGTTGTTTCTGGATCCTGAAGCCTTTTATATTTATTAAAAGATAACAGCAAAAATGAAAAGAAAAATACTACAGAATATCAATTTTTATGGTTACAAAAAGAAATACAAATAATATACCTACCTAGTGTGTGCTTCTATAAAAACTAAAAGAAAATAATACTCAAAAATTAACTTTCAAAAATTTATTTTCACTAAAATATTTTTACATTTTTAACAATAAATAAAAAAATGGTTAACAATAATCTTTAATTTTAAATTATAAAAATTGGAATGAATATTGCAAATAAATCAGAAACTATTTCCATATTGCATTCTATACACATTTGCAATGAAATATTTTAATATAAACAAACGTAAGCGCATGCATATAAAATAAAAACTAAAATACGTAAGACATAGATTTATACAGTATGTTCATATATAGAGGTACCACGAAAAATGTGTCATAAGCTATATTAATATGGTATAATTATTTGTGTATCTAGAGTAGAAAGTGGTCAATTTCTGCTCCTGGTGCACACAATATTTTTTATACGACCATTTAGAAACGCTTGATAGAATTTAAAAACATTTATCACAGTAAAGCTACATTCACAAATCGAAATTAGTTTTTGTTTTATGTTTTATGTTTTATGTTTTAGTGTGTTTTTAGGTGGCATTCACAAATAGTTTTGCTTTTGTCGGTTTTAGTTAGCAGTGATATCTATCATAAATTTTAAAAAATCGGTTATACTCAGAAGATCGGTAATATAGTAAATGCAACTGTCAGTTATGCTAAGTTACACGTGCTGTCATAAGTTTGTTTACTTTCGTATTTTTTGGAAGAGCAAGGTAAATATTATTGTAATAAGAAGGTAGGTATTAATTTGTTATTCAACTATTTTAGATGATTTGATTAGCAAAACTACACTTAAAATCTTTTTATTTTCATTCATTTTGACACTTGCATAGAAACAAATTTAGGTTATTGTCAATGTGAAGGATGATAGAAAGAGACAAGTATATATCACTACATCATTCTACGCTTCGTCCTATTGGTCTATTCTTAAGTATAAAACGTAAAACTAAAACATAAGTTTGGAGTTTGCAAACTTTTGTGTTAAAACCAAAACTAAATACTGATTTGTGAATGGCTGCATAAGATAACATGTCTACAAGGTTATTAAAACAAAAATGGAAAACATAAAACCAAAACTAATTTCGATTTGTGAATGTAGCTTTACTGTTTGGAAATTCGAGTGTGTTTTCATGTTACCACAGATACGATAATACACTCTTACATTAGACGTATTCTATTTGCCATTTGGATCAGATCTAACTTACATTTACTGAACCAAATCATTTATTTATTTCGCTGCATTACTTCGCTAATTTTATTTCCAGTACTAGAATTACAGATGCTAATTTACTTTGAAGTAATTCACCCCAAGAAGTGCATCAGTTTCCTTAATTCAGTTCATTTAGTCATGTGTAAAATTTATCTGAACAGATTTAAGTGAACCAAGTGACAAATGGAATACAGCTATAGCCGCAAAATCATATTGCTGTTCTGTCAGCTTCAAAGGTCAACTTTCTGCTCTCAACTGATAGTTGGAAATGTTTATTTTCTGCTCAGTAGTAGAAAAAATAATTTTAATGCATTTTTGAACAAGCAGATATGTTATTTTTCTTTTTGTAATATTATTTTCCCGCTTTTTGCTACTGGAAACAATTGGGAAAGAAAAATAAAAGCTTGTTGATTACATTTTTGTCAAATGACTACTGAAATAGCATATTTTCCATCCTGGTCGTATAAAAAATAAGTTTTTTGTTTCTATTGATTTCTAGCAACATTTTTGAAAAATGTTTTGAATTAATGATTAAATTCTGCATCAAAATTAGTTTACACATTTCATTTAATTACTGCTAAAATCAAGTTTAGTTAATGTATGTGACAATCAAACATTGCATGTTTGTAAATAATGTCATTTAACTTTTAAATTTAATTTTTGCAATAATGAATAAAATTAAATGTTTAAACTGATTTAATTGTATAATTTAATTATCTTTCAACTTTTTTGCAATCTTTTTCAGTATTTTTAATTTGGCAACAATTTATTTTCTATTTTTCGTGGGACATTTTGTATATTTTTTCTAAAAACAGATTATTACGAAAATAAGTATAAAATTCATATTTATAGGAACTTTTAAAACAATAATGAAACACTGCATAAATAATAATAATAATAATAATAAAAACTAAATAGAAATTACTAGGCAATCACAGACATAGGACATCTTTTAATTTTATTAATCATTTCTATTTTAATATATTTCAAACTGAAGAATTTTATTTTATTTTGCTTGACATCAGTGATATTTCATTTATTTGACACCGTCTACATTCAAATTAATATGAATTTTTTTTTAATTTATTGTAGAAAAACCGCTATTGTTAGATAAAAGTTTTATATCACACGCTAGTAAATGTACTATTATGCAACTGCATTAAAACTACAAAATTTATTATTAATTTTAATTTAAAAATTTGGTTCCGTATCCGTGCGAACAATAAACTACAATTATTTGTAATCACTTTAACGGCCGTCGGTAATAGCAATATAAAATTAAATAGTATTCTACAAAAAAAATTAATTTCATGGACAGTTGCACAAATAAATACTTTATGAAAAAGTATTTTGGAACCGAATAAAATATATATATATATATATATATATATATATAGATATTGTTGAATGTTTATTGTTTGAATATCGGTTAAACAGAAGTCCTTAAGTAAAATTCTTCAATTTATTTGGCAATCATCGATTCAAGAATGATCGTTCTACCTTTAACTAAAGTAAACTATCGGCAGGAAATGGTAAATATTATACTGAATGTTATTTTTTTATCCTGCTGATAGTTATCTTTTCGTAGGTGAAAAGACTGGTACTTATCATTTCCATACTTAACTATAAAAAAATTAGAATACGAAACTATACATTTGGTAGGTAGATATTATCACAATAAACTTCAGAAAAATATCTATCTTTACTTATTGTCTAATAAATAAATTTTTGGAAATTGCTTTGTCACGCAATAAATTAAAACTAACCATGGAATATTTTAAATATAAAATTTTCCAGAGATTTTGACACATACTACATCAAAAACATTCGTATGTTTTCCACTGTCACGTGTTTATATATTTTGTTTTTTTTTTTTACTACGAAGTAAAATTTTCTCCCCCAACAAAGAGAAAAAAAGTTATAATTTCATAGTTATTTACGTAACAAAACTTGAAAGTTTTATTAATTCAAATGACAGTCGAACTTGTGACAGTAATACTTATACTATAAAGTTAAAAGTTGTTATAATTTAAATACATTTACTATGAAAGTACATTTATTTTGCTTTTTTTTAAAATATAAAATCGAGCATAAGAGTAGTTTGAAATGTATTTCTTTGTATCGCTCCTTTAAAATAATTTAGGATCACTTGACAATGGAAAAGAACGAACTACTTTTTATGTCGAATTTGTCAAATTCTTTTGAAAATATCTTACTATTCTACATCAGCCTCAGAATAAGTTAAAATATTCTACACTTTCTTTCGGGTACAATGATCGCATATACTTGGCTCGCAAATATGGCGGGTAAGATAATAGGTACATTTCTTTTATAATACAGGGATCCATTACTTTCAACACTCATAAATATCGACTAAAGGTGTACTAATTATATCAAAAGTATTTCAGTTTTTAATATCAAATTAAACTTTGTTACTGCAGCTGAAGAGCGAGAAGTGAACCCCGGAAATATATGAACTAAAATATAGTTTCGTTCCAAACTCCACAAAATGTCAAATTTAACAACCGGTCAGATAAGCCTTAAAAACAGCAAATGGCAGACAGATTTTATTTCGAAGAACTGTCATTTCAATTGTGAATATACATATATATATATATATATATATATATATATATATATATATATATATATATATATATATATATATATATATGTACATATCATCACGCATTCTACCCATTACTGGGTGTGGCACTCTGCTGAAGCTTATCTCGGTAAGTGATATATGCGCGTGAAGTTACCAGCCGACAAATCACGGCCCCCAAAGATGTTAGTGGTAGGGGAGCCACAGGAGTAGTTTTAAAATGGTGAAAATTGTTTGTCGCCTGTGGGAATCGAACCAGGGTTCTCAGGAACTACAGGCCGACTTGATATCAATGTGCTAGCTACCCCATATATATATATATATATATATATATATATATATATATATATATATATATATATATATATATATATATATATATATATATATATATATATATATATATATATATATATTTCAAAATAAATGACATAATAAACAAAGAAATTATTTTGACAGATTATACGTCAAACATTTGTTTCATTTTGTTTCAATTCCATGGTTATCGATAGTTTTGAGGCTATTTTTGTCATTTTCAGATATAATTTGTGCCGTTACGGAGCATACAAAGTTAATTTTGTTTACTGGTTTAGATGCAGAATTGTTGCGTTCACCACCCTGTATATATATATATATATAATTACTTTTTAATCAGTTGTACAAATAAAAATAGGTACTAAATTATTTGTTATACAGGTTTGTTCATTTTTAAAATAAAATACGAATAGTAAATAACATTCTTCATTCGACCAAAGTGCCCGCGGATTTATTTCCTTTCAATTTATCTCTATTACCAATTATTTGTGATTGAAGTAAGCAACGCCATATTTGTTAGAATTTAGAACCAAAACAAACAAGTTCCTAATAAATAATTTATCCGCCTTATGGACGATTTAATAAACGACAAATTAATTTACTTCCAAAGTAAATAAAATTTATTTATACAAATAATAGTCGACATTTTGAAGCTAATGTTATGTATACACCAAAATAATATTGATTCGAATTTGTTAATTTAAATACATTTACTATGGAAATAAATATATTCTGTTTTTTATAATTTGAAGTATGATTTCGATACGATATTTTTTCTTTGTTTTACAGATCATTTATTAAGACTTTATTAGGAGAATGAAATGCTCTTAGTAAATTTAGTATAAGTGAACTTGGTCATCCTCTTTTCATTATTAAGAAAAATACAAAAGAAACTTCGAACATGTGAACACAAATTAAGATTGACGGAGACAAGAAAAACATTTCAGTGAAACAGTTTAAGCAACACTGCAAATAGAATACTCCAACAAATTCGAACAAAATTGTTGTCTGTCCCAAGTGGTTTTGAACATTTTTATATAATAATTCTTTGTATTACTGACGGTTGTTAGTCTGATTTTTGTTCGTTTTATCACAATTATATGTATTACAAACAAAATGAGAAATATTTCATTTTAAAAATACGAATTTTCTCAAAAATGTTTCATATAATACTATTACTTTTAAACTATTTGTATAGGAAAAAATATTCTTTCAAATGATACAATAAAGATATAAGCTTGCCTTAAAAAAAAAAAAATATGTAATCTCTTTCACTATGAATGAGGGCCAAATTCACAGTCATCACTCACTCTCATCTCATTCTCACCTCACTCTCAAAGTTGAAGTAACTAAGGCAACTAACTCAAGAATTTGCATAATTTGAATTAGTTGCCTTAGTTACATCGATTTTAAGTGTGAGATGAGAATGAGGTGAGGGTGAGTCACAACTATGAATTTGACCCTAAATGATTATCCATCAAAATTATTTGTTCCTGTCCAAATTTACGCACTTATATGACTTTCAAATAATGATTGCATTTTATTTAATTAAATGATTATTTTAGGTGTTAATAACATGAGTTATTCTACGAGTATAATATTATTATTTTTAAATTTGTTGTATACAATGGTATATTAAAGAACGTGTCCAAACAGGACGAGTGCGATAACAGGCCGCATGAAACGTGTTCTTTATACTATTTTCTCTATTGAGGTAATTTTATAAGTCTGTTAGATTTAAAAACTGGGACTTCCAAAAATATAAATTGGTGTTTTTTACTTTCTTATACGTAGTATAAGGAAGTATTGGAATCGTGACAAAAATCGTTGACGAGATTTTCGCGGAAATACATGTTTTGAGGTCCACTGAATCTGTTTTGATCATTTTCTCAATGATGTCTGTATGTGTGGATGGATGGATGGATGGATGGATGGATGTGTGTCCGGTCGTGCAATATCTCATGAACGAGATAAGATTTGTTAACGAAACTTGGTAATTATAAGTTTCATGAAAATACGAAGAGCTGAGTTGATTTTGAATGAAATTGAAAAACCGGAAGAGGAAGTTTACTGGACACACAAAACAATAAATTCCATTTATTTCAAAAATGGAATCAGTTAAGAAAAAAAGTTTCAAATAAAAGATGTTAGCAAAAATATTTGGAACATAAAATGTTATTTGCAATTTTCCTGTATATGCGTCTAATTTTGAGAAAAACTAATTTATATATTTAATAATATATTTCAATAATCATAGTAGCAATAGAAACAAAAAACAAAAACATGTTTAACATTTATATGTCAAATAATAATTGTCAAACGCAAGGAGCAAGTCATAAGTGTTCAATTCAGCGTTTTTAATATGAAATATGCTGTGTATAAGAAAGTCGTGTGGTGACCACACCAGATTTTTATTAGTTGTGTTGGTAGGGCTTCTCCTAATAAAAACAATTTAAAAAATCAATTTTTTTCACAATCAATCACTGTTTTTTTCTGTACTGTGAATGTTTTGAATTTTGTTGATTAAGGGCCAGTTTTTCAATCACCGATTAATGTTAATCTTGGTTAAATAATAATGGAAACTAAATAAATAAAAAATAAATATATCATCACGCCTTCTACCCAATACTGGGTGTGGCACTCTGCTAAAGCAGATCTCGGTAAGTGATATATTTTGCGCGTGAAGTGCGGTTACCAGTCGTCAAATCACGGCCCCCAAACATGTTAGTGGTGGAGGAGCCACAGGGATAGCTTTTTCAAATTATGAAAATTTGTCGCCTGTGGGAATCGAACCCGGGACCTCAGGATCCACAGGCCGACTTCATACCACTGAGCTAGCCATCCCATATAATGGAAACTATGGTTTCCATTATTATTTAATCATGATTAACATTAATCGAGAGTAACCAGCGATTGAAAAACTGGCCCTAAATATATTCTTTTAGTAATATTTCGACACCGACAATTTACAATTTTAAAATTATATGTCATTCAACTGTCAGATTTAATAGCATTCATATCAATCCTACAAAATAAAAAGCGCCAAAAACAATGCGCTTATAGATCTCCTTGACGACGTGTTTATAATGCATTTATAGATCTATAAGAACACCGAAATAGAAAAAATAGGTTTAACCAAGATCTTTGGTTAAAAACCGGATTAAATAGTATTTAAATGTTTATTTAAAGCCGTAATGACAATTAGTCGGAATATTCTGTAAACTTCATATCTGTTATATTTGAGTATCCCCATCAAAATAATTAGAACTAAAATATTGATTTCTCGCCCTAAACAAATTTAATTAAAACAATTGCTTTGCTTGTATATTAAATCTTCAAGTTAATATTTCAATAAATGTATTTGCCGATTAGTTTCAAACTTGAACTGTGGTCTAACAACATTTCCATGTGTCTCAGTCAAATTTCACTCAATTATCCTGCAAACAATAAAAGAAAGCTTGAAAGTAATAGAGAAAATCGGTCGTTAAGCCTTTAGAAAAGAAATTACAAGATTCTATTTCGCATTTTGAAAGTTACATTCTGGGAGAAATCAGTAATTTATATCTATTCTAATTGACATAGCCACTGCCCGTGCATTCAGATTTTAAATTAATCCCTAATTTTTTCAACTGACTCTAGATGCATAATTTATTTGGAAGTAACACGACTTAGTTATAAATCAGTTATGCCTATGGCATACTGATCGAGGAGCATAAATGAGCGTCGAGGAGCTCATCGATGAAACAACAGAAAGATTAGCACAAAGCAAAACCAAAATGACAGCCCACGCTAACATGAAATGAGACACAATAATACGTGTGAAATGAGACACAATAGTTTCATCGAGAAACTCCTTGATTGAAATAGAGGAGCCTCTATTTTTCATCGATGACGAGTGCGTTCTGTTGTTTCATCGATGAGTTCCTCGACGCTCATTGATACTCCTCGACCAGTGTGCCATTGGCATTAAGGGGGCAGTCCTCTAAATCCGGCTGAAAATAAGGAGTTTTTCGGATTTTTTTTTTTGCGAGTATAACAAAAAGAATGAAAACTTTGGGTATATTCATTTATTCATTGAACCAAGAGCTTTCAGGCACCATTTTTTTCATCTCCATCGGCCGCTTCCCATGACCGCTGCACCAGATGAAAGGACCCCTTGTACTGAAAACTCACATTTTCGGTGGCCGGCCTGGGGGTCCTCTAATTTTTTTAAGTGATTGTAAATTGGTAAATCTAATTGCCTACGTAGGAGAATTAAAAAAGACCAACATGAAACAAAATGGCGACGTGTTGAAAAAAAAGTTGGATTTTTCGCCCCAAAAATCGGTATAAAAACGTGCACCGAGCACAGACTTTTCAACGGATCGAAAAACGGCTACGTACGCAATTAGAAAATTAAATTTGGAATGCGAAACTCAAAGTCCGATGAAAATCGTATGTGTGGTTAAAAAGGTATGACGGCCACCATTTTGAAAAACACTGTTTCGAGAAAAACGCGTTTGAAGTTTTGAGTTACATTTTTCTCACGGTACGCACGACAAACAATCACGATTACAAAACCAAATAACGCCAGCGCGCACGTAAGCGTGTTTTGTTGTAAATGTCCACCATAGACTGTTCAAAATGCGAAGGGAACATTTCAATCAAATGTATACGATACTAGCGCCATCTCCGATGCTAGCGACAGCATCCTGAACTACAAAGACTACTACCTTCGAGCGCGCTTAGCGCGCTAGTGCACATCTTTGCATATCGCCTCATAACTCAAGAACGAAATTTCCGGCGAAGATGGGATAAAGTCTATAATAAAATAGACACCCAAAGAACATTTTAACCAATGAAAAAAAAATTCGATTTTTTGAAAATTATTTAGAGGACTACCCCCTTAAGGGTTAAACCCAAAGGTTCCAAACAAATACGATCTACAACTCCCATCCCTTCTAGAAAATATCACCCTCACCCTGATATCTACTCGTATCCCATCCTCAGTACCCTTACTATCAGACCGCAGTGCAACCCGAGCGTACGCGATCATTGTCCGCACTTCACGCTGCAATTCTCGAGAGTTTCGTGAACCTCGTAGCGGTGGACACGGGAGTGGGTGTGCGCTCGCGGTCTCGGAGCACAGAGCTGTTTGCCGTGGCCACGGAGCCGTTTAGAGTGTCGAGCCGCGGCCGACGACTCACCTGCCCCGCGCCGCGCCAACAACGCATGTTGAATGCGCCGTACACGATGGGGTTCATGCAGGAGTTTGTCACGGCGAAGAGAAAAAGCCCTTTCTGGACTCGCTGGTCCACGTGAATGGCTGTGTTGCGATCGAACCAGTACCTGCAACAAGAAAGAGATGAGAGGGTTTTTGGTGGAGAACAGAGCTGGGCAGTAGCTAGCTACTTTTGTAGCTTAGCTACTAGCTTAGCTACATTTACCTTAACTGTAGCTGTAGCTTGTAGCTAGCTACTTTTTTTCTATTAGCTTAAAAATAACAACTGAAGCTACTTTTAAAGCTACTTTTTGTAGCTTAAAGCTACTTTTTAAACAGAAGGTCAACAAAATACGCATGCGTACAAGCTAACTCCACACAAAATAATTATTTGTTGCCGGTTCTAACTGGCTCTAATATGCAAAAGTACACAGTAGGTGCCAAATGATATTTGCTATTTTTGATATTTATGTACATAATAGTAAATTAACAGTCATTATAACAAAAGACTGATCATATGACAATGGCAAATTTAATTATTTCACAATAATTTAAAAAAGTAGCTTTAAAATTTAACAGCTACTTTAATGAAAGCTTTTAGCTGTAGCTTAGCTATATTTTACAAAATATAGCTCATAGCTTTAGCTTAGCTACTTTTTTTAAAGAATAGCTGTAGCTGTAGCTTAGCTACTTTTTTTTAGTAGCTTGCCCAACTCTGGTGGAGAATTATAAGAAGTAGAAGCAGCTGTACAGGATGCAGGATTATACATTGGGCTTCATTAAAAGCTATTTACAGGCAGTGGCGTACCTAGTGGGAGGGGTGAGTGCAGTCCACACCGGGCGGCACATATTTTAGGGCGGCATTTTTGATATTTAGTTTTAGTTGTACAAAACAACTTGTTTACTTTAAAAGTTTACTATTCGATTTCTACGAATTATGAATTACTATATGATTTCGAATATTTTTCTTCATCGTCGAGTCAATGTAGGGTTGAAAATATTATCTCGAAAAATTCCTTTATTACTGCCTAATTTAAATATATCCAATGGTAAAAAAGTTCCCCACCTATAGTTTGTCTCAATTACAATTATTTATTTATTAATTTAATAGGGTAATGGCTCAGTGGTTTCGAGTTGGCCTGTAGATCCTAAGGACCCCGATTCGAGTCCCACAGCAGACCAACAATTTTCACCAAATTAAAATTACTCCTGTGGCTCCCCCACCACTAACATCTTTTCGGGGCGTGATTTGATGGCTGGTAATCGCACTTCACGTACATACATATATCACTTACCGAGATCTGCTTCGGCAGATTGCCATACCCAGTAATGGGTAAAAGTAGTGATGATATATTTATTTTTTTAATTTATAAAAACCACCATTTGATTGACTTAGAAAGGGCGGCAAATTGAAGACCGCCCTGGGCGGCAAAAGTTCTAGGTACGCCACAGTTTACAGGACAAAGGCTTAAGTTGTAAAAATTATTTTATTGAAGAATGAACAACGTTTCGGCTAATGTTATGTCCGCAAGTCGACTCTTCGTGGGCAGACATGTAAAATAATCGGTGCATTTTCGGTCAAATATGTTAACTATATTTCTACTGCAAAATTATTTAGAATGGAGTACTAATTTGGCTATTTGAAAATAATCGCCTGAATTCTACAATAGAATTCTATAAGGCATGCTTCCACCCCAGCTTTCAAAAAGGATAAATTTGTTCTCCTTTAATCATTTAATGCAGCTTAGAAAGAGATTGATTTCCCTAAACCCAAATTTGCACCGATGTTCCATTTATATCTAGCCAATACAAATCGAAGAGATTTGTATCTGTAAACCCCTTTCAAATAAGTACAAAGTATCTATTCACACTTCGGCAGCTAACTTCCAGTAGCTATGAAGACAGGATTCAATGGTTGATAATCACATTCAAACCGAATCTTGTATAACTATTATATTATACTGTACTTGGGATTCAGTTGCCGTTGTACAGAGTTGCATAAATAAATATTTCAGAATAAGAAAACCATAACGAGAATTTACGACGAATATTTGGAAACCAATAGAATCACGAATTTGTTTTAAAATAAACCAATGAAATGAAAACTATTTTGATACTTTTCCACTAGTGAAATTAATAAATGATAATTCTTCACTGTAATTAAATCTCCTTGGTTTCCAAAAAAATAAATACAATTTTCATAAATACCAATTGAAAATAATCTATAGAAACGTCAAATTCTCAATTGGGAACTGCTTCTACAAAAGATATTTTTATTAAAATTGAAGAGATCGTTCTAAAATATACCAAAAAATTTGAGAATTATGCTTAATAAATAAGAAAAAATAGGAAAAAAAAAATTTTCCATCACTTGTCTCGTAATTCCACAGAGGTTTTACAGCACGTTTGCATCAACTTCTCAGGTCATCAACAAGCGGCTGGTCAGTTCAGCTTTAACCATAGACGCGTTTCGTCCTTCCGGACTCAAGTTGATGCAAACGTGCTGTAAAACCTCTGTGGAATTACGAGACAAGTGATGGAAAATTTTTTTTCCTATTTTTTCTTATTTATTAAGACTCAATTCCACATCGCAATAGACATTTTGTCTTTTGTTTTAGAATTATGCTTGTTAAATATAACTCGTAATATGATAATTGTCAGATAATATTTTGACATTTTTTAAATTCGTTGTCACGGAAATTGAAAATACAATTCACGCTGCGCGCTGATTTATAGATTGCATAGAATATAATGGAATAGAATAGAATAGGGAATAGAAATATAAACCTATGAAAATGCATGCGACCATTTATAGTTGCATAGAAAGGAATAGAATAGAACAGCACAGAACAGGATATAACCAAATTTTATTTCGTGTACTATTCTATTCCATTCCTACGTCGGTCGTGTAATTCCGATACATTTAGTTCTATTTCGGTTGAAATTTACACGACATCTTTTGTCATTTGTGACATTTGTATTTTAAAACAGTGTTATTTTGAAATATTTTATTTTTACAAAAAAAACATGCTTGATGATTATCAGTTAGTAGAATTAATAATTTTTCGAAAAAATCGCATATATTTTCTCCTTTATATATTTATTGAATTCTACTACTCCGTTTTCGTTTGGTTTGTGAATTTTGTAACATATACAAACTCCCTATAGCATGTTCTATAGACCCCAATTTATAGGCTAAGTTAATTTCCATTTTTTTAAAACTACATCTTTCAACTGATCAAATTTTTATGTCAGTTCATCACTTTGAAGTTTGTAATAGTAATCTAAAATACCAGTATGAACATAGGTATTTTAGTGTAAAAATTACGTTATTCTATTCACTGCTGTTCCTTTCTGTGCAATCTATAAATTGTTATTACAAATTTCTGTTCTATTCCATTTCATTCCTTATTCTATTCTATATCCATTTCCAAAACAACTCATAATTTATGTCAAAATATTATCAACAATTATCATATCGCTTGTTATATTAGTTATAAGAATATCCATCATCTTACTCGATTCTTTCTTACATGTGTAAGACTATTGTCTGACAACAAGTTTTTGATTCGAAATCCGTCGAATTATTCTCCCTCTTGTTATATTATTACTGAGATGTCTAGAGCATTAATCTATTTCAAATGTCGTGGAATGCTTCTGTATATTTGCATTTCAATGGTACAATGTACTCGTACAATGCAATTCATAAATTCCAAATTATGCACTGTAAGACCGTATGAGTATAATTTTAACAACAAGATTTCTAAGAGATTATTGCAATGCTAAAAAGTCAACATGCAAAAGGAGTGTGAAAAGCAACATTTAGCAACACTCAGGACGGTAAGAAGTTGTTTTTGATGTTGTTTTCAAGACAATCATTGTTGAACAATCTTTTTTTTTTCAATTAATGTGAAATATAACAGTGAATTACAAATGTCAAATATTAATTCAAATATAGATTTAAAAAAATAAAATTTCACGACCGTAGCAAAATAGTATGTAACATACGTGTGGCAACAGCATACTTTCCACACTCATTTTGAATGTCGATATATTGACCTTTCAACACCACTGCAGAAAAAAATATTTCAGACCAGCATACATATTAAAAATTATCAAATTAATTTTGTTGGTAAAAAAATTAAAATTAAACTTCCATACAATTAGAAAGAGTTGTTCTATAAAATAAAGTTTGTTCTTTCAAAAAATAAAAAAAAATATCATCACGCCTTCTACCCATTACTGGGTGTGGCACTCTGCCGAAGCAGATCTCGGTAAGTGATATATATATTGCGCGTGAAGTGCGGTTACCAATCGTCAAATCACGACCCCCAAAGATGTTAGTGGTGGAGGAGCCACAGGGGTACTTTTTGAAATTATGAAAATTGTTTGTCGTCTGTGGGAATCGAATCAGGATTCTCAGGATCCACAGGCCGACTTCATACCACTGAGCTAGCCACCCCATTTTGTTCTTTCTATCCTAAATAAAAAACTTTAGAGTGCCACGTTCAGTTGTCAACTTTTTATCGTTCACACCAGACGTAGACTAATAAAAGAGACACTAGAAAACAGACAAATATCTTTAACGAGACCGACCTTGTATTACAGTAAATCCCTTAGGTCTTAGCAAAACAATATATACAAATGACTCTCGCAAAATACTTTACGTAGATTTCTCCCGGCAAATATACAAAAGAATTCGAATAAATTAATTTCAGTTTAATTTCGTAAAGTGCTGTTCTTCTCATGTTTAGTGTAATTGTTTTTATTTTGATTATGATAATTTAAAAAAAAAAAACGAAATCTAACTTGAGTTCGCATTTGCACAGCCCGATGTGCAAACAAAAAAAGCTTCCCTTTAATATTTTTTGCGCTACCGAACTCATTAATCTATATTTACAAGCCTTTTTATTTATCACATTCTGATGTATTTACTAAACTGACCGTGGTTGCCATGACAACAATCCAAAACAAGCTCTTAGTGGTCTGTAAAGGTCCTCACTTGAATATCTTTTGACGTTTCGTCGTTATTTTCGTTTCGTTATCAATACCATATTTTTCAATTTAAAAATAATCGTGTCTGCGAGTTTCGCTTTTTTCTCATCTTATTATAAGGCATTTACCAATATTGTATTGTGTAATATAAATTAACTAAAATTTACATGTAAACATAATAATGTAGCCTATTTAATATTTATTTATAAATAAATGTTTACCATGATATATATTAAAAATAATAATACGTTACATAATAAATCAGGAAAGTGATGTTTTACTTGAAGAAGCAATTGCTGAAGCAAGTAAAAACACTTTTCACACGTATTATATATCCTATTTTTTTCTAATACAATTTAATTGATTATTTTTTGACGTTTCTCAAAACCAATGAAAGGCTCTATTGTATGTCGTGCCTGCGTTTTAACCAATCCTGTAATTATTATACTGAGAATTCTTGTGATTATTCCCGAGAATAATCTCTGTAGATGATTTTTTGTTTGTGACAAGTGATAGGTAGTTGTCAAATAATTATTTAAAACTGTCAACGCGTCAAGTATAATGTGTGAAAAAAATCGATTTAGTTGTATTTCAGATATAGAAATACACCAACAAATTTTGGAAACAACTTTCAAGAATACATTAATAAGTAATCAATCGATATGGACCCAGTTCAAATTTTTTTAAGTTGGATGAGTCGATCTCAAAAGCTAAGTCAAAAAATAATCGAATTAAATATAACTCGAGAGTTCGATGAATTAGAAGATAATTCTCCAGTATCTTTATCAAACTTGTTGCCATTTGGCAATAGCTACTGAAGCCCTACGGGCTTTCGTGACTATTGCCTGGCAACAAGTTTTTGAAAGATCTGTTAAATTATTTTCAATTTATTCTTACTCTCTTGTTATATTATTACTGATAATTAATCATAAATAAATTAAAATGTTTAATGTTTTGAAAAGAATCATTTTTACAGTAGACTACGTACCCAAAAAACAGTCAA
Source organism: Pterostichus madidus (assembly GCA_911728475.2). Taxonomy (NCBI): domain Eukaryota; kingdom Metazoa; phylum Arthropoda; class Insecta; order Coleoptera; family Carabidae; genus Pterostichus; species Pterostichus madidus. Next base: position 4,985,088 of record OU452304.1, read on the forward strand.
GAGAAGTACAAAACAGTCAGGTAAATTCTTTACCAGACTGTATTATACTGTACCTGACTGTTTTTTTGTTGTTACAACCTTGGATACATATTTTACCTTACTGTTTTGGTAAAAATCTACCTTCCATACTAAAATTGATCAGGAAAGTAAACACTTTCTTTCCGGTTTCAAGAAAATTGACTTTAGATTGACAGGCTATGTTTTATTTTAAATGGAAAGTTCTTATATATTGCATTTAGTTATTATGGAAATTACAAATTTCATGTTACACATTAAATAAAATGCACTGTATAGTTATGCTACGGTGGTGAGTTATCCATGAGTATTGACTATTGTTGGAAGATAAGATTTTTGAAAGATTGATTGAGATGTGCGATACAGCCATTTCTTTTAATATCTAGAAGGTCGAGCTTTGCTCGGACAAGAATGGGAGATGGGACATCCGATCCGAATGCTTATCCTACTTCCGATTCGATATCCGATCCGAAATTTGATCCGGTATCCTATTCAACTTGGAAATTGTAACGTAAATTGTATATTCGAATTGAAAATAACCATTATAGATGAAACTAAATTCATAATTCTGTTATAAAAAAACTAGAGAGAAAAATTATGTTGTAACGTTATTTAATCATTTTGTACCATAGTGTACATACGACATTCGAATCTGAAAATTCCGGGATGGAATCCCACTCAAACTAGAAATATTTGTACAACTGCGGCTCGGTGAGTTCGGCTCCTGTACTGTAATTGGCATTAAGTTTCTGTTATATAGAGTTGCATAAATATATAAATAAATACTTTATAAATTTTATATAGCGTTATCATACCTATAGAATGGAATTTATAATGTAAAAAAAGTATCATCACGCCTTCTACTAGGTGTGGTAAGTATAGTATACAACTTATGCTACGAGGTGTAGCTATTAAATAACGAGACTGACGCTGCTACAAACGAAGTATGCATACGCTAAACACCAGCGACCGTCAGCTTTTTAGCGTGAAGCTTTCTCTTTCGAATGCAGTGTTTCTCGCTTCTGTAAACAAATCCGTATAGCCGTAGCTTTCGTTCTCATTAAAGTTGCTTTTTTGTTTCGCTGAGAAAATGTTAAGTGCAACGAATTGTTGTGAAATTTCACATGAACCTTGGCAAAACTGCTACCTACTGAAACTTATAATTTATTGAAGAAAATACCCGAATTGTGAAAGGACAAGTCACGGTTTCTCTATCAAAACTATGCACTGGCTCATTCCACAATGTCTGTCAAGAGATTTTTATCCAAGTACAGCATCCCAGTGTTGGACCATCCACCTTATTCACCAGATTTTCCACCGTGCGACTTCTATCTGTTTCTTAAGGTGAAATTTGCCTTAATAGCAACAAGATTTGAGTTTTGAAAGAGAAATCGGCACGTGTTCTGAAGGAGCTGACAGAAGAAGACTTCCAGCATTGTTTCGAACAATGGAAGATTTGCATGAAGCATTGTAGGGATAGATAAGGGATGTATACTGAAAGTGATAATAAGTAAATAGGTATGGAATCAAAATAAAATGTTAACACAGCATCAGTCTCGTTATTTCATAGCCACACCTCGAAAATGCAATATTTTACACTCGTTACACAATAGAATATTTATTTTTCCGTATAAATTTATCATAAAATCTAGACCAGAAAAACTGTTTGTTTAGAATCACGCCACCGTAGGTGGAGTGATTTTATTTTAAAATAATTTTTTGAGTAAAATTGCTATCGGGTAGCAAGGTTCCTTTGCCAAACTTAAATTTATCTCAAGAAAATATAATTCTTGAGTATAATTCGACCAGATAGATCTATCAACATTCAAATAAAATCATCCAAATTACATTTTTTATAAATAAAATAAATAAATAAATATATCACGCCCTCTACCCATTACTGGGCGTGACAGTCTGCCGTAGCAGCTCTCGGTAAGTAACATATTTTGCGCGTGAAGTGCGGTTACCAACCGTTAAATCATAGCCTCCAAGGATGTTAATGTAGGGGGAGACATAGGGATAGTTTTTAATGTGGTGAAAATTGTCGGCTGTGGGAATCGAACACAGGTTTTCAAATCCACAGGCCGACTAGATACCACTAAGCCACCTATGATTTTTTTATTCAGAAATCTATATTTATAAATTTCTGATCTGATATTTCATCTGAATTTCGGATCGGATATTTTATCCGAACTTCGAATATCGGCTATTTTTAAAGATTTCTACCGCTAGTATCTTTTTATTTGGGACAACGAAATTAGTTCTCAAAGAAGATAATTTACAATTTGTAATCGGAATCATTACAAATTGTTATAATTAATTTTTACATAGAAAACAATTATATACGAATAACATTCTAAAATTAATTTCGGCTCTACATTGCTTTTCATGTATATAGATTAATAATTTGAAGCAGTATAAACATAATTGCTTTCTCTATGGTGGGAATTACAAATTTCTACGCAAAGCGTTTCAACTTTCATTACGCCGTCATTAGAATATTCCTCGGTGCCGCATTACTGGCGGAATCGCATATGCTATAAGATTGAGTAGAAAACACCGTAGAACGGCAAAGATGAAACAGTAACAAATTTCTGTTAATACACATATTTCTTTAAAAATTCGATATGGAGAAAATATAACAATTGGTTTTGTTCCCTAAATTGTGTTTTAAACTAAACAATTTACGTTATAGTTTAGGGAAATTTTAATTTATCTATGCATTTTTAAATATACGGTGGTGTGTGTGTGTGTGTGTGCGTGTGTGTGTGTGTGTGTGTGTGTGTGTGTGTGTGTGTGTGCGCGTGTGTGTATAGCGTTACAGTATTCTAATCCGGAGATCTCAAGTTCGAATCCCACTCACGCTTATAATATATGAACTACCACGCTACAGCTCAGCGAGTCCGAACCCTGTACTGTAATTGGAATGAATTTTCTGTTAGTACAAAGGTAAATATCGTCGCTTGTCGAGATTTCCAAAAAACTATACAGATTGAAGATTGCATGCGTCGTGCGCGGTGAAATAAAACTCTACGAATCTTGGCGACCGTACATGAAGATAACGTGCAAATATTGTGCCGAAACAGTTTATTTTGACCTTGAGAATTTTTAACTTCGAATTACGAAAATTTTCCAGTTGCGGAAATTCGAGTTAGGGAGATAAAAATATTTGGCAATTATACAAAATGTACAGGAAACAAGATTTGACTTCAGAAGAATTTCAGGTATTTACCCAACAAACAAAAAATATCGCATCGAAATTGTACTTTAAATTAAGAAAATTACATATTATATTATAATATTATTAGGTGCCTCAGTGGCCTGTGGATCCTGAGAACCCTGGTTCGATTACCATAACCGACAAACATTTTCAAAACATTACAACTACCCTTATGGCTCCCCCTCTACTAAAATCTATGGTGGCCGTGATTTTAAGACTGGTAGCCGCACTTCTCGTTCATAAATATATCACTTATCGATATTTGCTTTGCAAGATTGCCAGACCCAATAATGGGTAAAAGACTTGATGATATATTTATTTATATTTCTTTATTTTTATATTAACTGTCCCCAGATAATTTATTACCCCAATTAAATCTTTTAAAAAATTCAATATTTTGATATTTCCTAAACTATCCAAGAAACTGTTCATTATTAGTTTTGTTTTGTAAATAAACGGCGATGTTCGTGAGAGATATTTTTGCCGAAGAAAATGCTATTTGATCGCAATATACTACGCAGGCAAAATAAAAAATGGTAGCTCCGACAAAATGATAAATCCCTGTCTCTAATTCTAATATATCATTAATACTCCATGTCACCACACAGTAATAAATTATAATTTCAACTATGTAATATTGATCGAAACTATGACTATATTTTATGTTTGTAAATCAGACTTTACTGCAATTTAAACACACTTTGGACAAATTAATGTTGATAGTTCAAGTTCTTAATTCGAACAATGAATGAGAAAGACTTTTATTCACAGACAATTCCCATTATGAACAAGTTATGGTAACATTGAAACTTTTTCAATTTTCCTCGTGTTCTAAACTGAGAACAGTGAGAGGACGCAAGGGCCTTAAAAGTTTTATTTTATATATGTTTCTGTGTAATATGCAATTTTGTACTGCAATTTTATTTGCATGCATCTGCTTTATTTATTTTCAAAACACTTTACATATTCTCTCTAAATATATGTGAATTAAACATTTAACGTCGAATTATTTATATATTTGCGATTTCTACCAGTAACCACAAAAGACATTTGTGTCCGTTTCATATAAAACTATTTTTTATTTATTTATTTGTACTCTGCACAAAAAAAACTTAATCCCAATTACAGTACAGGGAGCCTACAGCTTATAGTGAAATCCGAACCACTCAGACACAATCGTATTTCTTTATATAAGTAGACGTCAATGAGGTTTGAACGCACTACCTCCTGCTTGCTAATTAAGAAACGCAAGTTTTACCTCGCTTTTATCCACTGGGCTACGCTTGCCTGTACTGTTCTGTTCTAGTAACAATTTCTGCCCAATCCGTGCAAAAGCAATATGAATTGTATGCCAGACTTTCGAAACTTTTGTAATATGTATATTTCTTGTTTATTCTTATATGTACGAATATGTAAATAACAAATAAAAAAGGGAAAAATTCAATAAAGTATTATTTTGTTTCAGATTCCTTCGAATTCGAAACGATTCCTGGTGCAGTTTTAATGTTATAACTAGCGTACAAAAAGTTAGTGTTAGTGTTAGTGTAGTGTAGTGTAGTGTTAAAAACTGACAAGAGCATAGGGTGGACGGAGTGAAGCAGCCGGGCGACACCCAGAACCTCCAAAGGTCAGAATTTTTATTTTACTCGGATTTGTTATTTATTAATTTGCTCGGATCCTGTACACTTTCTTAACACACGAATTTTTATGCGACTTCTTACAAAACAGGTGTAATTCAATTTAATGAGATGTAAAAGTTTGACATTTCTTAGATGCGTTTTTTGCATTCTAATTCAACTTTTTCCCGTAGCTAACAACGTTTTATGCACCCGGGCCTTAGTATTTCTAATTCAATGTCCATGAACAAAATCGACATTAGCGCAGCTGTCATCTAAACCTACAAATTTCATTGATAACAACGCTGCCATTTGAATACATTTACGAGTTAGACGTATATATGTTGTATGTGGTATAAGTCTGTTGAGATGATTTAGGACTAGTGAAACAGTTATACGTTATGAAGTAGAAAGCGAATGATGCATATAACGCTATGTAACAAGGTTTTCTGCCTAACTTTCTTAGTACTTCAGCTCGGTTTCTGATACAAAATCATTGAGGAAAATCCTAGTCGCAAGCCAAAAAGTTTGCTTTTGAATTAACTCTATATAACCATAACTTAGTACTTGTTGTTTCTGACTAAACTTATAGAGAAATGTATGGAGAAGTCAGCCAAAGTGCCAAAAGTAGCATACAAGCGGATTTCCGAAAAAGCCCTCAAATTTCATGAAATTTCACCTGAAAATCGGCAAATAACAAATCATAACTCAAATTTTACGGACAAATATCGATGTTCGGCTGTTTGTATTCCTAGAGTAACTCATTAGGAAGCGGTATAAGCCGTTCGTTTAAACAAATTTGCGAAAAACAGCATTCTGTTATTTTTCAATGAAAATACGTGAAGTTTTCGGCTCTTGAAAGTTAAACATGAATACTTTTACGTTTCTACACTAAATAAATAGTTTTATCGTCGCTTTCAATCCGCAAATTTAGATTTAAATGTGTTTAAATGACAAGAACAAGTGAGTTATAACCAATGAATAGCATATAACGCTTCCTAATGAGTTACTTTTGGGATACAAATAGCAAAACATTAATATTTGTCCGTAAAATTTGAGTTACGATTCTTTATTTGCCGATTTTTAGGTAAAATTTCATGAAATTTGAGAGTTTTTTAAAAGTTTTTGGTCTATAACTTTCGGAAATCCACTTGTATGCTACTTTTGGCACTTGGGCTGACTTCTCCATACATTTCTCTATAAGTTTAGTCAGAAACAACAAGTACTAAGTTATGGTTATATCATCACGCCTTCTACCCATTACTGGGTGTGGCACTCTGCCGAAGCAGATCTCGGTAAGTGATATATTTTGCGCGTGAAGTGCGGTTATCAGTCATCAAATCACGGCCTCCAAAGATGTTAGTGGTGGAGGAGCCACAGGGATAGCTTTTTTTTGAAATTATGAAAATTGTTTGTCGCCTGTGAGAATCGAATCAGCGTTCTCAGGATCCACAAGCCGACTTCATACCACTGAGCTAGCCACCCCATAAGTTATGGTTATATAGAGTATACTCGTGGAAACATTTTTGTTTTAAAAAAAATTCGCCCTGGGCGCAAAAGCAAACTTTTCGGCTTGCGGCTATGATTTTCCTGAATGATTTTGTATTAGAAACCGAGCTGAAGTACTAAGAAAGTTAGGCAGAACAAAATTCAAATTTTGTTACATAGTGTAATTGAAAGATTGTTATTTGACCGAAAAATTTCGCTTATATCAACGAAACTATGATTGAGTGAGTGATGAATCAAGATGGAATGTCTTGCGAAGATTGATTGCATGATGCACATGATGAATAAATATTCAATGAACTCTCTTAAGTTGAATTAGTAGAATATTCACTAATTGAAATAGGAAGTATGAAAACTACATAAAAATTAGTAGTTTAAGATTGAATCTACTAAAATTTTAGTAAGGTAATAGCTTCACTTTTTAATCGGTTGTTTTCTACTAATTAAAATGGTGATAAGATCCAAAGCTACTATCGAATTAGTAGTCCTCAAGCGATTCAGTGGCGCCACCGTGTCAACAGTATAAGTTTTACGCGTGTGTGTACTTGGTTCCTGTATAGAACATTGAGAAGATTGTTGTTGTTGTAATTTCCGTATTATTGTCACCTTTCAACTATGTTACATGTCCACATTAATTCTGAATATGAATTAACTCCAATGTTTTTTTCTTTTTCAATATCACTACTGACGCAAATTATTTAAGGTTAGAAATTTGGAAATATGTCAATTATTTTTGTTTTATATACAATAGCGATGATATGGACACCGAATAAGACAAAAAATAGAAGCAGTTAGTAATTTAATTTTCTTTAACTTATAAATGTAGTGAATTTTTACGTTTTCAATAAATTATTATTAAATATTCATTAAAAAGAGTTTTACTTTTTTGATTTGTAGAAAATTTACTTTTTCAATAGTAGAATTTTCACTATTTCATTAGTAAATAAATCACATTTTCATTTGGTGAATTTTACTTTTTTATTAGTAAAAAATTCACTAATTAAAAATGTGACAAGTTTCACTAATTGAAAAAGTGAACAACTACTATTTACTAGTGGTATACATTGGACATTTTCAAAAAGTGAATATTCACTCTAAATTACTAGATTTTTACTAATTCAACTTAAGAGAGAAAGCTTCAAGGATTCACGCTACCCATTTCATGGAATATAGCGTGATGTTACTTTTGTATCTATTTAAAATCTAATTCAACGTTTAATCGAAAAATAAAGCAAGTTAACCCTTACACATAAAGTGCCTCTAACACATCGGATTAAATCTCCTATGCATTTTTTCCTTTTCGAGTCGCTAGAAACTTTCGTACCGTTGAAAAGGTGTTAACCTAAATTCGTTCCATTTGGCGAAATCTTTGCAACTGCTGTGAGATAAATCGATCTGCTGAAATGAAAGCAGTGGATCTTCGTTAATTTTTTTCGCGCTTTTCTCGTGATCCCGGGAGACACACCGACACGTTCTCGTCTCTCCGTAATCCGAATAGCTTTGCAGACCCGCATTGACGTTGATTTGACACGGATATGGTTTTTATCGGGGATTATGCCATCTACGGATGTTTTCTTATTTGCTCTTGTGGTCTTGTTTATGTTGTTATTAATGTTCCGGGCTGTTTGATATATTATCCAACTTTTAATTAATTAAAATCTACGTTGCTTAACAATGATTAATTTATATTAGACGTAACGGTGATGGAAATTTAATATATTAAATTGTAAATGGTGTTTTCTACGTTGTCTTAAGAAATTTATTCGTATTATATACTCTCTCTATTCCCTGTATGAAAACGATTACGTCACATTCGGTATCCATTTGATTCAAGATTTTGTGCTTAAAAAGTTTACATTGGTATTGGATTGACATTTTTAAAACATAACCTAAAAATTAAATGTCAAATATTTATTACTTTATAAAATTTAATTAGTTTATAAAAGAACCCAAATAAAATTTATCTTAACTCACGAAAAAAATTACCTACCTTATGAAATATGTAATTTTGTAAAATAAAACTCAAAACAATATACATTTTTATATGCATTATTATTATATATAAATAAATAATATATGAAAATACAAAATACAATGCACATTACCTCTTGTACTACAGTTAAATCAATTAAAGATGCTCGATTCTCTCTAACTCCAGCGCAAAATAATCATGAAGATGACAAACGCATTTCTGCATTTGATTATCCAAAATTTTTCAAGCCATTTCTTATTTCTCAGTCTGTATTTATGTATCAAAAATGTCACAAACTTAGAAATGACAGGCGAGAAAATAACAAAATCATGACCATAGGTCTCTATTTTTATTTTATAAACAAATGTGAACAAAGTAAATATAAATTTTCGTATTTGTAAGAACTGTCATACGTTTTCATTCAAATAATAAATTTGATAGAACGTGAAAAAACATGAAATGTGTGTCTTTACTTATTAAGACATACGTTATGTCATTCGCATAGGTACGAATATTATTATTAAAAAAAGATAGCTATATTTCATCGTATCTATGATAACCTCGTCCTCATATGACGTCATCGTTTTCATACAGGGAATGGAGTATAGTAGGAAAATTCTCTGCAGTATTAATTGTCAATGACACAATTTTCTTGGGACACACTATATTTGGTGTCAACAGTCAGTATAATATAAATTACCATGAACAACTAGGTTAGGTACACTTACTAAATTCATATTTACTTATGCTAAATTTACCCATGTACAATTAACACCAGTCGATGATATTTATCCCCACTTTGAATATTGAATATTGTTACGTGAGAGTTAATCTAGTAGGCCAGTTATAGATTTCGCGATAAATCTCCATCACTACTCTGTATTGTTTCCATTGTCATCATTTGTTAACTTTTGTAGATAACAAAAGGACTCGATCAATTATTGCATTTCTGTGTTGTTACAGATCATTAGAGTTCTAATCAAGTGCCGGATTAGACAGTGACATATTTCGGAACTGATTTCTTTGTAAATAGTATATAAAAGAAAAGAGGAATTATATGTTGTTTGCGGAATTTTATTGTTCTTTAACCTTCAACGGACGGACCTTAGAACCGCGGATTGGGGTCCAATAGAACCCCATAATGAAATGTCATTTATTTATTTATCTGTAACTCTATACCAATGGTTATCAAACATTTGGGAGCCATGACCACCTTGGAAACAAAATTCACAAATATATCCTTTTGCGGCACCATTTCTTTTTATGTAATCAAAATTGCAGTTTGTAAAAGGCTGATTTAATCATGTGTATTACAAATGAAATCATGATCTCAAAAAATTCGTCTAATGAAAATACGAATTTTTTAGTTGAACCAGTTGAAAAATTTTCAAATATGGTTCTATATCATCCAGACTACAAGAAATCGAATGCCGTTGAGCGCATCTTCATATCTTTTTTAGTTTTGGAGATTATAGACTTTTAAAAAATCTTAACTCTGAAAACTAAAAGAGATATTGAAATTCGGTTTGAACGAGTGAATTTCTCGTGCCCTAATTAACTTATACCAAAATTTTTCAATTTTTCAATTAAAAACAAAAACTTTAGTCTATATTTCAAAAACTGGACGAGATAATAAAAATCTGCGAACACCAATGGATTCCTCGCAAAAAAATACATATGTATGTAAAATTTCAGAATTTTTGCTCCACGGATACAATTTTTAGGGAGAAAAAAACATTCGTAAAAATCTTCAAAAATAATTCAAAAACAGTGATTTTTAGTTTTTTTGTAATAAAAACTTTATCTGTACGATTTTTTCCTAAAATTTTGCATACCTATGTACTTTTACGAGAGGAATTCATTGGCGTTCAGAGATTTTCAATATGATTTCAATTTTTTTTAAATATTGAGTAATGAAAATTTTGATTAAAAAGTAACATTTTCATAATTTTCTAAATTAGGGTACGGGAAATCCACTCGTTCAAATTGCATTTCAATATCTCTTTTAGTTTTCGAGATATGGGCCTTCAAATTTGAGCTTTTCAAAAAATCAAAAATCGCTGTTACTCGTTAACTAAAATAGATATGAAGATGGGTTCAACGGCATTCTATTTCTCGTAGTCTGAATGCCCATCTAAATGCTATGGAATTTTAGTAAGACTTTTAAAATGACAATAAAAAGGGTACAGAAACATCTTAATTAAAACGTTTTTGACAATGTAGCGAAATTTTAAGTCTAAATTGAATTAATTTGGCAAATAATAATAATTACTTACGAATTAATACAAAACTCTTCACGTGAGTTTATTCTGACAATAATTTATATCAACATGCTGTATTCACGTTAGGATCCAGATTCACAATTCGAATAATTCGAAAATTCGAAAATTCGGAATGTTCCAAAATTCGAAAATTCGAAAATTCAGAATATTCCAAAATTCGGATCTAAATTCGAAGGTTCAATAAATCCGAACAATCGATATCTCCAATATTCGTAAAATCAACAATCCTAGTTTACACAGAGAAAATTAGTACCACAGAAGTCAAAAAGCTATAGAAAAAACAATATGAATTTATTGTAATGTTCAGCCATTTATCCATTAATTACGATTTTGATTTGTTTGAAGAGCTATTGCTTGGCAACTTTATACGCTCTAGGGCTATAATAATCAAATTACGCCCGTTTTTGAAGACCAGTAAACAAGTTTATATATGTCTACAAGAGAACAGTAAAGATATGAAAATATCTTTTGAAAACTAACACAGATAAATGATGAAATTTAATTTGTAAAAACAAATAATCCTGCTTTACCCGAAAAAAACTTCGCGCGGAATAAAAAGTCATCAAGAACTTTTCTCAAGTATGTCACTATCTCAAACATTAATTATGCTTTCTAATTATCTGGCAGAGAAACCTCTGCATCTGGAATTCCTCATTCAATTAACTTTTAGCGCGATGCTCACGGTTCCACCCAACTCAATTACTTGCGAAATTACTAACTGAACAGAATATCAACTGAAAATATCTTCAAGCTGCGAGAGTATAGGTTATGTTAAACCTCGTTTACTTCAACTTAAAACAACTGAGACCGAGTCGTTCAAATATAAAGATTCAACATATTGTTTTAATCAGTTCTGAAAAGATACTTTATAAAAAAGTTTGTTCATAATTTGAGATATGTCGTAGATATTTATACACCAAGTGAATTAAACATTTGTTTATTCACAAAAAGAAAGTTTAACTCTTGAGCCCATAGGGGGAGTGAGATAAATTCGTTGAGTGAATAATGGTAATTTATTCGAAAGAAAAAGTTTAGTCACGATACCCGAAGGGCAAGTGGCTACTTTTCTTGAATGACTAGACAACAGATAGTTTGTTTAACTACATTTTTGTTTTATTTGGGTAAAAAATGGAAATTTTGTATGATAATTGTGATAAAAGCGATGTTTTCCTTCCTGAAATTATTTCAAACGACGCAAATTAAGCAATTTTTTATGGGATGGCTAGCACAGTGGTATGAAGTCGGCCTGTGGATCCTGAGGTCCCTGGTTCGATTCCCACAAGCGACAAATTTTCATAATTTGAAAAAGCTATCCCTGTGGCTCCTCCACCACTAACATGTTTGGGGGCCGTGATTTGACGACTGGTAACCGCACTTCACGCGCAAAATATATCACTTACCGAGATCTGCTTAGCAGAGTGCCACACCCAGTAATGGGTAGAAGGCGTGATGATATATTTATTTATTTTTATTTATTTAAATTATTTCAAACGACGCAAATTAAGCGGTGGAGAAGGTGGTTCCAATGAAATCTAAATGTCTATATGAAAAAGAATACATGCAATTTTATGAGTAGAGAATTAAGAAGAAGGCAAGAGGAGTAGATGAAAGGATAATTTTGGCTTATATTTAATTGCATATAAACAATGTAAACAACTAATACTATTTAATATAAAATAGATAACGTTTGTTTCTTTATTTCTGCCAAATGCATTATTTGTTGCAGTGGCGTACCTAGAAGTTTTGCCGCCCAGGGCGGTCTCCAATTTGCCGCCCTTTCTAAATTAATCAAATGGTGATTTTTAGAAATTAAAAAATATATGTAAAATAAATATATCATCACAACTTTTACCCAATACTGGGTGTGGTGCTCTGCTGAAGCAGATCTCGGTAAATGATATATTTATGTACGTGAAGTGTGGTTACCAGCCATCAAATCAATTCCCTCAAAGATGTTAATGGTGGGGAAGCCACAGGGGTAATTTTAATTTGGTGAAAATTGTTTGTCGGCTGTGGGAATCTAACTGGGGTCCTCAGGATCCACAGGCCATCTCGAAATCACTGAGCCATTACCCCATTAAATTAATAAACATAAATAAATAATTGTAATTGAGACAAACTATATAGGTGGGGAATTTTTTTACCAGTGGTTGGCATATTTAAATTAGGCAGTAATAAAGAAATTTTTCGAGATAATATTTTCAACCCTACATTGACTTGACGTTGAAGAAAAATATTCGAAATAATATAGTAATTCATAATTCGTAGAAATCGAATAGTAAACTTATGAAGTGAACAAGTTGTTTTTTACAACTAAAACTAAATATAAAAAATGCCGCCCCAAAATATGTGCCGCCCAGTGCGGGCCGCATCCACCGCGCCCCTCTAGGTACGCCACTGATTTGTTGTAGTGAGTGATTTAAAACTTTGAGATCCATTTTTTTTTAATTCACTTGTGAATAAACAGTTATTTAAGTTGTTATGGAGTTAATTAAATAATAGTAGACTGTTTGACAATTAAAGAACAGTGGTAGTGTTTTAGCGACTGTAAAAGTTTAATGAACGTGCGTAGCGAGTGCATTAAATTTACACGAGCTTGAAAATCTACTTTATAAAACAAATAAAAAACAGTACATTGGCTGAGTGGTTCAGCTTCCACTAAGAGAGGGCTCCTAGTACTATAATTAATACTAAATACCTATTCTGCAGAGTAGTTCATTTATGAAAATGATGAAGATGAACATTGTACCAACGAACTTTAAATTTTAGGTTTGATATAAACTGACAATATCGCATCAAATATTTGACAGCAATGTAAATGTAATTTGCATTTATTTATTTAAGTCAAACGTAAAATGTAATGTTCGTTGGAGCAAACAATCATGCGCATCAGAAATCAAAGTTTGAGATCTGCTGACAGTAGCTGAATATATTCATGAGTTTTTCTTCAGTACTTTATGTTAGCATGTTGGTATTATTGTCGAAAGCAGCTAGGCGGAAGGTGGAAAGCTAAATTTATGGTAAGAGCATTTTCCTTTCAAGGACAGTGAAACAGCTTTGTAAACTGGGATGTTTTTAAAAAGCTTACAAAAGGATGAATTAATTTTTCTTCAAATTGCATTCAAACTTGCATTTCTCTCATATCTGATATTAATACAAAATGTTTATTTTTTTGGCATTTAAACAAAGAACCTCTAGACGTCTAGCCGGTTTTTTAACTACAATTTATCGGTAGTATTGAAAATTGTATTTTATATTATTTTATCGACGGTAAAATAAATGTAAAAAAACTTTATTCTTTCGTCTTCGACGATAAAAATATTAAAATAATTTTTTAAAAAGAACAAAATTTGTTTTCTATAGCTTTAGTCTAGTGAATCAATTAATTCTCTTTCAATTTTTTCTACGTTCGTTATAAGGGTACGGTATTTTCACCGCAGCTATTAAACTTTTTTCCCGGCAAGAAAATGCGTACTTTCCTGACCAATTTTAGTATGGAAAGTACGTTTTTACAAAAACAGTCAAGTAAAGTACGTATTCAAGGCTACAACAAAAATAACAGTCTGGTAAAAATTTAACCTGACTGTTATTTTTATATTCATAATTCAAATAAAAAAATTAAACATTTTGATTTATTTAAGATTAAATATTGATTAAATTAAACGGTTTCAGAAAAGATAGTATACATAATACGCCAGGGAAGTGTTTTACTTGACTTACCGGATTAAAATACTCGGCCTGCGGCCTCGTATTTCAAATAACCACTTCTTCAAGTAAAATATCACTTTCCTGACTTATTATGTAATATACTATTATAATACTTGTACCTATTAATGATGAAATTTAAACACTGTAAGTGCAACTTTTATTGCACAGTGGTTTCCTTGGTTATATCAGGACTTTAATATTTACTTACTGTCCACCGTGAACTGTAAGTAAATATTACATATCAAGGTCCTGTTTATCGTGAAAACAATTTGACAGCTGTTAATTTTGAACCCTATTTTTCTTTTCCTTCTATTTGTGCAAGTATTGTAAAAAGCAGTTTACTAACCTCGAACTGTAAGTGATTCTTTTATAATCGCAAATGTTTAGGAAATCTAGACCCTTCGGGCCTCTTCCCAAACTACATTCTTGATCTAAAAACTGTCACTTACAGTTCATGGTACGTAATATACTATTTATGAAATTAACTATTTTACAATTCCATTTTTTTATATATGTGGCAAAAATTACTGTAGGTAACAAAAAATCCATAATTTTACCGATAATTAACCAATTTATATTACCGCGGTAACATTTCCTCTTTTAAATCAGTAGAAAATGCTAGCTTAGCATTTAAATAAAAATATGATGAATTCTTTTAATATTATTTTCTTTGTCTTTTTTTCATTATACATTTCTTGCAAAATATGACGCCTTCGGCGGTTCTTTTGCAAAGTCTATGATTACAGGATTTTAATCCAGCGTATACTTTTTAAATTAATTAAATTATTTATTAAACTCACCAGACAGACATGACGTAATACGGAGTCCAGCAAACGAAAAACACCACGACAATTACAATGGTCATTTTCAAAGTTTGTATCTTTGCTCGTCCTAAAAATCCTAGACTGGATCTTCGTATTCCTCCTCCTGCAACAGAAAATTCTAAAATTACATTATTTTACCTGAAATAAACCAAAATACATATAATGTAAAAACAAAACATGGGCAACAACAAATATAATGATGATTTAAAGATTTAAAATTCAGTAGCTGGTTTTCATCAAAAATTGAATCAATGGATCGCTTTCGAAAAAGACGGTTAACAGTCATTCATAAACCAATTTTGAAAAAGAACGATAGTTAAATCTTATAAAAAACAATAATGTTATATATATATATATATATATATATAAATATATCATCACGCCTTCTATCCATTACTGGGTGTGGCACTCTGCTAAAGCAGATCTCGGTAAGTGATATATTTTGCGCGTGAAGTGCGGTTACTAGTCGTCAAATCACGGCCCCCAAACATGTTAGTGGTGGAGGAGCCACAGGGATAGCTTTTTCAAATTATGAAAATTTGTCGCCTGTGGGAATCGAACCAGGGTTCTCAGGATCCACAGGCCGACTTCATACCACTGTGCTAGCCATCCCATATATATATATATATATATATATATATATATATATATATATATATATATATATATATATATATATATATATATATATATATACCAAAAAAATTACTGACTACATCAAACAATCTAGATTGTTTTTGTTATTCACTAGGAAAAATTCAAAAGTTTTGACTTTCATGTCTTCATTGATCGCAGTATTTTCTGTCGTATAAATTGGAATTTTAAAACGTCTTAGTTCTAATTCCCAAGACAGTATAATAAGATGAAGTTTCTTTTACGAATACAAATTACAGTTAATGTGATTCGTGGCTTACAAAATTCCATTTTAAATGTAAAGAACGAAACTGGAATGAGAAATAACAAATGTAGAAGTGTAATTCAAGATAATGTCTTGAAAGGTATTACATTTCTAAAATTTTTATTTAATTAATAAAATAGATTGACGTCCATAACCTTCAATCAATAACATTTAAAAATAATACTTGAGAAACAAAAGTCATAGCTATTGCTACAATTTAACAGAAATTTTGTTATTTATTTTGATTGCGACTGAACCAGATATGTAATTAAAAATGTAAAAACCAGTTTTGTATGCATCTTTAATTCTGAATATCTTTGCACTCCATTGTTTTTTTCTGTAAAATGAAATTGCATAAAACTATAAAGACTTTTCATTAAAAAAGAAGATTTTCAAAATCAATATGCAAAAAATAAAATTTGCGATTCAAATATTATGCATTAGTTTAGAAACTTTCCGTATAAAACTTTGTAAAGAAATAATACTGTATCGGTTGACATCTAATTTTAAGAATATTCCTTCATGCTCTTCAGGGAAGAGAACTGTGAGCATGGGCGCCCGCAGGGGGGCGAGGGCAAGCCGGGGCGCCCTCCCCCTTATATTACCTAGGGTGGAGACCACGACTCTCGAACATAGGACTTTAACATGTAAAATTATAATTTTGTAATTTCCTACTTCCCTAAATATTTTAAGCAAAAAAGCTTGAAATAAAAATTGTAGGACTTAAAATTCTTCATCTGAACCAATAAACAAAATTAATTTCACATACTTTGTAACGACACAAATTAGCTTTGAAAATGACGAAAATTGCCTCAAAACTATCGATAGGCATGCAATTGAAACAAAATTAAACAAATATTTGACGTTTTATCTGTCAAAATAAATGAAATAATAAATAAAGAATTTATTTGTCAGTTTTGACAGATTGAATGTCAAACATTTTTTAATATTGTTTCAATTTCATTGCTATCGGTAGTTTTGAGACAATTTTAGTCATTTCAGTTCTAATTTGTGCCGTTATAAAGCATGCAAAATTAATTTCGTATTTTATTCCCAAAAACTTTTATTTGAAGCTTTTTTGTTTTAAATAATTATGAAGCTGGAAATTAAATCAATATGATTTTACATGTTAAAATCCTATGTTCGAGAGTCGCGGTCACAATCCTGTATATGTATATATAAATTAAATAAAAATTAAATTATAATTTTAAAGATAATAAATTCAAGCTGAAACATTCCAGCAGTATTCTTATGGCTAGCTAGCGACATGTTCCCTATCGTAACGATTAAGTAATCTAAGTTTATTAAGTATACACGGACACAAAATATTAGAAAACAAAAACTGTAAATCGGAATTTATTGAAGAAATGGT